>JAMXKT010000037.1:0-2400000 GCA_024211575.1 Phytophthora melonis | reverse complement strand
TTTGACTGACGAAACGGAACCCTCTCGCTCGCAGCCACTCGTTGAAATGCCAATTCGACCGATCCGCTAGGAACTCGCAGCCTCCGAGCTGATCCTGGCAATGCCGAAGCAGCCAATCCATGATTTCCAGGCGAGAAGCGGACAAAATGCATGCCGGGGGAAATCGAAAGTCTTGTGGTCGCTCTGCATGGAGAAACATGATGATTTCAAAGTTGCCGCGAGAGACCGCATCTTTGATCGCAGCAGGGCTGCAACCCTCGCTTCGATGAGTGTGTAGCCATCGGACAACTTCCAAGTGGCCAGCACTGCACGCGCTATCCATTGCGCGCGTCGTGCAGCCTTCCGTGCGTTCATGGTGCAAGAACTTCACAACGTCGAGGTGGCCCCTTCCTGCTGCTGAATCCATCGCTTCCGTGCTGCATCCTTCACTTCGACGTGTGTGTAGGAACTTTACAACCTCCAACTGGCCTCGGGATGCAGCCATGTCGATCGTCGCAGCTGTGCATCCTTCGCTTCGGTTTTCATGTAGGTACTTGACTACGTCGAGGAAGCCGCCAACTGCAGCACGATGCATCGCAGCATTGGTACAACCCTCCGTTCGGTTCTCGTGGAGAAACTTGACGACGTCAAGGTGCCCGTTCGCTGCTGCTCGATCCATGGCAGCAACAGAGCAGCCTTCACTCCTGTTGTAGTGTAGCCATCTTACCATCTCAAGGTTACCCCTGGCTGCAGATGTATCCATCGCTGTCGTCGTGCAATTCTCCGTTCTGTTCGCACTCAGCCACTTGACTACATCCAAATGGCCACTCTCGGCCGCGCTATCCATCGCTGCAAAAGTGCATCCTTCGCTACGGTGAGTATGTAGCCATTGTACGATCGCCAGAAATCCAAAGCCCGCCGCTTTGTCCATGGCTTGAGTAGTACAGCCCTCCGCGCGATGTTCGTGTAGCCATGACACGACATTCAAGTGTCCGTTCTGCGCTGCTCGATCCATGGCGGCTTTTGTGCAGCCTTCACTTCGATTGGAGTGCAACCACTGCACCACTTCTAGGAAACCCTTCCTCGCAGCTCCGTCCATTGCGGCAGTCGTGCAGCCTTGACAATTATTTTCGTGTAGCCATTTCAACATCGCCAAGTCTCCATTTTGCGCAGCCTTCTCAAACGCAGCACTCATGCGGCGCTCGCCTAGATCGTCATGAATCCACTGCACAATCTCGATTCGACCGTGATCCGCGGCAACCCCCACCGTTCGATCTCCTGGTCGAGCGTATCCATCTTGCACGGCCCACTTCAAAAACCACAGACAACCATCTCCTGCAGCGCGATCAAAGTTCACAGTGCGATCTTCCAGCTCACAATTCATGACAATCCACTGCGCTAAGTTCCAATGATACTTGTCCTGCGCCGTCCTCTTGGCGCCGTCTGCACCGACTCCATACAGTATGTGTATCCATTCCACCAGCCCCTGATCCCCTTGCGCTGCAGCCACGAGCATCAACTTCACAGCGCACTCTGGATGAGGTACAGCATTGGCTTTCAGCCACTCTACAACTTCAGCATTCTGCTTCCAGATCGCTCCACTCATTTCCATGCCGCCCCAGTATCCAAGATCCCGGTGGTGGGAATGTAGCCATTTCAAGATGCCCATGTGTCCCCCAGCTGCTGCTGCACTGACTGTCTTAGTGAGGAAGCGATCAGGACAATAGTACTCCACCAGCCACTTTAACGTCTCCAAGTCTCCTTGCGCAGCAGCCAATGCCCCTGTGTCGTTGAGAATGGACCACTTGTAGCTTGTATCCATGCTAGCTGGTTCTCGCGCACTCATAAACTTTACCAGGCGCAGACTTGGCGTGTGCGCGTAGCCCGTAGCTACTGTCCACTTGAGCGAGACGACGTCTACGAACTCGTCGATGCTACGAGCAGCATGCGGAAGATCACCGCGCCGGGACGGTAGGCACTCGCGGCAAACCAGAGCGACGGCAGTGAACAGCGGGAACCCAGCAGGGGTACCCATCATTTCAAACTGTAAAAAAAAGGAGAGTGTTAAAATGCAAAAGGTGTGGGCAACCCAAATATAGCCATTTTGTAAGAAAGTACGAAATTGGACGCAGACGATCCTCTAGCATAGTATAATTTTCAAGATAGGGTATCTTTTTAGGAAATCTCAAATTCGGTATGGTGTTTTATTATTAATAATAATCCCAAAATCCAACAGGGAGAATGCCTCTAGTGCTGACGCGCGTGTGTACACGGCAGGCGAGCTCAATCACCGCATCCGTCGCCCCAGCAACGCAAGTCGATCACGATGTCATCGGCATCTCCTTGGTTCGTCTCCTTGCTCAGAAGTTCTGAGTCAGAACGAGTCCTTTGCCGACAACATTCCCGCCGCACGACAGGATTTCGTCAGCGACGAAGAGCTTGGCGCAGTACGCGTTTCTCCGGGTATCCAAGCTCACGCCCGTCAATTCGTGAGAATGAGAGCCATTCGGGACGAATGTGCCGCCCGGGGTGACTCAACGTGTAGTATCCATACAACAACCGTTCATGGGAGCGGTGAGTCGTGGAGACTCAACATCACACCAACTATTATACTGTGCAATGCCACAAAGCTTACCTACGACATCGGTAGGAAGTTCACGTCGTTGTAACCTCCTGCGGCTGACAACAACTCCGACATCCGGGCATGTGATAGAAGTTACATGGCTGGAGGGGACTTTGTGTAATCACAACGGGCACGGCAAACAATTTCGCATTCGCTGTACCCACCCACGTGGAGCTTGAAGCAAGACTGCATTTCCCCGAAGCTATCGCTCCAGCCAGCATGAGGTTCCCCATTGAATGTGTGACGACGATAGTGTCAGTGATTGTCGACTCGGTGCTCGTCTCGCTGACTGCAAGTGCGCGATCGCACGTGTCCGTCACCCCACTATCATAGGAAAACTACGGCCGGCTTCCGGTAATGAACCTCGGCTATTGAGACAGCATCCATTTCTCACTTTGCTGATCGTCCGAAGATCAATATGCGCTCGCTGCTGTGCTATTGTTTTGTGACCTTAGCTGCCATCCTATCAACCAGCGTCACTTCCTCCGCTCTGCAGAATCCAGATGCGGGCACCACGTCAGACTCCACGCCGTCCACGCTCGCTCAGAACGACCGGAGGGCCTATGGCGAGCGCCTTTTAGCTGGCATCGGCGGCTCACCGCATACCAATTCTGTTGAAGAAGAACGCGGCACAGTTTCTAAGGGGGTTTCAACCTTGTTCAGCAAAATGAAGAGAAGTGCGGACAAACTCAAGCTGCGCTACCAGGACTTGCAGAGGAACAGGTTCTTGGCCAAGATAGAAGAAATGTTCAACGCAGGCACGACGCCCGAAAAACTTGCGACGTTCTACGGGTCAACAAAAAAGGTGAAGCTCCACAGGAGGTCGAGCTGGACGGGGCAAGCGGGGAAATATCCAAAACCAGGAAATGTGAAGGGCAACGCCAAAGTTGGAGCGCCTTGGTTAGCATCATTCGATGCGACTGTGGGTAACTTACATCACGGCAAATATCGTAGCTTTAGATGAAAGTCTACAGCCAGGCAACGCCTGGTGTTGTTCAAATTCCAGCGAGGGTGAGTTACATAACTAAGCTTGGTGCTCGTGGAGACGGAGAGATGCCGCGATTGCTGGGGCGGAACGCGCTGTTGCAGAGGAGTGGACGAGTTACAATGGTGGAGTGGGTGGGTGTAGACGCGATGGAGGTTAGTTCTCTCAGATGTACCTTTGTGCTTGAGCCGATGAGAGCAGATCTCGACAGGGGATTCGCTACACCGATTGCCGACATATTTCAAATACTGCTGGCAGAAAATGTTCTCGGTTTTGGTGCTGGTGGTCGACACTTGGTAGCAGGCGACCGCAGGACGATGGCACTGGGGAAATTTATGGCTGGCGTCTTTAGCAGCAACTGCCGTCGCGCCGATCACGCAGCCACTAATAGATATTATTCGAATGTTGTAAGTTCTTGCAGCAATGCGAACCCAGCTCGCGGTTCAATGCGAACCGCCAGCTGGGTTCAATTATTATAGATTGCGGAGGCATCCTACATCCCAGTGATAAATGCAGTAGGGCCCATACGTTCAACCTCCAGTGATTCAAGTGTAGAGCCCTCTCCGAGAAACGCCGTCGCCGCCTGGAGGTTTATCTGCCCACCGGTCGCGACACCTTCGATTATGCTGGGATGAAGTTCCCCAAGTACATCGGAGTCGACGGGCCTCGCAGATTTCGGATTTTCTACCAAAAAATCCGCGAAGCGCTGGCGCTACTATCCGCCGTGGCTTATGTGGACCAGTCAGCGTGGAAGATGTTGCTGCAACAAGAGTGCGACGTGGACTTGGGGGGGGGGCACTGGGGAGGAGTTCGTGGAGAAGGATATCCCGGCGGACTTTGTGCTCTTCATGCTTCAAGACAGCAGTAAATACGCCGACACTCTCACAGAAGAAATTATCCAGTTTTGTGGCGTTGACCAACGCGAAAATCCGACCTCGGATTAGTTGAAGGCGCTGAGGCGGATTGCGGGCATGGATGCAAACCTGCGTCGAAGCAGAAAGGGAGTGGACCTAGAGATTCCAGAGCGAGTTTACTTCATGTCGGTGCATCGTATCGGCGTGGAGGAGTCTGCGCATCCGCTAAGAGACATCAGAACGGCGGAGAAGAGAGTGGAGGAGCAATGGAGAGCGTACGAGCAAAGTCGAAGGAGGAAAGATGTGACTCTTGGGTGCTTGCGCTGCACCTTCGTGCTGAAACCGGTGATTGCGGAGTTTAACGACTACCACATTGACGAGGATATGGTGGAAGTGGTGAAGGACATGGTGGTTGAAGATACTCACGCCTCTCAGTTGTCGCTGTCGATCTCGATTGATCGCAAGCTCCGATCTGATGAAACCGCGTCGAAGCAGCTTATGGGTCAGTTGGTGGCTCATGTATTCGGCAGCGCTTCGGGAAGTGCAAGTAGGCCTGAGCCGGGCCCACTTCGGATGGGCACAGTCCACTTGGAGTGTCCATATTACTTAAAGGATTTTGAGATTGAGGCGATATGCTCGGCACTAGCAGTGAACCAGACGTCGAAGAAGCTATCCATGCGTTTGCAATTGGCCCATAATGATCCTGTTGCTAGCACCGGTGGAGATGGCTAGCTTACGGCCTCTTCTCTAAGAGAGCGCACGCGTGTTCATCATTGGAGGATCTGTCGCTGATTTCTATTGGGAGAATCACTGAGGAGGATGTGGAGGAATTTTCGGCCATCTTCTACTCTGAGCACCCTGAAGAAGACCTATACGGTTGTCCCCGCGGGAAGCTTGATGAACGAAACGCAGTGCTTAAAGCAGGAGCTCCGGTATACTATCGTTTCAGTAATCGAGGCCAACCGCGAAGAGATACCCGGCCTTGGAAGTTCGAGGCTGGCATTGCCTCTGTCCGAACTTTCAGTGACGACGGAGTGTGTGAGCTTGTGAATGTCATGATCCTTGGGTTCGGAAGGTGCCAAGTCCAGCGCAGCGATCTGGTTTTTGATCAGTCTACTGACGACGAGCGCAGTACAGGTGGCTACAGGTGGCGTGACTTCGCTTCACATTGGGCTCGAAAAATTTGATCCATACGAGGCTGACGGTCTGCCGCAATTCATTGGTGCTGTTGGGCCTTCACTGAAAGTTTTGGCGCTCAATGATACCAAGGGCGCGATAGACGACAACAACTCGATTATAAGAAGTTGCCCCAACCTGGAGGAGCTCGCAATGTACGGAGGAGATGGGGTGGATATGCGGTTTAACTTCAGCGACTATCACGCAAACGGCTTCCCTGTGCCTGATCTCACGTGCGACTGGCACGATGTGGCAGCTCTGTCGGCTCAATCGGGGAATTCGAACAACCCACTGGCAAAGTGCGCGCGTCGAATGCGAGTGCGTTTGGTGGAGCTGGGGAATGCCTGGATGTTTCCCGACCGCCAGCACCTTGATAATATTTTGAGTGGTCTTCTGCAAATGCTCGAAGCAAACCAAACTCTGGAGTATCTGGAGATCGTCACGCCAGTACGACACTCAAGTGAGCTTCTTGCCTCATTCCAAAAGCACCACTTGGAGCCTACCAATCGTGCACGCGTCCTGCCTCTTGAGAGCAAATTGGCGTTCCGTAGTGTGCTTATTCCTCGCCACATGGCTACCAGGACAGTCAAGACGCGGAAGCGTCGCGCATTGCCAACAATCCGAGAGTACTGTCAGCTGGACCAGCGCGTGCTCTCCAAGATTTTACAGTTCGCTGCACCTCGAGTTTTGCGGGAGGTGTACCTTCATGACTCGCACAACAGTGGACCGATGGGAGGGCTGTTGGATATGCCCATATAGTCTGCACCGTTGGGCACGATGCAAGAGTGTCGATGACTGGGCAGAGTGTCGTAGATTTCAGCCAGAATTAATGAATGTCGGTTATGCGTGGTGACCACTCTGTATGTACCAATGTTGCGTTGCATGGTGGTACAGTACACTGTTTCCTGGCCACCGATCGACACAATTCACCTGAGGAGTTTGTCCACTTACCTTCATAAATGGATACTCTTGCTCAAACATACAAAGATCATCAGCTAAATCGGTTTTCGCAGTCGCTTTCGGACGGCAAGGAGTCAAAGTGAAGCTACGATCGGTGTGCCTAGCGCTCTTCATTCCAATCACGCACACCATGAAGTCGCGAGTACTTAAGTATGGCCGATCTCTGGAAACTGAATAATGATGAAATATGTTTTCTTTTTTGGTTCGTACTAGCGTTGTTGCTATTGGTGAGGGCCCTTGGTCTTAAACAAGTTGACGCGCTAGCTAACCCGGCCCTTTTTTTCATTAGCTGTATTGCTCGTCCAAGTATACCGATGCAGAACCTCAGTTGGTCTCGTGCTTCAGGCTCTGCAATGTGATTTTTGTGTCTGCAGACACGAAGCCAGTGCTGCATGCAACGAGTATTCTAGGCAGTAGAATGTATCCCAACATGCTTAAATAGGGGAGGCAAAGAAGTGTCGGGTTTGCAGTCTTACAGATACGCGTTTCGACAAAGGTGGCTTTCTTGGTATTTATTTTCAGAGCAGATAATGAAAGAAGTTCCTGTATAGCCTTCGGGTAGCGTAGCAGGAAGGTGGGGCTCTCTTTGTCATGATACTTAAAAAAAATCACCAAACAGGAGCCCACATTTCTTTCCGGTTTCACATAGTAGTCAATAAAGTTCAAACTACATCGATAATAGTGCTTGAAAACTGGCGGATGGTGTCCAAACTAGTTTTGTCAAAACAAGATGCTTGCTTTCATCAGCAGGATGTACTGAATTTTTCCTGGGCGTGACAGCTGATCCTAAATACAGAGGCGAAGACTTGGTACCAGAAGAGTGGTAGGTATTATTGCCCTGTACACTTCACGTAATGAAAACAAAAAAAAAGTGTCGCAAATACTAAAATTGATTGAGCAGTAAAGATTAACTGGCCTACCTGTACACATGTCAGGCCATTTACACCCTGTTCTGCTACTTGCGTCAAAACCGCACCGCATAATAAGCAAAATTGATAGAGTTATGGGGATTTTTGGGGGTGGCCGTATTATTGTGGCCAGGAGTGTACATGTAGTATCAACAAGCCATTCTCCGCGTAAATTCTGGGATCAAAGTCCATGATATGGCAACTCACCACCAATTTAGGTAGAACGTTTCCATTTTTCTAGAGGAATATGCCAGCTTCATATTTAAGTAATGTTAAGACATTCGGCAATCGTACCGAATAACAGCTAACCAGAGCGCTCCAACTTGGGAGCTGCCTTTAAATTGCCTGGTTTTGGATATTTTTGCGCTTGTCCTGCCCAGCTGGACCTCCACTTGTAGAACTGTCTGAATTCGCTCTGAAGCTTGATCTTTTTAGCTGAACCATAGAGCTCAGCCAGTTTGTCGGGTGTCGCGCCGGCCTCGAACATGTCCTCCATCTTGGTCAAGAACCTGTTCTTCCGCAAGTCCTGGTAGTGCAACTTGAGTTTGCCAATACTTCTCTTCAGTTTGCTGAACAATGTGGAGACCCCCGCCGAAACCGCGCTGCGCTCTTTCTCGGCGTTAATGTGTTGCGATGAGCCGCCGGCACCAGTCAAATATCGTTTGCCATTATTGTTCCCGCCTGAAAGGGTATCCGCCGCAGGGTCTTGGTCAACCTTGAAGACGGAGGAAGCGTCGCTGGCTGTTATGATGACGGCCAAGGTCGCAAGTAAATACCATATTAGCGAGCGCATGTCGGTCTTTGAAGCTGTGGGTAGCGAATCGCGAAATGGCTTGCTGTCTGAAGAAGCTCAAATGGCACACCTCAGGCGATGTACTGCATGCCCACAACACCATGATAACACGGCCAGCAAAGCATATGACCTACGATTCCCGCCAAGTTCCCACGCAGAGGCAGGGTGACTCCGCACGCACGCGTCTCTCACGTACAGTGTACAGTTCGAACTTTACGAAATTAAGTACAAGGACATGTATTAACTAGGGCTCCGCGAAGGCTGGGATAGGAGGATTCGGAATAAACCCTTTATTTTTATATTTATTTTTTATTAACAATTTCACTTATTAACTCGGTCATCTCCTGCGCCTGCTTCGCAGCCGCAGCATCTGCCCGGGCATTTGCCTTAAAACTGTAGATGCAATATATCAACAGACAATGCTCAACAAAATTAAAAGGGCGAACCCTGGCTGAGGTCTATTTGCAGCTAGTAAAATCGGCATGCTATTGTACAATACAGTCCACCTCAATCGTCCCTTTACTTCGCTACAGCCAATTTATTTATTGATTCATACCAGTGTCACCGGTAGCGCACTGGTTCAGGCTGCCCACGCATATAACCCTTTTGGAGGTCCCAGTGAGGCACCGCGGACATACCAGTGTTACAGGTATCTTACCGGTTCAAGCTGCCCATGCATATAAACCTTTTGGAGGGCCCAGTGCGCCACCGGAGTCGTACCGGTTTCATACAGATGGTTAGATGTCAAGAGAGGTCATATTTTGACTTGACGTAATCCTATTTGGTCTGCGATAGCAGCACTAACGTTGCTTCCTATCCCAGTATAATATTAATAATATAAGACTAGACCACATATTAGTGTTTCTCACGGTTCGAAGGTATGAAGGTTGCAGGTATGAATGTCGCCCGAAGGTGTTGCTGCAAAAACCGTACTCCACCTGCAGGTAAAAGCATTTTCTCCAATTAAAGGGCTGTAGTTTTGAATTTCAGCCAGTCAAAAAATACCTGCAGCTCCTTTTGATACCTTCAGCCAAAATCGCCGAAGGTAAAACCGGATAAAAGGGGCATCTGAAGGAAAGCCGAAGGAATCGCTGATTGGCTAGTTTTACCTGCAGGATACATACCTGCGAACCGTGAGAAACACTATTATGTGGTCTAGTCTGCTCAACACAGCAAGATTGGTCCTCAGAAACGACAATTTTTGGATTTATTCATGAAAATATTATACACCATTTCAAGGTCAAATTGAGAGAAGTCAAAATCAAAACAAAAACGACCAAAATCAAAACAAGAGAGATCAAGAAAAAGGGCACTGTCACGGCCAAAATTTTCCGGAGGGAATTTTCTGATCGACATAGAGTGGGCAAGTCAGTTGCTCTGTACCATATATTCGGTCTTGAAGGTGATTAGATGATATGCATATTTAAGCTTGGAGGTTTTCTCATTTTGATTTTGGGGGTTCTCAATTTGAAGCACGACTTCTCTCAATTTGACCTTGAAATGGTGTACTTATGGTAACCCGGCAAGTTGCCGTGGTACAGATTATTCGCAAGAAGCTCTTGCTGTCCACCTTATACTTGAGCGTACAGCACCAAACGATACATATATGCCACCTAACGTACACCTCTAGTTAGGAATGTACAATACTACCAGCCTGGTGACCAGGGGCTGCACCGTGCAGTCTGCAACCTGCACGTACCGTATATGAGTTCTCCTAATTCAGAGCTTTCTCATAATTCATAGCGGAGAGATAGTGCAGTTTTGACAGAAAATTGCCATTTTTGGCATGAAAGGTCCCAAAATTAGCACAAAAGGGGATTGTGCATAAACAAAATACAACAACGCAACTTCAAGAATATGGGGTATGAATTATGAGAACTCATACATATACGGTGGTGGTCATGAGATTAAGATGCAGCGCCTAAAATTACACATGCACTGTATGTACCGGTAGGTGTAGTACACCCGGTGTACAAATCTCAAGCTTGGGTACATACACCGTGTACCCAAGCTTGAGATTTGTAGTAGGAAAGCAAGATAGGAAAATAGGATGTTGTGCATGAGAATATAATATATGTTTTTCTCAGTTCAGAACACTACGTACTGTACATGTATTAATACCCGTAAAAATCGTATCAAAAAGCACCCTTGCAGCAACATTTGTAAAATCAGCACCTACAGGTAAATTACCTGAAATTTAAAAGTTTGCAGACTAGGATCAGCGTAAGCTATCAGTTGACGAGCAGCTGGCAATATACTGTACGCAGCTACACCTGTCTTCACCCCTCGGACCAGTGTGGATAAAGCCGCGGCTTTATTTCGGCTTTATCGGCTTTATCGGCTTTATCGATTTTTTTGCCGATCGGCTTTATTATTTAGCCGCGGCTTTACTGATTTAGCGCAAGGGGAACTATTATCCGGAATTTTCGGGACAAGTGTATCAGTCTTTAACGCACATCGAGCCGCTGACATAAGTTGCTTGATTAATTAACCCCCACCACTATAATGAAGACGTACAAGTGCTTAACATAAAGCAAATCTTGGTAGCATAACGCGTATAGTTTGAGATCGAAAGTGTCTTTAGAAATGTTTAAATTTACTTTCAGTTTCCATTTTTGTTTTGTAAGCTCGTCTACGTCAGCATTATTGCTGTTGGTGTTACTGGTGCCCATTAACCCGCGATCCACTACAGGCGTTCAAGTACTGTTTATCTATTGTTCTCAGTTGGTGTATGAGCTAGCGTCAAGAATACGAGTATTCAAGGGCATTACCCTCAATACTTCGCGTTGCTGACTTGGTACACGTACAGTGTACTGTATTGGTCTGAGTTGAAGTGGCTGATGCCATCCGGTAGCTAAATGCGGGTAGGGCGCAAATGCGGCCGCATAGTACAAAACTGTGCGATGCGGTGCGGCCGCATGCAGCCGGTTGAGAACGGGCCTTAGGAACGTTGGCGGACGCTCAAATCCAACTCCAGTATCGTCATAGTCAGGGTGCTCTAGTTGAGGCACTCATGCCTCTTTGCCACAATCGGGAGTTTTGAGGCGCATTACTGCTCGAAATTTGAGGCACCACTAGGGTTTTCAAACAAATCTAAGATAAATGGCAGAAAAGGAGAGCCTCACGGGTATTCAGATGTTTGGTGTGGTACACGTCACTAATACATGCCAGACGCGCTGCGCTGTGGTCAGCAGACTTTGCATGAATCACTTACTACTACGCAGTAGCTTCCCCGTGTTGCACTAAGGCGTGACTCCTACTGCAGTTCGTAGCATGTATCAGTGGTAAGCGGCACAACCTTGGCTACAACCAACGTAGAAGTTTTGTTTCATTCAATGATGTTGTGCCTACACCAATACTAAGTATAAGCCACAAACGTATGTAGGTCGATGTTACTACTGTCTTAGCGCTTGCATTCGGTTCTATTCGATCTTATAGCTCTAACGAATACTCTATTGCTAACCCCTAAGGCATCACGCAGTTTCTGTCTAAAAATGCTTCAAGTCCAAGTGTATCCATCTCGAATTTTGAGGCACCCTCCGACATCTTGAATGAGGCACTCGGTGTTTTTCCTACACACAATGCCACATCTAGAGCACCCTGGTCATAGTCAACAGCTCTTCCAGCAGCAGCAATACGTAGAAAGCCGTGTCGAGCACCTGCGAGCCGAAGCAAATGCAAGAAATGAAGAGCTCGCGCACTTCGTTCGTCAGCACCAAGTTAATCCTGCCCAGATTGATGATCATATTAACAGGTAGATTTGTGCTGTGATGGACGAAGCGCGTCAGGAGGCTGCTGTACATGCTCAGGTTGAGTCCCAGCAGCAAGCCGCTGCATCACTACAGCAGATGCAGATTCGATTGAAAGCAGTAGAGGAGTCAGCCTCTCAAACTAGAGCCCACGTTCATCAGCAAGTTCAAGAGCAGCAAGATTTGGAGAGCCGCTTAAGTGCTGCATTCAGTGTTATCAAGTCGGAGACCGCTGCCAACGCAGAGCAGCGCTCTAAAGCTCCTACTGCAGTCAGTGTTGCTGGGTCATTGTGGACGGCGTGGCGAGGCTCCAGTGGTGACAGGACAGGACACTGCAAGGAGCTCCAGCAGGAATTGTAGTAGCGGGCGGGACAGGTGCCTCGGCACGAACTCCATATCTGAAGATCATCCAAGTCTCGCTGTTGCGAGGGTGAAGCAACCGTCTCCCCCATGAAAAATGATTGCGAAAGGAGACGAAACCTCCGCATTTCCCCATTGTCTCCCTTTTCTGAGCTGCGTACTTTACAAGCTGGTCAGCGTCTCCCCGGCTCCCTCTGCGATTGGTGGAAAGTAGTAGATTGCGCCCTTAAAACGTGCATTAAACCTGAGGCGCACTTTGCTTTTCAGCGGGCCTGTCATCGGAAGGCTGTCAGAACAGGAAAGACGAAAGGATGTATAGTTGTGATTGCGAAGCTTTCATGTGTACATGGAGCAGCAGCACCTTTGAGGCCGTCTGTGGTAGCGCTATCGCAGTCCTGTCAGTCGACACAACCTCTTTTGCTCTCAAAGAAGCACCCGCCACCACCCTAAAGCCCCGACAATGGTATGGATACACCCCAGTATCACGGAGGCGCTCGCCGCTTTTCAGCCGCCAGAGAATACCGGGAAATCTGACTCCCCTTGGAGAGTGAGCCAGTAATATCGATATAACCGTCTCCTTACGACAAAGCTCGTCCGGGGGGTGTCTGTCTTCACACAGCATTATGAATTGTGTAAGTACTCGGAAAAACAAGAATTAGTACACACAGGATGGTTTAGAACGGTAATTTACAAGGGGTGCCTTTTAACAAGAACTGGTGACGAGCCTATTTCCAGGCATGTTATTAGCTGAAAAAGTTGCACTGTTGCTGCAAGGGTGCCTTTTGATAATCTTTTTTACGGTATGTAGCGCACATGCCAAAACGTTGATTACAGCTTCACAGAAAATACTTAACTATTCAAAGTTACATTTTAATAAATACATTTTGAACTTCAGAATAAAGCAAATCACACGAAATCCATGATCGAAGAGACCGCGGTGCCAACAAATACCTCTTTGGGGTCAAAACAAACGAAATAGGGCGCCAGCAAAACCAAGCGGGCGTCAGCAAAATAAAACCGCCGTTTTGGGGCGCCAGCCAACAGATTTCCGGGGGCCAGCAAAATGGATTTGCTTTTGGTGCGCAACCGGGGCAAACCCGAGAGCATAATCGCGCCAGTATCCTAAATGATGGTTTGCTCGAATGAGCCGAATTATTCTGCATTCCCAATGCAGGTTAAATCGACTGAGTCGACCTATAGTGCATTCCCAACGGGGGTTTACTCGTCACTGTCGAGTTAACGTGCATTACCAATGTAGTTCTTTTTGGTTGAGTCGGCATATCGTGCATTATTAGTCGCGACATTAGAGAGGTTTCGGGATTGTCACCACCCTCGCATTACCCTCAAAACCATTTTTCAGTTATAAGTGCGCCCTCACATTTCATTGAATGAATTTGATTTGCATATGTTTACAGAGGTGTAGTATTAGGAAGTTTGTATGGTATGATTATATTCGGCTGAACTTAATAAAAGGTACGAGGGAAATGTAGGGAATGAAATTCCTGGATTTGGTGAAATCTGGGGACAATCACGGCGAGGTCGGCGCAAAAGGGCCACACCAGGTGCGAACTTAGCTTAATGTAAGGGTAATGAATTGCTCCGAAACCTCTCTATTCCAACGAGGGTCAGCTCACGGTGGATTGCTGGATAACTTAGCATTTAAACTCCATCGGGTCGATGAAACGGACTAGCTCGCACATTTTATATAAAATCACCACTTGAAATAATGATTTACTCGTTAAAAAGCACCCCCCCTTTTTCACAAATAGTATTATATAAAATGAAAGTTGACCGATATTGTGGAAACCGATTAGATTGTCCGAGCGGATTAGCTGATAAAGCCGCGTTCACGAGAGATTTGGATGGTACTAAATCGGGGAGTATTATGATCTCGTATGGCAATGGCAGGGGTATAAATCGGTGTAAGATTCATGCGTAGTGAACCGCCAGCAATATGATGAACGACCACTTTACCTTAACTAACTGAATGCTTCTCTCACCTACTACTGGTCAACAGTATTGTGAGCATTAAATGCACTTTAGTGTGCAGTTAATGAGTACTGCTACCTGTTTAACGAGTAGTGCAAGTATGTATTAGTGCAGTCACCTTTCGTCAAGCAGTAGCGTCTGTCGGTTTTCGTTTAAATCGGACGCCGAATGCCAAGCGCATCTCGGACATTTGGGCCGATTAGCATGCAAATCAGACGTCCAGGGCTTTCTAAGCCACAGCGCTGCTAAATCAGCTTGCCACATGGGGTTGTAAGCGCACTAGACCGCTGTGTCAAATCAGAGTACAAATTTTAGTATGTTGATCTAATTAGGAGGTCCGATTTAGCAAAACCGACCCAATTTAGCTTAATCACATGCTTAACCGACCGATTTATATCCCAATTAGACAATCTAGTCGGTTTCCACAATATATGCCAAGTTTCAATTGGACGGTTATGGACAGTTGCTCTAACAAGTATTGCCAGTTTGATACTAAGTATGTATGAAGCCTACCCACACAACAAAGCAGGGAGTTCGAAACCTAAAACAAAACCACTATGCGGTTAATGAAAAGAAAAAAAGTATCATAAGACTAAGTAAGTAAGTCTAAGTTTACCGCGCGAAAGCTTTTCTCTTTACCAAAGCATTAATGCATCTGACGTAGATCGATTTCTCGATAAGCTCAGTCACATGTTGCATTTCTCGGCAGAGTTGAAGAAATAGTATATGTAGTGGGCCTACCTTGGCTCACTACAACAGCTTACACGTGTGCGCTCGTGTATGAGGAAGCGTAGCTTAGTTTTAATTATACTCGGGCCTCCGAGTATAGAATAATCTAAATAAACGATCCAAATAATGTTTTTGGGTTAAAATGAGAACTGGTATTTTTGTTTTATGTTTCTGACTTCCTCTAAATGTAATATTCTAAGTTGGGAATCTGCTTGGCAGAATTCCTTTGCTATGCATGCCGCTCATTGGTTAAAAGATGCTGCTTTCAACCAATAGGAATCCTAAATGTCTATGGACCACTCGTCGTGGTGGTCGTAAATGAATGTGGCACTTGATGTAACGTACATCAAGGCCGAGGAAGTAACCATTCTCTAACAGCTAACGTAACTCTTGGAGTTACAAGTGACTGTAGCCACTTGTGCGTGTAACCCCGTTACAGTATATAATATTACTTCACTTGATTTTAAATCACTGACAATTGAGTAAATTTGCAGGATAAGTTTCAGCTCATGAAACACCTGGCACAGTCAAACTACCGATGCTATTGCTCGAACAGTGAAAATTTCGTCGTTGGTTACGATTGAGCGGGCATTCACACTCTTTTGATAAGAGCTAAAATATCTATTTACTCAGCTTTTGGTTCTGTACGGTCATATTTGCTGTAAGTATTTTGCAATACGTCTTGGCGAAGGCTGTAAATGGCGTGGTTGCCTGATCGACGCGTAGATGTTATCATCATTATGGATCAACCGTATGAAGGTACTCGCCATTATATTAGCGGGTCACAACATTATTTAACTTCATCTTCAAAATCATCTAAGACATGAGCAGTAGCTGCAGCGGGACTGCCGTAGCTTTAGCGTCAGAGGAAGACGTAACAGACTCACAGAGTCGCGGCTAAGATAGCCCGTTCTACTACCAGAACGCACGAGTCCGTACTCCCTACGGACTCCAAGAGTCGACCCTTAACTCTTAGCTGTGAATCTCCAAACTGAATGTATTTCCCGTTATCGCGGCAAAGCCGCCTCTGGTGTAAATGTATCTTGTTCACTATCTAGCATAGTGAACCCTAGTCATATGCATAATATGTGGCTCTGAAGCCATGTACTGATTCTCCTACTGAGATAGGTTAGACAGTGTGCACCACACAAGCTTGTGTGTCCCACACTTCGTAACCCTTCGGGTAACTCTCGTGTAACCCCGTGGCAGTAGCCCTCATTGCCTGAATTCCATTGGGTGCCTGCCAAAAGTACCATTTTCAACACGCAAGACATCTGAGTTAGGGGGCAATCGTTCATTGACCTCATACCCAAGATTGAGGGTGCGGTGAGCGGCCCCCCAAAAGAAGTGCTTGCCGGGGCTTCATGCTTGGGCAGATTCGCTTCGGTTCCGTGCGTGCCGTCAAATCATGCGACTTGAGAGGCCGAGGGTAGCTTCTGGCGCCAGGACAGGATAACTCTCGTATGTGTCGCTCCACCAGTGGCCCAGAAGCTTGATTGCGAGGCTGTCGGCCTTCCCAGACAGCAGGGCGGTAGCGCCGCCGATGCGCACCGAGTGAGTCACGTACTGGCGCGGGTCAACGCCAATGCTGGATGCCACTGCCTTGAGCATGTCGGACACTTCCCCTGCACTAAGATCGACACACAGATTTGGTGCTGCATCCCGCCGTAGATCCACTCGGGCTCGTAGCACGTGATACAGCGCCTCTGTCGGACACAACACGGGGTCACCAGTCGTATGCATGGTCCTCCATGCTCCGCGACCAAACTGGTCGTTCTTCGCACCAGCCAAGCCGATCGTGATAGCCTCAGCCGCAAGGTAGTGAGCGCGAACTCCTCGGTGGTTGGAAAACTGTACATGTTCGGACTTGAGGCAGTACGGGTGTCGTCCGGATTCCACGATCAGGTATTCGGAGCGCCGTAATAGGAAAAAGTAGGCCAGTTAAACGGAGCCCCACAGGAGACGCTGACGGGGTTGAGAGAAGTCGAGGCGGCGGCGGAGCAGTCGCAAAAATGCCGGTGTAATGGGCTGCTTTTTCGTCAGGGGACCCGAGAGGCGGCGAGTTTCGCGCAGGAGAACATCGAGATCGGGAGCATGTTGGACTTCGATTCCCGCGTATCGCTTGTGATACCACCGTATACTCGCCAACTTCAGCTGAATGGTGCCGTACTGGTTGCCTCGGTTTCGCCCACGCCAACCATTTCGCCAACAGAAAATCGCGAATAGTTCCAGTTTAGTGTTGTTGTCGTGTCGGTCGACACTTAGCCATTACGGCCACTGCATGTATGCCGAGAACGGAGACCACTGACGCCAATGGTTCCGGTACGTCACCGAGGTAGTGTCGCCAATGACCCGGTCGCGCAGCATTGATCCCAAAAGTGTAAGAGATCCTCGCAAGCCCCGGGGACTAGGACCTGTTTTCAACCATAAGCCAAGTTAGTCCACGTAGCGTAAAGGGCATGATCAGTGCTCCAGGCCCGTGAACCCGCGTCCGCCATCACGTTGTCGACTCCAGGCACGTGACTCGCGGTACAAATCAACGAGTACTGGAACTCAGCGAGCGAGAGAAGGCGGTTGTATACCTGCGCGCGTGGCAGACGACTAGCCCGTCGTTGCGTCCACGAGACTGCGCTGGCATTGTCAATCCAAAATCGAACGTGAGTAGGGCGGCGTTCAAAGTGTTGCACCCACCCTGGCCCCCAGAGAAGCGTAGCAAGAACCGCGCTTTGGAGCTCTCGCGCGTTGATTGAGTTCGCCGTGCTTGTAGAGTGGAACTCCTGCTTGGTGTCTTCACTGAAGCGGACCCTGATGAATTGTCGAAGAGATGGTTCCTGAGCGCAGATCCCCTCATCGGACGCGTCCATGTGAAGGTCCACAAGAGGTGTTGTTGTACCGGCGAACTGGGAAACCGGGATGCCATTAAAGCGACCAGGATGCAGCAGAATGTACCGAAACCAGGTCAAATCTTTGAGGTCGTCTGCCGATAGCTGGTACCGCCGGCATCGGTATGATGTGTTTGCGGCGGCTTGGAGGCGCTGGTAAAAGGCTCTTGCTGGTGGGCAGCACGATGCCACGTGGCGGAGGGACCCCAGGAGCAGCAGCAGGGTGCGGTGCCTGTGTCGAGGAGTGCCTACACGCGCTGCTGTGCCTTCAAGATCTTCTCGGCCGGGATGGTGACTGTGCCGGCGCTTGTGTCCCAGAGAAGGCCCAGTACCCGCCCTTGTTCCCCCCCATTGCGTGAACTTGCGGGTGTTGATTGCTTTAGGATCGCTCTCCGTAGTGCGAGGTTAGCCTAGAAGCACCGGAGGTCGTCCTCCGGCTCGATGCAGGTGTGATCGTCACACCAGAACAACCCTGTCAGTGGTCGTGGCACTGCGGTTGTAGCGCACGGCGCTTCTTCGTAGAGGCCGTTGATGAGCGTTCCCGGTAGGAAGTACCAAGCGGGCGATCCACACCACCCAAAGCCACAGCCTAGATCCACGACCAGGTACTTGCCCAAGACGAACGCGAACATGAGCGCGTGGTCGGCGCTGATCGGCACGTGCCGGAAGGCGCTCGCGACGTCCCCCAGCATCATCAGAATCCGAAGGTCGGGGTAATCACGTCGTAACTCGAAAATTCGTCGGGCAATGTCGCCGGGCGGGTTGTACTTGATTTCCGGCAGGTGGGTGCGATCGGTAAAATCATTGATGGACGCGCCTTCAGGAAACGAGTAGTCGTCGATAACCCGGATATCGGTGCCGTCCTTGGCCACCACGCCGATCGGCGAGATGAACACGTTCTGCCACTGGTCGAGCAGGGAGGCTCGGACCACAAGGTAGCGACCGTCGGCCTGCCCCTTCCGGATGTGCTCCCACACTTGCGGAAGGTGTTCGTCAATGGAGCCATGGTTGCGTTGGCGGGATGTCTGTCGCGCGGGTCGCGACAAGAGCCACTCGGGTACGACGCCATGACGAACGACCTCGTTCCAACGACGCGCAGCCTCAGCGCAGAGGCTCGTGGTAGAGGCAGCTCGTAGAGATCTTTATTCGGACGGAGATCGGCCGCCGTCTGCCCACGGAGGAGTCGAACGAAATCGGCTAGCGGGAGCGCAGAGACCACCGCCAGGTCAGAATGGAACGCGGCGATGGTGACGTCCACACCACCATCCAGCGGCTGAGCCGGGGTACCCGGTATCTCCATGCCCCATTTAGCGGCAGCACTTTCCACTTCCTTCGCGGTCTCAGCCCGACAATGTTCACTTAGCAACTCCAAACTCTTCATATATTTGCTGTGTTCTGCCGCTAGATGAGTGCGTGTGGCGGCATCCGTCAGCGACAGGCCGGCCTGTGACTGGCGGAAAGATGCAGGAAGTGAAGAGCAGGCTGAGACCCCGTCCCCTCAGATATTTACGAATTCAGATGCAAGGCCTCCGAGGTGCTGCTGGATGTGGTCCTTGGCCTCCTTCGGCAGGGTCGCAGGTCGAAAGTGGGCACGCCCTTTCGCGAAGCACTGCCCGGGCGTGCCGTTGCCGCTGCACCCCATCTTCGACAGGTGCTTGAGGCAGAGTTGCTGCGACCCTTGCTTTGGCAAATCGCGCGCGACCGACTTGGGAATCCTTCCCATGGGCTTTTGCTCCTTGCACTTCGAGCGGGATTTCGGTGTCGAGTGCTGCTGCGCCTCGATCATCGCCGTCGACTTGTCTAGCTTTTTGGTCTTCTGTAGATCGTACAGCAGCTCAGAGAGAAGCGAGGCTTGAAGCTTAAACTCGTCTGTGATGCGGACAGCGGCCGCTAGTCCCGCCGATATCACTAACCCGCGAAACTTCCCCAGCTTCATGTTGACCCACAGAAGAAGCCCCTTCGTCGCCTCGCGGTCCGGGTCACCACCATCCGCAAACTCCTCGATGAAAGTGATGGCTGCACTCAGCACGTCCACCGTAAAGGCATCGTAAAATTTGCGTCCGAAGTGACGCAAGTTGGTGAGTGCCTCCAGCAGCCCGGTGTATGATGGCTCCGCTTCGGCGGGCGGCAAGCCATTCTTTGTGGAGAAATCCGTCATGCTGACCACCGGCCTGCTCGCATCCATTGTCAAAATGCGCGATTCACGGGCAAAATGCGTAACCGAAAGACCGCGAATATGGAAGCCAAAGTCGAACGCACCCCGGAGAATTGGGGGATCTCCCCGAAAGCGGGTTTCACGAGCCTGTTGAGCACATTCGGGAACCCATTGAGCATCCTTACATTGGTGGTCTGGATGGCCGATAGCGTTGTGTATCTGCTGTTCCAACGTCGTTGGGCGGAAGGTCGTCGATGCGCGTCCACGGATCTCGTCCACCGCGCTAAAGGACGCGTCGGCCACCGCCACTGCAGATGGCGCCGGTGCGCCCACTCCGCTGCTACTGGACCCCCACACACGATACCCAGAGACAACGCCAAACGCCCATTCGTCCAGCGATGGTCCATCAGGCATGATAAACGCGATTGGGTGCCCGGCGAATGTACCGGGCCACAGCTCGCTTTCCTCGTCGCCGACACGGCGCCTTTGTAGGATAGCAATGTCGACCTCTTCGTCCAGCTCTTCGTCGTCGTCATCGAGCCTAACGAGCGCTACCTTGGCCTTGTTCCCGTGAACACTCGCGACCCGAACATAACGAAACTCGGGAAGCGCCGGGATATGGGCTGGACCGAGAAAAGCGAGCGCGCCGGGGGCAATAGCGGTTGCCACCATTGGTCGAGCGAGAAGACAGGGACTGAACCGAGTGGAGCGTGCGGCGAGGAATTGGAGCTTCGCTTCGAGCGAGAAACTTTGCGAGTGAGAAGCCCGCGAGTCCTCGTAGGCTGCTCGTGAGTCGGAATCTGTCTATTCTACTTCGACCTATCTGTCGCTCGATCGCTTGTCTTATCCTATCACTCAAAGCAGAGACTTGCCGCTTGAAACCCCAGATATCCATCTTGGATATCTCAACATAAGTACCTAACATAGTTACTGCAGATATGCGGGTGGATATGTCGACATATAGCCTAGTTGCACCCGCCACAACATGTTTATCGACCACAACTGTGTCCGATTACAAACGTCCAAGTGCCGCCTCTATTTTCCCTATAGCGTTACTTTGCACCGGACATCCATATGGCTAGATCTTTTTGTAGTATGTCTAAGCATCCTCACTTACGATTCAGCACACGATACTGCAGTGATGGAGCTCCAGAATGA
Source organism: Phytophthora melonis (assembly GCA_024211575.1). NCBI lineage: Eukaryota > Oomycota > Peronosporomycetes > Peronosporales > Peronosporaceae > Phytophthora > Phytophthora melonis. The sequence continues at coordinate 2,378,700 of JAMXKT010000037.1, read as the reverse complement.
TATGTGCGGCGCTCTGTGTGTGCTGTGCGTGGCCTACATGAGCTACAATAAGGACCTGAGCGCTGTTCGACGCGCGATTCACAAGCGGCTGGTAGCAGAAGCGTGTAAAATCGCAATGCGCTCTCGCCACTATCTCACTGCGCAGTGCCCGGACGTGTCGAGCAACTCCGCTTGGATGGTACGGCGACGACAGCAACTTCGTCAATGCCACATGTCTCACGATGTGAGTTACGCTTTGATCTCGCGCAAAGCTATTAATAGGTTTTACACGCGGAAGTAGCCCTAATCCTTACCGACTTTCCGTCCAAGACTTGGTGGCCGGGATAATAATTCTTTGCGTTTATGTCGGATCAATGGAGCAAGGGGCGCTTTGCATGATTTTCGGCGTGTCGCCTACGACGCTCTCACGGTATCCACGCAGAGCGGAAGAAGCGCAGGCGCAGGGTCTGACAAACTATGCGCCAGCACGCTTTTCCTGGCCGTCACCAAAACTGCAAGCTGAACTGGCGAGACTCGTGGAAGCTGGAAGCCGTTGCTTACGCATACGTTTAGTTTTATAGACGGCAAGAATTTGAGGGTATGTGCGCTCGATGCTCTTACTTGAGTAAATATGGCGATGATACTTTTGTGGTAATGCTGAAGGAAAGAGCTTCAATTGTTGATGACAGCTATCTACATTCTCCGGATTTGTGGGGTGTTCTGAACAAGCTCAAGGCCGAGGCCGTTCAGCTCCTTCAACTTTGTAGAGAGCGGAAAACGGATTACCTCTCGCGAAAACTCATTGCTGCATTTGTATATGCACCTGAACTAGGCAGAATGCAAGGGCGTCCCGAATCAATAGAGTTCTCTACAAGAGAGATTCTCGAGCGATTTCTCCTTGCACTTCAGAGGTTCCCCAGTGTGCAGAGGGCATTCTACGCAAATAATTCGGATGGAGACTGGGCTGGCCTAGAATCTCTACTAGCGGTGCAGAATAAAAATAGTGCAGCGACCGAATCGGAAGCCATGCAGGATTAGATGAACCAAGATGCTGAATACTACCGCAATGGAGAACTCGGACCTATATACAGAACTGCAGCATATGGCAGATTTGTTTTATGGATCTGGGTTAGATGACAAGAAAAAACAAACAGCATCGAGCAGAACTACATGTGATTACACAGAATTTACAAGGCTTTAAAAAGGAGCGTCGACCTGGATGACTGCGTGGTTGGAAACAACGTGCAAGTCTACGACCAGCCGACGTTATATATTTACAAGATACTCACCTGAAGACAAGTGAGGAAATTGATGAGTTAGCAGAAATGTGGAACCGAGGGTGGGGTATTAAGGAGCCGAAACAACCCCTCAGCCCGTGGAAACCTGGTGAGTGGACAAGACGACGAATTGGACTGCGCTTTTGAGAATGGACTCTAATAAACATCTACGCGCCGACAGACAGAAAGGCTCCACGCAGTTGTTAGAGCGATCTGCAGAGTTGGATGTCAAAAGCCAAGCTGCTTCTACTGGGGGGGGGGAGATTTCAATGCCGTTCTGCAGCCTTCTCTAGATCGATTAATTAATGGATTACCAAGTTCGAAGTCCTGTGAAAGTGTTGAGCTTGACCGACTGGTAGATCAGCTGGACCTACTTGATGCGGTACAACTTACAACACATGCAGACGAAGATAGAGTTCCTGATCCCTTGATGCATTTTAGCTTTTGGAGAAAGCAGTCTGCAGCAGATTGGATCGCTTCTATCTGAGCAGTGATCTTGCGGGACAAGCGCAATGGATTGAAGCACGGCCACCGAGCACTAAATCCGACCATCAGGAAGTACGGCTCTGGCTCACGCTACGTAAATTCAGTGCAGGGAGGAAACATAAATCGCACTACCCTATTCGAAGCGCTTCGTCAGAATGGGCTCATAAACAAATCCGGAAAAGACTACACAAGTTGAAAGTAACCTTTCTCCAACAAAGCTGCCCAGCAAGATCATGGGACACGTTTGCTAGCCAAATCTCTATAATGCTGAGAGAAGTGACGCGAATGGATCAGGAAATAACTAGGGCTTACTACAACAATTTGAGAAGTGTCTGAATTGTGGAGCCAAATCACGAGAGGACTTACAGCGAATCGCCAACAATTTCCGCGTACGACAAGGCCAACGAGCGTTTGGCAGAACTCTACAACCGACGGTAGCCAATCTTAAAAACTTCTACAAACGGCACCCAGATTGGCAACGTGATCAAACGATCTCTGATATTTCTCCATCCCCTGGTCACTACTACCCTGAATCAATGCCAATAGCAGAAAAAATGGCAAGTGAATGGAATGACATAATGGGGGGCTCGCACGCGACTCTCGGTCCATCAGAAATGCCGAAAGCTCTCCGAGATTTCATATGATCCCGGATTCCCAACGTTTGCGCCCGGAGGAGAAGCAACAACTTGTAAATACCATCGTAGAGAAAGAAGTTGCTGATGCGATCGATAAACTCCCTCGTGATAAATCTGGAGGAACTACCGGTCTCTCGCATGATTTTTACAAGGACTTCAAGGACGAGATGGCAGAGTGTCTTACGATGGTCTATCAGGCGATTCAGAAGGGTGCAGCGGTACCGAGCTCATTCCTTGACGCTGTGGTTGTTCCACTACGGAAGAAGGGAGACTCAAGCAAGGCAATGGACTATCGACCAATCTCTCTGCTCAACACAGCTTATAAAATTCTAGGCAGAATTTATGGAGAACAGATTCACCTATTTCTTCCACGGATAATCAGTGTGGCGCAACAAGGGTTTGTGCGGGGCAGGCTCATGACTAAAAGTGTAACAGTCGTCAAGCACTGTTGCTTACCCAGCTGGAGGACGCAAGCATTGCATGGGCTGACTCGGCCGCCATCCTTGGGCTCGACGAGTGCAAAGCCTACGACACATTGGATCGCAGCTTTCTGCTTACGGCTTTGACTGAATTTGGTTTTCCGCAAGGGTTTCTTGATGTTCTTCACAGTTTGCACACCGGAACTACGGCAAGTTACTTGGTGAATGGGGTAGAGTCATCGAAGTGGGAGGTAAATTCTGGAATTCGCCAAGGATGCCCGCTCGCACCTCTTCTCTTTATTTTGGCGATTGATTTTCTTGGGCGAGCGATTGCTTCTCATCCTGAAATGAATGGTCTGGAAATTCCGGGTTCTGGAGGTAAACGACAGGTTTTTAGTGGATTCGTAGACGATTGTACGGTTTTCCTATCAGCTACCCGTCAAATCATTCCGCTGAACCACCTTCTACAACAGTTTGGAGAATTGTCGGGATTGAAGGTCCAGCCGAAGAAAAGTGTGCTGATCCCGTTGAATACAGCATGGTCACAGAAGCGGTGTCATGGTTACCCTGTGCTTGGAAAAGGAGATACCACTCGTATCTTGGGTTATTACTTTGGCAATCACGATACGACAGGCTACAATTGGGAAACACGGCTCATGAATTGTAAGAAACGATTGCAAGTTGCGACCCAGGTTACTAATTGTGTGAAGCAACGGGTAGTTCTCTTCAATACTGTAGTACTGCCAGCGATCTTGTTCACTGGTATGCATTTCACGGTACCGAGAGAGATTCTGAAGCGGCTCGAGCGACTCCAAAAAAATTATATGGAAAGGCACAACGAAGGAGGTCACTGCTCCGGATAAAATCTCACCTGGATTAGTTTTTGCGCTTGAGGAGCAAGGCGGTATGGGTCTCCAAAGTATTGAAGAGGCGCTTACTATCACCCGGAGTAATCAAGCTGAGCAGTGGATACAAATTTCATCGGACAACTATCAAGCAGCTTGGCATTGGTTGGCGCAACCAACAATACTAACTTCTCGGGACTGCTGCGCCTTTACTCCAACGACAAAAGCTCTAGCAAATCAAGCACGCCGCAAAATGCGATCGGGGTGGTTATCGACGGTGCAAGCTCAAGGGAGAAGTGAACTTTGGGGTTACTTGACAGACCAATTGATTGTACCACACGATGATCGTGATCTACCGAAACAAGTGGGTGACTTTTTAGAATCGATTATCTGTTTTTGGGTTCGAGTGGTACCAGGGCTCGCAAATGGTTCTGACCGGGTACCCATACCCGCGCCCGCCCACAAGCCACGGGTGTACCCGGGGAAGCCAGGACTCAAGGACGGGCCAGCTATTACATCTCCAGACACCGTTTCAAAACATCTAATCTTCAACATTTAAGTAGTTATCTACGTCGATATTAATACAGAGTGAAAATAACATGTGGAAGCTAAAAGAAAACGGTGGAGGAGCATGATACAACTGGTATAAGTAAGAAATATAACTATTTTGTACTATTTTCCTCAGCTTCGGGTACCCGTGGCACCGCCCGAGGTTTGCTTCGGTACCCGAAACCGGGTATACCCGACGCGGGTAGGGCGGGTACGGGTACACGGGTACGCGATTGCGAGCCCTGGTGGATACAATCAAGTGCCTGCTAAACATGTCGGTGAGTGAGCAAGGCGAGGTTGAGGACTCTGTCTATTGGAGAACCAGCATGTGGAACGGTAACGCATTCATAGTCCAGCATTTTTGCTTGCGTTCCAGCGAGGGTGTAGACATCGACGCTGGCACCCATCAAGCCGAGAAATTTCCCTGTTCTTTCGCAGCAGTACTCATGGCATGTAGATATCGACCGCAATGTTCTTGCATTTGTACATGGTAAACCTCAGGAACCAGTTCTGAAGCTAGTCCAAGACGCTAGAGGGTGGATATGGAACATAGCGTATCGAAACGAGGCAGATGAATATGATAACGACGTTTAAGCACTAAAGCTCAAGCAAAATATGTCAGGTTTAGCGTTTGAAGCGACGCCCTTCTTACACCCCACACGGTGGAAGGCGCCACCGAGAACTAAGGAATTCTCACTTCGCCAGACCATTTTTAAGACCCGATCGAAGATAATACGAAGAACTCTGAAGTTTTCCGTACAGCAAGTGTTAGACAAGATGACTATTGGACCAGAGCAGCACGAGTGGGCGCGAGCGGCGCAGTCTCAGCAGTGTACCGCAATCTGCATGACGGAATACTGACGGACTTCCAGAGGTGGACATCGTATCGCATCGGCACCCGAACTCTGAATTTGTATGGCCTCAACAGCGGGGTTGCTCATATGAGCAATGTGCCACGTCGTTGGAGACCATCGAGCATATCGTATGGGATTGTGAGCGAGCCAAGGAAGTATGGCAAGTTTGGATCCCTCACTGGATCGGACACTACCCGCATCGAGACGAGCTAGCATCACTAGTTCCGCATCTAGCCGCGAGAAGACCGCCTGAGGTTTCACCAACGTTTCTTGACGAAGCCATGAAGAGTATTTCGTGCTGGGGGGAAGGGCAGGATGAAGCTATGAGAACTTTGTGGCTAATTTGGGCGACGTGTACTCAATGCACGCTTTGGATGATTCGAAATAGAGAAGTCTTTGACGGAGATCAAGTACCGCCACAAGAAGCTAAGTGAATCTAATGGAAAGCAGCTGATTTCCAGACGCATGCAGTCATCCGGGGAATGGCTTCGCGTCCAGCAACCAAAGAGGCGAGTTTTCGGTTGGATCAGTGCTACGCGGTTTTGTTGGCGATGCAACCCTCAAACAAGCCGATTGCAATTCAGCGCTGAACTTTTCACCCTGTGAAATTGGACGGATTACCAGGGCGAAGAGGTATTTGGATGGTGTTGGGGAACGACCCACAAGAAGTAATTACCATTGGGTTCGCCCAAAAGAACGAGCCAGTCACGGAAACTAGTATGGCTGTTCAGCTCATCGTCCGAGCCATGCAGCAGCTAAATCAGCGAGCTCAACTATCTACAGTCTCTCTCTGTGTCCAAGGCATCCAGCCAATGATCAAGTCGGCTCGAGCCCAGAATGCCACGAACCAAGCTCTCAAAGACGTTGTATCGATAGCATGGAAACCAGCTTCCAAACGCATCTACAAAGCGATCAGCGATTTCTCAAATTGCGACAACTATCTAAGTTTACTAATGCTGTACTACTTCGAGAGCACCTGCCTGTCAGGCTATGGGACTACTTGCAAGAACAATTTTTCGCCGGAAGAGGAACAATCCCAACACCGTTCATCAATTAGGCTCAGTCTACAGCGATATCAGGACTCTATAGTTTAAACCAACTTAAATAGAGGACCTCTGAACACCAACGGAGCTGATTTGCCGAGCAACCAGGCGTAATTTTTGAATTCCATATCGTAATTTATTCATCTCGTCGGTACAAACGACCGTTTGTCCCAGTTTGTAACAGATTGTACCTCTTAGCCCGGCTATGTTACCGTACAAACGGCTGCTGCACCGGACGAAGCTGACGCCTTGTGTGTGCGTTTGTACCTCTTACAAGTGCCAAATCATAATGAGTCTGAGCCCTGCTGCCGACTACTACGGCAGTAGATGCAGATAGATTTTTGAGCTGTGATGTTGTAACGACCTGGCATAATCGACAGAATTTTTACAATATGTAGTAAACAGAGAGTGTAATCTATGATATGATAGACTTCGCCACACTAACTTAATCGCGGCGATGTGTGTAGTTCGTCGTGATCTACCGGTATCATGGAGTTATGCGTTGCTGTCTGCTCGTAGTCTCTCTATGCAATTCTCCCGTACACCCGTCCTCCTACTGTACGACAAATGAACCTTCCTTTGCGTTTTGTGATAACGAAATCCAGATTCCCAAAAATGTATACGCTACCACCCCAAATACTACCGATCAGGGCTGCGAAAAATACAATTACTACATCGGAATTTTTAATTAAATGATTAATTATGAGCTAAGAAATTGGTTCGCCAATCATTTTAAATTATATTTATACTTCAAACATCAAATTTGAGTGCACACAAGATGTAAAGTACTATATATATATATATATATATATTCGAATGTATTGCTTTATCTTCATGTACAACATGATAAGTTAGCTTTTTAACTGTTAGAACCTACTAGGAGCCTATTAAGTGCCACATCTTAGCACTCGATAGATAGATTATCTTGGCTAAACGCCACCCTTTTATAGCAACTTGCACATACCGTATTTCGCATGTAGAGAGCTGCACCTAATGTTCACCTGGCAATCGTGATAAACAATACGTACTTAAGAGAGCGGTATACAACATCGTACATATGGTACCGCAATATTATGTGTACTACATCTATATTTTAATAGCCGGGTACAAAATCACCATATGATTGGACAAATATAGGAGAGTACTTCCGTGTGATTGGATAGTGCAAGTGCATCTCTTAAGCCGGTGCAGCTCTCTACATGCGAAATACGGTATATCGACCACTGCTCGATATATACATGTATTTCGAGCCGAATTTAGAGAAACACTCTAAATTGTGGCGCCCTGAAAGTAGACGTTGAGAACGAATATCGATACAGTACCAGCTCTCAGCTGCTACTAATAATAAAGGAAAATCGATGGATAGCGGGGCATGGGGTTATCAGCGTTCGGGGTCCTCATACCTGTAGGTGATCTTTACGGTTCGACGAAGAAGGCTTAAGCTCCAAGGAGATATCAGGCAGTAATACAGAGGTGGACGGAACGGATCCCAAGTTGAGATCACAGAGTGACCTGAAAAATGCGTGGAGTAGTAGTAAGTCAATTTCAACGTGCCATACCATTCATTATCAACTATCAACTCATGATGTAGTAACTTCCCTCTAAACGGGAGCAGCGCTCGCGACGGAGAGCACTCACCCGCTCGCTTACCACGGCTGCTCGAACGTTCCGAACGGGTGCTCGCCCGTGCTCAGCGTGAACGTGGCGCACAGCGGGTTGGCCGCGGCCGTCTCGTTGTACACGTCGCAGTTGGTCTCGGGCTTGATGGCCACGACGTAGTCGCAGTCCTCGGCCACCTTCTTGAGGCCGTGGCCGATCTGTGGGTAGTACACGCTCCAGTCATCCGACGTGAGCGTGAAGTTGACGGTCTGAGTCTGGCCGGGCTCGAGGCTGATCTTGTTGAACTTCTTTAGCTGCTTGAGCTCCGGAACATTCAGCGAGCGGTACGGCTGGATGAGGAACAGCATCACCGTCTCCTTGCCGGCCATGCTACCAGAGTTGGTCACGTCCACCGTAGCCACGACCTCCTCCGTCGACGTCTCGACCACCGAGCGGCTCAGACGCACCTCCGAGTACGTGAAGTTGGTGTAGCTCAGACCGGCGCCAAACTCCCACTGCATGGGGCAGTCGTACGTCTTCTTGTCCGAACCCTCGCACAGCGTCGTCACGGGGCGGTTGTACGGCATCTCGATGTTGGCCGGCTGCTTCGGGTACGTGATGGGCATGCGGCCGCTCGGGTTCACCTTGCCGTAGATGATCTCGGCCACAGCCTGGCCGCCGAGCTCACAAGCCAGCAGGCCGTTCACCACAGCGTAGACGTTCTCCGGGATCTCGCCGAGCAGACGCGGGCGGCCCTCGAACAGCACCACGATCACCTTGGTGCCCGTGGACGCCAGTGCCTTGATGTACTCGACTTGGCCCTCCGGAAGCGCCAGGTCGTTGATGTCACCGGGCTTCTCGGCGTACGTCTCCTCGCCAATGACGGCGATGGTGTACTCGGCCTTGCTGGCCATCTCCTTGGCCGTGGCCAGGTCCGCTTCGGAGTACGTGCCGTTCGGGTACAGGCCGTTGAAGTAGCTGAAGCTGTTGTTGCCCACGATCTGCTCAATGCCGGACTTGACCGTGACACCGTGCGTCAGCAGGTCATCGTGGTCGTGATAACCCTGCCAGGCGACCGTCCAGCCACCACATTGCCGACCGATGTTGTCAGCGGTGAAGCCCGTCAGGAAGACCGAAGCGTCCTCAGCGAGAGGCAGCGTGCTGTCGTTGTTCTGGAGCAGCACGATGGACTCACGAGCCAACTCCAGCGCCGCCGAGACGTCGTCGTCGTTGCCGATCAGTTCGACGTTCTGCTCACCGGGCACGGGGTGTCGTACAGACCGAGCTTGAGCTTCATCTTGACCACACGGCGGGCCGACGCCTTGAGACGCTCGAGGTACTGCGGACTCTGGGCCAGCAGCGCCTTGGTGCCGTTGTAGAAGCTCGTGTCGGTGGCCACCATGCTCATGTCGACCGACGCGTGAGTCAGCGACAGGCGAGTGGCCTCCGTCTCGTTACGCGCCGTGCGGTGGAAGTCCGTGAGCTGGTCGATCTCGGCGTAGTCCGTCACCATCATGCCGTCGAAGCCCACGTCGTCACGCAGCAGCGCGTTCATGACCTTGGTGTTCTGCACGGTGGGGATGCCATTGATGGAGATGTAGTTCTCCATGGCGCTCAGCACACCGGCGTCCACCGCGGCCTTGAACGGGGGCAGGAAGTAGTTGAGCATGTCGTAGTCGCTCACCTGGACCGCGTCCTTGTCGTGGCCCGTGGGGGTCTTGGTGTACACCAGCCAGTGCTTCATGCAGGCCGCCGTGTTGTTGTTGCTCTGCATGCCGCGCACGATGGCCTCGCCCATGACCGAGTTGAGGTGCGGGTCCTCGCCGAACGTCTCGAACGTGCGTGGCCAGAGCGGGTTGCGCGAGATGCCGAGGATCGGACTGAAGATCCATGGCACACCCGAAGCCTCCGTGTCCCTGCCGGTCACGCGGCCCTGCTCGTACACGAGGTCAGGGTTGAACGACGCGCCGCCGTTGATCTGCTGGCCGAAGAGCACCGCGCCCTTGACGAAGATGGCGCCATGCACCGAGTCCACGCCGTAGACCATCGGGTGGCCGCCGTTCTCCTCCATGGTGATGTCCTGGATCTTGGTCACGACCTCGCGCCACTTCTCGACCGTCCACATGTACGTGCCGTTGACGCCGCCGTTGTTCAGCGGGCTGGTGAGGTAGGAGCCCACGCGCATCTTGGCGAACTCGCGCACCTTGGCCTCGTCCACCTCGGTGGCGTCCTCCGTCATGACCTCGGTCACGTCGATCTGGGTCATCTGGCCGATGATGTCGTCCTCGGTGAACGTGGCCATGATGGCGTCGGCGCGCGCGTCCCATTCATCGGCCGAGACGACGGACTGGGCCGAGAGCCCCAGAGCCGTGAAGACGACAGCGGAGAGCCACGACTTGAGCATGGCGGCTGGCTTGGTAGGGTCCACTTGATGCTGGTTGGTGCTTGGAAGGAGACAAAAAGAGGAATGAGACCGAGCTGGAAGCTCAACCGTCCAAGCCCCGAGCAGGGGAAGCCTCTAGATGGGGCGGGCGATGGTCCTTGCGCAATGTTCCCTTTGGTGCTGTGGCTGTGCGCCCTCCTCAAGAATCCTCGGTTGGTCCACGCTGGCAGCGTGACGCTGCTGATGTACAGATCCTGTAAACAGGGTCTTGTGTACAGCGGACCTCCCAGCGCGGACGCCTTGGTGCTGGCCAAGCGGAAACTTCAATGAAAGTGGCCGCACCAAACCTGCTTGGTCACCAAGTTGGTGCGGCCACTTTCATTGAAGTTTCCTTTGGGATTGTGACCAGCACACTGAAGTTTGAACCTCGTCTCATAGATGCAGGGCACGTACACCGAAAGATCCACAGTGTACAGTACAGTACGGGTTTCGACGCTCGAAGCAGACGTCCTTGTTCCAACTCACGCTAATAAATGGTCGTCGTTGTGTCTCCCAGCTTTAAAGCGTTGAAGGCAACGAGTGCCGCGGACTAGTAGGGCGCCGCTATCCCCCGCGCCGGCTCAAAATTGGCGCGTGCGAAGGGGGGTCTTCAACTTGTTCAGAAACGTGCTACCCGTGCCGTCCCGACTGGTGAGAGGGTTCTTAAAGTTGATTCAATCCCGCATAATCAGTCTATGCACTCCACAACCGGATGAATGAACGCATAATCGATCTTTGCAATCGATGTGTTCCCTTGCGATATGTACAGACTCTACGATTCGTACAGGACCTTGGCACAGTACTGTGTAACATGTAATACATGACGAAGGCCCTTCGCCGAAGGGATCTTCTTTAGGCGCTGGATTCCAGCTTGGGCGCTTGTCTTCATAATCCGTACCAACTGCAACGACTGACAAAAGACTCCACGCCAGCTGCTGCTGGCCGACCGAAGCCAATGGCAGCGTGAAGCCTTCGGTTGATGAAGCGCGGCAGGAACGCCATGATGAAACGTAGGGACCCCAGAAGTGCTGGTCTCGTCACAATCACGTATTCTTGTTAGTTTTTCTTTTTCTTTTAAATTTTAAATTTATTGCGGTTTAGTCGGCTAACTACACCCGATTCTAGTTTTTCTTCACGTCTTCAACTGTGTTCGCACAGAGCTTCAGGTCGCCTCGAGCACATCCGTAAATTCCCTCAAACGAAAAAGAAACGATGACACAGTGGTAGGTGCAGTACAACACAGGACAAGACGTTACATCAGCACTGGCACGGGAGCAGGATACATGTATTCCCAAGAAAGAAGCGTAGGGACTGCAAACGGGAAAATCTTCGACAATACGTTCGCATCCAGCGCACTAAACCGATAGACAGACCGGTGCTTTTCACATCTCTTGTTGTCCTGATAATGAAAGGTTCGATTACCGATTTAGTGTCCTTCTCGATTTGGACAAATACTATGCACTGGTACTAGTTGTAGTAGCAAATGAAAAAAATAAAACTAATCTATCACTGTGCGGAACACCACTCCGGTGCGGTATGTAAGACGAAGTTGTACATGCCGTGTGCGAAAGTTGGCTGCATTCCTTTGGATGAACGCGCCTAAGTGCTTGGAATGCCGTAATTGTCTTAGAACACGTTCGCATTCTTTGCGAGTGCTGGGGTTTGAAATCCGTTGCAGCGGGGCTGCCGTAGCTTTAGCGTCAGAGGAAGACGTAACAGACTCACAGAGTCGCGGCTAAAGATAGCCCGTTCTAATACCAGAACGCACGAGTCCGTACTCCCTACGGACTCCAAGAGTCAACCCTTAACTCTTAGCTGTGAATCTTCAAACTGAATGTATTTCTCTTATCGCGGCAGAGCCGCCTTCGGTGTAAATGTATCTGGTTCACTATCTAGCATAGTGAACCCTAGTCATATGCATAATCTGTGGCTCTGAAGCCATGTACTGATTCTCCTACTGAAATAGGTTAGACAGTGTGCACCACACAAGCCTGTGTGTGCCACACTTCGTAACCCTTCGGGTAACATTCGTGTAACCCCGTTACACCCTCCCCCACCAAACCGTGGACACGGGTGTTCACGCTTAACGGTCAACGACCGGGTCTTGTTCCGTCAAGCCTCCTTCTCGAACGAGTCAATCCACATCGTGTGGACGTCTCTGAGAACTTCTCGGCGCAACGCGCCCTCACATGACTTCAAGTCATAACGCCTTTTGGTCTTTCGACCGCAGAAACCCTCTCGCGAGGTCCGCCTCGGAGCCTCGCTCCTCTCGCGCTTCGGCACCTCGTGCCTGCGAACTCCCAAGCTCCCCGGCGCAGGTGCGCATACCGACCGCGCCTCCCAGGCTCTCGGTCTCTCAGTACTTCGCGGCGCAACGCCTCAAGCAACGCTCGCGGCGAGCACGCCCCAGCTCCCCTCGAGCACTAGCCCATCCGACCATGGACCTCAAAGATCTCTTCGGAGATGAGGAGGAGGGCGAGGTGGACTACAGCGAGTCCGATGTCGGCTCTCCGAGCCATGAGGGTGAAGCAGCGTCCCCACAACGCTCCCCGAACCGCCGCGACGCTTCGCCCACGTCGCCGGCACAACGCGGAGGTGGCACGTCGGCCACAGTTGGCTCGTCGAGCTCCCGCGACCAAGAGCGCCGCGCGCGAGTGTCTCCTGCGCGCTCGTCGAGCCATCCCTCTACTGAGCGCACTGCGCTGTCGAGGGAGGAGCCGCGGCCACCGCTGCGCACTCCAAATCCGTTCCTGAACGCTCTTCCGGGCTCCGCGAGCTGCGCGAGCTCACTGAGTCACGGTACTCTCCGCCTCGTGCGGGAAGTGCCCTTGGGCCCCGTCATCTCCAACCCTTTGGACGAGGCTCAATCCGAGCAGGTTGCGGCGCAGCTGGCCTCCATGCGCTCCCAGCGCCCCGAGTTGCGGCCCCTGCTGAACCCCAGCACCGCCGAGTACGGCTTTCGGCCTCGTGACCCCGCGGAGGCATGCCGCCAGGCTTTCCAGCCGACGCTGGCTCAGCATGTCATTGGGCCTGCGGCCCGTACTCCGGAGGAGATCGCTCTTCGAACGTCTCTACGACAGCGACTCTTGACTCCACAGTCTACGACTGTCTCCGAGTACCGCGAGCGGTTGCGCCTGCAAGGCAAGGGTTGTCCGTGCCCGCAATGCGGACGTACCCTGTGGTGCTCAGCCCGGGCGAAAGCCTGATCGAACACGAGGCTCAGTTCGAGCTCTGGGCTGAGAAGAAGAAGAAGCTTAGCTCCATGGATGCTCTTCGAGCTAGCTTCAGCGAAGTGGATGTTCGTATCGAACGCAAGCTCCGCTTCGACTTTGCGAAGATCCGAGCCAAACGCAGCCTCTCGGCTAACGCTCAGCCGCAGACCCATTCTTGCGCTGCGCGCTTCGCTCCTTTGAGCCCTCCAGTCGCTCCTACTCGTGAGGGAGTGAGCGCTGTGGCTCAGGGCCAACCCCGGAGCAATGTGGCTGACCCAGCAGCTCCCAGCCTATTGCCGGGAAGCGCGGGACGGCCGGCATGCCGGCCTCGAGCCCACGGGGCGCTGGTGATCAAGCCGATCAAAAGCGTCCACGACGTCTGGGCAGTCTTGGCGAAGGGGCACCTCAAACTCCCATGAGTTCTCTGAGTGTGGGTACCCTCGCCACTTTACCAGATACTGGTTTTGACCCCGGCACCGCCGCTTCGCCAGCAGGCGCTCCACATGGTAGTGAAGGTTCCCTTGCTCATCGAGCAGCGCCGGTGGAGGACGCACCAAGCCGCCTCGCGACGTTTGATGAGCTGTTCGAGGTTCAGCAACAGACGACTCGCCTTCGGGACCATGTCCAGGATGTCGATGCGCGTCTCGCGCGTACTGCCACGGAGCTCGACGAGCTTGCTCGGGACTTGAGCTGGGTTCAAGTGCCTCGCGAGGTCTGGGACCGGCTCCGACACTTGGAGAGCTGGGTGCAGTATTATGGCGATCGCGACGATCGTCGTAGCCAGGAGCTCTCCGAGCTTCGGCGTCAGCAGGCTGCATTGCAGGGTCAGATTGACCTTCTGGCCCGCATGCAGGGCCCGCCCGCTGCGCCTCCTGTGCCGGTGGCCCCTGTGCCTGCGGCACCTCCGACTCCGACCCTGCCCTCAGGGCTCGCGGCACCGCCGATGCCGAGCCTTCCGCCTGTGCCTGCAGTGCCTGCGATGATGGTCGCGTCTGTGACGCCTGCGACTGCGTCCTCGACGCTCGCGACCTCCGCGCCTGCGACCTCGTCGCCCTCGGTGCCTCCATTTGCACCTGCGTCGGGTCATGGTACGGCTTGAGCAAGCCCACGTAGAAGACGGGGTGCGTCCGCATCTTCTTCGGAAGATTGAGCGTGTACGCAAGGCCCTTCCTGGCCACGACCTTGAAAGGTCAATGAAGCGCGGGCGCAACTTCGTCTTGAAGACAGCGGACACTGCATGTGTAGGTAGGTTCTTAGCATTTAGCAATACCAGGTCCCCGACCTCATAACTGTCAACATTGCCTCTGCCTTTAGCATCCGCATGTTCCTTTTGCTTGTCTTGGCTCTCAGCCATTGCGTCACGCACGTGTCGTAAGACACTCAAGCGCGTCGACAAGAAAGTGTCAACCTGTTTACGAACAGTAGCCGGGCTGACATCAGCTAGCCGATCAGCTAAATCGGCTTCCTCTCCCCACCAAGCCCGAGGCCACCACGTGGCGGCGTCAGCGGGACGCGGGGATGGGACAAGCTGTTCACGTAGAACGGCGTGTAGCCGGTCGAGGCATGCACGGCGTTATTCAACGCAAACTCAACGAGTGGCAGCATAGCGCTCCAACGCTTCGGCGTCTCAGCGCAAATGCTGCGGAGCACGTCTTCGACGACGCGATTCACTCGCTCCGTCTGACCATCGGTCTGCGGGTGATCCGCCGTGGACATGTCCAGCTTGGTGCCAAGCACCGCAAAAACCGCGCTCCAGAAGTTGCCCGTGAAGCGGGGTCTCGGTCCGAGACAATCGACTCAGGGAGTCCGTGTTGTCGAAACACTCGGTCCAAGAACAGCGTTGCTGTACCCTTACCATCGATGGTATCCGGCACAGCCGCAATGTGAGCCATCTTGCTCAGTCGGTCTACAAAGACCACGACTCCAGTGTTGCCCGCCGCATCCGCCGGCAGGCCAAACACAAAGTCCATACTCATGGATTGCCAACAGCCCGAAGGGACAGGCAAGCTTGCCAACGGGGCTGCAGCATGGGGTGACGACTTCACTCGCTGACACGTCTCGCACGTGCGCACATAAGTGCTCGTCCACTTGTACAGCTTCGGCCACCAGTAGTGGGTGCTCACCGAGCTGTAGGTCTTCTCACGGCCAAGATGGCCAGCCACCGGCGTGTCGTGGGCCTCATAGAGGATACGATACTTCAGGTCCTCATCATGAGGGATGACCACGCGTGGCGTGTCCTCGGAGCCAGTGCTGTAGAACAGCAGGCCACCATCGAGGGTGTAGCGATGCAAACGCGCGCGCACTCGCGCCGACAATTCAATGTCCGAGTCTTGAAACTCCTTGCTCCCGAGAGCCTTCAGCAACGCGACACAAGTGTCATCCTTGGCATAAGCCGTTCGGATCAGATCCGGTAATGACGAAGTCACGGTCGTTACATGAGCCAGCTCATAATCCGGCCTGCGCGACAGCGCGTCCGCGAGGACATTCTGCCTGCCAGGCTTGTACTTCACCTCGAAGTTGTACTCCGCGAAGAAGGACAGCCAACGGGCCATCCTTTGCGAGAGATGAGGCGACTGAGTCGCAGTGCGTAACGACGCGTGATCCGTGTAAATCACGAACGGCTGAGAGCCCAACAGGTGAACCCTGAACTTGACGAGCGCATACTTCATCGCAAGTAGCTCTTTGTCATGGACAGGATAGTTCTTCTCAGCAGCCTTCAGCTGACGAGATTCGAACGCCACCACGCGCTCGCGCCCCTCGGCGTCTGCTTGTAGCAGGGCACAGCCGATGGCAAAGTCCGAGGCGTCACAGACGACACTAAACGGACGAGCGGGGTCTGGCAAAGCCAGAATAGGCGCATGAAGGAGACTATCCTTAATTGCCGCAAACGCATCTTGATGCTCGGTGTTCCAACACCACTCCGCGTCCTTCTTCAGGAGATTGGAGAGTGGCCGAGCCATCTCAGCGTAATTCTCGCTGTACTTGTGCAAGTAATTGGCCAAGCCAAGCCACTTGCGAAGATCCTTCTGGTTCTGGGGAACCGGCCAGTCAACAATGGCCTTGACCTTGACCGGGTCGGCCCTCAGGCCACGCTTCCCGATGAAGCACCCTAAGAAGGGAATCTCTTCTGCTCCGAAGATGCATTTGTCAATGTTGGCATACAACTTGTTTTGACGCATGCACTCGAGCACAGCACGCAGGTGCTCGACATGGTTCTCCATATCAGTCTTCCCGTGCTCCGCACGACTGTGGACAAAGATGTCATCGAAGTACGTCTGCGCGTACGCCCGATGGGGCCGGAAGAGCTGCGTCACAAGACGATTGAACGTCGCTGGCGCGTTCGAGAGCCCTTGGGGCATCACCAACCACTCCCAGAGCATGCCGCTCGGAGTACTCACCGCAGTGAGAGGAATGTCGCTCGTTCTCATGAGCAATTGGTAGTAGCCATCGACCAAGTCGAGCGCACTGTACATCGTACATCCTGCCATGTTGTTCTGAAGAACGTCCTTCCGAGGAATCGGCGTCTGCGCCGGAATGGTGGCGGCATTCAGCTTGTTAAAAGCATGCACAATACGCCACTTGCCATTCGGCTTTCTGACACAGAACGTCGGCGTGGAGTGAGGAGACTTACTCTCACGCACCATGCCCGCCTCGTGCTTCGCACGGAAGAACGCGTCAATGACGTCACACTGCTCCTTCGGCAGAGGCCACTGCCTCGTCACGCAGTACTTCGTTCCCGGAACGAGATCAATCTCATGTCGAACACCTCGATCCGGAGGTAGCCCCGAGGGCGGTTCCTTCGAGACCACGTCTTGATAATCCTTCACCACGTGGTACAAGGGGTCCGACGGATCCTTCAGGATCGCCGATCCGCTTCGCGCATTCAGCGCCTTCTTAGTGTCCTCCAGGACAGCTTCATCCAGAAGCGAGGACGAGTTCAACTCTTCTTCAGGTCGTATGACCACCACCTCCGCCAAGTCTCCAGCCTTCAAGGCTTCGCCCAACTCGGCCAAGGACATCTCGTCCAGCTCCAGGAGAGCAGATAGTGAGGGCAAGTCGGTGAGACTGACATCTCCGTCGACGTCGCCCGTCACTCCATTCACGAGTGTGTAGAGCTGCTCGCTCTTGTGTGGAGCCTCACCGCTCGGCACACCCTTCTCGACTCGTGAGACCGCAGACGCCTTGCGTCGCGCCGCCAGCGCTTTGCGGCGCTGCCGCCTCTTCATGGACACTGTCCGCCCAGAAGAGCTCCGTGATTTCGCGTGCTTCTTGACGCCAGGTATCACCACCTCATTCAGCTCCAGAGGAGCACCAGTGTCTTGATCGACACTCAGCGAAGGGCTGCACGACCCGCAGCCTCCACTCAGTGGATTACGTGCCACTCCACGATCTTCATCCGGGCAGAGCCCCTTGTCCCTCGGCATCGTGCCGACCGCGCCGTCGCTGGCACGCAGCAGGGCGTCGCCCTCAGACGCACACCCGCTCAGCGGAATTAGTGCCGCTCCACATCCTTGATCCGGGCAACGCCCACCTTCACTCGACCTCTCGTCGACCGCGCCTTCACTGGCACGCAGCAGGGCGTCGCCCTCAGACGCACACCCGCTCAGCGGAATTCGTGCCGCTCCACATCCTTGATCCGGGCAACGCCCACCTTCACTCGACCTCTCGTCGACCGCGCCTTCACTGGCACGCAGCAGGGCGTCGCCCTCAGACGCACACCCGCTCAGCGGAATTCGTGCCGCTCCACCTGCCGTCCACGAGCCACGCTCGGAACGCTCGTTCTCGACACACGCAGTGTCCACCAACTCGGAAACTCCGATGTCTAGCACATTGACCGACTCGGTCCAGTGCTCGCGCCAGAAGCGCTTCTGCTTCCTAGCAGAGGTGGGTTCATGACTCGCCAATGCTCCGCCAGGAGAGAAGTGCGTAGCACCAAGGGTCTTCGACCTCCAATCTATCCAAGGCTCATGGCGTTCCAGCCACGCCATACCAAGGATGAGATCATATCTCGAATCGAGGTCTAAGACCAGACAGCGTTCCACGCTATCAAAATCTAAAAACTTCACGCCCAAGTCCACAGGGACTTTAGGCACCGTGACACGAGTGCCCGTCGCGAGACGAACAGTGACGATGTCACTCCCACGCGCTACCAGCGCCTCAGCATAAAGCTGACTTCCGTCCATCGTGGAACGCCGGGCGTAATTACCCGACGCTCCCGAATCGATCAAAATCGTCCATGGCTTTGTGAAGCCCTTCACCCAAGCCTGGACAACTAGCAAGCCCGGCTTGCACACACGTTCCGTGTTATAGAGTACAGCTCTCTTCGGGGCTAAGTCCTGTCGACCTCCACCTCGCCGAGGTTCAATAGAACTTAGTTCCTCCCCAGTAGGCCGCCCCGCGCCTACTGGGTTTTCTCATTTCCCGAGACGAACCAGAGCCCTGGCTCGAACCCGAAGAGCGGCTTGACGAAGCCTGGCGCTGCAAGCGCAGCGGACATCCGGCGCGCAAGTGACGCGTGTCACCGCAGATGAAGCATCGGCGGATGCCGCGCCGCTGCTCAGCAGCCCGAAGCTCGGCTTCTTCGTCTTCAGCATAGCTGAGGTCCATAGGCTCCGGACCATTGGACGAACTGGTGTGAGGAGCGTTCCACCCAAGTCTTGACGACTTAAAGTTGTGCTCCGCGTTCAACGCGATGTCCACAGCCTCTTCAAAAGAGCTTGGGTGAGTGCGGAAGACTTCCGTCCTGGCCACGCCAGTGCGAAGTCCTTCCATAAACACCGTGACGATGACTACCTCAGCCAGAGGCTCGGCAGACATGCCCGCAATGAGAGTTCTCAACTCCTGGACATAGTCCACCAAATCCTTCCTGCCTTGTCGGGTAGCCAGGAAGCGTGAGCGCACGCGATACGCCTCGTTAGGCGGAGCGAACACTCGGGACAGTTGCTGCTTCAGCTGGTCCCACGTCGGGAAGGCCGTGTCGACCGACGTCCCTGACGTTAGTGCCCACTCTCTCGCTCGCCCACCAAGCTTCGAGATAGCTAGCGCCACGCGCTGCGACTCCGTCCGGAGTAGAGCTGAGCTCATAGCCATCTCGACTTCACGGGTCCAAAGCATTAAGCTTTCCCCTTCCTTGCCTTCGAAGGTCTTCACGCTCAACATGAGCGGCAGGTCTTGTTCCCGCGTCCGGATGACGTAGCGGGCGCTTGCGGCGCCACGGCCGTCGCCATCCTCTGCTGGAGGTGCTCCAACAGAGCATTCTCGTAGCTGGAGAACGCCTCGAGACGCGCATTCACCGCGTCGGGGCCTTGTTGCGCCAGTTGCGTCACGCCCTCCGGGCCCAGCAAGGACATAAGCTTTTTAAGCGCATCCTGCTGGTTCGGGGGCAAGTGAGCGAACTGCTCCATTCTCCACAGAGGGTCAGTCTATCCAGACTCAGGTGTCGGATTGACTACAAGTGCTACCAAGTGCAGCGGGGCTGCCGTAGCTTTAGCGTCAGAGGAAGACGTAACAGACTCACAGAGTCGCGGCTAAAGATAGCCCGTTCTAATACCAGAACGCACGAGTCCGTACTCCCTACGGACTCCAAGAGTCAACCCTTAACTCTTAGCTGTGAATCTTCAAACTGAATGTATTTCTCTTATCGCGGCAGAGCCGCCTTCGGTGTAAATGTATCTGGTTCACTATCTAGCATAGTGAACCCTAGTCATATGCATAATCTGTGGCTCTGAAGCCATGTACTGATTCTCCTACTGAAATAGGTTAGACAGTGTGCACCACACAAGCCTGTGTGTGCCACACTTCGTAACCCTTCGGGTAACATTCGTGTAACCCCGTTACATCCGTAGTATTCTGCGGTAGTGACAGCAAAACGATGAATGAATACTTGCAATTGCTGTGGGAATCGGGTCCGGTTCTCCGTCTTCGAAGCAGATATGGTTCCGTTCTGTCCACTGGTGGTGAAGTGTAGCGCAACGAATCACATTCCACAGGCCCATAATCGCGTCTTGATGACTCTACCAGCGTGGGTTAACTCGTAACTGGTGAGGGAGAATTAGTGACGACCACGATAAGTTGCTTGTGAAGAAGATGCTCCAATCTTCCCACATGAGTTGCCACGTCCTTGTCGAATGCGAGCATTCCCAGAAGAGGTGCTTCGTAGTTTCAATTAATGTGCAATCTGGGTAGGGGCATTGCTGTACGTCGGGAATCTGCTGCATTAGAAACCAAAATCGCGATGGCACTGGAAGAAGACGAAGAGCAATCCGCATTTGAAGGTCGTCATACACTGGTAGCAGCAAGTGGCGGTGGTCCCTGCTGAATTGGGCGAATCGGTTTACATCTGCATGCGTTGTCCCGGTCAGATCACGGCGGATGGGATGAATTTCAGGATCCAACGGCGGGGGGTGAAGAAGTTGTTTTAGTGATGGCCGAGGGATTGATGGAAATAATCTGGTTTTAGCAGCTTGTCGGACGCCCACATTCGAACAAAGCGCAAGTCGACAGTAATGCTGTTTGTGTCGACCAACAATTCTTTGATGCGCTCGAAAATTTGGGTGAGTTCATTGTACAGGCCTTTTAGCCAGCGCTTCTGTTGTTCTCGGGAGAACAACAGATCCACCGGGTCCAGAGCTTCCTCTATAAATTGTTCCAATGCCCGAAGGTGAGGAAAATATCACGTAGGCTACCATAGGACTTCCGATTTGCAAGTTGGAGTCGGTAACTCCGCCTTGGTTCTGCCACAGCTATAATATTTCGCTTCCTAGCGGTACGCGTTTCATACTGCAGTAGAGGGTTTTTCGAGAGCCAAATAGGGGCGGCCCATAGTGTCTTCATTGAGCTGGAATGTTTGCCGTGAGTTAGCCACTGCGTTTTGTGCCACATTAGCCATGTGGATCTCCACCACTCGGATAAAGCTTCCATTCGGATCAAACATTTGTAGCGGGTCGGCGAGATGTCAAGAAAACATAGAGGGTCCCGTATGGGGATAAGTGGGAACAATTCGCGGACCGTAAATGACATCAGGGCTGGCCATGGCAGCTTAGGGGTCGCTAACACCTCTCGCGCAAATTGCTGCAGGAGCATGATACGCTGCGTGCGTAGCTGAGTTTCTAGGTGTGGGATCTGAAGACCCCCAGTTCGTCTTGACTGATACAGTAGGGCCGATGGGACCAGTTGTACAAAGCTTGATTCGGCTTCATGTTTTCTCGAAAGCTCGAATTTGTTAATCATTCGTTGCCAGCGATGAATGTAGTCCTTCGGGATAGAGGTGTGCGGAGTAAAATGCCAGAGAGTCGATAAGATAACGGTATGCACGAGAAGGAGCCGTCCACGGAAGGTTCGTGCTCTTCTTGCCCAAACTCCAAAACTACGAAAAAATTTAGAGTTGAGTTCAGAGAGAATATGGTCCTTCGTCACTTGCTGTCCGAACGGGATACCCAGGTACTTAATTGTATCGGATGGTTTCATACACCGTACTTCTGGGACGAACGGGCAATTTGCCTTTCGGTTTAGTGGCATCAACGCTGATTTTCGTAGATTCAACTGTGCTCCAGACCCTTGACAATAGATATCGACGAGTTCAAGTTGTTCCCTAATACCACGAATACAGTTGGACACCAGCATCGAGTCATCAGCGAAATAGAGTCCTGTAATTTGGGTTGATTCGGATATGTGAATACCCAAGTCTTGTCGTTCTCGGATAAGATTACCGAGAGGCTCAATGCAAAGTAGGAACAAAAGCGAAGACAGAGGGTCCCCTTGTTTCACTCCTCGGGTCGTTTCCAGTGGGCTGAGTAGGAATCCATTGAGCATTAAAATGGCCAGCGGTTTGCTATACAGCAGTCGGATCATCGAGATAAAATAAATTCCAAAGCCTAGTCTTGCGAGCACTAGAAACAAATATTCCCATATGACTCGATCGTAGGCTTTCTCAAAGTCGAGAAATAGTGCTAGAGCGGAAGAATTCGTAGACGTCGCTTGGTGTTGTAGGTCGTCCAGTAGGCGAACTTGGTGGTGAAGAGATCTGCCTTTCACGAAACCCTTTTGATCGGTATGAATAAGAGCCGGCAGCACGTCTTGAAGTCAAAAGGTAAGGGATTTAGAGAGAACCTTGACGTCTACAGACATCAGAGTAATCGGCCGGTAGTTGCCTGGATCACTTCGGTCTCCTTTCTTGTATAGTAGAGTGACACATGACTTTCGTTGCGACGGAAGTAATATCCCACGTTCGAGCTGGTACTGAAACACTTTACACAAAATTTCTCCAAATATTTCCGGTGCAGTCTGATAGAAAGCGGCCGTGAGCCCATCCAGTCCAGGTGCTGAGTGTCCTTTCATGTGCTTAATCGATTCGCTCAGTTCATGGGCCGTGATAGGGGTTTCAAGAGCATCTCTAGTTTCGGCTGGCAGTACCTTGGTTATCGAGTCAAGAAGCTTTTGCCGTTTTGCGGTGTTTGTTGTAGTTCCGTCTTGCCGGCAGCCTGGGTCTCCAAAAATTGTACCCCAGTGTGCTCGAAACTGCTCCTTAATCTGATCTGGATCTGTTGAAAGCTCCCCCGTATCCAATTTAACGGAGGAAACATTTACGGACCGCAGTAGGGACTTGGGGGGTCTAAAAAAGGCTGCTGACGAGCTCTCAATCTTGGATGCGTGAAAGTCAAAAGAAGAATCCTGTTGTCGTCGATATACGTGATTTTTACACTCGCCACACCAGGTTTTTGCTTCGACATATAATTGTTTTGTTGTCGGTGAGGGGTTATCCGCATAGCTTCGCATAGCTGATTCCAAGTGTTTCTCCGCCGCTCGAAGACCTTGGTCTTGCTGCATGGCTTTTACGCTTTGGAGCGATTTGAGCTGGGCTGCGATACGCCTCTTCCAGCCCTCCCACACCAGACCCGGATTAATAGCGTTGTTGATTTCGGGAAGTAAAAGCTTAGCTTCCGTTCGTATTGCTTGCTGAACTAGAGGACATTCTAGTAGTTTCGAAGGAAGGCGCCAATAGCCTTTCCCCCTCTCCTGTTTCGCATGGTTGAAAATCACACTCTGGCCTAGATGGTCCCCAGAATGCGGTACTTGAAAGTATCTCGAAGTATCAAAATATTTCGTCATGAATCGTTCCGAGATAAGGCAATAGTCCAAGCGGTTTTTGCGTGGCGGGGGTCCCGTAAAAACTCGCGCCTCCGGATGTTGTATTCTCCAGCAATCAGCAACTTCTATTCTCGTATTTACGTAAGTTACATATGGGACTTTCCGCCAAAACATAGGCGGATTGGCTTATGATTTCCGGAATTGGTGTATTCCCACCCCTTGGAGTATGACACATTGACTGAGGTCCACTATAGGGCAGTTGGGATCGCATCCTTCCGGGAAAGCGTAAGCGGCGGTAGCCGACGATAAGTGGATACTCCTATTGGTCAAAATATGTCTACCTAAGTCTACCTAAGTACAGTGTATGCGCACAGAGTTCAACGATGCGATTCCTGGACGGGCTCCAGGTTCCATTGTGGTTGAATTACTTCCCGAGGACCCTCGAGCCCAGGTCCACTGCATGCTTATTTGTACCAAAACCAGCGCAAATTAGAGTACAATTTCATTGGATTAAGCGGGTCGAGGCAGCCCGTATTTTGGGTAAGCATGTTCTACATCAAAATGCCTCCGTCTTTCGGTGGTCTCCGTAGACTGCTGGGTCGCGTTAGTGCCGCTTGTCCAGATGGACGTCGCAGCGTAACCGCAGCGCTCAGTCATGCAACGGGTGAACGTCATCGCTCAGTCTTGTCGGTCGCCGCGTTCACCACCTTGACCGTCACCGTCACCGTCTCCATCGTCTCGGTCGAGTCGACATTGGCGTGGGTGACACTCATGGCCAAGATGCAGTCCATAGCGGCAAGTCACATAAATGAGAGGAGGGGCTCCACCGCCTGGTGGAGTCTCATCGGCAGGAGTAGCCATAGACCCGAAGGCTGGTCGCCACGGCGCATACAGCGAAAGGTGCGCGCACCACTGAAACCGAGCGCACTGCGCGACAGTGATCAAGCAGCACGCACCGGTGAGCCGCGACGACCGGCGCTTTTTGTTCAAACGTCGAACTTATAGCCGTGTTCGTGTTTAACTCACCCTTTCCGGATGCGCCAAGCTATGTCGTACTAGTAGTAGTACGGATTCAGCTTTTCATGTTGTTTCGGTTGCCGTAGCCCAACCACCTATTTTATCTGTAATGCGCACGCTAACAACTTTTCCGCCTAGATATACACTGCACTTGGGGTCGTTCCGAACGACTCAAGTGGCCGCAAGTGCATCCGACGTGTCCTCCATTCGGACGGTACATGTAGCACATGTCATAAGCCCAGGACATTTTAGCCAATCAGAGAGCTCCATTTAAGCGTCGGCGACAGGGACTTACGTTTTCTCAAGTCAATTCACTCATTTGCGCTCTGTCTTGATCGGTTGTGGCGCGTTGATGCTGTAAGTGAGTCTTTAGTCGGGTCTAGTGTTACGTTGAGGTCCCCTACAACCCAGTGAACGTCGTCCGTATTCACTGTCCTTGAGAGGAGATCGTCGTCGAAGGCTTTGTTTTCTCCTGGGTCTACCGGAGCGTACACGTTGTGAATATAAAGCGATAAGTTGTCCACTTGGACTCGTACGACGAGGTATCGTCCTGGGATAGTCCATTCGGCTACCTCTTCTGCAGAGTCGAATCCGGGGAAATCGCTGTGTAGGATAGTTGCTACGCCCCCGCTTCGTGGGTGGACCGTGGTGGCTTCAACTGAGTTGCGGTCACTCACGAATAGTTTGCAGTCGTACGTTGCTCGGAGAAGAAATTCAATTTTTTGAGTGTGGTGAATGTTGCGAAATTTGGTTTCCTGAAGGCAGGATACATGGTAGTTTGACAGAGTTTTCTCTATCAGCATACGTCCATTTCTCTTGACCCCATTAGTGTTCACAGTCAAGATGGACACATTGTTCCACGTTAATGAGGCCTTAGTAGCTGCCATAGAGAGGCCCAAACACTAGTTTTGGTTCATCATCGCTGTTCTCCATCTGCAGGACCGCTGTCTCGTTGGGCAACCAAAAGTCCGAGTTGCGGAGCTCCAACAGAGTGGTCATTATAGCGTGAGTCCACTCCAATGAACTCAGTCGCTGAAGCACATGACCTCCACACTCCGAACGCAACAGCGCCAACAGTGTGGTAGGGTGAAGTAGACGCGTTCCTGACGCTAGCAGCCAGGGGACGTGGCTGCTTGCCAGGGTTTGGATCCAGAAGTCCTTGTCAAAGATTTGCGGTGCTGCTGCTAGGAGTAGCAATTCGAAAAAGGCCACTGCAAGTGAGACATCGAGCGAGGGAGCATTTATCTCCCCTTTTAGCGCCTCCATGCTGGCCAGCATCGACTCCCGAGTGGTTGGGGCCTCCGCACCAGTCATTTTCCTCCACTTAGTCGCGAAGGTGTACTTGGAGCTGGGTACGGACGCGTGCACGCATCGGTACCAGAGGTGGGTCCACGCCATCTCGTCGATCATGGCTGACTTCTGCCTCATGGGTTTAGACAGCTTAATCGTGAAGGCAAGGCGGTTCTTAGTGATCTCCTTCAGAATTGCTTCCGAGGAGGGTGACGTAGCCAACAATTTTGATTCTTTCGCCGCTAGGGCTGCTGGAAGGGCTTCCTTTTCGTGTTCGAACTGAACGTTTGACACTAGGATGTCTTTCTGCATTTCCTGGATGTTCTCCCGCAGCATGGTCGCTTCGGGGGAAAGCTTCACTTTGGATTTGTCCTTCTTGTGGTAGTACGCGTATTCGCCACTCGTCACTACGCGTTCGCTCGGTGCGATACTGGAAACGAGGATCTGGAAGCCGACGGTCTCGTCGTGTTCATCTGTAACACGGCATTCCACTTCTGGGTGTACATCTTCGAGGTGACTCCAGAAATTCTTGGAGTTCCACGTCTCTGACGACGGAGTAGGAGGCGGTGCAATTCTCCTACTCTGTAGCCGTTTCGGCGGGTGAGCGAAGTCGCTTCCTGGAAACTGTGTCGGGCTTGGAGGTGCTGAGTGAACTATCTCGACAGGGGAATCGAAGGAGAGATCCATGTCATCGATCGTGTTAACTTCTTCTTCACGAATCTCTGTCTGCTGGGCTGGTTGCGGGGTCTCCTTCTCCCTCGCACGTTTTTCTCCGCTCTGCTTGTTCATTTTGTTTGGGTTCTTGCCAACTTTGGCCATTCGTTGTCTGCCGTAGAGCACTCCGCTCAGTTCCAGACAGCTAGGCGATCGCTTGCTTGGTTGGAGGTGGTAGTATTGCGGTGGTAAGTCTTTACCTTTGACTGCATACAGCACGCCCTCAACATCAAACTGCGTGCACACAGTTCCTCCAACAATGAGGGCCTTTGGGCACGTGGGTCCTGCCAAGAAGTAGCGCAGGATCCCCGAAGACACCTGCGTTTTCTGGCTGATGTAGGTCGCGTTGTAGTAAATGGGTTTGCATCCCAGTCTCACAAGTGCATGGAACACCTTCCGAGCGGTTGATTGACTTTGGATCCCCATCACGTCGACGTAGTAGTCGTCCGACAACGGGTCGCAGCGCTCAAACTCGAGGTGCCCTCCAAGAAAGCTACATTTCTGCCCTTCTAGTTGCTTTTTGGCTTGCTTGGAGTCGACTTGGAACATCAGCTGACTCCGTTGCAGTTTGTGCACGTGGACAACTGCCTTCTTCGCCAGCACTTCTTGCACAGACGGGTTGTCCATGATGAGATGCAGGTTGGCAATTATCTTCGGTCGCGAAAGCGCCTGTAGGTTCCCCGAGAACTTCGCCTTGATACTGAAGCGCGTATCTCGAACTTGGTTCGGTTGCGCGTTTTCAGCTAGGGCGAGCAGTTGCTCCGGGTCCGTTATGCCTCGCTCGTAAGCAGCCCGAATACAGTCGAGACTGTCCTCATCCGCTAGGAGGTTGGCTGGTTGATCCTCCTGCTGGGCTTGGAGGATGTCCGCTAGGGTAGGTTCTTCGGTCGGCGGTCCGTTACGCGTCGATGGTGGAGCCTGGTTGGGGCTCGCACTACTAGGCGAGGCGGGAACTTCGGCCATGGTTTCGTCGGCGCCTTCGTCTACTTCATTCACCACTGGAAGCACGTCATGATCAGGGCGTGAGAAGCTTGTACGGCCGTGTGGCTGCTGAGCTTGCTCTTGCATCGCCATGACGCTAGGAGGAGGGAAGAGAGCGGAAGGGTCGGGTGGTTTCTCGGAGTTTAGCAAATCGAGAAGTATCTCTTGTTGTCCACAGTTGAAGCCGTCGAGCGTATTGCGCAAGAAAGCTACTGTTGTAGGTTAGCTTGTCAACAAGGCAAGAGCATCGTTCCACCCCCACAACAACCTTGGTCATTGGTGCGCTCAGAGCTCGATAAACTCGTGGAAATGAGTGCACATAGAGCGTCACTGTTCCCCGCGTCAGCTTACATTGCGTGGACGGGGGGAGGGGGGCTTCAACGTGTTCAGTCCCGGATCTCAGTCTATGCACTCCACAATCGGATGAATGGCCGCATAATCAATCCTCTGTCTTCGACGAAGACAGAAGACTCTTCGTTAGCTTGACCAACTGCAACGACCAGCAAAAAACCTCCACCGCCATCAAATCCGACAGAACACTGGTCCAGGATCCAGCGGCCGAATGCCATCAACAAGCCACCCACTGATGACAGCTTCATGAACCTTAGACTGGATGTGTTGGTCTACTGTGCTCGCAATCACTTCGTTTTGTCACTTTCACATGGTATTCGTTCCAAAAGGGCTGAAGTGCATCGATGCTAGTATCTTCTACTCTAGCGGCATGGATTCGTTTCCCTGTGCCTGCACTTAAGCCCTCTTTTATTATAAGTTGCTTGAATACCTGTTCCGATAAGACCCCTTGGCTTGGATGAAGGGGGCGATATACACAATCGAAAAGAAAACGTGGTATCATTCGGTATGATTACCGACGAGTTAATAATGTCTTAACATTATGCAGGTGGCATATTCCTTTAAAGAAAGGGAAATATTCTACCTAAGTTGGCTGTGAGGTGCCGTATCATGGAATTTGATCCCAGAAATTACGCGTAGAATGGCTTGTTGATACTACATGTATTGTGGCTTTCAACAATTTTGCCGCCCGATTTGACGCGTTATCTCGGAGTCCGATTTATATAAAACGAAGCTCCAACATGATCGGTGAGTCCGATTTAGCTGTATCTGACCTGAGTTAAGAGGATAAGGCCTAGAGGGGAGGCATTCCAAGCTGGCCATACCTCCCCACCTCTAAGGACGCAGCAGAGCAAGAATGCATTGAGGTCAACAGTACCCTGTATATATCCATTTCATTTCACTATGGTCAGCTAAATCACTTGTGCCATCGTCTACGGCAGCTACAACTACGTGCCACGCCAACCTGATAGGGCCCGAGGAATACTTTGGCAGCGGTCTTTTTTGCCGGCGAAAAGCGGCATTTCTGGCACCTGCTTCACAACTCGGAGCCCCCAGCCGCAAATCGGGTCAGATATAGTGGGCTTCCCTCATCCCTTCCTGCTAAATCGGAGCCCTCGAGCAAATCGGGCCCGATATATCGGATCTCGGACCACCCGATTTACCGCACCGGACACTATTCGGTATTCTACGTTAGTATTTCGACATCGGAAAATTGTTTTGTCATTACGACAAAGTGTACGCCTCGACAGGACTCCACTTCTCTGGCACCAAGTCGTCGTCTCGGTATTTAAGATCAGCTGCGGAGGCCAGCAAAACTTTCAGTACATCCTGCTGATGAAAGCATCTAGCTTTGACAAAACTAGCGTTGACACCATCCTCTAGGCAGAACGAACGAAGTTCCAGTATAGATTTCGGTTAGTGCAGCAGGAAGGGTGGGGCTCTGACTTACCCTGCTACTTGTAGTGGGCCTACCTTGGCTCACTACAACAGCTTACACGTGTGCGCTCGTGTATGAGGAAGCGTAGCTTAGTTTAAACTAGAGTTAATTATACTCGGGCCTCCGAGTATAGATTAATCTAAATAAACGATCCAAATAATGTTTTTGGGTAAAATGAGAACTGTTATTTTTGTTTTATGTTTCTGACTTCCTCTAAATGTAATATTCTAAGTTGGGAATCTGCCAACGGCTGGTTGGCAGAATTCCTTTGCTATGCATGTCGCTCATTGGTTAAAAGATGCTGCTTTCAACCAATAGGAATCCTAAATGTCTATGGACCACCCGTCGTGGTGATCGTAAATGAATGTGGCACTTGATGTAACGTACATCAAGACCGAGGAAGTGTTTGTACCTTTAACAGACATCGTGTCTGTTAGAGTTACAAGCGGCTGTAGCCACTTGTGCGTGTAACCCCGTTACAGCAAGCGTGATGGCAGCTTCGAGAGTACTCGGGTACTCACGGAAGAGATAGGTCTTCACAGGCCCATCTCTCAGTCCCTTCATGAACGTGACGACCTTAGTCGCCTCGTCGATCGGGTTGGTCACGATGTTCGAGACCAAGTACCGCGCTCTCTGGGCGTAAGCATGAACATCATGCTTACCCTGCTGCAGGTCGAGGAACTCTGCTCTCGACCGGAACTCATTCTGCGGGGGCTCAAACGCCTGTCTGAGCTCCTCCTTGAAGCCTTCGTACGTGCTGAAGCACGTAGGGTCGGAGAGCCGGCGTCCATACGCCCAGCTCCTTGCACGTCCGCCAAGACATGACATGGCGAACGCGACCTTCGACAACGGGTCGACGATACGTCGAGCCGCGATGGCAGTGTCGAGTTCGACAAGCCAACGGAGGAGAGGTTCGCCCTCTCTTCCGACGTAGTTGCTCACATTGAGCTTCAGCGACTGTGGGCGAGGTGTCGTCCCCGACGACACCGCGGTACTGGCAGCAGCATCTCGCTGCTTCCTCATGACGAAGCCCAGAGCAACACCGTGTTGCTCTGTCGGCGTTAGCGTACGCAGCATCGTAGCTACAGCCGATTCACCAATGACTGTTGACAGTCGTTGGAGGGCTTCCCACTCTGGGTCTGACAGGTGGGGACAGTCAGCGCGTGCAACATGGGTTGCAGGCGTCGTGGAGCTTTCCATGGGCACTTCGGTATCCATGGGAAGGTTCTCGGCTCCGTGTTCGTGCGGTGACGTACGAACTCAACTTAGTCGGTCGTTGGACGGACTACAAAGTGCTACCAGGTGTAGTGGGCCTACCTTGGCTCACTACAACAGCTTACACGTCTGCGCTCGTGTATGAGGAAGCGTAGCTTAGTTTAAATTAGAGTTAATTATACTCGGGCCTCCGAGTATAGATTAATCTAAATATACGATCCAAATAATATTTTTGGGTTACAATGAGAACTGCTATGTTTGTTTTATGTTTCTGACTTCCTCTAAATGTAATATTCTAAGTTGGGAATCTGCCAACGGCTGGTTGACAGAATTCCTATGCTATGCATGTCGCTCATTGGTTAAAAGATGCTGCTTTCAAACAATAGGAATCCTAAATGTCTATGGACCACCCGTCGTGGTGGTCGTAAATGAATGTGGCACTTGATGTAACATACATCAAGACCGAGGAAGTGTTTGAACCTTTAACAGACATCGTGTCTGTTAGAGTTACAAGTGGCTGTAGCCACTTGTGCGTGTAACCCCGTTACACTACTAAAGAAATTCACCAACACACAGCTTTCAATAAAGGTTCAAACTACATCGATGATAGTGCCTAAAAATGTGAAAATCCATCAGCCTTGTCGAAATGCGTATCTTTAAACGCCGACCGTGGGGTTTTCCAACAAAAGGCAAATATTGAAAGCGGCAAGTACATGTACTGCGACAACATGTTTCATCAGCATTGGTGTAAATCAAATCGGCACGGACACTCGATTTTCCCAGGTGGTGCGGCTTGGCTTGAACGCATAAACTCGACAAAGAAGCGGAGGGGCTGCAAACAGGAAAATCTTTGACAGCACATGCTCATCCAGCGCCCTCATCGAAGAGAGAGAACCATGCTCGTGATGTTTCCTCTTGGTGCTTGACTCTTTTACAAACCCTGGGGCAATCACGCTCAGTAGCGCGACTTTAGTCTCGATCGGAAGCTTTAACGCTCGCACAATGGCCTTGCGATGATATTTTGCAAAGTCACTGATGTCAGCGCGGTAGCCTACCGGGGCCACTACGTCGAAGTACTCCAAGCTCTTGTTCGCCTCTAGCATGCGCCGCATCGCGTTGATCTCATCTTCAGAAGTGGTTTCGCCACGCGCCTCACCAGTTCCATCGTCCCAATCTCTTGGCCAAGAAAACAGCTGCAGTCGAAGCCGTCGAACGCATTGTGCAAGCGGGCTATTGGCGTCGCTTAGCCTTGTCAACAAGGTCAGAACATCGTCCCAGTCGCAGCCCAGCACGGGCAGCACTTGGTTAATTGCACGGTAGTCACAAAAGTTGAGTCGAGCCTCAACCCGATGTCTGCACAGAGCCAACTCGTCCAAGTTCGGGCAACACGGTAAAAGTATGCGGTCATCCAGTTCCAGCATCGATTATTTCAGCGATAGAAAGGTCAAAGGCAACCCGACGGCTGCTAAAAAGTCTGGAAGTCCATTAGGGGTAACTTCGTTCGCGTTCGCGAATGATAAAGTTAGTGATGTCACTCCACGCGAACTAACTCTCGCCAAGGTCGTTTGCGAGAAGACGAGGTCACGTCGTTGAACTTGGCACCATCCAAAGCCAGGAATCATTACGTTCACCAGCGCACTCTCTCCATTGTCGCTGAATGTTCGAACGGATGGAATTGGCTTGTCCAGCGATATCGGGTTGGAATCTATCCGTGGTTGACCTTGGTCGTCGATATCCCAGTGAATCTCACTGCCAGCCTTCAGTGTCGCTTCACGCTCCTCGACCGTTCCTCTGGGGGTCCCACACAAAACGTCTTCGGGGTGCTCCGATTCCACGATGGCGCGGAAACCTTCCATGTCCTCGACGGTCATACTGTCAATGGAAGTGAACGCTAAGCGCTCCAGCGCGGAATTTTCGCGTGCTCGCTTGGAAAAAAAAGGCGTAGGCCAGCCACTTCCACCGTTCATTACTGTGCCCATCGTCCGTCAAGCTGATACCCACATACATGGAGACATTCCTGGCCGTTTGGTTCATCACAACTGCCGAACACATGGACTTAAAATCGCGATGGCGTAACGTGTAGTCACAGTTCAAGTCAATCGTGCCGAGCTGAAGGGGAGAAACTTCATCTCCAGCCTTGCCGTGAGAGGAGAAGAGCGTGCTAGGCTGATGCGGAGTATTAAACAGCGTCATCATGAGCTCTCCGAAAGTCAGCATCGACGCCTCCACGTCTTCGTACAGCGTGCCCAGTTTACCCGTCCAAAAGGAAACTTGAGAAAACCAAACATTCTCCTGCACCAATGTAATCACCAAATCGACGTACTCAGCTGGCATCCCCCTCTCCCCAAAGTTCAAAATCATCGGCTCCATCACGAACGTGCAGCGCAGCGACCCAGCCTCGACCGCTTTGCTCTCCACGTTCCGGTTGTAGATCTCCCACTCCGCCTTGACCAATTGTTCCGCGTTCCAAATATCTTCCAGCGCTCTAACCCCGCCAAAGGGATCACTCGTCTCGGTGAAAAGCAGGCGCGCCGGGATCTCGATGTCAACGCCAGGCTTGCCTGCTGGTAAATTGCCAGCCAGATCTGAAATCTTCTGCAACGCGTCCAGATATTCTTGACTAGCTTCGGTCCGTTGGTAGACTCCGAACCACCGAACGAGATCTTGTTCCAGATTTTGGGGAAAACTGAAGCGCGTATCGCCTTTAACCATGTAAAGTTGGAATAAAACAGCGATCTCTTCTTCGAATATTTCTTCTCCTTCCACTCCGAGGTCCACGCCGCACTGGTGCTCCAGTAAATACCTCCACGCGGATTGGTCCACGTACGCCACAGCTGCCAGTAGAGCCAAGGCTTCTCTAAACTTCTGGATCATGGCCTGAAAATCTTTCTCCGGGAATAGACGATGCGCGGTACTCCACCGGGCATGATGCGCTCCCGTACGCTCCGACAACATCTGCGTCGTCCTCCGTGAGATGCTCCCGTTCGTATGCACGTTGTCGTGCCTGGACCTTCTGTCGCTTCGCTCTATAGCGAGCGCTATACACGCGTTGTTTACGGCGCGTTTCCGCAGTCGACACGCGTGCACTCTTCACAGTGACACGGAGGTTGTGGTCACGGGAGCAGTGTCGCCGTAGACTGTCGATCTTGTCCGCCTTGTAGGTGCGGCCGCATCCCTGTGCCGGACAACAGACGAGGCCGTCCGTGATGGTCGCGAGAGCTGCCATGTCGTCAATTTTCCCGGTGAGGGGAAAAGAAGACAAAGTGTACGACCTTTCGGGAAGTCTATTTATATTTAGCCAATCGGCATCCGATGGGATGGGATTTTAGAGCAGACGGGTGGGAGGGATTTTTAGTTTATCCCCAAAAAGCCCACCCAAAATCAAGGTGGGTGGGAGGGTGGGAGAATTGGATTATTCCCTACCCAAAAAAAAACACTACGAACCCTGCTTTCTCCGCTGCTTCACTGAGACTTCGCTCGTAGTTACTCTCTTCGAACCGCACAGGGGGGTACACTTCCAGGAAGCGCCTCTTGAAGGCCCAGTTGCCCTCGTCAGCCTCGGGCCACCGGTACTTGATGCGGGTGCGCAACACCTCCGTCCATGGAGCGAGGAAGCCCCAGAGCTGCTCCATCCTCCGTTGCATTTTTTTATTTTTCAGACCGCATGTATAAATGGTTACACACAAAAATAGTCCAATGTATAAACAGTGTGTTTTGTGATTGCATACTTAACTCTGGATCTCGTGAATAAATGGTCTCTATTCTCGCCTACAACTTATTGTGTAACTATCGATAGGGTGTGAGCACTTTCAACTCTGTAGTTGTGGTGCATGTTCAATGTACGTACTGTACGATTCCAACTTGTAGTAGAGTTTGGTGGACTCAAAACAAGGCAATAGAACGAGTCGTGCAATGTCACGAGTCATTGCTGGTGAAATTGGAACTGATGAGATTGTTGAGATAAATGTCTAGCTGAAAGCTATCCTACCGAGTTCCTCTGCTTCGATGGTCTATCTCTACGATGTGCATGTGTAGGTGAGCTTCAAGCAGTTGTAGCCAAAGCTCAAGCAGTTGTAGACGAAGCTCAAGCAGTTGTCTGCTTGCGTGAGTCTCCACGTTGCGTCTTATCTGGTAGCTCACAGTCTTCCCCACGCTGGTCCTTGTAAGGGACGACACGGCGGATGTGAACCGTCTCGGTGTATCGCCCCTTATCAATTACCAGCGTTCCATTGTCGCGAACGGAAAGCACCGTGTACGGACCGTCGTACAACGTCGTCAGCTTGGAGTTGATGTTGCCGTCGCGCTTCAGCAGGATACGATCTCCTGGCTGGTATGTCCACTCACGTCGCCCTGCATTCTCGCGCAGGTTGTTCTTCCGCACTTGCTCTAGCTTTCGAGCGTGCTGCGCGTGCCAGTCGGTGGTGTGCTCCACGTCGAAGATCATGTCTCGGCCGAATGTTGCTTGTGCTGGTGAAACATCGAGCATGGAGTGCACTGATGCTCTCAACGCAAACGTTGCGTTGTGTAAAAAATTCTCCCAGTCATCGTGAGTGACGATCTCTTGCGTCCTCATCTTGTCGCCGATCACGCGATGCAGTCGTTCGATGATGCTGTTGGCCTGTGGGTTACGTGTGGTTGTCGGTACTGCTGCGATGCCGTAGCTCTCGAGCAGCTCGAAGAACTCCTTTTTGAACTCGGTGCCTTGGTCGTAGATCACACGGCCAGGGCGGGGTATCTGCACAGCCAAAGTCGGTCGAAGAGGTAGGCGGTCTCGTCGCTGGAAGCGTCGACCACTGCTTGCATTTCGACTAGTCGAGTGGTGGTGTCGATCATTGTGACAGCTCTAAACTTTTGCTTGCCGTACGGTCCGATGGAGTCGATCGCCACTTCGAACCATGGTCTCGTCACCGCAGTCTTCTCCGGCAACTTGCCGTACTTGACCGTAGGATGTTTGTTCTTCGTGCAAACGAGGCAGCTGCGGACGTACTTCTCGACGTCGCGTGCCATACCGGCCCACGTCAAAGCGTTCTGCATCGTCTTCAACATGGCTGTCACGCCGGGGTGGATGAGCCACTCGTGGTAAGCAGCAATGATGGGGGTCTGCAGACTCGATGGGGTGATGATTCGACCCGTGTTGCTGTCCACGTGCAGCTCCACTCCGTTAATCTCCTTCGTCGTGGCGTTTTTCAGCGTCGCTGTGCCGTCTCGCGTCTGACAGCGAGCAATCTATCGGAGGTCAACGTTGCTGAGGGTACTCAAGTCCATAGCAGCGGCTGCAACCAGTGCCTCCTGCTGCTGGTCGTCGGAGTCATCAGCACGGAGAAGTCGTGAAAGGGTGTCGGCGACGACCTTGTTTTCGCCCTTCACGTAGTGTAGCTCCGGTCCAAACTCTTCGACCTCGAGTCGCCAGCGTAGCATGTGTACGTTCTTGTAGGTGCCGTAGGTCAGGTTCAGGTGATCGGTGTGGATATGGACCTCGTGTCCAAGCAGCATCGTCCTGTACTCTTGCAACACCAACTTGATGCTCAGCAACTCGAGCTTGTTGGCTGGGTACTTCTTCTGCGCGTCGTTGCACTTCTTAGACCAGAACACAAGAGGTCGTCCATCCTGCGAAATCACTGCTCCGAGCTGGTAGCCAGATGCATCGGTGTGCACATGGAACGGTTTGCTGTAGTCCGGGAATGCCAACTCGACTGTCTGCATCATTGCGGTCTTTATTCGTTCAAATGCAGCTTCATGTTCGTCGGACCACCGGAAAGGAACCGAGGGCGACATCAATGCTGTCAGCGGTGAGAGGATTGCAGCGCGTCTGGGCCACATGTCCCTGTAGTAATTGACCATGCCAATGAAGCGCCTCAATTCACGGCGCGTGCGCGGCGACGCGATCTTCGCAATCGCCTCCACCTTGTTGTGCAGCGGCTGAATCCCTGTGGTGCTGATCCTGTAGCCCAGGTAGTCCGTCGACGTCGTGAACAGCTTCGACTTACGAGGGTGGATCGTCAGGCCAAACTCCTCGAAGCGCTCGAACACGCGTCGCAGCAATTCCAAGTGCTCCTCGAAAGTATCCGACAGTATCAACACATCATCCAGGTACGCCCAAACTCCATCCAGATCGCCCAACATCATGTTCATGATCGACTGAAACTCATCCGGTGCAGTGCTCACTCCCATAGGTAAGCAGCCGAACACGTACTTCCCCCACGGGAATACAATGGCCGTAAGACGTCGGCTAGTCTCCGCGAGGATGCGCGCATAGTAGCTCATGGGAATGTCGAGTGACGACACGTACTTCGACTTGCGGAACTGGCGCAGCAGGTCTGCAATCACTGGCAGTGGGTAGAAGCTGCGTAGTAGCAGTCGATTGAGTCTACGATAGTCACATACCAGTCGCACGGTTCCATCCTTCTTCGGAATCACGAAAGCCGGTGACGCCCACTCCGAATCGTTGTTAGGGAACAAGATACCAAGCTTCACGAGTCGGTAGATCTCTTGCTTGGTCGGCTCGCGATGCACTTGTGGGATTGGGTATGGATGCCACGCGAATGGCTTCGCTCCAGGCTTCAATGGGATCACATACGGCTTGGCTTTGATCTTGCCAAGTCCTCCAGAGCACACGTGCAAAAATGCTTCAACCAAATGCGCCACGTCCACTCGCTCCGAAGGCGAAAGCATCTCGCCGTCGATCATCATGAGAGGGTCGAGAGCTTCGACCAGCTCCGACACTGCAACTTCCACCATGGACTCGACGTCGAGCTGTGTCTTGGCCGCCGTCGCTGCAGGCGGCTGGGGCCCAAACTTCGGTGCTGACACACCCACCTTAGCTGCTGGTGGCGGCGGAGCATTCATCGGGATACGGATGTCGTCCCACTCGAGGCAGTTCGCTGAGAACAAGATGTCAATACCGTGACTCGAAAGGAAGTCGGTACCGAGAATGACTGGGTGTAAGAGTCCGTCGACCAGTCTCAGTGTGTACGCACACTCACGCTTGCTCGAAAATGCTGGTACGCAAAAGACAGTGTCTGCCACGTGCGTAGTCTTGTGCACGGAGCGGTTTGCCATCAGGTACGATCCATCCTGGCGGCGCAGTGTGAGGCCCTTCTTCACAATGTTTGCAACCTTCTGGTCGATGGCGGATCTGGTACAGCCAGTGTCGAGGAGAGCGCGGAACGTCTGCTCTCCAATGCGGATTTCCGTCTCGAGACATGGCTTCGGTCCTGTTGGCGAAGCTGCACGCTGCTGTCGCAAGGGGGCTAGTGTCTCCGCACCTTCATCGTCAGGCTGCTGCTCGTCCACGAGCTCATCGTCGATCATCACACTCAACTCGTCCTGATGGTAGAAGCGTAGAGCATTCAGCTCCTCCTCCTGGCGGCGCTTCATCTCCAGCATCATGGCTGCCATCTCGGCGACTTGCTCTTGCATGGCGGCGAAGGCTCTGTCGTTGCCACCACCACCGTTGTTGTTGCTGCTGTTCGTGCCTGAGCCGCGATTGTTGGGCCGGCGTGGCCTGTACGCCGGCGAGTCGGGTTGCGGAAGCACTCCGCTTCCGTGTGGTTGTTGCGCTTGCAGAACTTGCAGTACTCCCCCTGTTTCCGTCATTACGGTGCTGCCGTGGCTGTCCACGCGGATGACTGATTTGGTTATTCTGGCGGGGGGCCTGGCCTCGTCCCTGGTTTCTGCCCTTTTGTTGCTGCTGTGCACCTGGGCCAGCACGCGAGCGCGGCCCTCGGCCTCCGTCCCTGAGCACTTCTTCTTCTTGCTCATTGCGCTCGATCAGCTCACACTAGGTCATTGTACTCCCAACTGCGCGATAGTCGGTTCACTTCAATCTGCCAGTCAATCGGCATGCCACTCTTGTACATTCTGATCACGTCAGAAGTCGGGATGGCTTCATTGTCCGTAATGTAGTTCAGCATGCGCCCGAGCTTGCGAAAGCTGCAGGTGTACTCTCGCACACTGACGTCGCGCGTTTTCTTTAGCGCAGACATCTCGTCGAGAATCACGCCTCGGGTTCCGTCGGGGCAATGAATCTCGGTAAGTCGCTGAAGAGCGACGAGGGCGACAGTCGTGGGTCGCAGGATGCTCTCCTCGGCCACAGTGTCGTTGAACTGCTGCAGATCTTCATCGAAGAGAAGGACTTGGATGTCCTCCACGAACGCCCCTTGGTCCTCTTCGTCGTCTGCCGCATAGCCCATGAATACATAGTACTCAGAGAGGCGGAGTAGCCACTCCAGCCAGTCCTTCCAGTCTCCGTCGCGGAAGGTGGGCACTCTTTTCTTCACCACAGCTCCGTTGCTCTTGACCTTCTCGAAGGTCACCTCTGCTGGGTCGCTGCTGGATATCTTGGCGGTCGGCGTGGTGAAGTCTCGTAGATTCGCTACGTTTTAGCTATAGCTAAATGTCACGAGTCCTTGCTGGTGAAATTGGAACTAATGAGATTGTTGAGATAAATGTCTAGCTGAAAGCTATCCTACCGAAGTTCCTCTGCTTCGATGGTCTATCTCTACGATGTGCATGTGTAGGTGAGCTTCAAGCAGTTGTAGCCAAAGCTCAAGCAGTTGTAGACGAAGCTCAAGCAGTTGTCTGCTTGCGTGAGTCTCCACGTTGCGTCTTATCTGGTAGCTCACAACGACACCATTTTGCACGTCCACCTATGCACAGCATCACGCAAGCTCTCGTATAACAACATTTGGGTGACAGCGCGCAGCATTAGGGAGCAGACTGCGGCGCCGTGCCCGGGTTCCTCTAGCCAATACACCACACTGTTATCCGTTCATTCGACTCTCACTCCACTCTACATTTCACCCCCAAGCGCCAAAACTCAGAGGCAGAAGCCTTTTCTCCTGCCAAGATGAAAGCAACACACCTCAGCTACCTTCTACTATTGGGATTATTCGTAGCCCTATGCAACGGCTCCGTATTCGTGGATGCCAGTACCGAAGCGCAGAGACGACAGCTCGAGTCCGACTGGGAATCGAATGGTGCCCCGCATCGGCATTTCAAGGGGCTCAGGATGAACACTGGGTGAAAGGTGCAGAGAATGAAGAAAGAGCGGGCATTGTTAGCTCCATGACAACCAGTTCGCTGTTTCGAACCAAGGTCAACATGAAGGCGGATGGAGTGGGCAGACCAAGCCTCTTTGGCAAGTTTTTGAAAATGCTTGGTCGAGTACGAAATCGTTTTACTTGACCGCTTCAAACGCCAAGAGGCCGTGGCCAACG
Source organism: Phytophthora melonis (assembly GCA_024211575.1). Lineage (NCBI taxonomy): Eukaryota > Oomycota > Peronosporomycetes > Peronosporales > Peronosporaceae > Phytophthora > Phytophthora melonis. Next base: position 2,339,070 of record JAMXKT010000037.1, on the reverse strand, counting down.
GCTTTAGTATTAACCTCCCAGACTGCAAGAAAACTAAGAAGTTTTTTCCTTCATGTGAATAGTATAATCGATTCGAGGAGTATCGCGCTGACAGCATGCCGCTACTATAGATACTACTTTATATTGAAGAATAATACAGAGCGCCGTTCTGTGAGTTACAAACTCGTAAAATCTGCGAGGGGCATCAGCGAAAGCTCTACGACGCTGATCAAATCCGGTCAAGGTAGTCATCCAGCTGCGCGTTCGAGCGGAAAGGTAGGAAACTCCAGTCTTATCGAGTATGTTTTTCTACGTGGTCGCCATCCTGAACTGTTGTGAGTCACAATTTGTGACTGTACTTCAAGTTCAGTATGCTGCATAGCCGATTAGTTCTATGATAATATTGATTTTATCTGCGTGTTCGATAATGCCAAGAATGAATTCTATACAGTATTGCACTGCCTTTTCTGCCAAATTCATGCTCTCCTTATCCACAAATATACAGCGAAGAAGCATTATCTCTTTGGGCCCTTTCAAAGTACTGTTTGCCATTGTATAGGTATTACTTAGGGTAGTAAAAATGTATGCATCGCCACTAAGTAAGCTTGAAATTCCGCCATGAATTATGATTATGCGCATCCTCCGTTCGGTTGATTCGATCAACCTTATGGGTGTGTCGGTTGCTGAAGTCGGCTGGGCTGCCTGCTTTCGCAAAGTAATATCAAACTAAAGTACGCGGGAGTACGAGTACTCAGAACTACAAAACCTATGTAGCCATGGTGTTGACGCGTCTTTGGTACTTTATAAGCGTCACAGCCCGACAGGATAGCCTACAATTTCAAAATTCAACCAGGGACGTCGCGGTAGCTTGGCCGTATGAACTGAGCAGGGCATGGTAAATGCAATATTAAATGTAATATTTCCTTTAAAAGAAACAGTCAGTATAATATCCTATATTCACAATAATCAATAGTAAGTTATTATATTAAAAATACAATATTTATTGATATTGGATAGCTAGCAAAGGCGAAGCGCGTGCAAAAGTTTTTGTGGGTGAAGATTGGCGATCCCGGTGTTTCTAGCGTCATAAAGGCATTCTACGGGACCATTGCTTGGTGGGATTTACTGAAGAGCGATAACTAGCTCAACTAGCTCATGCATTTCGTGTGCGCACAAAAAACTAGAGAGATTGGGCTGGTAGTGCTGGATTTTACAGCCCATAAAACTAAAATCTATACATTAATCGACCACCTCTAACAATACCGCGACCTGCTTTGCGTCACGTACCCAAGTACCGCAGATTTTGTCAGTCTTCATGCAGCGGAAGAGTATGCTGCGGCAACATCTTCACCTGCTGGTTTTCGTGAGCCATTTTTTCCTTGATTCGGCGTTCCTAATAGAGAAAGCTTGCTCTAACCGCAACTTAAGTCGTGCACTGGCATCTCCTGCGCCTGCTTTGCAGCCGCGGCGTCTGCCTACTGTGTCACCGACATTAATCACTTGGACCTGATTTCGCAGATCATTCCGTTCTCGGTCGTTCTGAATACAGAAAACAATTAGAGCATGTATCGTTAGCATCAATTGGGTCAAACTCACAGAAAGCAAAGTATTCGTCGGTATCTTACGCCAAAGGTGGGTCTCACCGGGCGAGCTAGAGGTCTCTGGGACCTGGATCAAGGTTTCCTGCAAGAATTCCAGCCATCTGAAACGAATCTAAAGTCAACCCAACACAGTACTAACTCATCGTACCTGTAATGCAGCGACGGCGAGAAAATGTTGTCCTCCACTTCTGCGCCCGCAACGCTTCCAACCGGATCGGTCAGTTTGTTCCAGACGCAGTGGCTGGCCGCTGAGGCAACGCATACCTGCTGCAGGATCTGCCTCAATCGGGCTACACCAAAACACATTCTCGAAGTCGAGCAACATTTTTTAAGTTCCGTTTATCAATATCAAGGACACCAAACAATATATTGACAACATCAAAAGCATCGATCCAATTTCGCGATAGTGATTGCGCTCATGATCTGACCTGTGCCCGACTCGATGTCCGCACGCGTTGACGTAACTCTCGACCAGGCTGCCGTCCGAGTCGTAAGAATGGTGTCGGCCGGCCGTAGATGAAAACCAAAATGGAAGATTGAAAAATGATCAGTGGGATCGGATCATTTCAATCAAGAGATTCGTAAGATTTTTCGTTTAAAGTAGAAAGTGATAAGAAAATTGCCGTAATTGCGCAGATCCCCGCACATCAATTCAACAAGTTTCTCTCACTACCTAATTTGCGTTCAAGGTGAATTCTGACGCCGCGGCAGCCACCCCACCCTTATAAGGGACATACTTCGCTGTCGCGGCTGCAGAGTTTGCCGAAAGCGCATTTTGGTAGTGCCGTCCGCGCATCTTGGTACAGCAGTGGCGACCATGCATGGTTTGGTTTCTAGTTTTGAGTTTGATGTCATCCGTGTGTGCTTCGATGTATCCTACTACCAAGCGATGGCCGCGCACGACCATCGAGGGGGGGGGGGGGGTATGCTTTCCCGTGCTAATACCAGTGACCCTGAGCTCAGCTTGCACGCGAGTAAATCGCCGCAACGACGGTGGTGCGATCCTTTAAAGCTTTATCTTAAAATGTATCTTGCTTTGCGGTCGCCGAGCTGTCAAGTCCTGCAGCGCAAGTCTTTATCGTTCCTACGCTTTGCAATAGACACTACTCTGCGAGTAGCTGGACGGCGAGATGTTGCTGCTGCTGCCGAGCAACCGCGACTTTGACAGGAACGACTATGATCGCCTCATGCGCCTCGAGGCTCAATGAGCGCACGCACGAAGGCGCCACGCTGCACTATCCCTAGCACTCGCATCGAATCACTTTCTAAAGAGCAAAGCATTTGAATGCATCGACCTGTCACCAAGGCTTGCGCTGCTGTGCGATGCTGTACGTACCGTTGTATCCGCTTTTACTCCCTTCATAACTTAATAATATTAACGGCCCTTCATATCGGTCTATCCTGTTTATTTCAATGGTAAATCGAGAAAATATAAAGGCCTTGTACTTGAAATTTGTATTCAGCCGCTAATTACGAGTTGGGTGGTCCACATATATGCGAATTAATCCCTATTGGGCTGTCCGTACAACGTGTACCCCGTTGCACTACCAGGACTAGAGAGATTGGGCTGGTAGTTTTTCGTCCGTCGTTAGCTGCCACTAACTAAAGAGACGATTCGCGCCAGTCAAGCAACGAGACAGCGAAACTAAAATAAGCAACACCAAACATCAGAAATCAAGTTGTATGCGCCCACCGTGGTCCAAGTAGGCACTGCCTATATATAATCGAGGTCTCTATATGTATCTAAAGTATCAACAAGAACCTGGCGCTGTCCGTCGGTCACAGAAATCGTCACACTTATCCGACTAAGTACGAAATTCGCTAATTCCGATTTTGATCAGTTTGCTGCCGAGCGCAGCGAAGGCGGCTCCGGCGGCCCCACACAAGCTGCCGAGCGAAGCGAAGGCGGCACCCGCGTGCGACCTAGCGGGCCGCAGGGCCGCCCAGCTCTACAGTAACAGATAGCACTGCGAGTAGTGCAGCGAGCCGACGAGGCGAGCTTAATGGGTCACTCCCGCCGCGACGCGTTGCAACATATTAACCCTTTTGCGATGATTTTTATACTTGGAATTTGTATGGAAGCCTCCCGATACAAAACCGTAAAACATGACTAGATGCATGGTTTTACGCCGAGACCCGCAAACGAAAATCGGACATAAGACTGGATTTTAATCGTACCTAATATAAAACATGCTACTTAGCCATGTTTTAGTAAGGTTACCGACCCGACCTTTACTGGCTAAAATTATCATTCTAAACTCTGATTGGGTCGTTTTTGTAAAACATGCTAGTTAGCCATGTTTTACACAGAACCATCGCAAAAGGGTTAACCTCTACGATATTATTTGGTCAGCCGCGTAGTAACAGCGATAGCAGGGCCCGCCCAACCATATAAACTCACTGCGAGTAGTGCGTAGTGGCAGCGATAGCTGGGCCTGCCCTGCTACTAAGTACAATATCAATGTAGCTCTATTATAAACACATAGTAAAGTTACGACAGTGCATAGTGAGTTATAGCAGCACATAGTCATCGATAGGAGCGAACATTCAAGCGATAGCAGCACGTAGTAAGCGATGTGATCGTTAGTTAGCGATAGCAGCACGTAGTAAGTGATGTGAACATATAGTTAGTGATACCAGCACGTAATAGGTAACAGCAGCGACGTAGTAAGCGATAGCAGTGCGAATACAGTTAGCGCAGTGTATGCTGTTTTGTAGCACTTCTGCTCACCTAAGGTTTACGATGATAGTTTAGGGATGGATACATTATAGCTTCAGCGGGCTTGGCGTCTATCTTGCGAGGGCATTTAGCTACATTATCGTATGTATGCTTTATATATCTTATGTATGTTGTGTTCAGCTTAGTAATAAAACGATATTTAGTGCACACAACGTGGATGTTACCCTGCCGGGCTTTACGAGCATTCTATCGAGTCGCACATACCCGAATGGCAAATACAGGAGGCGGAACTATCATTGCGCAGTGTGTACTTTGGTGATAGAATGTGAAGTTTGTTACATTTAGCCTGTTTAGCTACTCTTGGTAGTGCGCAACTGCTAATGCGCGCCACGTAGTAGAAAAGAAAAGTCATGATTGCTTTTAGTAACAAACTACTGGGTTTATGACAGCCTACGTAGAAGTGAGCGCGACCCACGTAGAAATTATGCTAACATTCACGCAGCCCGCAGCTGAAAATGTTTTGTAGACCATACAAAGTATCAAACGATAGCACAATTGATACAGAGTATTTATAAGAAACATTAGCACTAACACCTTGTCTCCGAACGGTACTCGCCTCAGACGCGTAAGCGCATGTCGTAAGTTACGACTTACAGTATCACTCAATATTTGTATGAGCCATGTGGTTCACATCGGGATAGGTGTATAAATTGTTAGCAGGTTTCCACGCCGATGTCGTAAGTGATACAGCATTGGGATATAGTAATCGCCGATCAATGTCGTAACAGACTCCATTGGCAATCAACAGGTGGCTGAGGACGTGCACTGTTCTGCAACTCATTTCAGAAAACACACAAAAGAAGGTACATTGGCTCAACACAATGTGCATTCAACCACACGACTCACTAACTGAAACGCAACCTGCACGCTCACTCATCATTGTCAGCCTCGCCGCCATCGCTTACTTCCTCGGGAGGAAGCTGCAGTTCGCGTCGTGCCTTCTTCCGCTTTCCTACATTCTTGCCCGGCCGGCGCAGCACGACGCGCTTCCCCAGGTTGGCCGGAATGTTCTGCCCGGCGCCGAAGTCGTCGTGCCAGATCTCAAAACAAGTCTTGGCAACGCCCTTGTAGTTGCGCCGGATCTTGTTACACAGCCAGCACTTAGCGTCGTCGACGGAGCAGCGCTCGCAAAAGTAAGTCGTCGCGAATGACTTCTTCTTCTCTGTGCGCAAGAGCGCACAGACCTTGCACGATCTCTGGCGGCGCTTCCGGACGCCGCTGACGGTGACCCAGTCTTCAGAGTGCTGCAGTGCGTGTGCCAGGCGGACAGGTGTACGCCTACGCTTCTGTCGCGACGGAGGAGGCGTAGCTTCGACCCCAGCAAAGTCCTCGGGCTTCAGTTGCAGGAGCTGGTTCTGGATGACTGCAAACCACTCTGAGCGTTTCATGGGGGCTGCTCCCATGATTTTGGCCGCCTCTTTGTGACTCAGGTACGCGTTCACCAACGCCAGGTCGAGGAACCCCAAAAACAAGCCTTTGTAGTACTTGGTGAATCGCGTGGACATTTGAAGGGAGTAACTCTGTAGACGAAGTTGATCGTGGCGATCAACTCCCCCCATCCAGTTCTGGTAATCGTTCACAGCTTGAAGACACCCCACTCGAATCGCGCCCACCCGCTTGACCTTCCTCTCGATCGTGGACGACGTCATGGCGGAGCCGGTGCAGAGGTAGTAGACAGGCTTGCGATCCCACCAGAGGCATGAGATCATGGAGGGGACCGCGACGGAGCGCGAGAAGACACACGAACCACGCGGAATGGTTGCCGGGCGGGTCTTGCTGTCTGACTTGATGCGCTTGTCGAATCCCAAGCGGTTGGTGACGATCGTTCCAACCACGTAAACGTTCATCTTCAGCAGCTCCACGGCAAGAAGCACTGACGAGTAGTATCGGTCGATGACGACAGCATGCCAGTTGTGGCGCGATTGAGGAGTGAACGTAGCCTTTAGGTTCCGCAAGACGGCCGCTGCTCCGGTCTTGACGTCCATTCCAGCATCACCTCCATCGACGCTGTTACGCTTGCCTACATAAACTTCAAATCTAGAATAGTTACGACACAAACAAAAGTTAGTATCCGTCGGAAGCCGTCTGTTACGACTTGAATAAAGAATAAGCATACCTGTGGCAGTAGGCGGTCTTTGCGTCACACAGCATAAACAGTTTAGAGCCGTATCGGTGCGGCTTGTCCGACATGAACATGCGAGTGGTGTTGCGCTTCGACGTGGCAGGAAGTACTCCTTCATCGAATGAGAAGACGGCGGGAAGAGACCATCCTGCCAAGAAGCGCTCTTGGATCTTGTCCACCACAGGACGCAGCTTCCACAGCTTATCGCGGCCGTGGTCTGCGGTGTTGTCGACGAAGTGAAGGTCACGCAGGATATTTTGGCAGCGGTCGCGCGTCATGTATCGACCAAACAAGCCGGCTGGTATCGCGCCGTCCTCGACCATGGACCAGTGCGCAGCGAAGCTCCTCTTCTGGGGACACAGCATGCGCGCCACGAGAAGGCCAACGACATGAAGAATCTCGTGAACGCCGTACTCAGACGCAGCTCTCAATCGCTGGCGAATTTGTGCGGCGGTCTCACGATGCCATCCAGTCTGCCGCGCTGCCATCCTTTCTGCTCGCCTCTCCACTTGCTGCAAGCAGTAGAGGTTAGTCTGACTTGTGATCGAGACCCACCGGGTTTTCGGGACAAAGCAGAATAGAGTCAGGAGTGGCGACCGCCACACATCCAGCAGCTCGCCGACAGGTCTTGCTGCTTCCGTACCCAACCCAGGGTATGAAGGAGTGTCGGTCTCGAACTCTGTCGAGACCTGGGTCCATTGCATCGCACGCAGAGCCGCCGTTCGCTCCTTGAGAGCGGCTTTGCTCAGTTCAACGTCGCCGTCAACAAGCAGTGACGCGAGGAAAGCCGGATCCATTTCCCCGGCGTCACTATCAGAGACTTCGTCATCATCCTCATCGAACCCGCCGCCTCCAGAGTCGAGGTCGTCATCGCAGATGCCAACGCCATCGCTCTCACCAGAGCTGAGGTCCTCGTACTCACTGCTGCTCTCTCCGTCCTGCAACACGTTCACATCGGCGTCGAGCTTGGGCAGGATCCGCGTTCGCCGTGGGGGAGCAGTGGAGAAAGTAGCAGCACGATCGTCCTCCCCTTCACTCTCCAGCCCCGACGCATCCGACAGCAGGCGCAAGCTGGCTGCTGCGTCTCGCTGCTCTTCATCAGCTTCCAGGTCCCTCGGGGAGAGATTGAATGCTCTCGCTACAGCACTCTGCGATAGTTCAGGCTCCGATTCATCGGAGGCGCCAAACATCTTCTCGATAGTGTTCTGCGACAGCTGGACGCTTGTGTCGATCTGAGAGGGTCTAATGACGTCTCCGTCACGGTTACCTTCGTCTCCGACATGCTCCTCTTCGCCGCCACTCTCTCCAGCACCAGCTCGACCGCGTTCGCCTTCAACATGCTCATCTTCGCCATCATCTACTGCCTCGGGTGACCCATCCTCGTCCTCGACCAGCAGGCCCGACTGGAAGGCGTATTCTACCACAGCACTTTCACCAACCAACACGATCGCGCGCTTTGGACTAATATACGTCCACTCCTTCTGGATACCTGTCGGACGCTTGGACGTCCATCCCGCTGCCCTGAGCTGCCGCCAAAAGTGCCTGAAGTCAACGTCGTGTGCTTGTGCGGCGGGGGCAGTGGTTTTCTCGCGGCGACTGGACCGCATGCTCGTCGGCCCTCAAATTCTCGAATGAGTGGTCTGGACCAGACTGGTATCCCGGGCCCATCCTCTGACCCGGTTTTGTGAACTTGTCGCAGAGACCTCTCGCACCTTATATGCTGCAGACGCTAGAAAAACACTTGATTAAAGTATGGGAAAATCGTGTATATACAATTTTCTTGTATAAATTGCTCAATGTCGTAACTTACGACATTAAAAAAGCAAGATGTCGTAACTTACGACGTTCGGAACCAAGGTGCTAATATTATGCTAAGTCGTGCGAGGTTAGACGACTTAATACAATAGCCGTCTACATATTTATCTGACTATAACGTCATTAACACAATATCGATTTATTTTCTACGACATTCACTACTATGTTAGATATGTACTCAGCGGCGACTTTGTTGTCGTGTTAACTAATTACGCCTAAATAGACGCGGTTTACAATAAAGTACCGTATAATACAAAATGGTTTACTTTAGCACGCTCCAACACGTATCTACTGATAGTAAGCTGATACTGGCCACGTATCCAACTACTAAGAGTACTCTCGCCACTCTCACCACAAAAACACTTTTCTGCATGCACACTCTAAACTAAACTTGATTTGATAAAAGCCCACCGGAGCGTAGCGGAGGTGGGCGGGTTTTGCAACTACGACTGACCACGGCTTAGAACGAAAGACCGTACAGTAGACAGTGTTTCAACCCTACAACGTGCATCTATTCATAGTAACTCTGACGTGGGAATAGTTTATTAGCTTATATCAATCACGTAACACTACCAGAGTGTACTTCCAACATAAAAATTCTTTTTAAAAGCACCCAATCGATCGTTAACATTTAAAACTTAACAAAGCCCACCGAAGCGAAGCGGAGGTGGGCGGACCTAACTACTACGACTAACCACAAAACTTCCCGCCGCGTAGCGGCGGCGCTCGGCTAGTAGTTAGCAATTAACGCAAACAGAGGATCTCTTCACGTAGAAATCACGTTGTAGTAATACACACCCTCAAAGTTGCACGCACCGGTACGACGTTATCTCTTGAACCGGAGCCGCCACACACGTTACACACTCGCCGACGCAAAGGTACAGCTGAGCCAACCAAATATTTCAGGTTAGCGTCAACGTAATCCATAAGGCAGCGAACATATCGTACCAAAACGCGAGGTTCTTGAGCTGAGCCGGATCGACAGCTTGGCCTGCTTGTCGCCTACACGCGGAAAAATATACAGCATAGCTTGACGAGTATTAGGAAAGTTACGATCATAAGGGGTGAGCCGAGGGCAACGCACCAAGCTTCACGATGGTCCGGACTAACTCGATAGAGCCGATGGCGCCGCCAACGAGGATACCCCGCGGCCTTGTAGATAGAGACGCAGCAAGCGGGTAGATCAGACCGAGGAAGCACGTTACACGGAGGTGAAACAACGCACCGTTGTGACGACGATCTTGTCGGTTTCAGCGGGTTTGAACACTGCAAAGTCGTCATTGCGGCCACTCTCTAGGTAACACACACACACAACTTAGTACTGGACATTGGTTGATATCAGCCCAAGAAACTTACATACTCATGAAAAGGATCCACTACAAAAATGCGTAAATGAGAGGGCTGCTGATGCTTTGCAATTTTTCTCGGATTTCCGGGCTAGAAATTATCGGGCCTTACCTGAGAACTTTATCCTTAGTCCTATACTATCCATCTACGTAGATATCTCCCACAGTCAGCTTTTCAGTCTTGCTTTTGCGGTAGCCGTGGCAGCCACTCCACCCTTTTCAGGGATTATACCCAGCTGTCACGGCTCCGTTGAAGCAGGACTCACCAACACGAGCGATCACCTCCACGAACTACATACCGACACTCGCTTCTCCATTCTGAGCGCCGACGTCTCCCGCGCCCAAAGAGACGTCGATCTCGTCGAGAAGGCGACAGAGCGCGGCGTGCGCGATGGCCATGTCGAAGATCTTGCGAAGCTTCTGCCCCTACTTACCTACGTATACGTCTGAGACGCCGAGGTCTTGAGGAACGAGGCGGCGCACTCTTCAGCGATGGCAAGGGTTATGAGCTTGATCAGCGATGCTATCACGTCCACCTAGAATACATAGTTAATTAAGGAGCCCTTCGATTCGACCTTTTGTTGGAATTGTAAACACCCAGCAAGCCCTGTAATTCATTTTTTTTTACGTATTCTACCAATATTGATGCTGAATGTAGCCTCTGAGTGTATTTTGCACGCTCACAAATTGGGGTATTACCATGCGTTTCCTCGTCACTGTTTGGCGAGCTGGGTATTTGTTCACCTTCCTAATCTTATACTAGTACTGCCCTCGAAATCGAGTAACCTGTTAGTTCGGATATAAAAATGTAAATATATAAGGGTCTTATACTTGGAATTTGTATTGAACCACTAATTACGACTTGGGTGGTCCACATATTTTGAATTAATCCTGTTGGGCTGTCCTTACAACGAGTACCCCGTTGCACTACCAGGATTAATTCTCCTTTAGGTACGAATTGTACTACGACAGGTTACTATTCTATTAGCAGATGACGTCCCTCGAGCCGCGCTGGGGCTTCCTCGCCCCCTGGTGTGCCTGGCTGAAGAGCCGCATCGAGTACAGCTGGTCCCTCCGCGAGGAAGAGGTCTGGGCCTCGCCACACCGCCGGCTGGAGGTGGAGCTCCCCACGCGTCGAGATGCCTCCGTCGTTGACAAAGAATCGGGGGAACCGGAGCTTCATTACCAAAATGCTGATATCTTCACCAATTCTTTTCGGAAAACTCGTGAGGCGCTGGCACTTTTGGCCGCGGTCGCGCATGTGGATCAGAAGGCGTTCCGATACGTACTGGGGACTCTCTGCGGCGTGAAACTTGGGAAAGAAGGAGAAGAAGTTTATGAAGAAGAAATCCCGATTCGACTTTACCTCAGAGTGCGAGACATAAAGTATCGCAAAGAACACATCGATGAATTGACTGAAGATTTGGCGCTGTTTTGCGGTACGGACCAGCGTAACCACGCAACGCCAGAATTCAATATGGCGATGAAGATGATCGCCAAGCTTGTCCCCAATAGTGGACGTCGCCTGGATATTGAAGTTCCAGTGCGAGTGTGGTTTCTGGATTATGAGGCGGAGGCGCTGTTAATGGATGGAGCTGTGGGGCCGCTTGAGGCGATCGTAAGAGCTGAGCAGTTGATTAAAGACAGCTGGACATACCACGACCCCAAGCCGGTGGATGGGATGAGGTGCACGTTCGTGCTGGAGCCGATGGTAGCAGACCTCTGCGCTTTCATCATTACATCCGAACTTGGAGCTCAAGTGGAGAAAATGATGCGAGATGAGGTGTCGTTCTCTCTCTTATCGCTCTCGATGTTTGTGGAGCGGGTGCGCATGATCGATGAGCGAGAAGCTAAGATGATTTTGGGAAAGCTGTTGACCCAAGTGTTTGGTATTTCTCGCCGATCTGATGGCTTGGACACTGCGGGTCAATATTCCACCGAGGGCCGGCGCAAAGACCGACTGCTTCAGCTGGGCGCCCTGCATCTGGACTACGAAGATACGCTTCTACCGCTGGAGTTTGAGGCCGTGTGCTCCGCCATGGTACTCAACTGTACTGCAAAAAAGGTATCGATGAGCCTAGGAGTCGTAGCGAACGACCCGGTTGCGAGTGCACACTGTTGGGAGTGGCTTGCGTACGCATTCTTTTCGAGCCGAGCCCGAGCTTGCTCGGCTCTGGAGTCTCTTGCGTTGATTTCTATCAGGAGCATGACTGCTGCGGACGTGGAAGCATTTTCGGCTGTGCTGGCTTCTGATCACCCCGAAGAGCATCTTTCTGGCTCACTACGTGGTGTCGTTGACGAACGAGATGCAGTATTGAAAGCTGGAGCTAAGATTCAGTGGCGATTTAACGAGCAAGGACGACCACGCAGGGGTTTCCGTGCTCTGCAGTTCAACTCCGACATCTCGTTCGTCCGAACTTTTAATGACGACGGCGAGAGCGAGTGGGTGCATGTGCTGATTCCAGGTTATGGCCGATGCAAGGTGAAGCGTGTTGATCTGGAGTTCAACGATTCGATACCGGCGACTGGCGGCTCGGGGGGCGTGACAACACTGAAAATTGGGTTTAACAAGTTAGATCCATCGAGCTCCGATGGTCTGTACGAGTTCCTGAAAGTGGTTGGTTCTTCATTGCTGTTTCTGACGATTGATGGTCCGATCGAGAACCTCAACGTGAACATGATACTCCAAAATTGCCCCAACTTGGTGGAGCTGTCATTGTGCACATTGATGGTCGATATTCGACTCAACGTTGCCGAGTTGCGGGCAAACAGCCAGGCAGTACCCCCACTGCACCGGTATTGGCGTTTCGTCGGAGATCTTGCATCCGCCATGGGTAACCAAGCCCACCCATTCTCCAAGTGTGTGCGTCGCCTTCGAGTTCGTCTTGTCGAGTCGTGGTCTGGGTGGGATGTGCCTCATCTCGGCTACTATCCTCCTGTCTTAGAAACTGACTATGGCGCTCTCCTCGAGATGCTGAAGGTCAACCGAAGCCTGGAATACCTCGATCTGGTTGTGGAGCACTACGATCTTAGATACCTGAGTGAATTCAGGAAATACCACCTGGAGCCAATCGATCGATCGCTGAAGCTCCCAATAGAGAGTAAGATCGCGTTTCTGAGCGTGATGGCACTCCAACCAGAGATTCCGAAAGGCAAGCTGCGGCGACGGAGATTGTCTCGGGCTCAGCGTGTGATAAGCTCATTAGATCACCACGTGGTGTCTCGGATTTTCGAGTTTGCTTCGCGTCCGATCCGCCGCGAGGTTTATCTTCGTCACACATGCGAGGAAGACTGGAAGGACGAGACCATCCAAGTCGTGATCTAGCTGCAGCACCGTACCGTAGTCGACGCTGCGATCGAAGTGTCAACGGATAAATGCTGGAACGCGTCAGATGGATCAATCGTTTCATCTTGAACAAGTACACAAGACTTTGGTTTTGGCGTGTTGCATTGTGGAAGCACCGAGTATTTACGGGGGTATTATAACTGATTACACGTATACAACAACATGTACATTCGGTGGTGTTGAAGTTTGATCGGTGGCACTAGCTTGATTCCCCCATGGTCCAGGTCCATTTCAGCCCCACGTCACCGAAATGCAGCGGGCGTTCCTCCGTCCGAGTGCTGGTAGAGCAGCAACGCCACAGTCCCTCCGCCAGTTGACACGCCCAGCTGGCAGTGGGCTCCGCAGCTTTGCAGTCGGATCGCCAAGTCCCAGCGCTGTCCATCCCGCCGCCCGTCGTCGGGCCCCGTTGGCTGCGGTGCTGACTGCGGCTGGTGTCTTGAGCTTGGCTGCATTCGAGGTCAACCCCTTAAAAGGGGTTGACCTCAACACGCCACAAAACAGCTACCAGGTAGTTATATTAAAATATTACTACCTGGTAGCTGTTTTGTGGCGCTTAGTGGGCTCATAAGGTTGTGCAAATAGGCCTACTCCAAGTATTGCGAGCCGGATGAGCTCACCCGCGAGTATTTGCGCTTGTCGAAGCTGGGCGCCGCGAGCAGTAAAAAGGTGCACACGGCCGTAGAATAGACGCATTCTCAACTTCTAACGTTTGCTGTATAATACTTTGGTTTTGTTTGGGTTGGTTAGGGCGATACCAAGCAGTCCCTCAAGTATTTTTCTGAGGCGTACGAACTCGTGAAAGACGTGCCTTCGCTTGCGCCACGTACGAAGTTTCGGTCTTTCGTTCCCACGGAATGATCTGGTTTTCATTTTTTTGGCTTGTTCTTTGTAGATATTGAGCCGGCCTCCGCTACTATGTGTGGGTTGCTCTACGCGGAGTCGGGTCAGATTGACGAGGCACTGCGGTACTTCGACGCCGCCATGACCAAGATACAGGCAGTGAAACCCATCTCAGTCAGTTGCATGCTTGGCGTGCCGGTCCAAGCTGCTATGGGTTTCTGCTACCATGCAAAGTACGTTTCGAATTGTATCCGGCGACGCGGATTCATTCATAACAAGCTAACCTTGAAGTGTGCAACTTGTGGCTGATAGAGGGCGCAGCGATATTGCGGAGCAAATGTTTGAGAATACCATCCGTCAGTACGAGAAGTGCCAGGGCCACTACGCGTTATCAACGCCTTCAGCTCTGGAAGTGAAGGCGCTCGCAGGTCTTGATAGCAGCATGCTAGACTCGCTACGCATGTACGGCGTCATACTCGCGTCGTTGGACCGGAAGGACCAAGTTGCAGCAGTCCGCCAGCGAATGGTTCAGATACTCCGACGTTCGCCAGGGCTTCGAGGCAAAGAGGCAACGGTCATGGACCAGTTCGACAAGGACTTGGCACGAGAGAAGCTCCGGCGTAAGCGGCTACAAGACATCATCGAGGGCCGAGTGCCCTTCAGGGTGCCAAGACTGTTTTAGCACGTAAATCAAACGTAAAACTGAGCTAAAAAAGAGCTCTAAATAGTACATTTTTGTCGCTAAACCGACAGATTCCAGTACCTCTGTCCTCCTCAATAGAATATTCCAGTCTAACATTCTGACAGGCGCTGGCATGAACTTGACTGCAGACCCGGTCCTGAGGCAGCGCTGGGACTTCCTGGCGCCGTGGTGCAAGGCGCTGGAGGGGCGCATCCACTACGCGTGGGCCGAGCGCGAGGAGGAGGTCTGGGACGCGCCCAAGCGGCGGCTGGAGGTGGAGCTGCCGACGCGCAAGGACGTCGTCCAGCGGTTCTGGGAGGAACCGCGACCTCTCTATTCTAATGAAAAGGACTTCCAGGCAGGATATCAAAAAGTGAGGGAAGCCTTGGCGTTGATATCTGCCGTGGCTCATGTGGACCAAGAGGGCTGGCGGTACCTGCTCAACGTCCTGTGCTACGTCGAGATCGGCATCGAAGGCCAGGAGGCGTTCGAGGAGGAGATCCCGGCTCGGTTCCTCTTATTCTTGATCGAGGATAATGATAAAGAGGACTACAGGGAGTACGTCAAGACTCTGAAAGATGATATTGTACAATTTTGTGGAGTCCAACAGCGTGAACGCCCCAGTCGAGCTTATATCAAGGCGCTGAAGCAGATCGCAGCTATCGCCGAGGAACTCAAGCCTGGAAGTACTGGGATTGATATTGAGGTTCCCGTTCAAGTGGGATTTCGCGTCATGGATTGCATGTCTTATGGGGTACTGAGCGACATTTTACCGGCACTGGAGGATATTCGCGCGGCTGAACTGGCCATTGAAGACGAGTGGGAAACGTTCGAGCAGAATACCAAGAAGAAGAAAAATAATAATAATAAGAAGAAGACGATGGTGGTGGAGCCTGGAGCTCTGAGATGCACATTCGTGCTGGGACCAATGATCGCGGACTTCCAGGATACGCCAGTTTCGGTTGATGTGGCTGAGAAGATGCAGGCCATGGTAAGGGAGAATGCTCGTTTCTCTCAGGTGAATCTGTGGACGCATGTGGCGCGTGAGCTGGAGAAGAAGGAGCACGACGGGAGGGTCGCTTTCAGTCAGCTCATGGCGTCGGTGTTCGACAGTACTCGTCGTGTTCCTGAACCTTCGAGTGGTAAAGAACTTCCTCAAGCTGTGCAGGTGAGTGGGGACTCGGAGCCGCTGCAAATGGGCACTGTGCACTTGGAGTGCACGAGCTTGGTCGGACCTCGCAACTTCGAGTCACTGTGTTCTGCAATTCCGACCAGCCAGACGACCAAGAAACTTTCGATGCAGCTGGAGATGGACCTCGACGACGGCTCGAGTGTGCACTGGTGGAAGTGGCTGGCGTACGCGCTCTTCTCCAAGCGAGCGAAGGCGTGTTCAGCTGTCGAAGCGGTTGCTCTGATCTCTATCCGCAGTATGAGCGTCGAAGACATCAAGGCGTTTGCTACCGTGCTGGCGTCCGAGCATCCTGAAGAGGACCTCTTTGGTTGCCCTCGTGGTGAGGTTGAAGAGCGAGATGCGACCGTGAAGGCAGGCGCGACGCTCTTCTGGGAGATGAACAAGCGAGGCCACCCTCGTCGAGGCTCCCAAGCTGTGACGAGTGAGTTCCCTATCAAGTGCGTAAGGACATTCAGCGACGACGGCGTGAGTGAGTGGGTGGATGCGCTGGTTCCAGGATACGGGCGGTGCTACGTCCGGCGTGGAGATTTGGACTTTGGCGAGGCGATCACTGCAATTAAGACGTGCTCTGGCGTGACGGAACTTCGCATCGGCTTTGACAAGGTGGACCCGTCAGTGTCGGACGGCCTGCCGGCTTTTCTGGCGGCAATTGGCTCTTCACTGAAGGTTTTGACTCTGGATATGACACATCTCGAGGTGGACGTGAACAAACTGATTCGGAGCTGTCCTAGACTCGAGCAGTTGACGCTTTGTGGGCGTGAGATAGCGGACATGCGGCTGGACTTCAGTGAGTACCGCAAGAGGAACGAGCCGATCCCAGAGCTGACGTTTGAGCATGAGAGCCTCAGTGCTCTCGCTGTGGAGCTAAGCAACGCTGTCAGTCCGCTGACCAAGTGTCTACGCCGGCTGCGAGTCCACCTCATCGACCAGTGGGCCGCGTGGGGGGTCATTGTCGCCGATCACAACAACCGCCCCGCCTTCCAAGCCGGCTTGAGTGCACTGCTTGACATGCTTGGAGTGAACCTGACGCTGGAGTTTCTCGACGTGATCGTGCCGTTCGGACACTTCATCTACCTGGACGACTTCCGAGAGTACCACCTGAAGCCCATCAACAGAGCCGCCAAGCTGCCTACAGAGACAAAAACTGCCTTCCTGAGCGTCTTCTCGGCGCGTGAAAAGCTGGCGGAAGTTAACAAGAAGCACAAGAGGCGAGTGACGAGGGCGACGCAGTCTGTGCGGCCTCTGTGTCGCCTCGACCAACACGTCTTGTCCAACATCTTTGACTTTGCCGCTCCCCGTGTGCTCCGCCAAGTGTACCTGCGTGATCCTCCCCGCAACGAGTTAGATGAACCGGAACGACTGCCGATTTAGGCGTGGATACTGACTGAATTCGCGTCGACAAGGGCAAACTATACACCTTTTCATTCACTGGAAGCAATTCACAAGAGATGCATCGCTCGCGTATCTCCGCCCCTTCCTCTCCTTTATCTGTGGTTCTACTGGCCGACTTACGCTTCACACACAACCTTCCCCTCCTCCTCCTCCTCGACGCACTTGACGTACTACTTGTAGTGCACGCGCTGCGCCAACTCGGCGCCCTCCACCGCCGTCAAGTCGTCCCCCAGCACCTCCTTGGTCACATCCAAGAAGTACTTCGGGCAGCCGCCGAGCTTGTTCAGCAGCTCGGCGTCCTCACGGACCGAGTCCTTCTTCTGAAGACGCAGGTTGGCCACCAATCGGTACCAGAGCACCTTCAAACTGGCAGCAGGAGACGGCTTCCCAGCGTCCAAGAGACTCGTGAGCAAGTCCACCGCTGCAGCGTAGTCCTTCCCGAAGAAGGCGTCAAGACCGCGCTCCAGCAGCGACGGCGCCGCTGGCTTGATCCCCCACTTGTGGCACTCATTCCACGACTGATCCAGCGGACGGTAGTTGCTGGTGAGCACAAGGCGTCGGAACGCCGACCCAGAAGGTGGCGGAGACATCAAGTACGTGTCTTGGGCCGGGTTGAAGATCGCGAACGCGCCGTCGACTGGGATCAGTCTCCAGAGTCCGCCCTCTCCTGGCAGTTCGCCTCCACGCCACGTGAACGCTCGCTTCTCTCCGTAGCCCTCCGCTGTCTCGGACGCCGCGACGTCGGACGCGATCAGGTATTCTTGCGAGTACACGCTGAGGATGTAGAAGTCCGTGAAGCTCGGACTAGCGGGGACGAAGCGCCAGATCTCCTTGCTCTGGTCTGCCTCCCACTCATCGGCCCAGCAGAAGACGCAGCGACGCGTCTCGTCGTACAGGAAGTAGTCCTCAGCGGCAAACAGCATGTTGTCGTTCAGGGCGGACGAGATCATCACTGGAGCGTTGCTGGCCAGCGCGCGCACGGCGGGCGAGACGCTGCGGATCCAGCAGATCTCGGCCAGCATCAGCGTCTTGTCGCGAGCTTGGGCCATCACCTTGTCAAGCAGCGACGCCACAGCCACTGCGTTCCATCTTCCTCCAGCTTCGAGCAGGAACTGGCAGCCGACCACCGTCCACTCTTGGTTGGGGAGGCTGGCCAGGAAGCGCAGCACGGCGTCTTGCAGCGCGAGAAGCTGCACGCGCTTGGTGGAGAGCAGGTTCTTCAAGAGGATGTCGCCACGGTACTCGACATCACGAATTCCGAGAAAGCAGCTCACTGCCTGCGGACAGGCGTCCGGGCCGGTGTTTCCCAACTGGATGCCCGCCCAACGGATCGCGTTCTCGTCAGGCTCCATGTCACTTGCTGTCGCTTGCCAGGTCGGTTGCTGTCGCTCAAGGGCAAATGAGAGAATGAGACTCGAGATCGGAGTAAATTTGATCGCACAGTTAGGAAACGAAGAAAAAGAAAAAAAGAAATTGCGAAAGGGACCTTCGTGGTCAGCTATTGCCTTCACTGTGGCGGTGGTCAACTATTGCCTTCACTTGCTCTTGGTGCTCAATCAGAGCCCCCTCCTGTGCAAAACTTCACACGCCTTGTCACCGTGCCGTCACTTCGCCTGGTACATCTTATCGTGCTTCGCTGCAGCTTGTTCGATCTTCCACTCTTCCTCTAGAAGATGGTGTTGCTCCAGCATCTTCTTGTCTTTCTCGTTCAGCTTGCTGGCCAACGTGTCGAAGAAATAGTCAGGATAGCCACCTAGCTCCGCCACCCGAGTCAAGTCCTGCTTAAAACAGCCAGCATTCTGATGCATTAGACTCGCCGCCATTCGATAGCACAGGAACTTGACGCGATCAGCACTCAATAGCGGGTCTTTGGCCAGAATGCTGCTGAATAACTTGACAGCCTCAGTCTACTCGCAAGCGAAGAATTGCGTCAAGGCCAGCTCCAGCAACGAAGACGCTGCCCTTCAACTCCACGTGCGCCTTGCAGAGATGTTCTGATCCAGCGGGTGAAAATGGGCGGTCATCACTGCGCCGACCCTGGAACCAGCTGTGGAACTGAAGAAGGTGTCGTACACAATGAACACGTTCCGTCTTCCAGCAACTGCAAACGCCAAGTCATATCCGCATCGGGCGGCGTACTGCCGCCATACTTGATACGAGCATTATCCATTGTAAGCCAATCCGGACCGTACGTGTAGGTGTGGTCCGCGACGTAGATGGACCCTTGGTTGCGTACGCTGGCGATATGACAGTCCGATGTCCCCGTCCGGACTGGAATCAGCCGCCACAGCTCCGTCTTGTGATCTGTAGTCTGTGTGCATCTCATAGCAATTGTAGCGTATCAGTTGCGTAAATCGTCTTGCCATCGATGGCCGAGGAGATTGTAACCGGGGAACCAGAACCTACCGCTCGAGCGGTCGAGTTGAGCTCCCGGACCCAAACCATCTCGGCGAGCATTAAAGTTTGCCCGACCGCACGCTGCATCACGTTTCGGAGTACACGCGCCACCACCCAGGCGTCCCATCGCCCACGCTGCTTGAGCATGAGCTCGCAGGCCGAAATGATCCATCGGTCTTGCGGCAGGGACTCCACAAAGTGCACCATCGCGTCTTGGGTTACCTGAGGCAGGAAGGCATTTTGGAAGAGTGACTTCACACTCTCTTCGATATTGCTCGAGATCTGGAGAAACAGTTCCAGCGCCTTGTGCTGCTCACCTGCTACCAACTGCCTCAGAACGTGCACAGGAGACGCCATAACGAGAGCAACTTGCCGACTGTGCAGCCAACGCTGGCTTTCAGCCGCTTCGCATCGGTCATGCCAATCAATCTCTAGTTGATAGGTATCGTATCATACTCACTTGATAATCTAGAGTAACATTTAATCATTTTCATAAATTGCTGACGTCAATGAAAAATAACAGCACATGCACCCGACGCGTCTCTCTGTGTCACTTGCCCTCGGCCTCCTCTTGCATCTTCTTGTACTTGGCGCGATCTTTGTCGGGCAGGGCGCGCCACATCTCGGCCAGCTTCATGGCGACTCCCGGGGCATGTAAACTCGGGTTCTCGTCCCGCACCAGCTGCCGCATCACGCTAATGAAGAAGGAATACCCCTCGTTCTCTTCCTCGCCGTGGTCCTTCTTTCGGCGCTTAACGCTTCCTTCTCCATCTTCTTCATCTTCGCCTTCATCTTCCTCCATCCGTTTGTGGTCCAGATCCAGGTGCTGACGCCGCTCCAACATCTTCTGTTCCGTGTCGCTCAGCCTGCTAGCCAACGTGTCGAAGAAGTAGTCGGGATATCCGCCCAGATCCACCACTAGCGCCAAGTCCTGCTGAAAGCAACCGTCATTCTTCAGCATCAAATTCGCCGCCATCCGATAACACAAGACCTTCTTGCGATCAGCAATCGATAGCTGGGCTTTGGTGAGAACTTCACTGAACAACTCGACAGCTTCAGTGTACTTGCGCGTGAAAAATCGCTGCAGTGCCATCTCAAGCGTCGACGGAGCTGCGTTGATACGCCACTCGCGGCTGATAGATCGCTTGTCATCAAGAGGGCGATATGGGGCAGTCGCCACGTCGCGACGAGAGCCGTCACCAGCCTCACGTGGGGAACTCAGGAAGGCGTCATGACTAGCATTGTAGAAACTGTACGTCTCTCCTCCCAGCGACTGCAAATGCCACAAGCCAGCAGCATCGGGCACCTCCTTCCCCGAATTTGGCGGGCTTTCTCCGCTCTTTACAAGCACGCGCTTCATCGCAAAGCCGTCAGCATCGCTCGTAACGGGGAATGTCGAGGCGTAGAGGTATCCCTCAGTGTAAGCACTGACGAGATAGAAGTCGGAGGAGGTCCCAGTCTGCGCTGGAATCAGTCGCCAGAAATCTTTCTTGTTATCGTATGCCCACGTGCCTTTCCAGCAGAACGGAGACCGATTCTTCGTATCGAAATCGTACGAGCTACCAGCCACGTAGAGCACATTGTCATCGATGGCCGAAGAGATTCTAACCGGAGAGCCGCAAGCCAAAGCTCGAGCCATAAAACCGAGCTCCCGGGCCCAGACGATCTCGGCAGCCATGAGCGTTTGTCCGACCGCACGCTGCATCACCTTCCGCAGTACAAGCGCCACCACCCAGGCGTCCCATCGCCCGCTCTGCTTCAGCATGGCTTCACAGGCGGACACAATCCATCGATCTTGCCGTAGTCCCTCCACAAAGCCGAGCATGATCTCTCGAAAACCTGAAGGCATAGTGGCCTCCACACGAAAGATTTCCTCCAGTGTTTTCTCTACATCAGCCGAGTTCTGGAGGAGCTCTTCCAGTGCAGAGAGCTGCCCTTGCGTCAGCAGCTTCTGGATCTCAGCTGGCGTCGCCATGTCCTTCTTGGCTTAATCTCGTTGCTTGCAAATTGCAGAATGAATTGCGCAAGTACGAAGGTTAACGGTAGGTCACAATGCATCAATCGTGGGAGCATTACTATCACTTTTTTTGACGAGTTTAAAGCTGCTTCACAGTCACATGATCCAGGCCCCTTCGCTACTTTGCGAGTCGGACTCGGAATCCGAGGCTGAATTGCAGCTAACCGCAGCCCACAGCGATGGATCCGAGGTTTTCGTGGCATCTCCCGGGTTCGAGATTCCTGAGGACCAGAGCGGAGACTCGCCGGTTGCCCACACACAACACGGATCACCGAGTTCTTGACCGTTTGTCTGTCCGTCTTCGTCGGAGTCGGCCTCACAAAGCTCCGCTGTCCATACCAAGCCGGCGTCTTCGAAGTCTTGACCGAACGCGTTGCGTCGAGGGAAGTCACTCATCTCGTGGCCGATAGCTGGCGAGTCGGGGACGGATGCACCATTGGGCACGTGCCAGACGAAGTTCGGCATGGCGCTGCTACGAGAATACAGCAATAAAAGGGCCCAAGCAAGCGCTTTTGAGCGTGCTAGCTTCATGGAAAAGGCCCTGACTTGGAGAGATGCGATAGAAATGTGAGAGGATAGAGAAGAAGGCAGCTTGACGTTTTGCTTTTTGTGGACTGCTTTCAGACTTCTGCAAATAGTCATGGGATGGCGTCTGCGCTGCAGCATCCCAAGAGATTCATCCCACGGATCGAAACAGCGAACGCAGCACCTGCCTGATAACTACTTGGTAATTCGTGGTCTATGACAAAAGGCTTGTAGTTTGCTTCCTCCAAAATGATCCATCTACCAGGCAAGCTGCAGCACTGCGGAAATGGCGGCACAGAGCAGCGTCGAAATGACAAGCGGCTGCTTCTTCCAACTTGAGGCGGCGGACTCTTCGTCGCCCATGGAGATGTCGATCTCGCTGTCTTCGCCTTCGTTCGGGTCGTTCTGGCTGGCTTCCGCCTCCGCCTGCGCTTCGGCCGAAGCTTCAGCGTCCGCTCTCACGGCTTCACAGTCGAGGCCCTTCCAGAGAGAATCGTCAGACTTCTTAGAGCCGTCTCCTGGGTGCGAGACCCCTTCCGTCCACTGCGGGGAGCCGCCCTCGACCCAGACGCAGCAGGGGTCTCCCAACTCTTGGCCATTTGTCTGGCCGTCTTCGTCCGAGTCGGCTTCACACAATTCCTTCGTCCACTCGGTACCGGACTCCTCGAACGCGATGCCGAACACATTGCGAATAGACTCTTCACCGACGGTGTCTTCGTGGCCCAGCGCCTTGATGCCGGGGACATTTTCTCCATTCGGGATCCTCGACACATACATCGGCACGCCATCCACACCGGGAAGTAGCAGCGCGGGTCCTGTTGCTGCTGCGGCGATGATGATGAAGCAAGTCGCCTGCATGTTGGAGAGGCTGGGGGGGGGGGGGGGGGTCAGTGGCGTGATTCGGTTTCACAACTGAGGGTAATTAATGTACAGTAGGGGGTAGATCAGGTATCGACGACGATAGTTCTCAAAATGGAAATTGAAACCACTTACTAGTTATACCACTTGTTTTTGCGTCTTCAAGCCTGAGGCCGGCTGGATGAGATGGGGGGAGCGCTGGGAATTCTTCGCTTCATGGTGTGCTGCGTTGAAGCATCAAGTGGGCTACGGGCCCGGCCGTTGAAATGTCCTCCACCGAACTCGTGCTAGAAGTCGAAGTGCCCTGTGCACGCGGGAGTTTCAACTACTGTGCAGTACACGTGGGATCACTTCTTCAAAGAAGAAATGGACGAGTTCCACTTGGTGCGAGAAGCCTTAGCGCTGCTTTGTGCAGTGGCGCACTTCGACGATAATGCGTGGAGCTATCTACTAAAGCGACATTGCGATGTTTGTGTGGGATCCGCTCGCTTTGTGCTGAGCGTGGATACGGGGCACGATGGGAAACCCTGGGAAGGCCAGTACAACCACGACGCTGTTCAGTTCTGCGGCGTCGATCAGCACCGAACTGTTAGCCGCGCGTATTCGCTCGCCTTGGCACGGATTGCCGCAACGTTGAACACAATTTCACCTTTAGGAAAAAGTCTCGATACCGACATCAGGGTGCGTCAGATCGTGGATCGCTGCCGGAGCTTGCTGATAGAGCAACAGATACAAAACGAGATGGCTGTGTATGAACACGACTCGTAACAAGCAGCAGGATCGGGATCGTTGAACGTCACGTTTGTATTGGAGCCGTTCATCGCCGAAATGCTGGACGATGGCATCACAACCGAGACGGCAGAGGCTAACGTGGGGCTGCTCAATCGCAACGCCTACTTTTCGGGTTTGGCTTTATCCGATTCAAGACAGCGAAACAACGAATCTTCAAGTA
This sequence comes from Phytophthora melonis, assembly GCA_024211575.1. NCBI lineage: Eukaryota > Oomycota > Peronosporomycetes > Peronosporales > Peronosporaceae > Phytophthora > Phytophthora melonis. The sequence continues at coordinate 2,315,266 of JAMXKT010000037.1, read as the reverse complement.
GAATCTCTCCACCTCGATTGCTCTCCTGGCCTACGGTTGTTAACATCGAAGAAATCGAATCAGCGCTGGCATTCAATAGCAAGATTCACCAGCTTTCTATCTCACTAAACTCCGATCCAGAAGAGCTCCACAAACTGCCGTGCTGGTGGAAATGGCTCACGTACGGCCTCTTCTCTCAAAGAGCTCGGACTCACTCAAGTTGGAATCGCTTGCACTAGTTTCACTATGCAACTTGAGCGCGGACATCGTTGAAGCCTTTACTGCTGTGCTTGAAGCTGAGCAACCTGAAGAAATTCTCTTCAATTGTGCACACGGTGAGATTGAGGAGAGGAAGGCTACGCTAAGAGCTGGATCTCCACTACGATGGGCTTTTGACGGCGATGGCAATCCTTTTCTAAATTCTCGTACACTGACCTTGGAATTTAGGGTGCCGTTGGTTTGAACGTTCAGCGACAATGGTCAAAGGGAGTGGGTCAACGGGATAGTTCCTGGATATGGGCGATGCCACGTGCGGCGGCAAGACCTGGAATTTGTAGAGCCTATTGTACAGGGCGCCTGCTCAAGTGGGGTTACCTCGCTTGTTATCGAGTTCGACTGGGAGAAGGACGTGGTTTCGGATGGTCTACCACAATTTCTGAAGGCTGTTGGTTCATCGCTAACGCGTTTAACTCTTGATGGGCCCAGGTTGGCGCTGGATGAGCGCATAATTCCTCAAACGTGCCCCGACCTGAAAGATCTTTCGACCACTGCAGACTTTGCGGACATTCGCCTGGATCTTTCAGAGGCTCACCAGCGTCTTCGATTGTTGCCTTGTACCTGGTGTGATCTAGGCCAGTTTGCAGTGGCGTTGTCGGATACCAACAATCCGATATGTAAATATCTTCGCCGAGCTCGAGGCTACCTACACGAGGTCCCCATACCCGTTGATATCAGTACGAGTCAAGCGACCTACGAGTGCTTTGCAGAATTAGACGTGCAATCGCTTCTCGAAATGCTGAAACTGAACAACAAACTTGAGTATTTGGAGGTCCTAGCACGCCCTGAATACCACACCTACTCGGACAAATTTAAGAAGCACCACGGTGGTCCCATCAGCCGTCCGCGAGTTCCGCTCTCGTTGATCTGCAAGCTCGCATTCCTAGCGCGTCCGCACCTCTGGCAAATTTCACGGCTGGGGACAAGAGAGCCAAACGCGAAGGTTCATGTCAACTGGACCAGCACGTGACCTCGACAATATTTCAGTTTGCTGCCGACCCTCTTCTCCGAGAAGTCTACTTCTGTGAAGGTTCTGGGGATTGGAGAGATCGAGAAGGCTCAAGAGTCCATAAAAATCGGTGCGTCAAGTCGTGGATCGCTGCCCGAGTCTACTGAGCACTCAACGAGATACATAACAAGAGTGAGCGAGAAGGGAAGCGAGCCGTAACTTCGATAGCACTCCTAAGTCGTACGAAGTATTTGTGTTGGGAGTGGGCGAATGAAGTCACTTTGGAGACGTCAAAGACTGTGGCGTCATTACTGTACAGCAGCACAAACTTGTCGGAGACGGTACATGTTTGGGCACACACAAGAAATTTGGGCTTTTTGCTGTGCTGCCGTTTGTCAGGGTAATTCCAAATTGGGAATACCCAGACTGGTTGTCCGGGGAGGGGGGGTCGCAGTTCTCAAGGAGCAGCAAGATTCCTGCATGGACTTCCGACAACAAGGACACAACCGCCAAAATTATACCGTACGCATTTTGAGCTCATCTGCATCATACTTTCATACAAATATTATTTGTATGAAAGTATGATGCAGATGAGCTCAAAATAGAGACCTGGTTGCGTGTCAAGCAAACACAATATTATTGTGTTTGCTTGACACGCAACCAGGTCTCTAGAATGTTTTTTATTTAAGACTTGATTCGCTAGAGGTTCCTTGCTCAATTATACCAGTATTCGGTTGTCGAGTTCGACTAGGAGAAAGATGGATACGAAAAGCCCTTACGCTGCTGGAGGTAGTTTCAGATGGTCTTACACATTTTCTGAAGCTGTCAGTGCATCGATAACGCTAGATCGGTAGCCCGCGAGGAAAGCAATAAAACGGTACAGTATCTATGGTCCGCAAGCTCACATTCCTAAGTGCATCTTCAGCTCGCGTAAATTTCCCGGTCAGCACCAGGGGTCGGACAATACAGTATGAAATTGTATTGCGAGGCCAAAGCTGCAGTAGTAATAACGGCAATATGAAGACAGCCAATAATAATAATTGATACAATTTAAGTATATTGTACCATTCGTGACATGAGCTATTCATTGCCAAAATGTGAGAGCAAGGTCGCAAACTTCACGAGAACTTTACGCAAAGGCCCCATGAACTATGCCTGAGGTGTCGAGCCAATCTATACAGTGAGAAAATATAGGTGGAGGCTTATGACAATTACAATAGCCCCGTATTGTTTCCAAGTGTCTGCTAGTGAGTATACACCGCTTGCTCTACAAAAGCCTCGCCACCCAAAGGCTAGAACAATTTGTGTCCTCGACACGCAAAATAGACATTATAAGAGTTTATTGTAGCATTTTCATCATTCTTGAACGCCCGATCCCAGAATTCATAGAATTTGGTATAGTATTGCTATTATTGGGGCAATATCATATTGTATTGGTTTCATGAACTTCCAATAATAAATAATTGAAGCGGGACAATACCATAATAATTGTTTTGATATTATTTTTTTCGACCCCTGGTCAGCACATGCTATCGACAATGTTCTACTACTAGTAGTAGGTTGCTAGTGTACGACCACTGTGAATTCGAGGTTGATGCCAACTTTACGGCGCTGTGCAGGCTGGAGGCTCGATGCGAATGTTTGGTGACGATGTAAGTTTCCATTCTCGAGCTCATCGTTACCATTGTTAACGCTTTAGCAGATCATCTACCTACGGAACCTGTGGACAAGCCCTCGACTGGTCTCTCTCACTTAGTTAGGCCTGAGTCCGTCCGCCTTGAGTTTCTCCATCAACGGCTTAGCCGATCCATTACCGAACAGTCCATCGAGCGACTTCAACGCCTCAAACGACCCACTTCCGAGCAGTTCTTCCAACGCTAAATCAGCTTCTCCCGATGAGCCCGAGCCGCTAGACGAACCACCCAAACTCGAGTCATACTCGTCGTCGTAGGCGTCCTCGGTACCCAAGAGCATTTGCTGGAGGACAACGGGCACCGTCCAGTTCATTGAAGCTTCGTCCTGAGCGCACGTCTTGTTGAGCTTGGTCAGGTCACCCTCGCCTTGCACGAACGAGACGAAAATCGCCTGGCCACAGCTATCGGGGGCGATGTTGATGTCGGTGGCGTACGTGCACGTGATGAGCTCCTTATTGCCGCCGTCGAGGGCCTCCAGCAAGGCCTCCGCGTTCTTGTTGGGTGTTGTAGCTGGTGCTACACTGTGTAGCCGTTGCTGGGGTCTAGCTCAGCAACACCAACACTCTGCAGAAGATGAACAGCTGCAGCAAGTAAGGACGGTTGCTCAACTGATCAAGTATGGACTGTTATGCAGGTGCAGCAAGTACGGACGGTTTGTGCTACCGGAGTGGTCACCTCCAAGAGCATGCACAGGACAAGAGCAGCTAGTGCAAGCTAACAAACTGCTCAATACATATCACTTCTACATTTCCTTTGGAAGCGACACAACAAAGAATTCTTTAGCTGGACAAGTCGCAGCCCAGCATGGAAGAACCTGACGAAGCGATGGTGCCAGTCCCCACCGACGGGATGCCCATTGCTGTCTACCCTCCACTGCCGCCGCTAACCGAGCACGACCTACGACTGACGCAGGAGACGACTACAAGAACGGCAGTAATTCAGGGGAGTGAGACGCGGCGTCAAGTAGAAGCCCTGGCCCAGCATGCAGCTGCAGCGCATCAGAGGAATGCCGAGCAGATTGGCCAGGTGCAGCTCCAGCAAGACCGACTTGCAGAGCAAACGTCAGCATACCTGCAAGCGCAAAATGACCGACAGTCGGCCTTGATTGAGCAGCAGCAGGAGATGCGCCGTCAAATGGACGAGCACCGCCGCTACCTGGAGGAACAGTATAAGGTGCTGAGGGCGGCGGAAGAGGCGGTTGGACTTCAATCACAAAGGCTGGAGAGCCTTACAGAGGCTGTGCAGCCGCATTTGCAGGCTCGGTGGGGTGCGTTCGCGCAAGGAGCAGCGCCGTCGGGTACTGAGCGACCAGCGGAAGCTGCTGCTGTCACTGTGGCAGCAGGAACGAACCTGCCCGTCCCGCCAATATACAGAGGAAGCTCCAAAAAAGAAAAGAGGGACTTCATGGACAGCTATGCGATCTACTCAAGGCGCATCAAGGCCTTGAATCAAGGAACGCAGGCGAAGTTTTTCGTGATGCCACTCAGTGCTTGCATCGAGCAAGGCACGATGGTTCGTATTTGCGGTTTCGAACTCTTCAAGGAGGAGAAGGACGTCACCGAAGCCGAGTGGAGAGACTACTTTTTGTCAGCGTGTGTACCAAATAACACAGCGTACAAGACACTTGATAAAGAAGTCAAAGCTCTTTGCATGGACATTGAGCTGCAAGATGCGGAGTCGCGACTCTCACGACTCATGGCTCAGTTCTACGAGATTATTGACCGACTTAACATGGAGGATGTTGTGCACACTGAGCCCAAGAAGGTCGTCGGGTATTTAGTGGACGCATTGAGGCCGCAGCCTTTCAAGGCAGCTGTGAAAGGCCAATTGAGCCGGCAGTGCCACAAGTCGACGAAGTCGGATCTGGCCGCGTTCCTGAAGTGGTTGCGAGGTGAACTGGAGGGGTTTATGCGATTCGAGGCCCACATTTCAGCCCAGACTCAAACCAAAGGAGGCAATAAGCCGACTCAGCTTCAGCCGAAACGAGGAATTGGTGCGGCGCAAGGTGCTACCAAGGTGAATAGCGGTGCCGATCGACAACAGCCCAAGGCAGCCAATAAGTTCAAGCCAAAACCAACCGGTGATCGCCCTCCGAAGCAGTGCTTCAAATGTGGTGACCAGACGCATGGTGTGTTCCAGTGTCCTGCCATTGCGAGTCCATCCGAAGCAAAGGAGCTCTACGAGGCAAGAACTGGGAAAAAGGTGCTGAAACCGGTATTAGCCGTCACGCCATCGGATTCTAAGGTGGCTACATCGACTTCAGCCATTCCGTGTGTTGTAATGGACAACGTTGAGACGGAAATCACCCCGGACAGTGCCGCCGAGGTGTCAATGGTAACTGCAAAATTACTGAAGCTGTTGACAGCGAAGGGGGTCTGGCTCAACAAGCAGGATATCGACGGAGGGGCGGCCATCACTGGTGTTGGGGATAAACCTCTGCCTGTCAAGAGCAAAGTGAAGCTCGATCTGAGATTTTCGACCCCAGGAGGCCCTTTGGTGCTCCACAACGTGATCTGCTGGGTGACGGAGCACCGGCTTCCACCTGGTGTCGGTGACCTATTGCTCTCGCGATGGATTATGGAGAGATTGGGCTACAGTCCTGAAAAGCTGCTTGCTTCTGCACAGCAAGTGAGTGCGGAATGGGATATGAGCGATGTCGACGATCGCCCGGCTAGTGGTGTAGCGAGTGTTCTCGCGTATACAGGAGTAGCCGAGTTCCCAGCAGTGACGGAGGAAGAGCGTGCATTTGAAGACGATGAAGCTCGCGCATGCTTCCCTGATTTCGACCAAGATATCGACGCCGAGAGAGAAGAAATTAGAGCTATTCTGCTGGAGAAGGTGGATGAAGCGCGGAGATTTGGTGCGTCGGAAGAATTTGTGAAAGAATTGGAATCGATATTGATGCAGCTCATCGATGTGTTTCGTATCATCATTGGACGCGACCCGCCCGTCGATATGCCTCCAATGGAGGTGAAGCTGAAGCCGGGAGCAGTCCCAGTCTAGTGTAAAGCTCGGCGCTACTCGCCGGTGCACTGTGCCTTCCTCAAGAAGCACATTGACGCACTGATTGCAGCCGGGCTATGCTACCGAAACCCACAGAGCAGGTGGTGCTCGCCGCCCCATGTTGTGAACAAGCCAGAGGCTAATGATCATCGCATGACTGTGGATGTGCGGGGCCCTAATGCCTGTGTCGAGTCTGTGGTGTGGCCGCTGCCGCTTCTGGAGGCCGCGTTTGAGCAACTACGTGGCTCGTCGCGCTACTTTTCACTAGATTTCTTCAAAGGGTTCTGGCAATTCGCTATGGCTCTACTTTGCCAGGAGATCTACTCTATTCTCACGGAAGAAGGAGTGATCACACCGACGCGCGTCCTGATGGGAGGGACCAATAGCGTGGCTTACGTGCAGTCAACGGTACAGCAAATGTTTGCCGAAGTGTTCAATAACGGACTGATGATTTGGATTGATGACTTGCTGGGGTATGAAGACTCCGACATGGCGTTGCTAGCTTTGCTCAAGAAAGTCCTCACCATTTGCGCCGAGAAGGGTTTGAAGTTGAACCCGAAGAAGTGCAGATTTTATTTGCGAGAGGCCCTGTGGTGTGGGCGAGTGGTCTCCGGCGAGGGCGTTCGTCATGATCCTGCTAGAATCGATGCATTGTCGAAGCTCCCGGCGCCTACGACTGGGCAAGAGCTACAACAGTTCGTCTGCGCACTGAATTGGATGCGGGCTTCTTTACCCGCTTTCAATAAATTGATTGACCCTCTCGTGAAGACAATGGAGCGAGTGTATGAGCGAGCTGGTGGCCGCAAGAAGCAACAAGTCCGGTCCATCAAACTCTCTGACGTGGGGTGGGGTGACAACGAGGTTGCCTGTTTGGGTCGCTGCAAGGAAGCATTGCAGCATGCGCTGCTGTTAGCGCATCCGGACCCCGAGAAACAACTCTCAGTGTACACCGACGCGAGTGACGAACATTGGGGCGCCGCCATCACGCAGATTCCTCGTGATCACACTAACAGACCGCTTAGTGAGCAAGAGTATCAACCGCTGATGATGTTGAGCGGATCCTTCACTGGTGCAGCGAAGCGGTGGGCAATTGTCGAGAAAGAAGCTTATGCAATCGTTGAGACGTGCAGACGTGCAGACTATCTACTGCACCGCCATGATGGCTTCGCGTTATTCACGGCGGACCATCGCAACTTACGGTACATCTTTGACCCGCACAGTGTGTCGAGCTCAGTACCAAAGTACACAGCGGATAAGCTCCACCGGTGGTCCCTACTACTGATGGGGTACAAATACGACATTCACGATATCGCGGGTGAAGATAACGTCTGGGCCGACCTTCTATCGAGATGGGGCTCTACCTTCAAGACTGTCTGTGCTATTCGTCAAGTGCCACTACCATTGTCGCCTCAGCTTGATGAAGCGTTTGTGTGGCCAACACTGCTGGAGATAGTGGCAGCGCAAAGTGCAGCTGATCCGCCAGGGGATTTCACCCTCGCAAGTGAAGATGCAGTCTCTATCTGGAGGGACAAGCAGGGTCGGATCTGGATTCCGGATGAAGCCACGCAATTACAAGTGCGAGTGTGTGTCGTTGGGCACTATGGTATTGCTGGACACAGAGGCAGTGCCGTGACTTTGAAAACTATCAGCGAGAAGTTCGTCTGGAAGGAAATGACTCGCGATGTGGAGTTTTTCGTCCAGCGGTGCTTGCACTGCGCAAGTACTCTAGGTGGCCCACCACAACCCCGTCTACTTGGGGAGGCGCTGCACGCCGAACACCCGAACGAGCTCCTGCACTGGGACTTTCTGTACATGGGGGAGAGCGACACGGACCAGGCGTACGTCCTGGTGATCAAGGACGACGCGTCCAAGTACGTGTGGCTTGTGCCTAGCGAGGCAGCTGATGCGGACACTACATTTAGTGCGCTGCTCGACTGGTTTGCTGCGTTTGGAGTGTGTCGGTCTTGGGTGAGTGACCAAGGGACACACTTCAAGAACAAGGTGATAGAAGCTCTTCAACATGCAATTGGGGCACACCATCATTTCACCACCGCTAGGTGCCCATGGGCAAATGGCACCGTAGAGGTGGTGAACCGGGAAGCTTTGCGCTGCTGTCGCGCACTCTCATCTGAATGGAGGTTGCAACCACACGAATGGCCAAGAGTGATAAAGATTGTTCAGATGGTGCTGAACAACTCGGCGTCACCGTCACTGGGAGGCGTGGCTCCATTGACCGCCATGACAGGACTCAAAGCTATGGGACCAAGTGATCACATTGCAGTACCTGGGCCCATCAAAACAACTACTCTTGACGAGATACAAACAACGCAAAGAGAGCATGTCGTGCAGCTGCAGCAAGCCCTCGAAGCTATGCACAAACGCAACAAAGAGGCCAACGCGGCCGTCCGAGCAGCGGGACGCAAAGGGCACGCGAAAAAGCGGGGAACTACCATGGCCCAGTTTGATGTGGGCGACTTCGTTTTGTACGCCGACGTCTGGCAGCACACACGCAACAAGCTCAGCGTGAAGTGGTGCGGGCCAGCACGTGTGGTGGCGGCTGTGTCCAACTGGATCTTCGAGATCGAGAACTTGATCACAGGGCAGAAGAAAGAGGCGCACGCTAGCCGGCTGAAATTTTTATGCTGATGCTTCCCTCAATGTGACCGAGGATCTGTTACTGCATATTGCACACAACAGCGAGGGGCATGTCGTGGACTCTTTGCTCGAAGCTCGCTACAATCGTCAAGAGAAACGACATGAGATCAAGGTGCACTGGCGCGGCCTCGATACGCTTGAAGATTCCTGGGAACCCGCGGACACTCTCTTGCAGGACGTTCCAGTTGCCGTGAAGGCTTTCGTTCGCAAACACGGCAAGAAGACACCTGTAAAGGCGCTACGCAAAGCGCTACAACTGGACTAGTTTCACGCAGGCTCGTGACCTGTAGCTCACAGCGAGCTGTACGGCTTTATATTGAAGGCGCTTTTGGAGGGGGAAGTGTTGTAGCTGGTGCTACACTGTGTAGCCGTTGCTGGGGTCTAGCTCAGCAACACCAACACTCTGCAGAAGATGAACAGCTGCAGCAAGTAAGGACGGTTGCTCAACTGATCAAGTATGGACTGTTATGCAGGTGTAGCAAGTACGGACGGTTTGTGCTACCGGAGTGGTCACCTCCAAGAGCATGCATAGGACAAGAGCAGCTAGTGCAAGCTAACAAACTGCTCAATACATATCACTTCTACATTTCCTTTGGAAGCGACACAACATTGGGTTTCACGGGGTCCAGTCCGCCGTTCAGAAGCAGCACGCTGGCTTGGTCGGGGATTTTCGCCGCCTTGTTCCAGTATTCGTCGCGCTCGTAGACGAGGCCGTTCCCCTTGTAGTTACCGAGCTTGAGCTTGTCACAGGTGGGCGATTTCTCCTTGGACATGGCGCAGTACAAGGGCACGTGTGGGAATGCCATCGCCGCACTCATACTCACTTTTTCAAAGCTGGCCTTCAGCTCCTGTGCCGATGGCGACGGCGCTTCCCACATCTCAGACATGGTGACCAGTTCGCTGATCAAGGTCTCCGAGGGGTTGCTCTTGACATCCAAGTTGCTGATCTCGAAGAGTTTGGTCAACACGTCGACATCCTTCTTCTCGCAACGCAGCAGTCTGTGCGCGACTACCGGGATAAGCGGCCGCATGCTTGGGTCCGCAAGTAGCGTCCCCAACAAATAACGAAGCGCGAACGATGGCGGATCTTCGTCCTCGCCAAATCTCAGACTTTTCACCAATTGGGCGCACGTGGATTTCGGGGTTTTGTCGAGCTTGCTCATCAGTCCATGCACTGTGGCTTTGAGGCCTTTCTTCTTAAACCGAGCACGATCTGTCGTCCGAGCACAAGGCCATAAAGGCATCAGCAACCTCGCCAAACGCGACGTCATAAGATGAGACGTTGAAGAAGTTGTCAAGCGAGGACCCCGAGGTTGTGGTTACGCCGTCCAGCACGTAGCCCGTCACCTCTGGGGGGTCGAGGTGCATGATTCGCTCCACCACCATCGAGCCGACACCCAGGCCGTACAACGTCGTGCTGAAGTCGTTGCCGTAGTCCGAAATGAACTTCACCACGTCCATGGCCGCACTGGTGATCGAGAACGCCACGAGGTCGCCGGTAGATTATTAATCGGGTCGTCTGCGGGTCTGGTAAGGCCGAGGGTCAGTGTGACCCATATCCAGATCCGTGAATATCTTACAGCGAATATATTATTTCTTTCATGCCCGACCCATACCCATAGCAGGGAAATATGGATTAGTCAGCCTTGGTGACTTACTACATTGATCTAGCAGTAGATGAACTGTAGTGTATCAACTATCCCCAGTGGGCGTAGCTTAGGCAAATGCGCACTCATTTAGAGATCAAAATGGGAGAAATATGGCCGAGAGCGAGCGAAGGCGAGCGCGAGGCTCACTCAATGCGCTCACCGGTCACCAACACCCGCCGATCAGGCGGGGCGTGTCTGCGCGAGCGAGCGAAGGCGAGCGCTGCAACCCGATATTTTTCTAGACACCGCGCCTGGCCGAGCCGAGGACTTAGCGTAAGGCACGAGGGGTGGGGCAGGCCGCGGAGCGGCGCTCCCCGAGCGAAGCGAGAGGGCGGGCCCCCCGAAGTGCCGTCGCTAAGTCCGCAGGCGAGAGCCAACGGGCGAGCGTCCTACTAGTACTCGATTAATCAATCCGTCTCCTTCTCTGGTGAACTTGCTGTATAATATTGCCAGATGACAGTCGCCGGCCCTCGCGGGTCCCTTTACTGCAGTTTACTATGCGCAGTAATTTACGAGTACTTTACGGGTTGGGCTGCAGATCAGACTGACCAGAGAAAGACCAGCGAAATATTACGAGACTTCAACGGCAGGACAAACAAGGTTGGCGGTTGATAGGCCGTTGGTGTAGTGTCATACCAGTTAGATGCTAATGAATAAGAAGAGCTCTAGTTGTGAGTGGTTGTGACTATGAAGGAATCCTGGAAAGTCTCTGCGGAGCTTTCTGAGATTGGATTGCGGCCACCGTTGGTCCTCCTTCGCTTACAAGGTAAGCCGCAATAGTCACTGAGTACCGAAAGGGGTTTTTCGCCTGCGGGCTTCCCCGATGCAACACAACTGGACTCGCTCACTTTTGGATTTCCTAACTCAGTGGCAAGTGGCCTTCCTACGTGCTGCGTCCAGACTACACAGCCCGACTCTGGTGCTGGCGAGAGTGGTGCGTCTCTCGTAGGTTATTGAGCCCAAGACGTGTTTTTCGGGCATCCTCTTCTGGACGTTGCGTGCGGTGCTCCGGGCAGTGAAGGCGAGTGCAGTGGGCTTCTCCGACCATGGTTGGCACTCCACCTCCAGGTGGGCAGCTTTCTCAGGCTGGCCAGCAGCAGCCAGCTGGTCAGCCGCAGCAAGTGGGTCAGCAGCAAGTTGGTCAGCAGCATCAACAGCAAGCGGCGAACGGTGGAGCGAGGACGAGGCGCGCATGTGGTTCGAAGCCACCGAAGTACACCGAAGATGGAGGCTTCGACCTCTACCACGCTCAGATCGAGGGATATCTGCTGCAACACGAGTGCTGGGACGTAGTTGGTGGAAACGCTGCGGCTAATGTGAACGACCCGCAGTGGGTGGAGAAGAATCAATTTGCTCGCTATGCACTGCGGTTTGGTATGCTACCAAAGGACTCCAAGAAGGTGTGTAAGATGGCTACAGCTCGTGAAATGTGGACCTCTTTCGAGCAGGATAAGACGAAACGAGCTTATGCCAGCGAGACTCGCCTGCGTCGAGACCTGTATGTGACGAAGTACACGCCTGGCGAAGACATGGAGAAGTACCTGGATCGACTCGACGATATGCGACGCCGGCTCGAGAACATGAATGCAGTTGTCACCGATGAGGAAATGCTGAAGGTGATCCTGCAAGGTGTCGTAGATTCACATCGCAATGTAGTTCGCATGTTCGATCGCAACAATGGTGGTGCTGCGCCAGATCTTGCTACTGTGAAGAATGTCTTGCTTGGTGAAGCAGAGACGGACAAAGCGTGTGCGACTGAAGCTGCCAAAGAGGAAGTCGTGAAGGCTACGAAGCTGATGGCTCAACGTCCTATTGCTCAGGACCCGAAAAAGAAGTTAAAGAAAGGAAAGAGCAAGAAGGTGAGCGGTGGCCAGGAGACCCGAAAGTGTTTCTTTTGCAAGAAGAAGGGGCACTTACGCGCAGAGTGTTTCGGATGGAAGGCGCTGCAGAAGAAGAAGGGTAACGAGTCTGCGGAGATGAATGAGGGTAGCAGTGGCAGCAAGAACGCGGCCCCGATGAGGTTGGTGTGGACGGGGAGCTTGGAGACTCTGATAACCCGCCGGTGTCGATCCGCATGGTCAAGAATCAAGCTGAGGTGCCAAAGGTGGCTTCTGCTCATGACTGGTTGTTGGATAGCGGGGCAGGGGCTCATGTTTGCGTGCATGGAGGCTCGTTCGTGCGGATGACCAAGGATCCACTCGTGACTCTCGATTGGCAGGGAGGTGTCGACACGAATGAGTACTCAGGTTGGTCCGATTGGAAGTGCAACCTGGAAAGGTTTTGGATCTTGATGCCGTTCATACCGAATGCACCTGGAGGAACAGTCAATTTGGTCAGTCAGAGGCTACTCGAACAGAAGAGCTGGAAGCCTTCGTACTCTGACACGGACAACGAGCATCTGCGGTGTAAGTACTTCGATAAGGATGGAGTTCGTCTCGAGTTTAAGAAGAAAGGAGACGGCTTCTATTGGATGAAGGCAAGCCCGGTACTGACAGCTTCTATGATGGTTGTTCGCTCGGTGGAGACCCTCGAGGACAATGTCGTGATGAAGTGGCACCTGAAACTCGCGCATCTGAATGAAGCGGCCATGAAGAAGATGGTGTTAGATGGCTTGGCTGAGGGCATGGACGGACTTACCATGGACGACTTTAAGAAGACACCACTCAAGTGCATGGCGTGCGAGGAAGCAAAGGCGAAGAGGATGGCGTTCAAGCGTCAAGTTGGCAAGCGTGCTACTGACTGCGGTGCACGCCTTATGTCCGATGTCTGCTACGTTGGCATTCAGACGCCAGGGAGGGCCAAGTACTTTCAGCTGATCCAGGACGAGGCATCCCGCTACAAATGGGTCTACTTGCTCAACAAGAAGAGTGAAGCTGCCGACAATGTGATGACGTTGATTCTTCAACTTGAGAAAAATTATCCTGTGAAGATGTTCTCCTGTGATCAGGGACGAGAGTTTTTGAACCACCGACTGGCTACGTTCTTTCGTGAGCATGGTGTCAAGCTGCTCACCACTAACGCCTACACCCCGGAGGAGAAGTGCGTGGTAGAAAAGCTAAATGGAAAGCTGTTGAGCAAGGTCCGCGCCATTCGAAAAGCAACCAATTTACCTGCATGTCTTTGGGGTGAGATCCTGAACTACGTTGTGCACATCGACAAAACATGAGTACAACCAAGGCTCTGAAGGACATGACGCCCTTTGAGAAGTTGAATGATCGCAAACCAGACATGAAGAACGTGAAGGTGTGTGGGTGCGTGGCCTACTACCATGTCCCGAAGGAGAAGCAAGCAAACAAATTGGAGATGCGTGCTAAACCTGCGCTCTTCTTGGGCATGGCGGAGTCGACTCTTGGGTATCGACTACTGGATCTCGAGGCAGGAGAACTGCTTCAACGCAGGTCAGTCACTTTTCGTGAGGATGTTGCTGTGGGCGGCGACTACGTGGAGCGTCTGATAGCAAAGCAGTACTACGGGAAGGTCACATCTGTGCCAGACGAAATTCCGTTTGTGCTGATGCCGGTCACACGTGTGGCAGTTGCGGACGTTATTACGGAGAGTCCGGGTGCCTTGTATGCAGTTGAGAATGCTGGAGAAGAGGAAGAAAAGCGTCCGGCACAGGAAACCAGCAGCAGTAACGGCGCTGAAAGTGACAGTAGTAGCGAGGAGAGTGACTGGGAGTATCTTGATGCTTTTGAGAGCGATGGCGATGGTCATGGGGACGACGATGATGATCACGGAGGAGCTTGTGGGGCAGCAGGACGCACTGGTAACCAGGCTACATCTACTGGCTCAGGTGCAGGCGGCGGCCCGCCAGTGTCCGGAGCCAGTGGGAGCACGATTACCAACGCACGTACTGGTGGAGTGGGGACAGCTAGCGCTGCAGGAGGTGCGACGACACGCACTAGTACTGGAACCGCTGGAACCAGTGCAAACACGGCGACAGGTGCCACCCGAGCCGGAACTAGTGGGAGCTCGACAGCAAGTACTAGTAGAGCACGTACTACTGGAGGTTCCGGTGCAAGTGGCAATCAGCGTGGAAGGTCGACAAGCACGGGGCTGCTGCAGCGACACCAAGTGCTGGGGGGCGTAATTCTACGACTGGCCCTCGTCGGTCTGGACGCCAGCGCAAACCGAACAGCAAGTATAGCCCCAGCACGTGGGTGATGGCATTGTCGCTGTTGCAGTGCATGTTGATTGGTGTTGTGAACAACATCCTGAACCCGATGTCGCGGCAGGAAGCCTTAGCATCTGAGCACGCAGAAGGCTGGAGTCACGCGATGAACGAGGAGTACGCTGCACTGATGGCGAATGGAACTTGGGAGCTCGTGGCACGCCCGAAGAAGAGGAAAGGGCGGCGTCGAGCAAACATACTGACTTCGGTGTGGGTGCTCGTGGCAAAGCGGAACGAGAAAGGTGACGTGGAGAGATTGAAGGCAAGACTTGCGATTCGAGGATTCCTGCAGAAGTATGGCCTGGACTACTTGGCCACGTACTCACCTGTGGTTCGCATTGAGTCCGTTCGGCTAGTGCTGCTGATCTCCATGTCTCTCGGCTTCGAGTGTCGCCACATTGACTTCGTCACCGCGTTTCTAAATGGTGAGCTGGTTGACGTCGTCATCTACATGGAGCAGCCCGAGGGCTACGAAGATGGAACGGATCGTGTTTGCCGGCTACGCAAAGGACTTTATGGTTTGAATCAAGCGTCGAAGATTTGGAACGACACGCTACACAAAGTCTTGATTGAGTTGGGGTTTACGCAGTGCACTTTCGACGCTGGTGTGTACTGGAGACGCCGTGCTGGCTGAGTGGTCTTTCTTACCGTGTATGTCGATGATATTATTCTTGCTGGAGTGCCTGTCGACATCGACGAAGTTGTTGCGCAGCTTGCAGCGCGCTTTAAGCTGAAGGACCTTGGGCGAGTGCATCATCTACTGGGCATGGAGGTGCACTACAGACCGGGGATAGTGTTGACTTTGTCGCAGACAGCGTATATTGAGCGACCGGCCGAGAAATTTGGCTTGGGGTCTGCGAGACCTGTGAGATCACCTCAATTTCATCATGAGAAGATCCCGAAGATCGAAAGGGATGACAGCAAAATCAACAACCCAGAGTTGCCGTACCGTGAGATCGTGGGGTCCTTGCAGTATTTGGTCATCTGCACTCGTCCGGATCTGGCTAATGCTGTAAGGACACTTGGGCGCTACACAAGTGCGTACACCTTGGAGAACTATCGGGCGGCACAGCGGGTGGTGCGTTACGCACTTGCTACCAAGAACCTGGGATTGGTGTACAGAGCTACACCTGAGTTTCCAGTGATGGATGCATTTTGTGATGCAGATCATCAGTCGTGCCCAGACACAAGTCGATCGGTGACGGGCTATCTCCTGCGACTGCACGGCAATGCATGGATGTGGAAGAGTCACATGCAACGGCGCGTGACGGAAGATACCTGCAGTTCTGAGCTTGTCGCCTGCTGTGAGTGCTGTAAGATGGTTGTTTGGGCCCGAGAGCTCCTGCTGGAGCTGGGGTACGGTGAACCAGGGCTGGAAGTACCAGTCTACTGCGACAACCAGAGCACGATTGCAGTCGTGGCGAACAATGGAAACACGTCGAGAGTGCGGCACACGGCGAAGCATGCTCGTTTTGTCAACGAGTACGTCCAAGACAAGGAGCTGGACGTGATTTATGTGCCAAGTGCGGACAATCTGGCAGACGTGTTCACCAAGGCGTTGGGGCCAGCCGAGTTCGAGCGCCAGCGAAGCCGCTTGAACGTGGAAGATGTGACCGAAGACTGGGAGATGGTTGAGACTGTCGAGGCCGAGGAAGACGTCGAGATGCAAGACGTCTAAGCTTCAGCGTTCATTGCTGCTGGTGTGCGAAGCAACGCCCCGGTGGCACAGTGCATGTGTGCATGTTGCCTGGCATCCAACACGGTATGAAGTGGGAGTACGAGACTTCAACGGCAGGACAAACAAGGTTGGTGGTTGATAGGCCGTTGGTGTAGTGTCATACCAGTTAGATGCTAATGAATAAGAAGAGCTCTAGTTGTGAGTGGTTGTGACTATGAAGGAATCCTGGAAAGTCTCTGCGGAGCTTTCTGAGATTGGATTGCGGCCACCGTTGGTCCTCCTTCGCTTACAAGGTAAGCCGCAATAGTCACTGAGTACCGAAAGGGGTTTTTCGCCTGCGGGCTTCCCCGATGCAACACAACTGGACTCGCTCACTTTTGGATTTCCTAACTCAGTGGCAAGTGGCCTTCCTACGTGCTGCGTCCAGACTACACAGCCCGACTCTGGTGCTGGCGAGAGTGGTGCGTCTCTCGTAATGTATATACATGCCCGACCCTCGGCCTTACCAGACCCGCAGACGACCCGATTAATATCTAACCAGGTCGCCGTACGTTTTTTCTAGCTCCTTGGCACACGCAGGAACGAGTTTTGGGTCCAACCCACTGGTTTGTGAAGACTGAGCCAGGGCTTCGCACGTCAACGCCGTACTTTGCCCAGCCCCGCGGTAGTCCATCGTGTACAGGTTCACCTCCGCGTTCAGTGTCGGGTAAAGGCCCATGATGGCATCGTCAACTGGAAGTCACTCATGAAAGGAAAGGAAGTTCGCTGCGAGATTTATCTTGGGAGTGCAGTACTTACGCTGCTGCTGCGAGTAGGCCACGCCCCGAATGAACCAGACGTTCGGAGCTCTCTTGGGCGATATCATCATAGCAGGGATGCGCACTCACGAACACGTCGATAGTCGAATTGGCCGAGGTAGGCGTCTCACAGATGCCTGGGTGGCACAGCGGCGCCGCGTACGTTGTGCATTCCGCAAACTTGTCCGACTCGTCGTTGGTGGGGAAAGTGGGCGAGGGTAGGCAGGGGGTCCAGGTGAGATTCACAGTAGCCGACACACGTCCGAGAGCCAACGTCAATGCGACGGCAGGAAAGAGCAGCATCAATTTCTTCCTCGGTTCGTTGGTTGCGGGCGAATTGGAGAATGGTGAGGACTGTAATGCAGTAGTTCTGCAGCTGGCGCACACAACTTCAGGCATCAAAACGTGAAAGTCGTTATGTCGTGATCAGGCCGTATGTATAATAATATTGTACAATATCTTTTGTGTGATTCTCGGAGGCACAAATCTGTCGGACTGAACCTATCATAGTTGTCCGAATTGATGTTGAGTTTTCAACAATCATAACTATGAGCTTCTGTGCTGTATTCCGGTTTGAGTTCGGTATGCATTTACATAAAATGAGAGAGCAATGCTTGAAAAATATTCACACAGTCTTAGCTTTTTTACACATCGTATGGTCCACTTTGTTGATAAACTGCGTCTAGATTTCCCACCACGCATTCTCGGGTAACGCTGTGCATATGACCGTGGTTTCTCAGCCGATGCTAGTATGAGATTATTATTCTAGTGCTTACAACTAATTCACCTGTAGTGTCTGTATCTCCGCCTTACCATATTCGTCATTTCCCTGTATACTAGTAGCATTTAAAAACCTGTATCTCCAGTTTGGGTTCGTTCTTGGACAATATACTAGTAACCGTACAAACAATTAAGGAAGTACATAATATGTACGATATTATCGCCACTACCGTAGCTGATTCATGTGCGGACAAGTCATGTCAGTAGTACTACTCATATACCTGTTAATAGTCGTGATATATTCGAAAGGGGTAAATGTATTAAATCACTCCTAAATTAATACCTACTACAGTACTCGACACCAAATTACTATTTTGTTGTATTGTAGTTATTTATTCATTGCATTAGTTCTACTAACAATTACTATAATAACGTTGATTGATTATTCGTCCGAGAGCGAGAAAGATGCGCTGCCATCGTGTCCCTCTCAACGCGTTGATGGAGGAGCGCTGGTCATGGCTACACACCACCAGGCTTCCGCCCATTCAGATGGTGGACAACCAAATGGTCCTCGAGGTCCGAGTGCTGACCCAGCGCGGGAGCTTCAACTCCCGGGGCATGGTGGGCTACTTCTTAGAAGGCTACGACGGAGTGGACGAATTCCACCTGGTGCGAGAAGCCTTGGCGCTACTGAATGCTGTGGCGCACATCGACCACGAGGCGTGGAAATACCTACTGGACTCCAGTCTGGAGGTGCACAGAGGCAGAGCCTGCCCGAAAAAATAGGGGGCATTCCAAAAACAGGGGGGCAGAAGGGGGGAAACGGGACAAAATCGCTTGAAAATCTATCACAATCGGGAAAATTTCTCAAAAAATGGGCATGCCCCCCCATTTTGACCCTGGCTAGGTGCATTGCGACATTCACCTTGGAAGAATGGAGAACTTCCTGCTCGTTTTGTGTTACTCCTCGATACAAAAGACGCCTTAAACGCAGTCCAACTACGACCTCCTGCAGTTCTGCGGCATCGACCAGCGTCGTACTATTAGTCGTGCCTATTCAGCCACTTTGGCGCGGATTGCTGCCTTGAAGGCTGATGGAGAGGTTGTTGTCGACATCAAAGTGCCGGTAAAAGTATACGTTTCAAGTGCATTGGATGTGACCTTGTGGACGTCGTTAACGTGGACCAAGCGGTACAACACCAATGGAGTGACTCGCAGCGTTGCAAGTCACATTTGAGTTGGAGCCGAACATTGTTGAGATCATGGACGGCATTACTGCGGACATCTCGAACACTTTGGTGGGATATTTGGAAGGCAACGTGTACTTCTCCGAAGTGGCGCTCTTTGCTTATGTGGACTCCGAGCTGAGAGCCGATGCGTATCTGTCCATGACGATGGTCGGGCAGCTCCTCGCGCACCCTTTTACTGAGGTTTCTACCATGCCAAGTGCTGACGACGGGCCTGAGCTTCAAGTGGTCAACCTCCATGTTGATTGCGCTGTGGAACTGCCAGTCGCAAATGATCAGCGCTGAATTTAACGACAAGATCCAGCAGCTCTCGATCCGGTTTGATACTGACATAGAGACGACCCACATCCTTGATCGGCTAGACGCCCCGGCGGTAGAACGCTGGTGGAGATGGCTCGCATACGAATTCTTCTCGCCAAGAGCTCAGTCTCACTCAAAGTTGGAAGCGCTACCGCTAGTGGCACTAGGCCTCATGAGCGTGGAGATCATTGAAGGGTTTACTGCTGTTCTTGAAGCCAATCATCCTGAAGAACTTCTCTTAAACTGTGCACATGGTGAGATTGAGGAGAGGGAGGCCACACTGAAAGCCGGCTCGCCGATACATTGGGCGTTTGATGCAGACGGCAATCCTGTTGGGAGTTCTCGCATCCGTATCGGATACATTGGCCTTGGAATTCGCTGTACCACTGGTTCGAACGTTCAGTGAGGATGGTCAAAGTGAGTAGGTCAACGCGCCGCGTTGACCTACTCATAGCTCATAGTGGAACTACCGCGTTGAACGCGGTAGTTCCTGGACATGGTCGATGTCATCTGCGGCGTCAAGACTTTGTATTTGTGGAGCCTGTAACACAGGCTGCTGGCTCAAGTGGAATCACGTCGCTCGTTGTCCAGTTTGACTGGGAGAAAGGAAGGACTCCCGATGGAGTTCCTGATTTTCTGAAGGCAGTTGGTTCATCACTAACTCGTTTGACGCTGGTTGGGCCAAACTTGCCTCTGGATGAGCACGTGATTCCTCAATCGTGTCCGAATCTGAAGGAGACGTGCGTTACGTAGTCGACGAGCTCATCTAGGACGAGCTGAACCGTGTGGAGAAAAACTCGAGCTCGGCGGATGTATAATACATGTACCTCGCTACGGAATTGCTGTCATCCAACATCGACACGGCAAGAGACCGCACGCTTGCCACGTACACGGCATCGAGCGGACCGGCTGGAGAGCTTCTGTGAACTCAAGACAAATGTCCACAAATTTTCCAGAAATCGACAGAACCGTCAAGTCGGTGTGTACCTAACAGTACAAAGTGCGCCTATCGAAGGGATGAATTGAAGAGTACGTTTTTACACATTAAACGACCCGTCCCCAATACATATAGATCTACCTCCCGATAAGCGCGCCTCTTTTCGCCTGGCATTGTACTCGACATCAAATCACAAAGGTGTACAGCTACTGATTTAATATCTAAAGATGATCAATTTGATAGGGTATAGCAGAACAATACTAGGGCTCCGCGAAGGCTGGGATAGGAGGTTTTTGCTATAAACGCTTTCTATTACCATGATTCTTTTTTTTACGAACCACGGGCATCTCCTGCGCCTGCTTCGCAGCCGCAGCGTCTGCCCGGTAATTCACCTTACAACTGTAGATGTATGGCATGCCTTGGCGGTGCTTATACACAGTGCTAAAACGAACCTTGCTCGAGATCTGTTTGCTGCTTGTAGAAAATGAAAATGCTTTGCTTTGTTTGCTTCTGCAGCAGTTCGTCCGCTTCTCAATCATTCACTTTACTTCACCCCAACTATTCGATAACTGTTACTGACGCATACCGGTTCAATCTGCCCACGCATATAAACCTTTTGGAGGCCCAGTGCGGCACCGTGGCCATACCGGTGTGATGGGTGACGTACCGGTTCAGGCTGCCCACGCATATAAGCCTTTTGGAGGCCCAGTGCGCCACCGGAGTCGTACCGGTTTCATAGAGATGTACCAGTTAGATGTCAAGAGGGGTCATCTTTTGACTTGACGTACCACGGATATAATCCTATTTGGTCTGCGATAGCAGCACTAACGTTGCTTCCTATCCCAGTATAACTCAATATAGTACATGTACGTTCTGTGTGCAATTAACACTTATCATTGTTCGAGAGATATTATAAGTGACAGGCGCGCCTATCGGGAGGTAGATCTGTACACGCTCGGTGTAGTTAAGGGATGTCAAGTTGTCGAGCTTACCTCTTGTCGAACCAGCATTTGATAGTTGCAACTTGTCCGGGTTGCACGTTACAGAGGAAGCCGATTGTGCCGACCGGCCAGGCCACCAGAAGCTTTCTCGAACGACGAGGATCAGCAGCGAACTGAAATATTGTCGACAGCGCGTGCTGGTTGAGGTGGCAACACGGTGAGCTCGATAGCGTTGCGCCGTGTCTGTTTCTCTTGCTGCCCGTCACTAAGTCCACTTGAGGTGCAAATACACTGAGAAATGCAAGCTTGCTAGCCGTGGGCACTGCTTTTCGCTTGTGGTGGTGCTTCATGAAGTCGTCGCAGTACTTGTGGTGTTCAGGGGGCGCGATGGCTTCAAAGTACTCGAGCTTGTTGTTCACTTCCAGCATTTCCAACAGCGGTTGCACTTCGGACCCAGCGAAGCACTCGTACCGGTACCTCCTCTCAAAGCGCATGTAATGTTACGACACGCGCTTTCTGTCACGGGATTCGAGTGTATCACGGACACTTTGTGGTTTTGGTGGCGATTTCGTGACGGAAGTGCAAGCAACCAACCGCCTCACTGCGGTTAAATGAAAGGAGCGTGCTGGAACTGGAGTGATAGCCATAGCTTCTTGGTACTGTAGCGCTCGACTTCGTGAAGAAAGACTTCCGAGTTGTCATCCAAGTGTCGAAATGAAATTTCCACAGCCTCGCCATGGCAACCGAAGTGATGGATCCCCTCTCCATTTTTACCTTGGCCTCAGTATGGGTCTCCCCATCCAAAGGAACGGGTGGAACATGCTGTCGTCCCAGTTGTCGCGACAACTGGCTCGGATAGTCGTAGGGATGTGGCACAGTGGAAATGGGATTGTGAACGTCGTCCAGTTCCGAATCGATTCTCCAAACGCTCAGGGGGCGGCACCATCTCAATGCACTCGCGGGGCGTCCTCCTCCTCCTAGTCGTCACCTTCGTGGCGCTCACGTCGGACGTCACCTACGCCAAGAATGCCGTCCGAGCCTCCAACGTCGAGACTGCGTCCGAGCCCGCGACTTTGGGCGATGACAGCGCCCACCGCAACCTCAAGACGAACGCGGCAGTAACTGAAGCTGCCGAGTTGGAGGAGAGACTAGGATTCAAGATGCCCAGCTTCCTCACGAAGATGTTCCAGAAGAGCCCCAAGGCCAGCAGATTCGTGAAGAACAGCCCGGACATTGCCAAGGGCTTGAAGGACCCCAAGGTGAGCCAGACCGTCAAGGAGCTTGAGGGCAAGAAGGGGTTTGCCGACTACTTGAAGAAGTTGCCTGGAGTCAAGAACATCGCAGCGCGACTGAGGACCAAGTCGGGGCCGATGACCTCGACGAACGTCAAGGAGCTTGGGGCGGTCGCCATGAAGTCCTCGGGCTCGTGGAAGGAAACGCTCACGCACTTATGGGTGAAGTACGGGGCGGGCTTTTTGTTCGGACTCGGTATCTACTTCCTGTTCGCGTGCGTTTACCATGGCATCTTCCACTAATCCGTTTTTGGCTGCAATATATACTACAAGCTGGAGCTCTTTCAGCTCCTTCAGTCAGTCGAGTGAATGTGCTGTATACAATTGAGACTGTTGTGTACTCCGAGTTCTACATGCACAGGGCTGTCCAGGTATCGGCGTTCCCGGTGTTTGGTGATTTAGACCTCGGTCTGCGAGACGAAGGATGAAGGAGATCAAACCATCGCAGAGCTCAAGTAAGGTTGATGGGGTTAGCCCCTCTACTGCTGAGCCCGTATCCTCTACAAAGAAGTATCACGTGTACTTTTGTTAGGTTACTACTTAGTAGAAGTTTGTGCATGATTCACCCACCGTAAAAGAGAGAGAGAGAGAAATAAACAAATATTTGACTTCCACAGGGCAAGCGATCGTTCTTCGAGACTGTACCAACGCTTCCGCCTTTGACAACAGCAATGCCCCCTCCAGTGCTAGATGCCCATTTAAAAGAAGTCGGCTTTCAGGAACGCGATCCATGTGGAAGTACAGATTGTGCCTCAATGTTTCAATCGATGAACGAGTGAACATGTATTCTGCTCTCGTTCTGCATTGCGACCAAAGTTCTATCTGCTGGGCACATCAGTACCCAGATTACTTTATTCTACCTCAGTTTGCGAGGCAGAAGATGAAGAGTAATTAAATTATTCCAGAGAACAAAAGAGCTACTGCAGTAGCTACTGAAAAATCCATCTCTGTTGCAGAGAAGCACTATGTGGACATCATGAAACCCACAAAACAAGAAGATGATCCACCAGCGTAGATAAAAGATAAAGTATATGGGCTTAACGACATACCACCCAACGCTTTCACCGCAGATGAATATGAGAAAGCATACATGTACTACACAGCTGCCGTTGTTGGTAATCGGAGCAAAACCGGCCACAATACTCAGTATTTCTACAAGTAAGATCGGAGTTACTAGGTACACGTGTGTAGTGAAAGAAACTTAGATGCCCGTTTGGAAGAAACGGCGGTCTTCGGGGACAAGCTCAGTGTGAAAGTACACCTGCCGCATCGCTGGGTCAGCAGCAAACCCCAAGATTTCGCTTAGCACGAGCTGATCCAACTCATGAACACGCGCATTCGATCGAGAAGGTTCTCGCTTGAGTTTCTTGGTACTCTGTTCGGGGACATCTTGACGAACCGCCACTACACTCAGGAGTGCTGCCTTCGCCTCCCGGGGAAGCGGCTTACACGGAATCCATGTGGGCTGCACGTGGAACTTCCGGAATGCGCCGAGATACGAACTGTACTGCGGTAGTGCAACCACCTCAAGATACTCCAAAGTGCGATTAGTATCAAGTAACTTGAGCAGCGCGAGTACATCGTTTTCAGGGCGACACTGGTAATTGGTACGTTGGTTGGCCGGTACATCGTGATACAAATGAACTCGCAACTTTCGTAGACACCTCGAGAGCGGGTTGCTTAAGTCAGCAAAACCCGCCAGTGACGCAGCCAGATCCTCCCAATTGTACGTCAATCTCGGAAGTTTTCGCTTGCTCTGGTGAAATTCAGCAAAATTGAGTCGGACGTCCACGGCACCGTCGTAGAGTACTAGCTCATCAAGCGCAGGACAACACTGAAGCACGATGTTGTCGTCAAACTCCGCTTTCCCTTTGCAGATCGTCAAATACTTCAGCCTCGGTCCAATTGCTGCGAGGAATCGTGCGAATCCACTGGTGTCCGGAACACGGTTATCATCGAAATCAATCGTGAGTGATCTCAACTCGTTCAATCCACTATCCAGCCCAGTCGTTCGAGCTGGGAACGTGAGGTTGCAGCGCTGAACTTGGCACTTCCCATGCCCAGGAACTAGCACGCTCACCCACTCGCTCTCGCCGTCGTCGCTTAGTGTCCAAACACAGTGGACGGGCTCATCAAATAGGAGGACTTCGGTTGAACCACGCTGGTCAACTCGCTGCCAGTGAACCGGTGCGTTGGCATTAATTGTTGCCTCGCGCGCATCTATTTGCCCCCGAGGCATGCCGAACAGGTATTCTTCGGGGTGCTCGGACTTGAGCACAGCTGCAAAACCCTCAGCATCTGCTTCACGCAGCGTGCTGACCGCCCGAATGGACAGCTCCTCCACCGCAGAGTGGGTTTGTGCTCTCCTCGAGAACAGTCCGTAGGCGATCCACTTCCACCAGAGACTTCTATCAGCGGTGTAGTGCTCGGGTTCCCAAAATCGCAGGTCCATTGTAAGCTTCCGGGTCGATTGGGTGTACGCTATCGAGGAAAACAACATCTCCAAGCCCAACTTCGGCAGCGACGGGTAACAGGAGAGGTGCATCGACTCGACTTGCAGCGACCTTGACGACTGAGAGCTCAGAGCCATCGGGTGGCGATCGTTCGCCATAACTCTCCTTATCAAATTCGCGAACGGCCCCTGACCGATAGGTGCGCCCTCTTCAATGTCCATATCTAGAGCCAGACCCACGTGAGCAATCGCGACATTGCCGCGCATCATAGCCAGCAATGCGCCGGATATGTCGGGGTCAGTAGCAATGGTACTTTGGAACTCCGCGATCATGGGCGCCACCTTGAACGTGCACCTGAAGTCCCCAGCAGCCAGAGGTTGTTCACTGTACCCCCTCCACTGTTCCTTAATATCCGCCTCCGCCCTCATGCATTCAAAGAACTCGCTCACCTGGGCAAAACCCGTGCTAAAGTTCACGTACACCGGAATCGTGATGTCCACTCCATTGTCTCGCTCCGGGGATTCCGTGTTCAGAGCTGCGATCTTGGATAAACAGGTCCGATACGCCCGACTGCTCGTCTCTCGTTGCGATGTCCCGCAGAAGAGCATGAGGACCTGATAGGCTAGCACCTTACGACGGGCAACGTTATCGACGCCAAGTGCGAGGTCCCGCTCGACGCGCGCGTCCAGGATGAGCTCGAAGCGAACGGGGATCTTCTCTTCGAACATCTCGTGCCCCTCTTGCGCCAACGGCGCTCCAATAAACTTCTCCAGTAGAAATCTCCAGGCGTCGTAGTCCACGTACGCCACAGCCGCCAGCAGCGCGAGCGCTTCTCGGATCCATTGGACCTCGCTGTGTCCGTCGTAGAAATCCTCGCGCTCGGCGAGGAAGCCGTCGAGGCTGTTGGGTATCAGCACCTGCAGCACCCGCTGCGTGGGGTACCACCGCAAGCCTTCGGCTGCTGGATCATCGTATATAATGAGCCCGCTTAGCGCACCCCACCAAGGCCGTAAGAAGTCCCAGCGCTCGCCCATGCCACTAATGCACTAACCTACTATAATATGTGTTTTTAATTATTATTAGCTGGAGTTGAATGCTTAAATAGAGGATGGTATTATTGTCTGGGATTGTACCACCCAAATGGTACCTCTTCGCCGTTGGCGAAGCTTTCGTGATCGTCCCGAACGAGTCGGTCGCCCTCTGCATGAATGACTTTCTGTAGGGGGCCACGGCCTGCAACAGCATCTCGCAATGTCAAGTTCTCGAGTCGCAGAGCTTCCGTCTGCAGTATCAGCTCCCGAACCTGACGATGCAGATCTGGCCTGCTTCGGGCTCTGGGCGGCCTCGACTTTCCACTGGGCGACGTGTCGTTCAAGCGTCAGCTCCAGCGCTCGACGCGTCTTCTTGCGCTGTCGGTACAGCACCATTTCTTGTCGGTGCACGCGCTGCTTCTTGTCCTCATCGACTTCACCCGCTAGTTTCCACTCTCGTGTCGAGCCTTTCTTGGGCACCACCGCAACGATCATGGGGCTGCTGCCTGGCAGGTTCGCTTCAAAAGTGGACTGGTGATAAAATTAACTTCCATCGCGGTCGTTACAGTCAGCGCCTTCCTACGACCAAGTCCGCAGAATGGAGCCTCTGGATGAGGAGGCGATCGAGCGGCGCTGGGGCTTCTTGAATCGGTGGTGGGCCATCGTAAAGCTCCACCTATCTCTCAAGCGTCCTCCGCACGACGGCGAGCGCTGGGAGTCCCCTGGCAAGCGACTGGAAGTCCGTTTCCCCTCTCTACTAGAAGATGGCGGGGATACCGTGAGCATTACTGGATTCGACGCAGAGTACCATCAAACCAGTCTGCAGTGGCTTCGTGAGGCTCTCGGACTCCTGGCAATCGTGGAGCACTTCGACTACGCGGCGTGGGTCCACATCCTCGAGTGGCACTGCGGCTTCTACCTGGGGATCGAAGGGGAGGCGCTGTGGGATACGGAGGTTCCAGTTCATTTCCTGCTGAAACTCTCGACGTGTGACGAAGGTTACCGACCACCTGATGCTGATGCATTTGATGATGATCTGGTCTTGTTCTGCGGCAGTCACCAGCGTCAAGACCACAGCGTTCCTTACCTCCAAGCACTGAAAGATATTGCAGCGCTGGTTGGCCACGACAAGTCCAGTGTGGACATCCAAGTCCCTGTCCACGTGCTCTTGGCTTCTCCTGAAGTGTGGAGACGACCCGCAGCTGGGCTGATGCAAGTTTTGAGCGCCGAGAAGCAGATTAAGCAGCAGTGGGAGACGCACGGGCAGACGTCTCCGATAGAATTGGAGGGGGTGCGCTTGCCTCGATGCACTTTTGTGCTGGAGCCGATGGTGGTTGACTTTGCTTTGGACCCAATCACTTCGGAGACTGCGAGCGCAATCAAGGCTATGGTGCAGGAGAATATGTGGCTCTCGCAGATTTCGTTAAAGGTCGAAATGGGTGACGACTCCGAGGAAGAATTTGACGACTACGTTGAAGATGACGAAGATGCCGAACGCAATCAACTGCCAAGAAAGGAGGGGTTTGGACGAATGATGAGCTCAGTGTTCGACAGTACGCGTCGAGACCGCCCGCCTCTTCAGCTAGAAATACACCATAAAGGTGATCCCGCATCGAACGTGCCATCATGCGCTCGCCAGCTCGATGCTATTCATCTAACGTGCGACTCGTCGCTGGGGGCTCGAGAGTTCGAGGCGATGTGCTCGGCGATTGTGGTGAATCAGACAGCCAGAAAGCTGTCGTTGGGCTTATTGTCAAATAGGATTGACGACGGAGACGTGACCGCTGTCAGTGCGCACTGGTGGAAGTGGATCGCCTACGCTTGCTTCTCGAGACGAGCTCGTGACTATTCTTCGCTAGAATCGCTCGCTCTTTTATCATTGTCCAGTCTGACAGTTGCCGATATGGAGAGCTTTGCCGCTGTCCTCCAGTCCGATCACCCAGAAGAGGAACTATTCGGTTGTCCGCGCGGTCTGGTCCCCGAGCGAGACGCGACCCTGCAGGAAGATGCTGACATTCGTTGGCACTTTAACAGTCAAGGCGAACCCGTTCTTACGTCTCCGTGCTTGACAGTGGATGGGTCTGCGTCGCTTGTTCGGACTTTTAGTGACGATGGAGTTAGTGAGTGGGTCAATACTTTGATCCCTGGATACGGAAGATGCCAAGCGCGACGTAAGGACCTGGTGTTTCGCGACTCAATGCCAAGCTCAACTGGAATAACGTCACTTACAATTGGGTTTGACAAAACACAAGGAGGAATTGCTCACGGACTCCCCTTGCTGCTCAAAGCTATTGGACCTCAGCTGAAATCGTTGACACTGACAGGACCAAGAACCCCTATCGACAAAGATGCGATTTTGCGCTACTGTCCGAAGCTGGAGGACCTGGTGTTGAGTGAGTATTATGTGGATGTGAGGCTCAGCTTTCAAGGGTATCGCTTCGTCAAGAACCCCAGTTTCGACCTGCACTTTGACTGGAACAATATCACAGCTCTCGCAACTCAATTGAGCGACGCGCAGAACCCGCTCGTAAAGTGCGTTCGACTACTACGGGTGCACTTGAAGAACCGAGTGAATGAACTGGATAACACGCTATCAAACTACGACCACGTAACCCTCCTCGAACGTCAACTAGCAGCGCTGCTGCAGATGTTGAAACTTAACAAAAGCTTGGAGTACTTCGAGGTGGTCGTACCTCCTGATTACGAGGGATACTCGGACGATTTCAACGAGCAGCACCTCGATTCTCGAATTCGTAAGCCACTGCCAACGACCGCCAAACTCGCGTTTTTGAGCGGGTTGATGCTGGGCAAGCCACCTTTCGAACCAAAGCCGAAACGAGGGCCTGGTACCGCGACATCGTGTAGCTTGCTCTCGCGAATGGACCCCCACGTTATCACGGAGATTTTCGCGTTTGCAGCGAAACCGGTTTATAGGGTTGTGTACTTTCGGAATGGGACTGGTGACGAGCGAGATGAGCAAGACGATCGACCACTATGACTATTGACGTAGGCTAGCACCAAAACCAGTTAATCCGACATCGAAACCTTAATAATCCCCATCGTATGTGCCACTACATGTATATCACAAGTCTTATCGGTAACATTTATTGTGGTTTTCAACAATTTTGCCGCCCGATTTGACGCGTTATCTCGGAGTCCGATTTATATAAAAAGGAGCTCCAACATGATCGGTGAACTACATCTGACCTGAGTTAAGAGCATAAGGCCTAGAGGGGGAGGCATTCCAAGCTGGCCCACCTCTAAGGAGCAAGAATGCATTGAGGGCAACAGTACCCTGTATATATCCATTTCATTTCACAAAGGTCAACTAAATCACTTGTGCCATCGTCTACGGCAGCTACAACTACGTGCCACGCCAATCTGATAGGGCCCAAGGAATACTTTGGCAGCGGTCCCTTTTGCGAGCGAAAAGCGGCATTTCTGGCACCTGCTTCGCAACTCGGAGCCCCCAGCCGCAAATCGGGTCTGATACAGAGAGCTTCCCTCAGCCCTTCCTGCTAAATCGGAGCCCTCGAACAAATCGGGCCCGATATATCGGATCTCGGACCACCCGATTTGCCAAAACGGATGAAAGCCACAATAAACCTATCTATTATAGTACCCGGTAGCATTTAAACCTATCTATTATAGTAACGAACGCACATTTTACCTCAGAGAAGATTACTGTTGTATGAACTTGCACCTTCACTCGACGTTTTACGTCCGTACTTTATTCACCAAAAACATTCATAGATCGTAATGTGCGGTCAAAATATGAACATGACATACAAAGCCGGTGACTACCCATCATAGCTTAATTGGCCTGAAAAAAAAGTTTATTAGCACATTCATGATGTTTAGCGCCGTCCTCCCGGTAATGTATATATCTATCGATACATTCACGTCCGGAAACGGGCACCCAGCGCGGGTTTGCTACGACTACGCTCCTCACAACTACTCACTACCGCCTTCTAATATGGTGGAGTTACCCCTAAGGCTGTATGTTTTACAGACTTTTGTGGAGGAAACGTAATTTTCACAAAGCAAAAACGCAGAATCACAGAGCGTGCAGCATTTTCACAGAGCAGCGTTTATGACACACAACAGCTGTACGGACCCAGTGTAACCTCCAGGGTTACACTTTGCTGGTCACTATTCTGGATGTATGACCTCTCACATTTTTAAATGTAATTCTGCCGGCTTAGTGTTGGCTCCCAATATATTGCCATACTTACATTTAGTATGCTATATATGGTACTGTACTTGAGTATGCTCATGAATCGTCATGGCGACGCTTCATCCCTAACTTTACCTGTCAAACGTGACTGACCTGCCTAACGTCTAGCGACATTGACCAAACAGAAGCCCTCGACGGGCTCCTGCCCTCACCTTCTTTCGTGATGTCGGTTCCTTAAGCCCGTTGGTAGGTGGAACCAGCAAAGCAAGACTGTAGGGTCGCCTTAATCATGTTGCTGGACGATCTGCTACCAGAGCTCGTGACCTGCTAGTTGTACCGCATGGACTACCGGGGGCTCCTCATATGGGACGCCCACTTCAACTACAGCGGAGGATGCAAAGTTGTTATGAACGACGTAAGGAGGTACTCGACGCTGCAGCTCTGTAGCCAGAGCCTCTTTTCTTACGCATACGAAACCCATTCGCACGTAGTTGTAGTATCTGCTCTAATTTATGACGTCTGCTGCTGTGCGCTCAAGGCTACTCTCGTGCGGGAAATGAAAGCGCGATAAGAGAGCAAGTCACTCACATGTAAGCGAAAAGACCGAAAAAGCCTGGGGCTCGATTAAGTGACTGAAGATGGATTAGGGCCTAATTACCAGCGAAGTACCATAAAAGGCTGTCAGAAGTATTCGGCCCGCGCACAAGAACAGTTTAAATATCCTGAAGTAGATGGGGGGGCAGTATACAATATTGACAATAAATAGTGGACCCCGCTACAATACAATATTGATAGCCCAACAATACTGCAATTTTTCAATATCAATTTTTATTTTCCGATCCCTGTGATTCACACGCTAACCAAAATACAATACAGCAATTTGACGCAAGCCGTATGCTTGCACTCTAGCGTGTGCTCTAGTTTTCGGGGTTAAGCCGGATTGCTTCCCGCAGCGCTGATCCACGGTCTGCGGCATGTGGACGTGAATTCATCGACCTTGCAGCGGTGGACCTTAGCTCTGTTATAGATGCTCGAATCCAACACACACGCTCGAGCTGGTGATAAGAATGGCGAGTAGCCAGATAAGATCCGTGAATCTCATGACAAATATCCCGATTCACGCGTTCACGTTGTCTCTGGTCACTAACACGCGATAAAAGACCCTCGCGACTCGACCACTGCTCACTTGCTTGAGCCAGGCCCCATGTCCTTCCAGAATGCTTGTCTCTCTTCCACGCTAAGGTGCTTCATGAACTCCATCATCATGTCTCGGTCCGTAGCAGCACCCACTTCAAGAGGATTGTTGGCCCCCTGAAAACGTAGCTCTGGATCGTAACACCAGCTCATGTAGATTGTCAGTGATGTGCGATAGAGCGGGCTTGGCATCCCCATATCCATTTCACCCTTTTGCAGTCCGCGGTTGGACGGCAGACAGGATGTTCCAAGACGCCCCGCCGCCTTCGCAGTCAGCTCTCCCGTCTTCATGAAATTATCAATCCAGTGCTGCTTGTAAACCTGCGCCAGAACGTACCCCGTACTGTTGAGCGGGTGCTCACGAATCGGCAAGAGTACCAGCTTGTCGAGCCCCATCATCTTGAATAGATCCATCGTCGAAGGAACCGAAGAACCAGAAGTATCGGAGAAGCCAAGCGCCGTGTCCAGTGTCGTGTCTATCAGCTGCTTGGAGTATTCCGGGTCATAATCAAGAATCGACACCCCATACACTTGAGTTGGCCAATTCATACTGTATCCGTAGTGCACGCAATCGCCGTACATCGAGCAGCGGCGTGCCAAGTCGTGGAAATCTTCCGGTAGGAAGTAGTCAAGAACATTGGACCATGAGATCGTGTACGGACGCAACATGGCGATACGTGCCAGTAGTTCTTGGTTTTCAGGATCGCTCAATGCTGCACCACGAACCGCCTTGACGACGCCATACGCCACGTCGATCGTGAGTTTGTTCGCCAATATCAAATCACGTAGACGGCAAAGGTTCGTCATAACGTGGATGATAAACAGATCAGTAACTGAAAGCCTGTCCACGGAGTGTTTGTGCTTGTTTTGTCGCCCCACATAGTCCTCCACCAAGCTCATGAAATCCACGGTGTTTAAAGCGATGTCCTCCTCAAGAGGCGGAGCCCCAGCAGGCACATTCCACATCGTCACGCTACCAACCAGTCTGCAGGCGCTGGATTGCTTGGAGTTCTTCTTCTTCTTCCGACCGCTCTTCTTCGCACTTGGCTTGCCACTGTCAGTAACACCAGCGTTCGTATTGGCCAACCCGCCCTGCTCCTTTTCCAGCACGTTGAGCACGTTGGGGGATGCATGGATTTCGCCAGTAAGCATGTACTGGACCAAGTCCAGTCGGTCGATTTCACGGCGGAAACAGCTCGCTGCGATTAGCGACTTTTCGTTGTACCTCTCCAAGTTCAAAAAGAACTCTGACCGCGCCTTAGACGCAGATATGGTCTCGCTCGCTGCCCAGTGTTTCAAATAGGCGACCACTTTGGGGTTCTCCTTTCTTCCTTGCAGTGTTTTCAATGCTACCTTCAAGCACTTTCGGAAATCAGCCAGCGTAGTCTCACTCCAAGTCGACGAAAGCCAAACCTCCATCACGCTCGAGATCGAAACGTCAGGTGACCCAAGCATACACGCGATGACTTTGCACTTGGCAACTGCGAACTCGCTCATCTCGAATCCCACAAACCTCAACGGACCAGTGGTGGTCGCTGATTTCTCCTGGATCCTAGCAGCGAGAAGGCTACTGAAGTCATTGAAGCCGATAGCGACGTGGGTGGTTCCAAAGAAATACACCTCCGCTCGGTTGGGGTTATTGGCGAAATTAGAGCGAATGCGAGCGTCGTACGCGGGTATAGCACATTCACCACGACCGTCGATAATATCACCGTATCTCAACTTGTTACCCTTCGCTTCAAGAATCCTCATTGCTTCCGTTCCGTGCCAACGTTTTATCATATCCGCAGGCTGCATATTCTGGTAATACAGCTTGTCGCGCATAGTCGCCGCCATAATCCACGGGTTCGCACTGGCATCCAGATAGGCACGGTGCAGAACCTTTTGTGCGAACGTGGGGTCAATTCCTTCAGGCCACCCTCGAAGTTTCGGGAATTCGGTGTGAATTTGAGGAGGTGGGTGCTTCACAAACATTGTCATCTCGCGCGGGAGGTCTTTCTGCTGGCGCTTCGACTTGGATTTAGCTGCGGTGAAGCCGAGCCGCATCATGTTCTCGAAAGCCTCCATTCTGGCAATATACTCATCGATAGACTCCTTTTCTTCTCCACCTATGGGGCCCAGAGGCGAGCCTTCTGTCTTAGATTCCTCCCGCATAATGGTCGAGACGATATTGTCTGGCTGTAAGGCGTCCCGCTGTTCACGCTGCACTTCAGTCGGCACATCTGAGACTTTGTGGGCGGCTTTCGCCTCCGAAGGTAGCTTTGACCGGCGTTCAACTTCAGTGCTCATGCTGGTCTTGAACTCCTGCACCCGTTCCCTGCTTTCTGCCGATGAAAATGCCCTCGAAACGACGCTCCCACGAATCGAATTCAAATCCGCAATACACTTATCCTGCGTCACCCCCAGCTTCTGCAAGCATCGGGCTCGTCGTGTCCACGCCTTGTGGTTCAACGGATCGATGATTCCAGCAATCGTGCAGCTCAAGAGAGCTGCCTCAGCATTCGGTATCTGGTGGTCCAACTTCGCCGCATCAAGTCCTCCAACGCTGATACCGGGGACGGCGCTCGTCTCGCCATGCAGCATCAAGTGCACAGCAGCAATATTATTCAACACAAGCGCAACATCACGACAGCAAGATGCACATGCCGCCACCCCTTCCGATAGCACTCCTCAGCTGTACTAAAATCGCCCTTCGTGAAATACTCGGACCCCGCCTTGCGCCATCCGTCGGCATCTTTGCTATCATCAAGAATGTCCTTGGTAACCACCAGAAACCCAGGCGAGTCCAGCTCCATGCACCACTCCACGTACGACTGCAGTGCAGAAACCTCGTCAGGCGTCGCAGTTGACTTACCCTTCTCGAGCGTGCCTTCAAGCAGTCGCCGCTCCTTAGCCGACAAGTTCGGGATAGCACCGCGTGCGTGTGCAACCACACGCTCAGCCATCACGCGCTTAGCGTCAGGGTCGCCAACAAGAGCCGACGCCAGACGGAACCACCCTTTCACGTACGCAGGGTCCAGATGCACCGCCGTACCTGCAAGCTGCACCGCGGCCTTGTAGTCCTTCCTTGAAGCGACACGTCGCGATATTGTTGAGCAGCACCGCCAGCTTCCCCACCTCCCCATCACCTGTTGGATCGCGCGTTCGTAGCACGCCAGCGCCCCCGCCCTTCGTTCACAGAGCTCAAGGCACTGGAAGTAGTCGTTGCCGAGCTTCTTCCACGTCTCCAAGTCCTTGGGCACGTCTCTCCACGGGACCAACTCCATGGGCTGCTCCACTCGAATGCCCTCAGACATGTCCTGCCGAACTTTATAGTACGGCTCGAACACGACAATGGGCTGGCCCTTGGGAACCGGCTGGCGAGCGCGTGCTGCCGCTCGAACGGGGGCAGATCTGGGTCCACGAGTCCGTAGGCCCCGATCTCCACCAGTTCCCCGTCACGTCCTCCAGCAATAGAGACGACGACGCGATGCCGAAGAACGCGTCGTCGACTGCCACCCACCCACACAGATATGGGTGGTCCCCACCACGAGCTCCGTGCCGATCATGGGCTTTAGGGTCTTTAACGACCGCATGTCGAGATTGGGCTTGGCGTTGGTGTTGGACATGCTGAACTGCACTCCGTCCGGCGAGATCTGTCCCGCTTCTAGCTGCTCGGCGAAGGCGCCTCCGGGCCGCACGAACCGGGCGCGCGCCTGCTTGAAGCGCTGGATGAACCCCTCGCGCGTGCGGCTCTGCTCCGCCTGCGCTTCGAAGGCATCCAGCTTGCCCATGGCGTTCTGCAGCAGCTCCGCCTGCTCCTCCTCGGGTAAAGACGCCAGGTACTCCATCATCTTGGACGGGTCGAAGCCAGTCGGCACCGGCAGAGACATGGTTGTCCGGAAGGGGGCAACGATCAATTGGGTGCCTGGAAATACCTTTTTGGGTGGATAATATAAATAAGAAAACCAATTTTGGGTGTTCGCAGTTCGAAGAACTGTCGATTGGTAGGTTTTTGGATGACATCGAACGACATTCACGCTACATTCGTCCCCGTGCGGATGACATCAAACAACATTCACACAACATCATACAGCAATCGACACGTACTGGTTTTGATGGATGCCTATTCGCCTCGAAGCTTCTTTTCCTTCTACTGTAGGTTGATGTCAGATTCCATTAGACCTCCACCACAAACAGGGCTACTACGCCAAACAACATATTGTGTATTAGCGGACTACTACGAAGAACAACATATTGTGTATTAGCAAGCATTGTATTCTTTTGATCACTATGATGCATCGGTGCTAATGATGCTAACCTTGGGTGTAACGGGGTACAATCAAGTGTACCCATTACATAAAGAGTGACGGGTGTCACTCTCCCGAGTACGTGGTACATGGTACCAGTAGCTCCGAAAGCCAACCATTTGAGTTTGTGTGGGCTTTAGTATAGTTAACTTGTAGTTTGTATTGAGCCAAGTTAGCCCCTACCAAAATACAGTCAGTCTTATAACCTACTCCTTTGTAGCAAGTCAACTCGTCCCCTTAAGGCCAGGGACACGTGAACGGCAGTTCACTTGGAGTTCGTATACTCCTGCTTCCTCTGTCAAGAAGTGCTGTGTGCCCCGTCACATTGGGCAAACTGGTGCCCCATCACTGCATCGTATTACACTACTATTAATATACATGCAGCGCAATAATACTTATGGATACTCATTCAATTAGCGGTAAAATTATCGATTCGATCTGTTTTGAGTCATAACCTATGTCCTCCTCTTTCAGACACAGATGTTCTTCAGCATGCATAGTTTCTCAGAGAGATCAGCTGACTGTGAGTTTGCCGTGACGTAAAATGTTGCCGGGGGGATACAATGCGGTGGCGTCCTATACGGTGGCGAACGAAGCATTTAGCGGAGACTTGTACCGGTGACAGATTTTGTGGGTAGGTTTTCGTCGACGCAGTTGAGTTTGATGGTTTTACTTGCCCCGACGGTACCAATATGGGGGCCAACAAATAAATAAATAATTCGCGATTTGGCTGGTAACATTTGCGGGAACCCGGATCCCCGCCAATCGTTTCATTTGTCTACGAAGACTTGGCTGATTTAGACTTGTCTTCTGTGAACTACATTGCGACCCGGACAAAATATGCGTGCGGCTGTACCATGTTTTAACAAACAGAGTTTGAATGTCCCTATACTGTCGCTGTGTACACCGCGGATTCCTGTGCGAGAGGAAGTCCTGAGCGGACATCATCAAGCGAAGGACAAACACTCGATGTATCTTACTCCTACACGCTATCGAAATCTGCTAGACATCAGTTTTCACTCATCAAACTTGAAGCAGTTGCTGACTTCATCGGGTTATCCTGCTAGTTCGGTTGAACAGTTATCCTGATAGTGCTACATATTCGAATGCACGTTTGTTTTATCGCCAAGTGTCGGTTTCTGAGCATAACACTGCAATATAAGCAAAGCAGGATTCCAGAATCCATTCTGCCTGGGCATCAGTGAGCATTTAGTAGCAGGAAGGATGGAAATTACGTTGATTAGCTCATGGTTGATTACTGTTCTACGAACTACAAATAACTAAAGTTAAAACTAAATGTGTGGAGTCCTCATATGACGTGTAGGAGCAGGTAGAATCACAAGGTGGGTTTGTCAAACCCAAACGTGAAGTACCATTTCGTTGGAGTGACGATATATGTATATCAACTGGCATTCCCTCTGAAA
The DNA here is from genome assembly GCA_024211575.1 of Phytophthora melonis. Lineage (NCBI taxonomy): Eukaryota > Oomycota > Peronosporomycetes > Peronosporales > Peronosporaceae > Phytophthora > Phytophthora melonis. Next base: position 2,278,410 of record JAMXKT010000037.1, on the reverse strand, counting down.
AGAAGCGATCAAGCTTGTGTACACTTGATTGCACATGTAGTGGTAGATTAGGCAGATACTGCGGCTGCGAAGCAGGCGCAGGAGATGCCCGAGTACATCGACTTCCTTGTAAGGGTATCCGTACAAGCTAGCTTCGAACTGCGAAACCCCCCGGGTTCACCACCCGGGTCCTCAAAATGTTTTGTTCGCAGTTCGCAGTTCGAAGAACTGTCGATTGGGGAAGGTTTTTGGATGACATCGAACGACATTCACGCTACATTCGTCACTCCCCCCGTGCGGATGACATCAAACAACATTCACGCAACATCATACAGCACTCGATCGAATCCGGTCTGAATTAAACAGCTTTTGATAGATGCCTATTCGCTCGTAGCTTCTTTTCCTTCTAGACTGTGCTACCAGAGGAAGTGGAGCTCCATCACAAACATTTTATTGGTTGAAAGGATGCAATTCTTGCTATTGCACAGATGTGCATGCACGTTATTCGTCGTAGCAATGATTTTTGTGACAATGAGAAGCCTCGATGCTGACCTTTAGCACAACTGGTGCCATTACCACATCAATACATCGTATTAAGCTACATGCAGCTCCAGGCCTCTCAACATAGTACTTACTCATTTCATTAGTGTTAAAGCTATCGATTAATCAGTTTATTCAGTCCTGGTCATAACTTATACCCTCCTCTTCATTTTCTTGTGCATTTTCAGAGATTTATTGAAAATCTTGTGGTCACTAGAGTTTTCCGTGACATAAAGTGTCGATAGGCTGATATTGTGTAATTCTCCAGGGGGCAACCAGAGCTTTCACAACAGCAGTAGTATTACAACTATCAAAGCGTGCGAGCACAACCTTGAAGCGTAACTACCCGCCGCATTTCTTGCCTAGCAAGTGGAAGGAAGAACTACGGCGATTTCTTTATGAGAAACCTGGAGTATTAAACATCTTGTATCATAGTTAAAGTGCGTTTTTGGTCGCATTGTACCCTGGAAACTATCTGTAGACCACGACTTCTACTGTAGTCGCCAAGATGCGCGCCGTATATCACCGTGCGTTGCGGTCGTGGGGCCATTAATGTGGTCGTGCCGAAGTAGCTTTAAAATTTTGTGGATTTCTAATAAAATAGCGTGCTCAATGTCAAAGTTTGGTATCAGTTGAGGACTATACTACATAGAGTAAATGTCTCCTGCGGTCACACTTTCGGTCTTGTAGCTACTGCATTGGTACTTCTCAGTTAAAACTCGTGTTGTCCTCATATCGCTCCAAACTTGCTAGAAGTACTTATACGGTATCTACTTTTCAGATCCCATTACCAGGCAGATGCTGCGGCTCCGAAGCAGGCGCAGGAGTTGCCATATAAAAAACTCCTATAAACTAAAAAAAACAGATATGGTCAAATCCACCTATCCTAGCCTTTGCGGGGCGCGGTGGGTGGTACTCCGGCAATCGTTGTAGCTGGGTCGTTAGTACGTAGGCCGGTTGCTTGGTTTAGTGCTAGAATACGAAATGGCACGTCCCATGGCCCTGCAAGTGCCTATCAGCGGAACCCAGCTCAAATTAATCGATTTATGAATGGCTCGTGTGGGGCATTAAGAATCTAGCTGCATCCGCTTAGGCATTTATCTATGAAGACCTTGGATTATTAAGCTTGCCTTAACTACAAAGCTTGCCTTAACTACATTATAACCCGCAGAGATCCACCAAGCCCATTTACTACTGTAGATTAATCTTCTACTTTATCCTGTTTTTGTTAAAAACAACTCCAAAGGATTTTGTTACCGATATTAGTTCAATGCTACATGAATCCGGTACGTTCACTTTAATACTGCGTAGTACTTGATAAATGACAAAACACACTTGGACGAATGGAAGCTGGGAGTTTTGTTGAGGTTAGATATCCGTGCGGCCCGGACAAATTCTGTGTACGGCTGCGCCATGTTTAATCAAACAGAGTATGAATGCTCCTACGTTGTATGTACGCCCCGGATTCCTGTTAGAGAGGAAACTCGGGCGGACATCGTCAACGCGAACGACAAACACCCGGTGTATCCTACTCCTACACGCGATTGAGATCTGCTAGACCTCAGTCTTATTAACTCATCGGGTTACCCTGCAAGTTTGGTAGGGCAGTTAGCCTGGCAGCGCTAGATATTCGAATGCACGGGGTTTTCCTGTTTTTTTTCGCCACCTGTAAGTTCCCGAGCACACCATGCAATCCAAGAAACTTAGGATTTTCGCCAGGGCATCAGCGCAGATTTCAGAGGCATAATGATATATATACGATAATTTGCTAGTTGTTGATAACCGTTCTACCAACTACTTCGTCCGTATCGTATTGATTGTTACAATGTACTTCAAGATGTCATTGTAAGGCGACTAGAGCGTGTTTTCTAGATCTGATTGGATAAAATGAAAGCTGAAACGCTCCGCTATTTGTTAATATTTGGTTCGTTGAGATCGGCGCAGTGGTTCCCAAGTTACTGGCTGTCAAAGTGCGAGTTTTGTGTCAGTGTTTTCAGGGGGGTACCGCTGCGCCATAACTAGTAATGCTATCACTCATAAAGTAGCCACGCACCGCGAAGATGACCAACCTAGACGAGTGCACCAGGCGAGCCATCGTGAACGACGTCCTGCTTCACGCCATAAATGGCAACATGGATCGGCTGCGATACGGCACGTTTTCAGATGTTGGGCGTAAGTATGCATGTCACGAGCGTACTGTCTCACGTGTATGGAGGCGCTTTAGGGCCTCTCTAAAGGTTGGTGACGTGGGAGGCGATGTCTCAAGTCGAATCAAGGATAACTCGGGCCGCACCGCATACGACAAGAAGGACGTGGCGGCAAAGGTCAAAAGCGTCCCCATCCTCGAGCGGCGGACGATTGCGACGACTGCAAAAGCTGCTGGGGTGTCTACGGGAGTCCTGCAGCGTCTTCTGCGTCACAAGGTGGTGAAGCGCGTCACGTCCCGCATTAAACCCGCGTTAACACCGGAGAACATGAAGGAAGAGAATTGAGTACGTACTGGATTTTATAGACAAGGAGACCAACTTGTTCGAGCCTATGTACGACATCGTCCACGTGGACGAGAAGTGGTTTTACGAGGACGTCGACAAGAACGTGTTCGACGCCGTCGGGGATGAACAGCCGCCGCACCGCCATCGCCGCAGCAAGCGCTTCATCCAGAAGACCATGTTTCTGGCCGCAGTGGCAAAGCCGAGGTAACCCTTCAGATTTTATATTTTAATTTCGGGACTGCTGTCTAAATTTGTCCCGTGTATGCTTGTAGGTACGACTTCCATGCTAAACACAAGTTTAATGAAAAAAATCGGGATTTGGGCTTTTACAGAGGACTGTTTAGCTGAGCGCAAGAGTGCTAACCGCCCCAGGAGAGCTCCCGTCACCAAGAACATCAAGTCTGTCACCAAGCAGGTGTACAAGGAGTACCTAATCGACAAAGTGATTCCTGCTATCAAAGCGGTTTGGCCCAGAGGCGAGAAGTGGAAGGTGATCTTTATCCAGCAAGACAACGCAAGGCCCCACGTGTCTCCGAACGACCCTGAGATCGTTGCAGCCGGAACGTCCGGTGGCTGGAATATTCAGTTGCTCTGCCAGCCACCTAACTCACCCGATTTCAATGCATTGGATCTTGGCTTCTTCGCTTCGATTCAATCGCTTCAGCTGAAGAAAGGGGCTCGAGGCATCAAGAAGTTGACAGCGGCGGTGATCGAGGCGTTCAATCAGATTGATGTGGATACACTGGAGAATGTGTTTCTTTCTCTACAATCGGTTATGCTCTGTGCGCTACAGTGCAACGGTGGGAACGAGTACAAGCTCCCGCACTCTGCTAAAGCTCGACTGAGACGAGAAGGTAAGTTGCCGACGACGCTGCCGGTGGACCAAGAGCTATACGAGCGAGCAGCAAAGGAGGTTAACTGGATGTTCTAATCAGATTTAATACCCGTTGAAATAGATATCTGAGCAAAACCTGTGGTCGTCACAAATTGACACTATTAAAAAGCATCACGACAATCAATACGATATGAAGGAAGTACAAAAGAAGTAAAGTTAAACTAAATCCGTGGAGTCCTAATCCGACGAGCAGGAGAAGGTAGAATCACCACGGTGGGCTTGTCTAACCCAAGAGTTGAAGTACAATTCGTTGGAGAGACGATATATGAACTGGCAGTGCAAGCAATCAAACTTGGTACACTTGGTTGTACAGTGGTAGATTAGGCAGATGCTGCGGCTGCGATGCAGGCGCAGGAGATGCCCCAGTACATCGTTTCCCTGCAAGGGTATCCGTAGAAGCTAGCTTCGAACTGCGAAACCCCCCGGGTCCACCACCCGGGTCCCCAATTTACACTAGATAACAGTCGCAAAAAGGCTGTCTTAGCGGATGGTGCCCAGTTTTGCAAAAATCCTACTACCTCCGGTCCGAAAAACAATGGCCACTTCAACTATAATGTGTACACATAACTTTGTTTTACGTTCCGATTGGACAAAATTATATTTTTTTAATTTGTTGGCTCTGAGCCATTAATTTTCCCGGAGCCCTGTTGGCGCCAAAGCTCCTTGCGCACCTCGCGCCAAAACACAATCCCACAAACCAATTTCTACCAAGGACCCCCAAGATGCCGCGCACCCCCAACGCCAAAGATCTGCCGCTTGCCACGAAGCTGGAGATCGTGCTGTTCCTGTCCGACATGGCCACCTGTGGAAAGCTTCCACGGGGGCCATCTCGGAGGCTGCAGCACGGTTTGGTTGCCATCGCAACACAGTGCACAAGCTCTGGAGTGGCCGCGCCACTATTGCCGTGCAACTGCCAAGCAACCGCGGCCGGCCCCGGGCCTACACGGATGGGGCTATCAAGGCCAAGATTGCGTCGGCTCCCGTGGAGAGTCGGACCACGCTGCGTGGTCTCGCCGCCAGCACAGGTATCCCGCGATCCCAGCTCTTCCGACGCTTGCAGGAGCGAAGCGTGGTCAGGCGAGTCACGGTTGTGCCGAAGCCGCTGCTCACGCTGGAGCACATGGCGCAGCGCCGTCAGTTTGCGCGGGATTTTGTGACGAAGATTCCTGGTAAGCGTTTTGACAGTCTAGTTATATGTTATTAGTAATATGTGTCATGCCTGACGATATGTAACGTAATGTTTGTCTGTCATTTAGGTGATCGCGGATACCAATTCGATGACATGCAGAATGTGGTGCATGTTGACGAAAAGTGGTTCTACGTGCACCGGAACCGCAACACTTACTACCTTACGAGCGACGAGCCTGCGCCGCGCGCCGTCACCAAGAACAAGAACCACCGAACAAAGGTAATGTTTTTGGTGGCGGTCGCGCGGCCACGGTATGACGAGCACCGGCACATGACCTTTGACGGAAAGGTGGGACTGTGGCCCGTGGTGGAGACCAAGCTGGCTGTCCGTAGCAGCAAGAACCGGCCGAAGGGCACTCCGGTTACGACCCCAGTCGAGATGACGAAGGACGTCTACGAGCGCATGCTAACGCAGCACGTCATCCCTGCGATCAAGCGGGTTTGGCCAGGTAATTTTTGCAACTTGTTTTATTATGTTTTATGCTGACTATTTTTATTACGGTTTTTTGTGTAGGTAAGGAAGAGGTGGTCGTACAGCAGGACAACGCCCCGCCTCACCGTGCCTCGGAGCGGGCTGCAGTGAAAGCTGCGGCTGCAGCGGGGGGCTGGTCGATTAAGTTCGCCAACCAGCCACCGCGAAGCCCTGACTTCAACGTGCTCGACTTGGGATGGTTCTGCTCGCTGCAGTCGCTGCAGTACAGGAAGCAGACGCGGGACGTCGACGAGCTCATCGCGGCCGTGAATACCGCGTTTGAAGAGATGTCAAGTGCCACCACCAACAAGTGCTTCCTTACGCTGCAAAGCGTACTTGAGGCATCTATGCTTGCTGGTGGTGGCAACAGCTACAACATCCCACACCTGAGAAAAGATGCCCTGGCGAGGAATGGCAGCCTGCCTCGCTGTCTGCCGTACTCGGCTGAGGCGGTTGCGGCTGTCGATGCTTCAGCCTAAAACGTCGATTTGGTAGCGGTAATATTAAGCCTAAATATTACCTTCATTCTGATTGGTCTGTCACTAATAGTTCAATTTGGTGGATGCATATTGTTTTTCGGACCGGAGGTAGTACTTTAAAGCGAGTTCGGCCATGTTTTCTTTTTAGTTGTATTTTATCTAAATTTGTGAATGGTACGTTGCATTGAGCGGGTCATTTCGAATAGGCACTCACTGGAGTCCCCGACGGAGCGGCATGCGACGCGGCGATTTTCCCCGACTGATCCGACTGAGCCCCGACACCGCCCCGACTGGCAAAGAGCCGGTGATGTAATCAAGTGATGTGTTCAGTCGCATACGTATAGATGGATAGCATCCGGCACCCTCGAGCAGAAGTATACTTGCCACTATCCTACAAGCCCAAGCCTTCGTAAGACACGGAAGTGTGAGTGCTAGTTGGGCGAAGCCCCAACACTGTGAGTTTGCATGCGGAGTTTCCGGCGTCCTTCTCTTTACTTGCTTTGCGTTCACCAACCTGAAGCTTTTGCTTTTCTTTTGCTCCCCAACACTGGCATGGGACTAGGTCAGGCCGCTAACCAGAGGGGGCTGGGACAGGTGTCGGCCGTGGTGTCCCCCATGGGGGTGACTTTAGGAACATTTGCAAGTAATGTGTTAGCTTGGCACAACGGTATTTTATACGTGTTCTTACTTCGTGTTGCTCTACAGGATACGCTGATGTTGGGGTAGTGGAGTTTCTCGAATGCCAGCGACTTATAAGTCACGGCGCTATATATAGTTTTTTTTGAAAAGTTTACTACGCACTACTCGGCCGTTGAAGTCCACGAAGCGGGTAGCACGAGGCTAGCAGCGACAGGTTGCTCGAGACCCAGCAGCGGAGGGTAGCTCGTAGCCGAGCAGAACATATCGACCAGTCTCCACGGAGCCTGCCGAGCAACGAGCATACTTGACTCGACAACTTTTCTTTGCATGGTATTGTGTTTTTTGCTGTTCGTCTCGATTTAGTTTAATTTAGTTAAGCGGAAGCGTTAATCGTATTATTACATTCTCGTACGAATCCGGGGAAGGGGGCGAGTCCTATAGTGTGCTACGCGCAGTTTGGACAGCCCCTCTCCAACAGGCATTGATGGACTCTAGTGTAAATAATTCTCTAATGTAAGTCTAGCACGCTCTAATTTGTAAGTCTCCCTCAGTCGTGTTGCAGGTGTAGAAGTAGGAGATTTAACGAAGGCATAACGATGCGAGTTCTTGTTTTGGCGGATTTAAATGCAAAGCAGCAAGTACTGGTAGCGCATTTAGGCCAGTAATTGCGTACTAAGGTACCCGAGCGATGGGCCTCCCGTAAACTCTTCAAATACAAGTAAGACGAACATCCCGCAACTGTAACTATCAACTTGAACGCCCATGTCCGTCACATATGCCGAAGTACGAGAGCGCTGGCTGCTAGTTCTCGATAGGATACCTTTTAGCTTTTCTGCTAGAATTCTGGCACTTGACGCGTAGCCAGAGCTCATTGGGTCGTAGTAGCTGATGCTGGCCATATTCATGTCGATCATGGTGGAACACCAGTGGTTTTCATTACAGTTGATAGGAATCAAAACCTTCTCAGTCGAAAGGCCATGAAAAACATTCTCGATCGTGGCCATGGCCGTGGTGGTTTGTCCTTTCACACCACAGCCGAACAGTGTCGAATCAAGAGCCATTATCGATCTCGCTTGACCAAATAGCGTTGACGTGATTCTGCTAATTGCCATGTCCCTAAGTAACCCTTTACCCGCCACGTCGAGAAACTCTACAGTGTTTGCGAGTGGGTCCAGTTGCTTAATCCGTAGTGGAAGTTCGTCATCGAGTTGCGTAAAGTACCTCTGGGGCACTTGCTGGCGAAAATCGATTGTCTCGATCCACCGGATTGCTGTGTCGATCCGATTCAGAGCCGCTATAGTCTGGTGCCATCTTCGCGTCAAACGGAGAGTTCCCGCGGAAAATACTCCAACTCCATGAATTTCCAACGCCGTATCCATTTCAGCAAGATCTGCATGTTTCTTTTGTAGAGCCGTGACCTTTGCCTGACATCTCTGTAGTAATTCCGCTGGTAAGACGTGAGTAAGATCCAACGGCTCCAGTATTGTTTTCCCAGTAGGTACTTTGGAAAATACATACGCGGTCGGAGCTTTTGGGCGCTTGGCGAAGTTGTACACGTTGAACTTTCGGAAAAATTGCGTTGAGCTGTAGGTCAGGTTACTTCTCAGCGTCTCGTCCACATTAGCGAGGCTGAGCTGTTGATTATACAGGGCTGAATCCTCTGCGGCCATCTCGATAGACTTGTTTCGTTTTGCTTTCTGCACGTTTCGGTTCTGACGGGGTCGGCCGCGTGCTTGGGGTGGGCCCTCGACTTCGAAGTCAACATGGGTGGTGGTTCGTTTAGTGAGCGTGATTTGTCGAGGATTGGAGACTCGGTTACGATCATTGGTATGGGAGATTACCGGCTGCACGATGGCTGCAGCACCGGCGTGATCGCCTACACTTTCGCCCCGATTTGACCTGCTCCGTCGGGTTTGGGTGTCCTCACTGTTTTCAGTACCAGCAGGATAAAAAGCGATTTATGCTCTTGCAGAAGATGCCGGCGACCCAAGCAAGGCCATCGGAGGTGAAACAGGAGGTGAAGACGGCATTCGATCTTCTTGTAAGCTTGTTGACTGCACGAGAGGCTCAGCCCCTGGTATATTATGCGACGAAGCCGGAACTAACGTGAGCAGTAGGCGTTCAATAGTCTCCACTTGGCCACTTTTGATGAGCTGGTCCACACGTTTTAAAACACCCAACGCCTTTCGATATTCAGGCATGCCAAACCCACTCATTGTACTACATATTCCCGACGCAACTTCATTTGCTTCCCGATATTTGCGATTCACGTCCCAGGGTGCGGATCTCCGAGTGGGTAAAGTATTAACCCTGAACGATTCCTCAGACAGGTCGGGAAGCAAGCAAGGTGCTCTAATTGCCGAAAAGAGCCATCGTTTTTCCAGGCACTGCGTTGGGATAATCGTCTCCATCTTAAGTATCTTTCGCAAATAAAAAACGTGGCGGCAAGGCAGTACTCATAAACTTGCATGAGCAGGTCCTACGTGCAGCAGCTCCCAAGTTGATCAAGTAACTCATGAAGTGACGATTCTTCTGATATCCCCGCTCGGTACTCGAATACACGAGCAAGTAGATTGATGCCCGGATCTGCTCCTTTTGCCATGCAGTAAAGCCATACTCCGAGTTGGCTATTTCTTCATGCAAATATTTGATCACGTCAAAGTGACACAAAAGAATTGTCACGTTCGGAAACGCTGCCTTCAGCACACTGATTTCTGTGAAGTTCTTATCAATCACCACACACCGCAGCTTTTTCCAAGCAGGGTTATGTTTTTTAAAAGTCTCGATGGCCGTCTCCAAAGTTTCGTAGCGCTCGTTTTGGACGAGAGCATGCTGCACATATCGACCGTGCCCAAAGACGTCATGTGCCATAAAAGAAAAGGCTTTGTACTTGGACACTTTGTCCCATGAGTGGCGTCGATCATGAGGACTTCGGGAAAACGGCTAAACATCTCACGCATCATGCGAGTCTGCATCGTGATTCAAGTCGCAATTTTCTGCGAAACGTAGTGTTACTCTTAACTTTACAAAGCAAGCCAACAGCCATACTATTGCGCACCTTTCCGTTCTGCACGTCAATAACAATTCGACCAATGTTCCCAGGTTCATCCGAGAACTCCACCATCCACTTGTGTAATCGCTCAGCAACCGTACTGGACCCAGACTCTCTGGCCTTCATATTCGCTACCATATTCTGAATGTCGTGAGGGAACGGCTGGCAGTCTGTGCTTTCCCGTACGTACTGGAGAATCCTTTTGTTTTTCACCCCAGAACGCTGTAAGATGTCGACGGTATTCATCACATCTTCCGGTATAGCTAGTCGTGTCTTTGGATATTGCACAAACGTCTCACGCAAGAAAGGGTGGGTGTGAACGACGTTTTGCTTGGTCACGTAAAGCTTTAATGCATCTTGCCCACGCGGCTGGCGGATACATAGATTTATCTAAAAGTCACAATTAACAACCACAATTAGTGTCGAGTTAGACCGACAGCATTAACCACGCAATCAATAACACACCTGTGCTTTGCGGTTGAGGGATCGGGCCTGCTGGCAAGGCCGCTTTCCCTGACCGCGGCCTTTGTACGTCGCTGCATGGGTACACTCAAACGTTTTGGCGTAATATTCCCACGCTTCAGCAATCAAGGAAGCTGTAGTGTTCTCTTGCGTGATGATCTTGGTTCGAGCGTGTACAGTCTTGTTTCAGCGAATGCGAAACCACTACCAGGAGAAAATTAAATACAATTAGCGGAGATGGCAAGTTACGACTGTGATGTAGAGCTCAGTGCAATATACCTGGTATCTCTTAGCCTCGTAAGAGCTGAAATACAGGTCAAATCCCTCCTAAGAAGAGAATGTGGTCAACTCGAACGGCGCTCCTTCATTCATTCTGCAGGGACCAGTTTCTTCTTGGGGACATGTAGCTAGTGTGTACTCCCGGCTATCAGAAGCCATGGGATCACCAAGGTTGTTTTGCGGGGTCTCGGAATGTTCACCAGTCAACGCGTCGCAGCTGTTTCCGCGTCCTAGGTGTATACATGTACAGTAGCTTGCCAGCTGTATACACTCTTTTGGCCGTTCATTTTTCCAACTTACCGGTAGTATTGCGATTGCTAAGCAGCAAGCAGACGAGGCAGGGAACACGGCGGCAACGCGGCGTTTAACACCGGAACCGGAGGCGAGCTGCAACTTGCAGTGGTCGTCCAGGATGGCGCAGCAGCTGAACAGGCCGCGATCGGCTACTGGGAAGCGGAAAGCGAGTGCCCTGTACGAAATAGCTGTGCACGAACGAACGAACGCTGAAAAAAGGGAGATGAGCCAGTCGGGGAACGCAGGCACTTCCTTTCGAATAAATGGTCAAATCACAGCTTCAAATATTGCTGTCGGCTTGTAAGGATCGTGAAAACACATTAAAGCTCCTATATATAATTATAGAGGATTTGTCCATCGGTTGCGTCACTTTTTTCACTTCTTCTGGACGTCGATAGCATACGCGACACTATCAAACCCTAGGGTAGCAGGTGGTCTACTGTTATCTTATACTGAGATAGCAAGTGTACCGTAGGTATGCTGCTGGCGCAGCCGGCAGGGGATTAATTTGGTGTCGCATGAAGCCGTGCGTGTCGTGCTCGATAAAAGTGTCGCTTGATTATGATATTTGTATCGAATACACTTAACTGAGAATCTTGTTTATATATCTTTACCCGCATAAGTAATATGTATACTTAATGGAAGTGTAAGTGTCTCTCCGAGCGTCAATCTTCTCAATCCGGATCCGTCAATCTGTAGCCCAGCAGAGGAAATCAGCAATTTTGCTTCTGCCGCGATGGTGCTGGATGAAACGCCGGAGCAGCGTCGCCGTCGCCTTGACGCTGCAAATGCGCGCGCGCGGGCAAGGCGTGCTGCGATAGTGTTGGATGAAACCCCGGCTGCGCCAGCATGGGATTAATATTGAGATAGCAAGTGTACGGTACCGTAAGGTATGCTGCTGGCGCAGCAAACGCATGCGCTAAGTATCCATCATATATGACATATGATGAAAGTAAACTTAATAGGTAGTCTGAATAATTACCTAGCCAGTCTCTGTCAATGAAGAAGCATCAATCGTATCATTAATTTTCGTTTCATTCGAATCATTTCCAGTTCTCACATCCACAGACGCAGCAACACCAGGGTGAATTTACAGCGCCAAGGTAAGAATAGACGTTTGCTTGGGAGGGCACTGCTGTAACTTATAACTTGCTTGTATTTGGTTATTAACAGCGCGAAGGCAAGAAAACAAATTCATATTATCGTGAGTGTGTTTGAATGCAAGCACAGCGCACACGACTTAGGCGCGCCGCACTTGCGGCGCACCAGTCGCCAGCGCTGTGCGTTTATCTGTTTTGTTTTATATTTGCGATCTTAGCCCCCGCGAAGCCCTATTTAGCGATACAGGTTTGAAGCTATTAATAATATCCGTGTGCGACATAAAGCGAGGTACGCTCAGCTGGAACGAACTCCTGCAACCCGAAGCGCGAAACGTCTCGATTTCGGTTCGCGGTTACGAATACCCTTTCGTACAAACCTGGAATCGCCGTTTTTCATCTTCGTTTAAAAAACCTTGTGAACTCCGGAAGTAGTTTGGATAGTTCAGGTTTTTCAGCTTCTCTCGGGAGTAGCCCGCGCCAACAAAGTCCACGGCGGTTCAAACGAAGGATTGCGTTGTAGGCTTGCTATTGGAAGATAATGCAGTAGCGTTGCTTCGCTAAGAGCCGCACCCATCGCCTTTCACTAGGGTGTGAGCGCCTTTCGAGGGTGCTGACATGAATGCGCTCCTTTCACTACTGAGGCTTCCTTCAGTGGTCGTTCCTATGTGTGCATGGCTGGAAGGTAGCACAGGGTAAGCGCTCGCTCGGCATATTGCTTCTCACTTCGTGATTTCATCACTGGTACCCACATCTAGCTACACCCGACCCGATCGCTACGCTACAACGGCCTCCCCGACAACGTTCACGAGGTCCTCCGTGTCTGCCTTCGACCGAAGTTTTAATGCAGCACAAGACTCAGCCAAAGCCGTCACCGCTTCATCTAGTTTGAGCTGCATACGAGTCTCCAGTTGCGTAATACGATCTATTGTATGTTCACGTTCGGTCGCAAGTTCCTACTCGAGAAGTACCTTAGTGCCATCTGTGTTGGCCCTGGTCTGGCAGGAGACGGATTCTTCAAGCCAATGACGGGTGGAATCTATAGTCTCGCTGACATGAGCTTGACAGGCTTGCAGCTGCGCTGCGCCAGAATATGCTTGAGCAGCACGAGCATGGGCATCGTAGCTTTCTAAGGCCACTTCAAGCTGAGAGTGTACACGCCCCACTACTTCGTCAGTGTAAGCGATGTGAGTGCGAGCTGCATCCGTAGCCGCTGTCATTACCAGTGACTCCGTCGCTATTAGCGCATCTTCAATCTGGTTTTGTGGCCGCGCCTCCACGTCAGCGAGTATCCCGCAAGTGGAGCTCATGAAGCGCTCCATGCGCCGCTCCATGTCGACCGCATGTTGCTGTGCTCGGGCTTCGACATGGGTAAGTGCGCTTTGAACATTTTCAAGCACTGGGTGACCCGCTAGCATGAGCTCCTCCTGCAGCATGACGCGTCGACGATGTACAAGCTGGTGTTCTGAATGATAGTAGTCTGCATTCTGCTCTTGCGACTGTGGGGTTGAGTCGTGATGGTCTGATGCCTCCGACGGCAAGCATAGTTGGTCACTTGGGCTACGCATACCCGTCAAAGCTGTCATTGCATGCAGCATCTTCGGCTCCGTGGGCTGATCCAGCGACCGGTGTCTCGAACTCTCTCAAAAGGCCGCTCAAAGCAACCTGTGTTTTGGCCAATAGTGACCGCGAAGTATGAGCATGTTCGTTCGTTTCAAGCGTGCTCGCGACTCAAAGTAACTGCACACGCGAGCTCGTAAAACCTCGAGAACCAGGTTCCTGGGGTTTTATCGGTTCGCTGAAAACAGCGGGAACCAAGGTTCGGTCTAACTTCGTTCCAGCTGAGGAGGTACGTTTGTTTCCGACTTGGTTTGTGTATGTCAGGGTGTAGGCACACCCCGCGACACAAATCGAGGTATTGACTCGACCTTTGTATGTAGAGTGGGATCTCGGGGACATTGTGTGACCTACACCAACCAGTTGGCCGACCATGTAACTTAACTTTCGTATGGAGAAGGTGCCTCGAAATATGGCGAGCCTCGTTCAATGTCGCACACGGATGGGGGGGGGGGTCAGAATTAGCCTTTTCGCCGACAATTTTTCGGCCGAAACGGTCACCATAAAAAATAGGCCGTTGATACAGCCCATGTTTTTTAAACAGGTTAGGGTAGTCAGCCTACTGAAAACAAGTAAGAAATCCCAAACGTGGTCAAACATGTTGACTCATGGCCAAACATATTCGGCTTGTGGGACGGGTGTCATGGACGGCAAACATGCTGCAAATCCCATGGGTTAAGGTGACCTTAAGCTGCCAAACGTCACTCTGCGGGAGCTAAGAACCCTGCGAAGACCGACCCAGCGTTGGGCAGGGAATATCATGGCCAGCAACAGCACTGAGGTGAAGTTTGCAGGATCTTCATGGCTCTTGAATGCCGCTGGTCTCGATTTTGCTCAGACGCTCCCGATAGATTTGAGTCAATTTCACCCCCTCTGACCGAAAACATAAGCGCTATATTTTCCGTAATAAATATGGCCAGCCGACATGACATTTCAAGAAATGGTTCACCTGTTTGGCCGAACTATTTCTGAATGGTCAGACATTTCCCGAAATGACCATTTTTTCGACGTCTGGTGACCTTCACTCTGTTTATCTTGCTAAATGTATACACGTTGATTTACAAAAATGCCAAGCGCCATGCACCAGCGCGCGAAGCGAGCAAGCGGCGCCACCAGCTGCGCTCTTCTGGAACCTCCTGCGCCACGCTCATTGCGGCTAGGGGCTAGCGTGCTCACGCGTGCACTGCGGTGCTGCAAGGTTCCATGGTCTGCTCCCAACCAGCGCCGAAACTTGAAGGATGGTGCGTGCCACCTTCCTTTCGTCCGTGGTGTGGTACACCTTCGGGCTAGCGCATAACAGACCGGTTAGCGACGACATGTTCCGTCGTGCGTCCTCTACGCAGTGCTGCTGTCGCAAGGGCGCCCAACGACTGCAGCTTGCAGCACGAGCTGCCAGGTACGCACAGCAACCTTGCATATGTACACGTAGATAGAAAATAGGCTGCGTTCTAAAAAATGACCGGTCATTTCATATCTGACCGGGGTGATATTTTAGAAATGGTTTGGACATTTTGGGGGCTCTCGAGTGGTGATATTTTTTGCACTATTTGTCAATACTGACCCCCCTAATCTCACTTTTCTAAATCAAAAGTTAAGTTAAGCTTTAATTTGTTTGGCAACATGTGGTCCTAAGGGTTCAGGTGTACCAGTACTTGGACCACTCGTTCGCCCAAACAAAAAAGGGTGTAAGCTCGTCTCCGGGCTTGGTAAATACAATTCCAAATGCAATTTCAGCACCATGGCGATCCGTAATTGTGATGGCAATACCAAACATCGCAATAATAGTTATTGCAGTCATTTAAGTGTATTGATCAGCATCTTACACCTCACCTTAACGGTAATTACTCTTCATCGCTTTCAATGCAACCCACAGGGGTCGTGCTAGTCCACATATCAGTGTTCGCGCGCAAAAACATCACCCGTTTGAAGTTCGCCGGCAGCGTCGATGAATACAGCGAGGCGAGAACCAGCTTGCAACCCGAGAAGAGGCACTCGCACGCGTTGCTCATTGGCGGAGCATTGTGCAGGCGTTCGTCGTACTGCGTCGCGACCCCCTCTGACAGACGTTGACGAAGTCTCTGGCAGACGTTGACGAAGTCTCTGTTACCTAGGGTGACGAAGTTTCGGCGAGGCAAAATAGACATGGTGCGTTTGACGAACCTGTTAAAACGTTTTACGGTTTAGCGCTCACTCGCCCATGCTGATGGCGCCATTGGTGATGTAGACGTTGCCTTTGCCTGTCGCAGGATGGTCGATGCAAAATCGTCGCGAGCGCGCGGAGCTGGGCTTGGTTCTTGTGGCTCCACCACAAAGTTCTCGACAGCGTGTTGCTGACCGGTAGTCAGCGAAACATCATTCTGGATCTTGACAACGGCGACCTCAAAATCCGGAGAGTGAATAATATCCGCCGTCGGACCCAGGTAGGTAGCCATGACAGGGTACTTCTGAGTTCATGCCTAAAAAAGGAGGCGTACCTCTGTCATCGTGCAAGCCTCCGCTTGCAGCTTGGCACAGACACCCTCAAGCATTTTTAGCTTGTCGACAACACCTGCGACGCGGTGATGGGCGTTGCCACGTGGAACGAGCTCTTACACGGCACTGACAGTGAGAATGTCGTCCCGGATGTCGACGCAGCGCTCGAGTATGGCGTAGGTAGACGACCAACGGGTTGCATTGGCCTTGATCGGCTTCGCGAACTCGCCCGTGAGAAAACTGCGGCATTGTTTGGCTGGCGGAGCTGAATCATCAGATTTTGGATCAGGCTGATATGATCCTGATAATCCTCCAGAAACCGATTGACCGCGGGATTAAACCGGTGGCTGGCACAGCCAATCAGGTGCACTTCTAGGTTGATTTCGAGGCGTTGATTGGTCGCGCAATTGTCTCTAATCAAAAAGCAGACAGCGTTCAACCCTTTCCCGTACACACTCAGCACTGTCTCGATGTGCTCGCGGTGAGCGTCGGTCGTTTGACTCCCGTCCATCGGGTAAAGTGCGAGCAGCCGTTGGTAGCGTACTCCGTTCACCACATAGACAGTAAAGATGCCCAGAAAGTGTAGAGAGTTGCATGTCCACCCGTCGAATATCAAACAGAAGGAGTCTCCCATCTCGGCGGAGAGCTTCTGGCCGGCCTTGTGAGCAAAGTAGCGCACGAAGGCCTTCCGCGTTCTCACCGACATTGGCTTCATCGTGACGACCTCGCGCGGGAGCTTGTTCTCGACCTTGGCGACGGGCAGGTTGCGCTGGATCATCCAGCGCATCCACAAACAGATGTTCAGCGTGACGTTGTCCACGAAGTCAAACATGTCCATTGTTGCAGTAGTGGCGGCCTGCAGCTGGGCGTACTCGTCAGCGTAGCCTGCGTGCTTGGCGGCAAGGCGCCCTAGCCAGTTGCTGTCGCCTGTACCGGATGACAGCTTGCGGGTACAGCCGCACTTCTTGCACTCGTAGCGGCCTTCACCGAGGTCGGCGAAGAAGAAGGCACAGAGTTAGCGCGACGACATGGGGAGCGAGGCGAAGCGAGGGCTGTTGCTTGACTGGGTGCGTTTGGAATGAGGGATGAAGCTAGTAGTGTGGGCACATGCGGCCCACGGCTCAGATGACTGGTTTGCTTGCCAACTCACAAACGGTTGGACCGAGAAAAATACAATAGTATTTTTGAACATTTTGTATTAAACTGGAGCAACAATAAATTCCGTAAATATAATACCAATGATATTGTTATTATACTACTATGTCAGGGCCTTGGCTCGTCTTTGGTGCATACCCTCTCTTGACCGTATTTTCGAGCTTGTTGGTCATATTGTTTTCGCCAAGACTTGGTAGTTCGTTTTGGATGCAAATTCGCTTCGAGTCCATCCACGACGCTGCTGTCTGAGCTTGATTCGCGAAATTGTTTTTCTTCCGTGTTGAGGCCATCTCTCAGTCATTGAAGCCGTGGTGATGTTGTACGAACAGCTACTGCACCATGTCACAGCTTGGGTGTACTACATAAAGGCAACTACGTGAATGTTGGTCGTCGAAGCTTCGGGAACCTGTGATCAGTTTTCTCGGGGATCTAGAAGGTAGATGCACGTAACAGTAGCAATAGCTAGAGTATATTGAGAGTCTGAAGCTCACTTTCCATTTTAACATCGCACGAAGAAGTTGACAAGTTTGCTCTGAGCGCACACTTTGTCTCCATCACCTCACGAGAACCCCTCTCTTCTTCTGGAAGCGGGCGTCGATGGTGCCAGTCTGAACGTCACCGGTTGCTTCACTTGACCTAACATTCTCGGTATCGCTTCCGATACAGCTTCACAACAGAAGATATAGGCGACCAGTGCCACAAGGCAAGTGGGGAGTACGCACATGACATTAGGTCTGCGCCGGTGGGCGGCTTTGAGGCTTTGCTAGTGCGGCGAAGAAATGTGCTGAATGGAGAATTTCCGGTTTAGCCAGTAGTACACGAAGCTAGCAACATGGCGAATGACAGTGAACACTTCGTTTGATCATGTCATAGTCTCTAGATAAAGTAACTGAGCTATCGAAGCACTGTCGATTGAAACCCGCGTTAGCGACGAAGGGATACATGGTATCTGCATTAATTCCATGCCTGTTCCCAGCTCCTTTGTATTTGAACGAACGACACTAACAGGTCGAGAAGAAGGCTCCGAAAGCTAATGCAATCGTTAAATGACATTCGACAAGGAAATACGGACAATAGAAGCTGGAGTCCTGGCCGACTACTCTCGACGTCCGCTACAAAGTTGGTTTCTGCCATAGTTAAGCACCCCAGAACATTCCTATGTCGTGATTTTCTATTGCATTCAATTTCCTGATGGGAGGATATTGGTTACTAGCGATGGGACCGTCTGTAGCTTGCTTTCTCAAATGAGAAGGGAGGTAGCGCTGGTAATATGGTAATCCGCCGAACGAACGTATTTGACGTGGAATCGTTTGGATCCATTCTTCGGGATACGCTGCGCGATCGGGACATTCGTCATCCCATGTCTTTTACTGATACAAATTGCCCATGGTTTTGGTCTGGGGTGGTGGTGGTGGAGGAGGGTTCTATATTTACGTTTAGCGAGACACTATAGAGTCCTGGAATCGCTGTAGGGCGCTACGAATCAAATAATGGTTTGGTAATCCCTGTTAAATACTACTGGTCTTCATCCTGGTCTCTAACCTGGTGGTAAAGCGTCGAGGAATATCTACTCTCTGGAGCACTACGTCGGAATGTCTTGCCAATTGGCGTTATTGCACCAAAGCTTTTACGGCTTTCGTGAACATTCCGTAAACTGTTTTCCTATCAGCATCGTAATACCCGGGACTGGTAGCACTGCACGCGTCGTAGCGGAAAAGGAGCCATGAACTGTAAGTCTAACTGTCGACAATAAGATGCGATGTGCCAACTGGCTCATCGCTCGCCCAAGTGATGCTGTCGTCTACAACTTGCGCTTCACGTGGTTGGTCTGCCGTTGACTTGCACCATCGGCGCGAGAAGTTTTCGGTGGTAGAATATCCGGTAATCAATAGCTCACCGTACTTAAAAATACTTAAGCTTCCGGTGAGATTCGATAGCGTTGTTCTCGAACTGGACATCGATGAACGGAACTCTGGCGTCCTTGCCAAACTCGGTATAGGTTAGGGCGCGACGTGCTTCTTCAGTCAGCTGGTCGCACATGATGAGATCCTGGAATTCCCAGTCAACCTCAGCAAGTAATAGGAAGGCATATCGATATTGTTTGGTTGGTACAATGTTTCACTTTCTAATTCATCTCCAAGCTGCATTTCGAACCATAAAAATATTCACGTTCGTTCTTACCGCTATCGTCGTCGCTTCATTCACCTCCGTGAAGGCTGGTAAGATCGACCTCAATAAGGTGCATCCACTCGCACAGGCCACTCAGAAGGCCGCCCATAGGTTCAAGCCGAGTCTCGAGATCCTGAAAGGACGGACGCCACCCGTACCCTGCCGTCAGTTTCACAGGTGAAACGAGCACGGGAGTGAAGGGAACTGGGAAACCCGATTTAAAGTGGAAGGGATCGAGCCTCGGCTCCCAAGTGTATAACCGTGGGGGTGAAAGGAAGGTCGTAAAACTGAGAGTGCTCTGGGACCCCCAGATATCGGAAAATAAAAAAATGATATTTTAAAATTGCAATATTGTTGGGGGCACTACTTATTGTCAATATTGTTCAGGAAGGAAATGCGCCCCTACCTACACCGTGAGTTATTTGCACCCTTCTCTGGGTGGCTATTGCCTACTAAACACTTCTACCACTTTGATAGTTTTGTGATGATTAGATCCAACCCATTTCTGGTATCTTTCCACTGCCAGGGCCTCAGCGCTCATCAGTTTTCGCTCATAAGAGAACAAGCCCTAACCGCCGAATTTTAATAATTTCGATATGAAGACTTGCTCGCTTCACTTTCTAGACGAGAGCAGCTTTAGGGTGGACGCGTTTCTGTTTGGGACTTCAAGTATTTTTCAGCGTCTTCAGTTATGCTAGGCAACCAACATGAAACTTAGAGCAGTACTGGGATTACGTCGAAAAGACTTCGTATGAACACGAATATGAGGAGCTAAGACTGCAATATCTGCAGCGAGTACCCGTCTTCATAACATGCTATGTTTGTGATATTAACTTGGGTTGCATCCTCGGCTTAAGCAATGGGAGATAACCACGTCGTGAGAGAAAGGGCTTGACAGCCGCGTTTCCGTCATTGCCCAAACCAGTTACTTCACTGATACATTTGACACGCCGAGGTCGATCGTTTTGCGAGGCTAGGGACAAATCACAGATGAAGCTTCGCAATCCATTGCCAGTACAATATATAGTAATACTTAATGCAAGTTTGACCATATATTGAGGCAACTATGGGTATTAGTACAATATTGATTGTGATGGATGTCTCGCAGACAATTCCGCCATGAGCCCCTTTGGTTAAGATTTTCCAAGGAGCCGAAGGCGACGTGGAAAAAGAGTTTTCCTGGAAGGGAAGGTCATCCTCTCGCATCCAATAATAGCGCTGTATATTAGGCGCCATGGTTTCCTACCTGACATGCGGAGCTGTAGTATGCAGTTTACGGGATGGTAGGGTTTCCCATCGCTAGGATTAGAATAGTTTGGGACCAGTCTATAAAGAGGCTCCATTTGCTCTTCGACGGCGGCGCGACCAACACAGCAGCCGACACACCACCGCCTCGATCGCGCTCGCTTTCGGCCCACCACTCCACACCCAGGACTGGCCTCTCTGACCCACTTCTCCGGCCGGCGCCGCGTACGCGCGCTACGCCTATCGATCTGTCTCCTCGAGACCGACGATAACACGTGAATGAACTGTTCCTTTGCCCCTATGACCTGTACAACGAAGGAAAACCATAATCCTTCGAGTCCAACACATACCCTCCTTGCCTGATGGTATATAAGTTGGGCATGTCATCAAGCAAAGCGGGTATGTGTTGACGGACCTATGCAGGCTGGGATGAAGGATGCAATCAGTCGATTAGGTGCTATCGACGTTTGGTCAGGGCTTGCTGTCAGGAAAAATAAAACGCATTTTGGCGCTAATTAAAGTTATTATAATAATTGTTATTAATACCTGACCCCCCCCCCCCCTCCCGAGTGAGTGGTACTAGCACTAAAAATAAACAGTAGGATTAATAACAAAAAGTGTGGCTCCACCAAAATTTTGGTTGGGAGCATACACACAAAAACACCAAAAAAGAAATGTAACCACCAAACCAAAATAGACTACCACACAAAAAAGTGCTTCAACACACTAAACATTTTGTCATAGCTGCAAATACATACAAAAAATGAGCGACGGGGACGAGCATGGAAATGACGGAGAACAGCTGCAGCTGGATCATCCGAGTCTGAGAGTCTGAGGCTGACAATGAGCCCGAAGGAACATCACGTCGCCCATGGACCAAGTTTTAAGGTCTACCGTGTCTGGCGCGTTAGAAGCTTTTCGTGAGACCCTTCCGACAACTGCTATTGATAAATGTACTCAAGTTGGATGCACTATCGATCACTTATTGGATAGAGACTACCGCCTCACTGGACCGAGCACAAGATGCAGCCACGGATAGTGCTATGTCGTTCACAGAGATGCGCAAGCCGGGAAGCCGCTGGTTCACCGGCCTGTTCTTGTCGCTGCAAGTTCAAATCGTGTCTGACGGCTATTGGTACCTGTGAGATGTTTCAGCAGGGAGAGTACATTATGGCAAGAGAAGATCCTCCTACTCCAAAGACGCGGCAGCTTTCTAGTCAAATGAAGGAGTTCATTGTGGCGAGCCTGGGTAGTGGAAAGAAACTACAACTACAAAGCTGTACGCGAAAGAAACTACAACTACAAAGCTGTTGCAAAAGTGCACCACAACGAAATGGCCGGGACCGTCTCCAAGCTGACTCACGCTTCCATCAGCGCCAGGACGTGCATCGCGTTGGATATCATACAGAATAACCTTGTCGTCGTCCGGTAGAGTCTCCAGGTTCACACTGACATTCAAATGAGCATTGCAGAGCTCAATCATTGGCTGTATGGAGTATTTAGGCCGGTCCTGTCTATAGTTTTTTCACAAAACCGGCCACTTCTTTGTCTGTAGGTGTCGAAGGAGTATCCACTCCGCGTCGGGATGAGCTCTCTTCGCCTTGTGCGAGACGATGTGTCCGTGCAAAATAGGTCCGACTGCACGACCATGTCCCACTTGGACAGTACCCACCAGGGCTCGCAATCGCGTACCCGTGTACCCGTACCCGCCCTACCCGCGTCGGGTATACCCGGTTTCAGGTCGGGTACGGGTACCCGAAGCAAACCTCGGGCGGTGCCACGGGTACCCGAAGCTGAGAAAAAAATAGTACAAAATAGTTATATTTCTTACTTATACCAGTTGTGTCATGCTCCTCCGCCGTTTTCTGGGTACTACCCACATCATGGTGATAAACGGGTTATTTTGTGTTTGCCTTTGGAAATTCGTTTTGTGGGTACTACCCACATCATGGTGATAAACGGGGTATTTTGTGTTTGCCTTTGGATATTCGGATCGCAGCGGGCATTTCTACCTGCTTGCCTAATTCTGCACGTCGCAAAAGCGCGCGCTGGTGCATTCGCAGCATTAAGCGGGTTTGCATGGATGTTTGCGGTGTGGAATTCTCTCCGCAATTCCTCACGATGGACGCTGATAAGGCTCAATTTAACGCTTGCACAGCCAAATATAGTCAATCGACCGTGCTTATGTGCTGGTTTCACGTTTTGCAAAGCGTCTGAAAACACGCCAAAGAAAAGGGTGTTGGTTTGAATGAAATTCATGCCATTTTTTCCGAGATGTATGACATGCATTACGCTACTGAGCTTGAATATTCTACTGTGAAGTCACGCGTGCTTACTAGACGGCGTGTTTGTTTCTCGTGTCTCTGCTGAGCGCAAGCTCACCGATCATATCACCAAAATGTGGGTGAACTCTAAACGATTTTCACGTAGGCACTTTTTTTTCACCCCCAGTGGATATGCCACTACTAACAACCCGTTGGAGCAATACCACAAAAGGGTAAATGCAGTGTCCGGATGGATTGGCTATTCCCAGTGAATTGCTTCAGAACTTCGGCGTTTTTGTACCAAGATACACCGTTCAGCACAGTGACTGAAGCGTCGGATCGATTGGTGCATATGTATCGATTTATGTACAGGCATGAGTGCCTATCGGTGCACCGCATCCCTCAGGTGGGGGATTTGCAGGCCGATCTGTACCGGGTGCAGCAACGCCCACTCGGCCATGCTCAAGCAGAAAAGAAGGACGTGATGAATTCTATCAAATCTGTTAATACGCGGAGGATGCAGGCAGAGGGCATGCCCCCAGGCGGTTGGGTTATGAACACACGCAGTAAGGTATGCACGTGTGCCTACAGGAGACATGCCCTCCGTGTGCATGTTGTGGCCGTATGCATTCATGGTGGCGTGCACTGTCCCGGTGTCAGTGCAGAGACTCGACCGTTTGTACGGCCTTCGCATAGAAATGCCGTGGACCCCTTTACTTCTTCTTCGGACGAATCCTTCGTGGATTCCCCACATCCGAGTCGATCCCTATCTCCAGCTGCTGATGGTAATCAAGACTGGTTTGTGGGTTCGGACGTGAACACTCCGAATAGTAAAGCAGGTGGCGTTGTTATAGAGGCAGCAGATGTTGCCCTATCTAGGTGCACGAAGGGACGACGTCGCCTCGTGGACTATCGCGCACGGTGGAGAATGTACAACGGCGACGTGAAAAGCGGTACCATAAGCTCCTATGCCTCTTTCCTCACCGTGTCGCACAGCTGCCGTTTGCCAATCCTACGATATTCAGCGTTTCACGGAGAAAGTGAAAGGCAAGGTCGAAAAAAAGGTTTTGTCGAAGAAATCATATGAGGCAATGTACAGTGTTGATGGGGAGCTGCGCTGGCCAAAAGAGGTGGAAGCGAGGTTTGTTACAGCACTTCGAGATGTAGCCCCTGCGGATATCAGCTGCAGCGAGCAGTAATGGCAATTTAGCGTGGACAGCAACTGGAAGCAGATCAGGCGGAGTGATTTGTTCGTAGAGAATAACGAGTTCAGTGAAGGATGCGGCAAGGATGTTCGTGTTGTGTCAACCAGCCAGCTTGAAGGAATAGCTGTCAGAGGCGGCGTCCAAGAAGGTTACGTTCTGCCCTGCTGCCTAGCGACCTACAAGTATCAAGACAACTCATCCACGGTTGAAGACCCCTGGTTACGAAGACAAACGAACCCACAGGGATTGTTCACAAGGACACACGCCACCCCGGTTGGAGTGTAAATCTAGGTGTATCACTTCCGGCTAGGGTCTGTTCTGGGTGCACCCCATTCGGGAGTCTACATCCAGGGCGCGCAAACTATACACCTGGGCGGTCAGGCGTTCACCCGCCTCGCCTCAAAAGCAGCCTTCAACGAGCCCACCAGCACAACACCACGATCCGAGAGCTCTTGGCAAATCAGATCGCCTTCAGCGAGAGCGGCAAGATGCTTCGCGCCGCCTTTTTCAACTCATTGTGCCTCAATGAACTCGATTATGAAGCTGCAGCTGGGTTCTCTGGTGAGGAGCACGCGCTACTGAGACAGGTGCTGGTGGAGCAAAAGGCCGCCGGGGAGAGCTGGTCCGGGAGCGCCATGGTGACAACCATCATGTACAATATTGTGGTGTCTTCGAATTCCAAACCCCAATTCCAGCTGAAGCGACGCAACTTGGCACTTTGTCCGCTAAGATCGATGGCTTGACCGCGACCCCCCAGTCGGAACCTTCGTCAATCCGCGCTCAGAAACTATTTTGCTTCGTGCGACCAGCTCCATGTGACCAGAATACTCCACGGGAGAAGGAGCTGCAGAGCCTCAGATTCTACATCTCCGTCAGCACCACCATCTTTCGTCATAGCGACCAGGACTCCGGTCGTTTCTTCATCATACAGAGAATCAGCTGGGAACCTCGGGCCCGAATGCAGCGGCGCTGCGACGATCCGTGGCACTCAAGCTACAACATCACCGCCATTACAGCATGCCACGATAACAGTCACCCGAAGCTACAGTATCACCGCCATTACAGCATGCCACGATAACAGTCACCCAAGCTACAGCATCACCGCCATTACAGCATGCCACGATAACAGTCACCCAAGCTACAGCATCACCGCCATTACAGCATACCACGATAACACCAGAGCGCATCAAGATGCTGCGAATTCAATCCCAAACTCAAATGGGAAGCGTGAATACATTCACACAGTATAGCCCGTTCTAATATCAGAACGCACGAATCCGTACTCACTACGGACTCAAGGAGTCAACCCTTAACGCTTAGCTGTGAATATCAAACGGAATGTATTTATCTTTATCGCGGCAAAGCCGCCTTTGGTGTAAATGTATCTCGTTCACTATCTAGCATAGTGAACCCTAGTCATATGCACAATCAGTGGCTCTGAAGCCATGTACTGATTATCCTACTGAAATAGGTTAGCCAATGTGCACCACACAAGCCTGCGTGTCCCACACTTCGTAACCCTTCGGCTAACACTCGTGTAACCCTGTTACATGTTGAGAGTCGAGGATGCACCCGGCCAAGTGGTGGATCTGGGATCTGCACTTGCAAGTAGGTTACTAGGAATGTTGTAGAACCGGCCTATGTATTATCCAGTCTTAACCCCTTAGTTCCCGGACTAGATACGAGGTGTATATTTTTTCCTGTCCCATAATCTAACATCTTAATTTTTGTATGTACCTTAGTCTAAGTACGGATTTTGAGGTGCGGGTTGGGGGTGGGTACGAGAGCAGACGTGTGAGCATAGGACTGACATATACAACATATTGGTGTCTTACGTAGGCAAAAAAGGCCTGTCGCGTCGCTTATGATGGTTTAAACAACATAAAATATGTCCCGGTTATTGGTAAGCCCATCTTTGCATTGTTGCACACGTCCTGCAATCATGGCTCAACTAAATCTAGCCAATAGTACAAGAAGAAGCATGCACCGTTTCAATTGATGACACCTGTATTGCCTGCTACACGCGCGCGTAGACAAACCATTGTCTGCCTTTGCTGTCATGTACACGCGCATCGACTTCGTTACGCTATTAGCTTATACACGCATTGAAGATAGATCCAAGGACGTTGGTGTCGCGTTACCGGGCTCACCGCCAGCACTGTCTTGATGCGAGCGCCGCCACGAATACTATCCGGGTCGTAGCGATGGCGTCATTGCTACTCCGGCATGCGTAGTGGTGCTTTAGGCAAGCGGAACAGGTTCAATGATGCTAGCGGTGTCTTTGTAGATAACGACTAAAGCAGGATGTTTCGTGTTTTGGTCGCCTTATCGCTAACGACGTGTCCGCCGCCTCGCTGGTCATCGGCTTTGAGGTCAAACAACGGCAGATTAGTCGCAGTCTTCTTTTCTCTTAGCCTCCCGCTTCTTCTGGCAGGGCGTCGGCGACACGTGCGCAGCCTTCTTGTTATACGCCGTCTCCTTGTTTTCGGCTCCGTCGTCCTTGCCTTTGCTGACTGCTTGCCCGTCGCCTGCTTGGATTCGGCTGCAGTGTAGCGACCGACACCTTAGTCGAGCACCTTTCACTCCACGATCTCAATCAATGCTGGCGTACGCTTCACTGCTACTGCCGTTCCAGTGCTTTCACCACTCGCCTTCTGTTGCGCTCGTTGAACACGCTCGAAGAGGGCGCTCAGCAGTGTCTCAAGGCACAGGAGCCACTTGTACTCCTTGCACTGGTGTCGTGGGGTTTTGCTGGCTGGGGTATCAGCTTGGGCTCGAGTCGTATTTTTGCAGAATGAGGTCTTTGGCCTGCTGGCCACCCGTGGTTAGTGGGTGTGGCCCTCCCTTCTCTACCACCTGCAACCGTACACACAGACAATAAACCTAAGCCTGTGCATTCGCTTCTTTTTTGCAAGTATAATATCTTACTTTCATTATATGATATCTTAGGATCTGCCTCTATACAAATACTAGGTATAAATAATCCTTATGTTGGAGGTCCAACATAACAGAGACGCTGCGAAAAAAGCGAATTAGGGTTTACACCGCTTATGTAGTACCGTACAACATATGGGAACTAAGGGGTTAACCAACGCTAGATCCACTACCGTTAACCTTGCTACGCCGTAGAGCCAATGTACTTCCCGATTCCTGGTGAGGAAGAAGGTCTTGCGCTTTCCAAGGCAAATTCGCCTCTGATTTATGCTTAAGTTCGGTCCTATCCCAAAGTTCTATCTCCAATGGATCCTATCATCCCATCTGTACCTACTGACTCTATGGAGCTTGGTTACCTTCCTTGCGTGTCGCTTGATTGCCTCCGCTGTGCCGTAAGCTTGGATCCATACCATGAAATCTCCGACCTCCGACCACCTCCGACATGCACAGAGCCAGTCCAAGTTAGTGTAAAGATTATGTATTTGATGTTTAGTTGTGTATGCGGTTAGGCGATCTACATTGGGATGTGTTGTGTCCAAAGGGCGTGCGATGAGCCGTTTGTAGCAAGCAAACGGCTCATCGCACACAGGCTCTGAAACGGCATGTGGGCAGAGATAATAGCAAAAAAATATGAGGCCGTTTTTCAGCCAAAAGACGGCACGGAGACATGTGAGCGCTCGGCCGCAGATTGCCAAATGAGGCCGCGCTCTGAAAATCGGGGTCCACTATTTGAACTGCTTGACCATTTTTACGATACTTTTGACGCGTAAATACACCTGGCCCTGTGTGGCTTACACAAAGCATGCATATTAAACCTAAAAAGCAAGGTTTTCTCTAATGGTTGGCCTCTGGCTGCCGCAAAGGACCAGGCGGCCTCACTCTTGTTTTTTGGCTCGTAAGGGACAAGTCGCTCGCTCAACTAACGGTGCTCGGTTGACTACATGTTTGTATGCCTGTGTGCTCGTACGATGTGCAGCTGCTACCGCTGTCCATGCGTAGTATGCTAGCTTGTGTTGAGGTTAACTTTGCTGTTCCGCAAGGAGGTTAAGCTTAGTGTTCGATGCTGTACTCAAATTACATGTTCGTGTACTCTGGCTGAGGTTAACTTTGCTGTTCCATTTTGGAGGTTAACCCCCAGTCACTAAGGCTTGATATAAGCAGCATGTGAAAATTACCATATGGCGGCCATATGTTCCCACATCCTTGATATCAAGCATGTGAAAGTCCATAAACTGGTCGATTGGTCCAATTTGGTACTCGATGCACAGGGCTTGGGGTGCCAACGGCAGAAAGAAAGGTCGATGTATCCGCCCCGACCATGGTCAGTACATAATCTTTCCCTCGCGCTGGGTGGAGGGTGGAGCCACCGGAGTCATTCCAGAATTTGCCACGCCAAGTCAAGATGCCTCCGTGCTATATACTGTCTTTGTAATGGAAAATGTGCCCGCCGCTGTTGTAGAAGGCGCAGTCAAGAAAGAGTTGACCATGTCCGTAGTCGTTGAGAGGAAAGTGTCCATGGCGACTGCCGAAGCCATATCATGAGGATGAAGGAGTGTTGAAAAATGCGTACGCTACACTACGTACAGGTAGAGCAGACACGGCGTAACTACGTAAGCAGGTGCTTGCGTGTCACGCGTTTCACTCTCTAGTTCAAGACACAATTTCGCATTCGTAGCCATTTTGCACGCGTCTTGCAGCAAAGAAAACCCACTCCCAGTAAAAGGGCCATATTCATATCCGCTACATCAAGCATGGGCTCTACGGGTTTCCTGAACAATGCTTGATAAGCAGCATGTGGTCTCATAAACTGGTCAGCCGAATCGACTTTGTTCCGAGATACGGTTGAGAGACGGTTTGTGTACTTTTTTCACCTATACAAATTTCAAGTACAGTCTTTCTTTAACATGCTTGATATCAGGCATGTGAAAAAATAGTCCGTGCAGAGGAATCCGGGCCTCGTGACGGAGGGATTAAGCTTAGTGTTCAATCGGTGCTACTACTGCATATCTCTCTGCCTAAGATACCTAAGCTTGTAATACACCTGATGTTTCTCCGCCCAACTTATCCTTCCGTGTTGGTCAGCGTGTTGTCTTCCACAGCCTCGTCCTCGATGACGATGAACTTCTTGCGGACCAACAGGCGGCGCTCTTCTTCAAAAGCAGCGATGACCGTTTTGTTGATGTGTGCGCGAGGCTCCCACGTCGGCTCCCAGTTTACCAGGTAGTACGTCTTGCCCTTCACGCGCTTCCAGTTCCACAGTTCGCGCACGTGGTGTTGCTTCTCGTCGTTGTCCTCAGTTTCTTCGTCGTCAACTGGAGGCGGGGCAAGCAGCCACTCGCGTACGTCGTCAAGGTCCGCGCGGCGTTTCTTCCGCTCCGCCAGGGCAGCATAGATGACGTCGATGGCTTCGGGCAACAAGCTGACGGAGGCGACGACTGTGTTCATGGTGAGTCGTAGATGCCGGATTACTTGATCGCTAACGCGGATGTTGTGTGCCTTGCTGGCAGCGATGCACAAGGCCTTGACCTCCTTCCTGGAGCTGACGATGTTCTTGACAGGCTTGGCGACGGGCATGATGGCAAAGGTGCGCGTAGTAGAGTGTAGAAGGCAAAGTGACAAGCGCCGCAGCGACGTACAAGTAAGGACAAGGAAATTTGAATAGCTTGGGAAACGCAATGGTAAATTCATGCGTAATTACGGGCTGACCATTTCTCCGAGGATGTTGGTAGTGTGTGCAGGTGCAGGGTCAACGATGCGACCAGCAGCTTGAAGCTGGTTGTAGCGGCGGACTTGGGTGTTGAGGTGTCCAACTCTGTAAAGCTTGCGCATGGACTTGAGGACATTCTGGGCCCCGCGGGCATTGATATCGGGGTCCCGCAGAAACGACAGCAGCTCCTTCTCAGCGGTAGCACCAAGCTTCAGTACGTCGTCACGATACTGCGAGGACTTCTCGTCGAGCTCGAAGCCTTCGGCAAGGAAGATCTTCAAGAACGCGACGATCAGCTTAGTGTTGGACCTCTTCTGCTTCGTCGCAGCGTCAGTTGAGCTTCACATGCGAGGGTCTTGAGCGTACCACGAGAACCAGGCATCCTTCAGACTGGTAGCTGCAGAGGTACGTCGTTGCTTGACCGGGGGCTCACTGTTGCTGACTTCCTCACTCGCATCATCTTCTTGTGCTCGCTTCTTGTTGTTGTAGATCGTCGCTTCCATCAGTGTCAAACGGGTGTCGAGCTTTTGGTTGGGGGGGATGGCGGGTCCAAACAAAAAGTGACCACCCCCCTGCAGTTCGAGTGGATGGCAGCTTCGTTCTAGAAGCTTCCACAACCGCTCTACATCTGCTCTATCCTATTATGTCCTTAACTATGCGAATGATACCTACGGGACTGTTACCTCTCTAATCTAATACACTCACCCCTTCCTCAGAAGAGGGCTGCGTCGCTTCGTCCTCGCGGCTCTTCAAGGTACAGTTGCACTTAGGACAGATGGCTACAAAGCCAACTGAACTTATCCATGCCAAGTCCGTACTTATCGGTCATTTCTCGATTGGACGTGCGCGGCGCAACAGTTGGAGCTCTCGGGCAACTTCTGTGGCGGATTCGTCTTGCGCTGGCGGGTGGTGTACTCCTCCGGTCGGATCATGATAGGTCCTGCCCGCGCCACCGTCATGACGGTCGAGCACGGTGGTCTCGGCCACCCACAGACTGGGACGTCGCCCACTTCGGAACCCAGGTCGTCCTCGCGGGTGGTCCTTGATCAACCCGCTGCTGCTGCTAAGCTCGCGCCCCGCGCGTCTCTCCCTTCATCGCGCCATACGTCCGTTGCCCTGCTGTCCTCGCTGCCTCCGACGGATGACGTCGACTTCGACCAGGGGTTCGTGTAGTTATTATTGCTGCTGGGTGATGAAGGCGTGCCGGTAGGCTCACGCGGTGCCCTCTCGCCAGTGCCCGTGCGCGCGTTCAATGAAGATGAAGGACCTAGTGATCTCGTGGACCTGGATGCTATCCTGGCTGAGCTCGACGATGACCACGAAGACGTAGCCGTCGACCGCGGTAGTCCGGCAGTGACCCCTGCGTCGCCAGCCCTGGTGTCCGCTGTGCCTTCATTGGTGGACTCGTGCACGGTTGATGAACCGGCGCGCCTGCTTCAGAGGCTTTGGTTAGAGTCTTCATCGTCGCGACCCTTTGGTCCTACGCTTCGCAGTACCCCGGCCAGGCTTCGGTCTCACCGGCTTGAAGTTGAGACACGTGTTGCTGCTCCAGCGGCACCGTCACGGTCGATGGGGGCGCAGATGGCTGTCTACCACGACGAACCTCTGCCTTGGCATCCTGATCGCCATCCGGGAAACAACTATCGCAATTACTGCGATCCATCGGTGCCTTGGGACCCAGCGCATGAGTATGACTTCGCCTACTTCATGGATCGCCACGGCGACCTTCCCAATCGTTCGTACTTCGTGAAGTGGGACACCAAGCGGCTTCAACTGTCTTGGGTATGGGAAGAACAGACCCGGCGTCGAAGGACCACGTTGAGAAGTGGGTTGCTGCTGGACGTCCCGACACGTTCTATCGGTACGCGGACGAACACTTCGGTGGTGCAGGTACTTCGGCTACTGGTCGGTGCTTCATGGAGGCTCTGCATGCAGCGTGTTACCATCTTGACAACCCATCGCTCATTATGGAGGACCACTGGGAACGCTTTGAGAAGCAGCATAAGCGCGATATGACCTACGGCGTCAAGCGTGAAGACATGGCTGAGTTCTTCCAAATTCTTGGAGCGCGACTCTGTTCCCTTGGACTACAACGAGCTGTACAAGTCGCGGCAAATCGACTCGTTGAACTCGCTGGCTGATCTCATCGCCTTCGTTCGCCCTGAGAAGCTGGGTCGTGGATACTACCTCGTGTGCGCGGGTCAGCACCGCCTCTATCACTGCTGCGTTATCGTGATTCGGCTTCACCGGGGTCCGTTGATGGCGTATGATGTCTGGGAAGAGTTCGAAGATCTGCCTTGTGGAATGGAGCCATTGACGAACATCAAGTGGATTGACACCGCCAAGGCCATCTATCACATCAAGGAAGGACCCACGCCGGAACCACCACGCGGGAGGCAACTCGCCAAGACCGATAAGATGCGAGCGAGAAAGGCAGCAGCAAAGTCGGCCAAGAACGCTAAGAAGAGAGCCAAGAAGCGCAGCTAGGGATAGGCATGCATCCAACCGAGAATACATGTGACCTTTAGCCCCCTTTCATTGCTTCCTGGTTCGTCCTCTTCGCTTCAAACGACGTTGGGCTTCGAATTCCGCGATCAAGTCTGGCACTTGCTTCAAGTTTTCAACCGGCTCCCAAGTAGGCTTCTCTTCGCCCACCCACTCCACAAGGAATTGGGCCCGTCGTTTGTGGCGACGTTTTCCCAGCAGTCGACGCACAAGTTGACCGACAGTGCCATCCGCAAGGATGACGTCGTGCGGCCGTGACAAACGACTCGGTTCCTTGTAGGGCTTCAGCGAGCGAGTGTTGAAGACCGGATGCAGCTTGTTACCAGCCTGGATGTTGAGCTCGGAGGCATGGTTGTGGATCTTCCGCACGATCTTGTAAAGGCCAATCCACTTCGGTCCAAACTTGGTCGAATTCGGCAAGCCAGAGTGGTTTGGGTGGAGGTGTTGTGTGCTCAAGTAAACTCGGTCGCCAATGTCAAAGACTTCCGTCACACGATTGCGGTCGTAGACATCGCGCATCCTTTCCTGCGCTTATGCCAACGCTTCGCGACAACTCAGCAAGACGGCGACTTGATGCTCGTGGAACTCCGCTTCACGTTGACTCTTGGGAACGTTCTCCAACATCTCGGTAGCAAGCTGAAGCGGATTCAGCGGGATGTATCCCAGATCGGCTTCGAATGGTGCGAGCGTCGTGCTGGAGTTGACAGTTGAATTGACAGCAAACTCGGCGTTGGCAAGATGAAGATCCCAATCATCCTGGAGTGGACCAACGAAGCAACGAAGATACTCCTCCAACGTTCAGTTCATCTGCTCCGTTTGTCCGTCGCCCTGAACTCGGTGTGCCACGGTCATGCTCAGTTTCGTCCCGATTGACATGAAGACGTGTTGCCAGAAGGCGGACAAGAACTTCCTGTCGCGGTCGGAGACAATGTTCATCAGTATGCCGTGTCTTCCAAATGTTGTTGACGAAGAGTCGAGCCACACCTTCTACCGTCACCTTCTTCATAGTTGTTACGAATTGGCAACGCTTC
The DNA here is from genome assembly GCA_024211575.1 of Phytophthora melonis. Lineage (NCBI taxonomy): Eukaryota > Oomycota > Peronosporomycetes > Peronosporales > Peronosporaceae > Phytophthora > Phytophthora melonis. Next base: position 2,245,238 of record JAMXKT010000037.1, on the reverse strand, counting down.
GTCAACCGATCGACGGCAACCCCGATTTAGTTAACGTTTCGCTTCGTGCGCGAGAGATCGGTGATGAAGTCCATCATGTTCGTCTTGGATGCTGAGCGGGTCAGCAAACCAGGAGGCTTCATCAACCGAGTCTTGTTCCTCTTCGACAAGGCTCGCAGTCTGCGATAAACCGCTGAATAGACTTTAGCATCCTCGGCTAGTACCAGCGGCGCGCTAGGGTCAAGTACGTTCGCTCAGCACCTAGATGGCCGCCGTAGTTGGTGCCATGACACTCGCTGGTGAATGTCTGCCGCAACTTCAGCTCGTTGGGTATGACAATGCGCGGAGTTGGTTTGGTACCAGAGCAGTCCATTCGATTCGGAATAGCATCAGTACTTCTTCTGCTCTTGGCGTTCACGCTTCGGCTTCGAGCTGGAGTTGTGCCTCTTGATCGCTTCGAAAATTGCTTGGATATCACGGTCCTTCTCGTACGACTTCTTCACGCGTGCAAGCAACGTGGAGTCGCCGGTTACTTCGCTGATCGCCAGACTGAAAGAAATATCGTCGAAGCTTGTCACACTCCAGTCGTGGAACAACTTCATATCCGGTTCAATGTCTAGTCTTTTTCTAGATAGCGCTGTGCTTTCGCACTACCAACGTGGTAGGGTTGGTCTCGTCGTTGCAGTGAGCGTGCAACTTGCTTGATCGCCTCGTTCGAGAGCACCAATATGAAGTCGGTGCAGCGGGGCTGCAGTAGCTTTAGTGTCAGAGGAAGACGTAACAGACTCACAGAGTCTCAGCTTAAGATAGCTTGTTCCAATACCGGAACGTACGAGTCCGTACACCCCCACGGACTCCAAGATTCAACCCTTAACTCTTAGCTGTGAATGTGAAACTGAATGTATTTCTCTTTATCGCGGCAAAACCGCCTTTGGTGTAAATGTATCTCGTTCACTATCTAGCATAGTGAACCCTAGTCATATGCACAATCAGTGGCTCTGAAGCCATGTACTGATTATTTTACTGAAATAGGTTAGACAGTGTGCACCACACAAGCCTGCGTGTCCCACACTTCGCAACCCCTCGGATAACTCTTGTGTAACCCTGTTACACCCTCCTCCACCGGGACACGGGTGTTCACGCTTAACGGTCAACGACCGGGTCTTGTTCCGTCAAGCTTTCTTCTGGAACGAGTCAATCCACATCGCGTGGACTTCTCTGAGAACTTCTCTGCGCAACGCGCCCTCACATGACTTCAAGTCATAAAGCCTTTTGCTCTTTCGACCGCAGACAACCTCTCGCGAGACCCGCCTCGGAGCCTCGCTCCTCTCGTGCTTCAGCACTTCGTGCTCACGAACCTCCAAGCTCCCCAGATCCGGTGCGCACACGTACCGCGCCTCCCAGGCTCTCGGCGTCCCAGTACTTCGCGGCGCAACGCCTCAAGCAGTACTCACAGCTTGCACACCCCAGCTCTCCTCGAGCACCAACCCGCCCGCCAGGTCATGGACTTCAAGGAACTCTTCGGAGATGAGGAGAGGGCGAGGTGGGCGTTGCCGGCTCTCCGAGTCAAGAGGATGTGTCTGCGTCTGCGCGACGCACCCCGAACGCTTCGCCCACGCCGTCGGCACATCGGGAAGGTGGCATGTCAGCCCCAGTTGGCTCTTCGAGCTCACGCGATCAAGCGCGCCCCGCGCGCACGTCTCCTGCGCCCTACTCGAGCCATCTTCCTGCTGAGCGCGCTGCACCGTCGAGGGAGGAGCCGCGGCCCACCGCTGCGAACTCCAAACCCGTTCCCTGAACGTTCCTCGGGCCTCCGCGAGCTGCGCGAGCTCCCAGAGCCACGGTACTCGCCGCTCCGTGCGGAAGAAGTGCCCTTGGGCCCCGTCATCTCCAACCCCCTGGACGAAGCTCAGTCCGAGCAGGTTGCGGCCCAGATGCCCCCCGCACGCTTTCAGCGCCCAGAGCTGCGGCCTTTGCTGAACCCCAGCACCGCCGAGTACATCTTTTGGCCTCGTGATCCTGCGGAGGCGTGTCGCCAGGCGTTCCAGCAGTCGCTGGCTCAGCACGTCAGTGGGCTCGCGGCCCGTACTCAAGAGGAGCTCGCTCTTCGAACGTTTCTGCGAGAGCGACTCTAGACTCCGCAGTCTACGACTGTCTCCGAGTACCGTGAGCGGTTGCGCCTGAAAGCCAAAGGGATGTCCGTGCCCGCCATGCGGACGTACCCTGTGGTGCTCAGCCCGAGCGAGAACTCCATCGAGTACGAAGCTCAGTTTGAGCTCTGGGCCGAGAAGAACAAGAAGCTCAGCTCGAAGAATGCTCTCCGAGCTAGCTTCAGCGAAGTGGATCTTCATGTCGAACGCAAGCTCCACTTCGATTTGCAAAGGTCCGCGCCAAGCGCAGCCTCTCGGCTAACGCTCAGCCGCAGACCATTTTAGCGCTGCGGGCTTCGCTCCTTTGAGCACTCCAGTCGCTCCTTCACGCGAGGGGGTGAGCGCTGTGGCTCAGGGTCAGCCCGGAGCAATGTGGCTGACCCAGCAGCAGCCCAGCCTATTACCGGGAGCGCATCCGGGACCATGTCCATGACGTTGATGCGCGTCTCGCGCGTACGGCCACCAAGCTGGGGGAGCTTGTGACACGATGGAAAATTGGATTTTCGTCTGGGCGCTGTGTGATTGGCTGAAAGGGGTGCGACCGGACGACACGGATGGAGATACAAGTACGAGGATCTGGGACCCGGCGGACACTCCAGAATGTATATCGACCAGCGACTCTGGGCGAGTCGCTAACTCAAACTGCGACTCTGGCCGGGTGTAAGTCTTGGAGATACGATCAAGGTATACTCAAGTTAAGATGTTTCCGACCGACCGGGCAGACCGACCAAGGATGGGCGAGAATTCCATGGAAAGTTGAAGGAGATTATTTGTACCCACGACTCTACACTGGACTTTGATTCGGCCGAAACGTCGACGTCAACCGCGATATAGTGAAATCAAGTGATAGCAGAATACATGTCTTAGTTGAAGGAAGTTAGCCACAGAGATAAAGATAAACAGAGTTCGTTTTCCCCTGAAACCCACAAGCCGCCAGGAAGAGCAGGAAGAGCAGGAAGCGCAGGACAACCGGGCACCGCGGCTAGGTACGACCGTGGTTGGATCTCTCCCTGAAGTAAGTACGCCAAGTTAGGTTAGGGGGCTGGGGCGTACAGGCGTCTCAGGGTGATCCAACTATTTCATTTCCTAGTTGCAGCTGTATTCTTGCCCCGTGCGAGGTCCTGCATTTCATATTATCGATTACATTCCAGGCGGAGTGAGTAGCGCCGCCGGGGACTTGGCCGAAAGGTTATAGTGTGGTAGGGTATTTATATTGGTTATTTTTCTCAGTACGCTTGTGAGTGGTGCGCGTTTGAAGTCGCCAAGGGTTGACCAGTGCCCTGGATACGACTCGTTAGTTGACTGGAGTAGTGACCCACCGTCCGAGGGTCCGAAAGAATAAGTGACGACTATTTGTATTTGTGTATAACTCTGTATTTGTGGTTATCGTCCAGAAACTCAACGGTGGCCGATGCAGAGGAAGTATTTCAAACGGAGTCCGGTGAGATCAGAATGAGTGGACTGACCTCCGTATGGTGGACGAAATCTACATTCTTCCTCCACTACATTAGCTTACGTACGAATCGCACGATGCCGCGGAGGCAGCGATACATCAGTGGACGTTGGGGCACCATTAAAACGTCTCTCGACGAAGGATTCGGTATTACCTGGTACCAAAATTGTGTGGGGCGTGACTATGAGTGGGATCGAGAAGGGTGGCAAAAGTGCACGCAACATATGGTGAATAGCGAGCGACAGCGGCCCATGCGTGGCTCGAAGCGCTGTGGATGCCCCATGCGGTTAAAAATGTGCGCGGTCTTTAAGTTTGACATCAAGCGACCTTGGAAAATTGTACGCACTCGTGATAACAGTGAGGTACACAATCACCCTGTGGTAGACGATGTTTGTGTCCACGCCGCACACCGGCAGCGTGCTCCAGCAGGCCGATCGCTCACTCAACAGAGTATGGAGGAAACTATTGTTGACCAGACAGTTGCTGGTATTCCAGTGGCCAAGATTCGAGCCGCCATCCTCCACAGCACCCCAGGTTCTCTTCTACTCCCGAAAGATATCGTAAACCTCAAAATGAGGGCGACGAAGCAGGCCATGGCGACGCAGACCCCGCTTGAAGCTCTTTTATCTCTGTTGAACAATCACAGTTTTTCATATGAGATTAACCCAACCACAAACGAGCTCCTGTATCTGCTGTTGGGCCATCCTGCTACACTTCGTCTGCACAAGTTACATGACGATGCTTTGATAAATGGATGGTACGTTCAAGGCAAACAAATACGACCTACCACTTGTGAACTTTATCGCGATGACTGGAGTGAATACTGTTCTGCCCTTGGTGCAGTGTTTACTACCTGGACAAAAAGACAATGACGACACTTGGTTTTTGATGCGTTTTCGCGAATTGATTGCCGAGCATGCTATCCAACCTCCATCGGCCAACCTAACCGATCCTGAATAGGCTGTGGTGAATGCTCTTGACTTCGTTTTTCCTGATGTTCCGTCACTAGACTGCACTTGTCACCTAAACCAGGACGTATTGGCAAAGGTTCGCAGCGTTCTCGGCCAAATTCAAGTGGAGAACCCCCTTTTTGGCCAAGATAAGTAGAAAAATACTTGGCAGACCAAGGCCTTCATGTCATTCTTGTATAGGGCAGTCGACGCAAGCACGGAACACGACTTTGAATTGCCATGCGTGAGTTTGAGATACTTGTCTTTGGTTCTGGCGGCCTACGTGGAGGCTCATTTGCGGAAGTACAAGACTAAAATGGTCCGGTGTTGGACGAACAGTACAAGCACTTTGAGTATCGTGATACCTTAGCCGTGGAGGGCACCCATGCCCAATGCAAACGTTGGCTGCAGGACAGCAATCGCGACCTGTACACCGTCCTTACTCGGTTACTACCGTGGTGTCTCTCTTCAGCAAGTGCTTACAATTCTACCGTACGTCTTTCAGAACGGCAGATACACTCAAGTAGGCCGGATTATCACGGTGTGGGCTCTGCGAGTAACTGACGAACTCTGGAAGAAGGATATTTAAATACTGACTGGAGCTAAATCGTACCGTATAATATGTGGTATCGAGAAATTCCGGTCGAAGAACAGTCCCGCACCGAGTCTCAATAGTCCCGAACGTGCGAGTGAAAGCGAGCCTTCTGATTGGCTACTCACATTTACCGCATTAGAGTGACAGATGGATGGCCATTTAGTGACAAGGCACGGTGGGTCATAATAAATACCCACCGAGCCCTCCAAGTAGTCATAGTGGGTATAAGATTTGCCTCTCATTAGGAATTCGGATCTAGCCGAGGAGTCGTCGAGTCGTCGGATCAGCTCGAAGGCTCGGTTGATACTTGACTTTTGTATAGACGATAGGGATTAGCGATAGGGAAGGCCTCACAGCCTCTAATCACTAAATCAGAGCAGAAATTCCCGCTGAAGCCACACAAGGGTCAAGCCCGTCTACGGTAAGTCTTCGCGTAGCTGTAGAGTCTGGATACGCTCGGCCGACACGGGGTATGTCTGCCGGTGAGCATAAGGTACATTGACCGAGTGTTCATCCCTGGAAAGGCCAAGAGTGAGCAGTGGCCGAGTGTTGGAGGTATTAGAGACCTCCCTGTACGTTTGTACGCTTGTCTGGGTGTGTAGCGCGCCCCAGTATATTTGATTTCCAGCCGAGACTCCGTCTCGGCGCCCCTGTCCGAGGCCTCGATTGGCCTGGTACCCTTCCTTCTGAGGGACCACAGTGGGTTACGTGTGAAAGCGCGTGTACATTGCATCCTAGCCGTAGCTCGTGGCTAAGGGTGCTCTTATATTTGATTTACGGGCTCTACCTACCTGACCGACGACTCGCATAAGGCACATACCAGCCCGGTGCAAGGGATCGGATCTGGGCTTCAGATTTTATCCCAGCAAAAAGCGCCGACCTTTTAGGAGGGAAGCGTGTTGTTGGTAGGGGCTCGTCCCAAACGCCTTGGCTAGAGGGACGAGAACTCGTTAAATCGTGTTTTCCTACACGACAACTGGTGCCGCGACCCGGGACTGGTGTGACCGAACTGTGTGTTGTGGTCTGTGTAGGTATTGTCCCAAACGAGCATTGAGAGGAGAAGAAGAAGAAGAAGAAGAAGAAGAAGAAGAAGAAGAAGAAGAAGAAGAAGAAGAAGAAGAAGAAGAAGAAGAAGAGAAGAAGAGAAGAAGAGAAGAACGACAAGAAAAGGTTGGCGCAAGGATCTAACTCAGTTGTGCCAGCTACGCCGGCGAAATCGGGACGAGGACCAACCGACGGCTTGTCGACGACCGCGAGTGACTTGACGTCTCGGCTGTCGACGATCTCCGAAAGGTCGGGCAGTTTCGAAGAGTCGGTTGACGAGGATTCGGACGCCAAGGATGACATGATGATGAACTACGATGACCTGGAAGAGAAGACTCCCGCACCCGTGCAGGAGTACGAAGACCAGGAGGCGGCGATGGTGTTGGCTGGACGCAGTGGGGGCTCACGCTCCCTCAGCCGAAACCTCGTCTCCGAATTTGATGAAGTGGCACAGCCGGACTTTGTGGACAATGACTCGGAAGATGGCACCTAGGCCTTCACTTCGAAGGCTCTGGTGCAGGTTACTAAGGATCTTCAAGAATCCCGCGGAACTCGGCCGTCGATGAACAGCAGCACCCCAGCTGCGAACAAAGTGCTCGGCCGAATGCTCGAACAGATGCTTGAGTCGAGCGAGTGGATCCGGCAGTTCAGCCCTGAGATGACGCGCCAAGCGACGTGGGTCGAGCTGAAGGAGGAGTTACAACATCCGGTGGAACCGACTTCAGTCACCCAAATGGCCGAAGACACGGTGGCGCTCCTCCGAGCGATGGGGTGTGAACCGATGACTCGCCCGTCCGAGGTTTCGGTCAAGAGTTGGACACCGGAGCTGGCCGGCAAGGAGCTGCACAAGTGGAAGAGGAAACTGCGTTTGAGCTTCGGGGAGACGGATCTTACGCTGGGACGTCCGCCGAGCGCCCGCCCTGTGAGAGATCCGACCGATCCCTCGAAAAATCCGCTGCCGCAGACTCCGAAGAAGACGACCGAGCGCTCGAGCCGACGCCAGACGACGGATGGAGTGTTCCTGCCAAAACGGAGGGCACGCCGTACTTCCAGAATTCGCATATGGTGACCCCTCGGTCGACTAGTCGAACCGAGCGCATCGCCCGCGAGACCGAAGGAATGCGACCTGGACGGAGTACCAACCGAAGCTTCCCGAGACGTTCGAGCCGTCGTTTCGCCCCGCGTGATGACTCTTCGTCGGATGACGATGCCGACGACACGCCCGACTACGACGACGGCTTCGCCAGTCCCAGCGGCGAGCTGGCCCGCCAGGTGCGCGAAGTGAGCGAGATGGAGCGGCTGAACTCGACCCTCGACTGGAGATTGCGACTCACCGACCCCTCGCTCAGATCAAGAACTTCTCTGGAGCCGGCAACAAGAGTGAAAACTCTGTGCAGTGGCTCCGGGCGTTTCTCTACGAGATGAAGGGGACGCACACTCCGTCCAATGAGTGGTGCATGGCTTTCGAGCTGAGCCTTCGCGACGGCGCCTTGCACTGGTACCGTCAGCTCCCCAAGAAGACGAAGCGTCAGTGGAAGCTGCTCAGTGATGCTTTCATCAAGTATTACTGCACGCAGTTCAGTCAGTCTGCGAAGGCTCGCTACTATTCGGCGCGACGTGACGGTTCGGAACATCTGTGCGACTACCTAAATCGGCTGAATTGCTACGCTCTCAACGCTGGCCTTCAGTTCGAGAAGGGCGGTCGCGACGCGAAGGATCACGTGCAACGCTTCCTCGAGACGTGTGGTGACCGAGGACTCGAGCGGCGGCTTTGCCACGTCCGAGTCTCGGACATCCATGAGCTTGAAGACATGATTAATGACATCCTCAAGTCGGAGGAGCGCGGGCAGAGCAGAGACGCCTCGTCTCATGCCTCGTCTCACCAGTCGCGTGGACGCGAGCACTCTCGCAGACGGGACGAGCGCCGGAGCGGACAGGCGCGCGATAATAACCGCCGTGAACGTTACGAACGCCGAGACAGAGACTTCGAACGCGGACGTGAAGACTCGCGGTATGCTCCGCGTGTGTCGCTAGCTGAAGCATCGCTGTCCGACTTGGTGGCTGAGTTGCAGATCCGTGGGACGAAGAGTGGTCTACCTGATCGTCAGGAACCCCGCGGGCAGTCGTACGATGACAGTGGAAGTGACTCCGGTGGCAGCCGATATTTGGAGGACAACCGAGACTTCAGTGACTACAGCGAGTTGGACACCTCAGATGAAGAAGGAGCCCATGTCGCAGCGGCGAATGAGCAAGAGAGACGTGCAGCAGCTGAAGGGACGTACACACGGTCCGACCAGCGTCAACGCAGGGGTGGCGAACCCGGCCGAAGCTTCGACCGGTCCAACCGGCAGTTCAGCCGAGACAACCGCGATGGTCGCCCGCGTCAGTACGGACCCTGCGCAGCGTGTGGTGGTGCCGGGCATTCGGCCCACTACTGTTACCGACGCTGTAGGCTGTGCCGCGAAGCCCTCCAATCCCTCACCACGTACCTTCGGACGAAGGTTGAGAAGAAGGATCTCTCTCCCGAGCTCCAAAGCCTAGTCTTCGGTGGCATTTTAAACTAGGCAGCCCGCCAACTGAAACTGGGTTGGTCCCAATCGGGCTGCCACAGTTAGCTGCTCCCGCGATCGATGCAGCCTGCGTCCTTCCTGGGCTCGGCTATGCGACCCCCCCCCCCCCCCGATTGACTGTTTCCTACGCCTTCTCATCCGATGCAAACCAGCCACGGTGACTTCCGCCACATACTTGTGGGAGCTTTCTACCACTGCCAGCTAGATACCATTGTTTTAATGTCCAATGACGCCTCTCAGCCCTAGCAATACTCGCACGGCCCAACTAGCAGCTCCGCGCGCTCACAAGTCGATTCTCTGGGTCTACACCTGAGGACCTTCCTGGGCTCGGCTATGCCACCCCGATTGACTGTTTCCTACGCCTTCTCATCCGATGCAAACCAGCCACGGTGACTTCCGCCACATACTTGTGGGAGCTTTCTACCACTGCCAGCTAGATACCATTGTTTTAATGTCCAATGACGCCTCTCAGCCCTAGCAATACTCGCACGGCCCAACTAGCAGCTCCGCGCGCTCACAAGTCGATTCTCTGGGTCTACACCTGAGGACCTTCCTGGGCTCGGCTATGCGACCCCGATTGACTGTTTCCTACGCCTTCTCATCCGATGCAAACCAGCCACGGTGACTTCCGCCACATACTTGTGGGAGCTTTCTACCACTGCCAGCTAGATACCATGGTTTTAATGTCCAATGACGCCTCTCAGCCCTAGCAATACTCGCACGGCCCAACTAGCAGCTCCGCGCGCTCACAAGTCGATTCTCTGGGTCTACACCTTAGTACCTTCCTGGGCTCGGCTTTGCCACCCCCCCCCCCCCCGATTGACTGTTTCCTACGCCTTCTCATCCGATGCAAACCAGCCACGGTGACTTCCGCCACATACTTGTGGGAGCTTTCTACCACTGCCAGCTAGATACCATTGTTTTAATGTCCAATGACGCCTCTCAGCCCTAGCAATACTCGCACGGCCCAACTAGCAGCTCCGCGCGCTCACAAGTCGATTCTCTGGGTCTACACCTGAGGACCTTCCTGGGCTCGGCTATGCGACCCCCCCCCCCGATTGACTGTTTCCTACGCCTTCTCATCCGATGCAAACCAGCCACGGTGACTTCCGCCACATGCTTGTGGGAGCTTTCTACCACTGCCAGCTAGATACCATTGTTTTAATGTCCAATTACGCCTCTCAGCCCTAGCAATACTCGCACGGCCCAACTAGCAGCTCCGCGCGCTCACAAGTCGATTCTCTGGGTCTACACCTGAGGACCTTCCTGGGCTCGGCTATGCGACCCCCCGATTGACTGTTTCCTACGCCTTCTCATCCGATGCAAACCAGCCACGGTGACTTCCGCCACATACTTGTGGGAGCTTTCTACCACTGCCAGCTAGATACCATGGTTTTAATGTCCAATGACGCCTCTCAGCCCTAGCAATACTCGCACGGCCCAACTAGCAGCTCCGCGCGCTCACAAGTCGATTCTCTGGGTCTACACCTGAGGACCTTCCTGGGCTCGGCTATGCGACCCCGATTGACTGTTTCCTACGCCTTCTCATCCGATGCAAACCAGCCACGGTGACTTCCGCCACATACTTGTGGGAGCTTTCTACCACTGCCAGCTAGATACCATTGTTTTAATGTCCAATGACGCCTCTCAGCCCTAGCAATACTCGCACGGCCCAACTAGCAGCTCCGCGCGCTCACAAGTCGATTCTCTGGGTCTACACCTGAGGACCTTCCTGGGCTCGGCTATGCGACCCCGATTGACTGTTTCCTACGCCTTCTCATCCGATGCAAACCAGCCACGGTGACTTCCGCCACATACTTGTGGGAGCTTTCTACCACTGCCAGCTAGATACCATTGTTTTAATGTCCAATGACGCCTCTCAGCCCTAGCAATACTCGCACGGCCCAACTAGCAGCTCCGCGCGCTCACAAGTCGATTCTCTGGGTCTACACCTGAGGACCTTCCTGGGCTCGGCTATGCGACCCCCGATTGACTGTTTCCTACGCCTTCTCATCCGATGCAAACCAGCCACGGTGACTTCCGCCACATACTTGTGGGAGCTTTCTACCACTGCCAGCTAGATACCATTGTTTTAATGTCCAATGACGCCTCTCAGCCCTAGCAATACTCGCACGGCCCAACTAGCAGCTCCGCGCGCTCACAAGTCGATTCTCTGGGTCTACACCTGAGGACCTTCCTGGGCTCGGCTATGCCACCCCGATTGACTGTTTCCTACGCCTTCTCATCCGATGCAAACCAGCCACGGTGACTTCCGCCACATACTTGTCGGAGCTTTCTACCACTGTCAGCTAGATACCATGGTTTTAATGTCCAATGACGCCTCTCAGCCCTAGCAATACTCGCACGGCCCAACTAGCAGCTCCGCGCGCTCACAAGTCGATTCTCTGGGTCTACACCTGAGGACCTTCCTGGGCTCGGCTATGCGACCCCGATTGACTGTTTCCTACGCCTTCTCATCCGATGCAAACCAGCCACGGTGACTTCCGCCACATACTTGTGGGAGCTTTCTACCACTGCCAGCTAGATACCATGGTTTTAATGTCCAATGACGCCTCTCAGCCCTAGCAATACTCGCACGGCCCAACTAGCAGCTCCGCGCGCTCACAAGTCGATTCTCTGGGTCTACACCTGAGGACCTTCCTGGGCTCGGCTATTCGACCCCCCCCCCCCCCCCCCCGATTGACTGTTTCCTACGCCTTCTCATCCGATGCAAACCAGCCACGGTGACTTCCGCCACATACTTGTGGGAGCTTTCTACCACTGCCAGCTAGATACCATTGTTTTAATGTCCAATGACGCCTCTCAGCCCTAGCAATACTCGCACGGCCCAACTAGCAGCTCTGCGCGCTCACAAGTCGATTCTCTGGGTCTACACCTGAGGACCTTCCTGGGCTCGGCTATGCGACCCCCCCCCCCCGATTGACTGTTTCCTACGCCTTCTCATCCGATGCAAACCAGCCACGGTGACTTCCGCCACATGCTTGTGGGAGCTTTCTACCACTGCCAGCTAGATACCATGGTTTTAATGTCCAATGACGCCTCTCAGCCCTAGCAATACTCGCACGGCCCAACTAGCAGCTCCGCGCGCTCACAAGTCGATTCTCTGGGTCTACACCTGAGGACCTTCCTGGGCTCGGCTATGCGACCCCGATTGACTGTTTCCTACGCCTTCTCATCCGATGCAAACCAGCCACGGTGACTTCCGCCACATACTTGTGGGAGCTTTCTACCACTGCCAGCTAGATACCATGGTTTTAATGTCCAATGACGCGTCTCAGCACTAGCAATAGTCGCACGGCCCAACTAGAAGATCCGGTCGCTCACAAGTCGATTCTCTGGTTCTACACCTGAGGACCTTCCTGGGCTCGGCTATGCGACCCCCGATTGACTGTTTCCTACGCCTTCTCATCCGATGCAAACCAGCCACGGTGACTTCCGCCACATACTTGTGGGAGCTTTCTACCACTGCCAGCTAGATACCATTGTTTTAATGTCCAATGACGCCTCTCAGCCCTAGCAATACTCGCACGGCCCAACTAGCAGCTCCGCGCGCTCACAAGTCGATTCTCTGTGTCTACACCTGAGGACCTTCCTGGGCTCGGCTATGCGAGCCTCCTGCCCCCGATTTATTGTTTCCTACGCCTTCTCATCCGATGCAAACCAGCCACGGTGACTTCCGCCACATACTTGTGGGAGCTTTCTACCACTGCCAGCTAGATACCATTGTTTTAATGTCCAATGACGCCTCTCAGCCCTAGCAATACTCGCACGGCCCAACTAGCAGCTCTGCGCGCTCACAAGTCGATTCTCTGGGTCTACACCTGAGGACCTTCCTGGGCTCGGCTATGCGACCCTCCCCGATTGACTGTTTCCTACGCCTTCTCATCCGATGCAAACCAGCCACGGTGACTTCCGCCACATACTTGTGGGAGCTTTCTACCACTGCCAGCTAGATACCATTGTTTTAATGTCCAATGACGCCTCTCAGCCCTAGCAATACTCGCACGGCCCAACTAGCAGCTCCGCGCGCTCACAAGTCGATTCTCTGGGTCTACACCTGAGGACCTTCCTGGGCTCGGCTATGCGACCCTCCCCGATTGACTGTTTCCTACGCCTTCTCATCCGATGCAAACCAGCCACGGTGACTTCCGCCACATACTTGTGGGAGCTTTCTACCACTGCCAGCTAGATACCATTGTTTTAATGTCCAATGACGCCTCTCAGCCCTAGCAATACTCGCACGGCCCAACTAGCAGCTCCGCGCGCTCACAAGTCGATTCTCTGGGTCTACACCTGAGGACCTTCCTGGGCTCGGCTATGCGACCCTCCCCCCCCCCCCCCGATTGACTGTTTCCTACGCCTTCTCATCCGATGCAAACCAGCCACGGTGACTTCCGCCACATACTTGTGGGAGCTTTCTACCACTGCCAGCTAGATACCATTGTTTTAATGTCCAATGACGCCTCTCAGCCCTAGCAATACTCGCACGGCCCAACTAGCAGCTCCGCGCGCTCACAAGTCGATTCTCTGGGTCTACACCTGAGGACCTTCCTGGGCTCGGTTATGCGACCCTCCCCCCCCGATTGACTGTTTCCTACGCCTTCTCATCCGATGCAAACCAGCCACGGTGACTTCCGCCACATACTTGTGGGAGCTTTCTACCACTGCCAGCTAGATACCATTGTTTTAATGTCCAATTACGCCTCTCAGCCCTACCGTCTTACCCCGCACACTGCGCCTAGGCGTTATGTAACGAATTGGAACACTTAAGGCAAATATTCGAATAGAGCGCCTAGGCGTTATGCAACGAGTTTTTATACAATCTTTGAAGGATGCCGTTTCGGGTCCAAAATCTAGCCCAGTCGTGAGGCTTAAGCCATAAAACTTTCTTTTTCTTGCAGAAACAAGCATTTATGTATTGCAGGACTTACGCTCTGTCTAAAACAAGTAGCCGTCTACCTTCACTGCGAAGAATGCACCGCTGCGTACGAGCTGGATCACCTTGTCAGGGTTGTCAACAGTGTACACGAATCTCGATACTACCTTACAGTCAGTGCTAAGGTTCTTGATCTCGATGTTCCAGTTGTGCAGCTTGGACGCAGAATAGAGCTCAAGCTCTCCAGGATCGGCACTACCGTTTCTGATAGATTCCAAGTAGGAACCATCCACCAGCCCTTCTAAGTCTTCCAGCGACGCCATGTAGTCACACAGGTCCTCGATAAAGTCGGCTCGCACTGTCCCGAGGCCGTGTATGAGGCAGGAAAAGAGACTCGTGCGCTCGTCGTCAGGAAGGTACCATTCCGGCGCCGCAGGGGTAAGCTCCTCTCGCTCGTCGGACTGTTCCAGCAGATGCTTGTAGGACGCGTTCCAGCGCTCCATGTCAAAGTCCGGTGCGAGGAGTTCCTGGAGCGGTGGGTGCAGCTTCTCGTCGTCGAACGACTCCTTTGGCACCAGACCACACAGCTGGAACGCCTTCTTGATGTCGTCCGCAGAGCGCGTCGCCATCCAGTCAAGAGTCCACTGCCCAACGGTCCGCGTCTGTAGCGCTGCGTCCTGGAGAGCTTGGCGAATATCCTCGTCATACTTGACCCTGTAGAACGCCTGGAAGCTGCGATTCACTGCGACGTCGAGCGGCTGCAAGAGGTTGGTGAGGTTGGGTGGTATGATGACCACGAAGACGTTGTATCGCTCCAGTCGGCGCGACTCCTTCAACTTCACATGGCAGGAGCACGGGCTCGCGGTAAAGCTGGGTTTCCTTACGGCCACACACGACCGTCTTGGCATGATTCAGCAGAATTTCGTCGTTCCACATGCCCGTGCGATTGACGTCGACCAGCATGCCGGCTGGGACAGTAGGCTTGTTCTTCAACTTCGAAAAGAGAAGGTGCGGAGGGAGCATCTTACCGTCCGCGGTGATAGAGAAGGTAGCTGTGAACCGCTTGTGACTTGTTTCGCCCTTCCGCAGTAGAACTTCACGCGAGCCTCTCGTCGCAATCGTGGTCTTAGGTTCCGTCTCAAAGTAACGGGGCACTTGGTCCATGTTGATGATGTTTCTCGGCTGGATGTTGTGCGTGGCAATAAGCTGCTGCACGCGCTGGATAAAATCCCGGCACGTCTCTGCAGCGCCCACGGGAAGTGTGCGCGTCGTCGTTTGCCGACGAGAGACGAGTTGCTTCCTCTTCTTGAAGCGCGCCAGCCACCCCGTAGATGCATCGAACTTGGGCGCGTCGGGACCGTGTAGCTTGCGGTAGATGTTTTGCGCTTGCAAGCTTATGTAGCTATCCTTCACACGAAGTCCCTTGGCATTCCTATCGAGGATCCAGGCGTGGAGTCGCTCCTCCATCTCGCCGTGCTTGGGGCCGCGCCCTTCACCTCCTAGACGACGCGCCGTTCTCGTTGCAACTTGGCGATCCTTGGAGGCTTCAAGCAGCTGTTGGTGGTCATTCCACCAGCCTCGCAGCGTGCCTGGCGCGACGTCATGCTTGATACTGAGCGCATGGAAGCCGCTGCCACTGACGCCCTCCTCGTGTTCGGCAATCACGGCGAGTTTGTCCTTGATAGTGTAGCTCTTTCGCTTCTGTTTAGCCTTGCTCGCGTCCATCGTTGCAGAATTGGAAATGGAATTTGGAGTTGTAGAACTTGCCCGCGTCGCAGGAGTTAGAACGAGTGGTAAGGGCGCCCGTACACGACTAGGACCAAGTCACTGGTTGACAGTGTTTTATTTACTAGAACCGGACTTAACCGAGAACGGTGTTCGGCGTTATATTCCAACGAGCGTTATAATCGAATTTTTATCTCCAAACTTCGAAATTCAAATATCCAAATAGAGCGCCTAGGCGCAGTGTGCGGGGTAAGACGGTAGCAATACTCGCACGGCCCAACTAGCAGCTCCGCGCGCTCACGAGTCGATTCTCTGGGTCTACACCTGAGGACCTTCCTGGGCTCGGCTATGCGACCCTCCCCGATTGACTGTTTCCTACGCCTTCTCATCCGATGCAAACCAGCTACGGTGACTTCCGCCACATACTTGTGGGAGCTTGGGGAGTAAGTTTTATTTTCAGCTTGCAGCACTGCAGCATCAGACGACGACTTGTTCTCGACAAGTCTCATTTTGCCCTTCATGCTACGATACTTTAGGCCCTAGGTAAAATAAAACTAATCGCGGGTAGTTTTTTTGCCCTCCTAATTTAAATATACCTCAAAGTGATTTCACCCAAATGGCTACATCCTCCCCCCCCCATTCCTACATCAATTTTTCACCCAGTTGGATCCGGGTTCCCGCAAATGTTACCAGCCAAATCGCGAATTATTTATTTATTTGTTGGCCCCCATATTGGTACCGTCGGGGCAAGTAAAACCATCAAACTCAACTGCGTCGACGAAAACCTACCCACAAAATCTGTCACCGGTACAAGTCTCCGCTAAATGCTTCGTTCGCCACCGTATAGTACGCCACCGCATTGTATCCCCCCGGCAACATTTTACGTCACGGCAAACTCACAGTCAGCTGATCTCTCTGAGAAAATATGCATGCTGAAGAACATCTGTGTCTGAAAGAGGAGGACATAGGTTATGACTCAAAACAGATCGAATCGATAATTTTACCGCTAATTGAATGAGTATCCATAAGTATTATTGCGCTGCATGTATATTAATAGTAGTGTAATACGATGCAGTGATGGGGCACCAGTTTGCCCAATGTGACGGGGCACACAGCACTTCTTGACAGAGGAAGCAGGAGTATACGAACTCCAAGTGAACTGCCGTTCACGTGTCCCTGGCCTTAAGGGGACGAGTTGACTTGCTACAAAGGAGTAGGTTATAAGACTGACTGTATTTTGGTAGGGGCTAACTTGGCTCAATACAAACTACAAGTTAACTATACTAAAGCCCACACAAACTCAAATGGTTGGCTTTCGGAGCTACTGGTACCATGTACCACGTACTCGGGAGAGTGACACCCGTCACTCTTTATGTAATGGGTACACTTGATTGTACCCCGTTACACCCAAGGTTAGCATCATTAGCACCGATGCATCATAGTGATCAAAAGAATACAATGCTTGCTAATACACAATATGTTGTTCTTCGTAGTAGTCCGCTAATACACAATATGTTGTTTGGCGTAGTAGCCCTGTTTGTGGTGGAGGTCTAATGGAATCTGACATCAACCTACAGTAGAAGGAAAAGAAGCTTCGAGGCGAATAGGCATCCATCAAAACCAGTACGTGTCGATTGCTGTATGATGTTGTGTGAATGTTGTTTGATGTCATCCGCACGGGGACGAATGTAGCGTGAATGTCGTTCGATGTCATCCAAAAACCTACCAATCGACAGTTCTTCGAACTGCGAACACCCAAAATTGGTTTTCTTATTTATATTATCCACCCAAAAAGGTATTTCCAGGCACCCAATTGATCGTTGCCCCTTCCGGACAACCATGTCTCTGCCGGTGCCGACTGGCTTCGACCCGTCCAAGATGATGGAGTACCTGGCGTCTTTACCGAGGAGGAGCAGGCGGAGCTGCTGCAGAACGCCATGGGCAAGCTGGATGCCTTCGAAGCGCAGGCGGAGCAGAGCCGCACGCGCGAGGGGTTCATCCAGCGCTTCAAGCAGGCGCGCGCCCGGTTCGTGCGGCCCGGAGGCGCCTTCGCCGAGCAGCTAGAAGCGGGACAGATCTCGCCGGACGGAGTGCAGTTCAGCATGTCCAACACCAACGCCAAGCCCAATCTCGACATGCGGTCGTGAAAGACCCTAAAGCCCATGATCGGCACGGAGCTCGTGGTGGGGACCACCCATATCTGTGTGGGTGGGTGGCAGTCGACGACGCGTTCTTCGGCATCGCGTCGTCGTCTCTATTGCTGGAGGACGTGACGGGGGAACTGGTGGAGATCGGGGCCTACGGACTCGTGGACCCAGATCTGCCCCCGTTCGAGCGGCAGCACGCGCTCGCCAGCCGGTTCCCCAAGGGCCAGCCCATTGTCGTGTTCGAGCCGTACTATAAAGTTCGGCAGGACATGTCCGAGGGCATTCGAGTGGAGCAGCCCATGGAGTTGGTCCCGTGGAGAGACGTGCCCAAGGACTTGGAGACGTGGAAGAAGCTCGGCAACGACTACTTCAGTGCCTTGAACTCTGTGAACGAAGGGCGGGGAGCGCTGGCGTGCTACGAACGCGCGATCCAACAGGTGAAGGGGGAGGTGGGGAAGCTGGCGGTGCTGCTCAACAATATCGCGACGTGTCGCTTCAAGGGGAAGGACTACAAGGCCGCGGTGCAGCTTGCAGGTACGGCGGTGCATCTGGACCCTGCGTACGTGAAAGGGTGGTTCCGTCTGGCGTCGGCTCTTGTTGGCGACCCTGACGCTAAGCGCGTGATGGCTGAGCGTGTGGTTGCACACGCACGCGGTGCTATCCCGAACTTGTCGGCTAAGGAGCGGCGACTGCTTGAAGGCACGCTCGAGAAGGGTAAGTCAACTGCGACGCCTGACGAGGTTTCTGTACTGCAGTCGTACGTGGAGTGGTGCATGGAGCTGGACTCGCCTGGGTTTCTGGTGGTTACCAAGGACATTCTTGATGATAGCAAAGATGCCGACGGATGGCGCAAGGCGGGGTCCGAGTATTTCACGAAGGGCGATTTTAGTACAGCTGAGGAGTGCTATCGGAAGGGGGTGGCGGCATGTGCATCTTGCTGTCGTGATGTTGCGCTTGTGTTGAATAATATTGCTGCTGTGCACTTGATGCTGCATGGCGAGACGAGCGCCGTCCCCGGTATCAGCGTTGGAGGACTTGATGCGGCGAAGTTGGACCACCAGATACCGAATGCTGAGGCAGCTCTCTTGAGCTGCACGATTGCTGGAATCATCGATCCGTTGAACCACAAGGCGTGGACACGACGAGCCCGATGCTTGCAGAAGCTGGGGGTGACGCAGGATAAGTGTATTGCGGATTTGAATTCGATTCGTGGGGGCGTCGTTTCGAGGGCATTTTCATCGGCAGAAAGCAGGGAACGGGTGCAGGAGTTCAAGACCAGCATGAGCACTGAAGTTGAACGCCGGTCAAACCGCTCATCACAATCTAAGGACGATCATAAAGTCTCAGATGTGCCCACTGAAGTACAGCGCGAGCAGCGGGACGCCGTACACCCGGACAATTTTGTCGCGACGATGATGCGCGAGGAATCCAAGGCGACCGGCTCACCGCTGGAGGTTGAAGAAGAGGAATCGATCGATGAGTACATTGCCAAGACGGAAGCTTTCGAGAACATGATGCGCTTTGGGTTTCAATCCAATATGATGGGGGACCTTCCTCGAGAGATGATCATGTTTGTGAAACACCCGCCACCCCAAATTCACGTTGACTTCCCGAAGCTTCGAGGGTGGCCTGAAGGAATTGACCCAACGTTCGCACAAAAGGTTCTGCACCGTGCTTACTTGGATTGTAGTGCCAACCCGTGGGTTGTCGCTGATAGTCTGCGCGACGGCTCGTATCACGAGAATTTGCAACCTGGTGACCTGTTAAAACGGTGGCGTGGAATGGATTCGCTGGCGATCCTTGACGCCAAGGGCAGTGCGCTGGAATACGGGGATATCATCGACGGTCGTAGAGAGGATACTGTACCTGCGTACGATGCTCGCGTTCGCTCCAATTTTGCCAATAACCCCAATCGAGCGGAGGTATATTTCTTTGGGACCACCCACGTCGCTATCGGCTTCAATGACTTCAGCAGTCTTCTCGCTGCCAGACTCCAGGAGAAGCCATCGGCCAGCACCGGCCCCTTACGTTTCGTAGGATTCGAGATGAGCGAGTTCGCAGTTGCCAAGTGCAAGGTCGTCGCGTGTATGCTGGGGTCACCTGACGTTTCGATCTCGAGCGTGATGGAGGTTTGGCTTTCGTCGACTTGGAGTGAGACCACGCTGGCCGAATTCCGGGAGTGTTTGAATGCAGTATTGAAAGCACTGCAAGGGAGGAGGGAAAACCCCAAGGTTATCGCCTATTTGAAGCACTGGGAAACGACAGAGACACTTTCAGCTTCAAAGGCGCGGTCAGAGTTCTTTTCTAATCTGGAGAGGTACAGCGAGAACTCGCTAATCGCGTCGAACGGTTTCCGCCGCGAAATCGACAGGCTTGATTTGATCCAGTACATGCTAACTGGCGAAATCCATGCATCCCCCAACGTGCTTAACGTGCTGGAAAAGGAGCAGGGCGGGTATGCCAATCTGAACGCTGGTGTTACTGACGGTGGCGAGCCAAGTGCGAAGAAGAACCATCGAAAAAAGAAAAACTCCAAGCAAGCTGGCGCCTCCCGACAAGTTGGCAGCGTTACGATGTGGAATGTTCCTGCTGGCGCCCCGCCTCTCGAAATTGACATCGCGTTTAATACCGTGAATTTTATGACCTTGGTGGAGGAGTATGCCGAGCGAGAAGCGAAGCAGAAGCAATTCCTGGACAGGCTTTCGGTTACTGATTTGTTCGTCATCCACATTATGACGAACCTTCGCCGTCTTCGTGATTTGATATTGGCGAACAAAGTTACTATTGAGGTGACGCATGGCGTCGTGAAGGCGGTTCGTGGTGCTGATGCGAACGACACGGAAAACAAAAAACTACTGGCACATATTGCCACGCTGCGTCCGTACACGATCTCATGGTCGAACGTTCTAGACTATTTCCTGCCCGAAGACTTCCACGACTTGGCACGTCGCTGCTCGATGTACGGCGATTGCATGCACTACGGCTACAGCATGAACTGGGCGACGCAGGTGTATGGCGCGTCGATTCTCGACTACAACCCGGAATTTTGCAAGGATCTTATCGACACGACGCTTGACGCGGCGCTAGGCTTCTCCGATAGCTCGGACTCGTCGGCTCCTTCACAAATGGATTTATTCAAGATGATGGGGCTCGACAAGTTGGTAGTTTTACCTTTTCGTGACCACCCGGTTAACGGCACGGGGTACGTTCTGGCCCAGATCTACAAGCAGTACTGGATAAATCATTTCATGAAGATGGGTGAAATGACTGGGAAGGCGGCGCGGCGTCTTGGCACTTCCTGTCTGCCGTCCAACCGCGGACTACAAAAGGGTGAAATGGACATGGCGATGCCAAGTCCTCTCTATCGCACGAACCTGACAATCTACATGAGCTGGTGCTATGATCCCGCGCTGCGTCTTCAGGGAGCCAACAACCCACTGGAAGTAGGTGCTGCCACTGACCGAGGCGTGATGACGGAGCTCATGAAGCACCTTAGCCTGGAAGAGAGACAAGCATTCTGGAAGGTCATGGGGCATGGCTCCAACAAGTGACCAGTGAGGGTCGTCGATGCTTCGTTCGCTGCAGTGGCAACTGGAAGACGAAAGTTGGCTAACGTGAACTATCCTGATATTTATGGGCCTTATGGCATCAGGATGATCTCTCCATTCTTATCGCGAGCCCAGCTTCTCTGCCTCGCCTATCAATAGATATACCCTTTTCATCTTGTATAAAGGCCTCACTGTCTGGCCTCCTTTCTTCCTGTCAACCCACAAGTGGTCACTCCTGAATTTGCGACTACTTCCACCAATCAGCAATGTCGGAATTCTCCAAGGTCGAGCCTTCCAAGTCCGCCTCATCGGCGCAAGTGCTTCCAACAGCGTTCATGCCGACCACCAAGGCGTTGCTCTCACCCCGATCTGCGCCTAACGGATGGAACAAGATTGAGGGCACGACGACATTCGCGTCGTCGTCAACGACGATGTACCGCTACGCACTCTCGCTGGACGGGGTGGACAAGCTCCACATTTGGCTCGAGGACTGCCAGAACAAGAAGCAGTGGTACGTAAACTTTGCCTACAAGGTCTCTACTAAGTACATGTTAGTTTGCTTTTCTAACACCAGGCTACTCCATTCCACCCAGGGGCTCAAAGAAACTAGTTCGGAAAGAGTTTGTCAACCTCACGAATGCCATTTCCGACTGTGAGGTGGCTGACTACGCGGAGGTTTGTCTACACTGCCCCTGAATTTCATGTTGAACCCCTCCTAACCGACTCTCATTATTCGTTTATTAGTTCTTCCGCGATGTGCTGGATAAGTCTACGGACGGTGCCTCGGACGTCCCGAGAACCTTTCAGAAGGTCAGCAACTACGAGTTCCAGCTGGAAATTTCGGTTGAGTACCAGGTCTTGGGAAGGCCCAAGGCGGCGACGTTTTCGTTCAGTCTGGAGCCAATCTCGCTCGAGCCGATCGATCACCTGGAGTCCAAAGTGCGCGACCTCCAAGAGCAGATGGAGGGCCTCGCTTCGGCGGTGGGCGGTCAAGGTGCCACAGCCACGGCATTCAGCGCTCCCGCCGAAGTGTATCAAGCTCGGGCGGTTCTTGCCAAGTCGGGAGACACGATCCTCTGGAGCGGCGGCCTTGCGGGCAGTGTCAATGCGGCACGGGAGGTTGTGCACCCTGGTACTTACCAGGTCACCGTGGTTGTGAGCCACGCGGCGAACGTCGCCGATAGCATGATCCAGCTCATGAAGGGCGCCGAGTGCGTCCAAGCGGTGTTCGCCAATTCCAACAGAGGCAAATTCGCCTCGACCACTCTGACGTGCGTGACTCGCTTGGAGAAGAATGCCGAGTTGACTGTGCGATGCCCGCTGGACCTCGCGGAAACGAGCTACATCACTCTGGTTCGCCTCGGAAACTGATCTGTAGGAACTTTCTGAAGTCGCTAAAGCATCCCACGGAGCGAGCGAAAAACACCCAATCGCGAACATTTTTCATCCAATCCGGTGCGTGGAGCTGCAATTTTACGCCCTCCGCGAGCGCGCTCATGAGATTTAAGCTGCTCGTGATCGTTCCAGCTCGTTGGTCGTTTTATCAACTACATGTATTAATACTTAGTATAGTACACGTAGAAGCCTCTGCCCTACTGTTGCCGCCCATCCACATGCTTTCCGCAGCACGTATCATTTCGACAACATGCATGCCCCTCCGTCAGCTGTTGCTTCGCTTATAGGGCCCCAATGTCCTGCTCAGATCCACAAAATCAGGAGAGCCTCATGACCCCGCTATAATAAGCCTTATTTGTTTGTGGCCTCAACTTCTTTCAAGCCATGATCTATGGCTATGGAGAGCAGCGAAAAACGTTTTGTACATGTATTTCTGAACTTGCCTTCGACTAGAAAGAATGTCCGAACTCAAGGCTTTGAGTACGACACGACCTGATGAAGGGGGCATGTACATATCCAGTGCTCATAACCTCAGGCATTCCACGTTTCCGTCTGTCTGAACTGTATATGCCTGTGCAAATGTATTGTGCTTTGCAAACGTTTTGTCGTTTTGACTTGAAGCTCTCATCGATTTATAATACCCCGGTAAGTCGAGGTCGATTTAATAAAACGAGGTCAAAGAAAGGGACAGATCGATCTACTTAAGCCGGCTAATAGCTCGACCTACCGTAATCTAGGTGTCAAGTGTCACCCCCCACCTGCAGGCAAATCTCAAGATGAGGATAAAACTGACATGCAGAATTTATGTATGACCTATGCTAGTCTTTAAGCTTCTACATACACTGACGCCGTGGTAGAAAAAAAAATCCCATTCCTTAATATCGAGCCCGGCAGGATGTCAAGCTTGCGTATCATTCTGTTGATCGTCTGGCTCAGCTACATTCACCATTCTTATTGTGTTCTCCATGTTAAACCGGTCGAGTCTAAAGTATGGTTTTCATAGATGTGCCGTAATGCTGTTGAACTACGTCATAGTTGTAGGCATTTCGTATTGTGATGGGGGTGGGTTGCATACATAATACGAGGGGTGGGATCGACTAATACACACAAAATGCATTAGAATATCCATGGTGACACTTAACATATCTGTGCAAATCCTGATCTGATTAATCAAATATGACCTTTTGATTGGCTAAAATATGGGGGTGACAGTTAACAACTCCGGACACTTAACACCTAGATTACGGTACATCCAAATCAGGGCTCGAAGTCGATCTCCTGCTGGATTTGTGTACCGACGAGGTCGATCTACGGTAAATCGATCCCTTTGCGTTTTCCAAAGCGCAAATCGAGGTCGATCTAAGTAAATCGAGGTGGTCCATTACAGACACCACTCCAACGTTTTACCCCCTTCAAGTTTTTAAGTTATAGAGGCTATACGATGCCGATATTATTAAAATCGAGAGTGCTCAGATACCACCTTTGACGACGGGACAATCTATATTAAAATGTCTTTAAGCGAAAGATGCTGGCGCCGCTCTGGAGGCTTGAAGTCCTTGACGTCCGCAAAGATAATCCCAGTCTTTCTGAAGCAGTTTAGCTGCTTTCAGCCGCGAGTCGACGGTGGCCGCTGCATTGATGATGTTCCGAATAGTTTGGCGAGCTGGAGGGGTGGTAAGTGCGAATTCCTTCTGAGCCCACCGAGCCAGCCGTGTAATTCAAACTGTGAACAATCCAGCGGGCGAGGGATCGGCGTGCGTCCTGTCGCTCCTAAACCTGTCTATCTTGCTTATTGTATCCAAATTGATTTGACAGAATATATGGCTATACCGTATAACCTTAGTTATGCAATACACCTGATCTGCAGTGTAGAAATGCTGTTTTTAGTGTCCTTTCTGGAGCCGTATAATAAAACCAAGTAACTCGTCGGGAAGGTTATAAAAAGACTTCCCAATCAAGCGTTGTGATTGGTCATATTGGGGTGTATGCCATAACAAGGAGTATTTCATAACTAAGGTTATTCGGTATGGGGGAAAACGTTGGAGTGGTGTCTGTATCTGCAAAGCACAATACATGTATTAATAATATAATACATGTACATGTATTGGGCCCGCTTAATTCCTGTAAACATGTACATGTACAGTCGATCCCCTCAGTAAGCGCGGTGGGGTTTTGGAAGCGATTTGACAGGACATTGGAAATAAGGAACGGTGATTGGCTCGTATTTTCCCGTTTTACTCAATCTTTTTTGACGGGGTATTTGAAGGTAG
The DNA here is from genome assembly GCA_024211575.1 of Phytophthora melonis. NCBI lineage: Eukaryota > Oomycota > Peronosporomycetes > Peronosporales > Peronosporaceae > Phytophthora > Phytophthora melonis. The sequence continues at coordinate 2,220,515 of JAMXKT010000037.1, read as the reverse complement.
CGGTGCGCTTACTGAGGGGATCGACTGTACAAGAGTTTGCGGAAACCCGCTTGGCAGGGGATACGCATACAGTCTCGGCAAGAGAAAATGCGAGACTGTTTGTTATTCATACAGTCCGGGGTTGTCTGGGACTGTATGCAGGTGAAGATCTGCATATGGCACGCATAGGACGCTCATAATTGCACACAGCGTGTCCATTGCAGAATGTTTGTCATGCAGAAAAACTGCGAGCCGTGGTTGATATCCAGGCCACGCTGGTAGCCACCGCATACACTAAGTACTCGCAAGTGGCATGAGCTCCTTCCTCACTTGCGCGCGAATGGTAGCACCAACCGCCTGTGCGGTCACCACAATCGAGCTGCCAGCACCATCAAGGGCGAACTCGACTCGCGAACCAGATCAGCAACGGCCGGGCAGCTTTCTGCAGCTCGCCTTTAACGCCAATGCATCTACGCACCCAGAGGAGAGCCACCTCGGAGGAGGCGCTGCCACTTGCAGCGGCGTCGGACCTGCAGCCGCCTGCCCCAGGGCGTCATCTATCGCGCCTTGATTCCATCACCCCAGCAAAGATTGCCATGGCAAACCATCGTAAGTGTTAAACAATCTCTGACCTAGTGGTCACGTACACTATGAAAGTGTTGGAACGATAGGCAAATAAGTTCAGCCAAGTGCTAGTGCTACACGCGTTTAAACATTCATTTACATTATAATAACCAGTTCTACTTAAGGTTACCAGCCGCGCTCCGCTTGGCTGGGAGCCCCTCCGGCGCCCACGCGCCTCGCTTCGCTCGGGTTAAAAGATAGCATGTACTGGCGAGCATGATGCTCGGCTCGCTGGAATGCTCGGCGCTGGGCCCGCCTCCGCAAATACCGCGCGGCCCTGCTTCGCGGGCACCCGCGCGGGTTTGCTGCGGCTACGCACCTCGCAACCGCTCGCCTCCGTTGGTCCTGGGTGCTCGCTCCTGTGTGCCAGCGCATTCTGTACAATATATAGCAACTCAAACGCACGTTAGTCCTTCTTGCCATCCCCGCAAAGCACGCGCGAACGCGAGCACGCTACATTTACCATTCCTCGCACGCCGGCTTCCGCTTCTCCCCTACTCGTCCTTTTCGCGAATGAGGAGTGGTGGAGGGGAGCTCGCAGCCTGGCCTGAGAGAGTGATTAGAGAACTTTAGAAGCTGGAACATCTCTTGGACTTGGAACAATAAATATCTAAAAAATATGGATAAAATCTAGATAGATTACGGATAGATTACCCGGCAGATGTTCCAATACTCAAGTCCAGTGGAACAACGAAGAGTCGCGTTGTTCCACTGGAACTTATTTTTGGATCATCCGTATTCATACGTTTTTTGTCAATTTTTGTTCCAAAACCACGACTTAGTCCAGCTTCTAAAGTTCTCTATTGTCATTTTGTTCGGACTATTCACGTCCCATCCCAGATGGTATCTGCCCATCACCCTCTCATCACCTTTTCCGAGACTGTATGCGTACATATTCACTTCCAAACCCGCTTCGTCGAAGTCGTCGGGCCCGTTCCGCTGAATCGTGGGAGATTGGATCAGTGGCTTCCCAGCCTTAGGCAAGTGCTCCAATGTCCGACCCAATCCATAAGCTTCCCTTGTGTAAGCCCAACTCGAACAGCAAGATTGTGACCTACAACGGCTTCCTTACATGAACCGTAGGGCTATTTGCAAGCATCAACAAAAGTGTTCTGAAGTATCGTAGGTACCGTTATGCAGTACACGAGCTGGGGAACTTCCCAGCGGGAAGCGTACAGCCAGTGCCTGGAGTCCTTTTGATGATCTGTAAGCTGTGAACATGTGGGTGAGTACCGCATTCCTTATGTCATCGCATACAGCCTGATTCCAGGTTCAAAACGAGTCCCGGCTAGCTAAGTTTGTCCAATATTCTGGCATAAAAATGTCTAGTCTATACAATTTTCAAGTATAAAGATGGTCTGTGATATAAATGCCTTGGTGCACACAAGTCTTCCCGAAGCTAAAATGAAGGTCTCTGATTGGCTGAATAGAGCTGTATGCGATGACATAGGGAATGCGGTACACACCTGTACTGTATACATGTACTTCAGTACATAGTACAGTACGTACGTATTAATACACCTGCGGTACCATTTGTATGCATCGCGGGGAGGGTTTTCTTTTCGATCGTGAGTTCGAGTGTCATTCTGCAATCTGCTTCACCGCGCGAACATCTTCAGAACTCTATCGCCGCCCGGTCCAACTCTGCCATGCGCGTGTACGTCACCCTCCTCGTGGCGGTAGCGGCCGTTCTTGCCAGCAGCGGCGTCGTGTCGGCAGCAACTACTTCGGGTCCGACCAAGGTGGCTCTGGCGTCCCAATTCGAATCAACCAACACTGCCCACGTCGACACCAGTGATGCGCGGTTCCTCAGGAAGCGGATTGTTGATGAAAGCGACGACGTGAGCACCGAAGAGAGAACTGTGTTTACCGACGTCGCGAAGAAAGTGAAGTCGCTCATGCCGAAGCAGAAGGCGTTGAAGTTGTTGTCGCAAAACGCCGACGACCTACTGACGAAGAAAGTTTCTCCCGATAAAGTCGACAAAGCTGTGGCGCGGTTGCAGCGAAGTGGTGCTACAAGTGAGGACGTCAAGAAGTACAAGGCTTTCGCTGCGAACTACCGAGACGAATGGTACAAGTCCCCCAACATTGATCCTTGGCATTAAGCTTCCTAGCTCGGTACTTTTGGCCGAATCACACAAGCTTTTCGTAGCTTAGTTTGAATGGAAACACCCTCATTTTACATGTTGTTGAATGGACGCGTTCGTGGCCTAGACGCGCTTACAGAGGAGCGCTGGGGGTTCTTAGCTCCATTATGTGCTGTGTTGCAGGATCTGGTGAGCTACGCGGCCACGATACACTGCCCGATGCGCAGGTTTGCAGGATAGAAGCGCCTCTTGAGGTAGAATGGCTGAGCCGGCACAGGAGTTTAGGCTGCTACCGCTTTGAAGAAAACGACGGAGTCGACGAATTGCACAGGTGCCGCGCCTACTCGACCTCATTGGGACTGATTGCTTTCCAAACAGCAACTCAATCAGAGGGGGGATTGTCGCTCGATTATGGATCGTACCCACGGTAGGGCTGCTCTCGATAGAGCGTTTGGTTCATTCCCACGATAGGCATGGTGAGGCGGGCATCGGATTGCCGCGCTGAAGCGAAATGGAAAGTAAGCTCTCGTTGCTAGTGGAAATAAGGTCATCCATATACAGTGTAGGAGGACTAACCAACTAAGCCTGAACCATGGAAAGTATGATTCCGACACCAAAGTACCCGTGAAGGTGTTCCGGTCGACTTAGGTAGATCTGACCGTGGACTCGTGCCTGAACTGGTTGACCTCGCGAACGCAGAGCAAGCGGTACAAAGGCAATGGATCAACAGGCCGGTACGAGCCGAAGCAACTTGCTGTCTCCGGGGTGCTGCAAGTCACGTGGAGTAGGGGCCACACGACCATCACTCCTGTATACTCGTGCCCAGTATGGGAATTCTTCTCTTATTGGTTAAAATGTCATCACCCCACAAAACTTTTGATTGAAGTGGGTCATTTTGTTGATGGAGCAGCGCTGGGCCCCGAAGTGCCAGGCGCTGGCGCACGAGGTCCACTTCGCACGATTCCGCTGCGAATGCTCGGGGCCGCGAGGAGAACCCGTCTGGGACAGCAGAGACCCCCAATGCTGTCCTTGGAGCTCGAGCGGGTGCGCGAGGCGCTGGCGCTGCTGGCGGCCGTGGCTCATCTCGACCACGCGGGCTGGAAGTGCCTGCTGCACGCGTACTGCACGCTTAAGTGGTGGCGTGACGGCGACCACGAGCCCCGGGGTGGCACATCGAGGTGCCCATCCGAGTGTCTTACGGCGCAGCGGTGGAGAACCTGGTGGCGGTGGGACACCCGGACCAGCTGAAGCTGATCAAGGGCACGAGGAAGATGGAGATGCCGAGGAAGGAGAGGAACATTCGACAGGAGTGGGACTGACTGCACGCGATGAACGTGGAGTCCGGGTATATTCGTTGCACCTTTGTGCTGGAGACGGTGGTCATGAATATCCAGGAGAACGGCAGCGTCACCGAGACTCCAGGCATGATGGAGAGATACGGGCTCTCGCTGGTGTCGATCAAGCCCATGTCGGCCTTGGAGAGTGGAGAGCCAGACAGGCTTATCGGCCCAACGTAGTCAACTCCAGCTCGGCAAGCTGGTGGTGCAGGCGGACGAAGCGTTGGGAAGCGTTGGGCCCCTTGGAGACTGAGGCGCTGCTCTCGTCGCTGGTGCTGAGCCAGACGACGCAAATACTTACTCCGTGGGTGCACTTGATGAGCAACGAGCACGATAATACCGGCATTTTGTGGAAGTGGCTGACTCGTACGGATGCATCTCGAATCGGGCGCGAACGCATTCCGCACTTCGCTCGCTCGAGCTCAACGATAGCGGCAGTCTGAGCCTGGCGGACGTGGAGGCTTTCCTGTCAATCTTGGATGCGGAGAACCTGGAGGAAGTGCTGTATGAATTCCTGCACGGCTAAGTGGAAGGAAGAGAGGTGACGTTGAAAGATCCCTGCGTAGAAGGATTGCACAACGTCGGTGTCGCGACGTCAGCAGCTGAACTTGTTTCAAAGCTCGCTGTCTAACCGAAGCCTCATGGACCCGTGACTCTGAACTAGCGACAGCTCGAAATCGGGGACAAAGAGTCCTGTGGACAAGGTCAACACCATCTCGCCGACACGAGCGCCAGATCCCCCTCCAAGTGTGGGCTTCAGGGGCTGGAGTTACTTCCTCTCCAAGCGGATCCTAGTCTCAAAAACAAGAGGCAGTTATGAGGCGAAAATTCCCCCTCGAACCGTGTTAATCGAGAAAGACGCGACGGAAAGACATTTGGTGCAGTTGTGTGGCATCAGCCAACGCGAGGCCCCCGCGCCGGTTACTTGAGCGAAATGGAGAAGATTGCGGCTATAAGACACGAAGCTGCAGCAGGCACCAAGCGTGCAAGGAAGCATCTGCTCGACAGCTAGTAGGAGACTTGGGCCAAGACGTGCTGATCTTCGAGTATGCAGGCCACAAGTTTACTTCCGCGGAGAAAAAGTGGAGGACACACCAGCTGAGGATGACGCAGCTTGGGAAGAAGACAGCAGTGACTCTGACGACGACGAGTGATACAAGTTGAAGTTGACCATCACTCCTAATATCAACCCTTTCAACCAGCCAATCACACGCCAGGTTGAAGTTACATAAATTCTCTCACCGAGATCCCCTTCCGTCATGTACTTATTATAATAACGCCGAAGAAGAAAGATGAGCTCGTCGTCGACTGCCGCCATGCAGCAGCGCTGGAGCTTCATGGACCCGTGGCGCAAGGCGCTGGAGAGTAAACTCAGTCTGCGTCAGGTCGGCATCGACAGCGAAGAGAGCTGGGAGCAGAGCCAGCCCTTCCTCGTACTGTACCTGCCATCGCGCACAGAGAGGACCTTCCCGGTTCAACGAGGTCGCCAGAGCGCAACGGAGCAATCATTTCAAGCCAGACTCCAGAATATACGAGAAGCGCTGTCACTGCTGGCTGCTGTGGCTCATGTCGATCCTCGAGGGTGGACGTACCTCCTGGCGAGGTTGTTCTACAGACCTGAGACGGAGTTTAAGGAGGAAATCCCCCCTCGTTTCCTCCTGATTATGAGGGATCAGGTGGAGGGAGATCTGGTGCAGTTTTGCGGCATCTACCAGCGCAAATTCCCCAGTGTGGCGTACTTGAACGCGATGGCGAAACTTGCAGCTATGGACCCAAAACTGGCGCAAGGAGGAGCAGGAAAGGAAATTGAAGTGCCGGTCCGAGTGCTTCTTGTCGGAGCGGTAAATTCAAGTAGCAGCGGCCCAGAGCAAGCACTGCGCGCAATCCAAGGAGCCGAGCGAGTCATTAAGCAGCAGTGGAGGAGGTACAAATACCTGCCGGTGGCCGCGGGAGCTATCAGAGCGACTTTTGTGTTGGAGCCGATGGTTGCGAATTTCTATCAATTTCCCCGGGCAAAGCTGACTCACCTGGCTTCCACCCTTGGAAAGCTGATGGCGGAGAACGTGTGGTTCTCGAGAGTAATGCTGACGCTGGAAAACGGCCAGCAATCCAGTCTTTCAACACTGGCCCTCGGTCAGCTGGTGACGACCGTCTTTGATAAAACTCGTCGGTATCCCGAGCTGGCCAACACCAAGTATCACCGTGACTCAAGGAGTGAGGCGCCAGAGGTGGCCCCACTTCAGTTGGGGGCAGTGCAGCTACGCTTCGATCGTTCACTCAAGCTCATAGATCGTGAAGCGATATTTTCTGCCGTTTTGATGAACCAGACGACAAAGGATCTCTCCGTGAATCTAAGGATGGAGCGAAGCAATGTGCCCGCGAATAAGCAGATGTGGATGTGGATGGCGTATGTGTTCTTCTCCAAGCGAGCTCGAGAGCTGTCTGCATTGGAGTCTCTTTCCCTATGTACCATCTCGAGCATGACTACAGCCGACATGGCCGCATTCACAGCTGTGGCGACGTCAGACCACCCAGAAGAAAAGCTCTGTGGATGTCCGCACGGCAGCTTCAATGGAAGAGAGGCGACCCTGAAGAGCGGTGCACAAATTCATCAAGTGGATATCACGCAAGGCCAGCCAGGAAGGGCCTCCCCCGCATTACTTCTTCCTTTCCCAACCGCAACTGCGCGGACATTTCACGATGATGGAGAGAGTGCAGTGGTGGACGCCATAGTTCCGGGATTCGGAAGATGCCGAGTTAAACGTGAAGATCTCCAGTTTTACGACGAGCTAGAAGTGAATCCCAGACCCCATTCTGTGACATCACTCACCATTCGGTTCGGTGATCACGTGCAGGCGAATGGTCTGCCCCATTTCCTGGCTACAGTTGGATCTTCGCTGAAGGCTTTGACGGTCGATGAATACATGGGAAACTTGGATTTGAACATGGTTATGCGATGTTGTCCCAAACTCCAACAACTATCGGCTCGCAAGAGCGTAGTTGACGTGAAGTTCAGCTTCAGCAAGTCTCGCGAGCTAGTCCAGCCCATAGTGTTTCCTCGCTTCAGCTGGAATGATATCCGAGAGCTCACAAGGAGCCTGAGTGACGCTTATATCCCCCTCGCGCAGTGTGTTCAGTGGTTGAGGATTCGTCTTACGAATTTGGACGACACGGCTGGATGGGTACGGTACGAACCAGCAATGGACGCTTACCTGGAAGATCTTTTACGCATGCTGGACTCAAACAATGACCTGGAGTATCTAGAAGTCACTGTACCATCCGAGTGTCACGCTTTCAAAAGCAGGTTTGAAAGCCACCACAACACACCCATTCGACGGGGTTTGCAGCTTTCAAGGGAAGTCAAAGCCGCCTTCTTGAGTGTACAAGGGGTAACGGAAGGGAACAAGCGAGCAAAGAGCAGCTCTCAGCGCTCGCCCCGTTTGCTTGTAGGAGACTTGGGGCAAGACATGCTGTCGACCATATTTGAGTTTGCGAGCCGTCGGGTTCGCCGTCAAGTTTACTTAGTACTTCATCGAAGAGATGGATGAAGATACGCCTCCGGAGGATGAAGCCGATTGGGGCGAGGCCGACTTTGACTATGAAACTCCCCCTTGGTTGTGCTGAAGCAGACACAGCGACTGGGCAGCTGCCAACCCACTTTGCACTGACACAGGTGATTTTGGTCGGTTGCAATACTTTCCGGTGACTTTGTGATAATGCAGGGGTGTCCAGTGTGGACACTGTCCACTTTGGGAGGTCGAGTGATGTCGTTGGATTGTGATTTTCGCTAATTCGTCATTGCATTTTCATTTTCTTGGTGGAGGCTACAAGTTGAGGTGGATCTGGAACCTATTCACATTTGATTTTTCGATAATCGGCCGCCATACTGCCCAAGACGATGGCCGCGTCCGACGCCGTGCTGGAACCCTGCTGGGGCTTCTTAGCTCCTTGGCCCGAGGCAAATTATCGCAAGATCGACGTTCTTGCTCGTGTGGCGCACGGACTTGATGGTGGATAGCGACGTAGTTTTCAATGCGCACCAACAACTTGACACTTGGATTGTCGGCAACATTGAAACGGAGTGAACTGTCAAGATATGTGGGTGGTATCGGTTCATCTCTACGACCATTTACTACTTCGAAGTCAGTGACCTAGAAGACGCCGTTGCCACTGGCGTGATTCTTCGCTACTGCCCAAACCTTCTCATGCCGACGTTCCACCAAGGCTTGGTCGATGTGGGGAGCTCTGGTTTGACGAACTTCATGTCTTCCGCACCGCGAGATCTGGATTGGGAAGACGTCAAAGCTTTTGTGGCTAGCTTCTCCGCATTCTCCGGCAATAATGGCGATCGTACCTACGAGCTAGGCGGTGTTCGCTAGCGTCTTTTTGCTCTACCTGCGATTCTGGCCGCTAATCACTACGTCCCGTAACTTGCGGCGGACGTGCCTGAAGAACATCAAGACTATCTGGGCCGACTTAAGCACTACGACTGCCTGGTCATCTGGGGCTCGCTAAGCTGCGTTTCTTACCATTATTGCAACGTCGGGGCGAGTCAAAGGCCGATGGCATTGAAGTGAGCGATTGATTCAGAGTCGAGACTGGGCCAACCCCGGCCGCCTTTGACTCGTCTGAGTTGTTGATGCTCCAGATTCGCCTTTGAGCGTAGGATCCCACCTCTCCGTTCGAATCAAACATCCAAAATGTTTCTCAGTGATCACAGTTGATTCTATTTATCATTTTTGGCATCATCCCGAACTTACGACGTCGTGCGGCAAGTTGCCGGATGCCTGTTGCCGCGACAAGCGGTACAAAGTGAATCTCAATCACTCTTCAATTTTCCAGCGACCGTAACCTACTGCCACGTGAAGAGAAAACTTCTGCAAGCGGTCATGCTTTCTGCGTGGATTCATCACTGTTGTGCTGACGCTGGCCTCGATCTCAGCAGCGATTGCCAACCACAGTTGGACTTGCTTAAGACCCCGGACGCGAAGATGGGGAACCCGGAGATAGCCGAGTGCACGACGTACGATGCACCACTGTGCTACCCTGGCGTCTGCGAAACCCCCGACTCGGCCAACGCGACCATCAATGTCTTCGTGAAGCGCGCTCCAGCTGCCGGCGTTTCTTCAAGGAGGACCGGGCTACGACCCCCACCAAGCTGCGGGTAAGTAGAGCTCAAGAGGAAGCCCTCCGCGATAGATTCCTTACCGTTTACTATGTTTGTGGTTTACTTTTTGTAGTGGACAAGCTGAGGCTGAGAATTTTCAACGACCTGGATGGCAAGGGTACTCGATGGATCACCGCGGAGTTGGTAAATGCACGCAGTTGGAGTGCAAGACGCCTGAGAGCGCGGGATCTGGGTCCTCAAACAAGAGTGGATTGCAGCCAGCTCAAGTTCCTTCGTGTGCCAAAGAGCTTGACGAGAAATTCGGCGACCTCGCGGCGTTCTCGACTACCAGCGCTGCTATGGATCTCGTGTCTTTTATCGCGGACCACGGGAGCGATTACACTACCGTGATTTACGGCATGAATTATGGGTCGCTGCTGCTGGAGCGCATCATGCACATCAATCCTCCTGAGGTGACGGGGTACGTCTTCGACTTCGGGGAAACGGCCGACACGTTATTGGACCTTTGTGCCGAAGACCGCGAATGCAGTGCTCGGTACAAGAAGAAAGGACTGGAGGCCAGTCTACGCTATCTTGTGGCCAAGCTCGACAAGACTCCCCTCTCAAAATGCTCCAAGCTGGTGAATTCGCTGCAAATAGGAGACGAGAGCGATCCGCCATCCTTCGCTCTGCGGATTCTACTGGCTATGTTTCTCCAAGACGTCAGCACGCGGACGCTCATCGCCCCCATTAGCTACCGGCTACTGCGCTGCGCCAAGAAGGACGTTAATGTGTTAGCATACTACGTCAAGACATTTAACGTCTCTATGAACCAAACTGATGAGCCCGCGTCCATTGAAGCTCGGCAACTACCGCGGCAACGGCAACGGCATCATCTACTAGCGCGACGAATACTCGTCCAGATTCCAGACCAAGCGAGCGTGTTGGTTATCAGCAGCGAATTGGAGTCAAGGCCTCCCAGCATGTACGCGAAGAGCTTGCGGGGGCCCTTTGGCGGCGAAAAGAAGGAGCTGGTCACGTTCAAGTACTTTGTGCAGAACAATTATGTCGTCGGTGATGTGACGGGAGCGGAATGTGGCGCCAAGATGATCGCTTCTTATGTGCAAAATGACGGCAACCTGGAGAAACTAGACAAGGCCTGCGTTGAGGAAGAGGTGGCAATGAACTGGACGACTCCAGAGTCGTTTTACAACTTCTACTTGGGCGCAGACGACGTGTATGACGGTGGGTTTGATGCTACCGTTATTCCACAGGCGGCGTAATCGCCGCAATGTAGGCGTGATATTGACAGTCTAGCGTCCAACTTGGACTCCAAGAGCCTTACGTTGCCAACCCGTGGCGTCTTGGTTTGCACAAGAAAGGTGGGCGGAATAGCGTATGAATTTCCCACCAACTGATGAAAAACACATACTTAAGTAACGTACTCGCCCGAATATAAGCCCCTCCTGAATAGAAGCCCGTCACAAGAAATACCGGTATAGATCGGTTCGTCCATACAAACTTCAAGACTAAAGTTTTGGAGCTGATAAAATATCTGAGAATTTCAAGCTTCTGGGCCTGCACTACGCTCTCAATCATCAGACACAATGCAGATAAGTTACATACAAATTCGCCGGCAATCAAGTGACGCAACCGCCGTGTATTGTTTGCCATCATGATTCGCACGGTATGGACTGTCAACCGACAATAACCCGAGCGCCTCAATCTCCAAGTCGGCGGCCCAAGCGGCAACGACGACAACGACGACAACAACGACGTAGAAGAATGCACTCCAGGACACTGCACCCACCCACCAGCCAGTGGCTGAGCGATGCCGTCATCGGTACCGTGGTGCAGCGTGTCACGCCTTCAGCTCACGCCAGGTCTCGTCGAGTGACCAGTAGTTCCATCAGGAGAGCTTGGCTGTAAGCTCGAAGCGGGGAAGGATGGCGCGTCCGATTGGGGGGGGGGTCAATACCGGAAGACGGACTCGGACGTGCATATACGACGGATCTGACCCCTTGCTCGTAGAATGACGGGGGCGCTTGGTGGGGAACTTGGGCTACTTGGGCCGTTGTCGGGGGATTCCGTGTGACAGAATCGCTGAGCATCGTTGCTCGGAGACCATCTTACGACGAATCTCAAAGGCTGGGAAGGCATGAGTCAACAAAGACTCCTACGTGAGCGCCGTCGGTTGACCCAGATTCGCTACCGAAGACAACGCGGATGCTCTCGAGAAGAAGGTCGCGCTGCTGCATCAGCAAGTACAGAAGCTGGAGTTTCAGCGCATGAACATTTCGTTCCGCACCCTGGAAAACACGCCTTCGGCGTCGCAGCAGAGTGGTTCCGCCTCTCTTTTTCGGTTCGGTCTGAACGGCTACGTGCCACGCGCAGAGCTCTATCACTCCGATAGATTCGACGGTCCGTCAGAATGCATTGTGCAGCGAGAGTTCGTAGTTGCAGCTATGGCACAAAACGTCGCCGTCGAAGTCCAACGTGGGGTCGAAGCGGTGATCGAGGAGTGGCGACTGGTGTCAATGACGCAGCCGGACTTTGATATCAGTGTGGTTCGCTTTGAGAACGGCCCAGGTGACACAATTGTTGCCACGACTAAAGTGCGCACCGTCCTAAGCGAGTGCACCTTACGCCGCGCGTTCCCTCACTTGGCTATCAGGTGATGCATTGAGCATATCGCTTAGAGACCCCATCAATCAGAAACCTTAAGCAACTATCCATCTCTCACACCGCGTTATTGACTCTGTATTCTTCACTATTGAATTCTCTAGGAACACGACAAAAGAAGTGACATGATGAACCGTTGGGATTTCCTCATCCCTTGGTGCGACGCCGTGGACTTCGGGTATGCCGGTTATTTAACCTTTGGAGCTGAGAAAGAGGCTTTCGATGTAAGAGCGTGCCGCCTGAAAGTGACTCCCCCGTCGAGGTCCAACGTTTGGGCGAGTCGGAAGAAGCGGGATCCTAACCATGAAGATTTTGACGACCAAGACGAGCAAGAATTTCAAGTGAAAGTCCAGCGAATGCGCGAGGGGCTGGCGCTTATGGCTGCAGCGGCCCACGTTGACAAAACTGCAGCGCGATATTTGCTTGAGAAACGGTTTGGAGATACACTGGGCCAGCCTGGAGACGAGAAATATGAACGAATAATCCCTTCTCGCTTCCTGCTCTCGTTTGGATCCCGAGCGCGAGGTGCGAGTTGTAACTCGTTGGAGTTCACCCTGGTTAGACTCTTCGGCGTTCATCAACGCACCCATCCTACCGATGAGTTCCTGGCCGCACTAAAGAGAGTGGGTGCGATGGTTAGTGGGTCTCAGTTTTGCCCTCACAGTGTCGATATCAAAATTCCAGTTCGAGTGGTGCTGGACAGACCTGACGGAGAAATCGACAGCAAGCTACAAGAAATTGCGCGAGCTGAACAGGTTATTCAAGAACAATGGAAAGGGTACGATGAAGCACAGCACATTGTGGATTCAGATAATGTTTTACGGTGCACGTTTGTGATGGAACCGATGGTGGCAGAAATTGGGTCTCTTGCAGTGGGAACAGTGAGCCAGTTGTTGCGAGCGAACGTTTGGCTTTCCCAGTTGTCATTGTGTCTTGGGGGAGACGACACACTGTGGTGTGGCAAGCTTAAATGGCGGGAGTCCGTCGTGGAGCGCATGACGTCTCTCTTCGGCAATACACGTCGCCACTCGCCCAAATTATACGATGCAAACCCCAGAGATCGTCAGATTGGTTGCGTCGACGTGCATTTGGACAACTCGGTGCGAAAATTCGAGATTGAAGCGATGTTTTCAGCGATGGCATTCAGTCAAACGACCAAGACTGTCAGGATGAACTTCAGCAAGTATTACCACGACAAAGAAGCCAGAGACCATTTGTGGCGGTGGGTCACGTACGGATTCTTTTCTCAACGAGCGTGTTCCTTCTCCGCAGTGGAATCGGTCAACATAATTTGTCTCGACTCGATGGATGATAGTAGGAACGCAAGTGTGCTATCCCGGCAATATCCTGAGCAATATCTATGTGGACTACCGGGAAAAGAAATGACAGGTCGGTTCGCCACTTTGAAAGCCGGAGCTTCTATCCGAGTCAAATTTCGGGAACACGGAGAGCTGGAATTCAGCCCCAAGGCGTTGATATCAGCAGCTCCTATCGACTTTGTCCGGACTATCAGCGATGACGGTGAGAGCGCGTGGCTGAACGCGTTTATTCCTGGCTACGGCCATTGCCAGATCCAGCGCAGTGATGTGGAATACCGCAATTTCGATGGGGTTGAACGTAGGAAGCGTGGCTTAATGTCACTAACGCTGGGGTTCAACACGAGGAAGAACGAGAAACCCTGGGGGCTGTCTGGTTTGATCGAGGCAGTCGGGCCCTTACTAAAGTCGTTGACGCTGGGTGTTGCCAATCTTAATCTTACCCCCGACACAATTCTGGAAAGTTGTCCGCATTTGCTCGAGTTGTCGCTGTGCGGAGGCGTCCTGGAAATGTATCTGGACTTTAGAGAGTACCGTACCCGCGAGAAATGGCCACCTAGCATCCTTAATAAATGGCAGGACATTCCAGCACTATGCCGGGTATTGATGAAGCCGCAGTATTATCTCACCCAGTGCTTGCGACGTCTACGTGTACATCTGGACGAGAAGGCAGCCAGCCGCGCTCACCGGGTGGGACCCTACGACGACGCACGGTTTAAGAGCGACTGGAAGGCGCTGCAGAGAATGCTGAAGAGTAACCGAGTGCTGGAGTATCTGGATGTGGTCTTGCCTTACAAGTGCCCGGAGGTTAATTTTGCCAAGTATCATCTCAACCCGATTAGTGAGTATGCGGAGGTGCCATTGACGAATAAACTGGCGTTTCTGGGTGGCCTGTCGCATCGAAGAAACTCTGTCGGGGAGTCAAACCAGCTCAAAAAGGGCAAGTTTCAAGTAGTGCAATCGACACGCCTTCCTGAACTGGACCAGTTCCTATCGACGCAGATCTTTGAATTTGCTGCCGAGCATGCACGCCGAAAAGTGTATTGTCACGTGCAATCAGAGGCTGCCAGGCGCTGGGAGGACAGCGAACCCGTGTGGATCTAGTCTTAGCTTTATCGAAAGAGTCGGCATTTTTACAATAATTAACACAATCACGAGTTTTTGACTACACGATTGAATCTGGCCTCATTAAAAGTTTATCTGTTCCACTTTGAAGGCCTACCACGCAGCTTCTTTAGGTAATTCGCCCTTGTTTCTGGAGTCGCCATTGTCCTCGGCCTCGATGCTGCAAACGAGCTTCTTTCATTACTGGGATCTAGATCTCAATCTGCCGCCAAAGCTCCGATTCTGCTCAAGGCCTTTGTGTATCTCTCACCCAGCAACACAAAATATGAATCTCACACTATGCTCCCCCGTCATGTAGCGATTTGGTTTTTACCGCATTTGAAAAAAAACAGATCGATGAAAGCATGAAACAATTCACTCCCAGGGTTTCTAACGTTACTCCACAGTGATCGGATCGGAGATACCGATATGCAGCACGGCTCACGTAGAAAAGTTGTGTCTCTTTCTATTTTGAAAGAAAGCAAAAACAAAGCAATGGATGAATCTAACGAGGTACGGGAAAAAAGTTGTTTTTCCTGCATGCGCAAAAGTGTCGATGAACACCTATAACTTTATCTCGGTTTCCTCAAGTCGAGCGCTTATCTCCATAATACCGCTTGTGTCTCGATCATCCGTCGCCATACTAATAACCTTACCGACAATGCGTGCCAAGTCTTCAACTTCTGTGGCGCCGTGCGTCAAACACTCGTAGTCGATCAGCACGAGAGGCCTCATCAAGTTGCCTTCGTAGTCTAGCCTCAGGAACCACCAATGGAAATAGTCCGTGACGATGGCCATTGCAATTTGTGGCGGATAGCTGTTGACGATCTCCATCGCCACTATAGCCTGAGCAAATCCATTCTCCATTCGCCCCAATTGCAGCTGGTCTTCTGGTAGACGTGCGTGTTCATCAACTTCACCCTCGTCGTCCTCTAGCGTTATTGGATCCGTTGCCTCCATCACGCAAATGTATTTGCCCCCACGAGATATCATAAAGTCAGCGTATCCCGTGACATCCAAGACACGCGTATTGCTTTCCAGATGATACTTCGGCTTCAAGTTCACGCCTGAACCAGCGCTCACCGCGTGCTGCAGGACATTGGACACCAGCAAGTCAACCTGGCGAGACTCATCATCGAGTGAATGCGTGACGAGTGCCCTCTCACGAAGTTCACTCTGAAGCCCGGTCGCCAAGCTTGGGTGGACGAGTTGACTCGACTGCATGTACGATTTGGTTTCGTATTGATTCCAGAGCATCCACCACGAGATTCTCGACAGCGGAACTGGACCTGTTTTACCTTCGCTTGCCAACACCTCCAGTAAATCACTTACCACATCCAAGTGCCGCGTGCGCCGACCCAAGATCGGAATCATCGACTTTCTTGGTGTGAAGCGCGGAGTTTGTACCAACAGGTGGAGATTCCTCGTCTCGTCGTCTGGAACCCCCACGAGAGCGATCGGGTCCCGAACTTCCGCCCCCGGTCGCAGCATACACTCGATATTATCCGTAACTCGACCCATACCGAGTGCCCGTGAATCATCCTCCTCGCCGAAGCCGCAGCAAGCCCACTTGCCGTCAGGTCCAATAGGAAAGAAGACTCTGAGACCTTCTTCCGGGAGCTTGGCCGCAGTGGATACAGCTGTGTATAACGCCCGTAGCGGCCCCCTAATGTCAATATAAATGCCAAGTTCTCCTTCGTTAGAACCAATCACCACGCATCGGAATTTTCGCACTGCCGACGCAATGAGAGCATGGTAGCATCGAACTCCGAGCACACCACTAAAGAGATCGCCCACTCGGTCGTGCGAGTCGAGCAGAAGCTCTCGTTTCAGAAGATCTTGAATGCCGTGGGTCTCGCCCTTGCGAAGAGCGTCCATTTCTGGCGAATCCAACGGGAGAAACTCGCCGTTCCGCTTTGCTGGGGACAACAGCACGCTCTCGGCGCTTGCTTCGATGATGTAGTCTGGTAGAGCTGTCTTGATGTTTACCTTGACGTCGCTGATCCTGTCGCTGGGACTCGCGTCGACTATGAACATGGAGTAGTTGTAGGCTCCCACAACCGCGCAGATCAGTGCTGACGCCATTCTTGAAAGAAAAAAAAATATGGAGAATGCATCACCTGAACCTGCCAAAACCAATACGGAAAATATCGTTTATGGAGTTGAAGTTTCTGAAAAAACAATGTCTGTTTCAAACGATACATACTTTAAATATTTCTAATACTCTTTTAACAAGTGGATGTCTTATCTTTTTTCTTGAAAAAGAAACTCTTGATTAGTGCCCGCTCGTGTTCGTAATAGTGCTGGAGAGCCATCGGGCCCCTCAAATTCACTTTCGAATTCTCGTCGCCACCCGCCTCTGAAGCCAAACATGATCCTGCATCTGCTTCTATTGATCGACGTTGCAGTCGCATCGATACTCCTTGCGGTAGCAGCTACTATCGACCACGACAAGGCGCAGCTGTTCGCGCAGCCCGACCCAATCACCATATCCGAGAAGGCCGCGCTCAAGTTCAAGCCAAGTCTCCAGATCTTGAACGGGTGTCATTCGTACCCTGCCGTCAACGCAGCGGGTGAAACGAGTGGCGGTCTGAAAGGGACAGGGGATCAAGACGAAGGCTGCAAGGGGTCAAGCCTCTGCTCCCAAGTGTACGCCCGAGCCGGTTGGCACAAGGATCTCTGGGCGATCATGTACGCGTGGTATTTGCCTAAAGAGAGAGGCTTCCAGACCTTTGGAAAGGGACATCGTCACAAATGGGTGAGCGCAGTCGTGTGGCTCGACAACCCGGCTTTAGAGACACCCAAGGTACTCGCCATCTCAACGTGGAGGAGGATGAAGTTTTCAAGGACGGCCCGCCCAAGTGTCGGCGTCATAGGTGCGGCCCACCGACTTGTGATTTTCCTTTCGCGGAGCTTTTCAACGGCACGAGTGCCAGGCTCACTTACGAACGCTACGCCTTTGATAACTTCGGATATCACATGGTGCGCCCGGTCTCGGCTTGGAATAACGGCACCGGCGAGTTTCAAGACCTCATCATGTGGGAGCAGCTGACGGACGAGGCGCGCACTGCTCTGAGCGAGACTGACTTCGGAGACAAAGCGCCAGTCCCGTTCATCGATGCCAACTTCAACCGAAGCATCGAGATGGCCCGCCCATTCTTTTAAAATTGTTGCCACTCAGCTGAGGTTGTAAAGCTGATGTAGAACAGTGAAGGTTGTAGTTCAGTGCGTGAGACCTCAAGTATTGATTTGAAGATACTGTATTTTACGGGAGGAAAGGGCAACAATCCACACTGTTACGACTGCAAACGACCAGAAGCTAGCGACTCCCGGGTTGAGCGACGCACAAAATGTCGGGCATACGAGACATCGACTCCACTCTGATACAGTTCAAAAGAACGGACGGCCCTACAGTGAGATAATAATGTGATACACAGCGTATTTTTACTGGGATAGGAAGCAACGTTAGTGCTGCTATCGCAGACCAAATAGGATTATATCCGTGGTACGTCAAGTCAAAAGATGACCCCTCTTGACATCTAACTGGTACATCTCTATGAAACCGGTACGACTCCGGTGGCGCACTGGGACCTCCAAAAGGCTTATATGCGTGGGCAGCCTGAACCGGTACGTTACCCATCACATCGGTATGGCCACGGTGCCGCACTGGGCCTCCAAAAGGTTTATATGCGTGGGCAGATTGAACCGGTATGCGTCAGTAACATTTATCGAATAGTTGTGGTGATGTAAAGTGAATGATTGAAGCGGACGAACTGCTGCAGAAGCAAACAAAGCAAAACATTTTCATTTTCTACAAGCAGCAAACAGATCTCGAGCAAGGTTCGTTTTTAGCACTGTGTATAAGCACCGCCAAGGCATGCCATACATCTACGGTGAATGACGGGGCAGGAGATGCCCTTGGTTCGTAAAAAAAAGAATCATGGTAATAGAAAGCGTTTATAGCAAAAAACCTCATATCCCAGCCTTCGCGGAGCCCTAGTTTTTTTGAACTTCAGATTTTTGCTTCCTTAGCTTACACTATATTCTCAAATCCTCTGTACTGTACTTAGTGACTACGGTAGTTGCCAAACCACGGTAGGATCAAATAAAAAGATGGTGTTACCAACTCTCTTGATTAGTTGTAACCCCAGTACGTAATAGTTCTGAAGGACATTAGCCCTCCAAGCTCACTTTCAAATTCGCTTCGACGCCTGAATCTGATTCCAATCATGATCCTTCGCTTGCTTCTGTTCATCGGTGTTGCTACTGCTTCCGTAAGCTTTGCGGTAGCATCTACTATCGACCACGACAAGGTGCAGCCGTTCGCGCAGCCCGACCCAATCACCATATCCGAGAAGGCCGCCATCAAGTTCAAGCCGAGTCTCCAGATCTTGAACGGGTGCCACCCGTACCCTGCTGTCAACGCCGCGGGTGGTACGAGTGGCGGGCTGAAAGGAACTGGAGGGAAGGACGAAGGCTGCAGGGGCTCCGGTCTCGGCTCGCAGGTCTACGGCCGAGCTGTTTGGTACAAGGACCTCTGGGCCATCATGTACGCCTGGTATTTCCCCAAGGACAAAGGATGGGGTGTCTTTTCCGACGGCCAACGGCACAAATGGGTGAGTGTAGTGGTGTGGCTCGCTCTCCAAAGTCAGTCTCGCTCAGAGCAATACGCGCCTCGTTCGTCAACTGCTCCCACATGATGAGGTCTTGAAGCTCCCCGGTTCCCCTGGTTGTAGTCGTTCTCAGCGTGTGGTACGAAGGCTTGTTGTTAAACCGCTCGTAAGAGAGCATGGCTGTCGTTCCGTTGAAGTGTTCGACGAATGGTGCAGCACACGCCAATCCACCGCGGCGGCGTGAGCGACACTTCGGTGGACCGTCCTTCAGAATATCATAGCCACCCTTCCAGTTCCAGGCCGAGACGGCCAGTATCTTGGGTTTCTCTAACTCAGTGTTGTGCGCCAGTCCCGTTCATCGATGCCAACTTTAACGCCACTCTCGAGCAGGCTCGGCCGTTCCTTTGAGGTTGTCGACGGCCATCACAGGTTGTCCATAATTTAGGGTTCACGCAGAGCTTTGTAAGTGATAAGAAGATGAATGTCACTCTCAATTTATTCCGAGCATCGCAATGACTCATTAGGCCACTATTCCGTAAGAACAAATTTCACGTTTTGTTTCCTGCCACTTGCGACTGGGTAGACCACTCACCGTCATGTCAAACGTTCACCATTTGGAGAAAAGAAAAAAAAGCTCGAGCCAAATCGATGGCGTTGAAATTGATCTTGGGCCTATTCCTCGGCTCCTTGGTGCCACGTACACGCACACATGAGTCGTTGTCACAACGACTCATGTGTGCGTACCGAGGTCTAAGTGCTTCGGCCCAACACAAGTTCCGTCACCTTCATTATCCACTTTGCTGGGCTCCTGCAAGCCGACCTCTGTATCAATCCTTGCACAATCGCTGGTCTGGTGTAAGAGCCATGTTCTGGTCCACGTCCTGCTGCTAATGTTGATCATAATTAAAGGTGACTGTGTTGCTGGCATTATTTAAATGTAGGATCGGTAGATTTTATTTGTGATCGTATACGGAACTGATCGGAGATTGGAACAGGTGTCTTATCTTGGTTTTTGTATGGGCCAAACATATGTTACGGTAGTGAGCGGTTGTGAGGAGCGTAGCCATAGCAAACCCGCGCGGGGTGCCCGCGAAGCAGGGCCGCGCGGTATTTGCGGAGGCGGGCCCAGCGACGAGCATTCCAGCGAACGGACCCGTTGCCGCACACTCGGAGTTAGTTTTCTTTATGCGGGGGTCTGGGGGTGCAACCCCCAGCACACCTTTTGGGAGATCTGTTCAAATCTCAGATCAGTTCCGGATACGATCCAATCCGGAGGTAACCGTAGGATCGATCTACATATATGTTTGTAAGTTACATGAAAGCATCGGAAGTCTAATGACTAAGGGGACGACATACTGGATCCGTGTACTCCGCGGCGAACTGGGATAAAGCACCGATTAGGAAAAGGAAGGAATACTCATTAATAAACCCCAAACGACAAGTATTATCATGCACTGCTACTACTAAGCAACTACAGCATGCAGTTCAGCATGCACGACACACCTTGCATATTGTCAGAAATAGTCTTCGGGGAATCCGTCGCGGAAGTGAGTGTAGTCAAATAGCTACTCTCAATTCTCCGGGATCTCTGCCTACCTTTGCATGCAAGTTTGCATCGCTCTGAGGCCGCCAAGTATTTGCTGCCAACGCTATGATATGACTTACTGTAACTAGTTGTAACGCAAGTTTTACTTTTATTTTCTTTGAGGTCATTGTATTCACCAAGACTTACCATGTACCAGGCAGGCACCTTGAGTACTCGAAGACTGAACTTTAGCATAGCGCGATAGCCAGTTGACCTGGGCCACAGCGGTCGACATTTTTAATTGCTTAAAAGCATTTTCTCTTTCCACCTAGAAGCATAGCGGGCGATGCCAGTGACCTCAACGTAGTTGCTTCTACGCTGGTTCTCGGGCGAGTTGGTCGCGCACGTTTAGGGCTCTGTCGAGCCGCTAAACTGCGGCTCTCCCAATTCCAGTTTGTGTTCGGCAACAACTCTGTAAAAGGTGGCTAGAGAGATCTTAGATTTCGTGAAACTGGTGGGCGTTAAGCAAAGCTGCTTGTGTGGTCGAATAGCTCTTGGTCGTCATAGCGCTGCTGCAGCACTAGCATACAAACCTCAATAGAAAGTCAGTACCCTTTTGCAATTTTCCACCGACCTCCATACATTTCTCCTAGACTACCCATTTGACTTGAAAGGGGTACGGTTTTCAAAATGCCCCATTAGCCGAACCCTGACTACTGGGTATCAAGTCTGCTGATCACGATTTATACACGTCTGGAACAATGATACATGTACATGTACAGTACTGTACGAGCAGTATAAAGGAATGCATGGCATTGGTAACATAACGCAATCGTTGAACACCCTTACGTGTTTGCCATCAACGATTGCGTTATGTTTTACCAATAAACTTTTAGGAATGTTTCATTCGGGGGCAGGTTACACAGTGTTGGCAAAAAATATGGAAGGATTTTTATCCGAATAAAATAAACTATAAGAAATAAAAATATTTTTATTTTGTTTTATGTGATTTTAAACTTTTTATCGAGAAAATCCCGCTTAAACAGGGAGCTGCAGAGGAACTGTAGTTGCGCGATAAAAAATTAAAAATCACATAAAATTGAAATTAAAATATATTTTTATGGTTTATTTTATTCGGATAAAAATCCTTCCATATTTTTTTGCCAACACTGTGTAACCTGCCCCCGAATGAAACATTCCTAAAAGTTTTATTGGTAACATAACGCAATCGTTGATCGTAAAGGTGCTCAACGATTGCGTTATGTTACCAATGCCATGTATTCCTTTATACTGTTCGTAATAGTAGCCTGTGTCCTCGCTGCAAACAATCAGAGCACAGGCGGCAAGTGGCACAGCGAGCGCGGTCTCCAAGCCATACCATGCAGCCCGGGGCCATTCATCTCGCCGCAAACCAGTGGTGCCATTGATCGGCTTAAAAAGGTATAAATCTGTCCAAGTTGCCCCAGCAGCTCTGAGCTTTTAGTTGGTCAGGGCAGATTGGGCAGAAATAAAGATCTCTGATTGGCCCAGAGAGTTGCCCTACTTAACCTGCCCCCGAATGAAACATCCCCTTACAAGTGCATTTCCCATCAATGGTTACGTGGTACCGGTACACCATTTCTGGCTCAAATTGAGAATTTCCCAGTTCAAAATAAGAATCGCTAAATTCAAAACGAGATCGTGGATGCGTGATTTGATGCTCTATTGCTTAATGGGATCAGCCTTTTGAAGGCTGATCCCATTAATTAAGCAATAGAGCGGCCAAGTGGAGCAAATCTAATAATATAGTATAATATGCTGAAATAGAGACTATTAGATGCTATGCATACCAAAACATAGAGGCTTTCTTTGAGCAGTTCTTGTTTGGATCTTGAAAGTTCTCAATTTGATCCAGAAATTGTGTAAAAAAAGTTACTTGGAATCCATCCTCACCATCCCATCTCCTCCCAAGTGCGGGAGATTTGTGGTGTTGGAACTTGCCCCCAAACGCATTTTAGATTCAGCTCTCGAGTCAACAGGCCGACGAGCAGAAGTACCTGTGTGCCTGTTCAAGAAGAGACGAAGAATGCAGCTACTGCATTTGTTACTCCTGCTGCTAGCCACTTGCATCGCTACGTCTGGCGCCATCACGGCAGCAGGAGACCGTGCATCTACATTGCAGACGACCAAGGCGCGTCCCAATAACGCAGAAGATCTCAAGGCAGTGTCCCACGGCAACGAAGACGTCGAGGAGAGAGGAGGTTCCATCTTCTCCAAAATCAGAAGTGTTTTTGGGAAGAAGAATACCGGTACCAGCTCCGAACTCGCTAGCATGCCCAAGAACCCTGATGTTGTCACAGCTCTGGCAAAAAGTCCGACCGTGAAGAAGCTTGAGACTGTTGCGGCCAATAACCCACAGTTCTTCACGAATTTGGCAAAGGACCCTGAAGCGCTCAAGAAACTGGCAAAGAACCCTGAAGTCGCAAAGGCGGCGGCTACCCTTGAGAAGTCGAACGTCAAGATCACTACAAGCGACATCAAGCAGCTCCGATCGGCTGTTTCCAAGGACCCTGCTAAGGCTAGCAAGCTCGAACAAGCGTTTTTGGTATTTGAAGAGATACTGCAGGAGACGATCATGGCTGGGTTTACGGGAATCATCTTGGTTCTGTTGTGCTTTTGACCGCTACCGCCGTTGCGGGGGCGTTCACTACTCTCACCACTAAATAAAGCGACGTTCCTTAAACTCTAGCTTCATATCATCGGCTATTTTGACGATATGCATCATACCGATACAGGTTAAAAAAAAATCAGCGGGGCTGGATCAGCTGATCTTGATAAACGTACACTGTCGTATCAATATCATATCAATATCATATCAAAACAACAAATACTCTATCAATGAAAGTGGTTGTGATAAAGTTTACGATTTGATGGGTTCAAATACCTATGTTGGTACATATTGTGCTTTGCACGAACTTTGGCATGCGATTAAGGCCTCTAAACCAACGAGCAAATCCTTCCCGATGATCATATCTACCAGCCTAACTCTAAGCTAAAGTTAAGCTAATCAACCACTAGTCCCAAGCACAACGCAGCGCAAGAATGGTGCGGTTGCCACTGCAAGAATAGATAAGTTGTCGCTGCAAGAAAACAAGCTGATGAGGCCCCGACAGAATGGCGGCAACTCCTTGAATTATAGTGAGCTCCGATTTCGGCGGGACGTGGGGCCTTGCGCGTTAAACCAAGGTCGAGTTTCATTTCTTTTGCTACTTTACGGCATAAAGTAGCAAAAGAAATGTCTGGTAGTGGAGGAGGCGCTGACATTATAGCTGCTTGTAGCTCCTCGATATAAAGACACGGATTTTCTTCAATATTGTACACGTAGTTCAGTACTATAGCCAGCGCATGTCACTCGAGATCATGATCGAAAGCAATCAGACGAAGCGAGCGAGTTAGAATTAGAATGTCAGGACCGTAGTATTGTCAGATTTACTCAAGCCATTCAACGAAAGTAGCCGTAACACAAGGTTAACTCGTTGTCTTAGCAGCTATTCTATCTTAAATCAACGAGTTAGCCTCCTAACTCAATGATGGGCTAATCGCCGAGATTTGCTAAAACAACGAATTACGTCGTTGTTTAGACAGAAAGCATGCAAGGCACAATAATATGTACTATTAATACTTGTGCGCACCACCCTACCTCTAAGCTTCATCTTTTCGAGAGCCCTAAGAGAACAAAAGAGTGCAGCTCCATCAAATTGGGCGCAGTAGCAACCGGTGTACCCATTGATTCGAGGGCACTATATGCATATATCTTTTGTATCAATATCAGGTGATATCACTAGAAGCTTGGGATCAGGATCATTGCCCCCGGTCGAAATGCTATTCCACTTTTTGTCAACACTTTCACTCCACATACTGCGCAATTTTCTACTACAGTACGTACTATACATACCAAGGCGCAACAACATGCTGAAAACAATCTACCTCCTCAAGACCTTGCATGGCGTTAATTAAAGTCTACATTATTCCACGTTTCTTTCGCTACGCCTCGTTAGTAGACTACATGTAGTTGCCGGCGAATTTCAGTGTTCAGGGGACCTGGCAAGGGGTGTTACGCGTGCAACTCGCTTGGCAGCAGTCGTCGAATTCCATAACAAGCTGGATCTTGCAGCATCCGCCGACCTGCGAGTTTTTCTCCGAGCCGGCAGGACCACAGGCACTTGCCCTGCATGTTTGCGCTTCAGCGGGGGCAGATACGGCGGCCACGACAGCGAGAAGAACGGCGATGGAGGTGAAGAAGTTCATCTTGGTCGGTTACTTGGGGGCGGTTGTTGAATTCTTGGCAAATTAAGAACTGGAAGAGCGAGAGCTAGTAGCACAAGCACGCGATAAGTAGACATTTCTCTGCAGTGTTGAATGAACCCATACTTCAATAGTTTGGCTTACTTTACGGCACATGGAATGAATGAATGGTACATGTAACGTAATTTTGGATGACAAGCTCATCCTTAAGGGGATCGGGGGAAGACAAATGTACCGGTACATGGATTTATCTTCTGGTAGGGCAAACATTGCTTGGAGACTTATGCAGTACTTGTACATATAGAGCTGCATCAGCTGTAGATTCTTGGTTGAATGAGTTGTAAACTTCGCCATCCGACTGTAATGCTGTGAGCCTTACAAAATGCTGCAGAAGTTTCCTGCACGAACACGGACAAGAGCCAAGAGATGCTCTGCACACTGAACTTTCGGATGGTAATCCTGGGATAACGAAATACACGTTGACCTGTAGATGCAATCACGTGAGTCGTTATCGAGAACTCGAATTATGAGATTCACAACTAGTATACTATACTACACTTTCGTGATGACCCAGATGGCTGCATTAATAGTAAGTACTACCGGTAATATTAATTATGGCCCGAGTTACTATATTCTTATCGAGAGATATCTGTTTTCATCAATTGATTAATATAATTTTACTTTTACATTTAATAACTAATCAAAAACCGATTATAGCAACATAAAAAATAACTTTTTAACAATTAAAAAATCAATTATTGGTTGTAGGGTATATGCGAGAGAGGTCAAGCGCTTGCTTCAAAGCTGCTAGACAGAAGTTTCGGTAAGCAACTCGACAGTGTTCGAGTGGCACAAGAAGCAGAGACGTGCTGCACTTCTCCGATCTGCTCACCCCGCTCGTGGATATCCTCCTGGTTCGTGAGCAAGCTGCATAAATCCACCAGTTCGAGCATCTTCCTCATTTAGGAATAGCGTATCCATAGCTCTACTCGGATATACAGTTTTTGAGCTGCAGACCGACAACGTCTCGTAGAACAAGTCGTCACGCGCGATGTACGCGGCCGGCTCAGAAACCTTATGAGCTCTAGACACCACACCATTCACCGCATCGGACACCTCTACACCTTTTCAACTTCAAAACTGCAAATTGTATAGTTCACCAAAACTCTTCAACAGCGGTGCGTTCGACTCATCCGACGGGCTTGTAACCAGTACCAACTCGTCTCACGTAGCCGAGCCGCATGCATCACTCGGCAGTGCTGCTCCTGCTCATGTTGCGTCTCGCCGTCGATCTCAGTGTGGCTTTGGTTGATTCACAAGCCGCTGCAGCCCTTAAGTGGATAGATGTACTTCAGTGAAAAAATTCTGTAGAGTCAATGCGTATTCAACGTCACTACCTCCGGCACTAACTACGGTAGTTTATTACCGTCTTTTGGAAACGATGAAGGACGACTACTGGTGCATGTACCACCAATATGGTACACAAATGCCTAAGTGCGCATTTTTGGTAACAATTCTTTTTGCGAACCTACCACTATCTTGAAAATCTCTGAGCGCCATCAAAAATTCAAAACAAAACCGCACACAAATGTCGGACGAGGACTATGAGGCGCTAGCTGCGAAGATTGAGGAGCGTTGGGGCTTCCTCGTGCCTTGGTGCCAAGTGTTGCAGCCCTGCATCAGCCACCGCTACGAGGCTCCAGTGGGGCAGTACGAGTGGGAGCTCCCGGATGTCGTAGTGAACGTCACATGGCCTCGACGCGAAGTTTCGGACGACGAATCGGCTTTTCGTCGACAGTTCCGATAGGTGCGCGAGGCCATGGCGCTGCTCATCGCAGTGCAACACGTCGACGAGGACGCGTTCAACCACCTGGTGGAGGAAAAGTGCGGCGTTGTCATTGGGGAAGACGGGGACGAATTCCACGCCGCCGCCTTTGCACCCGAGTTCGTGGTCGATCTGGACGTGGGGGCCAACGAGATCGATCGGAAAGTGGAGTACGACTTGGTGCGACTGTGCGGAACCGATCACCGACTACACCCGAGCGAGGAGTACCTCGAGGCATTGAAGAAGATTGCAGCTTTTGACGATAAATTGAAGCCTGGTGAGCCTGGGGTAGAAATTGAGGTGAGTGTGAAGTTGCGCTTCAGCCGCCAGTCAGCGACTCAGGATCGTTCGATTGCCAGTATGTTGCTGGATGTGGCCAAGGCGGAGAAGGAAGTTGACGCACAGTGGAAGGCGTACGAGAAGGAAGGAGGTGCTGCGGGAGGAGAGATGCGATGCAAGTTTGTACTCAAGCCCATGCATGCGGATCTGCGAGGGGTTGACTTGCATCCGGAGGCAATGGAGGCGATTGACCAGCTATTCCGAAGTGGCGTGTATTTCTCGGAGATCGTGCTTGCCATGTGCTACGAACGGGGGAGCTCAGAGGATGGACGCGCATCGAAGCGAGTCTAGGGGCAGCTACTGAGGTCGTTGTTCAGCAGCACGCGTAACGTCGAGCACGTTCCGTACAGCTTGGAAGACGCCAAGACAGATCAAGCTCAGGTGTTGAATTTGAGGTATGACTCACGGATTTCAACACACGAGTTTGAAGCCATGTGCTCAGCGATTGCTCGGACCCAGACGACCAAGAAGCTCTCACTAGAATTGATCATGAACGGGATGGACCAGAGCAGCCGTGTGCATTGGTGGAAGTGGCTTGCGTACGCGCTCTTTTCAGAGCGAGCAGAGGCGGGCTCATCGATTGAAGACTTCACTCTATCGGGGCTACTCCAGCTGACTGTCGAGGAAGTGCGTGCTTTCGCGTCCATCTTGACTTCCGATCACCCAGAAGAAACGTTGTTCGGCACCGCTCGTGGACTAGTGGAAGAAAGAGACGCAACGTTGGCAAGTGGAGCTCCGATTCGATGGGAATTTGACGATAGAGGCCAACCCATCGCAGATTCACCAGTTCTCGCGCTGGACGAACCGATTCCACTTGTACATGTACGGAGCTTCAGCGACGATGGTGAGAGCGAATGGATCAATGTGGTGGTTCCAGAGTTTGGTCGTTGCCAAGTCGAGAGACGCAACTTGGAGTTTCATTCGCGAAGCGAGTCCACCCGGACAGGGTCGGCCGTGGTATCGCTGGCATTGCGGTTCTATCATTATGATATGACTCGCACGATGGGTATTTATCCGTTTTTCGAGGCCGTGGGGCCGTCCCTCGAGCTTTTGACTCTCTCTGCGCCAGACGACGTGGACGACAACGTGATTCTTGGTTGCTGCCCGAACCTGCAAGAGCTGACAGTGTCTACTTCCTGTATGAGTTTGCAGTTCGACTTCCGCACGCAGCGAGCGACGAACTCACCCATTCCTCGACTGGAAGTCCCCAAGTCCGATGTTGCGCAGCTCGCTAGGTTCTTGAGCGAGCCCAGCCACCATCTTACAAAGCATGTTCGACGATTGCGTGCCTCGGTGTTTCCGCGTTCAGTGCGTCTCACTGACGTCGAAATCGCTCCTTTCCAAGTCTCGACGGATACTTTACTGCACATGCTGGAGACCAACAAGCGGCTGGAATATCTAAGTGTGCAAGTAGCGATGGCGAACCCCGCTGACGAGTACCCGGTGGACAAGTTCAAGGCGTACGACCAAAAGCCCATTTACCAACCGCTCCCGATAAAGTGCAAGGCTGCGCTCCTAAGCGTGGTGGCGACTGCAGCAGAGGGCGAGAAGAAAAGAAAAGTGGAGGGGACCCGACCGATGCATGCACTCGGTCAGGTAGACCACCACGTGCTGTCAAACATATTTTCTTTCGCAGCTGGCACGGGACTCCGCAGCGTTTACTTTGAGTGCGAGTATCCTGAGCTCTTTGGTTAAAAGATTGAACACCTCCAAGAACACCGCCGAAATGAGAGGTAAAAAAAACGCCCTGGCTTTCGCCGATGAGATCGTCTGGAGCCCAGATGACATCATTCTTGAACTGACCATGCCAGTGGGCAGTGGGCGTGACGGGGAAACTGACGATGAAGCGACTTTCCGAAAGGAACTCCGGGGCTACGACGCGTACGCTTATATCGTCACGGAACATTGCGGGATTCGGCTCGGGAGACACGGAAAGAAACGCTTCGAAGTGAACATTGCGACCAAATTCTGGCTGCGTCTGAATGTCAACGAACAGGAAAACAAAATGGACGATGGATTTATCCACACCCCAGTGAATAATATCTGGTGGCTTTGAGCAAGATTGCTGCTCTTGATGAGAGTTTAAAAGGCGAAACGAGAGGCGTGGACGTCAAGATTCCGCCGAAGCTGGAGTTTATCGCGGTCTCGGAGAACTTGCTAGCTGCCCGCTCACGCGAATTTGTGAAGACGCTTGCGTGTATTGCCGACGTCGAGAAGCAAATACAAGCGCAATGGGAGGCACTCGCCGAGGACAGGAAAGTGGAGCGTGGAGCACTGCAATGCACTTTCATACTGGAGCCGATGTTTGCAGATTTAACATCGATAACGCTAACACCTGACGTAGCAGAGTCGCTACAGAACCTAGTAGGCGATGGAGTGCGGCTCTCTCTTAGACATGTTGGTATCGACCCACCGTGCGGATGGAGGTCACGAGCTTGAGGCTAGAAAAGCTCTCGGACAAGCTCTCAGAGGACTACTCGGCAACGCCCAGCGGAAGTGTTCTGACGCGCAGATTGACTATCACCTGGATCACACTGCAACGAAGCCGAGCAAATGTTACCAACAACTGGAGGCGATCAACTTGATGTGCGAGGCGGCAATGCCAAGCGGCGACTTCGCAGCAATGTGCTCGGCTTTGGTTCACACCCAGGCGACGAAGACGCTCTCACTCGAGATGGAGGATGTTTTAGACCCGTGGACGTGGCTGGCGTACGCCCTCTTTTCCCCTCAAGCTCGTGCGTGTTCTTCCATTGATACTTTGGTTTTCCCAGATCTGTTTAGATCGAGGTGCGTGCTTTCGCCTCAATTATGGCCTCTGAACACCCAGAAGAGACACTGTTTGGTACCCCTCGTGGTGTAGTGGAGGAACGAGACGCAGCACTGACTAGTGGCGCACTGATTCGATGGGAATTCGACCATGAAGCGCAACCCGTCTTGGACTCGCAGCTTCTGATGTGGGATGCGTTGAACCCACTTGTGCGAACCTTCAGTGGCGACGGCAGATCAACGTGATTATTCCTGGGTTTGGACGTTGCCAAGTTCAACGCATACACTTGGATTTCCAGTGTCCCATGCGCTCCTGGTGGTATAACTTCACTTACTATATCTTCACTTTTGACTCGGGGTTATCGATATTATGAAACTATTGGAAGCAGACTGACGAACTTGACGCTCGAGGGTCCGTTGAGGGCAGACGTGGACGAGAACGCCATCATTCGAGCTGCCCGAATCTGCAAGAGCTTACACTCTCAAGAGAGCTTTTCGATGATCAGCTCGACTTCAGCGACTATCGGGGCTACGAACACCCCAGTGCCCGAGCCGAATTTCGCCTGGAACAACGTCGCCGAACACGTGAGCGACCCTCAAAACCCACTTACACGCTGTGTGCGGCGCCAGCGCGTGACGTTGGGTCCTTGCCTCGAACTATCCTACCACGCCGGCAGCTTACAACCTTCAGCCACTACGTGAATGCGTTACTGAAGATGTACTTGGAGGTGCAGTCGGCGTATTTCCACTTCGTCAACAAGTTCAAAAAAAAAAGTTGCACCTGTTGCCGATCTTCCGACTGCGCAGACTAATGCCAAGGAAGTGCAGGCTGGCCTTCTTGAGCGTGTTGGCGTCCAGAATGGGACCCAATGAAGGTGAAGCTGCAGCTGCAGTGCAGGAGATCGACCGGCACGTGGTGGCAAACATTTTTCATTCGCTGCGCACGCGAGGTTTACTTCGAAACCCCAGAGCGACGCTCTCAAGCGCAGCAAGTCCAACAGGGCTAACAAGTGCACAAGCAAGAGAAGATCCGCAAGTTCAACTAGCGCAACAAGAACAGGAGCTTCAACGAGAAGATCGGCAGCAAGAGCAGGCCGGATAAGGTCAACGCGCATGTTGCTTAGGTTTCGTTCGATACACGCTACAGTAGTGCATATATTTCGCTGAGATTGCTCAGATTTCGCTAGCTAGTACCAAAATACGATACCTTATCCAGTTGCTGAAGCACATCTACCGAGCTCCGATTTTCAGGTGGCGGCTCCTAATTCGTCACGTGGAAATCGACATTTCTTCTAAAACGGGACCGTACCGTATTGATCGGTTGGGCTTCGCCAACTCCTACAGTGGCTGAATATGAGTCCCTCCTATGGGCGTCATTGGAACAACGATAGGGATTTCTTCCTCCGTGGTGGGAAGGAAGCCTTGCGGGCTTGCCTTCGCTACTCCTCCCGTGAGGTCACCGAAGAGAACGTATGGGAGCCAGAGAACATCGTTCTCCTAGTGACTCTGCCCACACGTCGTGGCTATGACGGGAAAACCAAACCCGAAGAGACTTTTTGCAGGGAATTCCAACAAGTGCAAGAGGTGCTGGCGCTGTTGGTAGCCGTTCAGCATGCGGACGTGAACGCATACGATTACTTCAGCACACAGCACTGTGGCGTCCGGCTGGGGTATTATGGAGAAAAGCTCTTCGACACCCCAATTGCTACGAAGTTCTGGCTGCGTTTGGATGTTTTGAAGCAAGAAGGTCGGATGGAAGACGGGTTTATCGACTACGACCTCGTCCGCTTCTGTGGCACGCACCAGCGCGAGCATCCTAGTGAAGAGTATTTGGCTATTTTGAGTCAATTGCTGCCGAAACTGGGAAACCTGGGCTAAATATCAATATTCCAGTAAAACTCGACTTTCAGAAGCATTTGGTCGGCCAGTCGGATGCTGCCTCGGATGACTACGCTCAGATCCTAGCGGAGAATACCGAGGCCGAGAAAAAAATCGAAGCGGAATGGGCCGCTCGCGCTACGAATGAAATGGATCTGGGGGCTGGGGCACTTCGTTGCACGTTTGTACTGGAGCCAATAATGATGGCAGATCTTCGATTTGTTGACTTAACTCGACAAGTAGCGGAGGAGCTTGGGGGCTGGAGGATAACGTCTGGTTCTCGCCTCTTGACGTAGCGGTATCCATCGAGCGCGAGAGCCCAGACCACGAGTTTGAGGCTTTGAATATTTCTTCGACGCCTATTTAATAATACTGTACATGTATTAATACCAGCTACAACCTCAAGATCCGCAGCTGCAGTCCGGGAGATCGATCAGCACGTGGTGGTAAACATTTTCTCATTCTCAGCCCCGTCCGTCCTACGACAAGTTTCTTTCGAAATCCCAGCTCGCGTCCAGCAACAAGGTGGTCAAGCCCAAGCGCAACAAGAAGAGCAACTTCAACAAGAAGATCGGCTAGAGCAAGAGCAGTCAACGCGCATTCATTTGCTGGGTGCCTGTCGTCGTGTTTTGTGGGAACACAAGAGATTGCATACATTTCGCGGAGATCGCTAAGGTTCAGTACGTATGCTGTATGTACAGTACAGCAACAACGAGCACGTGTCACGAACGTTGCGCTCGCCACTGCAGGTCACCGCCGTGCAATTTCTCGCGAAGCGGCTGGGAGCTTGCTGTCAGCACAACTCGTGGGTCCGAGCAGCAATTCCTGCCATTGCCCACGTGCATTGACGACGCGCGCGTTCGCGCCGATGCACCTGTTGACGGCCAATTGTAGGGCGACACCGGCGGTGCTGGGGTGTCTTATTCTCACCCCCGTCGCTCGCGAGGTCCGACGCGAGCATGCAAAAGCGTGTTGCGCTACGTACGCAAAAGGACGAGCAGCCTTCCCGGTCGTGCACTCGCGAGCCAAAAGGCGGGCCCGTCCATTGGAGAGAATCCGCTTCAACGTGTACAGCAAACAGCGAACGTTTGTGCGGACTTTTGCTCTTACACATCGGGGTTGCAGACGACGGCAACTGCGCCCGGCCCCGCTCTGCAAAATCAACTTTTGTGGCGCCAGGATGTCGGCGGCTTGGAGTGTCCAGCGGCCGCTTGACCGCGCCGTCCAGTGGTCTTGCCATCTCGATGTGAAGTGGCAAAGGGCCACTATCCGTCGCCACTGAAAAGGGCCAATGGCAGCCAGCGCAGCGCACTGAACGGCGCTGGAGCTTGACGACTCGATCGCGTCCGCTGTGAGCAACGCACGACTCACGCGCCGAATTTGAGCTTATCGTGTGGGCTGCACGCGGCGACAGTACTGGCAGTAAGCCGAGATGTAATAGATCAGAGCGGAAATGAGAGCTCGGTCGACGTCGAAGCCTCGCGGTGGAATCGGCAGACGCCCTTTCCTTCATGGAAGCGCGGTCGCCAGGCTGGAACGAACTCTCTGCAATGCAAGGCGAGCCTGGCGTGGATGTGAATTGTACGCTTTGCATCCTGTGACTGTGGTACCGCCTTCGCAGTATCTATTTTCTTAGCTCTATTTTTCCAGGCTCTCTCTTCTCATTGGCTCATTAAGAGTCGCTGAACTCTCGTGATTGGTGGAAAATGCCGTCGCTCCGCCGAAAAAACGATCCGACCTCGGGCTCATCTGCCGGTCTGAACACTAGGGAGTCAGCGCGTCAAATGCTCGACAAGTATCCGTCGTCCGTCCAGCGGCGACCATGAGCGCGCCTGCGCGCCGCAAGCGCGGCCTGCCAGAGAGCAAGCGCCAGCCCACAACGACAGCTTGAACGCCACACGCGCGCGCACTGCGCACTCCGAGCGGCTCGAGTCATTCCCGAAAAGAGTCCGCGGACCCGACAAGTCGCGCATTGCACACGTCACTGCACTGCAACTGCAAGTACCAACTCCGAGCTACCTAATAACTACCAGCGAATCAAGACTATAAGCCTCTACTATTAACCACTCACTATAAGCAGCGACAAACAATGGCGGACTCTTCTCAAGGACGCACCGACACCGACAACCAGGTCGGTACTGATGTCGGTACTCAATCCACTTCAACGCGCAGCGTGCTACTCAGGCGCAACCCGCACCTGCGCGACTCGAGCGCCACCTCGTCGCCCGCGGGCTTCGGCGCACTGGGCACGCGACAGTTCCTGCACAAGCAGCTCATGACGCCGGGGTCCGCGACCTCCGCGTCGTCATTCGAAGAGGGCGCGTCCATTGACGGCTTCTCGGACGCCGGCACCCCGCGCGTCGGAGCAGCAGCAGCTGCTGGGGATCAAGACCTCGACGAAGACGGAGCCGGCGGAGACCGTCACGCAGTATGTGACGCGGTCGGTGTCCAAGCAGCCGACCAAGCGACTGTCGTCCCCAGTCGAGAGTCGCTCGCCAGGAGACTCATGGGCACTTCCACGAGCCAGCACGGCATGTTGCCGGACGAGGAGAGCGTGACCAGAGTTGATATGATGGAGGGAGGCCAGCAGGACGAGTTGCCTCCGAGCGGCATGCTCAGCAACATTGTGGTCAAGACGGTACCGACTATCAGCGTCCCTGATGTCGGTGAAGCTTCGGCTATGTCGACGGTGACAGTACCGGTGTCTCCCCGGTCCGCCAAGGTGACGCGTCGCATCGTTGCGTCTCCGCGTAAGACGCTGCGTCGCGTGGTCATGCGTCGCACTGATGCGGACGGAAAGGTCCACGAAGAGGTGCAGTATGTGGACGCTGACGGTCAAGTGGTGCAGGGCGGCAACTTCTTCAACGCTGAAGGGGGCGAAACGGAGACGACGACGGTCACGCGCAGCATTTCGACGCCCGTGAAGACTCTGCGGCGTGTGGTCGTCCGTCGCACTGGAGCGGACGGTCAAGTCCATGAGGAGGTGCAATTCGTGGACGCCGACGGAAATGTCGTCGAAAGCGACGGCTCTGCGTCAGCCTCCACCTCCACAGTCACAACCAGCACAAGCTCGACTACCACCTCGACGCCTTCTCAATCGTCAGTCACGCGCTGTATTGTGACGCCCGCCAAGTTGACGCGCCGGATTCTGCGTCGCACTGGAGCAGACGGCCAGGTGCTCGAGCAAGTGCAGTACCTCGACGCCGATGGAAACGTCGTGCGGACTGAAGGCGCCAGCGACGAGGCAATGAGCGCCGCCAGCAGCACCGTAGTGACCCGACGGACGGTGACGCCCGGCAAGACCATCCGCCGCGTTCTCGTCCGGAGGACAGGAGCGGACGGTCAGGTACGCGAAGAAGTGCAGTTCATGGACGCGGACGGCAACGTGGTGAACAGCGACGGCAGCGCGCTGGTCATGACGAGCAGCTTCTCGAGTGTGAGCGGCAGCGAGGCACCCGGCTCCAGCTCCGGATGCACAACGGTGACACGGCGTGTAGTCTCGCCCGGTCAGACGTTGAAGCGCGTGGTCATCCGAAGGAGAGGCGCGGACGGAGAGCTGCATGAGGAAGTGCAGTACGTCGACGCTGACGGTAACGTGATCTCAACTGAAGGCGGATCGGAGGAGACCATCACCGATGGCTCGACGGACGCTTCTGGACGCCGCAAGGTCACGCGTCGGGTGATTCGCCGCATGCTCGTGCGGAAGGATGGAACGAGGGTCCCAGTGGAGCAGTACGTGGACGCGGATGGCCAGATCATTGAGGGCGAGGGCGGATCCCTCGTCAGTGTCGGCAGCTTCACGGGCAGCGTCAGCAGCGTCACGAGCGAGGGGTCCACTGGCGGCACATCAAGCAGACGGACGGTCACGCGGCGCGTTGTGGCGTCTCCGGTTCGCCGCACTGTCGTGCACAAGGCCGGATCGAGCTCCGGCGCCGA
The DNA here is from genome assembly GCA_024211575.1 of Phytophthora melonis. Lineage (NCBI taxonomy): Eukaryota > Oomycota > Peronosporomycetes > Peronosporales > Peronosporaceae > Phytophthora > Phytophthora melonis. Next base: position 2,185,113 of record JAMXKT010000037.1, on the reverse strand, counting down.
ATCTGAGGACGATGTACAGTCTGTCGATGGCGACAGTGTCGACCTCGCTAGTAGCGGCAGCTTTACGACGAGGACGGTGACGACGCAGAGCACCCTGGACGTCGGATCATCACGCGTCGCGTGGTGACTCCGCAGCGCGTGGTTCGACGCATGGTCGTCCGTAAGGGAACCGCAGGGTCAAGTTCTGAGGCTGGAGTCGAGGATGATCTGGATATCGACGCGGAGTTTGTTCACAGCGAGGGAAGTGGAAGCAGCGATGAGTCTGTGGGCGGATCCAGCCGTGGGGTTCGAGTCGTGGCGGCGGCTACTTCGTGTCGGACCGCATCGTGATTCCTGGCAGCGAGACGCGACGTGTTGTTTCTCGTACCGTGGTATCGTCGAACCAGTCCTCGAAGGACGTTGGGGGCGAGACGAATGCTGTTGTCCCCACTGAGAAGACCGTGACCAGTGTCACCACTACGTCGAACCAGAGCGAGGTGACCACGCCTACGCGTATTGGAGTAACGACGGTGACGGAGCCGCAGGAGGGATCCACCAGCCCCGAAGCTACCAAGAAGATTGGGCTGACGCCTGGTGTGATCTGGGATTACTTCACCAAGGAGAACGAGGAGGACGAGAAGGAGAAGCCAGTCTCAAGCTCTGAGCTACCGGCAGAAGAGAACCAAGCGGTGGAGCTCTCGTCGGATGAAGAGAAAGCGCCCGTTCCGGTCGCGTCTCGAACCAACACGACGACCAAGACAGTCACCAGTGGCAGCACGGACGTTGCTGATAGTGAAGAAGAGGTGCCGAAGGTTACTCCTGCTGCGCTGGCGGCTACCGTGGCTGGCGCTGCAGCTGTGACGGCGACGGTTGTCGCTAGCAGCAAGTCTCCGGACGACGAAGTCGACGTTGCGGCTCCGGAAGAAGGCGCGTTTACTGTTTCTTCGGTTGATGAACCGTTGGAGACTGTGGCCAAGGCGGTAGCTGCGCCGGAGAAGGACGGCGAGAAGCCTCACGCGTCTGGCGGATTCTGGAACAACCTCTTCGGTAAGTCGGACGAGAACCAGACCGAGGCTCCGTCTAGCGATGACGACGAGCCCAAGGGGCCAACCGACATGAAAACTGCTGACGACGTCGAATCGGAGACTGAAGTTAGTGAAGCGCACCCGCAGCAGCTGCCGGATGCGGAGGACGACGAGTTCATGACGCCTCAAGCATCGTACGACGTTGACGAGGCCTCTGAAGCGACCACTGCTAAGACTGTTGAGCCAATGCACGCTGCAAAGTCTCCTCTGACCGATGGGGAGCAGCAAATTCCTGAAGATGGCGAGGTCTCAGCTCCAGTCGTTGAGTCGTCTGAAGCTCCTCATGTTGTCGGAGTGGAGACTCGCACCACGCCGTCGGACGAGGTCACTGCCGGCGCCCCTGTGGATTCCCCTCGCAATGACGCGGTCGTTCCTCTTGCCGTCGCTGGTGGTGTGACTGGCGCCGCTCTTGCTACGGGTGCGATTGCCCACAGCTCTTCAAAGCCTGCTGTCAAGCCTGCACAGCTCGAGCCCGACGCCGTTGAAGGCGAAGTCTCCGAGCCGGACGCGTCAGCAACTCCGGTCGATGTTCCTGTTCCGGTCACTGAGGTGAAGAAGCCTACCACCCACGAGACCCAGGAGAGCTCAAAGAGCCCGCGGCATGTCCGCCGCGGCAGTGGAGGTGGTTTCTGGAGCTTCTTCGGCAAGTCGGAGGAGCCCAAGGAGGAGAACGACGACAAGGAAGTAGCCCCCGTGAGCTCAATTGAGACGCCCGCCTCCACCACCGTTGCGACGAAGGCACTGGTTGAGGAGAGCGAAGAAACCCCTAGAAGCTCGAGTGCTATCGTGGAGTCCGCAGCAGTCGTTCAGGAGGTCAAGCAGCCGGCTTTAGTAGACGAAGACGCCCCGGTTGTCAACGCTGACAGCAGCGCTACGGTCGTTCTGCCGACGCCAGTTGAAGGTGTTGCTACCACGTCTGTTGTTGAGCCGAGCGTCGCTGCGGTCGAGTCGACAGCTCTTCCTTCCAAGGACGAGGAAGCCACTGAGTCGCCCTGCGGAAGCCTGGTGCTGCCTGCGGTTGCTGGCGCTACCGTTGGCGCCGTCACCGCTTCTGCCTTGACAGGAAGCGACCAACCTGGCGAGAGAACCTCCGAGTCTACCCCGGATGTGGTGGTGACCTCGACGGCCACGACCGAGACAGTCATAGAAGAGTCTCAGGGAGGTTTCTGGGGCTTCTTCGGCAAGTCGGAGCCCAAGAAGCCGCACACTTCGGATGCTGCACCGAGTGAGACGCAGCCAGACGACGCGGAGAAGGTCGAGGAGCCTGCTGCGTCTCCCCGCACTGTGATCACTACTTCTCAATCGGCCGATGAAGCTCAGCAAGAGATTCCTGCTGCTCAGGACGTCGAAGTGGAGACCCCTGGTTCTGCCACAGTCGACGAGGTGAGTGCGCAGGAGGACTCGGCAGAAGACAAGGCGCCAGTCGTCTCCGTCGTTAATGTTCAAGCCGACGTTGTGGACGTTCCTGAGCCCAAGTCCCCTGCTGAGGACGATGTGTCCCCCAAGTCTCCGCGTGACTCAAAGGCTCTTCAAACTGCTGCGGTTGCGGGAGCTGCTGGCGTGGCTACTTCCGCTGTGGTGAAGGCTCTCGGGGCCAAAGATCCCGACGCGCAGCCCGTTTCTCACTCTCCGACGTCCGAGAGCGGAGACGTTCCTGTTGACGAGGACACTGCAGCTTCAGTCAACGTTGCAGCCCCTGATGCTGCACCCCTGGTCGTGGCAACCACGCAGACCATCACTGAGACGAATGAGGAGGAGTCGGTGTCTCCTTCGACGGTCCCTCACCGCAAGACCGGCCGCAGTATCTGGAAGTTCTGGGGTGGCGACAAGCCCAAGTCGCCTCTGAGTGAGGAGGACAAGATGCAGCAGGAGGAAGAGCGTATCGTTGACGCTGCTGCGGTTCCGGTGTCTACTACCGAGACCGCTCCTGCGCCTACCGCCGATGAAGCTCGTCAGTTCTGGCGCCAGCAAGACCAGCAGAATCCGACCCAGCTCACGTACGCAGCTGCCGAGGGTGCCAAGTACGGCCCCGAGTCCAGGTTCGAGCCGATGCCCGCCGCTGACAAGCTTCTCTCGCCTGTTACCCGCAGCCAAGGGGCTGTCGCCGAGTCCCCGCGAGATGAACAGCTCGGTCAGCTTGCGACGGCCGCCGGCATGGTGATGACCACAGTCACCACAACCACCGTGGAAGAGGAAGGGAGGCGTTCGAGACTGCGCACCTGCGCCAGTCGGAAGTCTTTGCTCCTGGTGTCGACGCTGTGGACATCGCAATCGTGACCACGTCCCAGCACAACGTTGAGCGTGAAAGTGTCGAACGTGAAGCGCCTAAGGAAGAAGAGGAGAAGCCTGCTCGTGCTGGAGGCTTCTTCGGCTTCTTCAGCAAGAAGGACACACCCGAGAAGCCCGTCGCTGCGGTCCCCGCCGTCGAGTCCTTCGACGTTGAAGGCCAAACCGACTCGACCCCGGAGATGGCTGCCGCTGCTGTCGTGCAGGTTGAGGAGCTTCACAGGAGCATCCCATCTGACGCCACGCCCAAGAACGTCGGCGCTGCTGCTGCACCAAGTGGCAAGCAGGTCCGCGATAGTGAGCGCCGCACGACGGTGCTGATCGACGGCGCCGAGCCGGACATCGAGCTGGACGAGCACTACGTCGCAATCGCGAGTCCTCGTCCGAGCCACAGCCACAACGACGAAGGCGCGTGGCCTGTGAAGCCGTGCGCGCTGGCGTGGAGCAACCTGTGCTTGAACCGCAGGAGCTGGAAGACCGCTCCGGACGACGCCACATTTTCCGGAGCTAATGAAGTTGTGCTGGACGACGTGAGCGGATCACTGAAAGCCGGCGAGTTCTTGGTCATCACGGGTCCGTCGAAAGACGAGAGCTTGGCTCTGCTCTCCTGCTTGGCTGGATACGAAGACGCCATGGAGGGCAACGTGACGGTCAACGGCCGGCAATGGAACGAGAAGATGAACCGCTACGTCGCGTACGTCATGCGCGAGGACCTCTTCTTCGAGACGCTGACGGTGCACGAGCACCTCCTGACCCAGGCGAAGCTCCGCATGCGTCGCACTCACAGTGACGAGATGTGCTTGGGCGCGTGGAGCGCGTGATCGAGGACATGGGGCTCTCCGACTGCCGAGACAAGTTGATCGGCGGCGGCATCTCGCTCCGCGGCATCACGCGCGGCGAGCGCAAGCTGCTAGCAATCGCCACTGCGCTGCTGACAAACCCTTCGATCTTGCTGGTGGAGGAGCCCACCGACGGTCTCGACACGTTCAGCGCCGAGATGATCGTGGCCAAGCTGCGTTGGCTCGCGTTCGACAAGGGTCTGACCGTGGCGGTGACGCTGCACCACCCGTCCTCGCACTTCTACGGACTCTTTGACGTGCTGTACCTGGTGGCGGATGCTTCGTGCGTCTACGACGGCAAGGCGGCGGACTGCGTCGCCTACTTCTCCACAATCGGGTACCAGTGTCCCGAGTACATGAGTCCCATGGACTACTTGATGCTTCAGATGGTTGTGGGCGACCGCGCGTCGGACGACGAGGGCGTGGCACGCGTCGAGATGCTCAAGCGTGAGTGGAGCAACCGCAACGCTGCAGTGTACGCGGACAACGCCGCGCGCGCAGCCGCCGCGAGTGAAGACGCTGTGGTTGATGACTACGACCAGAAGAACCGCTACTACCACATGGGCTGCTGCGCTCAGCTGACGCTTCTGTGGGCGCGTCATGTCCGCCGGCTTTCTCGCTACGGGTTCGTGTTCTGGTGGCACCTGCTCGCTGCGCTGTTGATCGGCGTGGTCTTTGGCCTCGTTTACCTGCAGCTCGACCTGGACGACCAGAAGGGCATCCAGAACTTCGCCGGCTCCTTCTTCTACGTCGTGGTGGTGCAGATGCTCTTCATGGCCTACAGGACGTTCGTGTTCATGCCGAGAGAGACTGCTATCGCTCTGCGTGAACGCCAGGAGTACCGTGGAGGCTGGTACCATTTGCTCTGCTGGTACTTCACCAAGATCGTGGCCGAGCTACCAGCTCTTATCGTTCTCTCCATCGCGCTCTTCGTGCCCGTCTTCCTGCTGGTCGGCATCGGCCACGGCTTCAAGGTCTACGTCTACATGCAGATCGTGATGGTGCTGGCTGGCTGGGCGGCAATTGGCCTGGGCTTCCTCACGCTCGGCGTGCTGCGTCACGTCACGCTGGCGTTGATCGTGTACGCCGTGTTGTTGGTGTTGTTCGTGGCGTTCGGTGGCCTCCTGATCAACGTGACGGATATTCCGGACTGGCTCGTGTGGCTGCACTACATCTCGCCGGTCAAGTACGCGTACGAGGCCATGATGAAGATCTTCTGGAAGCGCGTGGGCTCTGTCGACTGTGACTGGACTGCGGAGGGCTGCGTGGCTCTCACGGGTGAAGGCGTGCTCAAGTACTACAGCATGGAGAACCGCTCAGCGTTGGGCGACTCGCTGATCCTGCTGGCGATCTGCTTCGCCTTCTTCTTCTTCGCGTTCTGGTTCCTCCTCGCGCTGGCCAACAAGCGCATCAGTGGACTGCAGTGGCGCTACGACTGGAGCTTCAAGGGCGCGCTGGGCAGCGCGCAGCAGCGTATTGCTAGCTCTAGCTCTAGCATGAGGAAAAGCACGCAGCTACGCGCAGCAGCGTGCAGCGCGTGGCTGAGAGGAAGAGCCACCGCAGCTTGGAGAAGAGCGCGGCTACCGAGGCGGAGAACTACTACATCCAAGTGGAGACGCCACGCGTCGGCGCGCACGCAGTGTGCGACGCGCCCGCGGTCACTTTGGGCTGGAGCAGCTTGTGGCTCAAGGCTCAGACCGACAAGAAGACCAAGATCGATGGCGAGACGCAGCGCCAGCAGTACCTGCTCAGCGACGCCAGCGGCTCGGCCAAGTGCGGCGAGTTGGTTCTGGTCACGGGTCCGTCGGACGAATCGAACGTGGCGCTGTTGGAGAGCCTTGGCGGACTACAGAAGCGCCTCAAGGGCAAGGTGACGCTGAACGGCGTGGTGTCTGGAGCTGACAAGGTTGCTGAGCGGGCCGCGTACGTTGCGCGTGAAGACTTGTTCTTCGAGACGTTGACGGTGGAGGAGCACCTGCAATTCCAGGCTCAGCTGGTCCTTGGCAAGTCTGGAGGATGCTGCGGACTTAGCTGCGGAGCGAGTGCTGGTGAGCTCGAGGCGGAGCGTGTGGAGATGGTGCTGGACGAGCTAGAGCTGACGGCCAAGCGCCACATGCTCATCCGCTACTTGTCCGCTTCGGATGTTAAGCTGCTGGCCATTGCGACGGCGTTGCTCTCGAACCCGTCGATCTTGTTGGTTGAGGAGCCCACGGGTGGAATGGACTTTTACTCCTCACAGCGCGTTGTGCTCAAGCTCCGTCAGTTGGCTCGTGGTGGACGCACTGTGGTCGTGACCATGACGCACCCGTCGTCGCACCTGTACGCACTGTTCGACGTGCTGTACCTGCTTGCCGGTGGAGCTGCTGTGTTCCATGGTAAGGTCCGCGAGGCGGTGCCCTACTTCGCGTCGCTGGGATACCCGTGCCCGCAGTACATGAGCCCCGTTGACTACTTCATCCGCCAAGTGTCCGCGAGCGGCAAGGACAACGAGACCGGTACCGGCCAGGTGATTCTCTTCAAGGAGGCTTGGTCCACGCGCTATTCGGAGCTGTGTCTGGCCGACAACAGTGAAGAGGATGAGCAGCAGGGCGGTGCGGTCGCTAGTCGCCGTCGTGTTGGCTGCTGCGGTCAGCTCTCGCTGCTGTTCCAGCGCCACGTGCTGCGTCTTGCGCGCTACCGCGCGGTCTTCGGCTGGCACGCGCTGTGGATGATCGTGCTCGGTGTGATCTTCGGCCTGATCTTCCTGCAGCTGGACCTGGACGAGCAGCGGGACATCCAGAACTGGGCCGGCGCCTTCTTCTTCCTCATCGTGCTGCAGATGCTGGTGAGCGCGTACAGAACGTTCGTCTTCCTGCCTTGGGAGATGGCGATTGCAGAGCGTGAGCACCGCAGCGGCCGCTACTACATGGTCTGCTGGTACTTGACCAAGGTGTTCACGGAGCTGCCGGCCATGATGATCCTGTCGGTCCTGCTCTTTGTGCCTGCCTACCTACTCATCGGCATCGGCCACGGCTTCAAGCTCTACTTCTTCATGCAGTTGGTCATGTGGCTGGCTGCGTGGAGTGCTGCGGGCATGGCGAGTCTGCTGCTCGGTCTCTTCCGTCGCGTGCGCGTGGCTCTGATAGTGTACATGTTGCTGCTGATCCTGTTCGTCGTCTTCGGTGGCCTGCTCATCAACGTGGACGACGTGCCGGACTACCTCATCTGGCTGCACTACATCTCGCCCGTCAAGTACGGCTACGAGGCGCTGATGAAGCTCTTCTGGGGTCGCATCGCCTTCCTCGCGTGTGGCGGCGGTGACGGCAGTGGAAGCGGAAGCGGCAGTGTTTCGTTCGAGGCGACTGTGGGCGACGGCTACGCGCTCAGCCAGTCGGGCTCGGGCTCGTATGCGGATGACGACGGCTGCGTCGCCCACTCGGGAGACGAAGTGCTCGCGCACTACAGCATGGAGTCGCGTGACGCGCGCAGCGACAGCCTCATCCTGCTGGAGCTCACAGTGCTGTACTTCTGCATTGGCTACGCGTTCCTGTCGCTGCGCTGGCGTCGGTACAAGACGCGCCAGCAGCGTCAGTCGATGGACAACTACCGTTAGGCGAAACGAATTTGTATGAATGGATAGTTGTGTATTTGGTAATGTACATGAAGTGGAATGAATGATTCTACTGAAAACGTTGGACAGAAGATGGATATAGGATGGATAGTCGTTGGACGGCTGGTCCAACGATTTCGAATATTGAGTGGGGTCTATTTGAGCCTGTTCCTGTTTGGCGACCCAATAGAGAAGATAAAATAAGCCAACGCGGAAGCAGGCACTGCCAGGGTTCTTAAATCCCACGTCTGCGATGACGTCTTGGGAGGGACAGTAACTTCAGTGGGAGGTATAATGGTTTTTTTGGGATTATTACTGGGATTTATGGATTTATTTTATATTTTCTGACAACTAGCATTCTCCGGTTTTTCCGACACGGGTTGTGAGCTGGTTATGAAAATATCATCCGCCGCCGTAGCTCGTGAAGCCGAGCACATGTGGACTGGCGAGGTTTTAGCACGTAGTAGTCGCCAAGCCGTCAAAGTACATGGTGTTGTAGTTGGGTCGGGCTGTCGCTTACCGCATCAGCGAACTAAATATTATCGACGGAACGCGGCGGTGGACGTTCACAGCAAGGCGGCACTGTCGTCACTCATAGCTACTACGCTGCACACACATGCAGAGTCCAACTCGGAGGGTGAGGCAAGTACATGAGTGTCGGAGGTGACCTCCGTGTCTTATGCTCACGTCTCCACAAGTATCTACAAGTAGGATAAGACGTTGAACTAGTCATGACAATTGTACAATGTATTTTAGGATCAATGAGGCCTTGGAGCTTGTAGGCGAGAAGAGACCTTCTCACTCGTGAAACCTCTCTCTTCTCGCCAAGCACCATCGTCCTAGATCCCGGAGACTTTGCTCCGCCATCCCGCATTCATCTTCCTCAAGACAGTTCTGTGCATCACAACGTTCGACAGGTTATGAGCCCAAATAGAGCAGCTCAACGTCTCCGCGGATCGAGCACCATGGTGAGAGGTGATCGTACTGAGCGCCGCCAAGAAGAGGCGAGCTCTGATGAAGACGACTCGCCGGGGGCGACGTCACCAGCACCGTCTCGAGACGCGTCACCAGACGGCTCCGAAAGCACGAGCTCCAGTCGTAGTTTGGACAGCTCTGGTAGTGAAGACTCTGATTCTGACGACTCGGACGCCTCTGACAGCGACACGTCACGTTCAAGCGCCGAGGACAAGAAGAAGCGGAAAAGTTCCAAGCGCAAGCGCTCCAGGAAGCAGAAACAACACAAGAGGCAAAAGAGAAGCAGATATGTACTACAAGCCTGGAGGTTCCCAAGCTGACGGGTGCAGATGACTACGAGTTGTGGCGCACTATGATTGGGCTGAAGCTCAAGGTCCTGAAATTGTGGTCTCTAGTGGTTGAGGAGGTCGTCGAAGATGACACCTGGAGCTCGACTAAGAAGCGTCGCTGGAGTGAGCGCTGGCTCAAAGCGCAAGCTGTAATCGCTGGATCGCTTGGGCCCCGCTTGGCGGGCCGCTACCGACGGCTACTGGTCAACTGTGATCCTGTTCAGCTATTTCAAGAGATCGAAAAAGAATACAACGCTGGCAGTGCCGCTAAGAATGATATCTTGATCAAGGCAGCGATGTTCGTGCGGAAATTGGTGAAAGGAGAGCGTGTGGATACATACATCGACGACATCATGAAGTCTCAAGAAGATTTGGTGGTACTCGGCCACCCTCTGGACGAGGCCGAACTTGCTCGACTTCTTCTGACGAACTCGCTGGAGGTGTTTCCGGATCTCAGCAGCGAACTGGTGGGCGCCAGCACTCCCGACAGGTTGCTGTGAAGCCACAATACGAACTTTACTATGCCATAGGAGTACACCTCTCTCGACTTCTTGCACACAACGTTGCCTCTTATCTCCTCGACTTCTTCGATGAGCTCGTCCATTCTGCTGGTGCCGCTGGAAGCGTCTACTTTAAATCTGGAGTGCCTAACCACTAAGTACGGTCCAGCACCGCTAAGTTCGTTTCCATTGACTGTCCAACAAATTCGTACTACATATGAATATACTTCACGATGAATACGTCTAAAATCGGCAGTCGATTAGAGAGGCCTCGCTCCACTTGAACTCAGCTCTGCTGCGGATGAAAAACTTTTATCGCTGCAGCTTCGCCCCGCCGCCTCGGCTCGAGTCTTCCAAATTGCTGGTCGCCGGTGACTTCACGCGGAGGTTAGCCGCATCGGTCTGAAATGTGTTCGAAGCAGGCGTTAGCGTGCGCGCCGTCACCATTAAAAATGAATGCATTGAGAGTCACAGCTCGCTCTCCTTCTACCGCACCGATCTATCAGAACAGCCTGGATACTGTGGAGCACTCGGCTGCTAGAGACGATTCTGCGATAGACTGCACGAGGTGTAGGGCACTCGGACGAGTCGTCCCTGCCTTGTATTTGAGCTTAATTCACTGATATATGTCGACCGTCGTCGAGTATTTTTGTTGCTTTTGCAGCTGGGGTGTGGAGTCTGCAATCGTTTTCCTAGCCCTAGAGTTGGGGGCCGTTAGGATCTGGTGGTGTCCAATTTTCTCGTTAAATCAACTGTACGAGTCTTCCATTCCTGTCTCTTTCAAAGCACCACGAAAGCGTTAATCGCACAGCTTGTTCGACAAGATACACCAGAAAACGTGCCTCTGGATGGATACATGTACGAAAGAAAGGAGCGGCCCCAAGGGGTACTGACAGGGGGATACATGTACGAAAGAAAGGAGCGGCCCAGGGGTACTGACAGGGGGTGCTGCTCGTGCAGCTCGCCTCGCAGCAGTGGTCGAAGGTCGTTACGAGCTGGATCTTGCAGCACCCGGTGTTCACATGTCAGCCGTGCATGTGTGAAATGGGAAGTGCTAACTGAAAAGCGCCCATTTCAGCTGTTTATGACACTTTGCTCTCCGTCATACTGGGAACGTGCAACTACTACTACCACTACTACGTACTTTTCAAACAAAGCTACAATATTAAAAGTAGTAAAACAAAAAATGGCTCTTACCGTTTTCCGTCGTAGTAGTCACCGTAAAAGTCATAGTACGGTACTAAATAACGCTGGGTCGTGCGAAAGTATACTCGACGAAGAAGTGGAGGGCCCGCAAATGAAAAGATCTGCGAAATCACGCGTTGGTCCAGGCCACCCACCGCGGGTACACTTTGTGATGGCCGACGCGCTCTCTTGCTCTTTGCCGCTTCGCGATGTCCGACGTGCTCTTTTTTTTTTAATTGAGTATCATTGTTGTCACTTAACCAAACCTCGTCATCTGAAGGGAGGCGCTACACTTCGTGTCGCCTCTATCGCTTCCGCTTATTCAGCGTCAGCATCGTGCGCTTCCGCCCCTACATGAAAATATGCATCCCTCCAATGGGTTAAATCTCCGTCTAATAGACGAGAGACTTCCGCCCAGGGGGAAACCAGGTTTGGTTGGTCTGAAAGAAAAATTTGGCGGCTCTTACGATCATCCATAGCGATATTCGCCAATTTGTCCGCAGCCTTGTTGAACGCTCTCAGATGGTGAGTCCAGGTACAGGCGTGAACTCGATCAGCTATGCCCCTGCATTGAGCATATACCGACGTGCTCTCTTGCTTCTCGCCGCTTCTGCAGGTGTCACTCTGGCCTACGCCACACTGAGAAACGCGAGTTTCACGTCGCACGGAAGCTTGCCAGTGCGATCAATGGGTTTGCGGTGCTGCTTCTTCAACGCAGTGCCATATTTGCATCACCAGGCAGCTTGTAAAAATCGTAGCCACCAGTAACGCGTCTCCAGCCCTTGCACTTGTCGTTTAGACGGAGGCGTAGACGGCGCACAATCTTCGAAAGCGGGTTGTTTGTATCACTTAGATCAGCTGCCAGGGCCTGGACGTCGTGCCAGTTGCACTTTAGCTCGGGCACCGGAAGGTTGTTGTAGCGATTGTCGCTGAAGTCGAGCTGGACATCGACAATGCCACCACAGAGTGACAGCGCGTGAAGGTTGGGGCAGTGCTGCAGAATCACGTTTTCGTCGATATCCGCGCGCGGTCCGTCGAGCGTCAAGTGCTTCAGAGTCGATCCAATTGCGGCCAAAAACTGGGGCAACCCATCTGACCTGGGATAGGTGCCTTCTTCTTTGTTGAATCCGATCGTTAGCGTCTTGAGTGATCCTGGACGAGTTTCGATGGCACTAGACAGGTCGAAAATCAGATCATCACGCTGAACGTAGCATCTACCGAGGCCAGGAATCATGGCGTACACCCAGTCGCTCTCTCCGTCATCGCTAAAAGTGCGGACACAACGGATTGCCGCGTCCGCCTGGGTTAGTTTGTGCTTATCGTCCACAACGAGCTCATCACGCGAAAAATTCCATCGGATCGGAGAACCGCTCTTCAACGTCGCGTTACGCTCATCGACGACGCCAGCAGGCGTGCCGCATAGCACTTCTTCAGGGTGCTCGGAATTCAGCACAGCCAAAAAGGATTCCATGCTCAATCCGTCGATTTGGTTCAGCGCAGCACATTCCAGCGCGGAGTAAGCCCGCGCCCGCTTCGAAAAGAGTCCACACGCAAGCCGCTTCCAGTGATTATCCGACGTGATCGCTCTCTTCTCACTCTGGATTGAAAATTTCTTAGTGGTCTGGTTCACCACTAGCGCCGACATGATCGCTGCAAAATTCTCGGTCGCCATGCTGGTAAACGACGTGAAATCCACGTGATTAACCTGCAGCGGCCTTCCGTCGCGAAGATAAGCTCCACGGTCAGCGTAATATCTCCCACTCGCACGTTTCGGATTGCGTCGTTCGCAGTCGAACGCTGCAGTCACAATCAGCCTGAAATGCTCTTTCCCTTCGTGGCCTCCTTCGCCAGGCGACAGCGTCACTTTCTCGAACCACACGTTGTCCCGAAGCACGGCCTTCTGCATGTTCGGTCCCACCGAATAATACCCGTAGGTATCCGTCATCTTCGCAATCATCGGAGTTAACTCGAAAGTACATCGCACAGTTCCACTCGGCACTCTAGCGCTGCGCCAGATGCGCGGCGTTGCTGTTGCTGTTGCCGCCTCGAGGCATCTTTGAAGTTGGCGCCATTTGTTTCAAGAGTATTTTGGACCAATGAACGTGGAGAGCATAGAGAATTAATGATATTTTGGCTATGCATACACTTAACTTTTGACCAATGAACGAAAGGGTAACTTCAACGTGGTCCTGGTTAAGTGTTGTTACCTGAATCCGCGAGTCCACCAGTCTGTGGACTCGAAGAAAACCTGCCGTAGCGTAGGAGCAGCGACGAACGAGAAGATGTTGGTCACTAAAGGTCGATCCAAGTGCGCGAGCAGCGATCGGGGTGATGAGGAATTACCTCGTAAGGAGAAGACACTCAGGAAGCTTGCTTTGATCTCCGACGGGAGGAGTGTAGGCGAAGTTGTTGTCGGTTCCAGGTGGAACTGTCGAAAGGCTTCGGCGTAGTGGCCGAACTCCGCTGGCACAATAACTGAGAAATACTCCAATCGTCGGTTCACTTCCAGCAAATGAAGCAAAGCTTCCAGGTCACCAGCAATATTGGCGACGTTGTAACGTCCTGCAAAGCTGGTCCACCCATCTCCGCGCCGTGTTAAACAGATCCGCACCTTGCGTACACAGTCTGATAGCGGGTCACTCGGATCACTCAAACTCGCCGCTAACGCTGCTACGTCGAGGCATTGGCACGCCAACTCGGGAATTCTTTGGTTAGAACGCCGGTATACGCTGAAATCCAGCAAAACATCGACCATACCTCCACAGAGTGATAATTCTTCTAGTTGCGGGCAGCTTCTCAGTATCACGTTCAAGTTTAACTCCATTCTTGGTCCATCCAGTGTTAAACTTGTCAAGGATGCGCCAATCGACGCTAGCAGTTGAGGAAGACCGTCTGAGACCACTGCATTCTCTTGATATTTGTTGAATCCAAGCAAAAACGATTTTAGTCCAGGGAGCGTAGTCTTAGTGGGACTTGTTTGCTCGAATTCCAGGTCCTGGCGTCGAACATGGCACGGGCCGACACCAGGAACAATGGCAGCAACCCATTCGCTCACTCCGTCATCGCTGAAAGTTCGGAGATGGGCAACGTGCGACTCGAACGCGAGGGTATCATCGCAGGATGAGGCATATTTGCGAAACTGCCAACGAACTGGAGCCCCAGGCTTCAGCGTTGCGTCACGTTCTTCCACTATACCACGGGGTGTATTGCACAGTATTTCCTCTGGATGGTCTGATCTAATCACAGCTGCAAATGCCTCCATATCTGCACGACTAAGGGAATCGACGTCCGTAATTGCGAATGATTCCAGGGAAGAATATTCAGCAGCACGCTTTGAGAACAGTCCATACGCCAACCATTTCCAGGTATTCCTCCTGCCAATTGTTCCGATTTCGGAGCGTATCGACACCTTCTTAACGGTTTGATTGAACGGTAGTGCGGTCATCATCGCCTTCAAGTCGGATTCTTCTAGCTGCCTAGACGTCGTAAAGTCAATTTTTTCGATCTGAAACACATTGCTGTGATCAGAGTAATAACGAGCAGTAGCCGCTCCAGGAGCGCGTCGAGAGGTTCCAAACACTGCCGTCATAAGCTGCCTGTATTCCGCTCTCGCCTGGTCTTCGTCGACATATTCTGAATAAACTTCGGTGTCGTCAATGATGACTACGTGGTTATGCATTTCTGCCGAAAGTGCCAGCTCGGAGAACCACGTATTATTGCGGAGAACAGCCTCCATCGCCGGTGACATAAGATCCAATGCCATGCCATCCGTTACCTCGGCATTAATTGGCCCCATCATAAACGTGCATCGATACGATCCTGGCAGCACGTCAGTCTTCTCCGTACCCCGTTCGTAAGCTTCCCACTGCTCGTTTATCACTCGACACGCTTTGACGATGCTGGCCAACTCCCACTGAGATATTTTGTCTCTTTCACTATAATACTCCACTTGCACTGGAATTATCACCTCCACGGCTTTTCTTTCTGGTCTAAAATGAGGATCAAGCGCAGCAATTTTTACCAGAGTCTCAAGATACTCTGCACTCGGATTTTCCCATTGTTGAACGCCACAAAGCTGGACCAGATCGATATCTACAAGCTCCGTTGGCTCCATATCAACTGAGTTAATATTGCACGGCATTCCACTTATTCCACCATGGTCCATGTGCAATACGAAGTGAGCTGGAAGCTCTCTCTCACATTTTTCACTCCCGTCTTGTAGAACTTTGTCACCAAAAGAAACTTCGCAATGTTGCTTTAGTAAATATTTCCACGCCGTTTGGTCGATATGAGCCACCGCTGCCAGTAAGGCGAGAGCTTCTCTCACCCTTTTGAATTTCGCTTGAAACGCAGCTTCCTTATCGTGTCTGGTGGCATGAGCTATAGCGTAATTGTCGTCCCCGGTACCGACTTCTTCGCGTCCGTCGCTGTATTCGTTTAGTTCATCTCCTCGGCGGGTGGGAAGAATGACGTCCAGGCTGTGCTTGTGGATATCCCAGACGTCTTCTTCGCAGGCTACGCGATAGTATTGGACCCGCTTCCGGAGCACACTACACCATGGAACAATGAAACCCCAGCGCTCCATTTTCAGAAGTTACGAATCAGAACAAAAACTCTCGTAGGTGATTGACGTGATAGATTGGAAACGCCAAGCATGGGGATTTTTCCTCATATCCGATGGTTTCTTAGTGTGTACTTAAGTAGTCTAGAGATCTAAGTTGTGAGGAGATCGCATATAAACGTTACGAGGATTAGAATTCTTATGGTTTTGCAACGGCACAAGTTCGGAGGCCGAAATATGAGCGAGATATGCAAGACTTTGAGACCACTTACAGTATGCACAATCCCCAATCAATGCTTGACTACGGACTTTCAATACTGTCCGTTCGGCTTTCCTTTAAATTTACCAGCCATCTCAAGTCATATTGCTACTTACCATGAGCCGACCAACACCACGATTTGTAGAACCGCTTCTTCTCGTGATCTATTGAGGCTGCTTGGATGCCCACAGTGGCTTTTAAAATTCAGCCGCAGTTTTGAAAAGTTCGCGTTACACTGGAAAAACAAATACTTGCAAAATACAGATACATTAGATTATATTATATATCGGCTTTGTGGCACCTAAGCAAATTACATAAAAGGAAGTTTACAATCCATGCCACAGTAATTGTGCGACCCTGGTCGTCACCAACGTATTCAATTGTGTCGCGTTGAAAAAGTTGTACTGCTGCAACCGCATGGGTGCATTTTGATATTGTGAGAGGCTTACCCATACCGTAAACGGCGTAAAAGCGTTTTGATGAAATGTTTACCAATACCGTAAACCGCGCAGCAGAATGTACGAGACCGTAAGCCTGTATTCCGTCCCTGTTGGGCAGAGTAGCCCACCGTTGGATTGATAAACATGCCAAGACACTAATATTCTGGCTTCATTGTTGGATTATATTTACAAGACCCACCAGAACAAGTCGACAAGCGCCATCAACATGTGTATTATCACAAACAATCCACTCGAGGAAAGCCGTGATCGCGTAAGTAGTTTCAGCGAAACTCTACGCAACAACAATACTGTACTGTACTACCTCCACAAAAGCAGCGCTGTTTTTGTGGAGCATTCATTACTACATACAACGCATCGCAGGCTATCGTCACTGACGTGCCCATCCCGTACATCTTTAGTTGCAAGTAGTACTGTACGTACGGCCACGATTTAACGAGTGTTTACCGATGGTAACGGCTGTCGAATCAGGCAACTCATTCTTGAATTCTACCGGACCGACAACATGCAGCTTTCTCCCCGCACAACAATCGCTGCACTATACGCTATCGTCGTTCTGGGCTTGGTGCATGGGATACCGTCCAACAACTCGGCTGACGAGCAGTCCGTACAGACACTGTTGGCGAGCGCACCCCCGCTACTGCTTCGTGCCACCCTTGGGGGTAGCAATTTCTCGATTCATGGCCAAACTGCGTTCAGCATCTTCGCGAAACCAGTCGTCTCTCAAGATAATATGACGGTCCGCTACGACGGCTTCACAACCATCGTCCAAGGGGATACCGACTTTACCTACATGCTTGTCGATGGCGCCGCGTACGTGGTGTTGCGATTGTGCACTTCGCAGTCTAGTTGTGTGTCTCCGTATCGAGGCACGTGCTTGCTGTGAAGTTGTTGCCGATGGTAGGCAATTGTGGTACACGTGGTGGAATACCGGGATCTGATTGGCGGAGCCCCAAGATTTGACACTTCTGATTGGCTGAGAGAAAGGCAAGTTGAAGTTGCCTTTCTGGATACGATCTGCAACATTTACTTTTTGCTCCCCAGCTTTCAATACGACGAAGTAGGAGGTGTGCGTTGGTACGATTCATATTTAAGCATAGGAGACTAGGATGTGATAGTTAGTTTGGCCTAACTCATTCTAATTCACTTTCGGATTTCCTTCCTAACCAACACTCGACTACCAAGCCTCGCCCGCATAATCTCAAGTGGTTATGAGCCCAAGCTACGCAGACACCGTGAAGCTCGTGGAAGACAACTACTTCCACTGGGAGTTCAACATGCGGATGAAGCTGTCGCGCAAGGGACTGCTGGCCCACATCGTCAAGCCAGAGTTCGACCAGCTGAGTGACCGCTCCACGCTACAATGGAAGACCGACGATCTGAAGGCCCTTGGTGTGATCGCTGGGGACGTGAGTCTCACATACCAAGTCTACATCCGTGGAGCGACAACCGCTGCTGAATCGTGGCGTCTGCTTGAGGAGCCGTTCAACCGGAACACTCTCAAGAATCGGCTCGTCGTGACCAAGAAGTTGCACAACTTCAAGATGGAGCCCGGGACGCGGTTCGCGGCGCATGTGGACCGGTTCAAGGAGCTGGTGCTACAAATGGAGACGATTGGTGAAGCTCTGGACGAGACTCGCCAACTCGTGCTGCTGCTGGGCAGCCTGACCGAAGAGTACCGGATGATCAGTACCGTACTCGAGAACACGCCGAACATGACGTTGGCGTACGCGATCCAAGCTCTGTCTGGTGTTGAAGTCTCGGAGGATTCGACATCGGCTCGGGAGAAGGCATTCGCAACGAAGAAGGAGTTCCGCAAGCGCGGGTTCTCCGGGAAGTGCTTCTACTGCAAGAAGATCGGGCACAAGGAACAAGAGTGCCGCAAGAAGAAGGCTGATGAGGGACGTGGACAAGTCGCGCAGGAAGCGTTGGACTTCGCGTTCACAGCTACGGGTGCAATGGAGAAGTCGGAGTGGCTTGTGGACTCCGGTGCCAGCTCGCACATGACCAGCGTCCGGGACAAGTTCGTGTCCATGAAGGAGCTGAAGACGCCGGTCCGCATCACGATCGCGGACGGCACGAAGATCGACGCAGTTGCAAAGGGCACCGTCGGATTGAAGCTGATGGACGGGACGTCCGTCACATTGTCGGATGTTCTATACATCCCGGAAGTTGATGGGAGCCTCATCTCGGTGTCGAAGCTGGCCGAGAAGGACGTCAACGCGCAATTCAGCAAGGACAAGTGTATCTTTCGCTTTGGCGGCGTGACGGTGATGGAGGCCAAGCGCTGTGGAAACGTCTACAAGCTGAAGACAGTGGGGGACGAGGTGTGTCATGCGGCGACGACATCTCGTAAGGAGCCATGGGCCGTCGTACACGCCCGTCTCGGCCACATCCCGTACAAGCGCTACGAACAGTTGTTGAGCATGGCAGATGGGGTACCGCGCATCGCAGGCGACGTGCCGACGGATAACGTGTGCGCTGGATGTTGCATGGGGAAGATGCGCGCTGACGACTTCCCACGTCACCCTGACAACTTGGTCAAGAGTGCCGGCGTACTGGACTTGGTGCACACGGACGTCATGGGTCCGATGCAGACCAAGACACCAGGAGGCTGCACGTACGCAGTGACCTTCATCGATGACTACTCGAGACACGTGACGGTGTACTTCATGAAGGCGAAATCGGAAGTGCTGTCGAAGTTCAAGATCTTCAAGGCAGCAATGGAGAACGCAACGGGCAAGACGATCAAACGCCTGCGTTCGGACAACGGCGGCGAGTATGTGGTGTAGCGGGATCAGCCAAAATCTGGTTAAGGCCTGATCGAGCTTCCCACCAGCGCCCAGACACCGACTAACGGAGGGGGTCCCCCAACGATCCGTGATCGGCTGAACTTGTTCTCACCTTGTGTACCCGTCGGCGGGCTGGATCTGCTCTCTCGGGGCTCCGAGGATGCAGCACTTGGTGAAGATCGAATGTCTTGGCGTGACGCGGGGATAGTCCGTGGAGCAGCGCGGGAATCTTCGCTCTGCGTCCGAGTATTCGTCCCGATCGAGGGTTGTTCGCTGCGATCGGTCGGCCTGGAGTCGATCCAAGGCCTGTAGTTGCCCTTTCGGGTGTGTTCCTTCCTTCCTTGAGTTGCCTGCCGCTTCCTATAGCGGGATCGAGGTTGATCGAGAGGAGAACGATCGCCGGCCAAGCAGTATCCGGACGATCGAGGGTTCGCACACAAGAAATAGATCACTAGAGTAGGTCAAGCTGGCCAATGTATTAATCCAGTCTTAACCGTACCACTAGTTCACTGTCCAAAGTGTCGACGCTTGTCGAGGCCAATGTAGTTCCTGGGACTTGGTGACTTGAGGGGACTTGTGCTCTTCGGTGCAAATTCTCTTCGGGAAGGAATCGCGGGCACTCGACGGTCTTGGATCACGTGTAGGGCCAAATACAATCTCCACTACGTACGTCGGTCGAGGCCAATGTGTGCTCCTCGCCGCGCTTCCGGACCACTTGAGCTGTACCGCGCAAATTCTCTTCGAGAAGGAATCGCGGGCACTCGACGGTCTTGGATCACGTGTAGGGCCAAATACAATCTCCACTACGTACGTCGGTCGAGGCCAATGTGTACTCCTCGCCGCGCTTCCGGACCACTTGAGCTGTACCGCGCAAATTCTCTTCTAATTTATGTTTAGTTGGCTTCTCTCTCTACCGCTACCATCTTGTCTACCATCCTACAACTAAACAACAACTGGATTCCTGTCCTATCTTCGCCCCTCTTGTGCTTCCCATCTTGACCGATCGGCGATCCCGATCAACGATCCTGTTCGGCGATCCCGATCGGCGATCTCGTTCGGCGATCCCGATCAGCGATCCTGATCACCGATCTCGATCGACTCTCGATCGAGGACTTGAGCGCATCCTCATTCACCGTCGATCCGCCTACTTCCATCCTTGGTCGTTCCGGATCACCGGTGTTCGCCTCCAGTAGGGCTTGCGCCTATGCCGATCTTGGACACCCATCAGGGGTCGATAGGGCGCGATCCGCCTCTGCACGATCCGTCTCTGCACGATCCGCCTCTGCACATGTTGTACCCGACGCGCCGGCGTCACTTGATCTCTCGCTGATCTTCAGTCCACGCCTGATCCACTCCAGCCTGTCTCTCGATCGCTGATCGATTGTCGATCTTCCATTCGGGACCTCTGTCGACCGGCCTTGCCGCCTTTCTCGGAGAACACTTTCCGTTCGAGACGGATTTCTTATTCGGTGCTTCTCCACATCCGCCCCCTGTCCGGAAGTTGTGCCGCACGGCGGCTCACTTCGGACAGCGTGCCCCGTTCATTCCTCAATCCGCCGGCTCCCGCGCAGATCACCCACGATGAGCACGCCACCGTCCGGTCCTCCCGCACAGCCACCCCACCGTCGGAGGGTGACGGGTCTCCGCCCGGCTCGCCTCGATCAGCTCACTCGACACCTCGATCGACTCGTTCAACGGCTTCTCGACGGGCTGCGGCTTCTCCGGACGCTGCCCGCCGGATCGCCCGGCTGGAGGAGGAGCTGACGCTTGCCTACGCTTCTCGGTCCACCATGATCCGCGATCGGGCCCGCCTGGACGACACTGTCCGCGAGCTGACGTCGAACCTGCAGGACCTCGAGCGCTACCGCGGGTCCCAGGAGGACGAGATCCGCCGTCTCCAGACCGAAGTGAGTGACCTCCAGCAGAGCGCCCAAGGCCAAGGACCGCAACTGATCCAGGATCTCCGAGGCCAGATCGCTCAACAAACCGCTGAGATTCAGGACATGGATCGCCGGTTGACACGCACCCAAGATGAACTCGCAGACGCGATCGCCACCCGGGACCGCTTCGACCACCAGCTAGACCTCGCCGCCACGGACATCTCCGATCTCCGGTCACAGATCACACGACAGACCCATGATCTGGACATGCTGCAATGGGAGTTAGACACGACGCGAGGCAGCTTCGATCGTGTTCAGGCGGCACTTCAGACGGCCGAGGCGGCCCTGGCCCAACGAAGCCCGTCTTCGGCAGCCAGCGCTCGGGCCAGATCGGCCTCTCCGCCCCCGGCTTGCCCCCACCCTGATGTCGATCGGCTGCAAGCCGACCTCAACCGGACGGAGGGGGAACTACGCACGGCCCGTGCCGCCCTTGATCAGGCCAACCAAGATCGCGACGTCGCGCTTCGAGAAAACGCCTATCTCCGTACGCAGATTCTGTAGCCCTCGTTCTCTTGTTGATCATCACTTACGCGATCTTCGTGCTGCAGGTGCATGCGTCGAAAGCGCGCAGCAAGTGATCCGTGCACAGGACGCCCACTTCGTCGACGTCCAAGACGCCTACGCCCTGCTCCGGCGTGTCAACGATCGATCCAGCGAAGATCTCGAAACCATCGCGGACACCCTATCCAGCGTAACACGCTGGATCGCACTGCGCCAGCGTAGACCGCTCACACCTGCTCGCCGCAGTCGTAGTCCTTCCGGATCACCCGATCGCACTCCGCGGCCCCCCAAGCGTTCACGATCGGCGCCTCCATCACGCAGCCGATCGCCGAGCCGATCGCCCCCTCGTTCTCCGTCGCCGGCCTTCTCACTGCCGGATCATGACCTAGGACCGCCCGCCGAGAGCCAGCCGCAGTCCGATCGCCGTAAGCCCGACGATCAACATGAGGAGGAGGAATCGGATCAGGAGGAAGAGGAGCCGGATCAAGAGGAGGAGGAGCCGGATCGAGGAGAGGAGGAGCCGGATCAAGAAGAGTCGAGCCCGGCTAGTAGTGCGAGCGCTGGCCAGTCGCAGAAAGTATCGTCGTCGGCCGAATCCAGTTCCGACGAGGAGGAATCCGTGTCCGAGGGCACGGATCAGGAGTCCCTCGCCGCGTTGGCTCGATCCCGGGCTGAGGCTCGGCGTCGTCAATCCGCTTCGCCAGCTCGGACCCGTACTCCGCCGATCCGTTCACGATCACCGTCGGTCATCTCAATACACTCTCGAGCCGGATCGGCGCGTTCCCGGTCGCCCCCAAGGTCGCCTCCAGGATCGCCTCCAGGATCGCCCCGGGATCGCCGCCAGGATCTCCGCCGGGATCGCCCGGACGTCAGCCTCTGGTTCCGCCACTGTTCCCGATCGGCACCATGATCCCGGGGTTCAACGCACCCCGAGCACTCGCTCCCGGTGACGCGGATCCGTGGCCCGTGGGACTGGTAGGTCAGCTGTAGATCACCGGCATGATCTTATCGACATTGACCCACCACCTGCTCCTGCCTGCGAATTGGCTCTTCCCAGCCGCGGTTCGCGGTGCTCGACAGCCTGCGGCCGGGATCGGTTACCGGGATGACTTGATCACCGGGCCGAACATCAACGCTCTCCTGGCCGATCGCCCGTGGGAGGCCCTCCAGAACCCGCGAGATCCATTGACATTTGATCTGGCACTCCACCGAGGCGCCGCAACTCCGTTGGGTCGGATCGCCACCGCCTACCTGCAACTCGAGGAGCAGCATCGTCAGGCCTTCTGGGAAACGACCCATTACCTCCCGATCACCCGTGGGCAGCGTCAGGATCCGGTCATCCAACAGTACCATGCCGAACGTCGCACCCGGCGGATCCGCCTCGGCGATCGGTGGCGCCAATGGTTGGACACGACGTTGCCGATGATGAGAGCGATGTGGGCCGACATCGATCTGCTGTTGGATCCGTTCTTCTTGCACCTTCCAGTGCGTCCGCGAGACTCGGTGACTTGGTACCCCGGGGCGGTGTCTCGCGCAGCCAACGCCAACGACCCCACCCAGCATCAGGGTGAGCCGACCGACCTCCGAGCTGCCCTGATCGAGGCTGACACGCACGATCCCTGGCGCAACCAGTACCGCGATCACCCTCAAGACCACCCTGCCAGGCGGATCCCACGTCTTCGCAACAAGTTCAACCCCAACATCGGTGCCCAGCAGCCGTGATCTAGCGTTCTCGATACCCGTTTAGCTCGCGCGATCAGATCTAGCGATCGATGCGTCGATCGGCAAGTCCACTCCAATTCATAGTCATTCAGAAGTTGATCTACTCCAATAGCCGTTCCACCATTCCAGATCCACCCTTCCCATTGTAATATCTCCTTTCTTGCGCTGGGCGTCACAGCCCTGGGTCGATCCACTCCTTACCTGACATGATCAATCCGGATCTTCCATCGATCCACCTCTCAGCGACTCCATAATCTCACGATCTGCACCTTCACACACATACACATTCATATACCGCCCTTTCCTCCGATCGACGGCCTCCCCATCGATCCGCCACCAATCTCGCTCACCAAGGCGACCAGCTCGCCCTGGCGGTCCGATCTCACTCCTCCTCGTGAGACTGCATCGCATTGAATCGGTTCCGGTTCACACGATCTCGAAGGAACTCGTGCAATAAAGCTCCACAGTTGAGATCCGCTTCGTCGATCCAGTCAGGATCGCCGTAACCCTTCCAGTGTACCAGGAATTCTCGATACGTCCGGCCGTACCGTGTCCTTCGACCCGTTCGCATATCCGTGATCTTCTCCACTTCATACTCGTTCGCGTCTCGATCTGGAGCCCAGCTGTCCTCCGGAAGTAGGATCTCGTCGAAATCAAGTCGATCTGCCTCGTCCACCGTGAGCTCGATCCGCGGTCGATCGGGGAAGTCTCTGACCAACTTCAGCTTCGAGACATGCACGATCGGGAACAGGTGATAGTCTGTGCCAGCGATTTGAAGCTTCATCGTGTACTCGTTCACCTTCTCGGCCACACGGAATGGGCCATGCCACAGGTGAGCTAGCTTCCGGGCGTACCCCTCCTTCACACGATCCAAGTACAGCCACACCTGGGATCCAGCCTCGATCGAGTGCGGTCGAACCTCTTCGTTGTGTCGATCGGCCCGATCCGCGATCGCCTCGCGTAGACGAGCATTCACCTGACTTCGAGCCTGATCATAGTGCCTCTGGATCCGATAACGCCACCGTCGCGGGTTCCGATCCTGGATTCGAGTGCTACCCAAAGGGATCGTCGCCTCCAGCGTCGATCGAGGATCCCAGCCATGTACCAGATAAAAAGGAGAGTCTCCTCGAACGCGATCATGAGCCGTATTGATCGCGAAGGTCAATCGCTCGGCGTACTCATCCCAATCCCTCTGATCCAGATATTCCACAAACATCTTCAAGGCTCTCGTCGCCGTCTGCACCATTCGTTCCGCAGTACCGTTCGCTTGGGGTCGATAGGCCATCGTCGCTCGCTGACGCATACCTAGGATCTTATTAAAGGCGCGGAAGAAGTCAGCCATAAATCCCGGTTCGCGATCATGCCTGATCACCTCGCTGGCACCGAATCGCCGGAACACACACTCTTCGTAGGATTCGGCGATCGTCTGCGCCGTTCGAGAGGAGCTGGCCTTCGCGATCACGTATCCCGTGAACAGATCGACCCAGATCAGCAGTTCGGTGTTGCCTTTGTACGACTTGGGCAGCGAAGGTATGTGATCCATCGCTATGATCTGGAACGGGTACGTCGCCTGGATGTTCCCCGGCGACTCGCCCTGATCGTGGGTCGCCCTTTACCGGTCTCACAATCGACACACTCTCCGACATACTTCTGCACACTCCTGAAGAGACCTCTCCAGTGAAAGTGATCACGGATCCGCTGATAGGTACGTCCGATCCCTTGGTGACCACCTTCCACAGTAGAGTGGTAGTGGTGCAGGATATCCTGATGCAGCGTCTCCGGAGCGACCAGCCTCATCAGCCCATCTCGATCTGCCTCCGATCTCTTGGAGGGGGAACAGTAGAACAGCAGATCATTGTTATCGATCTCGTAGTCTGCCGCAATGTTGCCATAAGATCGGGCCTCATCCTGCGTTAGATCAGCCACGTCTCCCATCAGGTACTTCTTCAAGCCCACGATCCACGTCTCTTCATCTTGCGATCGACGGATTCGGTCGATCCGTAGTCCCCGCACAAATTCTTCCTGTAGGACAGTCGGATTCGGTCGCGATCTGGCGTTTGATCGAGTAGTCATCGGTGATAGCCGGGCGATCGGTTCGTCAGATCTGACAACTAGGATCTCATCGAGCCGGTTCAATGTCGTCAGATCCACGTGATCGGCCTCATCCTCGACGACCACGCCACCTTCACGTTGAAGCGCTGCGCTAGCCAAGCTGTCTGCGCTGCCGTTCCAGTCCCGTTTCACATGTAACAGCTCATGATCTGGCCAGTTCCGTAACCGATCCAGCACCTTCTGCTTTAGTAACGTCAACTTGGGTGCTTTGCAGTCGATCTCACCTCGCACTTGCCGGATCACCAAGTTGGAATCACCGCAGACCACCAGCCTGCCTCGATCAATGCCGTCCAAGAGGTCGAAACCCAGCAACAGACCATGATATTCCGCTTCATTGACGGTCAGTCCCTCGGCATAGCCCGATCGTGCTCTCACCACACTCCACTCAGGTAGCTTCCATAGGATCGCACTGTACGCGCCCCCACCTCGCTTGACGCGGGCGGATCCATCGAAGCTTATCACCAGCAGTTCTTCATCCGCGCGTACAGTCGGGATCGGGGCTTGGATCTTCCGCCGGGGTTCCTTCTTCGGCGCGATCGCGATCAGCGCCTCGTCGACATCCGATCGGGGTGTAATACTGGCGGCGATCGCCCCCAATATCTCGTCCTCTCCCTTGGTGCACTTCGTGATCTCCAACGTCCAGGGCGATAGGAGTGCGGCCCACTGACCCAATCGGCCCTGAAGGCCGGGTGATCGGAACAGCCACGCCAACGTCGAGTGTCGAGTCAGGACCCGGATCGATCGTCCAACCAGCATGTTATAGTTCAGATCTAGGATCCGTAACAGAGCCAGCACTTCTTTCTCCACCACGTTGTAGTTCAGTTCATTCGACTTCAACGTTCGACTGGCGAAGGTAACAGGGTGATAGATCTGGTCGTGTTCCTGCATCAGTGCGGCCGAGATCGCCCAGTCACTCGCGTACACGATCACCACCGGAGTCCGATCGCGATCGAAATGCCGCAGGATCGGCGTCGTCGCGATCTTCGTCTTCAGTGTCGAGAAGGCGCGATGAGCACGGATCCAGCGTTCGTCGCCAACCTCGCCTCCATGAACGAACGGTGCCCGATCGGGGTCTGCCGAGTTCCGATCTACTGCGTTCGACACTTGACCATCCATGATCCGGCGCAGATCTGGACGCTTCTTCAACTCGGCGAAGTCTACCTCGCGCAGTTCATACAGGATCGCCGCGTAGATCGCGTAATCCTCCAGGAAACGGCTGTAGTAGTTAAGACTGCCCAAGAAAGACTGCATTGATCGGAGCGATCCAGGGAACGGTAGATCTGTCAGAGCCGCGAGGTCCTTCGGGTTGGCTTCCAGTCCATCGTTTGACACGCGATGTCCTAGATAGTCCACCTTGCGCATCCCCCAAGAGCTCTTCTCCACACTGATCGAGAGGTTCCACTTGTCACAGGCGTCCAACAGGTGATCCACCCGATCACACAGCTCATCCCATGATCCTGCCGTCACCAGAATGTCGTCGATGTACGATCTGCGGCCCAGCACTGACGGACGCCCCGGATCTTCTGGTTCGCCCGACTCGATCAGGTCCGTGGTGACTTCCGAGTTCGACGATCGCGGATTCTGGTGAACCCGTACAACGCGTCATCCAGAAGTCGCTGATAGATCTGAGGAGCGTTCTTCAGGCCGAACGGCATCCGATTCCATTCAAACAGACCCATGTGGGTGATAAAGGCCGAGATCGCACGAGCTCGATCGGTCATTGTGACCACCCAGAATCCACTAGCCATATCCAAAGAGCAATACCAGAGCACCTTGTCCAGATCTTCCAGCAGATCGTTGATCAGGGGCATTGGATACACCATGAGCCGGGTCAGACTGTTGACGAGCCGATAATCGATGCAGAGTCGGATATCCACGCCGTTCTTCTTGATGATCACGACGATCGGCGAGGCCCACGGTGATCGGGACTTCCGGATCATCTTGGCTGACAGCAGTCCCTTGATCAGATCCGACACCTTCTCCACAAACTGAGGGGCGACCTTCCGGACTCGTTGGGCGATCGGTTTCGCATCGCCGACGTCGATGTCACATGTGACGCCCCTGGCTGCTGGGGGAAGTGCATTGCCCTTGCCGATCAGCAGGTGTCTCCGATGCCAGATCTTCCTTCGCAGTCGATCGATCTCCTCCGGGGTGTTGAATTCCAGATCTCCCACCTTGATGTCGTCGATCTTCACCTCATCCGTCGTCGAGATCACAATTTCCGGAAGCACAGCCAGTTCGCCTTCGACGTCTTCGGCTGATAGACTCCCGCCCTCGTGGTAATGGACTTGATCATCGGCGTCAACATCTCGATCTGGTTCAGCAGCAGCAGGATCACCCCGATTGACAGTGGGTTTGGTCTCTATTTCCCTTGATCACCTCCGTCGATCGACATCGGAATGTCGTCAACTATGGTGTCGCCTCTTGATCTCGACTCTTCCACCGTTAAGGTCGCCACATGGGGTACCCGATCAGCACTCCTGCCCCGAGATCTGGTTCGACGGCACAACCGTCGACCTGATCGGCCGATGGCAAGTGAGGGGACATCGTTTCACCGTTCTCCTCCAGATCACCAGTGCAATCATCTCGCAGCTTATCGTCATCCATCGCTTCATCCTCTGGGCCGGCGGTCGGCGAAGACCGGTAGCCCACAAGCACCTGTCCCTGCTCCGGAAGGCATTCGCCCTCCGATCCGGAGGATTTGGCCGACGACCTTGTAGGATCCGACCGTAGGTCCGTCCGTTCTCCAATTAAAGTGGTTGAAGTAGACGATCTGGACTCTTCGGCCACGCGATCACTCTCCAGCGGCGACCCGCCCCTGATCTAAGCATATCGGCAACAGCTACCTCCAGATCAGGGCTCCTCGCCCCGATTCGGTTGTGGGGTCGGGTAGACTAATCGAGCGATCGACGATCGGGGAGACCTCGGATCTCCGGAGAATCGCTCGGGGTGTCGGATACGTTGGTCGGTCGACAGCTGATGCTGGTGGTACGACTGACGCCTCCTCATTAGCTCGCGGTTCCTCCGTCGTGGCTTGGAAGGCCAAGTTCTGCCATTCCATGTAGCGACGGGATCCGATCGACACATACCCTGGCACCCGGGGTACCCGATCTCCGGCCAACCACATGGCGATCCGTTCATTCCGGTGTAGAACGATGTCCTTGTCACTAATGTTGGTAACCTGGAGATACCTGATCCGGCCAGGTCCTCGAACTACAGTCGGCACCCAGCGATCTCCACGAGTGACCCATAGCTTCTCGCGATCTGTCACCTTCATTCGGAGTGGCAGTTCGATCGAATCGCCGATCGCGATCTGCACCCCTTGTTCCACACACACATGTCTGACGTTGTCGTTGTACAGTTGTCGTCGTCCGCTAAGTTGGATCTTGACTTCATCAGGGAGGCAGATGGAGCCGTCTGCCAGATCGAGGCGGATCCCCGCCGGGACCATAAAGTCCATACCCAGGATCGCATCTTGTCCTGATAGATCACCAACCCAGATATCGAAGAAATACACCAGCGATCCTGCCAGCGTAACCTTGATCCTGGTCTTTCCTTCCGTCATGTACACGCTTTCGCCAATCCCCACACATTCCTGGCTCTGACTCGTGTCGACATAGCACCCCACCTTACGAGCAAAGGCGGTGTCCACGATGGACACCTCGGCGCCGGTGTCTAAGAGTAAGATCGACTTCTCATTGTTGATTTTGCCAGCGATCTTGGCCTGACGGAACCATTTACCCGGCGAATGATGTTTCCAGTACCCTCTGGACTCCCTGGGAGGAGATCGGGTACCACATCGCCAGATCTGCGGTGTTCACTGACGCGAGGCAGACTTCGCTCGCGATCATGTTTCGGGATCTCGGCCGTCAACTCTCCGTCAGCTGGCGTAAACCATTCTTCAGGTCTGCGTTGCTTCCAATAACCTCGAGTTTCTCCAGACTGGAGATCCAAGGGCACTTCGGCGTCAGAACGGCTGAAGTCGTCCGATCGGTGTAGACTTAAGACCTTGGCGGCAGATTTCTCATGCAGATCACATGTATTACCGCGTAGATCAGTCCGTCCACTTACTCGATCTACCGTGTTCTTGTTCACGTATGCATAGATGCAATACCTAGAACGCTCGGCTCGTACCGGATTCCAACCCGGCGAGCGTCCTAGTTTAACATCTTCTCGGCGATCGCGGGCAGCATGCCTGCGTGTTTCACCGGGTTGAACCATTGACGGATCTGATTGTAGAATTCCTCCATCCGACACTTGCCCATCTCGTGCAGCTCACCGCATCCACGACACACAAACAGGCAGCGATCCGCCGGATGTCCTCGCTTTCCACACTTCTCGCACGTCAAACGTCTCCAGCAATCCAGATCCGTGTGCTTCCGTGATCCACAGTGCGAGCAGCGGTTCGATCGGTCTGATCCATCGGGCGACGATCGCGATCTTGGGTCTGATCGAGGTGAGTCATGGCCGATCGGTGCTTGTGTGCTGCGATCCTGCTTCGTCGTGTCGCCCCCCGCATTGCGAGACTTGTCCTCAGCCGACGCTAGGTAGACGCGACGTAGATCACCTTCCGAGTCCGATCCGTCCGATCCCGTGTCCGATCCAGACTCTTGGTTCGCGATCTGGACTGCACGCACTGCCCGCTTGGTGGCAGCGGCCGGAGCAGAGGTCGGGGCTTTCTGGCGATACTTCGATCCGAAGGCAGATCGTTTCTGTCTGCTCTTCGCGCGTTCTCGAGCGCGCAGGACTTCCTCCAGATCTTCGGCATCCGCGAGCCGAAGTAGGGTCAACTGATCGGCCAGATCGGGGTCGCCCAGTGTCTCGATAAAATGTTCGACGTGTTCTCGACGGGCCTTGGAATCTCCGTCCTTGATCTTCAGTCTCGCTCGCAGAGCCGCCACATTCAGTCGATAGAGGTAATCCAACGGCGATTCGTCCGATCGCTTGCGAGAGTGATAGTACTGCCAAGCCACCGATACTCCTAGGCCGCAATACTGGATCTGGAAACTCCGAAGCAGATCGCTCCACTTGTTCCGTGTCGATCGTCCCAGCTGGCGGTACCAGTTCTTCGCCGGCCCTGTCAGCAGATCCGCGAAAGTCAGGCACTTCTCTTCATCCGTAGCTTGATCGCGCATGAAGGCCGATTTCACCTTGCTGATCCACGATCGGGCGCGATCTTCGTCCTGATCTTTGCCGCTGAACTCCTTAAGATCCGACATCGCCGAAATCCGCACGCGCTGGATCAGTGAAGACCCGACGGACCCCGATGCGGCGGTAGCCACCACGGCGGGAGCTGAGCTCGGTAGATCGATGTCGTCCGGATCATATTCCCACTGCGAGACGTCTCGATCCGGTGATCCGGCGGACTCCATCTCCACGTCCTGTGATCCGACATTGTCTGTGGTCACTGGGGCAGGTGTGGCCACTGTGCTCTGCTGTTCCTTCAAGAAACGGGCCATCGCGGCCTGGAAGTAAGTTTCCAGACTGCCGTTCGACTCGTCCGCCCCAGTCGCGCTGGTCGTCCGATCGATCGACTTAGGTTTCGGCTTCCGAGGTCCTGATCGCGTACGTTCCTGACGCTGACTACGTGATCGAGCGTCCAGCATAGCCGATCCGGAAGGACCAAGCGGCATTCGCTGGGGTTCCGACGACGTGTCGGACACATGTTCGGCCGCCGAGACGTACGGCGATGATGATCGATACCCTGTCGATTCAGCCCGCGTCGACACCACTGGAGCTGACGGCGCTTGATCTGGGGCGTCTGGGACCTGATCGTTCGTGATCACGTCGACGAGGGGTCTCAGCTTTTCGACTAATGTCTGGATCGACGTCTGGATCACTTCGAGTTCTCGATCGAAGAGGTCATTCGCGTCAAAGGCTCCAGCCACCAAGCCGGCCTCCTTCAGCAGCCCGAGCAGGTTCTTCACTGCCGTCAACTTGTTGTCCGTCATCCGGGGGCCGAGATCGAGCCCTTCGGGTCGCCGATCTGCTCTGGCCGCACGATGATCATGACGGGATCTTGACGTAAGAAGTCCCGCAATTCTTTCAAGTGATACTGACGTTCCAGGTCAGCTTCAGACCAGTCGAGCACCAGCGATCTGGGATCTTCGTCGTCCATGCCTGGCGCTCGCAGTTTCCTTCGCGCGATCTGGGCCTTGTCCGCGATCGCGTCCAGGTAGTCGGATCGAGCCTGATCGGCGAGTCTGCGAATGCATATCGGTCCGATCCGGCCTTGGTTTGTTTTGTTAGTGAATCTCGGTTCGCACCGAGATCCACCGGTCCCCGAAGGGACCTGGGGAGGATGTTGAGGTTTCTCTTCTAGATCTGTTTCCAGATCGCCCTCGATTCCGTCGACAGAAGTCCTCCGAGCACTCTGTCGATCCGCGGATCTCGTTTTGTTCAGCAGCGTCTTCGTCGATCCGATGTTCGACGACGCCTCTTCCCCTGGTTCTTTCTTCACTTGCGCATCTTCTGCGGACTCACGGTGAAATCCGGAGTCCCCAAGAGATCCGGGCACGCGCACCATTGTGGTGTAGCGGGATCAGCCAAAATCTGGTTAAGGCCTGATCGAGCTTCCCACCAGCGCCCAGACACCGACTAACGGAGGGGGTCCCCCAACGATCCGTGATCGGCTGAACTTGTTCTCACCTTGTGTACCCGTCGGCGGGCTGGATCTGCTCTCTCGGGGCTCCGAGGATGCAGCACTTGGTGAAGATCGAATGTCTTGGCGTGACGCGGGGATAGTCCGTGGAGCAGCGCGGGAATCTTCGCTCTGCGTCCGAGTATTCGTCCCGATCGAGGGTTGTTCGCTGCGATCGGTCGGCCTGGAGTCGATCCAAGGCCTGTAGTTGCCCTTTCGGGTGTGTTCCTTCCTTCCTTGAGTTGCCTGCCGCTTCCTATAGCGGGATCGAGGTTGATCGAGAGGAGAACGATCGCCGGCCAAGCAGTATCCGGACGATCGAGGGTTCGCACACAAGAAATAGATCACTAGAGTAGGTCAAGCTGGCCAATGTATTAATCCAGTCTTAACCGTACCACTAGTTCACTGTCCAAAGTGTCGACGCTTGTCGAGGCCAATGTAGTTCCTGGGACTTGGTGACTTGAGGGGACTTGTGCTCTTCGGTGCAAATTCTCTTCGGGAAGGAATCGCGGGCACTCGACGGTCTTGGATCACGTGTAGGGCCAAATACAATCTCCACTACGTACGTCGGTCGAGGCCAATGTGTGCTCCTCGCCGCGCTTCCGGACCACTTGAGCTGTACCGCGCAAATTCTCTTCGAGAAGGAATCGCGGGCACTCGACGGTCTTGGATCACGTGTAGGGCCAAATACAATCTCCACTACGTACGTCGGTCGAGGCCAATGTGTACTCCTCGCCGCGCTTCCGGACCACTTGAGCTGTACCGCGCAAATTCTCTTCTAATTTATGTTTAGTTGGCTTCTCTCTCTACCGCTACCATCTTGTCTACCATCCTACAACTAAACAACAACTGGATTCCTGTCCTATCTTCGCCCCTCTTGTGCTTCCCATCTTGACCGATCGGCGATCCCGATCAACGATCCTGTTCGGCGATCCCGATCGGCGATCTCGTTCGGCGATCCCGATCAGCGATCCCGATCACCGATCTCGATCGACTCTCGATCGAGGACTTGAGCGCATCCTCATTCACCGTCGATCCGCCTACTTCCATCCTTGGTCGTTCCGGATCACCGGTGTTCGCCTCCAGTAGGGCTTGCGCCTATGCCGATCTTGGACACCCATCAGGGGTCGATAGGGCGCGATCCGCCTCTGCACGATCCGTCTCTGCACGATCCGCCTCTGCACATGTTGTACCCGACGCGCCGGCGTCACTTGATCTCTCGCTGATCTTCAGTCCACGCCTGATCCACCCAGCCTGTCTCTCGATCGCTGATCGATTGTCGATCTTCCATTCGGGACCTCTGTCGACCGGCCTTGCCGCCTTTCTCGGAGAACACTTTCCGTTCGAGACGGATTTCTTATTCGGTGCTTCTCCACAAGTACACAGGCAAGGAGTTCAAGGCCTACCTCGACCGCAGCGGCATCAAGCATGAGAAGACGGTGCCGTACACGCCTCAGCAGAATGGACTGGCTGAGCGCATGAACCGAAGTTTGGTGGAGATGGCGCGCTGCATGCTCTACCATGAAGGAATCGACAAGAAGTGGTGGGCAGAATCTGTCAACACGGCGGCCTGGATCATGAACCGGATCCCGAACTCGGTGACCGTGAAGACACCCCACGAGATCGTGCACCGAACCAAGCCTCAACTCAAGAACATGAAGGTGTTTGGTGCACTCGGCTACGCCCACATCGCCGACGAGAAGCGCCGGAAGCTGGACGCGAAGGCGTTCAAGTGTCGATTCCTGGGCTACGAAGATGGTGTGAAGGGATACCGCGTTCTCAACGTGGCAACGGGAAAGGTGCAAATCGTGCGCACCGTGAAGTTCATGGAGACGACTGAGCCCGACCACCTGATGACACGTCTGGATATCGACGACGATGAAGATTCGATTCCGGCTGCACCAAACTCGGGAGGAGTGCCTGCATTGGTGCCCGTTCGCGACGTTTCGACTGAAGTTAAAGTTGGTGGCCCGACTATGGCACCGAATGACGTGACGACAGGTGGAGCAATCGTTCCGTATGCTACCCATCCGATGATTACTCGGTCGCGGGTTCGTCATATCGAAGAGACCAACGATCCGGAGGAGCCCGAAGCTCGCAAGAAGCAAGTCGTTGCGCCGTCAGAGATCAGGACCAAGCGTCAGAGGGTGGACCAAGGTCGTGCCAAGTCGGACGACAACCAGCTCACCGTTCATGGTGGAATGCTGATGGCAGCAACGGAGGAGGTACCAAGGACGTACCAAGAGGCGATTACGAGTGCGGATCGTGCCCAATGGAAGGCAGCGATCGCCAGTGAGCTCAAGTCGCTGATGACCAACAAGACATGGAAGTTGGTGCCCAAGCCCAAACACCAGCGTGCTATTGGCTGCCGCTGGGTGTTCGCGTTGAAGCGCGATGAGACGGGGAGAGTCGTTCGGTACAAGGCTCGTCTCGTGGCCAAGGGGTACTCGCAGCGTCATGGGATCGACTACGAGGAGACCTACTCGCCGGTTGTGTACCTGAACTCTATCCGCGCGAAACTTGCCAAGTGCTGCGCCGATGGGATGGAGATCGACCAGTGTGACATCGACACGGCGTTCCTGTATGGCAAGCTGGAAGAAGAAATCTACATGGTGTTGCCTGAAGGACTTCGAGAACTCCTGGATTTGGCTGAAGCTCAAGGTGAAGATGACGTCGTCTGTCTGCTGTTGCAGAGCTTGTATGGACTCAAGCAAGCGTCTCGCGTATGGAACGGGACGATCGACGCGCATCTCAAGCGCATGGGATTTCGAGCTGCCGATGCTGACCCGTGTGTCTACACGAGAGGTACCGGTGACGACGAGTGCATCGTGTGTCTCTACGTTGACGACATGCTGATTGCATCTCGCCAGCGGACCATCATTGACTCGGTGAAGGCAGGCATCGCGGGCAAGTTTCGCATCAAGGACCTCGGACGCGCTCGATTTATCCTTGGCATCGAGATCGACTACGACATGGAGGCCAAAACGCTGGGCATCTGCCAGCGGGCGTACACCGCGTCGATCATCAAGAAGTTCGGCCAGGAGAATGCGAAGCCGTGCCTGACTCCACTTGACCCAAGTGTGCAGTTGACCAAGGCGGATGAACCCCAAACCGAGGAGGACAAGGCCAAGATGAAGTCGAAGCCGTATCGCTCTCTTGTGGGAAGTCTGATGTACCTGGCGTGTGGAACTCGACCGGACATTTCAGCTGCAGTTGCCAAGCTGAGCCGTTTTCTGGAGAACCCTGGTGAGAAGCACTGGGATGCTGGTATCCGTGTGGTACGGTACCTATTGAAGACCAAGAATCTCGGAATCGTCTACGATGGATTGCTTGGCACGGAGCTCGTCGCGTACTCGGACGCCGACTGGGCTGGCAACCGCGACGACAGACGGTCGGTTAGTGGAATGATGCTGATGATGTGTGGTGCTCCCGTGGTTTGGCGCTCGACTTTTCAGAAGACAGTCGCGCTGAGCTCGACTGAGGCGGAGTACATGGCTCTCAGCGAATGTGTGAAGGAGGTGGTGTGGATGCGACTACTACTCAAGGATTTGGGTGCGGAGCAGGATGGACCAACGGTGATCTACGAGGACAACCAAGGTGCCATGGCGCTGGCGAAGAATGTCGGCTACCAAGCTCGCACCAAGCACATCGACATCCGATACCACTTCATCCGCGAGAAGATCACGAGTGGTGTTGTGGAACTTGACTACGTTGAGTCCAAGAACCAGCTCGCTGATTTCCTGACCAAGGGACTCTCGATGAAGACTCTTCGCTATCTGCTCGAGCGCAGTAACATCACTGAGATGCTCGGGAAGACTGCGAATTGATTGGGGAGTTGCGATTGTGCACTTCGCAGTCTAGTTGTGTGTCTCCGTATCGAGGCACGTGCTTGCTGTGAAGTTGTTGCCGATGGTAGGCAATTGTGGTACACGTGGTGGAATACCGGGATCTGATTGGCGGAGCCCCAAGATTTGACACTTCTGATTGGCTGAGAGAAAGGCAAGTTGAAGTTGCCTTTCTGGATACGATCTGCAACATTTACTTTTTGCTCCCCAGCTTTCAATACGACGAAGTAGGAGGTGTGCGTTGGTACAATTCATGTTTAAGCATAGGAGACTAGGATATGATAGTTAGTTTGGCCTAACTCATTCTAATTCACTTTCGGATTTCCTTCCTAACCAACACTCGACTACCAAGCCTCGCCCGCATAATCTCAAGTCGTGGTAACCAAGTTTGAAGACAAGGAAGAGGCTCGATGCCTTCCATCCGTTTCGCCATTCGACCTCATTTTGCCAGCTCTCAACCGTGCAATTGAAACGCCAAACATATCTCCTCTTTAAGGAGAGACCATTAACTGCCCGGGCGGGTCCATCATCGAGGCTTCCTTTGGTGGACTCGACTTTTCCTTTTGCGCATTGGGTGAATCCGGTGCAACTGGGCTGGGGACGCTCACTCGAAGTGGTGTCGTGGGGTCGAATGAACAGACGATCGACATTGCAGTCAGCATCGAGTATCTCTCGAGCGCAATCAAAAGCTTCTCCGCGCCTGCTCTGAGCGTGAAACCCAATGCGTGCCCCGTGCGGATGGAGCCTACCACGGTGGCACCAACGACGTTGACTCTGCTGACGGGGGGTGTTATCCAGTCTACTGCCACGAGACAGCTGAAGACAAGCGTCAGTGAAGCAACAGAGAGCTCTTGCGGGTGCAAATCGACACCTCGTCCGTGCATCTTCTTGCATGGCATGGGTAACTCAAACGAGGAGGCGGAGCTGCAGGACACTCCGGAGCTCACGGATAAAAAGTTCGGCTACATCGGTGGCCACGCGCCGTGCTGCAGTACCATCAAGTACGCTGTTCTCAACACGGTCGACTACGGCTGGACGAACGACACACTCCAGCAGAAATATTGTGACCGCTCATTGTCGATGAGCAGCACCAGCGACTTGAACACGCGCACGATCAAAGACACTATCGTGGTGACGCACTCCATGGGTGGTCTCGTCATGGCTGGCGCGCTTGCCAATGGGAGGTGCAGCTTTGATACCAGCACGTCGTGGGTTAGCTTGAGCCCGCCGATGCGCGGGAGCATGGCCTCAGACTTTAGCGAGGACTTGTGCAACGACGGGTTGACCTCCTTTGGGACAGACGTACTAGAATGGGTTGGCAAGTGTCCAAGCTCCGTTGCTCGCAAGTCGGTGGCCTACCAGAATGGGAGTATAGTACCCCGAGCTCGTTGCAGCGTACGAAGCTGCTCAGGAGGCTTATCGG
The DNA here is from genome assembly GCA_024211575.1 of Phytophthora melonis. Lineage (NCBI taxonomy): Eukaryota > Oomycota > Peronosporomycetes > Peronosporales > Peronosporaceae > Phytophthora > Phytophthora melonis. The sequence continues at coordinate 2,148,093 of JAMXKT010000037.1, read as the reverse complement.
AGCAACGTGTATGCAGCAATGTGCAGTGACGATTACCGGGGCGTGTTGTCCGCCTATTTTGCGCCGTGCATCGTGGTGTAGCCATCCCACACAAGTCGGCCAAAAACGATGGTCTCGTGGAGTTTGAGAGCTGCCTCGGAGGTCTGGACGCCTCGTTGTTCGGCGACAGCTACCACGATCGCTTCTACCGTCCCATGTTAAACCACGCGGATACAGCGTTTCTGACGCGTGACGGTTTCTTTCGAGACTCGCAAAAGCCCTTCAAGTGGTTCGAGTGTTTGCTCTAAGTTGGACACGACTACAATATACCAAGTGTGATTCATATATTACAAATGCCTCTCGAGAGCCAATCTGCGATTACAGTATGAGGCGTGCACCGTTGTGACTCACAACTGTGACAAAGTTCATGCAACAGAAGGTCAATGAACACATTTTATTTTTCATGTACTAATCGAAGAGTTAACATCATGTGTAATCGTGATTCCAGTGTCAGTTAGTTCGAGCACTGGAATCACGATTACACATGATGTTTACTTTTCGATTAGTACATGAAAAATAAAATGTGTTCATTGACCTTCTGTTGCATGAACTTTGTCACAGTTCCAGAGCCCAGAACCTATCCGTACCTGCTGACACCATGCCTACCACCAAACTTTGGTAAGGACAACTTTGAATAATCAAAAGTTATCCTTAAAACAATGTTACCTGAACTGATAAAAATGGAAAACTTACTTAACATTTTGCTGAGTGGCCTAGTTTTGATGAAACTGGAGTACAGCAAGAAGAGGGTGTTATCCCATATAGAATCATGTTAGCGCACTGAATATTGAGCGAGCGCCGACCCGCGTGCAAAGTTCATGCCTGGGGAGGATGCACATCGGTCGTAGCCGATATACCTTCGATACTTGCCGTGGGGCATACCCACCTAGCGTGGCAAGGAAACCTATAGTCAAATGTTGCCTTTGGACTCAAAATATAATGTGCTAGAGACTGCACACAACCATGGAGCAGCCAAGCTCCCGTATCTCTGCAGAGAAAGTTGACGCCATGATTGGTGCTAACCACTAAGTATAGTACAGTAACTATATCTCAACCACGCGAAACGACAGTGCGATTGCGGATGGATGAGTAACTGGACTTCTAATTATGTCCTGTGTCGTGTTCTAATTAGCACAGCAGAGCTACAGTATTCCTGGGCCAGCTCATTCCTGAATCACCAGTGTCTGGACAATATGCAGCTCTCCCTCCTGTCAACAATCACTGCACTTCTCGCTATGGGCGTGGCGCAAGCGGTATCTTTAAACGGTTCGTCTGATGAACTGTTATCGCAAACCTCTTTGGTGAGTGCACCTTCGCTTCTGCTTCGTGTCGCCCTTGGAGGGAACGATCTGTCGATCCACGGACAAACCGCGTTCAACATTTTCGCGAAACCGGTCGTCTCTTCTCATAATGCTAAGGTCCGCTACGATGGCTTCACAACCTTTGTCCAAGAGGACACAGAATTCATCTACATGCTTGTGGACGGCGCGGGGTATGTGGTGACCAAGCTTGGTGACGACAAGATGTCGACTAAAGAGGTGCGATGCCTTCCCTCGGTCTCGCCCTTCGACCTCATTCTACCAGCTCTCAACAATGCCAGTGTAACATCAAGCTTCACTCTGCGAGGAGAGACAAGTGACTGTCCAAGCGGGCCCATCATCCAGACTTCATTTGGCGGAATGGACTTTGCGTTGTGCGCGTATGGTGAGTCCGGTATAACTGCGCTGGGCTTCTTGAGTGAACGTCGTGGCGCCAATGAAGACGTGATCGACATCAGTGTCAGCATTGAGTATCTAGCGAGCCCAGACGTGAGTTTCTCCGCGCCGGTTCTCAGCGATATACACCCGTGCCCAGAGCTGATAACGCCGATCTCGGTGACAGCAACGACGTTATCAGTGCTGACGGGGGATAGAATTCAACCAAAAACAACAGGCGACGGAGAATAAATCATGCGCGTGCCCGGGATCGAATCGTTAACTAATCGTTCCTCTCTCTGGAGCAAGCTGTACGAAAAAGTGATACGCATGCTCTCACGTACGAGTACACTACAGTCCTCAGCTGTTGGGTAGCTGTCAGCAGAAGTAGATAATGTCGAGCTGCTAGGAACTAGGTTGTTTGGATTCTTTCAAGTCAGTCAATATACTGTCGTCATATTAAAAAAGAATACGCGCGAGCAAGTCTACCCCTCGGCCGAATATCTTTGGGTAACAACACAACCGAGTTGGCGGAGCTGCAGGGCACACCGCAGGAAGCGAAACAGAAGCTCGTAGATATTCAGCGACCACACCCCATAATGCACGCAGTCAAGGGGAGGGTTCTTAATTAACACGGTCGACTACGGCTGGACGAACGACTCGCTGCAGCAGAGGTTCTGCGACCACTCCCTCTCGATAAGCAGCACCAGCGAAGAAGTGCGCATGGAAGGACTAGATGCAAATGTATTATCCAGCTGAACAAGCAAGACTAGCAAGATAATGTCTTATCGACTGACTATACGCGATAAATGAAGGCCGGCCCCAAAACAGCACCAGAATGACGAGACCCCCCCCCAACTTGAAGGACATGTGGTTCATGGCTGACATTGGCAACTGCTCCAGCGTTGTTCCCACGCAGATAGACAACGGCGTGATCCGCCACCTCAAGTGCAGCAGATCGACCCCCGGGGACCGTGACCGCTGCTTTCGCTACAATTCATGAGCATTTCAATTCTCCAGTGAAGGTTGCCGTGAGGTAAGAGACACATGTGTCTGTATGTCTTTCCGCCTCAATTGACGGAGGGATAACCTCGGAGAGTTCTGCATATACCGAGCACTGGCGCCGGACCGTAGCTGGCTTGGGAAAGTCGAACTGGGAGTGCACCGACCCTTTCAGCACTGACACTTACGCTCTTCATGAAATCATGAAGAGATGCAGGATTACGGCAGCTTCGATCCCAAAACTGCCATCGTTTGTAGAATCGATTAGCCAGCGGAGAGGTGAATTCTACGCTTCCGTCGTCGTCTTCAATGGTGATTCCAGAAGTCTCCAAATTGATAATACAATCGCGCTCTTAGCATTCACGGATTGACGATCGGAAAATGCTGAACAAGATTAAGAATGCTGAAAGTTGCGGACTTGGCGTAGGATGTTGCACTCCAAAACAGTGAAGTAAGCAGGACATCATTTCTGAAAAGCAGTGCTGGAGTAAATCTGCCTTCGTGTAGGAGCGCTTCCGGTAATCCATCGTGATGACGTCAATAAGATCCCGCAGGAGAATCATGTTTTCGTTGCTCTCTCGCAGGATGGCCTGTTCCAGTAACGGAGATCGCATTTTAGGTGGCAGCCCATTTTCCAGGGCAAACAGTTCCCACGCTTCTTCATCGCCAACTAGGAGGTCCTCTCTCATGAGCTTTATTGGAAAATCTCCAAAGATAACAGGGCTATCGGGGGCTTCCATCGCCAACACGTGAGTAGCTGAAATAACAAACCGCACATTACTCGGGATCCACTCGGCGGAATCCTCGAACCGAGATCGACAAAACTCCATATCGTGGTACAGGAAGTGGGCGTCGTCCAGCAAGAACACAAAGTGCTCATCCACGGGCTCTGTTCACTGCTCTGGTTTAAAGTAAATAATGATTGTGAATTGTGTATTATTGTTGACGGCTATGTTGTAGTGAAGCCGAGCAAATCTTAGCACTGGATAGAATTTAAGAAAGATGGCTGCATGTGCATCGATTACCTCCCAATCTAGCTCAAGCGTCACCGTTTGTCGGGTCACACAGCAGCTCCATGCATGGTCTCCTCCTTCGCGGGAAGGCACCAACTCCGAACCTTCATGTTGCGAAGCTTTTCCGCCAGCCTCTTTGCCGTGGCACCACCTCGGAGATTAATAGCCGTGCGAATTGTGTCGCGTGAACTCTCGTCGTCGAACGCAGTGTGTTCCAGCATCCAGAGCAGCAAATCGGATTGAAAGTAGTTCAGCTCTTTGCAGACAAGAGCAACGCGGTCACGCTCCGACAGCCACCCCAGGGACTCGATGTATTTTGCGTACATATGACTGCTTGCAAGATTCAAAGCCGTTTAACGGCGTGCCGTTCTCAATGAGCCACCTCACGAGAATAATATCAAACTCTTTGCCGGCAAGTTGAACATATCGAGTCTTTTCTTGCTCGGATCGGAGACGGAAAAATTGCCGAACCATCGTTGCATACCCTTGGTTTAAGGCTTGACACAGCATCGCGCAAGTAGACCAATAAACCCTCCTTTTGTGAAATTTCTCCAGCCAGCCCAATGCTTCCTGCCACGACGATGAAGCTGGCGATGCGTGGTGATCCGACAGCCGTTGCAAAATATCTCTGAAGCAGCCCGAGATCGCGTGCCGATCACTCGCTCCGTCGAGGTAGTTGTTTTCAACCAGCACAAAAAGCATGTGCATGCGCCCTTTGTCAGCGGCAGCGACTAGACCCCATCCAAAGCCAGGCATTCTTCTATCCCCATCCAGGTAGCGCACAATATCTAGTTTGTTGCGCATGGCAGCGACTAGCAGACTGCTAGTATCAATCTTCGCTCCATTCTCATTCAACCACGCCACCATCTCCAAGGTACCTCCCCGAGCTGCAAAATACATAGCTGAACGACAGAACGGTAGAGCCTTGTTTTCGTGTAGCCATCGTACTGCATCGAGCTGGCAAAGTTGCAGAGCCCAATCCATTGCTTCTTGCGAGCAACCCTCGCTTCGGTTAGCATGCAGCCACTCAACAACTTCCATGTGGCCCTGTCCCGCCGCTGTATCCATCGCCCTTGTAGTGCATCCCTCACTCCGGTGCTCGTGTAGCCACTTGACGACCTCGAGTTGGCCACCACAGGCCGCTTCATCCATTACACTTGAGCCAAACTGGTCGCTAAAATGTGTATTCGCCCATTGCAGAATAGGTAAATACCCATATTCCGCAGCAAGTTCAAGACCATAGGAAGAGCAGCCTTTAGTACAGTGCTTCAAAAGCCACTTCGCCACATCGAGGTGTCCCCCACTGAACGCTGCATTCATAATACTTTGGGTACACACTGCAGCGCAATTTGTGCGTTGATGCAGCCACTGCAGCATTTCGAGTCGCCCATGCTGCGCCGCACTGCTCAGTGCACACGCTGTACGAGCCTTTTCAACATTTTCGTATAACCATCGTGCCATCTCGAAATGCCCTCGCTCCATAACCCAATCGAGTGTTTCTGCACGACAACTGTCGCCGGTGTGTTCGTGTAACCATTGTACGACATCGAGATGGTTATTGCCAGCAGAGTAATGAAAGATCCTGCTGTTGTATGGTGTACCTCGATTGTGTAGCCACTTTACAAGATCGAGGTGGCCGTGTGCAGCAGCACATGCCAGACATTCTCGAAAGTCAGGCCCCCAAGGTCCACGGCCGTCTTGGCGCCTAGTCATCCACTCGAACACATGCAAATGCCCACCTCTGGCAGCGGATGTTGCCACAGCGGCCCAGTTAGGTGTCATTCGCCTGAGGAGGAACTCGAGAATGTAGCGCGGGGCACCGTACTCGCATGCTTCTTCAAGTAGTGAAGGAGCTACGTCATCCATCAGGTATTCGTCGATCAGAAATGCTACGTGCGGTAACGAGCCGCAACGTGTCGGTAGACATCTGAGACAGACGACTTGAGATCGCGATGGCCACACCCAGTGAGAGGAAACCTGCATGGTTCTGCGTGAATTCAATTGTGTGAATTGTGTGGAGTGGATCGATTAATTGATAGGTATGGATGTCGTGGGTTAGAAAAGAAGGAAACCATCACTTATTCAACCTTCTTGTGCGTTTCAACAAATCGCGCATGTCATTCTTCATCGATTGAGGCAAAAGTGTATCCACCTAGTTTGCTCGCGGAACTTGGGATGAGAATAAATGACATCGCTCGCGGCAAGAACAAAAAATTGTGAGCAAATGCTGATCGAAATACCAGCGGTCCGGATTGTAGACAACGCTCCGATGATCGCACAGGAATGCCAGCTTTGTATACAAACAGAGATTGTCGTAATTTTGGGAGTGGCTAAATGGTAGTATTTAGAATTTGTTGCCAACAAAAACACGAGTGGGTTTTCCCTGGAGGCACCTACCAACCTACTGTATGTTGACGACGACGACGGGCGAGATGTCCAAGACGGATCGCATTGGAATTAAAAGGGTAGGCATCTGCGCCGGTCATGTGCCGATCTGTGCCGTGGCAAAGAGTTTCTGTGGCTTTTACCACTCATCACGACCGTAAGGCTTCCAATAATGCTTTGTGGTTTGAAGGTACACGCAACGAAGAAGCGCAGGACCAGCAAAGCCGAAGATGCGAGAGATCACACGCTGGTCCAGACCACCAGACTTAGTTTTGTTCTGCAATGGCTGACGCATTCTCTTGCTTCGATCCGCCTCCGTTGGTGGTATTTTGGCCGACACCACGCTTAGAAACGCGAGCTTGACCTTTCGGGGTAGCTTGGCAGGCAGATCGAGTGGCTTTAGATGTTGCTTCTTCAATGGGTTACCGTACTTGCGGTGGTCCGTTAACAAGAGCACGTTGAGGTACGCCAGATGCCGGTTCACGGCTAGCATACGCGTCATGGCCTTCATGTCCTCTGGTATTTTGTCGAATTCGTAGCCACCAGCAACGCGCCTCCAGCCGTCACCACTGTCGTTTAGTCGAAGTCGCAGTCTACGAACACACCTGGACAGTGGATTTTCAGGATCGCTCAAATCCGCAGCAAGAGCCTGGACATCATGCCAGTGGCACTTCAACTCGGGGGTCGGCTGGTTGTTGTAGCGGTACTCGCTGAAATCCAGCTGAACGTCGATGATACCTCCACAAAGTGAGAGGGTATGAAGACTGGGGCAATACCGTAAAATCAGGTTCTCGTCAATGTCGTCCCTTGGCCCACCCAGTGTTAATTCCTTCAAGGTAGAGCCGACTGCAGCTAGAAAATCCGGAAGGCCGTCCGTAACCGGGTCTGTATTTTCTTCTTTGTTGAAGCCAATCGTCAACCCTTTCAGCGCACCAGTACGTGTGGGGATGGCACTGGCTAGATCAAAAACGAGATCGTCACGCTGCACTTGACACCTGCCCAAGCCTGGAACCATCGCATTAACCCACACGCTCTCTCCATTATCGCTGAAAGTACGGACGCCTCGGACGGCGGATCCGATGGTTATTGTTCCCGCATCCACGACAGGCCGGTCAGAAAATATCCACCGAATCGGAGCTCCGCTGTTCAACGTAGCATTTCTATCCTCGACTACACCGGGTGGAGTGCCACACAAAACTTCCTCCGGATGGTCCGAGAGAATCACATCCGACAACGCCTTCGCCTCGCTCACACTCAATGAGTCGATCTGGTTGAGAGAAAAAACCTCCAGCGCAGAGTACGCGGATGTGGCTCGCCTACGGACTATTTTGCAAACGGGCTCGTACTTGTCCCCTCCCGAAATTGACCTCTTCTCCGCCCGTATCGAAACCTTCTTGGCCGTCTGATTGATCACAAGAGCAGACATGATGGCTCCAAGATCCGCCCTTCTCATACTCGTGAACGTCTTCATGTCAACTTGATTCACCTGCAAGGGGCAGCCATCGCCAATATAAGCCGCGGGATCGAAATAATAGCGGGAGGTCGAACGTCTAACACTGCGACGAGTGCTGTCGAACAATGCAGTCATGAGTTTTCTGAAATTTTCTCTTGCTTCGCATTCGTCGTCGATGAGATCGCCCCCACTCTCGCCCGACACTGTAACCTGCGAGAACCACACGTTGTCATTCACCAACTTCTGCATCTTGGGCGCGAGCGACGAGTACCCCATTGTGTCCGTCCACTCAGCGACCATCGGCACCAACTCAAAAGTACACCGCACTCTTCCACTCGGAACCGGTTGGTATCTCGAACTTTGCTCGTACGCCTCCCACTTCTCCTTGACAATTCTTTCCGCATTGGCTCTCAATAACAACTGCCTCCCCGCCAAGTACCCCTTGTCACTAAAATGCACTTGCACCGGGATCTTGATATCCAAACCGGGTTGATCTCTCGGTAGTAGCTTGGCGCCGGCCATGATAGCTAGCCCTCTCAGCACCCTCTGGAACTCTGGAGAGGGGTCTTCTATTTGGCTGGTGCCACAAAAGAAGACCAAATCTCTCAGAAATGCGTCCTCAGTCTCACCAGGCACCACGCCCGCCAAGTGGTCGAAAATGAGCACGAATCTGGGAGGAATCTCGCACTCTAGTTCCTCTGCGCCCTTGTTGCCTAATTTTAGCCCCCATACTTTACCCAAGAGAAACTTCCACGCGTCTGGGTCGATGTGGGCCACAGCAGCGACCAGCGCCAGGGCCTCTCGAACCTTTCGCAGGTCGTAGTTGAACTCGCTTTGAGTGTACCGCTCGTACTTCTGCGAGTTCTTGACCGGCAGCGTGACCTCCAGCACGCGCCTCTCGGCGTCCCAGACCTCCTCCTCGAGCGCCACCTGCGTGTACTTGATGCGGCGGCCCAGAACCTCCAGCCACGGGGTCAGGAACCCCCACTGCTGCTCCAACAGCGCGTTGTCGCTATTGCCGCGAGCCATTACTATTTATTGGGGGATGCTTTGGCAAAAAGTGAGTTTTTTGGAAGGGACCAAATTTTATGAAGACATCTTAACCGATGGTGTTAATTTCCAATCCTTCGTTTTAGCCAATCACACGACTTCTACATCTCAACCTAAGCGTGTGGACAACATTCGCTGGTTTCAAAGGAAAGGGCGAGCTGACTCGAGAGTGGCGTTGAAGTTGGCATCGATGAACGGGACCGGCGCTTTCTCTTCAAAGTTGGCCTCGCTCAAAGCAGTACGCGCCTCATTCGACAGCTGCTCCCACATGATGAGGTCTTGAAACTCGCCGGTATCTTTGGTTGCAGTCGGCCGGAGCGTATGGTAAGAAGGTTCGTTGTAGTACCATTCGTACGAGAGCATGGGAGTCATTCCGTTGATGTGCTCGATAAATGGAGGAGCACAATTCTTGCCACCACGATAGCGGGCACACTTCGGTGGTTCATCCTTCAGAATGGTATATCCGCCCTTCCAGTTCCAAGTCGAGATGGCGAGGATCTTGGGTGTCTCTAACGCAGGGTTGTCGATCCACACAACTGCACTCACCCATTTGTGTCGATGACCGTTGAACCACCCTTTGTCCTTGGGGAAATACCACGCGTACATGATCGCCCAGAGGTCCTTGAACCAAACCGCTCGGCCGTACACTTGAGAGCCGAGACCGGACCCCTTGCAGCCATCATCTTTGCCTCCGGTCCCTTTCAGACCACCACTCGTTTCACCTGCGGCGTTGACGGCAGGATACGGGTGGCACCCACCGTTCAAGATCTGGAGACTCGGCTTGAATTTGACCGCAGCCTTTTCGGATATGGTGACTGGCTCGGGCTGCGCGAACGGCTGCACCTTGTCGTGGTCGATAGTAGCAGCATCCGCAAAGTTTATCGATGCGGCGGCAACGCCTATCAATAGAAGGAAGCGGTGGATCATGGCCGACTGCTCTGGTGGGTTGCGACGAGAATTCGATAGTGAGCTTGTAGGCCCGGCGAGCTTACAGCAGGACTGCAGTATCATAATTCGTACAGGTGTTGGCACGAAACAATAAGAGTCGGTAGCACCATCTTTCCTCGAATCCTTCCTGCATTTATTATAGTACCAATAATAGAGGCTACAGTTCCTTAGTCTCTGGATAATCCATAGATTATGGGACCTGATTATGGGACGCAGGTCACGAGAAGTAAGTTAGGATGGGGAGGGCAGGTTAGATAGGGCAACTTTGCACTGCACAAACTTGTGCTTCTAGCCATAAGTTGTCCGCAGAAACAAGCTTGCGGAGCACGGATCCCGCAGTCACAACACCAACGTCAGGCAGAGCTCCCTGCACCCTGGCCCATGGTAGAATTGCTCCGAAGCTTTCCCCACGGCTTCGAGCCCTTGAAAAATGCAAGAACTATCAGCCTACACGGAAAAGGCCGACATGATGACCAACCAAAGCAATGGTGTCATGTCATTCAAACCGTGTCGTATTACATGTACTACGGTACATGTATACTACAACTATACTGGCATGGATTTCCTAGTGGTCTACGGGACGGCGCACTTGGCAAGCGTTCGAGTGTCGCAAGGACATTCCAGCCGGAAGGTGTTGTTATATGTGGTGTAGGTGTATCTCTAATCAGCGCCGTCTACTGTGGTAATTCAGCCCGAATTTCTGTTGCTTTAATCCATATCCGTGGTGCGTTGTACCGCCCAATTCTCTGATGATGAGGTCCTACTTTTGTGGTGGTGAATCCCAAATGGCTGGTGTCGAAATCCCCCACTCGATTTATGGAGATATATGTGAGAGGTCGATCTTTATGCAACCAAGATTATATCTATGAAGTTGCACAATTAGGGGTGAAGTGAAAACCCTTGTTTACTGTGACTGGATTTTAGTCTGAATAAAGATAAGATTTCATAAATCTAACTTATTAAATTTGCATATCTTGTAGGTCCAGTGACGACGCTGATACTTTGCTTGCCCATCATATACAAAGTATCACGTGTACCATATGCAGCAAGTTGCTATAAGTATGAAATGCAGTTTGTTGCTGGCAGCAACAAACTGCATTTCATACTTATGCTTTCCAGCGACACAGCGGTCCAGCGATTCGCAGGCTGCGAATACTGTATCATCTCCCCATTGCAATCTCTTTTCGGTAGCAAATCTTTTGACTTCTTCCTGAGTGCTACATTGTACAAAAACTTCTTGATTACTTTTTGCCAAGGAGTAATTCAGGATTAAGGGCAACGGTAATCAATTAGGAAGTGACTGCGTTCCTCGACTGGGGGCTATACACTATACAAAATTATTCGGATTCCATAAAACGTACGCTAAGCGGTAGCGAGCCGATCCCCGCGCGAAGCGCGGTAGGTAAACTCCAGCGAGCGGAGCGAGCTGAACCCCGCGCGAAGCGTGGTAGGGTTTCGTGCCCCACAGTGAAGGGTTATTGGGGCTAAAGCTGGGGAACAGGTAAGCCCCGACGGGAGTATTTTATCCGGACGTGAATAATCACATCCAATTTCGTGTAGAAAAAATACGGATCGGTTGCAGGAGTACGCACTACTGCGACCTCCAGTCGGGGACTCCAGTGAGTGCCAATCAATTAACCACAAAAAACACAAGCTACGCGATATGAAGATACGGTGTCTTGGAGAGTGTATGCGGGCGAAGAGTGTAACGCACGCCTTGCTGGTGAGCTCGGCGGTGGGCCCGCCTCCGCAAATACGTGGATTTTGGTACGTACGTGTACATGTACGGTAAGGCCCAGTCTTGTATCTAGCGGGATGCGGGATGGGACCAATCAGAGCTCTTGGTTGCGGGTCGTAGCGGGATGCTTTGGGGACGACACCCCCTCTTGTCCCGCTGGGACGTTGTGTGGCGCGGGTCGCGGGATACATCAAATTGAAATGCAAATGTATCGGGCTGCATCTCTAACACAGGACCAGGCTGCCGGAGGTCCTGGCAATGACCGAGCTCGTCCCAATTTCGTCCCGCGATTGCGGGGAGATATAAGACGAGTCCGGGTCGCCAGTGTACCAACTTTGGACCATAAACAACCTTCTTTGGGACAATGGCAACCTAAAAAAGACGAGAACAACCGCAACGGCTGGAAAGTGATCGTCAACAACCACTTTTCCGATCACTAGCAACCTGCCCTTTCTACTGTCTTTTCTCCAAGTTCCTGCGCTTAGCCGGGCGCCTGCGATGGCCGCTACACAAGCTATTACTTGAGCTCAGTATAGCTCATAGATGCTTTGCCTGGTTCAGATTCAAAATAACTCGCGCGAGTTAAAATGCTTCAGAATAACCCGCGCGAGTTATTATAATTTGGTTCCTTTTAAATCCTAAAATGAAAATTACTCGCGCGACGCCATAAAGTGAGTTGTACATGTAGAATAGACTCCGGTTGTTCATGCGTATAGACAGCTATTAGGACTTGTTATAATGTGGCGTCATGCGAGGTCCGGAGATGGTATGAGGCCAATTATACTGTTTTAAATTGAAATGGTATGTATACTGTACTGTGAGTTTAGTAAAAGGTAATTATACGTGAGCGTTTCGGAGTGCAGCCCAAGCACGGTTGCCGTATTGCAATCCGTGTGACCAAATTCATACATTTAGTTTGTCTTAGGATGCCAGGAACCGCAACATCATAACATACCCAGACTGTTCCTTATGTGTGAGTACTGTATATGTCTATTGAGTGAGTAAAATCATTTAGTAAGGACAACACCAGTTCCTGCTGGTAAGCGGCCGGATAGCTGCTTCCCTCTGCTATCCTGTCATCGAAGTTGGTAGCGTTGTGTATGGTTACGAGACATTGTTTTATTTTATCTGTGTGTAGCAGTTATACAGAACTTGCACTTTTACTCAGAGATTCGATAATATGGTATCACCTCGTATTGTAGCGCCTCGCACTGAACCACCTATGTGTCCAATAAACTATTCAGCTAGCGTTGATACCTTGTGTGCTAACGCTGAGCATATAGTGCGTCTTATGGCAGATTAAGTGGCAGCATATAACCCACAAAAGATATTCAGGGAAATTTATCAGGCTAAAGATTTCCAGCGAGCCAACTCACATGCTTTGTTTTGGAAATAAGGTATATAGAACTCACCTACACTAATACTGTAACGAGCTATCCATAGCCATACCGCTCACAGCCTTGATGTTAGTGACAATCAGCATACTGGTCCGCATTGGGGTTTCAAACCACGAACCATTTCGCACAGCATATTTTTAAATAAAGGAGTTGGGACTCCATCAACATAACCCCTGCAACTACTATCTCCTAGGCAAGTTGAGGTGCAACTGCAACGTCTGAATTTGGAGCAACATGTACAATGAGGTCTGTGTGCAGCACAATACGAAAATTCGGTGGGAGTTGTAGCTATGTGACCGATGGGCAAATATCAGAGACGTTCACCCTTACTGTGAGTGGCATTTGAGCTGACTGTAAGTAGCCACGTTAGCGGCAAGAAGCTACTGGAAGTTGTATGGCTTACCAGTCAAAAACGTTTGATCTAGTAGTATATCTTACGAGCTTTCCACAATAACTTCACTGTACTAATACAGACTTATCAGCTCCCACAGGAACGTATTGTTCGTTGTGCAGTTGCATCGTCGCTGACATTATAAACCAAATTTGGAGTTTGAATTTGTTGTGCGTTAGACGGTTATATATTACCATTATATGCACTGATGCAGTAATGTGCACTGATGCAGCCTCACCTACAGTCCACACGCAGCTCACAATCTAATTTGCTACGAACGATGTTTGTTGGTTCATTGCTATTTATTCGTGCAGTTAGCTGACTATACTCTTTGTACACTAGAAGTCCCTCGATCCTATTCGAATCCCACACTCTATGGGGAAATGAGTCTTGTTGGCACCATTCTTGTAAGTGTCTGCAGGATTGAATGTTGATAGTATATCATTCAATTACACATAGTGTGGGGCGTTTTGCTGTTAGTAGAATTTACTAGACACTAACTCACTGTTAGCTGTACGTTTGCTGATTGTAACTAGACAAGTTAGGAGCAGGGGATATTTGTTCGATATATTGCGGTTAAAGATGATGTAAAGTTAACGACAAGCTGCAACATATAATGTAGGAACCAAGCAGGGCAGTAAAATCTATTTAATTAAATATCAAAATTATGAGGAATATCCGCTCCTCTTGGTAAAATTGATGTTACTCGTTCGGCAATCACAAGCAAGCAAAAAATACTAGACACTAACTAACTGTTATTACCACGTACAGCGACTCTACAGTTAGTGTATAAGGAAAACACAGCTTCGTTGAAACATCTAAGCCGATTTCCCACTTCGCCAACCTGATCGTTTAGCAACTTTCGAGCTTAACGCAAGTAGCTGTTATGAATCAAACTAGCTCGAGTAGTCTTGAATTCACTGCTTCATATTAACTCACGTGAGCTATTCTGATTCCACGATTTCATATATATTAACTCGCGCGAGTTATTTTGAATCCACGATTTCATATTAACTCGCGCGAGTTATTTTGAATCCACGATTTCATATTAACTCGCGCGAGTTATTTTGAATCCACGATTTCATATTAACTCGCGCGAGTTATTTTGAATCCACGATTTCATATTAACTCGCGCGAGTTATTTTGAATCCACGATTTCATTTTAACTCGCGCGAGTTATTTTGAATCCACGACTTCATATTAACTCGCGCGAGTTATTTTGAATCCACGACTTCATATTAACTCGCGCGAGTTATTTTGAAGTAGACATTAATCATTATTCTTAGGGTCAATAGACACGTCCGCAACGTGGTTGGCACCGTGCTGTTCGCGGTTCAGCTCGCCGCCCTCTGTAGTCTACATGCATAGTCTACATTGTAGGCTATGCCTGCGTCCTTTTGGGTGTATTGGTTTTGGTGGAGCGTGACACGAACTTGCGATATGCTGTATAATAAACCGCACAGTACTGCAACCGAGCAGTACAGGCTCGGTTCTGTACACAAAAGTGGTTGCTGGTGCCCGTTTGGTGTGGTTGCTGTTGTACGAATCGCAGGTTGTTATCGTCCTTTACTCATATAAGACTGGGCCTAAGTGCGAGTCTCGCACCCACGCTGAGTTGGCGCCGCGGTTATGAACCCCCACCTGTGATCCTTTTTCTGGTGGGGAATTGATGAACACCACTTGTGATACTGTACATACTACACCATTTCCCAGGCAGACTGGTTGGTTTCCCAACCAAAGCGGTTCAAATCATTACAGATATTGGCGTCTTGGAGAGCTACTAGATAACTAATCAATCTTGTTCTCTTATATTGTAAAAACCGATTAGAATGTCTTATTGGATTGTTAACCCGCCGATTTAGTGGCTTAATAAGATTGACGACCCCCGATTTGATAAATCCGACCTACTAATTAGGCAGGGGTACCTCGATTTATACTCAAGATTACAACCTAGGACGACTTACAGAGTCAGACCATATGAGTCGGATTTACATTTGCTAATCGGCCGATTAAGCCAGAGCCGGCCGAATTGCTTGCTATTCAGACGGAATGTCCGATGTGCAACCGGCATTCGCTCCTTGTAGGCTAAATCAGCCGCCATACAACAATCGTTGCAGCCTCTCTGCGCTAGGTAGTCAAGGCTACAACACTAACATCATAACTAAGCACGAAAAAGCCGCACGCTATAATATATACGTAGCTGAGATATCCAGGCGACTCTTTTAAGCGCGGTGTTGTCGCTGAACTTGGCGAGTCTCGGGCATGTTGATCCATAGTTACGATACCAATGGGCGATTTATACTCCGATTATAATTGAAACATCCCCGATTTATTAGGCTTCAAATCCGCTATGAGCGATGTTTAACCGGCTAATTCAGCAGGACAAACTAATCGGTTTTCACAATAATATAAAATATATGAATAGATACATGGCTATGTGTGTCCGATGTACATAATGAATCCCTATCATACCTAAATATATCAGGTGGCTCTTCAAGACGGCAATATCTGTATTCGGAAAAAACCTCATATCGCTTTTCCCAGGTATTTTTAAGCAGTAAATCGTTCCCAAGCAAAGTGCACAATCATCGAGGATTTAGAGCCATTTTGAAGAGGTCAAAACATAGCTTAGAACAGCCTTGTGAGTCCATTTGAGGGGTCTATCGTAATCTACGTGACGTGGGTATTCTAGCTAAGTTTTTTTGCGTCGAAAAATAGCAACTTTTGATGCTTACAGACCAAGCTCAAGACGTGGAGTGGTCCGTTTTAGCACCATATGGTTGGGGAAACCATTTTTCTTGGGAAACAAACAGCTGCAAACCACTTTGGTTGAAAATACCCTTTTTCGTCGCAGTATTATGTTGTGCGAGATCTTCCCGCACCACTTTGGTTGGGAAGACACTGAGAAATGGTGTAGTATGCTACTGTATTATAATATATATTGTGGCTTTCATCCGTTTTGGCAAATCGGGTGGTCCGAGATCCGATATATCGGGCCCGATTTGCTAGAGGGCTCCGATTTAGCAGGAAGTGCTGACGGAAGCTCACTATATCTGACCCGATTTGCGGCTGGGGGCTCCGAGTTGTGAAACAGGTGCCAGAAATGCCGCTTCTCGCCGGCAAAAGGGACCGCTGCCAAAGTATTCCTATCAGATTGGCGTGGCACGTAGTTGTAGCTGCCGTAGACGATGGCACAAGTGATTTAGCTGACTATATACAGGGTACTGTTGCCCTCAATGCATTCTTGCTCTGCTGCGTCCTTAAAGGTGAGGAGGTATGGCCAGCTTGGAATGCCTCCCCTCTAGGCCTTATGCTCTTAACTCAGGTCAGATATAGCTAAATCGGATTCACCGATCATGTTGGAGCTCCATTTTATATAAATCGGACTCCGAGATAACGCGTCAAATCGGGCGGCAAAATTGTTGAAAGCCACAATACAGTGCGTGGCGTTATAGAGAGAGTAAACACGTTCGTTGTGACAAGTCTTCAGTTTTTATCTGACAACCAGTACACTGTAGTGATCGTCAGATAAAAACTAAGAACTTGTCACAACTGTCGGTAGGGATGCGGTAAAGCGGCCTTCCATTTGAGCTTAATTCACTGACCTATAAGAGATAGGGATGGGGACGTTAATTTATGTAAAGTTCCCGTCGGGAAAATTGAGACCAGATTTTTAGCGTACATTTGAGAACTGAAAAACTATCATAATACCTTCCTGAAAACGAGGTTTCGGCCTTGAAACCAGTTTGGAGAGGGACTAACATCGTACTAAGGGTGAGCGCCTATAGAAAACATGTGACGGGGCCTTACGTAAAGAAAAACGCTAACGGGAAAGTTTTGCGAGTTCCCGTTCACGTAAAAAGCTACGTTAATTGCTTTTACGTCCCCACCCTACAGTACCGAACAGGAGGGTGTGGCATTGTATGTAAAAAAAAAAACACGAAATGCATCATTCAAGACGCCTTAAAACTTATGAATGATACTGGGGCGCGCTTCCCGATCAGGTCTCTAAGCGGAGGTAAACGCACTGAAACAATCGTGCGTTTGCTACTGTCGTTTGGGCACGCTGCGCCTTAGCTGCTCCGGTTATCAGTATCATTTTGTTTGCAAGTACTACTGCACAAGATATTTAAGTTTAGCATTTAAAAGTTGTTGATACCGCGTTTGAGATGGCATGCTACATTTACTGCGGCTGCTACTGCCACGGGTTCAGCCTCTGTCATTTTCACTGTCAGTGACAGATCACTGCTACTGCTACTGCTGCTGTTACTGCTACTGCAATTGCCGCTGATGCCGCAACTACTAAGGTTAATCTAATATTCAGTGGTACTATAGTGATACTCTCATTCCTATTGCTAGATGTAGATGTTATCTTATACCGCTACTGCGACTGTTTATTATCAGGTACCGCTGCCAATACTCTACCTAACCCTACAACTGGAACATTTGAGACAACCCAGAACCAAATGACACTAATGCGCCATTTAGAGTTATCGAGATAATAGCGTTTAAAGTACGGTCATACTTCGTACTTCTATGTAGTTTTGAGAAAAAAAAAACGGCCGATTTGTGCTTTAAAAACCAAACTGTCACTAAACTGAGCATGCTCACTCCACAACCTGAGACCACAAGAAGATACTACGATGTCCTCCCACGAACCCCGCCGAGTCTTCTGCTCCGGAGACACGCTTTGTAATGGGCCTACCTTGGCTCACAACAACAGCTTACACCTGTGCGCTCGTGTATGAGGAAGCGTAGCTTAGTTTAAACTAGAGTTAATTATACTCGGGCCTAAGCGGAGCATTTCTTGGACAGAGCACCTGTGTCTTCCTTTCTCCGCCCACATCCGCACCTTCACGTTGACCTCCCCCGGCGTGCCGTCGACGTAGATTGAGGGCTCAAAAACGCTATTCTTGTGGTTGTAGATGGCGCTGTCACACTTGTTCGCGTAGCGAGCCCCAACTACAAGTACTTGCAAAAATTCCGGCACAAAGTCGAGGGGCGCAAGCTGGACGACTGGTTGTATGAGAAAGGATACTCGACGCAGACTATCTGGCGCCGCTACAACTTGGAGGGGATCCCCGCAGATCAACTCTCGACCAATCCCAAGTTCAAGATCTACTACCTTGCATTAAAATCACCTCTCTTCAGACTTTGCATTATTATTAACGGTCTCGTCAGCTCTACAGATCAAACAAATGTAGAGCTTCCGTCTATCTGAATGCCAGTGAACTTAATGATAAACATTCATGTTGTAGAGGCATCGGGCCAACGTACAGCCTTGGTGCTTTGCAGGGCAAATGCCTTCAGGTCATGCGGTCATTTGGTTTAAGTAAAAGTTATGATGCCTTGAATGGCAGCACATACGAATTACACACTCAAAAGCGATGTAATTAGTTTCAGATGGAAAAATTACCAGTCAATTTGCTTGAGCCAAGGTTAAATAGACCAATAGAATAAAAGAAGCTCCATTCCAATCAGGTGGCTTCCCCGCAAATCGACATGCCGTCACAACAACTAATCTCAGCGTGAAGAAACAGCAAAGGTGATGAGAGTTGTGCTAATTCCCCCTCGTCCTACTTACCCAATACGGACAGCATCAAACCCATAGTTTAGCTGCGAAGTATATTCATTTTAGCGTGAGCTTTTGGTTGTGTTCTCGCATTTGACTCTTCAGTGCGTCGCCTACATAATCAAGAAATCCTCGTCTTCCGAATCCCAATTAGAGCCGTCCTGGGAGTGGAAATACACCTGACGATGAACACGATCGGCAGCAAACTCGAAGATATTGGTCAAAACGTGCTGGTTGAGCTCACAGAAAGCTTGTCGGGTCCCTTGAGCTGTGGCCTTGCGCTTTTTCTTTCCCTGACTTGGGCCGCGAAGCGATGAAATTACGCTCAGAAACCCGATCATGCCCAAGCGAAATTGCGGGACAGATATCTTAATGGGTCGGAGGTGGTGTTTACTGAATGTTTCAGCGTAGTCTTGGTGCTCAATAGGGCCGATCACCTCCAAGTATTCCAAGCGTCCATTTTTCTCGAGCATCTTTAGCAGTTCCTTCGCTCGTGATTCAAACTCGGGCGGGTAGTAAGAGTTCTGAACAATTTTCCAGTCTTTCCAGCCATCTTTAAGTCGCACACGCAGCTGGCGTACACACGTGTGAAGAGGGTTGGCTGGGTCGCTAAGATCTGCCGAGAGAGATGACACATCGTGCCAGTGACAGTTGAGCTGAGGAACCGGTTGGTTTCGAGCTCGATACCAACTAAAACACAGCTGTACGTCTACCAAGCCTCCACAGAGCGATAGTTTCTCCAAGTTGGGGCAATGTTGAAGAATCATGTTCTCGTCGATCTCACCCCTGGGTCCATCGAGCGCCAATACCTTCAAGGAAGAACCAACCCTCTCTAGGAAGTGAGCAAGGCCCTCTGTCGGAGAAGGTGTCTGATTAGGATCATCGTCATCATCCTCGCCTTCAGCTGCAGTAGCGCCTTCCTCCTCCCCGCCATCGCGTTCGTTGTCGCCATCACCACCATCATCTTCTTCGCGTTCGTCTCTGTACTTATCGAAGCCTATCGTGAGCGATGTAAGCTTGCTCGCAGGACTGTGCTCCTCAGATTCTTCGTGGAACACTAACTCACTCCTCCGGACTTGACAGTGTCAAAATCCTGGGATTACTACATTCACCCATTCCGTTTGACCATCATCCGCAAAAGTACGCACATCGTACATCTTAAAGGGAAGCGTCAGTGGTCGAGAGCCTTTGCGCATTTGACCTTCTTCGTCAATATCCCATCGGACCTGAGCTCCACTCTTCAACGTAGCCTTCCTCTCGACACCATGGTCACCGGAGAAATCAGCAACGACTTCTTCAGGATGGTTGGACAGCAACACCGACGAAAATGCCTCAACTTCAGCTATACTCATGGTGTCAATATCCGTGATAGTAAGAGACTCCACGCCACGTGCACGCCTCGAGAAAATGCTGTAGGCGAGCCATTTCCACGTGTTGAGGCCGAGTTTCTCATCGCTGTAGAATTTTATCCAAAGATTCTTCGTTGTCTCATTGAGAGCGACGGAAGATAGCACAGACGCAAACTCCCACGCACCCGTCTCGTTCTCACACAGAAGATTCAGGATCTCGATCTGACGCGGGCAAACATCTCCGTCCGTCTCACCATTCTCAATGTGGTATGTTGGGTTTCTGGCTGAGCCAGAACTTGAGGCTCCTTTGAACACGCGCGTCATGAGTTGAGCCAGCCTCTTCATCGCAGCGGCATCATCGGCGCGATCAGGCTGTAAACTCATTTGCGAGAACCACACGTTATCGGCCAGCAAGGCTTGCGTCGTCTTCACAGTCTTGGCGTCAAAACCCCCGTAGTCGAAAACAGCAATCATCGGCTGCAATACAAACGTGCATCGCAGCGACTTGGCCTTCACTGGCTCCTGCTCCAGACTGCTCCATCGCTCGAAAATTGTTTGTTCTGCCCTTGCAATGTTCTCCAACTTGACCGCTTCCTTCTTGATCTCATGTTGCTGCACGTAATTCAGCAGTACGGGAACCACGATGTCCGCTCCAGGTTGTCTCGGCTTCAAGCTCTCGTCCATCTTGGCGATCTTGGCCAGTGCCCTCAGATATTCCTTGCTGGGTTCAACACGATGGCTGGTGTCAAAGAACAGCAGGAAGTCCAGGCCTAGGGACTCGTCGTCCTTGGTCTTCTTGTTCTCGTTCAGGTCAAAGTTCAACGCAAATTGGACTGGGACCTCCTTTTCGTACTTTTCCTCGCCTTTCTTGCCCATTTTCACGTAACATTTCGCTCTCAGCAGGTATTTCCAGCTCTCTGGGTCTACGCGCGCCACTGCAGCCAGCAAGGCCAGCGCCTCCCGCGCCTTCCGCATCTTGAGCCTGAACTCGGCCTCGTCGTCGTCGTTAAGTGCGAATCCTTGTCTGTAGCTGCTGCTCTCGTAGCGCTTGGGCAGCTCCACCTGTAGCTGGAACTTGTGCTCGACCCACGCGTCGTCCGGGCGCTTCACTTTCTTGTACTGGATCCGGCCGCGGAGAGCCGAGCTCCACGCGGACAGGAAGCCCCAGCGCTGCTCCATTTTTGCTGACGTTATTCGGCGGCTGTGAAAGATCGCAAAATAGAGTACTTAGTATGCGTACTTAAGTAGTATAGGTACTTATATAGCGTATAGTTTACCAGCAACATAGCGTAAGGATTCGCGTGACAGTTTAATTAAGCAACGCATATTTTTTTGTTGCAGACTAGCACTTTGATTCTACTGTAGAACTTCTACATGTAGAGCAGACACTCGGACCCCTCGAGAAGCATTTGCGAGTCTTTGAAGAAGCCGTCGTGGGTGGGGAATGCCGTACCTGTATGATTTAGTTCGGTGTGTAAAACCCGTCGAGGTAGGTGTCGCCGAACAACGAAGCATCCAGATTCCCCACCATCCCACGAACTCCTCGAATCCGTCGGTAGTGACGCGACGTGTGAGGAATCACACCTTGCCCCTAACGATGGACAACGGGAAGTGTACTTCGATAGTACGCCCTTTTATTTTTTTCCTGTACGTAGCTGCTGCAACATTGCCTCGATACGTGCAGTGGCGTATTGAACTGAACAGTTCAGTACTTCTCGTTCTTGTAGAAAACTTGACTTGCCGGCACTGATGAAGGTTGGCCAGGCCTGTCACAAATTAATCGGTCTCGCTGTTGCACAAGGCCTGACTCAAGTCTCCACTCTTGCGCCCGCGCATTGGAGCACCGACGCCACGACATGGTGCTGCCGAAGCTGCACCTTCCATTCCATCGCGCGCCAGCCATGATGGCACCGCTCTGATTGCCAGTGAGTGATCACAAAAGAGATGTTCGTGCAGCCGTAATCTACCGCGTTGAGAACACCGGACGACACCACAAGATCCAGATAAACGCCTTAATTTTCCGTGTGCAACGTAGAAAACTAAACGATCGAGAAATCAACGCAACAAACTTCGCGAGCCTTCACACACAACTTGTACTCTTAGCACAATTCAGGTGGCGTATTTTCACTGTACTTCTGTTGGAAGTAGACTTGACGCAGAGGGGCATGTGCGGCAAACGCACAGATATTCGCAAATGTCTGATGGTGTGTCGTCAATGCTGCAGCTTGCCGCACCGGCTTTTTTCTTCTTGTTTTCCTGCCCTTCTTCAAAGACGGCAGGGTCTTCGTTCGAGCCAACATCACACTCAAGAGAGCAACCTTGGTCTCAATGGCGAGATTCCCACCTTGACGAATCGTTTTGTTGTGGTGCTTCCTGAAGTAGTCGGCGTACTCGTGACACTGGGGTGGGACTGTTATCTTGAAATACTCCAAGTAGTCGTTCACCATCAGCATCTCCAGTAGCGCGTTCAGGTAGGAAGCCAGCACGGGACCGTAGCTCGCCCATCTCATGTTGTCTGCTTGATTCATGCCTGTCAGCCGAATGCTTAATCGGCGAACAGAGCGGGTGAACGAACTATTTGAGTTCCTCAGTTCGCTTGCCAGCGCGGCCACGTCTTCCCACTTGAACGACTGCGTCGGTAGTTTCTGCTTTCTTGTACGAACCTCCGTGAGATCAAGCTTCACGATAACCCATCCTTTCTGTAGCGTTAGGTCTCGCAGTTTCGGGCAGCATTGAAGAATCATGTTGGCATCAACTTCTCCTGCAGACCCCTGAATTGTCAGGGATTGCAACGAAGCTCCGCAAGCGGATAGTAGTAGTGGAAGACCGTTCAACGTCGGCTGGGCGAAATCACCAAATCGAATTATGAGAGACGTCAAAGGGTTCGGAATAGCACGCGACTTGCGGACGGGATGAAACACCAAATCTGAACGCTGTACCTGGCAATGGCCAAAGCCAGGAATCAGCACATTGACCCACGCACTCTCGCCGTCATCTCCAAACGTTAAAACAGAAGGAATAGTCGACCCAAATTTTACAACGCTGGGGTCTGACTGGGGCTGGTCACTCCTGGAGAGTAGCCACTGAACCGGAGATCCTTGCTTTAATTCCGCATCCCTCTCAGACACTCGCCCACGTCTGCAGCCACAGATAACTTCTTCAGGATGTTGGGCCGCAAGCACCGCGGAGAACACTTTCACATCTTCAATGTCCACGTCATCAATTCCAGCCAGCTCCAGCGATTCCAGTGCAGACCGTGCCTGCGCTCGCTTCGAGAAAAACGCGTACGCCACCCACTTCCACCAGTATTTGTAGTTGCGCCGGTTGTTCGACTCCATCCGCATGCGTATTGTGAGATGTCTTGTAGTCTGGTTGAGCACCAGCGCCGAAAACATTGCCCCCACTTCCGATGGATCCAGCGCAGACTCACAATGTAAAGTTACCGCCCCCATCTGCAGCGGGTCGCTGCGCGCCAGCGTCTGAGAGCAGTATCTCGTATTTGCCAGTTCACGGCTCCGTCGCGTCGCGTCAAACACCACAGCCATCATCTGCCGGAACGACATCAACGCCACATCTTGGTTCCCCTCGTAAGTCATCTCCGCCTTTAGCGATAACTGCGAGAGCCACACATTTTCGCCCACAAACCTGGCCATCGTCTCTGCAATCTCGTTGCCACATCCAAAGCCTCGAAGATCTGCAATCATCGGCTCCAGCACTAACGTGCACCTGAGCGTCCCAGCGTCCACTGGCTGGTTCTCCAAGCTCCAGTTGTAGCTCTCCCACTCCTCGCGAATAATCTTCTCGGCCGCCTGAATATTCACCAAGTTCTGGATCGGCTCAATTGTCACTTTGCTCGTCACAGTTGTCGAAGTGCTGAAATTCACCCGAACCGGAATTTCCAGGTCCACCCCGTCCGCATTCTGCGCGATGCCTCCCAGCTCCGCGATCCTCGCCAATGTGTTCACGTATCCTTCACTCAAATACCGCCGCTGGTTCACGCCGCAGAGCTGGATCAGGTCCGTCTCGGCCTGGGGCTCGATAACCACACAGAACCTAACCGGAACTTCCGTTTCGAATATTTCGTCTCCGGGACTGCCCAGATCCACGCCACAATATCGCAGCAGCAGGAACTTCCAGGCGGCGTGGTCCACACGCGCAACTGCAGCCAATAGGGACAGCGCCTCGCGCGTGTTCTGGAACTCGATCTGGAACGACGGCTCGTCCTTGAGCTCGCCGTAGATGCCCGCGCGACGAGGCAGCAGCACGTGCAGCGCGCGGCTCTGCGCGCCCCAGACGTCCGGGGGCGCGTCCTCCAGCGGGCGGTAGTTGATGCGGTACTGCAGCACGGAGCACCATGGCGCCAGGAAGCCCCAGCGCTGCTCCATCACGGCGGCGTCAGGGGCCACCCCCATTATTGGTCTTGGTTATCAGATTCTGGAATGAAGTGAAGCCACAGGGGAAGGATTCGAAAAACATATTTTGACCAATCGAGTGGTGGAATAGATGCGATTGGATGAAAAGGATAGCTTCAACTGACCATCACTCTTTGGTAGCTACAGCAGGGGAAAGGGGCTTTTTGCAAAAAGCGGAGTGATCCGGAAACCTTTTTGTATTTGGAACCTTTAGTTAAAAAAAAGCGGAGTTCGACAGCAGAACTATCAAACTTGCAAGAACTTTGAGCTCAGTCTTCCGCAACTGAACTACATGTATTATGAATAATCATGCTGCTGTAACACAATACACCGCAGCACGCGCACTACCCCGAGGGACAGCTTCTCTTGTTGTGGTCACTTTCACCGCAGTTTTTGCATGTACACACTCTCTTCACTTACCAACTTTGGTGGAGGTATCGCCTTTGCTAGGAAAGCGTCGCTCCTTCTCTCGCCCAAGCTTGGTGCTCAGTTTTGGAGGGCGGTACCCGGTGTTGCTCGTCAATTCCTCCGGAAGCACCAGCTCGATTCCAGTCGCTGCACCCGATCCATATAGACGCAAGTAGTCATCAATTGCGTAGCAAGAGTCCACGACGGAGAATCGATCAGCGTGGCGGTCAGGAAATTGAGATCTGCGATGAAGTGGTTGCACGGGATGCCATACTGGTCCAACACAGTACACGAACAGGTTCGCGCTTCAACATCAACTTTGCGGTTGTGTGAACAGGCAGCACCCGAGTGCCATGAACAAAAACAACCCCGCCTTTGCTCAGAACGACTGCGCAAAATGCCGGATCGAGCGTTGCTTTCTCGAGTTTACCACGCGCATACTCGGTCAACCCATGGCTTCCGTCTACCCAGCGTCGTGCAAGGGTCTCGCGCCGTGTGTAAGCAAGCATCTTGCATGAACTTCTCCATGTAGTGTTGCAAAAACTGAAAAGGAAGCATACGGCGGGATGAGGCGGCGGCGACGGCAGTGGCAACGGCGACTGCATGGGGCTCTTCACTGTCTAAAGATCTCTTGGGTGTGCTGGCCCTTGGGCCCGAACTCCGCTCTTTGTAACAAAGTTCCCGCGAACTCCGCTCTTTATAACTAAAGGTTCCAAATGCAAAAAGTTTCCGGATCACTCCGCTTTTTGCAAAAAGCCCAGAGGAAAGTGTGAATTGTATTCCAAGTAAGCCGTTGCGATAAGTAAATAAATGTGTCTGACATGAAGATCACTACAGACCACGTGTATCCTAAATGGGTGTGTCCCTGCGTTCACTCCATGCATTGCTCTTCTTGTGGAAGAAAACTTGTCGAAGAACTGACGGAGCCGCAAAGGCGAAGATCTTGGTCAGAACGTTTTCATCCAGGTGGCCAAGGGTCGGTGGAGGTCGATACGAGCGAGTTCTCATCCTCGGTTACTGTTGCCTTCGGTCGCGACATACAGTAGTGCTGCGGAATGCGATCTTGCGGTCCGTTGGCAGCTGAAGTCCGTGTCTGGTTGGTGCAAGATGTTGCTTCAGAGTGTCACCGGCAAATCGCTCGTACTGGGACGGAACGAGTACTCCAGAGTCCTATTGGTGCTCAGCATGCGGAGGAACTCCGTCAAATCGCCCTCAATGCGCGGTAGTTAGTGAGGCCCAGACATGCTGCTCCAGCCCATAAACATGCTCGTAAAGCAAACGAGTAGTCGACGTAACGTCTTGCTAAGAGCACTGTTCACGTCACTGAGCTCTTTCGCAAGGGCTGTGACGTCGTGCCAATCACACCTTAGTAGCGAAATCGGCTCGCCCACCGCATGGTACTCATCGAAATTGAAACGCGCGTTGACAGCTCCCGCACCAAAAGCCAATTCCCTAAGATTCGGGCAGAACCCGCAAATTTCCGACGCTTTAACACCTTCAAGGTGTCCAAGCGACAGAAACTCCAACGAAGAGCCAATGGCAGAAAGAAACTGGGCAAAGCCATCGGAAACGTAGGCATCATAGTCGCAAAACCGATATCCAGTGACCTCAGTCTACGAGAGGGGGCTGCCACTTCATTACCAGAGCGGAATACCAGATCGTTACGCGGTACTTGGCAGCGCCCGTAACCTGGAATCAATACGTTCACCCACTTGCTCTTCCCATCGTCGCTAAATGAACGGACGAACTGAATTGGCGCTGCAAAACTTAGCAGATCAGCTACTTCGAGTGCTTGACCGCGTTCGTCAAATTGCCATCGAATCGGAGCGCCACGTTTGAGGGTAGCATCTCTCTCCTCGACGACGCCACGGGTAAAACCGAAGAGATCTTCTTCTGGATGCTCAGAAGCTAGTATTTTTGAAAACGCATTCATGTCTCCAACGCTTAAGCTTCCCAACGTGATGAACGATGAGGATTCCAGACTCGAATGCGTCTGCGCTGCGCTTCGAAACCAATGTCTACGCTAACCACTTCCACATGTGGTTGCTGGTCGTCTGATAATCCGGCGACACCTCCAGACGCATGGATACTTTCCTTGTCGTACGATTGACTACTATCGCTGAGCACCCCGCCTCACCCCACCTCACCCGGAAGATTTCAGCGAATAATCACACTCCAAGCTGGAGCGGGTCCAGCATCTTCTTGGTCACCTCGCTGCATCTCATACTGCCTGCAACGGTTCGTGATTGCGCGTTGACGACGGTCTGTATTAAACACTGCCTTCATCAGCTGGCCAAGGACCTGTTCTTGCCCCGTGCATCGTTTTCCAGATCTCGATCTACTCGAAAAAACCACTGGTTGTTGGTCACCAGCCACTCGGTGGTCTCAGTCGTCTCAGGACATATCATGCAGTCATTGAAGTTCGCGATCATCGGCTTGAAAACAAACGTGCAGCGCAACTGGCCGAGCCCGACCTCGTCTTGACCCACACGCTGCTCGTACTTGTGCCACTTGTCGCGGATCTTCTCCTCGGCCCTCCAAATGTCCATGAACACCTCCATCGGCCCGTCCACAGACGCGATGCGCATGCCTCCAAAGTACGGTCTCACTGGGATCAAGATGTCCACTCCAGGCTCGTCGCTAGGCAGGTTGCTGTCCAGCAGAGCGACCCTCCTCAGCGCGTTCTGATATGGTCGAGAGGGGTGTTTCCGCTGGTGTGTGCCACAGACCTTGGCCAGGTCGAAGTTGAACGTGTCTTCCCACTGCATGTCTCCCTGCCCTCCAAGTTCAAGTACAGCACAAACTCCGCCGCTCCTGGGTTTCTCTTCCCAGCTCGATACCGCAATATTTGGTCAGGAGAAACTTCCACGCCGATTGGTCCACATGAGCCACAGCTGCCGAAAGTGCGAGCGCTTCCCGAACATTTTGAAACTTTTGGTGAAATTCCTCTTCGTCCTCTTCAAAGAAGAAGAAACCTCCGTCCTCCTCTTCGCCATCGCTCGTAGTGCGTGGGCAGAGACACACCCAGCACACGCTTCTGCACGTCTCAAAGCTCCTCCTCGCGCCGCGCTTCTTCAGGCGACGCTCCAATTGGCTCAAATGAGCTTTTCATTTGGCGGGAGTGGCTTATGTTGCGCTGAGATGTTAACCCCCTGAGACCGGAGGGGTTTCGGCCCCCCCATCGGCTAAGGTAACGTGTATGTCAGGGGAAGGGATACTATACTGAAATGAGGGTATTTTGGTATCGTGTATGATTGTTTCTGTTGGACAGGCGAACATTACCCCTACGCCTAGGCGAGCGCCTCTTCGCCTAACGTGTACCTCCACTTTATACAAAGCTAAATATCGATAAATATACACCTTATGCGTAGTAAACGGTATGACGTGCCAGCATGCACGTGCGAGAGACATGGTCACCGTGAGCAGAGTCGAGAAACGACTGTGCATAACTGCACCAATAGAACAGATGCAATCAAGTTCAATGTCGTGTTTATGCAGGTATACAAAACCAAAGTGAAAATGGACGGACGCAAAGCCCCGCTCAATCACCCATCACAGCATCCGGAGCGACACGAGCTCGCTTTGGCAGATGCGGGCCGCCTGTCGTGGACTCATCACTCGACGACTGCACACTCCCACCATTGTCCTTCTCCTCGTTCTCGTTCCCACTGCGTGCCGGTGTACGCGCGCGGATCTTGCGCTTCGACGCCTTCTTAGGCAGCAGGGTACCGTTCGGCCAAGCTTTATGCCAGATGTCGAAGCACGACATGGCAGACCCATTGTAGGTGTGCCGCACCTTCTCGCAGAGAAACACTCGCCATGCCATGGGCTTCTTGGACGCGTTCGGCAGCTTGCACTCGCTGCAATACACGGAAGAATCGCTCCACGAGCATTGTCAGTGCCTTTGAGCAGCGAGCAGACCTTACACACTCGCGTACGTCGCTTCCGCCCCTGCTGGTTGTTTCCCGGGCGCCATTCGTCGTTCTGTAGGGGCTGGTGCGCTGCTTGAGCCTTGCTACGCTGCCGCGGCTTGGACGGCGTCGCCTGAAAGCGCTCGTTGCTCTGTAGCGCCTCCCAGTCTTCTTCACGGAGCTGACATAGCTCCAAATGGAGTTGCTTCAAGAATTTGACGTGACTAAGCTTCGGGAGATTGCTGGCTGCGCGTCGAGCGTTGAAGACAATGAATGCGTTGATGATGGCGAGATCCACGAGTCCGAGGAACAGGGACTTGTAGTACTTCTTGTACTTGATGCACAACTGCAACGAATACCTGCAACATGTGGCATACACGATTAGATACCATCATAACCTGTATATACACGATACTCAACTTCACCTTTGTAGACGCAATTGGTCGTGCACGTCCACACCGCCCATGTAGGTCTGATAGTCCTTGACGATGCGCGGGCATGCCACTTCGCGCTGCTCGCCAGTCATCTTGTCACGGCGTACGATCCGGTCCATGGCAACACTTCCGCCAGTACTTGTAGTGGGCCTACCTTGGCTCACTGCAACAGCTTACACGTGTGCGCTCGTGTATGAGGAAGCGTAGCTTAGTTTAAACTAGAGTTAATTATACTCGGGCCTCCGAGTATAGATTAATCTAAATAAACGATCCAAATAATGTTTTTGGGTAAAAATGAGAACTGTTATTTTTGTTTTATGTTTCTGACTTCCTCTAAATGTAATATTCTAAGTTGGGAATCTGCCAACGGCTGGTTGGCAGAATTCCTTTGCTATGCATGTCGCTCATTGGTTAAAAGATGCTGCTTTCAACCAATAGGAATCCTAAATGCCTATGGACCACCCGTCGTGGTGATCGTAAATGAATGTGGCACTTGATGTAACGTACATCAAGACCGAGGAAGTGTTTGTACCTTTAACAGACATCGTGTCTGTTAGAGTTACAAGCGGCTGTAGCCACTTGTGCGTGTAACCCCGTTACACCATCCCCCCCTTAAGGTTAGACGCGCCGGTCACGGCACGTCAATCAAGCAATTGACCACTCGTCAATTCTTCACGTTGGGAGAAAGAAAACTCGAGCTCATTCCGCAATGAGCTCGCCGAAGAAGACCGCCGCCGAGGAGAAGCCCGCCGCTGGGACAGAGAATCTCTCTGTCCCCGAGTACTACGACCGGCAGCAGGCGAAGCAGGATGCTCGCGCTGCTAAGGCCGCGGCCGAGCCGAAGATCGTCCTTCAGGGCTCTTCGATAGTCAACGATGTCGTTGACTATAGCGAGGACGACGTGGACATGGAGGAGGGCGAGACCTCCCCAGCAGGCGCAAGGAGTCAATCGACAGCGACAGTCTCGACCCGCATGCCGGGTCGAGACGCCCTCGTGAAGAAGACGACTCGGACGCTTCGAGTTCGAAGCGTTCGCGTAGCGCAAAGGAGACTCCGCTCTCTGCTGCTGGAGCCTTGAGCTCGCCGCGCGATGCGGCGCCTTCAAGCTCTCCACGCGCTGCTCATGCAGCGCGTGATCCATGGATGCCGTCCGCGGCAGACATCGCGGCGCGGGTGGGCAACTCGGTGCCCCGAACACTATCCCGCTGTACGTATGCAGCGCGATCGAGGACGACGAGGTGGCGGAGGGCCAGCACTTTGATCCGATGACGGATCAAAGGCGCGACTACTATATCGGACTCTTCCATGAGCTCCGATATTACTCCAGCAAGAAGACCTCTTCTCGCAGCAAAGTGCCCGAATGGCAGGCACTTTGTCAAAGTTGGAATGCCTTTGTTGACAACTTCAGCAAGAATCCGGCAGCCTACCGCGAGCGGGTTAAGCATGCCCGTGAGCGCTTCGAGACGTTCTCGACGCGTGGGAGGTTGGAGCAGCTCCACAGATCTTCTGTGGATGCTGGAGTTCCGTGCGCTGTGCCCGAAGGCCAGCAGTGCTCGTTGTGTCTTCCGGGTGCGGCGCGCTTGAGCGACCGCGACCTAAACGGGTACACGTCGATTCGTGTACCTGCGAGTCTCAAGGATCTCCGTGCCAAGTTCATGACACGCGAGGAACGCGACGAGCGTGGTGCTTCGAGCGCTGGGGCTGACCACAGCGCTCGCACTACCTTCGCGCCGGCAGTGCGTGGTGGGCTTCGTACGCCCTCACCATTTCCGGAACGTCCTGCAGCAGGACGTTCCGCGGCTCTATGTATCTTGGTGGGGCGGAAACCCTCTCCAACGAATACGATAACGAACCGGATGACGGTTCGTTTTCGGATACTATGGTCGACAATACGCTCAACAATCCAACGTGTTGAGCCGTGGGCGTCACGGATCGGAGGCGGCGGTGGTGGGAACACGCCCCGGGTACGGTCAACCTGGGGTTGACTTTGGGCCTCCGTCTCTCGAAGACCGAGTCGCCGCTGTGGAGCGTCTTCAGAGCAGTGACTTCGCTGCTCTGAGGCAAGAGATTGCGAACCTGAGGGCTCAAGTCGCTCAGGCCGCGCAGACCGCGTCGGACGTCTCCGTCGACGTTGGGGGTCGCGTCGTGCGCTTGGTCCAGCGCGTTGACGCGCTGGAGAAAGGTTCGGGTTCCGCTTCGCGCCGGCCGAGCTAGCTGGCTCGTGCTGCCGGTATGGCTTCAGCCGCCCGACGTAAAAGGTCGGGTGGAGGCGCATGCTAGACGGAATGTCTAGCGTGTAAGCGTTCCCATGCCGTGCCAACACTGTGAACGGCCCAATGAAGCGCGGAGCGAGCTTACTCGCCCCGAAGTCGGAAACTGCATGTTTAGGCAGGTTTTGAGAAGCTAACAAAACCAATGAACCCTTCTTGAATTCATTTGTGTTGCCCCTGCCAACGTTATCTGCATTCAGCTTCTGTCGATCGACAGAAGCTGCAATAGCGTCTTGGACAAACCGAATGACGGCTTGTCTGCGCTGCACGAAGTTGATTGCATCCGAGCTGAACTTGTTCAGCTCGTCCTCACTAGTGGTCATTGTGTCTGTGCCCCGCACAGACGCGTTGTTCTTGTTCTTCGTGGCGTCTGTGCCCTGCACAGACGCGTTCTTCTTCTTCTTGCGCGTTATCGCGGCTGACACTGTGCAAGTGTCAGCGGCATTCCTGCGGCTGCTGTGTTGCGGCCGTAGATCCTCCCCCACTTACGGAAGGAGTCACCATCCCGAGCAGGCTCGGGAGGCGCGGGTGACGCATTGCATTCACGTAGAACGGTGTATGCCCGGTCGAGGCATGCACCGAGTTGTTGATGGCGAACTCTGCCATCGACAGACACTCGCTCCAGTGTTGGAACGAGTGAGCGTAGCTCTTGAGTATGTCGACGAGCACGCGATTCACGCGCTCGGTCTGCCCATCCGTCTGCGGATGGTCCGCAGTCGACATTGAAAGTTGGCTCCCAAGAAGTGTAAACACTTCTTGCCACAGGTGCGCAGTGAAACGCGGGTCCCGATCCGACACAATGTCGGTCGGCATGCCATGATGTTTGAACACCATGTCAACGAACAGACGTGCAGTCTGCTTCGCCGTCACTTCAGCGGGTACCGCAGCAAGATGTACCATCTTGCTGAAGCGGTCAACAAAGACCACAACGCCCGTGTTCCCCTGGCTATCCGGGGGAAGACCAAACACAAAGTCCAAAGACATGGACTGCCAACACTCCGACGGAGTCGGTAGTGACTGCAAAGGAGCCTGCGCGAACGGCGCAGGCTTCACACGTTGACACACCTCGCAAGCACGGACGTACTTGCGCACCCACTTGTACTGGTGGGCCCAGTAGAAGTCCCTCGTGAGAAGAAGATACGTCTTCTCACGGCCCGGATGCCCGCAGTCGGTGCATCATGATATTCGTACATGATCCTGAGTCGCAGGTCATGATCATTAGGAACGACAACACGGTCCGCGTTGTCGTCGACTGCACTGTAGAGCAATAACCCGTCGTGCACCCGATAACGGTGAGCACGAGCGCGAAGATGCTTCGGCAGCTTCTGACGAGCTTTGTCAGAAGGCGCTGAGCCGTAGGCCAGCAAGAGCTTCGCGTCCGCGTCGTGCGCGTACGCGATCTTCACGTCGTCCAATAGCGACGACGTGGGAGTGCTCGATTGCATGGCGTCAATGGCATTGACGTCAGCATCAGTTGAAGCGTAGTCAGGTCGACGCGATAACGCGTCGGCCACCACATTGAGTCTTCCGGGTTTGTACTCAACCCGGAAGTTATATTCCGCAAAGAATGAAAGCCATCTCGCCATACGTTGCGAGATGTGTGGCGACTTGACAGCCGTACGCAATGATGCGTGGTCTGTGTAGACCACGAAGGGTTCGCTTCCGAGTAAGTACACTCGGAACTTCGCGAGTGCATACTTCATGGCAAGGAGCTCCTTGTCATGCACCGGGTAATTGCGCTCAGCTGGCTTCAGCTGGCGCGACTGATAGTAGACGACACGATCACGGCCCTCGTGATCGTGCTGCATCAACGCACATCCGATCGCGAAATCGGATGCGTCACACACAACGTGGAATGGGCGATCTTGGTCGGCCACCGCCAAGATCGGCGCCTCAGTCAAGCCCCGCTTGACTGCATCGAAGGCCTGCTGACAGTCAGCAGTCCAATTCCACTCGGCATCCTTCTTCAGGAGCTGTGACAGCGGGCGTATCGTGCCCGCGTAGTCCTTCACGTACTTGCACAAGTACGTGGCCGCCAAGGAACTGCCGCAGTTCCTTGACACTCGTCGGCGTCGGCCACTCATTGATCACTCTGACCTTTTCAGGGTCAGGGCGGACACCGTTCTTCCCAACGAGACACCCGAGCACGGGTATCTCGCTCGCCCCGAAGATGCACTTCTTCAGGTTCGCGTAGAGCTTGTGCTTGCGCATGAGCGCAAGCAGCTTCCGGAGATGCACCTTGTGCATCTCAACGTCGCTCATCCCGTCCGCAGCACGGCTGTGGATGAACACGTCATCGAAGTAGCTCGGTGCGAAGTCGCGCACCGAGCGCAACAAGTGCGTCACGCACCTGTTGAAGGTCGCTGGGGCGTTCTTCAGACCCTGCGGCATCACTAGCCACTCCCAGAGCATGCCACTCGGCGTGCTCACAGCCGTGAGAGGGATATCGCTCTCACGCATTAGGATCTGATAGAACCCATCGCGCAGATCAAGAGCACTGTAGACAGTGCTCCTGGCCATCGAATCGATGATAACATCTTTCGCGGTATCGGTGTCTGCGCCGGTATTGTCGCATCGTTCAGCTTGTTGTACGCATGAACGATGCGCCAGCCGCCCTGTGGCTTCTTGACACAGAACGTCGGAGCACTGTGCGGGGACTTCGATTCCCGCACTTGTCCAGCTTTGCGACGACTTTCGAAGAAGTCGTCGATCGCCTTGATCTGCTCTCGCGGCAGTGGCCACTGCCGCGTGACACAGTATTTCGTGCCCGGCACGAGATCAATCTCGTGCTGAATGCCCTTGTCCTGCGGAAGCTCCGCAGGGATCTCTTCCGGAAGTACGTCCGCGTACTCCCGTAGAATCTCGTAGTAGGGGCTCGCCTTCAGCGAGTCCCAGCTCTGCTCCTCAAAGCGTTCTTTCTTCGTCTTGGCACTGAGAGTGTCTTCACTCTCAGTGGTGCTCTCCATGAAGAACTGCCTCAGTTCCTCATTCTCGCTCTTCGTTCTCTCGGCGTCCGAGAGAATGCATATTTGCTCGATGCGTCCATCGTGCAAGTCACGCGCGAAGCGCTTCCAGCTCATGACTGGAAGCGAAGTCAACTCTGACGCTTGCGTCGGAGGATTAGCGAGGGTCATCTCCCTGTGCCGGAACCCAGCACAGGTACGCGTCAAGACGTTCAACGTCTCGACGTTCGGCTTCTCAGCCTTCGTCTGCCCGGCAGACATTTCTTGGAGCGTCTCGGCCCCGGCCGAGACTTGCGCAGCGACCTTCGCATGCGCCGTCTTCTTGTTTTGCGGAGCCCGGCTCCGCATGGTCCTTGACCTCGTCCAGGCCCAGCTGTGGACGGGTGTTCTTCTTTATTCCGCCGGCGGGTACTTCCCGCGGGCGAGCGACTTCAAGCCCGGCTTGGTCGCGCGGCGCTTCGTCGTGCAGCCCGGCTGCACGACAGCATGCAAGTTTTTCCGGTGCGGGACGTTTGCAACCGTCCGCACCGCCTGCAGCGTCGGTTCCCGGAACCGACACGCCATCATCACCTCGACGCCTATCATTGGCGGAGCCCTTAATCATAAAGGGTGCGTCGACTCCGGAGTCGACGCGAAATGTCTTTCGCAGCGTCGGTTCCCGGAACCGACGCGACTTCAATACCTCGACGCCTTCCATTGGCGGAGACCCCATTACGGAGGGTGCGTCGGCTCCCCGAGCCGACGAATAGAATTCATCCAAGCCATCGACTCCCGGAGTCGACGGCGTCACGTCACCTTGGCTCTCATTACGGGCCAAAACCGATCCAATCAGGTTCGCGTCAGCCTCCACGGCTGACGCGCGTGACTCGCTTGTGTCATCCGCGCCGCTCGAGGCCGGAGACTTCTCTTGAGTCGCTGAAAAGCGGGTGTCGATCTCCGAGGTCGACACATCTTCTCTCCCCGCCGTGGGCTGTGATGCCGCCGCCCGTGGCACTTGCGCGCGCCTTCTCGCGCGTCCGGGGCGCTCCGGGACAGCGGCGTTCGGCGCTGCCTCGACTGGGGAGTCGCGCGCACCAGTCGGTGCGTGCGTTGCGGCAACAGGGCCATCGCTCACTGTTCCGCTGTCGCGACCGAAGCGCACGAGAGTGCGCTTCTCCCAATTGATTACCGGATCATGCCGTGCGAGCCACGGCATGCCCAAAACTCATGTCGAACTTATCGTCCAGGTCCAGGACGATGAAGGTTTCGACGAATACTCGACCCTTGTACGTGAAGCGCACGCGTACCATGCGCTTCTCGGTCTTCACGACGACACCTGTCGCCAAGCGTACTTCCAACAGACTTCGAGGTATCTTTAAATCCTCGAAGTCAAGCATTGATAGGCTTCGCAGTCGAACAAAGTTTTTCGACGCGCCAGAATCTACCAACGCACGACGAGAGCCGCTTGCTCTCATCGACTTCACCTTCAGGATGACAAGATCAGCCTTGTCATCTTGCTTCTTGCAGTGAGAATGGTCCTCACTGGGGCTGCAGTCCTCAGTGTCGCGTGTCCAAGGTTGACACGCGGAACCGCATTACCAGTAGGGCGCCCCGCGCCTACTGGCGTCCAGCGTTTTTGTTTGGCTGCGACGATGCCCAGCATCGCCGCGATAGCCACCTTGCTGGTGCACGGGTGCCGTGCACTCTCTAGCAAAGTGACCGATCCTACCGCATCGGTAGCACCGCACATTGCTTCCTTGCCGCTGCTGGGGGCCAGCAGTGGCAGCGCTCGAGAGGTCCATCGGTTCCGGACCTCCCGTCCTCACTACCGGGCGCGGTTGCGGCCTCGGTACATGCGCGTGCAGTTTAGCCTGTCGCAGGCTAAACTCTTCCTGCATCGCAAGCGTGATGGCAGCTTCGAGAGTACTCGGGTACTCGCGGAAGAGATAGGTCTTCACAGGCCCATCTCTCAGTCCCTTCATGAACGTGACGACCTTAGTCGCCTCGTCGATCGGGTTGGTCACGATGTTCGAGACCAAGTACCGCGCTCTCTGGGCGTAAGCATGAACATCATGCTTACCCTGCTGCAGGTCGAGGAACTCTGCTCTCGACCGGAACTCATTCTGCGGGGGCTCAAACGCCTGTCTGAGCTCCTCCTTGGAAGCCTTCGTACGTGCTGAAGCACGTAGGGTCGGAGAGCCGGCGTCCATACGCCCAGCTTCTTGCACGTCCGCCAAGACATGACATGGCGAACGCGACCTTCGACAACGGGTCGACAATACGTCGAGCCGCGATGGCAGTGTCGAGTTCGACAAGCCAACGGAGGAGAGGTTCACCCTCTCTTCCGACGTAGTTGCTCACGTTGAGCTTCAGCGACTGTGGGCGAGGTGGCGTCCCCGACGCCACCGCGGTATTGGCAGCAGCATCTCGCTGCTCCCTCATGATGAAGCCCAGAGCAACACCGTGTTGCTCTGTCGGCGTTAGCGTACGCAGCATCGTAGCTACAGCCGCTTCACCAATGACTGTTGACAGTCGTTGGAGGGCTTCCCACTCTGGGTCTGACAGGTGGGGACAGTCAGCGCGTGCAACATGGGTTGCAGGCGTCGTGGAGCTTTCCATAGACACTTCGGTATCCATGGGAAGGTTCTCGGCTCCGTGTTCGTGCGGTGACGTACGAACTCAACTTAGTCGGTCGTTGGACGGACTACAAAGTGCTACCAGGTGTAGTGGGCCTACCTTGGCTCACTGCAACAGCTTACACGTGTGCGCTCGTGTATGAGGAAGCGTAGCTTAGTTTAAACTAGAGTTAATTATACTCGGGCCTCCGAGTATAGATTAATCTAAATAAACGATCCAAATAATGTTTTTGGGTAAAAATGAGAACTGTTATTTTTGTTTTATGTTTCTGACTTCCTCTAAATGTAATATTCTAAGTTGGGAATCTGCCAACGGCTGGTTGGCAGAATTCCTTTGCTATGCATGTCGCTCATTGGTTAAAAGATGCTGCTTTCAACCAATAGGAATCCTAAATGTCTATGGACCACCCGTCGTGGTGATCGTAAATGAATGTGGCACTTGATGTAACGTACATCAAGACCGAGGAAGTGTTTGTACCTTTAACAGACATCGTGTCTGTTAGAGTTACAAGCGGCTGTAGCCACTTGTGCGTGTAACCCCGTTACAGTACTGAACATGTGCACGGCTCGGGTGTCCCACCAACGCAAAATCCTCATGCCAGGAATGTGCAACGCGTCGGAGACGATGTATGTGCCTCTCTCAATACTGGCTGGGCGATTCTTCGGTATTTTCGGCGGCTTCTTTTTGTCGCCCTTCTTCTTCTTCGGGATCAGCTTCGTGCTCAGCACCAGACGATCTGTGCGGACGGTGCCAATTGAGTAGAACCCCATCGTGAGCAGCTGCATCGAGAGAGGAACCGCGGAGTAAAACCTATCCGTGACGACAAGACGCATCGCTCCATCCGCAGGAGGTGAAGGGCCAAATACTTCTCGCAAGTTGCGCACGACCGCGGCTGGGCCGGACTTGTAGTCTGTGGAGCTGGAGCCACCATTAGTCTCCTTTTTTCCACAATACACCTCAAACCTGTATCGTACAACAATAGTAAGATGTTAGTCTGTAGAATACACGATAAGATATCTTAGGCGCCAAAAAAAAAAACACGGGCGCGCTTGAGGCACGCCCATTACCTACCGGATACAGTACGCCGACTTCGAGCAACAAAGCATGAAAAGCTTCGTCCCCCATTTGTGGGGTTTATCCTTCATGTAAACCCTTATTCGGTTGAACGTAGATCGCGATGGCAACATAGCTTCGTCAAAAGCCATGACCGCAGGAGGAACGAAGCCGGCCATGAAACGGTCTTGAAGTGCATCGATGACCGGGCGTAGCTTCCACGCTCTGTCGCTCGCCGCACGTACGTTGCTGTTGCTGCTGAAGTGAAGGTTTCGCGACAGATGCATGAATCTATCGCGAGCCATGAACTGACCAAAGCATCCGCGAGGTATTGCGCCTTCATCCGTCGTCCGCCAATGGTGCGCCAGCTTCTCCTTGTTAGGCACGATCGATCTCGCAATAAGAAGCCCAATAAAGACACACAATTCGCGTGGAGTAATGTCCGGGTACTTTTCCAATTCACTTCGTAACTGCTCTTTCGTCCTTGGCTTGAACTCAGGGTGTTTCAGCTGTCGAGCGACTTGCTTGGCGTGTTGCCCCTCCACCCTCTCATCCATGTTCTCTTTGAAGTAATCGTTGGACTCTGAAGCGATATCCTCCCAGAGGTCCGGCTGCAGGAAGTAGAAGAACGCACCAGACGGAGTCTCAGCCGCATCCAGTGCCTTGGCAGTCGGCCCCGACTCTCCTGAGTACAGGTTAGGATAGTCTTGGTTCAGCGAGTTGGCTGGGCGATCCTCGTAGGGTTGCATCAAGTAGTCGTACGGCGTTGACGTGGAGAGGTCAGACCAGCACTTCTCTCCCATGTCTCGCAGCAGCTCGTCGGACACGGACCCCGACAGAATATTCTCCATTCCACCAACAGCTGCAATAAGCTTCTCATCAAACCGAAGCTCCGGCGGCATGGGCAGTTGTACGTCGAGCTCAGTCAAGTCATCTTCAGGTACGTCGCCCTCGTCATCTCCGTCATCGTTCTCTGCGTCGGACTCGAACGCTACGTAGGCTTGTGGGTCTTCAGACTCATCGACGAGATTAGCATCTGCAAAAACGGTAAAAGTTGTACATACATGTTAGATACATTCGCAATCGTGTATGGGCACTGTTCACTAACCTCCAGTCGCAGCATCGGCCTCTCCATCGCCTATGGCCTCCTCTGCTACGTCTACTACTGATGTAGTATCGTCATGGTCTGGGGCGTCAGTGTCATCGTCCGGGTGGTAGGACGACTCGCTTCCGTCATCGGCATCTGCAAAATCAGGAATGAGGTTGCGTCGTCTTTCCGGTGATGGTTCTACAACAGTAAATACGCGATTAGATCATGAGTTGCATACGCTAGCATATACATCACACATGTCCGAACCTTTCGGAGAATCGGCTTCACGAGCTGCTGCCAACGTCGTCGGCTTCGGAGTCGCAGCTGGTGGCGTCGTCGGCTTCGAGGCCGCTGCTGGTGGTGTCGGCACCGTTGGCGCCGTCCGCTTCGGAGGCGCTGCTGGGGGCGTCGGCACCGTTGGAGTTGCTGCTGGGGGCGTCGGCGCCGTTGGAGTTGCTGCATGTCCACGAAATCTGCAGCGGGGCTGCCGTAGCTTTAGCGTCAGAGGAAGACGTAACAGACTCACAGAGTCGCGGCTAAAGATAGCCCGTTCTAATACCAGAACGCACGAGTCCGTACTCCCTACGGACTCCAAGAGTCAACCCTTAACTCTTAGCTGTGAATCTTCAAACTGAATGTATTTCTCTTATCGCGGCAGAGCCGCCTTCGGTGTAAATGTATCTAGTTCACTATCTAGCATAGTGAACCCTAGTCATATGCATAATCTGTGGCTCTGAAGCCATGTACTGATTCTCCTACTGAAATAGGTTAGACAGTGTGCACCACACAAGCCTGTGTGTGCCACACTTCGTAACCCTTCGGGTAACATTCGTGTAACCCCGTTACACCCTCCCCCACCAAACCGTGGACACGGGTGTTCACGCTTAACGGTCAACGACCGGGTCTTGTTCCGTCAAGCCTCCTTCTCGAACGAGTCAATCCACATCGTGTGGACGTCTCTGAGAACTTCTCGGCGCAACGCGCCCTTACATGACTTCAAGTCATAACGCCTTTTGGTCCTTCGACCGCAGAAACTTTTTCACAAGGTCCGCCTCGGAGCCTCGCTCCTCTCGCGCTTCGGCACCTCGTGCCTGCGAACTCCCAAGCCCCCCAGCGCAGGTGCGCACACCGACCGTGCCTCCCAGGCTCTCGGTCTCCAAGTACTTCGCGGCGCAACGCCTCAAGCAACGCTCGTGGCGAGCACGCTCCAGCTCCCCTCGAGCACTAGCCCATCCGACCATGGACCTCAAAGATCTCTTCGGAGATGAGGAGGAGGGCGAGGTGGACTACAGCGAGTCCGATGTCGGCTCTCCGAGCCATGAGGGTGAAGCAACGTCCCCACGACGCTCCCGAACCGCCGCGACGCTTCGCCCACGTCGCCGGCACAACGCGGAGGTGGCACGTCGGCCACAGTTGGCTCGTCGAGCTCCCGCGACCCAGAGCG
The DNA here is from genome assembly GCA_024211575.1 of Phytophthora melonis. Lineage (NCBI taxonomy): Eukaryota > Oomycota > Peronosporomycetes > Peronosporales > Peronosporaceae > Phytophthora > Phytophthora melonis. Next base: position 2,107,461 of record JAMXKT010000037.1, on the reverse strand, counting down.
CCGCGCGCGATCGTCTCCTGCGCGCTCGTCGAGCCGTCTCTCTACTGAGCGCATTGCGCCGTCGAGGGAGGAGCCGCGGCCACCGCTGCGCACTCCAAATCCGTTCCCTGAACGCTCTTCCGGGCTCCGCGAGCTGCGCGAGCTCACTGAGTCACGGTACTCTCCGCCTCGTGCGGGAAGTGCCCTTGGGCCCCGTCATCTCCAACCCTTTGGACGAGGCTCAATCCGAGCAGGTTGCGGCGCAGCTGGCCTCCATGCGCTCCCAGCGCCCCGAGTTGCGGCCCCTGCTGAACCCCAGCACCGCCGAGTACGGCTTTCGGCCTCGTGACCCCGCGGAGGCATGCCGTCGGGCGTTTCAACCGACGCTGGCTCAGCATGTCATTGGGCCTGCGGCCCGTACTCCGGAGGAGGTCGCTCTTCGAACGTCTCTACGAGATCGACTCTTGACTCCACAGTCTACCACTGTCTCCGAGTACCGTGAGCGGTTGCGCCTGCAAGGCAAGGGGTTGTCCGTGCCCGCAATGCGGACGTACCCTGTGGTGCTCAGCCCGGGCGAAAGCCTGATCGAACACGAGGCTCAGTTCGAGAACTGGGCTGAGAAGAAGAAGAAGCTTAGCTCCATGGATGCTCTTCGAGCTAGCTTCAGCGAAGTGGATGTTCGTATCGAACGCAAACTCCGCTTCGACTTTGCGAAGGTCCGAGCCAAGCGTAGCCTCTCGGCCAACGCTCAGCCGCAGACTCACTCTAGCGCAACGCGCTTCGCTCCTTTGAGCCCTCCAGTCGCTCCGGCCCGTGAGGGCGTGAGCGCTGTGGCTCAGGGCCAACCCCGGAGCAATGTGGCTGACTCCAGCAGCTCCCCAGCCTATTGCCGGGAAGCGCGGGACGGCCGGCATGCCGGCCTCGAGCCCACGGGGCGCTGGTGATCAAGCCGATCAAAGCGTCCACGACGTCTGGGCAGTCTTGGCGAAGGGGCACCTCAAACTCCCATGAGTTCTCTGAGTGCGGGTACCCTCGCCACTTTACCAGATACTGGTTTTGACCCCGGCACCGCCGCTTCGCCAGCAGGCGCTCCACATGGTAGTGAAGGTTCCCTTGCTCATCGAGCAGCGCCGGTGGAGGACGCACCAAGCCGCCTCGCGACGTTTGATGAGCTGTTCGAGGTTCAGCAACATACGACTCGCCTTCGGGACCATGTCCAGGATGTCGATGCGCGTCTCGCGCGTACTGCCACGGAGCTCGACGAGCTTGCTCGGGACTTGAGCTGGGTTCAAGTGCCTCGCGAGGTCTGGGACCGGCTCCGACACTTGGAGAGCTGGGTGCAGTATTATGGCGATCGCGACGATCGTCGTAGCCAGGAGCTCTCCGAGCTTCGGCGTCAGCAGGCTGCATTGCAGGGTCAGATTGACCTTCTGGCCCGCATGCAGGGCCCGCCCGCTGCGCCTCCTGCGCCGGTGGCCCCTGTGCCTGCGGCACCTCCGACTCCGACCCTGCCCTCAGGGCTCGCGGCACCGCCGATGCCGAGCCTTCCGCCTGTGCCTGCAGTGCCTGCGATGATGGTCGCGTCTGTGACGCCTGCGACTGCGTCCTCGACGCTCGCGACCTCCGCACCTGCGACCTCGTCGCCCTCGGTGCCTCCATTTGCACCTGCGTCGGGTCATGGTACGGCTTGAGCAAGCCCACGTAGAAGACGGGGTGCGTCCGCATCTTCTTCGGAAGATTGAGCGTGTACGCAAGGCCCTTCCTGGCCACGACCTTGAAAGGTCCAATGAAGCGCGGGCGCAACTTCGTCTTGAAGACAGCGGACACTGCATGTGTAGGTAGGTTCTTAGCATTTAGCAATACCAGGTCCCCGACCTCATAACTGTCAACATTGCCTCTGCCTTTAGCATCCGCATGTTCCTTTTGCTTGTCTTGGCTCTCAGCCATTGCGTCACGCACGTGTCGTAAGACACTCAAGCGCGTCGACAAGAAAGTGTCAACCTGTTTACGAACAGTAGCCGGGCTGACATCAGCTAGCCGATCAGCTAAATCGGCTTCCTCTCCCCACCAAGCCCGAGGCCACCACGTGGCGGCGTCAGCGGGACGCGGGGATGAGACAAGCTGTTCACGTAGAACGGCGTGTAGCCGGTCGAGGCATGCACGGCGTTATTCAACGCAAACTCAACGAGTGGCAGCATAGCGCTCCAACGCTTCGGCGTCTCAGCGCAAATGCTGCGGAGCACGTCCTCGACGACGCGATTCACTCGCTCCGTCTGACCATCGGTCTGCGGGTGATCCGCCGTGGACATGTCCAGCTTGGTGCCAAGCACCGCAAAAACCGCGCTCCAGAAGTTGCCCGTGAAGCGGGGGTCTCGGTCCGAGACAATCGACTCAGGAGTCCGTGTTGTCGAAACACTCGGTCCAAGAACAGCGTTGCTGTACCCTTACCATCGATGGTATCCGGCACAGCCGCAATGTGAGCCATCTTGCTCAGTCGGTCTACAAAGACCACGACTCCAGTGTTGCCCGCCGCATCCGCCGGCAGGCCAAACACAAAGTCCATACTCATGGATTGCCAACAGCCCGAAGGGACAGGCAAGCTTGCCAACGGGGCTGCAGCATGGGGTGACGACTTCACTCGTTGACACGTCTCGCACGTGCGCACATAAGTGCTCGTCCACTTGTACATCTTCGGCCACCAGTAGTGGGTGCTCACCGAGCTGTAGGTCTTCTCACGGCCAAGATGGCCAGCCACCGGCGTGTCGTGGGCCTCATAGAGGATACGATACTTCAGGTCCTCATCATGAGGGATGACCACGCGTGGCGTGTCCTCGGAGCCAGTGCTGTAGAACAGCAGGCCACCATCGAGGGTGTAGCGATGCAAACGCGCGCGCACTCGCGCCGACAATTCAATGTCCGAGTCTTGAAACTCCTTGCTCCCGAGAGCCTTCAGCAACGCGACACAAGTGTCATCCTTGGCATAAGCCGTTCGGATCAGATCCGGTAATGACGAAGTCACGGTCGTTACATGAGCCAGCTCATAATCCGGCCTGCGCGACAGCGCGTCCGCGAGGACATTCTGCCTGCCAGGCTTGTACTTCACCTCGAAGTTGTACTCCGCGAAGAAGGACAGCCAACGGGCCATCCTTTGCGAGAGATGAGGCGACTGAGTCGCAGTGCGTAACGACGCGTGATCCGTATAAATCACGAACGGCTGAGAGCCCAACAGGTGAACCCTGAACTTGACGAGCGCATACTTCATCACAAGTAGCTCTTTGTCATGGACAGGATAGTTCTTCTCAGCAGCCTTCAGCTGACGAGATTCGAACGCCACCACGCGCTCGCGCCCCTCGGCGTCTGCTTGTAGCAGGGCACAGCCGATGGCAAAGTCCGAGGCGTCACAGACGACACTAAACGGACGAGCGGGGTCTGGCAAAGCCAGAATAGGCGCATGAAGGAGACTATCCTTAATCGCCGCAAACGCATCTTGATGCTCGGTGTTCCAACACCACTCCGCGTCCTTCTTCAGGAGATTGGAGAGTGGCCGAGCCATCTCAGCGTAATTCTCGCTGTACTTGTGCAAGTAATTGGCCAAGCCAAGCCACTTGCGAAGATCCTTCTGGTTCTGGGGAACCGGCCAGTCAACAATGGCCTTGACCTTGACCGGGTCGGCCCTCAGGCCACGCTTCCCGATGAAGCACCCTAAGAAGGGAATCTCTTCTGCTCCGAAGATGCATTTGTCAATGTTGGCATACAACTTGTTTTGACGCATGCACTCGAGCACAGCACGCAGGTGCTCGACATGGTTCTCCATATCAGTCTTCCCGTGCTCCGCACGACTGTGGACAAAGATGTCATCGAAGTACGTCTGCGCGTACGCCCGATGGGGCCGGAAGAGCTGCGTCACAAGACGATTGAACGTCGCTGGCGCGTTCGAGAGCCCTTGGGGCATCACCAACCACTCCCAGAGCATGCCGCTCGGAGTACTCACCGCAGTGAGAGGAATGTCGCTCGTTCTCATGAGCAATTGGTAGTAGCCATCGACCAAGTCGAGCGCACTGTACATCGTACATCCTGCCATGTTGTTCTGAAGAACGTCCTTCCGAGGAATCGGCGTCTGCGCCGGAATGGTGGCGGCATTCAGCTTGTTAAAAGCATGCACAATACGCCACTTGCCATTCGGCTTTCTGACACAGAACGTCGGCGTGGAGTGAGGAGACTTACTCTCACGCACCATGCCCGCCTCGTGCTTCGCACGGAAGAACGCGTCAATGACGTCACACTGCTCCTTCGGCAGAGGCCACTGCCTCGTCACGCAGTACTTCGTTCCCGGAACGAGATCAATCTCATGTCGAACACCTCGATCCGGAGGTAGCCCCGAGGGCGGTTCCTTCGAGACCACGTCTTGATAATCCTTCACCACGTGGTACAAGGGGTCCGACGGATCCTTCAGGATCGCCGATCCGCTTCGCGCATTCAGCGCCTTCTTAGTGTCCTCCAGGACAGCTTCATCCAGAAGCGAGGACGAGTTCAACTCTTCTTCAGGTCGTATGACCACCGCCTCCGCCAAGTCTCCAGCCTTCAAGGCTTCGCCCAACTCGGCCAAGGACATCTCGTCCAGCTCCAGGAGAGCAGATAGTGAGGGCAAGTCGGTGAGACTGACATCTCCGTCGACGTCGCCCGTCACTCCATTCACGAGTGTGTAGAGCTGCTCGCTCTTGTGTGGAGCCTCACCGCTCGGCACACCCTTCTCGACTCGTGAGACCGCAGACGCCTTGCGTCGCGCCGCCAGCGCTTTGCGGCGCTGCCGCCTCTTCATGGACACTGTCCGCCCAGAAGAGCTCCGTGATTTCGCGTGCTTCTTGACGCCAGGTATCACCACCTCATTCAGCTCCAGAGGAGCACCAGTGTCTTGATCGACACTCAGCGAAGGGCTGCACGACCCGCAGCCTCCACTCAGTGGATTACGTGCCACTCCACGATCTTCATCCGGGCAGAGCCCCTTGTCCCTCGGCATCGTGCCGACCGCGCCGTCGCTGGCACGCAGCAGGGCGTCGCCCTCAGACGCACACCCGCTCAGCGGAATTAGTGCCGCTCCACATCCTTGATCCGGGCAACGCCCACCTTCACTCGACCTCTCGTCGACCGCGCCTTCACTGGCACGCAGCAGGGCGTCGCCCTCAGACGCACACCCGCTCAGCGGAATTAGTGCCGCTCCACATCCTTCATCAGCCGGGCCTCGCCCATGGCTCCTCGGCTCCATGCCGACCTTGTCCTCACTTGTGTACAGCGGGGCTTTGCCCTCAGGCGCACACCCGCTCAGCGGAATTCGTGCCGCTCCACCTGCCGTCCACGAGCCACGCTCGGAACGCTCGTTCTCGACACACGCAGTGTCCACCAACTCGGAAACTCCGATGTTCAGCACATTGACCGACTCGGTCCAGTGCTCGCGCCAGAAGCGCTTCTGCTTCCTAGCAGAGGTGGGTTCATGACTCGCCAATGCTCCGCCAGGAGAGAAGTGCGTAGCACCAAGGGTCTTCGACCTCCAACCTATCCAAGGCTCATGGCGTTCCAGCCACGCCATACCAAGGATGAGATCATATCTCGAATCGAGGTCTAAGACCAGACAGCGTTCCACGCTATCAAAATCTAAAAACTTCACGCCCAAGTCCACAGGGACTTTAGGCACCGTGACACGAGTGCCCGTCGCGAGACGAACAGTGACGATGTCACTCCCACGCGCTACCAGCGCCTCAGCATAAAGCTGACTTCCGTCCATCGTGGAACGCCGGGCGTAATTACCCGACGCTCCCGAATCGATCAAAATCGTCCATGGCTTTGTGAAGCCCTTCACCCAAGCCTGGACAACTAGCAAGCCCGGCTTGCACACACGTTCCGTGTTATAGAGTACAGCTCTCTTCGGGGCTAAGTCCTGTCGACCTCCACCTCGCCGAGGTTCAATAGAACTTAGTTCCTCCCCAGTAGGCCGCCCCGCGCCTACTGGGTTTTCTCGTTTCCCGAGACGAACCAGAGCCCTGGCTCGAACCCGAAGAGCGGCTTGACGAAGCCTGGCGCTGCAAGCGCAGCGGACATCCGGCGCGCAAGTGACGCGTGTCACCGCAGATGAAGCATCGGCGGATGCCGCGCCGCTGCTCAGCAGCCCGAAGCTCGGCTTCTTCGTCTTCAGCATAGCTGAGGTCCATAGGCTCCGGACCATTCGACGAACTGGTGTGAGGAGCGTTCCACCCAAGTCTTGACGACTTAAAGTTGTGCTCCGCGTTCAACGCGATGCTCACAGCCTCTTCAAAAGAGCTTGGGTGAGTGCGGAAGACTTCCGTCCTGGCCACGCCAGTGCGAAGTCCTTCCATAAACACCGTGACGATGACTACCTCAGCCAGAGGCTCGGCAGACATGCCCGCAATGAGAGTTCTCAACTCCTGGACATAGTCCACCAAATCCTTCTTGCCTTGCCGGGTAGCCAGGAAGCGTGAGCGCACGCGATACGCCTCGTTAGGCGGAGCGAACACTCGGGACAGTTGCTGCTTCAGCTGGTCCCACGTCGGGAAGGCCGTGTCGACCGACGTCCCTGACGTTAGTGCCCACTCTCTCGCTCGCCCACCAAGCTTCGAGATAGCTAGCGCCACGCGCTGCGACTCCGTCCGGAGTAGAGCTGAGCTCATAGCCATCTCGACTTCACGGGTCCAAAGCATTGCTTTCCCCTTCCTTGCCTTCGAAGGTCTTCACGCTCAACATGAGCGGCTTGGGTCTTGTTCCCGCGTCGGATGACGTAGCGGGCGCTTGCGGCGCCACGGCCGTCGCCATCCTCTGCTGGAGGTGCTCCAACAGAGCATTCTCGTAGCTGGAGAACGCCTCGAGGCGCGCATTCACCGCGTCGGGGCCTTGTTGCGCCAGTTGCGTCACGCCCTCCGGGCCCAGCAAGGACATAAGCTTTTTAAGCGCATCCTGCTGGTTCGGGGGCAAGTGAGCGAACTGCTCCATTCTCCACAGAGGGTCAGTCTATCCAGACTCAGGTGTCGGATTGACTACGAGTGCTACCAAGTGCAGCGGGGCTGCCGTAGCTTTAGCGTCAGAGGAAGACGTAACAGACTCACAGAGTCGCGGCTAAAGATAGCCCGTTCTAATACCAGAACGCACGAGTCCGTACTCCCTACGGACTCCAAGAGTCAACCCTTAACTCTTAGCTGTGAATCTTCAAACTGAATGTATTTCTCTTATCGCGGCAGAGCCGCCTTCGGTGTAAATGTATCTAGTTCACTATCTAGCATAGTGAAACCTAGTCATATGCATAATCTGTGGCTCTGAAGCCATGTACTGATTCTCCTACTGAAATAGGTTAGACAGTGTGCACCACACAAGCCTGTGTGTGCCACACTTCGTAACCCTTCGGGTAACATTCGTGTAACCCCGTTACAAAATCCATGAAATACACGATTAGATACCATCCAAACTTGTACGGGACAGCGCGCGAGCAGATTACCGTCTGTAGAGTTGGGTTGGCTGCTTGTCAGACGTTGCACCGCGCTTCGGCGTCTTGCGGTGTTTGCAGAGCCCTCTCGCCTCGCTTTCTTCTTTGCCTGTAGTGCAGCTAGTGGTGGAATAACGTTAGAATGAGTGCATGACCGACAATTCGCGACATAATGGCATACCGATGTCAAGCTTGTCCAAATACTTCATGAGCTCTTCTTCGCCAACAAAGTAGTCCTCGCCGCGCATGTCCTTCTTCGTCTTCCCGGGCTTCAAGTAGGTAAAGTCGACCGATAAGCCGGCCGGCTTTCTGGAGTGCCAGCCGGCCTTCTTCAGCTCTCGTCATCTAGCCTGGAACGCCATTCCTGGCGACGGCGTGGGTTCTGGGCCTCGGCGGTGAATCTTTGAATGAAAGAAAAATCAGTGGCGACCTGTCGTTCGCCCTTCATAGTACATATGCAATATGCAAGTTTGATCGGCAGTGCGCTTTCTCGTGCATTTTTTGCCTTTCTCAATGTATCATTTATGTCGATTCCCGCGGGAGCCTTGGATACATCGCCTACCCCTCGTTGACTTGAAATTTGTAGCGACCAATACAAAAACCAAGTATAGAAAAGCTTAACGTGTACGGTCCACGTTAAGGATTTGCGCGTAACATGTACGGTCCAGGCTCCCGGGTTCAAGGGGATAACCCCTTAACCCCTTGAACAAGGGGTTAACCCCTTAACCCCTTGAACCCGGGAGCCTGGACCGTACATGTTACGCGCAAATCCTAATAATGTGCAACGTAAGCCAATTTACATTGCTCATTTTGCAACATAACTACTTCATGTTAGTGGAACAGTCAGATGGTTGACGCTAGAAAATGAAGTAACTTAGCGCTTAAATATGAACTCGATATATATGTGGGACTACTTGAGAACCGACGACTCGAACCGCTTGGATCGGGTGGGCTCAACGTCGGTGGGCAGTAGGGGAGGGGCTACTCTTCGTCGGTCTCCGTCAAGTAATCGCCACTCGAGCCAGGCCAGAAGTACCATCCGTTCCCCTCGCTGCTGCTGCTACTGCTGTAACCGTCAGCAAGGCCCCAGACGAAGTTGTAAGCGTTTCGCATCGCTCGAGGGCGTAGATCGACTTGGGGAACAGGGCGGACGAATACTTGTCGAAGAACAGAAGGTCCGGCAAACGCAAAAATCCTGGATAAAACGTACTGGTCCAGGTGCTGGCGAGCGTGCACTGACCGTTCCTTGCCACGGCTTCGCTTACGATCCACTTCATCCGACTTCTGTCGAGACGTCAAGACACTCAGAAACGCCAGTTTTCCGCTAATCGCTATGTTTCGCGTTCTGCGAATCGGCTTCAGGTTGTGCTGTCTGAAGTCGGCGAACCTGGGCAGCTGCGTAGAGCTATCAATCTCGAGCAGTTCCAAGGTTTCGTTCACTGCCAACATCCTTAAAAGTGCCTCCAGGCGGTTATCCCGCGAAGCTAGCAGCCAATCACCTTCCTTGTGAACTCGCAACTTGTATACGCACTTTGTGGTAGCACTGTCGTTATCACTTAACGCGTTGGCCAGCGTTGTCACGCGAAGACCAGAGCACCTAATCGAAGGAACTGGCATGCCCAGTCCACGATAGTAGCTGAAATCAAGCTCCACGTCAAACTGCTTTCCTCGAACGGATAGCTTGGACAAATTGGGACAGCTACGCAGGATTGCGTTCTCATCCACCACCCCAAGACCAGGTCCACCCAGCGTCAAGTGCTTCAATGAACGACCAACTACTGCTAACAGGCGCTGCAGGCTTTCAGCGTTTGAAGCAACACTTCTCTGGACAAATAGCGTGAGCGAAGTCACGTTGCTCGAAACGGCACTGCTAGCTTGATGTTCAGGAAACTGTAAGCAGGCTCGCCGAACCTGGCACCGGCTCAACCCGGGGATCACCACGTTGATCCACTCGCTAGTTCCATCGTCGCTGAAAGTCCGAACGCGTGGAATGGCGTACGGGAAAGCCAATTCCTTGGAGGCAAGGCGCGGTGTTCCCTGTTTTGTAATTTGCCATCGAATTCGAGCTCCAGGTTTCAGAGTAGCTTCCCTTTCCTCAACTTGGCCGCGTGGAGAGGAAAACAATGCTTCTTCGGGATGTTCAGAAGCTGCTACGGTGGCGAATTCGCTGATATCTGCCGGAATCACTTTGTCGCTCAATATGAGGGTGAGCGCGTCAATGGACGAATACTCGCGTGCTCGACAGGAGAACAAAGAGTACGCGAGCCACTTCCACCAAACCTTTTTCGTCATATGAGCTGTCGGGCTGACAGCCAAACACAACGAAAGGTTCCTGGTCGTCTGGCAAACGGTCAGCGCTGAGCATGTTCTTTCGAAATCACGGACGCCAATCACAGCGGAGTCACACTCGAGATGGATAGCACCGATCTGCAGACAATCCTCTTCTTGGAGCCGAAGGCGATAGCGAGGGTTCGCTTGGTCCAGTGAGAGTCTTGTGCCTTTAAAAAGAGCTGGAAAAAGCTTCCAGAGTGCCTCTCTCGCCCTGTTCTCGTCATACCCAATATGACGGATCAGGTGCAAGTCCAGCTTCACCTGCGAGAAGCATACATTGTCGTCCAGCAGCTTCCCCATAGTCTCAACCACTTCGTGTGTGATCTCATATCGATGAAAGTCCGCAATCATTGGCTCCAGCACGAAAGTGCACCGAAACATCATGGACTCCACTGGCTGCTCCCCTCCACGAGAATCGTAGTACGCCTCCCACTGCTGCCTAATGATCTTCTCGGCCTTTGCGACATTCTCCAACTTCTCCATCGTTCTCTCTTGCAGGGCTGAAAAATAAACCTTCACGGGGATCTCAATATCCCTCCCAGCTTTACCATCTTTCAACCACTTATCCATCGCCGCAATCTTCTTCAACGTCGCCACGTACTCGTCGCTGGGACGTTCACGATGGGCCGTTCCACAAATTCTCACCAAATCGCAGCTCCCGTCTTCTTCCTCCACCAGATCCAGGTCGAGCAGAAAGCGCACGGGGATTTTCTCCTCAAAAGTCGCTTCTCCCAACTCTCCCAGGTCCAACCCGCACAGCGCTGTAAGGCAGTACCTCCACGCCTCGTAGTCCACGCGCTCCACAGCTGCGAGCAAGGCCAGAGCCTCGTACGCTTCCTGACACTTGGACCGGAGCGATCCAGTGACATTTGAGAGGTGCAGCCGTCGCAGCGACACCTTGAGGATCCGCTGCGGGGGTCGCGTGCGTCGCTGTCGACGTCCAAAGCCTTGTACTCCACCCTCAGCCCAGTCAGCCACGGGCTGGGAAGCGCCACTGCGAGTCCAGCGACTCGGAGGTGGACGGCGGCATCTTGCCGTTTGTTGCCGTTTGTGGAAATCTTTTCTGATTAGCAAAATGTGGACCACATTACTAAAAAAATGTGCGAACATTTTTTCTGGCACAGATGATTTCTTACTTACTGCAGCAGAAGCGTCTGCAGGATCTCGATGTCGGTGTCACTCCACGTTTCAGCAGTTGGCATGACGTCAAAGCTGTCAGCAGTGTGGCACTGGGGTGGCCACAAACCGAGGGCGTAAGCGTGTCCAGGGACGGTGTGAAGTCATCAATGCCTGTAGGGGTGGCTTCGACTGCCGTAAGGCAAAGTGCCAATTTAGTAGATTGAGCCAATTTAGTAGCTCCGCTCCTTTTGGCCAATAGAAAAAAATGTAGCCATTAAATACGCGCTTTCATTTGACAAAAAGGAACCAGCTGCTTTTGAGTGAAAACCTGAAGGACTTGATATGGTTCATACGTTGTACTGGGGGTTGTCCCGCGACCAGGCGGCACCATTTCTCACCAGATTTGACCTTTTTTCACCTTTTTGTGTCCCGCTATCCTGTCTCGCTGACCCCCAGTATCTGGCTCAAAGCTGTCGCCCACCGATGGGCAATTGCTAAAGTACTGCGCCAAGCTGACACCGAGAAGGAGCTCGCTGCTGGGAAAGCTGCTGCTTCATGCAGAGTGAACCAGGACGTTGAACAAGCCACCACAGCAAGCGCTTGGTGTGCTGAGACGCAAGGCTGCAGAGCTACCACAGCAGGCGCTCGGCGTGCAGACGGCAAGGCTGCAATCTGCTGAGCTTCTTTCGTGCTCGTGCAGAGTGCACGGTGAGCGATAATGAACTGGTGCCTCCTACCACAGGTGTGTTGATAATATGGCAGCAACTGTACTAAGGATTACGCGGTAAAAAACTGATCCAAGCTCTGCGTCTGTGCTAACACTGTTGTTGACCGCGTGCAATGTGGATTGACAGAGCGATCACCGCACCGCTTCTTCCGCTGCCGGCAGCTTGCGCACGATGTCTCCTTCCGTTTACGTGGCACGGCCGTTATTGGTGGAGGCTGCGTGGGCTTTGCAGCCTCAGATTGCTGCATTGGTATGGTTGGAGGTCTGAGTCGACAACGTAGAGCGTTCAGCGAGATGCGCGAGGCTGGATCCGGATAAAGCGCTTCGTATTCAGCATATATGCGATTCCATTTCCCGTTTCGGTTGGGCAGCTCGCCCTCGAGTCTGCGAAGTTTGTCAATGTGATCTTGAGTAATGAACGCTTGTGCCCGTGCCGTTGACGTTCGTGTTGCTGTATGAATAGAGGCGAGTACTCGAACTTGAGATGGCTGGCTATTGATTGCAGGCATTGAGTTGGCAAGCGCGGGGTTGTCTGGAGCAGGACCACGACATTGTTGGGCGCTATGGTTCGGAGCCGAGTCATTCAGGGGGCAAGTGCTATTGGCTCGAAGTGGAGATTCAATTGCTGCGGAAGATCGAGCCGGATGAAGTGTCGAAGGCAGCACTGCGGTATTTGCACCGGCACACTGCTGCAGCTGACGGTCGACGCTGGAGTCAACCAAGTTACGCCGCACAGGTTCTGGGCTGCTGGTTGTGGCATCGACATTCTTCTCGCGCATGTCGGCTAGTAGCTTAGGTGGTAGTTTAAGCTTGATCTTCAGCTCTGAACCGCGGTTTGTCGCGCGCTTCGTGTTCTCCCACTTGGCAAGCAGGTGCTTAGCAGCTTTAGAGCTGATACCACTGCAGACACAACTGGCGAAATCATATATCTTCACGAAGACTTGCCGTACTGCTCGGATTCCGTTCTGGTCTCGTAGCACTCTGAAGAGATCAAGCAGAAAACCTTCTTCATACCCAGAGAGCCCATCAGATATTGGTTCAGGGGGTGCGAACCGGAACAGCGTACTGGATCGTGCAGCGCTCTCTTTCTTCCCTATCTCAGTCTCGCATTTCATCAGCCCCTCCACCTTTGCAGCTAATGTGGCATAACTGCGCCGTCGCAGCTTCAGCATTCTGTTGGAATTTGACGTGACGACGATGTTGTACATGATGGTGGTGACGAGAGCGCAATCGTTCCAACTATGGCAGCACCCGGCTTGTTCACTGCGAATCTGCTTAAGTAGGGCAAGCTCTTCGGCAGAAAACCCCGCTGCTGCTTCATAGTCTAGTTCCGAAAGGCAAAGCGAGTTGAAGAATGCAGCCTGCGGAAGGCGGCTGGTACTGCAAAAGACGGCTTGCTTGGAAAGCAGCTCTTTGATGCTGGAGCTGTGGTCTCGGGCGCGATGGAGATTCAGATCCAGCGCAGCTGTGTCCACACGAGCGGTCTCAAATAGCTGTCCCCACCGCTCAAATGCGAAGTCGTGTGCTGTTGCGGATCGGTATTGCGGAGGTTGCAGCGATGCGGACAAAAGCGTCGACACGAATTCTAGCTGGGGTGAATCGGCAATTACGCCTCGGCACAACGTAGCCGCTTGGGCTATTGCCACGAGATCAGCGTGTTCTAGCGGTGGATTGCGACCATACTCGGAGCCAACTCTCAAATTGTGCCTCACGATAAAGACGTCTAAAATGCGGAGGCCGACTTCTGCAGACACAGTGCGGGCGAGTAGTTTCTTGAGTGCCGAATGAAATCCCTCTAGCTGACTTGTCGACAACACTCGAACGCTCTCGCCACCACCTTCATTGTACGTATTATTCTCCACAAACAAGTCTCCGCGCTTAATCTGCTCCAGGTTGCTCCTTAAAGTTCCACACCACTCCTGTTCACTGCAGTTGACGTCCTTGATCGCGACGGATGACACTACTTCTTGAACCCAAGCAGCCATCTCCAGCGGTGGCCGCAACTGGCCGTCCACGGAATACAAAGCATCATGAAGCTGCTTAGCCAGCCGCTTTTTAGCACCCTTCTCCTTGACTTTTTCTGTGAATCGCTGGACTACGTGAAACGGGTCTTGGCGAACGCCCACCGAATCTCCAAATACATCAATCACCATGTTGCGAACAGCATTAGCGTTATCACTGATAACGAAGCGTGAGTCAGTGTCTTCGTCATCAGGAAACGCGCCTTTCACGTCCTCCAGCAACTCGCGAGTTTCCTCGTTGTTCTCAGAACGGGTGAGTCGGCGTCCCACGATTTGTCCAACTTCATTTTGGAGCAGCAGCAACATCTTTGCATCTTTCATGCTTTCTCGTTGACCTGTACCACCTGACCAAACTTTCAGCTGCTTACAAAATTTGACCGAGTGATCCATACGCAGAGCCTTTTGGACTTTCGCGCAGCGCATGAGCTGTTCACAAAGAGAGCTATAGATGCTGGAAGTCTGCAGCCAAGCTGCTGATAGTGTCTCAGGTCCGAGTGGATTCTGCTTGGCACAGTACTGCGCAACCGGAGGGGGCGATGGCGCCAAGTAGACAGGATTCGCAAGCCGGTTTCGCCGCACTTGGTCCCCAAACAGACATAGCAGCTTGTAGTACCGCTTTTCACGCCGACGCTTGATGTTCGCCACAGTGCTCGACAGACCATGCGGAGAGAGCATCCCTTCGTGCACAAGCTCCATCATCTCTTTCGACAGGCCGAACTTTTTCGTTAGAACGTAAGGGAAATGCATGAGCAGATGAGTTTCTCGCTGTAGATAAGCGGGCGATACCGTAGAAAAGCAGCCCTTAGAGTCACCAGCGCACTGATACTTGACGTAGAGGAGGAAGAATTTGGTGTCCACCTCCTCAACCACTCTCTGCTTGTACTCCTTCAAACGTGGCGTGCACGAACAGCCCGGGATCACACAAAATGGCTTTCGGGAGGGGTTTCTGCTCTCGGGAACCCACACAACTACCGGCCACTCAAACAGAGTAGACAATAGAAAGTCGCCTCGCTTTGATTCTGGATACTGCACCGAGGTAGGGAAACGCTTCTCAGCCATGGCTTCGTTGGTAAGGCGCTTCACTTCTTGTTGCGCTAAGCGCTCCTCCTGCGGCAGGCCTGGTTGCATCGCTCTGCTGTTTATGGCTCGCGTGTTGTCTGAACGGTTTTGTGTGGTTCGTGGGGTGCTCCTAGAACTTAAAATTTGTCGGATCATCGGAGATCGGAGGTCGGAATCGGATATGTCGGGGCCTGTCGGCCCCGGCATATCCTATGAACCTGATATGGTTCATACGTTGTACTGGGGGTTGTCCCGCGACCAGGCGGCACCATTTCTCACCAGATTTGACCTTTTTTCACCTTTTTGTGTCCCGCTATCCTGTCTCGCTGACCCCCAGTATCTGGCTCAAAGCTGTCGCCCACCGATGGGCAATTGCTAAAGTACTGCGCCAAGCTGACACCGAGAAGGAGCTCGCTGCTGGGAAAGCTGCTGCTTCATGCAGAGTGAACCAGGACGTTGAACAAGCCACCACAGCAAGCGCTTGGTGTGCTGAGACGCAAGGCTGCAGAGCTACCACAGCAGGCGCTCGGCGTGCAGACGGCAAGGCTGCAATCTGCTGAGCTTCTTTCGTGCTCGTGCAGAGTGCACGGTGAGCGATAATGAACTGGTGCCTCCTACCACAGGTGTGTTGATAATATGGCAGCAACTGTACTAAGGATTACGCGGTAAAAAACTGATCCAAGCTCTGCGTCTGTGCTAACACTGTTGTTGACCGCGTGCAATGTGGATTGACAGAGCGATCACCGCACCGCTTCTTCCGCTGCCGGCAGCTTGCGCACGATGTCTCCTTCCGTTTACGTGGCACGGCCGTTATTGGTGGAGGCTGCGTGGGCTTTGCAGCCGCAGATTGCTGCCTTGGTATGGTTGGAGGTCTGAGTCGACAACGTAGAGCGTTCAGCGAGATGCGCGAGGCTGGATCCGGATAAAGCGCTTCGTATTCAGCATATATGCGATTCCATTTCCCGTTTCGGTTGGGCAGCTCGCCCTCGAGTCTGCGAAGTTTGTCAATGTGATCTTGAGTAATGAACGCTTGTGCCCGTGCCGTTGACGTTCGTGTTGCTGTATGAATAGAGGCGAGTACTCGAACTTGAGATGGCTGGCTATTGATTGCAGGCATTGAGTTGGCAAGCGCGGGGTTGTCTGGAGCAGGACCACGACATTGTTGGGCGCTATGGTTCGGAGCCGAGTCATTCAGGGGGCAAGTGCTATTGGCTCGAAGTGGAGATTCAATTGCTGCGGAAGATCGAGCCGGATGAAGTGTCGAAGGCAGCACTGCGGTATTTGCACCGGCACACTGCTGCAGCTGACGGTCGACGCTGGAGTCAACCAAGTTACGCCGCACAGGTTCTGGGCTGCTGGTTGTGGCATCGACATTCTTCTCGCGCATGTCGGCTAGTAGCTTAGGTGGTAGTTTAAGCTTGATCTTCAGCTCTGAACCGCGGTTTGTCGCGCGCTTCGTGTTCTCCCACTTGGCAAGCAGGTGCTTAGCAGCTTTAGAGCTGATACCACTGCAGACACAACTGGCGAAATCATATATCTTCACGAAGACTTGCCGTACTGCTCGGATTCCGTTCTGGTCTCGTAGCACTCTGAAGAGATCAAGCAGAAAACCTTCTTCATACCCAGAGAGCCCATCAGATATTGGTTCAGGGGGTGCGAACCGGAACAGCGTACTGGATCGTGCAGCGCTCTCTTTCTTCCCTATCTCAGTCTCGCATTTCATCAGCCCCTCCACCTTTGCAGCTAATGTGGCATAACTGCGCCGTCGCAGCTTCAGCATTCTGTTGGAATTTGACGTGACGACGATGTTGTACATGATGGTGGTGACGAGAGCGCAATCGTTCCAACTATGGCAGCACCCGGCTTGTTCACTGCGAATCTGCTTAAGTAGGGCAAGCTCTTCGGCAGAAAACCCCGCTGCTGCTTCATAGTCTAGTTCCGAAAGGCAAAGCGAGTTGAAGAATGCAGCCTGCGGAAGGCGGCTGGTACTGCAAAAGACGGCTTGCTTGGAAAGCAGCTCTTTGATGCTGGAGCTGTGGTCTCGGGCGCGATGGAGATTCAGATCCAGCGCAGCTGTGTCCACACGAGCGGTCTCAAATAGCTGTCCCCACCGCTCAAATGCGAAGTCGTGTGCTGTTGCGGATCGGTATTGCGGAGGTTGCAGCGATGCGGACAAAAGCGTCGACACGAATTCTAGCTGGGGTGAATCGGCAATTACGCCTCGGCACAACGTAGCCGCTTGGGCTATTGCCACGAGATCAGCGTGTTCTAGCGGTGGATTGCGACCATACTCGGAGCCAACTCTCAAATTGTGCCTCACGATAAAGACGTCTAAAATGCGGAGGCCGACTTCTGCAGACACAGTGCGGGCGAGTAGTTTCTTGAGTGCCGAATGAAATCCCTCTAGCTGACTTGTCGACAACACTCGAACGCTCTCGCCACCACCTTCATTGTACGTATTATTCTCCACAAACAAGTCTCCGCGCTTAATCTGCTCCAGGTTGCTCCTTAAAGTTCCACACCACTCCTGTTCACTGCAGTTGACGTCCTTGATCGCGACGGATGACACTACTTCTTGAACCCAAGCAGCCATCTCCAGCGGTGGCCGCAACTGGCCGTCCACGGAATACAAAGCATCATGAAGCTGCTTAGCCAGCCGCTTTTAGCACCCTTCTCCTTGACTTTTTCTGTGAATCGCTGGACTACGTGAAACGGGTCTTGGCGAACGCCCACCGAATCTCCAAATACATCAATCACCATGTTGCGAACAGCATTAGCGTTATCACTGATAACGAAGCGTGAGTCAGTGTCTTCGTCATCAGGAAACGCGCCTTTCACGTCCTCCAGCAACTCGCGAGTTTCCTCGTTGTTCTCAGAACGGGTGAGTCGGCGTCCCACGATTTGTCCAACTTCATTTTGGAGCAGCAGCAACATCTTTGCATCTTTCATGCTTTCTCGTTGACCTGTACCACCTGACCAAACTTTCAGCTGCTTACAAAATTTGACCGAGTGATCCATACGCAGAGCCTTTTGGACTTTCGCGCAGCGCATGAGCTGTTCACAAAGAGAGCTATAGATGCTGGAAGTCTGCAGCCAAGCTGCTGATAGTGTCTCAGGTCCGAGTGGATTCTGCTTGGCACAGTACTGCGCAACCGGAGGGCGATGGCGCCAAGTAGACAGGATTCGCAAGCCGGTTTCGCCGCACTTGGTCCCCAAACAGACATAGCAGCTTGTAGTACCGCTTTTCACGCCGACGCTTGATGTTCGCCACAGTGCTCGACAGACCATGCGGAGAGAGCATCCCTTCGTGCACAAGCTCCATCATCTCTTTCGACAGGCCGAACTTTTTCGTTAGAACGTAAGGGAAATGCATGAGCAGATGAGTTTCTCGCTGTAGATAAGCGGGCGATACCGTAGAAAAGCAGCCCTTAGAGTCACCAGCGCACTGATACTTGACGTAGAGGAGGAAGAATTTGGTGTCCACCTCCTCAACCACTCTCTGCTTGTACTCCTTCAAACGTGGCGTGCACGAACAGCCCGGGATCACACAAAATGGCTTTCGGGAGGGGTTTCTGCTCTCGGGAACCCACACAACTACCGGCCACTCAAACAGAGTAGACAATAGAAAGTCGCCTCGCTTTGATTCTGGATACTGCACCGAGGTAGGGAAACGCTTCTCAGCCATGGCTTCGTTGGTAAGGCGCTTCACTTCTTGTTGCGCTAAGCGCTCCTCCTGCGGCAGGCCTGGTTGCATCGCTCTGCTGTTTATGGCTCGCGTGTTGTCTGAACGGTTTTGTGTGGTTCGTGGGGTGCTCCTAGAACTTAAAATTTGTCGGATCATCGGAGATCGGAGGTCGGAATCGGATATGTCGGGGCCTGTCGGCCCCGGCATATCCTATGAACCCCATCCAAGGGGTTCCTACATTATTTAATAAACTAGACTTTATCATGAGATGCGCTGAACATGACGTTTGAAAGGATTGCATCCACCTAACCCTAAAGTGATTTGGAGCTGCGCTGTCTGGTAGCCCTTCATACTAAAGCCAAGTGTAATAGGGCCACTAAACTGGCACCGCCGCGAAATCGATGCTTCGCGTTGCCGGTTAGCTAGAAGTCGCGTACGCACCTGGTTGAAGCCACAAAAAATCACAAAAATCCGCTGGTGTCTCCTCTTTACGATGGTACCAGGAACATGTCAATCTGAGCATTCCTTCCCGAGTTATCGCCACTTTTGTGCCGGTACTCCGCCGGGGCCACTAAATTGGCACTTTGCCTTAGTTGTCGAAGCTATGTCTGTCGTAGTGCTGAAAGAATATACCAGAGGCGACCCAGATACGCTACTCCTCCCGTCCAGCCTGAACGACGGCGTACAGCCGACTGGCCAGATTGTCCCCACTGCAGCACCGGCGATGGTACTGGCCATACCGTCACGTTTGAGAATGCGCTCGTTGAAGCACTTGCCGGTCTAGTACTGACACTAAGCTGGCGACGTTCTTGCATCCTAAATGTTGGTACTTAGCAGTGGACTGAGATGGAGGAGTCGGCGAGGCTGTTACTCTGGCGAATGATAGAGGCCATCGATCTCTGGCGTGAGTGGCAGGAGGAGGGTGCGGAACTGAGCTCCGTTGAGGGTTGCAAGGCGAATGTCTTCGTGGACCTCCGTGCAACGCGGACAAAGGCATGAGTCTACTGCCGCGCTTAGCAGA
This sequence comes from Phytophthora melonis, assembly GCA_024211575.1. Classification (NCBI taxonomy): domain Eukaryota; phylum Oomycota; class Peronosporomycetes; order Peronosporales; family Peronosporaceae; genus Phytophthora; species Phytophthora melonis. The sequence continues at coordinate 2,088,033 of JAMXKT010000037.1, read as the reverse complement.
GGGCGCGTGCAATGCCGCAACACTAGGGAAGGTCCTCCATCAGCGCGCGTCGTGTTTCCAGGTTTTAAAAATGCTTAAATGAATCCATGCCATTTGGAATCCATTCGCCTCGGTCTACCGTAAATGCTGGACCAGAAGTCGGTTCGATTACAATACACAAAACATGTTTATACTCGGTGCTCCACCCTTGGGTCTTTGAACCCAGCACAGCGGGGTTGATGTAGTGCTCGTCCTGGGTGTTATCGGCGTTAAAACCGCAAAACTCAAACGACTAATGGCGGCCCAGCACAGAAGCTAACGTATCTCAAGCCATTTTATTCATCTTGGGACATAGTTGTAAATTTAACTAGAGGGTTGGGCTGGTAGCGCTTATTGCAAACTCAATTGTACTGCCGAGCCAATTAGTTGAAGAGGTAGCACAAATACAAACGACAAACGCGACCCGCGCGCGCGACTTAGGCACGCCGCATTTGCGGCGCACCAGTCGCCTGCGCATTGCGTTTTGAACAACAAAACTAACAGTCTGCAACAAGAGGGATGCAAAGTATATGATAACTAAAAAATCCGGTGCCTACCACAGGCACGTATCCTAGAGATCTAGCGAGATGACCGGAGGTGCAGCAGTGCGCGTCTCTGGGGTAGATATCCAACTAAACCGCAAGCAATGTATACATGTTTGCCGTATCCTGTCGCAAATATTCTAGTTAGTGCTAAATCGGCAGCTCGCAGGTCTTGACATATAGTATTCTATACAGTGTTTGATGGAGTATCCCACAAAATCGAGCCGTCATTTCGTGATAGACCGCCCTTTTGGTTATGTTATCTACTGTACATGAGCCTCGCATGTGGATCTTGAGTGGAAATGGGTTGTACACAAATTAAAGATGACGGGCCACGCCGTCACCTGCGAACAGACAGAAACTCGACAACAATCCATGTTATAGCGCCTCATATGAAGTTGCGTCTCTCTCCTCGGCGTCACCACGTGGATAGCCGAAGATTTCCCTTCGACGCTCAGCCGTCGAAATGGATTCGAAGCAGGAGACTCTTCAACTTGATGTAAGCAGGCCTTCGTAGCGATGTCCTTACCAGGTGATACGCGTGCACTACAGGTATGGTAAACTTTCTTTTATTCATTTTTCTTCCATCTTCTTTTATTGGAAAAGAAGATTGCTGTCAGAGGCCAGTTGATATGAGGGTATAGGGAGCTAGATACGAAGAGCAACTATGTACAGTATAATACAGTTCATTTGTTGTCTATTCATGGAATTTTGAAGTCACCTGAGCAATCGAAGGTCACGTGAACGCGTTGAAATGGCTGCTAGTACAGTGTATTAGCAGCCATTCCAACGCCCGCTGATAAAAGGGCGACATAGAGCGAAGTCGACGCATCGAGCCACTTATAGAGGTACGTTGTACGTGTCCCCCCAAGCCGGCGCATGAAAGTAAACGCCACGGAGAACTGGGGGTGCGGCAAAGTTAAATATCTTTCGCACAAGTTGCTGATCTAGTGCGAAGCTGCCGATTCCAGATTCTAAAATACCTCCATTCTCCATTTGCCACCGGGAAGACGACAGAATACTCAGAAATGCGATCTTCGACTTGATTGAGAGTGGAATTGTCCGTCTAATTGGCGTGAGATGGTGCGCTCTGATTTTCTCGTAGAATTTAAGGTGGAATTGGGCAGCTGCAATGACATCGACATACTCCAGACGCTGGTTCGCTTGCAGCACCAACAGCAGCTGGGTTAACAAAGTGTTAACGCGATCTACCACAGGCTCAGTTCTCGTATTCCGCATAGAATCCAAATGTAACCGCACCCGGCGGACGCACATGCTAAAAGGACTGTGCAAGTCTTCAAGCTCTGCAACAACACTGGTAGCGTCCTTCCAGTTGAGACCAAGGCGCTTACATCGATAATGATTTAGTTCGTCACTGGCAAAACTGAGTCGCAAGTCAACCACGGCCGATCGAAGTGACAACTCTTCGAGATTAGGGCAGTATCCTAGAATCAAGTCGATGTCCACCTCCGTATTCATTGCGTCCAAGGCTAGAACCTTCAAGTTAGTCCCAATGGTGGCTAAGAGATGCGGTAGACCATCCATAATCTGCGCTTTAAAGTCGCTGAAGCCAACCGTAAGCGACGTAATTCCACCCTGGCTCTCTTGCAGCAGGTTCGCTTCATCGAACGAGAGGTCACCACGACGAGCTCGACACCGGCCGTATCCAGGAACAATAATATCCACCCACTCACTCTCGCCATCGTCGCTAAAAGACCGAACAAACGGTACTGGCGATTCAAACACTAACGTTTCGCCGTCTGTATGGGCTTCATCGTCACCAAGATACCGGACGCCAGCCCCCGCCGCAAGTGTTGCGTCTCTAGCGCCGATTTGGCCAGGAGTGCAACCAAATAACTCTTCTTCTGGATGCTTCGACGCTAAAGTTGCTGAGAATGCCGCCATATCCGCGGTACTCATGGTGCCGATAGAAGTTAGCGTTAGCGACTCTACTGCAGAATAGCACCGAGCCCGTTTTGAGAACAGTGCATACGCCAGCCATTTCCAGCGAGCCGCGCTGCTGCTTGGATTCAGCCATAAACTTAGCGATAATCTCTTGGCCGTCTGGCTGACCACAATAGCCGAGCACAAGGCTTGGAACTCGGAGGCTCTCATAGCTGGTTCACAGTGCACGACGACAGTACCAAGTTGGAGGGACCCGCAAGGATCGAGCTGCGAAAGGTATCTTGTGTTTGCAAGACCTGAGGAGCGGCGCGTCGAGTCAAATACACTTGCAGCCAACTGCCCCAAAAGCTCTGCTTCGAACGGATTTCCCAGTACCTTCGATAGGGAAATCGTCGCTCTCGAGAACCACACGTTCTCCCTTATCAGTGTCTTCATTATCTCCACCACGTCGGGTCGAACTGGACGGTTGCTGAAGTCGGCGATCATCGGCTCAAGCACGAACGTGCAGCGGTGGAATCCCGGCGCTCCGCGTTGTAGCGCCAATCTCTGCTCATACATCTCCCACTCTGATTTAATGGCACGTTCAGCTCGTGCAGCGATTGCCAGCTCCCCCACCGGTCGATCCACGACAGCAGAGAACAAGTTCCTAGCTGGAAACAACACTCGCACCGGAATCTGGATATCCAGCTCCTTCTCCTTCCCACCTCGTACAGCTGCAATCTTTTCCAACGCCTCCAAATAATCTTGGCTTTGGTTACCTCGCTGACGGGTTCCACAGAACGCAACGAGATCCGAGTCGACGCTATCGTCATTTTCTCTTATCCGTCGTTCTTCCAAGTCAAGAATCAGCAGAAATCTAGCAGGAATTTCTTCTTCAAATATCTCGCTTCCTTCTTTTCCTTGATCCACCCCACAATATCTCGATAGCAGATACTTCCAAGCCGCGTGGTCCACATGAGCCACCGCGGATAACAACGCCAGCGCCTCTCGCACTTGCTGGAACTTGGTCTGGAAACTCTCTTCGTCGCAGCAAAACCTCCTTGAAGGGAGCGTAGCAGACACTGGTGTGGAAGTGATCACTAGCAGAGTGCAGGCTGGATCCTGCTGCGTAGGTGGCCTTGCAGATGAACAGCAAACGAGTAGTTGGCGTCACTTAGTTTAACCGGAGTCAAAACTAGAATGCTTTCATTGTTCTCTTTCTCCTACCGCATACTCCCACATGCAACGTGTCGTACACGAGGAGGGAAAGCTGTCGGACATGCACTACAGCAACTTCAACAGTAAAAACCCCCTTTGGTCTGTCGCGTCCCAACTAACGGAGCGCAGATCTTCTTGTCTCGCGTCCGACCTGGCTCCAGCATGAGTGAACGCAATGTAGCCATCGGTGTCAGCCGATACCTGCTACTCCCACCTCATTCATTGCTGGACCGGGATTGCTGCCGACACGTCCTCGACGTTCAGCGCTTGACGCAGACTCTGGAACCGATGAGGTCCCAACGCCTTCGTAAAGATATCGGCAACGTTGTCTCCACTCGGGATATACTGTACATTGATCTTGCCGCTCTCCACGAACTCGGCGATTTGACGACTCTTCTTCGCGAATCGCTTCATTTTCTTGTAGTTGCCAGGCTCCGAGACCACCTTGATAGTACTTTGGTTGTCCATGTACAAGGTAGAACACGGTAGTGCCTCACCGCGAATCTCTTTCATCAATTTCCGTGCCCAGATTAAGTCCTCAACACACATGCTCGCAGCTAAAAGCTCGGAACCGCATGTGGCAGTGGTCACCTTGTCTTGCTGCTTACTCTTGAACAGGAATGGACACCCATTCAATCGCAGTAGATAGCCGGTAACTGACCGACTCGTATCCGGACAATTAGCGTGGTCAGCATCGCAAAATGCATCAATCTGCAGCGGTTGCACGTCACTTCCTTTCCGGTACACCAGGCCATACGTCCGCGTTCCGCGAAGGTAGCGCAGGACACGCTTTGCACACTGGTAGTTCTCCTTGGTGTACGCGCTGCAGTACTTAGAGAGACTGCGCACTGCGTTAGCCAAGTCAGGCCGCGTGCAGCTCACCAAATATTGTAATGCACCCACCAACTCTCGGAACGGGATGTTCGGGTCATTGATTTTACTCTGGTCGGTCTCCACCGGAGGTAATTGTTCATTCTGCATCAACGGCGAGCCCACTGGATGAGCATCGTTCATGCCAAAGCGCTCCAGTATCCGATCAATGTAGGCCGTCTGGGAAATACACAACACTTTACCAGGAATATAGTTCACTTCCATGGAAAGGATGTGCTTGACTCGACCCAGGTTCTTGAGTGCGAACTTGCCACTCAACTCCTCAATCACTTCTTCGATGTCCTGCGTCTTGCCGGCAATTAGCAAGTCGTCGACATACACCGTCAGGTACACCACACGTCCGTCTTTCCATCTCTGGTACAAACCCACATCAAAGTCACACTGCGTGAAGCCGATCTCCAGCAAAAATTCATGTAGCGTTTGATACCAGAGTCTGGACGCTTGTTTCAGACCGTATAATCCTTTCAAGAGCTCGCACACTCGATCCGTACCATCGTGAAAGTAGTCTGGCTGCTCCATGAATATACTAGCACCACGCAGCACTCCGTTCAAGAATGCCGTGATGAAGTCGACGTGGTAGCAGTCCAGGTCCTCCTGAAATGCGAGAATCAGTAGCAGTCTCACTGTTTCGATTCGCACGACTGGAGAGTATGTATCCATGTAATCGACACCGTACTTCTGTCCGCAGCCTTTCACAGCCAATCGAGCCTTGAGTCGCTGCACTTTTCCTTTTTCATCAAGTTTCGGTCTCAGCACCCACGTAGACTTCAATATGTTGCATGGTTGCTTCGGCCTGTCCACTAATCTCCAGGTGCCATTCACATTGTGTGCGTCCATCTCCAATTGCATTGCTTCCCACCATTTGTCGCTCAACGGAGAGTTCAACGCAGATTCAACCGAGCTCGGATTTCCTGCACAGTATTCGAGTGCCTCAAGTGAAGCCATAACGTAGTCGAATAGGCGTACATTAGCTTGCCGTTTTCGTTGTGATCGTCGCAACCCGCGCTGTCGCTTAGAGCTGCGCCTTGGTTGACTTCCTGCACGAGGACGTGTCTCTTTGTGTCTCTCACTCCACGGCCTAAGATCATCGGCAGTCGGCATCGGACTCACGTAGGCTTCATCCGCTTCTGAATCATTGCTTTCTGTGTCTTTGACTCCCACCGAACCACTACTATCAGCTTGGGATTCATGCTCTCCTCCCACCGAATCTGCAGCGTCAGCATGGGGCTCCTGCTGGTCAGCAGGATGTGCTTCTTGCGCATGTTCTCCTCCTGGCGAAAGCTCAACATCCGCAACACGCTCTTGTTGTTCTGCAGTGCTCGGATGTCTTTGCTGCACGTGATCTCCACTTTCAACTTCATTGACGGCCCGACGTACCAGATCACCAGCAATGGCACGCACGGTTTGCTCTGCTACATATTCCACCGGTAGCGGAACAAACGGAATCTGTGGATAATAGTGTTGCCTTCCCTTTAGCAGCGCATTGATATACGTGCGCTCGACCGTCACATCCTCACGGAACTTGACGTCGCGGGACTCCACCATCTTCCCAGTTCGCAGATGCAACAGTCGGTAGCCATGCTTAGTCTTTGGGAGCCCGAGGAACAACGCAGGTTCAGCTTTCGCTGACAGCTTGTTCTTTCGTTTCTCCTTTGGTACAAACACATAACCCACACATCCACAAACTTTCAATGTGCTGATGTCAGGTTTAAGGCCAGTCAACTTCTCCGTGGGCGTCATTCCCTTCAGTGCTTTGGTCGGTGACAAGTTGTCCACCTCGACCACGTACGGAAGGACCTCAGTCCACAACACATTCGGCAAATTAGCAGCATGCATCACTGCGCGCATCTTGTTCACGAGAACTCCATTCATCTTCTCGACGAGACAGTTTTCTTGCGGAGTGTACGGGTGAGTGGGAATGAACTCGATATAATGCTTGTTCAAGAACGCAGCCAGTTCATTACTCATATACTCTCCCCCTCCGTCGCTCGTGAACCGGGCGATTCGTTTGCCATCAGCAACTATTCCCCCGATCAGCCGTAGTGTGTTGCCAGCAGCTTCACTTTTGTGCCTCAGGACATAACACCACACGTAGCGTGAGCCCTCGTCGTGAATCAACTGGAAGTAGCGTGTCATCCCGAGACCCGGCAAATATTTGCCCATATCACACACATCCGACGTCAGCCGCTCGAAGCTCACCGTAGTGCGCTTATCTGTAGCATCGCCAAACGTCATTCTTCGCCTCTTGGCAGACATGCAACTCAAGCATTTCAGCTTCATTCTCAGTTGATCCGACGAGATGTCCATGCCCTTGACCACATCATGCTTCGCCATGTACTTTAGCGATGCTTCATTGAGATGAGCCAGACGCTCATGCCAACGCATCAGCGGACTTGCATCTGCATTCACATTCGACATCACCACCGCATTGTTCTCGCCAAAAGTTCCATTGTTCAGCCAGTAATGTTCTCCATGAAAGATGAACTCCAAGCATTTACCATCACGCGCCAAAAACATTTTGCAAGGCAGCTCATTCGGAGGACTAGTGGTCAACACCCAGCCTGATTTCAGTAAGAGACCAAGACTGAGCAAATTCACTGGACCAGAAGGAGAAAACTCCACGTTATCGAGCATTAGTGTCAGCTCGCTCTGGCTCAGCACGTCCACGGCAGTAACCACCACAGACCCGCACATACTTCCGTGCGTAATGCCACCATCCCACACCTTGAATGCTGCTTTGGACTTCTTCAATCGAGTGAACAGGTCGCGCTCAATGCAAACATGCGACGTGGTGCCCGAGTCCAGCATCCAATCACCACTGGTACCGAGCCGACCTGCCTTCATTGCCATGCCGACAAAAGATTCACTCTCCGAACTACTGCTGCTACTGCTCTGCTCGTTCTCACCCACTCCAGCTACGAACCGCATGTAGCCCATAGCACCAGTAGTCGGTGCACTGCTCTGCTTGGGTCCACCATTGTCTCCATTTCCGCCTTTGTCCTTCTTTTTCTTCTTCTCCTTACCATGCGTGTTGCTCTTCGCTTGCTGGGCCTTTGACTGCTTGTTTTTGTAGTGCCAGCAATCCTTCCTCATATGGCCCAGCTTGTGGCAGTGATAGCAGCGAATTGCACGACGCTTGCCAGCTCCAGCGGTCTGCACAGGCCCATACGGCCCTGGTCCAGGTCCAGGAGGCGGGCCTTGACTCGATTGCCGGCTCGTACTTTGGCCCATTTGCATCACTACCGAGCTGCCACAACTCGGTGCTCCACTGTTTGCAGCTGAGTCTGTAGCCATCTTTTCCATTTCATCACGAGAGAGCAACGCGTTCTTGACTTGTTGCAAGGTTGGGCACATTCCTTGCCGGTAAGAGAAGTCAAACTGTGTCACAAGTTCCCGATGCACCGCACAAACTCCCATCAGCAGCAACTGAGACATCTCATTATCATGGATCTGAAATCCTGGCCCCATGTGCTGTAGCCGCTGGCGAAGAGAGTTCATCTCTTGAATGTAGTCCGCCATCTTCTTCCCCGGTGTGTACGAATGCGTGTACAATTCGCGCTTGAGGTGCACCGCATACGAGAAATCTCGCTGCGTCTTCTCAGCGGTCAACGTCTCCCACATCTCCTTCGCTGTGTCGAAGTTGCACACTTTCTGCGCATCTGCACCCTTCACACCACGTATGATTGTCTCCATGGCCAGTCGATTGCGGTCGTCAAAATGGCGCTGCAACACTGGGTCCGTCTCATGACGGAGCTCTTCTCCAGTTACCACACCCCACGAATTCCTCTGCTCCAAGTACAACTTGAGCCGCATCTGATAGACTTCAAAGGTATCATTGAACTTGGGTGGCTTGCTGCTGCCAAGTGGTTTGGGCACTTGCATCACAGGATTAGCAGGTAGCTGCCCACCAGGTTGCCCTTGGGGCACTCCACCCACCATCACCACAGGCTGGCCACCAGCTCCCACCGAGGCCACTGAAGTCTGTCGTCCAGGCGACCCCGATGCCGCTTGTACCATCGTCGACTGCTCGGGTGTGTTCGAGCTTGAGACGTGTTCATTCGAGCCCGCGTTTTGCGCTCCTTGACTCGACGCCACTTGCTTTGGATCACTGCTCATTTTAGTTCTGTCCACAAGCCGTCTTTGGGCTCATAACCTAGCAGACACTGGTGTGGAAGTGATCACTAGCAGAGTGCAGGCTGGATCCTGCTGCGTAGGTGGCCTTGCAGATGAACAGCAAACGAGTAGTTGGCGTCACTTAGTTTAACCGGAGTCAAAACTAGAATGCTTTCATTGTTCTCTTTCTCCTACCGCATACTCCCACATGCAACGTGTCGTACACGAGGAGGGAAAGCTGTCGGACATGCACTACAGCAACTTCAACAGTAAAAACCCCCTTTGGTCTGTCGCGTCCCAACTAACGGAGCGCAGATCTTCTTGTCTCGCGTCCGACCTGGCTCCAGCATGAGTGAACGCAATGTAGCCATCGGTGTCAGCCGATACCTGCTAGAGCGTCACCTGAAGTCGCCGCGTCTGTTCGTCTCTGTCGGTATCTTCGTACTCTGTGCTGTTGAAGTCGAAGCGCCTGTTTAGGGCCTCACACCAAGGAACGAGAAAGCCCCAGCGCTGATCCAGTGGGCTAGTGTCATCCATCTTCGAAAGATTGACGGTGCGCAGGTAATCAAAAGAATGGATTGGTTGAAAATAGCAGCTCTAAGTTGACTACCTGGTAGACAGACGATCGCTATCCGACTCGCTTAGTGCAGTTCTTGCCACTTGAACATGTACACCTCGTAGCGACGGAAGTCCGGACTGTTGGCCGCCTTGGCGCCGTGTAACTTGTCCAGCTTGAGCGCTTTGTAAACATCTTCCGGCGTCATCTTGGCGTCCAGCCACTTAGTGTACAGTGCCTGGTCCTTCGCGAACAAGCGCTCCGTGTAGGCCTCGAAGAGGCGGTAGTTCTGACTCTGCATGGCCTTGTCGCCCTGCTTGGCGAGTCCCAGCTGCTTGTAGACGTAGTTCGGGCTCAGATTCTTGTTCGCCCACGCCTCGATCCACTTGTTCTCCCGGGCGGAAATGACGTCCGTCGTCTTCACTTTGGCCGCTCCACGCCTGAGCCACCAGAACCGGAGCCAGTTGAGACCAAAGGCTCTGTCTTCGGAGTCCTCGTCATCTTGAGGCTCGAGCGCAGCAGGCGCCCGGTGTAAACCTCGCTCGGAGCGTCGATGTCAGTACCGGCGACAGTCAGAGTGTTGGCCACGGCATGATCACTGAAGGCAGCCGCGAGCGCCAACACAATCAGCAGCAGACAGTACTGGCGCATAGTTACTGTGTGATGCCTAACTTGTCTTGAGGTGTACGATGCCAGTTGCAGAATGATCTTCATCATTGTCCACAGAATTTCAAAGAGCCGGCATGGCTGCGTCGGCAAAGCCGAAGATATATGCGAAAACACAAGCAAGGTGCATGACCAGACCAGAGGCTGAGAATAATCAGAGAATTGTACTGTACCTGTACTGGGATATTACATGTACAGATATCTCCCTCAAACTTTGGCAGCTTCATTTGTTTATTGTATAGAGGCTATAGATTACGCAAGACAATGGATTCTGCGAGTCACTTGTACCACTCTTTCATTACAACATTACAACAGCACGTCGCTCATTAAGACCTGCTCAGGAGCTGAGAGCCCTGCGTTGGGCCGGAAGGATTCGAAATTCAAACGCTACGTGCCTGAATTATGCCCTGTCCGTGTAAACCTGCAGATACCGATATCAGCGTGTCTGAAAGGGAATTGCCAAAGTTTGAGGGAGATATCTGTATTGTGCTTTGCAATGATTTTGCCAACCCTTTTAAACGCTAATTATGGCAAAGCCTGCTCCTAAATATGTGTGAAAAAAGATACACGACCTGCTAAATTATGCACTAGGGCTCCGCGAAGGCTGGGATAGGAGGTTTTTGCTATAAACGCTTTCTATTACCATGATTCATTTTTACGAACCACGGGCATCTCCTGCGCCTTGTGGTGTCGTCAGGAAATCGAAGACACGGCGGGGGGAGCCGGCGACGCTCCCAGGTAGTTAGCCGTAGTTTATTTAGCAAGGTAAGTTGCAAAGTGAGCTATCCTTAAGGTCTAACTAGAGGCAAAGGCGGCAGGGCCCCTTCGGGCGTTTGAGTGGACAGCATGCGTGTCAACACGATCGTCGTTATACTTTGGGCGTCAGCTTCGTTGTCGTTATGCCGATCTTCGCTGTCAACAGCATTGTCGATATGACAGCTGATTGCTGCTCGCAGTTCAATGCCAGAGACCAGCCAGCATTGTGCTGCTGCTGCTAGCTAGAATTGGCTGTACCGGTATGGACTTGCCTGCACTACACGCCTGCTTCGCAGCCGCAGCGTCTGCCCGGTAATTCACCCTACAACTGTAGATGTATGGCATGCGTTGGTGGTGCTTATACACAGTGCTAAAACGAACCTTGCTCGAGATCTGTTTGCTGCTTGTAGAAAATGAAAATGTTTTGCTTTGTTTGCTTCTGCAGCAGTTCGTCCGCTTCTCAATCATTCACTTTACTTCACCCCAACTATTCGATAACTGTTACTGACGCATACCGGTTCGCATATAAACCTTTTGGAGGCCCAGTGCGGCACCGTGGCCATACCGGTGCCGCACTGGGCCTCCAAAAGGTTTATATGCGAACCGGTATGTGTCAGTAACAGTTGTGATGGGTGACGTACCGGTTCAGGCTGCCCACGCATATAAGCCTTTTGGAGGGCCAAGTGCGCCACCGGAGTCGTACCGGTTTCATAGAGATGTACCAGTTAGATGTCAAGAGGGGTCATCTTTTGACTTGACGTACCACGGATATAATCCTATTTGGTCTGCGATAGCAGCACTAACGTTGCTTCCTATCCCAGTATAAATCCACTCCCTCATACAGAACTCCCCTGCTTACCCTCGCCTGTATAAAGTTTGGTACCTCGCGCAGGTAGTGCAAATCACTGAAATCAGCATCCATGCCCATCCGTGCATAAACTCACCACGTACTGATTTAACTGAAAATGGGAGGGAAAGTGTCGACCGCGAGAAGGGCTATGCGCCGCATTCTTTGCAATTAGGCGGTCAAGTTATAATAAATCAGTACACTTAGTCTTCTTCGCAATTCTCTTTACCTTGCAAGATTTATTGGTTCCACCTTTGTGGCTAAGGCGGGGAGTTCTGTATATATCTTGGGAGAGCGTGTCAGCGGCCATGTATTGGCCCAGTACACCACCGTCCATGATCCATAGCACATCCACCCTCTTAGGCATAATTGCCGTGCGTCTAGGTGCTCGTGGAAAAAGCCGACAGAATTGCAGCAACACAGCCACACTTGCACTTTCAAAAGTGCAATTATGATGCCTTTAGCGTAATTCTAGGACTCCACCCATTTATGCATCTCGATTTATCGTAAATACTATTATTGTGCTTTGCAATGATGTTAGCAATACGAGGCGAGATTAGCTGTATTTATAGCGACCACCTACTATATTTACGATAAATCGAGGGCATAAATGGGTGGAGGCCTAGAATTACGCTAAAAGCGCCATAATTGCACTTTTGAAAGTGCAATGGTAGCTGTGCTGCTGTATTTCTGGCGGCTTTTTCCACGAGCACCTAGACGCACGGCAATTATGCATAAGAGGGTGGATGTGCTATGGATAAATATCGTGACGGTGCCGACACATATGATTTTATACTTAGCCAGTGTATGGCTGCCATGGTCCAATCAAATGTCGATAAACGATTATTATCGAATGAGAAGGGTGATAAACGCTATTTTATCCAATCATCAGCCTTAGGGGTAGGCGTATGAGCTGCCGACACTCCTGCCGACGTATAATGTCGGCAGGGCTGTTGAGATATGTTACCCTCCTATAGTGAGGCTAAGTAATTAGGTGGTTATACACATATTTTGCACGCTGCCGACACATTACTATGACTTTGTATTGAGTCTGGATGCCTGTTGGATGCATTTTGGATGGCGCCGTCACTTACATCACAATTTCAATCGAGTTTTCTCGGCAACGCCTTACCCGCATGCGTTCATGGCACAAAGCGGCTTCAGGTAAGGCATTCCTGATGGGACTGTCGTCGCTGCAGCTGAGGTGTCGCCAGCGACACATGCAAGTCACTCTATACAATATATATTAAGGCGGAGCGTGAACTAAGTCAGCAAGTATCAAAAATTAAATCTTTTCATGTTAAATGAAAATAAATACAGTGCCTACGTTGTTCACTGAACCACCGACCACCGCAGCACCAGGTAGAAAGCGCCATCCCACCAGTAACTGCGGTGTGGCCATGTCCTCCGCCTCCCTTGCTCGACAGCAGCGAGCGTGCCCCTCGCTGCCCCAGAGATCAACGCTCGCAGCCGTCTGCGTCAACGGGCGCCGCGCTGCTACCGCCGCCGCTGCTGCTGGTGGTGGTGCTGCTGCTGGTGCTGCTGGTGGCGCTGCTGCTGCTTGTTGGGGCGAGGGCGGCTACTGCGGGCCCCTGGGCTGCTTCTGCACTGCCGCGTACTGCTGGTGCGTCTACCGCGGGGACCCGCCTCCCCACGCGCGGACGCCCCTTGCTCGCCGGCGCCGCTCCCGCTGTCTGTCTGCTGCATGCCGGCCGCACGCCTGTGCTGAGCTGCTGCTGTTGCGGGGACCCGCCTCCCCACGCGCGGACGCCCCTTGCTCGCCGGCGCCGCTCCCGCTGTCTGTCTGCTGCATGCCGGCCGCACGCCTGTGCTGAGCTGCTGCTGTTGCGGGGGACCCGCCTCCCCACGCGCGGACGCCCCTTGCTCGCCGGCGCCGCTCCCGCTGTCTGTCTGCGTGCTGGTTGAGATGTGTGCCGACATGTCGTTCTTTAAGCCAATGAAATTGTTTTTAATATTAACAAATCAGTGTCAATGTTCGTGAAGGTTTTAGCCAATAAGATTGATGTCGGCCATGTCGGCGGCTGTCGGCACCGTTATGGTATGGATCATGGACGGTGGTGTACTGGGCCAATACATGGCCGCTGACACGCTCTACCAAGTCGATATATATGAGGGAGTGGATTTATGCATATTTTAGCAGGTCGTGTATCTTTTTTCACACATATTTAGGAGCAGGCTTTGTCATAATTAGCGTTTAAAATGCTCGGCAAAATCATTGCAAAACACAATACAGGTGTTCACTATAAATACAGCAAATCTCGCCTCGTATTGCCAAACTCATTGCAAAGCACAATACATGTACCGGTACGTTGTATAGGAAGCAACGTTAGTGCGAGTAAATACACCAAAAACACCGTCCCTTTTGGCGTACAGCACTGCAGAATAAGCAAAACACCGGATAGAGAAACGTGAGCGGTTGTGAGAAGCGTAGCCGCAGCAAACCCGCGCGGGATACTTCAATTGGAGGCATTCCAACAGTAGAAATAAACACTGTGAACCACTTTATATGCGAAATGTGATTACACAGTAGATAACAGTCGCAAAAAGCCTTTTCTTAGCGGATGATGCTCAGTTTTGCAACGACTTCATGCATGTTCTCTATATATGTGTGTTTTATCTAAATTTGTGAGTGGTATGTTGCATTGAGAGGGTTGTTTCGAATACATGTTTGTCTCGGGCCAAATCACAGCTTCGAATGTTGCTGTAGACTTGTAAGAATGCAAAAACATTTTGAGCCTCCTGGATATATATGTTTTGAGAGGAATTTCCTATCGGCTGTGTGACTTTTTACTTCTTCTGGACGTCGCCTGTATGTGCGACGCTATCGACCCCTAGGGTTTTTAAGAAAAAGAATTCATATAGCACCGCTAGAACTTGCCGACAGGGCTCCTGGCGCGAGTATATCGAGCGGCCGTACCACAATCCTCGTCAAATGTGGCAACATGTCATAGGCGGGTCTACTATTGGATATAAATTCCTGCAGGTAGGCAGTGCACAGTAAAATAGGGTCACACCCTAGTATAGGTCCGTTTTAGGTTTTCCCAACAGCGAAAACAGTCTACCAGCCATCCACGGCTTGATGCCCTCTTGCCAGTCATCTCAAGCTCTCACTCACTAACCACTACGAGCGCTGCAGCAGCTCGAAGCTCACTCACGCCTCTATTTGGCTCTACCTCCAACTCGCACTTCTGTTTTTCCGTCCACATTCGCACGATGCGCCGCGGGCGACGCTGCATTCGAGGAAACGGCCGTCAACCCAGGCGTTTCGCTCGTCAATCCTACTCCGTCGCGATCAAGCTACAAGTACGGTGCCACCTGGACGCGGCAGGATGCATGACAGCGACCATTGACCGCTATTTCAGTGGGTTAGATGCGGCCAAGAAGGAGAACAAGGCCAAACTCGTCTACAAGTGGCGTCGCTGCCGAGATACTCTCGAGCAACGAGCACAGAAAGGCCGGCTGGCAAGTCAAATGCGAGCCCGACCCCCTGGTATTGGCCTCGTATTGCCTGAAAGTGTTGAGCATCGCCTCGTCAAGTGGATCAACGACTACCGCCGCGAAGGCTTTCCTATTTCGCCAACTATGCTCAAGCTACAAGCCCTCGAGTTCGCGCAGGAAGCCGGCATTTTACCCGAGCACTTCTCCGCCTCTTGGCAGTGGCGTCGCGGTTTCACTCGGCGTCACCGCCTCTCTTTTCGCGTGCGAACACGCCATGGCCAAGAAGCACCATCCGATGCTGTTGTACGCGCTGAAGCGTTCTCTGCCAAAGTTCGTCATAGAGCTTACATCGAGGGCGTTACGAGGATCTATTATGCCGATCAAATGGATGATTTTAGCGGGCATTGAGTGGATGGCGTGGACGAGTACGCGCAATCTCTGAACATCATCCTGGAGAAGATACCCGCAAGATTGACCTGGTTGAGCCAGCCAGCGGACGCTGTGTTGATCAAGCCGATGAAGGATAGGCTGCGAGGCGTTTGGGTGCAGTATCTACGTGAGCAGCTTCAGCAGTACTCTGCCACTAAAACTAGCCACAAGTTCAAGATGACGGCACCGCGACGTGCTACAATTGTAGAGTGGGTGGTGTGGGCGTGGCAGGACCTACCGCTGACAACTGTGATTACAGGGTTTCGTAAGTGTATGCTAACTGAGGAAACCGGGGATCCCGCCGCCGAAGAGCTCGACGACAACGAGGAGTTGCAGACTTTGATCAACGAAGTTGTAGACCAACTTGAATTCCTCGCATTTGTTGTCACCGGCTAGGATGATATTATCGACACTGCTATTGTCTAAATAATGTCAACCACACTATTTTGAGCCTCGATGTAATTAAGTGTGTTGCTCATGCCAAAGGCGAATTGAAGTAGAGCAGCAGTACAGTCGTGTTTTTTGCCCTCCTTTGACATGAGGATTGCGGTATCCACATTTAGTGAGACTAGTGAATTGTATGGAACAAGATGGTGTATCACTATGCTCAGACGGAGATAATGCGAAATGATTCGTATTTAAACTGGGATAGGAAGCGACGAAGTGCTGGTAGCCCAGCCCAAACAGTTAATTCGAGCGCTGTCCGACCCTCGTGCAAACTGGTGATGAACTGGTAATAGGTTTTATGGTCAGTTTACATTGATGTCGATTGACCGAGTGTTCTCGACATCTCGAGAATGATGGAGGCGACCCATTTTTGACAAAGCGAGAAGAGCATTTGCAGTCTGGACGAGTGGTAGACAGATCTACGCAGGGTTCGTTTTTCGGTTTCACTTTGAAAGTCGGCCGTCCTTTTAACTAATAGCGGTGCAGCAGGGCAGATGCTGCGGCTGCGAAGCAGACGCAGGAGATGCCTGTAGGTCGTACGGGTCGCACTATCAAAGTACAGGTATAACGAAAATTGATGTATTTGCTTCGAACTATACCTTGCTGTCAGTATCAAACGATTATGCATGTATTTATGCTCTTTGTTTGTGATATTTAAGTAGAAACTCAACTGCGAAGAAGGCGCAGGAGATGCCCGTGGAGCGTGCGGATTGAGATTATCAATGGCGGTCAAAGATGAGTTAACCAATCCTATCCCAGCCTTCGCGAAGCCCTAGCTCAAATTTTCTGACTTGTGCTGCTGCACATCAGTTTCACGGAAAATGACCGAGTTAGTCCGGTTAGACTAATTACATCGAAATAGTACAATAACGAAAACATTCACAACAGCCAGAATTGTCCAGGAACTAGCTCTGATATCTAAGTTGTACTACGGTAACTCGCGAATGCCTAGCCATTAAGAAACACTTTTAGGGGTATTCCTATAGAAGAATTCACATGTTGGGTGCTTAAACAACCTAGTATTCCCTGAGCCAGAAATATCTGGATCTTACGATAAAACGTAAATCTAGTTTACTTAGTAGTGAATTCCAGGGTTTCGTTTCACCTTGTTATCACCGCAGTTAAGCGTATAGGGGTTCTACAGACTAAGAATTTATATGATCAACTTCTTCATATCCAGTGGTCATTGGACACGGACACATTTCACTTTGACCTCCGTCTCAAAAGGCGTACACACAAGATCAATGCATTCAGTTCAAGCTCCTAGCGGATCGCCGTCCCCTGATATGATGTCTTCCCCGCATTGATTTTCCGACTTGCGTACATATTGGTTATTAAGATGTTGATTGCCAATTATGGCTTTGCTACAATTTAATCGCTATTGCTATCTCTGGTGCAATGCAACCTTTTTTCATACCAACGGTCAATAATTGGTACAATAATGTATTGTATTGGAACCGTTGATCTCCAATAATAAAAATAGTATTGCAAACTCCAATATTTATTGGATCGCTATTAATATTTTGAGCCTCTGAGTTGTCTAGCTTATCGAGACTTTCCTTCAACTCTAAATCGGACTTTAGTAATTCAGACTTGGCACTAAAACAGACGTACAAAGTCGTAATTAGGCTCGCACCTGACTGCTAAACTGGAATTGTCAAAAGCACCCTCTGGTGTCTACATAGTTCTATGATTCGCCCAAATGGGCTCCTACCGCTACCGGGCGTGCACTGTCATAGCGTAGCGCCTAAGCTCGACTAGGCCTCGGGCCGTGTCCACGACAGGTCGTCGTCTGTGGCTCAATCTGTATCGAATGTGGACCAATATCTACTCTGCTAGGGTACCCTCGTACTTGCGACTATGCAAATGGCGCAGTCCCTCACCATCTCACAAAACCCGAGTTTGTGCCCAGTGTGCTCAGAATTATACCTAAAGCACAGCAAAACACGGCTCGGCGCACAGCATCTTGGCCTTACATAAAACGAAACGCGTATTGGCTGTAGTAACGGCTGCGCGCCGTGCTGAAAGATGAGGTGCTGCTACGTCCGCGCACCTGGTTGTGGGCGGCCGGTGTTCAGGCAGGACAGGGATGCAAGCTTGGGGATCGCTCGCGCTTCATGCTGCGCAGTAAGCCTGCCCCAGCTTCTTGGCGTCTTTATAGATGTGATTACAGTCTGAGTAGCTACGATCAGGCCCTGGGGATGGTGCTCGCGTTCTACATCACCTCCACGAATCAGAGCTCCCTATCCATGCTGTTTGGTGTGCCGCCAAGCACACTGTCGCGCATCCTGCGGCGCCCAGAGGAGGCGCTGTCCAAGGCGCTGCATGGGTACGCCCCGGCGCGCGTTTCATGGCCATCGCCAACGCGCCAAGCCGAGCTGGCCAAGCTTGTGGAAGCACGTGAGCCCCTGCTAAAGTACACGCTCGGTTTCATCGATGGCAAGAATTTCAAAGTACGTATGCAGTTGTATTCAATCGGCCCTACGCATTCTAACCCATCTTGCTGGCTATATGCTGCAGGTGCAGCAACCTTCCAACGCAGACCTTCAAAACAAGATGTATAATGGACGGCTACATTCTGTTTTCGTTACAGAAACTATCTGCTTTGCGGCCGACGGCTGCATTATCTGGAGCCGACACAACTGTCCGGGGTCGTGGAATGACTCGGACACGTCGCTAGGCTTCAGGATGAAGCTCCTCGACCCAGCCTTTTGCCCGGACTCGAGGATGAACGTCGTCTCCGACTCCGCTTTCCCCTGTTCGACAGCTATGGCGGGGCGCATTCTCACCCCCTCAAGGACGGAGACCTCGAGCGGATCCTGTTGCCGCTGAGGGCGTCTGCGCGCACCCTTCACAATGCCATCACCTCGGTCCGCCAGGCGGCCGAGTGGGGCATGGGAACCGTGCAGAAGGTCTACTCGAGACTCAACCTTCCGCTGCCGTACGACCCCAAGCTCCGAGGTCTTCGTCTGGACAACTTGTTTCGGCTGGCCAACTACAAGGTCCGAACGGTGGGGATCTCGCAGATCCGGTCTACATTTGCTGGCGAGATGGAGGTGCCGACGCAGGTTGGCTAGGTAGTGAGTGAATTGTAGCAAGTAGTGTTATTGTGTGTGGTGTTGAACGGTTTTCTCGAGGTCCTCGTAAGTACACTAATGCTGAACTGGTATGGTGATCTTGTTGTACAACCCGCTGGTGATATCGTTGAAGATGTTGCTATTCGCAGGTTAGATATCGATGTAGTCTAGCAGTGAACACGACTTGAACGAAGATGAAGAAGATGTTGTACACTAGATGTTGTTGATTCAATTCGACTTTGAGCTATTTGCAACGCTATTACAATATGAAAGCACCCCATGCTGCAAGGTGCAGGGTCAACAACTCCCTCTTTAGCTTACGCGCTCTTCTTGATGGCATCGATCAGCATGATCAGCTCCTGCGTGCGCGCGCGCATCGTCACGGTCATGACGGGCTCGATCCTCTCTGTTGAGTTTTTCTTGACGACGGCGCTCCTGGGCTTCAGCCTTGTCGGCCAGGTAGCGAGCCTCTTAGGCAGCGCCTTCGGCGCGGCGACGCTTTTTCTTCGGCGCGGCGTTCTTCGGCCTTGCGTTCGTTCTCCTCACGGAGAAGGAGAATCGTCTCGAGTAGGCTGCCGCCCGTGTTGTTCGCAGCGGCTTCAAGGCTGGCCAGCTTCGTCTTGAGAGCTGTGGACGTCTTCAAGGCGCGAATCCGCTTCGCTTTTGCAAAGCTTGCCTCCATGGTCTCCTTGTCTTCTTCGAGCGCACGCTTTGCACCGACGGTGTCACGGAACACAGTTAGGTCCTGCCCGCCCAAGCGATTCGAAAAGTTCACGAGCTTCGGGTACTTCTCCGCTTCCTTGCTGCGAGCAGCAGCGAGCGGCGTCTGCTGCGGAGCCGCCGGTGGGCTTGCGTTGGCAGCGCCAGTGCTGACAACCGCTCGACGTAGCTTCGGCAGCCCGCTCGACACTGCACGACACATAGTAGACGTCGCTGGAGGAGGCGACGGTCGTGGTGTACGTGCCGCGTCACTTGGGCCACCACTTGCTAGTGGCGCCGCAAGCAGCTCTTGAAACTCGCCCGGACTGGCCGATTCGGACTCGGCAGAGTCGAACGCGACGGACTCGTCGGTACACGCCGACTCTTCACTGTCGGGCCGGACAGCCGTCTCCACGCCTTCCCCATCGGCAGCGTCGTCGCCGTAGAAGCTCTCGTCGGGGTCCGCTTCGAAGCAGAAGTCGGGCTCGATGAGGCGATCTTCGTCGGCCACGTCATCCAACTCGATGACGTTATCCTTCTCGTCAATCGCCAGCTTCACCTCCTTGGCCTTCTTAACGTGCGGCGGCATGTTGGGCGTGCCAGTCGGCTTCCTGGTGCAGTAAAGCACTTTGAACTTGCGGCGGAGGCTTTCAAAGTCTCGCTCGGGGGCGCCGCGCGGTCTGTTGGCGTTGTACGACGCAGCTAGACGCTCCCACTCGTCTCGTCCGGAGAGGAAGCTCGTTCTCGATCAGCAGCAAGAGGCGGTCGACGTACGCCGTGGTGTAGTTGGGGTTCCCGGTTTGTCGGACCATCTACATGCACAACAAGTTGACAAATTCAGTCAGCACGCTAGCCGCCAAAGCTTCTCGCGTGGAGCAGTGTACCAGGGTGTGAAGCGCGTGAAGACGAAGCTTGGGTCGAGGCGAGGGGGCGGCTTAGTGAAGGCGTGCTCGCTGCTTGGCAAAAGCGAAAGTGAGAGAACCCCAGCGGCAGCAACGCGGCCAAGCTCAGGCTGCCGCTGCCTCCAATTTGAAAAGGAGAGCAGCTTCAACCTCGAGCGCGCGAAAGCTTCGCGCCCAAAATGCCGACCGCAGCAGGAAGCCAACTTGAGATCTTCGAACGTCGACTTGGCGCCAAATCACTTCCGGCTCACGTCGATTGGAGCATCCTCGTAGTCTAGCAGCACTTTGTTCCACGAATGAACCCACAATACACTCGATTGTCAATCATTATTCCTGCATTCAGCCATCCATTCATTCATACATGCATGTTGCTCCACTCGATGGTCACTGCTCCTTGGTGATCTTGCAAGCGTGCAGCCTTCTCACGGGTCTTCTTCGTCTTGAATGTTGCGGTGGCGAAAGCCGTCTCGCTCGCAACGGCAGACGAACCAGAGGTCGTCGCCGTAGTCGACGGTCACCTCCTCGCCACGGTAGATGCGCCGCGTCGTCGCCGCGACCACGGTCGTTCGATGCCCGTTCGACACCTCCCTGAACGCCGCATGAGTGGCTCAGGAAGCGCATCAGCCCTCCCATCTCTTTAGTATTGATCGCAGCGCAGATCGGGCACGTCGGCTTCTCGGGCCGCTGCTTCATCAGGAGTCGGTAGCCGTTGTTGCGTGGGCGGTTACGCTGATGTGCTCGATTTCGCCTAGGTACTGGCCGAGCACCTCGCCGGCGCTGATGTCCTCGGCGGCGACGACCCCGAGCTGCTGGGTGCGCAAGTTGCGGCCGAGGAAGATCTTGTCCGACTCCTCCAAGCTGTTGCCACACTTGCCCCCGTACGAGCAGCAACGCGGATTGCAATACACGTTGAAGAGGGCGTTGCGGCAGCGGTCGGTCCGACAGGGATTCCAGCAACTCCAAAAGCTGAATGGTTGGACCGCTGGGAAGACGGTGGTCAACGGTTTGTATTGCTCCCGCAAGTGTGTAATGGCGTACGGCCACCGTGCCGACGCGAACACGCCCCCGGTCGTGACGCATGTAGCTGTGCACGGGGTGCAGCAACCGATACTTCACGTGTAGCTCATCGAGTGTCGTCCGTGCGCTGGATCTCCGAGCGCTGGCTGCGCGGCACATGGCGGGGCTCCGTGGGATGAACCTCCGAGCGCTGGCTGCGCGAACCTTGGTGGGGCCCATGCGTGGCCGTGAGTATGGGGCGGCAGCAGCTTGGCGTGCTTAACGCCCTTGACAGCGAGGGTGACGCGTCGCGCTTGTCTCAGCGCGCGCCACCGATCTTGGAGGCGTTTCCAGAGCACGGGAGATGACGTCGTCGGGCTCGTGCGCGCCCCCGACGTTGGCCGCGTGGCCGTCGGCGTCTCTGGCGTTGCCTGCGGGTTCGTCACGCGCTTGGATCGGTGCTTGGTCCGCTCTGGGGTGAGCCAGGGTGGTGTGGCCGTGCCCGTCGCGCTGGAGGCGCCGTCGGCGCCCATAGCACGAGCGCTGCTGGCGTTCGGCGGCGTGTTCTCGTCACTGGAGGAGGAGTCCACGATGCATCGAAGCTTCCAGTGGATCGCGGAGTGCGTCAGAAGCACCATCGTTCCTGCTGTAACACACGGTGTTAGTCAGCAACCAGTGGCACGTACTGCGATTGCCGCTCACGTACCGGAGATCGCTTGCTGTCTTCGCGCCTTCGGAGGCTATTTCAAAAGTGAGCGAAACTTCAAGTTGGCGGCAGGAAGATATAAGCGAGGCAGTATGTCGCCCGATCGACTTAAAGTATACAAACATCAAGTTAAATCTTTAAGATGGCTACACGCCATATTCATAGGGGTAGGGCAGACTATCGACACGAAATCTGGGGCTCGCGAGATGTATGACCGGCATATACTCCGCATATCTGCTGCAGACATGTCGACGGTTTAATATACTTTTGGCAGGCGTCCATTGGCCGAGAGCGCCTCAGGTGTAGGTAACTGGTGCCATGAAAGTGCCATGCATGGCACGCTTTGGTGCCATGGCAAATGGTCGTGCCATGTGCCATAATAAGGATATTGCTCGCGACGGGTATCAGACTTCGCTCTGCTGGCATATACTAGTTTATACACCTATTAGGAACCCATGTAACCCGCTTTTGGCCGACGGGTTGCTAAACTGTGCTTGTATGTACCTAGTTCATCTTGCCATGGTGCAGGCCATTTCATTCGGAAACGGAGTGCCATGCAAAATCGGTCCCTGGCCCTATGGCATGGCATGGCACCATGGCGCGCGGTTAGAACTACCGTCTTACCCCGCACATAACGCCCACTTACTTTTTCGTGGTTTAGGGTTATTAATAACACATCTCAGTGAGCCGTGTGTACAGTCTGGGAAAAATACTCAATGAAGTCTCCATGTAAACTGATTTAAGCAATAAAATAACAGCGTTTCATTGGGCTAAAAAGGTTTATACCGAAACTAAGGAGATAAGCTGGTTGGGGTCACCTTGATCCGATTCAGAAGTATTGAGTTAGGATATCTTTTTCAACACGGGCGTTCTATTCGTTTAGAACGCCTAGGCGCTCTGTGCGGGGTAAGACGGTAGGTCTTAGGGGACAAAGTATTTGCAAGCGGCACTAATACTAAAGTATGACCGTCATACTATGACGAGTGCATTTCGAGATATCGATGATTTAAAGGTGTGAAAATTACTGCATTCTCATTGTGGGTGCTTGTTTTTGGTATTGCCCGCTTCATAGTGGTCATGGTTAAAGTTTTTTTGTCCTCAACTTCTTCTTCTTCAACGAAAAGAGTGCGAAACTTACGGACGAGTGCGTCCAGAGCTGCAGGCCTCGTACCCCTCTTCCTTACGAGGCTGAGCCGCCACAGCTCTGTCCTTCTCATACGCAGCGATGGTGTGGTGCGCGGGCACTTGCATCGACAAGAAGACGTAGGCAACCAGCTGCAGGACGATGGCAATTAGCGCGAGCGCCGCAATGTCGTAGTAGCGGTTGGTGTAGTCCATGCCGAGCGTCTTGAGGTACACTTCGCCGTACACAGGCACAGCCGGGTACCCAGGCGCATCGAACGACAGGATCAGCCCCTTGAGCTCGTTGCACATGAGGATCTCGAACGCGTAGTTGAAGATGGACAGGTGCTTGATCCACCCGACCGAGCCCGGCATGGTCTGTGAGTTGAGCAGGAAGCCACCGAACAGCAGCATGATCAGCAGCACCACAGTCGCGCAGAGGTTGGCCGAGCCCACACGCTTGGAGAGGACTCCGACGAGCAGGCAGATAGATCCAGCAGCCACGTTGAACAGCACGAGCGTCAGTAGGAACAGCAGGAAGCACTCGGCCGTGGCCTGAAGCCCCATGATCCAGTAGAAGATGCAGGCGAACAGAGTCGCGGGCAGCACGCGCAGCAGCAGCGCGTCCAGCGTGGCCTTGGCCATGAAGTAGCTGAACGCGCCGTAGTACATGGCGCCAGTCTCGCGCAGGAAGATGGGGCGCTCGCCGATGAACAGGTCCATGGAGCTCATGCTGGCAAACCCGAAGAAGGTCAGGATGAAGTAGAAGGCGCCCGTGCGGTTCTGGAAGCCCGCGAGGTCGTCCGTGACATTGTTGAAGATGAGGCCGCCGAACAGAGCGAGCACCAAGCTCAGCACCACGTGCTGCACCAGCAGCGAGCGGTGACGCAGGATGTTCTGCGCTGTGCGACCGAAGAGCACGCGGGTCTCGACCAGCAGCGACGACAACGCTCCTCTCGGCTTGGAGTCTTCCTCCATCACGAACGGAGACGACTCGGCTTCATACACGGGACTGGCAACTGCGGGCTTGACGGGCTCACTGTCCTGGTGGGAACGGATCGTGGGGATGTTGCTGGCGTCCGTCGCGATGTCCAGGATGAAGTCGGCGATGTTCTCGTTGTCGGGGCACTTGTAGCCGAGGTTCTGGAAGTACGTCTTGGAGTCCGCCGGCGGGCCGCTGTACAGCAGCTCGCCCTTCCCGAGCAGCATGATCTTGTCGAGCAGCAGGAACGAGCGCGCGCTGGGCTGGTGGATGCTCAGGATCACGATGCGGTCGTGGCTCGCCAGCTCCTTCACCAGCTGAACCACCGAGTGAGCCGACGAGCTGTCAAGACCCGACGTGGGTTCGTCCAGGATGAGGATCTGCGGGGACGTGACGAGCTCCATGCCGATGCTCACGCGACGTCTCTCACCTCCAGACACGCCGCGCTCAGTGCTACTGCCACCCACAGCCCCGATCCTGGAGCCGGCGATGTGGCCGAGGTTGAGCTCCGCGATGACGCGGTCCACCATGGCGCTCTTGGCGGAGTCGGACATCGACGCAGGGAGACGGAGCTGAGCCGAGTACGTGATGCACTCACGCACCGTCAGCGTCGAGTACAGCGAGTCGTCCTGCTGCACGTAGGCGGCAGTGCGGCGGTAGCCCTTGGCCAGCGTCTTGCCGTCGAGCAGGAGCTCTCCAGCAAACTTGGCGTCGCCGTTCTTCACGGCCGCAAGGGCGTTCAACAACGTTGTCTTACCGGAGCCACTGGGGCCCAGCAGACCAAGAACTTCGCCACGCGCGGCGGTCCCCGAGATCCTGTTGAGGATGCACTTCTGCTCGCCCGACGTCTTTTCGGCCACAGCAAAGCAGCTGAGGTTCCGGAACTCCAACGTGTTGGCCGTGCGCGCGTTGGCCTTGAGCAGCTCCGTCTCAAGGTCGTCCTTCTGGCCGCGACGCGCGCCGAACGGGCAGCAGCAGCACGCGCAGAAGCTGAAGAGCAGCATAGCGGCCAACACCGCGCAGGCCACGATAGCGAGCCCAATGCCACCGGTATCACTCGAGTCATCGTCACCCGAGCCCGTAGCGGCCAGCACAGCGCTGCCACTGCTCTCGTCCGCGCTGCCTCCAGTGCGTTCACACGCCGACGCGTTGCACGTAGCGGACAGCGGGAGCGGGGACCCTCGATCACGATGGACATCTCCTGAGTCGCCGCCTTGACTTGGATCTTGGCCGGCACGCCGCTCAGCGATCCCTCGACCAACGTCTTGGTCATGGACGAGCACTCGGGTCCGCACTTGCAGTCGATGTTGCCGCACTTGCCTTCGGTGGAGCCGGTCGCGAACGAGCACTGCGTCATGTTGCAGTCGATCACGTGGACGCCGTTCACCGTGTCCTCGGTCTTGTAGACGGCGGCGGCGCACTTGGCCTCACCGTCTTCATCACGCTCGCAGCTCACGTCCAAGGCACCACCGGGGAACAGAGCTTGAAGCGTGCTTGAGAGCGTGCACGTGTAGGTTTTGCCTAACGACGTGGAGTCGTACGCGAGGCCAGTGACGCAGGAGTATCCTGATCCAAGGTTGGCACTGCAGACGTCCGAGTCTGCCGAGTCGTCGCACATACGGCAGCCCAAGCCGCTGAAGCCGTCACGACACTCGCACTCACCGGTTGAGGCGTTGAGCTGCTCATAGTCCGCGTCACAATCGTCGTCGGTACTCACCGAAGAGGAAGAGGACGAAGCGCCCCACGCCAGAGGCAGCAGCGCCGCCGCTACCAACAACGAAGTCCTCATTGTAGCCGAGAGGGGGTAATGCGAAGTGAGTCAAGCGAGGGCGCGGAAACCATACGATCGACTTGTTGACGAGCGCGCAGACGTAACGAAGCGATAGAGGAGAAGATTGTACGGAGGAAGAGAGGAATGGCTGGGGGATTGGAAGCCACCGTCTGGATTGGCCGTGAACCCGCTCAGTTTCAACAGTGATTACTTTGCGAGACAGTAAACTCGGATCAGGATCACTGACCCCCCACCGGTAAGTGTACTTAAGCGTAGAGCCGCAGGACGAGAGCGCTAAAGTTGCTGTTCCATCATGTGAATCCGGCTCGCTGCGACAGTTAATGCGCGCGCGGTCGAAGTAAGCTTACAGTACTGCTTGTACCGTACTGTATGTGCACCTAGTGTACATGTACTGTAGCAATTCAGGGAGACGTTTGTACCGCGGTACAGTACATGTACACTGTACCGTAGAGCCTCCCTCCCCCATATCCTGGGGGGCCCCCTACGGTACCTCCAGCTGTATAATCTTAGGAGCCTCTGCACCACAGTATAAAAGCCCTTGTCGAATTCTTGAGAGCTTTCTACAACTGCGTTGCCTCCATGCATTGATTCCTTTCTGAAGTCCGCAAGACCTTGGGGGGGATGGATACTCTCACTTACTAGTAGTTCATACTCACGATTGAGGGGATTGATTGCTCCATTGTCGAATACCCCTCCGAAGCTCTTGCCCAACTGCACCCAACTCGCCGGCCCAGTTACGGGGCACAGGTACAATTTATGCGTCATAAATCGCCCACTTGTGGTCGCGCAATCGCTTTCAGCGTGCGGGTATTAATACGGAGCGAGTGATGGCGCCTTGAGTTATCATGGGCTTTGCCCACATAGCATTGGCAGTGATTGCTTCCCGGAGCTCTATTTTATTACAGTTTGGAGGAAATATTTTCTCTCGTACTGCATGTGATAACTTCAGGGCGCCCGAGTATCGATGGCGTCACCAATCATGTTGTTGCCTCCAAAGCGAACCTCTGTTAAGCTGGTAGGCACTGTCACCGTGGTCAGGCTTAACTGGCGACGATATTTCGGAAGGATACGCAGGCTGTTCTGTATCCTAGACTAAGGATTCCTAGTTACTACTTCGGAGTATCCTCCAAGAGTGTTTCAAGCAGCGCTGCGTTAAAAACAAAAGAGTACTGTAATTTCTGCTGCTCGCTCTGGGGTCTTTCGAGTGCGATGGTCGATTCTTTCACGCCAATTTGAAACTTGCACAACCGCGGTACCTGGTACGTATCCCATAGATCACATATTACAGAATTCGATGTTTGAATGCCCAGAAATGGCAGTTGCAGTTCGATCCGAACGATCCACGCCACCGTTCATGTAGAGTGCAGAACGGCTTGTGGATGTATCCCAGCAGAAACAGCAAGAGTCGTTTGGGCATCTTCTGTTCGCGCGGCAAAAGCGAGGGTCGTGCCTACCCTCAGAATTTGAGGACCAGATGAAGCACGCTTCTCTACGTCAACCCACCCCAGTCACAATGAAGCTCGAGCAGCAGAGCTGCGAAATAATGCATCCTCACTGTATATCCTTCGTAATATACAGATGTGATCGGATGTCATCCTCATTTGCGTTATACCAACGCTGAACTCGTACGACCAGACCTTCCGAGACCAGTCCTAGCGTTAAAAGGGTTAACGGAGACGTGGATGCCACTGTACTGTATCTCTTTCCCAACCTCATCTCCAAAATCCTTGTCTACGCCAGGTACTGGTACACATGTACTGAGAAGTGTTCACGCCAATCACAAGGTCTGGGTAGTCGTCACACGGTAGCCCATTTCCGAACATCCCCCGTCCCCGAGCCAGCTGCCGTTGCTTCCAACCTGAATCGGCCGAGATGAAGGCGTTCAGGACGTTCCTCCTCTGCTTCCTCGTCTTAATGCTGGACCAATTCCAGCACTCCAACGCGTACAACATCGGCATCGGAAAGAGCGACATCACTGGACCCGCCGCCAAGATCGTCATGATGGGGTTCGCCGACTCAACGGAGACCACCTCCGGCATTCTGAACCGCCAGTACGCGCGCGCCTTCCTGATCGAAGACCCCGACACCAACAGCCGAATCATGTTCGTCCACTGCGACCTCATGGCGGTCTTTCAGCTCGTTCATCAAGAAGTCCTCGCCCAGCTCTCTACTAAGTACCACGGACTATACACTGAGCAGAACGTCATCTTACACGCAACGCACACGCACGCCGGTCCCGGTGGCACCGCTGGATACACGCTCTACGACATCTCCATCCTGGGGTTCGTCAGCGACAACTTCGATAAGGTCGTGAGTGGCATCGTGGCCGCTATCGACGCCGCGCACAACTCGGTGGAGAGCGGCTCCATCCGCTGGAACAAGGGCGAGGTGACCAAGGGTGGGAACAACCGCTCGCCCAAGGCCTATCTAGCCAACCCGGCGTCCGAGCGAGCGCTGTACTCCAGCAACATCGACTCGACGATGCGCGCTCTCCACTTCTTCAATGACGCGGGCGAACTACGCGGAGTGCTGGCGTTCTACCCTGTTCACCCGAACAGTCTCAAGGGCGAGAACCATCTCATCAGTGGCGACAACAAAGGGTACACCGAGTTCCTCCTGGAGGACGAGCTAGACGACGTCGTGGTTGGAATTGGTATCGCGAATGCCGGTGACGTGAGTCCCAACTTGATCGACAACGGAGACGGCACGTACCGTGGGGAGGGTAACACCACCATCGAGTCGGCTGAGATCATGGGCAAGCGTCAGTACGACACGCTCCAGGCTCTGATCAAGGGAGACTCGGAGCTCATCAAGGGCTCCGTCGTGGCCAACCTGTCGTACGTCGACTTCTCCAACGTCACGCTGAAGGGGGTCGACGCTACTTCCGACGACCCGTACGCGGGTAGAACGTGCCCCGCTGTTGTGGGCCAGACCTTTGGCGCTGGCACTGAAGACGGACGTGGCCTCAGCATGTTCACGGAGGGCAATCTGAAGGCCAACCCGTTCTTCAAGACACTCGGCGCCATCATCAAGAGAACCCCAAAGTGGGTGCAGAATTGCCAGAACTCGGACAAGATCCCCATGCTAGCCGTCGGTCTCATGGAGCCAAAGCCCTGGGTGCCGACCATTCTGCCCGTGCAGATTGTCAAGATCGGCCAGTTCGGTCTTGCAGTCACCAACTTCGAGACGACGACGATGGCTGGCCGACGCATTCTCAAGACGGTGAAGGCAGCACTAAAACCTGCCGGGGTGACGGAGGTCGAGCTGGCTTCGGTCAGCAACGGCTACGCAGGATACATGACCACGAGGGAGGAGTACATGACGCAGCACTACGAGGGCGCGTCCACTCTCTTTGGTCCGAACCAATTGGCCGCAGTCCAGCAGGAGCTGGCTCGAGTAGCAGCGTCAGTAGTTGATCCTTCCGTGCCACTGGACGTGGGTCCGACTCCGCTGCAGATCGATCGTGACGACCTCGCCACGCTCGACACGGGCGTGGTGATGGATACACCGCCACTTTTCCACGGCTTCACCTACGTCCACACGCAGCCTGCCAACTCCTACACTATCGGAAGCGTGGCGTCGGCTGAGTTTGCCGGCGCGCACCCGAGGAACGGCCTGACGAAGGTTTCGTCCTTCTGCGACGTCGAGAAGCTTAGCTCGAACGGAGCGTTCACCACCGTCATGACCGACGCGCACTGGGACGTCCGCTACCGCTGGAAGCGCCACCTCGTTGCGCAGAGCAAGAACACGTGCGAGTGGAACATCCGCTCGGGAGGACGTACCAGCGTCCCCGGTAAGTACCGCTTCGTCCACCGCGGCTACTCCAAGAGCTTGACGGGTAAATTGACGCCCTACATTAGCACATCCGATATATTCACTGTTACAGCGTAAACAACAACGACAGCGTTAATGGTTGAAATATCGACAGTAAATACGTGAAAACTACTCGTACCATGGAGAATCGTACATGCCATTCATTACCATTAACAGCCCAGTAAGGGAGGCTTACAGAGGCTGCTCGACATCGTCATCGTCCCAACCTTCCTGCATCTTGCGGAAGTAGACTTTGCGGATCACTGGCGGGGCCGCAAACACGAAAATGTTGGCCAGCACGTGCTCGTTTAGCTGGCTCAGACACTTCCCCGACAGCAACGAGTTGCATGCTCTCTTCTGAGATGACTTTGGGGGCACCATCACACTCAGGAACGCGACTTTACACTCGACCGGCAGTGGGTGAAGCGGCTTTGGGAGTGTCTTGAGGTGGAAGGCTCGGAAAGCGGCGGAGAGAACGTGGGACTCGGGAGGCGCAACAATATCCAAACACTCGATAGCTTAGTTCGACTCCAGCAGATCGAGCAGAGCCTCGACGGTATCATCCACTGCGGCTTCTCCACGCGAAAAGAGGACGTCCGTGAACCTGACGCATAGCCACCTGACACAGTTTCGCATGGGGGTTGCTAGCGGCATTTAAGGCATATACAAAGCCTGCAACGTTAGTGCAGTCGCAGTGCAGACTCGAGCGTTGCTGACGGCTGGAATGGAAGTCGCTGAAGTCAAAACGCGCCTCGACGTCACGAGAGCGCAGAGGCAATTCCTCCAATGTGGGTGATCCTCCAGAAACAAGCTTCCGCTTATGTTCACCACCGAGCCATCGAACGCTACAGATTTCAGCATCGGCCCAACAGTCGATAGTAGCAGCGGTACTCCATCACCATACGCAGGGTTGAAGGGCAGCTGCAATGACATCAGCGTCGGCGGCATCGAATTCGAAATACACTTCTCAACAAAGTTTAAATCCTTGCGTTGACCTTCGCATCTTCCGTAGCCGGGAATCACCACATTCACCCACTCACTTTCGCCGTCGTCGCTAAAGGTGCGGACAAACCGCACTGGCGAATCAAATGACATCAGGCGGAACTCAGTTGGACGAGCGACATCGTTGTAATACCACCGGAAGCTAGCTCGTTTTGTCAGCGTTGCACCTCTGGACTCCACAGATCCACGAGGAGACCCAAACAGCTCTTCCTCTGGGTGATCCGACAGCACCACGCTTTGGAAAGCTTCCATGTGAGCTCGACTCATGCTGCATCTTGCGGTCGGAGAAATCCCCAGCGACTGCAGCGCTGAGAGCTGCCGCGCTCGCTTAGAGAAAAAGGCGTACGCCATCCATTTCCAGGCGCGGGCACTGGCCTCTGGGTTGTCCAATCTTACGCTCAGTTCTAATGTGAGCTTCGACACGGTCTGGTTCACGGCAAGTGCCGAACACATCGAAGCAAACCCGGGAAACACGCCGTTCCAGCCTTCGAAGGACAACATCGCCGCTTGGATTTGAGTCCTTGGTGCTGCAGTTCCCGGTGGGAAATATTGGCAGCAGTCCGGTGTGAGATCGCGTTGCGTGCTGTCAAAGAGACACGCCATAAGCTTGCTAAATCCGAGTTTCCACTTATCGACTTCCATCCGAGCAGCAGTATCATCGGCGTCGGTGTTCAGCTCTAGTCGTGAGATCCGCATATTGTCTTGAATGATCACCTTCACGGTATCAGCCATCTCCGACGTAATCGGCACGTACTCCAAGTCTGCGATCATCGGTTCCAGCGAGAAACAAGGCCGCAGTGGTCCAGGGAACGCGCTCTGCTTCTGCCTGTTGCCTCGCATCACTTGTTCTGCCTCATGAGCCGCCGTCACATCTGCCAGGGGTCGGTGAAAACCGTCCGACACGTACACTCGAACCGGTACTCGAATCTCCACTGTCGTCTGCAACTTCTCATCCATTTTATCCGAAATTTTCTGCATCGCCTTAAAAAATTCCTTACTTGGGCGCTCCAACTGGCAAAAATTCACCAAAATCCGAGTCAACAGTGTCGTCTTCTCCCGTCTTCGCCTGTTCCAGATCAATGTGCAGCAGGAATCGCGCGGAGTTTCCTCCTCGAACTTTTCTTCTCCTTCATGCCCGAAATTTACGCCGGAATTTTTTCAGTAAGTAACGAAACGCCGTGTGGTCCACATGATTCACTGTGGCGAACAGCAATGGATTTTTTGAGGAAATGGGCCTGGTACGCCGACTAGCACGGTTGGGATCGTGGACTCAACTAAGACCGCATCGGCAATTTCAAACCGTGCCAAGAGTGTTAAGCTGGCTTCAGTCACGATGAAGGAGGAGTACCTCGCTCGGCACTCTCTGTGGTCCGAAACAATTGGCAGCAGTACAGCAGTCGCATCATTCTAAACATCCATTACTTCTCTGTTCCGCGAAACTATGCAGTAGCTTCTCACCCGAAACCAAATGTGGTACACACAACGCTTTTCTATTGGGTAAAATACCGACTTTGTCAATTGCGTATTTCGCAGGTGGGCACATGCTTAAAGTGCGCCATTCGTGTTTTTACATCCACTCTCAAGCAGACAATACCTCAGCCATGCCGCGAGCCACCGGTACAGGAGACCTGACGATCGAGACCAAGGTAGCCGTGGCACTCTTCCTGGTGGACCTCGTAGCGCGGGGTACCAGTGCCTCAGCGGCGGTTGAAGCCGCCATGGAGGCGTTTCCTATTGGTTCGAGGTCGGCTTGGAAGGTGTGGTCGAACCGCGGTGACGTGGCCGCGCTTCTCACACCACCACGCAACAACTACTCAACCAGGCCGCCTATTCGAACGAAAGAAGAGGTGGCTAGCCTTGTTGCCGGCGTGCCCCTCGTCGAGCGACAGACACTTCGCTCGCTCGCGAAGGCCACCGGTATCCCCCACGTCTCGTTAAGCCGATACCTTAAAGCGGGTTGGCTCCGGCGTGCCGTGTCGCACGTGAAGCCGACACTCACAGACGCTGAAGAAGGTAACGAAAAATCTAGATGGGCTCATTTATGCGGTGTCGGAAGCGTTTAGACAGCTCCCCTCTTCGAGAATCGACAAGTGTTTCGTCACACTTCAGAAGGTGATGCAATGCGTGATGCTTCATGGAGGTGGAAACGACTACAAGTTGCCGCGCGTGAGCAAGGAGCTCAAAGGGGAACCTACACTACCAGCGTCGCTCTCCGTTGAAGAAGAGATCGTGAGCCATGCCCTTGCAGAAATGGATAAATATGTATCCAACTCCTAAAGTGTAGTGTACCCATCTTTAAATCTTAGGATTTGAATGTGATTAGATCTGATTGGGCATTTTCATTGCTGGTAAGCTCGTTTTGATACCAAATAAAACGCTTCAGTAGTGGGCCTAAATCAGCTCCTCCACATCCCAAATTAATTTTCCTAGACGCAGCGGATCGTCACGATTCCAATGATACCGCTCTGACTGAAGGGCGATTAATAGTTGGTGAAATGCGGAGGAAACTGTGACTGCCTTCAAAATAAGCGTCATTCTATCGGCGTTGGTAAAGGCAGAACTAACACTGCTGAACTGTAAAAAATAGAGCGGAAAGAGCATACCGCGCGCTTTCATTTGCAACCTTTTGCACACAAAAATGACGAGTGGTTTACCTGGTATGGCAATTTAAAGGTTTACTGCATAGTTTCGCGGAACAGAGAAGTACCAGGTCGTCAGAGAAGGCTTAAAGGGGCACCTCGACATCGTCGTCATCCCAATCGTCTTCCTGTGCCTTGCGGAAGTAGACTTTGCGGATCACCGGAGGAGCCGCAAACGCGAAAACCTTGGACAGAACATGCTCGTTTAGCTGGCAAAGGGAATTTCCCGACGTCTGCGAGTTGCACGCTCTCTTCCGAGTTGGCTTTGTGGGCGCCATCACACTCAGGAACGCGACTTTGCACTCGATCGGCAGCGAGTGAAGCTGCTTCGGGAGCGTCTTGAGGTGGAAGGCTCGGAAAGCGGCGGCGAGAACGTGGAAATCGGGAGGCGCCACAATATCGAAAAATCCTATCGTTTGATTGCTCTCCAACACGTCGAGCAACGCCTCAACAGTAGCATCCACCACAGCTTCTCCATGCCAATTGAAAATGTCGTTGAGCCTGACACGCAATCGGCTGATACAGCGTCCCAATGGATTGTTCTCGTCGGTTGTTATGGCTTTGATGAAGCCTGTAACGTCAGTGCTGGCGCAACGCAGAGCAGCGAGTTCCTGACGGTTGGAATCGTACTCTTTGAAGTCCAGACGTGCCTCTACCCCACGTGAGCGCAGAGATAACTCCTCGAGATGTGGCTGGTTTTCGAGAAATACGCTGTTGTTTGTGCTCAGCTCCAGAAATACGCTGTCTCTTGAATTCAGCTCTAAACCATCGAGTGAGAGAGACTTGAGCATCGGCCCAATAGTAAATAAAAACAGCGGCAAGCCATCCCCCAGGCCACTGCGACGTGAGTATACCGGCAACTGCAGTGATATCAGTGTTGGCGGTGCCGAATCCGGAATACACTTCTCAACAAAGTTTAAATCCTTGCGTTGAGCTTCACATCGTCCGTAGCCAGGAACTACGACATTTACCCACTCACCGTCGCCGTCGTCGCTAAAAGTCCGAACAAACCGCACTGGCGAATCAAATGACATCAGGCGGAACTCAGTTGGACGAGCGACATCGTTGTAATACCACCGGAAGCTAGCTCGTTTTGTCAGCGTTGCACCTCTGGACTCCACAGACCCACGAGGAAATCCAAACAGCTCTTCTTCTGGGTGATCCGACAGAGCCACGCTTCGGAAGGCCTCAACATCAGCTCGACTCATGCTGCATCTTGTGGTCGGAGAAATCCCCAGCGACTGCAGCGCTGACAACTGCCGCGCCCGTTTCGAGAAGAATGCGTACGCCATCCATCTCCACGCACGAGCACTTGCAGCTTCGTCATCCGGGCTAACGGTCAGCTCTAATGTGAGCGCCGACACCGTCTGATTTACCGCAATTGCTGTGCAAATCGACGCGAGCTTGAGGAAAATACCGTCCAAGCCTTCACAGGACAACATCACCGATTGGATTTGTGTCTTTGGTGGATCATTTTGCGGGAGAAAATATGGAGAACTTCCCGGTTCAAGATCACGTCGCGTGCTGTCGAAGACGCTCGTCATCATCTTGGCAAATGCGAGTTGCCACGCTTCGTCGACAGAAGCAGCTCCATTATCATCATCCGAATCGGCATTATCATTATCCGGGTCGGTGTTCAGCACCAACCGAGAGAACCGCATATTGTCTCGCATCAGCGTGCCCAAAGTATCGGCCTGTTCTGCCGTAACAGACACGCATTCCAGGTCTGCAACCATCGGCTCCAGCGAGAAAGTAGGTAGCAGAGGTCCACCAATCGCGCTCTGCTTCTGCCGCTTCCGATGTTCTTGTAATACTACTTCTGCCTTATGAGCAGCCGTCAGAGCTGCCAGAGGGCGGTGGAACCCTTCGGACACGTACACTCGAACAGGCACTTGAATCTCCACTGGCGTTGCAGCCTGCTGGGAATTATTGTCCATTTTTGCCACAATTTTCTGCAACGCCCTCCGGAATTCATCACTTGGGCGCTCCAACTCGCAAAATTGCACCAGGTCCGAGGTAAACGCTCCATCTTCTGTCTTCGCCTCTTCCAGATCAATGTGCAGCACGAACCGAGCGAAGATTTCCTCTTCGAATTTTTCCTCTCCTTCTTGTCCGAGATTCACGCCGGAAATTTTCAGTAAGTAACGAAACGCCGTGTGGTCCACATAATTCACTGCTGCCAACAGCAAAAGAGCTTCCTGGACCTTGAGGAAATGGGCCTTGTACGCCGCCTCGGTGAGATACTGACGAGGGGATTCCTCCCCGTGGCCCACTTTGTCCAGACGGCCGGGCACGTAGACCTGCAGGTGGCGCCGCTCGATGTCCCACGCGATGTTCTCGCACGAGAGAATGCGGTACACGACGCGGTCCTTCAGAGCAGTGCACCACGGCGCCAGGAAGCTCCAATGCCCCTCCATTATTGTTTGTGTGATCCAGCTTTTGGTGTACAATTGTGTATGTCGTACTTAGTGAATCGATTTGGAATAATCACTCCAACAGCATGCACAATCCCGTGCGAACAGATGCAATTAATTCAATACGTTTTTTTTTCTTTCTCGGAAGTGCAAAAGTACACGATAATGAAC
Source organism: Phytophthora melonis (assembly GCA_024211575.1). Classification (NCBI taxonomy): domain Eukaryota; phylum Oomycota; class Peronosporomycetes; order Peronosporales; family Peronosporaceae; genus Phytophthora; species Phytophthora melonis. Next base: position 2,051,892 of record JAMXKT010000037.1, on the reverse strand, counting down.
TCATTACCTACTTTTAGTGTTGGAAGGGAGCAAGCTCAGAGTGCGCATAATTTTGCGCGGAATGCTCAGCGATGTTCCGCGCAGCTAAACCTGCGCGGAACGGTCTAATGGCTACATTCGAACTTACTGAGCGCGCAGGCCATGCCGGCGCATTTTTTTACTACAACTATTTGCCACTATGAATTTCACTATGTGGAGGGAACACTGCAACTTCCGCGCGCTCGGAGCATTGCTCGGAACGCTCGGAGCAGTTTTTCGCATTTTTCGCATTCAGAGCACGGTTGCTCGCTTCCAACACTACCTACTTTCGTTCCAACCAGCTGAATGCAAAGCTGTAGTCAGCTCCTGCGAGGCAGAAACAAGAAGAGCGTCAGTGCAAATTCACTTCGTAGCTTTCAATAACCCGTCGCGATACTCACCACTGTGTTCGATGGTGCTCTCGACCGTGAACAAGATCCACAGCATCAGGTTCGACTGCACCATTCTCCAGCTCTTATCCAGCACGAACGAGAGCTGCTGCAGCATGGAGATCTGCAGCTTCCGCTGAATCGCGTAGCCGATCACCAGGAGCGACACCAGCTCTACCATCGAGTAAGTGAAAACGTCCGTTAGTTTGGTTCGAAGGCCTGCTTCGTCGAGGTCCTTCAGCAGAGGGTAGTATTCACGATTCGGCAGATTGAACATGGCGGCCGTGTACATGCCTGCGAGGAAATCAGACGTAATAGCGGTAAGGTGATATACAATACAGAGACATATCAGGGTACGCACAGTAGATGATTGGGACGATGACCTCGGTATACTCCACCAGAATGACAAACTCGGTCGTGAAAAGCACTCGAGCGGTCCGTTCAGCGAACAACTGCCGCTCTTTTGGAGATAACACGGCATTCGGAATCATGAGTGAGTGCAGTGCTTCAGGACGGGGTGTCGGGAACGTTTCAACGCGTGGAGACCCACTTGCTATGACCCGCGCCGAGCTGGCCCTCCTCCACGATCGGATCTTATAAGCTACGTTTTCTGCCATATTCGTCGCGCTTGCGAGAACGATGCTCCCTCTACTGACATTCTGCGCTGTGAGCACCCCAAGCACACCGGTATAGCGTCGATTGGCTAGCTGCGTTTGGACTTCGGGGTCCACTTTGATGATTTGAAGTGCGATGTCCACAAAGCACGCCGATTTTAGTGGATGATCAAGAGGAAGCTTGTGTTGGAGTTGTTTCACGGGCGTGATCAAGTGCGTTATATCGGACAGTGAGATCAGCGCCTGCGCACTATCAACGAGGACCATCAATAGCGTTGTCGTGATGCTGTTGGTATTCTCCATCGAGTTCGAAACGTACAACGCGTTGAAGACGTCCACGTTGAAGATCATTATCTGCGGAAGTAGGTCATATCTGGAGCCCAACGCGGAGCTGATCAGGTTCTTGGCGAGAATTTTGATGATCGGAAGCAGAATCACGTAGTATTTCTGCTGCGACGGACCCACACTGGTATAGCCGTAGAAATAGACGGGATACACTACCGTCAGCAGTATCTGGCAACCCATGACGACCACAGTCGTCACCACTTCCTTGAGCAACGTGCGATCTCGCCACAGGTCTTGACCGAAGACGGCCAAAAAGCACGAAATGAGGGTGGGAAACCAAACAGGAATTCCGAAAACTAGCTGGAAAGGGACCGGGAATCCAATGGGCTTCGAGCAAGCAATCTTGAACGACGTGGCTGCTGCCGTGGCCACGATCGACGGGACCATTTTATGGATCCAGGTCATCTGCAGGTCAGGAACGTTGATATGCAGCTGCTCAAGCACGGAGCGCGTGATGAAGATTACGAGGATGCTGTCTCGTATCCAGAACATGTAGTTCTTTTCGGGGCCGTCGGTCGGGGCGGCCAACGGTAGAGCTTCCACCATGGTAAGAATCGTAAGACACGGCAATGGGAGTAAAAGGCAGAGAACTAGCGCTCGACATGCCGACGCAGAGTTGCGGTACTCGTTGAAGTAGCCCATCCGGTCAGCCGAGTAGTGCCCACGCAATTCCACCTGCAGGCTGACGAAGAACTTGAACACCCGACGCAAGAAGCTGCGAAGGCGCCGCATTGTTGACTGAGAGCTGTGAAGTGATCGTATAACTGGAGTGACGCCTTGTAAACTATTTTTGAGCCCGGACAGGCCAGCACGAAGAACCGATTTAGAACGTTTCGCGCTCAAGCTTATCTGTATTTAAAGCACCGGAAATCGTGTTCAGCGGAAGTTGCCAAAATGCGGATTCATCGATAGCGTTACATCCAAACTTCATAGAGAAGGACGATACCGCGGAGAGGCGCAGACCGGGGATTTCATTGCCTTCGCCATCGAAATCATCGTCTTCTGCCAGGCTGAGGTAAGTCAAAAATATCTTGCGAATGACGTGCTCGTCCAGATCAGCAGCAGCACGCCTCGTCGAGACCTTAGCGCTCGCTCGTTTCAAACTGGGCTCCGAGAGGTGCTGCTGTAGCGACCGCAGACTCAAAAACGCGGCTTTGTTCTCCAAAGGCAACGGGTTACCTGGTCGATACAGAATGTTGTTGTAGTGTTTTTCGAAGCTGTCGACATGATCCGAGTACATCAGAGGAGCGACGACGTCCAGATACTCCAATCTATTATTCACCTTCAGCATTTGGAGAAGAGACTCCATTAAACTCTCCGCGACGACCTGTCCGCGTGATCTGTGCACATAATTCAGACGGACTCGAAGCCGCTGCATGCACTTCGCCAGCGGGGTTTCAGCGTCGCTTAACTCGCCCACTAGCGCGACCATGTCTTCCCGATTAAGTCTTAGCGGCGGCAGTGGCGTATTGCTTGCATGATAGTCACTGAAGTTGAGCCGATTCTCCATAAAACGCGATTGAATTCGCATCTCCACCAGGTTCGGCAGTAACTGAGGAAAAGATTTTCGTCCGCATTGATTTAGAGTCGAAGAGCGCAAGCTCCTTCAGCGTAGGCCCAATAGCAGCAAGCAGATGGGGCAGGCCTTCGATAGCTGCGAGAATTGCCTCGGACAAGAACACATGAAGAGAAGTCAGGGTACTTGAGGCTCGTCCACTCGTGTGGTTTCGTCAAAGGCCAAGTCGCAGCGCTGGACTTGGCATCGGCCAAAACCTGGAACGATCGCGTTTACCCACTGGCTGTCTCCATCGTTACTGAATATGCGGGCAAACTCAATAGGTGTGCTAACCTGTAACACCTCGGAGCTTAACACCGGCAGACCATTCTCGTCGAAATGCCAGCGAATTGGAGACTCGGGTCTTAGTGTTCCATCTCGTTCAGCAACCTTGCCACGAGGAGAGCCGAAGAGATCTTCTTCTGGGTGATCGGGCTGCAAGCTGCTATTGAAAGCCTCTATATCGGCTTCAGAGATTTGGCAGAAATTCGATAAGGTAGCGAACGTAGAGAATGCACGAGCTCGCTTCGAGAAGAATCCGTACGCCATCTCTGCGCTCTTATAGCCTCGTCGGTCTCTTCCACACACAAGACCATGGTCAGTGTCCTTGTAGTTTGGTTGAGAACAGCTGCGGAGCACAGCGCCGCTAAATCTGATACTTTTTGGGCACTTCTGTGCCCAAGGTGAAGCGCCTCAATCTGATGCCATCTCGCTGGTGTGGAGATTTTAGGATCGAACACGCGTTTCGTGGCTGCCTGCTCTGGCAGCTTTCGTTTGCTGTCGAAGAGACTGCGAAATATTTGTCCAGTGGTTGCCCGCCCCACACATGATTTGGTGGTCTCCAGCGTCGACTCTTCTTCTTCGCCTTCCTCTTCTTCGCCGATGTCCAAAACCAGTCGAGAAAACAAGAAATTGTTACGCACCAAATTCTCCAGTGTCTGACCGAACTGAGGTGTCAGATCCGCCACCATCGGCTCCAACACGAACCTGCACTTCATGGACTTCGGCGCCGCAAACTCATTCCCGGGCGTCTGAACAAATCCCTCCCAGTCCTCCTTGATCACCCTTTCAGCTATTGCAATGCCCTCCAACGCTTCCACCAGACTCTGGGAAAACGCCTTCTATCGGTGGGCGAAACACACCCGAACTGGAACTTCAATGTCGACCCCGGCTTGCTCGGCGTCATTTTCTCGTTCATGGCGGCAATCATCGCCAACGCCCTCTCAAATTTTGCACTGGGATGGTCACGAGCGTTGACACTGCAAAATTGCACTAAATCCAAGTCCAGGTTTCCCCTTTTTCAGAGTTCTCCATGTCCACGACCAGCACGAAGCGAGGATCGTTGTCCTCCTCGGACATATCTTCTCCTTCCTCGCCCATCTCAGCATCGCAGTAGTTGCCCAGCAGAAACTTCACCGCCCATTGGTCCACGTGGTACACAGCGCCCAATAGCAGCAGCGCTTCCCGAGCTTTCTGAAAGTTTTCAAGAAATTTCGCTTCCGTAGGCTGACCGAGTTCTTCTTTCCCTCTGAAATCTTATCGTTTCGACTGGGGACACCCACTGATACAGTCCTCCCTCCCGATATGCGCACCTGGTCTTCTACATACCCCGTCATATCTGTTTATCAAGGTCGCGGGTCCAGTAGCCAATCTAATCAAAGCATTGAGTTTTGTTAATATCTGCAGATCAATAGGAATTGGGGCGGGAACGGGAAGATCACCATCGCCTCCACGCACAGGTCCCCTCCCAAGTAAGTTCCGCTTTGAGAGGCTGTAAATGAACATCTGTTTTCCGAGGAACTCAGCATTTGTGTGCCCGCTAAGCTCCATGCCTCATTTCCGAATTCGCACCCACCATGACTGCCAGCAAGACTCTCCACATTGCAATCTGCGAGTACGCCCGAAGGCGCGCGCCCAAGGAGCTGAGCAGGGCTATGCCGACCTCGCACGCTGGGCGACAGATATTTTCAAGCTGCGGAAGCCTCTGTCGCGCGATACGGCACGCCGCGTCGTAGAACGACAGGAGCAAGATCTCCGCATTGCTTAACGAGTTAATATCAGTACATTTAATGTGTCTACTCATATCTGTTCCGTATTCCCTTTCTAATCGGATCGCTGTACCCATGCGCATAACGGGGAGGACTGTAAGTGGCGTCGTTGCGCGTGCCATGCAAGCTGCTCGCACCCCAGCACGTGTCGTAGATGCGGCCCTTGAGCGCCGTGCACCACGGCTTGAGGAACGCCCAGCGCGCGACCCACGGTCGGTCGGTCATCGCCAATTGACCTGCTGGATTGTTTTCAAATCAGTTTTCAAATATGTAGATAAATGTTGCCTATCATAGATTGGTAGAAATTAACGTTAGAGACCAGATATACTCTCAAAAGTATTGTGCTTTTCAGTTGTTTTGGCGAATCGGACGTGTAAAACAGCTACCTACTAAGATGGGGCTAGGTTATCGGAGCAGATTAGCAGGTCCCTCGTAGAGAATTAGGACCATGAATTGCTAGTCCGACGGAAGCAGTTGCGCAGGTCCTACAAACAGCCGAAAGCCCGAATGTCACCCATTTTCACGGCATTCGGGGTTCGAGGCCTTACGAAGGACTCCTGCCAAGTCTTGTGGCAGGACTTTCATACGAGCTGACTCTAATACGGTGCATGTCAAACGCAGAATAAACTTAGGATGCACGATGCACTCGATATGTTGAACACTCCAGTCTTTGCCCTTCGCCCTTCGCGGGTTCCAGCACGGCTTGCTTCCCCAAACAAAGCTTGCTTGGCTTGGACTCTAACCGGAGACCATTGAGCGGAGAGACTCCAGGAGACCGCTCATCGGACTCGTCCGAGATTTGCATCTCAGAGACCACCAACCTCAGATTAACTGACCTCCAAAGTCCTACGTAGGACTCGGCAAAATGACCGAAAGGCACAATAATTTATTCCATTTGGCTGTGTATAAAGTAAGTACCAGACACCCGGTCTCTTTCGTATTTCTTAAAATACGTGTTAAAATGCAAAGAAAAATAGTAGTCGCTGCTTGAAAAATCATTTTCATTGTACTGTAGACAGAGGGAGTAATAAGCGTCGTCACACTGCTGCTGTCAGCGCGCGAAATACAGTTATAATATTCGAGTGCAACACATACTGTGTGCGATCCGATGAGAGGAGGTGTCCAATCGATAACCCTTGTGCGGCACAAGTTCTGCCACGCAATCTGTCTATAATGCTCGCAGACAGCCCAGGAAACCGTACGTTCGTCCGTCCCATCGCAAAACAATCTCCCCGAGCTGACCATTGCCGCCGCTCCACCACCCATGCCACTTGCCAATTTGCCTCGTCCCCAGGTCAGCTCAAAGTGCGAAGGCTGCCTACCGACCAGTCCAAGCATGCGACCGTACTACGCCGTACTGCTGACGCTAGTCTTCGTCCTATTTGCCTGCACCAATGCTGTCTCAGCTGGCGCTTCGACTACAATCGACACTCAAGATGCTATCGAAACAATTGGCGACGTTAAGCGCTTCCTGCGCTCGCACCAAGCCGCAGACGCTGTAGATGTTACCACTGGGGAGACGGAGGACGAAGAAAGAATCATGACCCCCAACGCCATATGACGGTTAAAACTGAAGGATATCGATCCGTTCTTAGAGAAGACGATGCGGGAAAGCATGGAGGAATGGAGCGCTGCACAGAAAGCCAAGAACACGGACATAATGCAGGAGAAGGTAGACGCCATGATCCAGACCCTGCTAATGGGCGGCGTGTCTCCCTCCAAACTCTTCAAGAGCATGAAGATTGGGAAGCTGGTCGAGAAGATGGACGAGGCGGCAAAGGAGACGTCAAGCTACAATTTTTTCAAGCTCTATGTACGAGACTTCAACGAACGAACGTTGTGAAGGCAAGTAGTGAATGGTGAGGAAGTTGAAGGTAGTCATTCCAGTTAGATACTTATGAATATGAAGAGCACCTGGTGTGAGTGGTTGTGACTATGAGGGAGACGGAAAGGTCCTGGAGAGACTCTGTGGAGTTCTCCGAGAAAGGATCATGGCCATCGTTGGTCCTCCTTTGTAACGGGGTTACACGCACAAGTGGCTACAGCCACTTGTAACTCTAACAGACACGATGTCTGTTAAAGGTTCAAACACTTCCTCGGTTTTGATGTATGATACATCAAGTGCCACATTCATTTACGACCACCACGACGGGTGGTCCATAGACATTTAGGATTCCTATTGGTTGAAAGCAGCATCTTTTAACCAATGAGCGACATGCATAGCAAAGGAATTCTGCCAACCAGCCGTTGGCAGATTCCCAACTTAGAATATTACATTTAGAGGAAGTCAGAAACATAAAACAAAAATAACAGTTCTCATTTTAACCCAAAACATTATTTGGATCGTTTATTTAGATTAATCTATACTCGGAGGCCCGAGTATAATTAACTCTAGTTTAAACTAAGCTACGCTTCCTCATACACGAGCGCACACGTGTAAGCTGTTGTAGTGAGCCAAGGTAGGCCCACTACACCTGGTAGCACTTTGTAGTCCGTCCAACGACCGACTAAGTTGAGTTCGTACGTCACCGCACGAACACGGAGCCGAGAACCTTCCCATGGATACCGAAGTGTCTATGGAAAGCTCCACGACGCCTGCAACCCATGTTGCACGCGCTGACTGTCCCCACCTGTCAGACCCAGAGTGGGAAGCCCTCCAACGACTGTCAACAGTCATTGGTGAAGCGGCTGTAGCTACGATGCTGCGTACGCTAACGCCGACAGAGCAACACGGTGTTGCTCTGGGCTTCATCATGAGGGAGCAGCAAGATGCTGCTGTTAATACCGCGGTGTCGTCGGGGACGACACCTCGCCCACAGTCGCTGAAGCTCAATGTGAGCAACTACGTCGGAAGAGAGGGTGAACCTCTCCTCCGTTGGCTTGTCGAACTCGACACTGCCATCGCGGCTCGACGTATCGTCGACCCGTTGTCGAAGGTCGCGTTCGCCATGTCATGTCTTGGCGGACGTGCAAGGAGCTGGGCGTATGGACGCCGGCTCTCCGACCCTACGTGCTTCAGCACGTACGAAGGCTTCAAGGAGGAGCTCAGACAGGCGTTTGAGCCCCCGCAGAATGAGTTCCGGTCGAGGGCAGAGTTCCTCGACCTGCAGCAGGGTAAACATGATGTTCATGCTTACGCCCAGAGAGCGCGGTACTTGGTCTCGAACATCGTGACCAACCCGATCGACGAGGCGACTAAGGTCGTCACGTTCATGAAGGGACTGAGAGATGGGCCTGTGAAGACCTATCTCTTCCGCGAGTACCCGAGTACTCTCGAAGCTGCCATCACGCTTGCGATGCAGGAAGAGTTTAGCCTGCGACAGGCTAAACTGCACGCGCATGTACCGAGGCCGCAACCGCGCCCGGTAATGAGGACGGGAGGTCCGGAACCGATGGACCTCTCGAGCGCTGCTGCCGCTGCTGGGGCCAGCAGCGGCAAGGAAGTAATGTGCGGTGCTACCGATGCGGTAGGATCGGTCACTTTGCTAGAGAGTGCACGGCACCCGTGCACCAGCAAGGTGGCTATCGCGGCGATGCTGGGCATCGTCGCAGCCAAACAAAAACGCTGGACGCCAGTAGGCGCGGGGCGCCCTACTGGTAATGCGGTTCCGCGTGTCAACCTTGGACACGCGACACTGAGGACTGCAGCCCCCAGTGAGGACCATTCTCACTGCAAGAAGCAAGATGACAAGGCTGATCTTGTCATCCTGAAGGTGAAGTCGATGAGAGCAAGCGGCTCTCGTCGTGCGTTGGTAGATTCTGGCGCGTCGAAAAACTTTGTTCGACTGCGAAGCCTATCAATGCTTGACTTCGAGGATTTAAAGATACCTCGAAGTCTGTTGGAAGTACGCTTGGCGACAGGTGTCGTCGTGAAGACCGAGAAGCGCATGGTACGCGTGCGCTTCACGTACAAGGGTCGAGCGTTCGTCGAAACCTTCATCGTCCTGGACCTGGACGATAAGTTCGACATGGTTTGGGCATGCCGTGGCTCGCACGGCATGATCCGGTAATTGATTGGGAGAAGCGCACTTTAGTGCGCTTCGGTCGCGGCGGTGGAACAGAGATCGATGGCCCTGTTGCCACCACACACGCACCAGCAGGTGCGCGCGAATCTCCAGTCGAGACAGCGCCTAATGCCGCTGTCCCGGAACGCCCAGGACGCGCAAGAAGGCGCGCGCAAGTGCAAAGAGCGTCGACATCACTGCCGACGGCTGGAAGAGAAAATGTGTCGACCTCGGAGGTCGACACCCGCTTTTCAGCGAATCAAGAGAAGTCTCCGGCCTCGAGCGGTGCGGATGACACAAGCGAGTCACACACGTCAGCCGTGGAGGCTGACGCGAACCTGATTGGATCGGTTTTGGCCTGTAATGAGAGCCAAGGTGACGTGACGCCGTCGACTCCGGGAGTCGATGGCTTGGATGAATTCTATTCGTCGGCTCGGGGAGCCGACGCACCCTCCGTAATGGGGTCTCCGCCAATGGAAGGCGTCGAGGTATTGAAGTCGCGTCGGTTCCGGGAACCGACGCTGCGAAAGACATTTCGCGTCGACTCCGGGAGTCGACGCACCCTTTGCAATGAAGGGCTCCGCCAATAACAGGCGTCGAGGTGAAGATGGCGTGTCGGTTCCGGGAACCGACGCTGCAGGCGGTGCGGACGGTTGCAAACGTTCCGCACCGGAAAAACTTGCATGCTGTCGTGCAGCCGGGCTGCACGACGAAGCGCCGGGCGACCAAGCCGGGCTTGAAGTCGCTCGCCCGCGGGATGAACCCGCCGGCGGTATTAAGAAAGAACACCCGTCCATGGCTGGGCCTGGACGAGGTCAAGGACCATGCGGAGCCGGGCTCCGCAAGTCAAGAAGACGGCGCATGCGAAGGTCGCTGCGCAAGTCTCGGCCCGGGGCCGAGACGCTACAAGAGATGTCTGCCGGGCAGACGAAGGCTGAAAAGCCGAACGTCGAGACGTTGAACGTCTTGACGCGTACCTGTGCCGGGTTCCGGCACAGGGAGATGACCCTCGCTAATCCTCCGACGCAAGCGTCAGAGTTGACTTCACTTCCAGTCATGAGCTGGAAGCGCTTCGCGCGTGACTTGCACGATGGACGCATCGAGCAAATATGCATTCTCTCGGACGCCGAGAGAACGAAGAGCGAGAATGAGGAACTGAGGCAGTTCTTCATGGAGAGCACCACTGAGAGTGAAGACACTCTCAGTGCCAAGACGAAGAAAGAACGCTTTGAAGAACAGAGCTGGGACTCGCTGAAGGCGAGTCCCTACTATGAGATTCTACGGGAGTACGCGGACGTACTTCCGGAAGAGATCCTGCGGAGCTTCCGCAGGACAAGGGCATTCAGCACGAGATTGATCTCGTGCCGGGCACGAAATACTGTGTCACGCGGCAGTGGCCACTGCCGCGAGAACAAGTCAAGGCGATCGACGACTTCTTCGAAAGTCGTCGCAAAGCTGGACAAGTGCGGGAATCGAAATCCCGCACAGTGCTCCGACGTTCTGTGTCAAGAAGCCACAGGGCGGCTGGCGCATCGTTCACGCGTACAACAAGCTGAACGATGCGACGATACCGGCGCAGACACCGATACCGCGAAAAGATGTTATCATCGATTCGATGGCCAGGAGCACTGTCTACAGTGCTCTTGATCTGCGCGATGGGTTCTATCAGATCCTAATGCGTGAGAGCGATATCCCTCTCACGGCTGTGAGCACGCCGAGTGGCATGCTCTGGGAGTGGCTAGTGATGCCGCAGGGTCTGAAGAACGCCCTGCGACCTTCAACAGGTGCGTGACGCACTTGTTGCGCTCGGTGCGCGACTTCGCACCGAGCTACTTCGATGACGTGTTCGTCCACAGCCGTGCTGCGGACGGGATGAGCGACGTTGAGATGCACAAGGTGCATCTCCGGAAGCTGCTTGCGCTCATGCGCAAGCACAAGCTCTACGCAAACCTGAAGAAGTGCATCTTCGGGGCGAGCGAGATACCCGTGCTCGGGTGTCTCGTTGGGAAGAACGGTGTCCGCCCTGACCCTGAAAAGGTCAGAGTGATCAATGAGTGGCCGACGCCGACGAGTGTCAAGGAACTGCGGCAGTTCCTTGTTTGGCCACGTACTTGTGCAAGTACGTGAAGAACTACGCGGGCACGATACGCCCGCTGTCACAGCTCCTGAAGAAGGATGCCGAGTGGAATTGGACTGCTGACTGTCAGCAGGCCTTCGATGCAGTCAAGCGGGGCTTGACTGAGGCGCCGATCTTGGCGGTGGCCGACCAAGATCGCCCATTCCACGTTGTGTGTGACGCATCCGATTTCGCGATCGGATGTGCGTTGATGCAGCACGATCACGAGGGCCGTGATCGTGTCGTCTACTATCAGTCGCGTCAGCTGAAGCCAGCTGAGCGCAATTACCCGGTGCATGACAAGGAGCTCCTTGCCATGAAGTATGCACTTGCGAAGTTCCGAGTGTATCTCCTCGGAAGTAAACCGTTCGTGGTCTATACAGACCACGCGTCGCTGCGGACGGCTGTCAAGTCGCCACACATCTCGCAAACGTATGGCGAGATGGCTTTCGTTCTTTGCGGAATACCACTTCCGGGTTGAGTACAAACCCGGAAGGCTCAATGTGGTGGCCGACGCGTTAGCGCGTCGACCTGACTACGCTACGAATGAAGTCGACGTCAATGCCATTGACGCCATGCGATCGAGCACTCCCACGTCGTCGCTCCTCGACGACGTGAAGGCCGCGTACGTGCACGACGCGGACGCGAAGCTCTTGCTGGCCTATGGCTCAGTGCCTTCTGACGAAGCTCGTCAGAAGTTGCCAAGACATCTTCATGCTCGTGCACACCGTTACCGGGTGCACGAGGGGTTGCTACTCTACAGCGCAGTCAACGACAACGCGAACCGTGTTGTCGTGCCGAATGACCATGACCTGCGACTCAGGATCATGTATGAGTATCACGATGCACCGGCTGCGGGGCATCCGGGCCGTGAGAAGACATACCTTCTTCTCACGCGAGACTTCTACTGGGCCCACCAGTATAAATGGGTGCGCAAGTACGTCCGTGCTTGCGAGGTGTGTCAACGTGTGAAGCCTGCGCCGTTCGCGCAGGCTCCTTTGCAGTCACTACCAACTCCGTCGGAGTGTTGGCAGTCCATGTCTTTGGACTTTGTGTTTGGTCTTCCCCCGGATAGCCAGGGAACACGGGCGTTGTGGTCGTTGTTGACCGCTTCAGCAAGATGGTACATCTTGCTGCAGTACCCGCCGAAGTGACTGCGAAACAGACGGCACGTCTGTTCGTTGACATGGTGTTCAAACACCATGGCATGCCGATGGACATCGTGTCCGATCGAGACCCGCGTTTCACAGCGCACCTGTGGCAAGAAGTGTTTACACTTCTTGGGAGCCAACTTTCAATGTCGACTGCGGACCATCCGCAGACGGATGGGCAGACCGAGCGCGTGAATCGCGTGCTCGTCGACATACTCAAGAGCTACGCTCACTCGTTCCAACACTGGAGCGAGTGTCTGTCGATGGCAGAGTTCGCCATCAACAACTCGGTGCATGCCTCGACCGGGCATACACCGTTCTACGTGAATGCAATGCGTCACCCGCGCCTCCCGAGCCTGCTCGGGATGGTGACTCCTTCCTTAAGTGGGGAGGATCTACGGCCGCAACACAGCAGCCGCAGAATGCCGCTGCCACTTGCACAGTGTCAGCCGCGATAACGCGCAAGATGAAGAAGAACGCGTCTGTGCAGGGCACAGACGCCGCGACGAACAAGAAGAAGGAGAACGCGTCTGTGCAGGGCACAGACGCCACGAAGAACAAGAAGAAGAAGAACGCGTCTGTGCAGGGCACAGACGCCACGAAGAACAAGAACAACGCGTCTGTGCGGGGCACAGACACAATGACCACTAGTGAGGACGAGCTGAACAAGTTCAGCTCGGATGCAATCAACTTCGTGCAGCGCAGACAAGCCGTCATTCGGTTTGTCCAAGACGCTATTGCAGCTTCTGTCGATCGACAGAAGCTGAATGCAGATAACGTTGGCAGGGGCAACACAAATGAATTCAAGAAGGGTTCATTGGTTTTGTTAGCTTCTCAAAACCTGCCTAAACATGCAGTTTCCGACTTCGGGGCGAGTAAGCTCGCTCCGCGCTTCATTGGGCCGTTCACAGTGTTGGCACGGCATGGGAACGCTTACACGCCAGACATTCCGTCTAGCATGCGCCTCCACCCGACCTTTACGTCGGGCGGCTGAAGCCATACCGGCAGCACGAGCCAGCTAGCTCGGCCGGCGCGAAGCGGAACCCGAACCTTTCTCCAGCGCGTCAACGCGCTGGACCAAGCGCACGACGCGACCCCCAACGTCGACGGAGACGTCCGACGCGGTCTGCGCGGCCTGAGCGACTTGAGCCCTCAGGTTCGCAATCTCTTGCCTCAGAGCAGCGAAGTCACTGCTCTGAAGACGCTCCACAGCGGCGACTCGGTCTTCGAGAGACGGAGGCCCAAAGTCAACCCCAGGTTGACCGTACCCGGGGCGTGTTCCCACCACCGCCGCCTCCGATCCGTGACGCCCACGGCTCAACACGTTGGATTGTTGAGCGTATTGTCGACCATAGTATCCCGAAAACGAACCGTCATCCGGTTCGTTATCGTATTCGTTGGAGAGGGTTTCCGCCCCACCAAGATACATGGGAGCCGCGGAACGTCCTGCTGCAGGACGTTCCGGAAATGGTGAGGGCGTACGAAGCCCACCACGCACTGCCGGCGCGAAGGTAGTGCGAGCGCTGTGGTCACCCCCAGCGCTCGAAGCACCACGCTCGTCGCGTTCCTCGCGTGCCATGAACTTGGCACGGAGATCCTTGAGACTCGCAGGTACACGAATCGACGTGTACCCGTTTAGGTCGCGGTCGCTCAAGCGCGCCGCACCCGGAAGACACAACGAGCACTGCTGGCCTTCGGGCACAGCGCACGGAACTCCAGCATCCACAGAAGATCTGTGGAGCTGCTCCAATCTCCCACGCGTCGAGAACGTCTCGAAGCGCTCACGGGCATGCTTAACCCGCTCGCGGTAAGCTGCCGGATTCTTGTTGAAGTTATCAACAAAGGCATTCCAACTTTGACAAAGTGCCTGCCATTCGGGCACTTTGCTGCGAGAAGAGGTCTTCTTGCTGGAGTAATATCGGAGCTCATGGAAGAGTCCGATATAGTAGTCGCGCCTTTGATCCGTCATCGGATCAAAGTGCTGGCCCTCCGCCACCTCATCGTCCTCGATCGCGCTGCATACGTACAGCGGGATAGTGTTCGGGGCACCGAGTTGCCCACCCGCGCCGCGATGTCTGCCGCGGACGGCATCCATGGATCACGCGCTGCATGAGCAGCGCGTGGAGAGCTTGAAGGCGCCGCATCGCGCGGCGAGCTCAAGGCTCCAGCAGCAGAGAGCGGAGTCTCCTTTGCGCTACGCGAACGCTTCGAACTCGAAGCGTCCGAGTCGTCTTCTTCACGAGGGCGTCTCGACCCGGCGTGCGGGTCGAGACTGTCGCTGTCGATTGACTCCTTGCGCCTGCTGGGGGAGGCATCGCCCTCCTCCATGTCCACGTCGTCCTCGCTATAGTCAACGACATCGTTGACTATCGAAGAGCCCTGAAGGACGATCTTCGGCTCCGCCGCGGCCTTAGCAGCGCGAGCGTCCTGCTTCGCCTGCTGCCGCTCGTGGTACTCGGGGACAGAGAGATTCTCTGTCCCAGCGGCGGTCTTCTTCGGCGAGCTCATTGCGGAATGAGCTCGAGTTTTCCTTCTCCCAACGTGAAGAATTGACGAGTGGTCAATTGCCTGATTGACGTGCCGTGACCGGCGCGTCTAACCTTAAGGGGGGGATGGTGTAACGGGGTTACACGCACAAGTGGCTACAGCCACTTGTAACTCTAACAGACACGATGTCTGTTAAAGGTTCAAACACTTCCTCGGTTTTGATGTATGATACATCAAGTGCCACATTCATTTACGACCACCACGACGGGTGGTCCATAGACATTTAGGATTCCTATCCTAAACGGGGTTACACGCACAAGTGGCTACAGCCACTTGTAACTCTAACAGACACGATGTCTGTTAAAGGTTCAAACACTTCCTCGGTTTTGATGTATGATACATCAAGTGCCACTCTGGTTCACTATCTAGCATAGTGAACCCTAGTCATATGCATAATCTGTGGCTCTGAAGCCATGTACTGATTCTCCTACTGAAATAGGTTAGACAGTGTGCACCACACAAAGCAAAGCAGCATCTTTTAACCAATGAGCGACATGCATAGCAAAGGAATTCTGCCAACCAGCCGTTGGCAGATTCCCAACTTAGAATATTACATTTAGAGGAAGTCAGAAACATAAAACAAAAATAACAGTTCTCATTTTAACCCAAAACATTATTTGGATCGTTTATTTAGATTAATCTATACTCGGAGGCCCGAGTATAATTAACTCTAGTTTAAACTAAGCTACGCTTCCTCATACACGAGCGCACACGTGTAAGCTGTTGTAGTGAGCCAAGGTAGGCCCACTACATCCTTCGCTCGCTGGTGCGAGCCGAAGTAGTCACTGAGAACCGTAAGGGGGTTTTGGCCGCGGCCTTCCCCGATGCAACACAACTCGGCTCACTTTCGAATTCTCTAACTACATCGCACTCCAGTGTGTCTACAATCTACTGCACTTCGCTGCGCCGCGCAACTACAAGCCCTACTCTGGTGACGAGCGAGGGCAAGACTCTCGTAGGTTACTGAGCCCAAACACGTGGAGGGGCCGACTGACGCGGAAGTGGCGGATTGTCCTACGCTGGATTGGGGAGACGTGCATTGTCGATACGCCGCTGGTAAGGCCCGCAAGGACAACAGGGTCAACAAGTACAGCAAGGCTAGCAAGCAGCTGGCCAACAGCAGCCGAACCAGCAGCAAGTGGCGACTGGGGAACTGGTGGTGGAGCGACTACGCGGCGAGTATGCGGGTCGAAACCGCCCAAGTTCACCGAAGACGGAGGCTTCGACCTGTACCAGGCCCAAGTAGAGGGCTACCTCGTCCAGCACGGCTGCTGGGATGTTGTCGCCGGCAACGCCGTGGCTAATCCGGCCGACCCTCAGTGGGTGGAGCGCAACCAATTCGCTCGCTACGCGTTGCTGTTCGGCATGCTGCCGAAGGACTCGAAGAAGGTGTGCAAGATGGCGACTGCGCGCGAAATGTGGACTGCGTTTGAACAAGACAAAACGAAGCGCGCGTACGCCAGTGAGATCCGACTTCGACGTGACTTGTATGCTACAAATTTCCAACCTGGTGAAGGCATGGAGGCTTACCTGGATAGGCTCGAAGGTATGCGCCGGCAACTTGCAAACATGAACGCAGTGATTTCGGATGCAGACATGGTGAATATTGTGCTGCAAGGAGTTGTCGATAGCCACCGCAATGTAGTTCGACTGTTCAACCGGAACAACACTGGCGTAGCACCTGATCTCGCTACTGTTGTGAACGTCCTGCGGGGCGAAGATGAGACTGACAAGGCCTGCGCCGCTGAAGCACCTGTCAAAGAGCAAGCTGCACTAGCGACGAAGGTGATGGCGCAGCGCCTGGCCCCACTGAATCCCAAGAAGAGATTTAAGAAGAGAGGAGGAAGTGGGAAGAACGTGAACGACGAGACTCGCAAGTGTTTCTTCTGTAAGAAGAAAGGTCATCTTCGTGCAGACTGCTATGGCTGGAAGGCACTCCAAACGAAGAAGGGCAATGAATCCGATGCGAGTGACTGTATGGGGAAGCGAGCGACGCCACTGAAGCTAGTGTGGTCTGGAGAGCTCGGTGACTTCAACAACCAGCCCGTACCGATACGCATGGCGTGGGGGCAGGACGATCATATGCCTGCCGTGAACCCGGTGCATGACTGGATGTTGGACGGAGGCACCGGGGCGCATGTGTGCGTCAATGCAAACTCGTTCACCAAGTTAGTCAAAGACCCGTTGTTGACTATCGACTGGCAAGGAGGGCTGGACACCAACGAACGATCGGGGCTGATTGTGTTGGAGGTGGCGAACGGAAAGACCCTTGAGCTGCACGGAGTCCGCTATGCACCTGGTGGAGTGACGAACCTGATAAGCCAGAGACTGCTTGAGCGGACGGGTTGGAAGCCGTCTTACTTCGACACAAATGATGAGCGTCAGCGTAGCAAGTACTTTGACAAGAATGACATCCGTCTGGAGTTCAAGAAGAGATCCGATGGGTTTTACTGGATGATAGCAAGTCCAGTGTTGAAGCTCTCGGTGATGGCAGCTCAGTCTGTAGAGACTTTGGAGAGCAATGTCGTGATGAGATGGCACTTGAAGCTAGCACACCTGAACGAAGCCGCCATAAATAAGATGGTGAAAGAAGGGCTGGCCGACGGCATGGACGGACTTACGTTGGACTCCTTCAAGAAGACGCCGCTGAGGTGCATCGCTTGCGAGGGAGCCAAGTCCAAGCGAATGGCTTTCAAGCGCCAAGAGGGCAAACGTGCTACTGAATGCTGTGCCCGATTGATGTCGGACGTCTGTTATGTAGGCATCACCACCCCGGGAGGTGCTAGGTACTTCCAATTGGTGCAGGATGAGGCGTCGCGCTTCAAATGGGTCTTCCTACTGCAGAAGAAAAGCGAGGCAGCTGGAAACGTGATGACCCTGGTGCGTCAACTGGAAAAGGACTTCAAAGTGAAGATGTTCTCGTCCGACCAAGGCGGGGAGTTCCTCAACTCAAAAATTGACTGAGTTCCTCTCCGAGCATGGAATTCGCTTGCTTACCACGAACGCCTACACGCCAGAGGAGAATTGCTTAGTGGAAAAGCTGAATGGCAACTACTGAGCAAGGTTCGTGCGATCCGCGATGCAGCGAATCTACCAGCGTGTTTGTGTGTGGGGAGATCCTTCACTACGTAGTGTATGTCGACAACCTGAGTGTCACGAAAGCGCTGGGAGACATGACGCCGCAGCAGAAGCTCTGGAACCGCAAGCCGGACCTGAAGAATTTGAAGGTATGTGGTTGCGTGGCCTACTACCACGTACCGAAGGTGAAGCAGAGCAACAAGCTGGAAATGCGGGCCAAGCCTGCAGTATTCCTCGGCATTGCAGAATCGACATTGGGTTACCGCCTCCTTGATCTCGAGACTGGCAACATGATACAGCAGCGATCAGTTCATTTCCGAGAAGATGTAGCCGTGGGGGGGGGGGGGGGGGGGTGATTTCATGGAGAAGTTGATGGCCAAGCGATACTACGGAAAACGTACAGTAATGCCTACTGAGATCCCGTATGTCCTCCTCCCTGTGAAGCAAGTTGCTGTCGTTGACGACGTTCGACCTACTCCTGAGCTCGATGATGAAGGAAAACAGTGTCTTGATCAGGATGAAGATGTGAGTATGAGCAGCAGCGATGAAAGTGACTGGGAAATAATCGAGGAGTTTGAGCCTGACGAGAGCCACGGTGGAGCATGTGGAGCAACGACAGCTCGAGTGGGGACGACAGCGACTGCAGCAGAAAATGCGAGTGCAAATGTGGGCTCGCAGACTGCCGGAACCAGTGGGAGTGTGGATGTCAGTGGACTGGGATCAGCATCGCCAGCGGTGGCATGCGCTTCTGGAGCGCAGATTGGGTCGAATGCAGCGAGCAATGCACCGCCCACAAGGACCAGTACCGGTCATTCTCCTCGTGCTCAAGCTACTCCTACTGTGCGCCGATCTGGACGTCAACGTCGGCCGAACAGCAAATTCAATCCGAGCACGTGGCTGATGACTTTCACTTTGATGCAGTGCATGTTGATCGGAGTGGTGAATGACATTCTAAACCCCACGACGAGGACGGAAGCACTGGCGTCTGAGCATGCCGACGGGTGGAGCGCAGCGATGGACGCGGAGTACGCAGCACTGATTGCGAACGGAACATGGGAGCTGGTGGCACGGCCAAAACCGATGAAGGGGCGACGCAAGCCGAACATTCTTACTTCTGTTTGGGTCTTAGTCGCGAAACGAAACGAGCGGGGAGAAGTCGAGAGATTGAAGGCAAGGTTGGCGATACGAGGCTTTATGCAGAAGTTTGGTATAGACTATCTCGGCACCTACTCTCCTGTCGTTCGCATTGAGTCTGTTCGACTTGTCATGCTGATAGCGATGTTCCTTGGACTGGAGTGCACGCATGTCGATTTCGTCACGGCTTTCCTCAACGGTGACCTGGTGGACGTTGTCATCTACATGGAGCAGCCGGAAGGCTATGAGGACGGAACGGATCGTGTCTGTCGACTGCGTAAGGGGCTCTATGGATTGAAGCAGGCTTCGAAGATCTGGAACGACACACTGCACAAGGTTCTAGTTGAACTTGGTTTCGTGCAGTGCACGTATGATGCAGGGGTGTACTGGAGACGCCGCAGTGGACATGCGGTGTTTCTTACTGGACATCGTGATGGCTGGAACTGCTGCTGAGGTCCGAGATGTGATCATGGAACTGGGGCGCCGGTTCAAGCTGAAGAACCTCGGACGAGTGCGCCACCTTCTTGGAATGGAGGTTAACTACATGTCGCATGTTGTGCTTCTTGCAGACGGCCTACATTGAACGACTCGCTGAAAAGTTTGGATTGGCATCTGCGAGACCTGCGCGGTCCCCCCAGTTTCATCATGAGAAGACGCTGAAGATCGAGACGGACGAGTCCAAGATCAACGACCCAAACTTGCCATACAGGGAGATCGTGGGCTCTCTCCAATATCTAGTTGCCTGCACCCGCCCAGACCTTGCGAATGCAGTGAGAACGCTAGGCCGATACATGGGTGCTTATACGGTGGAGAACTATCGTGCTGCTCAGCGCGTGGTGCGCTACGCGCTTGCTACCAAGCGCATGGGTCTGGTGTACAGGGCGACACCTGAACTTCCTATGTTGGATGCCTACTGTGACGCTGACCACCAGTCGTGCCCGGAGACGAGCAGATCTGTGACGGGCTACTTACTGCGTTTGCACGGCAACATGTGGATGTGGAAGAGCCACAGTCAGCGACGTGTGACAGAAGACACTTGCGGATCTGAGCTCGTGGCGTGCTGTGAGTGCTGCAAGATGGTGGTGTGGGCTCGTGAGCTGCTCATTGAGCTGGACTTTGGTGGCAAGGACTTGCAAGTGCCTCTACGGTGCGACAACCAGAGTGCGATCGCAGTAGTGGCCAGCAATGGCAACACTTCGAGGGTCCGTCACATGGCGAAGCATGCGCGCTTCATCAACGAGTATGTCCAAGAGGAGGAGGCGGAGGTGACGTACGTGCCGACCGCCGACAACTTCGCGGACGTGTTCCCGAAGGCGTTGGGCCCCGCTGAGTTCGTGCGTCAACGGAGCCGACTGAACGTGGAAGACGTTCCTGATGCGTGGGTGATGGTTGTCGGTATTTCCAACAAGCGAAGCGAGGTGGAAATTAAGTTTTCCTGCACAAGAGAAGAAAGCGACGTTGACACAACCTGGAGCCCAGTCATGGTTCTCAATCGGCTGCATCAAGTCCAGCGACCCGCTCATCCTGGAGACCCATGGCTATGATTAGGATAGACTGTCCGATAAGCGGTTTTCACCCGGGGGCCCGAGGAACCCTTCGGTTCTGAGGACCCAGCGGTTTTTGCTCCGCCACATCGCACAGAGTAGTTATAGATAGGTAGTCGTTCTTGATCGTCTCGGCCGGCCAGTCGCGCTTTCACCTGCTCGGACACAAGCGGCATTCCGACGGCCAAGACACAAGCGCTGCGGCTCGAGCAATCGCCCGCGCTTCGATTCGCCACACTTCGCCGTCAACGGCCATCGACCTCTCGCCCTTTATCTGGGGGCTGCTCGAAGCCAATGCCCGCCTCCGACGAATGCGCCGACTCCATCTCTCAAGCATTTAATGCAGATAAGTACCATTTTATGGTATAGCGTCACCTGTGGTGTGCGTTTAGTATGCTTTGTCGACAGAGCCCACTCTACTGTCAACCTCTCCCTCACGCCGCGGCCACTTCAGCAACGAGCATTCAGCCAACTACTCGCCCATGCTGCAGTGTTGCGCTCATCTCGCCGATCTCTCGCTCCAAGTAGCAGAATCGCGCTTCCCACGGCCACTCGCTCAAGGCCTACGTCCTTGCAGGGGCCATTCAGCTCTTGCTCGAAGGCATCGCACGGCAAGCGGGGAGACGGTCGGCAGTCCGAGATCGTGGCGGTCAATCTGCCTGCTATGCGTCGTCACCGTGACGCGCTGAGCTCAATCACGCTCAGACAAAACGACCAGCATACTCTCACAAATCAATGATTATGCTGTTACAGGTTCCAAGGGCACCGGTGGTCGTCCCCGATCAACTCGGCATCATTTGGGGGCTGCCTCATCTCGGCTCATTACATGACCCTCACCGAGGCTCGCATCATTAATCAAGAACGACTACCTTTGCCCCAACGTGCTTTCGTATCACAGGAAGGAAAAGGCTGTTGCTGACACGGAGGCTGGCGTTGCGTCGAACGCAGATGAGGACTTTGAGATGCTCGAGGCCTAAGCCTACGGACTTCGAGGGGAAGGGCAAGTTGACACGCGAGTGATTGCGTGCTGCATGGATGCATGTCTGTATTTGATCAAGTATCGAACAAGAAATGAAGCTCACTTTCGAATTCTCTAACTACATCGCACTCCAGTGTGTCTACAATCTACTACACTTCGCTGCGCCGCGCAACTACAAGCCCTACTCTGGTGACGGCGAGGGCAAGACTCTCGTACTATGAGAGAGTCTACATCAATGCCCTACACGCATAGTGAGGGCAGATGTCAATACAAAAACGCGGTGCGTTATACGAAGCATGGCTTGCCCAATGTGCAACTTTGATCGAAAGACACCTTTGAGCACCCTCAAACAACTTATTACGGATGGCCAGTGTAGTATATATTTTACTTATAACCCGTGGGGACCTGCAGTATAAACTTTCACTTTGAGTGTAGTACTACGTAGTGGACAGTC
Organism: Phytophthora melonis; assembly: GCA_024211575.1. Classification (NCBI taxonomy): domain Eukaryota; phylum Oomycota; class Peronosporomycetes; order Peronosporales; family Peronosporaceae; genus Phytophthora; species Phytophthora melonis. The sequence continues at coordinate 2,029,916 of JAMXKT010000037.1, read as the reverse complement.
GCTCTCGCCACCATTTCCTATTAAAAAAACGACTGCCCCCTACCCAGGAAAAGAAATACCGAGCTACAGCACCAAATGGATGTTTCTTCAGGTTAAACAGCCTAATGCGTTTTCGAGCATGCAACGAGCCATCACAAAGTCAGCAGCAAGTTTACGTCGCTGCCACGATCGCATTTAACACATATTTCAAGGTCTCTTGATCCATATTATCCACTTAGCCGCTGCTGCGAGCCAAGACCAAGCTGCCATCTTGGTAAACTACTAGCGTACTCCCTATACACTAACTGTAGAGTCAGCTGTACGTGTAAATAACAGTTAGTTAGTGTCTAGTAAATTTTGCTTACATGTATTTGCCGAACGAGTATCACTGTTTTTTACACAAACATGGAAATTGCTCGAGATTTTTATACTTCAATAACTCTATCAACGCCGTCCCGATCCTTCTGGTTTTTATATTTTAAGAGATAAGACGCTTTTGATTCGGTATTGACTGTAAATAAGTAAATGGGTAGGGTGGAAAAGACTGGGTCCGTCGCACTCCGATCGAGATGATCGATGAATTTGAAGACACAGAGCTGAATTCGGCCTGGCCCGAATATATTTCGCTTGAGAAGACGGGTCTCAAGGACGCAGAGTGTTTAGAGGGTTTAGATATCTTCAGTAGGTAATAATGCATTAAGTGTACGGTTAATATATACTTCAATAATCATCATTATTCGCTTGCTACTAACTTGTCAACTAACAGTCAGCAAACGTACAGTTAACAGTGAGTTAGTGTCTAGTAAATTTCACTAACAGCAAAACTACAAATAAATTACCTACTTGAGAATGTAGAAGCTCTCACTAGTGTTCGACTTTTTATATCAGGATAGACTTTTTGTTAGAAGAATGTTTACTATAAGAACTGCGCAAAATCTAACACACAACACGGACAACCGCAAAGGATAGCAAGGATGTTGCACAACAAGCACTATCGGTTAGTTCACAGGGTTTATAATGCAGCGACTGTGCAGCTTATTGCGTAGGACGCTTAAATGCTTCGCCAGCCTTGGTGAAACGATGTCGACACTATTCGGCTGATCGCATTCGCAACTTCAACGAGTACCTAGTAAAAGCAGCAGAGACAACTATACCAGTATGCGCTTCTCCACCTATGGAAATCGAAGATAAGTCACGCGAGATACCGGAGAGCCAGCGAAACAAAAATCTTGCGAATGACCTGCTCGTCGAGATCGGCAGTCGTGCGCCTTGACACCGGCGTCGTATCACACGCTCGTTTCAAGCTTGGCTCCGATACATCTGCGGCAGTGCTAGCGTACTAAGAAATGCAGCTTTGGACTCCGGTGGCAGCGGCTTGCCGAGCCGATAAAGAATCTCGTTGTGCTGCTTGTGGAAGCTGCATTCACAGTTAAAGTGCATCAGAGGAGCTACAATGTCCAGATGCTCGAGTGTAACGGGGTTACACGCACAAGTGGCTACAGCCACTTGTAACTCTAACAGACGCGATGTCTGTTAAAGGTTCGAACACTTCCTCGGCCTTGATGTACGTTACATCAAGTGCCACATTCATTTACGATCACCACGACGGGTGGTCCATAGACATTTAGGATTCCTATTGGTTGAAAGCAGCATCTTTTAACCAATGAGCGACATGCATAGCAAAGGAATTCTGCCAACCAGCCGTTGGCAGATTCCCAACTTAGAATATTACATTTAGAGGAAGTCAGAAACATAAAACAAAAATAACAGTTCTCATTTTAACCCAAAAACATTATTTGGATCGTTTATTTAGATTAATCTATACTCGGAGGCCCGAGTATAATTAACTCTAGTTTAAACTAAGCTACGCTTCCTCATACACGAGCGCACACGTGTAAGCTGTTGTAGTGAGCCAAGGTAGGCCCACTACACCTGGTAGCACTTTGTAGTCCGTCCAACGACCGACTAAGTTGAGTTCGTACGTCACCGCACGAACACGGAGCCGAGAACCTTCCCATGGATACCGAAGTGTCTATGGAAAGCTCCACGACGCCTGCAACCCATGTTGCACGCGCTGACTGTCCCCACCTGTCAGACCCAGAGTGGGAAGCCCTCCAACGACTGTCAACAGTCATTTGTGAGGCGGCTGTAGCTACGATGCTGCGTACGCTAACGCCGACAGAGCAACACGGTGTTGCTCTGGGCTTCATCATGAGGGAGCAGCGAGATGCTGCTGCCAATACCGCGGTGTCGTCGGGGACGACACCTCGCCCACAGTCGCTGAAGCTCAATGTGAGCAACTACGTCGGAAGAGAGGGTGAACCTCTCCTCCGTTGGCTTGTCGAACTCGACACTGCCATCGCGGCTCGACGTATCGTCGACCCGTTGTCGAAGGTCGCGTTCGCCATGTCATGTCTTGGCGGACGTGCAAGGAGCTGGGCGTATGGACGCCGGCTCTCCGACCCTACGTGCTTCAGCACGTACGAAGACTTCAAGGAGGAGCTCAGACAGGCGTTTGAGCCCCCGCAGAATGAGTACCGGTCGAGGGCAGAGTTCCTCGACCTGCAGCAGGGTAAGCATGATGTTCATGCTTACGCCCAGAGAGCGCGGTACTTGGTCTCGAACATCATGACCAACCCGATCGACGAGGCGACTAAGGTCGTCACGTTCATGAAGGGACTGAGAGATGGGCCTGTGAAGACCTATCTCTTCCGCGAGTACCCGAGTACTCTCGAAGCTGCCATCACGCTTGCGATGCAGGAAGAGTTTAGCCTGCGACAGGCTAAACTGCACGCGCATGTACCGAGGCCGCAACCGCGCCCGGTAATGAGGACGGGAGGTCCGGAACCGATGGACCTCTCGAGCGCTGCCGCTGCTGGGGGCCAGCAGCGGCAAGGAAGTAATGTGCGGTGCTACCGATGCGGTAGGATCGGTCACTTTGCTAGAGAGTGCACGGCACCCGTGCACCAGCAAGGTGGCTATCGCGGCGATGCTGGGCATCGTCGCAGCCAAACAAAAACGCTGGACGCCAGTAGGCGCGGGGCGCCCTACTGGTAATGCGGTTCCGCGTGTCAACCTTGGACACGCGACACTGAGGACTGCAGCCCCCAGTGAGGACCATTCTCACTGCAAGAAGCAAGATGACAAGGCTGATCTTGTCATCCTGAAGGTGAAGTCGATGAGAGCAAGCGGCTCTCGTCGTGCGTTGGTAGATTCTGGCGCGTCGAAGAACTTTATTCGACTGCGAAGTCTATCAATGCTTGACTTCGAGGATTTAAAGATACCTCGAAGTATGTTGGAAGTACGCTTGGCGACAGGTGTCGTCGTGAAGACCGAGAAGCGCATGGTACGCGTGCGCTTCACGTACAAGGGTCGAGTGTTCGTCGAAACCTTCATCGTCCTGGACCTGGACGATAAGTTCGACATGGTATTGGGCATGCCGTGGCTCGCACGGCATGATCCGGTAATCGATTGGGAGAAGCGCACTCTCGTGCGCTTCGGTCGCGACGGTGGAACAGAGAGCGATGGCCCTGTTTCCACCACACACGCACCAGTAGGTGCGCGCGAATCTCTAGTCGAGACAGCCCCTAATGCCGCTGTCCCGGAACGCCCTGGACGCGCACGGGCGCGCGCGCGAGAACAGATAGCGTCGGCGTCGCCGCCGACGGCTAGTGAAGAAAATGTGTTGACTTCGGAAGTCAACACCCGCTTTCAGCGAATCAAAATAAGTCTCCGGCCTCGAGCGGCGCGGATGGCACAAGCGAGTCACGCGCGTCAGCCGTGGAGGCTGACGCGAACCTGATTGGATCGGTTTTGGCCCGTAATGGGAGCCAAGGTGACGTGACGCCGTCGACTCCGGGAGTCGATGGCTTGGATGAATTCTATTCGTCGGCTCGGGAGCCGACGCACCCTTGTAATTGGGACTCCGCCAATAACAGGCGTCGAGGTGATGATGGCGTGTCGGTTCCGGGAACCGACGCTGCAAGCGGTGCGGACGGTTGCAAACGTCCCGCACCGGAAAAACTGCATGCTGTCGTGCAGCCGGGCTGCACGACGAAGCGCCGCGCGACCAAGCCGGGCTTGAAGTCGCTCGCCCGCGGGAGGTACCCGCCGGCGGAATAAAGAACAACACCCGTCCACGGCTGGGCCTGGACGAGGTCAGAGATCATGCGGAGCCGGGCTCCGCAAGACAAGAAGACGGCGCATGCGAAGGTCGCTGCGCAAGTCTCGGCCCGGGGCCGAGACGCTACAAGACATGTCTGCCGGGCAGACGAAGGCTGAGAAGCCGAACGTCGAGACGTTGAACGTCTTGACGCGTACCTGTGCTGGGTTCCGGCACAGGGAGATGACCCTCGCTAATCCTCCGACGCAAGCGTCAGAGTTGACTTCGCTTCCAGTCATGAGCTGGAAGCGCTTCGCGCGTGACTTGCACGATGGACGCATCGAGCAAATATGCATTCTCTCGGACGTCGAGAGAACGAAGAGCGAGAATGAGGAACTGAGGCAGTTCTTCATGGAGAGCACCACTGAGAGTGAAGACACTCTCAGTGCCAAGACGAAGAAGGAACGCTTTGAAGAGCAGAGCTGGGACTCGCTGAAGGCGAGTCCCTACTACGAGATTCTACGGGACGTACTTCCGGAAGAGATCCCTGCGGAGCTTCCGCAGGAAAAGGGCATTCAGCACGAGATTGATCTCGTGCCGGGCACGAAATACTGTGTCACGCGGCAGTGGCCACTGCCGCGAGAGCAAGTCAAGGCGATCGACGACTTCTTCGAAAGTCGTCGCAAAGCTGGACAAGTGCGGGAATCGAAATCCCCGCACAGTGCTCCGACGTTCTGTGTCAAGAAGCCACAGGGCGGCTGGCGCATCGTTCATGCGTACAACAAGCTGAACGATGCGACGATACCGGCGCAGACACCGATACCGCGAAAGATGTTATCATCGATTCGATGGCCAGGAGCACTGTCTACAGTGCTCTTGATCTGCGCGATGGGTTCTATCAGATCCTAATGCGTGAGAGCGATATCCCTCTCACGGCTGTGAGCACGCCGAGTGGCATGCTCTGGGAGTGGCTAGTGATGCCGCAGGGTCTGAAGAACGCCCCTGCGACCTTCAACAGGTGCGTGACGCACTTGTTGCGCTCGGTGCGCGACTTCGCACCGAGCTACTTCGATGACGTGTTCGTCCACAGCCGTGCTGCGGACGGGATGAGCGACATTGAGATGCACAAGGTGCATCTCCGGAAGCTGCTTGCGCTTATGCGCAAGCACAAGCTCTATGCGAACCTGAAGAAGTGCATCTTCGGGGCGAGCGAGATACCCGTGCTCAGGTGTCTCGTTGGGAAGAACGGTGTCCGCCCTGACCCTGAAAGGTCAGAGTGATCAATGAGTGGCCGGCGCCGACGAGTGTCAAGGAACTGCGGCAGTTCCTTGGCAGCCACGTACTTGTGCAAGTACGTGAAGGACTACGCGGGCACGATACGCCCGCTGTCACAGCTCCTGAAGAAGGATGCCGAGTGGACTTGGACTGTTGACTGTCAGCAGGCCTTCGATGCAGTCACGTAGGGCTTGACTGAGGCGCCGATCTTGGCGGTGGCCGACCAAGATCGCCCATTCCACGTTGTGTGTGACGCATCCGATTTCGCGATCGGATGTGCGTTGATGCAGCACGATCACGAGGGCCGTGATCGTGTCGTCTACTATCAGTCGCGTCAGCTAAAGCCAGCTGAGCGCAATTACCCGGTGCATGACAAGGAGCTCCTTGCCATGAAGTATGCACTTGCGAAGTTCCGAGTGTATCTCCTCGGAAGTAAACCGTTCGTGGTCTATACAGACCACGCGTCGCTGCGGACGGCTGTCAAGTCGCCACACATCTCGCAACGTATGGCGAGATGGCTTTCGTTCTTTGCGGAATACAACTTCCGGGTTGAGTACAAACCCGGAAGGCTGATTGTGGTGGCCGACGCGTTATCGCGTCGACCTGACTACGCTACGAATGACGTCGACGTCAATGCCATTGACGCCATGCGATCGAGCACTCCCACGTCGTCGCTCCTCGACGACGTGAAGGCCGCGTACGCGCACGACGCGGACGCGAAGCTCTTGCTGGCCTATGGCTCAGTGCCTTCTGACGAAGCTCGTCAGAAGTTGCCAAGACATCTTCGTGCTCGTGCACACCGTTACCGGGTGCACGAGGGTTGCTACTCTACAGCGCAGTCAACGACAACGCGGACCGCGTTGTCGTTCCCAATGATCATGACCTGCGACTCAGGATCATGTACGAGTATCATGATGCACCGACTGCGGGGCATCCGGGCCGTGAGAAGACGTATCTTCTTCTCACGAGGGATTTCTACTGGGCCCACCAGTACAAGTGGGTGCGCAAGTACGTCCGTGCTTGCGAGGTGTGTCAACGTGTGAAGCCTGCGCCGTTCGCGCAGGCTCCTTTGCAGTCACTGCCGACTCCGTCGGAGTGTTGGCAGTCCATGTCCTTGGACTTTGTGTTTGGTCTTCCCCCGGATAGCCAGGGGAACACGGGCGTTGTGGTCTTTGTTGACCGCTTCAGCAAGATGGTACATCTTGCTGCAGTACCCGCCGAAGTGACTGCGAAACAGACGGCACGTCTGTTCGTTGACATGGTGTTCAGACACCATGGCATGCCGATGGACATCGTGTCCGATCGAGACCCGCGCTTCACCGCGCACCTGTGGCAAGAAGTGTTCACACTTCTTGGCAGTCAGCTCTCGATGTCGACTGCGGATCATCCGCAGACGGACGGACAGACCGAGCGCGTGAATCGCGTGCTCGTGGATATACTCAAGAGCTACGCCCACTCGTTCCAACACTGGAGCGAGTGTCTGCCGATGGCGGAGTTCGCCATCAACAACTCGGTGCATGCCTCGACCGGGCATACACCGTTCTACGTGAATGCCTTGAGGCACCCACGCCTCCCGAGCTTACTCGGGATGCTGACTCCTTCCTTAAATGGGGAGGATCTACGACTGCAACACAGCAGCCGCAGGATGCCGCTGACACCTGCACGGTGTCAGCCGCAACAACGCGAAAGAAGACGAAGACCGCGTCTGTGCAGGGCACAGACGCACACAAGCAGAAGAAGAACGTGTCTGTGCGAGGCACAGACACCACATCGACGAACGCAGAGGCCGGGCCTACTGCTGGAAGCGAGCTGAACGAGTTCAGCTCGGACGCAATGAACTTCGTGCAGCGTAGACAAGCCGTCATTCGGTTTGTCCAGGACGCTATGTCAGCTTCTGTCGATCGACAGAAGCTGAACGCAGACAATGTTGGCAGGGGCAACACAAATGAATTCAAGAAGGGTTCATTGGTCTTGTTAGCTACTCAAAACCTGCCTAAACATGCAGTTTCCGACTTCGGAGCGAGTAAGCTCGCTCCGCGCTTCATTGGGCCGTTCACAGTGTTGGCACGGCATGGCAACGCTTACACGCTAGACATTCCGTCTAGCATGCGCCTCCACCCGACCTTTTACGTCGGGCGGCTGAAGCCATACCAGCAGCACGAGCCAGCTAGCTCGGCCGACGCGAAGCGGAAGCCGAACCTTTCTCCAGCGCGTCAACGCGCTGGGCCAAGCGCACGACGCGACCCCAACGTCGACGGAGACGTCCGACGCGGTCTGCGCGGCCTGAGCGACTTGAGCCCTCAGGTTCGCCATCTCTTGCCTCAGAGCAGCGAAGTCACTGCTCTGAAGCCGCTCTACAGCGGCGGCCCGGTCTTCGAGGGACGGAGGCCCAAGGTCAACCCCAGGTTGACCATACCCGGGGCGTGTTCCCACCACCGCCGCCTCCGATCCGTGACGCCCACGGCTCAACACGTTGGATTGTTGAGCGTTTTGTCGACCATAGTATCCCGAAAACGACCCTTCATCCGGTTCGTTATCGTATTCGTTGGAGAGGGTTTCCGCCCCACCAAGATACATGGGAGCCGCGGAACGTCCTGCTGCAGGACGTTCCGGAAATGGTGAGGGCGTACGAAGCCCACCACGCACTGCCGGCGCGAAGGTAGTGCGAGCGCGGTGGTCACCCCCAGCGCTCGAAGCACCACGCTCGTCGCGTTCCTCACGTGCCATGAACTTGGCACGGAGATCCTTGAGGCTCGCAGGTACACGAATCGACGTGTACCCGTTTAGGTCGCGGTCGCTCAAGCGCGCCGCACCCGGAAGACACAACATGCACTGCTGGCCTTCGGTCACAGCGCACAGAACTCCAGCATCCACAGAAGATCTGTGGAGCTGCTCCAATCTCCCACGCGTCGAGAACGTCTCGAAGCGCTCACGGGCATGCTTAACCCGCTCGCGGTAAGCTGCCGGATTCTTGTTGAAGTTATCAACAAAGGCATTCCAACTTTGACAAAGTGCCTGCCATTCGGGCACTTTGCTGCGAGAAGAGGTCTTCTTGCTGGAGTAATATCGGAGCTCATGGAAGAGTCCGATATAGTAGTCGCGCCTTTGATCCGTCATCGGATCAAAGTGCTGGCCCTCCGCGAAGAGCCCTGAAGGACGATCTTCGGCTCGGCCGCGGCCTTAGCAGCGCGAGCGTCCTGCTTCGCCTGCTGCCGCTCGTGGTACTCGGGGACAGAGAGATTCTCTGTCCCAGCGGCGGGCTTCTCCTCGGCGGCGGTCTTCTTCGGCGAGCTCATTGCGGAATGAGCTCGAGTTTTCTTTCTCCCAATGTGAAGAATTGACGAGTGGTCAATTGCCTGATTGACGTGCCGTGACCGGCGCGTCTAACCTTGAAGGGGGGATGGTGTAACGGGGTTACACGCACAAGTGGCTACAGCCACTTGTAACTCTAACAGACGCGATGTCTGTTAAAGGTTCGAACACTTCCTCGGCCTTGATGTACGTTACATCAAGTGCCACATTCATTTACGATCACCACGACGGGTGGTCCATAGACATTTAGGATTCCTATTGGTTGAAAGCAGCATCTTTTAACCAATGAGCGACATGCATAGCAAAGGAATTCTGCCAACCAGCCTTAGAATATTACATTTAGAGGAAGTCAGAAACATAAAACAAAAATAACAGTTCTCATTTTAACCCAAAAACATTATTTGGATCGTTTATTTAGATTAATCTATACTCGGAGGCCCGAGTATAATTAACTCTAGTTTAAACTAAGCTACGCTTCCTCATACACGAGCGCACACGTGTAAGCTGTTGTAGTGAGCCAAGGTAGGCCCACTACATCGAGCCTCTTGTTCACATTCAGCATTTGAAGAAGAGACTCCATTAGTTCGTACAAGTAACCAACTTCGTCTCCTTGTGATATCTACACAAAATTTAGACGGACTCGAAGACATTACATGCACTTCGCCAGCGGGTTGTCAGCGTCACTTAAATCGCGCGCTAGTGCGGCCATGCCCTCTCAGCGTAAACCGGATTGCAGAAAGAGGATGGGGCAGCCTTTCGATATCGGCGGGAGTTGTGTCGGTTAACAACAGATGAAGCAAAGTTAAGTTACCAGAAGGTTCGCTCGAGTGTGTACTTTCATCAAATGCCAGGTCACAACGGTGGACTTGGCATCTGCCGAAACCTGGCACGACCGGGTTTACCCAATGGCTGACTCCATCGTCACTGAATGTGCGGACAAACTCAATAGGTGCGTCCACTTTTAGCACCTTGAAGTTAACGTCGGTAGAGTATTCTCGTCGAATGCCAGCGGATTGGAAACGCGGGTTTCACCGTTCCACCTCGGTCACCAACCTTGCCTCGTGGACAGTCGAATAGATCTTCCTCAGGGTGGTCTGACTCTACGATACGCGTAAAAGCCTCCATGTCGCCTACGGTCATTTTGCAGCTATACCCTTAGACACTGAAGGTAAGCGATTCCAACGATGAGCACACGCGTGCTCACTTCGAGAAAAATCCATATGCAATCCACTTCCATTCCTGCGCTCTGATGGCCTCGTCGGTTTCTCCGATACACAAGGCCATCCTGAGTTTCCTCGTTGTTTGGTTGATAACAGCCGCGGAGCACAGCGCTGCGATATCTGACAGGTTTTAGTTGCTTCTGCGCCATAGCTGAAGGGCTTCAATCTGCTGCCATCTCGCTGGTGTGAAGATTTTAGGATCGAAAACATGCTCCGTATGTGCCTACTCGGGTAGCCGTCGCGTGCAGTCGAATAGTCTGCGAAACATTTGTCCAGATGATGCTCATGGTCTGACGCGAAGAGTCTTCTTCGTTTCCCGAGCCTTCGCTGATATCCACAGTCAATAGCATTACTTAAGTATCGCGTATCATGTCCCCCAACACTGAGGGCTGGTCGGTATCAATTCCAGACCCGCAACCATCGGCTCCAACACAAACCCGCACATCATGGGCTTCGGCGCTACCCTCTCATTCGCCGGTGTCTGCACATAGCTCTCCCAGTCCTCCTTGATCACCTTTTTCAGCTTTTGCAACGTCCTCCAACACTTCCGCAGGACTTCTAGAGAGCTTCCTCTCTCGGTGCACGAAACCCAATCGAACCGGAACTTCGATGTCGACTCCGGGTTTGTCCGGCTTCATTTTTTCTTTTTCAAAGCGGAATGTTCCAATAGTTAACCCATCCGTCACGAAGCCCGGATTCCTATGCACGGACTATTTGTTTCACATGCTTGATATCAAGCATGTTAAAGAAAGATTTCACTTGGAATTGGTATAGGTGAAAAAAGTACGCAGTCCGTATCTCGGTACAAAGTCAATTCCGCTCTCCGGTTTATGAGACCACATGCTGCTTATCAAGCAGTGTTCAGGAAAACCGAAGAGCCCATGCTGGATGTAGCGGATATGGCCCTTTTACTGGGAGTGACGCGTGCAAAACGGGTACGAATGCGAAATTGTGTCTTGAACTAGATAAGGAAATGCGAGAAAAATGTGCGAAGCATGCGCTACTGATTGATTACTCACGTAGCTACATTCCTACTTACATACTCCGATGCGGCATTATCGTCGGACTCAACTGTGGCACCTTCCTATTCATTAGCCCCCTTGACAGTGCGGGCAACGTTCTCGGTAGCACCTTCCTCCTCGTGGTCGCTGTCATTCCCCTCCTCATTGCTGAGGTCATCGATCTCCTCAGTACCAGCGTCGCTATCATTGTCGCTGTCACTGTAGCCGCTCTCCACGTTCCTGCCGTCGATGCACTCAGCCGGTGCTTCACCTTTCCTCCTGTTGCCAGCCATCTTGTCCAGTCCGTTGACGAAGATCTTGTAATACTTGCGGCAGCAATGTAGCATCTGCGTCGAATACCGATGTCGGCGTAGGGGGCCATACACGCCGCCGTCTTCTATTCAGCGTGCATTGATGCGGGGTAGATGATAGTTCTCGCTTGATGTTGCGTATGAAGAGGTCGCTGATCTAAATAGCATACATCCAGCACGTAGTTATCACTAGCATGGATGATATCACAAGCATCAACACGTACCATGACTCAACATGGTCATCCTAGTTCCGCAGACATTGTTCTTCTCCTTGCCGCCAACGTCGGCGTCGCTGCAAGGGTCCTTGATATGCCCATGATGCTTGCGATCTGAACTATCACGCTCCTCACCAGCTTTGTGTTCGAGTCACAGTATGAGTTCCTTAGCATCACGCCCCGCCACGCGCTGCAGCAACCGCATCTTGTCTTCGATTGTCGTTTTGGAGAATGAGAGGCCACAAGCCATCGCTCTTTACTGGAGGGAAGGGAATGTACTGGCCACGGTCAGTGGTGGATTCATTGAACTTTTTTTCTGCAATTAGCAACCCAAGCCCTGTGCATCGAGTACCAAATCGGACCAATCGACCAGTTTATGGGCTTTTCACATGCTTGATATCAAGCATGTGGGAACATATAGCCGCCATATGGTAATTTTCACATGCTGCTAATATCAAGCCTTAGTGACGGGGGGGGGGGGGGGGGTAAGCACCCCAGTACATCCATTTTCCGTTTAAGCTCAAATAGAAGGCCACTTTACCAACAAAAAAGTACATTCATTTTCCGTGAATTTCTATTTCGTTGTTACAGTTGAGGGGTGAGGGGACTAATTGCTTCATTGGTCAAGCGATCTCGAGAACGCTAATGAAAGTAAAGTGTCATTATATTTCGCCGCTGTCTGCACTACATTCCAGCACAACATGTATGCTATGGAAGCTTTCCAAAACCCTATTAAATTTCTGCATAAACGGATTTAAGAAAACCTATTCTCGTCAGACGTAAATTGCACGAAGGGTCACTTCACCCCCTCATTGTGCAACTGCATAACTTTTACCTTGATTATAGTATACACATATCTCTTTTAGCAACTTGAAGCCCTCACATATATCGACCCCTGTACAGCAGTAGCGCGCCTCGAGTCCTCTGTCGAGGGCTCTTCGCGCACGATCTTTGAGCCTTAAAAAACTAAACAAGTGCAAAAAGAAAACGACTTTGAATTTTCTTGAGACTCGCACTGGTCTCACTTAAGTTATCGAACATGCAAAGAAGCGGACTGGAGTCGCTACTGCGAATACACCGCATGCAAGTCGCGCACAGTATCCCAGATTTTGCTGAAGAGAGCTTGAAAATCTCCGTGCGGAGTGCGGATCACGTTTGCTCCTGAGTAATAGTGACATATTTGGTTCCGCTGCTGCGAGATGTGGTAGATGTCTGCGTCGAGCTCGTCACCTCGAGCATTTTGAATTCTCTTCATCATGTTCACCGTGAAAACGCGCTGCTTGAATCTTGAGGAAATGTCATCTGCACGTGTGTTAATAACAGAGAGTAGACGTAGAAGTTGTGAGCAATGATCTAAAGAGAAACATATGTGTGTCTTACTGTGAGGAGGCACGACAAAACGTTTTGCAAAAAAAGCTCGATGTCGTGCTCCGCCGCTGCACCTGCTACGTAGGATGCTAGGCGCAAACTCAGCTCGGCGATTGTATTCCGTAAATCAGCTGCCCCACGAAGCGCTTCCTCCAGCGCAGCCTGCGCAGCTTTCTTGACCTCCTGCTCAACAGCGAGTCTCTGCTTCCATCCGTCAGTATCAGAAGCGTAGCCATTACACTACTTTTGTTCTTGAAGACAGAGTACAAGCCGCTGCATTTCTTTCTGGATGGCGGATTGTTCCTGCTTCCACGCCTCGTTCTGGTATTGCTGTTGCTGCGTAGTGTCTCATCAGCGCTGCTCTAGCTGAAATTTTTCTTCAATCTGGTCCTCCAGGCGGCGGCGATCCTCCTCCAGCTTACGAACTTGATATCGAAAACCATTCACGTTTTCCTTATGATAGGCCGAATGAGCAGCAAGTCCATCTTCTTTTTGTTTGAACTTCTCCTCTTTGTCGCACGTCTGCTCTTCGCGAGAGTCGTCACGAAGTTCCAGTTCTTGTGCACTTCGGGGGGAACCATCTCCTTGCTTGAGAACATGTATCTCTTCCTCCAGCTGGGATATGCGTCCGCGACGATCCTCCGCAAGCTTCCGAGCACTGGCAAGCATATCGACTTGGGGCGCGGTATTCACTTGGATGTCTGCAATTTGTTGCTGATGATGCCTTTTGAGTCTTGCGAACTCCTCCTCCCATTGTGCCACTGTAGTTGGACGTCCCACCGACGCAAAGCGGCGCTCTTCGTCTAGCGCAGCATGTAGCTCAGAAACGATTAAAGACTCCATGATCTCTAATACAGCGTGGTTTCCAGCAAACGTTGTACAGTGACAGCTTTTTGGCATGCGCATGTAGTCGACGGGCCTTCCGTCTCTGCGAGTAGATCTATAACTTTTGGCGAAGAGTACTTTCAGGTGATCCGATAGTCGATACTTCTCCCTTTTCGCGCGTTTTCCGTATTGACGCTTCCCACCCTTAGCGCGCTTGAGCGTCGAATGGAGCGCCTTGCAAGCTTCAACGAGCTCCGCATAGGTGAATCCGTCGGGATGAGGTCGCCCAAATGACCCCTCCTCTGCTCCCGTTAGCTCAGCATGCATCTGCAGGGAAGGTGACGGTCGTGGCGCTGGCTGGGCGTTGTGTTCTGAGCCTCCGGACATTCTGCGTTGCTTCGTCGTCGTGTTATGATAGGTGCCGGTTGCGCTTGCTACGGCCAGATGTTTCCTCTTAACTATGGCGGCAGGTCGACGACCGCAGTGGGATGGATGAGCTGCCGCGGGTTATGGCGTAGATGAAATTGATTAAACATAAATCGATAGAGAATGGATACATCGATTTCAGAGGGTTTATGTAATTTTAGTGTATCGAATGGAAACCAGAAAATTGATATGGCATGGGTTCAACGAGTTATAAACGGTTTTGTAACAGTACAAGGAAATTGTTTAAACAAGGTATGTGAAGCAGAGATACAGTGATGCAGTCATTTTCCATCAAGTCGTCGAAGTGCCCGGCGCTGAAGTCGTTGCCGCCATCCGAGCTGCAGCCAGTGTGGCGTAGCCGGATCTGCAAAATCTGCCAGATTGCCAATACAACTTACCAACTGCGCCCGAACACCGACCTACGGAGAGGGTCCCCCGATGATCCGTGATCTGTGTGCTGAGCTGGTCACCTTGTGTACCCGTCGGTAGGGCTGGATCTGCTCCTCTGGTGTCTGCTGAAGCGTCCGGGCCTTGAAGACATAACAGTCTGGGCGAGACACGGGGATGCGGGTGCAGCAGCGCGGAAATCTGTACTCTGCTCGCAGTTTACCCCAAATCCAGTAGTCTTGTACTTGGATCTGGCGGCCTGGATCTGGATCCGGCCGTGTTGTTGCCTTTCGGTCGTTGTGGTCCTTTTCGTTGCCTTCGCAGGTCTTCCTTGGTCGTGTTTGTCGCCTCCAATGACGGTGTCGTTGATAGTTGAGAAACGAAGGAAACACCGGCCAAACAGACAACTCCAGTGGATATTAGATCTGCACTTGAAAGTAGCTCACTAGGAAGGTTTTGGATCTGGCCAATGTATTAATCCTGACTTACAACCAACACTAGCGCTTCTACCGCTAACCTCTCTACGCCGTGTAGGACCAATCTAGTTCCCGTTTCCAGTGTCACGCACCCTCCCGGTTGGGATCGAGTACCAGTGGGCTGTTTGGGGAGTGCAGCCTCTGGGTGGGGCGAAGTCGTAAAGGGCTGAGAGGGTTCGAATAGGAAGAGCCGAGCTAACGTAAATGAAATGTGTCTCTTGGTTAGCTGTTTGTTGTTATCGGGAAAATGCGAGACTGAATGAGCCAAGCGCCCGTCGGCATGGGCCAGGAACGCTCACATGCACGACACCTCCTCTCCTCTTCTCACCTGGGCACTCTGGCGTGCCATCCCTCCTTGACGCGACCCCCCTCTCCACTAAGGCTTGAATAGCACCGTCAGGCCACGAGACCTCCCTCCCGACGGCCCCATGTTCCTCATGGAAGCTTCCACGACGAGAAGCCCGGCCTGACTTCAATGCGTCGCGCCATCAATGGAGGTGGCTCCTCACGCGAGGGGACGCTGTACCGCAGACCTGGTACCCGAAACGTACCCGTTATCGACTGTAGCCACATCCGGCAGCGGACCCACTTGGGGTGGTATCGAAGCAGGCTCACCTCGGGATCGGTCGAGCGACCCTCCTGGTTCGTGGGTCCCAATCCCGGGTACGGGACATTCTCCCCGACCGAGAGTTTGCCGTCCTCGGCGAACGCGGAGCTGGGCCTCCTCGGCGAGATCTTGGAACTTCCTGGCCAGGTACTCGTCGACCGAGGCGAAGTCACTCGGGGGTCGATCGGAGGGCGCTCCTGACGTAATCGCGGCCGCCACTTTCCTGCGAAACTTCCTTCCCTCGTGGTCCTTCGGCGCCGTCAACTCGGGAGTTCATCTGCTCCAGGGGTCCCGACTCCCGTAGTTGTTGTAAACTAACCGCCTCCAAACGGCCCCGATCACTAGCGTTCCTCTGAACGCTCTCGATAGCGTCTCCCACGATGATGCCCGGCGCAATCCGACGCAATCGACCGTCTCCATCGCCGAGGCGCCACCCGTGGGTGACGAGCCCCACGCAGGCCACACCTAGCGTAATGGTAGTTCCCCATTGAGTCCATAAGAGAGCGTAGTTCAGCCCATTGACGACAGCCCCAATCGTGATCACCCCAGCCGTCCCGCACAAAAGAAACTCCAAGAGATCGTAGAGGGCCATAGGTATGTGAATCACCAGCGATAGCACCAGCAGTACGATCCAGCACGCACCATGCACCACCGCAAAAGCGCGCCGCCACGACAGGATGCACGCTTCCTTGGTAGCTCGGGCGTAGCGCCCTATTAAGCGGCTCGTGCGCACAACGAGATCAGGTCCATATTCTCCAAACGTCACTTGACCCGCTAGCCACCAACTGCGATGCATCCGCCCGTAGTGGCCATACTCGAGCTCGCTGTCACGAAGCACTTGAACAGGCACTGCGAACAACGCACTCCATAAGGCAAATGCGTAAGCGGGGCCTCGTAGCTGACGCAGCTCGCGGTTCCGCAGCACCTCTCGGTAGCGAGCACCGAATTCACTAAGCATTCCACCATTCAGGAGAGCCACGCGCCATACTTGAAGCGCAAACGCCCAGGCTACGTTCCTGAACGGAGTCGTCAAAATCCATGTCACCACGATGCCCACATAAGCGGGCAGCAGCTCGACTCGTGCGTAGTCGTTGACAATCACCACCCACAGCGCTTCCATGCCTGAGCAGAGGGCCTTCGCGGCTCGTACGTACCGAAATGGTCAGTGCACACACGGCGTCAGTAGCGCTCTTTCTCCTCGGGTAGTCCGCCATCGCTCCAATTCGTGTAGGGGCCGGGGAAACTTCCCGGTAGGGTGACTTCAACGCGGACTTCGAGCATCGGCAGCTTTCACCACTTTTTCCGTTCCTAACTCGCCCCTTTCGCAGGGGTAACGCTTTTATCTACGTCGTTCAGGTCACCTCGGCCCACTTTCCTTTCCCCTTCCGAAAGAGAACGTTCAGTTCAGTCCTCTTCCAGACCAATCGTCCCCCGGCAGACCCAGCCGAGGTCATGAGCGGCTCCGGCACCCCTCCGCTTGATAAAGACCAGCTGATCCGCCAGCTGGCGCTTCACTTCGCGCAAGATGCAAGGGCCAACCTCCAGGGCACTCACGACTCGACGCGTCATCTCGCCCAACTCGCGTTTTGGTGCAAGATGCGCGACATCCTCGCCGTCAACGAAGGCACGATGGGCCTCGAGGTTCTGGACGACATCGCCGAGGCCATCCTGGACAACACGGGCGAGGCCGCGGACGCCATCAGTAGCGCCGTCCTTATTTTGCCGGCGCCATCTCGACAGCGGAAAGGCCAGAAGGCCCCAGACCATCATCGCTTCTCGAGCGACATACCCGACTCACCGCCGGGGGATTCCTCCAAGCCCAAGCCCAAACCGAAGCCGAAGTCGAGCGCGAAGGACCCGGCGAACCCAAAAGGTTCGTCAAATCCCACGCCAAAGCCCAAGGGGGAAGGAGAAACGCAAGCGTTCCACGTCGCCAAGGCCCACCACGCGGGTGTACTTCACTATCGAGATTGCCGTCAAGACCCCGCGCGAGGTAGGCGACGACCTGGAGGAGATGTATCGGAAGGCGGCGACCATGCAGCTCGAGCCCTATCCGCAGGCCTACCCGTGGGTCGCTTCTGGGTTGTGGTACGACCCGATCGTCTTCGACTCGCTCCATCGTGCTCATTGGAGGTGGGTCATGCGCGGCCGCCCAAATTGGTGGGAATGGCAGCTGCACGCCCCATTGCGGACCAAGCAGGCTCAGACCAACCGGCGCAAGCGCAAGATGGACGCGAACTCCGAGCGGACTGTGTTCATCAGCCTGAACTTGCTGATGTGGTGGGGAGGCCAGCAAGGGACCAACGCCCCCAATGCCGATAAGTACGACGGACCGGCCATTGAGAGTCTCACGGCGCTGCGCAAGCGGGATCCGGCCGCGTACAAGTCGAAGGTGCGCAATGCGCTGAAGCCCTTCCGCATCGACGACGGCGGCTTCACGCGCATCACCGAGATGCTTATCTGCACCGGAGCGCTGGACCCGAACAACCCCAAGCCCGAGAATCGACTCAGCGATAGGGCCCTCGCTCGCGTGTTCATTGACTTGAAGTCCAACAAGAAGCCGCGTCCCCACTGGGTCGGCGACACTTCGCAAGGCGTGCGGCGTGACCTCCTGTCCTGCAAGCGGATCAAAGACCTCGCGGCCAGGATCAAGACCGAGATCTCCAAGGGCGAGTATGAGGTGCCGTTCGTGACGCCATACGACCCAAGAGAAGCCAAGAAAAAAGGGTACGCCCCCTTCCTGTCGAAGACCGGAGAGCCCACGGCAGTTGCCTTCGATGGCGACGACGGCATCGATGATAACACGGACGACAAGGACTTCCGACTCCCGGGCGGCGGCGGCGCTCGAGACGACGAGGACAGCGACGAGTCTGACGGCGACGCCCTCCAGGTCCAACACTCAGCGGGCGGCGGTTCGGAGTCCGGGAGGGCAGGAGGGGTCGTCAAGAGCTCGGACGAAAGCGATGAAGAAGCACACCGCCCCTTCAAGAGGACTAAGCCGTTCGTGGCCAAGTTGCCCCATAAAGGAGACACCACTCGGCCGGTCTAGTCCCCTGCTTCGGTTCCGAGTAGCTCCGCCGTCTTAACGACGTAATCAATTCACCCCCCTTTTTTTCACGTAGCGTCATCGAGTAGTGGCCCCTTTCACGGATCGTCGTAAACCAAGATGAGTGCTCCTGTCGTTGCCGCCTTCTTACTGGCCACGGTCTCCAGCCAAGTAGTAGAGATCCAAAAGAGAGAAAAGAAAAAAAAAAGTAAAGTTCGCGTCCGGGGAGCCGGCCACGGTACCCCCCCCCCCCCCGTCTCCCCAAGCGGGCTCGCAGCTCTCTTTTAGCAGCCGCACGCCCTTCTGAAACCCCCTTTTTAAAGGAGCAAATCGTCCTCGTCGACGGCGGCGTTGGCTTCAGCCAGACGCGCGCTGCGACGAAGCTCCGGAAGCCCTTGCTCTTCACGACGAGCGTCTTCAAAGGCATCGATCAATACTTTGTAGGTAGGAACCAGGGAAGAGGCCGGCCTCCAGCTGACCTCGTACGTGGCCAGCAACACCAAGTACTGAAGCTCCCCATTCTTCTTCTTGCGGGCAATCACGTCGATAACAGGGCAGCTCGTGCCCGTGAACGCTGTTTCTTCGCGGCCGATGATCAATCGTTCAACAAAGCTAGTCGAAGGGAGGTCGTCCTCCTCCAGGGGCCCCGCGTCGTCTACCCCAGGCTCAGTAGTCACGCCCTCGGGCACTTCAGAAGGGTAAGGACGGCTCCAGCGACCTCGGAACGGCTTCAATCGGTTCACATTGGTGGTCACAACTCGGTTGGGGTGCGAGGGGATGGCTACCCGGTAAGCATTTTCACCCACGGTTCCCACGACCCGATAAGGTCCATGCCACGAAAAAGCGAGCGTCTTAGTCTTTTTCTCACCCCGTCGAGCACGGAAGTATTGATACACCCAAACGGGGTCGCCTTCTTCGAACTTGGCGGGAACTTGCCCCTCCAGTCGGGAGGCATGCCGGTCCTGTGCCTTCAGCAGTTGGCGCTCCACCATGCGCCGAGTATCACGCAGAGATAGATAAAGGCGCCGCCTGTAGGCAGCGACCTCATTGCTTTTCCATGCGTTACTCAGAAGCGTTCCGTTAAAGCGTTCCACTAGCCCTTGCGTTTGAGGATGGTAAGCTGCGCCGAATAGCTTCCTGATCCCCAGAGTCTCGTAGAAAGAGCGAGCCAAATCCGAAATAAAGTTAGAGCCCTGATCACTTAGCAGCCGCTCGGGGACACCGTGGCGCGAAATCACCTCATTCACCATCGTCTCTACAAACGTGACTGTGTCGAGGCTCTGGATCGCAAGCGCCTCCACCCACCGCGTGAAGTAGTCGGCAAAAACTAGGATAAATTTGTTCCCGCGGGGAGTAGCGACCAGAGGACCGACTGCGTCCACCACTAGCAGCGAGAAAGGGCCCGAGAGCACCTGGATCGGCATCCGTTGCATGAGACCATTCTTCCAGGGTCGGTGGCCCTTGCCACTGCCACAAGTCGAGCAGTCTCTCACGTACTCAGTCACATCCTTTTTCCAGCCATGCCAGTAAGCGTGCTTCCTCACCTTATCCATCGTTTTAGTCACCCCTACGTGCGCAGCGAGCACGTCCGTATGGCAATGATGGAGAACGGTCGGTATGTACACTAGCGGGATCACGGGTACCTCGATCGAGTTGGCGGGGCCAGCTCGGGCTCTGAGATAGAGGCGTCGCATCAGGGCGCCATTGCGCATCGCATACTTCGGGGCCATCAGAAGTGTTCGGGTCCGCAACTGGGGTTCAAGGTCCAAAGCTCCACTCTCAAGATAAGCAACCATCGCCAACATCCACGGGGTACGCTTCTGTTCTTCCAGGAAGCGTTCCGACTGGAGTCCGAAGATGTCCACTGGAGACACCAACAACGGCTCAGTCGGAGGGTCCGGCTCGGGATCCGAGGAGGCGGGGTTCGCGAGAGTAGGGTCCGGATCAGACTCCCCGACCTCGCGAGGACCACGCCCCTCGGACGGCTCCCCGACCGGGACAGAACCCGGTCCAGTCGCGTCCGCGTCGTTGAGGAGGTCCGCCATGGTAAGAGCGTTGATGGAGTCAGTCTACAACCGCGAGAGCCCATCCATCGAAGTCCCCACTTTGTGGAACACTTTGAAGCGTAGCTGGGCGAGTTCCATGGCCCACCGCGCTAGCTTAGCATTTGTAGTACGATTCGTCTCATTGAAGACCCACGTCAGTGCTTTGTGTTCGGTGTACAGGTCGAATTCCCGGCGGTCTAGATAGCAGCGGAATTTGCGAGTGGCCCAAACGATACCCCAACATTCAATCTCGGAGGTGCCGTCCTGCCTGTTGATCCAGTTTTTCTCCGATCCCACGAGCAGCTTGCTGGCGTAAGCCACTACGCGATCACGCCCAGCGACCGTTTGCATGAGGCACGCTCCTACCGCAATTCTCGACGAGTCTACAAATAGTTTAAAACGCTTCGAGAAATCGGGGTACACTAGAATAGGAGGCTCCACCAGCTTGCGTTTGAGCTGCACGAAAGCCGATTCACAGTCGGAGTTCCACTCGAATGGCACGCCTTTAGCCTTCAATCGCTCGATTGGCGCCGAGATGGCGGCGTATCCGGGTATGTAGCGCCGGAAGTAGCTGGTGAGGCCGAGGAAGGCCCGCACCGTGTGGAGATCATGGGACCGCCTAACGTGCATCAACGCTTTGACCTTTTCGGGGTTAGGCAGTATGCCAGACGGAGTGACGATGTGCCCCAGGAACGCTACCTGATCTCGGCCCCACTTACATTTCTTCATCTTAAGTTTAAATCCAGCGGCACGGAAGCGTTCCAAAACTTGCTTTACTCGGAGTAGATGCGTAGGGAAATCTTCGCTGAACACCACACAATCGTCAAGGTAGACCAAGCACGTCCTCCATTTCAGATCAATTAGCACATTCTCCATAAGCCTCTCGAAGGCTGGGACCGCGTTGCATAACCCGAAGGGCATCACTAACCACTCGTAAAGGCCGTATTTGCATGTGAAAGCCGTCTTTTCCACGCTGCCCGCAGCCATTGGCACATTCCAATAGCCGGAAGCGATGTCCATAGTTGAGAACCGTTTAGCGTTCCCCAGGACGTCCAGGATGTCATCGATGAGAGGCATGGGATAACAATCCTTGATGGTGACGGCATTCAGCCGGCGATAATCGATGCAGAAGCGTATCCCCCCATCGGGCTTCCGGATCATCAGAACCGGCCTGGCCCAAGGTCTGCGAGAAGGCTGGAAAAGATTGAGCCCCAAATACTGTTGGATTTCAGCTTCCATCACCTCACCCTCTGCCGCCGACACACGATAAGGTGGTTGCTTTATGGGCGGGTGGTCCCCGGTGTCGATGGAGAACTCGAGCAAATCGGTGCGACCGGGCTTCAGGGACGTCTCCACAAACAGGTCCTTGAACGACCCGAGCATCCCTCGGAAAAGCTCTTGCTGCTCGCCCTCCAATTTGGAGTCGGAGAAGTCGACTTTCAGCTCCTCCTCTAGGGCCTTCTCGAGCTCAGGCATGGGGTCGTGAGAGGCGTTCTCCGGGGCAGCCCTCCTACCAATGACCGCGTGCACCCAAGCGGAATTGGCCGAAGAAGCCGGCCGGGCCGAGCGTTCCCCGTCCGGTTTGCCCTTGACCCCGAAAGCGGACTCAGGGACCACCGAGACGACAGCTATCGGCGTTCCTTTCTTAATGACAAGCTCTTCCGTGGACGAGTTGCAAACCTCCACGACAACCATGCGTCTCCGCACGGTACAGAGCGTCCGGGCCACCCTCACGGTCGCATCGAGGTCCAAGAGACCCTCGACTAGCACGGCCGCTTTGTCGGCGACTTTCCCTTGAACCTCGGAGACGGCCAGGACTTGCCCGTCGGGTTGAACGCGAACCGTGGAGTTAATCCGAGTAGCGTAGGTTTCCTCAACCCGCGGGGAGCCGAGCGGGATCACCTCGCCGGTGTCCTTGAGGGTGATGGTGTTCTCGTCCAAATCCACCACGGCACGGTAAGCCTTGAGCGTGTCAGTGCCGAGAATCGAGTCCACGTGGAGTCGGTCCACCACCACAAAGGGCCTCACCTTCTCCAGGGACCCCAGCCGCATCGGCAGGTCTAAGACGCCCTGAATCCGCAGAGGGTGGCCTGTCACGCCGTCCAACTTGCGCCGGTAGGGCCGCAGGGCGCTTCGGCGCGGCCCACGCGCTTGAGTACTCTGGAGTCGATGAGGCTGGCCATGGCGCCCGTATCGATCAGCATCTCCGTCGGGAGGCAGTCAACGTAGCCGGCAGACACGGCCTCCACTCCACCCACAGACCCAATTATTCGTCTGCCGTCAGAGACGACGTCTGGGCTCCCTTCGCAGCCGGCCTCGGGATCCGGCGGCCCAGGCAGCTCTCGTAGCCCCGGTTTGCTTCTTCTCGCGGTCCCGGGGTCAGAGACCACATATACATAGTCGAATACATCTTGCCCCGGAACACTCCTCGAGCAGTGGGTCCCCAAAGTCTCGGAGGACGCAGCAAAGAGCGACGAGCAGTCAAAGCTCACACTTTTCTTAACTGCCCGCTTCCTCATCGGGTGGGGCAAGGAGCAGCAGCGGTCGCACCTCGAGTCCCTCTCATTCAGTTTCAAGCGAATAATGGTGGCGTCACGTCCGTAGAGTTCGACCGCTGCCTTTGCGATTCGACCGCGTCGGGGTCCTTCTACAAGCGGGGCCAAACGTTCCACCACGCGTTGAGCCCTCCCCAGGAGCCCTGCGTCCCGCTTAGGGTAGTCTTCGACGTCCGAGCCCTGCGGGATCACGAAGGTCAGGCAAGTAGCACAGCGACGCCGGTACTGCAACGTTTCCGTCTTTATCATGTCGTACGTCACGCGACGTACGAGCGATCGCCACTCGTGCTGCTCGTTATCAGGGTCCTGGAGCGCCGTGATCTCCTTCACGGTAGCGGTCAGAGACGTCAACTCATCCGGACCCAGTTGCACCCCAATGTTCTGGAGCACGGCCGGGGCGCAGACAGCTACCAGCGCGGGCGTCGTAGTTCTCTTCGTGACGGGGGTCATTCGCAAAGAATTTGCCTCACTTCCACCACCCACGTCCCAGTGGTCGGAGGCGGCGGAAGAGACCTCGCCAGCTGCCGAGGGCCGCATTCCCTCGGACCCTGCCCCTTGAAGTCCCGGTTCGCTCGCTTGGCGGCCTCAGTCGTGGCTAAAGTCTCTCGGTACCAGCTTAGCCAATATTCCGGGGACGCGAGCTCGCCAGGGGACGATTCCTGCGTTCGTTCCAGCGCCTCCACTGGGATACCCAAAAGCTCACTGATCGTGGACAAGGGTAGGGTCTTCTGTCTCTCGGCGTTCTTCTCCATTCGCTTCTTCAGCTCAACTTCATCAAGCGGGTGCAATCGTTCTTCAAGTTCCTTCTCGTATTCTTCCAGTTCGTCAGTAAGGCCCGAGGACTCCCGGACCTCCATCGCGTCCAGCTCCTCGGACGTGAACAGGCGGGCGTGCGTCGGGCCCGCTCGTGTCTGCTCCTGGCGATACACGCCCTCTGATTCAGAAGCCGGGCCCGCAGGGTCCACCTTCCCCGCCGCGGGTTCAAGTGCCGCCCTCTCCCCAAGCGTTCGAGGAACGCTTCCAGTAGCCGGTCTCTTCTTCGTTCCTCTCCTCGATAGTGGTCCAATACTTTCCCGCTCTTCCCCTCTTCGCGGGAGGGCTTGTCCTCGTCAGCATCTCCCGGGTTCTCATCGCAATCGGTCTCATTTTCGGCAGCGTTCAGCAGGTTCTCCTCGCGGTCGGTCTCGTTCTCGTCATCACAGGTGCCCCATAGGACCTCATCGCGGTCGGCCTTGTTCTCGATCGTGTCAGCATTCTGCAGGTTTCCATCGCGGTCGTGATCTCGTCGGTGTCCAGTAGTCTCTCGTCGCGGTCAGTTTCACCCTCCGCTCCGGCCCCCAGACCGAAGTCCTCGTGTACGGTAGTTCTCGGGGCATCGGGTCCACACAAAGGCCCTTGAAACAGCACTCTCACGGCGTTCACTCCGCCGTCGGCCCCCTCCTCGGGAGCAAGCCCCGCGCCGCTCACCCAGCACTCGCCGCCCAGCACGGGCTCCGCGCCGTGTAGGTCGAATTCGCTCCCAGGCGAGGGCGCCACGTCGCCCGCACCCCCGCCAGCGTCTACACAGATTGCGTGTCGTGCAGATCATCGTCGCGTTCGGTCCTCGGAAGGCTCGCCGTCTCGCGTTCGGCGGCCTCAAAATCTTCATGTACTCCATACACAGCGTAGTTCTCCACACAATAATGTTTTTCTCCAACACTCGCCCCTTCGAGGGCGAGGAGACGGCCTCGAGCGGCCTCGTGCAAGCGTTGGTCGTTATAGTTTTCAGCATCCAAACGTACTTCACGTAGTATGCAGTTACTCACAGCCAGGACGGCGTCTCCCGCCCTCTCGCGCTTGGGGTATGCCTTGGGTCTCACGGCGTCCTCCGCCACCACACCCCCAGCACACACCCTCGTGTCGTCCCCTAGACAAGAGGAAGGAGCGACACTCCCTTCCCTCCCTCTCGCCCCCATCATTGTTGACTGGGCGCCGCGCCCTGAGCGGGAGCGACTCCAGCGGCGTCCGACGAGGACTGCCGACGGGGTGTCGCCCGGTCGGGGCACTGCCTCACCAGATGCTCGGGACTACCACACAAGTAACAGGCGGGGTTTCCGCGGGGCGGGCCCTCCTGAGCGCCGGCGGCCGCGGGGCTCGGGTCACGGTCGCATTCCACGAAGATATGCCCCTTACGCTGGCAGTTAGTGCAGATGGCGTTCGCGCGGCGGCAGTTGATACGGCTGCACCCCAGTAGATGGCACCTCCCACACACGATTTGACCCTCTTGAGTGTACAAGTCGGGACCTTGGCGGATACCCCGGAACGGGGTTTGCGGTATGGGAGCGTTCCCCGCCGGCGGGGCCCCTTGCCTCTGGGGCTGGGAGGCGCGTCATACGCGGCCGACACCGCAGGTCGTCTGGGCGAGCGGGGAGATCGCGCCATTTGTTGCTGCTGTTGTTGTACCAGAAGACTTTGTGTCTGCTACATCATCGTCAGCATCTGCTGCATCATCGAGTTCTCCGAGGCTGGCTTGGCCGGCGAGTCCGAGGCGACTTCGGAGTCATCCTCCACAGGAATATGCATTCCCTTGTACAAAAGCACTGCCACCGCTTGAGGGATGGTGTTGACCATCGTGGTCATCAGGACCGCCTTCCATTCTCTGTTGCGCAGCCCCGACAGGAAGTACTGGTAACGCATCTGAGGGTCGTAGCACTGCGCGGCGTCGCAAAGGCTCGAGATGAGGTCTCCCCACACCTCAGCCGACATGCCCTTACAACGCTTCGAGGTCTTCAGTCGCTCAATCATCTGCAGCGGCGTCAAGCAGATAAACTGGTTATGGAAGCGGGTGCGGAGGGTCTCAAAGTCATCGATCTGAGAATACATCCACCATTCCTCGCCGGGTTTGCCCTTGAGGCATTACTTACCGTGGCTCGTTCGAAAGCGTTCCAGAACGTACTGGCCTTCTCAACTGTGGCCGACTCCGAGTGGAACGGCTGAATTATCCTCACCGCGTTCTTGATGTGTGACGGCAGTCCATAGGTCGGCGGGGCAGGCGGTTGCCCATCACCACTTCCGTACCCATACGGTGGGTAGGCGTACGCGTTTCCATGGCTGTAGGCGGTCAGAGGGGGAGGCCCACCCCCCCCCGGCATTCCACCCGGATGAGGAGGTCCCCCCACCGTAGGATATCCCCCCGGGCCACCCGGAGGAGGGGGGCCACCACCACCACCACCAGGGGGAGGGGGGCCACCACCACCACCACCAGGGGAGGGCCCGCCCGGAGGAGGCGCACCGCTGGAAGTTTGTGGTACGCCCGACGGGGGCGCCCCACCTTGAGACAGAGTCGGACGCTGAGGCTGCAGTGAGACAGGCTGCTGTGACGTCGGCCGCATTGAGGTGTACGGCCCCGACACCTGAGACGTCGGAGGCTGAGAGGAGTACTGCCCCAGCGGAGGCTGCGTGGAGGCCGTCGACGTCGCGGGCGGCCCCGGGTAGGGAGGCGGTGGCAAACTCTGGCTGGCCGGAGGACCAAGGGAGGCAGCGGCTCTCTGCTGCACTGGGGGCAGAGCAGCCCTCACCGCGGACCAAGACATGGCCTGGGAGGATCCCGCGGCCGGCATCGAGGACGGGCGAGCTTGGGCCGGGCCTGACGGCTGAAAGAACGGGTTATTGAGGCCTAGCCCAGGAGCGTTCGTCGTAGACCCGATAGTGCAATTCTGGTACGAGGGGATCGCCGTCCTCACTCTAGTCTGGGGAGTCATCGTCGCAGTCGTAGTAGTCGGCGAGGTCGGGGCTCCCGTCCCGACCACGGGCGGCACCGACGGCCGCGACATCGTCCCGCCAAACCCGCGCCAGTACTCGGACCCCGGGTAGTTCGCGGGAGTGTGGCCCCAGGCGTCACTTGAGAAGGGGGCGGCCAACGCAGCCGACCCACTGGTCGAGACGCCCCCATACGTATCGAGGGGAGCCACCCCCGGGTAGTCTATCGGTGCCGAGCCCCCGTAGTAGTTCAAGACCGGGCCTGGTGAGGTGTCGGCCTCCGTCCCCGGCGCAGTCTGCCGCGGTTGAGCCTCTTGCGCAGGTGCCGGGTACGCAGTCGTCGGGGTCGGGTCAGCTCCACCGGGAGGCCGCGTGGCGGCGGCGGAGACCTCCTGCGGGGCCCCGAGGCCGACCCGAGGCGCTTGGACATGAGCACCCCGGCTGGACTTGACGCCGTGAGGGCTCAGGTGCAGACTGTGGTGGGAGGCGCGGGCGCCAGAGCGGGGCGCTCCCGCCCGCGGAACAGAACCAACCCGCTCCGGGGACGGGTAGACCGCAGCGGCGAACTCGTCGCCGGCGCTGTCCCAGGTGAGGCCGCCGGCGACGAGTCGGCCGTGGCCACGGGCACCACCCTGGTAGTCGTCGTAGCCGAGGTTGTTGAGTGGGTCCCCACTCCAGTCGGCCCGCTTCCGGTTGGTCCCAAGATCGTCGGAGCCGGTACCGGGCCGCCACCTGAGGCCCGAAACCCTTCCCCGATGGGGAACGCTTCTTCATGTTCATCATCTCTCTCATCAATGGAGTCCATCGTCACTTTGCTGATGTAGTCGCCTAGTGATCCTCCTTCGTCTCGATACTGTACAGGTCCGACCCAAGGGATCCACTCCAATATCCAGCGCACGGCACTTGGTCCCATGGTAGCGGCAGCTACCGATCACTCGAACTTTCCTCGCAGGAACCGCTTCGGGAAATCCCCGCACACCGAGTAGAACGCCTCCGAATCGAACCAGTCCACTACCAACAAGCGTTACCGTCGATGCTCCCTTCACGTGCGGACCCGCGAGCCTTACTGCGTCGCCGATGTCCAGACGTTAGAACGCCACGGGCTGACTTGACTGTAGCGCCACCGTTCCACACGAACGCCTTCCTCCGTAGCCCGTTGGGTTCGCACCACGCGAGGCCTTCTCCAGCAGACTGGTACCCTGCTTCTCCACCAAATGTCACGCACCCTCCCGGTTGGGATCGAGTACCAGTGGGCTGTTTGGGGAGTGCAGCCTCTGGGTGGGGCGAAGTCGTAAAGGGCTGAGAGGGTTCGAATAGGAAGAGCCGAGCTAACGTAAATGAAATGTGTCTCTTGGTTAGCTGTTTGTTGTTATCGGGAAAATGCGAGACTGAATGAGCCAAGCGCCCGTCGGCATGGGCCAGGAACGCTCACATGCACGACACCTCCTCTCCTCTTCTCACCTGGGCACTCTGGCGTGCCATCCCTCCTTGACGCGACCCCCCTCTCCACTAAGGCTTGAATAGCACCGTCAGGCCACGCGACCTCCCTCCCCGACGGCCCCATGTTCCTCATGGAAGCTTCCACGACGAGAAGCCCGGCCTGACTTCAATGCGTCGCGCCATCAATTGGAGGTGGCTCCTCACGCGAGGGGACGCTGTACCGCAGACCTGGTACCCGAAACGTACCCATTATCGACTGTAGCCACATCCGGCAGCGGACCCACTTGGGGTGGTATCGAAGCAGGCTCACCTCGGGATCGGCCGAGCGACCCTCCTGGTTCGTGGGTCCCAATCCCTGGTACGGGACACCAGGCGAGGGAGGAAGCGCTTGCGATCAGAGGTTAGGATAAATTCAAAGTATTGTATTACTGAGTAATACAATTTCGGTATTAATACAGATTGTATTAATACTTATGCTCATTTTTTGGGCTAATGTATAAGGATAACTGAAGTAATACTACTCCTCAGAATTGGTAATACCAGTAATATTTGCGGTTATACTTCCAGAAGCCTTGACTCCAAATTAGCTATTGGGTCATTCCTGAAAACACAAATATAGTACGTGGCAAAAGTGAAAGAAAACGTTCGTGAAGCAAATTTGTGATCCCGAGGTGACACTTTTTGCGCAGTTGCCAGAAGGGGTTACTCCCCAATACACAAATGAAGTGATATCTCTCAATTGGCAACCCGATTATGCTCTTAACGTATTATTTTTCTCCGTAGGGCCAACAACGTCGAGTATAACTAGTATAGTAGCATCCTCATGGCGAATATTCGCCCCGGTTGCTAGAGGGGGCGTGTAAGCTTGCTGATCGTCCGAAGTGATGTAAGCTGCGAGGATATAGGATGGTCGAGGATCCTTCTAAAAAATGCTGACTAAGCCAACCTGTTTGGTGGAGTTAGAAGAATGAACTCCGTGTCGCTCACACATACATCGTAGGCCTCTGTAGCGGAGGTGCTGAACAAAATCCTTTCCTCTGGTGTAGACTTTAAAAATAATAGATTGCGAGAGTCTTTGACTAAATGAGCTTTGCGTAACAAGATATCGGAATGATTGTTTATTAAACTAACCAACCTAAGCTATGTGGGGCAACAGCAGCTCATTCTAATTGCAATTATTACAAGTCCCTCTTGTCGTTCGCCAATGTATGATGGCAGAACTTGCATATGCAGGTGGAAGGCCAGCCGGAAGAGGTGCGACCAGGCTTCGCCCGCCGTGTGGCTCGGACTGAAGCGCTTGAACTCGTAGCGAAACGCCACGAGGTGCGCGCGCGTCTTGGTCGACAGGCCCGCGAAGCCAAACTAATGTGGGCCACATAGATTTGTACTAGTATAAAGTATAACCCGAAGTATTAATACAATCTGTATTAATACTGATACTTGTTTTCCATACGAAAGTATTGTATAACCGATATTTATACTAGACCTCCAATAGGGCCAGTAATACTAATACCGTAATTTGGTCGATTATCCTAACCTCTGCTTGCGATGTACAATGCAAATTGCGGTCCTATCCCAAAGTTCTATCTCCCTATGGATCCTATCATTCTATCTGTACCTACTGACTCTATGGAGCTTGGTTACCTTCCTTGCGTGTCGCTTGATTGCCTCCGCTGTGCCGTAAGCTTGGACCAGTCCCTCCGATCCATAATCGTTGGAGTCATACTCAGAATCAGATCTGGATCGGGATGTAGCCAAGTCCGGACCCATCACTCCGCCAGTCACCAGTGGTCTCTAATTTATCGGAGTCTGCTTCTCCACACCAGCGCCCGAAGCCGCCGTTGTTCTCCGGGGCGCAGCCCGTTGCCGAAGCCCCAGCTGCACTTCTAGCCGCAACCAGGCTCGACGCCTTTGCTGCACTCCAAGTCTCAGCTCGTGCCCAAATGCGCTGTTGTATTTACGACTGAGAAGCAGCTGATGCCCGAAGTCGTCGCTGCCCTTCCAGCAATAGTCAGTCCGAGAAGTCTTTGTTGCGCCCCGTTCACCCGAGTATCAGTCGGTCCCTGAAGACATCGTTATCGTTGCTGTCCCAGTTGCTGCTGCCTTCGGAGCTTCCATGACCAAAGTCGCGGCCGCCCTCCGCGAACAAGACCCCGAACTCGTTGCAGCCCTCCGAGGCGCGCCAAGGACCCCAGTTCGCCTGACGCCGTCACCAGTACCCGAACTCCATATCGCTCTCCGCGAATCCGCTATGTACAATGTGAAAGTAATGTGAAAGCAGCATACAACTAGGTGGGTCACATCGTCGTGTATTACATCAAATAGAGGTCGCCGCAGGGCAGATTGAGAGTCAGCCCAGAATGCTGGCACAGTACATGGCCAAAAACAGCAATATTATGGAAAGCCATTACAATCGCACAGTGTCAATGTAGCTAATACAGCTCTTACACTGTTTCACGTGGGTATCTATATCTCCACACACTACGAGCATGCAGCACCGAGTACTACCCAGCCGCCTATATGGCGGCAATCGCTGTTTTGTGTGTAATACACAACGATGTAGCGCCCCTTAGAAACGCTTTAGATTTTAGAAACCTACCGGAAACGTTCAATTGAATTTGAAGATAAAGGTTGAAGCTCATTTAAACCTCATACTGAACTCAGCGCTTACACTTGAGCTTGCAGCTACAAGGCCCCGTAAATAGGGCTCTGACTCTATTGGCGCAAAAGGCGCCTCGTGTCAACCTAAACAGACGCTCAGTGGGTACGTCACGAGCCTTCCCGAAAGTAATATTTTCCGTCGCACGAAGGGAGGCGGAAAATAAGTTTTGCGGCCAAGCGCAAGAAGACACGTTGCCCACTTCATGGGACCACGACAAGACCCCGTGCAGTGGTCAATGCAAGATCGAGTGTCCAAGTTTAGGTAGGGCTGTCGCCAGTGGTGGTTTCCCCGAGATGAAAACGGGTTTTCGCGAAGCCACAGGGCACAGCCGTCGATCGAATTGTTAGACGATTGCTCTTGAGGTTTTGGGCTCATTCGGCTTTTGGACTCGTCGGTCGCAGCCTCCTCGCAGCCCAACACACCAAGCGCCTCCAAGATCGTATGCTACCACTAGCTTTAGACCCACCACGCCACTCCCTAGGGTAGCCTTACCTCGATTCTCGCTAAGGCGAGCCTTCAATTATCAAGAGCAAACGTCTCTGCCCCCAACGTGTAACGGGCTTAGACCTTTACCGGCTTACACAGGCGCAGGTAAATATAACTCTGGCATTGAGTGTCGAGACGGTCTCGAGTGTCGAGACCGTCCCAGCCATTAAACCTATACTGTCTTCTGATTGGCCACCGCGTGTGCGCGGTGGCGTCCGTGTGACAGTGGCCTGTCACACCACCCCCTATTCAAGGTTGGAACATACACATATCTAAAATCTAGAAGGGAACGCAGGTCTTCGCAAGACGGACTCGACAGCACTTGGCAAGCACGGATCAGCAGCAGCGCGGCGCGACTGAAGCAGCACAGCAGGACGTCATCAAGGGCTTGCGGCTGCGGGACGCAGCAGTATCCTGGGCATCAACGGAGCGACCTTGGTGGAACTGGTCCGGCGCTGGCGTGGAACGGAGCAAGTCCGTCGAGTAGATGTACACCGTGACTTCATCGCGGGCCGAGTCGCCGCGAACCGTGGAATGCCGAAGGTCGTCCGTCGTCTAAAGTCGAGCATCGCTGCAGGATCGTCCGATGTTGCGAGCCGCAGGTTGAGTTAGGCGCGGCTCGCCGCCGCGCCCTCTGCGAGCGACGTCTCGTACGCTGCCACACAGTCGGGGCCATCCGCAAGTAGGACCGCGCGTGACTCCCAGCTATCGTCCATCGGGCCAAGCCATCGAACCAGGTATTGGCGGTGCGGGGTATCTCTCCATCGCGGCAACGAGCGCCGCGATCCATGCGTACGCGTTCGGAGGTCGTCGTGGTTGAGAATGGCTTCGACAGTGTGACGCTGGTTCCCAGCAGCGTCCACTAGTGGAGCAGGACCGTCGCGCTGGAATGCGGATCCGCGAACCCCACGCTGCCGCTGCCATGGCGCAGCGTCTTTATCGACCTGGTTATCTGCGTTAGCGGGGATGGCGGCGGGATGGTACCGTCGCAGACGGCCGACGTAGAACGTTGGGTGGAGCCGAAGCGCCGGAGGGAGCTGTAGCGTGTAGGCGTCACCGAGTACCTTCGTCACCTTAAAAGGCCCAATAAATCGGGGCGCGAGCTTGTTCGCGCCCAGGTTCGTCACCAAACTTGGCGACATGCCCGTCGTAGAAAGCACGATCGCCCACGGCGAACGTCTCCAGGTGTCGTCGCCCTCGTCGATCGGCATATTCCTTTGCCGGTTCACCGCCGCCGCGATGGTGTCGCGTACATAACGCATAACCGAATCACGTTTCTGCAGAAAGTCGCGGACAGCCGCAGTGTCTTGGGGATGCGGCGCTGGGAGCGGATCGAAGTTGGCAGGAACCGGCGCAGCAGGCGTCGCCGCTTCTGGCGCGTCCTGATACTCGACGGTCCGACGTGGCATCGGGTCAATCCGCGTGTGCGAAGTCCAAGCTGCAATGGCCGAAGGTGCCACCCTCCCAGCGGCACGTGTGCCCGAAGCTCGTTCAGGGTTGGCGCTTGGTCTCTCGTGTGCCGCCCGCGTGGCGGCGCGTGTGCGTACCCCGACTGCAGGTGCGTCGGAGCCTCGACGAGTGGTGACGCTATGTAACAACGCTGAGATAGCGTCGGGGGCGGGGCCACGACGCTCAGTTTGGCCTGGGTCGGGGTCTCCAGCAAAGTCTTCATCCGGAAGGAGTAACGCGGGATCACCCGCGTCTTCAGCAGCGCGGCCAGCCGGAGTCACGGAGCGCTCCACGCCAAGGAGCGCTGGAACACGAGGGTGGCGACCGAAGTTGACGAAGAACGGTCGATGCATGGACAGCGTTGTTGAGCGCGAACTCGACCAGGGGCAGGAAGGTGCTCCACGACGTGAACGACGTAGCGAAGCTGCGTAGTACATCTTCGACAACGCGGTTAGCGCGCTCAGTCTGGCCGTCCGTCTCCGGATCAGCCGCGTCCCCAACAACCGGAAAAGCTCTTGCCAGAAAGCTGACGTGAAGCGCGGGTCGTGATCCGAAACGATGGAGGACGGAAGCCCGTGGTGGCGGTACACCACGTCGACCTAGATCACGGCGGTTTGCTTCGCCATGATGCTGGCAGCAACAGGAGCAAGATGGAGCATCTTGCTGAACCGATCGACGAAGACAAGCACACCAGTGCGCCCTTGAGTGTCTCAGGGCAGTCCGAAGACGAAGTCCATGCTGACAGACGCCCATGCGTCTGTGGCGACTGGGAGAGGTCGAAGCGGAGCCTGCTTGGACGGATTCGGCTTCACGCGTTGGCACGCTTCACAAGAGCGTACCCATTTCCGGGCCCACTTGTACATATGCGGCCAGTAGAAGTCTCTGGACAGCGACGCGAATGTTTTCTCGCGTCCGAGATGGCCGCCGCTCGGCGTGTCATGGCACTCGTGGATCAGTCGAGCTCGGAGATCGCCGTCCAGAGGGACGACGATGCGCGGGGGTCTTCACGGTCGACGCGGTACGTGAGTAACTCGCCGTCCAGCGCGTAGCGGTCGACGCGGGAGCGGCTGCCTGGAGACAGCTGGCGCTTCGCCGCAATGCCAGGGTCGCGCAAGAACTGGATCAGGTCCGAGCAGGACGCGTCCTCCTGATACGCGTCCACGATCAAGTCACGGAGCGGACTGGTCGCTGCAACCTCAACAGTAGCGATGGCTTCGGCAGTGCATACGGCACACTCGTCGTCGTCCTCGCCGTCCACTGCGTGGCGACCTGACTGCACGTAGTCAGGCCGGCGCGTTAGCGCGTCGGGCAGGGTGGTGGTCTTGCTCGGCTTGTAGTGCACGACGAAGTTGTACTCGGAGAACAGGGACAGCCAGCGCGCCATGCGCTGGGACAAGTGGGGGCTCTTCGTCGCTGTCCTCAACGACGCGTGGTCGGTGTAGATCGCAAAGGTCTGCTCGCCGAGGAGATACACGCGGAACTTGATGAGGGCGTAGCGCATGGCCAGCAGCTCCTTATCATGAACCGGATAGTTCCGTTCCGCCGGCTTCAGCTGACATGACTGGTAGCTGATGACCCGCTCGCGTCCTTCGTCATCGAACTGCATCAAGGCGCAGCCGATCGCGAAGTCGCTCGCGTCGCACACGACATGGAAGGGCTTCGAGTGGGCTGGAAGCATGAGGACTGGCGCGGTGGACAAGCTCAACCTCACCGTGTGGAAGGCAGCTTGGTGTTCAGGACGCTACGACCACATGGCGTCTGCCTTGAGGAGCTGGGACAGCGGACGAATGGTCGAAGCGAAGTTCTTCGAGTAGTGGTGGAGATATGTCGCGAGCCCCAACCACTGCAGGAGCTGCTTTTGGTTCTGCGGCGTCGGCCACGCACGGATGGCCTCTATCTTCTCCGGGTCGGCGCGGACACCGTCCTTGCTGACGTAGCTCCCGAGCACAGGGATCTCGGGGGTGCAGAAGATGCACTTCTTCAAGTTGGCGTACAGCTTGTTCTCCTTCATCACCTCGAACACTTTGCGCAGGTGTTGTAGGTGGACTTCGACGTCCATCATGCCGCCCTCGGCACGATTGTGAATGAAAATGTCGCCAACGTAGCTGGGCGCGAAGTCTCGGAATGGTCGGAGCAAGTTGGACACCATGCGATTGAATGTAGCAGGGGCGTTCTTGAGCCCCTGTGGCATCACGAGCCACTCCCACAGCATTCCGCTGGGTGTGCTGACCGCTGTCAGCGGCACGTCGTTCTCGCGCATCAAGATCTGATAGAATCCGTCCATCCGATCGATGGCGCTGTACTTCGTGCTGCCAGACATGGTGTCCAGCACCATGTCTTTTCTCGGAATCGGCGTTTGCGCCGGGATGGTGGCCTCATTAAACTTGTTGAAGGCGTGGACGATTCTCCAGCCGCCGGTCGCTTTCTTCACACAGAACGTCGGACTGGAGTGCGGCGAGAGGCTCTCGCGAACGTGGCCGGCTCGTCGGCGACCCTCGAAGAAGGCGTCGATCGCTTCGACTTGATCACGGGGAAGCGGCCACTGCCTCGTCACGCAGTACTTCGCACCAGGCACGAGATCAATCTCGTACCGAACTCCGCGGTCTGGTGGAAGGACTGCAGGCACCTTGTCACGGAAGATGTCGATGAACCCACGGACCAGTGG
Organism: Phytophthora melonis; assembly: GCA_024211575.1. NCBI lineage: Eukaryota > Oomycota > Peronosporomycetes > Peronosporales > Peronosporaceae > Phytophthora > Phytophthora melonis. The sequence goes on along the minus strand of JAMXKT010000037.1, from coordinate 1,994,326 downwards.
AGCGACTGGGTTGCCGGCGGCTTCGAGGGCCGGCAACGACTGAGCCGCGTATCGTGCTTCACGGGCGGTCTTCGGCTCAGCTCCTTTCGGGCGCGTCCTCGCATCGGACGCGTGGTCCGAGGCATCGGTCTCGACGGCTGCAATGGACGCAGCATCATCAGCAACGAGCATACACACTTGCTCGATCTCACCCTTTTCAAGTCACACAGGAAGTGTTTCCACGAGATTCCAGGCAGCCGTGTGATCCCTGCTGCGTCGCACGGAGGGCGTGCGACTTCAACGTTGCGTACACGTGGAGGCGCCTCCGCGTCGTCCCCATCAGGACTGAGATCACCTCGGGCTCAGACTCGACTGAGTCTTCCGATAGTTCACGAGGACGTCGTGGTTTACGACGGCCACGACGTCGGACTGGTCGTGGAGTGTCTTCCGTCGCAGCCGATGAGAACCCACGCTCGATCATGGCCGCAGAACTCGGACGCCGGGACACAACATCGGCGTCAGGACGCGGGTCGCTTGACTCAACCGCCTCAACTGCTTCTGGGAGCTCCCGCTCGACCACTCGCGGGAACCCATGCTCGACCGCGTGTGGGAGGCCACGCTAAACCACATCTTCTCGCTCTTCATCATTGGAGAGCCGCTGCTCGTCCGGACGTGGCTCGACCACGTCATTGTCTGCTTCCGAGAACCGCTGCTCATCGGGACGTGGGAACCCATGCTCGACCACGCCAGACACGTCCCGAGGCTCCTGCTCAGGATCGGCACAAGTTGCGAGTTCGCATACCGCACACGAAGAGCCATCGCTCACTTCGTGCACAGCATGGGTCATGGAGTCGGGGTCCATGACGGCAACATGCGGCCATTGGTTAGGCGTTCCGCAGAGGTACGCCAACACTGCATTCACATCGATGTCTCGGGGCGGACCGTGCCAGTCAGCCAGTTGATCTCAGGCTGGTAGCGGGCGAGCCAAGGGATGCCGAAGACACAGTCGAACGAGCCACTAAGCTCGATCACCAAGAACTCCTCGGAATTGCGGAACCCGTCGAACTCGTACGCGAAGGTCGCCAAGCGCCGCGGCGTCCGCCGCGGTTTCCCGTCAGCGTACTTCACGATCATGTCGCCTGGACCTTCACTGATGTTCATGTCCGCCGGTAACACCGACAAGCTCTTGGCGCGAACGAAGTTGTTCGTCGCGCCCGAGTCCAGCAGTGCGCGAAGTGGACGCTTCGCGCCTTCAACGTTGTAACGGGGTACAATCAAGTGTACCCATTACATAAAGAGTGACGGGTGTCACTCTCCCGAGTATGTCGTACATGGTACCAGTAGCTCCGAAAGCCAACCATTTGAGTTTGTGTGGGCTTTAGTATAGTTAACTTGTAGTTTGTATTGAGCCAAGTTAACCCCTACCAAAATACAGTCAGTCTTATAACCTACTCGTTTGTAGCAAGTCAAGTCGTCCCCTTAAGGCCAGGGACACGTGAACGGCTGTTCACTTGGAGTTCGTATACTCCTGCTTCCTCTGTCAAGAAGTGCTGTGTGCCCCGTCACACTTGGTAGCACTCGTAGTCAATCCTACGCCTACGCGGGTAGATTGGTCTACCTGAATCCTCGGTGGCTCAGGTCTGTGAGCCACGATGGACCGAAGTGAGTTTCCTCACTTGACTGACTCGCAGTTCGAGTCAGTGCGGAAGATGGCGGGCATCTTCGGAAGTGATGCCCTCCGGAGCTTGGCGGCGGCGACGCCAGCCGAGCAGGTCGAGCGGGTGAGCGCGTTTGACGAGTACGAACGCGGGCTCATCGCTCATGTGCAGGGAAACCTGCTGGCTCAGATGAGTGAGCCCAGACGGGTGCAGCCTAAGCCTTTGCGGCTAGCTGTGCCTCCGTTCGAAGGGAAGGAAGGTGAGAACCTTCACTTCTGGATCCGGGAGACCGAGATCGCAATGAGCGCAGGTCTCATCTCGGCTGAGAACCTTCGAGTCGCCTTTGCGCTCTCCAATCTTGGCGGACGTGCCAAGACTTGGGCGTATACGCGCGAAGCGATGTCGCCTGGATGTTTCACATCCTGGGCTCAGCTGTGTGAGCAGCTTCGAGCCGCTTTCCTCCCGGCGAACAACGAGTTCCGCCAGCGCTCGCGCTTCCTTGCCTGCAAACAAGGGGAGCGCGAGCTGTACGCGTACGTACAGGAGATGCGCACGTTGGCAGCCTCGCTGGTGGGGAACCCACTGTCGGAAGATGTCAAGACGACAGTCTTCGTGGACGGCCTAAAGGTCGGTCCTGCGCGCACGCAGTTGTTCCGTGGGCGCACCGCCACTATGGAAGAGGCGATCCAAGTCGCCCTCCAGGAGGAGTACAGCCACAAGCAGGCTGGTGCTCTGGCTGTTGTACAGCCTGTGGTCACTGAGAGCGAACCAGAACCCATGGAGCTGAGTTCGGCTGAACAGTATTGTGTCCGCTGCTATGGCTGCGGCGGACTGGGACACTATCAACGTGTCTGCCCATCGCCAGGGTCTGGGAAGAAGACCTACCCGAAGACCAGAGGGTCAAGGGGGCGCCGGCACGATGCACCGTCAGGTGCTCAAGGGGGACACAACCACCAGTAAGGACGAGGGCCTTGCTGGGGTTGGCCCGAGTCTTTGTGATGGGTGTACGGAAGGCGTACACCACAGAGACCCGGGGTCCCTTGAGAGCACTGATGCTCGCATTGGTGAAGGACAACGGTGGGCTGTCGGTAGTACACGTGAGTGTACGGGGGTAATGGTATCCCTTGACATGATTGAGTCTGGGACGTCGCGCGTGTTTGCACGTCGCCAGATGTGTCGGTTGGAATAACGACACAAGTGCCAAGACTCTGCGAGAGTCGAAGCACAAGGGCAGGTCTCATTGACTGAGGCCGGGCGCAAGAAGAACCTTGGGGTCCGCTGTGACCCTTGCTGCCGCACGAGACGACGCGGGCAGCGCTGGGAACGCGCATGTTCCCGGACATGGACCCGTACATGGTCCCGGACATGGTGCTGAAGATGGCCCTGGGCATGGAACCGTGTATGCCCTCGGCCTGGACAAGTATGGCTTGGCCCTGAGTGCGCTGTGCAAGCTGCACGGGCTCTCGGTCGAGCAGCGCGACAATGCCTTTGAGGCTAAGTCGGCCCTCTGTGTCTGCCAGAGCATTGGTGAGTCATGTTCCCACCTCTGACGGCGTCCGAAGGGACCGCCAGGGCGCTGGATGCGTCCGACAAGATGATGAAGAAGAAGGGAGGCATCACTGACATGATGTCCTCCATGACGATGGTGCAGTGTATCTGCAACCGAGGGCTGTTGCGCCTGGGATGTGGAGCTGCCTCAAGAAGCAACTCCAGTGCTGAGAGTCGTTGCTCGGTATGAGCATTGACAAGGGTGGTGTTCGGTGACGCCACCAGGTGGGTAACCAAGGACCACTGACTAGCGGGTAACTTAGTTCCGCACAAGAGCATGTAATGCTGAGGAGGCCACTCAAGGCATCTCCGGCGTGGGTAACCAAGTACCACGGACGGTCGCCCAGACCTTAACTGAAGAGGAACGCGCTGCACGCGCTTCCTGTGTGGGTAACCAAGTACCACACCCGGTCGCCCAGACCATAACTGAAGAGGAAGGCGCTGCAGGCGCTTCCTGTGTGGGTAACCAAGTTCCACACCCGGTCACTCAGACCTAAACTGATGAGGGAGGTGCACGATGCACTTCCTGTGTGGGTAACCCAGTTCCACACCCGGTCACTCAGACCTAAACTGATGAGGGAGGTGCACGATGCACTTCCTGTGTGGGTAACATAGTTCCACACACGTCACTCAGACGGTAACTGATGGGGAAGTCGCATGATGCGCTTCCTGTGTGGGTAACGTAGTTCCACACGATGCGACAAGGCTCCGCATGCGCCGGAAGGGGGTTGCGCGGTGCGCCTCCTGCGTGGGTTACTTAGTTCCACGCACGGTCAGTATGACCAGGACTAGTGATCAGGTCGCTTGGGCCTCCTCGCGTGTGGTGGATGGCCACATGGAGTTTAAGAAGCCAGTGACACCGTCTCGATGTCATAGCCGCAAGGTCCTATCGGAGCTCCGCGCGGCTCTGATTTTAATCGGGGGAGTAGTGCCCGGATGCACTTCCTTCCTCCAAGGGATTAGCACCAGGTCATAATGGATGACGTTCGACTGGGTGTCGACCGGCGCAGCTATGGCCTCGAGCACGCAAGACGTGGCTTGGTACAGGCCGTACCTGCGGCGATGCTTGTTGCGTCGCCGCCGACTACATGGCCCCGAGGAGCCGTGAGCTTCTCCAACAGGTGCGGCGCACCAGAGCTAGGCTCGGGCGGGAAGTAGCCTGGCGGATACACGGCACTTCAGCCTGAAGAAGACTCAACAGCAGTCGCGGCAAAGGATTGCCTGGCATGTGCGCCCGAGCAGGCAGCTTGGTACTGCTGCTGCTGCTCATCGAGGTCGTTGGAGATCTCTCTGGGCTCGTGGACGGCGCCCTCCTCGTCCTCCGAGTCGCTGAACAACTTGGAGCTGGAACCGCGGGGCGACTGGGAAGCGGGACGCTTCTTCGCCCTGGCCTCGGCGGCCTCCGCAGCGGCAGCTGCCTTCAACGCTCGGGCACGCTCGCGGCCTTGTGCCAGCGTCAGGTTCTTGACTGGCGAAGCCGCCTTGGGCGGGAGCCCACCGTGTCGCTGGCCGCTGCCTTGGCCTCCGTGGCGGCGTCGCCCTCCGCCCGGTGACGTGGGTAACAGAGTACCACGTCAAGTCACGCAGACTCAAACTGCATACAGGCTGGTACACACCAAGCCTTGGTCGACGATGTTGACCTGGAGCCCAAGCAAGGTAGCTGCCCGCGCCACCGGAGTCTGCTGGTATAGCGACTCGGCGCTGCAGGGCGGCGCGAGGTTAGCAGTCGGCTGCTGCCTGACCCACCGGGGTTCTAATCGTAAGTGGGGAGGGATCGGAAGTGCCCTTCCTCCCGAGGTCTCTGGCACGAGACTTGCTTCTTCACAGAAGCCGGTGTAGTGGTTGCATGGTGCAACCACTTACGAAGCATTGCACGAAGGTGCTGGACCTGACGCGTCGCTGCTTAGGTCCCATGGTCTTGGTGACCGATGGCCAGCAACGTTGGCAGTGGTCACTGCCGCTGCTGGGCCGAAGGGGGCCGCACATTCGCTGCGGAAAGGCTGCATCTGTCGGGCGAGGACATGGCAGCCAGTCTGCGGCTTGGGCCGCGGACGAAGGCATGTGCGCGAACGCATCACCATGCCGTAGCTTGATGCTGTTGCTACTCTGGACGCGGTACGTCTACCGGCCAGTTAGCTATCAGCATCATGCTGAAGCTCAAGGCTGTGGTTACGCTGGGCGCGGCACGTCTGCCGGCCAGGTCGCCATCAGCCCCGAGCATGGGTGTTGTCCACCAGGGTGAGCCCGAACGTGTTGCCTTTGCGGGCATTCACACTTAGCGCGGTGTATACCGTGCTTGTAAGGCGCGAAGCCATATGGGTGCACGTGGCACATACTGCCTGTGAGGTAGTTGCGGTGCACGTGGCACCTGACGCTCACTGTGCGCGGGGCACTTGGAGTACGCGAGGTACTCGCAGTGCACGCGGCACTTGTCGTGCACGTGGCACTTGAAGTGCACGAGGCGCTATGGCAGTCGTGTTGCATGTGGTACACGACATGCCTTTGGTGAATGAGGTGGTGCTCCCGTACACAGTGAGGTCCGGCATGGACTATGTGCCATGCGGCCTTGCGTGCACACCGACCTGGTGTTGGTCCCTGCGACGCATGATGCGATCGCTGGTGACGGAGGACAGTGTACCTCGCACCGTGATGAAGTACCATTGCGGTACCTTGGTGTCGATGGAAGACACCTCAGCGTCGGCGACACGATGGCCGTGACGCGGGGCAGGACTGTGAACAAGTCCGCCGCGTTGCTCTGAACGATGAGCTGGCTGCGAGCAGCAGCCGTGGCCCCCGGGACTATGGCGACGTTGAAGCCGGATGCTTCTTGGCTTTGGTCAACGTTTGACCTTAGCCTGGTCGTGCCGACGTCCTCGGACGACCGACACACTGCGCCGTGACGAGCGTGGTCCTGTCGGACCGCTGTCATGGCTGGAGATGAACAGCATGGTTACGCTACGCGCTGACCTGAAAGGTGCCGTCCCTCGCGGGAGGCACCGCAGCACGAATGTGCTAGCGAGGCCCAAAGGCCATGCGACACCAACTGCGGGTGGTCTACGAGAGACACTGCAAGTTTGGGGGCACGTGCATCCCGTGCCGAGGCACTCTGCGCCTGCTAGCGCTGTGGATACGGCCACTAGAAGCGTCGGCTTTGCGGCCAACATCGCCGAGGGCAGGGGGTGCCGCGCGGGGTGCCCGCTGCGGGAACAAGTCACTGTGGGTGTGACAATGAGGCGCGCCAGCTTTGCGGCGGAGGCGCCCGAGAATCCGACCTTTGGGTGTTCGGATTCTCTCGAAGCTGATTGGAGAATCAGGTGTGATTCTCAGATAAGTGGGGGAGGATGTAACGGGGTACAATCAAGTGTACCCATTACATAAAGAGTGACGGGTGTCACTCTCCCGAGTATGTCGTACATGGTACCAGTAGCTCCGAAAGCCAACCATTTGAGTTTGTGTGGGCTTTAGTATAGTTAACTTGTAGTTTGTATTGAGCCAAGTTAACCCCTACCAAAATACAGTCAGTCTTATAACCTACTCGTTTGTAGCAAGTCAAGTCGTCCCCTTAAGGCCAGGGACACGTGAACGGCTGTTCACTTGGAGTTCGTATACTCCTGCTTCCTCTGTCAAGAAGTGCTGTGTGCCCCGTCACAAACGTGGAGGCTGAGTATAATCAGCCTCGTGTCACTGCCGGAGGTGGTGGCAAAGAGTTGTGCATGAAGCACGGGAGGTCTAGGAGGAGGTTCTGTCACCAGAGAGCCATCTCTCCTTCCACGACCAGTAGGGCGCCCCGCACCTACTGGTTGTCGCCGTTTTTATTGCTATGGCTACACGAAATTAACTGGGAATGTCGAGGCTAGATTTGGCCACATTCACGAACTCGACGCTGTCCCTTGCGAGTTTTACGGACCTGCTCCGCGAAGCCCCTCCATACAAACACCAAATGCGTGGAACACCAACTACACTTAATACGGTGAAGCCACTGCCCGTTTTGTTGATAAACGGTTTAAACGCACAAAAAACTCTAAATATACGTTTCTACAGCCCGGCAAAGCGCTTGTGCTTTCAGCTTAAGGCTGGAAGAATTTATACTTAGAGATGAATTTCGAGAAACATTTTATGGATTACTGTTGTGCCACGTTCAATTTAAAAATACACCCACCAATCGCGTTGAGCTAAAAACAGCCTGCAAGATTTTAGCTAGACAAGTTTGCACTTTGACTATCGAGTACTTGTTCGCACAGACCATGATGCGACGACTGTGCAACTTCTTCCATCAAACTCTCGAGTGCTTCGCCAGCCTTCAAGTGGAATTACGTGGACACTACTCAGCGGATCGCATTCGCAGCTTCAACGAGTACCGCACCACCACTTCGCTGTCTCGAGTACTGTTTCTCTGCTTGCTCCTGCCGTTTCCGTGTCTTTTGGTCCTCACACTGGTAGACGCTCTCCCTCTGGCCCCACCGACCGATGGCTCCGGAAAGAACTATATTTTCTGGGTTCGAGACAGCATCCTCGTTTTCTTCATCACGTGGGCAATTTTCGAGGGAATGCACATCAACGTTCCAGTTCTGCAGCTGGCCACGATGCATAAAGTCGTTCCACCACTCGCTGCAACCATAACATCCACGGCGTTCAAGGTGGTCTGTTCCTATTTCGTTGGGTTCCCGCTGCCTTTCCAGTTGGTGTTTGGAATTCCGGTTTGGCTCCCGACTTTGGTGCTGTGCTTCGCGGGTTTCTACGGACAAAAGCTAAGACGAGACCGCGTGCAGCTTCAAGAAGTTGTGGCGTTTGCTATGGCATCGAGCTGCCAAGTCACGCTAACGGTGGTGTATCCCATTTATTTCTATGGGTATACCCGTGTGAGGGAGTCGCAGCAGCAGTACTACGTCATCCTGCTTCCGATCATCAAACTCCTTGCCAAGAACGTGATCAGCGCCGCGTTCGGGCACAGATATGATTTACTACCGGAGATTTTGGTCTTCAATGTGGATGTGTTCAACGCATTGTACGTCTCAAACTCAATCCAGAGCTCCGCCAGCGTGACGACGACGCTGGTGATAGTGGCATTCGACATGATCCAGGCATTAATCTCGATATCGGATATATCAAATTTGATCACGCCGGTGGATCAACTCCGAAGCAAACTTCCCGCGAACCATCCGTTGAAGATGGTAAGCTTCGTTGACATCGCACTTGAGATTTTGGAAGGGAGCTTGGAAATTCAGACACGGCTAGCGACGCGGCGCTATACGAGTGTCCTTGGGGTCATCACCTCTCAATCCGCCAACAGGGAGAGCCCTGGTTTTACGGGCGCTTCGAGTTTGGCGGAGAATACATTCAAGCTCTGGAGAAAACGTAGTTCTGCGCGAGTTACAGCAACTGTGGAGGTACGAACTGCTGAAGCATTTCCGTCACCTCCTCAAGAAATACCTTCGAAGTACACGATTCCAGAGGATGTCCTATCTCTCAAAGAGCGCCAGATTTTTGCCGAAAACACGGCTCAAGTGCTCTTTACGGCGGCGTTTATCGTCTTGGTAGAGTATACCGAGGTTATCGTCCCAATTATTTACTGTGAGAACCCTGAACTGTTAGGTCGAACCTCGCGGCTCATATTAACTCACAACTTATTCTAACTTATCTCATAGGTATTTACACGACAGCCATGTTCTATTTGCCCAATCGCGAATACTACCCACTGTTGAAGGACGTTGATGAAACAGAATTCAGAAGCAAAATAGCGGGTGTTCTAGCTTATACAATGGTGGAGCTGGTGTCGCTTCTGGCCATCGGATACGCGATTCAACGGAAGCTGCGGATCTCGATGCTGCGGCTGCTTTCATTTGTCCTCGATAAGAGCTGGCGGCTGGTGCAGACGTATCTGATGTTGTGGATCTTCTTCACTGTAGAGAGCTCGATTGAACACTGTGGTACGCGCGTGATGAATTTTTCATTGAACGGCAAAGTAGTTATTTTCTAACCATCTTGCTGTACATGCATGGTATTAACAGGAACTGATTTCAGTTTTTCATTTAGCTGGCTGAAAGCGAAGTAGATACTTCTAAAAAGTATTATTCGAAACCTACTTGACGGCATTATGTGCCAACTCCGCCCCTGAACGAATCAGAACACCCCAGTCTCATTCAAATTGAAGCAGCATTAACTTCCCAACTCGCTTCATCCGCTTAAGGAACGCGCACTTCGTCTCCTGCGGAAGATTCAGCGCTCGATTAATGGGTTGGGGGTGGCAGTTTTGGAAGTCCTTCCTGAAAGCTTCATACTGAGCCGGCACCACAATGTGGATAAACCGGAGAGCGCGGTACACCTCCAACATTTCTAAAGCGCCTTCATATCCGTTTGAATACGCGATTGGTAAAACGATTGATCGAGGCGAAAATCCAGCCACGAGATCAGTTAGCCGGTGCTTTGACTTTAGCACCGCCGCAAAAGCCTCCACATCTTCGACGGTCAGCTTCCAACTGAAATAAACGCCAGCGTCTCAATCGAAGAGCGAGAGCGAGATCGTTTCGAGAAAAGTGCGTACATTAGCCATTTTCACCACGTGACGCTGGCCTGGTCCTCCCTCACCTGCCGGCACATCGAGAGCTTTGATGTCGTCTAGCCGACAGTTATTGCTGAGAAACATCGCCCCCACGTCTTTCGGTCGGGTTGCCTTTATTTTGGTTCTTCTGCGGATCAGGTCCAGGATTTGAACATGCTGATTGTGAGACCGACTGAACCAAAAAGCCACAGCTGTGGATCATGACATGACGTGGTTCCATAGGGCGTGCTCCGTTCGGCTTCCTGCCCTAGCAACAGTTTGTGGTGCTGACTCTACGTGAAAGGTGTGCATTTGGCCAGTTATTTTGGTTTGAGAAGTAGTTTTTGGCAGGTGGGCCTTGCTCAAATCACTACATCCATTACTGTGTACTACTAAACGTCTCACTTAAGACTTATTGTATTGTATTGTAAACGCGTTACGCGAGCAGTCTTCTCTACTTGGTAGATCGAACATCCGCATGCGTCGGGTTTCTCGCTCCCGTGCTATCTCTCATGTTGTGGCTTGATATCTCTAATCCGGTCGGCGTGCAGTCTAGGAGTCTGCCAGTGAGATGTCTCCAGGCGGATCGGTCTTGCGCGCAGAGGCGAAGTAGGCAGAGGTCAGTGGCGTGTTGAAGTCGGTGACCAGAGGAAAGCGTCTGTACACCTAAGACAGTCTTAAAGACTTAATTTAAATAGGTAGAACGAGACGCCACCGCAATGGAACATGCCTCCCTTTCTATCTTCTCTTGACAGCAAGATTCATCAGTTGTACCACACGCTGTTCATGCTTCTATGGGCGGTGCTCAATTGTATTCCATTCGCGACTACTACTGTACACTGAGCACTGTATGCCTTTTAGTCAAAACAGTGCACACCTGGTTCGTTTCGCTTTCAGTCTCACCAGAAGCCATTCACACTCTCAATCAAACCTCGTACATTTAGTTTACCATGGTACATGTACTTTGAATTTTGTAGCCTAGCTAGTAGCCACAACGAGGTGATCGACCCCTGCTTAGCTAAAAATTAAAGCGCTTTTAACTCGTAGCGAGGCGCCACAGCCGCAGCACGGAAACAAACTCTCCGAAGCTAAGTCGTTGCACTGCAACAAGCCTTGGTCGACGAGCGGCAGAAGCACTGGTGCGTCTTCGAGACGTCGGCCTTCTCCAATTGCGCGAACACCACGACGCGATCCGTGTCCACACGCGTGGACCCCACGCAACACCTAATGCGCACCATGGGGTGTCGTAGGCATCGATTGCGCCAGCGGTGGCCTGCGCACACGTCAGGAGTGGCGCACGGTGCAGCGTCGAGCTACGCGGGCTTGGACAGCAGGAACACATCCGTGAAACTGACGCGCTCCACACTCACGGGGTATGTAGAGCACTCCGCCTGCGCGAGTGCACGCACTGGTCTGTACGTCAACTGTAGTTACCGCGGCGAACGACATCTGCTGCAGCACCACGTCACTTTCCGTCTCCTCGCTCACAAAGCACTGCTTGCACAGCGCAGCATGTCGAGCTGCATGTGGCGCGAGGCGAACTTGACCCATCGACGCCATAAGCCCTTTGGCTCCTCCTGACGCAGCTTGTCCACCTGCCGCTCGTGCTACTCGTGACGCATCTTGTCCACCTGCTGCCCCCTGCGATGGTGCTGCTGCATCTTCTAGCTCGCCCTTACTGGTCTGCTGGTGGTGCTTGCGCTCATTTGCGTTGGAGCTCCTTCTTGGTCGTCTTCCTCGGACGCACACCGTTGCGGTGTTGCCGGAAGCGGTGACCCAGGGTGCCTCAACGGCTCCGTCCGGGGAGGTGTGGCTCGGGCATCACCGAGGAGCAGGCGGCTTTAGGAAGATTGACTTCCAGGCGCTCGGCTGAGGTTTCAAAGTGAGACTGGGGCTTGGTGCGGCAAATGTGATCCAATCACAAGTTCAAAGAAAAAGTACACTCTGATCAAATCCAAGAGTGTCTTTCCTCCTTTTTCCCGTTCGCAACCTGTTCTGCATAAGACCCATTTAAAAATCTTCCTTTCGGTCGCAGCCAGCAACATACTCCAAGTGGACGGTCCCCAATTGTAGGCGCTTTGATACCAAGCTAGAAGGCTCAATCTTGGTGTGGAAAGAGGTATTGGCTAGCTCAGGAGAGCGGCGACTGCAGTCAAAGACCGCTGCCATGATCTTCGCGAAGGTCAGTCTTAATGTGGGCAAGTCCGTCTTGAGGTCAGGGTCCAGCTTCAGCCACAGCGACAGTTGCGAGAACCAGACGCTGGCTCGAACGTGATGATACACCATTTCCGCCATTGTGGGGGCGATCCAGCAGTCGTTGAAGCTCGCGATCATCGGCTCGAGCTCAAAAGTGCACCTCAGTTGCCCTGGATCAACCGGCCTGCACTTCAGACCCTGCTCGTATCTCGTCGGACTATCCTCTCTGCCAGCTGCACATCGTTGAATACTTTCTGGGGGGGCCATCCACCGAAATGATGTCCATGCCTGGAACATACAGCTGAACGGGGATTTCAACATTGAGTGCGGAGCACCAGGGAGCCCGCCTTTTTAGATATGATACACATTGAAGTGGGTCTAATTTTGATATAACGCTTTTGGGAGGGTTTCTACACGTAGCCTTACGCAAAGTTCTGCCAGACGGCGCTGACGCTCGAGAGCTCCATCACGGCCGAGCTCAGACGTCCCGTGCCCAGTCTCAACATGCTGTGCTTGGCCCCGGAGAAGATCGTCAAGTCCGCGGAGATGACCGACCCTTGGCCCAACTTTAAGCGGTATCGATCAATACAACCCCAAGTAATTCGCCCAATCGACCGCCGCATGTACTTAGTAGAAATGAGTAATTGCATAAATGGAGCCATCTATAGTCAAAGGTGCTCGCGGGGCGGTTGGGCTCCGGCGAGGATTGAACCAATAATCGCCCCGGCCAGTCAAGAGTACATGTAGAACTCACAATACCATTAGCTCCCGAGAGAAACAATGTGTACCTTCCTCAGCATGCATATGTTGACGTTGAAGTTGCACCAGAATGATGGCGACCATCACTCTGTGTGGATTATGAGCTAGCCCTACACCTCGACTGTTGACGCCCACTTCAACCTGGCGAGTTCATGGTTGGTCATGGTGAGTCCTCCCCCCCCCTTCACAGGCTTAGTTAGATTGAGGCTTGAACCATTCTGGGTGGAATGCATGTCCATGAGAGAAGTATGGCGCCTCTAGTCTCTTCCCTGTGCCCTACGCACCCCACTGCAAGTGTTTCGCAGCCTCCACCCAGAATGGATACATTCGACTTCAATCTTCCGCAATCTTCGCGTCAACACACTTCCTGTGACAGATGATCATTGCCCAACGGTCATCTATCTACCAGTCCACAGTCCGCACCACACAGAGGTCGACCTCATTCTCCATTTTGCCGACTCGCGCACACTCTTCAGCCAGTCAGAGCCAAGCTTCTACTATCCAGCCATGCCCTCGAGCATCTCTACGCCGCTCAACGCCGAGCAGGAGGCTCCCGACCACCACTTCATCCAAGTGGAGACCCCAAAGGTGCTCCCGACCCGAGGCAACCGCAAGCTCCAGTCCCACGAGGCGCCTAAGTTCACGCTGCAATGGCGCAGCCTCAACCTTAAAGCCACCGTCGAGAACCCGCAGACAAAGCACCTTGAACACAAGACCATCCTCAGCAATGTCAGCGGCTCTGCTCGACCAGGCGAGCTGCTCGTCATCATGGGCCCTTCAGGTGCAGGCAAGAGCTCGCTCCTCGACTACATCTCCGGCCGTAACTCCGCCGTCGAGGGAGTGATCGTGCTGAACGGACAGCCGTGGACTGACGCCACCAAGCGCCTCGCCTCCTACGTCATGCAGGACGACCTCTTTTACCAAACCATCACTGTTTAGGAGCACCTCGTCTTTCAGGCCAAGCTGCGCATGGGCAGGACGTTCACGGAGCAGCAGTACATGAAGCGCGTGGACGAAGTGATGGAGGAGCTCGGCCTCATGAAGTGCCGCGACACGCTGATCGGCGGCGTCTCGCTACGCGGCATCTCTGGTGGTGAGCGGAAGCGTCTGTCGTTTGCGACGGAGATCCTGACGAATCCGTCGATTCTGTTTGTGGACGAGCCGACGTCGGGCCTGGACAGCTTCATGGCGGAGACAGTGACGATGCAACTGCAGCAGATCGCTCGCGATGGACGTACAGTGATCGCGACGATCCACCAGCCGTCGTCCGAGTTGTTCGCGCTGTTTGATCAACTGTACTTGCTCTCTGATGGAGCCGCTGTGTATCACGGCAAGGCGTCAGAATCGGTGGACTACTTCGCTTCGCTCGGGTACCCTTGTCCTCCACTGATGAATCCAACGGACTACTTCATGCGGCAGCTGGTGGTCATGGATAAGGCCACTGATGAAGGTGGCGTAGCTCGCGTCGAAGGCCTGAAGCAGGAGTGGCTGAAGCACCAGTCGCTGCCACAGATCGACCACGAAGACGTCCACGGAGACGGACGGGAGATTGAAAGCCACTTCGAAGACTCTCGACTCGAGTGGATCGGCCAGATCGCAGTGCTCGTCCAGCGCAACGTGATCCGCTTCGTTCGAGACAAGTTCGCGTTCCACGCGGCCATCTTCCAGACGCTGTTCGTGTCGCTCGTCGTGGGCCTGATCTTCCTACAGCTCGACCTGGACCAGGACGGCATCCAGAACTTCACGGGCGGCTTCTTCTTCCTCGTGGTCAACCAGACGTTCGCGTCGGCCAACCCGGTCTTCATCTCGGTGCCCATGGAGCTGCCGATTATCATTCGAGAGTACAAGGGTGGGCTGTATCACCTCTTCTCGTGGTACTTCTCCAAGAACGTGAGCGAGTTCCCCATGCAAGTGCTGCTGCCCATCGTCTTCTTCGTGCCCGTGTACTTCCTGATGGGCATCGGCCACGGCTTCGACGTCTTCATCTACCAGCAGATCGTCATGATCCTGGTCAATAGTTGTGCGGTCGGACTGGGCTACATGGTGTCCTGCCTCAGCCGCCGCGTCGACATCGCCCCCATCATCGGCGTGGTGATTATCCTCCCCTTCCTGCTCTTCGGGGGGCTGCTCATCAACTCGGACGACTGTCCGGACTACTTCATCTGGGTGCAGTACGTCTCGCCGATCAAGTACGGCTTCGAGGCGCTGATGAAGATCTTCTGGCGCCAGGTGCCGTCCATCTCCTGCGACGTGGACAACTGCACGGCACTGACGGGCGACGACGTGCTCAAGAACTACAGCATGGAGTCGCGCTCGGCGATCGCTGACGGCGCCATCCTGATCGCCATCAATCTGGCATTCCGAGCCGTTGGCTTCCTTGGTCTGTGGCTCAACCTGCGCCTCCAGAAGTAAAGCTTTCTGCGTAGTATTGCGTGACGTAGTTTACCAGCCCCCGTTTAATAAGTCTTAAGTTTATTTACCACATGGCTACAGTCGTATCGGTTTGATTGCTGTAAACATCGACGGGAGTAAGCTTCCCTACCCCTTGAATGATAACGCCCACTTCAACATGTTAAACCCCGCGCTACGATTGGACGAGAGTTCCGGACGGTTTTATGAGTTGCGACTAAAAAATAGAGCGCGATTGCCGAAAGCCTGCTGCTATTGTCGTCCAGCGTTCCATGTCGGACCACGCCATCGTTGCGCACACAACCACCAGAAGGTTCAGCGGTAGAGTTCGGGTCTGGTCGGGATCCGCTGGACCGAAGTGAGTTGAGTCGCACGTGGCGTCCGAGCCCGAAACCCCGGCACCGCCTCGCCCAACTTTGAACTGAGCTGGCCTCACTCACATCGCAACTTCCGGTCTCGAGCTCTCTCACACACACGCCCCACACTCTCCAGACTGATCGTCAATACGATGACGTCGGACGCAGTACCAGTCTCCCCGACGTCAAACGACCACCACTTCATCCAAGTGGAGACGCCCAAGCCCGAGTTCACGTCGCCTGCCGCGCCAAAGTTCACTCTCCAGTGGCGCAACTTGAGTCTCAAGGCCACGGCGATCAATCCACGGACTAAGCAGAAGGAGGAGAAGGTAATTCTACAGAACGTTAATGGAACTGCCCGACCGGGCGAGCTGCTCGTCATCATGGGGCCTTCAGGTGCAGGCAAGAGCTCACTCCTCGACTGCATCTCCGGCCGCAACTCCGCCGTCGAGGGAGAGATCGTGCTCAACGGACAGCCCTGGAGCGACACCACAAAGCGACTCGCCTCCTACGTCATGCAGGACGACCTCTTCTACGAGACCATCACCGTCAAGGAGCACCTCGTCTTTCAGGCCAAGCTGCGCATGGGCAGGACGTTCACGGAGCAGCAGTACATGAAGCGCGTGGACGAAGTGATGGAGGAGCTCGGCCTCATGAAGTGCCGCGACACGCTGATCGGCGGCGTCTCGCTACGCGGCATCTCTGGTGGTGAGCGGAAGCGTCTGTCGTTTGCAACGGAGATCCTGACGAATCCGTCGATTCTGTTTGTGGACGAGCCGACGTCGGGCCTGGACAGCTTCATGGCGGAGACGGTGATCCGGCAGCTCCAGCAGATCGCTCGTGACGGCCGCACGGTCCTGGCTACGATCCACCAGCCGTCATCCGAGCTCTTCGCCATCTTCGACCAGCTTTACTTACTGTCGGACGGCTCGCCCGTGTACCAGGGCAAAGCGACTGAGTCCGTGGACTACTTCGCCTCGCTCGGGTACCCTTGTCCGTCTTTGATGAACCCGACGGACTATTTCATGCGCCAACTGGTTGTCATGGATAAAGCCACCGACGAAGCTGGTGTAGCTCGCATCGAGATGCTCAAGAAGGAGTGGGCCCAGCGCCAGACACTGCCCCAAATCGAGTACGCAAGTGAGAATACCCCCGTCGAGGAGTATCACGACTCTCGCCTGAACGTCATTGGACAATTTGGCGTGCTCGCACATCGCAACGTGGTCCGATTCGTTCGTGACCGTCTTGGATTCCGCGCTGCCATCTTCCAGACGCTGTTCATCGCCCTCATCGTCGGTCTCATCTACCTGCAGCTCGAACTGGACCAGAAGGGAATCCAGAACTTCACGGGCGGCTTCTTCTTCCTGATCGTTAACCAGACCTTCGGCTCTGCGAATCCAGTCTTCATATCGGTGCCGATAGAGCTGCCGATTATCATCCGAGAGTACAAGGGGGGCCTGTACCACCTCTTTTCGTGGTACCTCTCCAAGAACGTGAGCGAGATCCCGATGCAGATCATCCTGCCGATTATCTTCTTCGTGCCGGCCTACTTCCTCATTGGTATTGGTCACGGCTTCGATGTGTTCATCTATCAGCAGATTATCATGATCCTGGTCAACAGTTGCGCCGTTGGACTGGGCTACATGGTCTCCTGCTTGGTCCGCCGAGTTGATATCGCCCCCATCATCGGCACGGTCATGATCCTGCCTTTCTTGCTGTTCGGAGGCCTCCTCATCAACTCGGACGACTGCCCCAAGTATTTCGTCTGGATCCAGTACGTGTCCCCTATCAAGTACGGGTTCGAGGCCATGATGAAGATCTTCTGGGAGCAGGTGCCGCACGTTGCGTGCGATGCTGCGGTCGAGAACTGCACAGCAAATACCGGAGCCGACGTGCTGAAGAACTTCAGCTTGGTGTCACGAAGTGCACTTGGGGACGGGCTCATCCTCCTGGCAATCAACTTTGGTTTCCGCGCCATCGGATTCATTGTGTTGTGGCTGAACCTTCGCAGCAAGAAGTAGATCTTAAAGATCTCGCCTCAAGAATTATCATCCACGCCAATCTGCTAATGTGAAGAATAAAAGGTTATGCAAAATGAAAGCTTCAGTCCGCTCTATTCATGAATTCCGTTTATTCGATAGCCACACCATCGTAGTCGTCATCTGTGCCGAAGTAGGTGTTGTAGTACATCTCCGGTGCGTTCCAGTTCAGCAGCACCTCGTTCTCAACGCAGGTCCTGTTCAGCTTCTCAAGGTTGCCTTCATTCTCCACAAACGAGGCAAGGATCTCGATGCCGCATTCCCCACCAGTCGACACCGCAGACCGGGGGTTGTCTTCAGGACCGAGAACCTTGTTCACCTTTCCAGCAAAGTGCGTCAGAGCAGCGACGTCCTTCTTGTCACAGCGGAGCAGTGTGTAGATCATGGGCGCGATGGTATGAGTCGGGTCTGCAGCACATTTACAGTAACTTTTAACTTTAAAATGGAGTTGCTAACGAACTAACCAGACGTTCTACTGAAGGCAGAAAGCGTTGTTCAACAGTAGCTTAACGTCCACCAGTATGCGACGTCCTCTGTTTTATTCTGCTCTACTCTTTCTTGCTGTCCGCCAGGAACGGGTAGTCAGTGTAGCTCGTCTCGAAGGGGACACCGAGCGGCAGGTAAACCGTCTGATTGCTGCACGTGTTCAGTTCAGCGCCAATCTTGAGCGCTCCACGAGGTCCGGGTTCGAGATGAAGTCGTGCGTGAAAGCCCCACAGCCCGCGGCCCCTTCCTCGACGACCTCGATGGCATCCTCACGGTCGTATCCCGACGCCGTGATGACGAAGCCCTTGGAGATCTTGCGGAAGATCGGAAGCACGCTGCCTTCAGGTGCATCAGGGGCAGGCGCTTGGATTCTGCGAGGCTCGACCAAGTGAAGGTAGGCCAGGCCATAGTCGTTCAACTTCTCAACGGTAGCCGTGAGGGGGGAGGGGGTTGAAGCTCGCGAGCTGGGGGTGGTTGTCGACTTGGCTAGTGGCTGGTTGGTTTGGAAATGAGAGTTGCGACCTCCCTGTAGGGAGGCTGATCTGATCCGGAGCATTGTATGATCCCTCTCGCTCAACCGCATTTCTCAATGTTGTTGTTCACTTAGGTAGATGCTAGTCAAAGTATCAACTTGATGCGGCTTGTGCTGGTCAACATCGTGAGGACAGACTTGATTATACCGTATTGCCGTTTGCAGATATTTTGGCCTACGCATGCTTACAGGGTGACCCGGGTCGTTCCTCCCCGGGGAAGGTCGCAGTTCGTACATGGCAAACTTCGCTTTTTTAAACGACAGTGCTGCGCACGCATAGTATTGATCGTGTGAGGCAGCACTGGCTGCACAAACGTCAAATATAATGCTGTAGAACGCCGACCCGAGTATTAAAAATAATCTACCATCCTAGCTGTAAAATAGCTAAAAGCTCTTGTGTTAGGTAGTTTGGTGAGCTTGCTTATAGTCGGATACGAAACAATACTCTGATTAAATGTTGCAAATTGCAACTTGCAATACCTGTAGTTGATGGTGATCATAACGAAAACCCCAGAAAATGTATGCAATAGACAGCTGCAATCGTAAAAAAAGCTCAACTAAGAGCACCTCCAGCGGTTGGTCTCAATCGCGATTTTATCCTAATCGTAACGCTGTAAGACTTGGCTGAGACCTAAGGCCCCCACCAGAAGGTCCCATTGCAGGTTTAAACTTCACCGGGTTCCTTAGATTGGCTTTCGATTCTTAAAATATGGCCCGAATCTTAATGCCACCATGCACAAAACTGAAGAGTCGCCGTACTCAATGCTTTATTTTAATGTTTATCTAAAGAGCAACATAAAACGATGTTAAAACACTCATAGGGTAGACGCAACAGCCAAATAGTTACAACCTGATATTGTGAAATGATTGCCACTCAAAATCTCTTATGAATACCAATGCAGTTCGAACGATGCTGACCTACCCGGGCGTCATCACTTACTTGGACAACAGCAGTAACGAGGCTAGCTGCTACATAGTAATAGTCTTTCACACATCATTTGAGTAAGCTATTATCATCAAGCGTTTGAGACTCTACGACTCGTTGAAAATCCTCGGCCACGCTGAGTAACACAACTCCAACAAGCATACGATAGCTCCAGCAAAACGTACATCATCTTACTCATACAGCGGGCTTCAATGCGATCTAGACCTCTATCGATACGGTTTGAACAAGAAAATGATGCTGCCAGACATACTTAACAATAGATTGATATTCCGCAATAATTATCTATTGCTGCTGCTGTTATTGCGTTATTATTTACTGTCATCTTGCAACATCTGATACGATCATATATGGTATTTTCCGAGCACTGCTGAGTACAGTTCGTCGGGCTGCAATCGATAGACGAAACAGCGTTCAAGAAGATCTTCATGATGGCCTCGTAGTCATACTTGACTGGCGAAATGTACTGGATCTAGACGAAGTGTCACTGATGGAGACGAGTCGGCCAGCGACGAAGAGAGAGGCGTGATCTCCAACGTCAGGACCTAGCTGACCCTGCAGAAGATGCGCTTCAAGGCCATGATGAAGAACAGCCTGAAGGAGTGGAAGGAGGCCTAGAAAGCCAAGAGCGCAAGAAGGAGCGCAAGGAAGACGACATGATCAACAGCCTGCTGTCCGACCGTGTGCCGCCCGCCGAGGTCTTCACGGGCCTGAAGATCGACAAGTTGGTCGACAAAATGGACGAGGCCGCGAAGCAGACGCCGCTCTATCAGTTCTTCAAGCGCTACGAGAGGATCTACGCCGACCGCTACTTCCCGGCCCCCTAGCAGGACAGCATTTTGGTAACATGAAGAGTTCAATTCAAAAAGAAAGAAAAAAAGCAACGTTACACTTTACGGTATGTCCGTTCATGTTGGGTTCGATTGCTAAGGGTAGACTTATTGTGAATTACGGCTAAATTTGGACTTCTGGGGCGGTTCTTGCAATTGCCTCCCAATACAAAATGCCTATGAATCTTTGATGTACCTATGATTTCGTATAAGTACGGATCCAGCGCCTAGGATAGTACCAGGGTGATTCGGGGGCGGTTGATTGAACCAATCGACCACTCCAATTTTGAGTAGAACCCACAATAACGTTACTCCATGTAAGTGTCCCAGCTGGAAAATTCGACTCCAAAGTCTGACGTTAATTGGTATGGTGGTTTACCTTTTTCATGCTCTGCTTCGATTCATCGTAAACTCGTACTTGTATAATATAATACCTGCAGCTTTCAAGACGGGCCTTTCTGTTTTATTGCATTTACCTAGATTGTAAGAGCAAGTTCTTTCTGGACCAAGAACAGTCTACATCTACCATATGGTCGTGGTGGTGCTCAAAAGACCTGTTAAACATAAGGACTTTGCGTTTGCTTTTCGAGGCAGTCTGATGATGCGGTGGTGAAGCTAGCTACACCTTGAAAGCCTTGAACCGAGTATTTTTGTAACCCCAGAATAAAAGGGAAAACATGTTGTGGCGCAACTTCTTCTTTTAGGCCGTGTTCGAGTTGAAATAGCGTATTTCGAGCTATTTCGCTAGACCTAGCCATTTCGAATTATCTTCCTTTTGTTAACAGCTCCGAGCGAAATAGCTGCTTCGTGGAAAACAACCCTATCATGAATTTTAAAAGCAGTGATTTCGAGGTAGTTGAGGTTTTACTAAACTGAGGTTTAAAACCTCGAAAAGCTCAAAGCAGCTATTTTGTGCGCCAAATGTGCTCGAAGCAGCTATTTGGGTGCGATATCGAACACAGCCTTAATATGAAACAACATAAAAGAAAACTCAATAAAAAACTCTAGCATCCCTGGCTCCGCTGCTAGCGCGGCACTGGAAGTACATCGCACACTTCTGTTTGGGCAACGTAGATTTACATACATCAGATGCTGTTCTTTAGTAACGGATTTTACCGAATACAAGACCTGTAGGAAATAGAAGTCCGGTCAGAAATTGGTTGTAGCATCTGAAAATAGAAGTCCTGTATCAAATAAAAGACCGGACATATATTTTTTTAATGTTCCCCGAGCTTCCTTGAACATTTATTTTTAAAATGTTCCCGAACGTCCTCGGGCGTTTATTTTTTTTAAATATTCAGCCGAACCGTTGGCCATCCTCAAGTCTTATCTGCTTTAGAGGTCGAGCTCTTCTAACCAGCTCATTCCTAAATCACGGTGATGACACCCAAGCGCAACTCGATCAGCAACTGGAAGAAGCAAGAAGTTATCAACTGGATCAATACCGTCGGTGAAGGAGTGCCATCGCGAGCATCGGCGCACTTCCGTTCGTTGGGGTGGGACTTTGACCCGGCCACGGCCCGCCGCTGGTGGCGCCAACGGGAGGAGATTTTGGCTGCGCCGCCAACGCAGAGCCGCGTCCCTGGTGGAGGTCGAAAGCCAGCACTGGGGCACCTTGAAGACCTTCTACTGGAGGCGATAGTGCTGCGCCGACTCAAGAAGGAGAAGATCACCCGTGAGTAGATAGCTGCCCAGGCACTTCAGCTCTACAGTGAGGTCTCTGACGGTCAAGTCCGCCTGTTCGAAGCTTCACCACACTGGGTCAGCGGCTTCATGAAGCGCAATGACTTGTCGCTCCGTCGCCGTACGAACCTGACGACACTTACCGACGAGCAGCTTATCGGCCGAGCGGTCTCGTACATGAGATACCTTCGTGATCACAAGGGCGAGTTCAACTTCCGCCACACGGTTCTCATGGACGAGACTGCAGTGTATTTCGAGGATGCGCGAGAGCAAACCGTCGAAGTTCGCGGTGCTCGTCATGTGGTGGTGAAGTCGACAGGCTTCTCGTCGATGCGTGTCACGGCTGTGTTGGCCGTTACAGCTGCAGGTGTCAAGCTTCCCCCGCTTGTGTTTTGGAAACACAAGAAAGGATCGCGAACCATTCAAAGGGTCGGAGGTGTGTATGTGGCATACCAGCCCAAAGCTTGGGTGGACTCGGAGCTGTTGTGCAATTGGCTCGACACGGTGTTCCCACAGGTGCTCCAAGCCGATGGCAAGGCGCTCGTGTGGGACTCAATGCGCGCTCATATCTCGCGGGACGTGAAGGCCAAATGCAAGGCGCGTGAAATCGCGATGTGCGTTATCCCAGGTGGGCTGACGGCATACCTTCAGGCAGGAGACATCGGCATTTACAAACAGTTCAAATGCCACTTGTACTCGTATATCGACGAGTGAAAGAACTCTAACAGCGTGCAGTACACTCGTACCGGGAATCCAAAGCCTCCAAGCGTTGAAACGGTGGGTCAGTGGGTGCACAAGGCTTGGAAGGACACCGACCAAGCCACCATCGACAGCTCCATTGCCGCGGCCGGCTTTTCGCCCATTGAGTCCGACTGGTTCATTTGGCGCCATGATGTCTACGGCAGAAAGTTCCAGTGAGTGGGAGAACGAGGAAAAGGCGGAGGAAAACACCGACTCGGAGGTGGAAGACGAGCTTGCGAATGCACTGGACGACATTGAGCTGGTTGACGGGTAGTGGAGAGTGAAGTGAGGAGATGTTGCGGTCGCAATTGTGACCCCGACGTGCATATTTGCATAACATGTAGTACAGAACAAGCCTTGATGTAATATTTTCATAAAATACAAGTCCTCACCCGAATACAAGTCCCCCCGTCAGAATCGATCAATTTGTAGGGGCTTATCGTAAATACAAGACCGGCTTATATTCAGTAAAATCCGTTAGTAAATTTTGGAGCTTGTTCGTGCAACACCCGGCTTTGCTTCTTGTAATTTCCGCGGCGCAACCGCAGTGGAGATTCCTTACTTATCTCACACAAACGTCTTTAGCTGTCCCAGCCTACGTATAGTTCCCGTGGAAGAATGCGATGGTTGGACTGAAATTGTGTCTATGCCATGGATTGAGACTTCGGATGCCCTCTATATCTAACACCTAAGACACAGGCACTTAAAAGTCGAAGAGCTCCTTGCGAACGGCAAAGCGGATGTCCATCTCCTTCGAGAGTGTCAAGCTGGTCATATCATTTTATTTTAAGGTTAAGGTAAGATTGAGTACATTTAACCTATCTAAGGGCGCATTTACCGTAGACACCAAGCTCACTGAAACGATCTACTCGACTTCTGTCCACTTGGCCCCGCGGTCAGCATACACGGTCCCGCTGCTCCGTCAGCAGCACCGGTCCTCCGAAGCTCGAACTTCTCCACTGCACTTGTCAAGGCCGACTTGCGATCCTTCATGCCCCATGGGTTACAGGCCACCGATAACCGCCCCAGCAGCGCTGTGTTTGGCGACGTGATGTCGCCGTCGCCGAGCCGGCCGTATCTGGATCTCTACCACTGCGATGCTCTTGACCCCGCTGCGCCGTGGGTGCACCATTTGAGGACCACCCCGTCGCAGTCAGCGTCATGTAGCGCAGACCACTGTGACTCACAGTATGCCCACGCGCGTCACTACGAGTACTGTGTAGGGCGTGCACAAATAGTGTGCAGCTCGCCCGTCGATCTGGTGACCTGCCAGGATTGCACGCAGCCTACAGAAGCAAATACTACCAGTTGGGACCACAGCGTCATCCGTGGACTGGTGTGTGGTGGGAAACGGCGCAATGACCCCACGCATGAAGCCACCGTGGACCCCCACAGGACCCGCATTCCGGCTGACGGGCTAGGACCGCCACTATACGCTGCCGCATGCAGCAGCGCAGAGATCCAGCTTGGTCCGCGGTATCACCCCGAGCTGCCCGGCCGTAGCATCAAAATACACCGGCCATGTGCACGCCGTCCGCTGGAGCCCCGGCCGTCAGGAACGCCTGCTCCTCAATGGAGGCGTCGTCGTCCAGTCGTGGCCAATCAGAGCGCTCCCGATGCTCACCGGCGCGTTCTGATTGGCCGGGCCGCTGGGTCAGTAGGCTCTATCACCAGGCTGCCCGCTGATTGGTCCTCTTGGCGGCTTGTGCTCCACGGCGCAGATTGATGAGCGTCAAGCTGGTCGTTACAACACCGTCAACCAGTGGCTTCGGTCCGCAAACTAGAACTCGTGAGGCACCCGCTGCCTTCGCCTTTTATCCCATAGTCTGGAAAATGTTAGCCGTGTGAGGACAGGACCGTACCGGAGACAGCTGCGGAGTTGGTGATCCAGTTGCGCCTCCATGTCCCTCTCACCTCGCGTCAGGTAGAATTCACCGAAGAACGTGCTTGTCAGGTCATTTTGCGTCACTGTGTCTTAAATTCGCTCAGGGATGTAGGATATAGCACCGCCCACATCGTAATAAAGCTCTGTGCCATCCGTCATCGATTGAATGAGGTCACGGTCGAACACAGACCAGACAAAGTGGACTATCTTGATGTCAGAGCTATACCCGATCGAGACGAGTCGGCCAGCGACGAAGAGAGAGGCGTGATCTCCAACGTCAGGACCTAGCTGACCCTGCAGAAGATGCGCTTCAAGGCCATGATGAAGAACAGCCTGAAGGAGTGGAAGGAGGCCCAGAAAGCCAAGAGCGCAAGAAGGAGCGCAAGGAAGACGACATGATCAACAGCCTGCTGTCCGACCGTGTGCCGCCCGCCGAGGTCTTCACGGGCCTGAAGATCGACAAGTTGGTCGACAAAATGGACGAAGCCGCGAAGCAGACGCCGCTCTATCAGTTCTTCAAGCGCTACGAGAGGATCTACGCCGACCGCTACTTCCCGACCCCCTAGCGGTACAGCATTTTGGTAACATGAAGAGTTCAATTCAAAAAGAAAGAAAAAAAGCAACGTTACACTTTATATGTCCGTTCTTGTTGGGTTCGATCGCCCGTCTCGAGGAAAGCGACAGTTTATCTGTCACTGTTTCAGACTCGCCTGCGGACGTGAGTGCGGGGCTCTCAAATTGGTTCATGAAGATGAAGACACCATCCGTACTGAAGTCGACCTCTGTTTTCTAGGATTGTTTTTCGTAAACACTTAAATTAACAACTAAAAAATAAGTTCACGAATCCTATTCGCCAATCTTTGCTGCTGTCAGTACAGCACTGACATCACGTGGCAACTACACCGAGCTCATCCCCAACTTTGAGGTGAATGACGCGAAAAATTGTCGATCTGCTGAACTGATTTGGCACGTACCCGACTGGACTCGATTGAAGCATCTCGCCATTTTTCTCCGCTCGGCTAGATCCACCACACACGCGTGGCTTCACGACAACCGTCAAGTGAAGAGTGTACCATCCTGAGACGAAAACTTGGATTCGCAGGCCATTGGGCGACAAGTCAAATTTTCTGGCCGTCAGTACGCTTCAGTAGACTTCGCCTTTGTCGTCTGTGGAAGTACTCGACACCACTTCCAGAAATATCATACGCTCAGCTTTCGTTAGGATATGAGCACCATATCCTCAAGCCTCTCCTCCAACATTGCACCACGCTTCGTTGGGACTGGGTCCAGTTTAAGTCCGTAAACGGTTGACCAGGTGGACTTGAACGAACGAAACATCACTTTCATCTCCAACTCAAACCCTCCATTGTCAGCCGGCGTAAGCTTGCGGCGCATTTTTGCTGGCATCCATTTTCGTGTCGTTTTGCGTAGTTTCGCATCGGACACGCACTCAGCTTCGTCACTTGAGTCATCACTGGAGTCACTGGAGCTAGCGCTGCTGCTAGAACTGCTGCCACGGTCTCCATTTGAGTCGTTGGTCTTGCCGTTCATCAAATATTCCAGCGTCTCCTTGAAAAGCTGTTTAAAACCGAAACAAATGTTAGCGGAAAGCGGACAGTCGACTACAATGAATACAAGTTGCACCTTGACGTATACATCGACCGTCGCTCCTGGAATTCTGTTCTTGGGGTCAATGTATGCTTCTTCATCCAAGTAGCGGGTGCTCCTGCATATGAAACATTGAATCAATCACCAGATTACGTGCAAACGTTCACAGCAAGTGTAGCCTACCACTTCTTTGAGGTCGTCAGATCCACCAACGAGATCTGGATCTGCTTGTTTCTGGAGGTAATACTGAAGCGATAGATTGGTCCAAAACGTTTGAAAGCCGTCATGACCACTCGACGCTTGCGGCAAATAATGCAGTGAAGTCTGGTAGCCCTTCATAAAAAACATCAGCCATCAAGAAGATACTTCGAAATTGAGCAGTTTTCCTCAAAACATTCTAGCCAATGACAAGTCTCCATCCCCTGCCCGATCACAGGTTACACACAGTTTCCTAATGACGTCCGCACTGCATGAACATGAAGAAGGCCCCTCCGCGTCCCCACCAACCGACTGTCGAGGCGCCGCCCATGACCTCCAAGGTCTTCCCCTCCTGGGACGCCTTTGCCGCGTACATGGCCGACTACCAGCGCCAGACCTTCCAGATGTTCCGCAGCAAGTCGACGATGTCCGTCGCCGCGCGCAACCAGCGCGCTGTAGCGCCCAAAGGCACTGAATCAATGCCAAATCCCACCGCTCATAACCGTCGGGCAATCCCCACCGAGGTCGGATTCTACTCCAAGCTGCTGGTCTGTACCCATTCGGGTAAACCTCGCATACGCGGTCAGGGCATCCGACCTCGACAATGTCATCGCGCCACCGACTGCCCAGCCAAGATAAACGCCCTGGCCAAGAGGAAATACGGCTGTGACCGCTCCAAAGCGAGCGGGTGGCAAATCGTGGTCACGAAGCTAGTGACGAGTCACAACCACCCGCTGGACGCGGAGACCTTCATGTCGTACCCGCAGAACCGCAAGGTAGAGGATCCGATGGTGCTCGAGGCGGTGGACGCACTGAGGAAGGCGGGGGTCAAGCGGAAGCAGATCCGCAAGTATATCGAAGAAAAGGAGCCGAATAAGCAATTGACCACGAGCGACATCAGTAACTTGCTGACGAAGTTAAAGGACGACGAGCGAACTACTGCAAAGAGCACGCAAGCTAAGGCTGGGCCAGCTCCTCCTGGAGCTGCCTCTTCTGTCGATCAAGCTAGTGCTGACGGTTCTCGAGTTGTTAATGGACGAGCTGAAGAACCTGGGGATGCTGATGCTGGAGAGCTTCGAGTAGCGCGTGCTACCGTTGGTTCCTTTCCAGGTGGACTTCTGAATGGTTCGCAGAATCCAGAGGTCCACGAGCGTACGGCGATTCCGGAATCTGCTCGAGGTGGGACAAATGCAACCAATACGGATAGTCTCCGGCTTTCCTGTGAAGCCGACGAGGATTTCGGCGAAGACTACAAAATGCGGCTGAAACGTCTTGATGAGCAGAACCTGGCGCTTTACAAGCAGAACTCCATGTTACACAAGCTGAACCAGGAGTACGTGGCCGACTTGAAGAAAACGCGGAATCAGGTGGTGTCGCTGCAGAAGTCTGAGGCGAAGCTGGCCGACAAAGTGAAGCAACTGTCGCGAGAAGTGGAGCGCTTGAAGGCGCAGAATGTGAACCATCCCAGTGGTCAGCTTTACAAGCGGCCACACAGCAGCAATGAATCTTCGCGACCTCGGAAACGCTGAGAGATAGATGGACTACAGTTCGTCGCGATTCTCGACTATTGCTGAATGAAACGTTATGACCAGTACTGTTCTTTGATGAACCTGACGCTTATATTTGAGTCTTCTCTGTCGACGTAGCAAGGCATC
This sequence comes from Phytophthora melonis, assembly GCA_024211575.1. NCBI lineage: Eukaryota > Oomycota > Peronosporomycetes > Peronosporales > Peronosporaceae > Phytophthora > Phytophthora melonis. The sequence continues at coordinate 1,966,283 of JAMXKT010000037.1, read as the reverse complement.
CTTCGCGAAACAAATATGACGTGTAACTTCCAAGCCCAAGGAGAAACGACATTCGCGCAGAAGCTGTCCGAGATATATCGCTACTCCGTCACGGTCGCGGACAACAGACTGTGCATCTGGGTCGAGGAACGCTCCACCAAGCTGCAATGGTACGTTTGTTTTATTGCCAACTTAGTTTCCGTCATTGCGGCCGTGACGATTCCTTATATCTGTTCATGCAGGTCCTCTAATGAGCTGACCAGAGGGCAATATCTAACGATGGAGAACGTGATTCCGGGGGCAACGATTGAAGATTATGCAAAGGTACTACCATGTCTCAACGATGGCTTATGATGCCATCCTGCTAACGTTTGGCCTCTTGCAGCATTTTGAGAAATGTCTGTGCCCTCAGCTCGACGAAGGGCACAGCCGCACGTTGACGACGGAAGTCGGGGCGTCTTTCCGGCTGGAACTTGCTGTAAAACTTCATCTTTTCGAGAATGTCTGGCCAGTCGTTTATGTGTTCAAGTTGCTTCCGAGCGTTGAGCATAGGCTTGCGGCGCTGGAGGAGCAAGTGCGCACTCTTCACAGGGTAGTAGCTGACCAGGCTTTGGCGTTTCTTCAAGTGGGGGCATCGACGAAGAAGGATGACCTCAGACTACTCTGGACTGGGAAAACGTCGGAAGACTTCGCGATCAAGGACACCAAGATCGAGTTTCGACGTCCCGGGCTCTACCACATATCGGCCGTTCTCAACTATACGCGGGTGGAGAATGTGATGGAATGAACGGAGCTCTGGAAAGGACCGGTGCGCATTCTGATGGGATTGTGTAGCTATTCTAGCGGCAAGAGTGCGACGACCAGGCTTAGCTGGGCGATACAGTCGCTGTGGTTTGCGGCGCCAAACTCAAAAAGATATGTCAATTTCGACTCGGTGAGTGAAGACAACAGGTCTCCTTGCGTCAAGGCTAGAACATGGTGATGACTTTTGGCAAATTTGGATTAAAAAAAAACGTCACTTCCTCCGCAGTGGAATATGCCAGCACTGCTGGCATATTCCACTGCGGAGGAAGTGACGTTTTTGCCAGCACTGCTGGCATATTCCACTGCGGAGGAAGTGACGAGACAGTCAGCTCATTCTGCACCAAAATATATGTGTCCCTTACATCACTTGCAACTGTGAAGAGGTTTCTCTTCACGACGGCGTACCGACTTCGCAAGCACACTGGGAACAAACCATATACAAACCAATCACAGCTCTCCACCCTCTAGCCAATCATAACTCTCTCGGTATACACCACCAGTATACACTCGTGTTCCTGCCCAAGACTAAGTTCCATGTCTGCCGCGCCGCTTGAGCATGATGGAGACCCCTCCGCGTCGCCCTCCAGCGACGTCGTGCCTGCCCCAGCGACCGTCGAAGCCGCACCCATGAGCAGCAAGGTCTTCCCTCCTGGGACGCCTTCGCCGCGTACGTGGCCGCGTACCAGCACGAGACCTTCCAGGTCTTCCGCAGCAAGACGTCGACATCCGTGGCCACGCGCAACCAGCGCATCGCCGCGCTCAACGCCAAGAAATATGGCTTGAACGCCACCATTCCGGACGATCGGACGATGCCGGCCGAGCTCGGAGTTTACTCCAAGCAGTTGGTGTGCACCCACGAGGGCAAACCTCGCAGTCGCGGGAAGGGCGTCCGACGCCAAAGTCTCCGCGCGACGGACTGCCCAGCCACGATCAACGCCCTGGCCAAGAGGAGACAGGGCGGTGACAGCTCCAAAGTCAGTGGGTGGCAGGTGGTGATCACGAGGCATGTTCCGTTCCACAACCACCCGCTGGATAGACACACCTTCATGGCGTTCTCAAGGACGTTCGCACCTCGACCAGAGTCTGCCGTCGCATTATCTGTAGAACAAGGCGCTTCAGAGAGTGCTGCAGATGGATGTGAACGCAATGAGGAACCTGCTCAAGATGTTGGAGGAGCTGATACTGCTGGAGAACTGCAGGTGGCGCGTGGTAGTACCGTTCAAGCTGGCCTCCCCGCTGGTACTCAGAATGTGGAGGTGCAAGAGCGTAGCGCCACCCCAGAATCTGCTCCAGGAGGGATAAACGCTAGCAGTATGGATAGACGTCGGCCTTTGCGTGAAGCACACGAGGTGTCTAGCGGGGGCTTCACACTACGACCGCCGCGAGCTAGTTCCCCTAAAGCTGCACTTCATCCTGTTACACAAAATGCAGAGGTACAGGCCACCCCAGAATCCGCTCCAGGTGGGACGAGCGCAAGCGATATGGAGAGGCTTCAGCTTTTGCGTGAAGCGGACGAAGTGTCCAGTGGGAGCTTCAAGCTACGGATGAAGCGTCTGGAAGAGCAGAACCTGGCGCTGTACAAGCAAAACTGCGAGTTGCACAAGCTGAATCAGGAGTACATGACCGACCTGAAGAGAACGCGAGAGAAGGCAATTGATCAGCATTTCCAGTTGGTGGCGCTGCATAAGTCGGAAACGAAGCTGACCGATAAGGTGAAAGCTCTGGAGCAAGAAGTCGAGCGCTTAAAGGCGGAGAGTACGCTGTGGGAGCTGCAAGCCCAAGCGCAGAACTCGCCGAATTCCAGTAGTCAGGCTTCCAAACGGCCGAGCAGCAGCAACAACGAATCTTCGCGACCTCGGAAACGCCGCGGAAGATAAGATATACACTTCAGTTCGTTGCTGTTTGTGAAACGTTATAACTATTCTTTGATTAACCTGACGCTCGTACTAGTATTCGATTCTTCGCAAACTTCTAACAAATCATTTATTTTCTGTGCCGGTCGAGTATGCTTAGCGCTCAAGAAGGCAGCGTTCGTGCAGAGGTTACGTGAGACACATCGATACTCTACCCATGTTTCAGGGATGCAATGGCTAGCTGTTTGTGCTGATCCCATCCTTTCTAGTGCCATCCTATGTTAGCAAGTCCATCGGTGAGACTTCTAATCGCTTCCGGCATGGTTAGGATAGAGACTGACTGTCCGCTGGCACGCTCATTCGCACTGGTGTGCAAGCACAAAGTACTCTTCACGACCGCAGTCGAGCTAAATGGCCAAACCGGAATGATCGTATCGTGCAGAGAGATGCGCTAAGGCCCAGACACATTAACCTTGGCTTCCCCTGGCAAAGGACCTGGCGCCATCACACCTTGAATTGATGTCCATGACGCTAACGCATTCGGCTTGATATTTCGCAAAATGAGCGACGATTGAGTGGGAAGTTGTCCGAGCGATCTCATTTCATACATTTAGGATCATCGTATCTACGGTACAACAGGACTTGAGGCAAAATATATACCGAACTGATGAGTAGATTAGAGTAGACAGCCACCTCTTTTGTGATGCGATGGCAATAAAACGATTTCTTCAGCAAAAGCTCTTGGTGGAAATCCTACATGCATTCGATATCCTGTGTGATGTCAGACGCTAGGCGCTTTAGTCGCTTGCGAGTAGATTCGAGGAAACACTAGCCAACTCTATGCCCTAGAAGTGGAAACTCCAGACATGTTGCTGTTATCCGAGCCACAACTATTTTGGCACAGCATAATACCGGCGCTAGAGTTATAGGGAAACTTCAAGGAGGGACTAGATTCTTTCAACTTGAACTTGATCGGGTCAGCCGCATCCAAGGTTAATGGTCGAGAGGAATTCCGGCGATCTCATCTGGAAGTTCCATCCTTGAACTTCGTTTCTGGAACTATCATCTGACGCGCTTGAACTTGAAGCCTGCAGGCACAGTCCTGTACAGTACTTCAAGACTTGAAGTACAGGACTGTTCCTGCCTGGCTCAAGTTTGATGAGTGTGTCCCCCCTCATGGTGTCCCTGCCTCAGGTCTACCGCGTGGGGGTGGCAATGGACCTGTACTGTACAGTGTACACACTTACGTAAAATACATGTATTTGTCTTCTTACCGCGATGATGAGTTGTTGAAGATGATCGCTCTACCACAACATACGATCCTCATGGTTAATGTAGACTGACAAGCGGGCGGGTTCCAGTGCGTTCAGAATCCTGCTACAGTACATAGTCTCTAACCTGCTGAGTTGTGCTGCCAGTTTGAACTTGTTGCTAAGCTCTCTTGCTCTTCTATAAGTACTGTACTAGTACCAGTTAATACGGTAGTAATCTCTGTACAATATCTTCTGGTGTGATGACATGTCGAGAAACCAATTTAGGATTTAGGTACTTAAAAGCACGTACATGATACAAACTGTAGCTCGAAGCGTCCAGCGCCAGGAATTGCATTGTGCGTCTCGCAAATAACTACTCATCAAGGATCTGTTAAGGCATCCCCATCTCATCCTGAGCGCGAGCACCTGCGCGGTGCAGGCAGCCCTCACGTATGTACGACGTGACTGATCAAGCTCTTTTTATGCTGCAGGACCTCGACTATTTAATTTCTTTAGTTGGCCATTAGTAGGTTAGTAAAAAGATACTCAACCCGAGGCACCGATGCTGTACCCGCGAGTCCAGCTCTTGTATGGTTGAAGGCTTCCAACGTGAACCTCCATCGACTGAGCAGCTTAAATCCCTCCTCATCACCACTACAGCTCGGCGTTTGTGCGCCCTCACACTCGACTCTCACTTTCGAATTCGCCTTCCAGCGCACACACGGTCTTCCAGTCCAAGTCTCCTGCGCCAAGACCTCCCTCCACTCGCAGGATGCCTCGCTCTCCGGACCCGAACCAAGGAACGGACTACGCGATCGCTATGTCGCCAGCTGCCAATAACCCCAACGAGCCGCTGCTGACCCTCGAGGGGCGAGCCATCGGCGCGCGGTGGATTGTCTACACGTCCGCTGCCGTGGCCATGCTGGAGGCTTTCCACTACGGTTGGTCGAGCCACCAGATCAACCTCCACAAGTTCAACAACACCGAGGACTGCGACGCTCGCCCCGTCGTGGAGGGCACGTGCATCATGTTCCCGGGCCACACCAAGACGACGTGGACGCTGCTCTCGAACGCATGGATCGTCGGTGGCATGTTCGGCAGCTTCCTGTCCGGTATCCCGTCCAACAAGTACGGACGTCGCATGACGCTGCGTCTCAACACGATCATCATGGTGGTGGCGTCGGTAATCCAAGTGTTGGCGCCTACCGCCTTCTGGTTCGGCCTTGGTCGCTTCATCGCTGGAATCGCCAACGGTATCGCCATGGCTGTGGTCAACACGTTCCTGAGCGAGATCTCGACGCCGCACAACCGCCACGCTCTCGGCACCAACACGCACTTGGCTGCGACGCTCGGCATCTTGGGCGTCGCCACCACCTTCTGGTACTGGAACACAACGTCTGGCTTCCGTTGGATCGCCGGAATCCCCATCGTCCTCGCTGCCGGGTACCTCGTGTGCTCGTACTTCTTCATGGTCGAGAGTCCCGTGTGGCTGGTCGGTAAGGGCCGCGAGCAAGAGGCCGAGAGGGAGATCGCTCGCTTGTATGGCAAGGAGCATGTCGAGGCCATGATGAGCTGGATCCAGGCCCGCGACACCCGCAACAAGCTGCCGTCGGCCGTCAGTGGTGAGTTCGTGGAGGTGGAGGCCGAGAGTCCGTGGACCATCCTGACCAAGCCCAAGTACCGCAAGCAGCTCGTCGTGGCGCTCGGCTTGACCTGCATCAACCAGCTCGTGGGCATCAACGCTGTCTTCTGGTACTCGTCTTCAATCCTCACTGCTGCGGGTATTGCGGACGCTCGCTTGGGTGTCGTCATCATCGACATCCTGAACGTTGTTCCGGTTCCAATTGCGGCCTACGCGACGCAGTTCCTGCCCAAGCGTGCGATGCTGCTTTGGGGCATTGCGCTCATGGCGGTGTGCTGCATCGGCATGACGTTCTCCATGGTCTACAGCATCGGCTGGCTGTCCGTCACGATGCTGGGCATCTACGTTGTCGGCTACGACGTGAGCATCGGCCCGCTGCTCTGGCCCATGATCGCCGAGTTCTTCCCCGACTCGGCCCGTGGCGCCGCTGTGGGCATCTGCGTCTTCTTGAAGTGGACATGTGCACTCATCATCGGCATCGCGTTCCCGTACATCCAGGACGCCATCACCAACTACAGCTTCACGCCGTTCCTGGGCACGACGATCCTCTCCATCATCTTCATCTACTTCATGGTGCCCGAGACGTCGGACATGACGATCGCCGAGATCCAGGACGGATTCCGTGGCGAACAGAACCTGCACTCGGTCAAGAGCCAGCAGTGAAGCGAGCAGAGGTGAAGAAAGGCACCAGTTTAGCCTCTAGGCGTCCGTAGCTGGTGGAAGTGTTTTGCATATTGTCAATGAAAAGTGTTTGAGTATTTGTGTGTTCACGCTACATTTTTTTGTTTTTTTGTCACTCTGCTCCAACGGTTCAATTGCTGGATTGCTGCGGTATTTCAACACAAATTGTCTACTGCGACTTTCAACTCTGACTTTTGGAGCTAGGTGACGTTGCTCCACTTCTAAATCCGTCTTGGATCTCAGCGATGGTCATGTCGGATGTCTCGGGCACCATAAAGTAGATGAAGACGATAGAGAGGACGGTTGTTCCCAGGAAGGGCGTGAAGCTGTAGTTCGTGATGGCCTCTTCGATGTAAGGGAACGCGATACCGATAGCCAGCGTGGCGAGCCACTTGACGGTGATGCAGATGCCCACAGCAGCACCACGGGCCGAATCCGGGAACAACTCGGCGATGATCGGCCACAGAAGCGGGCCGATACTCAAGTCGTAGCCCACCACGAAGACTCCGAGGAACACAATGGAGAGCCAGCCGACGCTGTAAATCAGAGAGAAGGTCATGCCGACACAGCACAAGACCATCACGAAGATACCCGACATGAGCATTGAACGCTTGCGCATGGTCTTGGTCAGCACGGCAGCAATCGGCACCGGAATGATGTTGAGGATGTCAATGATCATGAGACCAGCGCGTGAGTCGGAGATCCCAGCGTCCTTCAGGATAGAGGACGAGTAGAAGAAGACGGCGTTAATGCCCACGAGTTGGTTGATGCAAGTGAGGCCCAGCGCGATGACCAACTGCTTGCGGAACTTGGACTTTGTCATGATACTCCAATTAGTCTCGTGCTCCGTCTCCTTAACATTTCCACTGATAGTCGACGGTAACTTGGTCCGCCGATCGTTGGCTTGAATCCAACCCATCATGACATTGACGTTCTCATTGCCGTACAGACGCGCTAACTCATTCTCAGCGTCCTGCTCTCGGTTCTTGGACACGAGCCACACGGGGCTCTCGACCATGAAGAAGAAGGACAGCACCACGAAGCCCGCAGCGAACACGATCGGCATGCCGGCGATCCAGCGGAAACCCGACGTCGTGTTCCAGTACCAGAACGTCGTCGCCACGCCGAAGATGCCCAGCGTCGCCGCCAAGTGCGTGTTCGTGCCCAGCGCGTGGCGGTTGTGTGGCGTCGAGATCTCGTTCAGGAACGTGTTGACCACGGCCATGGCCACGCCGTTCGCCACGCCCGACACGAAGCGGCCCACGGAGAACCACGTCGGGTTGTTGGCCACCACCTGGATGACCGAGCCCAGCACCATGACGATCGCGTTGAAGCGCAGCGTCGTGCGGCGCCCCACTTGTTGGACGGGAAGCCGGACAGCAGACTGCCGAACATGCCGCCCACGATCCACGCGTTCACGAGCAGCGTCCACGTCGTCTTGGTGTGGCCCGGGAACATGAGGCACGTGCCTTCCTCGACCGGTCGGGCGTTGCACGTCTCCGTGTTGTTGAAGGTGCTGAGGTTGACCTGGGAATTGGACCATCCGTAGTGGAAGGCCTCGAGCATGGAGATGGCCACGGACGTGTACAGGATCCACGTCGGACGCAGCGACCGCTCCTCAATGGTCTGTGCTGACTCGCCATCAGTCTGCGTTGTGGGGTCACCACCACCTTAAACTCGGTCCTCGGAGAAGCTGGCATCTTGATGCTTGACGGAGACTGCGCGGGATCGGAAGTGACAACGGATACCGTGCACTATAGAGCACCAGGGTGCCAAGGTCGCTGAGAAGGGGCTCGCTCGCAGCAGTGCGTGGCGTCCCGAGTCTTTGTGGCCGCCTTTTTTCGTGTGGGGAGGCTGCTCTACAATCTGTAGTCTAGTACCCTGTTGTGCATGCATCGTGTCGAGACGGCCACCTCGAAGTGAGCTGAGCGGGGGTGCCATGCCCATCTGATTTGCCGGTCGCCCACAGGTCAGTATATCGCTGGGTAGGGGATACGGCCGTTGATTACATAAGGAGTTTGTATGGGCTGTCGTCACGTCGTGTATTTATCCAACACCAAGCACCACTGCTTGAAGGGTGCAATGAGCGGCAGTGTGGTCTCCTTTGCGGTGGTTCGAGTCCAGGGCAATTAATTCGAGACTCGATCATACGGTGCTGGACTGGATTAAGTCCATAAAGAGCCGCAGCCAGCTCGATAGACAGTCCTATGGGGCGCTTCAGGCGGTTTGTCGAGTGTGTTTTCGAGGGTCTGGACTCCCTGTTGAAACGTTTATTAGCCATCGGTGAGTACCTTTACCCGGCATAGCTTCTGTAAACCCACTTGATGAGTACCGCTGCAGGCTGTGCGGGAATCTCTAGCCTGGAACCTGAAAGGGCGAGTCGCGAAATGTGAGCGCATGACAACGCAGCATTTGTAGCAGGGAGACAGACATGCCACGTCATGAGCAATCTTTTCGTTCACCATCATACATGTACTACACGGTCTTTCACAGCCTCTTTCTCTCTCACATTTGCTTTCTTACACTTGACTTTTGCTTGACGACTGCACGCTGCGGTCGCTGCGGAATCTGTCCTGGATTTCAGCGATGGTCATGTCCGACGTCTCCGGCACCATGAAGTAGATGAAGACGATGGAGAGGATCGTCGTGCCCAGGAACGGCGTGAAGCTGTAGTTGGTGATCGCATCCTCCACGTACGGGAAGCCGATGCCCACAATGAGAGAGCAGATCCACTTCATGGTGATACAAATGCCGACGGCAGCACCGCGGGCCGAGTCAGCGAACAATTCAGCGACAATGGGCCACAGCAGAGGGCCAATGCTCAAGTCGTAGCCCACCACGAAGACGCCGAGGAAGACAATCGAGAGCCAGCCAACGCTGTACACCAGCGAGAAGGTCATGCCAATGCAGCACAGCACCATCACGAAGATGCCGGACATGAGCATCGTGCGCTTGCGCATGACCTTGGTCAGCGCTGCGGCAATGGGGACGGGGATGATATTGAGGATGTCGATGATCATCAGCCCAGCGCGCGAGTCCGCAATGCCTGCGTCCTTCAGGATAGAGGACGAGTAGAAGAACACGGCGTTGATACCCACGAGCTGGTTGATGCACGTGAGACCCAGCGCAATGACCAGAGGTTTGCGGAACTTCTTGTTGGTCAGGATGGTCCAGTTCGTCTCCGAGTGGACCTTGTCCGAGACGCCGCTCAGCATCGACGGCAGCTTGCTCCTGCGGTCGTTGGACTGGATCCAACCCATCAAAACGTTCACGTTCTCCTTGCCATACAGACGAGCGAGCTCCTTCTCGGCCTCTTCATCCTTGCCATTAGCCACCAGCCACACGGGGCTCTCGACCATGAAGAAGAAGGACAGCACCACGAAGCCCGCAGCGAACACGATCGGCATGCCGGCGATCCAGCGGAAACCCGACGTCGTGTTCCAGTACCAGAACGTCGTCGCCACGCCGAAGATGCCCAGCGTCGCCGCCAAGTGCGTGTTCGTGCCCAGCGCGTGGCGGTTGTGTGGCGTCGAGATCTCGTTCAGGAACGTGTTGACCACGGCCATGGCCACGCCGTTCGCCACGCCCGACACGAAGCGGCCCACGGAGAACCACGTCGGGTTGTTGGCCACCACCTGGATGACCGAGCCCAGCACCATGACGATCGCGTTGAAGCGCAGCGTCGTGCGGCGCCCCACTTGTTGGACGGGAAGCCGGACAGCAGACTGCCGAACATGCCGCCCACGATCCACGCGTTCACGAGCAGCGTCCACGTCGTCTTGGTGTGGCCCGGGAACATGAGGCACGTGCCTTCCTCGACCGGTCGGGCGTTGCACGTCTCCGTGTTGTTGAAGGTGCGGAGGTTGACCTGGGAATTGGACCATCCGTAGTGGAAGGCCTCGAGCATGGAGATGGCCCCGGACGTGTACAGGATCCACGTCGGACGCAGCGATCGCTCCTCAATGTTGAGCAATGGGCCTTCGTCCTGGACGTTCGGCGGTGGCGTCTGGACGACGGTGTATCCGTTGCGCGGGGACTCGTGGGGCGCCATCAGGTCGGTCGACTTGGAGCTGGTGGGGCTTCCGGCGTGGCGAGCAAATTCAAGAGTGAGCGACACAGACCATCGGGAAGGGATCGCGAAGGACAGGACAGCGCCATGGGTGACCTGACGCCCGCCCTTGCTTTGTGAAGACAAGACGACATGGGCGATGGCTGCATCAAATCCCACTCGGAAGACCTTGCGCGTTCATGTGCAACGCCAGTGCCGTGCCGTCCAAGCTGTTACAATCCTTCTTGCTACTTGTAACTTACATGATGTAAGCGCTGCCAGAGCATATTATACATACTCAGTGAGGGGGAGGAGAGCCTAAGACAGGAACTAGGAGGTTACATGTAGTCGTTGGAAAGGGCCTCTCCATTTGGCTCGAGACCTGCAACCACGCATCAACGCACTTCAACTTCAGAAACGATCGTCCGGCTCAGTTGTACGGTCTCTACGCGGTTCAACAATGCGGCCTGGCTCACTGATGGGCATCGGGGTACAGTACATGTACATACTCAGCCATGACTTCAACTTTAGACTAGAGTGTGTATATTTTGATAACTAGATCGCTGTCGCTTAAACCGCTTGCGATTCAGACAACAGCGATCAAGTACATCTAGTAATTGCATGTTTCACTTGAGAAACGCCCTCCTTCATCCTCACCACGATCGCCAATATTGCCACCAAAAGATAAATTCCACAAACCAGGGTCCACATAGATGAAGCAACTGCAGAAGTCCTATCGCGGTGGCTCATTCGCCACCGTATCCTCGACATCGTCATTGTCTAGGTCATCAAAGCTATCACAGGCGTGAGAGTGTCCGTGATGTGCGGCTGAGTGCTCAGGCGCTCCCCTCTCGCACCACGGACTCCGCGTTGTTCAAGCCGCCGGCTAAGACCCGCAGCATGAAGCGCAGTGGCACGAAGCATCCAGCTTCCGTGTAGAAAGCTGGCATCTGCAGCTTCATCGCGGCCTGTGAGTGACTCGACCTAACGCACGTCGAGCCCCACGGCGGGCAGTGAGTTGGGCGAAGGTTGCCTAAGGTGTCATGGGATAGTACCGCAAATGTTGCCTGTAACTCAGTCGACATTTTTTGAACGAAATAAAGCTGGTGGTGCCCTACAGGCTACTACGTAGCCCTCCCGGTATAACCCTGAAAGTATTATTTTCAGGGCAATGTTCAGCTTACTCCATGATTCGCACTGCCGTGAGATAGGAGGCAAAGTTCTTCGCGAGCGCAGTTCGACTAAAGACGACAGAAATCCGCGCGTCCTTCTTAACGCGTGCAAGGCACATCAGCGAGGTGCTTGTAGTGCTATTACGCGCGCGTGCCGTATCAATACAAGCAACACCCGTCGCCGCACGCTGGATCTCCGCTCCGTTGACTTGCATCGAAATGAACCCGCCGCTGCCTCGATCTCGCGGCACGTGGCTCTCAACGACTGCTAGCGCGTACAGACCGGGGACGCGAGCCTGGATGACGTTTCTTTTCGTGTCGACCAGGGCGAAGTTCTCGTTCTCGATTGACTTCCACGTGAGCCTCGAATCACAGAGCTGAAAGTCACACTCCGCGGATAAGCGCACGTGGGAAAGCAGTCTCGTGCTGTTACCAGCGCCGAATTGATCCAGCGCTTCTTGGTGGTCTCGCATCTTCGCTTCCAGAATTTGAATGCGACCGACAGCGATAGGCTGGAGATGAAATGCGTAACGAATACTGCGTGATGAGTTGAGAAGCCGAATTGTAGTGCGAAACTCCAGTCTAAGCGCGTCGTCTTGGAGATGAGTGAGCTTGCGCTGAACGTCACCTGCTTCATGCAGTGGGCACTCCAGGGATTGCTTGAACAACTATAGCATATTAATGTTAGCCACTTCAGTCATAGTTGTAGTCAACACACTATAAGCCATATTACCGATGCATAGTCTGCCGAGGTGGCGTCCACGAAAGCATTCGCAGACGTCACATAGTCGTCTTTCTGCATGTAAATAGTTTTCCTGGATAATAAAACGGTTAATCGAATGGATATCATGTGGAGAGTCAAAGAATTCGTACCATTGGCGCTTGCTAGAACGGTCTTCTAGCCAAATCCTCAACGTATCACGCCGTACGAGTATGCTGTAACGGTAGGTTGTACCTGTCGAGCAGCCAAAATCGGTAACCCCCTCGGGTTGCGTGTCTTCCTGGTTATCCATGGAACTAGCTTTCCTTATTAGCGACAATGTAAAACTCGAAATGCGGGCGTTCTCCATTCAATCGAGTACGTGGCCTATTCGTAGAATTCACATCGAGGTGGATCGTAGAATTTCCTGAGAAAATTTATTTTCCCCTTTCTTAGGATTCCCTCTGTCTTGAGAAATGGAGCCGATCATCTGCGCACAACTCGAAACCCCACAACCAGCGCAAGGCGTTCGTTCGAACTAAGAATTCTCAACGCAATGACCGTCACGGTCGATTCCGAGGTCGAAGGAGTAACGACGTTTGCATCGCGCCCTCATGAGAGCTTTCGCTATCTGATCTCTCTTCAAGACGACAAAGTGAAGATCTGGCTGGAGGACCGCTCCAGCAAAAAGCAATGGTAAACTGACCATCGGCGCTTTGTTTTTGTTTCTAAGCTTAGTTGGCAAGTGGCTTAATGTATGCTATCATTAGGCAATCTGGATTTTTGAAGAAGGAAGACTACGTGACCGCCTCGAATATTTTCGTTGATGCATCGGCGGCAGACTACATTTCGGTAAGATAGTTTTTAGATGTAAATGATATCGCTATGGCAGGACTGACCGAATTTCGCCTCGATTTGTCTCTTTACAATAGTGTTTCCAGCAGTCTTTGGATTGCCCTGCGGATCAAACCGACGAATCGCAGCGCAAGCTGACTTCTCTCAAGGGTGGAAAGCTGCAGCTGGAGATGAGCATCAAACTACGGCTGCTTCAGTCTGTCCGCGATGTGAAGTACGTCTTCAAGCTCGACCCTGTTGCTGTAGAACGGATTGATATCCTCGAGTCGAAGCTGAAAGATCAACAAGAACAACTGGAGAAGCTTCGTGTAGCTTCTCTTGGCGAAACTCGAATCTTTTTGTGCGCAGAAAGTGAAGTGTGGGTATCGTCCACGCTCCAGTGGAAACCGCTGAACTCGGATTACTTTGAGTTGACCGCGGACAAAACGGCGATCGCGGTTCTCAGCTCTGGCTTGTACGCAATTGGGGTACTGGTGAACCATCTTCCGGCAGCTCAAAGTGTTGGAACCATCGCACTGCAGAGAAACGGAGCTCAACTTCAGTGCGCTGCAACGGGTGCAGCCTACTATAATGACTACAATGGGTCGCGCTATTCAACTCATCGGACCAGTACTTCGCTGATGTGCATTGCCCAGGTCGAGAAAGACGAACTCATTTCCGTCGTCTGCTCGGGAACCGCAGCCATCTCGAGCAATGCTTCGTACTTGACGGTGGTGCGCGTTGGAGCTTGATTGCCGTGTCTTAGCAGCAACCAAACTTGCACAGGCAAATACACAGATTCCATTTTTCCCTTTTCAGAATACACTTTTTGTTTTTCAATCGTGGGTTTCTCCTCACAACAGTTATTAATTTGTATGCAAGGACGGAATTTGGAGCTCCACCAAAAGCTAAACTTCCGATAACTTCAAGGACCGACTGGATTCTGACACCTTGAACTTGATGAATCACTCGCCTGTGTTGTTGAGTGGTCGAGATGAGATCCTGGTGATCTAGAAGTTTGAACCTTGAACTTCGAATCCTTGAACTTTGATCTGGAACTTTTCTTGCACACCAGTAGGTGGCCCACTTTAAGTGGGTTCATTTTCTTTTAGCGAAAGCCGACCGTGATCCATCTACATGTATAACAGGCGGAGGACAGGACGCTTTTGAGTTATGTGATCTCATGTCCTTAAGCACTTCTACAACCTAAAAAAGAAAAGATAATATCCGAGACGGACATGACTATGGTCAGGACATGTAAGTGGTCAGTGCCTGGTATACAAGTGAAGGTCAGTAAGGAAAATGGGTACCCGGCCGTAGATACCATAATATTGCTCGTTACAAAGCCTAGCGCACATGGTTCAAAAGACCCAGCAGTTTGAGCCCATTCACAATCGCGAGCGACTCATTCTGCACAAGCGCCGACCGTCCGAAGGCAAGCCGATACAAAGCCTATTTGAGCGCTGGGAGCCTCTTATGCACAAAAGCGGGGCATTGTACCAAATTCCATAGTTAAACCAAGTGTGTGTCAGGTGAGACCACCAATCTGTCCACTAAATCTCGTCTGCGACGTGTGAGTACTTGAAGAAAGTAATGGGACAACAATGGACCATTTATATGTCCGGCGCGGATATGCATCAGAGAATCCAGTTTCCCTTTGGGTTAAAGAGACCATCATTCATGCTAGCTTATACCATGCATCTAGCCCAGAAGACCACCGCACAACTGATTTTGCTGGGAGGATGGAAGAGCGTTGGGGGTTCCTATTGCCGTGGTGCAAGGCGCTCAAGGGGCGGATCAGCTACTTGTTACCAGACGAAGAAGGCGTAACTTGGGCCACGCGAGGTCGCTACTTATGGGTTATCCTACCTGAACGCGGACGCCTTGACGAGGAAGACTACGAGCTGACCCCAGAAGATGAAGTCAAGTTCCAGAGAGAGTTCCAGAATGTGCAAGAGGCCCTGGCACTGCTATCGGTAGTCGCCCATGTGGACTACACCGCGTGGAGATACTTGCTGGAGACCCACTGTGGACTGTACAGTGCAAGCCTTGGACGGGATCTCTCACAGTTTGGGCAAAAGGAAGAAGCGAGATATGGCAATGTCATTACGCCTCGATTCCTACTGAGAATTCGCGTGAAAGCCATCAAGAGCACGGGAAGTGGGTCATTCAACTCGGACCTGGTCCAGTTCTGCGGGGTAAATTGGCACGACAACCCCAGCCATGAATATCTGGACGCGTTATCGAGAATTGCGGCTCTTGATCCCAACTTTACGGCTGGTAGCCCAGGCGTGGACGTCAAAGTTCCTGTTAGGGTGGGCTGGCATGGGTCAACCCACCTCTTGAAGGACATTCGGCAAGCGGAGCAAACGATTCGAGATCAGTGGGGAGAGCGCGGGAAGAACCTTCTCGTGCCGCCAGGCTCGCTGAGATGCACGTTCGAGTTGGAGCCGACGGAGGCTAATGTCTACATTAAGAGCCCAGAGACGGTGGAGCTGCTTGATGCACTGATAACGAGGAACGTCCGGTTCTCGCAGTTCTGTCTGCAGTTGTGGATGGACTATCAGCTTGAATACGACGACAAGCCAGCGGCCAAGAAGCTGTTCGCCAAGCTCACCACTCGCGTCTTCGACAATGTCCGCCGCCCGGTCGACGAAACAAGCTACACTTTCGACAATAATTCTATCGTTGAAGATATTCCACGACTCCAGCTCGGTGCTGTCCACGTCGATTGTCGTAATTGTACGAGCTCAAGGTTTGAGGCGTTCTGCTCCGCGATGGTCATGAACCAGACGACGGCCAAGCTGTCGATCAAGTTGAAAATAAAGCCAAAGTTCAGACCAGCCAAACCCGTCAGGACGCGACGCTGGTGGAAGTGGATCGCCTACGCCTTGTTCTCCAAGCGAGCGCGGGCGTGCTCTGCCTTGAAGTCGCTGGCGTTAATGCGGATCGGAAGCATGAGTGTTGAGGACATGGAGGGGTTTGCTGCCGTCGTGAAGTCTGACCACCCAGAAGAAGAGCTTTTTGATCGGCCTCGTGGGCTGATCAAGCCTCGTGATGCTACACTGAAGAGAGGTGCCCCGATCCGGTGGAAGTTTGACAGTGAAGGCGAGCCCAATCTGGACTGGGATCCAATCACGTTTGATGCTGCTATCCCGTTTGTTCGCACCTTTAGCGACGATGGTGCAAGCGCGTGGGTGGACACGATCATTCCTGGCCTTGGGCGATGCCAAGTCCAGCGTGATGATCTGGACTTTCAGCCTGCTACCAAGGATTACACTGGGGATTCAAGTGGTGGAGTCACATCGTTGCAGATTGGCTTCGCGGAGGAGGATGGAGATCTGTGGGAGGGACTGCCCATGTTTCTGGCCACGGTAGGGTCGTCGCTGACGTTTTTGGGTCTTGACTACCACAAAGGCGGGCTCGAGGATATCCTGCAAAACTGTCCAAACTTGCAGGAGCTGGCGTTCTCTGGCGGGTTCACAGTGTTTCGATTAAACTTTGGCGACTACGACGGGGGTGCTGATCAGTTTGACTACGATTGGCGAGACATTGAAGCGCTCGCCCAGGCTCTCAGTGATAACGACAACCCCCTCGCGAAGTGCTTGCGCCGCTTACGCGTCCGTTTCCACTGGCTATGGGCTCATGAGCACGTGGACGACCCGAAAGTTTACAATCCCCGCATCAAGACGGATGTCGAGGCTCTCCTGAAGATGCTGCAAGTGAACCGAAGCCTCGAGTTCCTCGATGTGCACTTGCCTCCCCCTTACCACGACTGTGCTGACAGTTTGCGAGAGTATCACCTCAAGCCAATCAGCCGTCCGTCGCAGGAGCTGGCGACAGAGAGTAAACTCGCGCTTTTAAGCGTCATATTGGCGCGATACCAAACGCCGGAGCTTAATAAGGATAAGCCAGAGTGCGCCTCACCTCGGTGTGCACAGAACCTCCTCGACGAGTATGTTGTGTCCAGTATCTTCGAGCTTGCGGCACCACCAGTCGTCCGTCAAGTGTACGTTCGCAGGGTTTTCGAAAAGAGCTGGCTTGCTCAAGAAGAGGAAGAAATCATTTAGAGTAGTAGCATACTGAAGCTACCTTTACCATAGCATCATTTTTTTTTTCATCGCCAGGAGTGAATTGAATCTTGAACTTGAGCTCATTCCTTGTCGAAGCGAAATGATTAATGGAAACCCCTATTTACCGGCGGATTACGGTACAGTAGATGACCACCAGCTACTAAAGTGTTGAAGGGGCCATATCATCGATGGCAGGTAGTGCAGAGAGCGCGAGCTCCTGGGTTATTCACGATGGGCATGCACTGCTTGTAGATCTGCCACCTCGGCCCCCGAAGCGTAAGCCAGTAGAAGCGCAGCGTACAGTCCCCAGAGCACTTGGAGAAGTCGGCGGTCACCTTGATCTGCTTCCCAGTGCCGTACGCGGCCACACAGTCGTCCTGGTGGCCAGCATCTTGTCATCGATCCAGACCTCGCACGAGCCGTGATAAAATCGTCATCCTCCACGACTGTGGGGCCAGCCACGTCCACGGGCGAACCATCAGCGCGCGTGTTGGCTCAGTCTGCGACCTGCTGGTCGAGTATGTCCCTGAGCGATGAGTAGCCGGTGCTTGGGAAAGCCGAGGCGAAGGTGTCCGCGTTGACCTCCGTCCCACTTGAGGCCTCCGAAGGTCCTGTTTACGTCAGACGTGATGGACTTGTCAGTAGGGCTGATAACGTTTTGGTCTAAAACTGTCTTAAACTGAACAAAACGAAAACCGGCTTGTAAGTTTTTCAGTTTAGCGAAACAGGCGCAGACTGACCGCAAACTGTTTCTATACTTTATTCAAGGTAGTTTTGGCTCTCATGATTTGCTTCGCGGAACCAGCTGTTTGTTTGACCTCCGCTTCTCGTGCTCCAAATTAGTAGTCGGAGCCTCAGTCGGCGCGTTCGTCTGCGCCGGAGCGCCCGCGCCAGACTCGGAGCTTGTACCACAATGACAGTTTTACTATGAGAGTGCCCTACTTTTTGCGGAATACAACTTGAAGGCGCTTAATGACCAGCCTTACGCTGCGTAAGGCTGGTCGTGTTTGCTGTCGGCTGCTGGCCCAGTGGTCCAGGTAAGTTACCCTGGACCACTGGGCCAGCAGCCGAGGCCTGCAGCATCAAGCAATTAGTGGATCGGTACGACCCAGGCCGCTCACAAACTAGGGGTGTCAACGTTTGGACCTTGGGGTCCCTCCAACTCGCCTCAACTCGAACGTTTGGAGTTGGAGTTCGAGTATGGCGCAAATCCGCCCAACTCTTCGAAATCTTTCTCAATACTCAAAGCAGTATGTTTTTTCCCTCCAAGCTGTTGGATTTTCCCGCTGCTCTGTTCCAAAAAGATTAGAACTATTCCATACTACCAGAAGTATAAGGTCTAGCAAACAAAACAAAATGGATCAGTGCGGGCGGAGCAGAGGTCGATGAAGCGGCCGCGGGCCATACCGCAACAAGGCCCCAAGTGCATACTCGGACAAGTCTCACGGACACCATGGCCATCTCCGAGGCGCCCTCCTCGCCAGGCGATACATCCCGTCGTCTTTTTCCGGCCAAGAATAAAAAGAAGAGGAAGAAAGCTAAAGGAACCAAGCGGCCCCCCGTTCAGCTTCGATTCATGCTATCACCACTGCCGAAGCGTTCTCCGGCTAGAGACCAAAGTACAGCATCCAAGGGGCATCGCGGTGTCCCGAGTAGGAACGGTCGCCACCGTTCCCACTACACGGATGACCGTTCGACTCACGATCTACATGGGGGTGGTGGTCAGCTGTTGGATAATGCGGTGAGCGGGCAGTCATCAATTTCGGAGAGGCGCTGACTGGCGACGCGTCGGTTAGGTGGCGCCCACGGCAGCGATGGAACCAGTGACGCGAGCGATGGGTGAGCAGTGACGCGAAGGGCAGGACGGAGGTCACGTGCACCGCGTGGCTCGGGTCGTGAGCAGTGAGGTGAGCAAAGGACGAAGGGGTGAGTCGAGAGCCAGGTGAGCAGGTGACGTGTTGAAGTCGACACGTGAGCCGTCAGAGAGCAGAAAGAAGAAGGTAGCACGGGCCGTCAGGCTCCGTGTGCGGTAAGGAAGTAGGGTCAGTCGTGAATCTGCACTGGAGAGAACAAGTTGATAGCTTTTGCATATTAGCTCTGTTCTCGCTCTGTGTTCTACTGCCTAACCGTTCTAGCTTCCACACAACGCTTGACCGTCCCATCCAGGGCACTCGCGACACGTGGTGGAGAAGCAGGGTACGGTCTTCGTTGTGAAGTCTGAACGACGGCAGTACGGGTCAAGTCCTCGCGTCGGTGGAGCTTCGTCTGGTCTTCGGGGTCTGCCTGGAGTCCCAGTCTTCGCCTCGGACGCGTGAACGGTCTGGATCTGGATTTGTGTCGTGTGATCGGTGCGCTCGGCGCTGCAGTGGAATTGGAGAACGGTACGCGAAGTGCCGCAACTGGTCAAGGTCAAGAAGTAAACGGTCGGCTCGCTCGGAGCCATACAAGGTCACGGTCAAGGTCAAGTCAACGGTGAACGGAACGCTCGGTTCCGCCGGTAATTCTGGTCGGCTCGCTCGGAGCCTGAAGTAGTTTGAAGTTTGAAGTTTGGAGTTTGGAGATTGGAGATTGGAGTTTGTTTCGCGCGTTCGAGTGAAGAAGATCGCGTGCTGAAGGTCGAGTGAAGAAGACTTTCCGAAGGAGATGACGGTTGTTGGAGATCGGGGAGAGAGTGGAGAGCAGAGGACCGTGCAGGACGAGGTGGCACGGCTGGAAGCGGAACGGTTGCGGCGACTGCAACTCGGTGGGACCACGTCGGCTCTGCTGGGTCAGCGACGCCCGCGATCGTCGGGAGAAGCGAGCGGAACGGACGCGACGGCGCAGGTAGCTACTGCTGCCGGTCGTGACACGCTTCGCCAGGAAACGATGGAGGCTCTTTGGGCCGATGAAGACGATGATGAACACAAGACCGCAGATGAACACGGTGATGCGGTCGGAGCTCAAGCTGAACAAGAGCTCGAAACGGTGATGGCTCCGTCTCCGAGCCCCGAGGCTGTGCAAACGGTCGAGGAGGACGGTGAGGATGCCGATGAACAGTACTGGTCGGCGGAGGACTACGGTTACCGTGAACTCGCTGAGTACGAACCGTCCTATTACACGGACTACGTGAAGGAAGAACCTGAAGAAGTGCGGCAGCAGAGGACTCCGAGTGGCTTCATCCCGATGTACACGGGAACAGAGAAGCGCTTGCCTGGAGGTCCTGTATTTGGCTGGAGCGTCGGTGCCCAGCAAGGCGGCTACGGTGGCTGGGGAACGGTGCCGAAGCCCGCAGTGAAGATGAAACGGAAGGTGAAGGCGGAGCCGACGGTGAAGTCTCTACCTCCGAGGCCGGTGAAGACCCAACCGACGGGGCCGCTGAAGACAGTCGTGCACGGGAAAGCACCTGTCAGAGCGACAGTGAATGCCTCAGCGAACGGACGACCGATGCCTGCTCAGGCTCGGAACGGTGGCTATCGAGCTCCCATGAACAACCCAACCGTTCGGAGCGACCGTGACTTGTCGTCTATGGTCTCCAATGCAATCAAGGTGCTACCAGCTTTCTACTCGGACACGGCCAGCATGGCCAAGGCGCGTGACTTCTGGGAGCTGTTTGAAGCTCACACTAGTCACCTCCCGGACCAGTCTCGGCTACTGGTGTTCCGACAACGGATCAAGGGCAGTGAAGCTGAACGGTGGTGGAACAACTCTACCATCAAGACGTTTGCGACGCTGAAGGTCAGGTTTCACAACCTGTTCCTCAGTCGAACGGCTGACCAGCTTTGGGAACGGTTGCAGTCCGCCCACCGTGAACGTGGCGAGTCCGTTGAGGAGTGGGGTGACCGTGTGACGGATCTTTGTGACTCGTTGGACTATCCGAACAGGAAGATGCGATACCAGTTGTTCCGTCGCGGACTCCGAAACAAGCGCATATTGGCGTGTCTCGACTCGGGACCGGCGCGCGACATCCCGGAAGCCTGCGAATGGCTATTGGCCAAGGAGATGTCGCGTCCCATTGAAGAGGACGACGAGTTCTCGAACGAGAAGAGGAAGTCGAGCGGGAGCGATGCCTCGCCCGCGAGCGACCCGATGGCAGCTGTGGGCGTGCTGGCGGAGAAGATGACGACGTTCATGACCCAGCAGCAACAGTGGCAGCAGCAAATGATGCAGAACCGCTGGCAGCCTCCGCGCTCGCCGCGGAACCGCATGCCCAACGTGTCGGCTACTACTTCGAGTCCTGGCGCTGGAACGAACGGTCAGGGATCTCGGGGAAACGGTCGACCGGTCCGAGGCATCCGTATGGGAGCTGACAGTCGGACGCAAGAAGGAGCGCCGGTGAGCGGACGGTGTGGCTACGTGGGTCACTCTCGAGAGACCTGCCGCCGCCAGTCCATGACGTGCCACAACTGTGGGGTTCACGGTCATATCGCAGTAGAGTGTGAAGCGGGGCCTAGCAACAACCAGCGCGGCCCGGGAACGGTCGGCCGGAACGGTGGACTTGATGCTCCGAGGTGCGAGTTCTGCAAGCAAGAGGGTCACTATGTCGGCTCATGTCCGGGCATCGAGGCTCTCCGTGGTGTCGCCCAGGGTCTGCTGGCCGGGTCCGCGCCGACCGCTTCGAACCAATGACGGGGCGGGAGGAGAGAGTCACTCCTTCCTCTTGTCTAGTAAGTGGCTCGAAGGGTGGCGACTGGGACCGTGGAGGTGAATGCGGAACGGTGACCACCGTTGATATTTGCGTGGATACGCCTGAGAGGCAGAGCGAAACGGTGCCGGCCCCATGTGTGGCTTCGTGTGGTGAAAAGAAAAACAAGAAAAAGAGGGTCGGGTTTCGAGTGGTCGGGACGGAGGAAGAAGGCGAGGGTTTGAAAGCTGAAATTGAGGGCGACGAGGTCGAGGTGGTTCGCGAGGAGCTGGTCGCTGCGAACACGGTCGACACGATTGACAAGGTTGCTGAAAACGGTGAAGTGAACGAGGTCGCAGTGACCCCTGTGGACTGCACGGTGACGGAGTCTCCGACGGAAAGGAGCGAGGAACGAAGTGTTATGGAGATTGTGACGACGCGGGATGAGGTGAATGTGCCTGTGGACGTGTGGGAGGACGAGGAGTACGACGTGTCGGACTGCCTGTTCGCTGCGTGGACGGAGGAAGAGTCCGTGTCGGCCCAGGGCAAAGAAGAGAACGGTGCGGTCGGAGTCCCTACGGTCGAGACTGACACGGTCGTGACCAAGGCCACCGTCGCCTGCGACCGTTTGTTCACCGACGAAGAACTGGACGCTATGGAAGATTGTGAGCCCGGGCAGGAGACGTCTGTTCTTGCTGGAACGGATGTCGCCGCTGAGCCGGAGGAGTACGATAAGGAGCTTGAGGACCGGTTGTATCCGCTGGACGAGGTCGAGTTGCTGAAGCGTGTCAAGCGAAACGCCGAAGCCCTGGCTGAACCGTCCGCGGAGGAGCTGGCCCGCTTCCTGGGTATCTCTCTGGAGGTCTTGGAACGGACGCGCCAAGCCGCCTCCGACTCTTTTGGAACGCCTGAGTACTGGCAGGATTGGTACGGGGAGATGCTAGAGAAGTCGGAGGAAGCCAAGCGTGCGAATCGAGACTTCCGGACTCCGGTGGCGAATGTCGTCTATGGTGAACAAGCTGCGCCTAGGAAAACGGTGGGGAAGACCTCGGAGCGGCCGGGTGTCGGGGACGGTGCCCGCAACTCAGATGCCTCCTCCGAACGGTCGGATTCTGAGGATGAAACGGTTGCAAGCGTTGCCAACACGGTCGTCGAGTCTTTCGTGTGCGAGAATGTCCTGCGTCCTCCTGACGATCCAGGAGGGACGGGTTCGGTGGATGAAGGGAGCCCTATTCTAAGTGAAGTGCGACGAGTCGATCCGAAGACCAAGAGAGCTATCGCGCGTCAGGCTGTGTTCCGGTTGCTGAAAGAGATGAGAGACTACGAAGGTCGAAGGAACGATCCCGAAGAAGTACTGAACGGTGAAGGAGGAACGGTGGATGTTCCCCCTCTGCGAGACAAGGTGCCTGACCCCGAGTGGGAACGGTTACGCGAGCACGCCGACTGTGTTGTTAACCAGTATGGGTTGAAGGGAGATTGCTGGGAACGGTTGAAACCGAGGATTAAGTCGTATTTCGAGGAGAACGCTGGTCTAGTGTGGAGGAAACTGTGGGATCGTACGGGACGGTCGAGGACGCCTAGTGCGAGGCGCCGCCGTCGTCGTCAGCCTAAGAAGAAGGGCTGCTTTGACTTTTCGTCGTTGTGCAAGCCGTATGCTGAAGTACTGGGAGACATGGAGTTCTACCCTGAGCGTGAAGAGGACATCTCTCATTACGTTGAGGTGGTACGGTGTGAGCGGCCTGCTCAGACACCGTTGCCAAGGGCCGGTCTCGTGGAGGTTGTCACGACCAACTTGCCAAACGGATTTGGACTCTGTGATGAAGCTGGAGACGAGTATGACGTTTATCGCGCTGTTGAGGACGGACGTCGGGTGGTGTGTGCCGTGGGCAACTTTGAGGCTCTCGCGAGCGGTTATATTGACTGCTTACCGTCTCAAATGCTAGCGGATACTGGTGCTACTCTGAGTCTCGTGGATCGATGTGTGCTGAAGCGTTTAGGACGGTCGTCCGAACCGCTGGAACCGTACGAAGGCCTGGTAAGGAGTTCCTCGGGGCACAAGCTGCGGATCCGGGGTTGGATCACTCTCTCTCCGTCTCGGAACGGTCGAAGTCTCGATGAGCTTGCTGGTTGCCGACCATCTCCACGTTGATGCGATCCTGGGTGTCGATGCCCTGGGAGCGTTCGGCGCTGTGATCGACGTGCCAGAACGGACGTTGACTCTGAAGAGTACGGGCGAGGTATTGGCGCTAGGCTTCACCATGGTGCAGGAGTCGTACATGACGACGATGGCGACGTCGGTACGGCTGCCGCCCCTTGGCCAAGCCCTCGTAATGACTCAGGTTGTCGGTGCGGTCGTTGACAAGGCGACCGTTCTGGCCGAAGGATCTCTGGGTCTGCCGCCTACGCTGTGCGTGGCACGGTCGCTGTGCACGGTCGAGGAGGGCCAGGTCATCGTTGAAGTCTGCAATGCGTCTACAGATGAGTACTGGATCCGGAAAGGAACGGTCATTGCGTGCACTTCGGTGATCCCGGAGTCGGCTTTCGAGCCGCCAACGGTCGACCCGGAGGCGGAGGAGCCCCAAACGGTTGACTCGAAGAGAACGGTGCCCGCCGAAGGTGAAGAGGCTCCGGAGGAATGTGCAGCGTCCGTGTCGGAGGCGCGTGAGGTGGATGTCAGTGAGAAGGTGAAGGCTACGAAGCCGGACATCCCGCCCGACAAGGCAGAAGCTATGAAGGCAGATTTCTCTGAGTCTAAGTTGTCGCCCGAACAGCAGGCACTGTTCCAGGCGGAGCTGAACGGTTTTGACAGTATGTTTGTGGACTCTTCGAAGGAGCCCGGACGGACGGACCTGCTGCAGTTCGAGATCGACACCGGTGACAGTGCTCCGATTAAGCAGCAACCGTACCGTGTCTCGCTGGCTGAAGGCGAAGTTATGGAGGCGGAGATCCAGCAGTACTTGGAGCTGAACCTGATTCGGCCCTCGAACAGTCCGTGGGCGAGCCCGGTCCTGATGATTCGGAAACCGGACGGTGGGATACGGTTTTGCATTGACTACCGTAGCGGAACGCTGTAACGGTGAAGGACGGTTACCCCATGCCGTTGATCGATGATATTCTGGACGTACTGGGCGACGCTCAACTGTTTTCGACGATTGATATCGCTTCTGGCTACTGGAACGTGCCGATGCACCCGGACAGCGTGTCCAAGACCGCTTTCACGTGCAAATATGGTCTGTACGAATGGTTAGTGATGCCGTTTGGCCTTTGCAACGCTGTTCCCGCGTTCGAACGGTTGATGGAGACCGTTTTGGTGGACCTCAAGTGGCGAATCTGTTTGGTTTATCTCGATGACTGTGTCATTTTCAGTAAGGACTTCCCTACGCATCTGGTTCCTGTGCGCCAAGTGCTGACACGGTTCCAGCAGGCTGGATTCAAGCTCAAGATGAAGAAGTGTCACTGGGGGCGCAGCCAAGTTGCGTTCCTGGGGCACATCGTGACTCCTACTGGGATCCTGCCTAATCCTGAGAAGGTGAAGGCCGTGATGAATGTGAAGCGCCCGGTGGACGTGCACGGGATCCGCTCTTTCCTGGGTCTGACGAGCTACTTCAGACGTTACATCCCGGGGTATGCGTCGATCTCTGCGCCCCTGGAACGGTTGAAGGTGAAAGACGCACCGTTCGTGTGGAATGAGGACTGTGAAGCTTCGTTTAGACAGTTGAAGCGTGCGCTCTTGAAGCCGCCGGTACTAGTCTATCCTGATGGCAAGAAACGGTTCAAATTGTACGTGGACTCGTCACGGTACGCTGTCGGCGCTTGCTTGATGCAAGAGGTGAACGGTCGCGACCGTGTAGTGGCCTACGCTAGTAAACTGTTGACGGGATCGCAGAAGAACTGGATCAACAACCAAGATGGCATCTCAGAGATCGAGTGTTGGGGTGTCGTCTGGGCGACTCGGAAGTTCCGCTGCTACCTGGACAAGCGTGAGTTTGATTTGTACACGGACCACCAGGCGCTGACGTGGGTGTTCAGCCCCGGTAACCGTACGACGAACGCTAAACTTGCACGATGGGCGATGGAGCTCTCGAATCTCCAGTTCAAAGTTCATCACAAACCTGGAACCTCTCTAGGCCATGTTGACGGACTGTCTCGATTGGCGATGAACACTGTGGCGGCTCTGACAATGGATGACCTCCTGAATCCTGAAGGCACGGTCGATGACGTGCTTCCGGCTTTAGTCGGGGAGCAGCCTGAGGCAAACGGTGACACTAGGAACGGTGAAGATGTTGCTGGCGAGCGTGCAGATGGACATGTGGATGATGACGTCCAAATGAGGACATTGGCGGCGATCTGCGAACGGTCGCGCCGTTATCCCCTGTGGACCGTTTTGGACTCGACTCTGAGCAGTTCGTAGAAGCTCAGCAAGAGGTGCCGTGGATCAAGGCTCTGGTGGCTTTCCTGCTGGACGGGGCTTTGCCCCTCGACCCGTTCCTACGAGCGACTGTTGGCAAGATCGGACGTCGATACGAAGTGCTGAACGGTCTGCTAATGCGGCGTGTGAACTTACCAGCTCGGGTCGGACCTGCACGGTCCTTGACCGTTCCGGTAATTTCGTTACCGTATGTGGAGACCGTGCTACACTACTGTCACTCTGATGTGTTGTCCTCTCACCTGGGACTGACGAAGACGCTGGAGAAGGTGAGGAGACACGCGTTCTGGCCTGGATGGCGTAAGGATGTCACGGAGTACGTCCGGGAGTGCAACCGTTGTGGTAGTGGGAAAGGCTCGCGACCGTGGCAGGCGGGGCAGATGCAACGGATGCCCGTAGCCGATCTAACGGGACTGTTCTCGCTGCTAGTGGTGGACGCTGTCGGACCGTTACCTGAAACGGAGCGGGGGAACAAGTACATCCTAGTATTCGTGGACTACTTCACGAGGTGGGCGGAGGCTTTCGCAGTTCTCCGGTTGGACTCCGTCACGTTCGTTGATGTCATGGTGAACGGTGTCGTGTCACGGCACGGTGTGCCTTCACGGTTGCTAAGTGACAACGGTCGGAATTTCACGTCGGAGATCGCTAAGTCGTTCTATCAAACGCTCGGGATCAAGAAGCTGTTCGGTTCTGCCTACCATCCGCAGACTCAAGGTCTTGTGGAACGGTTCAATGGAACGCTCATGGGAATGCTTAAGATGCACGTGAGTGAAGCGCAAACGGACTGGGATCTGTATTTGCCGCGGGTGCTGTTTGCCTACCGTACGTCCTATCACGAGGCGTTGGGCGACACACCGTTCTTTTCTCTCTACGGACGTGACGCCACGCTGCCGCTGGACGTCGCGTTCCTGAACCTGGGGAAGAAGTGGAAGAGCAACGAGGTGGCTCTGTATCGACGGGAACTGTACCGGTCGCTGCGCGACTCTCGTCACCTGGTCGAGCGTCAACTGGTGAAGGCGCAAGATCGCCATGAAAAACGGTTGGGCGACCGAGTAGCCGTGGAGTACGAGGTTGGAGACCCAGTGTGGGTGTACCAATTGTTGAGGAAGAAGCGAGGTGAGGCGCGGACGAAGAAGTTGGCGTTCTCATGGCATGGGCCCTACCGAGTCGTGGCAAAAGTGGGCGATAATGCGTATCGGATTGACATCCCGTCGCATCCGGACAAGGTGGTAACGGTCAATGTGAACCGTTTGAAGAAATTCCGTGGCAAGTGGACTCGGCCTTACCTGGATGAAGTGCCGGACGGCGTTGAGGACGGTGAAGGAGACGCAGAAGGGGGACCTCTGGAGGAGTCCGACCTCCCGGCGTCGAGCTTCACGGAGCGGCTGACTGTTGGCAAGGGAGACACGGTTCTTACGGGTGCTGATTCGCCGTTATTGGCTGTGTGTGAGAAACGAACGGTGGACCGTTCTGTGGAGTACCTGGTGTTGCTTGCGAATTATGAAACGTTTTGGGTGCCTCGAGCAGAGCTGATGCCCGAGTATGAAGCCCTAGTCACGGCTTTTGAACAAGCCCGAAGGAAGAAGTTGAGGCTGCCCGAGTTGCGTCGAAGCTCGCGGCTGGCCGATGCCAATGAGGAAGTGGAGGATGACGACCTGCTAATGGCGTAGCAAGGTCGACGGTGGGAGTGTTCGAGTCTTGGGGAAAACGGTCGTGGAGCGATGTTACGAACGGTCGGACTACGAGACTCAAGAACATAACGAGTGGAAAACGGTTTACGTGTTGTTATTGAGATTAATTGGAGGGACACATGGAGTAATACGGAACGAATGAACGATCAGGAGCGTCCCTAATTCACGGAGGACTACTTGGAGCTCGAAGAGTCGGGGTTCTTCTTCTTGGAGTTGCCCTTGGCCGACGAGTCGCCCTTGTCGTCGCCGGAGCTGCTCTTCTTGTCGTTGTCGGGGGCGTCGGGGTGTCCGGACTGCGGCCGCCTTCGTCGTCTTCAACTTGATTCTCTTGGTCGGCGTCGTCTTGGTCATGGTCGTCGGGTTCGTCGTCCTGTGCGGGACTCTGTGCGAGCGGCTTCTCCTCGGTCTCGTCCTCTTCGACCTCTTCGAGCTGGACGGAGTCGGTGGCTGCACAGTGGGCTCGTCGTCGTCGTCGACGTAGTCCGAGTCGTCCTCGCCTTGCTCCTAACTCTGGAACGGCTTCAAGTCCATGGCGACCCGGTACGAGCCGTCCTTGAGCTGCTTGGCGATCTTGACCTGGAGCGCCCGGATCCGACCGTTTGTCAGCAGTGTCTTCCAGATACCGCTGCTCTTGTTGCCGATCCAAGCTGGGTTGGGCGGCGTGCGGCCTGCGTCGAGGGCGATGCGTGCCAGCGCTTCGTCGCAAAGTCGAAGGTGCACGGACCGAGTCGGGCCCAAGGCCTCCGTCTGCTCCAACAGCTCCCGGATGCTCTGGTACCCGTCTTCATCGACGCGGCACGGGTCCAAGATGCGAGTCATCAAACGGTCGAAACGGGGACGGTCGCGGCGCCACAGCGTGACGAGGTCCGTCGCCGAACCGGTCTTGCCCTTGGCCGACGTTGAACGCTTGGCGGCCTTGCCTCCTAGCCACATGAGATTGTCGTGGACGGAGTTCTCGAAACGGTCGAGGAAGCCGTACCAGCCGACGAGGCAGACGTTCGCACTCACCAGCACGAGTCGACCTTGGTTCGCGAGGAGCTTCTCGCGTCGCCGAGCGTCTGAGTTGTCCGTGGGCGCGTACAGGGCACAGTCGAAGAAAGTATCACGGCGACGCATGTAGTAGCGCCAATGCATCAAGTGAAGCTCCGGAAATTCGTCCGGGTCATACCAGGCGCGCTGTCCGGCCCACGGGTACGCGACGTGTGGCGGAGTCTTGCCCTGCTTGGCGGCCGTCTCGACGAGCTTCTCGACGTCGCGCCGGATGTCGCGGGGCAGGTCTCGGGCAGATCCAGCGAGTACTTCGGAGTGCGGGCGTTCTTGCGTTGTTTCTTGGGGGCTGGTCCCTTCGGAGAGTCGGCGCCTTGGGCTGCTGGACGCTTGACGGCTGAAGCTGGGGCGTCGTGGGCGGCGAAGAGGTCGTTGGCGGGCGCGGGTTCCGTGTCCATCGAGTCGGGGCGGGCAGCAGCACCACGGTGCGCGCGAGCTCCGCCGGGAACGCGGCGTCGTCAGCCAACACCGCGACGGCCAGGTCGTCGAGGGCGGTGACGCCGAGCGAGTCTCCGTTGATGAAGGCGGCGGCGCGGAGTCGGGCGAAGAAGTCGACTTGAGCGCGTAGCTGCGCGTAGCTGCGCGTCGGCCTCAGCATTGGCGCCGCGGGTCTTGCGGTCCAAGCGCACGCGCAGCCGCTTGATGACCGCAGCCTTGTTCTCATCGCGCGACTTGGCCATGGTGGCGGAGTTCTTGGCCCTCTTGTGCTTGTCTCGGCGAAAACTGAAATGAGGACAAGAAGCCAATGGGAGCGGACCACTGATGGGCCATGACTCGACCGTTGGAAGTTGAAGGTCTGTGATTGCCTTTCAAAGAAAGGAGAGGTGCGGTTGGCGAGCGACACGGTCGCATCTACCACGGTGAATTGATGAAAAGCTACGGTGGAGTGCGAAGTCTACCGAGACTGCCCAGGGCGATGGCTGCAGACCTCGCTGGCAGGCTGGGGCGGCGGACTCGAGCTACGCTACGGTCGGCATTTTACTTTTCGCACGGTGGGGATGGAGACAGCTGTGGCGGTGATCGAGTGGTGCTTCTGGAGCTCGTTGCTCCTTGGGCGGGTCGTACTCAAAACGGTCTGCAAGTACTGGTGGGTGACCGTTTTGCTGACGATTGGGGCGGTTGGCGGAGTGGTGACAAGGCCGCTGTGGAGCATCGCGGGCCGACTACTCGGGGCCGTCTTCTCCTTCGTCTACAAGTGGGCTACGCTGGCGCGTGTGTGCCTGAGGCGCTACCGTCGCTTTGTGAACGGTCTCGCCGTGCAAGGCCGACCGGCTGCAGAAAGGAGATGGAAGGCGTTTGAAGCTATCTGGGCTACGCCCATGATCGTGTTGGAGTCTCGTGGCGAACACACTGAGGGCCTGGGTCGGCTGATGCACAAGTGGCTAGAAGCGTATCACGCGCTGTGGTGCGTCTTCCTGCCTGACGTGTTGGAATTGAGCTACAAGTCGACGGTCAAGTACTGGAAGGGATCCAAAGCCGAGTGTCGGCGTTCGTTCGACCGTGCTGGCTGCGTGGGCCGGGGGTTTTGGGCGTTCTCGTCGCTGATGGCGTACGCCGTCTTCTACACGGTTGTGTATGTGTACGACTTCGTGGAGAAGGGGTGCCAAGGAACGGTGGCCGTCGCAGTGCTGTTGTTGACCTTAAACTACCTGCTGGCTGACGGAGGGTTGGTTGCCGGCGACGAGCTGGTACCCGACGAAACGGTGGCGCTATGGAGCTGCTATGTGGTGGTGGCCGGCGTGGCCAGCCATCTCTTGAAGTGGTATGAGGCTGCTTCGGGTGGGCGTTCGCCCATGAAGATGGCCGAGGACCGCTATGAGGCGTGGCAGAAGGACTTGGAGGAACTGGAGCAAGCTGAGCGTTTGAGCGAAGCTTTCTGGCGTGCGGACGGCTGCGTAGGCGAGAAGAAACCCGTGAGGACGCTCACCGGGTTGCGCGCTGAACAGCGAGAGCTGCGGGCCAAGATGCGAGACGCCAAGCTGGAAGCTGCTCGACGAGGACGTCGAGTTTCAGTCGGGGAGGATGTCCCGAGTAGGAACGGTCGCCACAGTTCCCATTACACTAACAACCGTTCGACCCACGATCTACATGGGGGTGGTGGTCAGCTGTTGGATAATGCGGTGAGCGGGCAGTCATCAATTTCAAAGACTGGCGACGCGTCGGTTAGGTGGCGCCCACGGCGGCGATGGAACCAGTGACGCGAGCGATGGGTGAGCAGTGACGCGAAGGGCAGGACGGAGGTCACGTGCACCGCGTGGCTCGGGTCGTGAGCAGTGAGGTGAGCCAAGGACGAAGGGGTGAGTCGAGAGCCAGGTGAGCAGGTGACGTGTTGAAGTCGACACGTGAGCCGTCAGAGAGCAGAAAGAAGAAGGTAGCACGGGCCGTCAGGCTCCGTGTGCGGTAAGGAAGTAGGGTCAGTCGTGAATCTGCACTGGAGAGAACAAGTTGATAGCTTTTGCATATTAGCTCTGTTCTCGCTCTGTGTTCTACTGCCTAACCGTTCTAGCTTCCACACAACGCTTGACCGTCCCATCCAGGGCACTCGCGACAGCGGCCAGAAGTGTAACGGGGTTACACGCACAAGTGGCTACAGTCACTTGTAACTCTAACAGTTACGTTAGCTGTTAGAGAAGGGTTACTTCCTCGGCCTTGATGTACGTTACATCACGTGCCACATTCATTTACGATCACCACGACGGGTGGTCCTTAGACATTTAGGATTTCTATTGGTTGAAAGCAGCATCTTTTAACCAATGAGCGACATGCATAGCAAAGGAATTCTGCCAACCAGCCGTTGGCAGATTCCCAACTTAGAATATTACATTTAGAGGAAGTCAGAAACATAAAACAAAAATAACAGTTCTCATTTTAACCCAAAAACATTATTTGGATCGTTTATTTAGATTAATCTATACTCGGAGGCCCGAGTATAATTAACTCTAGTTTAAACTAAGCTACGCTTCCTCATACACGAGCGCACACGTGTAAGCTGTTGTAGTGAGCCAAGGTAGGCCCACTACACCTGGTAGCACTTTGTAGTCCGTCCAACGACCGACTAAGTTGAGTTCGTACGTCACCGCACGAACACGGAGCCGAGAACCTTCCCATGGATATTGAAGTGTCCATGGAAAGCTCCACGACGCCTGCAACCCATGTTGCACGCGCTGACTGTCCCCACCTGTCAGACCCAGAGTGGGAAGCCCTCCAACGACTGTCAGCAGTCATAGGTGAGGCGGCTGTAGCTACGATGCTACGTACGCTAACGCCGACAGAGCAACACGGTGTTGCTCTGGGCTTCATCATGAGGGAGCAGCAAGATGCTGCTGCCAATACCGCGGTGTCGTCGGGGACGACACCTCGCCCACAGTCGCTGAAGCTCAATGTGAGCAACTCCGTCGGAAGCGAGGGTGAACCTCTCCTCGGTTGGCTTGTCGAACTCGACACTGCCATCGCGGCCCGACGTATCGTCGACCCGTTGTCGAAGGTCGCGTTCGCCATGTCATGTCTTGGCGGACGTGCAAGGAGCTGGGCGTATGGACGCCGGCTCTCCGACCCTACGTGCTTCAGCACGTACGAAGGCTTCAAGGAGGAGCTCAGACAAGCGTTTGAGCCCCCGCAGAATGAGTTCCGGTCGAGGGCAGAGTTCTTCGACCTGCAGCAGGGTAAGCATGATGTTCATGCTTACGCCCAGAGAGCGCGGTACTTGGTCTCGAACATCGTGACCAACCCGATCGACGAGGCGACTAAGGTCGTCACGTTCATGAAGGGACTGAGAGATGGGCCTGTGAAGACCTATCTATTCCGTGAGTACCCGAGTACTCTCGAAGCTGCCATCACGCTTGCGATGCAGGAAGAGTTTAGCCTGCGACAGGCTAAACTGCATGCGCATGTACCGAGGCCGCAACCGCGCCCGGTAGTGAGGACGGGAGGTCCGGAACCGATGGACCTCTCGAGCGCTGTCACTGCTGGCCCCCAGCAGCGGCAAGGAAGTAATGTGCGGTGCTACCGATGCGGTAGGATCGGTCACTTTGCTAGAGAGTGCACGGCACCCGTGCACCAGCAAGGTGGCTATCGCGGCGATGCTGGGCATCGTCGCAGCCAAACAAAAAACGCTGGACGCCAGTAGGCGCGGGGCGCCCTACTGGTAATGCAGTTCCGCGTGTCGACCTAGGACACGCGACACTGAGGACTGTAGCCCCCAGTGAGGATCATTCTCACTGCAAGAAGCAAGATTACAAGGCTGATCTTGTCATCCTGAAGGTGAAGTCGATGAGAGCAAGCGGCTCTCGTCGTGCGCTGGTAGATTCTGGCGCGTCGAAGAACTAAGTTCGACTGCAAAGTCTATCAATGCTTGACTTCGAGGATTTAAAGATACCTCGAAGTATGTTGGAAGTACGTTTGGCGACAGGTGTCGTCGTGAAGACCGAGAAGCGCATGGTACGCGTGCCCTTCACGTACAAGGGTCGAGTGCTCGTCGAAACCTTCATCGTCCTGGGTCTGGACGATACGTTCGACATGGTATTGGGCATGCCGTGGCTCGCACGGCATGATCCGGTAATCGATTGGGAGAAGCGCACGAGAGTGCGCTTCGGTCGCGACGGTGGAACAGAGAGCGATGGCCCTGTTACCACCACACACGCACCAGCAGGTGCGCGCGAATCTCCAGTCGAGACAGCGCCTAATGCCGCTGTCCCGGAACGCCCTGGACGCGCGCGAGAACAGGTAGCGTCGGCGTCGCCGCCGACGGCTAGTGAAGAAAATGTGTTGTCAACACCCGCTTTTCAGCGAATCAAAGAAGTCTCCGGCCTCGAGCGGCGCGGATGACACAAGCTAGTCACGCGCGTCAGCCGTGGAGGCTGACGCGAACCTGATTGGATCAGTTTTGGCCCGTAATGGGAGCCAAGGTGACGTGACGCCGTCGACTCCGGGAGTCGATGGCTTGGATGAATTTGATTCGTCGGCTCGGGGAGCCGACGCACCCTCCGTAATGGGGTCTCCGCCAATGGAAGGCGTCGAGGTATTGAAGTCACGTCGGTTCCGGGAACCGACGCTGCGAAAGACATTTCGCGTCGACTCCGGGAGTCGACGCACCCTTTTGCAATAAAGACTCCGCCAATGATAGGCGTCGAGGTGATGATGGCGTGTCGGTTCCGGGAACCGACGCTGCAGGCGGTGCGGACGGTTGCAAACGTCCCCGCACCGGAAAAACTTGCATGCTGTCGTGCAGCCGGGCTGCACGACGAAGCGCCGCGCGACCAAGCCGGGCTTTAAGTCGCTCGCCCGCGGGAAGTACCCGTCGGCGGAATAAAAGAAGAACACCCGTCCACGGCTGGGCCTGGACGAGGTCAAGGACCATGCGGAGCCGGGCTCCGCAAGACAAGAAGACGGCGCATGCGAAGGTCGCTGCGCAAGTCTCGGCCCGGGGCCGAGACGCTACAAGAAATGTCTGCCGGGCAGACGAAGGCTGAGAAGCCGAACGTCGAGACGTTGAACGTCTTGACGCGTACCTGTGCTGGGTTCCGGCACAAAGAGATGACCCTCGCTAATCCTCCGACGCAAGCGTCAGAGTTGACTTCGCTTCCAGTCATGAGCTGGAAGCGCTTCGCGCGTGACTTGCACGATGGACGCATCGAGCAAATATGCATTCTCTCGGCCGCCGAGAGAACGAAGAGCGAGAATGAGGAACTGAGGCAGTTCTTCATGGAGAGCACCACTGAGAGTGAAGACACTCTCAGTGCCAAGACGAAGAAGGGACGCTTTGAAGAGCAGAGCTGGGACTCGCCTTCAGCGAGTCCCTACTACGAGATCCTACGGGAGTACGCGGACGTACTTCCGGAAGAGATCCCTGCGGAACTTCCGCAGGACAAGGGTATTCAGCACGAGATCGATCTCGTGCCGGGCACGAAATACTGTGTCACGCGGCAGTGGCCACTTCCGCGAGAGCAGGTCAAGGCGATCGACGACCTCTTCGAAAGTCGTCGCAAAGCTGGACAAGTGCGGGAATCGAAATCCCCGCACTGTGCTCCGACGTTCTGTGTCAAGAAGCCACAGGGCGGCTGGCGCATCGTTCATGCGTACAACAAGCTGAACGATGCGACGATACCGGCGCAGACACCGATACCGCGAAAAGATGTTATCATCGATTCGATGGCCAGGAGCACTGTCTACAGTGCTCTTGATCTGCGCGATGGGTTCTATCAGATCCTAATGCGTGAGAGCGATATCCCTCTCACGGCTGTGAGCACGCCGAGTGGCATGCTCTGGGAGTGGCTAGTGATGCCGCAGGGTCTGAAGAACGCCCTGCGACCTTCAACAGGTGCGTGACGCACTTGTTGCGCTCGGTGCGCGACTTCGCACCGAGCTACTTCGATGACGTGTTCGTCCACAGCCGTGCTGCGGACGGGATGAGCGACGTTGAGATGCACAAGGTGCATCTCCGGAAGCTGCTTGCGCTCATGCGCAAGCACAAGCTCTACGCGAACCTGAAGAAGCGCATCTTCGGGGCGAGCGAGATACCCGTGCTCGGGTGTCTCGTTGGGAAGAACGGTGTCCGCCCTGACCCTGAAAAGGTCAGAGTGATCAATGAGTGGCCGACGCCGACGAGCGTCAAGGAACTGCGGCAGTTCCTTGGCAGCCACGTACTTGTGCAAGTACGTGAAGGACTACGCGGGCACGATACGCCCGCTGTCACAGCTCCTGAAGAAGGGTGCCGAGTGGGATTGGACTGCTGACTGCCAGCAGGCCTTCGATGCAGTCAAGCGGGGCTTGACTGAGGCGCCGATCTTGGCGGTGGCCGACCAAGATCGCCCATTCCACGTAGTGTGCGACGCATCCGATTTTGCGATCGGATGTGCGTTGATGCAACACGATCACGAGGGCCGTGATCGTGTCGTCTACTACCAATCGCGTCAGCTGAAGTCAGCTGAGCGCAACTACCCGGTGCATGACAAGGAGCTCCTTGCCATGAAGTATGCACTCGCGAAGTTCCGAGTGTACTTACTCGGAAGCAAACCCTTCGTGGTCTACACAGACCACGCACCATTGCGTACGGCTGTCAAGTCGCCACACATCTCGCAACGTATGGCGAGATGGCTTTCGTTCTTTGCGGAATACAACTTCCGGGTAGAGTACAAACCCGGAAGACTCAATGTGGTGGCTGACGCGTTATCGCGTCGACCTGACTATGCTTCAGCTGATGCCGACGTCAATGCCATTGACGCCATGCAATTGAGCACTCCCACGTCGTCGCTGTTGGACGACGTGAAGACCGCGTACGCGCACGACGCGGACGCGAAGCTTTTGCTGGCCTACGGCTCAGCGCCTTCTGACAAAGCTCGTCAGAAGCTGCCGAAGCATCTTCGCGCTCGTGCACACCGTTATCGGGTGCACGATGGGTTATTGCTCTACAGTGCAGTCGACGACAACGCGGACCGTGTTGTCGTGCCCAATGACCATGACCTGCGACTCAGGATAATGTTTGAGTATCACGATGCACCGACTGCGGGGCATCCGGGCCGTGAGAAGACATACCTTCTTCTCACGCGAGACTTCTACTGGGCCCACCAGTATAAATGGGTGCGCAAGTACGTCCGTGCTTGCGAGGCTTGTCAACACGTGAAGCCTGCGCCATTCGCGCAGGCTCCCTTGCAATCACTACCGACTCTGTCGGAGTGCTGGCAGTCCATGTCTTTGGACTTCGTGTTCGGTCTGCCCCCGGACAGCCAGGGGAACACGGGCGTTGTGGTCTTTGTTGACCGCTTCAGCAAGATGGTACATCTTGCTGCAGTACCCGCTGAAGTAACTGCGAAGCAGACTGCACGTCTGCTCGTTGACATGGTGTTCAAACACCATGGCATGCCGACCGACATTGTGTCGGATCGGGACCCGCGTTTCACAGCGCACCTGTGGCAAGAAGTGTGTACACTTCTTGGGAGCCAACTTTCAATGTCGACTGCGGACCATCCGCAGACTGATGGGCAGACCGAGCGCGTGAATCGCGTGCTCGTCGACATACTCAAGAGCTACGCTCACTCGTTCCAACACTGGAGCGAGTGTCTGTCGATGGCGGAGTTCGCCATCAACAACTCGGTGCATGCCTCGACCGGGCATACACCGTTCTACGTGAAGACGATGCGTCACCCACGCCTCCCGAGCCTGCTCGGGATGGTGGCTCCTTCCTTAAGTGGGGGAGGATCTACGGCCGCAACACAGCAGCCGCAGAATGCCGCTGACACTTGCACAGTGTCAGCCGCGATAACGCGCAAGTAGAAGAACAACGCGTCTGTACAGGGCACAGACGCCACTAAGAACAAGAACAACGCGTCTGTGCGGGGCACAGACACTATGACTACTGGTGAGGACGAGCTGAACAAGTTCAGCTCGGATGCAATCAACTTCGTGCAGCGCAGACAAGCTGTCATTCGGTTTGTCCAAGACGCTATTGCAGCTTCTGTCGATCGACAGAAGCTGAATGCAGACAACGTTGGCAGGGGCAACACAAATGAATTCAAGAAGGGTTCATTGGTTTTGTTAGCTTCTCAAAACCTGCCTAAACATGCAGTCTCCGACTTTGGGACGAGCAAGCTCGCTCCGCGCTTCATTGGGCCGTTCACAGTGTTGGCACGGCATGGGAACGCTTACACGCTAGACATTCCGTCTAGCATGCGCCTCCACCCCACCTTTTACGTCGGGCGGCTGAAGCCATACCAGCAGCACGAGCAGGAGATCCTTGAGGCTCGCAGGTACACGAATCGACGTGTACCCGTTCAGGTCGCGGTCGCTCAAGCGCGCCGCACCCGGAAGACACAACATGCACTGCTGGCCTTCGGGCACAGCGCACGGAACACCAGCATCCACAGAAGATCTGTGGAGCTGCTCCAATCTCCCACGCGTCGAGAACGTCTCGAAGCGCTCACGCTTAACCCGCTCGCGGTAAGCTGCCGGATTCTTGTTGAAGTTATCAACAAAAGCATTCCAACTTTGACAAAGTGCCTGCCATTCGGGCACTTTGCTGCGAGAAGAGGTCTTCTTGCTGGAGTAATATCGGAGCTCATGGAAGAGTCCGATATAGTAATCGCGCCTTTGATTCCTCATCGGATCAAAGGGCTGGCCCTCCGCCACCTCATCGTCCTCGATCGCGCTGTATACGTACAGCGGGATAGTGTTCGGGGGCACCGAGTTGCCCACCCGCGCCGCGATGTCTGCCGCGGACGGCATCCATGGATCACGCGCTGCATGAGCAGCGCGTGGAGAGCTTGAAGGCGCCGTATCGCGCGGCGAGCTCAAGGCTCCAGCAGCAGAGAGCGGAGTCTCCTTTGCGCAACGCGAACGCTTCGAGCTCGAAGCGTCCGAATCGTCTTCTT
Source organism: Phytophthora melonis (assembly GCA_024211575.1). Lineage (NCBI taxonomy): Eukaryota > Oomycota > Peronosporomycetes > Peronosporales > Peronosporaceae > Phytophthora > Phytophthora melonis. Next base: position 1,928,118 of record JAMXKT010000037.1, on the reverse strand, counting down.
CACGAGGGCGTCTCGACCCGGCGTGCGGGTCGAGACTGTCGCTGTCGATCGACTCCTTGCGCCTGCTGGGGGAGGCATCGCCCTCCTCCATGTCCACGTCGTCCTCGCTATAGTCAACGGCATCGTTGACTATCGAAGAGCCCTGAAGGACGATCTTCGGCTCGGCTGCGGCTTTGGCAGCGCAAGCGTCCTGCTTCGCCTGCTGCCGCTCGAAGTACTCGGGGACAGAGAGATTCTCTGTCCCTGCGGCGGGTTTCTCCTCGACGGCGGTCTTCTTCGGCGAGCTCATTGCGGAATGAGCTCGAGTTTTCTTTCTCCCAACGTGAAGAATTGACGAGTGGTCAATTGCCTGATTGACGTGCCGTGACCGGCGCGTCTAACTTTTAAGGGGGGGATGGTGTAACGGGGTTACACGCACAAGTGGCTACAGTCACTTGTAACTCTAACAGTTACGTTAGCTGTTAGAGAATGGTTACTTCCTCGGCCTTGATGTACGTTACATCACGTGCCACATTCATTTACGATCACCACGACGGGTGGTCCTTAGACATTTAGGATTCCTATTGGTTGAAAGCAGCATCTTTTAACCAATGAGCGGCATGCATAGCAAAGGAATTCTGCCAACCAGCCGTTGGCAGATTCCCAACTTAGAATATTACATTTAGAGGAAGTCAGAAACATAAAACAAAAATAACAGTTCTCATTTTAACCCAAAAACATTATTTGGATCGTTTATTTAGATTAATCTATACTCGGAGGCCCGAGTATAATTAACTCTAGTTTAAACTAAGCTACGCTTCCTCATACACGAGCGCACACGTGTAAGCTGTTGTAGTGTGCCAAGGTAGGCCCACTACAAGAAGCCTCCAACGACAGCACCGGTGGAGACGGTTATCGAGAGTGAGGAAGAGGAGGAGACTGCTGAACCTGCGCTACAAACCTGTCCGGTTCCATCAAAGCTCTACGACATCTCAGGAGCTCACAACCCCTGCTGGTACAAGTTCATCAAGCTGGTGCCACGCCCCGAGTTCGAGAATCTACACAAACCGGGTAATAAACATGCTCGTGCCGCCTACTGTACGAAGTGCAGCACTGAGGTCCACTTTGAAAAGGGACGAAGCCATGTTAAAATGCATCTGCAGGTTCATCACGCCGCATACTTTCGAGACTGTGAGAAGAGGAAAAAAAACCACCAAAGACGCCAAGGTTACTATCGCCAGCGGCGCCCCGCACTCGACACCCTCGGAAAAAAGCGGATTGTGGCCGTGACACCCGAACAACAGCGGCGGGCAAACCAGTATCTCGCGTTATGGATCGCAAAAAATATGCGGCCACTCGCGATAGTTGAAGACGAAGGACTCGCAGTTTACGTCAGATACATCACCGAAACGCTGGGTGGGATCTCGTTGAAAGTTCCTGGGCGAACGCAAGTTCGCGTGGACATCGTGCAGTTAGCAGTCGAGCTCCGTACCGAGTTGAAGGGAATGATCAAGGAAGGCTGCCGCTGTTACGCGGTGACAACGGATATTTGGACGAGTCTGACCACGGAGGGCTCCGTGTCGCTGACCCTTCACTATCTCGACCTAAAGTTTCGACCCTGTAATTGGACTCTCGAGATTGAACGATTTCCAGGCATTCATAGTGGTGAAGCTATTGCTGAAGGATTGACCAAGCTCTTTAAACGCTGGGGACTAGATCCATCTTTCTGCATCAAGCTAGTTCGAGACGGTGCTTCAAACGGAGTGTTGGCTGGCAATCTCATGGGCGTTCCGCACATGTCGTGCATCGCTCATTCACTGCACCTTGTCGTCGGTGGTGCGCTCATCAAGCGTACACGAAAGGCTTCTGGTGTAGCGAGCCGTTCAGGGCTGGTAACGGAGAGTGCACCGGAATCTCCACAACGACTGGTTGGAGATGTAGTAGCTCTAGCAGCAACAGCATCTCCTGAAGTTGCAGTAAATCCTGCCATTCAACTCCTTCCAGCTCTCCCCGGAACGGCAGGGGGGCCTGTCGGTCCCGTTCTTCCAGCGCCTCTTGAAAATGCGGAGCAAGTGGTAGTACCCTGCGAGGACGATGCGAAGTGTGCTGATACTGAAGCCGAGCCGTGGGAACAAGACCGATCAATTCAAGAGTTGGCCGATTTTTTACGTCAGTGGCACGTGATGGAACAGCTCTACGCGCTAGATGAAGTCCGTGATTTCGTGCAGCGATTTCGAAGTCTCGCAACTTACTTCTACTCTTCGCAAAAAGCAACCTCCTGCCTCAATGCGATACAGAAGCGTCTAATTGCTGAAGACCGAACAGGCGAAGATGAACTGCATGCCCGAGCAAGGCAACCGCTAAAGGTGGTGACAGACTGTCCAACGCGTTGGAATAGCGCGAGGGATATGTTGGCGCGAATGATCGAGCTAAAGCAGCCACTGAAAGGTTTCTTTCGTCATCTCAAGACGGCGAAAGAGAAGAAGGATTTTCAGCGGATGCCGAAGCTCTTTCAGCCGGACGCCAAGGACTGGTTCACGATTGAGTGCCTGATCGCACTGCTGGACCCCATCGCAGCGACATCCGAGCTGCTAGGCGGGCAGAGCTATCCGACACTTGCACTGGTATTTCCCTGTCTTCGCCAGATTGAGAGGACGCTGAACAGAGATTACTTGTTTGATGAAGAAGCATTACTGGTGGAGGACGCGCCATTCAAGCAGACTGTGCTAGACCTCATGACAACCGTTCGACTTGCTTTCGTGGGCCTTTTTGAAAGGCGTTTTGCAGACCTACCAACCGATTTGCTTTGGATATCTTATCTGGATCCAAGATTGACCAATATGGAGGGACTCACCAATGACCAGTGCAAGGAAGGTACCACAGGCCTCATCGATGCTGCAATGGCAATGGCAAAACAGGAAACTTTGAATCAGGCCCAGCCCCCACAGCCCGATAAAGAGAGCAACGTTTCTGAGGGCTCTTCGATTCTTAAGAAGCAACGGACGACGGCCGTCGAAGGTGTTTTGGAAAGAGAGTTCGCCGTGACGCTCACGTTAGTGAAGCTGCTCGTGAATGGCGTCTTAAGACTCGCTGTAGCGCTGAAGTTTATCGCTATCTCGACGAGGTCGCTGATACAGAGTTTAATGCCGATCCACTGGAGTGGTGGCGGCTACATGGACGCTCGTATCCCTATCTGGCCCCACTGGCAAGGCAATGGCTGGCATGTGTCGCTACCTCGGTGCCATCGGAACGAGCGTTTTCATCTGCAGGCAACATTGTAAACTGTAAGCGGACCAAGCTGGACCCTTCACTTATCCGGGATTTACTTTTAATCCACGATAACTTCGAGTTTCCAGAGTGGGAGATGGATGAAGAAGCAACGAGCGATCCGAGTCACGTAGAAGACATTCAAAGCAAGTAGTTCAACAATACATGTGATGGTATCGGCAGTTCCTCTATTCATTTTTCCTAGATGGTATTCCTTACGCTACATCAGCACCAGTCAGACCAGCAGCAGATAAACCACCGCTCCACCACTAGCGATTTCGCCATCAGCACCGATCCCCCCCCCCCCCCCCCCCGGGAACGAGTAATAGTCCATAGAGTACGAATCCCTCTCCTTCGCCGACTGCTGCCATCACCGAATTCGCCCCATGCAACACCAGACTCTTTCCCTCGCCTTCGATGTTGAACACCAGCCGCTGTCTCCGTCGGCTAGCACCACGATCTTGTGGCCGATCACGGGTACGTAGCCACAAAGGCCACGCCCTTGACAGTGCCGTACGTCGATGACAATGTGTGCACTTGTGCAGTCGGCCACGCCCAGCGCTCCGTCAGGCAGGACCAGCACGCCGACGTCGTTCTTGTGGTCGCGCAGCAAGGCGAAGCGCTGGCCCTGTGCGTCAAAGAGCCGAATAAAATTGTCCTTGCTGATTGTGGTCGCCCAGCGCCACCCTGACCGTATCCGGTGCTCGTGATCGAAGCTAGCCGCGCACGCCATGCCAACGAAGCCACCGATGGCGGAACCGCATAGCCTCACACGCACCACGAAGCCATGACGCCGTTCAGCAGGAAGTTGTTGGGACTTAGAGGCGGCTTACACAAAGCAATGCGGGGGATGCGTAGCGCCTTGTCAAGCGCCACTGCATCAGTGTCCGTTGGACCAGCGACTACAGCGTGCCTTGTCAGCCCTGAGCGCACTTGTACCGACCTTGAGATGGCAGCAAACGGCCCGTTAATTGACGAGTCCTCATGTGGACCACAATTGGTTAACGAATTTGAAGGGGATAGAGAAGAGTTTGGAGGGAGTTCGCGGTAGTTCGCAGCCCAACTCCAACTACCGCGGGATGGCTTGCTGAGTTTCGAGATGGGGCCAAACGTTGCACCCCTATCACAAACTGGCGTAGGTGCTCGCTGTGTTCCCGGAGGACTACTGGATCGGCGTTGAAGCGGTGGTGAGAGGGTCACGCCGTCTCGTCCTACCGCACTGGTCAGCCGTTGATCGTTGAATATCAATGTGCTCGATTGCAGGTGGGCCAAGAAGCTCGACAGGATGTGGACAGTGTCTCAACGGATATATGCGCTCAGACGGACGTCGAGGCTGTATAAGTACTGCCTGCGCCGTACGATGTCATAATCTATAGCGGAATGGTTGTTGGTGTGTCGTGATCCATGACAACCAAGTTGAAGTGCAAAATATCCATTGGGGGTACCCGGACTGGTGGTCCGGGGAGTTCGCAGTTCTCAGGGGTGAAAAGATACCAATATGGAGTTTTGACAGCACGGGCACATTTGCCAAACTAGCTACAATCAGCAACTGTGACTACTTGACACACAACGGGGGCCCAACGAAGCCTAGGAGGATTTTGAAATACGTGTATTTCAGTGATTTGTTTACTTCAAAGATGTTTTAAAGTTTTATTTTAGTAAGGAAGTACATATATTACGATACACCAGCATCTCCTGCGCCTGCTTCGCAGCCGCAGCATTTGCCCCGTACCTAAAAGTCAAAATTAAATGAAATTAAAAAAAAAAACTCACCACCGCCGCCTTGGGCTCGAGGCCTCACTGGCGATGATAATGAAATGGTGTAGTTATAATCCGGGCATCTCGAGCACGAGTAGTACAGCAGAGGCATTGCTTTGCGATTGAATGTGCAAGTTGAAGTGGGATGGCGCGTGAAAGTCGTGAGAATGTCGCTCGATGATACACGCTCCAGTTCGGGTCATGGGAATGTCGCTCGATGAGACACAGGTCGAGGCTGGATGTCGCGAGAATGTCGCTCGATGAGACACAGATCGAGGTGGTGGATGTCGCGAGAATGTCGCTCGATGACAAACTCGCCTGGGCCGCCTAACGACAGTTCTTCGAACTGCGAATAATTGTATGAATCCACTCTAGGAGTTGATATGCGTCCTATACCGAAAAAGTGCAGAACGCTTTGTTGCTCAGTTTGGAACTTGCCGCCTCGGCAAGAAGCAGTAGTCCTGGAAGCGCGCATGTGCAAGATGAAGTGGGGTGAAGGCAGTTCTGACAGGTACTTGCAATTGATTCAAACGACGTCTCTAACCGGTCCAACTGGCGTTTGCTTATGCATTTTGTTTGTCAGTGTAAACTGCTGCTGAACGTGTCCGGCAGCCCTGTGTTGCGTAGCAGCTTCATATCCTGCAGCTGCCCCATCCGTAGGCCACCCATGATGGTGTTCTCTGTGCCACTAGACTGTGTGCTTCGCTGTGTTGTGCACCCCTCCGACGAGACGCGAGGGAGACGATCTCCCCCCACGAGACGGGAGACGTAAAACCTCGAGAGACCGTCTCTCGAGGTTTTTCGTCTCCCTGAAACCCCCGGGGAGACGCACTTAGAAGAAGATATAATGTACTGCGTCTCCTGTTCTGCGAGAGCCATTGGTCGACTTTATATCCTATAGCAGAGAACCGTTGTTTTATCCTATTTTGCCGGCACATCGATCTCCGCCGCTTCGACTTATACCAATGAATCGCATGGAGAAGATCACCGAAGTGGACGGAGAGGATAGCGCGGAAATAGTGTCGTTCGCGCCGTATGACGTCGATGGCCGAGTACAAGTCGATTCTCATCGCCTCGGTATGGCGATTGCGCACGTGGCTGGCACGCTGGCCGACGCTCAACTCCAGCTCCAGTATCGCCAGAGTCAGCAACTATTTCAGCAGCAGCAATACGTAGAACATCGCGTTGAACATGTACGAGCCGAAGTAAATGCGCGAAATGAAGAGCTTGCACATTACATCCGCCAAACCCAAGTTGACCCCGCTCAGATCGACAGCCTTTCCGATGACAGGCTTGCTGAAAGGCAAAGTTCGCCTCCGATTTATGGTGTGTATCTAAACTTTAATCAGTTACCTAGACCGATGGCGGAGGGAGCCGGGGAGCTTCTGGCCAGAGCGTAAAGTACGCAGCATTTGAGAGGGAGACAATGAAGAGAGATGGAGGTTTCGTCTCCTTCTCCAAACGCTTTTGAAGGGGGAGACGGTAATACCGGGAATACACTGCGCGACAAAAGGTTTGGGACACTCACGTCCGAGTCCATATCTCGGCTTCTAGAATGAACTACGAGTTGCTATTTAGATATGTTCGTCCAATCACATAGCCAAAGAGGGCACTTGTGACAATGACCTAGATTTCGCTGTATATCTATAGGCTGCCATACAACTAACTAGAAATCGGCCCGCGACAAAACTTTGGGACAAAAAATGACTTGATTTTTGTATTATCAAAATGTAGCCATGTACCTAGTAGTGGGTCTTGTCTCCATTCTTGCGGGCGACTTCGAAGCAACGAGCTGGCATGGTGTCCAAAAGATCTTGCAGCTCTTGCATCGTGAGCGAGTCCCAAGCTTGCATGACTGCGGCAGTAAGCTCTGGCACTGAGTTGTACTGCTTGCCATGGCCGTAGACCTTCCTGGCTAGAATAGCCCAGACATTTTCGATTGGGTTGAGATCGGGGGAGCGCGCTGGCCAGTCCAGAAGCTGCACCCCGATCTCCTGGAAGAACGATCTCGTCTCGTTAGACGCGTGAATCGATGCATTGTCCTGCATAAACACAAAATCCGTACCATAGTGCTTGTGCGCGAACGGGAGCAGATGCTCCGACACCGTGTAGATATAGTGGCCAGAGTTCTGGCGCCCTCCAGCACCACCAACTCCGACTTGCCCTTCGTTCCGAAGGCTCCCACACCATCAGCGACCCTCCGCCATTTTGGCGGGACTTGTAGCGCCGATGCGGGCGCCTTAAGTCTCGCCAATAGTGCTTGTAGCCGTCAGGTCCGTCCAGATTAAACTTCTTCTCATCTGAAAAGATGATCATGGGCCACACGACTTCCTTTTGGGCCGCCGTTGAGAGCCGCTCGGCAAACTCCAGCCGGGCGAGCATGTGCTCCTTAGTCAGAGGTAGCGTACGATCCATTTTAGCGTAGACTAGAAATCAACCCCAGACAATAGCCTCTGGACCGTACGCACCGTGCATGACAAGCCGTAAGTAGCCTTTAACTCGGCCGCAGAGTAGTCTCCGTGGCAGCGGCGCGGACAACTTGGCGAACTTGGCGATCGGTGAGGCTGCGCGGGCGTCCCCCTTCTTCTTGGACTTCTCCGAAGCTTGTAGGGCATAGCTGACGCCGTTGGCAGAGCGCTCGAGGCGCCGCGCTATCTCCCGGACCCCGTACCTGCCTCGTGGAGGCCCTTCATGCGGCCTCGCTCCTCGTCGGAGATGGGAGGTCCGCGCCCCATAGTGAAAATAGGGTAATAAGCACAGTTCTCGAAGGATAGACAGTGACCATCACTCTACCCAATACAAAAATCAAGTCATTTTTTGTCCCAAAGTTTTGTCGCGGGCCGATTTCTAGTTAGTTGTATGGCAGCCTATAGATATACAGCGAAATCTAGGTCATTGTCACAAGTGCCCTCTTTGGCTATGTGATTGGACGAACATATCTAAATAGCAACTCGTAGTTCATTCTAGAAGCCGAGATATGGACTCGGACGTGAGTGTCCCAAACCTTTTGTCGCGCAGTGTACCGACTCCTCCTGGAAGGGGAGACGGTATATCGATAAAACCGTCTCCCCGCCCAAAGTCTCGTCCGAGGGGTGGTGTTGTGGGAAGCCGTCCGAGATAGTCGAGTTCATTTATTGTTTTTACCATGCAATAATCGGAAGCCCTGTGTGTGCATGGGGGGGGGGGGGGAGAGAACTTCAGTAGCAAGTTCCTGCAGCCGTGTGCGAGACTCGTGAAAGCAAGTAATCGAGGGTAGCAGGTTGCCTTTTCCTTAATAGGACTGAATGCAGATTAGCAGGAAAGTTGATGTTTCATTGTGACGTTCTACATGTAGATAGCATGTTTTTGCGGTTGTCAGGGGACGTGCATCTTATAGATCGGAGCTGTCGCTTATTCATTCGGAGACGGCTCCACCACAGCCCCGGTCAATCTTCGCAATCCCGACAGCGCGGTTCAAGCACACCAACAATGTTGCAGGATGTCAAACATGCCTCCCTCAAGCAACTTCGTACGCTGTGCAGGATGCAAATTGGACCCAGGCTTCCTAACACAGTTCTTTGAATTGCACGTCCACATCGACAGCCCTACCGAGCCTTTCAACGCCACTGCACTCCCATGTCTAACGAGCTTCTTGCTACAGTATCAATGTGCTTTGCACGATCTGCATGGCATCGGCTGCCAGCCTCACCCACCCGATTGTCCATGGCACTGCCGGTGCTCCGTGTTCAGAATCGACAGCGACCCAGAGCGATACTCGGAGCATTCCAGCAGGCTGAGCCGAGTCAAACTCGGGTGGCCACGTACAGGTGAGCCGAACCTGCTGGTGGTGCTCGCCCGATCCCGTGTTCGACTGCCTTTTACACGTTCGTAGTTGTTTTCGCTCTGGTCGGGGGCTGATCCAGATGGCGTCGCGACCGGAGACTTTCTCCGATCGCCGACTCGCTCGGACGACAGCGTCAAGTACTGAAGTGTAGTCTCCTTTGGTGGTGCCTCCAGTCAACGAGCCCTGCCACCTGGCCACGCAGAACTGGGATCCGATACGACGTGATCGCGTGTGCTGTTCGGCTCGTGCCAGTCGCGCGTGGCGTCATGACTCTAGGGAACGAGCTGCAGCCCAACTCAGCCGACCCCACTGACTGACAGACCGACAGACCGATCTCAAGCTGTCGTGGTCACTGCTCACTTCTCAATTGGCCTTGTCCCCAACAACCGCCACCACAACAACAGCGAACACCCACCTCCCTCTCCACCATCACAAGATGAAGATTTTCTCGGTCCTCGCTTCCGTTGCCGCTGTCCTCGTCGCTCTGAGCTCGACGGTCGACGCCCAGCGACTTCTGCGCTCGGAGGCGTCGGCGCAGACGGACTCGACCGTCACCACGGACTTCGCGGCGCTCGGCTCCATGGGCGGCTCCAGCTTCACGCCCGGCAACGTCGCGGCCGGCAGCAGCTTCGGCGCTCTGGACAAGGAAAGCGGGTCTATGACCGGCCACCGACCGTCGGGCTCCATGCACCGCGGCGGTGGCGGTGCTGGTCGCGGTTTCGGCTCGGGCAACGGCATGCACAACGTCGGATCGGGCGACGGCTTCGCTCACGGCAGCGGCTCGTTCGGAGGTCACGGCGGATTCGGCGGCCACGGACACCCTCAAGGCATGGGCGACGGCTCCTTTCGGGCGGCAGCTTGGCCGACTCGTTCGGCGCCCACGGAGACTTCAGGGGCTCAGGATTCGGCGGTGGCCACGTCGGCGGCTCGTTCGGCGGCAACCCACCGTCCATCGGCTCGGGCGACGCTCACGCTCCTGCTGCTGGTGCTACCAGCTCGGTAGCTGCATCCAGCTCGGCTTGAAACCCGCGCACCAAGTGACCAAGTTTTGGATTGATACAAGAGTGCTGTAAGTGTTCTGGGCTCGACAAGAAGAGCTCAGATGTCGTAAGTGTGTAGATGGTGTCCGGTTAGCAGCAACGAATAGCTGCAAATATACCATAGCCTAGCTGTTCCTACAAAGCCTTCGCTGTGGCGTACGCTGATGCTCCGTCTTTCAGCGGGCAGGGCAGAAATCGACTAGTGATTCTCCTCCACTTGGGGATGCCGATCACTCGATTGCCCGCTGCGATGTCCTTGGCGATCAAGTAGCAGCGCGGGTGTCCCTCGATCTTGAAACTCTTGCGGTAAGTGTCGGAGTAGTCGATAGCTGGGCCGATGCACTCGACGTAGCGCTGACACATGACCATCTCCACCTGCGCGCGAGCCGCCCAGTCCTCAAAGCCGAAGAGCCTCGCAGCCTCGAACAGCGCGATGTTCACGCGCTTGATGGCGTCGTCCTCGTCCGTGCCTTCACTAATGGCGTGACACAGCGGCGTCTTCGTCGGAGGAGGAGGAGAAGAGTGCGTCACGGCTCCTTGCGGGTCTTCAGCCAGCAGAGCCGAGGACGCAACAGCGTTGAGCGTACTGGAACCCGAGCAGTTCTGGTACAGATTGGCCAGTCCGCCGCTGATGTTGTACGTGTAGCTGTAGTTGCCGATGTCCTTGGCGTCCACATAGGCCGCGTACGTGTACGGCAGGTCCTTGAAGAAAGGGTACAGGATATTGCTCGGGTTCTGCCACGCGTTGACGAAGGTCTGGCCGTCGAACGCCGACAAGTGCATGGTGACGTTGTCCGAGGCTCGGAAAGTGCCACCGTCAGGCCTGGCACTCGACGTCCAGAAGCGAGGGTCGCTGCCTTTGCTCTCGGCTGACAAGTAGGTCTGTTCGTCGCCGAGCTTGCACTTGAGGTAAATGGTCTGCAGCAGGTCGATCAGCGCGTGGTGCGAGTAGAAGACGGGGTCCAGAGGTGCTTGCATGTACGCCATCATCCCGCTCAACGCGTTGTGCACTGTGTCTGCAACATGAGAGTTCGTTTAGTATCATAAGCCAGCCAACGCATCAAGGTGAAAAGACTCGACCTACTGTGCACTCCGTTCTCGATCGCGGCGCTGACGTTGACCCAAGCGCTGGCGGTGAAGAGCTGGCTGGCCACGGAGCTGAAGGACGCCTCGTCCGGATACGCGGGCATGTATCTGCTGCTTTGGCGCAGCGTGCAGTTGGCACACGTCGTCGTGTTGCCGCAGAAGAGGCCGAGCACGCCCTGGTTGACGCACTTGACCTTGGTCGTGTAGGCGTACGAGACGTTGTAGATCTTGATGCTCTTGCTCAGTCCCGTGGTGCCTCCGGTATCAGCGATGATCGGGGAGCAGTTCTCGATGGTCGAGCAGCTGCCGGCTCCTTGTTGCGCGGACCCCGAGAGGTGGTCCCAGTACGGCACCGTGACGCACTCGTACGAGGAATTTAGGCTGCGCAGCATGTTCTCGTAGCCGAGCAGCAGCATCCGGTGCCAGTAGACGAATGTGGGGCCTTGTGCGCCTCGACACCGCTGAAGTAAGTCGTGTGGATCTGCACGAACTTCTGGTGGAAACCCGCCTTCATGGCGGCGCCCACAGCCTCCAGGTACAGCGTCTTCTCCGACGCTTCGAGTGCGTCCCAAGGCTTCCGAACGCGAGGCATTGAGCACGACGTCCCGACTTGCTGGCCATGAGTTAACGAGCTTGAGAACAGAAGCAGTGTAGTCACCAGCGCCGCGACGAACACTCGCATCGTCCCCATCTCGAACGTGACAGATACAAGAATGAGCATGACACCGGCGGTATCTGTACGACCTTTCACCAAAAGATCCAAACGTAACGTACAGACAGTCGTGGAAAGGAATTTAGCAGCAACACCATCAATCGGACACCGAAGTTGGTGTGTACTACCGTAGCAACTCAAACTACTTAGGACTTTGAGCTCGCGTAGTTGCCCACCGCCCTCTCGAACGCCGTCTGCGGTCTCTTCCTGTACGCGGGGCAGGGGAAGAATCGGTTCGTGATGTCCTTCCACTTCGGAATGCCAATGACCCGATCGCCGGACTTCAAGTACTGCAGCAGCGTGTAGCAGCGCGGGTGGCCTTCGACGCCAAAGTTGGCTCGGAACAGGTCCGTGTAGTCCGGGACGCCTCCGAGACAGTCGGCTTGGTACTGACACAGTGCCATCTCCATCTGCTCCCTGGCCGCGGACTCGCTGTAGCCCACGATTCGAGCGGACTCGAAGAGTGCAATCGCCCAGCGTTTGACGGCGTCGTCATAAGCGGTTCCTGGGCTCGTGATGGGGCACAGACGATCACCTCGACCCGCCAGTAAACTCGTCGACGTCTTCGTAGCCTCCAGAGTGGTCGACGAGCCGCAGTATTGGTAGATGGTGGCCAGTCCGCCACTGATGTTGTACGTGTAGCTGTAGTTCCCTAGGTCCTTGGCGTCCACATAGTCCACGTATTTGGGCGGCAGGTCCTTGAAAAACGGGTAGAGCAAGTGGCCGGGGTCTTGAACAGGCTTGACGTCGTAGCCCCGCATCGTAATGTTGTCGGAGGCCATGTAGTTCACCGCGCTGTTGGTCCGTCTCGCGCAGGAGCTGAACCAGCGCGGGTCGCTGCCTTTCGCTTCAGCGGAGAGGATAACGTTGTCACCGCCGGTCTGGCACTTGAGGTAAATGACTTGCAGTAGGTCGACTAGACCGTGGTGAAGGTAGAAAATCGGGTCTGCAGGCGCGATCAAGTAGGTCATGGCACCGCCAAGCGTGCTGTGGATGATGTCTAAACAGTAGCAGCAACAAATAGTTAGGTTAGATAACCAGGAGATTAGAATAAGTTGGTGGCAACTTACTGTGGACGCCTCGCTCGATGTTTGTGGAGAAATTGGAGAAGTTGGCGGTGGCGAATTGGTTCGAGATACTGGCGAACGTGGCCGAGGGCGGGTACTTGTACGACGCCAGTGATGCGGATGTTCTGCGGGTGACACAACCGGCACAGACTGTGTTGTTGCCGCAAAAATGCGACAGCGGCTCTCGATTCACGCACGTGGTGCCCGAGTCTCGGAGGGTGACGTTGTAGACGATGAGGTTCTTGGCCACCCCCACGTTGCCCCCCGTCTCGCTGATAATCGGTGCACAGTCTGCAAGATTCGCGCAGCTCCCAGCGGTGGATCGAGCCGAGTTGGAGAGGTGGTCCCAGTACGGCAGCGTCAGGCAGCGGTACTTGGGGCCCAGACTGCGCAGCATGTTCTCGTATCCGAGCAGCATCATGCGGTGCCAGTAGATGAACATGCAGTTCTGGTGCGCCTCCTTCTCGGACATGAACTCGGTGTGGACCTGCACGAACTTCATGTGGAATCCCCTGTCCATGGCTACACCGACCGCCTCCTTGAACAACGCCTTCTCGGTCGAGTTGAGAGCGTCCCAGGACCGACGGACTCGAGCCTCCGAGCAGTTGGTGCCCACTTGCTGGCTGTTGACACTTGGAACCGCAAGACTCAAGAGCAGAACCAGCAAACACGACACCACCGACGTCTTGAGCTTCCAGTGCGCCATTGTTGTGGTAAGGAAGATCGCAAATGGCACTCGAAACGTCGCGATCCTTCGTGTGAATATTCATCGCGATTTTTGGTTTTGAAGAGCCAAGGATAGTGGATGGTCGATCGATTACGAGAGGACGAAGGTTCTGTTCTGTTTTTTTTTTTTTCTTTTTTCTTCTTCTTCTGAGGTAAGCATAATAAGCCCGATGAATTGTTCCAGCTACTACGTAGTACTTCGTATTTTATTCCTACCGAAGTTTTGGTCAAGCTGAAGGTTTACACAAGGCTTACAAGGTCTCACATATTGTATTCACTCGTGCCACTGCCACAACTCGTCAGTCTGACCTCACCTTCCCCATTTCTTACGACGTCGCAGAGCTTGCGTACTTCTCCACCGCCTTTTCAAACGCCGTCTGAGGCCTCTTCTTGTACGCCGCACAGGGCAGGAACCGCAGCGTGATCTCCTTCCACTTCGGGATACCGATGACGCGATCCCCCGAGTTCAAGTACTGCATGATCGTGTAGCAGCGCGGATGGCCATCCACGTCGAAGTTGGCTCGGAACAGATCCGTGTAGTCCTGAACCCCACCCAGACAGTCTTCCTGGTACTGACACGCGACCATCTCCATCTGCTCCCTGGCTGCCGTCTCGGTATACCCCACGATCCGAGCAGACTCGAACAGCGCAATGTTCCAGCGTCTCACGGTATCGTCAATTGCCGTCCCTGGCTCAATGATCGGCTTGAGATGTTCAGGTCCGCCACCGTGCTCTCTGTAGTTGTCCACCTCGTCCGCCAATAGAGTCGACGCTGTGCTGATTGTGTTGGACGCCTTGCAGTACTGGTACATGGTAGCCAGTCCGCCGCTCATTGCGTACGTGTAGCTGTAGTTGCCCAAGTCCCTGGCGTCCACGTAGTCTGCGAATTTGTACGGGATGTCCTTGAAGAACGGGTACAGGATGTTCTTGGGGTCTTGCCACACGTTCACAGTCGTTTTGCCATCATACGCAAAAGCTTGCATGGTGACGTTGTCGGAGGACGTGTAGCTGCCTTTGGTCCTCCTCGCACACGCACTAAACCAGCGCGGATCGCTGCCCTTGTCAGTAGCCGACAGCGTGACGTTCTCGGCCCCAACCTGACACTTGAGGTAGATGGTCTGCAGCAGGTCAACGAGGCCGTGGTGCATGTAGAACACCGGGTCCGCTGGGGACTGGAAATACGCCATCACGCCGCCCAAAACGCTGTGAATCGTGTCTAAACAGCAACAACATCACAATAATAATATTAGTAATAATATAATGGTGAGGACGCGGGCTCTAGAGACCAGAACCTTCAATAGTGTTGACTTACTGTGAACTCCCGTCTCGATGCGGTTCCGGAAGTTGTTGTACACGTCGTTGGAGAAAACCTGCTGATAGACGGACGAGAAGGAGGCTTCGGACGGGTATGCGGGTCCGTAGCTGTTGCGGAGGATGCAGCTGGCGCACGGCGTGTTGTTGCCGCAGAAGTGCGACAGTGGCTCTTGACTCACGCACGAGGTCGACGACGAGCGAGGCACAGTGACGTTGTAGATGACCAAGCTCTTCCTCATGCTGGTCGAAGACGCCACCGCCATGCCGCCAGTGTCGGGGATGACGGAGGTGCAGTCCACCATGTTGTAGCACTTGCCAGCGGCGCGTTTCGCTCGGCCAGTGAGGTGGTCCCAGTACGGCAGCGTCAGACAGCGGTACTTGGGGTCCAGACTGCGCAGCATGTTCTCGTATCCGAGCAGCATCATGCGGTGCCAGTAGATGAACATGCAGTTCTGGTGCGCCTCCCTCTCCGAGAGGTAGTCGACGTGCACCTGGATGAACTTCTGGTGGAATCCCCTGTCCATGGCCACGCCCACCGCCTCCTTGTACAGGGCCTTCTCGCTCGCGTTGTACGAGTCCCACGAGCGGCGGATACGAGCGTCCGAGCAGTTGGTGCCCACTTGCTGAGCATTGGAGGGCGAGGTCGAGATGCACAGCAGCAGCGCGATTGCCAGCCACGAGAAGGCCGACTTGAGCTTCATACGCGCCATCTCGCCACTGTTGTCCAGGCCAAGAGAAGATCGCAAAATGACAAGCATCGATGACAAGCATGAAGGGTCGGATAAGGATCTGCAACGACCGGTGGAGGGCCGCCCGAAAAGATCTTCAACCCGAAGAGACGCGCAGGATCGTTGGAGTCATGGTGGATTATATTGATGCTTGCTCCAAGGTCTTCATGGCATGAACTATATAGCCAACATCCTACGCCATTTTGCGTGGCGTAGATGAGTGAGCTTCCACACGTGATTACATTTTTATCGATTCGGTTTGGTAGTAGTCAGCAGATAGTAGTGAAGCTATCACTACTACTACGATAGCGCTGTAATAGCCATGAGATTTTGGCTGATTTATAGTGATATAACTATACTAGTGAAAAATCAAATACTGGTAGTGATAACGTAGTGACAGTGCCACTACTACTTTTCCTTTTCCGCCTCTCAAACAATTCTCATTGGCGAGCGAAACAACAGAAGGACGCTGGGGTTGAATGCAATCTAGCTCAGGCTTCGCCGTGCGACCGGCATGTGCAGCATGCCAACGAGCTCTACGTCATCGACCTCACTAAACAGTAGCTCTACGATTAGTTATGTAACCCCTTGTTTCTCGCTTGGCACAATTTCTACAAGCAGGCTCAGCAGCTTATCAGAAGTTATTCAATACTGACAGCGACTGCCAGTAGCTTTTTAACAATTCGCCCCTATCGTGCGGCCACGCGAAGGAGCAGAGCCACCCAACCACAGCCAAGATCCATAACTACCTGAACACTCGATCGGCCCTGTAGGAGCTCCACCATCTACAAAATAAGAAACGCATGCATGTTGCTTGCTGTGCGTGAGGACGAAGACGTATTCAAAACCTGTTGGCACTCATGATTGCCTCGCTGGCCCTTCACGTCAGCTGCTAAACGTGATCCTTAGGCGCTGCTGCAGCAGTGCGCGGCATTGGGTGGTTAGTGACAGCACTGCAGTAGTCTAGAGTGAGAGCGAGATAGCCGAGAAGAAGAACGCACGAGGCAAGTGTAGTTTCCCACGGCAGCTTGGGATTGAGGAGGAGAAAACCTCGTAGGTGACAACCCCCTCTAAGTTAAACTATAGTATACTAGACTCAAGATGCAACGTGAGTCAACCCTGCTGTATACTAAAGCACAGTCAATGATTGCAGCGGAGCTCGACCGCCACTATCAACTCTGACACTCCCACTTCGAGATTCGCCACACTTCACAGTGACACTTGTTTACGAACCATCGCGGCACTCCATCACAGGCAGCGGCAGTACATTCAGAAGCTTGCGAAGCTTGCAAAACTGTGTAGCTCCAAGCGGCTTCGTAAAAATGTCAGCAAGCATATCCGTTGTAGGGCAGTATACCACATCAAAGTCACCTCGTTCATAGAGATCCTTGACCTTGTGATACTTCAAGTCAACACCCTTGACCTTGAAATTGCCTTTGGTCGACTTGATGACTTTGATTGTCGACTGGTTGTCCTGGTACAGCACAGTCGGACGACGACGACGAACTTGCAGCTCTTCACAGAGGTTGTGGGTCCACACAATCATCACCGAGCACTCAGCAGCAGCGATGAACTCAGCACTGCATGTGTCGTCCTGGGCAATGGACTGCTTGTGACTTTTGTAGGCGTAGGTACACCCATTCATTTGAAGAACGTACCCAGTGATCGATCTCCTATCATCTTTCTCACTTCCAAGATCAGCATCAGCATAGGCCGTAAAGTGCAAATCTGTAGTCGCTGATTTGTTCCACACAAGTCCATAGTCACGTGTGCCCTGAAGGTATCGCAACACCCTCTTTGCCATCACAAAGTGCTCCTTCGTATACTTATTCAGATACTTCCCGAGCGTTCGCACCGCGTTCGCTATGTCGGGGCGAGTACCTTGCACTAAGTACTGAAGGCCACCAACCAACTCACGATAGGGTATACTCGGATCATTCACTCCAGCTTGATCATCACCTACTGGATTAGGAAGATCTCCAACCGCTTGTGGAGTAGCCACCGGCCGACACGATTCCATACCGAACCGCTTTAGCAGCTTATCAATGTAGCCTCTTTGAGAGATCCACAAAGCTTGACCCGGTACATACGATATCTCCATGTGCAGCAGATCCGTCACACGGCCCAAGTCTTTGATCTCGAACTTCGACCGCAGATCTTGTAGGACGAGCTCAATGTTCTCATCTGTGCCGGCGATAACCAAATCGTCCACGTACACCGACACAAATATTGGGCTGCCTCCCACTGTCCGTACGTAGAGACCTCCATCCATCTTCAATCGACGGAAGCCGCATGACCTCAGATGCTTGTCGAGTGTCTGGTACCATATCAATGGCGCCTGCTTCAGCCCATACAAGCTTCGCCGCAGCTTACAGACACGATCCGAGCCGTCATCAAAATATTCAGGCATCTCCATATAAATCTCAACATCGTCATCGATCGGTCCATTAAGAAAAGCTGTAACAAAGTCCACGTGGCGACAAGAAAGTCCATAGTGTAGAGCTAGCAGCAAGATAAACTTCAGAGACTCTTGAGCAACAACAGGAGCATAAGTCTCCCAGTAGTCGACTCCGTAGCGCTGCTGACAGCCCTTGATTGTGATCCTTGCTCGGTGACGCACGACGTTGCCATGCGCATCCCGCTTCTGCACCAGCACCCACTTGCCAGTGAGCACCTTCTTGTCCTTGGGTCTCTCCACGAGCTCCCACGTATTGTTCCTCATGAGATCACCGTACTCTTTTTCTAAAGCCTCGATCCATTTCTCAGCGTCCGGACCTGAAAGGGCTTCGTCCAACGTCTCAGGGTCCATCAATGAGTTGACCATCTCAATCACCAGACTCATAGGAAGCTCCACTTCGTAGTCTCGGTAGCGAGAATTTGGCCATCGAGTACGGGTTGAGCGTCTAAACGACTCCGCAGTGTCATTCATCTCAATATCATCTTCGCTCCCACTGTCGCTAATCGCATCAGCAACTTCGTCCATAGAACTAGCGGGATCACCAAACGCAATTGGTGCTTTATCCTCGAGATCATCGAGATCATCATCGTCCTCAGCAAGATCATCACCCGAAGTAACCTCAATTAGGCCACCACGCCGTGTAACCTCACCATCAATCATCCCTTCCCCCACCGAAGGTGAGGTTCCTCGCGATTCCGTAGGAAGTGGCTCGACAGTTGGTCCGCTGTTAGACGAACGCAGTTCTCGTTCTCCCTCACGATCATTAGCTTCGGCCCACATCACATGCGGAGTGTTAACTCCACGCTGCAATAGCCGATCTTCCACCGCAGTAGAAGGAGGCACCTCGATCGCACTCAACGGCAACGCAGCAGGCGCACTCCGCGCATGCCGGAGAAGCTCCGACTTCAGTGTGAGTAGAAGCAGCATCACCGTCGCAACGGCGGCGCTTGGTAGGACGCTCATCAAGGATAGACGTATCAGACGTCGTAGAAGACGACACAGGTAAACGCACAAATGGTATCACTCCAGGTAGAACGTGACGTCCATTTCGGTATCTGTTCTTGAGCACACGCTCCACGTAGCTACGCTCAACAGTCCATCCTTCCTGGAACTCCACGGAACGAACCTCCTGCATATTGCCGGTCACTAAACTCAGCACACAATAGCTCTCAGAATGCTTGGCGTACCCCATAAACAATCCGGGTTTGCCAGGATTCTCCAGTTTCGACTTGCGCAACTTCTTCGGTGTGAAGATGTAAACTAGACACCCCCACGTGCGCAACTCAGACACGTCCGGCCGGTCACCGAATCGCCGGAAGTACGGTGTGTCTCCACCCAACGCAGTCGTAGCACAAATATGCCAACTTCAACTGAAAAGGAAAATGCCTCTCCCTACAAGAGATCTGGCATATCAGCCGCAGCCAGCAGACAGCGCACGCGAGCAGCAACAATGCCATTCATTCTTTCCACCAGTCCATTTTCTTCTGGACTGTACGCGTTGGTCCACGTGTACTCAATGCCATGCTCGTGGAGATAGGCACCCAACCTATTATTCAGCAGTTCACGTCCTTGATCCGAATTGAACAGCTCAATCTTGTGCCCTTGGGCTAGAAGCCACTTCACATGTTTCATTACCACCTCAGAAGCATCCTCCTTCCGCTTCATCAAGAAACCCCAAAGCCAACGCGTGGCCTCGTCCTGCACAAGTTGGAAGTGCTTGTATCCGTCATACGTCACTATGCCCATGTGACACATGTCGGACATTAGCTTCTGGTAAGGCTTCTTAACTCGACGAGTCGTTATTTTCTTGTACGACATGCGAGTCATCTTCGCCGCTTTGCAGCTCCAGCACGGCACGTCAACATCATCACTCAGCTTTTCATTCATTCCGGTTGCAACTCGCTGTCGGGCCATTTGCTGCAATGCAGGTAGATTGAGATGGTTGAATCGGAGGTGCCAGCGCACAAGCGATGACGCATCATCTCTCCGATTTCGTTGGTTCACAGCTGGAACTCGATGAACAGCACTAGTCGTAGTCTTTAAGCGGTAGCGGCCACGAGACTTTACAAGCAGGAGCTGTAGACGGCCTTTAGTTATCCAAGCAATCCGCTCAGAATCTTGTGAAGCTGTCTTCAAGGTCCATCCAGCTTTCTCCAGTGCATCAAGACTCAACAGGTTGTCTGGAGCCGAAGGCTTCAACAGAACATTCTGCAGTTGCAGCGACACGTCCTGATGAGGCTGCTTGTTATTCTTCACTCTTAAATGCACGATACCAACTCTCTCGTTATCCGAGACCTTGCCGTCGTAGCCCTGGAAGACATGCTTCGAGTCTTGCACCAGTTGAGACAGCAGCTCGGGTTGCTTACACACGTGCACATCACTCGCTGAATCCAGAGCCCATTCAACCGTATCCTCAGTAGCACTTGACACGGATCCAACTGCCAATGCCTCGCGAAGAATGCAGCCAACAGCACTGACCTTCCTCTTTTGTTTTCACCATCACTACCAGGCCGCTTCTGCCATCGCTTCCGTTCCGAGATAGCAGTCTGAGTCCCGGCTGCCTGGTCATCGGATGAGTCATCGTCTCGATTCGGGCAGTTCGGGCGAAGGTGACCAACTTCTCCACAGTGATAACAAGTACGTGTCTCTTGCTTACCACTTTTCTTGCCAACTGCTTTGCCATCTTTCTGCTTTTTGCCACGACCAGACCTTTTGCGCTTGCCCTTGCCTGTATATTGCTTCTTCTCCTTCGGTGATTTACTTTCCTTACCACACACAGCAATACCAGCAGGCTTCAGGTCTTCTGTGCCCATCTGCTCATCAAGAGCAGACTCCGCACGCAGGGCATTCATCACTTGCGTGGCTGTTGGTACAGGTCGGTCAGCTCCTCCATCACCACGCACCACATA
Organism: Phytophthora melonis; assembly: GCA_024211575.1. Taxonomy (NCBI): domain Eukaryota; phylum Oomycota; class Peronosporomycetes; order Peronosporales; family Peronosporaceae; genus Phytophthora; species Phytophthora melonis. The sequence continues at coordinate 1,907,251 of JAMXKT010000037.1, read as the reverse complement.
ATGCTTGGAGAACTGCCGGACCACATCTCGATGTGTCCGTGCCACATGACCAAGAAGGGTCTCTGCAAAATCTTCGTCAGTCACTCGCTTTCCATAGTGTAGCAACTGCCGACGCATTGACTCCATTTCTTGCAGCCATTGGTCCATGCTTTTATCCGCTGAGTACACATGCGAATAGAACTCAGCTCTAGCGAAAATGTAGTTCGAGTATTCACGCTTTGTCTGCTTGTCAACAAAACGCGTCCACATTGCTTGAGCTGTGTCCTCCTGACAGATCATCTCAGCATCTTGGGCAGCAACGCCATACAAAATTGCTTCGCGAGCAAGATTGTCCTTGGCAGCAAAGCTGGGATCCCTCCAGTCAATAGAGCCATCAACCACAGCCCAGCAACCCATGCGAGTCAGGAACGTGCGCAATTGAACCGCGTACAAATCAAAACTTCCTTTCATTTTGGGCACGTTATCCATCTTGACTGGCACACCAGTCCCTCCACCAAATGCCGCACGCGGAAAACCATATCCACCTTGGCTGGGTGGAAATCCGCCGAAATTGAAGCCACCAGTAGTGTAGCCAACTCCACCAGCTCCGGGAGCACCAGCAATACCACCGGTATATGCTGCACCGGACACAGCAGCTGGAAACACATTGCCTGCAGTAGTCGTAGCTCCTGCACTTGCACCACCAGCACTGCCAGCAACAGGAACTCCAGTCCAGGTACCAGCACCAGGAGCGCCGGACCAAGCTCCACAACCAGGAACGCCAGCTCCAGTCACAGCCGCAGCCCCAAGTCCATGTCCAGTAACACCAGGGAAAGCACCACCAGCGGCAAGAACTGGAACACCTCCAGCACCATGAGCTGCAGTTGCAGCAGGAACACTAGCTGCAGTCAACGTAGGCGTCATCATCGCAGCAGGGGCCGTAGTAACAACAGTAGCGACAGCCAGCGACGCTGACGTTGTTGTAGCTGCCGAAGCAGCAGCAGAACTTGATGGGGGCGAGTCGGACATCCTCAGCAATCTCGTTATGCACCACCAAGAGCGTTGGGCTCATAACCTGACAGCACTGCAGTAGTCTAGAGTGAGAGCGAGATAGCCGAGAAGAAGAACGCACGAGGCAAGTGTAGTTTCCCACGGCAGCTTGGGATTGAGGAGGAGAAAGCCTCGTAGGTGACAACCCCCTCTAAGTTAAACTATAGTATACTAGACTCAAGATGCAACGTGAGTCAACCCTGCTTTATACTAAAGCACAGTCAATGATTGCAGCGGAGCTCGACCGCCACTATCAACTCTGACAGTTAGCCGTCTAAACTGCAGCAAATTCAAAAAGCTGCTAAACGTTTTCCTTGTACCTATTAAACGGGTTGTTTCTTTTTTAATAAGCTCACTACGTACATGTACAGCAAATGAAAAGCACAAAAGCCGTTGGTACCTCGCTCTAGTTCGAGTGTTAACTAATAATGGTTGTATGTAATATTAATAGTATGTATAATACTACAGTAGTAGTAAAGGAGGCATTGCTAAAACAAATTCTCACTACTACAGCTAAGGCATTGTCGGAACCGCGTATGGTATATTTTGCATCTCCAGTACAGCAAACTCCACTCAGTCTCTGGTCTAACTAAACACCATCTACACACTTACGACATCTGAGCTCTTCTTGTCGAGCCCAGAACACTTACAGCACTCTTGTATCAATCCAAAACTTGGTCACTAGCTGAGCGGGTTTCAAATTTAAGCCGACCCGGATGCAGCCACCGAGCTGGTAGCACCAGCGGCAGGAGCGTGAGCGTCGCCCGAGCCGATGGACGGCGGGTTGCCGCCGAACGAGCCGCCGACGTGGCCACCGCCGAATCCTGAGCCCCCGAAGTCTCCGTGGGCGCCGAACGAGCCGGCCAAGCTGCCGCCCGAAAAGGAGCCGTCGCCCATGCCTTGAGGGTGTCCGTGGCCGCCGAATCCGCCGTGACCTCCGAACGAGCCGCTGCCGTGAGCGAAGCCGTCGCCCGATCCGACGTTGTGCATGCCGTTGCCCGAGCCGAAACCGCGACCAGCACCGCCACCGCCGCGGTGCATGGAGCCCGACGGTCGGTGGCCGGTCATAGACCCGCTTTCCTTGTCCAGAGCGCCGAAGCTGCTGCCGGCCGCGACGTTGCCGGGCGTGAAGCTGGAGCCGCCCATGGAGCCGAGCGCCGCGAAGTCCGTGGTGACAGTCGAGTCCGTCTGCGCCGACGCCTCCGAGCGCAGAAGCCGCTGGGCGTCGACTGTCGAGCTCAGAGCGACGAGGACGGCGGCAACGGAAGCGAGGACCGAGAAAACCTTCATCTTGTGATGGTGGAGAGGGAGGTGGGTGTTCGCTGTTGTTGTGGTGGCGGTTGTTGGGGACAAGGCCAATTGAGAAGTGAGCAGTGACCAAGACGGTCTGTCGGTCTGTCAGTCAGTGGGGTCGGCTGAGTTGGGCTGCAGCTCGTTCCCCTAGAGTCATGACGCCACGCGCGACTGGCACGAGCCGAACAGGACACACGATCACGTCGTATCGGATCCCAGTTCTGCGTGGCCAGGTGGCAGGGCTCGTTGACTGGAGGCACCACCAAAGGATACTACACTTCAGTACTTGACGCTGTCGTCCGAGCGAGTCGGCGATCGGAGAAAGTCTCCGGTCGCGACGCCATCTGGATCAGCCCCCGACCATAGCGAAAACAACTACGAACGTGTAAAAGGCAGTCGAACACGGGATCGGGCGAGCACCACCAGCAGGTTCGGCTCACCTGTACGTGGCCACCCGAGTTTGACTCGGCTCAGCCTGCTGGAATGCTCCGAGTATCGCTCTGGGTCGCTGTCGATTCTGAACACGGAGCACCGGCAGTGCCATGGACAATCGGGTGGGTGAGGCTGGCAGCCGATGACATGCAGATCGTGCAAAGCACATTGATACTGTAGCAAGTAGCTCGTTAGACATGGGAGTGCAGTGGCGTTGAAAGGCTCGGTAGGGCTGTCGATGTGGACGTGCAATTCAAAGAACTGTGTTAGGAAGCCTGGGTCCAATTTGCATCCTGCACAGCGTACGAAGTTGCTTGAGGGAGGCATGTTTGACATCCTGCAACATTGTTGGTGTGCTTGAACCGCGCTGTCGGGATTGCGAAGATTGACCGGGGCTGTGGTGGAGCCGTCTCCGAATGAATAAGCGACAGCTCCGATCTATAAGATGCACGTCCCCTGACAACCGCAAAAACATGCTATTGTAGTTGTGTGGCCCGTCACACGACCACCAGCCGCGTGCTCGAGCTGCTGGACGTGCATGTGGTGTCGGAGTTGACAACGGACGTGATGTGGTACACCATGATGGTGTCGGTGACGACAACGTACGGCTAGATACGGCCGGTGGCAAGGGCGAGTCAGCGGGCTGGAGCCACCGACCAACGCTGGAAGTGGGCGATTGAAGTTGAAGCTGCGAGACTGCCGAAGATCGCAGGAGGGACGACGTAGGAAGGCGAGTCTAGGTGGATGCATGCAAGGAGGCGGGGTGACACCAGAGGAGCGAACGTGAGGACAAGAAGTGTCGAGTCGACACGAAGAGGGAGAGGTCCAAGTAGGATAGGAATGGCGCTGTAGGAGAGTTAGTATAGGCGGGGGAGAGCTACGGTAGGCGGGAGGGTGGCGAGCGGCGGCCGTGCCGACTCGACCCTCAGTTAAGATTTGTTGCGAAACGTGCAGCAAGTTGAGACTAATACATTGAGTTGCGCCGGAAGCACGGGTTGCTGACCTTCGTACTGCGGCGGAGGGCGTCGGCGAGGAGTCGAGCAGTAAAGGCAAGGTAAGCTGAGGTAGAGCTCGCACATGATGAGGGCAGTGGACAAGTAGAGCGACGGGACCGTGGAGAGAGACCACGGGGTTGTGGCGGAGCGCCTCGACCGAGGGATAAAGGGTCCATGTGTACCTACGGGTGAAGGACACCTGCGTCCGTTGCATGTAACCGGGCTAGTTGCGGGGAGCAGCCGGCGGGGCTACCCGACCGCCGGTGCCGATAACGCTTCCTCCCAGTCATCTCTATCCGTCACGAGGTGGCGGCCAGTAGCTGTCTGGTTGACCACTGTGAGTACTGCCTCGTGCTGATGCCACCGAGTCTAACCCGCTACCTAGGTGCAGAGGTTTGCAATCGATGACGGCTGGCTGACGACCTGTAATGGATGGGGCAGGGAGGTTGGCACTAGCTACATGGTGGTCATAACAGTGGCTCTCTGGGCATGTCTGGAAGACGTTGCGAGCTGAGTCATTGTGGGCAATCCCGCAGCGAAACGAACAAAGAATGAGAATGGGATGAGTTACTGATGAATATGGGTGCGTTTTATTGCAGTTTTACGAACTACGAACATGGCTACAAGCGTGGCACGTGGTGAGCGCGCCCAACGGCGCGCTGCTTCTGCTGAACGGGCAGCTGCCGAAGCGGCGGCAGCGGCGAAACGGCAGAAGCCAAGTGGAGGGATGACGGTCGAGACGGACGAAGGAGGCACGCAGGTCTCTGTGACGCTGGGGACGACGGAGATTCGAAGTGCAGGCGACACCCCTCTGGGCACGAGCAGTGGTGACGGCGCAGAAGGACGCACTGCGGGAGGCGACAACGGCAGTGGTCAACCTGGAGGAAGACGCGCGCCGGCTGGAAGCGGTGACGGCGAGGGCCGTGGCCGTCCATCTGGTGATGCTGGCACGTCAAGCGGCAGCGGCGACCCGGGCAGCGACAGCGGAATCCAGTCCGGTCCGAGCGTGGACGTCGCAGGCCATGACAACGCAGTGGTGAACCTGACGAGCACCGGAGGAGGCGGTGGACGCGGCAGTGCGAGGCAGGATCAAGCGCCTCCTCCGCCACCACCAGCACGAAGAACAGGAATGGGGTGGCGTCGGGAGGTGGTCCAGCACGAATGCAAGCGCCACCACCACCGCTGGTCGTCCGTGAGAAGGCCAAGTCCCTCAAACTGTCCAAGTTCAAGGGACTCGACGACAGCTTGCCCGTGACGATGTGGTTGAAGACGGTGAGAGCGGAGGTTCGCAGGCAGGCCGCGACGATGGGCGTCCAGTGGACCGAAGCGCAGCTTTACCACGAAGTGGCGGCACACTTGGATGGCGAAGCGCAGCGCTGGTTCGCCACGGTGATGGAGACGGTCGCTCCGGGGGACGAGAACATCGACACCTTGGCGTCCATGCTGAGAGCGAAATACATGACGCGACGCACGACACCAGAGGTCGTCGATCTGCTCAACGCGCGTCGGCAGATGCGTGGCGAGAGGTTGCTGGAATACGCGCAATCGCTGCGCGAAATTGCGGAGCAGGGCGACATCAGCGAGGACTGGTTGGTGAGCGCGTTCCTGAAGGGCATGGCAAGCCCGATGGGCGCGACCCACGTGCGTGGCCACCGCCCCAGAACGCTGGACGAGGCGGTCAACTTGGCTATTCCGCACGTCGGGGACTACGGAGAGGGGTACGGGGTCGGACTGGAAGAAGCGGCGAGCGCGTGGGACGCGCGCCAGGCGTCCAAGGGGCGCGGGGCCTCGACGAGAGCGCCGTCGGGCCAAGAGCAGTCGGGACTTGGGGGCAACTCGGCCGGAGTGGTGACGGGGTATGGACCAATGTGGGGACTGCCGCTAAGCCACCGCGGTACGACACTGAAGGACGATTGGTTGGTACCGGTAAGACCGGAACGGATGAGTGGTGGAAGGCCATACCGCCTGGATACCGGTTGGTACCGGACACCAGTGGTTCGGCAAATTCGAATATTCAAACGCGTGGCGCCGCTGAACCACACAGTGGCGCCCGCAACAAACGACAAGGGGCGATCAGCTCTCGAAGCGTCCGGGTAAGACATTCAAGGTCGAAGGCACAGCTGCCCCTGGGGGCGGCATCGGAGGCGGCGGATTCAACGGAAGAGGGGCGTTCGGGACAAGAGCCGATGCCCCAGACCCAGCCCTGGCAACGCGCGAAGGTCGACTCAGGAACCACGAGCGGTACCTGGAACGGCGGGCGCAACGGACACCATTCACGCCCCGTACGGGCATCGTTCTGCTTCTACTGCGGCCAGTCGGGCCACTTCGTGAGGACTGTGACCTGAAGACAGCAGACTTGGCGGCATCAGGACGCACCGCACAGAACCCGAGCGCAGAGGACGGAGAGGCGGGAAACGAGCAGCGAGCATAAGGGCCCCGGCCTTATCGCTCGCTCGTTCTGACCCGGGCAAGAAGGAGAAGAAGCGAGGACGACACCGGCGCGGCCGGCGGCGGTGGGCGAGGACGTCTGGCCCAGGTTCGGATGGGCAAGACGGAGAACGTGACGACAACGAAGTCGGAAGACGTCGCGAAAACGAGGACGGGGTACGCCACGAGGGTGAGCCTGTCCTAGAAAGGAACTTGCTAGAGAGGAAGAGAGACCAGTCTGGGGATGGCGCAGCACAGCACGTGCGTGTGCTTACCCAGGCTGAGCAAGACGACACGGCGGCAAGGACGAGCACTGCGATATCATGTGCTGGTGATGGCGCCGTCCGACGGGTACGGCCGGTGCCTGAAGGCGGCGATTCTGTGAAGCGGCGTGTGTGGTTCCAGGATGACAATGGCGATATCGGTACGAGGACTACCGAGGAGAAGGCAAGCGCGGTGGACGCAGCCCCGGATGGAGATGTCGGAGCAGAGAGTACTGTCGAGACGGAGGGCAGCACCACGACGGAGCTCAGCGGCGGCGACGTCGCGGTCGATGACGAAGATGGTGGCGAGTGCAGCTCGGAGGACCTGTCGGGCGAGTTGCACGCCGGGCCCGGTCGAGTAGTGGTCGACCTCGGCCGACTCTCAGGAGGGCTTGCGGATGACGAACGGCGCGATCTCGTCACCAGGCAGCTAGACGCGTGGTTGACGGAGGTGGCTAAGGACGGTGCTACGCAGACGGAAGAAGCCCCAATCGAGACGGAGGCACCACCAGCGGCGCTGGCGACGGCGCTGGCTGCGGAGCAAAGACGCCACGACTTGGCAAAGGCCAAGAGACTGCGGAAACGCGCCGCTGAGGCAAGTGCGGCGGCAGCCGAGAAGGAAGAAGAAGCACGACGACTGAGGAAGCGAGAGAAGCGGCAAGCACGCGATCGGGTGCGTCGTCAGAAGCGGCTCGAGCGAGAGCAACTCACAGCGGACATGGCAGCGGGTGACGGCGTATTGCCGCCGAATTCCCTGCACGAGGAGGCCGACGAGAGCGAACTCAAGGGCGAGTTGACGAGAGTAGAGGTAGCGTCCCAGATGCCCGAGCCGAGCGAGGAGTTCAAGGAGGCGCTGAAGAGGAGCGCACGAGCGGCGCAAGCGCTCGGTGAAGTTCGTGGTCGGAAGGGCGTCCTGCTGGACGGCCTAGCGAAACTGGCAGTGGCGGAGGTAAACCGCCAGGAGGACATTGCCGGTGGGGCTCTAGGGGGCAAGATGGACATCCGTGACGGTGTGGTCCAGCAAGTGGTCATGACGGTGGCGGGGCTGGACGCCGTAGAGCCCGGCGGGCGGACGCGACCCGTAGAAGCAACGATCCGTGTCTCAAGGACGAGGCGCAGATTCGAGAAACGAGTGCGGAAGGCGAGGGCGCGAGAACAGCGCATGATTCGTGAATGGATGGCTGCACGAGAGCAGACAGAGGGCTGCTACACCACGTTTGGACGGAGAGGAGGCGATGCGCCGAGGTTGCTGTCAAGTGCGGAGGCAGGCGCGATTGGCTTTACACTGCCACGCGCCACTGAGCAGATGAAGAAGACGGTCAAGGGCAAGAAGCCCATGAAGCAGTACCGCTATCATAGTGGCAGCGTCTACCAGCAGCCGAGCATTGGCTGGATCGACGAAGGGACGCGGCCCGTGCGAGTGGGTAGACTACGAGCAGTCCGCGCGCCGGCGGCAGGCACCTTGCCGACGGCACGAATGAAGATACGAGAGCAGTGGTGCGACATCAAGCTGGACACGGGCGCGCAATACACCGTGGCCGGCGAGTCATGGAAGCACTTGGGCGTGCAGCAGGACGAGCTGCCGCCAGTAGACTTTGTCGAGGGGTTTACAGGTACCGTGGCCAAAGTGCTTGGAGTGTGGCAGTTCAAGATGGAGACGCAGTACGGGCAGACAATGTCCGTGAAGGCGCTGGTGGTCGAGGGCGCCGCTGAGGAGTTCCTGCTGGGAGAAGACTGGATGCTGAGCAACGGAGTGAAGATCGACTTCACCGCCTGCGAGATGAAGTGGTACAACGGGGACATTAAGAAGATTGTGCCGTTCTCCTGCACCCGAGAGGGACCACCGGATGAGCGGACGACTCAGGTGAGATTGGTACGTCGGGCGAAGATCGACACCCGGACCTGTCACAACGTGGAGCTGGTAGTGGCAGCGCCGGAGGGCACTACGGGCGTCTTCATGCCCGCCCCGCGCAAAGAGCTACACCTGTTGTTGGCTCCAACGTTGACGACAGTCCGAGGTGGCAAGATCGTCGTCCCGATACTCAACCTGGTAGGGCGCAGGGCGAAGCTACCGACGCGCGAGGTGCTCGGCACGTGGGCACCGAGCGGCGATGATCTTGACGTGATGGAGCTGAACGGCGAGCTGAGCAGGCACAAGGTGAAGGAGTGGCTGGAGCGCGAGCTGGACACCAACCCCGAACCACTATGCAACGAAGGCGAGCTAGACATTGGCGACATGGGCGCGGAGGACAAGGAGTTGCTGTTACGAGTTCTTAGGAACTACCCTGTGCTACTAGAGCCGAGGAAAGGTTGTCCACCGATGACGACTTTGGGGGTGGAGCACGCGATTCACACGGGCAACGAGGCCCCGGTCAAGGTGCGACCGAGGCGTTATGTGCGCAGTGAACAGGAGGTCATCGATAAGGAGGTGACGAACATGCTGCAGGATGGAGTGATCGAGCCCAGCAGTGGTGCTTGGGGCTTTCGGGTAGTGTTGGTAAAGAAGAAGGACGGGTCGGTGCGATTTGCATCGACTACAGACTTCTGAATGCCATCACTAAGCGGGACGTCTACCCACTACCACGGATAGACGACACCTTGACAATTTACATGGAGCTCGACGGTTCACGAGCCTTGACCTTCACGCGGGATATTGGCAAGTCCCCGTGGCGGCTGCAGACCGCGACAAGACAGGCTTCGTGACGCGGCAAGGCCTGTTCCGGTTCGTCAGGATGCCCTTCGGGTTAGCGAATGCACCTGGTACCTTCCAGAGGATGATGGATGCAGTGCTGAGAGGACTCACCTGGAAGAGCTGCCTGGTGTACTTGGACGACGTCATTGTGTTCTCCAAGGGGGGCATGACGCGGCACGTCGTAGAACTGGCAATGGTGATGGAGAGGCTGGCACAAGCGGGCTTGTCGCTGAAGGCGAGCAAGTGCTCGTTCGCGAAGGAAAAGCTTGAGTACTTAGGACACGAATTGGACGCCTCGGGGGTGTGCCCGATGGCGAGTCTGGTTGATAGTGTGCGCAAGTTTCCGGCGCCGACAGACGCCAAGGAAGTGAAGCGGTTTGTCCACATGGCGGGCTACTACAGGCGTTTCGTGCCTGGATTTGCGAGCGTGGCAGCGCCACTCACACGGCTGCTGCGGAAGGATGCTGTATGGCGATGGGCAGAGCCACAGCAGGAGGCGTTCGAGCAGTTGAAGCGCGCGTTGACTGAGCGGCCGGTGCTGGCCTACCCCGACTTCACCCGCCCCTTCAAGCTGGTGACAGACGCGTCTAAGGTCGGACTGGGGGCGACGCTGACGCAGGATCAAGGGCAGGGCGAGCAACCGGTGGCGTACGCCTCAAAGGTGAACTCGCCCACAGTGTCGAAGTATAGCATTACGGACTTGGAGTGCGCGGCCGTGGTGTGGGCCGTGAAACTCTTTAGGCCCTACCTCTATGGGCGTAAGTTTGAGCTGGTAACGGATCACGCCGCTCTAAAGTGGCTCATGACTTCAAAGGATCTCACAGGGCGGCTACACAGGTGGTCGCTGCAGCTACAAGAGTACGACTTCGAGGTCGTGTATCGACCCGGAGCGAGTAACGTGGTCGCCGACGCGCTCTCACGCGCACCGGTGCACACTGTGACTGTGGCTGACCAAGGATACCGAGGAGGACAGGGGGCCGAAGCAGCAGTGCATGGCGGGGAAGGACAAGTGACGGACGCTATGATCCGTGAGCGTCAAGCAGAGGACAGGACGGTGAAGAAGCTGAGGCGGAAAGGACGCTACGCAGGACGTGAAATCGTAGTGGTCAATGAGGTGGTGCACATTCGCGAGGACGATGGCAGTTTGCGCGTCGTGTTGCCAGCCGCACTGTGGGCGGACGTGCTGAGGGAGAACCACGACTCTATCTTTGCGTGCCATCTGCGGGTGCCGCAGGCATACGCAAGAATCGCAGCGAAGTATTGGTGGCCGGACATGAGGGCTCACATTAGACGCTCGGTCAGGTCGTGCCGTGACTGTGGCACGAGGAAGTCGAAAGCCAAGGAGGTAATACCTCCACTACGTAGCCAAGGTGTGGGCGATGTCGGTGACAGATGAGCCCTGGACGTGGCTGGGCCCTTACCGGTGACGGAAGGCGGGAACCGCTATGTTGTGGCAGCCGTGGACTACACTACGAGATATGCTGTGGCGGTGGCAGTGCCGAGCCACACCGCCGGCGACATCGCCCGGTTCATCATGGACAAGTTGATTCTGGTCTACGGACCCATGCGAGAGATTGTGATGGACGGAGCACCCGAGCTGAATGGAGCGATCATCGAGGCGTTGGTAGGCGCGTCAGGTGACACCAGTGCCCTACCGACCAGCGCTCCTTGGGCTCGTGGAACGCTTCCATAGGACCTGGAAAGACATGGTGGCGCTGTTCGTTACGGAGGCCCAGAACGACTGGGACCGCTGGCTCCCGTGCGCGACTTACGCGTACAATGGGGCGCGCCACTCTGGCACAGGCTTCAGCCCCAATGAATTGATGATGGGACGGCGCCTGAGGGCACCGAACGAGCTGTTGAGGAGCAGCGGGGTAACGCAAGTCGGGCCGTTCGCCGACTACCACCGGGCGTTGGTGGACAACATGCAGAGAGCAACCGAGGCGGTGAAGGCGGCGCTCACGAAAGACCAGCTCCGACGAGCTAAGTACTACGCCAGACGTGTGCGCCAACACACCGAGTTTGATGTTGGTGATCACGTGTGGGTGCTGCGCCCACCACGCGGAAAAGGACTCACGAAGTTGACGCATCAGTGGTTGGGGCCGGCACGCATCGTTGTCGACGCGGGCTTCGACAACTGGAAGGTGGAGCGGGAAGACACGGGCGAGCACATGATCGTGCATTGCAGTTTCCTGGTGTCCTGCCACTGCCCGAGCAACTCGCTCGGTAGTGTGGCAGAACGCATACTGAGAGAGATGGCGGAGGAGGACGACGACGTGGGGTCAGACGTGGAGGAGACCGACCAGAACGACGCGGCGGCGGCCCGCGGCGGCGAGGAAGCAGCGACCCTGGCCACGGCGGATCAGATGCCGCCGTCGGGTGAGACTGCGACGACGGACGAGAGGACGAGTGGCCGCGGGGCCGTTCAGCAGTCGCGTAACGACTCCGCTGAGGACGTTGCGGTGGCGGCGGTACCCGCCCCGACGCCAGGAATAGCGACGACAGGTGCACGAGCGTCGAGATCTGGCGCTGCGAGAGGCAGAACAGCACCACCACTACGCAACAAGCAGCGAAAGCGAAGGGCGGAAGCAGATTCAGAAAATGGGGATGAGAACGCGCTCAAGCGCCAGCGCCAGCAGGAAGCAAATGAAGCGCGCGAAGCGCGACGGCTCAGCCGACAAGCGGCGCGTGAAGGTCAATCGCTGGCAGCGTCCACGCAGGTCGGCGATGGAACAGGTCGAGCGGCAGCCACGACGCAAGAAGGCGCCGAGGTGGAGATGCTGCGTGGACGAGGGCGACGGCCACGACCAGAACCGATGCCAGAGCTTCTACAAGTGGCCACGGCCGGGCACATCGTTGAGAGGGCAAGGAGGCGCGTGCGGAACAGGGCTGGCCGCTACGTGCTGGAGCACGAAGTGGAGTACGGCGTCAGGCCGGGCGGACCAACAGGCAGGAGATGGCTCACGGCGGACGAGTTCGAGACGCTACTCGACGCCGGAAAGATCGAGGGCGATCTTCCAGCCGGGGATGGCGTGTAGTTGTGTGGCCCGTCACACGACCACCAGCCGCGTGCTCGAGCTGCTGGACGTGCATGTGGTGTCGGAGTTGACAACGGACGTGATGTGGCACAACATGACGGTGTCGGTGACGACAACGTACGGCTAGATACGGCCGGTGGCAAGGGCGAGTCAGCGGGCTGGAGCCACCGACCAACGCTGGAAGTGGGCGATTGAAGTTGAAGCTGCGAGACTGCCGAAGATCGCAGGAGGGACGACGTAGGAAGGCGAGTCTAGGTGGATGCATGCAAGGAGGCGGGGTGACACCAGAGGAGCGAACGTGAGGACAAGAAGTGTTGAGTCGACAAGAAGGGGGAGAGGTCCAAGTAGGGTAGGAATGGCGCTGTAGTTGGAGTTAGTATAGGCGACGGAGGGGCTACGGTAGATAGGAGGGTGGCGGGCGGCGGTCGTGCCGACTCGACCCTCAGTTAAGATTTGTTGCGAAACGTGCAGCAAGTTGAGACTAATACATTGAGTTGCGCCGGAAGCACGGGTTGCTGACCTTCGTACTGCGGCGGAGGGCGTCGGCGAGGAGTCGAGCAGTAAAGGCAAGGTAAGCTGAGGTAGAGCTCGCACATGATGAGGGCAGTGGACAAGTAGAGCGACGGGACCGTGGAGAGAGACCACGGGGGTTGTGGCGGAGCGCCTCGACCGAGGGATAAAGGGTCCATGTGTACCTACGGGTGAAGGACACCTGCGTCCGTTGCATGTAACCGGGCTAGTTGCGGTGAGCAGCCGGCGGGGCTACCCGACCGCCGGTGCCGATAACGCTTCCTCCCAGTCATCTCTATCCGTCACGAGGTGGCGGCCAGTAGCTGTCTGGTTGACCACTGTGAGTACTGCCTCGTGCTGATGCCGCCACGGCTAACCCGCTACCTAGGTGCAGAGGTTTGCAATCGATGACGGCTGGCTGACGACCTGTAATGGATGGGGCAGGGAGGTTGGCACTAGCTACACTATCTACATGTAGAACGTCACAATGAAACATCAACTTTACTGCTAATCTGCATTCAGTCCTGTTAAAAGTAAAGGAAAAGGCAACCTGCTACCCTCAATTACTTGCTTTCACGATTTCCAACACTCTCGCGTTTGGGGCAAATGCTTCACTTGTCATTGTACCACCCATGAGGGCGTGGCGTGGCGGGTTAGCTGAGGCGAGGAGGTTCGCGAATGAGCAGAACTGGAGCCTGCTCGCTCGGAACTCCTATCAAGCCTATCTATAGTATCACTGCGACAGCGGGAAACTACGCCTTCGTCAGCAACTGATCTAACCTAAAGTTACTCCCGTCGCTTCCGCAACCTACAACTCTTGCACGCGGCTGCAGGAACTTGCTACCGAGGTTACTCCCCGAAACGAATCATCGTCAAATATGACGGCACGCCCGAGATTTCCGACGTTTCCTTGCAAGTGGCCGCGCGTTGAACGGCCTCTCCATTCACCTCCAGCACGATGGATCCAGTCGCCAAGATGCCGTTCGTGCTGGGGGTATGGTTCACGAGCACGCCGAACCCGGGACCAGAACCATAACCGAGGTCTTGTCATCACTCAGGGCGAACCCATCGGTGCCCACCTCCTTCCACGTCAACTTGGACGAGGCCCACTTCTCGCTTTCGACGAACAGATGAACACCGCGGCTGCAATGCTTGTCCAGCTCCTCCTGCTGGTCCTTCAGCTTCGACTCGAGAATGTCCATCCGATCGACAGCAATCGGTTGGAGCTCGAACCCGTATTTGACACTGCGTGGCGCCCGCAGCAGACGGATCTTCAAGCTCAGTTCGAGCTGAAGTTTGCCGCTCGAAAGAGGCGTTAGGGTACGCTGAATGTCGTCTTTGTTGTCCACATAATCAATCGATTGGGCCATAGCCACTGAAGAATGCATATTGGTGTCTCGTGTGGCCTGCAGCGCAAATTCCTTCACGCACGAGCAAAGATAAGATCAGTGCCAGTAGGTAAGGTGAAACGAAGTGCAAGGCACATAATGACGCGGAACACGAATCAACTAACGTTGTTGTTGGCGTGAGCTTTGCAGTCCAATAAAAACAACTACTTAATAAAAAAAGTAAGCTCCGCCTTGCGTCTTCCACTTTTTTCATTGGCCAAGACGCATCACATTGAGGTATGCAGGCGCGGTGGGGGAAGTTCCGGTGAAGACAAGCGACAGTCGGTCGCCTTCCTCCATCTTGACGACGCACATTAGAGTGGAGGTTTTCCATTCGCAAGACATCTGCAAGTAGACACACCGAGACAGTGATGCTCCTCATATACGTTGTCCTGTAAGGAGCTTGCCACATTTTCATCTTCCAGACGATCTCCATGGGGGGCAAAGCAGTTCATTCGCAGGTTAGGAGCCAGTTGCCTTGCAAGTCGTAGACTTGTTGAGGCGCCCCGAAAGTAGGAAGTAGGTGGCGACTTCCTGCGAAGGAACCGTCCAGCCGAAAATCGGGATGCGTGATAGCGTGTACGCGCCGGGGCCCCATGAAAGATTGTAGGAAGTAGTCGGGCGTGTGCACCAGGTGGAGCGGAGGTATGCACGGATCCTGGTAGTCGTGACTTGAGCGAGGGGCGGAGTCGTAGGCTGACGAGGCCATATTCGTGAGAGTTGATCGTGACTCCGCACATGACAGCCATTCCGACGAAGGAACCTTGCACCCAGTCGGCTAATCCGTACTGGGACGTGGAGGAGAAAACCTTTCCGGAGACGCTGTCATGTCCTCAAATGACACCTGTGGTGGTTTGGTTCATCCAGAGTTGAGGCTCGTAATCCTTGATCGGTGAAGAAATGGTGAAGCTTGGCCGTCCATGAAAGAATGCCACGCGAACGCAGAGAACTTGCCAACACGTAGTACCGGCAGCCCGCGAAACGTAACGAGAGCGTAGAATGAAACCAGGCACCGATGATGTGCTGCCAAAGGTATGTATACTTGGGGTTCTTCTCGACGTCGTAGTACATGACCGTGGTTCTTGAGACCCAACGCAGGGAGGGAGACCGATGACGCTTAGGAGAGCCAAAATGCTCACGTTGTGACTCGGGGATTCGCAAATCAGTAACCCGGCCGCTTACAGCAGCACGTCGACTAGCGGAGACTTCCGTGGCCCGGGTCGATGGAGATGTATGAGCCGTAGGGACGTCAGGGTTCGTCGAGACCGCCGCGTGGCTGGCATTGGCTATCGTGCTGTCTGTCGGATAGCACGAATCGTGCTGCTGTCATGTTCGCTGGTGGCGATGAAGTCCGATGATCGTTGATGGAGTGAATGGACCGAAGGTCACGAGAACATTCAGCATTGGAAAGACTAGACTCGTGCTGGGGTCTTGCTGCTGCCCGGTTCGATGGTATGGCCGGAGGCCGCGTGGCCGTGCTGGCATCTTGGGGGGGAGCGCGCGAGAGCCGTTGCTTCGAGCGCGGAAATCTGCGAATAGCGCGCGAGAGCCGTTGCTTCGAGCGCGGAAATCTGCGAATGACTGCCCGAATAGTAACTACTCCACTAATCCTATCCTATCAATACAATTCTCTATCCTATTCGGTCAATCGTAACTTGGTCACTCCTGGTCCATCGTTGTCCCAGGTCGGTGTGCCGAAGCAGAGACTTGCCGGTGGGGGAAGTTCCGGTGAAGACAAGCGACAGTCGGTCGCCTTCCTCCATCTTGACGACGCACATTAGAGTGGAGGTCATGCTGGAGATCGCGTTGGTAGTATCGAAACTGCTCCTGCGAGACCATCAGTTGTCATTGCCAGTGCCGACGGGGATCGCCTGGATCTTGACGCCACTCTTGCAGAGAGCAATTGATCCTCGAGCGGCACCTGGTGAATAGCTCACTACCACCGCAATAGAGAACACTCCAGAAGTGAGCCACTCAACGGCGGTGCTGTCCCAATCCTCCACCTTAAAATTGCTCGCTTGCAGCCCGCTCCATTGTACTTTGTCTTCTGATCGTTCGCACTGAGACTCGAGGTAGAGCCAATCATCGGCTCGGGGGGTTCGTGATTGCTGCTCTTGCAGATCCCGCAGCTTCGACTCTAGAATGTCGATCTTGTCCAGCGAGACGGGAAGGAGCTCGAACACGTACGTGGCCTCGCGCACCGTGTCAAACGATATCAGCTCGCTTTTCGAGATTCACACAAATCGGAATTCAGCACCTGCTTGAAGCACTAAACAAAGCCACGAAGAACATTAACAACGGTAAGTTTTCACCGTACTGAGACGTATTCGGCAGGTGTGGCATCCAGAAACGCATTCGCTGGATGCACGTAGTCTGCCTTGCTGAGAGCCTCCGATCTCCTAGACGGAAGGCGAAACATTGATTAGTTATATAGGCTAACACTCCGAGTGGATACTAGCTTAAAATCTATAATGCACGTACCATTGCTTTTTGCTCGCGCGATTTTCCAGCCAAATGCCGAGATTACCGTCTCTCAGCTGGAGCACATACCGATAGGCACCACCACGCCCGAAGTTTGTCACTCCGTCGACTTCAATATCACTCGTCATCGCGCTCTTTGTCTTGACGCCTTCCAAGAAACGAGTGCCGGGTGCTGTCCGCTGAGCAAAAGAAAGAATGAGCCAGGTTTAGTCAAACGATGGTACGCCAGGCTTAACGAACAGACATGAGAGAAAGCATCAGACTATTTTTCTTCCGTGCAGAGTTTTTATTGAGGTTTCTTAGATGCGTTTATCTTCGTTTACAGGGCGGAATTCCCTCTCAAACGCTTTTCGAGCGAAAACTTGGCGAAGTGAAGCTGGTGCTGCCAACTCGAAGATGTTGGACAAGGCGAACTGGTCGAGACCACGCCCCCCGCACTTGACATTATCGGATATGCCAGGTGGAAACCGTGTTAGGCTCGATGAAATCGCACTGAGCAGCGATAGCTTACACTCGCTTGAGAGTGGCTCGCGTGGACAGCCGATGGGCTTGAGATGATACGCTCGAAGCTCGTCGATGCTGTCATGGTACGGAGGCGGAAGGTGGACATCGAGGTATTCGAGGCGCTGATTCACTTGCAGCATTTCGAGCAATGCCGCGAGAATCGTTTCGATCCACGGGTTGTACACCGGTTTACCATCTTCATCTCTTTCGTCAAAGATTCGATCCAGTCTGACTCGCATACGGCGCAAGCACCTCGCAAGTGGAGTGGCGTTGTCACTTAAATCTTCTGCCAGCTCCTCCAGGTCTCGCCACTCGTAGCCAAACGCATCGGTTTCCCCGTCGTAATCGCTGAAGTTAAAGCGGAAGAAGGCAAATCCACCACAAAACGTCAGCTCCTGCAGCTTGGGACAGTGTCGAAGAATATCCTCAAACCCGTCTTCGTGATAGTCCAGACCCAAAAATGTCAGCGACGACCCCACCGTAGCGAGAAACATGGGCAGTCCCTCCCACAGATGCCTTTCATTCTCAGCGAAGCCAATCTGCAGCGACGTGACTCCACCACTTGAATCCCCAGTGCAATCCTTGGTAGCAGGCTGAAAGTCCAGATCATCACGCTGGACTTGGCATCGCCCAAGGCCAGGGACGATCGCGTCCACCCACGCGCTTGTACCATCGTCGCTAAAGGAGCGAACAAACGGGATAGCAGCATCAAAAATGACGGGATCCCAGTCCAGGTTGGGCTCGCCTTCACTGTCAAACTTCCACCGGATCGGGGCACCTCTCTTCAGTGTAGCATCACGAGGCTTGATCAGCCCACGAGGCCGATCTAAAAGCTCTTCTTCTGGGTGATTAGACTTCACGACGGCAGCAAACCCCTCCATGTCCTCAACACTCATGCCTCCGATCCGCATTAACGCCAGCGACTTCAACGCAGAGCACGCCCGCGCTCGCTTGGAGAAGAAGGCGTAGGCGATCCACTTCCACCAGCGTCGCGTCCTGATGGGATTGGCTGGTCTGAACTTTGGCTTCATTTTCAACTTGATCGACAGCTTGGTCGTCGTCTGATTCATGACCATCGCGGAGCAAATCGCCTCAAACCTTGAGTCCGGACAACCACGGCAGTCCAGGTGTACGGCACCGAGCTGGAGACGTGGGATATCTTCACCGACGGGGTCTGAGTAACTTGTTTCATCATACTGGCGGCGGACGTTGTCAAAGACTCGAGTGATGAGATTGGCGTACAGCGTCTTTGCCGCTGGCGTATTGTCGCCTTCACGTTCATCCCTCATTATCGCCTGCAGACAAAACTGCGAGAACCGAACGTTGCTCCTTATCATCGAATCCAGTAGCTCCACCATCTCAGCACTGGCGATGTGGCCGAAATCCGCCTCCATGGGCTCCAACTTGAACGTGCATCTCAACGCGCCTGGCGGTAGCGCTGGGTTCCTTCCGTGCTCGTGCCACTGATCTCGAATCGTCTGCTCCGCTCGCCAAATGTCCTTCAAGAAGTGAACCGGTCCGCTCCAACTCACCCTAACAGGAACCTTGACGTCCACACCCGGACTTTCAGCCGTAAATTTGGGATAGAGAGCCGCAATTTTCGCCAGCGCCTCGACATATTCACCACTGGGGTTGTCGTGGGAATTGGGCCCACAGAACCGGACCAGGTCCGAGTTGAAAGACCCGCTCTCCGTCCTCGTAGTCGCCTTCACGTGCATCTTCAGCTGGAAACGCGGCAGAACTTCATCTGCGTAGCTGGATTCCCATTTCTGCCCAAACTTGAACCAATTCGGCTCTTTACTTCTGCTGTAAAGCCCGCAGTGGGTCTCGAGCAGATACCTCCACGCCTTATAGTCGACGCGGGCTACCACTGATAACAGTGCCAGGGCCTCCTGCGCGTGCTGGAACTCTCTCTGGAATTTGGCTTCGTCTTCTGGAGTCAATTCGTAGTCTTTCTCTGGGTCGCGTCCGCGCGTAGGGAGGTCGACCTGAAGCAGCCGCCTCTGAGTATCCCACAAGATTCCTTCATCGCTGGGTAAATAATAGCGCGTTGCCCCGCAAAGCACGTAGCACCACGGTACCAGGAATTCCCAACGCTCTTCCATCGTCGCAGTGAAAGCAGTTGTGTGGTCTCGGTGCTGGAGTTGGCGGTCGACTTGGTGAGTGAAGGTCTTGCTGGTATTGTACTGGGTACAGCTTTCTCTCCTCACTTGATTTTCTCCCAAAGTATCTACTTGGAGCATTCTCAGTGGGTAGTGTGTCCGGAATACGTTGGGCATCTTCTACTATTGCTACTAGTGCTGGGCACATTTTGGAGCTGTGATGCTTACTACAGTAAAACGATCTTCAACTGTATGATATAACCCTACGTCCCTCAGCAGACTCGCCTCTCTCGAGAGGAATTGCATCGCTCACTGCTCCACTGCGACGATTTGTCAAGTTTGCTGACATTGTATGCTTCCGTTCGACGTTCGGCAGCTGCGGTACCCGACGAATATCTAATATATATTCGTAGTAGTATATTATACTACTGTATACTACATGCAACGCACGCATTAGTTTGAAGGAAGGCCATCAAACAATGTCCTGAAGAGCTTTAGCAGGCCTCATATTTCCCAGTCATCGTCGAACGGATTGTCATCCGATGGGTCACGCGGTGGCTCGGAGAAAAATTCTTTTCGGAGTGCAGCAAGCGCAAAGATCGAGGACAACGACGTCAAAAATCTCCATTGTGACAATATTCCCCAGCAGGTCCAGAAGGGCCTCAACGATGGACGAAATTTCAGGTGGAGTAGTGTGGGGCAGGCGAACTCGCAACCGGCGCAGGCACAATGTCAGGCGATTAGCGTTGTCAAATAGTTGGTGCGAGAGCGCGACGGCATGAGACCATTCTCACGTGATGTTACTTGGACGATAGTCTTGGAAGTCGAGCCACATGTCGATAATCCTATTGCGGATCGCTAGTTTCTGCAGATTCGGACAAAAGCGTATTATCCTGCTGGTGTCACACCTCCCAGGACTCTCGAGACTCAATGACACCAAGTCTGATCCAATCGCGCTTAGATACGCTTCTAGACCAGTCGAATCTGTAAACAAGTCTCCCTAAAAGTTTTAGGCTAAAACCCAACCGTTAGAGACGTTATAGCTCAGGGGGCTGACGTCGAGCTATCGAGCTTAAGGTCGGTTCGTCGCACGTGGCATCTCCCAAAGCCAGGAATCAGCTCGTTCACCCACTCGCTTTCTCCTTCGTCTGAAAATATTCGAACGGAGTATACATGCGTCTTGAAAACTAAAGGCAGCGACAGTTCTCGAGGCTGGCCACTGTTGTCAAACTGCCAGCGAACTGCAGCGCCACTCTTCAGCACTGCATCCCTGTCTTTTACTTGACCTGACGAAGTGCTAAACAGCTCTTGTCAGGCTGATCCGATGTGTTAAAACCGACACAAACCCTTCCGTGTCCATATAGACAAGCGAAGTGAGAGCGAGTGACTCGACGCTAGAACGAGCACGAGCTCGCTTTGAGAAGAAAACGTATGTCAGCCGTTTCCACCAATGCTCGCTGGACATGTTCCGGCTCCGAAAGTTTTCGAGTCTCGATGAAACGCCCTTCGTTGTCTGAGCCACTGCCATCACCACACACCGCCTCAAACTCGTGTGCCTGCATGCCTGAAGTGCACAACATGTTGACCGAGCCCAGCTGATGTGGACGCGAGTCTTCAGCCGTCAATTGGTTTTCCAAAAAGTGGCTTGTGTAAGGATGTTCCAGAGGTTTGCGCGCCCTGTCAAACACGGAGCCCATGGCTTCCCGAACGTCGTGCCAATGGTGATTTGGCCGTGCACCATGTTGCGATCAACATTTGTACCATCAAAGATAGCTGCGAGCAGCGCATGTTATTCCGGACCATGAACCCCACAGCGTCTGCCATCTCATTCGAGACTCCGCGGTCGCCGATGGATGCGATCAGCGGTTCCAGGACGAAAGTGCATCTCACACGATTAGTGTTGGCAGTTCATATTCAGCATTAATATCGCTTAAATTACTGTTTTGGGTTATTAACTATTAATATCGCCTAAGATTCGAATTTAAAGCTGAACATCAAGCAATCGAACCAGTTTGTTGGTGTGTCGCACATCAATTTAGCTTTCGAATTCAATGCTAATCGTTAATATCATTTTGAGAATGGGGAATGTAAAAGATTATAAGGGTTAATATAAGCAATATTAACGCTGAATTGCCAACACTACACACGATCCTGCTGCGACGTGAGAATCGAAATTGTTAGCCCACTCCTCGTACGTCATCACCTCAGCTCTCCTAATATTCTTCATCATTATCACATTCTGTGGTCATGTACACTTCGTAAGATGTCCAATAAACTCGGACAGGGATTTTCTGGGCTTTGTTGGCTTCACACTTGGATCAAGCACCAATATCATGGCCAACGCACTGCGATATTCTGAACTTGACTTTTCACGTTGGGCGGTTTCACAAAATTGCGCCAGATCGAATCTCTTGCTGTTGTCCTCATCCAGCCCCTGGTTCTCTATCACGTCTAGAATGAGCAGGTAGCGGACGGGAATGTCCTCTTCGTAGACTTCCTCTCCTATATAAGCATTTTTAAAGTTCATCTATTTAGTCGAATAAACCATAAAATTTGTGTAAATATCAGCAAATATAACTGGAATAAAAGTTGAAGAAATGCGACGTTCATGACGACGGAGAAACATCAAATTAAATGGCACACTATCCTGGGTGAAATAAAAAGCCGGTCGCTACCGGCATGCTCATCTAATAGAAGCTCTACAGGTAGTCGGTGTCGACCCACCACTCAGACTCGAAGTCCTCGCCGAGGATTTCCGTGATCGAAACGGGTTTCTTGAGATCTAGACTGAACTCGACGCGCTCGTCGGTGGCCGCACCGTCGCCCGTGTTGTTGAACTCCCTGAAGTAGACGTCTTCCGTGCTGGAGGCGGCGTCCCAGGCCGACCAGCCTGCCGGGTTGATAATGTCGTCGAGCTCGCTGTTCTGGAAAACAACGCGGGCGAAGGGTCTCCACGGACGACCGAGGTAGGCCGAGCCTTTGGCGCCGGAGCCGAACACCTTTGCGTCGTTGAAGACGTAGAACGACGGGTTCTCCTCCGTAGAGCGGCCGTTGGCGGTGATGCAGCCTCGGCCGAAAGACTCGATGTCGCAGCTCTCGAACCACGCCGTGGCCTTGGAGCCGAAGATAAAGTCGATTGCGCCGCTGATGTACGATTGAGCGTAGAGCTGGCGACCCTTGTTGGCGTACAGAGTGTCCTAAAACAAACAAACACGTTAGCTTAAGTACTTAGAGCAATTTTACGAGAATAAACACACACCTGGTAGCCGGTGAAGTTGCATCCGTAGAATCCATAGTCGGTTCCGTCGACCGTCGCAGCCACCGCCTGACCCACGTTGCCCGCCGTGTTGACAATGTTGAGGTTGTAGACAGTCACGTTGCTGGCCTTAAAGCTCATGGTGCTGGTCAGGTCGTTCCTGCCCTTCGTCACGTGAGCTGGGATGTCCTTCTGTGCCTTCTTGTGGGTGATGGTCACCTCGTTGTCCTCGTACGACCTAGCGTCACACGTAGAGCCCTGCAACACTAGCGCGCCCGCCAACGCCGGGATCAGCACCTGCTCCTTGTAGACGCCAGGCATCACGAAGACGGTCTGCACGTCCGTCGTGGTAAGGTCCAAACTCTTGACGCCTTCCGACACGGTCAAGTAGCTGCCGTCGTAGTCACCGGTGGCATCAACGACGATGGCGCCAGTTGGGGGCTCGATACGAGCGTTCGGTCCACTGCACGTGTCTTCTTCGGTGGCGGGTGCCAAGCCAGCGACGAGACCGGCAAAGGCCATGAGTGGCAGCACAAACGCCTTCATGCTTGACTGAGTCAACGAGTGCCGTTACGGTTAGGACGAAGACGCAAATTAGAATGTGAGCTCCGTTGGGAGCCCGTTTCAGGCTGCGCTGAAGTCTAACCCAGCTTCATCTTGCTGTCCGTGGTCGGGTCGTGTAGCCGAGCAAAGCATTAGTCGACCTGCACCGGTATCTTGGGATTGGGTCGAGTATACTGAGTTCAGTATAGTTGTGCAGGAATGGTGTTCCGCGTGTGCTCTATGCGAGGATAAATTTCATCCTTGCATAGACCGCAGGCACCAAATGTGTAACGCGCTGTGAAACGTTCAAGCATTTGGATCCTAGAGGACCGAGTGGGTCGCTCTGAGCTTATACTTATACACAGAGGTCGGTAACTTATTGGGTCATTCCTGAAAACACAAATATAGTACGTGGCAAAAGTGAAAGAAAACGTTCATGAAGCAAATTTGTGATCCCGAGCTGACACTTTTTGTGCAGTTTACTTCCCAATACACAAATCAAGTGTTATCTCTCAATTGGCAACCCAATTAACTATTTTTCTCGCCGACAACGTCGAGTATAATCAGAAACTGGACAAATGCGCGTCACAAATGTAAAATGTGTTTTCAGGAATGACCCATTAGCTCAAATAGCAATAGCACGCCCGAGTGGAGATGTTCTTACTTCGGAGCCGCTCATTACCGTATATTCTGCCACCGAGGCGTTACAATATACATGTAGTTACGGTACTTTACACTTTTACTACGAAAAACTACGTAATCCATAAGTGGGCGATCGTCAAACCAGAAGTGAACTACCTCGCCGAGCTCGTGGACCGGAGGGCTGACTTTAAAAGGCGAGGTGCTTTCAAGGACTTGATATCGGCGCTGTTTCCGTGCTCCTCAGTTCCAAATCACCACCTCACCCTCGCGGTAGCCAACGAGGGTGTGGCTGCAACATGAGGACGAGATGACGGGGCCGAGATGGTAGCGACGATCTTGAAGGCCTCGACATACAGCGTGAAAGCGCACAGAAACCACGAACGACGCAGCCCGAAGACCGC
Source organism: Phytophthora melonis (assembly GCA_024211575.1). NCBI lineage: Eukaryota > Oomycota > Peronosporomycetes > Peronosporales > Peronosporaceae > Phytophthora > Phytophthora melonis. The sequence goes on along the minus strand of JAMXKT010000037.1, from coordinate 1,883,255 downwards.
GCTGCTTCTGGAAGCGCGCGGGTGTTATGCATCGTATAGCGCATAACGAGCCGTATTGTATTGCTACAGGGGAGCTGGTTGTGCTCAGGCGTGGTGCAACACGTTCATATTACAGGTAGGGTAAGTCCTCGAGTGCAGTTTAGTATGCATACAATACAGCACTAGTGTTGTTTAGCCGTCACCTAGCTACGTATGATTACCACCGCACAGCAAACTAACATATACACCTACCTCTATATCGAGCCTCTGGCACGTAATTGATTGACACACAGACTGCTGCTGGCAGCATCACAGCCACCGTTGAGCACGCGTTGAGGTCTTCGCCGCCGACACGCCAAGGGTACTGTACCTGTTGTGGTGCCGAGCTGAAGTCGGCGTGAGTATAGCGCAGACGTCCATTGTGCTCCTTCTAGCGACCGCGCTGGTCTGCTACAGAATGAATCGCCTCCGGTTGCAGTTCGCATCGCATCGCTGGCACTCACGAGTACGAGGCCGCCGTGCCAACCATCCAAGTGGTGCCTATATTATTTAATAAACTAGACTTTATCACGCGATGCGCTGAACATGACGTTTGAAAGGACGATGCTACGCGTTGCCGGTTAGCTAGAAGTCGAGTACGTGGTTTGTTGATGCCACAAAAAATCACAAAAATCTGCTGGCGTCTCCTCCTTACGATGGTGGCAGGAACATGTCAATCCGATCATTTCTTCCGGAGTTATCGCCACTTTTGTGCCGGTACTCCCCCGGGGCCACTAAATTGGTACTTTGCCTTACACAAGAATGTGAAACCACTTCACTGCCAATTCCATCAGTAAAATAAGTGTCCAGCCACTGTGTTGCTGGTAGCATTTTACCAGATACTTCTAACACCTTGTAAAAGTAGTTGAGTTGAGGCAGCCCAGTAAGCTATTATTATTTAACCATGTTGAAAATGACCGCCATACTTGGTCGATGATGTCGAAAGGGCATGCTTAGAGCAGCTTCCGCCTTCAAGCAACCACTGCAGAATATTGAGCTGCCCACAAGAGCCGCGCCGCGCATCACAGCTGATGTGGGTTTTCATACTTTATCCGTGATTCCAATTTGGTAGAACCGCACACACAGCGAAATTATATCATGATTTTCTTGTTATATTTACTGATTGATGCATTTGCCCACTTCTTTTGTAGTAAAAAAACGGTATCGACTTTTATTCGAGCGGCATGGACAGTTTGTCTGACTGGGCATGGCCGTCGCCATCTCACTGGTCGTGGGCCTTACCAGCTCATATTGTGTGGCGCAACCGCTTCCCTGAGATGTACGGCTGGATCCCGCACGTCGAGCTTCTGATCGATGAGTATCTGGTCGACCATCTCGAACCGAAAGTGCTCCAAGCTGCATCGCAACATGGCGCCCCGCGTCACATCCTCGAGCTTAATTACGCGGATGACGCCGAACTGGAAGGAAGTAATCGATTCGGCTGCCAGAGGTGGACACATCCATATTTTCAAGTGGTTGATGACGGAACGCCGAGACGGCCGAGGACCATGGGGGACGGACTTTGTGGGATGTTTGAATGAAGCTGCGGCACATGGTCATCTCGAGCTCATAGCGTGGCTCCACCAACGCGGAATAGGCACCTGGAACGTCACGGTGTTTCGCACGGCTGTTGTGAACGGCCACCTGAAAGTCGTCCAGTGGCTGCACGAACATACTGACGCCACTTGCCATGAAGATACAATCTCTTGCGCTGTGGAGCACGGACACTTCGAAGTGGCGCGATGGTTGTATGAAACCTTCGAGAAGGCTCGAACGGTATATGCAATGACTAGTGCGGCGAGATACGGGCATCTCGAACTGCTGAGATGGTTCCACGAACGCTCAGTTTGTGCAGAAGCGTGCTCCCCGCGTATCATGGATGCAGCGGTTAGCGGAGGGTATTTCAACGTGGTAAAGTGGTTGTTTGCAAACTGCAGCAAGGGTTGCTCCAAATATGCTCCAGAGTGTGCCGCTAGCAACGGGGATTTGATCCTGCTGCAGTGGCTGGACCGAACATTTTAGCAGACAATTTAATTGGTCTGTAATGGATGAAGCGGCCGGAGAAGGACACCTCGAAATTGTCAAGTGGTTGCACGATCACCGCTCCGAGGGCTGCACTACGAGGGCGATGGATGCAGCCGCGGGAAATGGCCACCTTGAAGTCGTGCAGTGGCTACATACCAATCGAAGCGAGGGTTGCACGATAAACGCCATGAGGTGGGCTGTGGAATTCGGCAACCTCGATGTTGTCCAGTGGCTACATGACAACCGATCAGAAGGCTGTGGAGACTCTGCAATGCACTTGGCTGCCCGCGAGGGGCATTTGGATGTGGTGAAATGGTGTAATGCGACAAGAATCGGCAGGGATAGTGAGAGTCTGGCAGGTGCAGCTTGGGGAGGTCACTTAGATGTTGTTTGTTACCTCGCTGCGGATAGAACGCAGCGTGGTTCTGGATGGGGTCTCGGCACTGCTGCTACACGGGGTCACTTGCAACTTCTTCTCGTGTTGGCACGATATTGCTACAGGCGAAGTTCGTTAAGTAAGTGGTGGGTCCACCATGCGGCCTGGAACTTTTTCAACAAAACCCTAAGTCGGCTATCGGACCAGTCCGCCTCACCTACTTCTCCATCGTGGCGCGAAGTACTACAGTCGGTGGAACAATTTCACGCGGGAGGGTTTCATTCGTGTGTATGCACTATGATGGATATAGCGTTGCAACGAGGATATTCCAAAAAGGCTCGACAATTCTTTGAGCTTCGAGACGAGCAGGAGCAACGCCAATACGTCACTGTTGCTGGTGAGGAGTGTCAAATCGTCCTGATGAGGTGGCTAATCGAGAACGGTGCACCGTTAAATGTCGCTACCGCTATCGAGATCGCCACACAACGCAAATATGCCCAGAACGTCGAGGTGGCTTGGTGGCTGTCAGAAAGTGATCTCGTTGCGCTCGTATTGGAAGGGCTCAGTGAGAATAAATACCCCAAACTGCTCTTGTGGGTGCTGGAACACACTGCTTTCAAGGACGCGAGCTCTCGCGCTACTATTGGTGCCGCTATCAAACAGCGAAATGATGGCACGGCTGAGTGGCTGTCTGAACAACTTGTCAGTGCCGAGGCCTGTAGCTGGTGTCTTCCTGCAGAGGGTGAGAAGAAGGCAGACCCTCCAAAAGAAGACGAAGATATGGTGTCGAGAATTGCCTCACAAATCACCGTGAGTGGTGGTCTCCTCGTCGCAAGCATCGTCGCGGATGGCTACGTCCCGGAGTTGAAGTTGTGGTCCACATCACATGGCGATGGATCGTGACGTGGACAAGTCACAGGGGTTTCGCACTTAGGTCGCACCTACCTTAGGTTCGCGGACCTACGGCGACTCCTCGAGTCTTCGGTGACTCTTCGGCTGCGACTGTTGGTACTAGAAGATCCGAAACGGACACGTTTAGGTTAGATATTTGTATTGGACTATAGGAAAGATAAGACAGAAGAGATAAGCCCTTTGGGCAACAACACAGAACAGCTTTTCCTCTCAACCCCGCAAGGGAGACACCAGCGCACGGTGAACAACCCGTGTCCAAGGTAAACCTGGTTAGGAGGATCATGCCTGTCGGTGAGCACGCCTACTAGTATCGTAGTGAGTGTCCATCCGGCAGGTCCAAGAGAAGAGTAGAGGAGATTGGCCGTGTATACGAAGGGCGAATTGTCGCCGTGTATTGGGTCGCAGCTTAAGTGCTCCCCATTTGATTCTTACCGCTAGAGGTTACCTCTGGCACCCTCGCGTAAGGCCTACCAGAGGCCGGGACCCTTCCTTTGGAGGGACCGTGAGGTTATTGTGTGAGTGAGCACTCCAGTCGTCGCTCGTGACTGGAGGTGCTGAGGCTTTGCTGGTTGCCTACAGAAACCACGGTACACAAGGGGAAACGACCAACCCGAGGAACGGGTGTGAAGCAGGGCCTTCGGGTTATAACTTCAACTACCCGACAAGCCTGCTGAGTTATCGCTACTCATCGTGACTCAGTGGGCGTTGTCAAGGGAGTGTGCCTTTGTCTGTCTTAGAATTTTGGCGTGTTCCTACACGACAACTGGTGCCGCGACCCGGGATTGGCGTGACCTTCTTGTGTGACGAGGTCGAAGGAGGCGAACCAAGCGAACGAGCAAAACAACCAAGTGGGGTGAAGAAGAGGAAGAAGATGAAGATGGCAGAAAGATCAAGTTCAGCGGTACCAGCAACGTCGATGGAGACTGGCAGAGCGCTTGGAGACGACTCGACCACGGGTATGATCACGTCGCATGTCGGCCCGACAGCTGAGCGCACTGTCAGCCTAGACGAATCGATGACCCGATTTGACGCCGATGATGAAGACCTGAACGAAGACTATGATTACTACCCGGAGGAGATGGCGCCTGCACCAGCGGTGGTGACACCCGAGACTCCGGAAGATCCAGTGATGTCTGCAGGACGCGGCTCGAAGTGGCGAGACCTTGCGGACGAGCGGGATGATGTGAACGGCCGTTGGCCAGGGTATGCTTACCCGGAAGAAGCTGAAGCGTGGGTGACGACGACGCTGGGGCAGTCCAAGCGCTGTGATGATGACTCAAGGCCGGCCGGAGCTTCTTACCGTAGTGACGATGACTCATCTAGCGGTGATAATGGCTCTGCGGGTGACGAAGACTCTCAATTGAACGACTACCTGCGAGAGCTCAGTGAAGTGGCCGAGTCGGAGCTGCAGGATGCGACGCCGAGGATTGGATTAGCGGCGCACCGACCACTGGGGCAGATCAAGACTTTCACAGGCGTCCGAAACCAGAGCGATAACTCGATGCAGTGGCTGCGCGCCTTTGTCTACGAAATGAAGGGGACGAAGGCTGCGCCCAATTAGTGGTGTATGCCCTTCGAGCTCAGCCTCCGAGACGGCGCACTGCACTGGCACCGACAACTTCCAGTAAAGACCAAGCAGACGTGGAGTCTCCTCAGCGCAGCATTCATCCGATACTACTGCTCCCACTTCAGCCTGTCCGCGGAGGCTCGGTACTACTCTGCCAAACGCTCGGAGAAGGAGCACATCTGCGACTACCTAAATCGTCTCAACGGATATGCTCGAAATGCCGGCATACAGTTTGAAGATGGCAGCCGAGAAGCTCGGGATCACGTCAAGCGATTTCTGGAGACATGTGATGATCAAGAGCTAGAGCGCCGACTTTGCCATCTACGCATCAGCGATATTTACGACCTGGAAGAGAGGATCACGGAGATACTGAAGCTGGATGCGATTTACTCGTCGCGAGACTTCGGTCATCGCACCAGAGCTCCAGCGGAATCGCGCCGCCCAAACGATCACCGCGCCGCTGAAGCATGTCGACGTGATGAGCGCAGTGATACCAGTCGATGGAGCGTCAAACGCACTGATGAATCTTGTCGACTCGACGATTGGCGAAATGATGAGCCCTACCGCAGCTATGACAACCATGCTCGATGTGGCCGACGCGAAATAAGTTACGAACGTCAGCTCGAAGACTCGCGAAACATGCCGGGGGTGGCACTTGCCGATGCCTCGATGGCCGATCTTTTGGCCGAGATCCAAGAGCGAGACAACCAGAACGCTCGGAGACAGCTCCCGAGTACTCGTGGGCAAGCCTACAGTAGCCAGAGCAGCGAGCCAGACAGCAATCAAGGTTTCTGTAACTCGTGGTTCGACACTGATGACTGGAGCGGTGGCTATTCGTCAGAAGGGAGTGGGCCGTACCACGTCATGACCAATGACCAAGAATGCCGAGCTGCTGCCGACGACACCAAAGCACCGGACAGGCAGCACAGGGGTGACAGAGCTAGCCCATCCAACGAAACTGGGGTGGTTCCGACTGGGCTACCAGAGCTTGCCGAACCAGCGATTGAGGCCGAATGCATCTTCGCATTTGTGGGCACGTGCGAGTGGGCTGATGGAGATAACGGCACTTGTTCCAGCGATGTGGAAACGGAGGAGAGCCTCTTTCTCAATGGAATCTATGGGCGTGAAGGACTTGGCAACGAGTCTGTTAGAGGTGATGCCGTCAACAGGATCTCGAGTGCCCAACGTGACGAGCAGCCGCGCCGAGAACTCGCACTGGAAATTCAATTATTGCCTGGCGAGCGCTTGGGGTGGTGGGCAGCGAAGCAGTTTGACCGGCGAGTCCGCATGCGGACTCTTGTGAATGGAGCGGTGAATGACACGCGCACGAGAATCCTACTCGACACAGGTGCAAATGTCAGCGTGATTTCGGCGCGCTTCGCCCGGAAGCTGCGTCTCCAAGATATCTCGGGGCATGGTCGTTGCATGGAGGTACAAGGTATAACGAATGGCAAGACAACGACGACTCGGAGGGCGTCAGTGAAAATAACGCTTGGATGGGAACGAGTTTACGTGTTTGAGGTCTGGATCATGAAGCACAACGCTGGTGTCGACGTGGTGTTGGGCACAGACTTCATGATTCCAGCCGGGGTACGACTGGATCTGCTCCGCGCCACCGCCAAGCTCCCGGACGAAGTCGCGATTCCGTTGATCAAGACTCAGAATACCCTCGATGAGCCCGTGGCGCCGCAGATTGACGAAGGCCCCAATGAACCTCTCGAGATACCTGGACGGGAGTGGCGAGAGTTCCGGGTGAGGAGAAAGCAACCTTCACCGTTAACCCATGAACTATGGGTCAGAAGAACCGAGAAGCTAATCCCAACAGTGACGAGTTTCCGGAAAAAGAGGCCGAGTCGCGTTCGGCTGACGAATCTCACGGATAAGTTGACGAACTGTCCCGCTCACCTGCCGATGTTGGCATGGGTACCGGTTGGGGCACTTCCTAGGGCGGCTGGATACGTTCGACTCGACTCCGAGAAGTACAAGGAGTGGCAAGTCCTGGCGTACGCAGCATCACGCGACAAGACCTTACTCACATGGGAGGCGGAACTCTACACGAAGTGGCTTGCCTGTCAGCCGCCAGCAGTGGAGCGAGCCACTTACCCGACGCCCACGCGGATTCTGCGAAGACCCATCAAGGACGCGGAGGGCGATAACAACAACAGTGTCTCCTATGATAACCGAGATGCCGGTTCCGACGGCTTGCAAGTGGGCGATGATCCGGAGCCAACAGCCCAGGAGCACAGCCAAGGTCTGTCCTCGTCAACCATCGAGTCTACGGTGGTGAGCCAACCCGCACACATATCAACTGGTACGCTCGATGAGCCCAAGGAGAAGACTTCAGCCAGCGAACATCAAGTGAGCTGCATCCAGATTCAGTTGGGACCGAAGAAGAGCACGTCGGGCAGCAACGCGATCACTAGAGCCGACCGTGACTACGACTCGAGCGGTGCGTCCGCCATGATTAAGCACTCCTTTGTGTCACTGGTGAACAGCCTGGACACGAGACGACATTTGTCGCCAACGAGAGAACTCCCGACTACTCGTGCGGGCCCGAAACTTCTGGCACCACGCCTTCCAAAGTCTCACACAGATTTCGTTGTCTCTTTTGGTGGATCCGCGGAGGCGGGTAAAGAAACTGGGAGCTGCGCTTGGATAGTGTGGCGACTACCGGAATGGCAGATAGCGATCGCTGCGAGTGCTTACCTCGACAAGGCAACCATCAACGCCGCCGAACTCATGGGGTTGACCAATGGTGTTCTCGCTGACTTCAAGCTTGGCGCCGATGACTTGGTCGTGGTTGGAAGCTCGAGGCTCGCAATCCAGCAATCGCTAGGGGTGAGCACGTGTCGAGATGAGTCACTGACGCCTCAGCAAAGTCGCCACAGAGAGATCATGGCACGGCTAAGATCGGTGAAATATCTCCACCTCACTCGAGAACACAATGCCGCCGCTGACTCACTAGCCACCGAAGCCCTGAAATCGAAGATCACGAAAGTCGTTCTCAGCCCAAGTCGGAAGGCTGAGCTTTGTGAGCTCAACCGTATCCCGGAACTGATCCATGAGTCAACGCCAGAGAAAGAAGGGGGCGAAATCCAGGTTTCTGGAAGCTCTTTTCAAATTCTGGACTCGAACAACGGCTCACAAATGCCGCTCGCTGATCGCACTAGCTGCAACAACGCGGAACGAGTCAATCTCGAGTGCAGCAAAGAGAAGATTGAGCTCGACTTACCGGAGGAAGGTGATTTCACGCTCTACATGGAGATTCGCGTTTTCCGACGGAGTACTGGTTTTGCAAGCGAAGCTCATGCGGCACCCACACTCGACCCGGGCGCTGGCGAGGACTCTTCAGTAGAACAGAGCGAAGTGATACCTCCTGGGGACGGAAGTGGGTCCAACGAACTTGCACGGAAATTCACGGTCGAAGTAGTCATCGATGGCGACAACTCGTTGCCTTCAAAGCTTCAAGCTGGCTAGTGCCGAGCTACGTTCGCGGATGCCTCGGGCTGCTGACATGGCCTAGCTTTCGACAGCGAGAGCGCAGTGACGGCGAACTGCAACTGGGGCAATGCAGCCCAGGAGTGCAGACGAAGATGGCTACTGCAGATGACGATGACCTGCACCTGGGGCAATGCAGCCCAGGAATGCAGACGAAGATGGCTACTGCAGACGATTTACATGACTACATTGGAACTACACGTGACGAAGAAGACGAAGAATCAAGAAAGAATGAATTATACCGAGCACCGACAACTGGAGCCAAAGCGCTAGCGCTTACCGTCCGAGTGAAGGCCCGTCTAACCTCTTCTAGAGCCGTAGCGGTGCCTGCTGACATTGTGCCAGCAAACTTCAACCTCAACGGAGCCGATGGCGAGATCCTGAGGAAGTGGTGAACATCAAGGCGCGGGTCAGACAACAGCTCATCAAAAGAAGCGAATTAAGCCGTCAGTACGTACCCGCCGACTGGACATGGCTGGATGAAGCCGCATGTGACCAAGATCCAGTTCTGCTGCCGGATGTTGGTGATGGCAACGCTGCCGAAGACCTGCACCAGCTCTAATGAGGGGCTCCACGATGAATGCAGACGACGATGTCAACGCACATCGTGGGGCACGGTGGCGCTCGCGGGTACCTGGGGCAGCCATCTCAGTTGTCGGCAGCTACGAGACTACAGCACAAATCAACACGTGAGTTCACGCCCAAGCTAGCATACCGCACGAGCCAACGTCAACACGCACCATGTGATCGTGGGCTTCGACAAGCGATGTTGCTGCAGATGCAGCCTGCAGCGACGACTCACCAGTCTTCGTAGCCCGAAATGCAACCGCAGCAGCAGGAACCGCAGATGTGTTCGGCCTACGATACACGGACGAATAACAAGCATTAGAAGATCGAGCACGTGATGGGCGCGATGCAGCTGGCGCACCCGAGCTGTCGGCGAACGCGGAGCTGCTGAAGAAGGTGGCCAACCACCAGTACCGGGCGAAGCCACATGAGTCCCAGCAGCAATCGCAGCGACCACGCCTTCATCCAGCTCAGCGGTGAAGTGCACGTGAAATAAAGAGCATGGCAAAATGGGTCAGCAGCAGCACGATCAAGGCAAGCGACGACAGCAGCCAGAGACTCACCGGAATGCAGCGGACGAACGCGTTGAGCGACATGATGGCGACGGTGATTCGGGGCAGGAGCGTGCCAGACGACTTCACGGCGGCCAGCACAGGAGGCACCACGACACTCACCAGGTGGCATGGCTCGTATCGTGGTGGGGGCAGTTATGGTGTCGAGAATTGCCTCACAAATCACCGTGAGTGGTGGTCTCCTCGTCGCAAGCATCGTCGCGGATGGCTACGTCCCGGAGTTGAAGTTGTGGTCCACACCACATGGCGATGGATCGTGACGTGGACAAGTCACAGGGGTTTCGCACTTAGGTCGCACCTACCTTAGGTTCGCGGACCTACGGCGACTCCTCGAGTCTTCGGTGACTCTTCGGCTGCGACTGTTGGTACTAGAAGATCCGAAACGGACACGTTTAGGTTAGATATTTGTATTGGACTATAGGAAAGATAAGACAGAAGAGATAAGCCCTTTGGGCAACAACACAGAACAGCTTTTCCTCTCAACCCCGCAAGGGAGACACCAGCGCACGGTGAACAACCCGTGTCCAAGGTAAACCTGGTTAGGAGGATCATGCCTGTCGGTGAGCACGCCTACTAGTATCGTAGTGAGTGTCCATCCGGCAGGTCCAAGAGAAGAGTAGAGGAGATTGGCCGTGTATACGAAGGGCGAATTGTCGCCGTGTATTGGGTCACAGCTTAAGTGCTCCCCATTTGATTCTTACCGCTAGAGGTTACCTCTGGCACCCTCGCGTAAGGCCTACCAGAGGCCGGGACCCTTCCTTTGGAGGGACCGTGAGGTTATTGTGTGAGTGAGCACTCCAGTCGTCGCTCGTGACTGGAGGTGCTGAGGCTTTGCTGGTTGCCTACAGAAACCACGGTACACAAGGGGAAACGACCAACCCGAGGAACGGGTGTGAAGCAGGGCCTTCGGGTTATAACTTCAACTACCCGACAAGCCTGCTGAGTTATCGCTACTCATCGTGACTCAGTGGGCGTTGTCAAGGGAGTGTGCCTTTGTCTGTCTTAGAATTTTGGCGTGTTCCTACACGACAAAGAGATTAGTGATGTCGGCTTGTAGAAGTGCGCTACTCAAGGAGCCTCTTCTACTTCGACGTGGCCGCAGTAGTTCTCGAAGTAACGGCGTTGGACTTGGCCACCTGCAGCTATTCACCCTGTGCACGGATCCAGATACTCGCAAAAGTGCCCGCAGCCGACGCGCGAATGAAACTTTAACTTTTCTTGTTTTTCATCGATCCTCAGTGCGGTAAAAACCTTGGCGAGCGATCAATAGGACAGTCTTACTTTCTAGCCAATCACAAGCATCCACCACTTCAACAATCTATCTTGAACTTTGTATGTCCAAGTGCACCACCTCTGTGATTGGCCAGTCTCGGATATGCGCATCAAACCGCCCACCGTCTACCGCGCAGATGTCCATGGAGCAGCGCTGGGGCTTCCTGGGCCCGTGGTGCGCCACACTCAAGGGCCGATTCCGGTACAAGTTCCCGAACCGCCCGCCCGAGCACTGGGGCATCAAGCGCCTGTGTGGACCTGTCGTCCTTCCGCGGTCAGAGGGGGGCCTCCCAGTTCCAGAAAGTCTGCGAGGCCCTCAAGCTGCTGGCGGCGGTGGCTCACGTCGACGATGCAGCGTGGAAGTATCTGCTGCGTAAACACTGCGGCGCCAAGATCGGCAAGAGAGGGGAGCAGTTCTTCGAGGACGTCCCCGTGCGCTTCCTGCTGCAGATGGGCTTCGGTGGCGCCTTCACGGAGGAGCAGGAGGGCTTCCTGGTGGAGCACCTGGTGCAGCTGTGCGGCGTGGACCAACGTCGATGCCCCAGTGAGGAGTATTTGAGTGCACTGGCGATGATCGCAGTGCTGGACAACAAGCTGCAGCGTGGCGGACGTGGAGTGGACATTGACGTTCCTGTTCGGGTGCTCTTTGAGGCTCACAAGGCGAATTTCATGGAAAGATCGATGGAAGTCTTGCTTGCCATTCAACGAGCTGAAGAGCTGATCAAGGCGCAGTGGGCGGAGTATGAAGGCAGTGTCCGGGAGCAGGAGGTGGTGCCTGGAGCGTTACGATGCACTATTGTAATGGAGCCCATGATGGCAACTTTCGACGACTCTTTAGCCTGCTCCTGGATGGAGCGGTACAAGGTGGTCGACATGCTGGAATCGTTGGTGCGGGGTAATGTGTTCTTCTCGCAAGTGGCGATGAGGTTGGGTCAGGACTACAACCGGTTTCTTGGTACTAAGGACTTGTACCAACGGCTCATGGCACGCCTCTTTGACAACACTCGGCGTGATGGTCTCCATGCGAGGTACTACAACCAGCTTTCGCCGCCCTCGTCACCTCCGCTTCAGTTTGGAACAGTGCGTATTATCGCCGATATGTCGATGCGGCCGCTGGACTTTGAGGCCATGGGCTCCGCCTTGGCTGTGAACCAGGCTACGCGAACACTGAGTTTGCGCTTGGGGATGGCGCTGGACGAGCCGAAAAATACTACCCAGTGGTGGAAGTGGCTTGCGTACGGGCTCTTCTCAAAACGAGCTCGAGCTTGCTCCTCGCTGGAAACCCTCGCTCTCCTTACGATTCGGAGCATGAGTGAAGAGGATATCGAAGGCTTCATAGCGGTCCTGACTTCGGAGCACCCCGAAGCAGATCTACTGGGCACCCCACACGGGTTGGTTGATGACAGGGACGCGGTGATTCGACGTGGCGCTCTCGTGCGCCGACAAGTTCCTGAAAATATGCGAGAACCATGCCCCCGAGAATCGTTAGAGACTTCGTTTGAGACGCCGCTATTCGTCCGGACCTTCAGTGATGACGGCGCCAGTGCGTGGGTAAACGTGATGATTTCGGGCTACGGCTGGTGCCAAGTTCAGCGGAACGATCTGAATTTTGATGGAGTTGCCCCGCCTGGCGAACCTGGGGACTTGGCATCTCTCACGATCACATTTGACGATTATGGCACCAACATTTCGACTGGCTTGCCTGCATTTCTAGAGGCAGTAGGGCCCACGTTGAAGTCTTTGTCAATTGGCGATGTTGAAGTGGATGAAGGCCTTATTCTGCGTTGTTGTCCCAATCTGGAGGAGCTAGCCCTGAATGGGGACTGGATGAGTCTCCGGTTCAATTTTAGCGAATGCCGGGTGAACAATCTTCCGCTGCCTTCAGTGAAGAGCGAGTGGAATTGGAGTGATGTGATTTTCCTGTCCAAGGAGTTGAGTGAGGCAGCAAACCCGCTTGCAATGTGCTTGCGCCGGCTTCGAGTTTGCGTCATCGACCCAACGAAATATCTGTTCGATGGAGAAGCGCCAGATATTGTGTCTCAGATGGAGGCTCTGCTGGAGATGCTTGGGGCGAACAAAACCCTGGAATATTTGGACCTTGTCGTTCCGTTTTCTGTCCAACATTACCTCGAAGACTTCTTGAAGCACCATCTCACAGCCGTGAATCGCGCCGACAAACTGTCAACGAAGAACAAAGTTGCGTTCTTAAGCGTGTTGTCATGCCTCAGATCATCCAAGGCTGATGCAGGAATGGAACCAGACAAGCTAAGTATTCCACTCGCCATCGCCCAGCTCGATGGTCACGTCGTTTCCAAGATCTTGTCGCTTGCAGCTCCTCCTGCTCTTCGTCAAGTATTTTTCCGAGATGATGAGGGCAGCGAGTGGTGCTACAACTGGGGCCTCGATGTCAGCCCGACAATTTAGGTGGTGCCTGGCAACGCTTAGTAACACGGCGACTACTCGAGGCCATCGTCAGGATTTACATGCGGTCTAATACATGTCCTATGCATTCGACAGTTCTACCTTTTTAGGGGTGCAATCATTTCGCTCGATGATAAAGCTCAGCATTTTCTGTGGAACCTGGGGTCGAGATCGTTGACCAGAAATTCATCGATACGATAACATGAAGCAAGGCGCCGGCAAGCAGTTACCACTAGCTGGCGAGGCCCATTTCCAGTCGAATGATGACATGGCAGTTTGGTTTGTGGGCAACCAACCAGTTAAGTCCTACAGCTACAAGTGCATAAAACTGTAAATGGCCTAAGGAAAACATGTTGCATTGCCCTTAGCCCCCCCATGCGACCCCGACGAATAAGTCGGAAGGACCGCCATCGTTTCATCTTTTTTACGCGATGAAGGTCTCGTACTTGGCCGGGTTCCAGTCCGGGAAGAACTTGGCCGTAGTCTCCGACACCTCCCCACCACGCCGCGACCTTCCTCGAACAGCGTGTTGAAGAACGCCACGACGTCCGTGTCACACTTCTTCTTGTTCTCCTCGTACTCCACGTAACGCACCTCGATCTTCTTGCGGAGCTTCTTCTCGGCGAGATCACGGATCTGTAGAGGTGATAGGCGCTCCGTCTCGAATCGGAAGCGAGCGCCCGCCAGCTCGTGCTTGGGCACCGTCGACAGCACGTGCGCCACGAAACGAGCTGCGTCCTTGCGCGCCGTGAAGCTGAAGGGCGTCTCGCCCTTGCCGACCACAGTCAGGTGGCCCTCGCTGTAGTGGTAGCCGAAGACCAGCGCCAACAAGTCGGAGAAGATGACCGTGTTGAAGATGGTGAAGTCCAAACCGTGCAGCTTAAGCACGTCGCGAACCTCCCTCTTAACGACATTTGGGCCCTCTTCGACGGGAAACCCGTACTCGGCGGGTACAAAAAGCTGGACCCCAGCGGCCGGAATTCGTCAATCAATTTGTGTAATCACTGTGCCTTTTGAAAATATGTTTTAGCGCCAGCTACCGGAGAAATGCCCTCCTCCAGTGTCGAAGAGATAGATTTAATGAGGCACCTCCGCGCTGGCGGGTTCAGTGCGTGTGTGTGTGTGCATAGTGATGAATCGAGCGTTTGATAGTTCGGCAGCTCTTTGGTCTTCAAGAGGAGCACGAGAAGCTCAAATATGCACTGGCTTGTTGTGAACGGCGAACCATTAGATTTCTATCAGTGGCCAGCTTGGCCACAACACTCTGACACGCACAATACGTCGAAGTGGCTTGGCGAGGTAATCGCGTGATACAGGTATTGTATGGACTCAACAAGGCCGAGAACGCAAAGTTCTGTTATGAGTCATTTTGTTTCTTAGCCCATGCTATCGCGTACGGGCAAAACCAATAGTTGAGAACAACACTACGTCAGTAAGTCAAATGAATGATAACATGAAAGCAAAATTTTATGTACGGCTCCGCTTGGTTGCCCCCCCCCCCCCCTCTGATTGTCAGCTTGTAGTTTCCTGTTTGCTGGAAGGCACCAACGGCGAACTTCTGCTTTGGTCAGATTTCGAGAAAGCCACTCTACCGTACCGTACCGTCGCGTCGCCGATTAATGGCGCTGTAGATACTAGCTCGAGACCTGTCGTCCTGAAACGGGGTATTTTCAAGCACCCGTGACAGCTACTGACTGTGGTGTATAGGGTCGAGGCCTTGCACTACGAGCTCAACACGATCCTTCTCCGACATCCACCCAGCCACCTCGACGTAGCGCGGGCCTTGTGAGCAGTGACTGATTGAGCTCAATTCTTATTCATAGCCAGGGCTAGCAGGATTCGCAAGGACAACTAGTTGAATTTTTAGTCTCGTGGCCTCAATTCTTTTTGAGAGATAGAGAAGGCCCCAGGTACGTGCGTCCACTTCTTTCGGAGCCTCCTGGAGGCTGGCATTTTGACGTCTAAGTAAATTATTTCTAGTTGATCGGTTTCCCTTCCCGAGGTCGTGGTGAGGCGGCGGTTTGAGGAGGATGCGGATCATAGATCTTTCCTGGTGTGATTCGTTATACTGTAGATTAAAATTCTCGACTTCAGCAGGCTGGTTTAATTGTTCTACCGACGAATACCTGTTCGATTGGAACTGAATGTTTCTCCAGCAAGCGCGAGAATGTTGCACCTTTATATATATCTTCGAGTTCGTTATCGTGCGGGCGACGCCTAAATTGTAAGTGGTGAGAACTTCGTGCTCTTCTCACTGAGAAGAGCACATGCTTAGGTTTCGAGTTGGTGCGTGACGACGTTGAAACATATAATATATGTTTCAACGTCGTCACGCAGGTCCTATATTATAGGACCGAGCTAGTGAAGTGGATTTTTGATGGTCGAGCTTGTACCTTTCCGCATGAACTGCCCCTTGTATCAAGCTACCGGCTTTGATCATCTCCCGTGCTATGGCTACACCAGAAGATTGGCATTACCTGTGTCTGCGGAACATGAGCATTTCGAATTGGGGCGGTGGCTTTTGAGAATAGCTATGAAAAAGCAGACAAAGAGCGATACAAAACAGGCTTCTCCACATTCTTAGCAATAAGATTGCTTGGAGACGTGCAGTTCAGATATTCTGGATCAAACAGTCACCGGATTTTTTTTTTTGCAGAAGCCTGCACGCATTTACCAAACAACCAAATTGCCTCGAAACCCACAAAGTTCTTCTACCTCCACTCTTGTGCTCACACTTGCGTTGCTGGCACCCTCGACTTCTAGTATTCAACTACGGGGTAGTCCGGGTATTTATCCGGGTACTCCTCGTCGTCGTACGAGCCGGGGTCGTCGGGAAACAAGTGCATCGCTGACAGACCATTGAACGACACTACTTCCGGCTTGGAGTCCAGCTCGGGGTCCGTACCATCTTCTGACACCGTTAAGAGGCCGTAGTGGAGCTCGTGCTTCGATGAAAACTCCGTCGGCAGCTCCTCGTTCGATTCGAGAACGGGCTGGTCGTCGCCCTCGCTGGCGAAGAACTGCAGGACCGTTCCAGTGCCCGAAGGGGAAAGGGTCACGCCAATTTCAAAGTTGTACCAGGTTCCAGGAACAAACTCCGCCTCTCACTTGATGTCCTCGGTGCCATTGTTCAGGTAGATGATCTTGGCCGGGTCCGCTGTAGCGTCCACGCGGATTTCGAAGATGCGCGACTCCGGGAAGATCAGCTGCCAGACGTACGGGTTGACGAAGGCTTCCTTCTTCATGGCGCTGGCGCTGATGGACACCCCGATCCTTTTGTCGTCAAACATGCTCTTCACAGTCTGCACAAGCTCTGAGCGGCGGCAGCTCGTCTGGTTTTCGAAGATGGCCTTATCATCCACCGTGATGTCGATGACACCAGTGTCCTCGTTAAAGGCGGGCGAGCGGCCGTCCTGCGTGATGGTCACGTAGTTGGCCGGGTCATTATTCGCGCTATCGTTGCGCGTGGTCAGGATGTTGGTAACGAACTTTTTCGTGAGCGTGTCGACGGTCAAATCGAGTCCACGGCCATCCCAAGGGAGGTCGGTCTCGGCAGTCACAGTGCGGTCGACACATGATGATGCGAGCAACAACATGCCGAGAACCGCTGAAGAGAGGCCCATGGTGCTGTGGACGGTGGTCTTGGGCTTACGCAGCTGCTAGCAGATTGCAGAATAACTGTTATCGGCTGGAGGTGTGGTACTTACTCTCGTGAACGGTTGTGTTTTTCGTAATGCATGTACTCATCAACTTGGCTACGTATCGCGATTAATACACATGCAGACTAGAGCGTGAGAACGAGACGGGTAACAACTAATACCCGTTTTTACCGATGTGACTAGGTATTAGAGTCAAAGTAAAATACACAAAGTGGTGTCTGCTACATATGATTCCCTTTTAAATCCGGATATATCAGGCGTCTCGTTCTCACGCTCTAGTCTGTAATAATCAACCAAGTACGAATCGCGGTTCGACTAAAGGGCGCAATCGATTGTACATGTATCATGAGAAATGCAGGTTCTACCCCCATATGCAGTACATACAGACAATCCCCTCGCTAGTCATGGTGTCGGGAACCCACTTTTTATTCCTAGATGAGGGTATTCCTGTCGTAGGGTGTACATTGGGGTGGTACACTGGACTGTACCACATATATGGTACGTATTGGAGCAGTCTTTTGGTTACATAGACCTATGAGCGGACATGAATGGAATTCGTGCAGATATCGATATATACCCCGGTAACACCGAAAGGGATAAAAATATATTTAATATAATACCGTAAGGCATGTGGAGCATGATGTAGGTAATGATACTATAGTATTGAGCCCCATTTCACTAATGTTGGCAAGCACCCAAGCTCCATTCTATTCAAAGGAACGGTACTAGCAGGTCTGAAAGCCAGCTCCGAATGCTAATGCAAGCATTAAATATGAAATCCGGCACGAAAAATGGACAATAGGGGCTGGTATCCTGGTTAGACTACTGCAGACGTCATGAACAGAATGGACTTTTCCCATAGTTAAGCACCCCAACACATTCATAATCCGTGATTTTTATTCCTTATGACGATTGAGGGGTGAGGGGGAATATTTACTTGGCTTTGTATGTGACGGTCATTCAGAAATCGTTGGGACCCACCTTTATATTCCTGATGAGCGGGTATTCCTATCCTAGGGATTACTACCGAGGGGATCGTCTGTACATGACATGTACATGACCGGTACTGCGTATAGGTGCCGGAAGTTTACCGTGCTGGTGCTTTTAAACAATTTTTGAAGGTGTCGCTCAGGCAAAAGTATTAAAGATTGGAAAGCAATTTTGATTTTTAAGCACTCCCAATGGGTAGTTTCCGAGGAGCTGAAGGCGAGGCGGAAGGTGATATTTTCTGGAGGGGGAAGGTCATCAGATCAAGTGCTCGAGCTTCAACGTCAAGACTACGAAGGCACCGTTCAGCACAAGCTCGTCCTCGCCAAGCTGCATGTATATTTAGGTGCCTTGGTTTCCTATCCAACATGCGGAGCTGCATTGTGCAGTTTCCGAGCGGGTAGGTTTTCCCAACGCTAGTTAGGATAGAAAGGAAGGGAGTCCATTCAAGGAGAGGGCATTTGCTCTTTTGCTGCGGCGCGACCATCACGCTCCACCGACGGACTCACTCGGCTTCATCACGCCGCGGTCGCGCTCGCCTTTAACCCACCACGCCACTCTCTGGGTTGGCCTCTCCGATCCAGCTCTCAGCCGGCGCCGCGGTTCAACACCCACGCGTCAACGCCCCTCAACCTGACTCGATGAGTCCTCGGCTAAACATGTGAATGGACTTCCTTTGCCCCCATGACCTGCACTCGCAAGGAAACAGCAGGTTTCGGTGTTTTTCGGTGTTGTGTTCTGCCTACAGTACACTCGCCGTAATGCATGACGCACAGAGCAGAAAATAAAATCCGGACGTGGGAACGCTTCAAATGCTTCCGTCAAACAAATATATTTAGAGACGCGCACTCTTGTCAAAACCAACTAAAACTATTCTGGAAACTTTGGTAGATCGACTAACAAATTCCCCAGTTTACAACTTGGAAAATAATAATCCGTGTTGTTCCACATTACTTGATACCGTTCAGCTCCTATACGCCTATCAAGGGCCCGGTTCAGCAGCTATTTTTTTGGTTTTCAACCGATATTCCAGATTGAATGCCTGTTAGTTCTAGAACCTGTTGTTCACTCGCAACCAAACACTCCGAAGATCGTCGAGACCGCTATTATCCGATTTGAGTTTTTGGTGTTCCAGATAGCTGGAGGAGTACCATGGGAAAATCGCGTCCGCAACACGAGGGTTTTGGTGAAGTTTAGATGATTAAGCATCACTCGCAGCTCAAGCTGCAACGCTAGTGCGCATAGTCGCGCTTTGAAGGTTCCCAAAGCTATCTTATTAGCAAAGAATCTGAAAGGCTTAGTAGCATCCTGCAAAAACGGTCGTTTTTGGATCACAAAATCTACAGTCACACCTCTATAAATGACACCCAGTTCGCTCGGTCCAATACGCTGTTTCAGTTAAAGAATTGATCAGATAAAAACATGGCTACACTTTTATTGGCTACATTTTCATATGTTAGGTGCGGAATACAAGGGCTTTCTTTACCTGGTCCCCCTCCAGCATTTTCGTACTCTTGGTTAACGGTAGGCGCGGTATTGTCTATCCTTGCTCATTCTTTTTTTTGGTATTAGCAAAGTCGCATCGGTTGTACGTGAGTTTCAATACAGTGATATTATGGGAATATTTGTTGTCCGATATCCTGTCACCATGGGGGGGGGGGGGTTAAGAGGTTCTCTATTTACGTTTAACGAGAAACTATAGACTCCTGGATTCGCTGTAGGGTGTTTCGAATCGAATTATTTGCATGATCCTGTAATCCCTTGTCGCTACTACTGGTCTTCATTTCGTTCTCCAACCTGGTGGTAAAGTGTTGCCGGATATCTGATCTCAGGAGCACTGCGTGATTTTACCAGGGCTTTGACAGCTTTTCGTGGTCCTAAGCGGTTTTCTTACCAGCATTCCAACACCCATAACCGGCAGCGCTGTACTGCCGCGAGTACTCGGACAGGTGCCTTGGAGTGTAAGTCGAACTGTCGATAGTACTGCACGTTGTCTCAACTGGTTCATCGCGCGCTCTAGAGATTTATTAGTGCTGTCAGCTCCATCTTGTGCTTGATTTAAGTGGACAAAGCCAACTGCTTCAAGTTCTGGTGGGCAACCACCCAACAGAACCCACGCACCCCTCTTGCTCTTGCCATCCACAATGTACCCGTCGTATAGGAGGAGATACCAATCTTCCATGGCCAATGATATGTTAGATTTCTAAACGGGTCATATGCGGGCCAGGTCAACTTTGGGTCAAGCAGATGATTTGGCCTTTCGTCACACAGGCGACATTTGACCCGTAAAATAGCAATTCATGGAAGCTCTAAATTGGCCATTTGTAGGCAACGCGTTGGACCACACTGTATGAATCTCACTATAGCTGCTGGTTTTGAGCACATCAAGACTGAGCACCCACGGGCGAGGGCGAGCGGATGCGAGCGCGAGCCTCACTTGATGCTTTCACTGATAGCCAACACCCGCCGATTAGGCGGGGGCGTGTCTGCGCGAGCGAGCGAATGCGAGCGCTGCAACCCGATATTTTTTCCTAGACACCGCGCCTGGCCGAGCCGAAGACTTAGTGTAAGGGGCGAGGGGGTGGGGCAGGCCGCGTAGCGGCGCCCCCCGAAGCTCCGTCACTAAGTTCGCAGGCGACAGCCAACGCGCGAGTGTCCTGCCAAGGGGACTTCTGCCGCTGAATTATGGTGGCGTATCAGTGATACCTTTTTCTTTGGTCAAGATGTAATGGTAGGTAATGTCAGGAATCGTTCTTTTTGTGGTGTCGGATTATCTGTACTAAAACAGTCCTAAATGTCCTAAACTGTCCTAAGAAAACCGAAATGATACTCCCATAAATGACGGTAACGGTATTTAAGATAGCTGTCCTAACAGTCCTAATTAGGACTACTTTTAGGACGTTTAGGACAGCTAGAACAGTTTGGACAGTTAGGACACTCCCCCGGGGAGTTACGTTCTATTATAATACATGTAGATAGAGTGTACTTCACTATATTGTACTTGCTGTTCAGACACCACAGTAGTTACTTGATGATACGGTGGGCAGGACACTCTCGCGTGGGCTCTCGCCTGCGGACTTAGCGACGGCACTTCGGGGGCCCGCCCTCTCTCGCTTCGCTCGGGAGCGCCGCTGCGCGGCCTGCCCCACCCCTCGTGCCTTACGCTTAGTCCTCGGCTCGGCCAGGCGCGGTGTCTAGGAAAAAATATCGGGTTGCAGCGCTCGCGTTCGCGCGCTCGCACAGACACGCCCCCGCCTGATCGGCGGGTGTTGGCTATCGGTGAATGTACTGAGTGAGGCTCGCGCTCGCATTCGCTCGCTCTCGCACGCATTTAGCACTCTGGTGGACGTGTGTGATTCACACATTCACATAGTGTGAATCGATTGAGGAAAAACCTTACTGCTAGAGCCAAGGTTTTAGGACATATCCTAAACATAATCCTAAAAGGCGTCCTAAAAACCGATGGATTTCTTTTGGACGGTATTAGGACAAACATAAATTACGCTCTTTAGGAACATTTTAGGACATAAAGTGCAATCTATTTCGGTAAATTACGCCGAATTTTAGGATATTTTAGGACATTTAGGACTGTTTTAGTACAGATAATTTTCTTCCCTTTTTGTTGCAAAAAGTGTTCAGCGACGGTTGACCCAAAGTTGACCTGGCCCGCATATGACCGCCAAAAAGTCTATCAATGATATCCTGTCACCATGCCTGCAGTTTTATCTTTTGCTTGGTATCTACTGCATAGCCCCTAGTTGTCTCGACATCGTTTTTTAGTTTTTTGAAAAATATGTCTACGCTGCGCTGATTTTAAAGTGCTGTGGCTAGCTTACTTATCAGTATTTATAAGCTTGCAGTTACTGCAAACTCTTTGTTCCAACTTAGCATCCCGAATACCATTTCTCTCTTCGCTCGATTTGTTGTGGCGGGAGTAGTGGTAGCAATGGCATACGTGGGAGGAGGCAGGCATGTGATTGATAAATATATATGACTTTGGATCTATTACTACGGCGTCCATTTAGAGGGTAGAGGCGCCAACAAGGGCGGCCATTTCGAGAATAAAGAGGTTTTTGATAGTTATAGAACACCTGTAGTGAAATCCATATAATCCCGTTTGCAATCGAGGAATCCTAACCAGATAGAGAACACATAGTCACTTAGAGGGGTTCATTTAGGGAGGCTGCCGTAGCCGCCGGGTACCTGTGGGGCCCGGTCAGCGGGGTTCGATGCAGTACTCGCCCCGAGCGCTATCGGCGGTAACCGCAAAAAAAAAATAAAAAAAATAAAAAAATAGTCACTTAGAGGGGTTCATTTAGGGAGGCGCCACTGTACTTAGGTGTGTGTGTGCGAGAAGTGTAAGCCTCTCTCCGAGTATTGACCACCTTATAAATGTCACGAGATGCCAGTCTGCCACTACTAGCAGATCATCAGCTGGTAGCAGGTGATGGATAGTACACATTTGTGTAGCAGACACCAAAGGCAACTTGCATGTTGAAGTGTCGAAGCTTCGCGAAGGTGTGATCAGCTTTGCCAGGGTTCTAGATGCTAGTACTGTAGCTGTAGCTGAGGTAGCCTGGCAGTGAACGCTTTCAATGTAATCTCACTTTCCATTCGGCATCGCAAGAGAGAAGAGCACAACATCGTTATTGGTTATGAGCCCAAAAACGCCTGGACCCAACGAGATCCTCGCGGACGACAACTACTTCATGTGGGAGTTCAACGCCCGCATGACGCTCGCCCGTAAGGACCTCCTGGACCATGTCTTCATGAAGCCAGAGTCAGCGGTGCAGCGGGATACTCCCCAATGGAAAGCGGCAGACATGAAGGCTTTGGCGGTGCTCGTGAAGTTGTTGTCTCCTACATACCAGTCGATGGTGCGCGAATGCAATACGGCCGTCGAGGCGTGGGAGACGCTCAAGACCTTCTTCTCCAAGAAGAATCTCCACAATCGGGTGCAGCTTCGCAAACAGCTGCACGAGTTCTCCATGGAGAGCGGCGCAAATCTTATGGACCACATGCTCAAGTTTGACGAGCTGTGCCTCAAGCTCAGCGCCGCAGGAGACGAAGTGGACGAAGGAGAGAAGCTGGTGGTGCTTCTGGGTAGCCTTCCCCAGGAGTACGATGCAATGGTGCGTATCATTGAGGCGCACAATGAAGTGACGTTGCTGGACGCCAAGGAGATGCTGCGACGGGAGTACGATACACTACAGAAGCGTGAGCAGAAGGAAACTGCGTTCAAGGTGTCGGAACAGCGTCGACGTGAGTGGCGTAACCAAGGACGCCGTGGTCGAGGTGAGCGGGACGGCCGGAAGCAAGGAACCAAGCGCAGAAGTGGTGAGTTTCAAGGGAAGTGCTTCGAGTGTGGGCAGCGTGGACATAAGCGCGCAGACTGTCCTGGTGTGGATTCGTCGAAGTCGGGAAGTGAATTTGTGTTTTCGGCGACAAGTGACGCGACGGCACGATGCTCGACGTGGTTGCTGGATAGTGGTGCAAGTTGCCACATGACTGGTGAATATTATGACTTCATCGAGTACCAGGAACTGGGTGCACCCATCAGCATCACGGTAGCCAATGGCCAACGGCTACAAGCGAGAGGAAAAGGCTGTGTGAGGTTCGTCCTCGCACATGGTCGCACGGTAAAGCTGACCGATGTGCTGCATGTGCCGGAGCTGGATAGGAAGCTCTTGTCGGTGCCCGCGTTGACCGCTCGTGGTGTTCTTGTTCAGTTCGAACGTGACCGAGCAACGCTGCTTGTGGGTGGAGAAAAGATTGCTATTATTCGTCGAGTGGGGAAATTGTTTGCGTGGACTGTGGAGCAAGACTCAGCGATGGAAGCTCATCAAGCCGTCGGAGGGAGCCAAGGGGCTCAAGAGTCGGGATTGTGGCATGCTCGTCTGGGCCACGTATCAGAGACGAAGTTTCAGCAAGTGTTGAAGGCGTGCGATGGAGTGCCAGCGGTACAAGTAGTGCGCGGTGGAGTTTGCGACGGGTGTGTGCGTGGCAAGATGATAAACAGCCCCTTTAGTCACAAGTCAGGGAGCGAGGTGAAGACGACTCGCCCATTTGAGATCGTGCACACTGACCTTATGGGCCCCATGAAGCCGAAGTCCAAGGGCGGGGCTCGCTACGTATTGACGTTCATCGACGACTTCAGTCGCTTTGTGTACGTGTACTTGTTGGCTGCAAAGTCTCAAGTATTTGATCGTTTTAAGGAGTTCAAGGCGATGGTCGAGACGCAAACCGGTCACAAGATCAAGTGTGTGAGGAGCGACAATGGTGGCGAGTACGTGAATCGTCGGTTCAATGAGTACTGTGCAGCTCAAGGCATCGTTCACCAGACTTCGATCCCCTACACTCCGCAACAAAACGGCCTGGCAGAGAGAATGAATCGCACGCTGGCGGAAATGGCACGCTCGATGCTGTACTACATGGAGGTGGAGCGCACATGGTGGGCCGAAGCCATTATGACCGCGGCTCACACGATTAACCGAGTCCCCAACACTGCACGGCCGAGCAAAAGTCCGTACGAAGTTCTCTTTGGCTCGCGCCCAGACCTGTGCTACCTGCGTGTGTTCGGGGCGAAGGGGTACACGCGTGTCAGCGACAACAAGCGCGCGAAATGGGACTCCAAGGCCCATCGCTGCGTGTTCCTTGGATACGCGGAGACATCGAAGGCGTACCGCGTCTGGGATCTGGAAGCTAACCGACTGGTGACGACGCGCACGGTTGTGCTCGACGAGCGCCCGCCTTCTGGATATCGTGATGTGGTCGTGGTCGACCAAGGTCCTCGAGTATGCTGTCGTGATGACGCGGATAATGATGGCGAGCACCCCCGAACCAGTCTTCCCCAGCTGTCGGTCGATGAGGCAATGGGCGATGAAGTCACGATGGACAACAGCGAGACGGAGGATATGGAAGTCGATGACTCTGGCAACGCGCAAGGACTGGTTTCTTCTGCCGTCGTTCCGATTGAGGGGGAGCGCCGTGATATTCAGGCAATCGAAACGTCCCAGGTGACTTCAAACTACTCACCGAGCACGAACAATGCAGTGGTCGTGGCAGGGCAAAACAACAATCGCAGCGGCGGTAACAGTCATTTGCCTCGCCTCGAGCTGGACCCACCACTACCGAGCTCGATTATGCAGCGACCTCGGCATTTTCCTGGAGGTGATGCGCTTGTGTTTAGCGGTGGATCGACGCGACCTCAGTCCCTGTCTCAACCAGCACCCCACCTGCTCATGGACGATGGCAGTCGCGGCAATCCTGGCGACGTGCCGTTGCTCACGGACGGAGCTGAAGCGGGCCACGTACCGCTTCTAACGAATGGGTCACCTTCAAGTGGTGCGGCGCAGCTTACGGACAGATCTGCTGTGAACAGTGATGACGAAGTCGCTGAGCCTGACTCAAAACGACCGCGTCTCGACGAGGTGGCCATGGCTGCAACTCAAGTTCCAGAAGAATACGAAGACGCCATCAATTCACCGGAATCGCCTCAGTGGAAGAAAGCCATCCGAGCGGAGATCAGGGCCCACATTCGGAATCACACGTGGGACATCGTGCGCAGACCGCCAGGAGTCAAGGTCATCGGATTCAAATGGGTCTTCGGCCACAAGTTCAATGAGAAGGGCGAGATCGTGCGCTACAAGGCTCGCTTGGTGGCTCTGGGATATCTCCAGACGCGTGGCATCGACTACTTCCAAACCTACTCGCCGGTTGCAAGTTCGAACACAATCCGTGTGTTCTTGTCGGTGTGCTGCAACATGCAGCTCGTGATCAGGCAATTTGATGTCGAGACTGCATTTCTCAACGGCGATTTGGAAGAAGACGTCTACATGCTTCCACCGAAAGGAATTCGTGTTGCCGCTGGTATGGTGTGTAAGCTACGGCGCAGTTTGTACGGCTTGAAGCAAGCTGCTGCAGTCTGGTTCAAGAAAATCCGTTCAGTCTTCCTGTCGATGGGCTTCGAGCAGTGCCGAGCGGACCCCTGCCTTTTCGTTCGTCGCCGCGGAGGAGATACCAAGTCCCCAGTCTACATCGTTCTCTACGTCGACGACCTCCTCGTCGGATGCGAGTCTGATGAAGTCGCGGATGCAATCTGCCAAGAGCTGGCTGCTCACTTCTCAGTGAAGTCACTTGGTGCTGCACGGTACATTTTGGGTATGGAGATTGACTATTCACCAAACAAGGGGGAGCTGCTGCTGAAGCAGACGCAATTTATTACCAAGATGCTGGAAAAGTTCGAGCAGCAGGGCGCGCACGGAGTTCGCAACCCCCTGGTTGTTGGTCAAGATTTGTGCCCCGATGAGTCCCAGCCAGTGCTCAAGAACCCCACTGCATACCGCGAATTGGTCGGTTCATTGCTGTACATCGCCAATGCAACACGCCCTGACATCAGCTACGCAATGTCTGTCCTCTCACAGTATCTCGAGCAACCACGGGAAATGCACTGGCGAGCGGCGTTGCGTGTGCTACACTACCTGAAGGGGACTGCGCAACACGGTATTTCGTACAAGAAGTTGACCGGAGGCAAGATCGTGCTGCACGCGTACTGTGACGCTAACTGGGGTGGCGACAGGGAGTCTCGACGATCCACATCTGGGCTATTGGTCATGCTCGGTGGTGGCGTCGTGGTATACAAGAGCAAGCGTCAGAATTCGGTAGCGTTGTCCTCCGCTGAGGCTGAGTACATGTCATTGGCGCTGACAACTCAAGAGGTCGTCTGGGTTCGCTACCTGCTCATGGAAATGGGTCTCATGAGCAACGCGGCTACGACGGTATACATGGACAACAAGTCGGCGATCAGCATCGCGACCAACCAAGGCTATACCCCGAGAGCGAAACACATCGACCTCCGAGCCCACTTCGTCCGTGACCATGTCGAGCAAGGCGACATTCAGCTCAAGCACGTCCCGTCAGCGCAGCAACTAGCTGATTTCCTTACGAAGGTGCTTCCTGCACCTCAACTTGTGCATCTACGTGAGCGCAGCGGGATCCGTGAGCGTGCAAGTTGAGGGGGAGTGTCACGAGATGCCAGTCTGCCACTACTAGCAGATCATCAGCTGGTAGCAGGTGATGGATAGTACACATTTGTGTAGCAGACACCAAAGGCAACTTGCATGTTGAAGTGTCGAAGCTTCGCGAAGGTGTGATCAGCTTTGCCAGGGTTCTAGATGCTAGTACTGTAGCTGTAGCTGAGGTAGCCTGGCAGTGAACGCTTTCAATGTAATCTCACTTTCCATTCGGCATCGCAAGAGAGAAGAGCACAACATCGTTATTATAAAAATGTCGAGATTCTATTCGTAATGATGGATAATGCTCAGGACTAGGGAAAAATTTTCAATATTAGCCGACCCCTGTTAATTCAGCTTCAGCGACTTGCTCGACTCGCGCAGAATCGTGTCATCTTGCGTAGAAATCTTGGAACACGCGGACTCGTCCTCCACAATCTCGAGCTCCGGGTACTTGCACGCAGCGACCTTCAGCTCGCAAGGGTTCGAGTACTTGATGCCGTCCGAGCCGCAGACCGGGTTCATGATATCAGGGCACGCGTCCGCGCACTTCTTGCTGGACTTTGGCTTGTCACCGTCAATCACGCCTTCGTCGGAGCTGTCGTCTTCCAAGTGGTCGATAGTGCTTCCGCTCGCATCGTAGTCTCCCTCATCGCCAGAGTCACGCGAAGCTCCAAACGAGCGGCCGTAGAGACGCTTGTACTCATCCAGCACGTTTTCCCGCGGACCCTTGCACTTAGCAGCCTCCATGGCGCACTTGTTGGGGTACGTCTTACCGTTCTCGTCGGTCACGGGCTGGTACACAGCGGGGCATGAGATGTTGGGGCAGTACGACTTGGACGCGCTTCCGTCCGTGGAGTCGCTCTCGTCATTGCCAGACTCGTCGCTGGCAGAGTCGTCCGTGTTGCTGTCTTCCTCGGCGTCACGCGAGGCGCCGAACGACTTGCCATTGATGCGCTTGTACTCCCACAGCAGATCCTCGTACTTTTCCCCGCCCTTGCACTTGGCCGCCTGCATGGAGCACTCGTTCGGGTACGTGGTGCCATCTTCGTCGGTGACCGGGTTGTAGACATCGGTGCACGCATCAGGACAGATTTTCTCGCCGCGCTCGGGAAGCCCGATGGTGGCGGCACTGGCGGAGGCGACGACGATGGCCGTGATGACGAGGCCAGTTGCGAACTTCATCTCTCTCTCTCTTTTCGAGAGTTTGTTTCTCTTGAGCAAATTCAAAAATGGTACTTTCCTTGCCGCGCACTTCGCGTCACGCACGTGGTCTCTCGTGATTAAAATCCCAGGGCCTGTTTCATTTGAGAATAACTGGAATAAGAATAGCGGGAGATATTCCTCCCGCTTAAATACGACAAAATACGATGATCCTATTGGCTCAGAAGTTATTCCCAGGAATAAGTTATTCTGACTTTGAAAGTCAGAATAAGTTATTCCTGGGGAATAGCTACATGGCCGGGGTTTCCTCTTCTTTCCGTCTAACTCCGCAATCCAGCCGTGCTGACGCTGCTGGGAGTGCGCCTAGCCTTCGTGGCGAGATGAGAAACCTCCGGTCTATACGAGGGCTCATTGCGGCAGGGTAGAGCATCTTCAGTGCTCCTCTAGAGCCCGCTAGGGCCCTCAGCATGGCGCGCTCGACTGCCGAGCACGCGACCAGTGCTGGTGGCATTGTTGGTGAGAGGGACTTTTGTGAATGGCGGCCGGCCAATCATGTGCTTCCCTCCATAACGCATATTCTTTTCCTCAGTTATTTTGGGGGCTTTATTCTCCACCTGTTTCGTTTGAATAGCGTAGAATAGCTATTCCGGCCCGGCGCTATTCTCAAATGAAACAGCCCCTTAGGGAAAGACAGCCCTCAGCCAGGGTTCGCCTTTTTAATTTTGTTGAGCATTGTCTGCTGATATATTGCATCTACATCTTTAAGGCAAATGCCCGGGCAGATGCTGCGGCTGCGAAGCAGGCGCAGGAGATGGCCAATAATAAGCAAAAATTTTAATAAAATTTTAATAAAAATAAAGGGTTTATTCCAAAATCTGTAACGGGGTTACACGAATGTTACCCGAAGGGTTGCGAAGTGTGGCACACACAGGCTTGTGTGGTGCACACTCTCTAACCTATTTCAGTAGGAGAATCAGTACATGGCTTCAGAGCCACAGATTATGCATATGATTGGGGTTCACTATGCTAGATAGTGAACCAGATACATTTACACCGAAGGCGGCTATGCCGCGATAAAGAGAAATACATTCAGTTTGAAGATTCACAGCTAAGAGTTAAGGGTTGACTCTTGGAGTCCGTAGGGAGTACGGACTCGTGCGTTCTGGTATTAGAACGGGCTATCTTTAGCCGTGACTCTGTGAGTCTGTTACGTCTTCCTCTGACGCTAAAGCTACGGCAGCCCCGCTGCACTTGGTAGCACTTGTAGTCAATCCGACACCTGAGTCTGGATAGACTGACCCTCTGTGGAGAATGGCGACGGTCGCGGCGCCGCAAGCGCCCGCTACGTCATCCGACGCGGGAACAAGACCCAAGCCGCTCATGTTGAGCGTGAAGACCTTCGAAGGCAAGGAAGGGAAAGCTTAATGCTTTGGACCCGTGAAGTCGAGATGGCTATGAGCTCAGCTCTACTCCGGACGGAGTCGCAGCTCGTGGCGCTAGCTATCTCGAAGCTTGGTGGGCGAGCGAGAGAGTGGGCGCTAACGTCAGGGACGTCGGTCGACACGGCCTTCCCGACGTGGGACCAGCTGAAGCAGCAACTGTCCCGGGTGTTCGCTCCGCCTAACGAGGCGTATCGCGTGCGCTCACGCTTCCTGGCTACCCGGCAAGGCAAGAAGGATTTGGTGGACTATGTCCAGGGGTTGAGAACTCTCATTGCGGGCATGTCTGCCGAGGCTCTGGCTGAGGTAGTCATCGTCACGGTGTTTATGGAAGGGCTTCGCACTGGCGTGGCCAGGACGGAAGTCTTCCGCACTCACCCAAGCTCTTTTGAAGAGGCTGTGAGCATCGCGTTGAACGCGGAGCACAACTTTAAGTCGTCAAGACTTGTGTGGAACGCTTCTCACACCGGTTCGTCGAACGGTCCGGAGCCTATGGACCTCAGCTACGCTGAAGACGAAGAAGCCGAGCTTCGGGCTGCTGAGCAGCGGCGCGGCATCCGCCGATGCTTCATCTGCGGTGACACGCGTCACTTGCGCGCCGGATGCCCGCTGCGCTTGCAGCGCCAGGCTTCGTCAAGCCGCTCTTCGGGTTCGAGCCAGGGCTCTGGTTCGTCTCGGGGAAACGAGAAAACCCAGTAGGCGCGGGGCGGCCTACTGGGGAGGAACTAAGTTCTATTGAACCTCGGCGAGGTGGAGGTCGACAGGACTTAGCCCCGAAGAGAGCTGTACTCTATAACACGGAACGTGTGTGCAAGCCGGGCTTGCTCGTTGTCCAGGCTTGGGTGAAGGGCTTCACAAAGCCATGGACGATTTTGATCGATTCGGGAGCGTCGGGTAATTACGCCCGGCGTTCCACGATGGACGGAAGTCAGCTTTATGCTGAGGCGCTGGTAGCGCGTGGGAGTGACATCGTCACTGTTCGTCTCGCGACGGGCACTCGTGTCACGGTGCCTAAAGTCCCTGTGGACTTGGGCGTGAAGTCTTTAGATTTTGATAGCGTGGAACGCTGTCTGGTCTTAGACCTCGATTCGAGATATGATCTCATCCTTGGTATGGCGTGGCTGGAACGCCATGAGCCTTGGATAGATTGGAGGTCGAAGACCCTTGGTGCTACGCACTTCTCTCCTGGCGGAGCATTGGCGAGTCATGAACCCACCTCTGCTAGGAAGCAGAAGCGCTTCTGGCGCGAGCACTGGACCGAGTCGGTCAATGTGCTGAACATCGGAGTTTCCGAGTTGGTGGACACTGCGTGCGTCGAGAACGAGCGTTCCGAGCGTGGCTCGTGGACGGCAGGTGGAGCGGCACGAATTCCGCTGAGCGGGTGTGCGCCTGAGGGCAACGCCCCGCTGTACACAAGTGAGGACAAGGTCGGCATGGAGCCGAGGAGCCATGGGCGAGGCCCGGCTGATGAAGGATGTGGAGCGGCACTAATTCCGCTGAGCGGGTGTGCGTCTGAGGGCGACGCCCTGCTGCGTGCCAGCGACGGCGCGGTCGGCACGATGCCGAGGGACAAGGGCTCTGCCCGGATGAAGATCGTGGAGTGGCACGTAATCCACTGAGTGGAGGCTGCGGGTCGTGCAGCCCTTCGCTGAGTGTCGATCAAGACACTGGTGCTCCTCTGGAGCTGAATGAGGTGGTGACACCTGGCGTCAAGAAGCACGCGAAATCACGGAGCTCTTCTGGGCGGACATTGTCCATGAAGAGGCGGCAGCGCCGCAAAGCGCTGGCGGCGCGACGCAAGGCGTCTGCGGTCTCACGAGTCGAGAAGGGTGTGCCGAGCGGTGAGGCTCTACACAAGAGCGAGCAGCTCTACACACTCGTGAATGGAGTGACGGGCGACGTCGACGGAGACGTCAATCTCACCGACTTGCCCTCACTATCTGCTCTCCTGGAGCTGGACGAGATGTCCTTGGCCGAGTTGGGCGACGCCTTGAAGGCTGGAGACTTGGCGGAGGTGGTGGTCATACGACCTGAAGAAGAGTTGAACTCGTCCTCGCTTCTGGATGAAGCTGTCCTGGAGGACACTAAGAAGGCGCTGAATGCGCGAAGCGGATCGGCGATCCTGAAGGATCCGTCGGATCCCTTGTATCACGTGGTGAGGGATTATCAAGACGTGGTCTCGAAGGAACCGCCCTCGGGGCTACCTCCGGATCGAGGTGTCCGGCATGAGATTGATCTCGTTCCGGGAACGAAGTACTGCGTGACGAGGCAGTGGCCTCTGCCGAAGGAGCAGTGTGACGTCATTGACGCGTTCTTCCGTGCGAAGCACGAGGCGGAGCATGGTGCGTGAGAGTAAGTCTCCTCACTCCACGCCGACGTTCTGTGTCAGAAAGCCGAATGGCAAGTGGCGTATTGTGCATGCTTTCAACAAGCTGAATGCCGCCACCATTCCGGCGCAGACGCCGATTCCTCGGAAGGACGTTCTTCAGAACAACATGGCAGGATGTACGATGTACAGTGCGCTCGACTTGGTCGATGGCTACTACCAATTGCTCATGAGAACGAGCGACATCCCTCTCACTGCGGTGAGTACTCCGAGCGGCATGCTCTGGGAGTGGTTGGTGATGCCCCAAGGGCTTTCGAACGCGCCAGCGACGTTCAATCGTCTTGTGGCGCAGCTCTTCCGGCCCCATCGGGCGTACGCGCAGACGTACTTCGATGACATCTTTGTCCACAGTCGTGCGGAGCACGGGAAGACTGATATGGAGAACCATGTCGAGCACCTGCGTGCTGTGCTCGAGTGCATGCGTCAAAACAAGTTGTATGCCAACATTGACAAATGCATCGTCGGAGCAGAAGAGATTCCCTTCTTAGGGTGCTTCATCGGGAAGCGTGGCCTGAAGGCCGACCCGGTCAAGGTCAAGGCCATTGTTGACTGGCCGGTTCCCCAGAACCAGAAGGATCTTCGCAAGTGGCTTGGCTTGGCCAATTACTTGCACAAGTACAGCGAGAATTACGCTGAGATGGCTCGGCCACTCTCCAATCTCCTGAAGAAGGACGCGGAGTGGTGTTGGAACACCGAGCATCAAGATGCGTTTGCGGCAATTAAGGATAGTCTCCTTCATGCGCCTATTCTGGCTTTGCCAGACCCCGCTCGTCCGTTTAGTGTCGTCTGTGACGCCTCGGACTTTGCCATCGGCTGTGCCCTGCTACAAGCAGACGCCGAGGGACGCGAGCGCGTGGTGGCGTTCGAATCTCGTCAGCTGAAGGCTGCTGAGAAGAACTATCCTGTCCATGACAAAGAGCTACTTGCGATGAAGTATGCGCTCGTCAAGTTCAGGGTTCACCTGTTGGGCTCTCAGCCGTTCGTGATTTACACGGATCACGCGTCGTTACGCACTGCGACTCAGTCGCCTCATCTCTCGCAAAGGATGGCCCGTTGGCTGTCCTTCTTCGCGGAGTACAACTTCGAGGTGAAGTACAAGCCTGGCAGGCAGAATGTCCTCGCGGACGCGCTGTCGCGCAGGCCGGATTATGAGCTGGCTCATGTAACGACCGTGACTTCGTCATTACCGGATCTGATCCGAACGGCTTATGCCAAGGATGACACTTGTGTCGCGTTGCTGAAGGCTCTCGGGAGCAAGGAGTTTCAAGACTCGGACATTGAATTGTCGGCGCGAGTGCGCGCGCGTTTGCATCGCTACACCCTCGATGGTGGCCTGCTGTTCTACAGCACTGGCTCTGAGGACACGCCACGCGTGGTCATTCCTCATGATGAGGACCTGAAGTATCGTATCCTCTATGAGGCCCACGACACGCCGGTGGCTGGCCATCTTGGCCGTGAGAAGACCTACAGCTCGGTGAGCACCCACTACTGGTGGCCGAAGATGTACAAGTGGACGAGCACTTATGTGCGCACGTGCGAGACGTGTCAACGAGTGAAGTCGTCACCACATGCTGCAGCCCCGCTGGCAAGCTTGCCTGTCCCTTCGGGCTGTTGGCAATCCATGAGTATGGACTTTGTGTTTGGCCTGCCGGCGGATGCGGCGGGCAACACTGGAGTCGTGGTCTTTGTAGACCGACTGAGCAAGATGGCTCACCTTGCGGCTGTGCCGGATACCATCGATGGTAAGGGTACAGCAACGCTGTTCTTGGATCGAGTGTTTCGACAACACGGACTCCCGGAGTCGATTGTCTCGGACCGAGACCCCGCTTCACGGGTAACTTCTGGAGCGCGGTCTTTGCGGTGCTTGGCACCAAGCTGGACATGTCCACGGCG
This sequence comes from Phytophthora melonis, assembly GCA_024211575.1. Taxonomy (NCBI): domain Eukaryota; phylum Oomycota; class Peronosporomycetes; order Peronosporales; family Peronosporaceae; genus Phytophthora; species Phytophthora melonis. The sequence goes on along the minus strand of JAMXKT010000037.1, from coordinate 1,849,488 downwards.
GATCACCCGCAGACCGATGGTCAGACGGAGCGAGTGAATCGCGTCGTCGAGGACGTGCTCCGCAGCATTTGCGCTGAGACGCCGAAGCGTTGGAGTGCTATGCTGCCACTCGTTGAGTTTGCGTTGAATAACGCCGTGCATGCCTCGACCGGCTACACGCCGTTCTACGTGAACAGCTTGTCTCATCCCCGCGTCCCGCTGACGCCGCCACGTGGTGGCCTCGGGCTTGGTGGGGGAGAGGAAGCCGATTTAGCTGATCGGCTAGCTGATGTCAGCCCGGCTACTGTTCGTAAACAGGTTGACACTTTCTTCTCGACGCGCTTGAGTGTCTTACGACACGTGCGTGACGCAATGGCTGAGAGCCAAGACAAGCAAAAGGAACATGCGGATGCTAAAGGCAGAGGCAATGTTGACAGTTATGAGGTCGGGGACCTGGTATTGCTAAACGCTAAGAACCTACCTACACATGCAGTGTCCGCTGTCTTCAAGACGAAGTTGCGCCCGCGCTTCATTGGACCTTTCAAGGTCGTGGCCAGGAAGGGCCTTGCGTACACGCTCAATCTTCCGAAGAAGATGCGGACGCACCCCGTCTTCTACGTGGGCTTGCTCAAGCCGTACCATGACCCGACGCAGGTGCAGATGGAGGCACCGAGGGCGACGAGGTCGCAGGCGCGGAGGTCGAGGACGCAGTCGCAGGCGTCACAGACGCGACCATCATCGCAGGCACTGCAGGCACAGGCGGAAGGCTCGGCATCGGCGGTGCCGCGAGCCCTGAGGGCAGAGTCGGAGTCGGAGGTGTCGCAGGCACAGGGGCCACCGGCGCAGGAGGCGCAGCGGGCGGGCCCTGCATGCGGGCCAGAAGGTCAATCTGACCCTGCAATGCAGCCTGCTGACGCCGAAGCTCGGAGAGCTCCTGGCTACGACGATCGTCGCGATTACCATAATACTGCACCCAGCTCTCCAAGTGTCGGAGCCGGTCCCAGACCTCGCGAGGCACTTGAACCCAGCTCAAGTCCCGAGCAAGCTCGTCGAGCTCCGTGGCAGTACGCGCGAGACGCGCATCGACATCCTGGACATGGTCCCGAAGGCGAGTCGTCTGTTGCTGAACCTCGAACAGCTCATCAAACGTCGCGAGGCGGCTTGGTGCGTCCTCCACCGGCGCTGCTCGATGAGCAAGGGAACCTTCACTACCATGTGGAGCGCCTGCTGGCGAAGCGGCGGTGCCGGGGTCAAAACCAGTATCTGGTAAAGTGGCGAGGGTACCCACACTCAGAGAACTCATGGGAGTTTGAGGTGCCCCTTCGCCAAGACTGCCCAGACGTCGTGGACGCTTTTGATCGGCTTGATCACCAGCGCCCCGTGGGCTCGAGGCCGGCATGCCGGCCGTCCCGCGCTTCCCGACAATAGGTTGGGGATCTGCTGGGTCAGCCACATTGCTCCGGGGTTGGCCCTGAGCCACAGCGCTCACGCCCTCACGGGCCGGAGCGACTGGAGGGCTCAAAGGAGCGAAGCGCGTCGCGCTAGAGTGAGTCTGCGGCTGAGCGTTGGCCGAGAGGCTACGCTTGGCTCGGACCTTCGCAAAGTCGAAGCGGAGTTTGCGTTCGATACGAACATCCACTTCGCTGAAGCTAGCTCGAAGAGCATCCAAGGAGCTAAGCTTCTTCTTCTTCTCAGCCCAGTTCTCGAACTGAGCCTCGTGTTCGGTCAGGCTTTCGCCCGGGCTGAGCACCACGGGATACGTCCGTATTGCGGGCACGGACAACCCCTTGCCTTGCAGGCGCAACCGCTCGCGGTACTCGGAGACAGTCGTAGACTGTGGAGTCAAGAGTCGCTGTCGTAGAGACGTTCTGAGAGCGATCTCCTCCGGAGTACGGGCCGCAGGCCCAATGACATGCTGAGCCAGCGTCGGTTGGAACGCCTGACGGCATGCCTCCGCGGGGTCACGAGGCCGGAAGCCGTACTCGGCGGTGCTGGGGTTCAGCAGGGGCCGCAACTCGGGGCGCTGGGAGCGCATGGAGGCCAGCTGCGCCGCAACCGGCTCGGATTGAGCATCGTCCAAAGGGTTGGAGATGACGGAGCCCAAGGGCACTTCCCCGCACGAGGCGGAGAGTACCGTGACTCAGTGAGCTCGCGCAGCTCGCGGAGCCCGGAAGAGCGTTCAGGGAACGGATTTGGAGTGCGCAGCGGTGGCCGCGGCTCCTCCCTCGACGGCGCAGTGCGCTCAGTAGAGAAATGGCTCGACGAGCGCGCAGGAGACGTTCGCGCGCGGCGCCCTGAGTCGCGGGAGCTCGACGAGCCAACTGTGGCCGACGTGCCACCTCCGCGTTGTGCCGGCGACGTGGGCGAAGCGTCGCGGCGGTTCGGGGAGCGTTGTGGGGACGCTGCTTCACCCTCATGGCTCGGAGAGCCGACATCGGACTCGCTGTAGTCCACCTCGCCCTCCTCCTCATCTCCGAAGAGATCTTTGAAGTCCATGGTCGGATGGGCTAGTGCTCGAGGGGAGCTGGGGCGTGCTCGCCGCGAGCGTTGCTTGAGGCGTTGCGCCGCGAAGTACTGGGAGACCGAGAGCCTGGGAGGCGCGGTCGGTGTGCGCACCTGCGCCGGGGGCTTGGGAGTTCGCAGGCACGAGGTGCCGAAGCGCGAGAGGAGCGAGGCTCCGAGGCGGACCTTGCGAGAGAGTTTCTGCGGTCGAAAGACCAAAGGCGTTATGACTTGAAGTCATGTAAGGGCGCGTTGCGCCGAGAAGTTCTCAGAGACGTCCACACGATGTGGATTGACTCGTTTGAGAAGGAGGCTTGACGGAACAAGACCCGGTCGTTGACCGTTAAGCGTGAACACCCGTGTCCACGGTTTGGTGGGGGAGGGTGTAACGGGGTTACACGAATGTTACCCGAAGGGTTGCGAAGTGTGGCACACACAGGCTTGTGTGGTGCACACTCTCTAACCTATTTCAGTAGGAGAATCAGTACATGGCTTCAGAGCCACAGATTATGCATATGATTGGGGTTCACTATGCTAGATAGTGAACCAGATACATTTACACCGAAGGCGGCTCTGCCGCGATAAAGAGAAATATGACACGAGGCGGTTTCAGAATTTGCCGACGACGTGCCGTCACTCCTACGACTTGGAGTTTGTATCGAATTGTGATTGGTGAATACCTTGGATGCGGCGCGGCTGTACCCGTGTGACACGGATGGCGACTGTGGGAGAAAAGTGATCCCAGGGGATGAATCCAGTACCTGACCGCAGATGGGCCCAACTGGCTGGAAGTGTGAATCCTGGGAGTGCACGCCCAAGATTTCAGAAGAACACTCAGTCCAGCCGCGGACTTTCCCTTACGATGAGTGCCTAAAGTCTGGCGGAAAGTGTCTTTGGAGAATGTATCCCAGAGTACACCTCATCTTGCTGTGGTCCAGAGTACTACAAAGGGCCAGAATACCCGGAAAACTCAACCCACTACCACCGTGAACATGCGCCGGAGGCCGCTACACCCGCTAAGTGTTTGGATTTGTGGAGATACCCAAGAGTCTGTGAAGAATGCGACTTGGCACCCAGAGTGCCACATGGAAACCCTGAGAATCACCCCCGATGAACAGGTGACCCAGGATTTCAAGAGTTGAACCCTGAGTGTGACCATGAATCCAGACTCCCCATATTGAATCCAAGTGTCTCCCAAACCAACACCCAAGAATCACCAAGGATCCAGAAGACTCCCCTGAGTTCCAGTGAATTTCAGAGACCGACCCAGAGTATCATGAATCTCTGAGTTTTCGAGTCAGTCCGGAATCGGTCTGCAATCAAAGTGATGCGTGACCTTGAAGATACGACTGCAGATCTGCTAACTGGATACTTTCGAGGAGTCGAGAGGGAACCAAGAACCATACAAACCCAAGTCCAAGGACCCACATTTGGCACTGTGGACGTCTTGCGACGATGGAGTCGCAAGCCGATCGCAAGTCTGGACCGCTGAACCCAAGGTATACTGAAGACAAGACATTTGATCCCAAGCATAGTGAAATGAAGATATTTGCCCGTAGAAGAATGCAGAAGAGAGAAAGAAGTAAGAGAGAGAAGTAGCTGATAAAAGACAAACAGAGTTCTTTTTACCCTGTACTGCGCAAGTGACTTCGGCCAAGCCTGCCGACGGAAATCCGGAGGACCCGAGACTACGACCGCGGGACGCTAAGGGCACATCAACGGCGAGGGACAGCCGTCTGTGTAGACTCCATCAAACTCAAGTCCAGTTAGGTGGGGACCAGCGACGGCCTCGTGCTTCCTGGAGTGATCCACCTATTTCATATCCTAGTTGGGTCACTTGCTGTGCTCGTGGTAGCCCATTTCATATTATTCCAGAGGGTATTCTGGGGTGCTAGGTAGTCGCCTCCAGGATTGTGTATTGACTGCTTGTGTGAAGGGAAAGGTAACTGATAGTGATTGTATTTTCCTCCTGTACGGGAGGTGGTGCGCGTTTGTGTGAGTCTCAGGGGAGCTAGGCCCCTGAATTTCAGACTCGAGTGAGCCTAGTGTGTGAGTGACCCACCGTCCAAGGGTCCAAAAGAATAAGTGACGGCTAGTTGTAGTGTTTGTATACTCTGTATTTGTTGGTTTTATCGAGCTACGAAGGCATTTGGGTAAGGTGTCTTCTGAGTTCCTCACCCCAGAGTTGACTGAAATCCTGAATCCTGAATTCGTGATATTCTGGATTTCGGGAGATCTGATTCTCTGGGTTTTGCCTCTAGTGTCGAGGTGCGTTCTGGATTAGACGTGCACCTCAGCGCTTCTTCGAGGCTACATTCAAGTTTGGTGAAGTGCCGTTCCGTCAAAGACAAACGAGCCGACAGGGATTACACAAGGTACCCACGCCAACCAAGGAGAGTGATCCTCAGGGTTTAAAGCTTCGCGGCTGCGAACCTCTGGATTTATTTCCTTGCTGTTGACTCTCAAGTCGGTTCTCTGGGTCTACACCCCGAGGACCTTCTTGGGCTGCGCTATACGAACCCCCCTGGGCGATAAAGGTTTCATCGGCCTCGCCTCAGCTGGTGCGCGTGCCCGGATTTGATTGTCGAGGATTTCACCGAACTCAAGAGTCGAAGAACTGCTGAGTGCCCGTCAACTTCAAGCGAACAAGATGGCTGGAGGACGAGGGGCGAAGAAGAGTGGACGCGGGGATGGAGGACGTGGTGAGGCGTCACGTCAGTCGCGTCGTGTTCAAGGTTTGGGGCCTGAGGAGCAGAAGGATCTGGATACCGTGGTCCGTGACGCTCGGAAGGCGAAGAAGGCTGCTCGCGAGAGCGAGGCAGCACAAGGTGGGGACGCTAAGGCGTCTGCCGATCAAGATCAGTCCGCTGCTGGACCTCCGACGCAGGATGAACAAGCTTCGTCCAGAGATCAAGGTTCATCGGAGGCGGTTTCTGGGTTGCAGACCCCTGGAGTCCCAGAGGAGCACACCCGCGAGGGTGGTGCTCCGGCGTCTGAGGGAGGCGCCAATGCGGCTGGAGCCCCCGGAGGTGATCGACTTAGTGTCATCTTCGGACGAGTCTGTGGTGGAAGTCAAGCCGGAGCCCGTGCGAGCGAAGGAGGAGGCGAAGACTCAGAGTTCCAAGGCGAACTCTGGGTTCGCACCACCCGAACCCAGGGTTTCTGCGTCGAGTTCACAGGTGGAACCCAGGACTGCTTCTGAGAACCAAGTCCGGGATGCTACTGTCTCCGCTCCAGACTCTGAGAACATGGTGTTGTACGTCCGACGTGAAGTTCGACGCTGGGAAGAGGTGAACCCTGGAAAGGTGACGCCCCGAGTGTCGTCTACGAGTGGCCGACTCCGAAACCGGATGCCAACTCGTACTTCGCGGCCGCGTATGCAACTGGAGACTACTTCAAGTGGCGGTTGTCTCTGGCGAACTCAGAGGAAGCCTGGATTTCTGAGTTTCACCTCGCCCGGTGGGGTGTCGGAACTGCCCAGGATCTCATGGCGACTACGGTTCCCCAGAGTATCATGACCGCACGCGAGTGCGTCGCCATTCTGCAGACTCTGTTCTTTGAAGCGGGTTTCGAGTTTGTCAGCCTGATTCCCGACTGGTCTTCGACGCGTGTATCCAGGATTCCGGAAAGCTTGGTACGCTCTGTCATGGAAGAAACTTAGAATTTCATCGCCGTGGAACTCGTCGAGTGGAGGCTGGTGATCGCTGGTGTACCTTTCAAGATGAACTCTGAGGAGCAACCGGTAACAAGTGTCCCGGAGCAAGCACCAAGACTGGACTACCACAAGGAAGATGGAGACGGTGATTTATTGATGACGGACTACGATGCGGATCTACTGGGACGACAGTTTGTCCTGAGATTCAGAGTCACGGGACTCAGGATTTCACGGAGCCCGCGAGGGTCAAGTGAAGGCGAGCCGCGGCGTAAGCGCACCCAGCACGGACCGCCGCGCCCGCAAGTCCTGTCGACGCCGTCAGCGTTGTCCACACCATCGCTGTCTTCTCTTCCAGCGTACAAGTCCTCGACCGGTGCTTCGCTTCAGAATTCCACTCCTGAATTCCACGTCCAATGGACGTGATCCTCTGGAGTCGGAAACCAAGGACGCCGCTCCAGACTCTGTGCCAAGCGTGATCGGTACCTCGCGAGCTTCAGATGAGAGTACGGCCTCAGGCGTGCAAACGTCCTATGGCAGCTCTTCGTCTTCGTCGATGCAGTCGCTGGGACAACGGGTCGGAGCTTTGGCGCTGGTAGCTCAGAGTGCAGGTGGCTTCACGGCTGCCGGAGATCTGGGGTTCCAGGTCACGCGCACGGTCATTCCTCCGCGTCTTGTGTCAGTCGACCAAGATGACGTTGAGATGGCGTCGTCCGTGCATTCTGATCCAGAGATTGCTCCCAAGAAGGCAACTCTCTCCAGAGTTCCAGCGACAGCGGCCGGGCCGAAACTCAGGGAACCATCCTGATTTCTGGATTTGGCGGTCCCAAGGATGTCAGAGCAGATGAGCGGAGTCAAAACCACGACTCTAGGAGTGAGGCACGCTCGCGACGCTCGATGAAATCCAGAGGATCAGCTGTGTCGAGCCGCTCGAGTGGATCCAGAGGTCTGGGGTCAGCTTCGTCCGGGTCCGCAAGGTCTGGGCCCGCCCAAATCGAGCTGAATGTCTTGCGACAGCAGCAGGAGTGGCAGGCCCGCATGGAGCAGGAGCAACGTGAGTTCCTCGCCAGAGAACGCCTTGATGCTCTGGAGCGCGAGAGACTCAGGGAACAACGTGACTTGGACGCGCGTCGCCAGATCCAGGAGCTCACCGATCGCCTGGTTCACGCGGAGATTGCCCGAGGAGAAGCTGAACGGCGTGCGCAAGAAGCAGAAGTCCGCCGAACTCAGGATTCCGCGAGGATCCAGAATGCGACTCAGGATTTCACTGAGAATGCACGCCTGGTACGCGAGCGCCTGGAGGCATCATTCGCTGAACGCTGGAAGAAGCGTGAAGCCGAAGCAGACGCTGAGCGTGCGCGCTGGGCCTCGGAAACGTACGAGAACTGGAAAGCACAAGTGGCGTCTCTGGAGCAGAAAGTTCAGGAAACCGAAGCCGCAAGGGAGCAGGAGCGTGAGTCTTCCCAGAATATCCAGCGCTTTCACGCCAGTCAAGTGCGCGACCTTCGAGCAACATTGGCCCAGGTTCAAGCGCGACGTGCAACCGCTGCCCCTGATTTGGCAACCAATGTGAGGTCGTCAGTGGCTCAAAACCCTGCAGTCGCAACCCGACCCCAGGAGTTCAGTGGCGTAATCAATGAGAACGCAAGTGTCGCAGGGCAGAGACGGGAGACAGCTGATTTGAAGAACACTTCCGAAGTCGCCGCCTCCCAGCTAAAGCGACTCTCGCGCAGCATTCCGCCGACACTTCCGGCAGGACGAAACATGTCAAGCGAGGACATGGCGCTACGGAGACCAAGGTGACGCAGGATATCAAGCAGGAGCCTGTGCCTCTGGAGAAGACTTCTGATTCCAGGAAGACGTCGGCCTCGAAGGCCTCGCAGGACTCTAGGACCGACTCCAAGCGCTCTACGTCCAAGAAGAACCAGCGAAAGAAGAAGAAGCGCCAAGATTTCAACCCGCCCTCAGACTCGGATCCGAGTTCTGACTCTAGCGATGACAGCTCGTCCTCTGAGAGTGATGACAGTTCGGATGAGAACTCTGGAGTTAACCTGGCGGCGACCTCTGCGGCTCAAGCTGGCACCACGCTTCTGACGTTCCGGCCGTACATCAACTCGAATACTCTGGGCGAGTTCGATACCAAGGCGTCACTCAGAGAACGTGTTCATTGGTGGGAGCGTTTCGCGAACATGGCTGCTCAAGGAGGTTGGCCCACGAAGATGCGAATTCAGGAGCTCAAGTTGAAACTCTCTGGAGCTGCGCGTGACTGGTTCAATCAGTTGCCCAAGCACACTCAACGTGACTGGAAGGAGTTAGCGTCTGCCTTCAGGAAGAAGTACTGCAAAGCGCGCTCGTCGTACTCAGAGCGTTACTTCACGATGGAGATGAGGAACTCAGAGAGCGCTCTGGATTTCTTCTATCGTCTGAATTCTGCCGCAGGTAAAGCGGACATTGACTTTCGCAAGTCATCGAAGCGCCTGGAGAAGCACATCCGGAGGTTCATCACGAAACTCAGGGATACGCGCCTCAAGACATCGCTGCAGGGCCAGAGATTCAGAAGCATCGCCGATCTGGAGTATGCTCTGGAGCAAGATGAAGAAGTCTGGAGTCGCAGTGACCAGGATGCGCCGCCACCCAGAGTTCGCGACTTCCGTGCCGACAACATTCCCCAGGGGCGTTTCAAACCGAAGCGTGCTGGACGCGCGTATGTGACTAGGGGCGATGTCTCTGACTCTGAGTCGGAAGAAGACCCTGAGACTCACGCTCGTTTTCAGGAAATCCCGGATGAACCCAGAGTGTCAACCCGAGCTTCAAGCGCGAACTCAGGGTCAACTCGAGAAATCTCTGGAGAAGACACTACCATGACCAACACTGGCGGTTCGACGAGCATGAAGGATACGGAATGGACTCAGACGCTGACGAATGAGGTGTATCGTGTGATGGATAACATGGGATGGCGTCCACCGAGTGCCCAACCAGGATCAAACATGAACTCTGGATTTCGCTCGCCTCGCCGCGAGAATCCGAATTGGGACAAGCTCTGTGAGAAATGCGGCAAGTGGGGACACCCAGAAGAGAACTGCTGGAAGGACATGAAGTGCGACCGCTGTCTCGAAACGGGTCACCCGACACACATGTGCCGTGCACAGCCATGCGAAAATTGTGGCAAGTTGCATCTCGGAAAACCCTGTGAAGACTGGAAGACGCTGGAAGCTGTGAAGAGACTCGCCCGCCAAGGTGCACTGAAGGACATGCCGAGCCAAATTCTGGATAAACTTCTGGATGGCGAAGCAAATTCTGGGAGGCCGTCAAACCAATAAGCCCGCTGGGTGGGGACCCAGTACGCGCCGGGCTGAGGAAGGCCCCAGAGTTATGTGTTCTAGTGTATGTAGGCCCGGAGCTGAGAACAAGAACCCAAGATAACCAACAATGCATGACTACTTTGATTCAGGATTTCACGACTTCCCTGAATTTCAACGTCCTGAGCAAGTGAACCCTGGAGAAGTGAACTCTGGAGAAATTACGGAGTACAAGCTGAACCTTGGGGAACGCTATGGATGGTGGGAAAACAACGATCCTGATCCGAAGAAACGTGATGTGGTGATGGTGCATGGTGCCGTGAACGATTGTCGGACGAAAGTCCTCCTGGATACCGGTGCGACTGTGAATATTGTGAGTTTCGACTTAGCGCGTAAGCTCGGACTCAGACTTAAGTCGCACAAACAAACCAAGGTGTCTGGGATGGGAGGCGTTCCGACGTACATCGGCGCCAGCGCCCAGGTGAAGATCACTCTCGGCCCGAGAGTGGTGTATCTCCTGGATGTCTGGGTGGCTAACATCGGCGAAGGAATCGAAGTACTTCTGGGTATGAGTTTCATGTTTGCAGCTGGAGTGCGGATCAGCATTCGGGAAGGTCTCGTGACGCTCCCGGATGAAGAATCGATCATGATGTGTGGTTGGAATCCAGAGGATCGTCTGGGTGTCGACATGCCTGTGGAAACTACAGGAAGCTGGTACCTGGGCCCTGGGGAATCCAAGGTGGTGAAGATTTCGTACGGAGCGACGAACCCACAGCGTGAGGTTGTGTGGGCAGGACGCGGTGACCGCTGGGTAACGCACCTGATCTACGCGTCGAGGTCTTGGCCAGTCGCTGTGAAGGTGGTCAACATCTCCGACAAGGATGTCTGGATTCACAACCGGACTCCGGTCGCCCGAATTGTGGAATACGGTTTCTTCCCGCGGGCTGGGCGCTTTGTACGCCCCGGTTCCTTTGCGTATCGTGAGTGGCAGACTCTCATTCTGGAAAGCGTCCAATTGCGCGAGGGACGACTGCGTGCAGAGCGCTTAGCTGCGCTGGAGCCATCGTGCGTGGAGACCCCAGAGTATCAGTGGCCTAAGAAGATTCTGTCGCGACCTGCGAAGGGACCCGACATGGCACTGCTGGCTTCGATTCTCAGAAGACCAGAGGCTCGTCGTGTGCGGTTCGCTGAAGATGCATCAACTCAAACCGATGAGGTACCTCCTGAGGATTCCCCTGAATTCCGAGAAGTTGCTGTCGACACGAGCGACCTGGGTGAGGTTCTCAGGGACACTATGATTACTGCGACCTCGCAAGCTGATGAAACTCCAGAGCGCACGAGTCCCGAAGGGGATACGGCCGCTGAAACTCTGAGTTTACAAGTCGAAGTTGACAGTGATTCTCAGGATCAGCGAAGTGACGGCAGTGAATCTCTGGATTTCGAAGTGAATGATGATGATTCTCAGGGTGCGGTTGAAGATTACTGGGATATCTCAACCTCAGGGATGCCTGGGACTCCGCTGGAGAAGCTCAAGCAAGAGTACGAACGTTGCATGAGGATTTCCACGGAGGATCTCGACTATGAGCCTGCGGTTTACATGCGTGAAGGTAGCGAGTTGCTCTCACAGCTGCGTGACCAGTTGGTGATGCTCCCTGAGATACAGGACCTGACGCCTAAGTGTAAGGTCGAAGAAGCTGACGTTGGGGTCCCTGGGAAAACGACCCTGAGATGGACAACCAAGTGAGACGAATTCTGGAGTATCATCGGAAGATTTTCTTGGGAGATGGTAATGCTGCACCTCCGCCTGCCCGTGGAGTGGTCTGTGACTTAGATGTAGGCGACGCCAAGCCAGTTGCCCAGCGTCCAAGGTCTATTGCACCACATCTGTGGACCAAGGTGTATGAACTTCTGAAGAAGCTCCTGGAGAACGGGTTGATTGAGACTTCTACATCACCCTGGGCGTCTCCGATTGTCATCGTCCTGAAGAAGAACGGCGTCGACATCCGCATGTGCATTGATTATCGTGTGGTGAATGGCTTCATCAAGCTCTCGCACTACCCGTTGCCGCTCATTGACGACCTTCTGATCGGATTTGAGTCGGCAATGTGGTTCATGAGCTTGGACATGGCGAGCGGTTTCTGGGCCATCAGGATGACTGAGAGAGCCAAGTTGATCTCTGCGTTTGTCTGCCCCTACGGACACTACCAGTGGGTCAGAATGCCCTTCGGTCTCAAGAATGCGCCGCTGATCTACCAGGCAGTCCTCAATAATTGCCTGTGGGGATTCTTGCGACTCTCCCCTGAGGAAGAAGCTGAGGTGGACCAAGATGTCTTGGATTTTCTGGGGCTAAACCCTGAGGAACCCAGGATTTCAGGGGACGCTGAGCCTCGGCTCTCAGTGTTGACAGACGAGATGACAGTTTTCCAGCGTAACATCCCGGCACCCTCTCAGATGGGCCCTGTTCTGGGACGAAGCTCGTACATTGACGACATCGCTCACGGTGCACCGACCTGGGATCAGCTGTGTCAAGACCTGAACGCGCTGCTTTTCCGTCTGCGTTACTGGAATATCTCTGTGAGTCTCCCCAAGAGCGAATTCGGAAAGTTGTCGATCCCGTACCTCTCGCACGAGATCAGTGCCGAGGGCATCAGGGCGACTCCAAAGATCGCGAAGGGCGTCCAGGACTTGCCGTTCCCGACAACGCTGAAGGGTGTTCAGAGTTTCATGGGAAGTCTGAATTACTACAACAAGTTTATTGAGGACCTCCCTGTAATTGCGGCTGTTTTGTACGAACTAACTGAGGAGCAAGTGAAACTCAGGAGAGACTTGTCCAGAGCTCAGGAAGCCTTTGAGATTCTGAAGCGCAAGATCGTCTCGACTCCGCTGCTGCGGCATCCTGACCGCTCCAGGCCTTTTTGTGATTATTCCCCACGCGAACCCGTGGGCGGCATCTGCGGTATTGGGCCAGGAGTATGACGGAATTGTGCATCCAGTGCGCTTCACAGGACGAGTTCTGAATGACGCAGAGCTGAGGTACCACATTGCTGAGAAGGAGGTGGTCGCGATCCTGAGAGTCCTGGAAGTGTTTCGCACTCTGGTTGAAGGCAGTCCTAAGATCGTCGTTTACACGAGATACTCTGTATTGAAGTGGTTGCTGACGTCCCAGTCGGCAGACGGCCGGACTGTCAAGTGGGGCTTGAAGTTGTCGCACTGGAACTTGGAGATACGCAGAGTTCAACGCGATGAAGACGGACTGGCTGCGATCCTGGGTGCTGGTATCACTCCCAGGGAACACTTGGATGAGGTCGCTGAGAATTTGATCCCAGCCAAGGGGCGTGTCAAACCGCCGGTGCCTATCAGTATGGAGATGCTAGAGGCAGACTACGAAGGTTGCATTCTGAGTTTCGACGGCGCTGCCAAGACTTCCACAAGACAAGGGAGCTGTGGATGCATCCTGTGGCATGTCCCTGGATGGGAGATCCTGGATGCCCAGGGTTTCATTCTGGAGGATGTGACTGTCAATGACGCAGAGTACCATGGACTTCTGAAGGGACTCAACCTAGCGATCGAACGTGGAATTCAGGATATCGTCGTGGTGGGAGACTCTAGGATTGCCATTCAGCAGGCCCAGGGTCTCATCAACTGCAATCAGCCCAACCTCCAGAGGAAATTGGCTGAGTACGAGGTGCTGAAGACGAAGTTCAAGTCAGTCCGCTTAGTGCATGTCAAACGAGAGTTCAACCAGGCCGCAGACTACTTGACATCGAAGACTCTGGCGCTTGGTGAATCCTGGAAAGTCGAAGACGCTGACGAGAGAATGCATCTGCAATTGGTGTCCAAGATTCATGAGAAGTTGGTGAAACCGAAGGTGTTGTTAAACGTTGGAACTCAGAAGAGCGGTTCCCGGAGGGATGATACTCTGAGTTTCCCTGGACCAGAGTGCGCGCCATTGACCGTGGCAGCCAAGGTTTTCGCTGTCATGACCCGAGCGCAAACTCAGGAGGCAGAGGACCAAGGCGAACCCATGGGTCCCCTGGAATACCAGGCCGAACGCTGGAGACGGATCAAGGTGCACCAAGACAAGGATGACCACCTGCTGCAACTCAAAGACTTTCTGAAGGGCGACGTGAGCAAGATGTCACACGCCCAGGCGAGGAAGCTTGCGAAGGTGGCCGATGACTTTGTGCTGGATTCCAGAGAAGTCCTGTACCGCCTGAGTCGTTCTACACGGGATCGTCCCAGAGACATGGTCGATGAACTCAGGCTTGTGGTTCCAAAGGCACTACAGCCGGACATCCTGCACTACGCCCATGAAGATTTTCAGGGTGGCCACCAGGGGATCACCAGGACATATGAAAGATTGCGCTCTGAGTTCTACTGGCATGGGATGTACGCGGACGTCGAGGTTTTCGTCAAGGAGTGCGTGGATTGTGCTAGCGGCAAGGGGCGTCCTCAGAATGCGGGACCGTCCCCTGGGAACATCGAACCCAGAAGGCCGTTTGAAGTTGTATCCATGGATTTCGTAACGCATCTGCCCAAGTCTGACCGTGGGAACACCTTCCTGTTACTCTTTCAGGACTCGTTCTCAGGGTTCGTCATGTGCAAACCCATGAGCTCAACGACAGCCCAAGATGTCGCTGAAGTGTACGAGGAGCAGGTTTTCAGGAGGTTTGGAGCGAGCTCAATGCTGCGACACGATCAAGACCCAAGGTTCATGAGCGAGGTGTTCACACGCTTCCGTGAGCTCCTGGGAAGCAAGCAGCGAGCCACTCTGGCCTATCGCCCCAGGCGAACGGACAGCAAGAGCGATCGGTGCAGACCGTGGTGCGCAGCATTCGCGCATACATCGCTGAAGCGGACCAGAGTGACTGGGACGACCATGCTGAGCGCTTGATGTTCGCCCTGAATACCTCCTTCGACGCTACGCGTTTGGATACCCCTTCTTCTTAGTGCACGGTTGGGATGCACACGGCACTGTGTCCGCCATGCTGGGACCCAGACCATCAAGTGTCCAGGAACGCACGGCGTATGAGTGGCGCAGGAAACTGCAACGCGACTACAGCTATGCACAAGCCTGCGCGGAAGATCTTCAGAAGAAGGCCAAGCGAGCGCGCTCTGCCGAGCAGACCCAGAAGTGGAAGGAGCTCTCGGAACGACTGAAGTCAGGGTTCGCTGCTGGGGATGCTGTCTGGTTGTACATACCCAAAGTGCAGCCTGGGTTGAGCCGTAAACTGGCTCATATGTGGCATGGCCCCTTCAGAATTCAGGAAATCCATGATAATTTCCGCGTGAAACTCAGGGTCGAGAACTCTGGATATCGTGTGAATCCCTGGGTACATGTGAGCCGTTTGAAACCCAGAGCGCTGTTCCCAAAACGGCCCACCGTGGAGATCGACGTGAATGAAGATGATGACTTCGACGCGGCTCTGCTACCTGAGGATAGCTGGGAACCTGACGCAGCAAACGACGAGTATGAAGTCGAGCGAATTCTGGATTTGCGGTGGACTAAGCGAACTCGGACATCAAGGCGAATCCGTGAATATCTTGTGAAGTGGAAGGGCTATGATGAGACCGAGTGGCTGCCCGTGTCGAAGCTCAATTGCGGCGCCTTACTCTATGAATTCAATCAAGGCGCGAGAGCGCGAGCCCGTTTCCAGGCTATGCAAGCCGGAGATGATCACCCAGGAGTTTAGCACTCAGGGAGTGACATTGACCCAGAGTTACATGTGGAATTCAGGGGAAACCCTGAGTAACACGGTGGAACTCTGGGGAAGATCGACGGAATGTATGAAGATTGGAGATGGAAATGTGAACGTGAATTGATATGATTATGGAGAAGGTAACAGTGCTGAGGCTTCGGCGTGGCGCTGTGTGGTGAGCTTTTCGAAGGACATGGAATTAGTGAAGTGAAGTGGAATAACAACTCAGAAGGCAGTGAAACTCTGGTGAAAGAAGAAGACAGTGAGGTGAAAAACCCTGGGTATTCTTAGGAGTTACGCTACGACATATGAAAAGATTAAGCGGATCCCAGGGTTCGACGAAGGCGCACGTATTGAGGAGTGGGTTAGCGACAACGGGTTGCGCTTGCGGACGGCAGGGGACCTGAGGTTGAGCTGGACGTTGCTGGGGACGTACTGGAGCCACTCTTCGTCGTTCGCGGTGTTCCACTGCACGCGAGCTGGCTCGCGCATGTCCAGTGACGCAAGCTGGATGTCGAGGTCGTTGCACTCTGGGCCTCCGAGAGTTTCAACTCTGGGATCCTCCCAGATCCAGGGGCAGCACTTGTCAGGGACCTTCCAGAGACCAGGCTCATGCAGTAGCGAAGGGATGAATCCAGGGGTATCACGCGAACGTTCCATGAGTGTCTTGAATGCCCTGCGTAGCGCGTTCCGACGCGCTTTGCGCTGAGACTCCATGGATGTCCCTCTTGGACTCGGTCGGAATAGGCACCCAGTGTCCTCGCTCCCAAATGGCCTGCGCATGCTTGTGCATGGCATCCACGATGTCGTCAACCAACTTGAGCGCCTTCGCTGCCAGCATGTCCCGCTCGTGGAAGTAAAACACCCGCACGCGGCCCTGAAGCATGGTCTTCCAGGGCTTCGAGTCCAGGATCTCTTGGTAAGCCTTGCGATCCCAGCGTTCATGAGCAATGTCGTACGAGTACTTGTGAATCTCGTACTCTGGGAACCCAGGAGTCTGGCACGACGCGCTCTTGGTCACACTCGGATACTGCACCAGAACGCCAAAGATTCGCCAAGAGGTCTCATCGTCTTCAGGGACTTCGGCCTTCACGAGCTCCTCCGCAGCGAGCTCTGAGTACGACTTGCGCGCAAGTGCCGAGGGTTTCTTGGGGCGCGAATGGGCCTTGGTCTCCTGAGCAGCCTTGGAACCCTGAGTGCGGGAGATGGTTTTCTGGGGCCCCTTGAGGCGCTGTTTCTTCGTCTTGGGACCGGAATCCTGGGACTGCTCGCTGGACTCGGAACGCGGACGCTTGGCGGGAGGCTTACACTCCAGAGACTCGTCGGTTTCGTCGCCGTCGACCTCCTCGACCTCGTCATCATCCTCTTCCAGAATCTCAGGGGCGAGGTACTCCACTTCTTCCTCCGAGCTGCTGGAAGGGCTTTCTCCTGGGCTTTGGGCCGGAGGCTGGTAGTCTGGGTCGTTCTCGAGGTCGTCGACTGTGGAGTCAGCATCCTCGTCAGGGTACACCACGTGATCATCGAGGTTGCCCCAGGGTGCCGGGACTTCTTTACGCCGAAGACGCCGTTCCAGACGCTCGTCGGCCATCTCGTAATAGGCCTCTGGGACGTACTTGGCCCAGGGAGTCTTGTCCAGCCGACGCCAATACATCATGCTGACCAGCATCTTGATCAGCTGGGGCTGCCTGAAGTGACCGTGAGCAGCACGATCGCTGCCAATCCACTCCATCGCAGTGTCGTACTTGAGCCCCGCGAGAATGGCCTGACGCACATCCGGACGGATCTCCTTCCAGACGACACCCCAGGGAGCATCGAACGTGCAGCCTCCTTGGAAACCACGGTCTTGTCGCCGGCACGACGCACAGAGTCGCGGCCAGGCTGATGATCCTTGGGGCGACGTTGAACCTTGTGCGCCTTGGAGTCCGTAGCTCGCGCTTGAGTCTCTGGAGCGCCAGAGGGCCGCGATGTTTTGGAACCTTGATTTTCTTGGAGCCTTGTCCCTTCTTGGAACTCTGGGTGTTCTTGGAACTCTGGGAACCGCCGCGAGGCTTGCTGCCAGGACCCGTGAGATCCAGGATTTCAGGTCGACCCGAAGATCCCGACCCCGCAGATGGAGGCATACGCTTGCTTTTCTCTGGGTATGCGGTCACCACAGCCTTGCGCTTGTCCATCGCAGTGACGCTCACAACCGTGTCCCAGGACTCGGGAGGCTTGGTCTCCTTGATACAGTGACTGAACAAGTCGTGAAGACGCTCCCAATTTCCCGTGAAATCTGTGTGTTCTTGCAGGAAGTCAGAGAACTTCCAGGGATCCACTGTGGCCGACGCCAGACGCGACTTCAGGATCTGCACTTGAGTCTCAGAGTCAGCCAGGCGCGCCTTGAGCTGCGCCTTCTCGGCCTCCAGAGAATCAATCTCATCCTGGTACCGTGCCTTCTGCTCCTGGAGCGCGACCTTCTGCTCGTCTCCCGCGGCTTCCACCTTGCCCAGAGCCTCCTTCAGTTCCGAGAACCAGAAGTCACGTGCAAATTTCCAGGTGCGCTTCAGCTCCGCGTGTCTGCGCCGTATGTCGGCCAGTTCCTCGACAGCAGCAGAATTTTGCTTGGACTCCGCCAGAGATCGCATGTGTCGATAAGCCCCGAGAACGCGACGCAGGTAGCCGGTTGTCTTGAACACGCGCTCTGCGAACCGGGTGCTGTTGAAGTGACACAGCAGCGAAGCCACTTCGCGCCGGATGCCGATGGAATTCAGAGTGTTGTCCAGATCGTACGCCGCGAGAGGTGAACCGCGGGGACGCAAAACGTCAATCCCAGCGCTTGAACCACAGATTTCTTTCAACACCTTAAGGTCGTCGTCGGAGAGCTCCTCAAAACCTACCAGGGTGGTCACACCGCCGTAGCCCTCTGTGGCGAACGCACCCGAGCGAACGTCGCTGGTGACCCCAGGAACTCCCACGAGATACGCGTTGGTCTTGAGATCCGGCGGACCCGGAAGCTGCCAGTGCGGCGGGCGCTCAGGGATCATGAACTCTGGAAGTTCAATCTCATTTTCCTTCAGCATGCCCGCGCAGATGAGCCCCTGAATGTCCGTCACCGTCGCGTGGCGGGGCGTCTTGAACTCAGGGGCGGTCACTGTAGCCGAGCTTGAAGATGTTTTCTCCACGGCTGGGGCCTTGGATGCCGAGTTCCCATCCCCAGCACCTGAGGTTGCTGCGTCAGCTGAGGCACCGCCATCAGCCTCGCGCATGTCCGTGCTGGGGCCTTGTCCTCTGAGTCGGCGAAGGAAACTTGTTTGCCTTTCCCCTTGGAGGCGCCCGTCGAAGCGTCGCTGCTGTCGCCCACTTGCGCGTTGTCGCCGCCCGCTGGCGCGTTGCCATCACTCGCCGGGGCCTTGCCTGCGGAGGTGTCGCCCGCGCGCCACTCCGCCGGAGGAGGCGTGCTGCCCGGAGGCGCTGTCGGCGTCGTGCCTTGAGCCGGCGTCGCCGCCTGCTCGCTGCCGGAAGGTGCGCTCTCTGCCATGTTGACGAGCTGTGAAATTGAGATATGACCTCGAATCGCCCGAGAGAACCTTGAAGATTGGCCCCGACCAACCGTTGGGGAGACAGGGGGCCGTCGAAGTGAGTGAAATCCTGGGAGTCGACAGAGTGCAACGGCCGTGTCGATTTCAACGTTGCCTCGGAGTCGGTGTTTGTGTGGCCTGGCCATGGTTCACCAGTTCGGAGCAATTTCCTCTTTGATGGACCCGGACCAGGAGGGGCGGTTGACACGAGGCGGTTTCAGAATTTGCCGACGACGTGCCGTCACTCCTACGACTTGGAGTTTGTATCGAATTGTGATTGGTGAATACCTTGGATGCGGCGCGGCTGTACCCGTGTGACACGGATGGCGACTGTGGGAGAAAAGTGATCCCAGGGGATGAATCCAGTACCTGACCGCAGATGGGCCCAACTGGCTGGAAGTGTGAATCCTGGGAGTGCACGCCCAAGATTTCAGAAGAACACTCAGTCCAGCCGCGGACTTTCCCTTACGATGAGTGCCTAAAGTCTGGCGGAAAGTGTCTTTGGAGAATGTATCCCAGAGTACACCTCATCTTGCTGTGGTCCAGAGTACTACAAAGGGCCAGAATACCCGGAAAACTCAACCCACTACCACCGTGAACATGCGCCGGAGGCCGCTACACCCGCTAAGTGTTTGGATTTGTGGAGATACCCAAGAGTCTGTGAAGAATGCGACTTGGCACCCAGAGTGCCACATGGAAACCCTGAGAATCACCCCCGATGAACAGGTGACCCAGGATTTCAAGAGTTGAACCCTGAGTGTGACCATGAATCCAGACTCCCCATATTGAATCCAAGTGTCTCCCAAACCAACACCCAAGAATCACCAAGGATCCAGAAGACTCCTGAGTTCCAGTGAATTTCAGAGACCGACCCAGAGTATCATGAATCTCTGAGTTTTCGAGTCAGTCCGGAATCGGTCTGCAATCAAAGTGATGCGTGACCTTGAAGATACGACTGCAGATCTGCTAACTGGATACTTTCGAGGAGTCGAGAGGGAACCAAGAACCATACAAACCCAAGTCCAAGGACCCACATTTGGCACTGTGGACGTCTTGCGACGATGGAGTCGCAAGCCGATCGCAAGTCTGGACCGCTGAACCCAAGGTATACTGAAGACAAGACATTTGATCCCAAGCATAGTGAAATGAAGATATTTGCCCGTAGAAGAATGCAGAAGAGAGAAAGAAGTAAGAGAGAGAAGTAGCTGATAAAAGACAAACAGAGTTCTTTTACCCTGTACTGCGCAAGTGACTTCGGCCAAGCCTGCCGACGGAAATCCGGAGGACCCGAGACTACGACCGCGGGACGCTAAGGGCACATCAACGGCGAGGGACAGCCGTCTGTGTAGACTCCATCAAACTCAAGTCCAGTTAGGTGGGGACCAGCGACGGCCTCGTGCTTCCTGGAGTGATCCACCTATTTCATATCCTAGTTGGGTCACTTGCTGTGCTCGTGGTAGCCCATTTCATATTATTCCAGAGGGTATTCTGGGGTGCTAGGTAGTCGCCTCCAGGATTGTGTATTGACTGCTTGTGTGAAGGGAAAGGTAACTGATAGTGATTGTATTTTCCTCCTGTACGGGAGGTGGTGCGCGTTTGTGTGAGTCTCAGGGGAGCTAGGCCCCTGAATTTCAGACTCGAGTGAGCCTAGTGTGTGAGTGACCCACCGTCCAAGGGTCCAAAAGAATAAGTGACGGCTAGTTGTAGTGTTTGTATACTCTGTATTTGTTGGTTTTATCGAGCTACGAAGGCATTTGGGTAAGGTGTCTTCTGAGTTCCTCACCCCAGAGTTGACTGAAATCCTGAATCCTGAATTCGTGATATTCTGGATTTCGGGAGATCTGATTCTCTGGGTTTTGCCTCTAGTGTCGAGGTGCGTTCTGGATTAGACGTGCACCTCAGCGCTTCTTCGAGGCTACATTCAAGTTTGGTGAAGTGCCGTTCCGTCAAAGACAAACGAGCCGACAGGGATTACACAAGGTACCCACGCCAACCAAGGAGAGTGATCCTCAGGGTTTAAAGCTTCGCGGCTGCGAACCTCTGGATTTATTTCCTTGCTGTTGACTCTCAAGTCGGTTCTCTGGGTCTACACCCTGAGGACCTTCTTGGGCTGCGCTATACGAACCCCCCTGGGCGATAAAGGTTTCATCGGCCTCGCCTCAAATACATTCAGTTTGAAGATTCACAGCTAAGAGTTAAGGGTTGACTCTTGGAGTCCGTAGGGAGTACGGACTCGTGCGTTCTGGTATTAGAACGGGCTATCTTTAGCCGTGACTCTGTGAGTCTGTTACGTCTTCCTCTGACGCTAAAGCTACGGCAGCCCCGCTGCAAAATCCTTCTATCCCAGCCTTCGCGGAGCCCTAGCTGGTATGAACTCGCTTGAAATTGTAGATATGAATTCGTAGTATTCAGTATGAGTAGTTGGTTAATCTTAAAAGTGAATCTACTGTATTGGTAGTGTTGCCGCCCAGAACAACTCGCAATTCCTCTATTAAAACACAACTGCCCCAAATGCCTGTCTACTGTCGCAACACCTTCCTCCTCCTAGATAGAAAGCTAAGAAGGGTCTGGCGGCGCTGCAGATAGTTATACCGGTACTGTCTAAATGAACACAACTGCCTCTAGCTATTCCGGGGGAGCACATTACGTAGAAGAAACATCGATCAACTCCCACTTCACTTCGCCACTATCCTGAACATCGTGACTCGCATGGACCATTTTCATGGGTCATGTAACTGATTGATCGTAACACCACCGATTGTGGTGTGTTTGACGCCAAGTTGAGGGTACCCAGCCACTGGCCGTCGCACAAATTGTATAGCAAACACTAGCGTTTGCAAACTGTTTATTAGCTAGTGTGTTGTATAAAATAGCGAACATAGGGTTAGACGGTTTTTAACTAAGTGTTGTCATACATGTATCCCAAGAAATACATTAAGGTTGAAAAATATTTTAACTAAAAAGAGTTTAAGCTCTTTTCACTTGCCGTAAGCTGACTTGTACGCGAAGTTCTTCTTTGCACCAACCATGATCACCCAAAACTGTACTTCTCCGGTCCGGAAAAGAATTAACAGTTAGGTTTTTTCTAATAAAACCTCGCTTTATTTTATTGGATAAAAATAATAGTGACTACGATGTACGTCCAGCGCTAATATGAAGGTGTCGACACAACAAAAGGAGCCAGCCACTATCGGCACAACAAAGCAAGCCAGCAACACCATAATGGGGCGTGCCAAGGGCACCGTCGAAATCCCTGAGGAAACGCGACAAGCCATCACGCTGTTTCTCGCTGAGCGGTCTGTGGGAGGCCGCTTGAAGCATGGGGCAGTGTCGGCGGCGGCATCCAGATTTGGTTGCTGCCGCCAGCAGGCCACCAAGATTTTCAAGCAAAAGCTGTTGAGCCTGCCAAAGCCTCGACGAGGGCGTCCGCCTGCAAGTGCGTCGTCGGTGGTCATCTCCCAGCGAGTGGCCTGCATTGCGGCCACTCCCCACCGACGGCGGCAGACTTTGCGAGCCTTGGCATACGCCACGAACATCCCCAAGACTACCCTGCTGCGCTACATCAGCAAGAAGCTGGTACGCGTCACTGTTCGCGTCAAGCCGACGCTGTCGGAAGACCACAAGCAGAAGCGCTTGGCGTACGCACTGGCGCACGTCGAGCGGCCTATTGGTAACAGTATTAATACGAGGAAGTGATACGCATAATGATATTACTAATAATAATCGGTTTCCCCAATTTGATATAATATGTAGGTGCAAGATTGTATCGACTGCATCATATTAACGAGAAGTGGTTCAATATGTACAAGGCCACAAACACGTTCTACTTGACAGCTAACGAGACAGCGCCCTACACTTCGTCGCCTAACAAGCGCTACATAGGTAAGGTTATGTTTTTAGCAGCCGTAGCGCGGCCGCGCTATGACGGTCATCGAAAGTGCCAATTTGATGGCAAGATCGGCATCTGGCCGATCGTGGAAGAGTCGGTGGCGCTTCGAACATCCGTCAACCGTCCCAAGGGTACTATTATTACGAAGTGCGTAAATATGACCCGCTCCGTTTACGTGAGGATGCTCAAGACCAAGGTTCTCCCCGCTATTCGGACGAAGTGGCCAGGTATTTTATTCTGCTCTGTCGACTTACTATATTATTACTAATATTAATTCGTGATTATTACTAATATGATTAACCCTTTTGCGATGGTTCTGTGTAAAACATGGCCAACTAGCATGTTTTACAAAATCGACCTAATCAGAGTTTAGAATGATAATTTTAGCCAGTAAGGGTCGGGGCGGTAACCGTACTAAAACATGGCTAAGCAGCATGTTTTATATTAGGTACGAATAAAATCGAGTCTTATGTCCGATTTTGATTTGCGGGTCTCGGCGTAAAATCATGCATCTAGTCATGTTTTACGGTTTTGTATCGGGAGGCTCCCATACAAATTCCAAGTATCAAAATCATCGAAAAAGGGTTAATAGGTGGCAAGCGTCGAGCAATATTTACCCAGCAGGATAAGGCGGGCCCTCACGTCCTCGAGAAAGACGAGGAGATTGCCGCCGCTGGCAAAGAGGACGGCTGGGACATCAGGATGAAGTGTTGGCCAGCGCGTTTGCCCGATATGAACGTTTTAGATTTGGTTTCTTTCCATTCGATTCAGTCGCTACAGTTCCAAGAGGAAACGCACACAATCGACCAGCTTATCGCAGCGGTAGCGCGAGCCTACGGCGCTACAACGTCCGACACGCTTGACCACTGTTTCCTGATCCTTCAAAACGTCATGGAAACAGTGATCAAGCACCACGGACACAACGACTACAAGCTCTCGCACTACAAACAGCGGCGTGAATTCTCGTCAAGTGCATCTCCGACAGCGCTGACATGTGAACCAGCTGCGGTAGAAAGTGGGATTCACCATCTTTTGTGTGGTGCACTTCAGTTTCTCTAATTCATAGTACATCATCTGATAAATCATAGTTCTAATATTGAGGCTTGTTCTATTGGCTGAAATCAATGAGATTCGAACACTGATTTGTCGCATATCAATCTAACCAGCAAAAACCCTCGTGGTTCAGATTGCTAAAACAACCGAAAGGGAGGGCTATTTTAACGAAACTGTGGGGTTGTATAGAACAACTGTTTAAAGTACTTTACAATGATTATTTTAGTTTTACGTAATTCCACCAAGCAACGACACAGCGAAAAAAAACTTAGAGGGGTCTATTGCGAGCGTGGTAGTTACATACTGCGTCGTGTTAAGCGCTCGTGAAAAATATACCTGGAAAGCCCGCACTTAGAGCTTTCGAATCCAGGTTTCGCAGCATCAATACAGTCATTACTTTTTCAGATATGCATTGGTATGTGAACTGTTAATTCTTTTCCGGACCGGAGAAGTACATAACACTAGGTTACTCTGGCTACGTCCTGGTGTGTACATGGAATATAGGTTCGACAAACTCTATTGTAGTATTTCGTTGACGTAGTAGGTATTAACCCCTTCTAGCCTGTTTTGGGGTACAGTTTATCCCAGAAATCCTTGAAACCAGTGTAGAATTGGTAGTCCTTATCGCGAACCAGTGTAGAATTGGTAGTCCTTATCGCGCATCAACTGTTCTGGTTTCAGAATCTTGCGCTTCTGTCTGATTTCAGCGACTTGTAATACTTTAGCGGCGTCGCCCTCTCATCAAGTAACCTCTTAAATCCCGCTTCGGTGGTGGTCATGTGATATGGGTTTTGGGTTGGAAAACGAACTGAGCCTTGAGTAGTTGCAGAAAAAATGAAGACTGAGCTGTATGAAGTGCCAGGAATCGGCAAAAGCAAACAGGCGCGAGCCGCTACTGCTAGCGCGACTGGCGCCAAGAAAATGAAACCTATGAAACCAATAGAATCTTAAACTACTGCGAAGTCTTGCGTGGCAGAAGCTGGTCGGATCGAAACTCCCTGCGACAGTGGGTAGGAATTTCCTCTGAACTTCGAGTCGAGTGTAACCTTGTCTCTCACAATCCCTCCTTTAGACGAGCAGTGGTCCGAGTTGCGGGCAACCGATCGAGATACTCTCGAATGAGCTGCTTAACTTGGCCGAGATTGGAAAGCGGCTCCCATGACGAAGTGACAGCGGTGTTGACCCACTTGGCCCTGTATTGTTGCACACCCTTGCGCTTGCGATGCCCCGTAATTGATTTTCCCCAGTCGAGCCGTCTGCTACAAGTACGGCGGGAACACGTTGTTGGCGACTTGGATGGGGGTCATGATGGTGGCGCCGCAGTAAGGATACATGGAATTTAGGATAGAGCCGTCGACCTTCAGGCAACGCGATGCGATAGCGGTCGATGCCGGTAACTGCCTCGACTCGGTATGGCTACTTCGACTCGGGCGACGGCGCGCGGTACCGCGACCTGGCGGAGGAGATGAAGGGATCCGACCCGCCGCCACCCGCGCCGCTCTCCACTTCTTCGTCGATCGAAAATACTAGATCAGCTACGGCATCGTCTTCCCGGGCAGCGAATTTCTTTTTGCCAGCCGATCCAGTGTGAGCGAGGTCGAGATTTTTCGTGTCGAGCAGGACTTTATCGCCGACGGCAAAGCTTGTTGTTGGATGATTTTGATCGTAGTACCGATGCCACGATCGTTGGGACTCTGCCATGGCGTCCTGTGCAGCGATCAATATCTCCTGCTGGTTGTCAACGAAGCGTGTAGTCGGCGGAAATTCCTCCGTGGTGGGGCTTAGCACTAAATCGCTCACTGAGCGCGGTAAATAGCCGAGGTCAGCGACGAACGGGGCGAGACCAGTAGTAGAATGCTCACGGGAATTGTAGGCTAATTCGCCCAGGGGCAGATACACCTCCCAATCAGTCTGGAGTGGCTCGAGGAAGTGCCGGAGGTATTCGACGATAAACTTGTTGGTCGCTTCGGACTGACTATCCGTAGAGGGCCGGAACGCGGTGCTCAGGTGTAGCTCAGATCCCTGAAGCTTCATGATGCCTTCCCAGAGTTTCGACGTAAACTTGGCGTCGCGATCGCTAACAATTGAGCGAGGCAGACCATGTAGGCGCTGATAGGACGCGCAGAAAAGCTGTGCCGTGGCGATGGCGGAGGCTCGAGTTGACGTAGGCAGAAAATGTGCCCGTTTCGTTAATCGGTCGACAATGACCATGATAGCGTCGTGCCCGGAAGATGTCTGCGGTAAATTCACCATGAAATCCATGCTGATGTATTGCCAGCGAGCGGAGGGAATGTCGAGCGGGCGAAGCAGACTAGAAGACTTGCCGCGGGGATTCTTCGATCGTTGACAAGACTCGGAACTCGCAACGTACTTGCGGACACTCTTGACCAGGTTAGGCCAGTAGTACTTCGATGCCATAAAAATGTGCGTCTTGTGATAACTTGGGTGGCCGCGCGCTGCGACGTCGTGCTCCTCAAACAGTAATTTGTTGCGCAGCGCGGTGTCGGGGGATACACAGTCGACGTGGAGCCTTAGCAAATGGTTGAAAGTAGACCAGACCATTGTCGACGGCAAAATGACGCAGTTCAGATGAAATTTCGGGTTGAGATTCGCTCAAACGCGTCGAAATCGGCCCGAGAAACAACTCACTGGGTCCGCGCCGGCGACACTCATCGAGGATACTAGGCTGAGTTGGCCGTCGCATAGCGAAAAGTGAATTCGGTTCCGCAGCCAGCTATGGTGTGATCAGCGACTCCAAGAGCGCAGAAAAACTGATAGCACGCGCTGTACCATCGTTCCAGACCGGCTTGCGGGAGATCATGTCGGCGCCGACATTGGTACTACCCTCGATCCATTTAACCATTGGCTGGAACAAGGCGAGCTAAGCGTTGCGAACACGTTTGCTGCTGGAGGATAGTGGCGGTGGTGTGATGAATTATGATTTTTCAGGAAATTTTTAATAATAATTTCGAAATTATTATTCCCGAATTTTCCCCCGTGTTGATGTAGAACGACCGGTCAATCAAATACACCTTCCACATCCGCATCGCATGGAGTGCTGCAAGGAGCTCCTTCTCTCGAGTCGGGTAGATCAGTTCCGCCGGAGTCAGCTTACGTCCACCGTACGCTATGATGCGCTCACCTCCCTGCTCGTCGCGCTGGAACAAATATCCACCGACCGCAAAGTCTGAAGCGTCCATACTCACATGGAAAGGTAGCAAAAAATCGGGGTGAGCCAGGATTGGTGGGGCTGCCAGTTGCGACTTGAACTCGAGAAAAGCTTGCATGTGAACGTCTTCAAAAGTAACGATGTCGTTCTTGGCTCGACCTTTTGTCAACGCTGTCAGCGGGGCCACCAGCGAAGCGAAATGGCGGCAAAACCGCAAGACGTGCCCAGGAACGATTGAAGCTGGTGTTTAGCGCGAGGCACCGGCCACTCCTTGATGACGTCGCTCTTCGCTGGGTCCATTCGAACACCGTCTCGCCCGATGAAGTCACCAAGGCACGGGATTTTCATGGCGCAGAACGTGCACTTAGCAGAAAGTTTGATGTAGAGGTTCTGATCGACACAGCGCTGGAAAACCTGCTCGAGCGCCACTAAGTGACTCCGACGGGGTGAAGACGAAAATATCATCAAAGTAAGTCTGGAAAAATGACCTCTGATCGCTGAAGATGGATTGCACCAACCGATGGAAGCATGGCAGGCTGCTGGATACCCCCATGGGTGTGACCCAGTATTCCTAGAGGCCGTCCGGCGGTGAGAATGCCGTGTAGGGAATTGATTCCTCTCGGAGTCATACTTGATAGAAACCCCAAAGCAGGTCCATCGCGGAAAACAGTTTGCCCGTTGCCATCGCCCGGTAGATATCTTCCTTGCGAGGGATGGGATTGGCAGGAACCAGCACGTTTGCGTTCAGCCCGCGGAAGTCGTGTACGATACGCCACTCTCCAGAGCTTTGCTTCACACAGAAAGTAGGCAAGCAGTAGGGCGATGCGGACCTTCAAATGATCTTGGCAGCTAACATCTCCTGTGTCCACAGACAGAGCTTCCTTCTGCGCGGCGGAGAGGGGAAACTGCTTCCGGTGGACACGCTCATCATCTGTCAACTCGATACTTGCCTCCATGAGACCCTCGCGGACCGGCGGAACGGAGGGCAATTCCTCACGAAATAATCTCGATCGGAACTTGCAAAGCAGAGGATAGGCTGGTGACGACTTCAATGACTCCCCGGTTAGCGCTTCTTTCGATGGTGAGCCGTCTGTGTTGACGAACAGACAAAACTCGTTGTCTGTAGCACGAAGTAGCCGCTTGAGCTGCTTGGTTAAGACGACACGGGTGGATCCTTGGGCGGAGAGATAGTCATGGTAGCTGTAGTAGTGCAACAGCTCGGCACGGGATACTGATGTAGTTTTAGCAGGACCGCGAGTACGTCGAGAACCAGCACGCCTCGCGGCTTGCGCATTAATACACTGGCAGAATAAAATCGCGTTGCTGCCGCGACGTAGCGCAATCGTCCGTGCCACCAGTTGATAGCCGGATTGACTGTTGTGATAAGGCCCAGTGGATTTCTCCACCGAACCCAATGACCAGCTGACCCGTATCAATCAAGCGGACTTCAAGTACGTCATGGCTGAGATGGATCCAGACCACCAACTGTTGGTCACGAGACGTGCGACGGAGGTGACGGAACCCGAGGACTGGGCGAAGCTTCGCTCAGACCACGGCTCTGAGAGATACCTGTCTGGGACCCGAGATGTCTGGCATGATACATCCCAAGTCCGAGCTGAGTCTGGAAAGCTGAAAGAAGTTGCGCGAAGTCCGAGCTGAGCCTCGAGCGTGATGACCCGAATCCCGCTCAAGCTGAGGAGCTAAGCGGAGTCTGGTGGAGTTGGCGTCTGACGTTTCCAGTGGTTATGGAGCTGATTGCCCAAGGTGTCGAGCCGAGTCGTGTTGCAGGCGTCTGAGCGAGACCGTGCTGAAGGCGACTCAATTATCGCCATGCTCATGGAGTTGTCGAGCTGAGCGGAGTGGCATGGAGTCCGAGCCCAGCCTTGGATGTGACGTCGAGAGGCATTGCCTGAGTCGAGAAGCCGAGCAGAGTGCCATGGACCTGAGCGGAGTGGCATGGACCTGAGCGGAGTTGTCGAAGGCCAGTTGAAGTGCCGGGTGAAGAGTCGCTGGACTTAAGTTCAGACAGTGATACTGACTTCGAAGTCAGTGGTACTGGCCAGTACACTCATCCGGTGAAGCAGCCGTAATCAAGCCTACATTGGGGGCGCCCGCTCAAGATCGCAGACACTTCAAGCGGATCTCAACGGCCAGCAGCGACTCCAAGACGTCGCCGCCAGCATGGAGCCACCGCATTGGTTGAGACCAAAGATTTCAGGCGGATCTTCAAGGTCGCCCGGTAAGCATACAACCGACACTCTTTGCGCAGCCAGTCAGAGTGTACCCAGAGGGATATCGCGCCCCCACTTAGTGAGTCCTAGTTTGTGCATGTGTTAAATTTAAACAGAGTTCGTTTTGCCCCGAAGGACGCAAGTGGTGGAGGTCTTTGGCCAGAAGGTGTCTTGGCGATCATCCACACAAATTCAACTTAACATATCAACGTTGTCAGCGTGCCTCGGTGCGACGGCAGTACGGTTATTTCATATTAAGGTTAGGGTGTATCTTAGGGTGTATTTCATATTTTCGGGTGGAAGGTGATCCATCTAAGGTTTAGGCAGGATAATTGTATTGTGTGCTTGGGGACATTGGCGTGCCCCGGCGCATTGTGTGATTATTAGTATCGGTTCATTGTGGACCTGGTGCGCGGGAAGTCCTAGGGTGTGTGTGAGTGCCTTGGATTCGGACTAGGCTCAAACCGAGCCAACTAACTCCAACCAACCGGGTCGTAGCTTGACTCGTAGAGAAGAAAGGAGAAGCTGGTACGAGCCTCGCCCAGGCTCAGACAAATAAAAGGCGAACTCGGCCCGTACCCAGGCCGACCGGGAAAGAAGGGGTGTTGTGGTTCTAAGCCGGAACCAAAGAGAGGAAGCAGAGGCTATTGTGTGTGGTGTTGTGTTCATTAAGAAAAACCCGGGGCATTTCGGGCTGTGGACACGTGCGGACTGGGATTCGCCAAGTGGGGAGCGAGTTTCGTCTGGGAACACCTCCGGTGACCTTCAACATCGACAGCAGCTGGTGTGGCCGACGCAAGTCTGGGCCCACAGCGTAGCCGTGATCAAAAGAACCGCCAAGGGGATCGCAGAGTGGGGAACACACGCCTCGCCCGACCCAAGTCGGCGCTAAGCCAAGAGTCCAAGCGGCAAAGCCCAGCGAAGTGGAGTGGGAGTGTTCGCTCAGTGGAAGGAGCTGAGCGGAACTCTTGCAGCGCTAAGCAGGGCTGAGCCAAGTGGTGCAAGGGCTGAGCGAAGACCAAGGTCGAGCGGTCTAGCAACCCGAGCAAAGAGCGCGGGCGCTTCGTCACACTGTAGCGAGACACGGCATGCTGAGAAGTACGTCCTTATTCTCGGGCACCTCCATCACGAGAGCACGAGTAACAAACGACGTAAATCCAGGAATGGTGCATGCAAACTTCACGACCTTCCGAGGGATGACGAGTTCCTTGCCGCCACCTACGGTGATCGAGACAGGTGTAGGGTAGTCCTTGACAACCAGGTCCAGCTTTTCCACAAGCCGTGGCGCGATCGTATTGAAGGAGGCACCAGAATCAATAAATGTAGAGACAGCCTGCGACTTAATAGTGGGACTGCTAAAAAAAACATAGAGTCCACGCTTCGGCCGGCTGTAACTTGGATTATCGCGACTGTAAAGAAATAGACCCGCGGGGTTTCCAACTGCAGACTAACTCGATGCAGGGGTAGCTGGGCTCACCGGCAGTGTATGGTCAGCACTGTCGGGGCCTTGCTCAGCGGGGCGCTAGCCCGCTGAGCTAACTACGTTTTTGCTCCCCAGCGTCCCTGCGATTGGGACAGGCTGGTGCAATGTGGTCCGGCTCGCCGCACCGATGGCACCCAATTGGGGGCTTCACGGCGGTGGGGGTCGCGGGAGCTGCTGGCGGCTTGCTGTGCTTCTTATTACTTCGGGTCACAGCAGGCGGCTTGACTTCAAGAGTGCGCACAACACGAGCATATTCGAAGTGCTGAGCATGCGTAATCGCCTCCTGCAAAGACGTTGAGATATTCTGCGAGATGAGGCAGCTCGTGTCCGATTGTAAGTTTTGCTGATAGAACCATCGCTTCACAATATCAGGCAACTCGATCGTAGTCTGTGAGAGCAACAGCATGAACTATGACGTGTAGTCCGATTAAATCGTTGAGAATCGCAGGTTGTAGAGCTTCGTCAGCAGCTTGTAGTCGAAGTCACTATCGCGTAATCGAAGTCGGATCTGCTGCTTGAACAACGTCCACCCGCGCGGTGAGTCACCAAGCGTGTTTTTAAACTTTCGGTACCACGACATGGCCTCCGTACCCAGAAATAGGACAACCATATCGACGAACCGTGAGTCGGGCGAGTCACCCTCGGTAGCGTATGCGCTAAAGTGTTCCTCGATGTGGAACAACCCCAACTCGAGGTCTTCAGAGGCCTTGCCGTGAAACTTAGGTCGGTCCGCTTTCTGCTTCTGCGTCAACGCACGCGCCTGGCTATCAAAAATTTCGCGCTGGAACTGCGATTGTTGCTGCATGAAAGCCATGAAATGTTGCTGCTGAGCCTACATGGCTTGCTGCTGTTGTGCTTGCAGTGCCTGCTGCTACACCATGAACATCTGCATCATCTAGGTGGTGAAGACAGACTCAGAGAGGTGGAATCTTGAGCGGGGGATGCCGTACTGGAGCGATTGGCGGCAGCCGGGACCTCAGACGGCCCCGGAGTTGCTGCAGGACCACTGCTACCAGCATGGTCTTGGGATCCCGGCATTGTAGCGTCGTAAGTGTCTATCATGATGGACTCGTCGTCCAGGCGCGACTGCTGGCGTGGGCGTAGGTTCGGAGATACGTCTTGGACGGGACGAGGGGTTTTCATCCAGGTAAGAGCGATCTGGCGACAGCACTTAGCATAGGTGGCGTCCGGACTTGGAAATCGAAAGAGGAGACAGCAGGCCAGGACTTGAAGACTTGGTTTCGTACCGGAGAGTCACCTCAGGTATAATTTCAAAATTCTTATGGGTTTTACTGTAAAACAAACTGAGCCTTAAATAGTTGCTGGAAAAATAAAGACTGAGCTGCATGTAGTGCCAGGAATCGGCAAAAGCGAAAAGGCGCGAGCCGCTACAGCTAGAGCGACTGGTGCCAAGAAAATGAAACCTATGAAACCAATAGAATCTTAAACTACTGCGAAGCCTTGCGTGGCAGAAGCTGGTCGGATCGAAACTCCCTGCGACAGTGGGCAGGAACTTCCTCCGAACTTCGAGTCGAGTGTAGCCTTGTCCCTCACATCATGAGCTGCGATAGAGTGTGTTCCACGTCAATATGTGCTGAAGCCTTGGCGATAGCCTTCAACTCGCCGTCACTCATGGTGGCCAGTTTAGCCAGCCATGCTTTAGCTTCCGGGCTCAGGTTCATTCGCTCATCGTCGTCCACGTGTGCGCTCAAGTCGTCGTTGCCATCGGTGGCAGTCTCTCGTGCTCTCAGAAACCTCGAGCCTTTGTCATTGCTCGGGACGCCAGCTTAGTGCTCATGTCCTGGCGAGCTGAGATGCACGAAAGGAGGGAAGCTGCGGCAACTGAGTGCAGCAGGACATCGGTCGCCCGCATGGATCCACAAAGGGAGGAGGAAAGAAGCCCAGCGCAAGTTTCAGATTGAGTCAGGGACCCTGACTCAGGGCCGTTCTTAAGTTCCCGGTCCCTGTTGAAGCGACGAAGCCCTGTGAAGGTGCTTGGGTTGCGAGTACGCGGAACGATGTATATTCACGAATGAAGCTTCCTGTTGATCGCTTCTCATCTGTCCAGCCTGCATACTGACATCGTGTCACCCGGTCGTCATAGCAATCTACCCTCAATGGATACATTCATCCACTGTACGTGCAGGTACTTCGACGCCTTTGCAACTTGACCTCTGCTGATGCTCCAACACGCCTCCTTCAAGTTGTATGGCGGCATCTCGAAGCATCGGTGTCAGGTTGAATTGAGCGCACAGCTTTTCGAACTGCGGCCTTGGGAGCGCCTTCGTGAGTGTATCTGCTGGCATTTCGGTGGTCGGGCAGTGTTGAAGCTTGACGTCACCAGCTTTCCACGAGTCTTGGAGGCTGTGATATTTGACATCGATTGTCTTCTGGCAACTGGACGTCTTGCCGTTTTGCACTCGTTGTATCACTGGCATGTTGTCGATGTGGATCGTCACTGTAGGTGGACGTTCACTACCAATGATCTCGGCGAGCAGACTTTTGCTCCAGAGTGCTTCTTCGACGACGGCGTCTGCGGCTTCTAGTTCCGCGGCAGTGCTCGACTTGGTGACGAGTGACTGCTTCTTGCTTCCCCAATGCACCGGTGACGCGAAGACCTTCACTAGCGTGCCCGAGATGCTCTTCCTGTCCACCGGATCATTCGCCCAGTCGGCATCGGAGTACGCCTCGATAGCACTTTGATCAGGTTTGAACACCAGCGTCCTCTCTGCTGTACCTCGTAGGTATTGGAGGATGCGGATCACTTTTGTCCAGTGCTGTTGCCGGGGGTCGGAGCACATTTGGGCTGCCTGGTTCACTGCAAACGCGATATCCGGCCTCGTCATGCGACTGATGTATAGCAGGACGCCCACTGCCTCACGATAAGGTGTCTGCTTCATCAGCCGAAGCTCGGCCGCCGTTGCTGCTGCAGCTGCCTTCTCGAAACGTGTGCCAGCGGCTATTGGCAAGTGTGAGGGCACGCAACCGTCAAGTTTAAAACGGTGAAGAGTTTCCTGTATCAAGGCATGTTGACCAAGATGCACACTGCCGTCGCTCTGCTGTGTCACTTCCATTCCGAGGAACTTGCTCGGTGATCCGAGGTCTTTCACGCTGTATCGGGCCTCGAGGGCCTTCATCACGCGAGTCATTTCCGCCTCGTCCTCGTATGCTATGAGAATATCATCCACATAGAGGACTAGGATGCACAACGAATTGCCGTGCTTGCTCACATAGACACAGGAATCGGCGCGCGTTGGAGAGAGCTCGATGGACTTCAGGAACGTGTCGATCTCCCGATGCCACTCCGCACCCGCTTGCCGTAGACCGTATAGCGCCTTGTTGAGCTTCCACACCCAAGTTTCTTTTCCTGGACGTTCAAATCCTTTCACCTGCTTGAGGTAGACCGTGTCGTTTAGCTTCGCTTTCACGTAGGCGCTTGGTACGTCCGCTTGGCGCATTTTCAGACCTCGAGCTGCAACAATCGCGAACACTATGCGTATTGCTGTTAGTGAGGCGACTGGAGCATACACTTCAACCTCTCTCAGGAATCGCTGAAGATCTCCGCGTGCGCAGATCCGGGCTTTGTATATCAGCTCCATGTCGATCCCTTGCTTTAACCGAAGTTGAACCGTGTTGTCGAGTGCTGTCTCTCCTTCCGGAAGAGGCATCAGTGTGCCAGTGTTGTTAGCCTCCAGCGCTTCCATCTCACGCACAATTGCCTTCCGCCAGTACGGCCACTCCTTGCTGCGCTTTGCTTCTGGGACGTTGTATGGTTCTCGCACTGCTTCGGAGACAGCAACCAAACCTGTACCAAATCGGCGCGATGAAATCCGCTCAGATCGCCTCCTCGTCTCGAGAACACCGTTGATTTCTGCGACTGCATCAGTGTCGAGGTGGTCAGTTCGCACGCTCTCAGGTGGTGAGGACGCATTTGCAGGTGCATCTACTCCTGCCTTCACGTGATTTCTTGTACGCGCTGTTGTAGGGTCGGACTCAGGCGCTCGGGGAAGAAACTTAAAGTCCCGTGTACGCCATACTCGAGGGGTTGGGTGCCTCGAGTAGGCAAATATACCGCTGCGATCGGGCTGATCTCCAATGTAAGACGCGATTATCCCCCTTGGTGTAAAACGCAGAGCCTTCCGCCGCTCCTTAGCAGGCACATGGACGACCACAGGATCTCCAAAAGCTTGCACTGAAGTGACGACTGGCTTGCTGCCAAAGATGTGCTCGTGCGGCGTGACTCGACTTGATCGTACGCTAGCAACTCGGTTGTGTACGAAGACCGCATGCCTGATGGCGTACTCCCACAACGAATGAGGTAGACCACTGTCAATGAGCATCGTCGTCGCCATATCGCAGATGGTTCTGTTCGCTCTTTCCGCAACGCCGTTTTCAAATGGAGAGTCAGCGTTAGTTGACAAAATCTCTATCCCCCGATCAGTGCACGTCTTCCGAAACTTGGTGTCGATGAATTCTCCACCGCCATCGGAACGCAACAACTTCAGCTCCTTGTCATCAACCTGATGCTGGCGCTCGAGTGTGTTGAAGAACACTGCAATCCTGTCTGCCGCATCGCTCTTTCGCCGAAGGACGTAGCACCAATGATAGTTTCTCCAGCTAACCAACATCATGTACTTGTTGCCATGTATCGACTTGTCAAAGGGTCCACACAAATCTGTGTGACAGACTGTATCAGGGTCCGTGCTGCCGTTCGTCCTGTGCTGCTTCACGGGCAGCCGTGTCATCTTGCCCTGGAGACACGCAGCGCACTGCTTTGATGAGTTACCCGTGATGATCAGGCCTTGAACCGTACCGACCCGTGCCATGCGCTTGATAGTTCGCTTGCTTACGTGGCCCAGGCGCCGATGCCAGTTCTCCAGCGTGTCGCCCACTGTGACCGACAGGTATGAGGATGCTCCCGTGGCATGCTGATCCTTGATCACAGGAAACACTCCATGCTCCTCTCTTGCCGTTAGCACGACCTTGCCAGAACTGCGCTCGCGCACAGTGCATATGCCGTTGGAGATGTGAACAGACATGCCCTCCGCATCTAATTGGCTGGCCGAAATCAAGGTCCTCGGGGCGTCGGGCACGTAGTACACTCCATGGAGCCGAAGCGACCCCTGGCTTGAGGTACCATCCGCATGGCACACTTTCGTCGGAACAACGAGCGATCCAGCTAAGTTCGTGCGCATCTTGGAACCATTTGCCACAGTAACCTCCAATACCGTTGCTTGATGCACATCGCTCATCTCGTGCAGGCGTCAAATGGTGCGATGCACCCGAGTCCACTAGTGATTGAGTAGCTTCCGCCTCGTTGCTTGTGCTTGAGAGTGAATGTACCCCTCCTGTGGTATCGTCCTCGATAGTTGCGCCCACGGCCACAACCGCTTGGCCTTTAGTCGGTTGGCGTGTGGCAGCTGTGGCTGCGGCGCTGGCAAGTCACGCAGAGGGCTCGCCTTCTGCTTCGCCCTTGGCTTCTGCCTGGTGTTGATTTCCTTCGTATCGCTCGGGATGGCGGCGATGGTACTTGGCGTCATGACCGCGGCTGTTCCGTCCGAGCTCCTTGCAAATACTGCACGTGTAGTTCGCAAAGCGGTCTTCTGTGCTGCGCACTGCGCGACCAATGTTGCGACGTCCGCCACGCTGCTTGCGCTCGATCACCTTCGGGTTGTTGTCCGCCGAATCAGCTGCCAAGCTGGCGCTCGCGGGTGTGATTTTCTGCCGCTTCGGCACCCAGTCTCTTGACAACCCCGGTGCTCCTCTGCGCTTACTGTTCACCCGATAAGTGTCGATGGCACCGTCAGAATCGGAGAGTTTGATGAGGTGCTCGATAGCAAGTTCCAGCTCTCGCCTGGGGTCAGAGGCTTCCACATCGATGGCGTGCTCCAGCGATTCTTGCTTTGCTGGGTAGGCCCTCTCACAGAAGGTTTGTAGAATGATACGAGCGTTGTGCGGTGCCTTGGCACCGTCTTGCAGGAGACTGGCCATGCGCTTGAGGCGGTTGGCGAATTGCTCGTAGGTCTCCACCCCTTTCTTGCTGACGTTGCAAATCTCAGTCATCACCTGCTTGTCGGTCCTCTTCGTGCGAAATCGCCTGACCATTGCCTCGCCCGCCTCCTCAAACATCATATCAATGAGGCGGGGGCGAACCTCATCGTACCAGTCCTCGGCCATGCCTCCACGGTAGTTGCCGAGTATGGATACCTTGACCCTGTCTGGCCACTCACACGACCCGGTGTACATGTAGGCGTCGTTCACCTGCCGTGAAAACTTACGCCACCAGCGGCCCGCTCCGGCGTCTATGCCATCCACCTTCTCGCCACTGAACGTGTTCATTACAATGTTTTTGCACGAGACGCGTAGATGTTGGTGGTGTTTGGCTTTGGCTCGGTGCTTGGAAACGGGTTCTAGGGCGTCGCTGTCAGTACTGCGAGGTGCATCGGGTGCATCAGGCATTTCAGAGTCGTTGTCGTCTTCACTGGAGCTGCTACTTGGTGATGAAGGGCTGCTCAGTTGCGCGACTTCAGTCTGGTTAGGCGAGTCATGACCTGGGACATCCCTACTAGGTACGACACCTGGACTCCCACTAAGTGCGACTCCGACCATCACTTGATCTTGATTGCTTGGCGAGCTGTGGGGTGACTTCGCGACTGGGCTTGTTTTCTGCAACGGCACCTTGTTCGCGATGGAGCTCCCTGGAGTTTCCAGCGAGACACCCTCCCGGTGTTGTCCAGGCGACACGATCAGCTTCAGCTTTCCGGCCTTCGCCTTAGGCTTCTCTCGAATCTCCGTCGAACTCTTTGCCATTGTGTCTAGCAAGACTCTTAATCTGTTGAAGCGACGAAGCCCTGTGAAGGTGCTTGGGTTGCGAGTACGCGGAACGATGTATATTCACGAATGAAGCTTCATGTTGATCGCTTCTCATCTGTCCAGCCTGCATACTGACATCGTGTCACCCGGTCGTCATAGCAATCTACCCTCAATGGATACATTCATCCACTGTACGTGCAGGTACTTCGACGCCTTTGCAACTTGACCTCTGCTGATGCTCCAACAGTCCCAAGTCCCGGACGAAATAGAGCGATTTGATTGGCTTTCAGAAACCGGGCTAGGTTTATCTCCGAGCTCGTTTTGGCTCGATCCCACGTCATTTTCGCGTGGTCGGGACGAGAGACTTTCGCCCTAGCTACTTCATTTCTCCACTAACGCGTGCCAAGCGTTCACCACTTCGTTGCGTTTTGAAAGGGCTATCTTATCATGTTTTTCTTTTCCCCGTGGTTCGCTTTAGTTCCCGAGAGTCAGGGGCTTAAAAATGCATGTAATTATCAAGTTTGACGGACGAGGGGTATTGTCCCATTCGTCCCGGTCCCAGCTCCCGGGAACTTAAGAACGCGCCTGAGGACGCCACAGAAGATTTGATTTGTTGCACAAACAGAGGCAAAAAATGTTCAGTCCTATATAGTCCTATACATGTACTTCACAGAAACACTACTGAACGTATAGGAGCCAACCATTGCAGTGATGGGACGGTAGCTGTAGAACCTATCGCCCTGCGGATCCAAAAACATTGTCACAATACACGAGACATACCGCCTCTTTTTCTCAAGATTTGAGTACAATATTGTTTAGTATTTAATGACTAAGCTTACAGATTTGCGTTTCGAATTCTTCGTTAACAACTGTAGGATTCAATGGTACAAAACTTGTACATGGGTACACCATATCTGTATCAATTTGTGTGTTAACTACAGTATTTTGCCTGACTAAGGAAGTCCTGATATACATACAATGTCCTATTATATAAGATAATGCGACGTGATTGGCTAATCAAGCCATTGAAAACAAAACCCCAGGCGAATATATTCTTAGAGGTTATTAGTTTATATAGCCTTCTTAGTCAGGCAAAATACTGTACATTTGTTTTGTACAATACGAGAATTCCCGGTAATAGCGGAAATAATGGACAGATTTACGGATTTATTTTGGGGAGTTTCGATAAATAGTGTAAATACCCTGTACGTTGTAGCATAACTGTGCAAATATCCTGCTATCCTGGGTATGCACAATTCGAGCAGCAATTCAATTTCTAATTCGCAGTTCGAAGAACTGTCGATTGGGGAAGGCTTTTGGATGACATCGAACGACATTCACGCTACATTCGTCGCTCCCCCCCGTGCGGATGACATCTAACAACATTCACACAACATCATACAGCACTCGATCGAATCCGGACTCGTGTTCTCCATTTACCTGTAAGTTGATTTTAGCTCCCGCTTACTTCCCGGAAGTGAGGTAAATTTACAGGTAACTGAGTAAGTGTCGATTAGAATGAAACATGCAAAGCACTTCTCCACATCAATTTGTCTGGACTAGACACTGTTGTCGACGATCCCAGCTGCATCATGAACTTCAGTAACCTCTATCTCATCGTCGTCGTCCTCCTCACTTTCGCTGTCACCTTCAACGAGGCCCCGCACGTAGTCTTTGTCGTCCTCTGAATCCAGCAAAGAAAAGTTAGTGTACAAGAAGACAAGCTTCTCGACCTTGTCTGCGGCTAAATGGTTGCGGCGCTTCGACCATACAAACGCAAAGGAGCTCCACACTCTCTCAGCGGCAGCAGAAGAGGTCGGAACAATGAAAATGAGAGTAGCAATGCGCGCTAGACGGGGGTACTCCGTTTCGCCATGATCAATCCAATACTCGAGCCCGTCCATCTCAGCGTAGAGCTTCATGCTGGCAGGGGAACGCGTGATCCTCATCTTCCCAAACGCGCTCAGCTCCTTCTTGCACAGAGCAGCTTCCTTTTTATCGTCCTTGAATATCTGGTCAATGTGTTCACGGAGCGCGGTCTTCGTGTCCACCTTATCGTTCGGGAGCCAGGGGCTGCCTAAGTATTTCGGAGTCAACAAGTAGGCGAATCCCATTGAGGAGGTGTGGATGAAGTTCCATCTCGCCTCAATTGTTTCCCGAAACTCCGCGAGAGTGCCCTCAGCAAATATTGCCTTCATGTGCGGGTCCTTGGTGTGATTGTAGAGACGCATGAAATTGTTGTAAACCGTGGCAAGATCACTTTGGTCCCTCTCAAAGACGCCGATCAGCTTCGTAGGAAACGCAAGGAGAATTTCCAATCTCTGCAATTCCGTCCAAAACTGTGGATCACTGGCAATCTTCCGAAATTCCTCAACAGCCGACTTGTTCTTGATGGCGTCCATTGCCGTTCTCGCTTCTTCTTCGAGTAACGCGAGCACCGCAAACGTAGCACTCCGTAAGTTCTTGCATGCGTTGTATTGGGTGTACCAACGAGTCGGAACTGGACGCAGAAGGCCCTTCTTCACTGAGAACTGCTTCCGTTTGGTTGTGAAGTAGGTACGCACGTGCTGGTGATCGCTGACAAACTTAATCGTCTTGGACATTCGATCTATGAGATCACCAAAAATCTCGTGTGCACACAGGTCTTTCACGAGCAAATTCATCACGTGCGCTGCGCATCCGTTCGCGTACACGTCTGGGTACTTCTCTTCGATTATCTTCCACGCACCCTGCATGTTGGGCGCATTGTCGGTGACAACCGAGACGCACTTTGAGGCTCCAAGCTCCTCCATCACTGCGATGATGTCTGCTACAACGGTTTGAGATGTCCGCCGCTCGCCGGACGTACACTTCGACTTGAAGAAAAGGGTTTCTTGCCCGGTATGATCACAATATAGTTCACGAAGTGAACATCCTGGGAATTGGACCACCCGTCGCTCACCAATGAGAAGCAGGTCGCCTCTCCAACCCACGCCTTGGGCTTCGAAAACAACTTCGAGTACGTACGTGTCAGAATGCCGTCACCAAGCGCTTTTGAGGACGGCAAATGCGGGAGATACGAAGGTCGGATCTTTGCAATGAATGTCTTCATGGCGGCCGAGGAGATGATGTTGAATGGGAGCCCAGTTCTGTAAAACAGTGCCGCCAGAGCCTCGGTAACTTCGTCGCGGTTAGCCACAGTCAAAGTGTCGGCCCATGAAGTTGCCAACACCTGAGGTGTGGTTGTTTCTTCATTCTGCGTGGACGACGGTGTCGCAACCTGGAGCAGCGAGGTAGCACCCACTTGCGATGCAGATGGAGGCGGAGGCGCAATGCGCGCACGCTTCGGAGTTGGCACAGATACGAACGCATTCTTGCGCAGAAGAGTCTGCATCTGAAAGAACTCGCGTTCCTCTTTAGAGATTGTCTTGCACGAAGCTCGCTTGTGCGAGAGCAGTTTGTCTCGCCCCCAGTGCACGACTCCTCCGCAAGACTTGCATTTTCCCTTCTGCGAGGAACCGATGCGAGTCAGGTAAACAGCAATGTCGAACTTGGTAGGTTGTGCAGGTGGTGTAGATCGTTGGAATGCATCCAAGAAAGAACGGGTCTTCCCTCCAGGGACGCAGACGCACATGGTAGTCGAGCCGTTCGAATGAGTATGTCTTGAAGAGAACTTCTACAACGGACGGCGATGTCTTAACTGGAAGACGAAGAACGAAGAGTGAAATAGCAAACTGCTCGGACGGAGGATTGGAGGGCACACGCTTCGCTATTCCGCAGCCTTCTGGCATTCTTATCTCTAACTCCAATAACCGGTAACCCAAAAAAAGTTCCCGCTTACTTTCCGTAAACTAACCGGGGTAAGTCTTACCGGTAAGGGTAAGTGCGAACACTGATCCGGACACAGCTTTTGATAGATGCCTATTGGCATCGGAGCTTCTTTTCCTTCTAGACTGATGGCAGGTGCTACCAGAGGAAGTGGAGCTCCATCACAAACCTTTTATTGGTTGAAAGGATGCAATTCTTGCTATTGCACAGATGTGCATGCACGTTATTCGTCGTAGCAATGAGTTTTGTGACAATGAGAAGCCTCGATGCTGACCTTGAGCACAACTGGTGCCATTACCACATCAATACATCGTATTAAGCTACATGCAGCTCCGGGCCTCTCAATATAGTACTTACTCATTTCATTAGTGTTAAAGCTATCGATTAATCAGTTTATTCAGTCCTGGTCATAACTTATACCCTCCTCTTTATTTTCTTGTGCATGGACAATTTTTCAGAGAGATTTATTAAAAATCTTGTGGTCACCAGAGTTTTCCGTGACATAAATTGTCGATAGGCTGATATTGTGTAATTCTCCAGGGGGCAACCAGAGCTTTCACAACAGCAGTAGTATTAGGACGATGTTAGAGCTACCGAATTTAGACGGCCATAAATTGACTTTCTCCGGTAGTGGCCGATGACGTGATAACATATGGGGACCATGTTACCCATTACCTAGGGTAAATTTATTTTATCTTCGCTTGATGTGCGAAGATACACACCACTATGGTTCCAACTTTAAGGAGCGAATCTAGATTTGGGAAATGTGGGACTTAGACGTTTTTCGTGGCAACAATAAAAGTTTTGTGAAAGTTTGGTAGACAAAATTTGAGATGACCAAAAGTACCAAAACTAAGCAGCAAATAGTCTAGACCGAAACGAAAGGTGTATTGAAGTTGAAGTTAACATCTTGTCGCTAGCAGCACCACTACTCCTTCGCCATGATGGTCGTTTTTTTAATGAATGATATCGCCTTGTAGAGATAACGCATGCGAAGGTAAGGTACCAACCGGTAGATGCAGTCATCCCACTTCGAATCGGTGACCAACATCTCGAGAACAGCCAAACACCAAATTCCACAAGAGGTTGAGTCCTGCTGCTTGCACCAACTGATCCGTCCATACAACAGCTTGCTTCCCACGCCCAGTAGCTCTTCGACTGCTTGCCGCACGCTTTTCTCGATGGTCTTGTAGTTTGCTTCAGACTGCAACGGGTCGAACATGTAGCAGACCTTGTTCTTTCTGTCGACCAGAAATGCTACCCAATGGAAGTTGATGTTGAGAACGCCCACGACGCGCTTGAACTTCGGATCGCCAGCTCCACAACCCCCTGCGACTCGTCGTTTCTGCTCCGGTAACGCGAACTGTTGGAAGCTGGGGTGGACGACGCCAACGTCAGGGTATTCATCTCTTAGAGCGAAGAGTGAAATTAACAGCGACGTAGTGTGAAGCCATAGATCTTCACGAAAGTCCATGAGCTGGGCTCCTGCAACCATCTCGCCCGGAATCTTGTTGATGGCGAGGTTTAGCGTCTCCACATAGCCTTTATACTCCGACTACATCAACAATAAACACATTTGGTTAGCGTTTGGTACAATTTCGGTGAATTCAATTTACCTTTGTGATGCCGCTGGTGTCTTTGAACGGCTCCCGAATGTCACTGACCCTCCACCCCACAGTCTCCAGCCAGTCCAGCGTTCGCATGACCAGGTCGAAGTTGTTTCGCGCCTCGTGGATACTGGCCATTGGATCCAATTGGTCGGACGTGGCGCAACCGTAGTCCGGCCAATACGCCAGCAAGTCAATATCACCAGACAGCTTGATGGCTTCGATGCCTTCTTCCCCTTTGTCTCGAACAAGCATCTTCGTAATTGTCGGAACATCCTGACCGACGTTGTACGGTCTCACGGATACATCACTGCTTACTACAGCCGTAGGCATGACAAGTGCGTCCACCATTGCCTTCGCGTGGAACACGCTGTATGGTCCGTCTAAGATGACAGCCACATTATCAAACTTGGGCAGTGTTGAGATCCGCCCTTCGCGGTACTTCTCAGCGAGCGCTCTAGCCGCTCGACGTTCTTCTTTCCCCTTCTGTGCTTCAACTGAGCTTTGCTCATGCCCTTGATCACCGGGCGAGGCGTGAACTTCCACGACACAGACGCCACCTCTTTTACCTCTACAACTTCGGTTACATTCGGTGCAACTTTGGTGGCAAGAACTCCATCGTCCGTAGGCGCAGCAGGACTTGGCGTGGGGCCGATGCTCGCCTCCTGGTTCTCGCGCGATTCCTGGCAGCTGGGTGATCCGCACTCAACTTGAGCGTCATCCTCGACTTTGATCGTAATGTCTGCGTTGTTTGAATCATCAACGTCGGTTGTCGCTGCACCTTGACCTTGGGTTTGACGTGGCGCTGTCGAATCCGCAAACGACATCTGCGAAAGACGTGCCGAGCCGACGGAAGATACCTGCGAGAGTCCTGGAAACGACGGCGCATCAAGCTGCGTAAAGTCGACAACATTCCCAGCGTTCAGTACCCCGTAAAAGTCTCCAAGCCACTTGAGGGCGACCCAATACGTCGGCGTCGATTGCAGCGCCATCCTGTCGACAATCTTTTCAGCTAGCGCCTTTGTCTCGATGTACATGTCTGCGTTGGACACGGGGCCTTGCTTCGTCAGTGGGGGGCACGTTGTCTGCTTTAACCCCCCCCCCCCCCCAGGGTTCACGTCGCCTTCAGCAATGTTGTTCACTGGACTGTGGACAAGCCATCTCGTGGAGAATGTCCGCATGGGCGTTATCACAGTTTCGTAGTTGCAGTTGTTGCGGACATACAGAACGTGGTGGCACGGAAGTAAGCAGGTATTCATGAAAATACATGTGCATTGACTTCGCTAAAACACATCACGAGAGGGTAACAGAGAGTTAGCACGTATACCAAATGTACCAAATGACACCAAAAGTTCACCAAACTTACCATTGTGTTGACTCGTACTGGTTTTCTGTTCTTGGACTCTTCAACGACGCCTTACCGGGGGTTCCTAGCTTCATTTCGTAGTCCGCGCTTGCTCCCGTTGCCAGTGCGTACTGCTCGGAAATCAAATTGAAGGCGAACTTGCTAATCTGGAGTGACAGCGAAGCCAGTTCCAAATCTTCACACAAACCGCTGGGACGCCCACCCACCCGATAATACTCCGCGATGTACTCTTCCTCCGCGTACTCCTGTAGCGTGATCAGCGTCGTCAAAACTTGATCAATCGTGAAGGTCTCCTTGATCACGTCCTTAATCTTGCCCCATTTCGATTCGATGCGGTTGTTGGTGTTGTTGGTCAGGTGGGGGACGTTGCCGCGCTTGAACGAAACCCACTCGTCCTGTGTGCTGTCCCAATTGTCCTTGAAGGTGCGGAACAAAGGATGCTCCGCCGAGCCGCCCAGTGTCTCTAGCATTGCATCCCTGGCGTCGTCATACTCATCCTGCGTTTTTGCGTACACCATGAGCGCCAAGAGGCCTTTCACCTCCTTTTTTACAGGTCCCGCCAGACGTGCGGCTTGCTTTTTTAGCCACGTGATGACATGCCATTGGCACAGAAGCTGAGCCGCATCCGGAAAC
Source organism: Phytophthora melonis (assembly GCA_024211575.1). Classification (NCBI taxonomy): domain Eukaryota; phylum Oomycota; class Peronosporomycetes; order Peronosporales; family Peronosporaceae; genus Phytophthora; species Phytophthora melonis. The sequence continues at coordinate 1,804,749 of JAMXKT010000037.1, read as the reverse complement.
TCTTCACGCAGCACATCCTTTTCGTGCACCGCCTTGTCGGTCATGAAGACCCGTACGTTTCCCCACTCCGGATTGTTGTCCTTGAAAATCTCTATCACACGGCGGAGGTTCACTTTGCGTTCGCTTTCCACGAGAGCGTGATGGACGTATTGGCCCTATAGATTCCAGACAAAAGCTTGTATTAACACTCATTCATACAACCTAATTCAAACAACATTACAGCTAATGACATACCTTGCCAAACACATCGTGAACCATGAAGCTGAAAAGCTTGTAGTGGTTCGCGTTTGTGTTGTGGGTTGAATCCACTCACACCACTTCCGGAAACGCCTTGAATAGCCGCTTCATCTTCGCTATCTGGAATGTAACGATGCGAGCGACATTCGTGTCGCTATCGATAACGAAGTCCGCAGAGTTCCCGCTGTTTTGGCTACAAAACTCATCCAGCACGGCAAGCGCTCGTTCCGCGTCTGTGCGCCCTGCTTTCTCCGTAATCTTGAGCTCCTGCACCATGTTGTGCACGTCGCGAAGCTTGGTCTTCTTGCCTGGGACACCGAATTCATACAGAAAATAAGAATTTACCACAATTACACCAAATTATATCTTGATTACCTGTGCGCTCCCATAGATGTTGTAGGATCCCCTTTGCGCTGGCGCCAGCCTTGTGAAGCACTGCCACATCGATCTTCAACTGCGGGTCCGTGATGGTTCTGTTTTCAGCGTAATGCTCCCAAAGATGCTCGTTCAGGTCATGGTTGGGATTTTCAGAGGCTGACACTCTCAGCACCCAAGTACCACTGGAGGTCGCTGAAACACGGGCGTTCACGGTAGCGGTGCACTTCATTCCTCGGACCCTGGAGGGCTTGCGCTTCCCGGTGCTGCGCGGCTGGTGCTGCTGCGCGTGCGTACACTTCAAAGTCTTCGAATAGAAAACCCACTTGGCTGGCACAAGCGTCTTCGCTTTTCGCGATCTCTTACCAGCTTTCTTCAGTGCCTTGGCAGATTGCTCGATCTGGTTGTTCCGGACGGTGACCGAAGTGCTCGTGCGTTTGGAGAACTGCTGAAAGCTCTCGCGTTGGAAAAGGTCGAAGGATGTGTGAAATTCTTCCCACGAATCGAAGGTTGATGGGAAGAAAACCGGGAGCTCCGTGCCGCGCTTGACTTTCCGGCGCAACTTTCGGTGCACGGTTCGGTGAACTTTTGGTGCGCCACCAAACGCAACGTCATCAGCCTTTCTCGTGCCTTCTTCATCTTCTGAACTGCTCCTCACCTCACCATCACTCTCGTCAACCTCCTCAGCTTCGTCATCCTCGTCGTCATCGTCCTTGTCGTCTTCGTTGTCTCCAATCTCGTCGTCTCCGTCCTCGTCATCTTCGCTTCCGTCCTTCATTTCTGCACCCTCCTCCTCGTCGGCCTTCTCCTCTTCGTTGCTGCACTCTTCTTCATCATCCTCATCCTCTGCGGTTTCCTCCTCTTGGCTCGCACCTTTGTCGTCTTTGAAGTCCGAATCATCGCTACCGTCAGGTGAGGGCTCTGCGTCCGCCTCTTCAAAAGCCGAAATGACCTCAGAGAGCGCATCATCTTCTCCGTCGCCCCTTTACCAAACATATGGACCAGCGCGCGTTCTTCCCATCGGTCCGTACGTTGCCCTCCACCCGATTCTTCCTCGAACTCTTTTTGCAGCATAGCAGCAGCCGAGCGAGTCAGCCGGTGCTTCCCAAGCATGACGAGGTGAAGACGTTGCTCTTCCTTGCGCACTTGGGCAACCTTCTGAGCGTGATAGGCTTCCAGTAGAGCAGGATTTAGCACTTCTAGAGCCGGGGCCTTTGCTAGAGCAGCGCGTGTGTCGTTGCGAAGCCGTCGTTGGCTCTCTCTGATGCGAATCCGGGCCAGCTCAGCGCTGTCGCGCTGCGCATGCGTGACTTTGCCGTGACCAGGGTACATCGGCGGCTTAGTAGAGTGCACCTGAGAAGACATCGACTGCGATTAGTGCCGCGAGCGCTGGATGGGTAGGTAGAGAGCCAAACGTACCAGTTCGTGCAGCAGCTTTCTCGTTCTTCTCTCTGGTGCGTCCGAGGGGGAGGATTGACGAAATGCCATTCACTTCGAAGCACTCGCTAAATTTCGAAAAACTCAGGCACCTCCGCGCCGGTAAGGCATTTGATTTTGCGGTGGCCAAACTTCAACCCCAACCACTAAAACTGGCTCTGTGTAGGTCACAAAATATTCACACAATTCCACCGTATTTATACAGAAGTTAGGGGCTAAATTTGGTAGCTCTAGCGTACTCAGTAGTATTACACACTTTCGGTCTTGTAGCTACTGCATTGGTACTTCTCAGTTAAAACTCGTGTTGTCCTCATATCGCTCCAAACTTGCTAGAAGTACTTATACGGTATCTACTTTTCAGATCCCATTACCAGGCAGATGCTGCGGCTCCGAAGCAGGCGCAGGAGTTGCCAACGGGTAATGATATAAAAAAAACTCCTATAAACTAAAAAAAAAAACAATAGATATGGTCAAATCCACCTATCCTAGCCTTTGCGGGGCGCGGTGGGTGGTACTCCGGCAATCGTTGTAGTTAGTACGTAGGCCGGTCGCTTGGTTTAGTGCTAGAATACGAAATGGCACGTCCCATGGCCCTGCAAGTGCCTATCAGCGGAACCCAGTTCAAATTAATCGATTTATGAATGGCTCGTGTGGGGCCATTAAGAATCTAGCTGCATCCGCTTAGGCATTTTATCTATGGAGACCTTGAATTATTAAGCTTGCCTTAACTACAAAGCTTGCCTTAACTACATTGTAACCCGCAGAGATCCACCAAGCCCATTTACTACTGTAGAATAATCTTCTACTTTATCCTGTTTTGTTAAAAACAACCCCCAAGTATTTGTTACCGATATTAGTTCAATGCTACATGAATCCGGTACGTTCACTTTAATACGTCGTAGTACTTGATAAATGGCAAAACACACTTGGACGAATGGAAGCTGGGAGTTTTGTTGAGGTTAGATATCCGTGCGGCCCAGACAAATTCTGTGTACGGCTGCGCCATGTTTAATCAAACAGAGTATGAATGCTCTTACGTTGTATGAGCGCCCCGGATTCCTGTTAGAGAGGAAGCTCGGGCGGACATCGTCAACGCGAACGACAAACACCCGGTGTATCCTACTCCTACACGCGATTGAGATCTGCTAGACCTGGGTCTGGCTGACCGGACGCCTCTTAAATTTGTTGAGCATTGTCTGTTGATATATTGCATCTACAGTTTTAAGGCGAATGTCCGGACAGATGCTGCGGCAGGAGATGACCGAATTAATAAGTAAATTTGTTAATAAAATTAATATACTAGTATAGCAGCATCCTCAAAACTGTCCACCATTTTACAACTTCTAGATGAACCTACACTGCAACAAGGCCCCCAGAACGTATAGCTGCTGTCGATTCGTTGGATTGACTGGGTCGGTGTGTGACTGGAGACAACAGAGTGGCGTGAATTCATAGAGTTCGTGGCCGCCTACGAGGGACATCATTTTACTCAAGATGCGCAAAAATCAAATCTGATTTGACAGTCTTATTAACTCATCGGGTTACCCTGCAAGTTCGGTAGGGCAGTTAGCCTGGCAGCGCTAGATATTCGAATGCACGGGGTTTTCCTGTTTTTTCGCCACCTGTAAGTTCCCGAGCACACCATGCAATCCAAGAAACTTAGGATTTCGCCAGGGCATCAGCGCACATTTCAGAGGCAGGAATGATATATATACGGTAATTTGCTAACCGTTCTACCAACTACAAAAGAAGTAAAGTTAAACTAAATCCGTGGAGTCCTAATCCGACGAGCAGGAGAAGGTAGAATCACCACGGTGGGCTTGTCTAACCCAAGAGTCGAAGTGCAATTCGTTGGAGAGACGATATATGAACTGGCAGTGCCTTTGAAAAGAAGCAATCAAACTTGGTACACTTGGTTGTACAGTGGTAGATTAGGCAGATGCTGCGGCTGCGAAGCAGGCGCAGGAGATGCCCCAGTACATCGTTTCCCTGCAAGGGTATCCGTAGAAGCTAGCTTCGAACTGCGAAACCCCCCGGGTCCACCACCCGGGTTCCCAATTACACTTGACCGGAGCATACGCATAATTCGAGTGTCGTTTAGTAAGTATTTCATGCGAACATGCCTTTGGTATTTCTGTAAATGTATGCTTCCGAAACGAAACTTACCAGCATGCCAGATTACTGGATTGATTGCAGTTACACCACCAGCTTGAGATTTGCCCTCGTTGAGATGGTACAGCGCAAAGAACCGATTGCTTAGTGTCTCCGATGGCATGGGCCCACCACACGCGACCACGGAATTTCAGCGGCAGGACTGTACCACTCGAGCATTCGCCAATTCTCCTCCAGCTATTCAAGCTCTCGTGTTGACTAAGGGCATGCGCGTGTGGTGTCTTCTTCTCCTTGCTGTGGTCACCCTTGCCAGCAGCTCTGCTGCTGTCTCCACCACCAACGACGTAGGCACCTCGAGGATGGCACACGAGGATGCCGTGCGCCACTCCGTGCATCCGCGTCGACTCCTGAGAGCCGGCAATGCAATCGAGGCGGGAGACGAAGAGCGAGGAGTGGTCAATGCCGCGGAGATCGATGGATGGCTGTCTAAACTTCTCGACAAAGGAAGGAACCTTTTTACGACCTTCGACGACGTGAAAGCCCGCCTGGGTCTCGAAGAACTCAAGGCACTAGAGACCAAGCTGGCTAAGAAAGAGCATGCAGTGTTGAAGGATTTAGTGAAGGATGGAGAGACGCCCAAGACGTTATACAAGAAGCTCAGCATCAAGGAGAGACTCAAGAAGACGCCGGCGGAGTTGGACCTGGACGATAACTACCAGCTCTTCATCGCTTTCGAGAAATACTGGAACGCCAACACCAACTGGCTCAAGAAAATGCTCCAGGGCAAGAAAATCCCTCGTAAAGAAGCGCTGGAGCAGTAGTTGAACTCCCAAGCAGGAAGTATCAGACGAAAACAAATAATATCGTCTGTTGAGAAATTCCTAGACGTTTGCTTTTTCAGTCGTTGCCTCGGCATAGAACAGGATGAGCGTGAACAATGATATGGGGACCAAAGGTAGGACTTGACATTAAGAGTTACGAAGTACCGCGCGTTGGCACGCCGTAGGCGTGAACCCTGGGTGAGGTGTGGCGGGTTTGCGCGGTGATGAGGGCTTGGAACTGGCTTGACCGGAATTGTCGGGGTTGTCCTGTGACCGTCTGTCACCGTCTGTCTCCGTTTGCCACCGTTTGCCACCGCGGTTTCTGTCCTGGCACCCCCGACTATTCTTAGCCAATAAAAATAGACCTTTCGGGAAGACTCAGATAATCAGATACCTTTCATCTTGGGGTCTGCGTGCTGCGAGTGCGAATGAAGAGCTCGACCTGGCGCGAGTGCAAAGTAAGAGAGGGTGCAAAGGCGGTAGATAAACGCCATAAGCGTAAGCAAGCTGATGTTATGTCTGGTTAACGCCGTCTATCCGCTGTACATGTATCACAGTGCACTGGACGAGGCAGCGAAAAACGACGTGATCGTTTGGCTGACCTGACGTTTGAACTCGCAGTTCGCGTTATCACCGTCGCTTCCGCATCGTCGTCGGAGACTGTGGTAGCTTTGGCATGCTGTACGTGCTTTCTTCTTCTCTGGTTTCGTGCTGGATATGCTCGGAGGCATCTCATCGGGCTCTCTTCGTAGATCGACGCGATCCTGAGGGCGAACATCAGAGGAGACGAGCGCCTTATGCTGCGTCGTCGTCGACACGCTAGCTCCCCGCTGACGTTTAGGCTTGAGGCGGCCGCGAAGATGCTCGGGTTGCAGCCTAGTCGCTGGATTTCGTTTGGCATATTCTTGCCAAACTTTAATCCACTTGCCTTTGGCCCCTTTTGGTATTGCAGCCGCTACTTCCTTTAAAATCGTCATTGTCTCGTCGTCAATCACCTCACAGCCGCCATCAGAGTAAAGATTCAGCGGAGGATTAGGAGTGCTTGGCGCCGCTGCATTATTCGCAGGATCGGAACTCGAGCGTGCGAAAGCTGGATGGGCTGATGTGGGCTCAACTGCATGGAAGGCTTGCTCAGAACTGCTGGTCGAGGTGGGATCTCCGGTATTCACACTACATGCTGCTGGAATATGAGAAGCAGGTGGCTCTGAAGCAGGGGTTGAAAGTCTTGATTCAGCAGCGGTTGGTGTGAGTTGGAGAAGTTGGTCAGGAGAAGCCGCATATTGAACTTCTACGGGGACTGCAAGCAGATCGATCTCTCCTTCTTTCTTGCGTTCACGGCGACTTCCAGTCTTGCGTAGCGCGTTCCAGCGGCGTATCAGCCACTCCTTAGACTTTCTGGTGGTAATTGTTGGGCAAATACAGGCAGCCAGATCGTACGCATTACAAAACACTTGGGTCCGCTTCTTGACAGCCCCCTTCTCACGCAGCAACTTGTACAGTTTCCTCTGAAGCCACACGTCATCTTCCGAGTTAAGCGCGTCGTTCACCATTAGTTCTTCATTAAAGTTCAGGATACTGACCGATGCTGCTGATTTCTGCTTACGGGTTTTCAACGCAGCGTCAATTGCGACCAGATACCTGTCGACTGTGCTAAAGCAACGCTTTCTCAGTTTTAGGCTTGGGTTATCAACCTTTTGCACAAACGCATTGTACAAAATGGTGGTCACGGCCGTGCAATCACTCCACCAGAACTGCTTCTTATCCAGTGCGAGCTGTTCGCCTCTTATTTCCTCCAACAGCGAAAATTCGTTCGAAGAAAACTCCGACGTCGTCTCGTACTCCGGTTCAAGTTCTAGTTGCTCCACGAAGCTTTGCTGTGATACCGTTTTTCGCTTGACGTGGGCGGACGTAAAAAGTTGCCTAATATCTACTGCAGGGGAGTGCTTGCGCAGCATCTTCGCCTCCATTTCAGTTGTCGACAGCGATAGCGCGTTGTATAGTCGTTCCCACGGCCGGATAGCAGGCATCGATATCCCTCCAGGTCGAAAATGCTGCTGAATCGAAGATGAGGGACCCGAGTTGACGCATTATCTCGGAGTCCAATTTATACAAAATGGAGCTCCAACATGATCGGTGAATCCGATTTAGCTATATCCGACCTGAGTTAAGAGCATAAGGCCTAGAGGGGAGACATTCCAAGCTGGCCATACCTCCCCACCTCTAAGGAGCAAGAATGCATTGAGGGCAACAGTATAGCCATTTCATTTCACTATGGTCAGCTAAATCACTTGTGCGATCGTCTACGGCAGCTACAACTACGTGCCACGCCAATCTGATAGGGCCCGAGGAATACTGTGGCAGCGGTCCCTTTTGCCGGCGAAAAGCGGCATTTCTGGCACAACTCGGAGCCCCCAGCCGCAAATCGGGTCAGATATAGTGAGCTTTCCTCAGCCCTTCCTGCTAAATCGGAGCCCTCAAGCAAATCGGGCCCGACATATCGGATTTCGGACCACCCGATTTGCCAAAACGGATGAAAGCCACAATATACACTACTTGTATATATTATATATCAATGGCAATATATGTCTAAAGACACGAGTCAAAAGCTGTTGTCTTTTTATCGGAGAACCATGGTGCACTATCCTGCACTATAATCGCCTCGAATAATACAAATAAAGAATAACACTGCGTAGATGTCGGATACATGTAAATGTATCCATACCACCAATTTCTGAAGCGCGGCATACCAAGTGGCTACGAAATTATTTTGGCACGAACGCAGGGAGCTCTGAGCTGTAGCTGGCGTGCAAGCTTTCATTTAGCTAACAAGCTTAGTAGGAGGAGCATAATCTTAGCGTGTTCGATTGGTGGCGCTGAATAAATTGTTTGGTGGCACCGGATGATCATTGATATAGCGCTACATACTGGTGTACTTATACCGTGCATCCCTCAATAACTTATCTTTTTGTCTGGATCACGGATGGACAAAAACATAAGCCCTTTGGGACACATTATTACGCCAAATGTTTACTCTAGGATCCACCCACGTGGGCCTACTAGAGGGTTGGGCTGGTAGCGCTTATTGCAAACTCAATTGTACTGCCGAGCCAATTAGTTGAGGAGGTAGCACAAATACAAACGACAAACGCGACCCGCGCGCGCGACTTAGGCACGCCGCATTTGCGGCGCACCAGTCGCCTGCGCATTGCGTTTTGAACAACAAAACTAACAGTCTGCAACAAGAGGGATGCAAAATATATGATAACTAAAAATCCGGTGCCTACCACAGGCTCGTATCCTAGAGATCTAGCGAGATGACCGGAGGTGCAGCAGTGCGCGTCTCTGGGGTAGATATCCAACTAAACCGCAAAAAATCAAAATCAAATTCAAATTAAAAAAGTATGCTCATATTCAACTGTCACCGTGAAAGTATTAAAATGGATTATTCCCAGAAAAAGGTTGAGAAGAGTTCTGAAACAACTTGACTTGGCGCCGCATCTCGAGCCATGCTACGATTCTTCTCACTTTTCAGTTCGTGCTCGACTGCTGCAGTGGCCCCCACCCTCCGCGGGCTCATACTCGCTGCTGTAGCACCGAGCGCGCTGCTGTCAAGAACACTACATGTATCTACCAATCTACCGATCTATCAATTTTACCACGCAACCTATCAACGCGGCTTGCTCGGTCGCTGCGGTGGCCCCCACCCTCCGCGGGCTCATACTAGCTGCCGTGGCACCGAGCGCGCTGCTACGAATAACTCATCAACTCTACTGTATAATATGCCAAACATTTTTGTGTGTAGCCCCTCAAGCTGTATCTGATACTGCTGTGGACGTCTGATTGGGCAACCGCAGCGAGCGGCATGAAGATCACGGGGGACGACGATGACGGCGTCACCGAAGGAAGTCTGCTCCATTCAGCTCAAGCGCTGAAGGCTGTGCAAACTACTGGGCTGAGAGACTCTACTAGGCCGGCGTTGAAGATTAAACAGGCGGGGCACCGCGATCCCAGAGCTATGCTCAATTGATTAGAGGTTTTAACTAATCAAGACATTTTCAATTCAAAACAGCTTCTATAGACGTTGAAGTAGTTGGTCCCATCCATACTGTAAACGATCACTTTCCTCGCCGATACTTTTCTCAAGTAATGTATCCTGTACATCCTAACACAATAAACCAGATAACATCCAAAACGTTAACGTAAGCTATCATTTAAGCTTCCACCTGCTATATTTCGTATTAAAACCTGTGTAATTAAGTCGATTTTGGTTTTGGATACAAAATATTAGATTTATAAGACCCTTACACTTGGAATTTGTATTGATCCAGTACCTACTTTTTCTGTGGACCACATATTTAAAGCCTCGAATTAATCCCTATTGGGCTTCTCGTACTACATACGTAGCACTACCAGGATTAATTTGTCTTGATATCCGATCATCATTTCACATTCTTACTTGCATATCGACCATTCGTTACTCGATCTAAATCCGCACCCACGATCGTGGGTGCGCAACGTGGGGGTACGACCCCGTGGCCTTCTTCAACACGCTGTTCGAGGAAGGTCGCGGTGTGGTGGTACCCGGCGGAGACTGCGGTCAAGTTCTTCCCGGACTGGAACTCGGCCAGCCTTCATCGCCTAAGAAAATGGCAGAGCTTCCAACTTCGACGGGAGGGGAAACAAAGGCCAACCAAATATGTTTTTCCTCAGGTCTTTTTGACTGGCTGTAACTGTGGCAGTAGCGTCTGGCCCCGTTGCGTCCGTGGCGGTCGCTCGTACCGATCTCAGTGCTTGAAGTCAACGAGGAGAGACCGTTCAGAATGCCTGGCAAGACTCCTACTCCACCACTCACAATCCCGACCTAAAGGCCAGCAACGATAAAGTTGAACTTGGCAACAGGCTGGAGAGCAACCAAGTCGACGCACTCATTGTTGGTCTGGCCAAGGTCGTCCGTAGTAGCTTCAACTTAATACGCAGACTCTATCGATAGCCAAGTCACTGAAGATCGATGCAGCACAAGAAAAGTTAAAGTTTCATTCGAGCATGGTGACTGCAGCGGCTACGTGCACTTTTGCGAGTATCTGTATTCGGGCACAGGGTGGATAGCTGCAGGTGGCCACCACGTTCCACGCCGTAACAAGATCACCACGTCGAAGTCGAAGAGGCTACCCGCACTTGAATAGTGCACTTCTACAAGCCGACATCACTAATCTCTTCGTCTCTTTTGGAGGGTCTGCCTTCCTCTTATCCCTCCTCTGCAGGAAGACACCAGCTACGGACCTCGGCACTGACAAGTTGTTCAGACAGCCACTCAGCCGTGCCATCATTTCGCTGTTTGATAGCGGCGCCAATAGTAGCGCGAGAGCTCGCGTCCTTGAAAGCAGTGTGTTCCAGCACCCACAAGAGCAGTTTGGGGTATTTATTCTCACAGAGCCCTTGAGCGCAACGCGATCACTTTCCGACAGCCACCAAGCCACCTCGACGCTCTGGGCATATCTGCGTTGTGTGGCGATCTCGATAGCGGTAGCGACATTTAACGGTGCACCGTTCTCGATTAGCCACCTCATCAGGACGATTTGACACTCCTCACCAGCAACAGTGACGTATTGGCGTTGCTCCTGCTCGTCTCGAAGCTCAAAGAATTGTCGAGCCATTTTGGAATATCCTCGTTTCAAAGCTATATCCATCATAGTGCATACACACGAATGAAACCCTCCCGCGTGAAATTGTTCCACCGATTGTAACACTTCGCGCCACGATGGAGAAGTAGGTGAGGCGGACTGGTCCGATAGCCGACTTAGGGTTTTGTTGAAAAAGTTCCAGGCCGCATGGTGGCTTGACCGGGGTTGGCGGGCCGCTAGGCCCGCCAGCCGCCGCCACCCGAAGGGCGGCCCCGCCGCCCGCCACCAGCCGCCAGCTAGGACTAGATCTAAAAACAAGTTGCCACTACTGGTAGTAAGAAAAAAAGATGGCAGCGAGTGCAGCTCGCGCTGCAATACGAGATGCTATCGTAACGAAGAGCTTTCCTCCTGCAATATCGTACCCCGAGAAGCAGAAGAACACCATGCTATCGGCTTGGTTTAACCTGCCTACGATCACATGGGTTCCGGAGGTGTTAAATGCAGGTCGAACTCCTGTTTGTACCACAGAAGGGTGTAAGTGCACGCCGAAGGTAAAGGAATATTTGCAGCGAACTGTCCATGATGTCGAACACAAAACCATTTTGTATTATGCAAGGTACAAATGCTCTACAGGACGATCGTTCTCTACAATTGATGATGCCTACCTTGCTTCATCGAAAGCCGTATTTCTTGCATTTCCGTATTTGTTGACTTACCAGACCGCAATCTCGCTAGATTTATTTGATCTGGTGTATGACAGCATGCTTACAACCAAGGGACTGGCGGGGGCTACAGACAACGTAACGCGGCGCCGTCAGAAACGCTATTATGCGTTGTGTGCTCGTGCCGGTTGCGAGATTGAGAAACGAAAAGCTGCGGATACTGCTTATTCCCCACCACTCTTGCAATCGGTCGAGCAGTACATGACTAACCATATTTGCCTAGACAGCGAGGCGCTGCAAAAGGTATGGCTCTCACAAACGGAAGTGTGTAGTAGGTTACTCGAAGCCCAAATGGCCAGCTCACAATGCGAAAAGGTTATCAGAGTAGATCACTCACAAAAATTCTGTAGCAAGTTGAAAATTTTCGGATCTGACGGAAGCAAAGAGCAAGCTTCAAGTGTGCGTATGTTGCTTCTTGTACAGAATGAAATAGGCCAAGTAGTTGCAAGAGGGCTAACGCGTTCCGAGAACCACGAAGAAACAGAAGCAATTTTACAGTGTGTTGCTGATAAGCTAGCGGCCCACCCAGCAGAGAAGCGGTTCTGTGTGTGTGACCACGCGAATGGGATGCGCTGCCTCATTAAAAGGCTCTTTGGAGGTTCGGTCACGGTGAAACAGGACCCTTTTCACGTCATCCAGAGACTTACTGAAAAAGTTTCTGATCAAGCTCAGCGAGGCTGGCTCGCGAAACGACTTTCGGCAGCAATCTACGACGTGGAAAGAAAAATTCGATCGCCAAGTGCAACAGCAGAAAAATTTGCGGAAGCTGCATCTAGTGTGCCAACATCAAGTATTCGTGTCTCTACCAGCGAATGGGAAGGGTGTGTCAACAGTAATCTCGAGCAGATTCGGCAAGGTGATCTTTTGTTGAGGAGAGTGACTACAGTGAAGGTGGCAGTACGGTGCGAGTGGTGTCTACAAGTCAACTTGAGGCGATTCATTCGAAGTTAAGAAAACTTCTGGATCGGGTGCTTTCGATCGAGGTTGGGCTGCGTATCCTGGATATCTTCCTGTTACAGGTTAGTTTTCTTGCAGATTTTTTTTTACTTCTGAAACCTATGTTAACCCTTTCATTTTGATTGTGATACTAGCATAATGTCAAGGTCGGAGCCAAGTTTAGGCGGAATCCTGAATTTAATGCGGTTGATTTCATAACATTGAGTCGCAGTGCTGTCTTATGCCGTGGCATTGTTCCTGATTCGCCTCAGCTGGAGTACGTAAACGTACTGCTAGCAACTCGTCCAGGCCCGGTTAGCTTACGGCACAAGTATAGACCCGGTGGCGGCGAGGTTCCTGTACATCGGCCATGGGAAGCACTTTACGACATGATCCCACTTCAAGCTGAGCGAGCAGAAGGAACCTTGCTACGAGATGACACAATCCAGACTGATATCCAGAAGCTGCTGTTTGCTTCAAGTCATGGACGTAATGAGCTGCGCCAACAAGACTTTGTCGAAAACCTTGGTTTGGAAGCTGAATATGATAATCCCGCCGAGTTTTCAGCTCACGAGTTTGCCCTGCTAAAGTTACTGCGTGCAGAGCAGCTTGCGGCTAAGATTGCTAAGTGGGAATCCTGCGAAGTTGTCGCTACGATACTATACAACACTGCTGTCAGACGGCTCGACAACCCCAATCTGGACATCAAGAAACGAGGCTTCCGTGCCATTGCTCGCCGCCTTCGTGTAATCGACTCGCAACTAGCGCAGCCTTCAGCAAAGGTGGTATCCAGTGGCTCTCGCATGCTCGTATTAAAAGGTTCCACTAAGCTCGATGATGAAACCAATTTGCCGAAAGAAAAGGCTCTGCAGGAAGAACTGTTCCAGCTACTTCGATTACCGGTCGGTATTAAGCATGTCAAGCAAGTCTACCGCTCCGTGTACGATTTTGCCGCCTACACATGCTCGGGAATTAATCAGAAGAGTGACGAATTTCTGGAGCGACGCTGGGATTCTTTGCGCCGGTCTGTAAGCTACAAGCGTCGCAGAGATGAAGGTGTAGAACTCAGCACTTCTTTGTGTAGCTCCATCCAACCTTCAAGCGCTTCCATAGAGGCACTCGCGCAAGCTCAGCTCACCGGCAACAAAGTATCCCTCCACCGAAACTTCTTGGACCGGTAGATGCTTCTACACAGCAGATACAATTTCAAACGGTGCTGTGTGTGCCAGTACCAGCGACCAACCTCAGTACTTCAAGTAGCCATGAAGCTCCACACTCACCAAAAGAAGTCGGTTTGAAATTCTGGACGAGACCACTCTAGATGCTCTGCTGGAGCACGCGGCTAGTTTTCGAAAAGGAGCGCACGGCAAGTGGCCGAGTATCGTCGCAAAATACCAGCAGATGCACCCATCCGGAAGCTTGGATTTGAACAAACTTCGGTGTCGACTCAATGCAGAGCGCAACCGACGCGCAGGACAACAGGCAGCAGAAGGGAACAGCTTGCCAACAGCAGCACCGGTATCCGGGAGAGTGTCTTCAAACTCAGCACCTGTACCACCTGCATTTGGACACTGTCAAACGCTCACCAGTGCGCGATCAACAGGCCCAGCGTGCGCAAGCTGCAACAAACGAAAGCGTGGTTGTGGACCCAACAGCACCAATCCGAATTGCATGCACCGCCAATCAACATCAATGCAGTCTATTACCAGTTTCTTTTCATGCTGAATAAATCTGCTTGTCACCAGCTAAACACCTACATCAATATACAACAAGTAACATCTTAGTAATTACCACACCCCACAACGTATTTGATACTAAGTATGTACCTTCACATAGCAGGAGGCGGAGTCGATCCCCAACTGAAAGAATGTCGGCGGAGTGAGCCTCGATCGGCTACGGTACGTCGGCTTCCATGAGCTTGCTTGAGCATTGCGCCACCTTCGACGCCAGAGCCGTCAAAACCATATCGACACGAGTCAAGCTAGCGCAGCAGTAATGCAGGATGCCTGGCCCTCGCCCCTGTTCTTGTTAGCTACAGCACCAGTCAGAGTAGAGGCCGCAGCAGCTCTGAGCGGCCACTTTGTACGGCTCTGCTGTGGCAAGCCTGTTGTGCTCAGTAGTCGGCTTCACATCACCACTACGTAGAGGATGCTGCCATATCAGCACAAGCAAACCGAATAGTTAAGAACAGAGGCCATCGCATACATCTCATTAGGATCTGTATCACTTACTCCATGCACCGTCCGAGCTTGGGGACCCGCATTGCCTCCACCGCAATGGCGGTCGCTGATCTTGTAGGCATCGACTTATTGCTTCTGGCGAGATTGCTGCGCCAGAGAATGTTGTCTCCTATTGGCTGTTATATTTGTCGGGAGGGGCAGGACAGATGTCAGGACATGGTGGTTTCTGGTGGCTTTTGGTGGCAGTTGGTGGCTTTTGGTCCCAGGATAATCCCGACAATACCGGTCAAGCCCCCGCATGGTGGACCCACCACGTACTTAACGAACTTCGGCTGTAGCAATATCGTGCCAACACGAGAAGAAGTTGCAAGTGACCCCGTGTAGCAGCAGTGCCGAGACCCCATCCAGAACCACGCTGCGTTCTATCCGCAGCGAGGTAACAAACAACATCTAAATTGCCTTCCCAAGCCGCAGCTAGCAAACTCTCACTATCCCTGCCGATTCTGGTCGCACTACACCACTTCACCACATCCAAATGCCCCTCGCGGGCAGCGAAGTACATCCCAGAATCTCTGCACCCTTCTGATCGGTTGTCTCGCAGCCACCGGACAACGTCGAGGTTGCCGAATTCCACGGCCCAGCTCATGGCTTTTATCGTACAACCTTCGCTTCGATTGGTTTGTAGCCACTGCACGACTTCAAGGTGGCCATGAGCCGCTGCTGTATCCATGGCCCTTGTTGTACACCCCTCGGCTCGGTGTTCGTGGAGCCACTTGACGATCTCGAGGTGGCCCTCAGAAGCCGCTGCATCCATCGCGCGCGAATCAAAATTACTACTAAAATGCGTGTTCAGCCATTGAAGTATGGCGAGATCTCCATTCCTGGCAGCACGACGCGGAGCATTGGCGGAGCAGCCCTTGCTACAGTTTTCAAACAGCCATTTCACCACATTTAAATGTCCACCGCTGACCGCGGCGTCCATCATGTCCGGAGTGCACACATCACAGCTTGTGCGCTCATGTAGCCATTGCAAAAAGTCGAGATGCCCGTATTCCGCCGCACTAGTCATCGCATATACCGTTCGAGCCTTCTCGAAGGTTTCATACAACCATCGCGCCACTTCGAAGTGTCCGTGCTGCACAGCGCAAGAGATTGCATCTTCATGGCAAGTGGCGTCAGTATGCTCGTGCAGCCACTGGGCGACTTCGAGATGACCATTCCCAACAGCTCTGCAGAACACCGAGTTGTTGCAGGTACCTATCCGGCGTGCTTGGAGCCACTTGACGAGCTCAAGATGGCCATGCGCAGCAGCTTCGCTCAAACATTTCTCACAGTCTGTCCCCCACGGTCCACGGCCATCTCGGCGTTCCGTCATGATCCACTTGAACACATGGACATGACCACCTCTCGCTGCCGCTTTGATTACCTCCTCCCACGAAGGCGTCGTCCGCGTAATGACGAACTCAAGAATGTGCAGCGGGGAACCATTTTCGGACGCAGCTTGGAGCACTTTCGGTTCGAGATAATCGACTAGGAACTCATCGATCAGATACTCAATGTGCGGGAACGAGTTATACATCACAGGGAAGCAGCTGCGGCACACAATGTGAGCTGGTGACGCCCAGGACCAGTGCGGCGGCGAGGGCCACGTCTATTCAGTCGAGCCCTCCATGAATCCGGCCAAATAGAAGTCAATACCGAGGGAACTTTTCCGTTTGACTAACGAACGAATTGAGCAAAGACATCAATCTGTCAATATAATCTGAAAACTGTACAGCAGCTAGCTGTCACCTCACCTTGTGACCTGTAAGCATCGGTATCCAAAAGCGAAACAAAATGACACATCTGAGTGGCTGTGAAAAACGTGCCAGCGCCAGCGCGTGCATTTCTATCAAGTTTGTTGGTTTGTTTTTGAATTGAGGATCATATGTTTGTCACTTAGCTACAGTACTACGTTCGCTAACGAGTACAAAAGACCAGGGGGACCTCACGTGTGCCAACTCGTCACTAGGGAGGGGGTTTTCTGGACCAGAGTCTGGTGGGAGATTCTGAGAATCAGTGCAAAGCGTCAGTTGGTCGTACTCACCACCCACGGCATTTCTATCAAGTTGGAATCAGAGGATGAAACCTCTTCAAGGGGAGACGACGGACCAAGAGTGTACACGGCATGATTTGGTTGCAAGAGTGCGTAACATCAGCGTGCATCTTCACGCCAATGTTTTTTTTAAGGTTTGGAGCGCCATATGAGGCAAGTATTTATTGCAAAAGCTAATTCGAATCTATCCCGAGCCGTTCCCCTCTTTATTATTTATTATGCACAATTTAAAGTGACTTCCTCTTTCTGGCTCTGCAGCAAAATTCCATATTGGACCGCCTCGCTCGAGCGAGAGAGCGTCGTCGAGACCGCTGTCATTGCACAACTGCCTTAACCATTTTTTTTCTTCTTCTTAGACCAAAACCAATTGTTGAGAACAGCCCTAACGTTACTTGACGAAGTCAGCGATTTATGCACGACACCGCTTGGTTGCCCCCATCTGACTGCCCGCTTGTAGTTTCCTCTTTGCAGGAAGGCAGCACCTGCGAACGTCTGGCTTGGTCAGATTTCTAGAAAGCCACTCTACCGTACCGTCCCATCGTCGACCATCCATAATAGCGCTGCGGATAGTAGCGCGAGAGCTGTCGTCCTGAAAACTTGTGTTTTCAAGCACCCACAATAGCCACGGGCCGTGCATTGTCTGGTCGAGCGTGTTCAGTACGAACTCCACACGATCCTTTTCCGACATCCACCCAGCCACCTCAATATGGTCTGGGTATGAAGAAACGGGAAAGGCTACAAGAGGGACATTCGCGGTTACTGCGTTCTCAAGTAGCCATCTGAGCAGTACCCTTTTGCCCTTTGCCACGGCAGCAGCAATACATTGGTAC
Organism: Phytophthora melonis; assembly: GCA_024211575.1. NCBI lineage: Eukaryota > Oomycota > Peronosporomycetes > Peronosporales > Peronosporaceae > Phytophthora > Phytophthora melonis. The sequence goes on along the minus strand of JAMXKT010000037.1, from coordinate 1,787,383 downwards.
TTTTCCCGCTCGTTCCGACGCGTGAAAAATTGTCGAACCATCGTTGCGTATCCTCGTTGCAACGCATGGTTCAGCATGAGGCACACACAGGTAGTAAACCCTTTCGAGTGGAAGGCCTCCAGTGACTCCAATATCTCACGCCACAATGAAGATGCAGGAGATGCGATAGTTGCTTCAACATCTCCTTCAAACACCGTTTGCTCGAATCTCGCGCCCTGGGATTTACCAAGTAGTCATGTCGGTAGTGGTTGATTAGCTCAAGAACGAGTCCCATGCGCCCTTACCGTACATAAGCCGCCAGTTGGTTCTCATTTAGCCACTGTAATATCTCCAGATCGCCATTAGACGCTGCCCAACCGAAGGCCGATTTAGTGCAACCTTCAGGTCGCTTTTCACCCAGCCAGTGCACTATTTCTAGGTGCCCCTTTTGCAAAGCCCAATCCATGGCATCTGGTGTGTAGCCACTGCACGACTTGGAGGTGGCCATTCTTCGCGGCTGTATCCATTGCTTTTATTGTGCAGCCCTCCGAGCGGCGCTCGTGCGACCACTGTACAACTTCGAGGTGGCCAGCTTCGGCATTGCGCCCGTATCAAATTGGGACGGAAAGCGGTCATCCAGCCACTGCACAAATGGCAAATGCCCATTTTCGGCCGCATTACGCGCAGCAAATGTCGAACAGTGCTTTTTGCTACAGTGCTCAGACAGCCACTTGACAATGTCCAAATGTCCACCAAAGGCCGCTACATCAATTATGTTGGAGGGGCATGATTTAGAACAAGCTGTGTGCTCGTGGATCCATTGTATATGATGATGTCCGTAATGCGCCGCGTTTCGGCCGCCATGCATGGCCAGATACACGACGGGTGGTGGAGGTCAACAGCTACATCAAGAACTACGTGTGGCACGGTTATTTTGGTCCGCTCGACGGCGTCTGCACGACGTGGCTCGCAGAGGATGTCGCGAAACTACCTCGCTCGGAAGGGGCCTGGCGGTCCCTGATCTCAGAGTTGAGCTTCTCGCAATGGCGGCCATAGCAGTGGATAAGTGGGGCTCATCATCAACGATTGCGGATCAAGTGCTCGGCGACATCCTTTTCCCACGGGACCCAACGAACACAGCACCCGCGGTCATGATCACCCCAGGCCACACAACTTGCCGTACCGACGGCTTCAGGAAGGAACAAAATCTATGGAGCGCAGGAGCACGGATGGTGGAGCAAGCAGGGGCTTCGGAGCCCGCAAAAGGGCATGGGCGACTGATTTCAGCTATCTTTCCTGTGGTGGCAGCAGCATTTCCACCCCTGATCGAATGGGAGTCTGGCATTTGCACACTCAACCTGACGGCGCTGCTAGGACTACCGACGGTGGCAGTGCGGGATTTCCTACGCTCCCAGTATGGCCGGATCTGTCTCGAATGGCTACCTCATACGGAGGTTAAAACTCTGCTACTCTTCGGTGCAGATGGGTCACCCATCGATTTAGCCAGCTTTCCTCGAACGATGGTCTCCAAGGGGAAGCTTCTTCGCCACACCGTTCGTTGGTCTGTACAGCAAGCGGGCTATCTCACCGTGCAAACCGATCGGACTGTGGACTCGGACGCGCTGTATGCGTTACTCGTGGCATTAGTGGCGAACTATCCTGACATTCTCTACGGGCAGTGGCGTGCTGACGAACTGCGTTTGAATGCATCACCACTGGACCACCCGATCATCGCGTATATACTACCGGAAGCAATGCAGGACACGAAGACCACGCTTTGTATCTCCAGCTCCCTCGCTAGGGAACCGCAGAGGACTTCTACTCGCTCCCGCGCGGACGCACTCGAGCATCTTCAACTGTATGCCGGGCGGGACATCCGTATTCGCAGTATTCACCCCCACCCATCCCTCGATCGAATAGTCTGCCTATGGGCTGGACGATATGGCCGTCGGAAGACACGACGGGACTACAAAAAAGCAGCAGCAACGACCTCACAACGACATGGCTCGCAAGATCTGGAGGGACGTGCATCTGCATGGAGAACGGAGGACGCTCCCATCGCCGAGGCACTTGCAAGTGTCAGCTGGAGGGACCTACACCGCATCGGCGGCAGCACTGTGTGGGGGGAACAAACCCTGCATCGACTCAAGCTACGTGCCTTCTCAAGATGGGACACCGCTCGAGACTGTAACGGGGTTACACGCACAAGTGGCTACAGCCACTTGTAACTCTAACAGACGCGATGTCTGTTAAAGGTTCGAACACTTCCTCGACCTTGATGTACGTTACATCAAGTGCCACATTCATTTACGATCACCACGACGGGTGGTCCATAGACATTTAGGATTCCTATTGGTTGAAAGCAGCATCTTTTAACCAATGAGCGACATGCATAGCAAAGGAATTCTGCCAACCAGCCGTTGGCAGATTCCCAACTTAGAATATTACATTTGGAGGAAGTCAGAAAACATAAAACAAAAATAACAGTTCTCATCTTTACCAAAATCAGCTACTTAGAGTCTTTATCTTGTTTAAAGTATACTCGTGGACCTCGAGTATACTTAACTCAAGTAAAAGAAACCTACGCTTCCTCATACACGTGCGCACACGTGTAAGCTGTTGTAGTGAGCCAAAGTAGGCCCATTACACCTGGTAGCACTTTGTAGTCCGTCCAACGACCGACTACCCGAACGTTCGTACGGGACTGTACGGACGGGGAGCTGAGAACCTTTCATGAACACGGAGGTGCTCATGGAAAGCTCCACTACGCCTGCAACTCATGTTGCACGCGCTGACTGCCTCCACCTGTCGGATCCAGAGTGGGAGGCACTCCAACGACTGTCAACAGTCATTGGAGAGGCGGCAGTTGCTGCGATGCTGCGTACGTTATCGCCGACAGAGCAACATGGTGTTGCTCTGGGTTTCATCCTGAAGGAGCAGCGCGACGCTGCTGCCTCTACCGCGGTGCCGTCGGGGACGACACCACGCATGCAATCGTTGAAACTCAACGTGAGCAACTATGTAGGAAGAGAGGGCGAGCCTCTCCTCCGTTGGCTTGTCGAACTCGACACTGCCATTGCGGCTCGACGTATCGTCGACCCGTTGTCGAAGGTCGCGTTCGCCATGTCCTGTCTTGGCGGACGAGCGAGGAGTTGGGCGTACGGACGCCGACTCTCAGATCCTACGTGCTTCAGCACGTACGAAGCGTTCAAGGAGGAGCTCAGACAAGCGTTTGAGCCCCCACAAAATGAGTTCCGGTCGAGGGCGGAGTTCCTCGACCTGCAGCAAGGTAAGCATGATGTCCATGCTTACGCCCAGAGAGCACGGTACTTGGTCTCGAACATCGTGACCAACCCGATTGACGAGGCGACCAAGGTCGTCACGTTCATGAAGGGATTGAGAGATGGGCCTGTGAAGACCTATCTCTTCCGTGAGTATCCGAATACTCTCGAAGCTGCGATCACTCTTGCAATGCAGGAGGAGTTTAGTCTGAGGCAGGCTAAACTGCACGCGAATGCGCCGAGGCTTCAACCACCTCCGGTCGCGATGGCGGGAGGTCCGGAACCAATGGACCTCTCGAATGCAACGGCTGTTGGCTATCTACGCCAACAAGGAAGCAATGTACGATGCTTCCGTTGCGGAAGGATCGGTCACTATGCCCGAGAGTGCACGGCACCCGTGCACCGAGATGGTGGTCGACGCGGCGATGCTGGGCATCGTCGCGGAGAAACAAAAAACGCTGGAACCCAGTAGGCGCGGGGCGCCCTACTGGTGAAGCAGTCACGCGTGTCCAACTCGGACATGCGACACTGAGGACTGCAGCCCCAGTGAGGACCCTTCTCACTGTAAAATGCATGATGACAAACCAAATCTTGTCATCTTGAACGTGTCGTCGAAAAGAGAGAGCGACTCTTTTCGTGCTTTGGTTGATTCGGGCGCGTCGAATAACTTTGTTCGACTGCGAAGTCTATCAAGGCTTGACTTCGAGGATTTAAAGATACCTCGAAGTATGTTGGAGGTACGACTGGCGACGGGTGTCGTCGTCAAGACCGAGAAGCGCATGGTACGCGTGCGCTTCACGTATGAAGATCAAGGGTTTGTCGAAACCTTTATCGTCCTGGACCTGGACGATAAGTTTGACATTGTGTTGGGCATGCCGTGGTTTGCACGGCATGATCCGGTAATCGATTGGGAGAAGCGCACTCTCGTGCGCTTCGGTCGTGACTGCGGAACAGTGAGCGATGGCCCTGTTACCGCAACGCACGCACCGACAGGTGCGCGCGACTCCCAGTCAAGACAGCGCCTAGCGCCGCTGTCCCGGAACGCCCTGTGCGCGCGCAAACGCGCGCGCAGGAGCAGCAGGCGTCGGCGTCGCCGCCGACGGCTGAAGGAGAAAATGTGTCGATTTCGGAAATCGACACAAACATTTCAGCGAATCAGAATGAGTCTCCGGCCTCAAGAGGCCCGGATGACGAATATGTGTCACACGCCTCAGCCGTGGAGACTGACGCGAATCTGATTGTGGACGTGTCTCCGGTCCGAAGGGACGCGGATGACGTAATCATGTCACACGTCTCAGCCGTGGAGGCTGACGCGAATGTGATTGGATCAGTTTTGGCCAATAATAAGGGCCAAGGTGATGGGACGTCGTCGACTCCGGGAGTCGATGGCTTTGATGGATTTGATTCGTCGGCTCGGGGAGCCGACGCACCCTCCGTAATGGGGGTCTCCGCCAATGGAAGGCGTCGAGGTATTGAAGTCACGTCAGTTCCGGGAACCGACGCTGCGAAAAGACATTTCGCGTCGACTCCGGGGGTCGACGCACCCTTTGCAATGAAGGGCTCCGCCAATAACAGGCGTCGAGGTGAAGATGGCGTGTCGGTTCCGGGAACCGACGCTGCAGGCGGTGCGGACGGTTGCAAACGTTCCGCACCGGAAAAACTTGCATGCTATCGTGCAGCCGGGCTGCACGACGAAGCGCCGCGCGACCAAGCCGGGCTTGAAGTCGCTCGCCCGCGGGAAGTACCCGCCGGCGGAATAAAGAAGAACACCCGTCCACGGCTGGGCCTGGACGAGGTCAGAGACCATGCGGAGCCGGGCTCCGCAAGACAAGAAGACGGCGCATGCGAAGGTCGCTGCGCAAGCCTCGGCCCGGGGCCGAGACGCTACAAGAGATGTCTGCCGGGCAGACGAAGGCTGAGAAGCCGAACGTCGAGACGTTGAACGTCTTGACGCGTACCTGTGCTGGGTTCCGGCACAGGGAGATGACCCTCGCTAATCCTCCGACGCAAGCGTCAGAGTTGACTTCGCTTCCAGTCCTGAGCTGGAAGCGCTTCGCGCGTGACTTGCACGATGGACGCATCGAGCAAATATGCATTCTCTCGGACGTCGAGAGAACGAAGAGCGAGAATGAGGAACTGAGGCAGTTCTTCATGGAGAGCACCACTGAGAGTGAAGACACTCTCAGTGCCAAGACGAAGAAGGAACGCTTTGAGGAGCAGAGCTGGGACTCGCTGAAGGCGAGTCCCTACTACGAGATTCTACGGGAGTACGCGGACGTACTTCCGGAAGAGATCCCTGCGGGGCTTCCGCAGGACAAGGGCATTCAGCACGAGATTGATCTCGTGCCGGGCACGAAATACTGTGTCACGCGGCAGTGGCCACTGCCGCGAGAGCAGGTCAAGGCGATCGACGACTTCTTCGAAAGTCGTCGCAAAGCTGGACAAGTGCGGGAATCGAAATCCCCGCACAGTGCTCCGACGTTCTGTGTCAAGAAGCCACAGGGCGGCTGGCGCATCGTTCATGCGTACAACAAGCTGAACGATGCGACGATACCGGCGCAGACACCGATACCGCGAAAAGATGTTATCATCGATTCGATGGCCACGAGCACTGTCTACAGTGCTCTTGATCTGCGCGATGGGTTCTATCAGATCCTAATGCGTGAGAGCGATATCCTCTCACGGCTGTGAGCACGCCGAGTGGCATGCTCTGGGAGTAGCTAGTGATGCCGCAGGGTCTGAAGAACGCCCCTGCGACCTTCAACAGGTGCGTGACGCACTTGTTGCGCTCGGTGCGCGACTTCGCACCGAGCTACTTCGATGACGTGTTCGTCCACAGCCGTGCTGCGGACGGGATGAGCGACGTTGAGATGCACAAGGTGCATCTCCGGAAGCTGCTTGCGCTCATGCGCAAGCACAAGCTCTACGCGAACCTGAAGAAGTGCATCTTCGGGGTGAGCGAGATACCCGTGCTCGGGTGTCTCGTTGGGAAAAACGGTGTCCGCCCTGACCCTGAAAAGGTCAGAGTGATCAATGAGTGGCCGACGCCGACGAGCGTCAAGGAACTGCGGCAGTTCCTTGGCGGCCACGTACTTGTGCAAGTACGTGAAGGACTACGCGGGCGTGATACGCCCGCTGTCACAGCTCCTGAAGAAGGACGCCGAGTGGATTTGGTCTGCTGAATGTCAGCAGGGCCTTCGATGCAGTCAAGCAGGGCTTGACTGAGGCTCCGATCTTGGCGGTGGCCGACCAAGATCGCCCATTCCACGTTGTGTGTGACGCATCCGATTTCGCGATCGGATGTGCGTTGATGCAGCACGATCACGAGGGCCGTGATCGTGTCGTCTACTATCAGTCGCGTCAGCTGAAGCCAGCTGAGCGCAATTACCCGGTGCATGACAAGGAGCTCCTTGCCATGAAGTATGCACTTGCGAAGTTCCGAGTGTATCTACTCGGAAGTAAACCGTTCGTGGTCTATACAGACCACGCGCCGCTGCGGACGGCTATCAAGTCGCCGCACATCTCGCAAAGGATGGCGAGATGGCTATCCTTCTTCGCGGAGTATAACTTCCGGGTTGAGTACAAACCCGGAAGACTCAATGTGGTGGCCGACGCGTTATCGCGTCGACCTGACTACGCTACGAATGAAGTCGACGTCAATGCCATTGACGCCATGCGATCGAGCACTCCCACGTCGTCGCTCCTCGACGACGCGGACGCGAAGCTCTTGCTGGCCTATGGCTCAGTGCCTTCTGACGAAGCTCGTCAGAAGTTGCCAAGACATCTTCGTGCTCGTGCACACCGTTACCGGGTGCACGAGGGGTTGCTACTCTACAGCGCAGTCAACGTCAAAGCGGACCGCGTTGTCGTGTGCAATGATCATGTCCTGCGACTCAGGATAATGTAAGAGTATCATGATGGACCGGCTGCGGGCATCCGGGCCGTGAGAAGACGTATCTTCTTCTCACGAGGGACTTCTACTGGGCCCACCAGTACAAGTGGGTGCGCAAGTACGTCCGTGCTTGCGAGGTGTGTCAACGTGTGAAGCCTGCGCCGTTCGCGCAGGCTCCTTTGCAGTCACTACCGACTCCGTCGGAGTGTTGGCAGTCCATGTCTTTGGACTTTGTGTTTGGTCTTCCCCCGGATAGCCAGGGGAACAAGGGCGTTGTGGTCTTTGTTGACCGCTTCAGCAAGATAGTACATCTTGCTGCAGTACCCGCCGAAGTGACTGCGAAACAGACGGCACGTCTGTTCGTTGACATGGTGTTCAGACACCATGGCATGCCGATGGACATCGTGTCCGATCGAGACCCGCGCTTCACCGCGCACCTGTGGCAAGAAGTGTTCACACTTCTTGGCAGTCAGCTCTCGATGTCGACTGCGGATCATCCGCAGACGAACGGACAGACCGAGCGCGTGAATCGCGTGCTCGTGGATGTGCTCAAGAGCTACGCCCACTCGTTCCAACACTGGAGCGAGTGTCTGCCGATGGCGGAGTTCGCCATCAACAACTCGGTGCATGCCTCGACCGGGCATACACCGTTCTACGTGAATGCCTTGAGGAACCCACGCCTCCCGAGTTTACTCCGGGATGCTGGCTCCTTCCTTAAGTGGGGAGGATCTACGACTGCAACACAGCAGCCGCAGAATGCCGCTGACACCTGCACGGTGTCAGCCGCAACAACGCGAAAGAAGACGAAGACCGCGTCTGTGCAGGGCACAGACGCAACCAAGCAGAAGAAGACCGCGTCTGTGCAGGGCACAGATGCAAACAAGAAGACGAAGACCGCGTCTGTGCAGGGCACAGACGCAACCAAGAAGAAGAAGACCGCGTCTGTGCAGGGCACAGACGCACACAAGCAGAAGAAGAACGTGTCTGTGCGAGGCACAGACACCACATCTACGAACGCAGAGGCCGGGCCTACTGCTGGAAGCGAGCTGAACGAGTTCAGCTCGGACGCAATGAACTTCGTGCAGCGCAGACAAGCCGTCATTCGGTTTGTCCAGGACGCTATTGCAGCTTCTGTCGATCGACAGAAGCTGAACGCAGACAATGTTGGCAGGGGCAACACAAATGAATTCAAGAAGGGTTCATTGGTTTTGTTAGCTACTCAAAACCTGCCTAAACATGCAGTTTCCGACTTCGGAGCGAGTAAGCTCGCTCCGCGCTTCATCGGGCCGTTCACAGTGTTGGCACGGCACGGCAACGCCTACACGCTAGACATTCCATCTAGCATGCGCCTCCATCCGACGTTCTACGTCGGACGGTTGAAGCCATACCTGCAGCACGAGCTACGTAGCTCGGCTGAACCAAAGCAGAAGACTCGGCGGAAGCCATCATCTCCTCCAGCGCGAAGTCGCGCTGGATCAGCAGGTCGAGCTGGAGATCCAGCCCGGTCGGGACGATCGAGGCGGTCTAGGAGACCGTCGCAAAGTAAGGATACTCAAGAGCACCGAGCGCGGCGCTCTGTAGCTACCCCACGACCGGAACTCGGTCGTGGGAGAAGCGAGATCAGGGTCAACACCAAGTTGACCACACACGGGGCGTGTTCCCACCACCGCCGCCACCAATTCGTGACGCACACGGCTCAACTCGATGGATAGTTGAGCGGATTGTTGGCCACAGTATCCCGAGAACGAACTTAGAACCAGTTCGTTTTCGTATTCGTTGGAGAGGATTTCCTCCCAACCAAGATACATGGGAGCCGCGGAACGTCTTGCTCGAAGACGTTCCGGACATGGTGGAGGCTTACGAAGCCCACCATGCACTACACACTGGACAGTAATGCGAACGCTGTTGTTAACAACAGCGCCCGAAGACACTTCGAGGGCAGGCCGTGGTGCCTGCCCCGCGGCAGCGAAGCGCTTCGCACACTGCCGCGCATGATACTCAGCAGCAGAGAGGTCCTCCGCTGCTGCGCCAAAGGTCTTCAACTTCAACGTGCTCGTTCTATCACGAGCACGCTCTCTTCTAAACGTCATGCATTGACCAAACAGTCAATGGTGGTTGACGTGCCGAGACCGGCACGTCTAACCTTGACGGGGGGATGGTGTAACGGGGTTACACGCACAAGTGGCTACAGCCACTTGTAACTCTAACAGACGCGATGTCTGTTAAAGGTTCGAACACTTCCTCGACCTTGATGTACGTTACATCAAGTGCCACATTCATTTACGATCACCACGACGGGTGGTCCATAGACATTTAGGATTCCTATTGGTTGAAAGCAGCATCTTTTAACCAATGAGCGACATGCATAGCAAAGGAATTCTGCCAACCAGCCGTTGGCAGATTCCCAACTTAGAATATTACATTTGGAGGAAGTCAGAAAACATAAAACAAAAATAACAGTTCTCATCTTTACCAAAATCAGCTACTTAGAGTCTTTATCTTGTTTAAAGTATACTCGTGGACCTCGAGTATACTTAACTCAAGTAAAAGAAACCTACGCTTCCTCATACACGTGCGCACACGTGTAAGCTGTTGTAGTGAGCCAAGGTAGGCCCATTACAGAGACCGCCTTGGGTGCCCCATTCCCGAATGCAAGTTACTCAACGCTGGTTTCTCACACATGTTTTGGACATGCCCGGGCGCACGCGGGCTGTGGGTAGTGTTTCTCGCGGCATGGAGGACCCTGGGGCTTGTGGATGTGCAGACGTACCCGACCCACATTTTTAGTCTTCTACTCCCGGTAGTACCACCGGGGGTATGGAGCCACGTGACCGCCATGTATGGAACACTTCCCGCTGATCAGATTGAAGCCATTCAAGCGCGGGTTCATGACGTGCTTCAGGCTAGCTGGAAACTTGGCGTCGTGCTGACGCTTCAAGCAATCTGGGGCAGGCGCCGTCGATGCAAAGAACCCCGGACTGACAATTCGACTCGGCGTGCGGAGCTGTTGCTGCAAGGACGACTCCGAAGCGGATATCTCACTTTGCGCGAGCGCTTCTTGGGAACGACACAACCCCTCCCTGTTCATCAGGCCGCGCGCCTTGTGTATGTGGCACTCACGTCTGCGGACGGCGATCTCGCCAAGGAAGTGGTATCGGTGTGCGCTACCACCCAGTACATCTTGTTTTTCGACGGGGGTCCTGGGTAACCCTGGGCCTGGCGGATCGGGCTCAATCATTGTCCGGGTGGGAGGAGGAGCGTCCAGCCCCTTATTATTTGGATGGCGAGTGTGTCTTATGCTTCTCCCGCCACCACGAACAACGCTGCGGAATACCGCGGGTTGCTGGTCGGGCTCCGACGAGCGGCTCTCTACAAGCTCCACGGTCTGCACGTCGTTGGAGACAGCCAACTGATCATCACGCATCTCTCACGGAGGCGGCCGCCCAAGGCTGCGCACTTGCGTGATATTTACGCGCAATGTCGCGTCATTGCCGATCAACTACAGATTACATCGTGGACACACCACCTACGACAGTTCAACAAGGTGGCTGATGCATTGGCCAATATCGCGATGGACTCGAGGACGAGCACCCAAGCGCTAGAGGCGGATATCACTAGACTACCTCCCAACTGGTCACCCATAGTTGAATTCCTTCCAGGATATCAATCAATGGCTCGCCACACACCCGGACGCGGACGACGAGGACGGCGCCGCAGACCGGTTCACACACGATGGCGTGCTCGCCCGACACGCATGTGCTAGCACCAGTACCAGTAGCTAGCAAGCTGGCAGTAGATGTGTAGGCTTCTGCCGGACGGACATTGGCTGAGTCGTTAGCTAGACTAAATGACTGTAATGTACCTCACCAAAAACTAAACTGTAATGCGCCGCGTGGAGTATCGCGTACTTCGAACGTGCACTCTCGAAATGCCCATATAGCCATTTTACCATTTCGAAATGTCCGTTTCTCACAACATCATAGATTGTATCCTCCTCATAAGTAGCATCGGTGTGTTCATGTAGCCATTGCACGATAGCCAGATGGCCATTAACAGCAGCATCATAAAACACTGCATCATCATTGACTCCTGCCCCTTGTTCGTGTAGCCACTTCATCAGCTCAAAATGTCCATGCGCCGCGGCCTCTTCAAGACAATTTTTGAAGTCAGATTTCCAAGGCCCCCGACCATCTCGCCGTCCCATAATCAACTCGAAAATATGCCTGTGGCCACCTCGGGCAGCCGCATCCACTGCCGCTTTCCAGTTAGGCGCCGTCCGAATTTGAGAAGGTGAAGTGGAGAGCCGTGTTCGCAGGCTGCTACGAGAACTTTCTGGTCTAGGTTGGAGATCAAGTACTCATTGATCAGATAGACGGCATGAGTCAACGATGCTGGCAGGCATTTACTGCAGATAATTCGAGCTCGATTCGGCCAGACCCAGCGCATGTTAGACATTGAAACCATGAATTGTACCGAAGTCTCTTTTTCCTGGTAGTGCAATGTGGTACACGTTGTACGGACAGCCCAATAGGGATTAATTCAAAGATATGTGGACCACCCAAGTCGTATTTAGTAAGCCAATACAATTTTCAAGTACAAGGTGCGTATAAATTTGTGGTTTTGCATCCAAATTGACAAGCTAAGCGATTCAGCAGCATCCACCGTCATAATTTTAAAGAGGTGGATGTATTCGTACTTGGATTCATACCAGCACAACTTGAATTAAAGCACTTCAGCGTGACAACAGAAACTTATCGGCGATAAAATGGTAAGACAGAAGCCTCTTTTGGAATGATTTCGCTGATGGCATACATAGGTTCCGCATGGTACGGCGATGCAGTTCTATTCTTCTGTAGTCGATTTTGTATACGCAATGGCGTAAAACCAAAACTGAGAATGTTGCAGTAGCGATGAATACATAGAGCTCCATAAATAGTTTTTATGCATTGTTTGGGGTGGTCGCAGATGAATTGAAGGCGACAACGATGAACGCCCTGTGCAAATCCGCCCTCTCGTCAATGCTTGGCAGCCGCAGCGCCTTCGGCTGCCTCGAGGCCCCCTCTTTCGGCGCGGACGTCGTGCTGTTACAGCAAGACGGTTATCCTCGAGCGTGTGACGTGCTGCTGGACAATGCCTTCGCCTCCACCAATGGCGCGGCGCTCCCGGGTCGCCGGCCAGTCTCGGAAGCGTGTCGTAGAGAGGAGAATGTGTGTGGGGAGCCTTGCTAATGCGGCGCCGTGGTAGCGAAGTATGATCCCTGAATAGGGGGGGGGGGGGGGCTACCACGACGGCCGCAAAAGCAAGACTGAGGGGGTCAGCTAGAGAATTCATGTTTCGGATGGATTGAATGCGTATCGATCGATAGTATCGGACTCGAGCAAATTCCTTGCTCGGGTATAAGAATATTCCGAGCAGATAGTTCCTAAGAAGCTTATTCGTTTTTGATAGGATCAGACGTGGTGGCTGCCTTCGTTGTTTTCATTTTTGTTTCAGCCTTCAGGCAGGTCGGTGTAGATACTGCATCTACGAAGGAGACGCAGTATATATGGATAGCCAAAATCGTTTTTTTGCAAGATTGCTCACTTATGCTGTGTGTGTGTGTTGTGTAGATTTTATTATATCTCCTCGACTTAATAATATGGCGTTTCACAGCAGTAAAAAACAGCGGTGTTGTTAGAAGCAGGGTATTTGCTGGTTTTAATCTTTCTATGAATGTGGATTGGTTTGTAGGACTCGGGCTACTGTGCAGCAGCTAACGACAGACGTACAACTGCCACCACAGAAGAACAGAGGCTTCGAATCCACTTACATGTGCGGCGGCGCTCAGATTTGCGACCGCCGAGCCGCCCGTGCAGGTACCCGTGCACGCAGAGCTCGCTGCAGTGAGGATGTGTTGACTGTTGACATCCGAAGTAAGGCTGCTGAAGAAAAAAAAAAAAACAAATTGGGCGGTGAATAACAGGTGTTAACCACGATGATCAGCTTTCTTTAAAACCATCGTCCGAAGATAACCTGTCTGAAACTCTTACTATATCGATCGAAAATGTTGTCTTTAGTGGAAAAGCCAGCTACGCGCATCAACATTGCGTAAGCTTGCGTCGAGCCACTGCAAAACACCGAACAGTGCAGATTGAACAGCGTTTCGAATCGCACGTCGTGACTTCACTACCTCGAATGAAATGTTTTCAAGCATCCACAGAACCGAATGGTGCCAGGGGTATTGCAGCCCCTTGCGGATTACCTCCACTCAGTCGCTCTCTGATAGCCACCTCGTAGCCTGGAGATATCCGTTCTTTATCGCTAGTTCAGTGGCTGTCGCGACGTCAAGCGGCTGTCCATTCTCAATCAACCACCTCATCAAGAGTCCACCAGGACGCACCATATAACCGCGTAACTCGTCCTCACTGCGGTGTTTTAAAAATGACCGCACCAGGGAGAGATACCCCAGTTTCAGGGCTATCTCAAGCATGACGTACACGCACTCAACCATGCCACTCTTGAGGAACCTGCGCAGTAATTTCACTATATCTGCAGCAACTTGATCTATGAAAACTTGGGACGGGAAAACATTGGATTTGCGCTCTACCCGATGGCCTCCCAATGTGGATAAAAAGCAGGCCCGAGTCCGGCCTCGGAAAAAATAATTATTCCATTGCAATTACTGTATTTTTTGTACGGAAATATGTATTATTGGTGCGGGTCGTATTGAAATTATTATTATTGAAGCAAAGTTATCAGTAAAATGTCTGAGTATACAAAAACCAAGTTTAACATGATTCTCCATATAAAAGTAATTGAAATAAATACATATTATTGGTGAATGATATATTGAAATGATTATTAAGGAGACCGAACTTTTGCAATCCAATATGATACTGTATTTTCCGAGGTCTGGGCCCGACACACACCCAGCCTGCTCTCTGCCTCATTGCTCGAATGGAGTGTTGTTACTAGTTGGTAGATAAGGCTGGGACGACCGCGTGCAGCAGCTTTTCGCAACACCAACGAACACCGAACATTCTCCTCGTACCAGCAGACAACGTCAAGATGCCCAGCGGATGCAGCCCATTTAATCGCCTTAGGGAACCACCCTTTGATCCCATTCTCGTGTAGTCATTTAGCCACCCCCAAGTGGCCCTGGCGGAGAGCCTGATCCATCGCGTACTTCATACAGCCTTCAGACCGGTTTGCAGACAGCCATTTTACCACCTCAAGGTGTCCTTTTGCAGCGGCTTCATTCATCGCACGTATCGTACAACCTTCAGATCGGTTGTGGTGAAGCCACTTCACTGTTTCAAGGTGACCATATTTTGCTGCTCCATCCATGGCGTCGGTACTGCATCCTTCGGTACGATTCTCATGTAGCCATTTAACCACACCCAGGTGGCCATGAGAAGCAGCAGTATCCATTGTGTTATTGTCGAATGGAGCGCGTACTTCTTCGTGCAGCCACTTGATCATCTCTAGCTTCCCCGTTATTGCCGCCCAGATTGAAGCATCCTTCGAAGGGGGTTGCTTACTCTTTTTACACACCAGTTTGGCGCAATTCATACAGCCGCCTCGGACTGCGTCCTCGAAAACGTGATCGAAGCTCACTCCAGTCGTTTGTAGCCACTGAAGCACTTCAAATTGTCCTCCTGACGCTGCCGATCCCGCCACGAATTCTAATTTTCTTGGGTGGAGTCGAGAACGCAGCAGTTTAACGATTTCCAGGTGTCCGTTGTGTGCAGCGCGCAGCGGCACTGAGTTGTCGTGAATGAATTTTTCCACTTCAAAGTGACCATTTGCAGCAGCACAGCGCATCGCTTCTTGGGCTTCCTTGCACAGATAGCCACGCTCGTACATCCACTTCACGACGTCGAGATGGCCGTACTTGGAGGCCTCCTCCCATGCGTCAGCAAATCCTTGTTCCCATGGCCCACGCATATTCCCCAGCTCTTCCATCCATTGGAACACGTGCACGTACCCACCTTTGGCTGCAGACTTGACTACGTCGCCACGATGGAGCGCATCTCACGAGAACGAAGTCTAGACCCGACACTGGAGCTCCTTGCTCGCACGCGACTTTCAGGGCATCTGAGTGGAGCCCTTCAATGAGAAACTCGTCGATGAGACGTGATACGTGAGGCAGAGAACGCGAAAGAATATCCCCAAACAAATGTTCCGCGATGCGCGGGCGTTTCCACTTGGACGGAGTTGCCATTGACGACGAGTGCAGAAATTGCGAAGTGCCGAGGGTTTATCCGTACTTTGAACCTGATTGATTGGGAGGACTAGGAGGGAATACGTTATTTTGGCACAACCCGAAAATAAAGAAATACAGTAAACTTGCGCGACCGGTGTGAGCAGCAGGTTGGACTATTCTTCGGCGGGCAATTCTAATATCTAGATCAAATATATTAGCGTGAATCATTCCTTCGCTGCGACTGACCTCCTTCAGCAGTGGTTCTGCTGTAACTTAATGCTGTAGCCAAGTCAATATACTGGTCGAAAAGCACAATGATTCAGCAGCAGCGTTAGCAAAAATAATCTCCCTTGACAGTTCGACGAAGAAATGTAAGTGTAAGGTGTGCATGTACCATATCGCGAACTACACCTTTGCCAATCCAAGTTGGCAGCAAAACGGAGTATCCCGTAATTAGATTTTTATACTGGGATAGCAGTGGCCGATAGGTCAAGCAGCTCAAATCGAGTTAATTCGCGCCTCGGTAACTGAAGCCAGTAAACTGAGGCCGGTATCGTGGTCCTTTGTCGCTGGCTGTCTTCCTACTGGTGACCCGGTAGCTGGAACCGGTAACTGAGCCCGATCTCGAGTCATTAGTTTTCTGTCTTCCAGAGATCATGTTTAGTCAGGCATGACTTCAGCCATTTCGCATTCTAAAGCAACCGACACCTACCTACGTACTTATCTCCCTGCTTTTCCTTTATCTCGCGAGCTACAGCAATTGCTCAGTACAGCCACAAGTTTCCTAAACTAACATGGGCACGCGTTTTTCGCCATAATTCGCCACTATCAGGTTCACTACGACGCTGAATTTGAGACTGGTTTTGGCTGATTGTTGTAGTAGGCCGTGTCTACCTCGGTCTCGCTGACAGGCGTCATAGGACCTCAGTTATTGTGCAATTTTGCACCACTAAACCAAGCACTCTGCTTACGTACCTAGCCACTCGCCTCTACAACGATGAGCACCACCCACCACCACGGCACTAGGACCCCGTGATGGCTAGGATAGGTGGGTTTTAACCGTATATGTTATTGTTTTGTTTTTAGTTTATAGCAGGCTTTTTATCATTACCCATTGGCGTCTCCTGCGCCTGCTTCGCAGCCGCAGCATCTGCCAGGTAATGCGATACTGTCTGGTAAGTTTGGAGCGGTATGAGGACAACACGCGTTTTAACTACGAAGTACAAAATGCAGTAGCTACAAGCCTGACAGTTCTGTAGGCCACGATTTCTAGCGAAGATGCGCGCCGTATACACCCTCCCAGCTGCAATATCGCCGCATGCAACGGTCGCGGGGCATTTCTAAAAGAAATAGTCTGCTCAACGTCAAAGTTTGGTATGATTGAGGGCTATACTACATACATTGAATAAGTGTCTCCTGCGGTCACACATTCGGTGTACAAAGAAAACAAAACGTAACGTTAACTATGATATAAAATATTTAATGCTCCAGGTTTATCATAAAGGTATCGCCCATAAGCTGATAGTTCTTCCTCTCACTTGCTAGGCAAGAGAAGCGACGAGTCGTTAAGCTTTGAGGTTGCGCTCGCACGCTTTGGTAGTCGTCGTAATACTACTGATGTGGAGAAAGTTCTGGCTTCCCTTATAAAATTGCTATGCGTAGCCCTAGTTTTTGAAAAAAAACATATTTTTCAAAAATTACTGTAACTCAATAGTAGTACAGTGCAGCACAGCGATGGAGAGCGCGGCTGGGAATCTTCGTCACATCAAGGAGATCATGGGTAAATGCAATGAAGCGAAGCTGCAATCCGCATGGTACAGGTCGAGTATGGCTTGAGGCAGTCTTGACTGCAGAACTCTTCCGCATCCTCTGCCTTCCTCCTCTTTCCAGTATGTAGGATAGCCACAGCGAAGAACCCTTCGTGTTTGCTCTGGACTAAATCCGCCCTTTTGGAAGGTCTTACTTCAATTGTCCCTCCTTCAGTGCACCAACTTCGAACCTCGTCATTGCACAGGTTGTTGGCGAGCCACTCAGCTGCATCATCCTGCTGCTTGATAGCAGTGCGAATAGTTGCGCGAGAGCCTTCACTCAAAGAAGCAGACTTGTCAAGCACCCAGAGCAGCGGTTCGTCGTACTTCTTCTGTCTAAGTCGCTTTTGCACGAGTGTAACACGGTCACATTCGGCTAGCAAACTCGTCGCTTCAAGGTATTTATTTAGCTCCGAACTTTTTCGTGGCAAGTTCGATAGCAGTAGGGACACCAAGCGGCGTGCCATTTCTGATCAGCCACCGCAGCAGTGGAATTTGGCGCTGCTCGCCTGCAACCGAAGCATATTGCCCTTTCACCAGCTCGTCTTTGTCTTCGAAGAATTGCCGAATCATTGCTGCGTAGCCTCGCTGCAACGCTTGAACCAGCACTATGCCTACACACGAAAAGAACCCTCCAGCGTGAAATTGATTTACCAATTCCAGAATTCCAGACCACAATAGCTTTGGCACGATACTCGTATCTTGGAATACCCGCAACGCTATCGCGACCTGTATCAGGAAGACGCTAAGCCAGCTATCGGACCACCAGGCGTTGACTGATTTTGCTTTTCGTAGTTGTCCACCATCATATATTTGTATTATTGCCTATTGTATTGGTTTCGGCGACAAACAATAATCCGCAATATAATAAATATAATACCGCGATTGCGGTAGTGATATTATTTTTTCGGAGCACGACAAGTACCCCTGTCCGGCAGCAGTGCCGAGACCCCATCCAGAACCAAGTTGCCTTCTATCTTCAGCGAGATAGCAAACCACATCTAAATGACCTTCCCAAGCAGCAGCTACCAAATTTTCACTATCCCTCCCACATCCTGTCTCGTTACACCACTCTACTATATCCAAATAGCCTTTGCGGGCAGCCAGCCGCATCAGAGAGTCGCTGCATCCATCGGCTCTGTCTTCGTGCAACCATCGCACAACATCGAGGTGGCCTTCTTCCACAGCCCAGTCCATAGCTTGAATTGTACACCCTTCTGCTCGATTGGCATGCAGCCATTGCACAACGTGTAGGTGGCCACCTCCCGCTGCTGTATCCATCGCTCTTGTGGTGCGCCCCTCCCTTCGGTGCTCGTGCAACCACTTGACGATTTCGAGGTGGCCTCCATACGCCGCCGCACCACTTCGAAATGACCACGTTCAACAACGCACAGCATTGTCTCCCAAATATAAATACTGTTGGTGTGTTCATGTAGCCACTGTGCGAGGGCGAGGTGCCCATTGCAAGCAGCCGAATGAAGTGTACACCTATGAGTGGTCAGTGTTTGATGGTTGTAAAGCCACTTCACGATCTCACTATGGCCATATATTGCACCATATTCAAAACACTCGTCAAAGTCAGCTCTCCACGGCCCTCGTTCGTCTTGGAGGCCTGTCAGCCACTTGAAGACGTGAATGTGTCCGCCTTGGGCTGCTGCATTTACCACCTCCTTCCAGTCAGGCGCTGTCCGCACCACAATGAACTCCAGAATGTACAGCGGGGCGCTGCTTTTGCATGCTGCTTGCAGAACCTTCTGATCCAACGAATCAACCAGGAACCCGTCAATAAGAAATGCAACGTGAGGCAAGAGGCCGCTAGATGCCAGCAGATACTTGCTGCAGACCAGCGGAGCTGGCAAAGACCTGGTGCAGTTTGCATGGTGAAACCAGAAACGAAATAAGGTACATGATGTATGATAATCGTAAATCGGAAACCACCTTTCAGACCCAACGCGGAAATTGCTGGATGAGAGGGATAGATCGTAGGGCGATGGGTTGATGGCTTCGTCATTCCTTTGAATCTGCTACCGTACTGTAGCAAAAATGCCGGATTCATCTGACTGGATATGGCCCCCGCCTCACTGGTCGTGGGTCTTGCCAGCTCCTGCTGTAGTGCTGATCAACGAATACCTGTGCGAGCATCTCGAACAGAAGGTGCTCGAAACTGCGTCCAATGACGGTGCCCCGCCGCACATTCTCGAGTTCATTCTCGCTCGGATGACGCCGAACTGGGTGAAGGTAATCGAGTCGGCGGCCAAAGGTGGACACATTCACGTTTTCAAGTGGCTAATGAAGGAACGCCGAGACGGCCGAGGACCGTGGAAGGCGGACTTTAGGCATTGTATGGATATGGCTGCGGCGCATGGTCATCTCGAGCTCGTCAAGTGGCTACACAGTCGAGGCACTCCAGCCTTTAACAACTGTGCGTTGGAACAAGCTGCTATCAATGACAATCTCGCAGTCGCCCGATGGCTACACGAGCACGCTGGCGGCATTTGTAAGGACAGCACAATGATTTACTCTGTGGAGCGTGGACATTTTGAAGTGGTGCGATGGCTGTATGAGAACTTCGAGGAAGCTCGCGCAGTAAATGGGATGAGCAGTGCAGCCCGGGAGGGGCATCTCGATATCCTGCGATGGCTACATGAGCGCAAGAAGTGCGGCGATGAGTGCACTTCAGGTATCATGGATCAAGCAGCCCATGGAGGCCATCTGAATGTGGTTAAATGGTTATATGCTAACTGCAGCAAGGGTTGTTCCTTATATGCTGCAGAACATGCTGCCAGGAATGGGGATTTTGCTATACTACAATGGCTAGACGAGCATTTTAGCGGTCGGTTTACTGCTGGTGCGATGGATGAAGCGGCCTCCAGCGGTCACCTCGGCATTGTCAAGTGGTTGCACGAGCATCGAACCGAAGGCTGTACGACTCGAGCGATGGATGCAGCCGCGGCACATGGCCATCTAGAAGTCGTGCAGTGGTTGCATTCGAATCGAAGCGAGGGTTGCACTCAAAATGCAATGGACTGGGCTATCGAAATGGGCAAGCTTGACGTTGTGCAGTGGCTGCACGACAACCGATCCGAAGGATGGAGCGACTACGTTATCATTGTCGCAGCTCGCAAAGGGTATTTGGAGATGGTGAAGTGGCTGAATAAGACTCGACCTGAATCGGGGAGTGAAACTTTGCAGATTGCTGCTTGGAAAGGGCATTTGGACATGGTGCGCTATCTGGACGAGAATACGACGCACCATGACTGTAACTGGGGCCTGGGCGCAGCTGCTGGACGAGGTCATTTGCAAGTGCTTCTCGTGCTGGTCCGAAAGTATTACCTGGATGATGTATCAGTGGAAAGGAGTACGTACTCTGCAATCCAGCAGTGTTTCGTGAAGATACTGCGACAACTATCAGATCAGTCGGCATCTCCAGCTTCGCCATTGTGGCAAGAAGTGTTGGAGGTAATGGGGCAATTTCACGGAAGATTTTTAAATGGGTCTTCTGCAGAACAGGTCTTGGATTTGATCATACCGTACTTTTTCTTTGAGCTTGTGATTGGATCACATTTGCCATACTTTGACGGCCCAGTCTCACTTTGAAACCTCAGCCGACGAGCCAACCTTCCTAGCGCTGCCCGCGCCTCGGTGATGCCCAAGCCGCATCGCCACAGTCCGAGCCGTTGCAGCACATTGGTCGCCGCCCCGGCAACATTGCAACCGAATGCGTCGTAGGAAGACGAGCAAGATCTTCGCCATGATGAGCTACGAGTAAACGAGAGCAACCACCAGCAGCAAAGCAGCAAGGAGGCCATGAGAGAGGCCGGGAAGGTGCAGCAGCACTATCGCTGAGGCCAGCAGGTGGGCAAGACGAGTCAGGAGGAGTACAAGCAGCAGGTGGACAAGATGCGTCAGGGGCAGCACAAGCAGCTGCGACCAGGAAGTGGCGTATGGCATCGACGGGTCAAGTTCGCCTCGCGCTACGTGCAGCACGGCATACTCGTATGCCCAGCTTGCACTGTGCAGTCTGTATACTGCGCTTGCGAGCTATACTAAGGTGGTGGTCGAGGACACGCAGAGTGGCATGGTGCTGGGGCAGACACCATCCGTCGCAGGTGACTCACAGACCGGTACATGCACTCTTGCAGGCGGAGGCGCTCAGCGCGTCAAGTCCACGGGGATTATCCGGGTGCAGCGCTTCTGTTCCCAATGTCCAATTCCGCGTAGCTGACCGCTGCACCGTGCGCCACTCCTGCCACGCCCGCCGCTAATGAGCTCCGAGTCGAGCGTGAAGTCGCGCACTTTTGGCCGTCACTGCGAGCGAGCCAGGTGCCCGCTTGTCCATGGCGCGTGTCAGGCAGTATGTACACGCATGTAGGCGCGGAGTCCGACGAGGTGTGCGCGCAGTCGGAGAGGCCACGTCGGACGTCACAAGCGCTGCTGCTGCTGGTCGGCCAGGGTTGGTCGCAGTGCAACGTATTGGTTGTTTCGGTGCTATGGCTGTGGCATCTCGCTACGAGTTGAAGCGCTTTAATTTTCTCCCAGCCAAGCAGGAGTGAAACATGTCGAACACTTCGTCATGACTAGCAATTCTGAAGTATACGTACCGCTGTATCTGATATTAAACTAGTTAAACCAGATATGTGCCGATTGCCATCCGTCCAGTGTCTCTATGAACGGACACCAACCCAGGTGTGCACTGCTTTGACGAAAAGGCTCCTAAACTGTAGGAGCCTTTATAGGACCTACAGTGCTCACTGTACAGTAGTCGCGGATGGGGCACCACCGATAGATGCATGAATAGCGCGTGATATATTGCAGAGAATGTAGCTGTCAAGGGAAGTAGAAAGACATGTTCGATTGCGGCGGCGACTCGTTCTAGCTATCCGGTTGTACACTGTAGGTGATGATAATACATGTAGCCGTGGATGCAATGATTTTGAACACGACTCACTGCCAAAATACCTCTTGAACCAAGGTAACCGGTAAAAAGGCATACACTTTCACCTAGAGATAGCTTCATGAACTGTTGTTAGAGCAGGAAGCCGAACGGAGGATGCGCTATGGAACCAAGTCATGTCATGATCCAAAGCTGTGAATGTTTGGTTCAGGTCTTACGATTCGGTCTCACAATCAGCATGTTCAAATCCTGGACCTGATCTGCATAAGAACCAAAATAAAGGCAACCCAATTTCACTCGAGCGGGTTCCATTCGTGCGTGTGCACTATGCTTGATCTGGCGTTGCAAGGGGGATATTCACAATTGGTTCGGCAATTTTACGAGCTTCCAGATGATCAAGAGAAGCGCAAATACGTTGCCGCTGCCTCTCGACTGTATCTTATAGTATTAGTGAGGTGGTTGCTCGAAAATGGCGCGCATTTAGACGTTCCGACCGCTATCAATCTAGCCATCGACTACCCATACTCCGTCGAAGCGTCCTGGTGGCTGTCCGAAAGCGATCGCGTGACTCTCGTCTGCGAAGGGGTCGAAAAGAAGGAGCATTGCAACTTGCTGCTGTGGGTGCTTGATCACACCGATTTCACCGACGCTACCTCTCGCAAAGCTATTGGCGCTGCTGTCAGACTGCGAAATGATGGCACGGTAGAGTGGCTTTCTGAAAAGCTTTCCAACATCGAAGCGCGCAGTTGGTGCCTCCCTGCTTAAGAGGAACTGGATGAAGGAAGATCATTCAAGAGACAACGATGGCGCTATCGTGCTAAGGTACGAGTAGGGTTTGCTGCTATAGTTTAGTAGGATCGATCTACCAGTTGCTACTCGAACGATTAATCCATAACCTCAGTGAAGTCACAATGCGCCGTTAGCCAAATTTCTGCAGAGTCAGCACCTAAAGATTCGCGCCCGAGGCTCACGTCCAACTCCATAAAAAGTGGCAAGGAGTGCTACGTCAAACCTGCCGTGACCAAAAGTACGTCGGGTTGCCAGCTCTCGTCTGGGTAGTGCAGTCGACAATGCTCCCATAGATGCATCTCGATGAATGTTCACGATAAAAGCCAAGGTGGCATCGTCCTGAATGCAAAGCACTTCAATTGCGTCATTAACTTAGTCCAAGAAGGCGCTGTGAAAGTGGTTTATATCAGCGGCGGACCTCAACATAGACTTTCCGAAGTATCGGCTTGGCTGCAAATTCAAGAATAATCGAAGCCACGTTCACGTCCAGATCCTGAAGATTGACCGGGGGTAGCTGGCGACGACGTATCTTGTCTATGTTGTCTGTCGGAGGCAACCTCATGCCTTCCAGCACACTTAGAAAAGCGGCTTTGCTCTTGGTGGCCAGTGGCGTAGACCTGCTCAACCGCTCTATATGGAACTTCCTGGACGCCTCGGTATGTCGTTCGAATCGCTCGAAAAGCGTGAAACTGAAATGCTCCAGTCGGTCGTTACCCTCAAGCATCCGCAAGAGAGCGATCAAATCACGTTCCAGAACAGTCCAACTTGCATCGTGCCCACGGTAGCTTTGGTGAATGTGCAACCGTCGTAAGGACTTCGCGAGTCCGCTGTCTGCGTCGCCCAATTCTTGTGCTAGCTCCAGCATATCATCCCAGTTGCACGCCATATTGGGTAGCGACAAACGGGCAGCTTGGTACTCGGCGAAGTTGAACTGCGCAGTTATCCCTAGCCGGAGGATCGTCAACATTTGGAGATTTGGGCACCGCTTTAGAACCATGTTCACTTCCCCTTCCATGTAACTGGAGTCAATTGTCAGAACTTGTAGTTGGAGGGGAGACTCCGACTCGGAGTCCGATCCAGGACAAGAACAACGGCAGGCCACTGCGATCAGCGATCGAACTGCCGGAGAATCCGAGCTTTAGCTTCGAGAAGTTGCAACGAGGGAGCGGCTTTTGTCGTTCATTAAACACAAGATTCTCACGCTCGACTTGGCATCGACCGTAGCCTGGGATCAGCACATTTACCCATTCGCTTTCTCCATCATTTGCTGAAAGTCCTCACGAAATGAACTGGAGACGGAAGAGTCAGGAGGTCCCATTCAAATAGCGGCTCTCCTTGCTCGCTGATGTCCCATCTAATCGGAGCATTCGCCATCAGCGTTGCTTCTTGTTCCTCGACCACCCCTCGAGGACTGCCAAACAATTCTTCCTCGGGATGTTCAGATTCCAGAACGCTGCAAAAAGCCTCGATGTAATCCACAGTCATAGAGTTAATCCACGTAAGAGCGAGTTCGTTAATGGAGGAGCAGGCTCGCTTCGAGAAAAACGCGTACGCCACCCACTTCCACCAGTGCGAAGTATCGTCGGAATAGTTAAAGCTCTTCAACAGACTCAGGGTAAGTTTCCTGGTGGTTTGGCTTTGTGCCACAGCTGAGAACAACGTCTCAATCTCCTTCGGCGGCCGGAGTCTGTACGTGGTGATCGAAAGATTATCGATCTGACGCTCACTGCTTCGAGTATACACTTCGCTGTCCGAAACGGGTAGATTATTAATCGGGTCGTCTGCGGGTCTGGTAAGGCCGAGGGTCGGGCATGTATATTTCGTTGGTCTGGCTCCAGGTCGGGCTGACCAGCACCCGATCCGTAAAATACAGTATGCATCGCTGGGAAGAAACTTACCATTAACCATTACCGGTTATTTACCGGTAACCATATACCTCTTATAGCTATTGTGTCTTTTCGATATAAGTTATTAAGGTTTTTGACGGTTCAGCCCTTACGAGGAAGAGTCCAGTTTACACTTCCTTGGTGTTATCCCGGCTGGCTTACTCTCATTGCTGGGGTTCATGTTTACCCTGTAAGAGACACTAAAAAGGGAATGCTTGCAGCTGAACTGTGCGCTACAGAGGTAGCCAGTAGGATTCAAAAGCGTGAAGGGACTTTGGTTGGCTAGCAGAGTTGATCTAAGCGACTGGACCTCAGCCTACACTGTGAATCAACGTCATCTGAGGGCTCACTTCCAAAATGGACGACGTTCAAGAATTCTGCCCCTTCAAGACCACGGTGCATTGGGATGGGTATGCCTACACTAAGGCGTACTCTTCCGGCCGTAAGACGACTTTCAGGTGCAGCTACTACCGCAGCACCAGGTGCAAGGCTCGCGTCGACGTGATGGCCGATGGATCGTACAAGAACGCAGTGCCTCACACTTGCGAACGCCAGAGCTCTGAAGGTGCGACCCAGGCGACGGCAGAAGACGGACTAGCGTCTGCGGTGGTGGACATCGCTGAAGACATGAAGGCCGAGGTTGATGCACTTGCGCTATCCGACTTGACGCTGGTGCCGTCGAAGATCTGGGACATCGTTCGCGAGGAGTTTACGACTAAGAAGATGACCCGCGGGCTGACACGCGACCAGGTGATCAGCCGCGTCTACCGTACCCGCAACGCTCACTTCGGCTCATCGATCTACGGACGTGTTGAAGTGCCTCCGCTGTCCATGACCAAGACTGGAGATGCGATGTTTTTCCAGTTCCACTACACCTACGTGGACGACGGCGAGGTGCAGCACATTCTCGGCTGGGGTCACCCTGCCCTGATCCGCTTGTTGTCCTACAACCAGACGGCTCTCTACATCGATGGCACGTTCCACTGTGTCCCAAGTCCGTTTTACCAGTGCATCGTCATCATGGTGCTCGACCGCGGATCCAAGTGCTTCGTCCCCTGCCTGTACTGCCTCACGACCAACAAGTCTGAATGGACTTACTGGAGCACCCTCCACTGCGTGCAGGCTACCACGGGGATGACGATGGACGTCGGGACAGTGTCGTGTGACTTTGAGAAGGGTCTCATCAATGCTGTGGGGGATCAGTTTCCGGAGGCCGACATCATCGGCTGCCTCTTCCATTTCAAGCAAGCCATTCGACGCAAGATGCAGAAGCTCCATATCCCGACGGAGGAAATCTTCGAGATGATGGCACGTGGAATGCTTGATTCACTGACCGTGATCCCACACGAACGCATCGACCCCATGGTATCGCCTACGTGACGAAGAAGTTCAAGATGGCTCTCCGTGTGAAGGGTAGGGCGTGCTCGGAGTCGAAATGGGACGATTTCTGGTCGTACTTTCGAAAGACGTGGCTGGAGATGTACCCACCGCGCCTGTGGAACATCTTTGGCATTCAGCGCACGGTTGTGAACCGCACCAATAACCCGCTGGAACGCTACAACCGCGAGCTGAACAGCGCGTTTTCCACGAGCCACCCCAACATCCCCACGTTCGTCGGAGTGATTGAAGCGCACGCCGCGCGCTATGTCACTTTGCTGGAGGACATCGCTCGCAGGCGTGCTCGCGCCCCACCCCATGGAACCTACGTGGTGCCCCAGGAGTTCACTGTTTAGTGAGTCTCCTTGCAAGGAGCACATGCATTTGTGCTTAAGGGTTTTGCATTTCTTTTCTTCTTTTCAGTGCTAGTGTAGGTTAAGACTACTGCTGCGAAGCAATAATCAAAACAATACACTTCTTTTCTTCCTTTTCAAAATCTTCTTGGTAAATATGTATCATCAATGGCCTGAGTTAAATAATATATCTTCAACATACTATTTTTTTCGTTATGTCTTTAGGTTTCATGAAAAATAAAAGCTGGAAGTGTGATTATCGTATAACATACTAAACCGCATATTTGCCCGCCATATTTTGCAGTTCAATGTGTACATGTACTCGTATTTATGCATTGTACATAGTTTAGTTACGTAACCTTCTCTAAGAAAATACTTTAATATTATACATCACGAATATCCGACTGCAAACAACGCTAAAAGATAACTTTACTGGATAGTTTTTATAGAAAACGGTTAACTTTGACTTCCGTGTACAAGCTCAAACAAATCACTATTCGTATTTGTTAAGGCATCCAGTTTTAACTAAATTCTAAAATGTATTGATTAAATTTGGCGCCACTACCGCTCGTGTTCTTAAATTTTAGTGTGAACACTACTGAAGGAATGGACACAATCATAGGTTTTACAGTAAGTAATCCAGCGTAATATTAAAGTAAAATGTATGTCACTTGTAAATTATTGTCCGCCTCCTACTTGTGGTGTGTTCCTATATGAGAACGAAGTGTGCTGGCCACATCGACCACGCAATCGCAGTGAGGACACGGGAAAACACCACGACGGTTCTGCTGCTCTCGACGCGCCAACCGGTGCGCCTCGCCGTCAGGATTCTCGCTGCAGTAGTACCGATGCTGCCGGATACGGCTGGAAGTGTTGTCTGTGTGCCCACAAAACTGGCACACAAACAGCGTATTCGAGACAAGGTCAGGGTTCCAGTTCAGCCCCTGGCAGAACAAAAAACAGTGTAGTCTGTAATTCGACGTAGCGTAGCCCACTCCACTGTGAAAGAGATCGCCACGAAAAACCGCAGCGTACCCAGGAGGTATATCTAGCACTAACTCTCTTTGCGGCCTTGCGTAATCAAAACATCCTGGAAATACGCGAAGCCTTGTTCCTGGCTCTAACGCAATAATCACACTAGCTGGAATTGTACCAGGAAACTAGGCGTCCACAGCAGCAATCACGTCTGCCGTATAATCTTGGTGGGGCTCTTGGTCAGTACCACCCGCTCTAGAATGCATGTAGGAAAAAGCACGAGGTTGATACTTCTCGTCCCGCACTGCTGCATCCTCTTGTACAGCGCGAGATGCCAGGCGCAGATTAGACGTCAGCCTAGTTACGCGAGACTGACTTCGGTATGCGTCGTCTTGAGCACCTCCAACTTTCAGAAACACCGGCTTGTACGATCGGGTTTTGGCTTCGGCTAATAACGCGCCAATGACCTCGGCAGTCAGCTGGAGTGAGATGACAGCATAACCGGAAGCGGGAAACGATGGGCGCATGGTGAAGGCGAATCTGCAATGCTCATCTCAAAAGGTAAATTGCTTGTACAAAGCTATAAATATTCATGTAGGACGCTAACATTTATAAATCAAGTGTAGCTATTTTCGTCGCTAACGGTGGATTTAAGTGTAAGCGTTGGTGACGATTGTGTAGCCATTTCTCGTCACCAACGGTAGATAAGACTCCAAGCGTTGCCGACGAAGTGTCTTATCTCTGGCTTCACGCTCATCAGCTGCTATCTTGATTAAGAGACGACCGAACGATAACATAATATACCGGTATCATCACTAGTAGTTGTAACCGGTGCCTGTTGGTTTGATATTTGACTGGCATGGGTATGGGTCGGGCATGGAAGGAATAATAGTTTCGCTGTAAGTTATTCACGGATCTGGATATGGGTCATACTGACCCTCGGCCTTACCAGACCCGCAGACGACCCGATTAATATCTAACCCCGAAACGAGGGCCGTCGGTGATTCACGCCTGCGCGTTGTACTGTCAAATAGGCTGACCGAAGACCTGCTTCTTCATCAATTCATTTCTACGGATCGCATTATCGGCGATCAGTTTAAACCCCTTGAACGCGAACCGAGAAAACCGCTTATTGTAGCGAACCAAGTGCTCGATACTTGCAGCCATAGCCGAGTCAATCTTGTCCTTTTCCAGCTCGTTCACCACCACCGGCTCCAGCACAAACGTGCATCTCATGGAGAGTGGCTCCACTTCTGGCTTAGGTGCTAGACTCCACCCCTCTTGAATCATTTGTTCCGCCTTCCGGATGGTCCACAGTCCGTCAAACCCGCTCTTGATCTCTATAGGCACTAGAATTTCCACGCCAGGCGTATCTGGTCTTAGCCTCTCATCCAAAGCTGCGATCTTTGCCAATGCGTTCATATATGCCCGACGAGGCTTGTTGTGCTGGTGGACGCCACAGTTGTCTACCAGGTCTCGGACGCACGCCTCAGCCGTAGCGTAGGCGTGGAGCTCCGCCCAATACCGAACCAGAATATCGCAGTCTCGTTCTGCGTCCCACTCTTTGAGGTGGGAGAAACCCCCGCAGTGGTGTTCTAGGATGAACCTCCACGCGTCGATATCCATGTGAGCCACGGCGGCGAGGAGTTTGAGTCCCTCGCGGGCCGTGGGTCCGTCGTTCGGGAAGCTGCGGGGCCGGGGAAGAAACGGAGGCCGACGACGCGCTGAGGCGGGGCGTGGAGGTCGTCGTGAGGGTTGGACAGCCAGGGCTGGAACAGCAGCCGGAGGACCGACGTCCAGGGCGCTAAGAAGCCCCAGCGTTCCTCCATCTTTTCTGACCGGGAGGATGAACAGCAAAATGCAAAGTGACCAATCAGAGCGGGGCTGCACTTTGCTATACAAAGTTCAAGATAGGTAGTTGAAGTGACGGATCCGTTTCATTGGCTAGAAATCGTACTTATCAAGAGTGATGGTCAGGTAGCTATGAGGCGAACCAGCCCCTAAGGTATTACTCCGGAGTACGAATGAAACTTCGTCTTCGTTTAGACAGAATGGGGGAAACGCACAATATCTGCAAAGCACAATAAAATACGTCGGCGTCAGCGAAATCGAGCACGAGGTTGGTACTTGTGGTTTCTTGAAACGCTCACGCCTAGCTGCCTCTTCGTTCTAAAGTCAATTTCGCACGGTGCACAGCCATTCCGTCCATCCATGATTCACTTGGACAATTGCACGTATTTACCTCCGGCTACAGACTCGGCCACTTTCTTTCCGCGTTACAATAAGTTCCAGGACCTCGTGCAGAGTTCCGTCCCCATTGATAATAAGCTACGCTTCACTTATCCAACAGATTGATGGGCTAGTTCCTACCTCTCACTCAGGGCTTGGTACATCGGTCAATTCGGTTGAGTCCACCACACATGACTCGTTTCAGTCTTCAAAATGCACAGAGTTCCCGATTTGCGCCAAAGGACCGAAGCGAAACCGACGAAGCCGAGGAAGGCCGAGGGGGCCGGGAACTCCCCCAAAGGGAGGCCTCTCGGCCGGCCCCGCGCCAGCCCAGAGTACACGTGCACACGGGGAGACGGCTAGACACCGCAGCTGAGAACACCCCGAAGGAAGGCGTAGCAGAGGAAGACACCGCTGACAATAAGGAGTGCCTGACCCATACTTCGCTACGAGAAGTCCGACCCAAGAAGAGAGCGACCAGTCCGACGAGTCGCCACATTTGGGCCAAGATATACGGAAACAGCTCGCATGTGAAGAAGAGAAGGATGAACAAGATACAAGATACAAGGACCAGGACCACCCATGAAGAAGATAACACGAAGAGAACCAACAAGAGACACGGACCAGCTGCAGCTGTGCTGCCGGTGCAGCACGGTGCAAACAGTAACACGAGGAACACCGACCAAGTGACACAGTCCCACGAGTAGACGCTTACGGAAGTGTCGACGCTGGAGACTGGCCCAAGGAAGCCAACGATGACAAGAGCCCCAACGAACATGAGAGGAATCTTGAAGAACAGGAAGGCCGTTGATGGTGCAGCGGCATGGCAGCTGCAACACGAGGGACGCCGGCCCAGTGAATGCAGCGCCCCGATCCAGTGAATACCAACGGCAGTTGGCGAAGCGCACGCAATAGACTGGAACAATGGCAACAACGATGTATGGGACCTGGCAGCAGATCCGACCCGAGATGCATCCATCGCGCTGTAGGCTACCCGGCCGATGGAGAAGAACCGTGAATTGACTGATCCGACGGATGCACAGACGTCCATTGGGAGATAGCTATCCTGTAGACCCCTTGCATATTAGGAAAGCCCGAGTAGTAGACGTATAGGCACAGGAATGGCAGCCGTAGCCGCCGGGTACCAAGTGGGCCCGGTAAGCGGGGCTGATGCAGTGCTCGCCCTGAGTGCAACCGGCGTTAACCGCTAAAAATAAAAATAAAAATAAAAATAGTCTTCAAAATGCATGCAACTATGCAGAGGGCATCTCGCTGGGTCTGGCCGTCTCGAGCTCGTATCATCTGCAGTAAATGCCTGCCAGCGGCATTGCCACACGTCGTACTTCTGATCAATGAGTACTTGATCTCGAACCTGGACCAGAAAGTGCTTGAAGCGGCCTGCGAACACGGCTCTCCACTCCACCTTCTCGAGTTCATTCTCGCTCGGACGGCGCCTAACTGGAAAGCAGCGGTGGATGCGGCTGCCCGAGGTGGCCACAAGCATGTTTTCGAGTGGATGATGGGACGGCGAGATCGTCGGGGTCCTTGGAAATCTGACTTCAAAAATTGTCTTGAAGAGACCGCGGCACATGGACATTTTGAGCTGATGAAGTGGCTACACGAACAAGGGGCAGGAGTCTATGATGATGCAGTGTTTTATGATGCTGCTGTTAATGGTCATCTAGCTATCGTGCAATGGCTACATGAACACACCGACGCTACTTATGAGGAGGATACAATCTATAATGTTGTGAGAAACGGACATTTCGAAATGGTAAAATGGCTATATGAGCATTTCGAGAGTGCACGTTCGAAGTACGCGATACTCCACGCGGCGCATTACGGGCATCATCATATCCTACAATGGATCCACGAGCACACAGCTTGTTCTAATTCATGCCCCTCCAACATAATTGATGTAGCGGCCTTTGGTGGACATTTGGACATTGTCAAGTGGCTGTTTGAGCACTGTAGCAAAAAGCGCTGTTCGACATTTGCTGCGCGTAATGCGGCCGAAAATGGGCATTTGCCATTTGTGCAGTGGCTGGATGACCGCTTTCCGTCCCAATTTGATACGGGCGCAATGGATAAAGCGGCCGAAGCTGGCCACATCGAAGTCGCACAGTGGTTGCACAAGCACCGTTCGGAGGGCTGCACAACAAAGGCGATGGATGCAGCGGCGGGGAATGGCCACCTCCAAGTCGTGCAGTGGCTACACACCAACCGAACAGAAGGTTGTACCAAAAGCGCAATGGAGCAGGCGGCACGTAAAGGCCACCTAGAAGTTGTGCGGTGGCTGCATGATAACAGACCCGAAGGGTGCGGTGATTCAGCCATGTACGGGGCAGTTTCCAATGGTCACTTGGAGGTGGTAAAGTGGTTCAATGACAACCGAGCAGAGTCACAGACGGGAAACTGGATCGAGCAAGCTGTCTGGGAGTGCCATTGGGATGTAGTGACTTACCTGGCTGATAATTCAAGACAGCCAGTTCCGGATTGGGGCTTGGCTGCCCATGTCAGTCAAGGACCCATGCGGCTCCTTCTTGAGCTCATTCAGCACTACCGACATGACTACTCGGTAAATTCCAGGGCGCAGTTTTCAAGCAGCTGGTGTTTTCAGGGAGTTTTGAGGCAGCTATCCGACCAGAACGCATCTCCTGCATCTTCGCTGTGGTGCGAAATACTGGAGTATTTGGAGGAATTTCACTCGAAAGGGTTTGGTTTCTACGTGTGCTTCATGCTGGGCCATGCATTGCAACGAGGATACGCAACAATGGTTCAGAATTTTTTCATGCTTCGGAACGAGGCGGAAAAGCGCGAATATGTCGCTACTGCTGTGCAAAGAGACGAGTTGCTGGTACTTCTCAGATGGCTACTCGAGAACGGAGTATCGCCAAATGTCCCTTTTGCAGTCTTTCCGGTTTTCCATTACACGGGCCATATTGAGGTGGCTGGGTGGATGTCGGAAAGCGATCGTGTGGAGCTCGTATTGAAAGGGCTCGGCCGGATAGCGTACGGCCCGTGGCTCCTATGGGCGCTTGAACATACCACTTTCCGAGACGGCAGCTCTCGCGCTACTATCTGCAGCGCTATTAGTCGGCAAAATGACGGTACGGTAGAGTGGCTATCTGAAAATCTGACAAAAGCAGAGGTTCGCAGGTGGTGTCTCTCTGCAAATGAGGAACCTGCGGGTGCAGGTGTAGTGAACCCTACCAAGCGGAGGCGTACATCATAACTGGGTTCAGCGCTGTCGATCGTTTAACTGGGCTATTCTGCGGGATATGGTGTTAATCGACATTGTTTTGCCTCGTGACAACATCATTTTGAAAATATATTAGTCGCGAAGAAATCTTGAAGTCACAACTTCGATAGGATAGTTCAAACTATGTTTATGGTTTGTATGCCCAAGGTTTTGCCCTCAGATACTTGCGTCTTCGCGAAAAACAGAGCGGTCGTGTCTTCAATCCAAGATGAGGGGCAAACCCGAATTCCTATGCGCAGTTTCTTACAGTCCTTTAAGCTTACATGGTTCGTTCGATTCAGACAGTATATCGTGGTTTTAGATTCGATAGGCTGACCTGGGTGATTTTGGTACATTTAGGTGTGCTCTTGTGACAACAATCATTCTCAATCTCTCCAACCATCTAAGACAGAGATCTGTACGTGTGTGCGTAAGTCCGTGTGAAGCCCGTGACAACATAATAAGGTGGTCCACACAACCCGAATTAAGTACGTTTTTTTACGCCGCAGGCGGGCTGCCGAGCGCAGCGAAGGCGGCACCCGCGTGCGACTAGCGGGCCGTAGGGCCGCCCAGCTCTACAGTAACTAATAACACTGCGAGTAGTGCAGCGAGCCGACGAGGCGAGCGGAACGGGGGTGACCATATTACCCTCGCAGCTAGATTAATTATTGTTATTTGCAACGTTTACGATATTAATGAGCGTAGCGGCGATAGCAGGTTGAGTACGTTTGAGGCAGCGATAGTTGGGCCTGCCTGCTACTTAGTACGATATCAATGTAGCGATGTTAGTTTAATACAAACCCATAGTAAAGGGATGGCAGTGCGTAGTTAGTTACAGCAACACGTAGTCAGCGATAGGAGCGCAGAGTTAAGCGATAGCAGCACGTAGTAAGTATTCTGAACATATATTTAGCGATAGCAGCACGCAGTACGTAATATGAACATATAGTTAGCGATAGCAGCACGTAGTAGGTGATAGGAGCGACGTAGTAAGCGATAGCAGTGCGAGTACAGTTAGCGCAGTGTATGCTGTTTTGTAGCACTTCTGCTCACCTAAGGTTTACGATGATACTTTAGGGATGGATACATTATAGCCTCAGCGGGCTTGGCGTCTGTCTTGCGAGGGAATTCAGCTACATTATCTTATGTATGTTGTGTTCAGCATAGTAATAAAACGATATTTAGTGCATACAACGTCAATCTTACCCTGCCGGGCATTACGAACATTTTATGAAGTCGCACATACCCGAATGGCAAATACAGTGGGCGGCATTATCATTGCGCAGTGTGTACTTTGGTGATAGAATGTGAAGTTTGTTACATTTAGCCTGTTTAGCTACTCTTGGTAGTGTGCAACTGCTAATGCGCGCCACGTAGTAGAATAGAAAAGTCATGATTGCTTTTAGTAACAAACTACTGGGTTTATGACAGCCTACGCACATATGAGCGCGACCAACGTAGAAATTATGTTAACATTAACGCAGCCGCAGCTCAAAACATTTTATAGACCATACAAAGTATCGAACAATGACACAATTGATACAGAGTGTTTGTAAGGAACATTAGCACTAAACATTTTGCTAAGTAAAAAAGGAGTGAAGCCCCACATTGCAAGAATTGGATGGTTAGACGACTTAATACAATAGCTGTCTACATCTAAAGTTTCAATAACCCAATATCGATCTATTTTCAACAGTATGCGCTTACAACAAAGTCACCGCTGAGTACATAATATTATTATGTACTCAGCGGTGACTTTGTATGTACGAATGCCACTAATTCCGATTTTGCTGCCGAGCGCAGCGAAGGCAGCCCCGAATACCTTATGCTGCATTCCGGGCCCCCATCAGGGCCCGCCTACCCTACCTAATTAACCTAGCACTGCGGGTAGTGCAGCGAGCCGACGAGGCGAGCGGAACGGGGGCACTTGCACACCCAGTAGTCTTAATCTATACTTACCGCCGCGAAGCGGCATCGCCCACAGTATCATAAAGTAGCTAATAGAGCTGCGCGTAGTTCGGTGTCGTCCCGATAGCTGGGCCTGCCCAACTACTTTCTATAATAACAAAATGCAGCGAGATTGGCTCAATATATATGTTACGATATTGATAAGGCTCACCGCGTAGTTGGCGATAGCAACACGTAGTATACAGTAGCAGCAAGTAGTAAACGATAAAGATGATATAAAGATGGAGAGTAAGCGATAGCAGTGCGGGTACATGTGGCGAAAGGTACACTTGCTTAAACGTGTTTTGAATATCTTGAAGGTACAATGTGTAGCGCGGTAGGATAATGCGTTCGCTGCTAGGTTAGTAATTATTCACTGAGCGGGAGCTTTTCTTATAGTTTACGCTGGGATTCCTTCTCTAACCATGTTATTGCACGGGCATCCATGCATGAAACGGAATTAACATAGGCCATTTATAGTTACGAGTGCGCAGTCTCTACATTTTTCCTACTGCGATGCAGGTGGTACGCTAAAATGCTAATGTTCTCCGCGTAGTTGAATAACAAACTGATAGCCACGTCTAAAATATGGAGTTTTGAAGCAGACCACGTATTTAAGTACTTACGTAGTATAGCGAGGCGTGCAGCTACATTTGGCGGAAGATACAAAATGCTGAAACGATGTAGCACAATGTATAGTCAGTATTTTTACTAAGGACACAAACACTTCAGATAATGCTGAGTACAGCAATAACGAAGCCCATACTTTGATTGTTATCTGGGCTTATAGCTGCTTACAGGCTGCACTTCAAAATGACATAGCCTACGAACCAAATATCAGAAACTATGAAAGTGCGATAACACGTAGACAGACTTAACTACCAGTGTCGATAGCAATATCTACCCCACCACAACAAGCGGCTCATGTCAACGCTTATTTCAACTTGATTTACAATGGCGACTTTGTATTAACTACTTAAAGTATTTGAACTTAAGTACGTATGTGGACCCGGTTTACTACATAGTACCGTACTAACACATTACCGGCCATTTGCAACCCGGGTAGTATTTCTGGCGATCTGCGGCCTGTGATTGGCCAGATGCATGGTATCGACAAGGATTTTGGCTGATACCACGCCCAAACAGCTGGGTGTCGTTTACAACTTTCGTAGCGCACCGAGTAGCAAATACTGTTCAGTTTTGCAACCCTACGCCATACAAAAGTCAAATGAGGTTGCAAAACGACGTAGTACCATGAGTTGCAAAAAATCAAAATGAAGGGCGGCTGTAGTGTATCAGCCTTGCATGCATCAGGGCTAACTTTACGGCATCAGCAGCTTCTACACGCGTGCCTTTGTACGAACCGGGTGCAATAGTCAGTGTTTCTCTGCGCGCTAATAGTAATACTACCGCCGGGATCGTAGCAGGCTCCATTCGCAGCAATGGGGCCCCTGCACCCAGGCCACCAAAACGGCCGGCAGGGTAAAGGACAAAGTGGTGCGTGAGCTCTGTGGCTAGTGGTGCTGACACAAAGCGGCAGCCGCGTGGTAACATCAACGCCGGATCGCCGGGCGACTCGAACACTGGGACGCCAAGCACTTTTGGTCGCTGCGACGACTTATAAAGGCAACACTGCAGCTAGGAGCGTGTATACGGCCCTCATCGGGTTGACTTGAGGTTGTGGCCATCGGCTCTCCGCTTGCATATATATATCACGGCAAGAAAAATGAGAAGACATGTGAAAATAAAAGGAAACAGAGGATTTACAAGAACTTTTAGTGTATCAGATTTCTTATCAAATGTTCTGATCCACGACACCGCATGCACTCACGGTGTATTGTATCACTTACGGACAGAGCATACACGTAGCAGCAACTTGCTGCTAAGCTCTCGTTGTTGCTGTGCTTCCCCATTTCTAAGTCAGCTATTTTTAACCAATCAACGATCGGTAGCAAAGCAAGTTGCACGCCCGGCTGGTATTTATACAGTATCACCTTGCAGCAGCAGTTACTTCTAGGTACTCTGACATAATAGGTCTAACGGCTTACCATTTACGAGGCTGATACTTACAGTAAGTACCAGACACGTCACTCTACTGATAGTACTTTCAACCTAAAAACATTTTTTACGGCAATTAAAACATTGGAACTTGATAAAAGCCCAGCGGAGGTGGGCGGACCTAACTACTACGACTAACCACAAAACTTCCCGCCGCGTAGCGGCGGCGCTCGGCTAGTTCAGAAGCAAAACTATCGTGTAGCGAGTTTTCGTGGCATACCAACTGAAGAAAGGATGCAATCTCCACCATGCCAAGTACTTCGAAGTGAGGACGGCAGCTCTCGCGCTACTATGTATCTGCAGCGTGATTAGTCGGCAAAAATGAGTCCGAGTCTGAGAGGCAACCCCCAGAATGCCTAGAATGCATAAAATCCGACCAAAAATCAGGTCTGAGTCAGAATAAAGAAAACTAACTCCGAGTTGCGGTAACGTGTGGAAATTTCGGCGCTAGGCCCGCCTGGCGGGCACTTTCAAGCGGCTACGCGACCTATTTAACGCAACCGCTTAACCGCTCGCTCTTTTCCATCTGACCAATCACATAGAATGTACTAGGGCTCCGCAAAGGTGGGATAGGAGGAGTTTGGAATAAACTTTTTATTTTTATATTTAGTTTTATTAATAATTTTACTTATTAATTCGGTCATCTCCTGCGCCTGCCTCGCAGCCGCAGCACCTGCCCGGGCATTTGCCTTAAAGCTGTAGATGCAATATATCAACAGACAATGCTCAACAAAATTAAAAAGGCGAACCCTGGCTGAGGTCTCATTTGCAACTAGTAGAATCGGTATGCTATTGTACAGTACAGTCCACCTCAATCGTCCCTTTACTTCGATACACCCTTTACTTCGCTGATTGGTTAACTTACCTTTGACCGGCATTGATAAACTCAATCCGCACGCTCCACGGGCATCTCCTGCGCCTTCTTCGCAGTTGAGTTTCTACTTAGATATCACAAACAAAGAGCATAAGTACATGTATAATCGTTTAATACGGACAGAAAGGTATAGTCCAAAGCAAATAAATCAATTTTCGTTATACCTGTACTTTGATAGTGCGACCCGTACGACCTACGGGCATCTCCTGCGCCTGCTTCGCAGCCGCAGAATCTGCCCTGCTGCACCGCGGCCGACTGTCAAAGCGGAAACCGAAAAACGAACCCTGTGTAGATCTGTCTACGACTCGTCCGGAGTGCAAATGCTCTTCTCACTTTGTCAAAACTGGGTCACCTCCATCATTCTCGAGATGTCGAGAACACTCGGTCAATCGTCATCAATGTAAACTGACCATAAAACCTATTACCAGTTCATCACCAGTTTGCACGGGGGACAGACAGACAGACAGACAGACAGACAGACAGACAGACAGACAGACAGACAGACAGACAGACAGACAGACAGACAGACAGACAGACAGACAGACAGACAGACAGACAGACAGACAGACAGACAGACAGACAGACAGACAGACAGACAGACAGACAGACAGACAGACAGACAGACAGACAGACAGACAGACAGACAGACAGACAGACAGACAGACAGACAGACAGACAGACAGACAGACAGCGCGCGAATTAATCCTGTTTGGGCTGGGCTATCAGCACTTCGTCGCTTCCTATCCCAGTACTTAACCCTTTCACTACCAGAGATTTTTAGTAGGTCCGCTCCGGACCCATATGACAGCCAATCATCTTGGGTTCGACTTAATACATTAGCCAATCGCGAAACATTTTGCTTCCACGTGGACCTTATTTTTGCCCGCGGAGTAACTTACGGTACTACATCAGACGTAAAATTTCTAGATGATCGCCGGCGCTAGTGCATGCTCTTACTGCTACAACTCGTCGTGCAAATGGGGCCCCTACGGCTTGATCATCATCTGCAATATGAATTGAATGATATCAAACGGTTGCACGCCTCTACGCATGGCGAGGGCCCTCTTCCAGCTCATTTTTACCACTATAATAAGAATGTCCGCACTTGTTAGTTGACACGAATATACCCCGCTGTGTGTGGAGGCGAAGGTTGGGATGTTGTATAATCTAGCTATGTACTACGCCTCCATTGATACTGTGTCTACTCGAGCAGTAGATAGCTCACCTAAATGTTGTGCGTATGTGTTTTGATCCTTGTCATGGGCGTGTGCTACATTACATGCATATGTAGGTAAAGCTGCCTAAGGATGCAGCAAGCGGTCTATCAAGCAGTGACCACCATTAGTCCGGCGAGCTTATAGCAATGTCTAGTTCACCACGACAGCTCGGTATTCCACCGCGCCGTGTCGTGCAGGACCGGCTGAGATAAAGAAAATGTGGATATTTACGTGTTCAGGTACGTATTGATGATATTGCATTGTAGGTAGGAGGCTGGTTACTAGCGTTGTATGGCTTGGCAGTCGCTAGCTACTGGCAGGACATCGGCATCGAGCCTACCCTTTCCAATGATAGATGTATCAGCAGCTCTACACCTTGACCCACTACCATTTTAGTAAGATAGTGTGTGGCCTTTACTACTAGAGCCGTTGTACAACGTATTTCTTGCTCTTACACGTAGATTACCATGCGAATGTGATGCGCTGTCCTTTGCTGCTGCAGCTTCCGGCGAGGAAAAAGGCTAAGGAATTTGAATACACGCTTCTCAATAAACCCTCGTCGTGGGTGATAACCTCGCAGGGGTAGAACTGCCCAGCGTGGAGCCGCTCGGATGGCATGGGGTACTTTGAGTATGTGAATCTGGCGTGTATGACGCCCGCGCATCTATTTCATGTTACCAAAAAGACTTGAAATTTCAGGTATGTTTGCTCCCAAACTAATGTTGCGTTCACGGTACTGCGCGAATTAGAGGTCCGCAGCGGTCCTACTAATCTTGGTGAGCTGCATTCCCAAAACCCTCCGACGTATTTTTGTCCAATCAACAGTATATGTACCTGCTCTAATAGGACCGCAGCAGACCTATTAGATCATCGGGCTGGGCTGGTAGTGAAAGGGTTAAGTATAAAATACTCAGTAAACGAAAGGGTCACATCGCCCCCTTATCTTGCAACTACATAACTTTTGTCTTGCATTAAGTATACCTGACCCTTTTATAGCAACTTGGTGGCGACCTTTGACATATATCGACCTCTGCACAATTTATATTTAGAGACGAATTTAGAGAAACACTTTATGTCGATTGAATGCCACTTTTGGAAGGCGTCCAGTAGTGCCGTGTCGAAAAAGGCTTGTAGCATCGCATGGCCTAACTTCATCTCTATCCCCCGTATGGTTATCAAAGGATTGGACTTGGCTCTTCTCTTTGGACTGTGATCACTACTGCTCACTACATGTACTACAACCGTCTCCAGCCTTAAACCCAAGATAAACTTCGGAAGTATAATAGAATACTACAGCCAAATAGATACCTAAACCCAATCATCGTGCATGCAGTATGCAAGGCTATAAGACTTCAGATCAAGCAGATGTCTGCATTTCTTGTGGGATCCGGAGTGCACGTGACCGGCCGTACCAGCTAGCGAAACCATAGGCACCAGGAAGCCCGCGCCTCCCTCCATTCCTTGAACCATTCGCCAAGTTGCCCCAAAGACGTTTCAAGCCTTTGTGACCCAAGCCGAATCATGCGAGTTCTCCTCATGCTTCTACTGGTGGTGGCCACTCTCGTCGCGAGCAGCGTACATGGAGCTGAGTCGGGTCAGGCCGAGCCAAAGCTATTGACCACACAGGCAACTGACGAGCGAGCGCTTAAGGACACAGCAGCGAATATCGATACAGACAGCGAAGAGAGGGGGGTGAAGGACGCGGCCAACTACGTGGCGTCCCTGTTCAGCAAGAACAAGCGCATCCAGCGCATGTTCGCCAAGGGCAAGTCGAGCGAGGAGGTTTTCTCGAAGGGGGTCCACCCCATTGACGTCTGGTTTGCGCTCAAGATCCCCAAGCTTCAGGCAACCCATACGCTCTCCGAGCTCGCGAAGAACCCCAAGTACATTTTTTGGGCCAAGTATGAGGCTTTCTGGAAGGCGAGGACTGCTACGAAAGTGTAATACATGTCGTCCAGCTACTAGCGCACACATCCAATGACTTTGTTGGGATGCCCACATCAACTCATGCATCGACACTGTCGGAGTGGAAGTGGCTTCGACAGTTTGTCATTCTTGTGGTTCATGACGTGCTTATAGTAACGCTAAGCC
Organism: Phytophthora melonis; assembly: GCA_024211575.1. Taxonomy (NCBI): domain Eukaryota; phylum Oomycota; class Peronosporomycetes; order Peronosporales; family Peronosporaceae; genus Phytophthora; species Phytophthora melonis. The sequence continues at coordinate 1,746,307 of JAMXKT010000037.1, read as the reverse complement.
TAGCATTGTCCTTGGACCTCAAGGAACCCTGCGAGCAACTCATTCCCACACCATCAAGCCAAAAGTGGATTCGTCAATAACTAGCGCAACATATTAGTCCATGTAGCCAGCAAAACGAGACGTCCATGAAGCAGCTAATCAACTTTCTTCTCTCTCTCTCTCTCACGGGTCGCTAAGTCTAAGCAAAAAGGGCGATTAACTGGGCTTGGTAGAAGTTGGTGTAGGTGGATCCGGGGTCAAGGAACGCAGATCGCCACAATGCCTGATAAAGTTAAACTCATTACCCGCTATGTTTGGCGAGCGCAGCGTGCCAAAGTGGTTACTTCGTACTTCGAAGTATACAAGAAGCCGCAAAAGGCACACGGCACTCATCAATGAATGGAATTATGACAAACCCGTTTTTTTTCGACCAAGAGTTTATTAATGAAACCTGTATGATATACTTCGAAGTAACTGCATTATCCTGGGAATTAGTTTCCCTCGACGGTATGGTACAAGTACAACTAGCACGTGGATGATTTAGTGGCCACAGAAGTTATACAAATCTAACGCAATCATTGATTTTGCCGGTGGTCACAGATAAAGCTACGAATTACGAAGCGAAACACTTCAGATCTAACGCAATCTAACTTCCTTTGAAAGCACATGGCAACTCGATCCCAAGTCAAGGAGCGATTTCCCAATCCTAAAATGAAAGTTGTCGGGACCAGCTACAGTAACCCACTTTGTATTTCACCACGATCCAAGAACCGCTTCTCCGAATCAATACCGCCATGCGTCTGCATTACCTTGCCGTGGTCGCCGCTGTACTCCTCGCATCCGTGTTTAATGACGCCGCTGCAAGCACCGACTCCAAGATGGTCTCTAGTGGCCAGAAGAAGAATTCCTTCTCCAACCGAGCGCTGAGGAGTGGTGCAACGACTGCGAATGGTGAAGAGAGGACGTTTAACCTGGAAATGCTTACAGGTTGGGCCAACGCACTCACCAGATCGAACGTCGACGAACAGCTCCAGAAGATGCTGGCTCAGAAGACGTCTGCGGAGCAAGCGTTTAAGCTGTTCAAGCTCGATAAAAACATTGACAAGGTCCTCACCAGCAGAAACATAGTTGGGCCAAGTATATCGGCATGCTCAAGAAGCAGAACCCGGAAGCGGAGGCTTCGATGATTGGCACAATTGTCGCGACCTACGGAGACGATGCAGTGGCGAAAATGCTCATGAAGGCCAAGAATGACCCGGGTACGGAGAAAATTGCCTCCGAGCTACAGGCTGCGCAGTTCAAGCAGTGGATGAAGACGTCAATGTCTCCAGACGAGGTCGATGACTTGCTGAAGATGAATCCGACAGCGGTGGACGAGAGTCTGAACAAACAGATTGTGCAAGGGTACGTAAAGGCGATCTTTGGTGCCATAAAGGACCTGAACATTTAGGGTATGGCCCTGAAAGACTTGATGTCCTTGAACGTAAGGGCAAAGTAAGCAGGATTTAGAGACCAATAGCTGTTGGGACTATGGGCAGCCGCTTTTAGCACGAGACCCCACTCAATTTGATAATTTGAAAGTTGTCGCCTCGAACCAAAACAAAATTGGCAGTGCACATTAGTTTTAGGTGCTGTTGTACTAGTACGAAGAACGAGGCGGGACTTTCAAGAAACGTTCATTGAAAATAGTAGTAGGCGGAAATCGAGATTTATTGGTAGAATACATTCTATTTCTGTTCTGTGAAGGGGAACTTGATCCTAATTTTTGTATAGAAACTCGATCGTGTGGGTCCACAGCTCCTTTTGGATTTTCTACTTATTAATAAAAGTTCTGGACATGTATGTAAGTTACCTGAAGTAGCCGAAACCAGGATGCGCGTCATTGCTCGTATTCTTCACCTTCATACTGCTCCGTCTCCATAGCCCTTGATGTTTGTGTAAGTATTCAATCGGATTGAATCAATCCTTCCTCGAAATCGAACAGCTGGAAAGCTTGGCCCGCGGATGTTTTAGCGCCTAGAAGCTTCTCAAGCTGCTCATCGGCTTCGGCGCCTCTACCAAATTCGTGTTACCGGTACCGTCCACCCAGCTTCTCTCTTCGTTGTCTGCTGTCTATGATGGGTAGGGCTCTCACCTTTTTCTCCTAACTATTACGTAGTATTACTACGTACTACTGGTAGTACCCGAATTACCTATGTTATCACCTTCTATGCTTAGCTTAGCCGCATATTTCGACCTCTGCACATTTGATATTTAGAGACAAATTTAGAAATTCATTCCATGTCGAGTTATATCCGTTTTTGGTAGGCGTCCAGTAGCTAACGAGGAGAGGGAACCCCTCAGTTGTTCTAACGAAGCTCAAAAAAGTCATAATCGAGTTACGCCTTCCTATGACACCCACTGCCGTTTTTATTCACTGTTTTAAGTTTCGTTTGACATAATTTCCAAATATATTGTAGCCGTTGTAAAAGCCAACAGCATTCCCGGCCGTCTATTACGTAGTCACTCCACCTAGCACTTCCGGATGAGTGTTAGAGTTTCTCAACAATACGTCATTTACCTATTTCCTTCCTCGTCCATTATTTCTCCGTCTTTTGTTTCCTGTTTTACTTGAAAATATTTCCCTTTGTAAATACGTGCTCACTTCTTAAAGAATATAAATTAAACTTTTCTGACTTATTTTTTTCGGCAAATATTGTGTTTCTACTGAGACTGGATCAATGAATACGCGACGAAAGCGTGGGTCTGAAGTCTGTAGAACGAAGATACCAATCTTTTTGAGAAGGGTGTTGTATTTCAGCTTAACTATTTCGATGAAGAAGAAGAATTCAATTTGCTAAAAAAACTTGACTGCTTATAAGGAGGTTACCACTGGCGGGATATACTTCGTTGCGACAGCGGCTACAGGGGTATCGTGCACAAAGTTAACGGGAAAGGAAGCCGGGGGTTGAAACCCAACCACCAGAAAGATAAGTATAGTATATGGAGAGCGATTTTCGTTTAAGAATCACCTGTGAACCCTCTCTCATAGCCAAGGGAGAGCTTCAGGATACTTTTTTTTGGCTGATGATATCATTTTGCCAAACGTTTACTTCGTAGTAAGCGGTGTGTGGCGCAATAAATAGTGTTGGTGTTCTGTTGTAATGCAATGGCTTGGTGCTACCACACGCTAAACCGTGCCTGCATTGGCTTGGTACAGGTTTGGTAGGTAGTGAAGCGATTCCTATACCGGTAGCAATATATCCCGAACCTGTAACCCACACAATAGCAAACGCCGTTTGTCCCAGGTTCGTTTAGGCCGCAGTTCTGGACCGGGGTTCTGGGGATGTAGCTTTACAGGCTTGGACTATTTTCGATACTTTAGTACCGTGCATTAGAAAATCTGCTTAGTATAAAAATACGAAGGTTATTATCTACAGCTCCTTTCTCCCGTTCAAATTAGCTTCAGAAGCAGGTGTTTTCAATCACTCCATATTCTGTACAGACGTCCCCTCGGTAGTAATTCCTAGGATAGGAATACCCGCTCATCAGGAATATAAAGATGATTTGAGACGGTTTCAAACGAAATGATGCTTACGAACCTAAGTACGAATCGCGATTTAACCGCATTAATCGAAAGAGGCGTGTCTTGTGCGTCGTTTAAGCTATCGAACGCTCCGAAATGTTGAGAACTCGCGGAGTGACATTGGTCTAGAAAAATTATCTCCATTTTCGGACCCCCTACATTCCCGATTTGATTTGGGGCGTGTGACCTCAATATTTTTTCAATTTAACGTATGGTATATTATCTGAAATCTCGCGCTAAAAGCTCTCGAATAAGAGTATTTTTACGCTTTGTGTATGTGTTTTTCACTTTTGAAATTTTGATGTCCGGTTATTTCCGAAAATTGATTGGTCAACTTCAAGCGCGACTATTTCGAAAACTCCAATGGCGCCTATGCATCATTTCGTTTGAAACCGTCTCATTTCTGAATGACCGTCCCAGAAAATCACGGATTATGAATGTGTTGGGGAGCTTAATTATGGGAAAAGCCCATTCTGTACAGGACGTCTGCAGTAGTCTAACCAGGATACCAGCTCCTATTGTCCATGTTTTCGTGCCGCATTTCATATTTAATGCTTGCATAGTATTCGGAGCCGGCTTTCAGACCTACTAGTACCGTTCCTTTGAATAGAATGGAGCTTGGGTGCTTGCCAACATTAGTGAAATAGGGATCAATACTATCGTGGCAACTTATTTTGCACATCAGTATCATTATCTACATCATGCGCCACATGTCTTACGGTATTATATAAAATATATTTTTATCCTTTTGGTGTTACCGAGGTATATATAATATATACCCCAGCGGGCATGAATGGAATTCTTACAGATAACAATATTATTGTTTTATTGGTTATATATACCTAAAAAGGCTGCTCGAATCGATGAGCGGGCATGAATGGAATTCTTACAGATAACAATAATATTGTCAGATAACACAGGAATTCTTACAGATAACAATAATATTGTCAGATAACAATATTATTGTTATCTGTAAGAATTCCATTCATGCCCGCTCATCGATTCGAGCAGCCTTTTTTAGGTATATGTAACCAAAAGACTGCACCAATACGTACCATATATATGGTACAATTTAGTGTACCACCCCATGGTACACCCTACGACAGGAATACCCTCATCTAGGAATAAAAAGTGGGTTCCCGACACCATGACTAGCGAGGGGAACCAAATCCTGGGCGCGATTCAGAGGGTGGGCCGGGCGGGCCCGGGCCCACTGGGCCCAGCTGTATTACATGTATTACTTTGATTACAGTACAGTGCGGCCCCCCATTTTCGCGGCCGCTGACCTCTTATAAAATACCATATTTGATATGTCCATCCTATATGCACAGGCCAGCTCATCTCCTTCCATAGTATTCCCTTGCTCACGAACACGGCACATCACAAAGATGCTGCAGCAAATCCAATAAGTCTATAGGAGTTTGTATGGTCCGCCCTCCGCGAAAACGGGGGGCCGCACTGTATTTTGCCTGACTAAGGAAGCTATATAAATAAATAACCTGTAAGAATATATTTTCCTGTTGTTTGTGCTTTATTCAGCAAGATCGGCAAATCAGGGCGCATTATCTTATATACTTGGAAATTGTATGCATATCAGGACTTCCTTAGTGAGGCAACATTCTGTATAAAAAGAAATACCAAAAAAAAAGTTTAAATGCCCGTACCAACAATGATAACAGGTTATTGCGCGTTTCCAAAGTCGATTGATTGAATCGACCGAGCCAAATCGCCAGCAAACCGCCCGAGATCTTGATTTGACTTGAGTTTACTATGTACGCAATAAAGTACGAAATAAGAAGTCGACGAGGCCGTCTCGGTCGATTCCAAAAGACTTGACGTTTGTATTCAGCGATTTCAAGCCATATGGTAAACCGACCCGAATCGGCAATATTGGGCAGAATTCACAATACAGTCCTGAGTTTGTCAAGATGCACTCTCTCAGCTTCGAGTGTATTCGTCTCCCGTTCATTTTAAACTTTCAAACGGACGATATGTACATATAAGCTAGGAACTAGGTGCACGGCGTCCTCAGACAGATTAATTCGTGCACTCCACGTCAAACTCTCGAAGAAGTTTGTGTTTACAGTAGTGGCAAATGAAGTTGACTTTTAATAAACTAATTGATACATTACATTATTATGGTATGTAACATTGTTCTGAATTATAAATAATATATTCATTATTACTGTATGTACCGTACCGGTGTATAGGAAAAACTCGAGAGAAAACCTCCGTCTATTTATGAAATTGCTTTTTTGCATGGTACCCCTCCCTATCCTGCTCTTTTTTATCCCATCAAAATCTGCTCACACATTCCTATGGTTCGTTAACAGGTTGAATTGATCCATCAATTCCATCATCGATTCCCTCTTAAATCGCTTACAAAATCTTCTACAGCCCTCATTTGATTGCGGGATCATTCTCACCTTCCAGTGATAGAATACGGAGCGCTTGTTAACCAACTGGTACTGTCACATGGGTTCCACATACAGCGATTTCTACTAACATGCATTATACCCCGTCATATCCGATTAGATACATTCTAATATTCAAGTCTATTTATACTACATTAATTTATTCCCTGTAAATATGTATCGAGCTCCGGTGCGCTCACAATCAACGTAACATCAGTCAAACACTACTGTATGGCTGGTATCAGTACGGTGTCCGTTCCCTCTACAGTATCAGTCTGCAATTTGCTTCCGAACCCCAAGCGTCCTGCGCCAGGACACATACAGCGAGCGAGTGATGCGCCTCCATTTACTGGTTTTGCTGCTTGCTGTCGCATCCCCAACGAGTGTCGAGTCTGTGGCAAGTGCTGATTCCACTCATCTCCAGAGCAACAATGTGCGCGCGGGGCGGAATTTGAGACAGCACCCTTCAGCGACTCAGGGCGACGACGAGGATCGAGCGTTTACTGCGCTGGTTACGGAGGGTGTCGCGAATTGGCTCAAGGCGTCGAAAGTTACGTGGGCGGACGACCAACTTGAGGCGTTGGTGAAGAAAGGAACCTCCGCGGACGACGCCTTAAAGCTGCTCCAGCTCGATGACGGACTGGATAAGCTTCTCAGCAGGAAGAACCTGGAGACGTGGAAGACGTTCGTCAACAAGCTCAACGAGCAGAACCCCGAGAACCAAGTGACCATGATGAGCGCTATTATCAACAAATACGGAGAAGGAGAGGTGGCCAGGATGATCGCTGTCGCTAAGAGCAAGACGATGACGGAGAGTGTCGCCACCGACTTGCAGGTCGCGCTGTTCAAGCACTGGATCCTCGAGAAAAAGCGGCCTGATTCGGTGTGGCAAGCGCTGGGTATCCTATGGAAGAATGTGGATACGGATCCAGCCTATAAGATGTGGTGGGCGTACGTCGATGACTATGCTAAAGCCGCTGGCAAGGGAATAGTACCGCTATAATGAAGCGACCTGGTAGCACATCCTGCAACTTTTTATGCTTGTATAGTTGCAGCCCTCGTTATTTTAGATCATTGTGGCCATCTTTCCCAGCAGAGATTGCCAAGTTTACACGATGCAGATAGAAGAAGTTGAAAACGCACGGGGTAAAGACCAAGTATTCATTTCTCCCCCTAGTTTTTGATCTGGCTGGGCCTTTTTGAGGTTATTGCTCCTTCAATTAGTCAAAATGTGACGAGGACTTGTCACTTTGATTTTCTTTGCCAAGTGTGACTTGAATCTACTGTAGTAGTAAGTTAGCACTGTGTATGTTGTGTGCCCACCAATCGTGCTTCACTGTAGTATAGCAACTTGAGCTCAGTGCGCTGCTTCGCGGGAGCTTCATCGGGGAATAAGGGGGTTAGGGGTCCTAACCGGAGGCGTCCTATTAACTTAGGACACCTCCGTCCCACTCGCTTAGCTCGCTGCAATACTCGCAGCGTGGGGCCGAGTATTACTGTAAGGCGGAAAGCGTGCCGGAGTGACACACCCATACAGCTTGAAGTCTCCCTAGCACGTGAACTGCTCTAGCCTCACCGTAGCATCGTCTAGGACGATGACTTATTTGAAAGCATATCCGCGCCGGACATATAAATGGTCACATGTTGTCCCATTACTTTCTTCAAGTACTCACACGTCGCAGACGAGATTTAGTGGACAGATTGGTGGTCTCACCTGACACACACTTGGTTTAACTATGGAATTTGGTACAATGCCCCGCTTTTGTGCATAAGAGGCTCCCAGCGCTCAAACAGGCTTTGTATCGGCTTGCCTTCGGACGGTCGGCGTTTGTGCAGAATGAGTCGCTCGCGATTGTGAATGGGCTCAAACTGCTGGGGAGAAGTCCCTCTTTTGAACCATGTGCGCTAGGCTTTGTAGCGAGCAATATTATGGGATCTACGGCCGGGTACCCATTTTCCTTACTGACCTTCACTTGTATACCAGGCACTGACCACTTACATGTCCTGACCATAGTCATGTCCATCTCGGATAGTGGCCATCGTGATAGCGAGTCTCTCAGGGCTCATATCGTCACGGAGCACGTAAACACTACTTCTCTTGAAGCTAGCTTTATTAATTAACAGCAATTTTGTGCTGCTAATCGAATGTTTGATAAATACATGATTTATGACCAACTGCTCTCCCGTCTTGCCCTTCTCGCCAACCGCTAGTCGCATGATTTCTTCTTGAGCACCCTCTTCTTGGCGTCGCCCACTCCTCTTTCTGGGATATCATCGTCATGAATCTTCAATTGAGGGTCACTTACGTACTGAGGCAGAATGCTTGCTGGAGGGGGTTCCTGTGGACTACTGAAGCTGAGTGTCATTCACAGCAGACCAAGAGAGTCGCTGTTGCGAATAACTCGCCACACACGTTTCGCTACTTTTGCTTTCGAGTCGGTGGCTTTTTTCGGAAAATGAACTGACACTGGCGCTAGGATTTTGGTATTACAGTACAGTATTTTGCCTGGCTATATAAATTAATAACCTGTAACTATATTCGCCTGGGTTTTTGTTTTATTCAGCAAGATCGGCCAATCAGGACGCATTATCTTATATACTTGAAAATTGTATGCATATCAGGACTTCCTTAGTGAGCCAAAATTCTGTACCTAGCTTTCCGTGTGCGTGTAGCTACTGTAGCTACTGTAACTACAGAATTTTACCTCACTAAGGACGTCATGATATTCATACCATTTCCAAGTATATAAGATAATGCGCCCTCATTGGCCGATCTTGGTGAATAAAACAAAAACCCAGGCGAATATAGCTACAGGTTATTAATTTATATAGCTTCCTTATTCAGGCAAAATACTGTACACGCTGTACGATATTACGAGTGGTTGGTATGTGTTCGGCTTCAGCGGGTATGGCGTGTGTGGCGCTGTTCGCAATGTGCGTTCGAAGTTAGCGACTTCAACCTGCCAATGGCTGGACGGCACGCTCTCGCGTCAGGTCGCGCCGGGCGCAGCTCTCGTCGGATCACTCGTTGAAGAGTGTAAAATTTATTTAATGATACAGTACAGTAGGGGAAAGCTTTAGGATCGGTTCCGCCCCTTCTTTCTCGTTTTTCGGGAGTGTGTGCCGACGTCTGGGTGGCTCCACGGATAGCTTCAGCCTCGCTCACTTCCCAAGGAGAGACCGCAGGACGATGCAGCGATTCTTCCTCGTCTTGGTGGTTGTCGCGCTCTTCTCGGTCGTCGACGCTGCCTCGACGACTTCGGCTCTGAAATTGACCCCTGCCACGCTCAGCAGCGATCTCCCTGAGAAGAGGTTATTGCGGATCGAGTCTAAGAACGAGAAGAACAATGGAGAAGAAGAAGAGCGAGCGATCGCCGTCCCCGACCTGTCGAAGCTCTCGAAGGTGAAGGAGTGGCCGGCCAAGATGAAAGGCTGGAGTCTGTCCAAGGTCAAGGCGTGGGTCAAAGACAACTATGCCAGATTCAAGGCCTGGTACGCCGACTACAAGCAGGTCCAGGCGTGGACGAAGGAGAAGAAGACGCCCGACGACGTGTTCAGGCTGCTCGAGCTGGACCAGAACATCAACAACGTTCTCAACAACCGCAAGCTCACGACGTACGTCCGGTTCATGAATTCCTACAAGAAGAAGAACGAGAACGGCGTGACGTTGATCGGGACGCTGACCAAGTTCTACGACCAAGTTCCCTTGGCGAATATGATCGAGCTGTCGAGAAAGCACCCGGACACGATGAGGCTTGCCAACAGACTGCAGGGCGACCAGTTGAGGGGCTGGCTGGGCAACGGGCTGACTATGGACATCGTCTACAAGATGCTGAAGATTAACGAGGGGGGCGTGGACAAGTTGATGGCCAATCCGGCGTTGCGCGTGTGGTCCTACTTCTCGTACCGGAAGAACGGGGGCGATGCAGAGACTTACGTGCTCATGATCAAGCAGTTGGCCACGTCGTACAAGGAGATGGAGCTCGCCAAGGCGATCCAGGTGGCGACCAAGGACAAGACGACCGAGTTCATCTCCAAGCGCCTGCAGACGGCGCAGTTCAAGGTCTGGAAAGAGGAAGGCCGGACGCCCAAGGAAATCTTCAACAAGCTCAACCTGGACACCAAGATGTGGCCGTACGACCCCAACGTGGACGTCTACCGAGCATACAAACTATATCTTTTGTAGAGACCCATGTTATATGTTCGCGAGCGTTTTTTGTGAGGCGAATAAAAACTAGATGCATAAGCCCGTAGAGTTGGTACCTTGTAAGTATTCCAAGCTGGCAAGTGGTAAAGTGATCCGTCTGAACTGTTCGGGGGCCATGAGATCGATCAGATCAGCTACGGCCAACAATAGGCGAGGCCCTCGCTCACTAGCAACAATAGGCCACGCTGCCCCGAAGTTCCCGGAAGTGTCCAAAATTACCGTTCGGTCTGGGCGGTTGCTGGCTTGAAGAGCGAGAGAGACTTGCCATTCTGTTCTCTGCTCGAAAGCCGGCGCATAGCGCGTTTGTTAATACCGACTGAGGCCGCCCATGGCGCCGTCTCCGACGAAGCTTCGCGGTCCGACCGTGACGTCCAAGCTCGAGCAGCAGGACGTGGGCCAGTTCCGCTCCATCTCCGTGAGCGACGTCAACGACCTGGACGACAACAACGACATCGAAGTGATCAGCGCGGCCGAAGTGGAGGACGACGCGATGCCGCGCAGCTCGCGGCGAGAAGAGGAGCAGCCCATGACCAAGGAGAAGCGACTCGCCTTCAAGCAACTCGAGCGCTGGCGTGTAGCCATGAAGAAGCGCTCCAAGCGACTGCGACGCAGCAGCATGCGCTGGAACGCCAAGACCCAGGCGTACGACGACGAACTCGAGTTCGACAACCTCTTCGGCACCAACAGCACCTTCGGTCGAGAGGTATCTGCTCCAAAAAAAACATTGTTTCGAAGGTGAAAAACTTCCACCAAAACTTACACAACTTATCAATGATCTATCTATCTGTACGCAGCTTCAGGTGGTGAGTTATCCGTGGCCGATCTGGACATTCGGCGTCTTGATCATGCTCGGAGCCTCCGTCTTCGTCCACAGCGTGCACAGTCAGAGAGACGACGACGATGTTGGAGGGGGTCCCCACCGTCACACGGACTGGTGGAAGTATCTCGTGGCTGTAGCCATCTACGTCTTGGGCTTCGTGCTCATCGCGAACGGGCGAGTCGAGACCTTCTACATGAACAAGGAGCTGTCGCGCCTCTCGGTGCGCTCCAACAAGCCGCTGTGTGTGAGCACGCGCTACCTGCGCGTGGTGGAGCGGGACATGCGCCACATCACCAACATCCGCGTCGAAGCTGCGGGCGAGTACAGTGGAGACGTCGACACGCGCACGTACAAGGTGCACTTCGACTTTGACGACGGCAGCCACGTCTCGGCGCTCGAGAGCCGCTCCAAGCAGAAAACCATGCGCAGATGCCGCCACATCAAGGCGTTCGCGGCGGTGTGTCCCCCTCCAATTGCCCCACTGCGCTCCGCCTCGGAGCAGTTCTCACCCGTGATGAAGATGACCTCCAACTCGCCCCTGCGCCACGCCACGTCCTCACCCACCAAGCTCAGCCTCGAGTAGACTTTTGTCGACTTGCGATCTCTCTCTTCTCTCTCGATTTTCTCTTATCTATGCGAATTCTTATTAACATCCATCAAGCTGTTCAGTTTATTGTTTTGTTTCATCATCCACGGTTCGGCTCGAATTGCCTGGTCCCCCTTCTCAAAACGTCCTCGTCACTCCTATAACTATTCATCTATGTCCCCACCTCGCAGCGCCTGCCCACCAGCCAGATCTCCCTCTCCGTGCTGCTATTAGCCTCTCTGTGGCGTAGCACCAGAGAGAGAGAGATTCTGGTGGCGGTGCCTGTCAGCGCCTTAATCACTTGAGGTCCTTGGGCTCTTTGAACATCACCACGACACATGTCACGTTGTCTGTCGAGCGCTGGTGGAAGATCGCGTACTCCACGATGGCCTGCACAATACAATAATAGCCACAACAGGTTAGCACGATATCATCCATCAGCAAACACTCCAAAGAGGACGCACCTCCACTGCGCGCTGGACGTCCTTGAGCTGCACGATCTTCTGGCGCATAAAGTCGACCGCCTCCTGGTCCTTGAGCACGTCGTACAGTCCGTCGCTGGCCAGCATGACGAACTCGCAGTCGTCCGTGAGCTCCGTGATCGTGATCTCGGGCGTGGGGATCACGAGCGGGCCCTTGAGGATGTCGTTCGGGTTCACCGGCAGCTCCTGCGAGTCGTAGTCGCTGCGCGGCTTGTCCGAGTCGGCCTCTTCCTTGGGGGGTTCCGGCAGGTCGAACGTCTTGAACGGCACGTCGCCGAACGCGCGCGAGACCGCGAGCTCGCCCATGATGCGTCCGTGGATGACAAAGCCGCCCGTGTCGCGGATCCGCTGGGCCTCGTCCGGCCGACTGGGCTTGTGGTCGTTCGACAAGCGCTCGGCCTTGCCGGCGCGACTCAGCACCGTCCGGGAGTCGCCGACATTCGACACAAACATGTACTTGCCGGCAACGAACACCGTCGTGGCCGTGCTGCCGGCCTGCGGTCTCTCCGACTCGTTCAGGAACTCCTCGTCCGTGCGCTCGAAGGCGTCGGTCAGGCGCTTGGTGATCATGGACTGCAGCTCCTCCTGCGACGTGTTGAGCAGCGTCTTGAGCTCCGACTTCTTCATGTAGAACTCCTCGATGATGTTGTGGTGCAGCGCGTCCCCGAGGAAGGCTGAGGCCTCCTCTCCGCCGTGGCCGTCGTACACTGCAAAGTACGACTGCGGGTGCATGCCCAGCCGACTCAAGCTCTCGATGCACAGGTCCTGGATGATCGTGTGAGCGTCCTCCATGTGCTTACGCGCGCCCATGTCGGCGTGCGCGCCGAAGTCGAAGCGGTTGACGGTCAGACACGTCTGCGCCACGAGTAGATCGTCGCCGATCTCCAGTCGGTACGGCTCCTGGTAGCTGCCGACCAGCTTCATGAACGTGCCGTTGGTAGAGTTCAGGTCCACGAGGTAGAACTGGTTGGTCAGCTCGTCGAACCAAATGGCCGCGTGCTTGCGGGACAGCTCGCCGTCCCCCGTGTGGATCTTGTTCTCCGCCGAGCGGCCGATACCGGCGCCCTCCCTCCCAATCGTGAACTGCGAGCCGGCCAGCTTCCCGCTCAGCGCCGACACCTCCAGCGTCTGTGACGGCTCGTGGAACGCCGTCACCAAAAAGTCCGACTTGCCGACACGGAACGACACGTGCGGCTCCAGCGGCCACTGCATCCTGTCCTCGGGGTCGTCCTCTGCGGCGCCCGCTCCTCCACACGGACTGAGTCGGACCAAGGTGTCGCTCGAGTTGTCTCCGTTCGCGAGGTAGAACCGTCCTCCACTGTAAAGCACGCGCGCGTGGTCCTTACCGGCAAGCAGCTTGTCGGCCGGAATGCTTGCGGCATTGTCGGCACTGCGGCCGATGCCTCCACCGGCAGTGTCGAAGCGGAAGCTTGTGACGGCGTCTTCCTCGGAGAATGCCGTCATTTTGAGCACCACGTGGGTCCACTTCTGCTCCTGGTAGGGCGGCAGGCCGTCCTCGTCCACTTCTCCGCTGAGTCCATTACTAATTGGGGGTGACGAGGTGCAAGACCCCGACTTGGTGGGCGAAGGAGGAGGTTCCACGGCGCTTTCGTTCACCGGCTCGGCCAATGCAGTGTCGTATTCCTCATGAGGAGTTTTGCTGGTGGGCGCGCTTTTACTCTTGCTCTTGTGCTTGTTGCTGCTCCTGTTGCTGTTGCTGTTCCCGTATCCGTTAGAGAGGACGCCCGTGCTACTCGTGTTGGAGCGGAGCAAGCGGTTTACTCCGGAGGTGCGCGCACGCACGAAGGACGTGGCCTTGCGCGCGTCCGATTCTGAAGAGGAACATTGGCACGAGGAACGAAATGGTTAGCACAATAATTATTGGCACAGGTTAGGCTAGTGCTAACTGTTTAGCACTAGCCTAACGTTTCGAAGCGACCATAGAGAGTGGAGCGATATTGCCACGTACGAGGAGGTTCCAACCGCAGCGTGGACGAGCGGCGGCGCTCGTAGTCGTTGTCGTGCTTCCTCGCCGCTGCCAGAGAGACAAAGAGAGAGATAAGACGCACGTTAGCACTAGCTTAACCACCTTCCCTTATCCGGTTAGAGAATGTTGTTACCGCGGCGCACCTTTCATCTTAAGCGTCTGCACATCCTGCCCCTGGCCGTGTCCCGACATACTGGAAAAAGATCTCGCTGTGCGTGTCTCTCTCTAAGCTCTCCTGCTGCCGTGTTGTCGCCTTCCCTGTCCTCTTCACCGCTGAGGTGTTGCCGCCGCGTTTAAGTGGTGCTAAACTCGCCGGCGCCAGGCAATAGGGAGATGGAGAGCGGAGACTTGCGGCCGGTCGAGTCTCTGCCGCCGGCTACGAGAGGAAAAAGATGGTACCGGCAAAAGCGGTACAGCAGATGGCGAGTCAGGTATAAGGTCTCGCAGGTGCAAGAAGTACTGTCGTTTTTTCTGTATTTTCACTATTGGCGGAAGCTTACATGACGAAATGGGGCGGCCAGGTGGCAGTATCGTTTGCGGGCAGATGCTGTAGCTATGGCGACCGCATGGCCGCAAGTTGAGCTGCAGGAAGCTCCGACGTGTCAAGCACACGAAGACAAGCGTCCGCGTGATTTTAGGTGTCGTCACGCAGACTTGCAACAAGTTTTGTAACGCGTGACAACGCGCGGAATGGCGAAAATGCATCGGCTACAAGAAATCTGCTTGCGATCATCTAGCACATTTGCAACTCTCTCGCTCTGAAGGCCTATGTTTGCTGCGATGCGGCGAGTTGAACCTGGAAGGCTAAACCGGAATGTCTCGCAGCTCAAGCCGATCGTTGCAAATGCGTTGGCGACGAAGGTAACACCATGGTAATACAGCAGCAGAGAAATGACGTTGTCTCGGAGTTTGTAGCTTGAACAACACCCATGCAACCAACACGTGGCGCTCTAACTACAAGTGCAGGGATTGTGGTAAACCTTAGGTTTTAGTCGAGCAGATTACGATAAATCATTGCGGATAAGATTGTGCAGGTTAGTGTAGCCACTGATCCTCCACGTCGGATTGGACAAAAGGCCGATCCTCCATCATGGCTACAGTCAACATGATTCTGGTCAAAACATGCACACCAACTTGTTGCCTTTTTTGCTGCAGCGAACTCATAAATTAGTTTCCATTCATTCCGACGCTACTTACTCGAAGCAGAAGACTGAAGTAGACGAGAAGAACCTCTGTACCTCGCTCCGCTCCATTCATCCATCCATTGCTTCCTTCCTTCCTTCCTTCCTTCGCTCCACTTGAAATTCGCTGGCTACGTACGATTCAGCACGTAGCTCCTTCGTCTTCCACTCTCTTCCGTCAAGAGCACGCATGTACTTGAGCTGCTGATGCACCTCGCATCACTCCGTCGCCTCGAACTCACTCGCTCCACTGTACGATGTCTTGGGGGCACTTTACTGGGACTTAGCGACTTGGGTCTTCGTTGACTTAGTAGTACGACGACTCCTTGGTGCGGTAGAACGAGGACGCGTCGCTGTTGGTGCTGTCACCTCGGCCACGCGGTGGGGCAGCGGTCTCGTACTCGCTGAATCCGCTGCTCTGAAAGCTCTTGTGGCCGGCGTAGCTCTGATCGTAGCCGCTCTGACTGGCAGCGAAGCTCTGGTCGAAGCTGCTATGGCCCCCGTTCACGTAGCTGTTCTCGTAGCCGGTGGACATGCGGTACTCGGTGTACTCGGACTCTGCGAATTGGCTGTTGCCCCCGTGGTAGCCGCTGGCAGCAGTGGAGCGCGTGTCGCTCGGGTGGAAGCGAGAGTCCCCACTGTGGACTGGTCCATGCCGCTGGCCGCGGTGCCCCGACGGCCAGCCGTGTTCCACTCGTTCTGCGTGTTGGCCATGTCGTGGATCGAGTCGCCCTCGAAGTCGCTCTCCTCCTCCTCGGAGCCGGCCACGTCGTTCTCGCCGCCCTGACGCATGCCCGGGTACTTGTTGACGACCTGGCTGGCCGTCGACGGGTTGGCGCTGTACGTGCTGTTGGCGTAGAAGGACGACTCGGCCGAGTACTGCGAGTACTGGCTGTCGGCGTGGCTGTTGCCGGTCTGCGCCATGGGCGGCAACGACATGTTGGTCTGCGCGAGCGCGATCTGACTCTGCGGCGTCAAGTAGTCGTCGTTGTACTGCTGCTGGCCGTGGCCCTGGTGGTGGTGGCCGTACGGGTCCTGGTCGTACTGGCCGCTGTGGTGGGGCTGGTGGTGGTTCGGGTAGTAGTCGTCGTCGCTGTACTGCATGGGGACATGTTGTTGTTGTCGTGGTAGTTGGCGTTCAGCGTGGACGTCTGGGCGGTGGTCCCCTTGCTCGCGTCGTGGCGGGCCGTGCGCAGAACGGGGTCCATGTCGTCGTCCTCCTCGTCCTTGTTGGACGTCTTGATGTAGACGAACACGGCCACGAGCATGACGAGCGCCACGGCGCCTCCCATCATGAGACCGAGCATCAGCGTGTTCGTGCTCGGCTTGCCGGAGGACGCCGAGTCGGTCATGACGGACGCGGCGGACGACGAGCCCGAAGCCGATGTCGATGCCGACGATGAAGAACTCTTCGACGAGTTCGGTGACGGCGTAGTGGCGCTTTCGGTCTGGTCGGTGCCGGACGCTCCAGTGTCGGAACTCTCCTTGGACGACTTCGACTTGGACGTCTTCTTGCTGGCGGCTGCCGACGAGTCCGAGCCTGAGGCAGAGTCCGATGCTACCTTCTTGGTCTTCGGGGTCTTGGTGGTCTTGGGCTTGGTTGTCTTGGACGCCGAGCCAGAGTCTTCCGAGTTGGACTCAGCGTTCGAGTCTCCGGTCGAGTCGGTCTCCGACTCGGTGGTCGACGCCGACTCCTCCGAGCTGCTCTCGTCGTCGGCAGTGGGGATTCCATTGGGCACGGGCGTCGTCTGCTTCAGATACGGCGACCTAGTAAAGATGCTCTTCTTCTTCTTCTTCTTAGTGGTGGGGGTGGAGGCCCCGACGCGTCCGTAGACTCCACCGCTTCCTCCGAGCCAGACGCATCCGTCGACTCCAATGCCGACTCGGTCGTAGACTCCGAGGCCGACGACTTCGTGGTCGTGGGCTTCTTGGTCTTCCTGGTCGTCTCGGAGCCGTCCGAGCTCTCTTCAGTCGTTGTCGTTTCCTGGTCGTTCGAGCTTGTCTCGCTGTCGCTCGTCGCCGGCGGCTCCGTCGTCCGCGGGGTTTTCGTCGTAGGCCGCGGCGTCCTCTTGACCCTCGGGGTCGCTGCCGGCGTGTCGGTCGTCTCGGATGACTCCGAGGGCGCGTCCGTGATGGGGATCCACGTCCTCGTCGGCCGCCTCGCCGTCGGCGTCGGCGTTCGCACCACCGTCAAGTCCGAGCCCGAGTCCGTGTCGGAGCCGTCCAAGTCGCTTTCCATCGTGTACACCTGCGCGTCCGCCACCGCGTGCAGGAGCGCGACCGCGACGAGCGCCAGCTTGAGCCAACGTCCGCGGACTTGCATGGTCCCAACCAACAGCGTCGAAAACTTTCCCCACGCTCTCCAAGTGCACCTGCTCCTGCTCTTGCTCCTGTAGTCGAGAACCTGTCTGCTGCAGTGCAGTGCTTGCTGCCTTCTCTGTTCCTAGTCCAGTCAAGCCAGACTCGCTGATACCGATACACGCTCGGTCACGCCCGCCGCAACGCTGTCGTGTCGGCGGAAATGGTCGAATGTGGCACTGGGCCCTTGAGACCAGCAGGAGGAGAGTCAGATGTAGGGGACTTGCGGCTGCCCGACACCTTGCACAATTCGCGCTACGGCGTGACTCGCTTCTGCACGCTGGTGATCGGCCGCGGCGATCGGCGAGCCCATCTGGGGGACGAGAAAAACTGCGCCGTAGCTCGCCGGCAAATATTCGACCAAAGTTTAGGGGCGGACCGGACCGAGGCGAGCACGGAAGATGGAAATTCGATGCCGTTTGCTCCCTGCAGAGGCTTGAGCCGCGTCAACATGGCGCCCAATAGGTTCGCGGAAATCAAGATCCAAGCGCTTGTCTGGCAAGTTGTCAAACACCAAAAAGGGGTCGCAAACAAGTCTCCATCCACTGTTCGAACACCATCTTGTCACTCTGGAATTGTACCGTGTCATTTTGTCCTCAAGGGAGACCACTTCCCACCCAGACAAGTGTATTAACGGTACCACCTGCCGGCGATGTTGTGGTGCCAGCTGCCGACAGAGCAGCGTCTGGTGTCCAAGCAGCGTAGGCAACGCGAAGGCTCACTCACTACATGTACAGTAGTTCATCATGGGACGGCAGCAATGCGTCTGCACATGGATAGCTTCCTGCCTGTCATCACTGCATTGGTACTGTTGGACAGGTGGCGGCAGTGACGACGGCGCTGGCTCGGTCTCGGTCGTGTCATGCCGTCAATAAGCTACATGTACGCAGAAGCTCTGTGAGTTGTCCTCTCGAGCTGGTCTCCAGCCACAAAGGTGGCGGGATTTGCTCGCCTTGTCGCCGTACCTAACACATCCATGTGGTCTCCCAAGTGCCCGGCTCTGATGGTGTTCAATCGTTTACATGTACACGGCAAGGCAACCGGACTCCGTCGTCGTTGTTCCTCGAGAGGCCGGAGAGGCGGAATCGCTGTCCTGGCATTGGTGTCGCTTCCTCGCTTGGCCTCCTGCATCCCTCACTGTCTGCTGGCAACGCTGAATGAACTGAGAAGACCCCACGCCAGAGGCTGCCAATGCCTTACTGTACCATCGACTGAAGCTGAGTTAGCTCGTGGCGGAGCCTCCGAACAGCAGCTCGCGCATGTGCACACTCACTCCCCCGCGCTGCCTGCGCGCCTCCAGGTCCGCGAAGCGAGTCAAGCGTTGCACGACCACCGGCAGCTTGAGACGCTGCTGAGGGTCGAAGCAGCACATTTGCCGGATGAGGTCCCAGTGCGCGTCGTCCTCGAAGCCCTTGGGTCGCGGGGGCAGCGCGCCACGTCGCACGTGGAAGCGGACGGCGGCGTCGGGCATCCGAGACCCCACGGGAACTCACCGCTCACCGCTTGAAGCACGCACATGCCGAACGAGTACACGTCGGACTCGAAGCTGGGCGGACCACCGGCTAAACACTCCGGAGCCTTCCACCTCTGAGCGCCCACGACGGATGACGCAGCGCTGCGTTCCTGCTCGCTGGTGACGTAGCGGCGTATCGTGCTGAGTCCGAAGTCTGTGAGCTTGGCCGTGCCGTCAGCAGCCACGAGGATGTTGTCGCACTTGAGGTCTCCGTGCACGATGCTGTGCTGGTGGAGATACTGCAGTCCGAGCGCGCTCTGACGCAGCTTCTGCCACGCTTCACAGCGTCGGTAGCTGGCTGCACTCTCCACCGAATACCCGGCACTTGAAGTGTTGGACGTACTCCGGCTGAAGCCACTGGTATGTCCGCTGGTTGTCGAGGTCGATCGGTCTCGGCTGTAGTTGCTGCTACCGGCGCTACCCTCGCCGAGACTTCTGGCCTCGAATCGGTGCAGATACGCGTCCAGGCGTCCGTTGCTTGCATGTTCACACACGAAGAAGGGTTGGCCGCCGACGTGGCACCCGCCGTAGAGCTTGACCACGTACGGATGGTTGAGTCGGTACCAGATGCTCAGCTCGCGGTAGAACACGACGCTCGACTGGGGCTCAGCGGCGTTGTTTGGCTTGTTTTGCACTGGCACGAGCTTCTTGATGACCACCGGCGTGCCGAGCCACCTCCCCATGTGAACCGAAGCGAATGCACCGTGCCCTAGCGACTCGTGGGGGTCGAACTCGACCTCGTAAGGCGGGATAAACCACTTTGGAGGTCGCCACAGATGAGAGTGGGAATGTTCACCACCTCCAGACACTGTCACGGTATCAGACAGCCGACGAGATATGTCCGTGCATGTTGCGCCTATGGCTTCGACTTGGGCTGGCGTGTAGCTCGAGCGGTGGCGAGTGACTTCGAAGCGCAAGAACGCCAGCATTTCTTCACGGTCGTGGGCGTGCTGCAACTCGTCAAGCAGCAGCTCGGCAGCTTCCGGTTTGATCAGCGTCCACTCGAAGCTTTCGGTTTGTCGAGCGCGCTTGGCGTACCACTGCCACTTCCAGTCGTGAATCTGCGAGTTCTCCGTCGTCGTCAGCGGTTGGAGGACATGGAGTCTGTCTAATAACTCATCGAGTTCCTTGTGGAAGGAAAATTTATCCGAGGCGCGCTGGCGGATTGCCGCGATCTGAGTGACGCGGTTTCCTGTGTGTCTGGCGTTGACGTGCGCTTGAAACTGCACAAGCACCGCCACGAAGTCCGATACGATAGTCCGCAGGTAGTTGTTGCTGTCGGTGCGGTCACTCTCCTCATCTGCACCCAATTCGACTTCGCACAGACGCTGGTAGATGTCTTGAAGTCGCGTTAAAATCTGTAAATTCAAGTCGGTTCCGCGGCTCGCCTCCAAGTTGGTCATATCGGCATCCGCTGCTTCCAGGATCTGTGAGTTCAATGCCTCCAGTACTTCTGGGATCGTCAAAGGGTCTGTTTCGCTGGGTATCATGATGTCCGCAAGTGGCACGCCTTCGCTGTCAGTGTCAAACTGTTGATAGTCGTCCGTTAAGCTCGTCCGTTCCTCAGCCTCTTCGTGCAAATGGCAGCTGCCGGACCGATTTTCGGTCTGCTCTTTCGCCAAACGTCCGAGCTGCTGTACGACGTGGGAAATAGTTGGACGCAATTCCGGTTCCTGAGCACACATTTTCTTCACGAGCTCCCACGCGTCATGACCTTGCTGTGCAGGTAGATGCTGGAAAAGTTGTTCGTCTTCGCTAAGTACAGCATCACTGAGCCCACTGCAAGTCATCCCCAATGCATCAACGATGACCATACCGAAACTGTAAATGTCCGATGCCAACGAGGGTGGTCCAGGTACCACGTCACCATTCCTGCGTTCTGGTGCTAGCCATTGATCCGCGCTGGAGCCATCTTCCTCTGGTGTAGCCATAACGTCGTGACCCAAGCGCTGATCACGTAAAGGTACAAACCGGAGCCCATTCAGCTTGGCTACTTCTCGTAAGGTCTTATCATCGCGGGAAGCCCTTCTCTTCTTCAACCGTCGATGGGCTTTACCCCTGTATGAATAATATGAAAGCTTCTCCATGACGATGACAATGTTGTCACAGCAAAGCTCGTCATGCACGATATCACGTTCATGGAGGTATTGCAGTCCCAACGCGGCCTCGTGAAGTAGTCGCCACAGATGCGGTGGCGGCTTGGCGGTTGACCCGAATGCGGTCCGATACCTCGTAATGTATTCCTTCAACGAACCTCCTCGAGCACGCTCGAAGACGAAGAATGGTGACGACCCCACGTGACACGCTCCGAAAAGCTCGACAACATGCGGGTGAACGAGCTCGGACCAAACGTCCGCTTGCCTCAAGACAACTTCGCGTAGCTCTCTGGAGCTCTCGTGGTGGAACACTTCACTCGCCCTCTGGACTCTAACGCGAACACCTTCCCACCAGCTCTCATCTCGAACCTCGTACGCTGGAATAAGCCACTCTGGCGAAGAAAGCACCATCTCGCTTCCTACGTGCTGGGAACAGATATCAAAGGCCCGCACTATCAGCTCCAGCTGCGCCTCTGAAACCGCATAGCGGAAGTTGTCTAGCTCGTGCTTCATGAGCGCCATAGCCTCTATAGCCACTTCTGCTTTCAGAACTGAAGCCGAATCGGGTTCCTCTTCTCGATCGGGTTCACCTTCTAGCTCATCGAGAAACTTATGATACGAAGCCACCAAATCTCCGCAGTCATACTCCCACTGCAGCTCCCAGTCCTCGGTAGATTGGCCGGAAGCCTCGTCTTTAGGGCTTAAGTCCAGGAGTAAACTCTCGCTGTCGAACTCGGCCAGTAAAGCGTCTAGCTGATAGTGCAACTGCCGAATCTCATCAGTAAATCGACGCGTCATAGCAATTTTAAGCAGCTCACGGTGGTCTGGAGACGGTAAATAGTGCCTGGTGAGATACCGCATGCTGCGTATCAAGTGCTCGGTGCGCGTTTGCCAATTGTACTCCACGTCTTCTCCATCCGCGAAGCTGAGACCCTCATCCCAGAGCCGAGCTAGCACCCGTTCGAGCCGAGCAAGTACGCGGGCACACATAACAACTCCGTTCTCTTGACGCTGGCTCGCAGCTCGAAGCGCAGTCCACACATCTGGGGCATGCAGCAGTAACTCGGGGAAGTGCATGTCACTCCACGTACGCTTGCGGTCCGCTAGGTTCATTAAAGCTCGCACCACGTGAGTCATATCTGGACGCTCGCATGGCTCAGCCGATGTCATGCGGTTGATCAGCGTCCCGACCTCGTCGTTTACACCTCCAAGCTGCTCTCGATCCTCGTCGATGCTCGATAAGTTACCGTCGACATGATTAAATCCGTCCGAGACATTGGAATTAACGACTTCAAGAATGGCGACGGCAAATGCGTACACATCGCTCTCCAAGGATGGCGTAACACCCGACTCTTCCTCCTCAACACTGCAGACACTTGGCTTCAGCTTCGCTTTTCCATTGTTCCCAATCGACATACACGCCGTGCTGATTCCGCCGTGCACGATCTTCTTGTTGTGTAAGTGTTGGAGTCCACGAGCCACTTCTAAAAGCCGTTTCCACAACTTGCGGGGATTTTTGACACCTCTTGCGTAGTCAAGCAGCGGAATGCAGTCCCGCAACGATTCGTAGACAAGAAACGGCGTGCTACCAACGTGACACGCTCCGTGCAGCGTCACCACGTGCGGGTCTGTCACGCCGTGCCATTTCCGGGCAAAGCTCTTCAAACCCGGCACATCTTGGACATACTCCAGCGTAACCCGGAGTCCGTTCCACTCGCCATCCACGCGCTCCACCTCACTCTCTCCTCCTTCAAACATTCGCACCTCGTATGCCGGCACGAACCAGTCAGGCACAGCTTCAGCCTCCAGCTCGCAAGCTCTTGCCACTTCAACGACAGCGCGGCCCAGCAACTCTAGCTCTTCTAGCGGCATCAGCTCTGCATTACCTTCCTCCGCATCTTCCAGCTTCCTGCGTTCATACTGCAGCGAAGTCAGCAGCTCCAGCCTCTCGCGCTCCTCCATGCCCTTCAACTCGCTGTGCAGCCTCTCGCTGTCGCTCAGAACCCCCTGAAAGAATGAAATCTGCTCCCTATAGTCCTCCTGCCAGAGTTTTAGCCACGAAATCTTCTCCTGCTTCTCCTCTTCCTCTGCATCTCCGCTGTCTCCGTCTCCCCCCTCCATTAGCGCGTCTATCTGCAGGTGCATCCAGTGCACCTCCCTGCTCTTCCTCGGAGCCTGCAGCAGCAGGGAAAGCACGCTCCCCACCTCATGTTGAAGCAAAACTGGAATGGAATCTTCCTCCTCTACGTCCTCTATTTCGTCTGATTCTCCAGTTAACTCTTGGAGTTGCAGTAGGAGCGCCTTGAACGCCGTCTCCTGGTGTCTGCGGCGGCTGAGCACCGCCAAAAAGTCCGATTCGTCGTCTGACGCCGACTCGCAGCCATCGTTGGGCCCGTAGAGAGCGCGGTGCAGGGCTAGCAGGCGAGGCACAAGACTGCGATAAATGACGCGGCTGTCAGAGCCACACACAGAGCGCAAGCGCAGCAACACGAGCAGCTCCGGTGACTCGAACGCCATGAGTGCGGGTTTATCGACTACTGCAGTGCGCACGGATACCAAAACCCTTGGACATATTATATGTGTGAAGAAATGGATATAGATACAGCTCGTAGTCTACTGAGTGTGACATGATACACCTTGAAATTACTATGTCCAATGTAACTATATTACCTGCGTGTTTGAATAGTGAACTATAGTTGGTACAAATCATAGAAGTGGATACATGTCATCGACGTTCCCCGCTCAGCAGTCTTGGGTGGACTGCATGTCTTGAATCGAGACGGTGAGGTGCGTACATACCATGTAAAGCGTAGAAGCTGACAGAATTGA
Organism: Phytophthora melonis; assembly: GCA_024211575.1. Lineage (NCBI taxonomy): Eukaryota > Oomycota > Peronosporomycetes > Peronosporales > Peronosporaceae > Phytophthora > Phytophthora melonis. The sequence continues at coordinate 1,722,290 of JAMXKT010000037.1, read as the reverse complement.
TCGAGAGATAGAGAAGCATTACGCGGCAACTTGTCGTCCTTGTGAGCAACTGTCTACCACATCATCAGCAAGTGCAGCAGCAGCGGTGGTGAGCCCTCGTCGGCAAGTCGCTGCGCTTCCACTGGTGTCTGTGGCGCTCTCGTGTCGACCAGCTCCATGTTGTCGTCGAAGTATTGGAACTCGCAGGATCCGTCGCAGCCGCAGCGTCCTGCCCACCGTCGCTCTTGTGACCCCTTCGCTTTTGCCGGCTGCAGTGCAGTCATGTTGTCAACCGAGTCCGAGTTGCAGCGCTCCATTCCGCCTTCGACAGCTTCGACTGGCAAGTGAGCGACTGTGTGTGGGTTGAAGACAATTTGCAAGTGGCAACGCACCCGGCACTCACCCGATTACCGCGGAAAGGCCCCAACGGCAAATCTCGCGCCAACTCGACAGACTCGCGAGCTTTTAGGCGGCAGTCACCAGTCAGCTCAGAAGAAAAAATATATATCCACAACGCCCGCTGGGAAGGCGCCTGTTGCAGTGCGACCAAAGCCATTCGCAATTCGATGACGACGCAGACTCCGACGATCAAGAGCTTGCCGGCGGCGCGCGTGCTGTCGCTGCGCTCCGTGCTGCCGAACTACCGGGCCCAGGGGATCTCTGGCAGAAGCTCTTCGCCTTCGCGCAGGCTCATGACGTGGCGATCACGGGGCCGACGTTCGCTCTCAACTTCACGCAAGACGGGCGACAGACCGACGTGGAGGTGGAAGTGTGTCTCCCCATCGCGAGCGACGCCCAAGTGCCGGTTGAAGCTCCGTTCACTGTCCGCGACGTTCCTGCTGTATCCAAAGCTGCTGTGATGGTGTACGTCGGCCCATGTGAGGGCTACTGCAAGGCGTACGAAACCTTCTTCGGCTGGATCGGAGCGGAGCAGCTCACGCCTGCGGGGCCCTCGAGGGAGGTGTACGTCAAGAGACCGACCGGCAACGAGGAGGAAGACAAAGAGAGCGTCACGGAGATACAGCTGCCAGTCGCCTGAGAGTGAGAGACCCACTGCAGCATGCGGCAGCTAGAGCACTGGTGGACATCGTAGGCGAGATCATAAAGCTACCACTGAACTGACTTAATTCAATTGTTCAGGCACCTAGGCAACAGGTTGTTGGATCTCCGTCACGAAGGACGCTTCGCTGGCGTCCTCAGCGTCCATGCGCAGGTAAACTTCGCGCACGGGCGCATTCGGCTGGAGGCCCTCCTTGTCGATCCACTCGTACAGCTTCATGTAGGCAGGGTTCAGCGCGTCGTACGACCCCAGGTGGACCGCCGACGCAGCTCGCGGCACGGCGGGCAGCACACGAACTCGAATCGAAGGCGTCAAGACCGCATCTTCATTCACCTTGGCGTCTTTGGCGATCGGGAGACACACCTCCGCGTCGACATCCTTCTCCTTGTAGCCTTGGTCGTAGTAGATCGTCAAGCATGGCCCGGCGATGGCGAGACCCTGCGATCGGGTGAAGGCGAGGACTTGGTCCCAGAGCGTCCTCTGCGCTCGGTAGTTCGGGATCACAGCGCGCAGTGTCACCACGCGCACTTCCGGCAGACTCTTGACCACTGGCGACTTACCGGCAGCCTCGACAGCTACAGCGGCGACGGCGTCGCACTCCGACATCGTCAAAAGGGAGAGTGTGCGAGCAGTCGCAAGATTTCTGCGGATACGGTATGAGTTTATCGCACTTTTTTGTCTAGAATTGATAACATCTTACAGTAAACTTTTGCGCATTTGTGTACATTGATCACCATTGGTGACTCACCATCCGGGTAGTAGAGAGGTTTCGGGATTGTCACCACCCTCGCATTACCCTCAAAACCATTTTTCAGTTATAAGTGCGCCCTCACATTTCATTGAATGAATTTTGATTTGCATATGTTTACAGAGGTATAGTATTAGGAAGTTTGTATGGTATGATTAGATTCGGCTGAACTTAATAAAAGGTACGAGGGAAATGTAGGGAATGAAATCCCTGGATTTGGTGAAATCTGGGGACAATCACGGCGAGGTCGGCGCAAAAGGGCCACACCAGGTGCGAACTTAGCTTAATGTAAGGGTAATGAATTGCTCCGAAACCTCTCTAGTAGAGAGGTTTCGGAGCAATTCATTACCCACAACCCCACTATGATAAGCATGCTTTGTTGCCTTCAGAACTTGACGACGATCCCGACGACCCGCGCCGTGCATTTAAGTTTAGCACAAGTGATGACATTTTCATTGAATCATTGACATTTTGGACAATTCGTACTGAGGACAACCCCGCCGTCATTGAAGCGGGTTATACTTGCCCCTTCATCCCAGTCGAGCACGTTTGTTGCTCTTGTCACTGGTACCGCCGCGCGTTCGCTTGCTGCGTCGGCTCTGATGGACGCATCGCGGTCTGTGCAGCAACCACACGACCACCCGTTCGTGGCCTGCGCTGGCTGCAAGCTGAACGGCGGCGTACAGGTTGTGCGGATAGTCGTCGTCTGCCAGCTCCTCAGCGTTCTCGCACAGCCACTTGACCACAGCTAATTGGCCACTGCCAGCAGCTACGAGCATCGCCTGCAAGGCGTCCTCTTCGCTGCCGTGTTCGTACAGCCACGCCACCACGGACACATGCCCAAGATCAGCGGCTTTGAGGATCGCAGCGTGAGCGTCGTTGTGGCGGCCGTGGCGATGTAGCCATTTCACGGCCTTGAGTTTGTTGTGCGCTGCGGCACTGACCATAGCCTCGCTTGTGCACGGCTCGGAGCCGTAGCGGTGCAACCACCGAAGGACCGCGACGTGACCGCACTGAGCCGCCAGCGCGAAGGTCGCCGAGCTGTACCCCTCGACGCAGTTGGCAAACAGCCAGATAACCGCGTCGAGGTGTCCGTGCTGGGCTGCGCGGTCGATCGGGCTGAGGCACCCCGCTCTCAGGATAGAAGAGTCCTCGGGGTGGTGCTCTACAAGCCACTGCAGCACGTGGACATGTCCCGCCATCGCGGCGACATGGACGGCCAGTTTCGAGACCCCTCCGAGCTCCGGCAGTAGAGGTACTCGAGGGCTCGCTCGGACGCGCCGCTTGAGCAGGCGTCCAGCAGCGCGTTCTCCTTGGTAGAGAAGGAGTCCAGAAACCCGTTGATTAGTTTCTCCACGTAGATCAGCACACCGCCTCCAGCAGCCACACATTCACGGGCGACCACCCTGGCGGCTGTCAGAATGGGGAGCTTGCCGAACGTCTCCCTCTTAGCAGATCCGGGCGTGGACATAGTCGGCGATGGGTTCACTACGCTAGAGGCAAGAGCCCTCCTCGGAACGCAATTATAACTTTCTCAAATTTCTTAAAGCTCCTATTAAGTCTCACTAGGCCTTGCGTAGCTTACAACCTAGTCTTGGCACCACGATACTCGCAGAGTGCAAGCTTGTGAGCCGAAGAGGAAGGTCTGCGCCCGACACGGAGAATTGGATAATGGCAAAGCAGCTCGCGGCGGGCTACTTGCGGAGCAGGGAATGACGTCATGATCGAGCCAGCGATGACAAGGCCACGATGCTCGCACGCAAGACGCACGCAATTGCACTTTCACGTTGAAGTTCAGTACCGATAAGTTCCACTGTCATTCCTGGCGAGCTGCAGTAACTGAGTGTGAGTGTGGCTCAGTTCTGCAGGCAGGAAAGACTCCAGCATTTTGCTACGATCATTTATTGTAGGATAAGGAAGCTTTATCCCAACTTGGGATTCCTTGCGCCTCTCTGGGTATTCAATCAGGACATGTTCTTCAATGAATTTAGCCAATCACGATCGATTCGTGGGTATCCCAAGATTTTCTCATTTATTTTGGGAATTTACAGTTGCTAGAATAATGTTCAATACAAAACTTAAGTGTAAATGTTGCATTACTCAGATTTGATCACAAATTCCCAACACAAATCATGATTGTATTGCTGGTTGCTGTGCCTCGTCTGCTTTCTCTCCTCTCCCATTTGAAAAGATGCATGTGGCATAGTGCCCCGGGCTCCCGGGTGTCGACCGACTCCGGAGACATATTGCCCCAAAGGATGTACCCACTTCTCGGGTATCGGGTGTGTCCCACATGAAGAAATCCAAGGAGCCAGCACAGGACGACCTGCGACGTCAGACGAGCCGACCCCGGAGGTATCCGGATCAGCCCATAGTGAACTCAAGTGATTAGCAGATATTAGTGAGAAACCCATAGTTAAGCACCTCCCCGGGACCAGTGGCCACGGAGAGGTACGCAATTCAGTCTAACTTTTTCCCCAAAGAGCTCAAGTCGCCTCGCGCTCAAGAACTCCGAAGGTACTAAGGCCGCGGTCACTGGGACCCGCGCTGATAGACTATCCCCAGGTAAAACGATAACATCTCTGCCAGGGTTTCCCTCTAGGAAGCCCCAGGCATTTCATATTTGTCCCCGGAGTGCGGTCTAGCCGGCACGGGTAAGGGCATTCCATATTCTCAGGGTCTCGCCCGTGGGGTCTCGCCCGAAAAGTATTGCGGCCGTCGCCGAGGAGTCTTGCTCCGAAAGACCTGATTGCATATTCTAGTTGCGTGTTAATTCCGCCCCGGGAACCAGGTAGCGTCCCCGGGCGATTGATTGTATTGCTACCAAACCAGCGTACTGATAAGGTCGGGACTCTCAGGAGGTCCTCAGTGGTTGACCTTCCCTCTGATCCAAACAACCGATTCGTAGGGGGTACACAAGGTGAGGTTACTGACCGAGTCCCAGGGCGCCTTGCTTCTCTATAGCGAGTACTTGCCCCGGGAACTCACGGCCCCGGATAAATCCCTCGTCCGGGCGGGCCGTCTATCTACTAGGAGATTCGCTCTCCAAGTGCTCTAGATTCTCTGTCTAGGAAACGCAACCCGGGAACTGACGGGGTGTCGAGGGCGAAAGCTCAAGGCGCTACATCACAACTGGTGCGCGTGCCCGGATCAGGGTGTTGTTTAACCACTTATCAAACCTCTTACTATGTCTACAGAACCTACAGATACGCTGTCGCCCCGGGGATCCCGGGGCCCTGCCTCTCGCGGCACTGCGAGAGGCCGAGGTGAACGCGGGGACGCCCCCGCCTCGAAGCCTCACCATCGCGCCGATTGGCTCTACCCGCCTCGACCGAAGAACCTCCGGACCCGTCGAGCTTGATGATCGTTCCAAGCTCCGGGAGTACCGTCGACGCCGGAACCAGGACGGACGGTGGCCACGTCGCGCTGGATGCCGCGGGACGAAGCGAGCTGGCGATTGCCGGCCCACGGACCGCGGCCCTGCCTGCTCCCTCCGGGGACGCAGGCACAAGACTGGTGGGGACGCCCACCACCCCGGCGGCGGGGCAACTCGCCGCCTTTGCGGCGGAACAATCCGCCGCCTTGTCCGCCCCCGGGAACGCGGACACCAATTCGGTGGGGACACTCACCACCCATGCCGGCGCGCGAGCGCTGGCCAACTCAGAGACCTCGTCCGATGCGCGAACGCTGGTGCCTAGGGGATACCCCAGGGATCGACCCTCAGGGACGTCGCAGCCGGAGTACCAGCTTCATCCCGATGTGGTGGCTGTTCTGGGCTCAACGCGCGGGACTCCTCGCGAGGGTGCCCTCGTGGTACGCTCCGAGATGCCGAGGTCGCAGCAGCGCGAATACGCCAATGTCCAGGTCGCACGATGGAGGTCTCGGGGCCCGGGAGTGATGTCGCCTCCAGACCCGTACTACCCGGAACGTCGTCACTGGCCGATGCGGAATTGGCTGATGGAAGTCAAGGAGGTGATCCGGTACCTCCGAGAGGTCAACCTGTCCGGGGACCCAGATCGCCCTTGGATCGCCAGCCTCCGGGGAGAATGTCTCTGTTTACCGGTGGTCTCCGATCACCAGGCGCAGCAAGTCGACCTCAACATCCTCTGGCTCGAAGACGGCTCCCGAGACTACGTCGCCGTGATCGCCGTCCTGCAGACTATGCTCTCCGACGCGGGTTTCGCCTTCGTCAACCTGCTGCCCTCTTGGGGACACTCGCTACACCCAGAGTTCTTCAAGGCGCGCGACGCGCGGTTCATCGCAGATGCCCTGTTCCTTCGACGACTCGTTGGCGGTAGCCAAAACGCCTGGGACCAGATCGCCCGGGGCGCAAATTCAGTGTGCGCCGGGAAGACGTTCCGTTCCAGACCCTGGATCCCGAAGCCGCCGGAGAGTTCCCCGTGGAGGATGACGGCGACGCGCTGATGCTGACAGTAGAAGAGCAAGAGCTGTTGGGGATGGCAGTCGTGACCAGGCTCCGCCTGGCCCAGGTCCGCCCTCGAGAATGGTCCGAGACCGGCAGCAGTCGCCCAGAACCTAAGCGGCGTCGCGGAAGTCTCGATGCCCCGTTGTCGATCCCGTCTTGGCCCGGCTCCGACGAAGGTGCCCGGGTCTGGGGCGCCCGCTCCCCGAGATGGTGGGGACCTCGAGCGTGGCCTCCGGCGATGCCCCCATGTTGACCCCCGACGAGAACATGTCGTCGGCCGGTGGCGCTCCCAGGGCTCCCCAGGATTTGGACCGGTCGGCGCCACAGCTAGTGTGTTCGTAGCCGCCGCCGCTGGCGGTGAATCCACACCCATGCTGGAGCAGCAGACAGTGTACGTCCCGGTTGCCGCGTACCCACCGGACTTCGGCCGAACGCCTTCGCCAGGGGCGGACCGCCCAATGCCACCTGGACCCCGAGACCAAGAGCTGGATGAAGAGATGAAAGCAGAAGCCCACGGATCGGCAGCATCTCGGAGCGCCCGTCTGCAGGATGATCAGGCACGGACAAATCAGGCTTTATTGGACGCCCAGCGCCAAATCGCGGAGCTCAAGCGGCTATGTCCGCCCGGGATGCGCAGGAACGTTCTCGACTCCGGGATCTGGAAGAGGCCATGAAAGCCCGAGCGCCAGGACGTGACCTGAATCGGGCAGAGCGGAAGCAACAGAAGTCCACGCAGCGCAAGCACGAAATGGAGGAATCTCGACGAAAGGCAACGGCGGACTCTGAAGCGGCCACTCTCCAGTTTCGCCTCCATCAACTTCAAGAACAACAAGTCCGGGAGCGCGAGGATCTCCAGCACCAGTTCGACCAAGCAGTCGCCCAGGAACGTGATGTTGCGTTCCGGGAGGCGGAGGCTATCTCCCGAGAGGCTGAAAGGTTGCGCGATGAGGCGATCGCGGGAGCTGAGGCCGCGGCAGAGCGCGTCAAACAGGAAGAAGAACGCGTCCAGAAAGAACTCCACCACCGCGCGCAGGAAGAACGCGCCCGGAGAGTGCTGGACCAGGAACGGCTAGCGGCACAGCAGGAAGAGATCAGGCAACTCCGAGAGCAGATTGCGGCCGCAAATCGCCCGCGCGGGCGAAGCCCGTCTCCAGGATCCAGTGGGTCGCGTTCTCGTCGGCAACGTCGGGCTCGTAGCAATCAACAGAGTGGGAACGTCCCAGTGGGCGGTGCCCTGGCATAGCCGGGCCGCCTGCAGGAAGATCGGCCGGGATGGTGACCACGGTCCCTCCGGCGGTTTCCCCGGTTGGGGGTCTTCTGCACGAAGCGCCACGGCAGGAAATGCTCCAACAATGGCGAGGACTGAGACGCTGCAAGTATCTCTCCAGCCCACAGTGACTGGAGAACCCCCTGCGAGGTCAGCCGCCAGTGGCGTTCCCCCTGCGGAAGCCAAGCCCGCGTTCACGTTCCGGTCCACGAGTGCGCACACGCCCGGGAGTTACGGTCCCGGACCGACGTTGGGCCCGGGATACCACGCGGCTACTTGGCCTAGCACGGCCCCTCCGACTGCGTCGGCTGCACTGCCGTGGAGCACCGTCCCTTCAGTCCCGACCTCCGGAGGTCCCTACCCTTGGTCGTCCGGGAACCCAATCTCGCACCCCGAGGGTATGTCCCAAGGTGACGCGACGACTTGGAACAGCAGCTTCGCCAGTATCGATGCGCAACCCGCGTCTCAGGGAGATACTTTCTCCTGGGGCGCTGGAGGACCGGCTGCCAGTAGTTTTCCCGGGGGGTACCCCGGATCTGCCCAAGCTCCAGGGTATGGCATGATGAGTTTCCGACCGTTCATCGCCTACGATGCTGTTGAACCGTTCGACCCTACGCTTCCGCTGGACAAGCGTCGCCTCTGGTGGGACAAATTCCAGTACACGGCACTCATGGGGGGATGGCGTGAGCAGGAACGGTGTACTCGGCTCTACAGCCGTTTGAGCCATAATGAGGGGACGAAGGCCTGGGTCCAACAGCTCCCGGCCACGATCAGGCATAACTGGAATTCTCTCTCGGATAAGTTTGCCAAGGAGTTCTGTCGTTCCACGGAGTCCCCGGTCGAGAGGTACCTGAGATTGAAACAAGATTCCCGGGAGACCCCGAGGACGTTCTTGTGGCGACTGAATGCCGCCGCGGTCAAGGCCAATGTAGAGTATCAGACACCCTCAGGGTGTCGGCGGCACCTGAACCAGTTCCTGAAGAACCTGCGAGACCGAGAGCTCCAGCTCAGTCTCCAGGGGCGGATCTACTCCTCGGTGGACGAGATGGAGGATACCCTGCGTCAAGTTGAGGAGATGGAACGGGGACTTCGTCGCCGCCCCGGGAACGACGTGCAGTTCGGGCGATACAAGCCACCAGGAGTCAGCTCTGGTGCAGCGCCCCGGGCTACCCCGCGGCGAAGGTGTCCGCGGCGTACCTGGCGACGACCCCAAGAAGCAGATGTACCATCAACTCGACAGCTCCAGTGGGATGACGATGTTGACAGTGACTACGGGTACCAGTATGATGACGAAGACGAAGATTACGAAACGCGGTCCCTGAAGCAAGAAGAGGTGTTCCGAGCCGACGCTCCCCGAGGGCCCAACTTCCGAGAGGATCGTCCCCGGGACCGCGGCCGCGGTCCCGAGGGACGCCCCCGGGGGCCTCCGGGTTCGTCGCCTCCGTTGCCACCATGTCCCGAGTGCGGCCGCTCAGGACATTCTCGGGAAAACTGCTGGAGCCTGATGAAGTGTGATCGTTGCGGTGGGAAGCACCCTACGAGTCTGTGTCGCCGACGCGAGTGTGAAGCGTGTGGGAAGCTACACCCCGCAGGTCAGTGCGAGGTCCTCGCGACCATCAAACGCTTGGCCCAGGGGGCAAGTTACAAGGGGTGCCCGACGATGTGTTGCAATGTCTACGCAAAGACGACGCGCCGTCGTTAAACAACTAGGCTCGCTGGGTAGGGACCCAGTACGCGACGAGCCTAAATCCCGCAAAAGCTACTGCGCTTATGCGTATGTAGGACATAACGACCCCCAATGTATGTCAATTGCATCCACTCTCCCCTCCAAGACCGGTTCCGTATACACGAGTCAAGTCGCCCCGGACGAAGATGAACTCTCCTACGAGTTGCAGTCAGGGCAGCGCCGCGGATGGTGGGCAGAGAACTCCTGGGACGACAGCACCAGCTCTGTGGCGCTAGTCCGGGGGTCTGTCTTCCACCACCGCACCTTACTCATGTTGGACTCCGGGGCCTCCACTAGTATTCTCAGCTTAGATCTAGCGCGTAGATTGAAGCTGAAGATGGAGCCCCGGGGAGAACTGTTGCTTAATGGCATCGACGGGGTCAAGACCAAGGTCTCCAACAAGTGCAACGTCATGGTGACTCTGGGTCATCGGGTAGTCTACACATTCGACATCTGGGTTGGTAACATCGGTCAGGGCATCGACTGCCTCCTAGGAATGAATTTCATGGTGGCGGCCGGAGTGCGACTGTGTGCGAACGAAGGGGAAGTCCTTCTCCCAGACGAAGAGCGCGTGCTACTTGTCGGTGGTCCCCAGCACGAACGCTTGGGAACGACGATCAGTGTGGCTGCTCACGAGGGTATGTCTCTTGCCCCTGGGGAAAGCCGTTACCTGCCGATCTCGTTCGGTGGCCATGACCCCCGGGAGTTCGATGTCTGGGCCGGCCGCGGGGACCGTTGGATAGCTCTGATCGTATTCAGCACTCGCAAGGTGCCAGTCGCCGCTCGGGTCGTTAACGTGTCCCGGAGGCCGGTCGACATCCTGCCCCACATGAGAGTGGCAGCGCTGACCGAGATGGACCGACTGCCCTTGGGGACGAATTTCGTCCGGCCCGGGTCCCTGCAGTATGAGGAGCGCGAGTTCTTAGTACGTGAGAATACTCGGTCTCGGGCCGCGGAGCGCCGGTTGGCGCACGAAGCCTGGGAACAGGAACGGACCGCCCCCTCGGCCGTCGAGCGTCGGCCGTACGCGACCCCGAAGGCCATTCTGAAGCGCCCTGCCAAGAAGGAAGAGCAACCCAGAGGAACAGTAGCAGCTACCACGGTGTCTAGCTCAGCTCCACCGGGAGTCGGTGTGGACACCGTTGATCGCCACTCCGGGCCCCATCCTGGAGCCGCCAGCCTTACCGGTGCACTGGCGCGGGACCCAGAATTCAGCACCGGATCCGCGGCGTACGTTTCACGTGAGGATCCCCGGAATGGCCCGGTGGTGCATCCACCTCCGCAGCGGCCGCGGCGCTGGAGCTGTCCCACGTGTTCCCAGAACCCGTTCCAATCCCGAGGTTTCCGTCCCTGGACCAGGCGTTCATCATGTTAGCCACGACCGGGAAACGGTTGCGACGGATCCTGCTGTCCATTACCATCAGGGGCAAGATTTCGTACTCCTGGACATGCTGAGGAACCAGTTGGCGTACTTGCCAGACCTGAGTGACTTACGCCCTGAGGCTAAAATTGATGACGCAGTCGTGGGAGACCCTGAGGCGACCACGGATGCTGAAGAACAGAGGCTCCGGGAGATCTTGCGCCACCACAAGGTGATCTTCCTGGGCGAGGGCAACGCCCTACCACCTCCGGCTCGGGGGTCGTCTGCGACCTCGACGTTGGAGATGCTAAGCCGATTGCCCAGCGCGCACGCCGGATTCCCCGGAGCTCCTGTCTAAGGTGTACGAGTTAATCAAACGCCTCCTGGAGACTGGCCTCATTGAGCGGTCACTCTCGGAATGGGCCTCCCCACTCGTCATCGTGATGAAGAAGAACGGCAACGATATTCGCCTGTGCATCGATTACCGAGCGGTTAACCAGCTCATCCGGTTGATGCCCTACCCGCTGCCTCTGATCGACGAGCTCATGAGTAACTTCGCCGCCACCATGTGGTTCATGACCTTGGATATGTCAAGCGGCTTCTGGGCTGTCCCTATGACGACCCGGGCTAAGCTCATTTCAGCGTTTATCTGCCCCTCGGTCACTTCCAGTGGAAGCGTATGCCATTTGGGCTCAAGAACGCTCCGCTCATTTATCAACGTCTCTTGGATAACTGCCTCTGGGGATTCACCCGGCTGTCTCCGACCGAGGAGCGCCTTGTCGACTCAGAAGTCCTGGAGTTCTTGGGAATCACGCCTGAAGACGAAGCCCAGGATGCCCCAGCGCCCAGGGTAGATCAGGTGTCCCAGGGTACGAAGCCCCGGGGGGCGGTGGTCTCCGGTAACAGCACGGACACAGTGTTCCACCAGGATCGAGTGGCTCCGGAACAAATGGGACCCGTCCTGTCCCGGAGTTCGTACATCGACGATATCATCTACGGAGCTCCGTCCTGGGACGACCTATGCAAAACCCTGAACGCTCTGCTGTATCGGTTACGCTATTGGAACATCTCCGTCAGTCTCCCGAAGAGCGAGTTCGGCGTGAAGAAGTGCAAGTACTTGGGGCACGACATTAGCTCCGATGGTATCCGAACGTCGCCCAAGCTGGCTCAGAAGGTCCTAGACTTGCCGTTCCCAGGGACCCTCAAGGGGTTCAGTCCTTCTTGGGAAGTCTCAACTACTACAGCAAGTTCATTGAGGACTTACCCGTGATCGCGGCTGTGCTCTATGAGCTGTCCGACGAGCAGCTCCGAGCAGGACAGAGACCTGGAAAAGGCCAAGCATGCGTTTAAGTTGCTGAAGGAACGCCTGGTATCTACACCACTGCTACAGCACCCGGACCCAGAGAGACAATACGTGATCATCCTACATGCGAACAAGTGGGCGATCAGTGCGGTCCTGGGGCAGGACTACGACGGAGTAATCCGGCCTGTGCGTTTTGTGGGGCGGGTCCTCCAGGACGCAGAATTGAGGTATCACCCCGCAGAAAAAGAGGTCCTCGCCTTGCTCCGGGTGCTGAACACCTGCCACACAATGGTCACGGGGTGCAAGGTGAAAACTATTCGAGTGTACACTCGGTACTCGGTCCTGGGATGGCTTTTAAGTCCAAAACTGTGGATGGTCGCTGCTTGAAGTGGGCTGTCAATCTCTCGCCCTGGGACCTAGACATTCGCCGCGTAGAAAAGGATGAAGATGGACTAGCAGCGATCCTGGGTGCGGGTATCACCCCGGGAACAGCTTGATGAAATCGCTGAAGAGCTCATCCCCTCCAAGGGCGCCCGGATCAAGACGCCTCCGGTCAGCCTCGAGATGCTGTCAAGCGACCATGAAGGCTTCCTCCTGAGCTTCGACGGCACCGCCAAACGAGACGGGTCTGGAGGCGCTGCGTGCATTCTATGGGAGCTACCGTCCTGGAAAGTAGTGGCAGCCGAAGGACACATCCTGAAGAAAGCCACTGTAAACGAGGCCGAGTACACCGGAATGATCCGTGGAATGGAGCTTGCGAAGTCCCGGGATGTCCAGGAGCTGGTGGTTGTTGGGGACTCCCGACTGGCCATTCAACAACTCCAAGGAGTCATCGGATGTACCCAACCCCACCTGCAGAAGCTACTCCAGGAGGCGGAGGAACTCCGGGAACAGTTTAGATCCTTGCGCCTAGTGCACGTGAAGCGTGACTTCAACGCAGCAGCAGACTACATCTCCAAACGAGTCCTCCAAGACCAAACCTCAGTCGAAGTGAAGGACCCCGGGGAACTGAAGCTGCTCCAGGGTTTGAACCGGATACACGAGAAGCTGATGAAGGAACCGAAGCCTCGGGATACGACGCTAGTGGATGCCGCCTTCATGGCCACAGCACGAAGTGTAGGTGTACCCAGTTCTGCTGACCCGGGACAGAGCGTGTACGTCACGACCAGGTCGGGAACACGGCGAAACCGCCAGCCAGAGCTACCTCAGGAACTAGACGAAGCCACCCAGGAACCAGAAGGAGAAGAAGAGGTCGCCGTAGAGTCCCGGGGTCCCCGGCGCTACCCAGCTGAGGTAGACCCGGGAGACGCGAGACGAGAGCGCTGGAGGCGAATATGCGCGCACCAAGCCGCGGACCCAAGTCTAGCCCCACTAAGGAGCTTCCTCCGAGGTGAGACAGAGAAGCTGTCCCTGAAGCAGACGACGCATCTAGCTAAGATTGCTGACCAGTTCGTGCTGGATAGCCAAGACACCCTGTTCTACGTGAGCCGGAACACTCCGGAGCGACCTCGGAACGAAGCAGACCGACTGAGGCTGGTGGTTCCCCAAGACCTTCAGGAGGACATCATGCACCACTGTCATTCAGACATGCAAGGTGGTCATCAAGGGATCATCCGGACCTACGAGCGCCTACGCCGAGAGTTGTATTGGATCGGAATGTTCAAGGCCACGGAACGGTTCATCAAGGAGTGTGTAGACTGTGTTACGGCGAAAGGCCTGCCCCGGAACCCGGGACCGTCCCCGGGGAACATATTGGCCACCCGGCCGTTCCAAGTTGTGTCTATGGACTTCGTGATTCCGTTGCCTAAGACTGTCCGGGAAACGAAGCGTTGCTCCTGTTCCAGTGTGCCTTCTCGGGCTTTATTATGTGCAAGGCCATGAAGGACACCTCTGCCCAGGACGTTGCTGAAGCTTATGAAGAGCAGGTGTTCCGCCGGTTTGGGGCCAGTGAGATGATACGCCACGATCAAGACCCTAGGTTCATGGCCCGAGTATTCAAACACTTCCGAGAAATGCTGGGAGTCGCCAGCGAGCGACCCTGGCGTACCGCCCCCAGGCCAATGGTCAGCAGGAGCGGTCGGTGCAGACAGTCATTCGAAGCGTCCGAGCTTATGTACAGACGGTCGATCAGAGCGACTGGGACGAGCTCGCCGAGAAGCTCATGTGGGCTTTGAACACCTCGTACGACTTCACCCGGCTGGACACGCCGTTCTACCTTGTCCACGGTTGGGATGCCCAAGGGACTGTCCAAGCCATGATGGGTGACGTTCCCCGGGACCTCCAGCTCCGGAACGCTTACGAATGGCGTCTAAAGTGCAACGCCAAGTCGAATACGCGCGAGCGTGGGCCCGGGACCTCCAGGCGAAGGCGAAAACCAAGCGAGCCCGAGAACACAATCGGCGATGGAAGCAGCTCTCGGACCGCCTGAAGGAGGGATTCGAAGTAGGCGACTCTGTGTGGCTGTACCTGGCCCGGGTTCGCCCAGGTTTGACCAAGAAGCTGGCTCATCTGTGGCACGGGCCCTTCCGGATTCTCGAAAAGAGTGACGACTTCCGGTACAAGCTCCAGGTCGAAGGCACCGACTACCGCTTCTACCCGTGGGTACACATCAGCAGGTTGAAGCCCAGAGCTCTCTTCCCCGAAAGACCCTCGGGAACTCTGAACGTCCCTGAGGATGATGACTTCGATGCAGCTCTCCTCCGTGAAGACAGTTGGGAACCTGATGAAGCTGCGGGTGAGTACGAAGTGGAAGCAATTCTGGATGTGCGTTGGGTCACACGGACCCGGACCAGTAGACGAATCAAGGAGTACAAGGTCAAGTGGAAGGGCTACGATGCCCCGGAATGGGTACCCCAGGGGCGCCTCAATTGCGGGCGCCTGCTGTACGAGTTCGATCAAGGCGAACGAGCTTGTGTGCGTTTCCAGGCTATGCAGTCTGGGGACGAGCTCCCGGACGAGGAGGTCCGGTAGAGTTCCCGGGCGTGGACCCCGAGTTGAGCCCAGAAGCTCCTCGAGTGTGTCCCCCCGGAGGTCCCGGGTCACCAGCTGAGAAAACTCGCTGATGTACTTGGGAAGACATACATGTTGCATTGGGAATTGGGAGATGAGAGGCTCCCGGGCAGAAACGCCCGGTCGAGCTGCCCCAGGAGTGGAATCAAGTCGACGGAGGCAAGACCCCCTGGGATGCCCGGGGAATCAGCTGAGAATGCTCGCTGACGAACCCCGGATGTACATATACATGAAAATAATCGGAACGGGAACAAGCAAGAGAAAGAAGGCGGTAGCTACGTGGGATTATGCTAGGAGAGGCGCGGACGAGCGGACTTCAGGACCTAGAGTTGGATTGGAAGTGAGTCAACATCCACCGGAGCAGGAAGGGTGCGTCGCTGCGCTGGGTCAGTAATACGAGAACTCCACGTCCCCGGAGACACACTTTCCGGAATGCGACCCTCGGCCCCAGGTAACCCCCAGTAAACGCGTGACGGCTCGCGGGCATCCAAGACGCGAACTTGCTCGAGCAGCGAACGGCGCGTCGAAGGGTCCATGGGGACCCAGACGGCCACCTTCCGGGGGCGGCGCCAGAGGCCAGGCTCAGTCCGGAAAATCTTGCGCTCGGGTTCTGGGAGTTGCTTGATAGCCCCCTTCAACGCGATACGCGCCTTGGACCAAGCTTTTTGGAGTTCCCGACGCGCTGAGTAAAGCGCTTGGTGAGCGGGGTCATCCCGGTTCATCTCTATCCAGTGGAGACGCTCCCAGTGAGCCCGGCGCCAAACGAACATGTGCGTGACGTACGCTTCGAGTACCACCTTGAGCCCCGGGTTGATCGGGCCGACGAAGAACCAAAACACTTTGACTCTCTCGGCGAACATGATGTCCCAGGGCATCACCTCACCCGGAACCGAGCCGTTCACGAAGTTATCGTAATCATCAGCCCGGAAGCGCGCCTGAGCCTTTTTCGCCTCCTTGGCGATGCACTTGATGTCCGGGAAGCCGCGGGTTTGCCGTTCGACACTGTCGCTGGCAGCACAAACCCGGATCTCGTACACCACCCAGGACATGGTGATGCGAGTCGGTGTGTGAGCGTCCTCGGCCCCATGTCTGCCGTCCGCACCAGCCGCTCTCGGCGCACAGGCCGACGCTCCTCATCTGTGGAGACGTCGGACGTGCAATCCACGGAGACTTTCACCCGACGAGACTTCTTACCGCTGGGAGATATCAGCGGGCTCGGGGCGCCTTCTGAGACACTGGAGTCTCGGGATCGCTTGCGCCTGGGGTAGACCGGGGCTTGGTATCGCCAAGTTTGCACTCGGCCTCCGACGCGTCCTCGTCACCATCGGAATGCTCGGGGCTGTCAGGTCGCTCTGTCGGGATCTGGGGCCAGGGGCGTTCAACTCCAACCTCCCAGCCGCATCTCTCCGCCAGCGCGACACCCCGGTCGAAGTACTCCTCCGGAACGTGACGCAGCCAACACACTTCGTCCAGGATCTGGAGGCAGAGCACGCGACGGAGAATCTCGACGAGAACGTTCTCGCGGAGGCAGGAGTGAACCACCATGTCTTCTTCGAGCTCGTTCATTATGGCGTCCTCTGCTTCCTGGAGACTGCACTGACCGTCCATCCGGAGGTACTCCAGGACGTCGAGACGCACGTCGTCGAGACTGGCCTTCACAGGCAATAACGGCAGGAGTACTAGGTCCGTGCGAGGAGGGTCGGCGTCGGAGTCGATAGCATGGTACCAGGGGGCATGGGGGTCCCCCTGGGACTCGTAGTCCCGAGGTCGTACCTGGCGCAAGCCGTCTGAGGTCATGCGGGGAGCAGCTGCCGGCCCTCGACCTCTTCGGTTTTTCAACCTCCCCTTCGTCGTCGCCGTCACTCGGAATTCGCGACTTGTGCCTTGGGGACGTAGATCGCCGTCGTCACTCGAGTCCACGACACCATCACCCATGTCGAAGTCAAGGGCCGAACCCTCGGGAGGGATATCAGGTCCCTGGGCCCGGGACTTGGGAGGCCGCCCACCAGCTGACGGTCCCGGAGTCCCTGAGGCCGGAGGAGACCGCATGGCCATGGCGGGCGAACCACCTGTGTGCGCGGATACCCCTGGGACGGTACCTATATGAGAACCCTCGGACACAGCTAAAGCCGACGCCCGTGCCCCGGGGCCGATGTGTCGGGTGCAGGCGCGACTTGAAGTAGAGGCGACCCACGGACCCCGAAAGCCGGTCCTGGCGACCCCGGGGGCGTTGCGCGTGCAGCTGGAGTGTTTCCAGGCCCCTTTGAGTGTCTTGGAAGGAGAAAGCCGACGGGTCAGGAGTCGCCGAGGAACGACACACCATCAGCTGGATCGCGTACGATACATGCTCCGAGTTGAAATATCCATGCAAGTGGTCCAGGAAGGCACCATGTTCCCCCACGATGCCTGGGTTGGCCCGGGACTGGAAATAGCGGAACATGCGCCCTGGGTCGGCCACCAACTGCAGTCGACGAAGCTCGGCCTTGAGAGATTCGTTCTCTTCTTCCAAGCGCGCTGCCTCCCGGGCCTCTGTGGCTATCGCTCGTTCATACTGGGCCCGAGGGACGGAGTCCGGAGGAGGCTGTAGTGGTCGCGCCGCCAACTGAGCCCGGGCATCGTCCCGTTGCGCTTCCAAGGTCCGAGTCTTCTGCTTGACGGCATCCAGCTGCTGCTCGAGATCCGTGACCCGAGCCTGGGCCTCGGTAGCAATGCGCTCCGCCTGGGCCCACCGAGTGATCGTGCTGTCCAGCTGCCCTCCAACAGTGTGCAATTCCGGAATTCTTGCGCCAGTACAGCACGAGTACGCTCCACGAAGCCCCGATAAGCAGCCAAGGTGGCGGAGTCGAGGTCCCGGAGCGATGCTTCCCACTCTCGGTGCGCTTCCGCGCGTGCTGTGTCTGTGCGTTGTAGAGCTTGAAGCAGAAGCGCGTTGGCCACCTTACTGGCCGGATCAGCAGTAGCAGCCAGGTCCCGGACGAGCCCCAAGGTTTCCAGCCTCTCCAAGGCCAATCGAAGCGCGTTCATGGTGTTCAATACCCGGTAGCCGAAGCGATCGGGCCCGAAGATGTCTATCAAGGGACCAGCTTGAGCTCAGCCGCCCGAGCCCGGTGCCCAGGGATGACCGGAGGTGGGGCCCCGGAGAGGTTTCGCGGGACCAGCACGTCCGCTGGCGTAGGGTCCCCGGGGGGTACCAAGCGAGCTAGTTCGTCCATCTGGGGGACCGACAGAGCGGGCACTCGGACAGCCACGAGGGCTACTCCTCGATGTCCCGGATCTGCAGCCCGCCGGCATTCCCAGAGGCGATCGCCTGAATATCGGCAGCCGAGGCGGGCAGGTACACGAAAGGTGGCGGTAGCTCCGCCGGTCCCGCAAGCACTGACAAGTCCAACGTAGCTGTGTCCCCAGTGGGCAAGTTGGCCGTCACCGGCGAGAAGCCCAAGAGCCCCTTCAGCTCGGGCCCAGTTCGACGTCGAGATATCAACTCAACGAAGCCCCGTAGATGCCGGACGTCAAGTTATACGTGGGGTTCAGCAGCGCAGAACGGAGTTCTTGGTCCTCGGGGAGAGCGTAGGCGGAGGCCGGCTGGTGTCGTTCGAAAGGTTCATCAGGGCTTGAGCTTCTTCAAGCTGGTTAGCGATCCCCTCCGGAGCAGACCCAAGCGGCACGCCACGCAGGATGCGCGTGCGAGGAGAGGAGCCGAAGTCCCACCCGGGGCGCCGCCGGCGCGCCGGGCGACGAGGCGACAGGAGCCATGAGGGAGCGGAGATCAAGCTTGTGTCGCAGTAGGAGAAATCCAGGAATGGAGACCGAAAACAAGATTTCCCCGAGACAGGACGCCGAAATTTCCCAGATGGCGCCACCTTGAAGACCAGATGATTGACGGGTACTGACCCGGGACCGATGGGGACCGACTAAGAAGATGGGTGTCGACCAGCCGAGAGACGGAACCGGTTGACACCGGTAAACCCCGGGGCAGCAGCCAAGATCCAGCGACCCCGATGCTTCGAGGAGTGCTCGGCAGCGGTGACGGAGGATGGGGCGGTTGTGGCATAGTGCCCCGGGCTCCCGGGTGTCGACCGACTCCGGAGACATATTGCCCCAAAGGATGTACCCACTTCTCGGGTATCGGGTGTGTCCCACATGAAGAAATCCAAGGAGCCAGCACAGGACGACCTGCGACGTCAGACGAGCCGACCCCGGAGGTATCCGGATCAGCCCATAGTGAACTCAAGTGATTAGCAGATATTAGTGAGAAACCCATAGTTAAGCACCTCCCCGGGACCAGTGGCCACGGAGAGGTACGCAATTCAGTCTAACTTTTTCCCCAAAGAGCTCAAGTCGCCTCGCGCTCAAGAACTCCGAAGGTACTAAGGCCGCGGTCACTGGGACCCGCGCTGATAGACTATCCCCAGGTAAAACGATAACATCTCTGCCAGGGTTTCCCTCTAGGAAGCCCCAGGCATTTCATATTTGTCCCCCCGGAGTGCGGTCTAGCCGGCACGGGTAAGGGCATTCCATATTCTCAGGGTCTCGCCCGTGGGGTCTCGCCCCGAAAAGTATTGCGGCCGTCGCCGAGGAGTCTTGCTCCGAAAGACCTGATTGCATATTCTAGTTGCGTGTTAATTCCGCCCCGGGAACCAGGTAGCGTCCCCGGGCGATTGATTGTATTGCTACCAAACCAGCGTACTGATAAGGTCGGGACTCTCAGGAGGTCCTCAGTGGTTGACCTTCCCTCTGATCCAAACAACCGATTCGTAGGGGGTACACAAGGTGAGGTTACTGACCGAGTCCCAGGGCGCCTTGCTTCTCTATAGCGAGTACTTGCCCCGGGAACTCACGGCCCCGGATAAATCCCTCGTCCGGGCGGGCCGTCTATCTACTAGGAGATTCGCTCTCCAAGTGCTCTAGATTCTCTGTCTAGGAAACGCAACCCGGGAACTGACGGGGTGTCGAGGGCGAAAGCTCAAGGCGCTACATCACATGCAGCGGGCGCCGAGAGGGCTTGACATCCGGCAAGGAACAGCAGAGCAGGAGGCATCGGCGATGAAGTGCTTCAGCGAATTATTAGCTCTTCCTAACATGAATGAGAAATCAATTGCTACTATTGCGAAGTCGCTGTCTATTCCTGATGCTCTACCAAGTCAAAACTTTTACTCTTTGCTAACCGCCTTCTCCATTTTCTTTCGAATCAAGCCAAGTGCTCGAGGGGGCCGTCTTGCTAAGGCTACTGCTATGCGCTATATGTCCCAAGTTGTGAACCTGCTCCGAGAGCGTTATCCGCTGTACTTGTCAGACAGCAAGCGAATTGCTAAAATACATGACAAAATGGGTTCAACTATTGAGGAGCAAAATTTGCTAGCTGGCGTGCAGACTGGTGAAGCTCCAGGCTGCACGCTCAGCTACTTGCGTGTTCTGGTGCAGGAAACTGCGATTAAGGGGGTTAGCTCAGGTTATAAGAGTTTGCATGACACTGCTGTACTAACGTTAATATGGCACACGTTTGGTCGAGCGTTCGATACCTGTTTTGCTGGGAAGAGCCAGCTATCTACGGCGGCATCGGGGGAGCTGTATCTGCATCTACAGTAGCTGGGATCAAGACTTCGGTGGTTCAAGGCATCTCCCTTTACAAGACCGCGACTCACTGGGAGCAGTGTATGCTGCAAGGCCTCGGAATGCTGTTCTTCGGAGCGTTTGAGTCTTCTAGCTATGCGTTCCCGCCGCTAGTGCCGCACGCAGCGGCATCGGATTGACCAGGGGAGAAGATCTACAGTCAAGACGAAGCTATTCTCTACTGGAAGATCCTTAAAGAGAAAGCTGAACCAAGGAACGAACCACCAACAAAGCGCGTGAGAAGAAGACCCAACGTGTCCAATTATATTAACGACGTTATCACCATGGTCTGCGAGCGCCAAGCCCAAGCATCTGCCCCGCTGCCTCCATCGCTCACCGCAGGATTAGGCAGCCACCGCTTGCGCGTGGCTCCGCAGCGTACGCGAACGCCTCACCACAGCTTGCGATCCTGTGGATCTCGACCTGGGAAAGTTTGGCTGCTGGACTCGCTCACGAAGACGTTCGCGTACAGCAACGGACAGAATGTAACTGCGAGTAGTGATTGATGGTGACGACTCTAACCTCGCCCGTCAGTGTTCCTTACCGAAACAGCCGCTCCAGCTAAATGCATTCTATTGGCGAACCAATTTATTATGAAAATGTGCGCTTATTTATAGCATCTTAAAGTTTGTATTGAACACATAATCCATAAACAAAAATCTAATGTGATTGGCCAAAAAAATAATTTAGAGTGACATGGATAGTGCATGATATCTTAGTCTATGCACACGGGTATGTGGTATAGCAGTACACACAAAATCGTCAGTTGTGGTAACTTGGCTACAAACACAACAATAGCCGAGCTGGTCGGCTTTGTTGGCCTGCGCCGGGTTGCCCCGAGCGGTTCGGCCCAACCGGGACAGCGGGTGTCTCGCCTCTCGTCGAGACCTGCCAACCAAGATCACCTCCCCGGAGAACCGCCAAGTTCGACGGTCTCCGTTCACACAACCCTGTGCCCTCCACCAAAGGATGGACGACGGCGCTCGGAGCGCTTTTACAGGTCGCCGAGAGCAAAGGCTTCTCGACTCAGCAATCAGTGCCCGGGACGTACGGGAACACCGGCTCGCAGCGGTGGCGAGACTTTTCCTTCGCGCTTGGCGAGACACGCGCCCAACCCGGGCCGACCTTTATCTCTTGGCGCTGCCAGCCGAGTACCCTACAAGCTTATGCCTCTCGGGTACCGGCAGCAGACATAATCCGGCCCCGCGCAGGGACTTACCGGAACGTATGCACGTGTGTTAGGCCTAGAAAATTCTGCTCTGTTGTCTGTTATCTTTGTCGGGCGCCCTGAAGGGGCGCCTCTACTACTCCTAAGCTCCTATACAAATACCAAATGAAAGTGGGCGGTTTTGGATCCCAGCCGACCCTTCGCTGAGCTCGGCGACGCTTGAGCTCGGCTGGTCCGGATAAGCCGTCCGGATAATCCTTGAACTCGGCTGAGCCGGATAACTCGTCCGGATAAGCTGGTGAACTCGGCTGAGCTCGGCTGAGCTCGGCTACCCGGTACAGTGTACCACTCCAGCCGAGTTGGTCTCGCGAAATCTGGTGTTCCCTACACCACAACTGCCCCGGTCATGTTCCGAGCCGAGTTGGTGAGGGGCCTGACCATCACTCCTCGAGTCAAGTCCCATATCGGCCAAAACTCCAACGGTAGCGAAGGAGCTTGTTCGCTATGTCGTCGCTCGGCCCTCCTGCTGCCTCTCCAGTACGTCCTTTTCTCTGGCTGCTCCATCTGCTCCGTCGCTAACTCTCCTTCCGCAGCGGGCTTCCCAGGCTTCGGTCGCAGCGTCTCCACAGCCTTCACACACCTCAGCGCGAGATGAGGAGGAGTCCGCTGAGTTCGCCGACTCGGCGTCCTGGGCTCGCGGGGTCAGCGGTGGACAGGAGCACCCTGTCATCGACTTGACAACTTCCCGTGGGTTCGACCAGGAGTCTGAGTAGGCATCTCGCATTCCTCCTCGCCGCTCGCCGAGTCCGCGTGGTGACACCACTTCGGGCACCGCCGACCCTCGTCGGTCGGACTCGGCTGAGCCGGTGAGTCTCGACTCTCTCGCCGCGCTGATCCACGCGCAAGCTGAGCAACGACGCACAGAGAACGCGGACTTGGCTCGGCTGTTGTCGTTCGTGATCACCCGCCCTGCTCCAGCTGCTGACCCAAGTGTCCGCCGAGCTGCTCTCGAGGCGAAATCCTTCGACGAGCTTGTGGATCTCCTTCACGGTCAGTACGCGTCGCAGAGTCAAGCGGGCGACGCTGCTGCGCTGCGAGTAGAACTGGAGGCGGCCCAGACCATCAATGCCGACTTGACTCGGCGGCTGGATTCCCAAGCAGCGGCGAAGGCTGACCTTGAGGAGCGCTTGAAAGCTGTCGAGAAGGAGCGCGACTTGTGGAAAGCCGAGTCCAAGAAGTCGTCTCCACTTCTGACCAGCTTCCGGAAGGCACTGGCCGAGTCAGAGGCTTCCTTGAGGTCAGCTCGGGAGTCGCAAGATGCCAAGGTTAAGTCGGCTCTCGCTCACGCTGAAGAATTCCGCAAGAAGATCCGGGAGCGTGATTCAGAGATCGAGCGCCTGACTCGGTTGCTCTCCGCTCGGGATGCTGAGTATGCTACACTCCAAGCTATCTCGACCAAGCACTTTGAGCAGCTCCAGGAGTCAGCTCGGCTGATCACTGCTGGGGATCCACTGCCTCTTCGTAACGCCAAGGCCGTCATCGATCACCAGCGCGAGGTTATTCTCCGGCAGAAGCGGGTCATCGCTCGGAACGGCATGTTACCCATGCACGACCCTCACATGGCCGCTGCGGCTGCAGCTGGGTTGGACGTGCCTGGGTTGAACCCGGCTGACCTCCAGCTCAATGCTCGTCTGTGTCGAGTGTTGGCTCAGCGGTTCCCCGAGGTGATGGACATCCCAGCCGGAGAGACTCGGCGTGTGGAGTTGGTTATCCATCCTCGGACAGACGGCGCGGCCTCTGTTCCGTCGGTGGCTGTGAGCTCGGCGGGTTCTTTCCTTGGCCAGTCGACTCGGCTGGCTGAGTCTGACACTCCAGGATCCACGAGTTCGGCGTCCGCTCCGACTGCCACGTCTCCCGTGTCCAAGTCTAGTGTGCCGCGATTCCGACGCAGCAAGTCTGTCGACCAACTCCGCCGGGCTCGACTAGACACCCTGACGCCAGCCGAGAAGCTTCGTCGCTATGCGAACCCGAAGTCGGCGACTGCTGCCGGCTCTCGGCCCAAGCCTCAGGTATCACTCGCGCAGCCATACGCATGCCCGCTGCCTGGCGAAGCTGGTCACGCAGATGCATCGGCTCGACTCGGCGAAGCTGCCCAAGAGGTGTCGGCCGCTTGTGATTTGTCACTCCGACCCGGTTTGAACTTGGCTGGTCTCACCGCTGAGGACGTGTCAACCGGCGGCGACGCCCATTCTCAGGAAGGCGACTTCTCTTTCGACTTCGGCGAGGTCTCTGAGTCTTCTGAGCTTCCTGCGGGGTCGGCTAGTCCGGTGACGAGTGGGCTACTCATCAGCCTGGTCTCATATCCTCCTTCTCCAGATCCGACGCCGGTGTCGACTCCTAACTCAGCTGCGTTGGACGTCTCCACCTCGTCAAGTGTGGCTCTTCCCTTTCGTCGGGTGTCGGGTGTTCTGCCGTCATCAGCTGGCGCTGGTCCGAGCGGTGCTGACTTCCGGCCGCCGAGTTCACCAGCGGCGTCTATGGTCGTGCCGAACTCGGCTCTCTCGCTTCCGGTGTCGGATCCTCTGCCGACTTGTGTTCGATGGGTGCCTCCTACTAGCACCGCTCCCGGCACGGTCGTCGCGAAGAGTGATGTCGCTACACCTAGCTCGGTCGCGGTTTCTGCTCCAGCTTCCGGCGTGGGTCATTCTGCTGCTTCGCCGGCTTGCGTAGAACCTGCAGCGGCGACTTCGCCGGCCTGCGTAGAGCCTGCAGCGGCGACTTCGGGTTCGGCAACCGTTGCGTCGGCGCTCAGCCCTGTTCAAGTTGTTGCCCCGCTTAGCTCGGCTCTGGGTTCTCAGAACGTCCTCCGGTCGGTATCCGCGGTTGTGAGTGCATCGAGCTCGGCTGCCGGAGGCTCGACCGCAACGGTATCCCACTCTTCAGGTGGCACGGTTGCTTCGGTGCTTAGCGCTGCTGTGAGCTCCTCAGCGCGGCGGCTTCTCGCTTGCTCTCGGCCTCGGTTCCCCAGTCAGATCCAGGGTCGTAGCAGTCCGGCAGGGGTTGCGTCGACTGCGGTCACTCCGGTGCAGGGCATCTCGATGGTTACCGCTACTCGGCCCACGGTTCCCATGAGCTCGGCTGGGATGACGTCTCCATCGGGTCGTCCTTTGCGTCCCACTGCAGCCACTGCCCGAGTTCTGAATGCCCATTGCTTGAACCTGTTGGAGACTCCCGACTATCTCGTTCTCCGGACAGCTCGGCGGAGCCATTCTTCTGGTTCATCAAGCTCGGCTCTTGGCTTGGATGTTCCTGGGAGTTCCACTCATCCACTGTCTCTGTCCGAGAGCTCTGACTCTGAGGCCGACGATCCTGGGTCTGCCGATGAGCTCGACTCGGATGCCCCCAGCTCTCCTCCTCGGCCTCTGCCCGCTACGCCTCTTCCGCCTCCGCGTGGCAAGGTCCAGAGTTACATGGCTGCTCGTCGGTCTCCTCTGGTCTCGTCTAGTGAGTCTGGTGATTCCGACTCTCAGTCGAGCTCCGCGAAGAAGGGCAAGCGCCGGCGTAAGCACAAGCCCAAGCACAAGTACAAGCACAAGCATAAGCACAAGTCGAAGAAAGCAAAGCGGGCTGCCTCTCCGAACTCGGCTGGTGCGGCTCGCCCGGCTAAACGTCACAAGGGATCGTCTCGGAGCTCGGCTAGTGCCGCAAGTGGCGCGTCCAGCTCGACTGCCAGCGGTGTTTCCAGCTCGGCTGTGGGTGGCGTCCCTATGCCTTCACCCTCTGGGAGTTCGGCTTCGGTGCCCATCGTGACGGTCCATGACGCTGGTGCTCACGATCGCCCCGAATTACCCGCGGCCTTGCGCCTCTCCCTCGCCCAGTTACGCACTCGCGCAGGCCAAGCCGTCGGACGGGATGCTCGGATCACTGCCCAGCTAGCTCAGCTGCGTGACATCCGCTTCGTCCACTATGGGTCCCGTCGTTGCTGGGAGGCTATACTCATCCACCAGACCGCCAAGATCACCGTGGCGGACTCCTCGGGGAAGTCGCGCGTGCCGGTTACGCTCTGCTCTCTGGCTGGGATCAAGGCGTTCGCTGACGTCTACAACCCCGACCACCCAGCTCAACGGCTTCTCCGACTCCTTCCCAAGACACCTATGTTCTTCTCCCCGCAAGCTCTTGCCGATGCCAGACGCCGGCTGGAGAGTTCGGTGAGGTCGGCGAGTCTGATGGAGCGCCTCGCTGAGGTATTCGTGAGGATCCGCGGGAAGCTCCGGAGTCAGCTTGTGACAAAGAGGGTCCCACCAAGTTTTTCGTGGCGTTATTCGAGCGATGCCACTGGGTAGTCGAGTCGAGTGTCCTGATGGGGCTTCACCCGGCCTTACACGTGGGACTTCCTTACCACGTGATAACCGAGATGTACGACGCGTGGGTGGCGTACAAGTTGGCTAGGAAGCGTCGAGGGGATGCCTTGCGGAGTTTGATGACCATTCTTCCAGACGAGCTGTTCGCCGCTGTGATGAAGCTTCTCGGTGGGCTCGCTGCTCCGGAGGTTGACGCCGAGCTCTTTTTCGAGCCGTCGGTCCCATTGTACCCCTTGGTGAACTTGTCCTGGATACCCTCAGGCAGGGACTGGTGTGCGGAAGCAGAGGCCACGGATGACTCCGAACCTTGGCGAGCCTGGTGGTGGACTGATCCC
The DNA here is from genome assembly GCA_024211575.1 of Phytophthora melonis. Lineage (NCBI taxonomy): Eukaryota > Oomycota > Peronosporomycetes > Peronosporales > Peronosporaceae > Phytophthora > Phytophthora melonis. The sequence continues at coordinate 1,695,938 of JAMXKT010000037.1, read as the reverse complement.
GTGGCGCATCCCTACAATACGTGCTTCCGGACGCGCAACTTGGAGTTCATGGTCTTTGCTCCTGCTGGAGTCGACCCGCGCTTAGTTGAGGATGCCGTCGAGGAAGACGTGGACCTCGACGAACCGGCTCCCCTTCAGATCTCGTCGAGCGCTCCAGTCCCGGCCAACCGAGCAGGGATTCACATCTTTCAAGGTCGTGAGACGGGTGAACTCGGCTGGGCGGCCGGAGATTCGGACCCGCCATCTCCTTTGATTGGGTCGCCCAACCTACGCGGCCCTTCTCCGACGGCTTCTCTTTTCGGTCCCGCGTCGCCTGGATCTCCAGTCGAGTCGAGTGCAGAGTCGAGCGCGTCGGAGGGTGGTAGCTCGGCTGTTCGGGGCCCGAGCTCGGCGATCTCGGCTGTGCGGACTGCCAGTTCGGAGAGTAACTCGGCCGGGCCGGCTACAAGTTCCGGTGGCTCGATTGGTCTCCTCGCAGCAGCTGCAGCTACGGTTGTCCCCTCCACAGCGCGTTCCCAAGGTCCTGTGTCCTCGTAGTCTTCGGCTCGGCTGCCGGGTTCTTCTTCCCTTCCATCTTCCTTTGGCGTAATTCATGTAATGTATGCAGATTTGACGCAGTAGCTTTCTTCGTCTCAACTCAGCCTGCTGTCTTCACTGAGTTGGCGGGTTCGTCATCTTGGTGCAATAGCCTTAGTCCTCGTCTGCAACTTGCACCATTTGCAGACGGTTTTCACGTTTCTTCTGCCGTAAGTAGTCGAACAACAGTCCACCACATGACAGATTCGACAACGGCTCCCAGGTTGGCTCATCATAGCCGACCCACTTGACCTTGAACCTACGCTGGGTTCTGGAGGTGCTTGTTGAGAGTGGTAACTCGTCGTCCAGAATGGCCTCGACTTCGTATTCATTCACTGCTTCGTCGGGTTCCCAGCTGTCCTCCGGGAGGAGTTCTTCGTCGAAGTCAAGGCGTTCTGACTCGGCCAAGTCGGCTACCAGCCGAGTTGTCGGTCGTTCGCCGAGTCCTGTGACTGCTTTCAGCCGGGACACATGCACCACCGGGTAGAAGCGGTATCCACTCTTGTCAGGAGCTCCAGTTCATAGGCAAATTCCTCCACTTTTTTCTTCACCCGGAACGGTCCGTGCCACCGGTGTGCCAACTTCTTGGTCAACCCAGGTCGGACCCGTTCCATGAACAGCCACACTTGGTCGCCTTCCTTGAACAACGACCTCCGAGACTCGGCTACTTCGTCACTTTCTTCAGTCGACTCGGCTGCTCCCTCGGGTGAATTTGCTGTGGGGTCCGCTTCTCTTTCTTCGACCGGGACTGCTCTCTGTTCGACTCGGCTGAGCCCATCATTGTGTTCTTTAGCTCTCCGTTGCTTTTCTTTCAGCTGGAACTCGGCTGCCAGTTTCAAAGCCACCTCTCTCTGTCGGTTTGCTTCCCTGCGCCATTCGGCTGCTCCAGTCGAGTCAGCCGAGTTGCCCTGCCAGGCCTGACCGACTCGGTCATTGCCTTGAGTGTGGATCGAGCGTCCCATCCGTGTACCAGGTAAAATGGTGTCTCCCGCCGAGTCGAGTCTCTCGAGTTGTTGATGGCCTGGACGAGCTTCTCGGCTACATCATCCCAGTCGGCTTGGAGAGGATCTTCTACATACACACGCACAGTTTGGATCATCGTCTTCACTGAGCGTTCTTGTTGACCGTTGGCTTGTGGCCGGTAGCTCAGCGTCGCTCTCGACTTAGACTGCATCATTTCCGAGAACTTTTGGAACACCTCGCTCATGAACCGGGGGTCTCTGTCGTGGCGCACTAACGATGGAGCTCCGAACCTTCGGAACACATTTTCTTCGAAGGCTTTTGCCACTTCAAGTGCCCCAGTCTCACTCATCGCTTTAGCGATTACGAACCCGGTGAAGTGGTCTTGGAACAGCAGGAGTGCAGTGTTGCCCCGCCGAGTCTTCGGCAGTGGTATGACAAAATCCATCGACACCACGTGGAATGGTCGCTCCGAAACCACATTGCCGGGCGAGTAGCCCTTTAGGTGTGGTTTGCTCTTGCTGGTGCTGCAGTCCTCGCACGCTTGGACGTGTTTGACTACATCCGCATACAATCCAATCCAGTAGTAGTCAGCTCTGATCTTGTGGTAGGTTCGCACGATGCCTTGGTGACCTCCTTCGATGGAATTGTGGCAGTTCTGCAGGATCTCGTCTATCATAGTCGTCGGGACCACCAGTCGGAGGGATAAGCTTGGTTCACCGAGTTCGCCAGGCCGTCTAGCCTTGTCTTGTCGGTATAATAGCCCGTCTTCACTGAGTACGAACTCGTCGGCGACCTTCCCAGCGTTGCGAGCTCGGCGATGCGTGAGTCGCGCATAGTCTCCTTCGAGGTAGGTCTTCAAATCGGCCCACCGTTGTTCTTCATCTTGCGCTTTGGCTATCCGCAGACGTCGCTCAGCTTGGACCACCACTGGGTCGATGCCCATGGCGTTGGGTTGTCGGGCTTCTCCAAGCTCAGCTAGCGACTCAGCTGAGTTCGCCGGCGGTGCTGTGCTACCGAACTCGGCTTCCCCGTCACCTGCTGTCTAGCGGGCGGAGGTCGGCTATCACGTTCGAAGTCATCGCGTTCAGCTTCTTCATTCGGAGCTGAGTTCGGTGCTGGTTGCTCTGTTGCTTCGTCTTCGAAACGGACTCGGCGAACTTGGCTCCTTGTCACGACAGCAATCTCAACGCCTTCGAGTTGGGCTTCCGCCGAGTCCTTGTCTACGTACAGGATCTCAGCGATTCTGTTCAGGGTCTTCAGCTCGGCTTTCCGTCCCGCGTTAAGCACGACTTTTCCTGCCTTGGCCTCCAGTGCTTCGGTCGCGAGGGAGTCAGCAGCCGAGTTGTAGAGGCGCACTACATGCAGGTAGCGAACTGAATTCAGCTTGCTGACCAATTCCTTGTGGCGTGCCAGCTCGACTTGCAATGCCTCCTTCTTACACTCGATCACCCCCATGGATTGCTGGATCGCAAGCCGAGAATCGCCCACGATGATTAGGTCCTTCACCCCACGCTCAATAGCTGAAGTCACCCCATTGTTCATTCCGGTGTACTCGGCTATATTCACCGTGGTCGATGAGAGGTGCGCGCTCGCAGCGATCTCAATGCTCCAGTCTGGTAAACGCCACAGGATCCATGAGCAACTCCCAAACCCACCGTGTTTAGCGGTCTTGGCTGATCCGTCAAACGAAAGGACGTGCCCCGTGAAATCTCGAGGTACGTGTGCATACAGCAATTCTGGATCCATACGGACCACAGCCGAGTTCTTGGACGGCGGGGCGACATGCGTTAGTAGCTCATCCAATCCCACGGCCGGCGTGATAGACGCTTGGAGCAGCTGGGCGAAATCCGTATCCCGTTCGCGGACCCGTTTGACCTTGAGGTGGAAGGGCGACAGGAGCACCGCAAAACTAACTGCCCTGCCGTAGAGCGACTTCGACTGGAACACCCATTCGAGAGTCGAGTAGCGGGTGTAGACGTGGATGGTTTTCCCGGCTAGTAGCGTATGGCATACCTTGATGAGCTGCAGCAACGCGAGTACTTCCTTCTCGGCGGGGTGGTAGCCGAGTTCATTATCCTTGAGGACTCGGCCACAGAACCGCACCGGGTGGAGCTTTCCTTCGTGGAGCTGCATCAGCGTGCTACTCAGCGCCCACTCATTGGCGAATAGCATGACGTGGACGTCTTCAGCCGAGTTGAAATGACGAAGTATGGGCGCGTCGACCACCTTCTGCTTCAACTCGGCGAACGCAGCTTTAGCCGCTGTCAGGTCACCGCCGGGTCCAAAATCTGCATCCTTTAGTTGATAGAGGACTGCACCGTACACCGCCACGTTCTGGATGAACCGGCCATAGTAATTCAGCGCTCCCAAGAATGCCTGCATCCCCTTCTTCGTCGTCGGGAACGGCAGCCCGGCTATCGCTAGCATCTTCTTCTGGTCGGCTTGGATTCCAGCCGAGGTCACCCCATGGGACAGGAAGTCGACTTTAGGCTGAACGAAGATGCTTTTCGGGAAGCTGACGCTGATGCGGCACTCAGTGAAGCGTTGCAGCAGTCGGTCGAGCGTCCCTAGGCAATCGTCGAACGTCCGCCCTCCGAAGCATATATCATCCACGAACGATCGACGATCGAAAACCGGTGCCAGGCGCGATTCATCCGGCTCACCTGTCTTGAACATGTCGGCCTCTGGGCTGTTAATGAAATCTTCCAACGGATCAAACTCGGCTTGAGCTCGGCGGTCGGCTTCAAACTTGGTCTGGCCGCTGGCCTCGAAGTCGAAGTCGGCTGCGAGTCGTTTCCGCTGAGCTTCAGATGCAGCTTCCGCACGCTGGATGCGTGTTGCAAACTCCTTCCAGCCACCCTTGGGTTGCACATACCCCACAGGGCGTTATCTATGAGGCGCTGGTAGATCATCGGGGCATTCTTCAATCCGAAGGGCATTCGTAGCCATTCGAAATGGCCAAGCGCGCAGACAAAAGCTGAGATCCAACGAGCACGCCGGGTCATCATGACTGCCCAGAAACCGCTGGCTGCATCCAAGGAGCAGAACCATAAGTAGGCTTCCAACTCAGTGAGGAGGTCATCCACCAACGGCATTGCGTACTCCATAAGCAACGTAATCGCGTTCACCAGCTTGTAGTCGATGCATAGCCGAATGTCGACTCCATTCTTCTTAAGGACAATCACGATGGGTGACGCCCAGGGGCTGTTCGAGAAGGCGATCAGTCGAGCTCGTAGCAGCGCCTTGAGCAGCTCGTACAGCTTGCCGAGATGTTTCAACGGAACTCATCGAGCTCGCTGGCGGATTGGCGGGTGCCCTTGCACGTCGATATCGCACACTACGCCGTAAGCTGGTGGAGGTAGGGCATTACCGCTGGAGATCATGATCTTTTCGTGGCTTTTCAATACCTCCACCAGCCGAGTAGACTGCGGCCGAGTGTGCGCCGAGCTCTGCACATTGGCTGCTTCGTAGTCGAGTTGCGTTGACACCGCTTCAGTCAAGTCGGGCAGGAATGCCAACTCGCGAGCATAATCGTCGAGCTCCAAGTTCGTAGCTGGATGTTCGAACTCGGCTGAGTCTTCAGCCGAGTCGCCTTGGTCCTCTGCCCCTTCCTCGTACTTGGCCGCCAGAAGGTAACGTAGGCGCAAGTCTTCAATCGGGTCCGACGACATGGGTTCATCACTAACATCGATTTCCTCCTCAGGCTTCCGGACTCGGCGGCTCGGGTCCAGGATCATCGATGATTGTCCAGTCATCCAGCTCGCTGGATTGCTCGTACGCACCCTCATCTGCTGTGCAGGCGCTTTGGCTGGGCTCGTCCTGAGCGGTCGTTAGCGGGATCTCTGCTCGGCTGGACGGGTCGCTGCCCCAGTCTGGCGTAGGCTCTTCGCTCGGAGTTGCTTCTTCAGGAACTAGGGTAGCGGTAGCCGTGGTCGCCGGCTCTACCAAGGCCAAGGGTGGACCTTCGGCTTCGTCTGCCTCAGTTTGCTCCTCCGACTCGGCTAACTTCTCCCATCGCTGGGCGCAAGTCAGCGTCGAATCCCGCTTCTCGGTAGGTGGCCATATGGCCACCCCCTTCGGCTCTGGGTAGCTTCTACGGTCCACAGCGGGCGGCTGTCGAGCCAGCCACTCAGCGTACAGCTGTTGTTCCTTTGCAACAGATCCTTGTCCATAGCCGCTTCGTAGGCCATGACTTGCCAATCTTTGTACTTCGCCGAATGCAGCCGGACATAACCATCTGGCGGCAACACTCCAAGCGGTGCCCAGGCAACCACAGGGAAATGCGCTGGGCACCAAGTCCAAGTCGGCTTCAGGTTAGTCAGTCGGACTCGGACCACTCGGTTCCGCCGATCCAGCACTACGGTCGGTACCCAGTCTTTAGTCCGGCGTACCCAGAAGTCGTGTGTTTCCTCGCTCGGTGGATTCCTCATCAGCCGGAACTCGGTGGGAACTCGGCTTTCGAGGTTCACCGGTTCAGTTGGGCCATCCGTGATATAGAGGCCCCCTTTCGGTTCATCCGCCGAGTTCTGGGACTTCACCAGAGGTAGGACAACCTCATCGGGTAGCTTCGCCACCGAGTTGTACAGGTCCAGACGGATCCCCGCCGGGATCATAAAGTCTGTACCGAGGATCAACTCGACTCCCGCGTGGTGATCGAGGATCCATACTTCAAACTCGTACGTGACCTCCCAGCCGAGTGTCACCTTCACCATCGTTCGCGACATCGTCGCCACCTTGCCCTTTCCAATACCTTGAACGTCAATTTGTTGGTCCTGTCGCGTAAACCGCTTCAACCGCAGTCTCCTCGCGAATCCTTCGCTGACTGCCGACACATTTGCGCCGGTGTCAAGCAGTATCTTCGTACGCTGATCGTTCACTGCTCCCATAACGAGAGCCCTCATCCGAACTCGGCGGTCAAACTTTTGCGACGACCACCAGCCGAGTCGCTCTCCAGGGAGTAGCTTCATAACTCTAGTGGCTGTGGTCGCTTCCGTCGATCGCCGAGTCGCAACTGCACTGCACAATCTCGCTTGGCTTTCCTCTCCACGCTCGCCGAGCTCACAATCAAATGCGTTGTTTTCACACTCCAATACCTCGTCCTCTCCTCGTCCCTCGGGCCTTCCTGCCTCACCCACAAAGGCGAACACAAAGTTCGCCTCTACTGCCGGCTCGGCTGACTGTGGCAGCCCGGTATCGTCCAACCCAGTCAGTGTTGGCGGGCCGCCGAGTTTAAATCGCTCGGCGTGTAGAGGTCCTGGAGGTCTTCAGGTAATTTGGACTTGTCAACATTGGACTTGACAAATGCGGCGAGTTTCTCGTAGCGCTGGAACAGCTCGCACTGACCGACATCGTGCAGTTGCTTGCAGAACTTGCAGCGACGGCGGCAATAATGGACGGAGTGGTTAGCTCCACCGCAGGCAGCACAAGGGCCGTACGATGGGCGCTCACGGGAGTCACTGCGCCGACCAGTTTGGTCACGTCGGTCGTATCCCCGGCTGGTGCGGTCCGCCGAGCTCGGCTGGCTCCTTCGGTGATCACCCCTTGGTGTTCCAGCTGTGTTCCCGCGGTCCCCCGATCGACGATCGCGGTCGCTCGTGAACCCGGCGTCGATGTAATCGTCTTCCGAGTCCACAGCCGAGTCGGGGTAACTCAGCTGGCTACCATCGCTCCAGTCGCTGTCGGAGTCGTAGAGGTTGGACCGCCGACTGGATTGGCGCTTCTCGGCCAGCTCGTACGGGTCATCTTCCAACAGTGCTGCTGCCAGTCGGCGGTCTCGTCCTTCATCGCGCCGGCTCCGTCGGTCATCTCGGCGGTCATCCCTGCGGCGTTCTCGGCGGTCGTCTCTGCGGTCATCTCGCTGGGATCTTCGACGGCCTTCGGTGTGTCGGCCACACGCTTGGCAATCGTCTGTCGAGTGCCGACCGTTCCTCTCTCGAGGCCAAAGGCCAGTCTCAATCGACGCTTCCACTTGACGAGTTCACGCGAAGCTCGGCTGGGGTCCCAATCGCCGAGTAGCAGACTGTTAGGTCGGCTCGTGCAGCGGAACCCCATCGCCTTGAGCAGTAGCACCGTGTCTTCAACCAGCTGGTTGATGTCCGTGCTGTTCACCGGCTGTGTCAGCTCAGGTCCCAGGACCGGCCATCTCGCTTGAGCCATCGCCACCGGCGCGAACATCATCATCCATTCACTCTGAGCTCTCATCTCTTCGCCGAGTCGCCCCAAAACCTTGTTGGCACTTGGCGTATCTGCATTCCTCGTCGCTCGCGGAATAAGGGGCGGACGTTCCCCTTGCGCGGCGGCTTGATCTTCGTCGTCCGTATCGTTGCCGAGCTCGGCGGTCAAATTGCGCACCACTGGGCGCGGGGTACCCATGCGCCCAACTTGTAGCGACAACTCGTCGACTTCGCCGAGTAGCTCAGCTTTCTCCTCATACTCATCTCCTTCATCCTCATCACTTCCTTGGCCTTGGGCATCCTCCTCGTCGAACTGGACGCTGCGAGCCTCGTCCACCGTCGCGTCCGTGATCATCGCATCCGCCAAGCCCGCCGAGTTGGCTTGTCCAGCCGAGTTGCTTCCAGCCGTCGCTGGACTCGGCGTGACGATTCCCTTGACCATCTTCACTTCTCTTCTCTTCTTCTCAAACCTTGGTTAGCTGGTACCTACGAAACACAAGCACACCCCTGTCCCGGGTCGCGGCACCAGTTGTGGTATAGCAGTACACACAAAATCGTCAGTTGTGGTAACTTGGCTACAAACACAACAATAGCCGAGCTGGTCGGCTTTGTTGGCCTGCGCCGGGTTGCCCCGAGCGGTTCGGCCCAACCGGGACAGCGGGTGTCTCGCCTCTCGTCGAGACCTGCCAACCAAGATCACCTCCCGGAGAACCGCCAAGTTCGACGGTCTCCGTTCACACAACCCTGTGCCCTCCACCAAAGGATGGACGACGGCGCTCGGAGCGCTTTTACAGGTCGCCGAGAGCAAAGGCTTCTCGACTCAGCAATCAGTGCCCGGGACGTACGGGAACACCGGCTCGCAGCGGTGGCGAGACTTTTCCTTCGCGCTTGGCGAGACACGCGCCCAACCCGGGCCGACCTTTATCTCTTGGCGCTGCCAGCCGAGTACCCTACAAGCTTATGCCTCTCGGGTACCGGCAGCAGACATAATCCGGCCCCGCGCAGGGACTTACCGGAACGTATGCACGTGTGTTAGGCCTAGAAAATTCTGCTCTGTTGTCTGTTATCTTTGTCGGGCGCCCTGAAGGGGCGCCTCTACTACTCCTAAGCTCCTATACAAATACCAAATGAAAGTGGGCGGTTTTGGATCCCAGCCGACCCTTCGCTGAGCTCGGCGACGCTTGAGCTCGGCTGGTCCGGATAAGCCGTCCGGATAATCCTTGAACTCGGCTGAGCCGGATAACTCGTCCGGATAAGCTGGTGAACTCGGCTGAGCTCGGCTACCCGGTACAGTGTACCACTCCAGCCGAGTTGGTCTCGCGAAATCTGGTGTTCCCTACACCACAGGTACCTCGCCATTGGTCCGGTGGCAGTTCCTGGTGTCGGCAGTTGCATTCTGCCCGTTGGTGCCCGTGGGTAACACTACTCGCGAGGACCAGAGTGTCGGCAAAGTCCTCGCTGGATACCGCGACCTGCACCTGCCATCCGTCACGCCCACGATTGCCACCTTGAGCGAGCTTCTTCCCGCGCTGGAGTATGCCCAGCTGCTAACGTTGCGTGGCCAGCTCTTCAAGAACGTTAGCGGCTTCACGGACACCACGCTCAACGTCAGCGCCGTAGTCCTGGATGCGGCGCTTGCGTCCCTGATCATCCATCTCGACGATGCTGCGATGGCAGTCCAGCAGGAGCAGGCTGCTACCGGCTTCATATCGCATTACCAGTACGACTTCCACGAAGCTGTGGACGCAACCAACACAGCTTTGGGAACTCGGTTCTTGCTGGACACGTGCATTGGTTGGGGTCGGCAGCTTCATACGGCTTGGCAAACGGAGAACTTCGGGCACCTAGCAAGCGCAGCAATGAAACACCACCGTACTTGCCGCAGCCGTCACTCAGATGCTATTGTCCATCGCAACAATGTAGCGCACACTTCAAAAGCTCGTCGCCGTCCAGGAGATCAAGTCCGCCAGCCCTGATGGTCCTGCTCCTTGTCGCTGTGCTTGCAAGGTCCCACAGGCGAGCACAGACGTCGTCTTTGAAGCGCAATCTCTTGTTGGCTGCTTCTTTAATTGGTACACGCTGGAGCTGTGGCACACGGCAACCCAAAGAAACAAAAGCTTGTTCGCGCTGACCTCAAGGCAGCCGTCAACATCATGATCATAGCAGCAGGGAGAAATGTAGACCTACTAACGGTGCCGCTGGACCGGGACGGCATCGTGTATCGGCTGTGGAAGCAGCGTGTCTGGACGCTAGCGGAAAATTTAGACAAGAAGGCCAACGCTGCGCTTGGGAGTATCGACGGTAAAGGCCGATCCATAACCGTGGGGTCGCTACGGAAGCGCTGCAGAAAGCTGCACGTTGACCACCGCTCTGCATACGACGCTCTCTGCTCAGCATTCATCACCCGCTAAGCGAACGGTGTCATCGTCGACCGCTGCACACCAGCATGTCACCAATGGAAGCAAAAGGACTTGGAGTCGTAGGATCACGCAGCTTGTATTAACGCTTAATACATTCCTATTCATACAACATGAACAATCGAATTCAAGACACAAATTCACCCGTTATCGTCATCCCACGCTTAAACACAGAGCATGGATTACGGTCAGTCCCGATATAAAGTCACAAACAATAGAAACACACTCGCATACCGTCAGCGAGCCCGCCTGACCTCGTACTTGACCGACAGCTACCAAACCTGGTAGTATAACGCCCGCCCTGCCGGGTTTGTAGCTGCTTTCGAGCGATCCTTGCGGGGGCGGGGGCGCCTGGGGCACTGGGTCTGGGATGGCTAGCGGGGCGGCGTGCGTCACGCTCGAAGCGCGCTGTTATGTTGGAGATGCGGGGCGGAAAGTGTGAAGGCGGAAAAGGCTGCGCAGCCGGCCAAAAAAAACCATAAGGTTTTTTCTTGGCTTTGGAGCCGATAACCCAGTCCATACTTTGTTGAAGTCATTTCGAATCTCACTTATGATTGGCTCTCCTCATTGGGAGCGGCGTTTGGGACCTGGTCGATTACTGACCTATCAAACGCGTTTCCTCTTTGATGTAGTATCTGTATTCTTATTGAGAGGCGTATCTTCTATCTATCTACCTTGGCTAGTCCTTAACATCAAAGACAACAAGACGCTGTCCGTCCGAGCGTAGATCACACTTATTCACTAAGTACGAATTACATTAAGTACGATTAGCTGCCGAGCGCCGAAGGCGACCCCACATAGGATATTGCGGGGCCGTAGGACCCGCCCCGGCCTCTGTATTACTAACCTGATATTGAGAGTAGTGCAGCGAGCCGACGAGGCGAGCGGAACGGGTCCACTACTGCCGTAGCGAAGCGTAGGCAGCTTGCTCCAATAGCGAAGCGAGCTTAGCGAGCGCAGCGTCAAGCTTACCGCCGCGTAGCGGCGGCGCTCGGCTAGTCACTAACTATACCGGTACCGGATACCTATGATCGATAAAGTATTAGCTACTTATTGAGCAGTACCGGTAATAGTACCGTAATCTAGGTGTCAAGTGTCACCCCCCACCTGCAGGCAAATCTCAAGATGAGGATAAAACTGACATGCAGAATTTATGTATGACCTATGCTAGTCTTTAAGCTTCTACCCTGCTTGTATACACTGACGCTGTGGTAGGAAAAAAAACTCCCATTCCTTAATATCGACCGGCAGGATGTCAAGCTTGCGTATCATTCTGTTGATCGTCTGGCTCAGCTGCATTCACCATTCTTATTGTGTTTTCCATGTTAAACCGGTCGAGTCTAAAGTATGGTTTTCATAGATGTGCCGTAATGCTGTTGAACTACGTCATAGTTGTAGGCATTTCGTATTGTGATGGGGGTGGTTTGCATACATAATATGAGGGGTGGGATCGACTAATACACACAAAATGCATTAGAATATCCATGGTGACACTTAACATATCTGTGCAAATCCTGATCTGATTAATCAAATATGACCTTTTGATTGGCTAAAATATGGGGGTGACAGTTAACAACTCCGGACACTTAACACCTAGATTACGGTAGGTTAAATGGGTACTTAAAGTGAAATTGTCAAAAACTGGATACTTACTGATCAAGAAGCCGCACCTAATGAACTCGGCTTTTGGCACGGAGACGCTACCTCACGAACCTGTACGCCACCTAGCTTCTCTGATAGGCTTCGCTTCAGCCTTACAGTATGCATATTCTGGTGAATAACAAAGTGCAAACAGCGCAGCGAAATCTTCCTCGAAGACGGATGCTCCGCTATGGGGACGGTGAAGAAAGTGCTTAGCCGTCAGCTTCAGGCATTCAACATATTTCATAACGTCAATCATTTCTCCAAGTTGTGCGTTGTATCTTCGTGATCTGGATCATTGAGTGCTGGACCTGGTCGTGGATAGATTACATAAGAGCAACTTCTACTTGGTCCATACAAGTGCTAACGGTATACTATGTTTTGTATCGGTCAAGTTGAAGCTGTAATGTTGCTTGGGTACACCGGTTTGCATTATGTTGATCAACATTCCAGTTCGCTGTAAAACAAACAATATTCAATCACACCAACGATGCCAACGGGACGAGTAGGACACACAGAGATGTGAAAACAAAGCAAGTACGTGTATAAACGGATTGCCTACAACAACAACAACAACAACAACAACAACGACAACTCTCCGTTGCCCCAGCCCCATCAGAACGTTTAACGACGGAGGCGCACGTTGCAGGACGGGTCAGCGGCCTCCGCTCCGACGCTGGCCGAGGTTGTCGTGTCCCCGCAGCGCCAGCAGTCGACGTCTGGGTCGTGTCGCTGGATCCCGACGCAGCAGTCGCAACGCTTCCCTCGGGTCCGCCGACAGATCCGCTGAAGCCGCCCATGCCCGAGCCTCCAGCGAAGGCGCCACCCATGCCGGAGCCGCCGCCCATTCCACCCGCACCGCCGGTCGTCGTGCTCGTGGAGTCGGCCATGACGCCTCCGTCCGCCGTCAGCGTGCCCGCGGCCGTGATGGTCTGCGCGCGCGTCATGTCCACGCCGACGGAGATCCAGGCCAGCACGCCATCCGACACTGAGTCGCCCAGCAGCACGTACTCGAACACGGGGTCAAAGTCCTCGGCCGCCTCCTCCGACAGGATGGAGTCGTCCGCGTTCGTGGTGAGCTCCTGCGTGTTCGTGCTGTACGGCGCCGTGAGCTCCACCTCGCTGATGAGGTCTTGGTCGAAGAAGAGCTGGCCCACGTGCGACGCGTAGCCGCCCGAGTACGTGTTGTTCTGCAGCAGCGTGCCGATGATGTGCATGTGCGTGGCGCGCGACGTGTAGTGGCCCGGGAAGATGGTTGTGTAGGACGCGACGCCGTCCTCGTCGGTGGGCGTGAGTCCACGCAGGAAGGTCTTGTCGAGGTTGGTGGTGTCGGAGCTGTCGCCGTTGCCGCTGGCCACGATGCCCGAGTACACGCCCGTGGCGTTGCAGTGCCAGAAGTCGAGGTACAGGCCCTCCACGGGCTCGCACGTGTTGACGTCGATGATCTGGATCTCGGCATACAGGTCGACGCCCTGGTGGTCCTCGCGGATGTCGGAGCGCACGAGCTCGCCGTTGACGTAGTACGGGCCCTGCGTGACCTCTGGTTCGAGGATGCACTTGACGTCTCCGCCGAAGAGCTCGCTGGCGTTCGTGTCGGCGGTGAGACCCGTGAGGTTGGACTTGTGGCTGCTGGCCAGCACGGTGTCGAGGTCGAGGCGGCGGCGTTCACTGCGCTCGGCACGAATGCTTTCGGCCCTGGCTGCACGGCGGTCCACGGCGCGTTCCTGCAGTCGTCGCGAGGCGTCCAAGTTGGCGCAGTCCTTGAGCGAGCGCTTGCCCTCGGCCATGAAGAGCCGGCGCTGCTCTAGTCGCTCGGGTGTCGGCGTCTGGGCGGATTGAGCGCTGTGGGCGGAGACGGCGTCGGGTAGCGTGATGGCTGCGACGGTGGCTGTGGCAGCGAAGGCCGCGGCGGAGATGCGAACCATTGTATTCGTGGGAGGGTCGGTGTTTTGGTAGTACTGCTGGTTTGCTGCGTTGGTTGGTGCGCTGCCAAATTGGAAATGAGATCGAGTTTGGTGGTCAAGGGAGCTTGTCCGATGGTTGTGTTGGTTGTGCTATTTAATCATCGTGGCTCACGTCATGTCCAGTGTTCATCTTGTCGGAGCGTGCAACGCTCTGAGCGAAATGCGGCACAAGTATCAGGTGACAGTACCACTGGACACCGCGTCATCAAGTCTAGGGTCATCTTCTCTACTTCAAGGAGGTCAGGCGTCTGAGAGATCAAGAGGCACGAAGGTAAGACACAGGACGAACTCCAGGGCTGCGCGCAGGTAGGCGGACAGGCAGCTTTGCATAGCTCTCAATTCAATTCACTTTTCCTTTCACCGTCTTCCACTCAAGTGCCTCTCAAGCTTCCTACCTACTCGACAGGTTATGAGTTCCAACACCACGACCGCCTTCACGACCAAGCTTCGCAAGTTCGACGGCTCCGGCTATCGCGTCTGGGCTCGGCAACTCCAGCTGTATCTGGAGGTGAAGGACGTGTGGGGCGCTGTGCTGAAGCCTGCACCGACGTCGCTGCAACTGGCGAACGAAGAGTCCGGCCAAGCTGATCGCCCGTTACAGCAAAGAGAGCGGCCGCTGCATCAACTGGAGCTTCAGCAGAAGCTTGCCATGACGATCATCCTGTCGGCGCTGACGGACGACCAAGCCGCGTTGGTCGCCGATCTTACGCACCCGCAGGAAATGCTGCAGGCGCTGCAGAAGACGCACCGTCATGTGTGTGACACGACCGTTGGAGCTCTCAAGCGACAGTACATGTCCCTGTACATCGACGCTGGCGGGGACATGCTGGAGCACATCCGGCAGACTCGCCTGATGCTGGCCGAGTTGGAGTGCTACAAGGTGTCGCTATCCGACGCAGAGAAGAAGAGTAACTTCTTGCAGAGCCTCGGTCCGGACTGGAATGGCTACATTGGTGCGTTGGAAGCGTGCGGCTCGATGGAGGAGCTTCTCATCAAGGCGGCGGCTGAGGCTAGACGCCGCTTGACGCAAGCTCAACGGAGCAAGCATGGAGGAAGCCAAGCTGTCAGCAGCGGCAATGCGTTCGCTGCCTCATCGCACGGGAAACAAGGGACGAAGAAGGGCAAGTGCTACAACTGTGGGAAGCGCGGCCACTTCAAGAATGAGTGCAAGTCGAAGAAGCAATTTGGAGGCGCCTTTGGCAATACCGCTGCCCGCGAGGACAGCGCTGACGAGGCCGAGACGGGCTTTGTGTTCCAAGTGTCCACGCAAGCGGCTGGAGCTGATTGGATCATCGACTCTGGAGCATCGAGCCACATGACGGGCACGAGTGGTCTCCTTTCGAACCTGCACGAGATGACCAGTAGCGTCGTTGTCACGACTGCTAGCGGCACGACTCTGACCGCAACGCACAGTGGAAAGGCTCACCTCCCACTGATTACTGGAGGGTTCTGCACGCTGGATAGCGTGCTGTATGTACCAGGGCTGCAGCGCAATCTCGTCAGCTTAAGCAAGGTTGGGGCAGCCGGGCTCACGGCCACATTCGACCATGAGCGGTGTGTGATCAACAGCGGCAGTGCAAAGCTCGTTGCAACACGTCGCAGCAGCGGACTGTATGTCGTAACGACGCCCAATGCCGGCAACAGTGCGGAGGCCGACTACGCGTCTGGTGAACCGGACGATTTGACAACGTGGCACGCCAGGCTCGGACACCTAAACGCGCGAGACCTCAAGGCGTTGCTGAAGGCCAGTGGTATAGCCACGACTTCCCAGCAGCTGCGACCGTGTGAAGGGTGTGCAGCTGGAAAGCTGGCCAGTCGTCCATTTCCAGCGAAGAAGCCGCGCGACCTAAAACGTGGCCAAGTGCTGATCACAATCGACTATGTGGGGCCAATGGAGACAACGTCGCGGGACGGCTTCACGGGCATGGTGAGCATGATGATTGAGCCGTATCATTTGGCGGCAGTGTACCCTGTGAAAGACAAGAGCTCGGCCACCCAACTCCGCGCTCTACGAGACTGCATCGCTAATCTCAAGGTCGAGGTTCCTGATGCGCGCGTTGCTGTACTGAAGAGTGACAATGCTGCGGAGTACATTCGCGGTGAAATTGCAGAGTTCTGCAATGAGAACATGATCGCACAAGAGTTCAGTACGCCGTACACCCCGCAGCAGAACGGCAAAGTTGAGCGCAGCAACCGAGTTGTCGTTGAGATGGCGCGCGCCATGCTACAGGCTGCTGGTATGAGTAAGCGCTTCTGGAGTGACGCTGTCAAGACTGCAGCGTACATCCGAAACCGCTGTCCGTCCAGAGTGCTCGCAGGCAAGACGCCCATTGAGATGCTGACGGGTCATGCCCCTGGATTGAACAAGCTGCGCGTGTTTGGCTGTGATGCTGAAGTGTTGTTGCCGAAGTCACAGCGACAGAAGCTGGACGCCAAAACTGCAAAAGGCGTCTTCATTGGGTATGAGAAGAGCGGGGGCTACCGCTTCTGGGTGCCCAATGGCCACGGAGGCAGTGGGAGTGTTGTTTCGTCTCTTACTGCGGTCTTCTTCGAGTCCAGCGTTCCGGAAAAGCATGACTATCACGCTGAATGGCGACCTGCCAGCGCCGGTGCAACAAGAGGTGACAAGTGACCAAGTGCCAACTGGTTTGGACGCCATCCAAGAAGACATCGCAATGGAAAGCGGAAGGGCATCTGCTAGCGAGCAGTCGCGGGAGTCTCTGGTTGACCCTCGGGTGGAGAAGCAGGTCGTGCGTCGCAGCACTCGCATTAAGAAGAAGAGCGTGCGACGACTCGAGTTTGAGGAGTCGCACAACACGCAGGAGTTGGCTCTGGTGAGCGAGCTCCAGGACCCGCTGACACTGCAGGAAGCCATGGCCCGACCAGATGCTGAGCAATGGAGGCAAGCCATCAACGAGGAGCTGGAGAGTTTGCGCCGGAACGGCACGTACGAAGAAGTGTTTCGGCCTGGCAACGTGCGACCTGTGCAAACCAAATGGGTTTTCCGCCGCAAGACACTGGCAGATGGCTCACTAGACAAGTATAAGGCGAGACTTGTGGCGAAAGGCTTCACGCAGCAGTTTGGGGTGGACTACACGGAGACCTTCAGCCCCGTCGTCCGTCACGACTCAATCCGGGCCATCCTTGCTCTCGCAGTGCAGCTGAACTGGGAGCACCTCCAGCTGGACGTGCAAACTGCGTTCCTGAACAGTGACCTCTCCGAAGCCATCTACGTCACGCCACCCACCGATGAATCTGAGGACAAGGTATGGAGATTGCGTAAAGCCCTGTATGGATTGAAGCAGGCGTCGCGCGCATGGTACGAGACCGTGACCAAGTTCTTGTGCGACGCTGGCTTTGTGCAGTGCCAATCGGACACGTGCGTGTTGGTCAAGCGCACCACTGACAGCATTGTGGTGGTTCTCCTGTATGTAGATGACATGCTGATTTTCAGCAACGCTGCGTCAGAACTGGCTTCGTTCCAAGCCAACATCACCCGTCGATTTGCAATCAACGAGTGCACTGCTTCCAGCGGCTTCGTGGGAATGGAGCTGTCATGGAGCCGCCAAGGGGATATGCTGACGATTTCACAGCAGAAGTATGCTGCAGCAGTGGTGGAGCGCTTCATGGGCCGAGATGACAAGTCGCAGCCACGCACCCCGATGGTGTGTGACTTCCAGCGCCAAGTGACCGATGATTCCGAGTTGATCGACGAAACGTTCCGCCCTGCCGTCGGATCATTACTCTACGCATCGACTGTGAGCCGCCCTGACCTGGCTACGGCGGTACGTCTCGTTGCCCAAGAGACCGAGCAGCCAACACGCACCGTGAAGGACGGGATTGGCCGTATCATCGGCTACTTGAAGCGGACTGCCGACATGGGGCTCGTGTATCGACAGTCAAACAAGCGCGGCCTGCAGCTCGAGGTGTATTGCGATGCTGCGTTTGCCTGTGAAAAGGAGCGGAAGTCGTCGACGGGCTTCGTCGTGTTCCTCAACGGATGCTGCGTTGCTTGGGGGTCGAAGAAACAGCCGATCGTCACGCTGTCGACTACTGAATCCGAGTACGTCGCTCTAGCGCACGGCATCAAGGAGTGTATTGGGCTCAAGCAGCTGTTTTTCGAGCTGGGTTTCGACGTCGGCAAGGTAATTGTCCATGAGGACAACCAAGCCGCTCAGCATGTTGCGGAAGGCAAGGGGGTTTCGCAGCGTTCGCGGCACATTGATCTACGCTACCACTGGGTTCGAGAGCAGGTGCAGAAGGACATCGTGCAGATCAGCTACTGCGCGACGGCGGTCATGGTTGCAGACTTGTTCACCAAGCCGCTGCCTCACGACAAGTTCAACTTGTTCGTCACGCGGCTTGGTTTGTGCCGAGTGGGAGTGTCGGAGCGTGCAACGCTCTGAGCGAAATGCGGCACAAGTATCAGGTGACAGTACCACTGGACACCGCGTCATCAAGTCTAGGGTCATCTTCTCTACTTCAAGGAGGTCAGGCGTCTGAGAGATCAAGAGGCACGAAGGTAAGACACAGGACGAACTCCAGGGCTGCGCGCAGGTAGGCGGACAGGCAGCTTTGCATAGCTCTCAATTCAATTCACTTTTCCTTTCACCGTCTTCCACTCAAGTGCCTCTCAAGCTTCCTACCTACTCGACACATCTCTCATACATGATAAGTGCTCAGCATACAGTATCCCGGTCAGTCGTGGCAAGTCCATTCTTTGTTCAGTACAGCGAGAAATTAATGGCCAGGCGCTGTTGACTGTAGAACACAACGATGTGCTTGGAATCCATCCCTTCGTCACCGGACGGGGCTCTGGTGGTGTGACTTTCAGCACGGATGGCAGATCCATTCGTGCTAGCTCGTCCTATGGCAGGGGCCCGACAAATCGGCCACACGTTGGTTTAACACGACCTTTTGCCAGCGTTTATGCAAGATCCCACGGACCTCCTGCCCAGTACATCGTACAGTACAGTACATGCACCTACTGTAACCCGCCTCGATCCGGGCCGCATCGTTAGTCCTGAGCCTGAAGATCCTCAAGCTGAGGAGTCAGCCCATCTGTCCAACACGTAGAAGTCGCGGTGATCCAGCTGCATTAAAGACACTGACACTGGAGGACAGCTGCTTAATCTGCAATTTGGTTCCTCTCTGGGGTGTCAGTAGTGCCCGACGCAGACCAAAGCGGTACGTTGACGTATATGCAGTAAGTTTCAAACTGATGGAGTTTCGCTTTGCTAACATCGGACAATTGTCTGGTATTAATCATGCGGTCTCCTCACTGGTGGTGGCTCAACGCACAGTCGACTTCAATGCTACACACATTTAGTTTCGTTCTTATTATACATCAATTACTCAGTAGTTTAGTACAGCGTTTCACAAGCAAATACTCCAGGAGTAGCAAAATCTCAGACAGCTGAGACGGATTCGGGGGTAGGACACGCTCCAAGGTATGCACACCGGTTGGGGTGGTGCAAATGTGGTGCCAATAATTGTTTCTGTTACGACTTGGCCCCACTACAGCACACGTGCATACAGTACTACAGTACTTAAGTATATGTGTCGGCTTTCGCATCGTCGTGCAACTTCGATCACCACAGAGTTGGAGACTTAACACGATGACGCGCTGTTCAGCAAGGCCAAACTTATTCCTCGCCAACATGACTTGCTTAGGTAGATCGGTAGCTAGCATAATTTCAATCATGCTCATGAAACGCGAGCTGATCGGTACAAGTAAATGTACTGGAAACTGTTCCGTGGATTGAGCGGTGCTGAATGCTAGCTGTCGTGTAGGAACACGCCGATTTTCTAATAGATGTAGGCACAATCCCTTAAGACAACACCCACTGAGTCACGATGAGTAGCAATAACTCAGCAGGCTTGTCGGGTAGTAGAAGTTGAACCTAAAGGCCCTGTTTCCCCTTATGTACCGTGGTTTCCTTAGGCTACCAGCAAAGCCAGCACTTCCAGTCACGAGCGACGACTGGAATGCTCACACACGCAATAACCTCACGGTCCCTCCAAAGGGAGGGTCCCGGCCTTTGGTAGGCCTTACGCGAGGGTGCCAGAGGTAACCTCCAGCGGTAAGATATCAATGGGGAGCACTTAAGCTGCGACCCAATACACGGCGACAATTCGCCCTTCGTATACACGGCCCTTCCTCTACTCTCTTGGCCTTGCCGGGGTAAACGCACACCACTATGCTAGTAGGCACGCTCACCGACAGGCATCTCCCTCCCTACAAGATTACCTTGGACACGGGTCGTCCACCGTGCGCTCGAGGCCTTGTCGCTTGAGAGGAAAAGCTGTTCTGTGTTGTTGCCCAAAGGGCTTATCTGTTCTATCTTGTCTTTCCTATAGTCCAATACAAATACTAAGTCTAAACGTGTCCGTTTCGGATCTTCTAGCACCAACAGTCGCAGCCGAAGAGTCGCCGAAGACTCGTAGGTACGCGAACCTAAGATAGGTGCGTCTTGGGTGCGAAACTCCTGTGACTTGTGATGTGGTGTGCACCACATCTTCAACTTGGGACGTAGCGATGCTTGCGACGAGGGGACCATCACTCACGGTGATCTTTGAGGCAATCTCGACACCACAACTGCCCCCACCACGATACGAGCCATGTCACCTGGTGAGTGTTGTGGTGCCTCCTGTGCTGGTCACCGTGGAGGCGTCTGGCGTGCTCCTGCCCGGAGCCATCACTGACATCTCGTCGCTCGCCCCGTTCGTGAACTGCATGCTGGTGAGGCCCTTCCTGCTGTCGTTGCTCGTCTCGCGCTTGTGCTGCCGCTGACTCGCGTCACCATGTTCGTCATTGTGGGTGCAGCCCTCGAAAGAACTGGAAGACGGCGAGATCGCTGCTGCTGCTGCAGCGTTGTGTACTCCTTCAGTTGGCGCTGGCGACCGTCCTGCTTCGTCCGCAGTCTCGCAGCGACCGACATCGCAGGTGCGCTAGCTGTAGCTCGTGTCGCGCTGCTCGTTCTTCATCGTCTAACCCGCGTTCTGCACCCGCACGTACATTGCAGGTAGTTGCACCCGCTGCTCCTGCCGCTGTCACTGCTGCGTCGGCTGGGCAGGCTGCTGGGCCTTCGCCGTGGCCTGCATCTTCGACTTCGT
This sequence comes from Phytophthora melonis, assembly GCA_024211575.1. Taxonomy (NCBI): domain Eukaryota; phylum Oomycota; class Peronosporomycetes; order Peronosporales; family Peronosporaceae; genus Phytophthora; species Phytophthora melonis. The sequence continues at coordinate 1,675,088 of JAMXKT010000037.1, read as the reverse complement.
CGTCTGCTGGAACTGATGAGGATGTGGTACGTACCGCGACGCTGCCCGTGCTGTACGTTGATTTTTTCGGCACCTCACTCATCGGTTATTCCATGCCGCTGCAGCACTCCACGTCCGGCATCGAGCGCTATCTCGCATACGGCCTCGCTTCATCGACCGTGCCGCCGCCGTCTGCCTACTCCAACCTTGGGAGCAGCCGCAATGCCGTCTGCGCCTTTGGATTCCCCTTCAAACATCGCAAAGCTCGCGTCCATGCTCGTGAAATCAATGGCGGAGTGCTCGGAGCGGATCACCGCCGTCTTGGGTCCCCGCTTGGAGACCACCGCACGCACCATGGTCAACCTGCATCTGGAGCCCTCCATGCGCGAAGATCAGCACGACCGTTCTCGCCTCCAGCTTGCTCAGTATCTGGACGGGGTGGCTGCCGCTGCAGTTCCGGTTGAGGAGGTTGGTGGTGACATTACGTCGGAGCTGGCCAACCTTCGAGCCCGAGTCGCCGCTACTGAAGCCGCCCAAGCTTCGGAGTCGTCCTAGCGTTGAGTCGAGTAGCCGTAGCGTTGGTGGTTCATGTAGTTTCTCGGTCCTTCTTCCAATTCGTCACGTTCAGTTCAAATAAATTCATGCAAGTCATCTGCAGTAGTCATCTTCGTCTGCATACCTGGGCTGCATTGCCCCAGGCGCAGGTCGTCACATTCCTCCGCAGTAGCTCATTTCGTCTGCACTCCTGGGCTGCGTTGCCCCCAGGCGCAGGTCACCATCTTCGAGTTGTCGTGGATGAGGCTTAGTCTTCATCCGCGACTTGCACCATTTGAAGTCGCTGTTCACTCCGCTTTCGCCGCAAGTAGTCGTAGAGAAGACCTCCACAGGAGAGATGCGTTGCTGGTTCCCATGTTGGTTCGTCTTGGTCGGCCCATTTGATCTTGAATTCTCGTATCGAGCGCCCCGTTCTCGTTGACATGGGCATTCGATCGTCCAAAATCTCCAGGACTTCGCTTTCGCCGGCCAAACTGTCGGGTTCCCAGCTATCTTCGGGGAGTAATTCTTCGTCAAAGTCGAGTCGTGATTCTTCGGTAATGTCAGGGGCTAGCCGAGTTGTAGGTCGTGCGTCAAACTCATTTACTGCTTTGAGACGCGAGACGTGGACTACTGGGTAGAACCTGTAGCCGCTCCGGTCCGGTAGTACGAGCTCGTATGCGTACTCTTCGACCTTGCTCTTGATCCTGAAAGGTCCGTGCCAGCGGTGCGCGAGTTTCTTCGTCAGTCCTGGCTTGACCCGCTCCATGTAGAGCCAGACGCGGTCGCCGGGTTTGAATAGAGACTTCGGTGCTTCGTTCGTTTCTCCTTCTTGTCGTTCAGATGCTCCTGTGGTTTCACCCGAAGGCTCATCGCGACTGGTTTGTGATATTGCTGCACGTTCTTGGCGACTCAAGGCTTCGTTATGTTCCTTGGCCCGTCGAGCTTTCTCTGTTGACTGGTATTCCTTCGCCATTTCGAGTGCGATCTCCTGTTGCCGGTTCACCTCGCGCCTCCATGCAACAGCGTCGGTCTGCTTACCGCTTCCTCGGCGGAGAGACGTTGCCATTGCCTTCATTGTGGAGCGTGCGTCCCAACCGTGGACAAGGAAGAACGGAGTCTCTTTCCGCGTGAGGTCGTACGAGTTTTGATAGCGAAGACTAGTCGCTCCGCGATTTCGTCCCAGTCTTGTTGGAGAGGATCTTCGGCATAGACTCGGACGGATTGAATCATCGTTTTCACGGATCGTTCTTGTTGCCCGTTAGCTTGCGGCCGATAGCTCAGCGTCGCGCGAGATCTTGTCTGCATCATTTCCGCAAAAGCTTGGAACACCTCGCTCATAAAGCGAGGGTCTCGGCCATGCCGCAGGAGCGAGGGCGCGCCGAATCGTCGGTAAATACATTCTTCAAACACTTGAGCGACCGAGAGTGCTGACGTGTCGGCCATTGCCTTAGCGACTACGTATCCAGTGAATGAGCACTGGAAAAGCAGGAGGGCGGTGTTTCCTCGCCGGGTTTTCGGCAGAGGTATCACAAAGTCCATAGAGACGAGCTGAAATGGTCGCTCCGCTAGCACATTCCCGGGTGAATATCCTCTCAGTTGTGGCCGGCTCTTGCTTGAGCTGCAATCCGGGCACGACTTCACATGCTTTTCGACATCGGCGTAGAGACCCGTCCAGTAATAGTCAAGCCGGACTCGCTGGTAAGTTCTCACCACACCTTGATGGCCACCTTCCAGCGAGTCGTGGCAGTTTTGGAGTATTTCCTGGATCATCGTAGTTGGCACCACGAGTGGTAGCGCGACCTCGGCTTGCTCGCCCTTCTTACTCCGTCGACTCACACCCACGTAGTAGAGTAGGTTGTCGTCCGTCAGAACGAACTTGTCCGCCAGCTTCCAGGCTTCCCGCGCGGCACGATACCCAAGCGCCTCAGTGTCTCCTCGTAGGGCCTTCTTCAGGTTCGACCACCTGAACTCCTCGTCTTGCGCTTGGGCGATTCGTCGACGTCGCTCCGTTTGGACTGCTACCGGGTCGACATCGTCTGCTGTCGGAGCTGTCGGTGGTGCTGTTGTTGCACTGGATTGCCCCTTGCCGCGAGTGTTACGCTTCTTGAACCTCGGGGTTTTCGGTGCCCGTTGTGGGCGCTCTTGTGGTGACTCATCAGCAAATCTGACACGCTTCTCCTTGGACTTGGCTTGTTGTCTCGTCACCACGCACACGTCACCTTGGTCACATCTGACAAAGTCTGCGAAAGTCTTGCGCTGTTGTGTAAACCTCGCATCGCCAATTTGAATGAAATTCTCGGTGTCAGGGCTTTTGACTTCGGCTGCGTCAGCCAATGACTCATAAAGGACTTCCTGAATTCGATTGAGCCCGGATAACTCCACTTTTCGCGTCTCGTTCAACACCACCTTGGACGTCTTGGCTTCTAACGCTTCACCAGCCAGCGAGTCTGCGGCAGCGTTGTACTCCCGCACGACGTGAAGGTATTTCACCAAGTGGAGGCGTGCCGTCAACTCCTTGTGGCGGTTTAGCATAGCCATGAGCGACTCATTCCGACACGCTATCACCCCTAGTGATTGCTGGATTGCCAGCCGGGAGTCTCCCACGATGATCAAGTCTTCTGCACCGTGCTCCAACGCAGCGAGTACACCATTATTCATGCCAGTATACTCTGCGAGGTTTACGGTGGTGGACTCCAGGTAGGCACTCGCAGCGATGACTATCTTCCAGTCGGGTAGTCGCCATAATATCCACGAACAGCTGCCGTAGCCGCCGAACTTCTGTGTTTTCGCCGATCCGTCGAAGGAGATCACATAGCCTTCGTGAGTTGGAGGGATACGCGCATACAACAAAGCTGGATCGAGACGGGTCGTTGGTGAACCTTGTTTTGGTGGCGCCACCGGTGCCAATGAGTCATCCAGATCGACAAAGCTCGTCACCGTGGCATGCAGCAGCTGGGTGAACGCGCAATCCTTCTCCTTTACTCGCTGTACCGTCAAGTGCCACGGTGAAAGCATGACTGCAAACTGCGCTGTTCTGCCGAATAGAGACTTGGACTTGTAGACCCACTCCAATGTAGAGAAGCGGGTGTAGAGCTTGAGTTGTCGGCCTGCCAGCTGCGTGTAACACGTCTTGGGGATCAAAAGCAGGGCGAGTACTTCTTTCTCCGCCGGATGGTAATTCATTTCCGCGTCCTTGAGTACTCGCCCGCAAAATCGAACTGGGTGCAACTTGTCCTCATGCATATGAAGCAGTGTCGTGCTAAGAGCCCATTCATTCGCGAACAGCGTGATGTGCACCTCCTTCGACTTGTCGAAATGTCGGAGTATTGGAGCGTCAGCCACTTTTCGCTGCAAAGCGGCAAAGCTGGCTCGAGCAGCCGTGAGATCACCCCCTTCAGCGAAATCTTCATCTTTCAGCTGGTAAAGTGCTGCACCGTAGACTGCAAAGTCCTGCACGAATCTACTGTAGTAGTTGATTGCGCCCAAGAAGGACTGCATTCCCTTCTTCGTTCGCGGGAACGAGAACTCAGTGATCGCTGTCAATTTCTTGGGGTCCGCACGCATACCGTGTCGCGAAATCTCGTGAGAGAGGAAGTCAACTCTCGGCTGCACGAAAATGCTTTTTGTAAAGCTCACGCTGATTCGACATTCCTCAAAGCGGCTCAGCAAGCGGTCCAGCGTCTCCAAACAATTCTCAAACGTGTCTCCACCGAAACAAATGTCGTCGACAAAGGATCTGCGGTCAAAGACTGGCACCAGCGTCGATTCGTCGGGTTCATTGGTCGAGAACATGTCCGCCTCCGGGCTGTTGACAAGTTGGAGTACTGGATCTGCTGCAATTGAGTCTTCGTGTGCCGCGTCAAACTTCGTTCGTGTCGACTGCGGTTGTCCAGGCACTTGTAGCGCCAGCTCATTCGCACTTCGACGGAAGTTGGCGGCCCGCGCTTCAGCTTCCCGCATCCGTTCCGCGAAAGCTAGCCAGCCACCTTTAGGTTGCACGAAGCCCCAGAGGGCGTTATCGATCATGCGTTGATAAATCATCGGCGCATTTTTAAGCCCGAAGGGCATTCGAAGCCATTCGAAGTGCCCCAGGGGGCAAACAAATGCCGAAATCTTGCGCGCACGAAGTGTCATCATCACGGCCCAAAACCCACTCGCAGCATCGAGAGAACAAAACCAGAGATACGCCTCAAGATCCGTCAGCAAATCGTCGACAAGTGGCATCGAGTACTCGAGGATCATCGTCACCGCGTTGACGAGTTTGTAATCGATACAAAGTCGTATGTCAATGCCGTTTTTCTTGAGTACAATGACTATGGGCGATGCCCATGGGCTGTCGGAGAATGCCACGAGTCCGGCCTTGAGCAATCCCTTCAATAGCTCGTAGAGTTTCTTGAGCTGTCGGAGCGGGATGCGGCGCGCTCGCTGTTTGATCGGCGCGTGTCCACCGACATCGATGTCGCACACTACCCCGTAAGCAGGTGGTGGCAGGGCATTTCCGCTCGAAATCATGATTTTCGCGTGATTCTTGAGCACTTTGATCAAGTTGTCTTGCCGTTCGGCCGACAATTCGGGTTTTTTTACGTTCGGTGCAGTGTAGTCGAGCTTGGTCTCCGAAGGTTCCGTCAAGTCGGGCAAAAATGCCAACTCGTGGGCGTAGTCTTCCAGTTCAAGGTCGGCTGCCACATGCACGAATGAGTTGTCGTCACCCCTGTTGTCTGCCTCGTTGCCTTCAGAAGTCAGGACCCGTATCACCGAAACAAATGTCTGCTCGAGAATGTCCAGTGGATCTGCCTCGCTCGGTATCTCGGGTATTCCAGTTGTAGTTGACGGATCTGGGGCCACCGTCGCCGCCGATTCATCGGGTACTTCGTCTTCAGAATCTTCATTGCTAATCGCGCTCTCGTTAGTGGCTGGTTCGTCGCAGTCTGGCCCAGTTTCGTCACTGTTAGGTCCGGAGACTTCGGTAGTCACCCCAGTCTCCTCTTCGACCGCTGCTGACGCCACTGTATCGGACTCCGTGAACTCCGTAGCTGGATCATTGCCCAATGGCACGCCGTCAGCCTCGGTGTCCGGATCGTCGCAGCGAATAGCACGCTTCACCCTGTCCGCCGATGGTCGCAGTATGTGCTTGGGTACCGGGTAACTCCGGGCGCTCCACTGCGGATGGCTGGTTTGCCAGCCACTGGTAGTAAAGTTCACATTCTCGCTTGAAGAGCGTGTCGTCGCGTACCGCCTCGTACGTGAGGACCTGCCATTCGATGTATTTCCTCGAGCTGAGCCGAACGTAGCCTGGGGTTCTCGGTAGCGCTCCAACGGGGACCCAAGTCACAATTGGCAGATGAGTCCGGCTGATCACCAAGTCGTCGGTGATATTAGTCAATCGAACTCGGGTCGGTTGTCCCTTTCGAAACTTCGCCACAGTCGGGATCAAGTTCTTAGTTCTTCGTATCCACAAGTCGTGTGTGATAGGCGACGGCTGCTTCTGCTTGAGTCGGAACTCGCGCCACTCCCGTCCTGGTATCTCGAGCGATTCCGTCGGACCATCGTCAATCTGGCGTGGTTCGGGTTCGTCCAGCATGGCTTGGGTCTTGATCAGCGGAATCATCACCTCGTCCGGGAGCCTTGCCGTAGCGTGAAACAGGTCGAGTCGTATCCCGGCCGGGATCATGAAATCCGTGCCTAGGACGACGTCGACGCCCGCACTGTGATCCATGATCCAGACCTCGTAGACGTACACTCGCTCCCACCCGAGAGTGAGTTTCACCGTTGTTCGCCGATCAGTTGTAGTTTTCCCTTCAGTTATTCCTTGAACCTCCATGCATCGACCATGACCCTTGATGTCTCTGAGTCGTAGTTTGCGGGCATAGCGAGCGGAGATCACACTGACGTTAGCCCCCGTGTCGAGTAGGATCCTCGTGCGAGAGTCGTTGACGGCTCCACTCACAAGTGTCCTCATTCGGACTCGTCGGTCGTATTTCTGCGCAGACCACCACCCCAAGCGCTCGCCTGGTAACAATCGAACTTCCTCGGCGAGCTTTCGGCGCGGTCCTTCACTGCGCTGGGCACTCATGATCCAGTTGTCGGTGCCACCCTCCTTTGGTTCATCATCGTTTTCATCACATTCTTCACCTCCACCGAGGCCAAGGCCTCTCTCCTTTTCAGTTTCCGTCGAATTGTCACAAACATTGTCATCTCCATCAGGCCATTCGCTTCTTCCCACGAAGGCGAAAATACATTCCGCCTCGACTGCAGGTTCGGCTAACTGTGGCAGCCCGATTGGAACCAACCCAGTCTCAGTTGGCGGGCTGCCTAGTTTAAACGGTCGTTGAAGAGGAGTGCTTGGAGCTCGGGAGACAGGTCTTTCTTGTCCACCTTGTTGCGAGCGACCTTGGCGAGCTCTTGGAAGACTTCGCACTTGCCGACATCGTGGACCTGATTGCAGAGCTTTCAGCGCTTCCGGCAGAAGTGAGCTGAGTGAGACATCCCTCCACACGCTGCACATGGACCGTATTGCTGTCGCGGGCGTCCGTCCTGCCCCAGTTGTCGGATGTCAGGACGAGTTCCTCGGTTGAATCCTCGGTCACTCCTGTGTTGCCGGTGCTCCGACCGAGCGTACGTGCCGTCTGCAGCAGCTCGGCGTTCTTGGTCGTTGGCGGCAGCGAGATATCGGCCGTCTCCTTCCGATGAGTTGTAGCCGTCGCTCTGGTCACTGTCGGCACTCCACGAGTTGATGGAGCCACGATCGCTTTCGTCTTCGCTGCTCTCGTCACTGTAGGCTCGCCCACGCGTACTTGAGAGTTCGCCTCGGGCCTTCCGGTCACCTCGTCCTTGGATTTCGGCCAGGAGGGCTAGCGACACGCGCGGCATGTTCCGTGAGTCATCACGTCGGCGTTCGTAACTTCGTTCGCGTCGGTCTCGTCGGTCATGGTCGTCATAGCCACGGCGCGAGTCATCATTTCGCCGGTCGTCGCGTCTGCGTGAATCGTCAATGCGTCGGTCGTTGCGTCGGCGGGCGTCGTCAAAGCGTCGATCGTCACGTCGCCGCGTCGTATCTCGGCTCCGCGATTGCAGTTGTCCGCGGCCGGAGTTCCTCTCGTCGATCTTCAGCATCTCCACAATCATCTCCTCCAACTCGTGGATGTCGGTGATGCGGAGGTGGCCGACGCGTCGCTCCAGCTCTCGGTCACCGCAGGTCTCGAGAAAGCGATGGACGTGATCACGCGCCTTGCGTCCGCCGTTCTCAAATTGGACACCAGCATTCCTCGCATAACCGTTCAGACGGTTCAGGTAATCGCACACGTGCTCTTTGTCGTTGCGCTTGGCGGAGTAATAGCGGGTCTCCGCCGACTGGTTGAACTGCGAGCAATAGTATCGAATGAACGCTTCGCTCAACAGGCTCCAAGTGCGCTGAGTCTTCTTGGGCAGTTGTCGGTACCAGTGTAGAGCACCGTCCTTGAGGCTCAGCTGGAAGGGCGTACACCACTCGTTCGGCGAAGACTTCGTCCCCTTCATCTCGTAGGCAAAGGCACGCAGCCACTGCATCGAGTTCTCGCTCCTGTTGCGATGGCCGGAGAACGTCCGGATGTGTCCCAACGGACGGTGCATCGCCACTTCGAGCCTCGGCGTCGTATTCAGTTCGTCAGAGTTGCTCACGTCTCGGATCTGCTGCAGGTACTCCTCCGCGTGCGCCCCAGCGTCGCCTACAAACCCACCGTCATCGTCGGATGAGTCGTCGTCGTTGGATCGTCGTCGGCGACTCGAGCTCCTGCTAGTACTGCGTCGAGCGTTCCGAGCTGGCTTGGAGTCTTCATCACTTCGTGAGAGACGTTCAGTTCGAGTCGTCGCCGGTGGAGTCACCATGTGTGAGTCCTGGAAATACGGCGATCGTTCTCCAGACGTGCTAAACACGCCTCCGGTTGCACTGCGGGTTGAGTTGCCGCCACCAGTCTTCTTAGGAGTCCTCGGCAGCGGCACTCGCGCCGGGTTGACAACTTCACCAGTCGCACTTGTCGGTCGCGACTGTCCCAGCGAAAACGTAGTCACCCCAAAGGCGTTGCGCAATTTCTTCTTCCACTTCCACAATTCGGCGCCGGCTTCGGCTGGCACCCAGGTCTCGAGGGCTGATGGCGACAGCGTCAGCGTGGATCTGAGGCCCAGCGCCTTCAGGAACGTCACTGTGTCCTTCGCGACTTGCTCGATCGTGACAGCGTTCACCGGCCGCGCCAACTCGTGGCTCAGGTCAGCCCACACAGCCTGGCGAATCATACGGGGCTCGAACAGCTGGCCCCACTCGCTCGCCCTCATCTCGAAACTTCGACCGAGCACCTTGTTCGCGGCTGGCGTGTCGCCATTGAGTGGCGGCCGGTTGCCCGAGGTCTGCTCGGTCACTTGAGCCGTCAGCACCGGTGACTTCGGGTCTTCGGCGCTGTCCTCGAACTCTTCAAATTCTTCATACGCTGGCTCAATGCCATCCACATCATCCAGCTCATCGGCGAGGTTCCGCGTCACGGAGCGCACATCGTCGTCCAGCTCGCTAGCGAGACTTCGCGACAAAGAGCGCGAGCCTCCGCTGCGCCCCGCCGACATCACTGCATCTTCCGGAGTCTCGGGTGTTACCACCGCTGGCGCAGGCGCCTTCTCCTCCAGGTAATCGTCGTAGTCTTCGTTCATTTCTTCATCCTTGGCGTCGGACCCCGTCATCGACTCGTCAAAGCTGACGGTCCGCTCAGCAATTGGGTCGAGCTGCGGCGTGATCAGGGCCGCAGTCGTGTCGTCGCCACGCGTTCCGCCGGACTTCATCGGAGTATCTGGCACCGCCGATCGAGATCCCTTCACTATCTTTTTCTTCACTCCTTCTTCTTCACTTGGTTGTTTGCTCGTTAGCTAGGAAAGCCTGCAGAAATTCACGACACACAAGAAGGTCACGCCAATCCCGGGTCGCGGCACCAGTTGTCGTGTAGGAACACGCCGATTTTCTAATAGATGTAGGCACAATCGCTTAAGACAACACCCACTGAGTCACGATGAGTAGCAATAACTCAGCAGGCTTGTCGGGTAGTAGAAGTTGAACCTAAAGGCCCTGCTTCACACCCGTTCCTCGGGTTGGTCGTTTCCCCTTATGTACCGTGGTTTCCTTAGGCTACCAGCAAAGCCCAGCACTTCCAGTCACGAGCGACGACTGGAATGCTCACACACGCAATAACCTCACGGTCCCTCCAAAGGGAGGGTCCCGGCCTTTGGTAGGCCTTACGCGAGGGTGCCAGAGGTAACCTCCAGCGGTAAGATATCAATGGGGAGCACTTAAGCTGCGACCCAATACACGGCGACAATTCGCCCTTCGTATACACGGCCCTTCCTCTACTCTCTTGGCCTTGCCGGGTAAACGCACACCACTATGCTAGTAGGCACGCTCACCGACAGGCATCTCCCTCCCTACAAGATTACCTTGGACACGGGTCGTCCACCGTGCGCTCGAGGCCTTGTCGCTTGAGAGGAAAAGCTGTTCTGTGTTGTTGCCCAAAGGGCTTATCTGTTCTATCTTGTCTTTCCTATAGTCCAATACAAATACTAAGTCTAAACGTGTCCGTTTCGGATCTTCTAGCACCAACAGTCGCAGCCGAAGAGTCGCCGAAGACTCGTAGGTACGCGAACCTAAGATAGGTGCGTCTTGGGTGCGAAACTCCTGTGACTTGTGATGTGGTGTGCACCACATCTTCAACTTGGGACGTAGCGATGCTTGCGACGAGGGGACCATCACTCACGGTGATCTTTGAGGCAATCTCGACACCACATAGCCGTGTCCACAGCCCCAAAATCGATTGTGGTCTCACGCACTGCTAGCAAATCTCGATAACCCCCATCTGATCGTCGCTACAGTAGTACAGAGGGAGACAGCATCTTCGACTGGCGCGATGCCGCCCGTCCCTTCACCGATCTGTCGTACACACCGCCCGGATAGTTCAAGTACATGTATACAGAGCTAAGAGGCTTACGATTTTGACGTTAGCCCACAACCCAGTTCCATCCTGTGATCCATACGCTAACATGCCCAATACCTACGAACCAGCGTCGATCTTAACGGATCCTTACGTTGGAAAGCCATCCAAAGCTCAAGCTGCAAAAACAAGTCGTTGTATCCTGGACCCTCAAACGAGCTCATGCTGGTGGTCCACTCACGAGCACCACCGTTGACCACCGAACTCGACCTCATTCCCAATTTGGCAGCACACCAACCAACGCAGCAAACCAGCAGCACCACCAAAACACCTACCTTCCCACGAATACAATGGTTCGCATCTCCGCCGCGGTCTTCGCTGCCACAGCCACCGTCGCAGCCATCACGCTACCCGACGCCGTCTCCGCCCACAGCGCTCAATCCGCCCAGACGCCGACACCCGAGCGACTAGAGCAGCGCCGGCTCTTCATGTCCGAGGGCAAGCGCTCGCTCAAGGACTGCGCCAACTTGGACGCCTCGCGACGACTGCAGGAACGCGCCGTGGACCGCCGTGCAGCCAGGGCCGAAAGCATTCGTGCCGAGCGCAGTGAACGCCGCCGCCTCGACCTCGACACCGTGCTGGCCAGCAGCCACAAGTCCAACCTCACGGGTCTCACCGCCGACACGAACGCCAGCGAGCTCTTCGGCGGAGACGTCAAGTGCATCCTCGAACCAGAGGTCACGCAGGGGTGCGGGAGCCGCAAGCGGCACCGTTGGATGAGCCCCCGCCACCCGGAACTGATGACGTGGATGTGGCCGTAGATGTGGACATGGATGCAGCGGACAATCCCCTGAACCTTGGAGAGGCGCTCAGCCCCGGAGGAGCGCCGCTGGCCCCAACACCACCGCAGTTGTGCCCGGTGAGAATGGAGGACATTCATGCTTCGTCGTCGGAAACGCAGCCCTCCAGGGAACCCTTCTGGCGTGATGCCTCATTGGCGTCTCCTACTCCGATGGACACAGACGAGATTGTGGCTGATACGGCCCCGGAGGAAGCGAGTGACGGCGGCAGTGACGGCTTCGAAATAGGCGAGGTGGTGGCTCCGCCCAGCGGTCAGCTGCACAGCGTACAGGAGTGGATTGGCAGTCTACACGGAGCGGAGGTCAATGTGCCTGCCAACGGACAATGCCTCTTCTCGGTCCTCCACGCCTCAATGGAGAACACGCAAGTGAAAACACTGCAGTTTTCTTCCAGCACGATCTCGGCAATCAATACGGTGAAAAAACGAGTGCTTGACATTGTGCTTGCGAATCTCCGTTATGATGTTAAGCTAGGCATCATTGACCCCAAGAAGGAACTCCGACGACTGTACCCGGATGAGGCCCCTCCGACATCAGTTGCAGCGGCTGCAGCGGCTCTGTATGCTCATTACGCCAAAGCTCGCACAGTATCTGTCGCGACAACCGTGCCGAAGGCCTTTTGGGAAGGCCCTCATGTACTGCGAGCCATGGCCGTGTACATCAGGGAGCCCATCTACGTTTGGGATGTCGCTGCCGACAACACCGCACACGTCCAGCAGTATATGTACAAGACCTTCGACATGCCTAATGGAGACCGTCATGAGTCCGGCGTCGTTGAAGCCATTCCAGACGACAGAGCGAGGGACATCCTGGAAGAATGCTTCAATCAACACGTCATCCCGGTGATGTTGCTCCTCAAACATACTGAAGGCCACTTCTACGGCGTGCAGCACGGGCCGACATTCCTCGAGTGGCACGCCCAACGCGGTCCTGCCATGCGAGAGCGCCTGGACACCGTTCACGACAAGCTGGGCTTACCGGTCCTCAAATCTGACGGGTATGTACCGGCTTCTATTGCAGATGAAGCAGCACTTGAGGAGCAGGCACTGCTTGAGGAAATGGGGGTGGACTTCTATGCGAGCGGCTCACAAGAAAGTGCGGCGCAATCGGCACCGCAACTGACGGCGGTGCAAAGGGCTGAGCCGCCACCGTCTGGCCGGGTACATGGCGAAATCTATGAGCGCATTCTGCGCTCTGCGAGTCCTTCTCAGATGGATGCGATTGATAGTCGGTTAGCTGGTCGGTTGCACCAGGCCAATGATGACGCATTCAGCCGCTGGATCAAGAAGGATGGCGTTTTGTTCCAAGTACCCCGCCTTAGGACGGACCAACGCCGATGGTTGGCGATGCTGGACTGGTTGTGCGATTCTCCGCCAGCAATGCGCCATGTTCTGGCTTACCTACCCTTTCCGGAGCTCGCTGTCCAATGCTGCTCTCCAGCCCAGCTTGCTCGATGGGGTGAGCGAGAGGCCTGCAACCAACAGCTACAGATACTTGAGCGCATTGCAGCTGATGAAGACAGCGACGATCAAGCTAGAGCTTTCTGCCGTGACTGGATTGGCCGATGCAAGCAGGCGACGGGCCAGGACGCACTCGACCTTGCGCGGGATCGCCACCTCTGGGGAAATCTCAGCAGCATGATCGATGCGTCGCTCCTCCGTCTCCGCCCGCTTGATATTTCGCTGGAGCATTGGTACATCCTTCATGCCCTTCCTTATGCCGTGTCAACTTGGAAGGATACAGCGATGGGCCGAGCTCCCTCCAGCGCCATGTCGATTTGGTATACCGAGTACCGTCAGGTACGCGCACTCTGCGATGACATCGCCAATAACCGCGACTGGAGCAAGGCGGTCATGCTTCCTCTCTGCACCGCACGCGTGGATCCGGCTCTGTATGCAGCACAGGCTGCTCACAGGGTAGGGCCCGCCGTGAGCGAGTATTAAGGGCGGCCAAGCCGCGCAACCCCACCGTGGTTTAGAGCAGACCACGATCGGGGATTTCTTCCCGGTTCAGGACATACTGGACCGGGATAGATCGCTCAGGCGCGAATTTTCAAGACACCGTCGCGAACAGATCCGCCAACAACGGACCCTGCACTCCACAGGGTTCAATCGGAGGCTCCCCCATTTGGGGTTGCCTTCGCTACACCAAGACGACATCACAATTGGGTTGTTAAGCCAAAATGTACGTGGGCTTGGTCGCACAACGGAGGCCAGGGCGACATGGTTTTCCTCGTTCCGTCGCACCCACGACCACGGACATTTCGATGTCGTCTTTCTCCAAGAGACGCATGCGGCCGCGGAAGATTGCCATCTTTGGAGCAAGAGCACGCCCAGCAGTGGGGCTACCGCACGGGCGACGGCTGTCCGCAATTGTCGTTCTGGTCGCCAGGCTCCACGACCTCGGCCGGGGTGGGCATTCTTTCGCACCCGCATAGTCGCTTTCACGATGTTCGACCTGTATTCCAGCATTTGTGGACTCCGCACTTCATGGCGGTTCGGGCAGAACTGGCAGGCGACGAGGTTTTCCTGCTCAACCTGTATGCGCCGACGGACCCCGCCGAGCGGGAGCGCTACTACGGTGAACTGGCATCACTTCAGATACCTGCTGAGAGTCAACTATATGTTGGCGGGGACTTCAATTGTACGCAGCACCGCCTACAAGACCGGTCACACGCCCCTACTGCCCAGATTCATGTGTCGACGGCCCTGCAACAAGTCATCCGCTGCTGGAAGCTCAACGACAGCCTCGCCACTGCATTGCCGGATTCTAGCGATCGACAGGGTTTGGAGCGCTTCCATAACACCCACCACACGCACACCCACAGCCTCCCTGGAGGGTCTTGCGTCCAGCCGATTGGACCGGTGGTATGCTAATGACAAAGCCCGGCCTTGGATAGCAAGGACCGAAGTGGACATATACGGGGTCCAGTCAGATCATCGCGGCGTGCTGGTCCATTTGCGGTCTCCGTCGGACCCGATACGTGTCCACAAACAACCTCGGGTCTTCCCGCTTCCTGATTATGCTCGGGAGCGCGGCCGACTGGTTGTTCAGGGGATCCTCGCCGAGTTGTCCACGCAAATTGATTCCGGCTCGGTTGATGCCCATGCTGCAGCACAACGCTGGGATTCTACAAAGACCAGGATTGTGACGAGCCTCCTGACGGCAAAGCGTGCCGCACGCAAGAGCAAGAAAAACACATACCGGAAGAAGATCAAGCGGATGTACAGGCGACTGGACAGGGCGACAGCTGTGGCAAGGCAAGCTACCGCTCTCGGGATACAATCAGTCCATAGCCAAGCTACACGCGAGCGAGTCGCCCAGCTCACGCAACGAATTGCCGAAACGAAACGAGAATGGATGAGATCAAAATCGCGACGGCTTTTCCAATCCCACGCTTGGCGAGAGGGCAAGACGACCAAGAAATTCTTTCAACGGATCTCTAACAAGTTCGGCGATAATATCATCCCAACGCTTCAACCAGACTCCGGACCGCCTGCGACGACCCCACAGGCCAAGGCGGACACCATGGCCAATGCGTGGAGATCGGTGATGCAAGGAGCACCTGCTCCGGCAGCAGCTATCAGCTCCACCACGCAGTGGATGGCGCAGGGTAGCTCTGCTGATACGGAGAGGTTCGCGAGCGGTGAATTGATCACGGAGTCCACTGGCGGAGCGGCACTCATGGCGTGCAAACCTGGCAAAGCGTGCGGTCCTGATCGGCTCGGCAATGACTGGTATCGTGAGCACGCGGTGCTGCTCATTCCGATACTTACAAAACTCTACCGGCTTTGGTACGCAGCTCAAGTGTTTCCAACATCATTTCTCGAGGTAGACATCTTCAGCCTCAAGAAAAGCGGAGATAGCAGCAATCCGCTGAATTATCGGCCATTAGCTCTGCTCAACACGGACTACAAAATCCTCACGCGGCTTCTCACGACGGAAATTCGCAAGACGCTCCATCACCGGATCAGCCGCTTTCAGAACGGGTTCGTGCCTGGTCGCCAAATTCACGCTACTCTGCACTGGCGCAAGTCATGGCGGGGACATCGGAAGGCGCGAGGGACAGCTTGGCCATCCTCTTAGACTTTGCGAAGGCTTACGACTCGCTTGACCGGGATTACTTGTACGCAGTGCTGAAGCGACATGGATATCCGGACCACTTTGTTGCAGTCGTCGAGAAGCTGCATAGCGGGACCTCCGTCCGTTTCCTCGCCAACGGCACCAGATCTCATAGGATCGCGGTAACGCGAAGGCTGCCCGCTAGCCCCCATCTTGTTTATCCTCGCTCTCGAACCTTTCTATCAACGACTGGAGCGTGGGCTTGTTCACCGAGGCATTGCGCTCACAACTCAAGCGGCCACGGCTGAACTCCGCGTTGCCGGATATGCTGATGACACGGCTATCTACATTCGCGAACCGACCGAGCTAGCACCAGTACTGACAGCGGTCGAGGACTTCGGGCTCGCGTCGGGATTACGACTCAATCGCTCCAAGACAGTGGCCATAGCCCTCCATCCTGATGGTCTTCGCCTTGGCGCGGAGTGGACGGCCGACATCACGCTCCTCGCGACGGACGAATTGTGCAGATACCTCGGGGTCCAAGTTGGCAGCCGGCCGTCTGCGGAAAAGGCCTGGTCCCTAGCGAGGAAGCAACTGGAAACTCGAATTCGACTCGCAAGCCAAAAGACGCTCACCGTCGCTCAACGGGCCAGTGTCGCTGCGGCGGTAATCGTCCCGAAGCTTCTATATGTCGGTCGTCACTGTTGGCCAAGCGCAGATACTACGTCGGTCTTGTCCAAGTGTATTCGGAACTACGTGTGGCATGGTCAATTCGTAGATCACGTCGCGAACTCGAAGGGCTGGCTGGCGGCAAACATCACGACGCTCCGGGGCGAAGAAGGAGGTCTAAGTTTTCCTGATCTACGGGCTGAACTCATGGCTATGGCGGCTATGATGGTGAGCGAGTGGGCACTCACCAGTTCCCTGGTGGAGCACCTCGTCGGGGACATCCTCTTTCACGATCGGTCTCCAAGACCTGCCCCAATGCTATTCATCACGCCGTCCTACCGAGGAGGACGGGCGCTGAGCCTTGGCGCTGGCCAAAACGCATGGAGAGTAGGAGTGGCCATGGTCCATTCGGCAGGGCTTCCCGAGTCGTCTGCTGAACACGAACGCGTGGTGCACGAGCTATATGATGTCGTTCACGAGGTGCTCCAATCATCACTGGAATGGACCGACAACAAGTGCTCGCTCAACCTCATGGGCTTACTAGGCGGAGAGACGATGGCCCAACGCACGACCCTACGGCAGAGCTTTGGTACCCCTTGTCTCGAGTGGTTGCCTTATGCCGAGATCCGCTACCTTTTCCAGTGGACGCTGCCACCCGGTCACGCAGGAAGCGCTCTTGACAGCAGCATGACTACCGCCGGTCGCCTTGTAAGCGATGTCTTTACGTGGGAATATGTTCGCAGTGGCCGGCTGATTCTGTGCAAAAAACCGAAGGTCCAAGAGGAACAGGTCCGGACACTCTTACTGCACCTGCTCGCTCACTACCCCGAAATGGCGTTCACCACTCCCGATGGAGAGTTACGGCTTCACGCGGTGCCGACTAATCACCCGCTGACAGTTCGCGTCCGGCCCGATTCGTCCCGCTTCGCTACCGAGCTGGAATTCCGTGTCCAGAGTTCTCCTTTAACTCCGACAACAGCATGCCACGTGATGTCGGCCTCAGAGGTGGTGTTCGCATTAAACACATTTGCGGAGCCCGAGGTACATGTCCGCAACATTCACCCGCACCCGGCACTCGGCAGGATGGTGTGTCTGTGGTCTCACCGTCCCCTGTGGAGACATACGCGACGACACTACAAGCAGGCAGTCATGGCTACATCGCGCCGACATGTTGGACGCATTGCCTCATCATGATACTGAACAAGTCAAGAGCGACGTCAGCCGATTGGTCTACGATTTACTCAATCAGAGTTGGCGACTGGGAGTTGTCGTCACACTTCAAGCCATTTGGAAACGACGGTGCCGATATCGAGATCCTCGGGAGGACCCATCCGTGGCTCGTGCTGCTGCATTATTACATGGCCGTCTCAGGACTGCCTATATGACGATAAGGTGGTTTGCAATCACCTCTGCTTCAACGCCGCATTATGCAGCAGCGGCGAAGGTATGCCACCTCGCGCTGACATCTCCGAGCCCGGACAGTGCTGCGCTGCTGCCCCCGACGAAGACACGGACACAGTCTATCTTGTACTTCGACGGCGGCTCCCGCGGCAACCCAGGCCCAGGAGGATCCGGCTCGCTGATCGCCAAAGTCGGCGGGGCGAATATCGCTCCTGTGATTGAGTGGATGGCTAGCGTTTCATATGCCAAGCGCACCACCAACAATATTGCGGAATATCAAGGCCTACTTGTCGGGCTCCGATATGCTTCTCGTCACCGGCTGCACGGGCTGCATGTGGTAGGCGACAGCGCTATGATTCTGAATCAACTTCGCCAGCGCAAGGCCCCAGCTGCCCGACATTTACAAGGCGTCTACTCCCAGTGCAGACTCATGGCTGACAGGCTCCAGGTGTCCTCTTGGACGCACCACCTGCGCCAGTTCATGTTGGAAGTGCTGCAGGCACGTAGGTGTATCCCCGTGGTGGGGGTACACGGTTACGACACCAGAGTCGTACCCACGAAGATCTTTAGGAGGATTCTAGAAGGTTCGTAGGGGCGACCGCCCAGGAGGGCACGTAGAGAGAGAGAGCTCACTTCTCGATTGGTAAAGCCACTGACGAGGCCCCCGGCGGGGGGCCGAAACGCGTCTGGCACGCGTTCAATGGAGAGGTCGTACATGCATGCTCCATCCACTTATAGCAGTTCAACAAGGCCGCCGACCGCTTGGCTAATATCGCGATGGACACGAAATCCAGCACACAAGTTTTAGGCGATGATCTATGCCGTTATGAGCCCAAACGGCTCGGCGCGATCGACGCGAGGCGCACGATCGAGGGCAAGTGCTGGTGCTGACTCGCAGCGACGACGGAGGACCCGCCCAGATGCGAGGGCGTGGTGTACAAGTCAAGGGAGTCGAAGAGCAAGATGGCGCTAGTGCACCCTTTGGATCGGCGCGGCGTTGGTCTGGACGCTCGCGAAAGGGGCGGCCGAGTGCCGATGCGCGACGGAGGTGATGGTGTGTGCGGTGACGACTGATCGACGGAGGTCGATGGAGGAAGGAGACTCAAGCTCAGGGGAGCACGAGGTGCTCACGGCTACGAAGGCCAGGGGAGCACGCAAGTGCTCATGGTGACGGTGCAGACGAAGGTGCTGAAGATCAAGGCCGGTGCGAGGGCGGAACGACACCGCGGACGCACGACGGGCAAGTTGGCAGAGAATATGGGCGCCAGGTACCGGTGGACGCGCGGCAGTAAGGCCAGCAGCGTCCGGTGGCGGACCCAAGGAGCGGTTTGCAGAGCGCGCGCGAGGGCGGCCAGATGACCGCGGACGCGTGTAGGCGGCGGCCGACAGCGAAGCGACTCGGCACGCGAGGTGTGCGCGAGCGCAAGAAGATGCCAAGGAAAGAGAGCACAAGGACAAGGACAACGACTCGAAGATGCTCGAAGGACGAAGCGAACGGCAGCTGGAACGCCAGGAACGAGATCCGGTGAAGGACTCGAGGCGAGCGCCGTGAACGCAAGCGAGCGCAGCAACAAGGACGGCAAGACAAGGAGGGCTGCGCGGGATCGGCGTGGTCACGGACTCCTGTTGTCGAGGGGGAGTGTTGGAAGTGCTGCAGGCACGTAGGTGTAACCCCATGGTGGGGGTACATGGTTACGACACCAGAGTCGTACCCACGAAGATCTTTAGGAGGAATCTAGAAGGTTCGTAGGGGCGACCGCCCAGGAGGGCACGTAGAGAGAGAGAGCTCACTTCTCGATTGGTAAAGCCACTGACGAGGCCCCCGGCGGGGGGCCGAAACGCGTCTGGCACGCGTTCAATAGAGAGGTCGTACATGCATGCTTCATCTACTTCTAACATGGGCGGCTTCAGCGGATCTGTCGGCGGACCCGAGGGAAGCGTTGCGACTGCTGCGTCGGGATCCAGCGACACGACCCAGACGTCGACTGCTGGCGCTGCGGGGACACGACAACCTCGGGGAGCGTCGGAGCGGAGGCCGCTGACCCGTCCTGCAACGTGCGCCTCCGTCGTTAAACGTTCTGATGGGGCTGGGGCAACGGAAAGTTGTTGTTGTTGTTGTTGTTGTTGTTGTATATCCTGTAGGCAATCCGTTTATACACGTACTTGCTTTGTTTTCACATCTCTGTGTGACCTACTCGTCTTGTTGGCGTAGACCGTTGGTGTGATTGAGCAAGTGTGTCGTATAGGGAGTTGGTCAATGCCGTGATTCTTTGGAGCTTCGCCAGCGCGGCCGCAGCTTCACCTTAGCAAATTCAATCAATAGTAGTAATACAGTGTTTTCAATACTAATAACACTTGCGATTTTGTATAATAATAGGTTTGAAGTCGCGATTGCTGCAAAAGTGAAAGAAAACGTTCGTGAAGCAAATTTGTGCCCCGAGCTGACACTTTTTGTGCAGTTGCTAGAAGGGGTTACTTCCCAATACAAAAACCAAGTGTTATCTCTCAATTGGCAACCCGATTATAATATTTTTCTCCACAACGTCGAGTATAATCACGTCCTAAATAAAAGTCCATGTATTATCAGAAACTGGACAAATGCGCGTCACAAATGTAAAATATGTTTTCAGGAATGATTGGAGTGGACATTTTCGGTGCAAGGCACCATACATTACACCGACCTCCAGAGTGTGATCGCCGCCTGCTGTCCGCCACGGCACCTGGTGCCACATTAGAGCATACATAACCGGCAATCTATAATCAAGTAAGCTGAGGTCAGGCAGTCCAAATATTTGCCAATACATGTATTTCCCAAGGGGTACCGAGTATAGTACCCGCCCCGGGTGCAGCGATTAATGGCTTCCTTATAGCCATTAATCGCTGCACCTGGGACCCAACCACGTCCGTGTGCTTACAAAGCGCCACTGCCAGAGGAAATTGTTTACCAGTGGGAAAAACTGCTGGGATATCAAGCAATAGACCCAGTCAATCTGGTAGTAGGCAGCTGGTCAAATAGCATACATACGAACAGTGAAATACATTCGGAACGGCGCTACCAGCCCAATGTGTTGTATGCGATCCATGGCAGAGATGCGAGCGTCTGTGGTCAAAACGACCACAGCCAACACCGAACCAGGGCCTCCGCGGGGGTCGTCATTCAGACATCATTTCGAATTGAGGCCACATCCAGCACAACTTCAGACAGAGCCTTCACAATGCAGCTCCTTTCGACTCTCGCATTCTTGGCGGTCGCCATCCAGTGTGCGGTGGCTGCGCCTGAGCGCAACCTGCTGCGGTCGGGCTACGATAGGCCGATCAACTTCTCCGACCTGGCGGACCTGAAACCCGCGGCCACCAACCCAACCACTCTTCAGCAACCAAAGCACGGATCGAGCACTACACCGTCCAGCGTCGACTCGACTCCCAAGAGTGAGGTTTCCAGTGCGGGTGCGTCGCCACATGGCAAAGAGCGGCTTCCTGCCCGACTCGAAGTCGCAGCATGTCGACGGTAGCAACAGCAAGCACAGCGGCAAGAACATCATTGAGACGGATTCGACAACGCTCGCGGGCAGAAGTGGGCTGCAGTCTGTCATGGGAGCTAAGGGCGCTGGTAACAAGGGTAAGCGGCCGACTAAGACCAACAGCGGGACAGAGGCAACGAAGAGTGCATCCGGGGTCACCGCCAACAACGGTATGAAGGCGTACTCGTTGCTCTCGAAGAGTGAAGTCCCGGAAGAGCGGACGCTGGCTAATCCGAGGAAGCGGCCCACTCCGAGAACACAGGGCAAGTACTACTAAGGTGGATTGAAGACAAACGTCTAGTCAGCGCTGATGCTACCCAAAGACGCGTACAAGCCGAACCAGGGAAGCAGATCCCCGCCCTGCAACGAGTGCACTACAAAAGACCGTGGATGCAGTCGCCTCAACGTCGTACACGTAGCGTGACGTACTCCTTTCATTTGTTTTTGTCGAAGAATATAGTTAAGCAACACTCTTCTACAGTAACGTAGTGTATTGTCTATTGCTCGGTTGAGCAACATTTTGGCATTACAGTACGTGTACGCTTGTGTAGTGAAGCAATCACTATAGCTGCTACAATGTAGGATTGGATCAAGATACTGCATCGTTGCGTCTCGGCGGCAACCGCAAGCTGAGGGATACATTGTTTCCTTGTAGCCATTTAATCAACCTCATAGCCACACACACATACGCCGAGCCCACTTGCTTACAAAGCGGAACTGGTTGAGGGGAAATTGCTTATTTAAGCACCAGGTGTAACTTACTGACACACAAAAACAGACCAAATGATCTTATCTACCCACGTAGGCAGGCAGCTGGACGAATATCATGAGTGCGAACAGTGAAAGTCATTACAGCGTCCACTATAATAGCAGCCCACATTCATGGTAGAGCTGCTACCGTCTGCTACCAAAACCGCCATCGCACCAACGGAGGCCACCCTCTTCGGTGCCGTCGCTCCCAGACTTCATTTCCAATTTTAAGCCGTCTCCATCGCAGCTATACAACAAGGAGTACATCATCCAAAATGCAGCTCCTCTCGACTCTCGCAATTCTGGCAATTACCATCCAATGCGCCGTGGCTGCACCCGAGCGCAACTTGCTGAGGTCTGGATACGACAAGCCGATCAACTTTGCCGACCTGCCGGGCTTGACTACCGTCGCCGGCAACCCGACGTCTCATCAGCAGCCGACTGGCGGTGACCATGTCAATTTTGCAGACCCGGTGTTCCCTGGCAAGAAGACCGGTTTACTGCCCAGCTCGAAGTCGAAGTCGCTGCCTGTAGGAGACAGCAACCTTCTTTCCAGTGCACTGGGTGGCGCTTCGCCATCGACCACCAGCGGAACTAAGGCGTACCCATCGCTCATCAACAACGAACTCACTGAAGACCGGTCGCTGACGAGATCGAAGAAGACGCCTCCACCCGGTTTCGGGAAGAAGAACGCTCACATGACTTCATCGAAGAAGACCAGTCCCAAGACGCCGCCTAAGAAGCTGTCCAAGAAAAACTCGCACACGCCCAACCAGAAGAAAGAGAAGATTGACCCCGCGAAGTCCCCTGTCCAGAGACCCGTCGTGTAACATGTGCAGGATGACTGCCAGCGGGAACACATTCGTCCTCGCCGTACTTTGTCGTTATCGTAGTAGACCACCTTTCAATACAAGGCATTACGTGTTTGTCAAGCGAATTCGACGTGACTTTGGCTTAGTCTGGAACGTTAAACGCTAAGGGGTGTGCCCTTTGGCAAACTCGACGGGCTTCTCTTGTCGTTGTAGACGGCACGAGCAGAGCGACCTGCTCTTTCTAACTAGACAATACACACAATGAATTGGCTGGGACGAAGTAATGAGGCAGCGTTGACTGCGAGTTCGCATGATACTTAGCAACGCATTTCGTCCTGCAAGGTTGTGCGAAGCCAGCGGTGCAAACATACTGGATTTAGTATAAGCCAAGTTGAAGTTGATGAAATGAGCACTTCGTATCAATAGAATTCAGAGCAAAGACTCGTCGGGCAAGGCCTTCACCAACGTGTACGATACCGTTCCGTACGCTGCCGAGTGTACCGTCGCGAGTGCCAAGGACACTCTTGCCTACTTGCTGCAGAAAGCCCCGGTGCTCGACCCCGCGGCCGGCTTGGGGCCTCCTCCGAAGCCGCTGCCAAAGCCGCTGGGGAACGCCATGCCGTTTGACTCGGCCTGCACACCGCCGTCAGCAGTGAGTGTACCCGCAGCGGTGATGGTCTGCGCGCGCGTCATGTCCACGCCGACGGAGATCCAGGCCAGCACGCCGTCCGACACCGAATCGCCCAGCAGCACGTACTCCATGAACGGGTCGAAGTCCTCGGCTGCCTCCTGCGAAAGAATCATGTCGTCGGCGTTGGTGGTGATCTCCTGCGTGTTGGTGCTATAGGGCGCCGTGAGCTCCACCTCGCTGATGAGGTCCTGGTCGAAGAAGAGCTGGCCCACGTGCGACGCGTAGCCGCCCGAGTACGTGTTGTTCTCCAGCAGCGTGCCGTTGTACGTGCCGAGGATGTGTATGTGCGTGGCTCGGCCCGTGTAATGGCCCGGGAAGACGGTCGTGTAGGACGCGACGCCGTCCTGGTCCGTAGGTTGGAGGCCGCGCGAGAACGTCTTGTCCACTTTGCTCGCATCCGTATCGTCGCCGTTGCCGCTGGCCACGATGCCCGAGTACACGCCCGTGGCGTTGCAGTGCCAGAAGTCGAGGTACAGACCCTCCACGGGCTCGCACGTGTTGACGTCGATGATCTGGATCTCGGCGTACAGGTCGACGCCCTGCTGGTCCTCGCGGATGTCGGAGCGCACGAGCTCGCCGTTGACGTAGTACGGGCCTTGCGTGACCTCTGGCTCGAGGATGCACTTGACGTCGCCGCCGAAGAGCTGGGTAGGGTCCGTGTCGGCGGTGAGCCCCGTGAGGTTGGACTTGTGGCTGGTGGCCAGCACGGTATCGAGGTCGAGGCGGCGGCGTTCACAGCGCTCGGCACGAATGCTTTCGGCCCTGGCTGCACGGCGGGCCACGGCGCGTTCCTGCAGTCGTCGCGAGGCGTCGGAGTTGGCGCAGTCCTTGAGCGAGCGCTTGCCCTCGGCCATGAAGAGCCGGCGCTGCTCTAGTCGCTCTGGTGTACGGGCGTGTGCGGGGTGGCCCGGGTGGGCGCGTGCGGAGTTGGGGAACACGGCAACTGCAACTGCAGCGGTGACGGCGAGGAGCGTGGTGGAGAGGCGAACCATGCTTGAGGAGGCTGGAGCTTCGTGTGCTGGTGACTGGGTGCGTCGATGCGTGCACAAGTGGAAATGAGGTAGGGCGGTTTTTGGCGGAGCTACTCTTGCGGGGGTGGTGCTGCTATAGTAGCTGGACCACCAGCACTGGTAACTAGGACGAGTGTGCTCATGAGCGACCGGGGCTCACGTCACACACGCGACTTTGTCGGTTTCTCATCATGTGGCTTTTCTTGGGCAGATCCAGCCCAAACGCGGCGTGCACAACAGATCGCGTCTTGGCCAGGATCATACATAGTTGTAGGGAGACTTATTAATAACACTTATTATACATATATGAATACTTCGACGTACTTGTACAAGCAAGACAAGGAGGGCTGCGCGGGATCGGCGTGGTCACGGACTCCTGTTGTCGAGGGGGAGTGTTGGAAGTGCTGCAGGCACGTAGGTGTAACCCCATGGTGGGGGTACATGGTTACGACACCAGAGTCGTACCCACGAAGATCTTTAGGAGGAATCTAGAAGGTTCGTAGGGGCGACCGCCCAGGAGGGCACGTAGAGAGAGAGAGCTCACTTCTCGATTGGTAAAGCCACTGACGAGGCCCCCGGCGGGGGCCGAAACGCGTCTGGCACGCGTTCAATAGAGAGGTCGTACATGCATGCTTCATCTACTTCTAACATGGGCGGCTTCAGCGGATCTGTCGGCGGACCCGAGGGAAGCGTTGCGACTGCTGCGTCGGGATCCAGCGACACGACCCAGACGTCGACTGCTGGCGCTGCGGGGGACACGACAACCTCGGGGAGCGTCGGAGCGGAGGCCGCTGACCCGTCCTGCAACGTGCGCCTCCGTCGTTAAACGTTCTGATGGGGCTGGGGCAACGGAAAGTTGTTGTTGTTGTTGTTGTTGTTGTTGTATATCCTGTAGGCAATCCGTTTATACACGTACTTGCTTTGTTTTCACATCTCTGTGTGACCTACTCGTCTTGTTGGCGTAGACCGTTGGTGTGATTGAGCAAGTGTGTCGTATAGGGAGTTGGTCAATGCCGTGATTCTTTTGGAGCTTCGCCAGCGCGGCCGCAGCTTCACCTTAGCAAATTCAATCAATAGTAGTAATACAGTGTTTTCAATACTAATAACACTTGCGATTTTGTATAATAATAGGTTTGAAGTCGCGATTGCTGCAAAAGTGAAAGAAAACGTTCGTGAAGCAAATTTGTGCCCCGAGCTGACACTTTTTGTGCAGTTGCTAGAAGGGGTTACTTCCCAATACAAAAACCAAGTGTTATCTCTCAATTGGCAACCCGATTATAATATTTTTCTCCACAACGTCGAGTATAATCACGTCCTAAATAAAAGTCCATGTATTATCAGAAACTGGACAAATGCGCGTCACAAATGTAAAATATGTTTTCAGGAATGATTGGAGTGGACATTTTCGGTGCAAGGCACCATACATTACACCGACCTCCAGAGTGTGATCGCCGCCTGCTGTCCGCCACGGCACCTGGTGCCACATTAGAGCATACATAACCGGCAATCTATAATCAAGTAAGCTGAGGTCAGGCAGTCCAAATATTTGCCAATACATGTATTTCCCAAGGGTACCGAGTATAGTACCCGCCCCGGGTGCAGCGATTAATGGCTTCCTTATAGCCATTAATCGCTGCACCTGGGACCCAACCACGTCCGTGTGCTTACAAAGCGCCACTGCCAGAGGAAATTGTTTACCAGTGGGAAAAACTGCTGGGATATCAAGCAATAGACCCAGTCAATCTGGTAGTAGGCAGCTGGTCAAATAGCATACATACGAACAGTGAAATACATTCGGAACGGCGCTACCAGCCCAATGTGTTGTATGCGATCCATGGCAGAGATGCGAGCGTCTGTGGTCAAAACGACCACAGCCAACACCGAACCAGGGCCTCCGCGGGGGTCGTCATTCAGACATCATTTCGAATTGAGGCCACATCCAGCACAACTTCAGACAGAGCCTTCACAATGCAGCTCCTTTCGACTCTCGCATTCTTGGCGGTCGCCATCCAGTGTGCGGTGGCTGCGCCTGAGCGCAACCTGCTGCGGTCGGGCTACGATAGGCCGATCAACTTCTCCGACCTGGCGGACCTGAAACCCGCGGCCACCAACCCAACCACTCTTCAGCAACCAAAGCACGGATCGAGCACTACACCGTCCAGCGTCGACTCGACTCCCAAGAGTGAGGTTTCCAGTGCGGGTGCGTCGCCACATGGCAAAAAGAGCGGCTTCCTGCCCGACTCGAAGTCGCAGCATGTCGACGGTAGCAACAGCAAGCACAGCGGCAAGAACATCATTGAGACGGATTCGTCAACGCTAGCGGGCAGAAGTGGGCTGCAGTGTGTGTTGGGAGATTAGGGCGCTGGTAAGAAGTGTATGCGGCCGACTAAGACCAACAGCGGGACAGAGGCAACGAAGAGTGCATCCGGGGTCACCGCCAACAACGGTATGAAGGCGTACTCGTTGCTCTCGAAGAGTGAAGTCCCGGAAGAGCGGACGCTGGCTAATCCGAGGAAGCGGCCCACTCCGAGAACACAGGGCAAGTACTACTAAGGTGGATTGAAGACAAACGTCTAGTCAGCGCTGATGCTACCCAAAGACGCGTACAAGCCGAACCAGGGAAGCAGATCCCCGCCCTGCAACGAGTGCACTACAAAAGACCGTGGATGCAGTCGCCTCAACGTCGTACACGTAGCGTGACGTACTCCTTTCATTTGTTTTTGTCGAAGAATATAGTTAAGCAACACTCTTCTACAGTAACGTAGTGTATTGTCTATTGCTCGGTTGAGCAACATTTTGGCATTACAGTACGTGTACGCTTGTGTAGTGAAGCAATCACTATAGCTGCTACAATGTAGGATTGGATCAAGATACTGCATCGTTGCGTCTCGGCGGCAACCGCAAGCTGAGGGATACATTGTTTCCTTGTAGCCATTTAATCAACCTCATAGCCACACACACATACGCCGAGCCCACTTGCTTACAAAGCGGAACTGGTTGAGGGGAAATTGCTTATTTAAGCACCAGGTGTAACTTACTGACACACAAAAAACAGACCAAATGATCTTATCTACCCACGTAGGCAGGCAGCTGGACGAATATCATGAGTGCGAACAGTGAAAGTCATTACAGCGTCCACTATAATAGCAGCCCACATTCATGGTAGAGCTGCTACCGTCTGCTACCAAAACCGCCATCGCACCAACGGAGGCCACCCTCTTCGGTGCCGTCGCTCCCAGACTTCATTTCCAATTTTAAGCCGTCTCCATCGCAGCTATACAACAAGGAGTACATCATCCAAAATGCAGCTCCTCTCGACTCTCGCAATTCTGGCAATTACCATCCAATGCGCCGTGGCTGCACCCGAGCGCAACTTGCTGAGGTCTGGATACGACAAGCCGATCAACTTTGCCGACCTGCCGGGCTTGACTACCGTCGCCGGCAACCCGACGTCTCATCAGCAGCCGACTGGCGGTGACCATGTCAATTTTGCAGACCCGGTGTTCCCTGGCAAGAAGACCGGTTTACTGCCCAGCTCGAAGTCGAAGTCGCTGCCTGTAGGAGACAGCAACCTTCTTTCCAGTGCACTGGGTGGCGCTTCGCCATCGACCACCAGCGGAACTAAGGCGTACCCATCGCTCATCAACAACGAACTCACTGAAGACCGGTCGCTGACGAGATCGAAGAAGACGCCTCCACCCGGTTTCGGGAAGAAGAACGCTCACATGACTTCATCGAAGAAGACCAGTCCCAAGACGCCGCCTAAGAAGCTGTCCAAGAAAAACTCGCACACGCCCAACCAGAAGAAAGAGAAGATTGACCCCGCGAAGTCCCTGTCCAGAGACCCGTCGTGTAACATGTGCAGGATGACTGCCAGCGGGAACACATTCGTCCTCGCCGTACTTTGTCGTTATCGTAGTAGACCACCTTTCAATACAAGGCATTACGTGTTTGTCAAGCGAATTCGACGTGACTTTGGCTTAGTCTGGAACGTTAAACGCTAAGGGGTGTGCCCTTTGGCAAACTCGACGGGCTTCTCTTGTCGTTGTAGACGGCACGAGCAGAGCGACCTGCTCTTTCTAACTAGACAATACACACAATGAATTGGCTGGGACGAAGTAATGAGGCAGCGTTGACTGCGAGTTCGCATGATACTTAGCAACGCATTTCGTCCTGCAAGGTTGTGCGAAGCCAGCGGTGCAAACATACTGGATTTAGTATAAGCCAAGTTGAAGTTGATGAAATGAGCACTTCGTATCAATAGAATTCAGAGCAAAGACTCGTCGGGCAAGGCCTTCACCAACGTGTACGATACCGTTCCGTACGCTGCCGAGTGTACCGTCGCGAGTGCCAAGGACACTCTTGCCTACTTGCTGCAGAAAGCCCCGGTGCTCGACCCCGCGGCCGGCTTGGGGCCTCCTCCGAAGCCGCTGCCAAAGCCGCTGGGGAACGCCATGCCGTTTGACTCGGCCTGCACACCGCCGTCAGCAGTGAGTGTACCCGCAGCGGTGATGGTCTGCGCGCGCGTCATGTCCACGCCGACGGAGATCCAGGCCAGCACGCCGTCCGACACCGAATCGCCCAGCAGCACGTACTCCATGAACGGGTCGAAGTCCTCGGCTGCCTCCTGCGAAAGAATCATGTCGTCGGCGTTGGTGGTGATCTCCTGCGTGTTGGTGCTATAGGGCGCCGTGAGCTCCACCTCGCTGATGAGGTCCTGGTCGAAGAAGAGCTGGCCCACGTGCGACGCGTAGCCGCCCGAGTACGTGTTGTTCTCCAGCAGCGTGCCGTTGTACGTGCCGAGGATGTGTATGTGCGTGGCTCGGCCCGTGTAATGGCCCGGGAAGACGGTCGTGTAGGACGCGACGCCGTCCTGGTCCGTAGGTTGGAGGCCGCGCGAGAACGTCTTGTCCACATTGCTCGCATCCGTATCGTCGCCGTTGCCGCTGGCCACGATGCCCGAGTACACGCCCGTGGCGTTGCAGTGCCAGAAGTCGAGGTACAGACCCTCCACGGGCTCGCACGTGTTGACGTCGATGATCTGGATCTCGGCGTACAGGTCGACGCCCTGCTGGTCCTCGCGGATGTCGGAGCGCACGAGCTCGCCGTTGACGTAGTACGGGCCTTGCGTGACCTCTGGCTCGAGGATGCACTTGACGTCGCCGCCGAAGAGCTGGGTAGGGTCCGTGTCGGCGGTGAGCCCCGTGAGGTTGGACTTGTGGCTGGTGGCCAGCACGGTATCGAGGTCGAGGCGGCGGCGTTCACAGCGCTCGGCACGAATGCTTTCGGCCCTGGCTGCACGGCGGGCCACGGCGCGTTCCTGCAGTCGTCGCGAGGCGTCGGAGTTGGCGCAGTCCTTGAGCGAGCGCTTGCCCTCGGCCATGAAGAGCCGGCGCTGCTCTAGTCGCTCTGGTGTACGGGCGTGTGCGGGGTGGCCCGGGTGGGCGCGTGCGGAGTTGGGGAACACGGCAACTGCAACTGCAGCGGTGACGGCGAGGAGCGTGGTGGAGAGGCGAACCATGCTTGAGGAGGCTGGAGCTTCGTGTGCTGGTGACTGGGTGCGTCGATGCGTGCACAAGTGGAAATGAGGTAGGGCGGTTTTTGGCGGAGCTACTCTTGCGGGGGTGGTGCTGCTATAGTAGCTGGACCACCAGCACTGGTAACTAGGACGAGTGTGCTCATGAGCGACCGGGGCTCACGTCACACACGCGACTTTGTCGGTTTCTCATCATGTGGCTTTTCTTGGGCAGATCCAGCCCAAACGCGGCGTGCACAACAGATCGCGTCTTGGCCAGTATGTGGTGTTTGCGAGCTGCTGTAGAGAGAATTAACCGCCAGATGGGATCGGAGTTGCGCAGTGGACAGTATCAATTCAACGATCAAGTGCTACCACAGTTTAGATATGAAGTGGGTGTCGTATTACGAAGCGCTTGGCTCCGTAGGAATCCCTGTTTAAAATTGGTCGTCATTGATCACTTATTGGTGGATTTAACTACGAACTTTATTGCGAATATAATTTATTTTTATTTGAAACCTATACGGCAGCTAAACATATTAGCGAAGGCATTTTTCTATTCGATCATGTTGACCAGAAATGGCGGTTGGTCATAATCCCTGAAAGGTGCTTATGCTACGAGAAAGCGTCTCGACGCTGGCCAGCGGTTTCTGACGCTGCTCAACACGACCAACTTGACATTCGGCGGCTATCCACCTCATCGTCAAATGCAGTTTGCGCTGGTCTGCCCTCCGATCTTACCTCTTGGTATCTGTACAGACCAGAACTATTTAAAAAAAAAAGATGTTCACACGATTTGACGTTGGACTCAGTTGCCTGGTAAAGATGTTTTGGACATGGTCACCGAGAAAGCTAGGTTGGGTATAGGCGCTATACTGCTTCAACTCCCACATGCCCGACCAAAGAAAAAAAATAGGCAAAGTAACGACGCACGGATAGCTGCGGCACAGCATCACTTGTCTGTTACATTTACTCTGGTCATCTAATCTACCTATCGTTATAAATCCAATGATTTGCACTAAAAATATAGTGTTGAATTTGTACAAGTACGTCGAAGTATTCATATATGTATAATAAGTGTTATTAATAAGTCTCCCTACAACTATGTATGATCCTGGCCAAGACGCGATCTGTTGTGCACGCCGCGTTTGGGCTGGATCTGCCCAAGAAAAGCCACATGATGAGAAACCGACAAAGTCGCGTGTGTGACGTGAGCCCCGGTCGCTCATGAGCACACTCGTCCTAGTTACCAGTGCTGGTGGTCCAGCTACTATAGCAGCACCACCCCCGCAAGAGTAGCTCCGCCAAAAACCGCCCTACCTCATTTCCACTTGTGCACGCATCGACGCACCCAGTCACCAGCACACGAAGCTCCAGCCTCCTCAAGCATGGTTCGCCTCTCCACCACGCTCCTCGCCGTCACCGCTGCAGTTGCAGTTGCCGTGTTCCCCGACTCCGCACGCGCCCACCCGGGCCACCCCGCACACGCCCGTACACCAGAGCGACTAGAGCAGCGCCGGCTCTTCATGGCCGAGGGCAAGCGCTCGCTCAAGGACTGCGCCAACTCCGACGCCTCGCGACGACTGCAGGAACGCGCCGTGGCCCGCCGTGCAGCCAGGGCCGAAAGCATTCGTGCCGAGCGCTGTGAACACCGCCGCCTCGACCTCGATACCGTGCTGGCCACCAGCCACAAGTCCAACCTCACGGGGCTCACCGCCGACACGGACCCTACCCAGCTCTTCGGCGGCGACGTCAAGTGCATCCTCGAGCCAGAGGTCACGCAAGGCCCGTACTACGTCAACGGCGAGCTCGTGCGCTCCGACATCCGCGAGGACCAGCAGGGCGTCGACCTGTACGCCGAGATCCAGATCATCGACGTCAACACGTGCGAGCCCGTGGAGGGTCTGTACCTCGACTTCTGGCACTGCAACGCCACGGGCGTGTACTCGGGCATCGTGGCCAGCGGCAACGGCGACGATACGGATGCGAGCAATGTGGACAAGACGTTCTCGCGCGGCCTCCAACCTACGGACCAGGACGGCGTCGCGTCCTACACGACCGTCTTCCCGGGCCATTACACGGGCCGAGCCACGCACATACACATCCTCGGCACGTACAACGGCACGCTGCTGGAGAACAACACGTACTCGGGCGGCTACGCGTCGCACGTGGGCCAGCTCTTCTTCGACCAGGACCTCATCAGCGAGGTGGAGCTCACGGCGCCCTATAGCACCAACACGCAGGAGATCACCACCAACGCCGACGACATGATTCTTTCGCAGGAGGCAGCCGAGGACTTCGACCCGTTCATGGAGTACGTGCTGCTGGGCGATTCGGTGTCGGACGGCGTGCTGGCCTGGATCTCCGTCGGCGTGGACATGACGCGCGCGCAGACCATCACCGCTGCGGGTACACTCACTGCTGACGGCGGTGTGCAGGCCGGAGTCAAACGGCATGGCGTTCCCCAGCGGCTTTGGCAGCGGCTTCGGAGGAGGCCCCAAGCCGGCCGCGGGGTCGAGCACCGGGGCTTTCTGCAGCAAGTAGGCAAGAGTGTCCTTGGCACTCGCGACGGTACACTCGGCAGCGTACGGAACGGTATCGTACACGTTGGTGAAGGCCTTGCCCGACGAGTCTTTGCTCTGAATTCTATTGATACGAAGTGCTCATTTCATCAACTTCAACTTGGCTTATACTAAATCCAGTATGTTTGCACCGCTGGCTTCGCACAACCTTGCAGGACGAAATGCGTTGCTAAGTATCATGCGAACTCGCAGTCAACGCTGCCTCATTACTTCGTCCCAGCCAATTCATTGTGTGTATTGTCTAGTTAGAAAGAGCAGGTCGCTCTGCTCGTGCCGTCTACAACGACAAGAGAAGCCCGTCGAGTTTGCCAAAGGGCACACCCTTAGCGTTTAACGTTCCAGACTAAGCCAAAGTCACGTCGAATTCGCTTGACAAACACGTAATGCCTTGTATTGAAAGGTGGTCTACTACGATAACGACAAAGTACGGCGAGGACGAATGTGTTCCCGCTGGCAGTCATCCTGCACATGTTACACGACGGGTCTCTGGACAGGGGACTTCGCGGGGTCAATCTTCTCTTTCTTCTGGTTGGGCGTGTGCGAGTTTTTCTTGGACAGCTTCTTAGGCGGCGTCTTGGGACTGGTCTTCTTCGATGAAGTCATGTGAGCGTTCTTCTTCCCGAAACCGGGTGGAGGCGTCTTCTTCGATCTCGTCAGCGACCGGTCTTCAGTGAGTTCGTTGTTGATGAGCGATGGGTACGCCTTAGTTCCGCTGGTGGTCGATGGCGAAGCGCCACCCAGTGCACTGGAAAGAAGGTTGCTGTCTCCTACAGGCAGCGACTTCGACTTCGAGCTGGGCAGTAAACCGGTCTTCTTGCCAGGGAACACCGGGTCTGCAAAATTGACATGGTCACCGCCAGTCGGCTGCTGATGAGACGTCGGGTTGCCGGCGACGGTAGTCAAGCCCGGCAGGTCGGCAAAGTTGATCGGCTTGTCGTATCCAGACCTCAGCAAGTTGCGCTCGGGTGCAGCCACGGCGCATTGGATGGTAATTGCCAGGAATGCGAGAGTCGAGAGGAGCTGCATTTTGGATGGGGTGTACGTGGTTGCTGGAGACGGCTCAAATTTGAGAATGGTGGACTTTAAGGGGCTTCTGGTTGGGACTGCTGTGAATTTGGTAGCTAGAGCTGCTAGCATCTCTGCCATGCATCACCCACAATAAACACAAGGGGCTGACGTGCATAAGGTGGTGCTATAATGGCGAGGTGCCTTTCACTGTTCGTATGTATGACATTTGCCCAGCTGCCTACCTGTACGTGCGCAGACACGATTCACTTGGTCTGTTGCTTATTGTGCCGATAGTTCTCACCTTCTGGTATGCAATCGCACCTCTGCCGGGGGC
The DNA here is from genome assembly GCA_024211575.1 of Phytophthora melonis. Classification (NCBI taxonomy): domain Eukaryota; phylum Oomycota; class Peronosporomycetes; order Peronosporales; family Peronosporaceae; genus Phytophthora; species Phytophthora melonis. The sequence goes on along the minus strand of JAMXKT010000037.1, from coordinate 1,641,419 downwards.
TCTTCGTAAAGCAAGCTGGAGGCGGGTGCGCGGCTATCATGTTCACCAAATGGATAGAGGGAAGTAACGCGTCCCTGAGCTTGCGGTTGTGAAGGAGGCGCAACGGCGCCGGGTTCCCTGAAGTGCCCACGAGTCACGATACGAGTGACCCATCTGCTAACATTTCTAGCCGCAACGCGAAAAAAAGATCCCCAGATCGGTTATACAGTGTCCAGGCTCGTTCACTGCCCATTCGTGCAAGCTTTTATTTCTCTTCTTACAACAGTTCCGCTTCTCAGCTTCGATGATCGATGATCGTGGGACTTTTACCAAATGATGGCACATTTTCGCTAATCTAGTCAAAGGATGACCGCCGATGGCACACAACGATAATTGATGGTACACAGCAAATAAATTTTTGGTGGGTTGGGGTGACGCCCTCCAGGAGCGCTGACGGGCTTGATGCTTGCCGGTCGCTTTAAGGCAGTGCTCTCGGGCATTTGCCAGTCGTTAACAAGTCTATCCCTCACATCACCTCCTGCAACACTCTCCCCGCGACCTCTCTCCCCCCGCCTCCTTCGCTTAGGTACGTTCAATGTGAACTCCATTGGTTCAGAGCGCAAGAAGCTCGACACGCTTCCTGCAGACCTCGCAGCGTACCGCGTCGACATCGCTGCCCTCCAAGAGACGAAGATATGCACCGAAGCCGCGCAGTCCATAGGTAACTATTCTCTGATCACCCTGAAAAGCACTAACCCTCACTACGGCGTCGGCTTTGTGGTGGCACCTCACTTGCGTCGCTACGTCACCAGCGCGTGGGCCGTCTCCGACAGGATCGGTGTCCTCCAGCTGCGGCTCCGAAGCGGACGCCTGAACATCATCAACGCGTACGCCCCGCACATGGGCCGCAGCATCGAGGATGCCGACCACTTCTACGCTGACCTCGCTACGACGCACGACAAGCTCCCGGCGCGACCTTACACTTGTTCTCGGCGACTTCAACGCCAAACTTGGCAAACCTCGCGACGGCGAGCACTTTGTTGGCAACTGGGCCCGCGGATATCGCAACCGCAATGGGCACTTACTTGCTGCTTTCTGTGACTTGCATGGACTAACTGCCACTAACACTTTTTTTCGCAAGCGTGCCAAGAATCTTACTACGTGGACACAGCGACGCGTCGGACACTGCATCTACAACCAAATCGACTACGTGCTCAGCCCGGCGTCCGTACTCAAGCTCTGTACGAATGCCCACGCATGGGGCTGTACCCTCACTAACTCCGATCATAAGCTAGTGACTGCTGACTTCAACCTCCGCGACGTCCCCAGGCGACGCTTCCAGACCCCAGCCGCACGCGACGACGAAACCCGCCTCGCACGCGGTCGACTCTACTACGATGAAGACGCCCACACAGACTACCAACGCCGCCTCGCCGCTGCTCTCCAAGATGACGCCGAGAACCGGAGCACCGTCACATCGCCCCAAGATCGGTGGGACCGCATTCTCCGACACGCCTACACGTCCGCAGAAGATTCTGTTGGCTACCAGCCTGCTATCAGCAAAGGCCGCTTCGCCGACCCGCAGCTTAAAACACTCTCTTACCTCCAGCAGCAGTTACGCCTAGAAATCTACAACAACACCAGCGCCGACGTTCGTCAGCTGCGCAAGACCCGGAACGAGCTACTCCACGACATCAGAACACGCTGCCTCGAACTCGCAAACCAAGCCCTTGATCACCAAGCAGAAGTGATCGAGTCACTCAGCACATCGAGTCGCGTCTTCGAAGCAACCCGCGCCCTTTTCCGAAAGCCCAGACCCCGCCAACACATCCGAGACAAACAAGGTAAACTCGTCTTATCTACTAACCGAGCTAACCACTTAGTGCGAGAGCACTTTCGCTCTCTCTTTGTTGATCCATCCCGAGAAGTAGTCCGCCCCGACACAGAACGCCGACCACTGCAGCTACCCATCGACCCAGCCGAGCTCGAGCGCGCCTTCCGACAGCTCAAGAATGGCCGTGCCGCCGGCCCCGACGCCATACCAGCAGAACTACTCAAGTACGGGGCTGATGTCCTCGCCCAACCACTCGCTGACCTCATCAACCAAGGATTCGCCACAGGTCAACATATCCGGCTTGGTGCAGGCCAACCAGTAGGCCGGCACCAAGCTGAATAAGCCCCGCGGCGAGTGCTCTAGCCTCCGCCCAATCGTACTGCTCAACTGCGTTCGAAAAGCTCTATCGGTCGTGGTCCTTCGCCGGATTGCCGGCAAAGTTGCAGGGTATCTCTCGCCAAATCAGAGCGGCTTCCGCCCCGGTCGCAGCACCGCTGATGCTGTTTGGGCCCATCGCTGGATCGCTGCACGTATCCAACGCTATCGTGAGGTATACCATCTCCTCGGCATTGACCTGTCGCGGGCTTTTGATACCATCGACCGGGCCAAGCTCCTGGAAGTGCTCTGTAGTATCCTCGACGACGACGAAGTGCGCCTCATTCAGCTCCTGCTCGCGGACACAACGCTGTCGCTCCGATCTGGATCGGCCACGCTGCACCCGTTCACAAGCAACCTCGGCACGCCCCAGGGCGACTCACTCTCTCCTGTTCTGTTCATTGTCTACCTAGAAGCTGCTCTACGGGATCTTGCTACCTCTCTCGACGTTGGTCGTGCACTCCTCGACGACATGATCGTCTACGCAGACGACGCCGACTTCGTGTGCCGCACCGTCGAAGCCACCGCCCTCATCCAAGACCAAGCCCCAGCGATCTTGGCTCGCTGGTCGCTGGTCATGAACTCGTCGAAGACCGAGCTGACCACGGTCGCTCGCGCATCAACCAGTAAGCCTACTCGCGCCGACCGCGCCCAAGCGGAAGCGTGGCACAACACCAAGAAACTCGGTTCGCTTCTGGGCGATGCCGAGGACATCTCGCGCCGCAAGCAGCTCGCCCGTGCCGCCCTCAACCGAATGTGGACACTATGGCTGCGAACCTCGCCGATTTCCGAGCGCACCAGAGTTCGTCTATACAACAGCTACGTCCTGCCGATTTTGCTATACAACTGCGGTACGTGGGCGCTCACGAAAGGAGACATACTCGGCCTTGAAAGATTTCACCGCCGTCAACTCCGCCAAGTAAGTACTTGGCATCCGCAACCCTCGGCGGATCTCCAACGCAGCACTCTACAAGCGCTGCACTGCTCGACCGCTGCGCTACCGCATCACCAAGGCACGATGGGCACTCTTCGGACAGGTTCTTCGCGGCTCGGATCGCAACCCTGCGTTCAAGCACATGGCTAGCTACTTCGACAATTCGACCGCCGGTGGCTGGCGAGGACGCCCCCGCTGCCAACGATCTTGGATCAAGATCTTCGCAATACCAAGCGAGGACGCCGGCTCCGCACCAAAACGGACCTTTTCACGCTTCGTACCCAAGCCCAAAACTTAACCGAGTGGAAGAAACTCGTGGGAGAGATCATCGCATGGATGCCATGTGAGGACGACTTGACGTATGCGGACACTACCCTATGCCGGAGACTAGCTAGTTTACATCTAGACTCTCAGTAAGACAGACTGACGCGAAGACGTAATACAACAACAACAACAACAGCAAATAAAGTTGATCGATGGGTACTTACACAATAATTGTGCCAGTGTCGCGGCCTGTACGCACGACCGCGCGTTGTGGCCGATCTCGCGTTTCCACAGCGCCGAGGCCTTGCTGTCGAGTTGCTTTGGGTCTTCCCACCGCTGGCAAATCGCTTCTTCTGGTTGTGCCTTTTAGCCACTGTGGGGACAGGTTTGAGAACCGTTGTATCCGTCTGCACGGCACCATGAGGCGGTAGTTTGACGTTGTGGTCGTTCTCCACGTCATGCAGTTCTTCGCCAAAAAGCAATCGTCTAAATGCCCTTGGGAATCGATAACGGTGCATTCAGTCATGGTCGACCGGGGAAATCCGAAAGTCGGTCTTGGGGGCACCTTGAGCTGCACCTTGGCTACTTGACATTCCTCTCGTCTACTACGCCGAGGCAGCTCACGCCGCGCACCCGAAATATACTTGAAAACGAATCGACCTAGAACTCGCCCTATGTGATTAAATATGGATAATGAACATAAGAGCTTCGTGGAGTCGGCTCTTGAGCACATAGGAGATTAGCGTAGGAGACTACAAGCAGGTAGACGAGAGGACTTGTGTGGCAAGATGCAAATCGTAAAGTGACCACCAGAGGCGATCGTGTTTTATTGAGCTTCTGTGACTGTGAACTCTGGAGGAAAGCCTTTGGCTACAAAACCTCCATGGGTTAACCGGATTGGCTGCTCTGCAAGATCCTGCATTGCAACCACCGGTTTGGAAGCCAGCGTTCGCACACGCCAGCGTTCCATCGATCAGAGAGCACACGGCATCTCAGCAGTGTGGCTCACACACAGTGACCGAGCCCATCCAAAACACACCCTACACAGGCCTCATCACCAACTTGTGCCGCAGTGCAAGTGACCGCCCGAATCAGGCTTGTTCCTGGCGAAATCCGAGCTTGATTCTCGTAGAACATGTATACCATCATGTGCCATCATTTGGTGAAGGCGGTCATCGTTTGAGTAGATTAGCGAAAATGTGCCATCATTATTTGGCAAAAGTCCACGATCGTGTCATCCGCAATGTCCGCTCCGCTATGCTATCGATCAGAGTCACTTGGCTGCCGATAGTTTTAGCTTTGCAGCAGCAGCAGGTTGAAGTTGCTCTTATGCGCATATCCAATCATGCAGTTGTAGAGCAATTTGCTCAACAAATGAGTCTACCAACAAACATGTTATTCGGGCGCGATCATGATATGCGGTCGTACTGTAGGCCCCTTTCGTAGTGGCCGTGTCATCTCCATTGGTACTGCGGGCATCGAGCTTGCGATGCTAATTTTAAGCTGTGACTTCGAGCTATATCGTGGCTGGCAAGTCGTAAAACGACAAAGTGTGGAATCCACCAGCGAGAACGTGGTATGACTTTTCTTAGGCTAACCTCCAAACTGTGTATTACTCCGTGACTCTTGTGGCCTCAGGCTCTTCGTTACTGAACCTAGAGCCACTCTCCAGGGAATCCGAGTGAGAAAACCGCTTTCTCTGGAAAGAAGACCACTACAAGCTCGACGAAAATCTTGGTCACAGGACTTTACACTGAAGCCTGACATCGTCATGAACGGTGTACGATCTCACGAGCCCCTGACTCAACCACCACCAAAGCCACAAACCACCGCTACAGACACGCTCGAGGAACTCCACTTGACCGTCATACTGCTGGATGCAGGGGCCAGGCCCTCTTGCTGCATTTACATGTAATGGGAGCGCTGATGCCCTCTCGCCTAGTGATTCGCCTGTAGATGGCAGTTCATTATCTCATTTGCCTAGTCGCCAACAACCCAGCACAAAGCAAAGCCAACGTTCCAGCAACCAAGATGCAGCTCCTCTCGACCATCGTCCTGCTAACCACGGCTCTTCACTGCGTGCAAGCTGCCCCTGAGCGCAAGCTGCTTCGCACGGGCTACACATCGGGACTCGACTTCTCCACCTTGACGGGATCGACGGCGGGTGCCTCGACTTCGACTTCGGCGCTCTCATCGCTCTCCAGTTTGCTGCCCAGTTCGACTTCTCTGTCGTCGCTGACGTCCGGCTCAGGGTTGAGCTCAATTCTAAGTGGCGGTGGCCTCTCGTCTATGGGGGACCTGTCCTCCATCATGAGCGGCCTCTCGTCTCTGACCTCAGGCGCTGGGACCGGCACCAGCGGCCTCTCCTCGTTGATCTCAGGCACCGGTACCGGCACCAGCGGCCTCTCGTCCTTAATCTCAGGCACTGGGACCGGCACCAGCGGCCTGTCATCATTGATCTCGGGAACTGGGACCGGCACCAGCGGCCTCAGCAGCCTCACGGGTCTCACCACTGGGTCGTCGACCACCACGGGCACCACGACTGGTTCCTCCACCAGCGACACCACCCAGACGTCCACCACGGCGACGACGGGATCCGACACCACGACCACCGCTACAACCGGAGATGCGTCTACCACGCAGTCGTCGACGTGAACGAGCTGGCTTGGAAGGAGAGTTACTTCCAACCAAAAACTGCGTGTTGAGTGAGTGCGTCAAGATGTGTGTGTAGCTGTAGGTAGCTGCTACCACGAGCGGTGTCGCCTACACAGGCAAGATATGCAGTGTTCCATGCCTTGGTAGTCGCCATTTACAGCAATCAAAATGCAAATTCAATTAGTCTGTTCGATTGGAGAGTGTGCGTAGAATAACGTGTATGATGAAGACAAATGTGAAGCAAATGGATGTATTTGTTCGTCCACGCAACGCTTGAGCACAAACATATATCTACTGGGGACGAAGGTGTCGACGCGACCTGGGGCACTTAGTCCGATCCCGACGTCGTCTCCTGCTGCGTCGTTTGCTGCTCGGTCGAGTCGTCCGAGCCGTCCGTCTTCTTCCCCTTGCCGCCCTTGCCTCCCTTGTGGGGGAACGGCACGTTCTTGCCGTGTCCAGGGAAGCTGCCGTCGAAGGAGCCCGCCCACTTGGGGTGACCAGCGAAGCTGCCATCGAACGAGCCCTTCGGGTGGTGGCGTCCATGGTGGCCGCCCCAGCTTCCGTCGGGCATCTTGCCGTCGAAGGAGCCCTTGGGGTGGCGCGGGGGCTTCTTGCCGTCCCACGATCCGTCGCGAGGCTTGTGCTTCATGGAGCCGACGTCGGAGCCCGATCCGCTCAGCGTCGAAAAGTCGACCGACTTGGTGGCGCCAGCGCGCAGCATTTGGTGGCCTTCACTGCACTGGGCGAGGACGGCGAGGAGCGCGAGCGTCGAGAAGAACTTCATCGTCACTTGGCTGGGTGCGTACTGTAAGGCCTTAGTTGTGAACAGGAGGCGGCAGATTTGGAAATGAGCTTGGATCAAAGGTTGTTCGGATCGCGGAGTGCCATCCAGTCCAGTGACTGAGCGTCTTGCGGACGGCAAACCGAGTACTAGTAGCTTGGTGTCCGACGCGTGCTGCTAAAGCAGCTGGAAGCAGGTCGAGACTCCACGAGACGGTTCGTCAAAAGGGATGGAGGACTGTACAGTATTCAGGGGCTCAGTTGTCCAGGGTCTTCGGCCTTAAAGAGCACAGGAGAGATCGGAGGTGCTTTGATCGTTGCCCCCTGGGGCTCACGCGACTTGGTGTTAACGGCGAACAGCCGAGATAGCTCCGGAAGCGCGAGATAGATCTCAGGATCGAGCGACGACGTGTATCCCGATAAACGAATCACCCGCCCACATAATCACCCAAGTGGGTCATCAAGACTCGATTATGCGCGGATTTCACCATCCGTAGAGCGATGTGCTTGGCACCCCCATCGCGCACCTCAACGTTGTAGGTGTCGTGGGGCTTTGGCAAAAAGCTCTGACTCACAGACGGCGTTGGGTTTCCGAGAAACCTCATCGATTCATCAGGCTAAAAGTGAGCGAAACCCACGAAGCTAAGCTTACCAATGATGCAACGCAGATACGAGTCCAGGACGTTGGTTGCTTTATTTCTTACTTCAGCACTTTGCAGCCGATGACTCACACCGTCTTGATCTAGCATTCTTAGTGTATTTGGTAGTCGAGTGCGAGCTACGTCATCGCACTCATAGGATATTTTCTTGTCGAACGTGAAGGATTTGACGCAGTAAGGGCTCTGCTACATGTACCGTTAGGGTAGTACCGTACAAATTTTGAATCAGCCTCGAGTAAAATCTTCCGTATCTACAGGCTGGATGGCTACGTACAGTACCCTGCTACGCGTACATGTAGCTGCAGTCCGTAGAAGGTTCTGTAGCAGCAGATTGACTCCGTGGCGACAGGAATGGCTTGCTCTCTCGCAAAAAGCAGGAGCTGGGGTTACTCAAAACAGCAACAACAACAACACGTTACACACCGGTACCACCAAAACCACGTCTCTAATGGCAAAACGTACAATTGCCGTATAAGTGATGGGCGATGAGGGTCTAGTGCGAGCGCCTGGTCATACATGGCCTTCGCGCGGGACCATGCTCCGCGTCGGTGCAGGAAACTTGCATACTTTTCGTAGATAAATACCAACGGAAGCGTATCTCTGTGAATTGATTCCCCTCCATCGATCGCATTGTGTTGCTGTCTCCACGTAAGCAACAACTGCTGGAAGCAGCACTCCGCCAGTTCGTGCTCCTTCAGATCTACAAGAACTAGCGCCAACCGCAACTGGTTCATCTGGTGTGAGGGGGATAAACTCAAAGCTTTCTTGAGAATCCGACGAGCTCGCTGAAGAATTTTTCCATTTCCCTGAGCCTTTGCAGCGAGCAGGTCAGCGTATCCCCCTAAGATGTTCGCATCTTTGGGGGCGATGTCCAGCGCCTTCTTGTAGCAAGCCTCGCTCCTGCTAAAATCACGATATTCTCGCATCAAAAAGTTCGCGTAGTTGGCGAAATTCTTGGCATTCATGGAGTCGGCTGCCAACGCTCGCAGGAAGACGCTGTTAGCTTTATCCGGCTCTCCACAAGTCGCACAAAGGAACAGCGCGTAATTCCCGAGGTTATCAGCATGGTTTTCATCCAGTTTCAGTGCATCAAGGTACACCCGTTCGATTTCATCTCGGTTGCGCTGCGTTTTCTGCATGAACTGAGCCTTCACCCCAAGTTTATCGGCCTGGGTTGGAGCTGCAGTGGCTGTAGCACCCAGCATCACTCGGTCCCGCCGCACATGAAACGAAGCTGCCGTTCGTAGCTCGCTGTGCAGTTGCCGACGCTCCTGGGCCCCCATTTTCTCCCAAAGCTCAGCGTGCAACCCGTTCGGCATCGATCTGCATCGGACCAGAACTGGCATCTCGGAAGCGGATCCGGCATCCGCCAAAGGCACCGAAACTGGGGTCGCTGCGGCTGGTTCACAGCTCAAGCTTGACTCGAGCTGTTGAATCTGCTGAAGTAAAGCTGCTTCTTCCGGTTTTGAGGAGTTAGTCTCGGATCCGAGCGCATGAATTTTAGCCAGAACCATGGCCTGCTTCGTGCGCTCAGCCTGTTGCTTGAGTGCTGCTTGGCGCTTGTCAATGAGAAGCAGTGCGTCTTCCTGGACAAGCTCCAGTGGCGTCTGGTTACTCGCGCTCGAAGAGAGCACGTCGCAGGTAACGAGTTCATGGCCGAAGTAATTCTCCTGGAGTCGCCGACGCTCGCGCTCCAAAGCCTTCAATTTGGTGGAGATTTCACCTAGAGTGCTAGATATCCCAGCTTCGAGTAAGGCTCGCTCTACTTGCTGCTGTCGGTTCTGGCGAGCTGTGTGCAGCTGCGTCCGCAGCTCGAACAGCTCTCGGTGCAGTTCATCGGTGCCCTTCGCACTCGCTTCAGTCGTCTGAGGCTCATTTCTCAGTTTCTTGAGCCCCGTGAACGAAAGTTGCGGCATTAACGACGTCGCTTCGAGCTGCAGCTCCGGATCAGCCTTGTAAAAGATGAACTCTGTCGCAGTCGAGTACACACTGGAGCTCGTCTCGGACCTCTCGTCATCTTCTTCCTCCTCATCACTCGAGCCAACTCGACTGCTGGTTACGTCGCACCCTTCTTCCCTTTGATCGTGTTTGTGACTTTTGCACGCGTTCATCAATCTCTGAACCAGAGCGTGCCGTCTAGCGTCACCTTTCAACCCTGGCGTCTGCGTCGAAATCTGGCGCAGCTCCAGCGCACTCCGCAGCTCTGCAAGCGACAAATTCTCCAGTCCACGAGCACCTTCTTCTCCTCCTTCAGCATCTTCTCCTTCTTCGTTCAACTTTCCATCGCCCCTAGCCACCCGCGCATGGTGCAGTCGTCTCGCCAGTTCATCTCGTCTCGCTTCGCCCCTTAAATCCCCCGTCGCTGTCGACACTCCCAGCACCGTCAACGCGTCTTTCAACTGCGACAACGACAACATCGCCATCTCCTCCTCCAAGGACGAGAAGTATAGACTTGCTTCTCGAAATAAAAGCAAGTGATGTAACGACAGCTCAACGCCAAATTTGGAATGGTACAGTTGGGCATTAATAATTTAGTGTCGAGATCGATATCGGTCTCTTGGTCTTGGTGTTGCCCCTCGAGGCTTTAGTTGGTCTACTGCGCTCTGCGTAGCGACCCGCGAGCGAACATGACGGACTCGTCGCCCATTGCGAGCATGTGGCGCGCCTGGACGCCGGTCTCTTGTGTGACGGAGGCGGAGACGGTAGCGAGGGCCACGAAAACGACAGCGAGGCAGCGGAAGAACTTCATTTTGCCTTGGATGGTTTCGGTGGGGAAGTTGTTGGATTGCGGCTCTGAAGGCAAATCGGGAACTGAGCTGAGCTGCTCGACGCTAAAGCCGTCCCAAGTCACACGGTCTCATGGCCGATGTCCACACGTTGCCTTTTTATACCGGTGCGCCATTCTGAGCTGGCCATAGGCATACAAAAGCCAAGTGACGTGATGATTCAGATGGAACTGAGGGAGCAGACAGCACCGGCAACTGGTGGACGCCCTCACCGCAAAGCCACAAGTTGCCGGTTCTTGGCGGCGAACATGTACGTCGTAGGCTGTGTGTCACTCACTCCACACGACTCCAAGCAAACCAGGTGCATCTGGAGCGATCATTTCGCAGCGCACAAGGGGAATGTCTCGGAGTTTGTATGGTCAGGAGGAAAATTACATTTTTTACTCGGTAATATACGATGCTTTGAATAGTGGCCCCTAACTTCAACTTAGTGCAGTTCTAGAGATCTTCGCTGCTATAGCGGTTAAATAGCAGGCTTTACTAGTACACGCTCCCTGCGTCAGCAATGACGATCGGTATTGACTCACTTGGGACGGGAGACATGCTCGTACTCGCAAGAACCTGGGTCATTTTTCCAGTTGAATCCCAGGCAGCACTCTCCTCCTCCAATGGCTGGAGCGACCAAGACGACGGAGACGACCGGCAAGGCGACGTTCAGCTCGCAACGCAGCGCCGCGTTCCGCTTCTCAGTGACGCCGTCGAGGATCTGGCTGGAGCAACAGGCCACGAAGCAGCAATGGTGAGTGGGAATTAGGAGTGGATGGAACTTGGAAGTTAATTTAACCTCTACTTTACACAATTCCTAGGCAGTGCAGCGTGTCGTCTGCGAATGACTTTGCTCTAAAGGGGGCTGGAATCCCACACGCCATCGTGATGGACTACCTTGCTGTAAGTTTTCGACGAGAAAAAAAAACTGTGGTAAGGTAAAAAGTTGATTTAACGCTTGTTAACGCTGCGTGTTGCTTTTTTCAGATGAGCCTTGCGCGTTCGGAGGCGAGTCGAGACACGGACTACGAGGTGGACCTCATCGCTATGAGCGAAGGTCGCATGCGTCTCGACTTCTTGCTCAAGTTCTCGATCGCCGACGTCGTGTGGAAGCCCGAGTACCAGTTTGTGCTGCAGCCGATCGAAGTGACGGAGACGCAGATGCTGACGGCCAAGCTGCGAGACGCCAACGACAACTTGGAGCGACTCCACGCTATTGTACCCGCGTGGGTGGTGGGCGATGGCGGTCATCCGACGCCTCGGAACGAAGCAGCGATGCAAATCGTTGCGCTGAGAGGACTCAGTCGTGGCTCTACTTGTGCACGCTGACCAAGCGTCTACTGGAGCAGTCCGGGACGCACGTTGAGGCTGTCGTGGAGTGGAGTACAGCTGCGGCTTACAGATCCACGGACGTCATGATGAAGTACTGGTCGGTCGTCCGAGATACGGCGGCGCAAGCCACTGGGATGGCCCGCCAGCTCCTCTTGGACCAATACGCTGCCACGACGGACCATTGAGCAGCGTGCTTAGCTGGCGAGCTGGCTCCACCCATGATTCGCCTTTCTTCTTCTTCCTATTCGACTCCGAGCTAAGCTTCAATTAATACTTTGACTCCCTTGCACTCCATCAATCCTTCCTTTGAGTAGTAGTAGGGTAATATTCTTTGCGAGGTCCCATATTATGGTTTGTCAGTGGCTCAAACGGGAAAAGAGAGAGAGGGAGAGAAACAATGGCGTCGTGCCACCAAGTCTTTAGTACATTCCCGTCCTCTGCTGGATCTCCGTTCTTTTGTCTCGAGATGACGGATTCGAGATCGAGCTTTTCGACCAAGCAACGGAAAGAGCTTGGTGAGTGCTAATTAGTGTCGAATTTTGAGGGCGGAGACTTAGTCTGCGGTTTTGACCGTTGCAGGGTCTGCACTGTGACACCGACCACGCTGGATCAATACGCGGACTGCACGACGAGAATTCCAATCGACAAAGCGGCGTCTTTTTTCAAGGTGAGAGGAGCATTCGAACTCATCGTTAGAGTTTACCGGTGCTTACAACGTGGCTTCCCCGTAGGTCGGTCTTGCTGCGCTCGGATCTGGGCACGCATCGGAAAACGCGTTGCTGGATGTGGTCGAGAAGACGGAAAACCTGGCCATCTTGCAACTCCGCCTCCGATTTAGTATGGAAGGCTGCTACTGGAACCCCAACCTAAATTTTATGCTCGAGCCTGCCAACGAGGAGCGACGTGAGAAGATCGAGCTACGTGCCAGTGTAGCAGCAATGGCTCTGGAGCTGAACAGTAAGGCGGACACGACGATCAAGCCCCACTCAAGCCCCCTCCGCACCGGAATCTCCTGGCTTTTCAGCCTTTTGGCGATCTCGATGGCAATTTTCGTGGCGATTGTGTGCGATTACGCCACCGTTGGCGTTTTGACGCCCCCTCCTGCCAGAGGAATCGCCTTCGCCAGCGTCAAGCCGTACGCACTCCGCGATGGATTAATCTATTGGAAGCCCGGCAACAAGTTCGATGAAAGTTTTTTCTCGAGCGAGTACTCGAAGTTGCAAGTGGCTGAAGCGGGCTTTGCGCAGATCTCGATCATGCTCCGCCACTCGAATTGCCGCTCGGATATCGCTTTCAAGGTGTACCAAGGAGCTGCAGAGATTGCTAGCGTCTACGACTACACGTGCGGCCTGTTTTCCATCGGGATTTCGACGGCGTATGTCCACACGATTCCGGTGGAGGCGAACGATACGTTGAGTGTCAAGTACGTTGGCGGTGGAAAGATGAGCGTGGAGGACAGCTTCATGGATGTGCTGCTGCTACCGCCGACTCTGCAGTAATTTTGTGTACGCTGCTTTGAGAGAGGTTGTCATTCAAAGTGAACCGTTGATTTTTTATATTTTCCTTTTATGAAATATATTTCGTGCTCGTTGAACTCATCGAATTGTCAACTCCAGTGTTGGAGTTTCACTAGAGCGAACGTCTCGATACTCGCACACCGTTCATTCCATTCCGCTTTTTGCGTCCAAGCACACAAGTTCGACAACTAGAACACGCCAACCGCCATGAAGACTGTCTCCGTTCTCGCCGCCTCCGCTCTCCTAGCCACTGTAGTCTGACGAGCGCAAGCTGATTGTCGGCGGACGCCAAGTCGAAGACGTACACCGTCGGAATTAGTGTACTCCCTAACGCTAACATGTTAGTTGCTATGCATGTTAGCTAACTGTTAGTTAGTGTCTAGTATTTTGAGCTAACATGTTAGTAGCGTTAGAGCACAAAGATAGGTCACCTTAAGTAAATGTAGGTGGAGGAGAAACTCTTTTTATACAAACGCCTTACAGGCGTTTGTAGGCTATTCTAAAAATCTATTGTGACCTATTATCGCATTCTTTGATCATAGTGTAGCTTTGGCCAGGTTGCAGACCATACTTGACGTTTAAACCAGGCATAGAAGCCATACTTGAAGTCCAAACTAGACTTAGAGGACATAATTTCCTTTAACTCTTAGCTTTATTTACTCATTGCGTGGTGCGTGTGCACCAAGAAATTATCGATAAACCAATCCTATGGATTTCATTTGTATAGAGCCCGTCGCAAGTTCCTACCGGCCAAGTTAGTGAATATGCAGACCTTTCAGATGCAACATCAAGCGAGGCCGAGAAACCCCAGCTGAAGGACCGGGGATTTACCATGCGGAACGCATTTACGCTCGGCGAACTGTGAACTACCCCCCCCCCCATTCTACCTAGTAAATGGGTAGGTTGGGAGGAGTTCACATGGGAGCCGCCTCGCCACTTGCCAGCAGAGCTGATAGCGGATTGTGAAAGAGATCAAATGGTGCCTGGCCTAATTATATCAGAATCCCTGGAGGTCGGTGGCGCGGAAGGTCAACGTGAAGGCTAGAGGAGGACCGGGTCCTCAGGACCCGTAGAAACTAGACTTTTGATTAGCCTTCGCTGCAGAGTCACTTAATAAATACGTTGGCAAACTATACAGTCCAGCTATACAGTACTAACATGTATAGTTTACAACTAACTGTTAGTTAGTGTCTAGTAAAATTAGCTAACATGTTAGTGGAGTACACTAGTCGGAATCCGCGACCCGAGTTTCTGCGCGGGAGCTCTCATCTCGCCTACCCACGTGCTGACCTCCCCCATTTGTATCAACGGCACTTCCCCTAGTCTTTGGGTCTCGGTCGGGTCAAACTAGGTCGACCAAGAACCACCCAAAGTACGACGAGGACTACGTCTCGTATGCGCTCGCTGTGCTCGAGCTGGAGGTTCCTGTCAAAACAATCAAGCCCGTACAGCTCGCGGATGCCGACGACTCCGACGTTGAGGTGGACAATCACCAAGTACTTTTGCTAGTTGTTTTTCTTGAAAAAGCTGGAAATATAGTTCAATCCTGCTACGCGTGTCGTAATTCTTTGAACACTACGCAGCTTCGTGGGAGTATTTGCCATGGCGGCCAACAGGACGCTCTGTGGCCAACAAGTTGCATTTCCATAAAACTTTATTTGCTTTCCTAATAGCAAAGTTTGATCTCCTCGTTACAACGTACTTCAAAAGTACTATGGTCCAGTATTTCGGGAGCAAGTTACGAAGCGCTAGGCACAGCACCCTAAATCCTAAACTCAAATCTAAACTTTCTTATCTTGAAAGCTTCGTCCGGAATGGAAACCAGAGCGTCAACTCCTCGTTCCTGGCGTCCACTTGCTCGTCCGTGACGGCTTTTACATTCTCGGAGCAATACCAAGGCTCCGACTCGATCCCAGAGCCAAACACGACGTTGAGCCCTAGCGAGAGCGACGAGTTCAGGTGAGACCTTCACTTGGAGCTGCTTGGTCTTGAGGCGGTAGAGCGCGTACCACGTTGCGAGTTGAACGTCCGCGGGGTTGAATCGGTACAGCGTGAGGACGACCCGGGGCATACTGCAGTGTATGGCTGCTTGGACGCACGTGAAGACGTTGAACTTTTGCTGCTGCGGGTCGGTCGGGACCTTGTGGGTCGTGGTGCTGTGGACGAGCTCGTCGCGGATGCTTCGCTTACGCAGCACTTTCCACACTTTCCTTTCGTCTCGAGTTGCGATGGCTTCTTGGAGGACTTGCAGCGGGAACTCGGGCGTGCGGTGGAGGCTCGTGGGGCTGGTGATAGAGAGGAAGGGCCACATAGTGAGCACTGTACTGTAGTGCGTCGTTCGCGGCTGAATCGAGAGTGACGAGGCCCTTCCTGCCCACGCGTCGTGATCCGGACGCATGTTGCACGCACGCATCTTTGTTGACTTTGGTTGATTGTATGTCGAGAAAGGGGATCACACCATCGAGACCGTGGATTACTTCACTGCTTGTGTATCACAAAGATCGCACGTTGATGGCTGCAAACATTTCTGTATTTTGGATGAAAAGTTCTTGGCGTTGCTTGTAGTGTAGCCCATCTACTCCTACTGCCATCTACTGTACTAGATGTAGTCCGGGCCATGGTCGACGGCCCGAGATCAACCACTTCAACTTCAACTGTAGAGACGAGGAGGTTTGGATCTGAACGGCACGCATTGCCCAACTCTTGCTTAGACAGAGTGCGGTCGTGGAAGGAGAAGAACGATTCGACCTGTTCGCTTGCGGATATAGTGACGTCAAATGCTGCCTGTCGAACATGCACACGTGTCAACTTCATCGTATCCATTGAACGATTAGCGAGGGGGGCAAGAGCTGCACGCAGCTAGATAGAGAAGTATTTCTCCTTCATGACGCGACGAATCGTTGCATGAGCCCAGCGGTTCCAGCCACCAGCAGCGACCTCCTTGCCGTCGGGACTGTAGAGAATCCGAATCGACCAGCTCTTCCGGGTAGAATTTTCAGCAGATCGGTTGCCGATTTGAACTGGGTCAGGGATCAGAAACTATTTGGTTATATAACCGATAGATTCTGATCAAATGCCCGGATCAGAAAAATAGTTTCAAAATTGATCCAGACTGTATATACCCAGAATGATTTTTGTGTACTATATTTCACAATTTGAACTCCCTCCTACAAATCCCTCCCCAAAGCGATTGCGATTGACTCCCAAACAGGGCTTCAATTACACTGGGGATGCGCAGCGGGCGAGGGCGAGCGGATGCGAGCGCGAGACTCACTCAGTGCATTCACCGATTGCCAACACCCGCCGATTAGGCGGGGCGTGTCTGCGCGAGCGAGCGAAGGCGAGCGCTGCAACCCGATATTTTTTCCTAGACACCGCGCCTGGCCGAGCCGAGGACTTAGCGTAAGGCACGAGGGGTGGGGCAGGCCGCGCAGCGGCGCTCCCCGAGCGAAGCGAGAGAGGGGCGGGCCCCCCGAAGTGCCGTCGCTAAGTCCGCAGGCGAGAGCCAACGGGCGAGTGTCCTACCCGTTCAAGGACTATAGACTGGTGACTTGCTTTAACTATGGTCTGTGGTGTTAGTCTCAACTTGGACCAACTAAACCTGAACTCAGTGTTTCAAATTGTGTTAACACCTCGGTTGCTAACGACTATTTCTGGGATCTGAGATCTAGATCATGATCAGATTCTATCAATTAGAGTACACACAAATCACAAAATGGACCAAATAGAATCTGATCCAGACCCAGTTCAAGTCGGCAACCGATCTGCTGAAAAGGTAACCCTCTTCCGGAACCGCCTACGAGCGTCGCTCTCGTCGCTGTACCGAAGCACGCGGGACCCTTCTCGATAGCAGCAATCCAGCAATTGTCATCAGCATCGCGCTGCTCGTACGCACTTGTAGACTCGAGCTTGTCTTTACGGAGGCCGTTGACAATCCCACCGACGCCGAGACCGATTGCCGCGGGGACTGCCACCGTATCTGCAGCGATGCCCAGAGGTACAGAGACAGTAGCACCGATAGCCTGCAAGACGGCGACGGTGCTCCCACTTGCTACGCCACCTCCGGCTCCAATAGCTGCGCTCGACATGAGTCCGCTAGCGGCTGAGTTGGCAGCAATACCGGAAGAAGTGAAGCCGATCCCTTGAATGACCGGAACTGTTGCCATCGTTGCCGCAGCCCCCACTGCGGCGCCTGCGCTAGCACCCGAGCTTGGAGAATCCTTCATCGGTTCGAGCTCGTAGTTGATATTTTGTGACGAACCAGAACGGATTGTATGGCTCCATCACGCTGGGAGTCAGGGCCGTTCCTAACCGAGCTTCGTCGACCTCCACGAACGCAAAGAAGCCCGCATCCTGCAGTTCCTCATTGAAGCGAGGCCGTGTCCGATCTGCTCCAGACTGTGCATCCCGGGTCATTGCAAGGCCAAACGACTGCGCAAGATGGAGCGCCAAGCGTCACGACGAAGCGCGGGTTCAACCTCTAATTAACGATACTATCCCCTTCAATCATTGTAACCCTGTCATAACGTACCCCCTTAGAATAATCTGATTTTGGTCCGGCGACCGATGCGATGCCGTCGCCCTGCTGCACCCGATGCCTCGAGCGTCTCCCGCTTCCATGAGGCCCTACACCACGGGCGTGTGGACGCCGCGCGTCGCATGATCCACCAGAACGCGGCGCTGGCCAACGCGCGCTCGTCCTCGAGCCCGCACCTGACGTCGCTCATGGTCTCCGCCAGCACCAAGTTACCCCCGTTAAAGAATATTCTAATTCTGGTCAAATTATTACTCGCCAAGGGGGCCTTGCTCAGGACCAAGGACGACCATCGACGGACTGTTCTAATGGCAGTTTGTGCCGCTGGAGCGCACCCAAATGTGATCAAGTGTCTATTGGACCACGACAGCACCAATTCAAGTCATCAAGTTTTATTATGGAGTGACCAAGACGATCGGGGCCGAACTGCACTCGCACTCGCGTGTTTAAACGGCCACGGACGACTGGCGTCCTATATTTTGGACCTTTTGGGCCGAGACGAGGAAACTGGGCTCAATACGCCACTACACGCTCTCCATTTCGCTATCAAGAGTCGAGACGAACGGAATGTGCTGGATTTACTGCGCAACAGGAAGCTGCGGTGGGTGATCCGAGAGAACCGACGGGAGGAGAAGCTGCTGGTGCATCGGGAGTGGAACCAGACCCAAAGTCAGAGAGAGGGGAGCGGTGATGATGTTGGAGAGGTGACGGTCTCCAGTTGTGTGGCTGCTGCGGTGAAGCAGGAGATGGTGCAAGTGGTGACGGAGATGCATCGACTCAATCGACGGTGTGTGGGCCACGCCACGTGGTTCGCGCTGTGCAGTGACGAGAGTGCCTGCAGACGAGGAAAGACGCCCGAGCTGGTGCGGAGATTCACAAGGGTGAGACCGGAATTTGACGACATTGCAGATCTCCATCGACGAGACTGCGTCTGGGATCGTATTGAGCTTGTGTTCCTGGTGCGGTATGCTCCGGAACGGGGTGGGAGGTTGAAGGCGAGTGGGCAGCTGAATATTGTGGCCGAGCTTCCTGACAGTTTGTTTCGGATCGTGGCGGAATTTCTCAAGCCGCAGTTTGACGACGCCGAGGAGGCTCAGAAGGAGAGGTTCAAGTCCGTGCTGGATCTGTCGTCGTGGTAACCAGAGGCGTCCTTCCGCGGACCGAAGTTTTTGGTTTCAACGTCGGTTGGTCACTGCTGTTGGTTTTTCACGGGCGAGCCCGCGATACCGAGTGATTGCGCAGTACGCAGTCATGATGACGACCTTCCGGTGCTGGTAGGATATGTTAAAAATTCAAGTACTGAAAGGGAAAAGCTGAACGACCGATTGCCGCCCATCCAACCACTCTTCGTACCAATCCACTCGGGTACCACTTACTAATTCTGCGTGGAGGGCAACATGCGCCGTGGCTTCTTCGCGGTGCTGGTGGTCGGCATCGTCCTCACAGTTGCCGCTGCTGCAAAGGGTACCAAGTCCCCGAGATCAATACGCTTGCTCACTGATAACCCCAGACAGTGTTTCTGCCAGGAGACTGTTGAGCAGTACCAAGACGGTGGACGAGGACGAAGAAGAGAGGGGGGGCGATCGCCGTCCCCGGTTTGGAATGGATCAAGGAATGGATCACAGCGAACATATCTTTAAGACATGGTACAGCAACCTCAAACAACCCAACGCGTGGTTGAAGGGGGAGAAGACGCCAGACAACGTGTTCAAGCTGCTCAAGCTTGATCAAGACCTGGAAACGGTGCTCAACAACCCAAAACTGGCCTTGTGGGCTGGATTCCTCGTCAAGTACAACAAGAAGAACCGTGAGACAGCAACAACTTTGCTCGGAATGCTCGTCAAGCACTACGGAATTGTGCCCGTGGCGAAGGCACTTGAGACAGCGAGTCTGACCCTACGTTCAGGCTCGTTGATAGTTTTCAGGCGCATGAGTTACTGGGCTGGCGTCAAAATGGCTTGTCCACGGACGTGGTGTTCGAAGCTGAGCGATGAGAGTGTGGAGAAGCTCCTTTCGAACCCGGCCTGGAACGTCTGGGTTTATAATTTTTTTCCACTGGATCCTGCAAAAATCTTCAAAATGCTGAAGCTGGAGACGGCGAAGCAGCCTTATGACCCCAAAGTGGACGTCTACAGCGCCTACGGTGCGTACCGGTAGTACAAAACGAATAAAGGACTCTAATGAAGCAATACGGAAGTTTAGCAGTACTTTTGCACGTGTATTACTTGAAGTTTTATATGATTTCTTTTTTTCTACGCTGAAGGAAGATGGTGCTCTCTACTGCTGGAGGAATGGGTTCTGCAGTACGTTTGCCACATCTACCAAGTTCCCCAATAACTTCAGCAGCGGCGTCACAATATCCGTTATGCTATGCACGCTGCTGATTTGAGCACTTGCTTGGTCCCATTCAAAGTGCGTAGTGATCGACACCACGAGTCGCCGCCCCAACAGTTTAGCAGCCAGCGGAGACCACCTCTCCCCATTGATGAGATGCTGGAATGCGTTGCGCAGCGTCTGCTCTGTAATCGTGACAAGCCGCTGACTGACTGCCATCACCGCGTCTCCGTCGCTATAATTCATGCCCACAAGCTTGACCCTCACGTCTGGGTAGCACACTCGCAGTCGTTCCCACTCTGCGAGCAGCGTTGACACTCCGAATCCGGTGTTGGTAGCGACATCCGGAGCCATGTTGGCTTGCAGGAAGCGCTTTTGCACGTGAGTTTCCTGGACGTACTCGCTGCTGACGTCGGAGGTGACCACCAGAGGCTTCAAGCCGTTGCGGAAGAGCGAATAGTATTCGGCCACGACTTGCCACGACGTTGGCTGCGTCGGAATCCCCGAGAGAACAAGCTGACGATGTTGCTGCAGCTTTCGGATTTCGCCTCCAAGCTGCGCGACTTCTTCCTCGTACGTCGTCTCCCGCCCGTAGAGTTTCTTCCGGTAGCGCTGCTGGTAAATGCGACGTCGGTTCCGGTGGATTCGGAGCTTGGTCTCTTCGACACTCAGCGCTTGCTCTCCCCTCGCTGGTTGGTCCTTACTCGATGAACGACGCGCATCAGGTCGAAGCTTGGTTGGGTGAGAAGTCCCGGAAGATGCTGTCGGGTGTCGGCCGTCTGCCGGTTGGAATAGTTGGGTGTTACCCGTCAAAGTAGGCGGATAGTTTTCGCTGGAGGCTGCGGCGTCGATGGCGTCGTAGAAGCAGCGATTCGCCAAGTTGACGCGCTGCCGGACGTCGCCAACCATGGCGTCTCCCAGTCGCTCGATGTTGGGAGGGTAGAGGGTGCTGAAACTCATATTGAATGAGAGGGGGGGGGGTGGAGCTTGACTTGAGTTGGACGAGGCGAATTATAGAATGAAGTCTCCACTCAACTTGCAGAGCAGCCAGAGTGTGATCACGAACGAGTAGATTGCGTGTGATGACACCCGATTACTAATTGTGCATAAGCACGACTAATTGTTAATAAACATGGGGAATTTGTCATAAAAATTCACAATTCGGATCATCTAATGAAATCAAGATGTATTAATAAGTGTTACTTGTTGCTCTCTCTTGTGGCAAAATCGATAGCGCTCGGATTACAGCTGCTCATCCGCACGCGTGAAACTTACTTTGATGAAACAATGGCATCTTGTCGTCCAGGGACACCTCCACCCAGGAATCATCAAAGTCATGTGAAGGATGGATCACGAGCGACGGTAGAAGCGCCATATCGAGCAGCAGGCAACGTACGCGATGGTTTGGGCGGTTGCAGTCGTAAAATTCGCGCAGCGAGTCGCTGAAATCGTGGTTATCTAAAGTCAGCGTCGGTGGGCCTTGTGTGAGTTTGTGAATCAAAAGCCGTTGAAAGAATTTCATTGCTTCAGGTTTGGGCGATGGCGGTGTGGTAGCCAAGACGTAAATTACTCCGCGCTTTACACCGTCTCCAAAGTACCTTGGGTCACTTAGCAGTGCAGTCGGGTCGATCTCCTCAAAGCCTTGAGGGAGTCCGCGGTCGTCGAGCTCGAGAGCTCCGAATTCAGCCACTTGCCTCTGATTTTGGCCAAGAAAACGCGAATCTTCCGTGCGGGACACGTTAGGTCTGGGTTCTCTGCCTTGGTCACTTCCACCAGGTCGATCCCGACAGCGTTGGGCCCGAGTTCGACACGGCATACACCGTCTTCACCAAGGATGGCACAAAATATCCTCATCATCTTTGTCCTTGAAAAAAAAAGGTTGTATGTGCCGGACTTCCCAGAATCAATCATATCCAATGCCATCCATCATCGAAACCTACGCTGTACCTACAAGTATATCATTCGGCAATCTCACCTAAGAATGACCCCTGTCAAAAGTGATTCACGTGTTATACGTCGATGATTACCGTCTCAACTGGGACTCTACCGAACCAACATCAAAACATTAGGTCACTTAGGGAGTTGGCTGGCACCTTGGAAAAGATTGAATCTTTGGCGATTGAATATTGGGATTATCTCGAATAACTATCCTATTCAGATACCTATCACTTCAAGTGCACTCAGATCTCTTCGGAGTACTGCGTCAGCGAGTCTTCGCTCGCTTCTTCTTCTCCACCCAGATCGCTGAGAGATGTTTCGAGGCGGCGCTTCTTCTTCGCACGGTACCTTTGCTGCTGCAAGCGCCTCTTTTCCTTGAGCGCCAAACCCAGTTGAATTAGGCGGTGTTGCGACTGGCGGTACCACGCCCCGTTCTGGTCGCGGAGAGGATTGATCGAGATGTGGAAGTTGGTTAGAGCGACGCTCATGCGGTCAAAAAAATTGTCCCGCGCTCAGAACCTAGCAGAAGCTATAATAAAAATATGCCGAAATCGAGGGAGCTCAAGCGTGGTGGGGTGCCGTATTCCACGCTGCTGGTTCGCCGCAAGCGAGAAGAGCTGCAAACGCTTCGCTTGGAGGCGGACTCTCTGGCAGCTCAGCTGTCTCTCTTGCAAGCGACACGGCTGCACCATTCAGCAGTTGTGGCGTCTCACTCCACCGTTAGCAAGGCTCGATGGCGCAGTGTGGCAGTCACTGAAAGGGAGTAACGGCAGCGCGCAGAGAAGACGAACCGGGGGCTGAGGGTCAAGTTAGCGGAGCTGATGAAGATTCGTGCGCCTGTTCTCAAAATATTGGAGAGGTACTTGGCTCTCAAGGTCGGTACTCGAGAAACAGGACGAGTTATCATTCTCTGGTATTCGATGTACTTAGTGAACGACTATGATGGTTGTTGCAGGGCTTGGACTACGTGTTTAAACTGCAGCCGAACGTCGACCGACAGTCACGCAACGTCCGCGTCAGCGACGCGGTACTGGAAGAGATGACCAGCAGCTTGGACTGGCTTCGACTCGACACCGACACGGTGTTCCCCATGGTTGAAAGCAGCACGAAAGTTTCGTTCCGCTTCCAACCTTTACCAGGTTCCAACTGCATCGAGGCGAGCTCCATCACGCCTGTGGCTTGCTCGTCTCGAGAAATGGGAGAAATGCTGTGGCGATACGCTTCAAGCAAGAAGAGAGAGAGACGGACAAGACGTTTCGATATGTGCGTGACCAATCTTTCTTTCATCCTTGTTTTTTGTTAACTCTTAGCTAATATCTGTGCTGGGTATCACAGGTTCAGCGGAAGACCCCGAGTCCGCTCGATGTGAACGTCGAGGCATCGCTAATGGAGGGTTCGTTGTGTGCCGACTCGGTTACAACATTCCGCCGATACGACGAGGGCGACCGCGTCCTCCTCGTGGGAACTACAAAGTGGTTTCTAGCAACAGGAGAACTCGTGCTCCAAGACTACAACTGGACCGTCATCGCGGCATCGCCCGAAGCCCCTCTGCACTCGTGCGTGGTGAAAAACTTTTACAAGTTGGAGATGGCCTCCGACGCTCCGGCGCACGCAGCGCTCGCCCAGCGAACGATCTTCAAGTCCATCAGCCACAAAATGCGCAGCTTCCGTCAGTCCATGCAGGATCACCTGCTCAGCAAGTTTTGAGTCCCTTGCGATACAAGGACTATGAACTAAATTTTAGACCTTCACATCTGCAGGATCGTTGACGCACGCTTCGTGATCGGAAGGATCCTTATCCTGTTGGACACGGCAGTCGCTACTATGACCCTGAACATGCCCCAAGGCAATGATACAATAAAATGCTCGTGTTGTTCATACGATAGTTAGCAAGTAGTGACTCACAGATGCCGTCACCCTCTACTTACACAAAGTAGGCGCCAACTGCAACAGCGACCGCTGCGATGGTGCCCATGGTCACGGATACTTGAGGAATCGCATCGGAGCTTGAGAGTGCGGACCCAGATCGAGGGGCGATCGCACCGCCAGTAGATGAGAGCGAGAAGGAACTGGACGACGAGCCGGAGCTGCTCTGGGCCGAGGTCGAGTCGGAGCCGCTCTGTCCTGAGGTCGAGTCGGTGCTTGAGTCACTGGCCGCGGACTCCGAGTCGGACGAGGAGGTGCTGGGCGTGGCGGAAGCAGAGGCGCTGGTACTGTTTGACGAAGTGGCTGAGGCAGCGGTACTGGTACTCGATGAAGTTACGACCGAGGAAGAGGAAGAGGACGAGGCTGTTGTTGCTGCTGCTGTGGTCGTGGAGTTTGCAGCGGAGACGCTGGAGATGGCCAAAGCGGCGACGATGAGCACCTGGATCACCTTCATTTGCGACAGGAAAATTGGAGAATGACCTCCATCGGTGTCATGGTCGCTTGGAAATGGTGGACACTGTCCACGCTGTCCACTTTTCGCATAGAGCTGAGACCTCATCATCAATCGACTCAAAGATGGATACACTATGATGCACCAGAATCAAATCCTGTCGGGAGTATTTTTCACGCCATTGTGTACTGTACAAAATGTATCCATCCATGATCTATGGGAAACCCTCGACATGGATAAGAGTTTCAAGGCGTACACCGTCGGTAACCCTTCGATCCGAGTTTCTACGCGGGGGCTTTCATCTCGCCCCCCCCCCCCCCCTTGTGCTTCGGTGGGATCCAACTTCATCATCGGCTGGGATCGAGAGATGAACAAGGTCGTGTCAGCCATGATCCACCCCAAAGGTGTAAGAGGACTGACTACCTGGGCTACGCGCTCGCCGTGATCGAGCTGGAGGTCCCCGTAAAAAAATGTAAAGCCTGTGAAGCTCGCCAATGCTGGCGTGGGCATGGAGACCACGTCTGTGGGCTGGGTCGGACGGGCCGGTGCAATCCGAGCTCCGGCGTATGGACATCAAGCTTCGGGAGGACGGGGACTGTTCGTATCTGTCAGACGCTGCCCTCTATGGCAGTGCTGGCGAAGGTGAGGGCGTTTGCATGGGTGGCTATGGCACCCCTCTCATCGTTGAATCTGAGCCTGGCAAGGACTCGACGACGTCCTTCTAGGCGTGTTGGTCGGGGCGAAAGACTGCAACGAGGACCCCACCTTTTTCTCCCGCGCCCTGGGCGCACGTTCGTGGAATCACAAGGCGATCAAGGGAAAGAAGACGAAGAAGAATGCTGTATAAGCAAAAACAAATTCGTATCGGCCAAGGTTAAAAAGTTTCGTCTAGAAGCCATAATTGATTCCGGTATGTGGGGATCTTGCTCATTGATGTACACATCTCGGTTGTCGTTACATGGCGTTTTTTTTTTTCGTGTCAAGTCCACTGTTCTTACTCATTCAAACATTAACCAGCGTAATGGCTGCAATCGAAACTGGCGCACTTTGGCAACTTAATCACGACGCAGTTAAATAACTATTGAGGACGCTAGGCTAAGGAGTAGTTACATCCGGATTCAAATCGGACAAAAAGACACCAGCCATCATCCCGAAAAGTAAACGTTGCGCAGCTCACGTAAACGCGAAATTGTTGGAAACCAACAGTTCATCCAGTTCGTGCTCCGCGTTTCGGTACTTCTGCGCTGTGTTGTTAATAGTCAACGGCTTGAGACATACTGGGCTCGACAGCAATCGCCTGGCCTTCCCTCACAGCTACTCCAATGCCCTTGAGCGTTCTCAAAAGAATCGAGTACGAAGACCACTTGGCAATGGCCACTTGATATCGTCCGTGCTGGCCCAGCCCTTTTTAGGGCATCGAGGTGCGCTGAACGCGGATGAGAAAGCTATCGGGTGCCGCAAAGCAGGACCAGATGAGCCCCGAACATCCTTTTGTCCTGCTTATCTTGACTTTCCAAAGGTGCTGAACCGGGGTCGCCAATTTACCAAATTATCCTCCTTCGAGCCAGCCTTCCACATGACACCGCAACACTTGTTCATTATAAATTTCAGCACTGCGTAGTACCCTCAGTACGGCGAGTGATTCACGAACCCAGCTTATTGTTTTGTCCACATGCCCCCCCCCCCAGCATCACTCGATGCTGAGCGTAGGACGACGCGTTCGACACGAGGCACGCATCGTCGGCCACGACGGCGACCTCGGCCCCATCCGTTCCGTCGGAATGCGACCTTCGATTCACAGTTTGCGTGCTCCAGCGAGATCGTGAACGAGGGTTTCAAGACAGCGCACTGTTCCAGCAATCCAGGTCGATGCCTCGGTCGACGCCTTGCCAGTGACGCTCACCACCAAGTGGAGTCTTCCCACTTCGGCGCCGGTCAAAGAGCCGAGCTGACTCTAGCGATGGCAGACCTCGCTGTCGCTGCGGCTGATTAGTTGGCTAGCAAATGACGAGTAGGTATATTCCGAAACACGGAGCTGGTTTGAGTACTGGTAGCGACAACGAGTGGAAGCACGAACAACACGGCGGCAGGGTGGGAAAAAGGTATTGATTTCATAGCAACAGGTACGAGCTGGAGAAGGCGAGGCCGAGCAAGTCGGGGAGGGGAAACCAGCACATCGTCGCCGCGGAGGGAACGAATTGTGACGCATCGCGCGCACGTCCATTTTTGTGCAGTTGCGCAGTTCGAATCGGTTCTCTGCCTTCGCCTTCTCGTGTCGCGGGTGCTTAGTACGGACGGTACCGGTCCGATCGTCCGCCTGAGCCTCCTTGGGAGCCCGAGCCGCCCTGACGGTAGCCGCCGCCATAGCCGTAGCTCCCAGAGCCGTAGCCCCCGCCAGCCTGGTCACCCTGGCCACCCTGGCCGCTCTGGCCAGCTCCTTCTTCGCTGAAGCCTCCTTCTGCAGCACCACCTGCGCCGCCTTCTCCTCCAGCTCCGCCCTCCTCGTTGCCAGTACCGGCGCCAGCGCTACCGTAGCCGTAGCCGCCATAGCCACCATAGCCGTAGCCGCCGCGGCCGCCACCGTATCCACCATAGCCATAGCCAGCGTACGACTGCGGGTATCCATAGCTGGCGTACGCTGCAGCGTTGTAGCCACCGTAGCCTCCATAGCCTCCGCCATAGCCACCCCGTAGCCACCACCGTAGCCTCCGCCATAGCCCCCACCATAGCCCCCGCCACCGTTACCGCCGCCGCCACGGCTTCCACCTCGCCAGCCCCCGCGCCCGCGACTTCCGCCGTAGCCGCCGCCGCCACCTCCGCTACGAGCTTCCTTGGGCTCAGCACGCTTGATCTCGACCGTCTTGCCGTGGATCTCGTGGCTCTTGCTGAGCACTTCCGCCACCGACGACTACGCGACACCGAGCAAACAAACAAGTAAGACAGTGTCCTGACGACTGACTGGCGAGCAGAGCCTGAAAACGAGTGCAGCGCGGCGCAACGAACCTCCTCCTCGAACGTGATGAAGCCGAATCCGCGCGAGCGCTGGGTGTCGCGATCGATCATCACGACGGCGTCCGTGATCTTGCCGAACTCTTCAAAGTAGTGGCGGAAGTCCTGCTCCGTCACCGTGGGCGCGAGGCCGCCCACGAAGATTTTCTTCTGCTCCGTGAAGCCGCCACCGCCGCCGCCGTAAGCTCCGCCGCGTCCGCCACGGAAGTCGCTACATCACATCAGCAAGGGCAGGTTAGTCTACCTATACAGAGCGACACCTCTCATCCATCGCAGCCGGCTGCTTGTACACTGTCTATCGCTACGCCAAAGCCCTTCCACGGGGGTGGATGAAG
The DNA here is from genome assembly GCA_024211575.1 of Phytophthora melonis. Lineage (NCBI taxonomy): Eukaryota > Oomycota > Peronosporomycetes > Peronosporales > Peronosporaceae > Phytophthora > Phytophthora melonis. The sequence continues at coordinate 1,613,792 of JAMXKT010000037.1, read as the reverse complement.
AAGGGCTGGACGGAGAGAGCGAGGGTCGAGCGTGATGGGCCACAAGGTGGCGAGCAGCAAAACGCCATTCGATCGTGTTGAGTAGGATTTCTCTGCTTCTTCTCGTCCTGCTCCTTGCTCTCTCTCTCTCTCTCCCTGCCTTCCTTCCTGCCCTTCTCCTTCTTCTTCTTCTTTAGCTCTCTTTTTGGTCTCTCTAGCCAATAAATACAATGTACAGCAGCAGCTGCCGTCGTCATCTCCAAACACTGGGGGTGTCCCAAGTACTAACCTTGAGCCACCGCCGCCGCCGGGCGCCGTCTTCTCCCTCGGGATCGCGCGCTTCACCTCCACTGAGCGTCCGTCCAGCGTGTGCGTCTCGTCCAGCACGCGGTCGATCGCTGCAGTCAGCAGTCACACTCAGTCAGCACAGCACGTCTCTTACCAATTGCAACTGCAAACAGGCGGGCAGGCCGTACCTGTCGCGTCCGCGAACGTGACGAAGCCGAAGCCGCGCGGCTGGCCCGTGTACTTGTCCTTCATGAGCGCGGCGTCCGTGAGCGCGCCGTATTTGCCAAAGTGCTGGCGCAGCGTGTCCTCCGTGGTCTCCCACGACACGCCGCCGATGAAGAGCTTGCCCGGCTGGATGCTCGTGCCGGTCTTGTCGATGGCGCCGCCGCCGTGGTGGTGCTCCATCTGCTGCTGCGGGTGCTGCCCGCTGCTCTGCGTGTAGTCCCCGTAGCCGTACGAGTTCTGCTGGCCATACTGCTGCGATTGGCCATAATTCTGCTGCTGGCTGTACTGTGGCTGCTGGTTATTGTACTCCTGATGCTGTTGCTGGTGCTGCGGCGCCTGCTGCTGCTGCTGCTGCTGATGCTGCTGATGCTGCTGCGTTGCGTCCAGGTCGTCCGGGTTGCCGGCCAGCGCGCGGATCTCGTCGTCGTCCTCCGCCACGACGCCCGCCGTGGCCCCCGCCGCCGCCGCCTGGTTGTCGCCCGCGGGCGCCGCCTGCTGCGCGTCCACCACCGCCGGCTCCTCCTGCTCGTACACGACGCCAAGCCCCTCCATGGATGAGATGACAGTAGATGCGGCGCGGTCCAGCTCTTTTCGCGAAGGTCTTGGCCCGAGTATCGACGGGGGGAACCAGTCCTTGGGCGTCCGAGGATGCTGTCATTGGTCAAAATACATTGTCTCCCGATCCGGTTTTCAGCCACTAACCGCCATGTTGAAGCGATCGTAAGTACATGTAGCCATGATGCACGGGGGCCGGCGTCGGCGTCATTCGAGCGCCAGCACCACGAGATCGAGCTGCTGCTGCGGCAGCAGCTGGAGGCAGGAATCACCGCGTCCTGGGGCCATGAGAGCGCTCTGTCGCCGCTGCGCTGCGCTACGCCGAGACGCGGCAGCGACGCCAGCAGCGTGGCCGTCCTGTCCATGAGGGGCGCCGCGTCGGCCCATGGACAGCACGCGCTACGCCCAGATCTGCGACAAGATGGAGTGCATGCGAGCTGGCCTGGAAAGACGTCAAGCTCCAGAGGGCGCGCGTGCAGTGCAGCGAGGGACAAAGGCGGCGGCGCGTCTCCGAGACGTCGGCAGCGGAGGCGGAGACGTAGCGCGCGCTGCTCGCCCAGCAGCTCGCCGCGTCGCAGGAGGCACTGGACAATGCCGTCGGCAAGTGCAACGAGGTTGAAGTGGAGCTGCGGGAGCAGATCCGCGTGCGTAGGGATGCCTTGCAGACAGTCGAAGCTGCGAAGGAGGAGCTCCAGAAGCAGCTCCACCTATTAGCTCGACTGCGCGCGACTCAACAGACAGCGCAAGTCCGAGCTCTTCAGAGCAAAACTTGAAGCCATGCAGCAAGAGTTAGCTGAGACGCGGCGATATGATTCCAAGCGGAACGAACTCGGCATACAGAGGCAGCTACTGCAGCAACGTGCCGATGAACTCGAGGCCACCGTCCAGCAGCAGACCGAGCAATTGGAGTAACAGGCTGGAACGATTGAGCAGCGCATCCAGCGCATCCAAGACGAGTAGGTTCTCGCCCAGCGAGCATCTGCCGTTGAGCGTGCAGAAGATCAAATGCACGCTCAGCGTTTACTCTTGAGCCAATATCAGCTGGAGTGCGAGCAAGCAAGGGGCCACCAAGTCGAAGAACAGCTCGTTTCGACCAAGAAGCGACTGGCGCTGCTCCAAGACACGCTGACAAGGTTCTGCTACGAGCTGGAGGGGATAAGCAAACAAATGGTAGCGAGTCGCAGTCGGTAAGCGCAGCGAGATCACCGAGCGGCGATGAATTCGTGGACGTAACACCCTTGGTTTCTGCTCTGTAGCGACGTTTCACTGGGGCGAGCGTTGCGTGAGTATGGCAAGCGAAATCGAGAGCTGCAATCTGGAGTAGTTGCTGCTAGAAAACAGGTACGAGAGCTATGATACCTGTGTAGATTGAAGCGAAACCCGGAGGAACACAATCCGACTGACACGGTGCGTTGATCAGCTTCAGTCCGTGATGAGCGCTTTCCGGAGCAGTGAAAGGCGAAACGATCTGGCGATAGCAGCAAACTGGAGTCTGAAGCGTGACTTGGGATCGAGCGCTGCCAACGCACGGAGTACGCTGGATCGTGTTCCTATGTGTTGGTGTAGATGCCGGATTCCCTCACTTGTGCTTTGTTGACTGTGATGCAGTCTGCTACAGCAATGCAAGGAGCTGGAAAGCTGCTTGGATTCTTGACAGCGCTCCGCGTTGGACTCCCAAACGCGTGCGGAAGGCCTCGAACAAGACAACGGCGTACTACAGCACGCCGTGACACAGCTCGTAGCGTCCTGAGAAGTTCGCAGCAGTCACTGCCGCGCGAGTTTTTTAACCAAGTTAGAAATTACCTGCAAGCGGCAGCCTGCTGTATGCATTGCCGATGAAGCGAAAGACAAGCAGTAAGGCATCGAGAGCATGCTGACGGTGCAGCGTCCAGCTATTACCTGGAGATGAAAAGCATTCATCAATACGATCGCTGAATTGATTGAGTAAGATCCACGCACTTAATATAGTTCGATGTCATCCAAGAAATTTCCTCTAACAAACAGTGATGGAAGCATTGGCACTGCTAAAACGAGTTATTCGTCGGTTAACCAGCCGTGCGCAGTTCTTTTTGTTTCGGCCAAACGAACGGGCGGGCCGCCTCGAAGTTTGCGTCAATGAACGGGACGGACATTCTTCCCGAAGTTCGTATCGCTCAGAGCTCTGGACTCAGCTGCTCCCCGCCCTGGAGTTCCCCTTTTCCACGCGCCGCAGTCATCCGCAGCGTGCCTCGCTGTAGAACGGCTCGTACGAGAGCATGGGGTCGTGCCGTTGATGTACTCGACGAACGCCGTGGCGCCCGATCGACGGCCGCAACTGGGCGGTTCGTTCTTGTTAACAACGTATCCCCCCTTCCAGTTCCAAGTGGAGACCGCCAAGATTTTTCGGGTTTTCCACCGCAGAATTGTCCAGCCACACGATGGCATTGACCAAATTGTGTCGATAGCCCTTGCTAGATAGGCCGCTGAACCAATTGTCCTTGGGGAAATACCACGCGTACATGATGGCCCAGAGGTCCTTATACCAACCAGCGCGGCCGTAGACTTGCGAGCCGAGCTCTAAGCCCTTGAACTTCCCATCACGTGGGCCGGTTTTCTTCAGCCCTCCACGTCTTGACTGCGGGGTACGGGTGGCATCCGTCGATGATTTGGAGACTGGGCTTGAATTTCAGGGCCGACTTCTCGGACGCGGTGACGGCTTCGGGCCGCGCGAACGGCTGCACCTGATCGTGATTGATAGTACCTCCACCCACGACGGTGAGCGTGGCCATAGCGACGACGAAGAGGAGAGAGCGCAGATTCATGGAATCGATGACGTACTCAGCTTACTTAACACTATTACTTCAAGTACTTCTACAGTAGTAGACGGTAGCCGAAAACAAAATAACTGAAACATCATCTCAAGCCAACACTCTTGGACACCATCTAATAAGGCGGAACCTGTTCAACATGAATCCAATCAGTTGCACCATTGCGCATTCACAGACAAGGAGCACAATTATGATCGTTTGATACTGATAGAAAGATATAGTGCAGACCAATCAATTTTAGTTATACCTGCACTTCAATACGTACGACCTACGGGCATCTCGTGCGCCTGCTTCGCAGCTGCAGCATCTGCCTGGCCGCACCGCTATTGATAAAAGGACGACCGAATTTCAAAGCAAAAACGAACCGAAACACGAACGTGAGATCTGTCTATGACTCTCTTCTCCTCCATCATTCTCGAGACATCAATGTAAACTGACCGTAAAACCTATTACCGGTTCGTTACCAGTTGAAGGGGGGGGGACCCGAATTAATCAGCACTTCGTCGCTTCCTATCCCAGTATAAAGTAAGGTGACATGTTTTTCTTAATTAAAAATATGCTGATCTTGGAGTGATATTAATTGTAAAAAGCCCTGCACGGCAAGCTCTCGCGCGGTTTAAGCTCCCAGACTTCAAAGACGCCGCTTCGCTCTCAACGGCGCGGCTTTGACGTGAAGACGATGCTTGAAGACTGGAATTCGTAGTGCTCGCAGGCACGAAAGCCTGGAGATCCAACAAAAACAAATCGATCTCGCGCATATGGTCGAATTTACTCCGCAATTCATCGATAACTTTATCGTTGCAGGAGTGGAAGACGAAGAGGCTGATCGTTGAAGCGTAACAGGAGGTGCAAAGTGAGATTCCTAGCTTCAAGCGTGCTGTCCAACACAAAACATGGAAACAGTAGCGCGGCTCGAGTCCTCTGTCGAGGTCTCTTCGCGCACGAGGTCTTTCAGCCTACTAAGAACTAAACGAAAGAGTTTTCATAATTTTTTTTAACTCACATTAATCTCACTTAGGCATCGAACATCCAAAGAAAGGTTGGGGTTGCTACTGCGAATACGTCGCATGCAAGTCGCGCACGGTATCCCGGATTTTGCAGCAGAGAGCTTGAAAATCTCCGTGCGGAGTGCTGATCACGTTTGCTCCTGTGTAATCGTGGCATAGTTGGTTCCGCTGCTGCGAGAAGTGGTAGATGTCTGCGTCGAGCTCGTCACCTCGAGCATTTTGAATTCTCTTCATCATGTTCACCGTAAACACGCGCTGCTTGAATCTTTAGGAAATGTCATCTGCAAGTGTGTTATCAACAGAGAGTAGACGTAGAAGTTGTGAGCAATGATCTAATGAAGAAAATGTGTGTGTCTTACCGTGAGGAGGGACGGCAAAACGTTTTGCAAAAACCTCGATGTCGTGTTCGGCCGCTGCACCTGCTACGTAGGATGCTAGGCGCAAACTCAGTTCGGCAATTGTTTTCCGTAAATCAGCTGCCTCACGAAGCGCTTCCTCCAGCGCAGCCTGCGCAGCTTTCTTGACCTCCTGCTCAACAGCGAGTCTCTGTTTCCACTCGTCAGTATCAGAAGCATAGCCATTACACTGCTTTTGTTCTTGAAGACAGAGTATAAGCCGCTGCATTTCTTTCTGAATGGCGGATTGCTCCTGCTTCCACGCCTCGTTCTGGCGTTGCTGTGGCTGCATAGCGTCTCGACAGCGCTGCTCTGGCTGAAGCTTTTCTTCAATCTGGTCCTCCAGGCGGCGGCGATCCTCTTCCAGCTTACGAACTTCGAAACTCCTACCTGAGTACGAAAGACAACTACCCTTGCAACCGCATTTCGAACGGATACGTAGCTAACTTTGTACTCACAACGAATCCTCACTATTCTCCATGCAAACGGTAAACGTCTACCACTGACTATACGGCAACCAACGTACTCCCAAATTGGCAAATAAAAGGTGAAACTAGACTCTACCGCTTGCTAACAGACTCAAAACCCACTCATACCAACGGTTTGATGAGGCTCCAACGGCTTCAAAACTCCGAGTACTACCCTTGCAACCACATTTCTAACGGATATGTAGCTAACTTCGGACTCACATCGAATCCTCATGATTTTCCATGCAAACGATAAGCATCTACCACTGACAATCTGCAAACGACGTATTCACAGCGCGCCATTAAACGCCACCAACAGAAGCGCAAATATCCTCGCGATCTGTAAACATCTCATCCATAAAAAAATCGGTATGCATCTCAAACTCTTTGCAACGCCCTTGAATTGCCAACTTCACTCAAATGACTAAATCTATTATAGCCATGATCCACGTTAATCCATTGCTGCATCCGCCTTCTCGTAGCAACCACACCGCGCTGGCACGCATTCCCCACCGATGCCAACTTAATCACAAACGTTTACAAGGCAGTTGGCCCCAACGATCCGTAACTGACTCTGACCTCACCCCGGACAGCCTCAAAGCTTTATTTGAAAATTACATCCTGCTTCCCATTAGTTTTTGTGTCGATACTACATCTCTTGCAGAGTAGTGGGATGCACACGAAGTTAGTGCGCTGCAGCGAAAACAAAAAAAAAAGAAAAAAAACTTTTACTCCCCTGCAAAGTACTTCATTCTGCAACAAACCCCGCCAGACACACCCGGTCGCCACATCTGTCGTTCCATGCTGACAGCGAACCAGCAGACTCTCACCCGCCATCACCGAGCTCGTGTTGGGTTACATGAGGTTTGGTCAGCACCTGTGCCTCCGATCCTCACAGCGGCACAACGAACGTGTCTTCGCCTGTTCGACCGCGTTCAAGCCAGCATTGACTTCAGGCTCAACCCCAATACCGTTCGCTCCGCGGCGACTGCTCCACTGAACGATCTACCGTCGGTGGGGACTCCGACGTTATCGAGCCGCTACCATGGCCGACGAACATCTACTACGTCCCGAGCAACGTGTTCCTCGCGTCTCAACCATTTCCGACCTCCGACAAGACATCCAGCGATCACTACAAGCGCGGATGCAACGGCACCCGCTGCATCACTGACGAAGGGACTCGTTTGACCAGTGGATGCCCGAACGCAGCAATCGATATCGTATGTGACGAGACGACCTGCTCTGTCGGCGAAGCATGCGGTAACCGATTCGCTGCGAGCTTCAAACTTAATTTGATCACGACCCGCGATGGCCTCGGCGTCGTCTGCAGCTCCCCCATTCGAAAAGGAGCTTTCGTTGTCGAGTATGTCGGCGAGTTGCTTCTGGACAAGGCCGCAATGACGCGTCCCGACCGTCGCTACCAGGTTCAGCTGAAAACCAAGGCTATCTAAAACGGCAACGCCACCGTGTTCATCGATGCGGCTGAGTGCGAAAATGAAAGCCGCTTCATTAACCACTCGTGCCGACCTAACTGTGCTCTCTATGAGTGGCAGTCGACGAACGGATCGCGCCTTGGTGTGTTTGCGGAAACCGACATCCCGCCGCTGCAGGAGTTGACGTTCCACTACTCCGACAAGATCCTTACATTGTTCACGTGCCAGTGCGGCAACACGAACTGCGTTTTGAACATCCAGTAGTAAGTTTCATAATTGCTTAGTCGTCCACCTCCTTTAATTACAATTGCACTACATCCATATGTCCTCATATGCAGGGCTCGCAGCTCGAATATGATCACCAGTAACTTTATTCAGCTGAGCCGGTGCTTGTACCTGAGTGCGGTTGCCAGCGTCGATGAGCAACGTGGCCATGATAGTCAATCGATAAAGGCACAAAAAGAAAGTGAAAAATACTCAACTCTCTTTAATTTTGTCCTTATAGCACTCAACTATGTCTAGAGAAATCAAATGTGCGCTTGGTGATGACCTGCGTCTTGACTGCCAGGAGCTTGCTTCGGTCTTCGTCAGCTGCACTCGTATCGCTTAAGAGGAGGTCCCGCTAAGAAGGGAACAAAACAAGCCCAAAACGGTGTAAGTCGAAAAAAAACTAATTGCGGTTCAGGTGATGCATGCATCCAAGTGTTGTTCGACTGTTAGCTATCTCAACTAAACACTATGCTTTTCTGATGTAAGCTAGAAGTGCTATCGGGCGAGCACAGGAGCTGCAACAGCGCGCCTCGAGTGAATGACCGTGTGCTCTGTGAATCAATTTTCAGAAATTTGAAAAACGGTTCAAGAGCGGGGCAGCTTCCCACCTTCCGAAGTCGGTCATCTTGCCGATGTCCTTGGGCAGCCGTGACTTCACGTCCATGTTGAGCCGCACAACACCCATTGCGCTGATCACGTCGGTCAGCGCCCTTGACAGCCCCGCAGGTTCTTGCCGACCATGATAGCGTAGAAGCACTTGAAGACGGCCCCCACCAGCTCCTGCTAGTCGCTCTGCCGACTCAGCAGCTCGGCCGCCGCCCCAGCTTCTCTAGCTTCGACGCCTGCTCGTCCTCGCAGAAGATCTCCACGTACACGACGCTTTCCAGACAGCTGACGCTTTCCTCGTTCCAGGGCTGCGTCGACGACGCCGCCTACAGCCTCCTTCGCTGCCCACGGACGCCGAGTACGTCAAGACGTGCTCATCCAGCGACTAACCAGTCGCTAGTTGAGACCAACGTTCAGCACAGACATGACGACGGTGTGGATGGCCGTCAGCCGCGCCACGGGCAGCGTCTGGGGGCCTGGTAGATATCGGCGAGCTATTCACTCAGCTTGGCGCCTTGTCTAGTGCAAACCCCAGTAAAATTTGTTGTGCACACAAGAGCAATGGTTAGTAGCATAGTGCTAACGCTTCGCTGCCGCACCCTCAACGCTTCGCTGCCGCACCTCAACGCTTCCTTACCTGAGCTAACGCTGCTGCGAAGCTCGTCCTTCATCCTCCGCTCGTCCAGCTCCGTTTGATTTGTGGGGTCCAAACCCAGTCCTGGTACTAGGTACCAATTGAAATGTCTACAAATGCGTAATCTCTACAAATGCCTTCAAATAGAGCTACTACCAGGGCGCTTGCTACATGCGCTGCACTGCCGTTAGAAAGATAGAGAACCTCAAGGCAGATGACATACTGCTCGTTTAAAATTGAAAGCATGCACGTGCCCAAATGGCGATGGAACCGAACTAATTCGGCATTACAGTAATCTGCTTCCTCAGCGAACAGGCAGAACCTTATACTTTTTGAGAAAACATCTTTCCCGAATTGTACCACACTTAAAGCGATGTATTGTTTTAGTGAACAGTGGAGTCCCACTGAGGATTCCAGTGGGACTGTAAACTACGATTCCACCAATCATCTATCGTAAAGCGGGAATATATCCGGGCCTAACTTCAAGGATGCGCAGTACATGCAGTCAACGCCGTGCAAGTGGCTCAAAACAAGGAGATCGGTGGTCCCAGTGCGGCTACCTAACGAAGCTATAAGAGCTACAGATCTCCGCGAGGTGGAGCTCTGGCTCCCCAGGCAAGTCAGCGACTACCTTGGGCTGCAGTCGAAACTCAAGACGTGTGCATGTATCCATCCATCACGGAGCACGGAGTCTCCGTACTTCAGTGGCTAAGTCAGTACATTGGATCAATAGGGGTTGTTTACACATTCCTTTCATAACGTATAAACCTGATGTGTCTTATACATATCAGGTGTTCGCTGAGGAAGCAGATTACTGTATGTGTTTTTCTGTGTTCCCCTCAAATTGTGTTCCCTCTTGGCGGGATTTTCTGTTAAGCTCCTCCACTAGCTTCCCACAACGAGCACCGCCCTCGATTTCGTGTGTGACACACAACGATGTGCCGCACCTTAGAAAAGCTTTAGATTTTAGAAACCTACCGGTAAAGTTCAATTGAAGTTGAAGTTAACGGTCGAAGCTCATTCAAACCTCATACTGAACTCAAGTGACCCCGCGGCGCTTGCACTTGAGCTTGCAGCTGCAAGGCCCCGTAAATAGGCCTCTAACTCCATTGGCGCAAAAGGCGCCTAGTGTCAACTTAAACAGATGCTCAGTGGATACTTCACGACCCTTCACGAAAAATCACAGTACTTTTGCTTTGCATGTATTTTCATTTCTAACAGCTTCTTCACACATTATCTGTTCAGCACTAAACTTACTTGAGAGAAATTCCGTTGATTGCTATGGCTGCACATGAGGAATTAACTGGGTATGCTCGAGCTAAATTTGGCCACATTCACAAACCCGACGCTGTCCCTTGTGAGTTTTACGCACCTGTTCCGCCCAGCCCCTTCATACAAAACCCAAATGAGCTGCACACCAACTACACATAATACGGTGTAGCCACTGCCCGTTTTGTTGATAAACGTTTAAATGACAAAATAAACTCTAAATATACGTTTCTACAGCCCGGACTGAGCCCTGTGCTTTCAGCTTAGGCTGAAAGAACAAGTAATGTGCTCGTACGAATCTATTAAAACTTGTGAAAACCCAGAAGATCATCTGTACATTTGAAAAAAAGCAAAAAATAAAAGCTTTGTTGCTTAGCTTTCTCCTTACTCATTAATGCTGCGCACACGCGTCTCAATACGTCGAAGAGGGCATTAATGACTGGCAGCCCTAGTCACTCCCGCTATAGTTATAAAGCCGATCGTAGTCGGTTCGATCCACCCGATAGCAATCATGCCAGCGACACTCTCCAAGCGCCGAAATGTTGCCACAGCCACACCACTGGGACTCAAAATTGGACGGGTGCTGGAACGCTGACGGCACCACAAACGCAACGACGCGGTGGAAAACGTCGTCTGGCAGACGCCCGAACAGGCACACTTCTCCTTCCTCTCCCCCACCTTCATCCCTCCCATAGCGGGCAAGACAAACATCTCGGACCTGCCTCCATCTCCAAGCATCCGTGAAAAACCTCCCCATTATCAGCAGCACTCGCGGCACCGAAGTCGAAATATCGACGCCATGGTTGGAGAGATCGTGGATCTTGTACCACAGAGCACGCGAAACCTTTCGCCGATTCAATTGGTTCAGAAGTTGAACGAGATCGATCATACCCCGATCAAAGGCAGCCTCGGTGCACTTGGAAAGCGTCCAGGAGAGCTCCGGCTCGCCGCTGCCTTTGAACCGGGTAACCTCCGGGTTTTTAATCGAGGGTTGGATCTTTTCGTGCATCGCGACTTCTATCGCGTGCCGCTCGTTGTCCGACTTTATCGCCCTCTTGAGAACTTTGAACGGGTGGTTCTGCTTCGCGTACTTAACGATATCAATCTCGTTCAATAGCTGCATGGTCACAGGTGAATTGGCCGTGCGACTGGCCAACATCAACGCGCTATCGCCATCGATGTCACGGTCGTGCCAATGGAACTTTTGGCCTCCTTTCCGGTCATTCCACTGAAGCAGAGTCTCGACCACCGCTAAGTCGGCACCGTATCTGCACGCATACTGTAGAGTGTTTCGCCGACGGCAGTCGTGTGAGCCAAGGCGAGCCCCTTGCTCCATGAGCAGCTCCACCATTCGCAGAGCTTGGTGAGTGTCGGGGTGGACTGTCGCGATCATCAGAGAAGTTGCTCGATCTTGGTTGCGGGCGTGGATCAACAAGGGCTCCATTTTGAGTAGCTCTTGAATGCCATCGATATCCCCGTTGCGAATGTTCTCGTGGAAGGCACGGCACAGATCCGAGTCTAGATATGGGGCTGGATCGTACGAGAAAAACATGGTGGTTAGTATTCGTCAAAGGTTTGCGAATGAGCTTGAATCCCTGCAAACACGAACTCTACGGATGCCAGCAACAGTTGGGACGGTGTCTCGGTCTTCTCTAACGGCTTGCACTTGGGCAACGCCTTGGACCGAGGAGACCTTCGCGAATTCCACCGCACCAACGGCGAGAACCTCAGCAATACCTCTAATTAAGCATAGTCCGACAGCGAGCACTTTCAACGACGGTGTGGAAGCTCTGCACCTCGGCTCAGCACTTCAATATTCAACTTGATTTTGTCGGGGGTGAGGGATAGGATCCGTCACATGGCACTTGGTAGTCGCATGGCATTCTCCTGCTGGTGGGAGTTGACGGTCTCAGTGTTCGTTTCCAGCCCCACGTGTTTCCAAGCAATGCCATGCACCTGATGGTCATCTACCGCTGCGGCCAAACGAGCATGGAGCACACCCTTGATTGCCATTGTCCATTGTCGCTTTCCCAGCCAAACCGACCGACAAGACCAACGAGATCTCCCCCAAGCTCGTCCTCCCCCCTTCACCTCCACTGCAAAACCCCATGAAGGTCTTCCAGCTCGTGCTTCTCGTCTTCGCAGTCACCAGCGTCAACGCTCGCAGCTCGTCCTCTGGATCAGGCTCAGTCTCGGCCGGGGACTCGTCCCTCCCCACGACGCGCCCTCCAGCGACGCCGACAGCACTCCGTCCGCCACCCTCGCGGCGGAAGTGCTCTCCGTCGATCCTGCGTCCAACTCCAGTGCTCCAGCGTCCCTCTCCAGCTCAGGCAGCTCAGAGCCAGCCACAACTGAAGTGTCCTCCTCGTCCACGGACGCGTCCATCAGCGTGTCCCTGGACGCTTCGACCAGCTCAAGTGGGTCCTCCACGACGTCCATGAGCTCCTCCAGCACCTCAGCGTCAGCTTCCACCACCAGCTCCTCCTCTGTTGACCAATATGAGAGTACCACGAGCCCTCCGACGTCCTCCGAGGTGTCCAGCTCGTCCAACAGCGACAATGGGTCCACTTCCAGCTCCGGCTCCAACTCGGCGACTGCACTCGCCACCAACGTGGCTCTGGCTGTCACCGCTCTCGTGACGGTCAGCGTCTCCCTCTTGTAGACACAACGTGAGCGTCCACCGTCCTAACCTGCATGGAATTTATGTCCACTTTGGCAATATTTGTGCTGTCAAATATTGACGAAATCTGTATTCTGGGAGCCTCTAATTCGGGTGCGAAACCTGCGTAAAGTGCGCCGACTTCATGCGCTCCAGCATCTTGAGGTCGCGCTCGCCCTTGCGCAGCATGTACTCGATCACCACGAAGTCCTTGCGGTCGACGGAGGTCGCCTGCCACACAATTGAGAAAAGAAATTAATTGGAGAAATCTGACCGCCGTGCTGCTGGGAGCATTGACGTACGTCTGCGCGGAATCGCTCGCGCACGTAGCGCAGCGTGTCGCCGTCCTTGCGCGTCGCCGCCTGCAGCGCCTTCTTGTACAGCGCCAGCACCTGCAGCTGCAGCCCCGAGTGCACTTTGACCTTCATGCCTGCCTCTGTGTAGCTGGTCAAATAATAAAATGGCTCGAAAACGTGTGTGCCCTCTCGCAATTTATATTGTGCAGATCAAAATGTATTTCATGTTTTGAATTAAATTTATTGATTTTAATTACTACCGTCTTACGCGCCTAGGCGTTCTAAACGAATAGAACGCCCGTGTTGAAAAAGATATCCTAACTCAATACTTCTGAATCGGATCAAGGTGACCCCAACCAGCTTATCTCCTTAGTTTCGGTATAAACCTTTTTTAGCCCAATGAAACGCTGTTATTTTATTGCTTAAATCAGTTTACATGGAGACTTCATTGAGTATTTTTCCCAGACTGTACACACGGCTCACTGAGATGTGTTATTAATAACCCTAAACCACGAAAAAGTAAGTGGGCGTTATGTGCGGGGTAAGACGGTAGGGATTTTCGAGCAATTCGAGAAAGTTTCTTATGTTCAAGAGTGATCGAGGCACCGTCCCCAATTTTCAAGTTTCTCCCCGACTGGATTCGTGCCTTTCACGAGAGTATCCACCGTGGCCTTATCGATGGCATTTATGAGCTGCTCGAGGAGGAGCCTCAGTTGATCCACGCTCGTAACGAAGATCGCTCATGATCGCAGCGACTCACGCCGACACCCGCAACGCTCTGCGAATGGTCGACCTGCTCGTGAAACGAGGCGCTTGTCTCGGATCCCGCGACTACTTCCAGCGGAACGCTCTGCTTTACGCCTGAAAATACGGCGCCGGCCTAGCGGCTCTCCTCAAGTGGAATAGGCGGGAAGGAGGCGACAAATTCAATTGGCACGGCCACGACATCCACGGCCGTTCAAAGTTCTCAAGAGGGCGATAAAGTCGGACAACGAGCGGCACGCGATAGAAGTCGCGATGCACGAAAAGATCCAACCCTCGATTAAAAACCCGGAGGTTACCCGGTTCAAAGGCAGCGGCGAGCCGGAGCTCTCCTGGACGCTTTCCAAGTGCACCGAGGCTGCCTTTGATCGGGGTATGATCGATCTCGTTCAGCTTCTGAACCAATTGAATCGACGAAAGGTTTCGCGTGCTCTGTGGTACAAGATCCACGATCTCTCCAACCATGGCGTCGATATTTCGACTTCGGTGCCGCGAGTGGTGCTGATAATGGGGAGTTTTTGTAAGGATTGGCGGCAAAGCGTGCATCCGGGACGGATGGCAACCACACTGAACTGGAAGCTGGAGGCAAAATCGGCCGTGCCGTACAGTAGTGGGCACATCGAGGCGTGCGAAGCCACCTGAGAGCCGTTGGATCACGCCGCCAATGGATGGGCGCTTGCTTTAACTTGGAATATGGAGCCACCCTCGCAGACGGTCGTGAAACCCCTCTAAACTCTAAGAGTATAGAGGGCAAAGTGGGTGCGGCGAGGCGATGGGTGGGAGGCGTTGGACAGTCGCCGGTGAGAAGCCGACGCGGGCTCAGTTGAGAATTCGCCGGCTCGGACGCAGCCGACCGAAACGAACCGCCGCTAGCGTAGCGCCTCAGCACTGGGTTGAGGTCCGGAAGCAAGAAGTCGTCGCTGAACTCGTCGTCGAAGTCGCAGGCACACGACAGAACTCGCCGTGGGCTTAGTGCTCGGGGTTGCTGCTCGTAGTGCGCACAAACGTCGTCGTCGTCGTCGCAAAGCCATCGTCGCAAAGTCGTCGTTATCTGCTAGACGTAGCCGGTAACTGTCTGACTTAATCTACACGAAGGCTGGGCCTCTTGTTGAGGTTCATTCCTCAGGGCTACACTAACGTATCTGCTGTGGTCGCTGAGCTTACGACGGGAGAGTGTGTGCTCCTCTCTTACATGGTGGTCATACAGGGGCTGCTGAAAGAATCTGAAGAAGCCAGACCCGTGGGCACGAACAGCCGCAGCTGAGAGGATGGTGACTACCCGGAAGCAGGCGTCGGCAAGGCCAAGCGTTGTTCCTGGTGGAGTGTCGAGTGGGCGTGGTAATGGTGGGCGAGCAGGTTTACGTGGACGTCAACCTGTCCATGGACGTGGAAGTGGTCGTGGAGAAAGCCAAGACGGCGGACACGATAGTGGTCGTGGGGGAGGGCGCAGTGGTAATCGTGCAGGAGCCAGCCGCGTGAGCGGAGGTGTTGCTGTTGCTGTTGCTCGTGGCGATGGAGATGGTGATAGTAGCGGTGATGACTCCGACTCCGACTTCACTAACAGCAGCGAAAGTAGTGCGGAAGACCCCTCTGATGATGATCATGCTGGTTCCGCCAGCGGCAGCGATGATGGTACATCGCGCACTCCGGCATGGATGGTCGCAGCACGTGCAGCAGGTTGGATACCTGCGGCTCCGTCAAGCAGCACGAACTTGTCCCCTCCAGCTCGGCCAAGAAGGGCTACACACTCTGCAGCAGCTCATGGGCGTAGGTCAAGAACGATGAGTGCTGCCCAGAAGAAACGGTTGCTAAAAGACATGGACATCCCTGATTATCTCCCATCTCCTGACATGCCAGTGGAAACCTGGATTGGTGCGGTAGAAGGCGTTCTTGAGGAGCTGGGTGACATTGCGGACGATGGGGGACCAGTATTTAAGCCCAAACAGCTTTTTTATGCAATAGGCTGCAAGGTCAAGACGCCAGGTGGGGTGCGATGGTTCAATAACCTTCGCATGACAATGCGAGATGAGGACAAGACGCCAGAAGTACTATTCGAGCAGCTACGTGAACGCTTTGGGAGACCTAACACCGATGTGCGAGTTCGCATTCGGCTCGGGGACAGACGCTGGCTGCCCGGTGAACGCTACCACGACTACGCAGGACAGTTGCGACGAATGGCAGAAGGTAGTCACGTCGGTGATAAAGAGTTGATGGAGTACTTTTTGGAGGGTATTGACTTGGCTACTCGCAATATCGTGCGGTTGCGGGGACCCCGGACCCTTGCAGACGCGGCAAGAATGGCAACGGAAAATGGAGTGGAAGAGTGGAACGTAGCTCGCGGAATGCAGATGCTGGGAAGACAGTGGCCAATGCCTCCGCATCCCGAGCCGCTGATAGCTGCCGCTGCAAGTGCCGCCGTTGAGGCTTCAGGAGCCTCCAGAGACGCATCCGCGACATACGCATATGAACACGCAGCGTTAGAAGCATCCAGCGCTACTGGAGCGATGTACGGAGGCAAACCCAATGATCCTGTGCTGTCAAACCCGAATGGTGTATACAACTACTGGACCGGTCGGTACGAGCCTCCACCGAATCACACTTACACGAACGGGCTATGGGTGTCGAACTCGCTGCCAGTGGCAGAGCGGCCGCACGCGCGTGAGGAAGCGGTTCAACTAGAGACAAAGCGAGCCTCGGACATAAAGCAGCAGCCAACGGACGGGAGCGGCAGTCGAGGAAACCGAGGCAAACGATCCAGGGCTTTTGTAGCCCAGGAACGTCAGTCAGAGAGGCGAGTGAATGAGCAGACAGAGCTACATCAGCGCCGTGATCGGCCCGATTCTTATGCGTCAAGGGTATCCAGACAGTATTTGGACGAAGCTGGGAGGTTGATTTGTTACGCGTGTGGTGACGAAGGCCATACAGCGAGGCACTGCCCCGATCCTGAGGCTCGAGCTCTCAACGAAGCTAAACGTCGACGCATTGAAGCAAGACGCTTGCACCAATCAGCTAATGACGACACCGAAGAGAAGGCCTCGTCAAAAGAACTACAGCCGGGAAACGCCGACCGGTCGTAGAGCAGGGGAATCTACGATCGGAGATGCTGCCATCCCCATACCGGCCAAGACGAAGTCGAACGGCGAGCAGCTCGCGTCCGGGGCTCGAAAAATATGGCCCTCATGCTGCTCTCCGGGTGCAACGTGGACAAGGGACAGCGGGGTTTTCTCAACGAACCGAACGCCAACCAGTTCACAGCGCGCAAGTCGTGGCCGAAGACTCGAAGCCGAAGATACACAGCATTCTTCAAGATGAGATGCAACAAGAGGACGTGCAGAGGGCTCGCATGAACCGGGGGTTACTCTCAGTAACCAACGAGCGACCACGGGCAGCAGTTGAAGTGGTGTCGAGGTGTGAAAATGACGATAACGCTATTGATGCGGTCGCCAGTCTGTTCCAGGACGTACCCAGCACAGGGGAAGGCACCAGCCGGGACCACCTGGGCGCGGAAGCAGTAACTGGGGAAGGCGCGCGTACTAACCGAGCGGCAAGTAGGCCTTCGCGCGGCCTCGTCGTGAGGCCAACTGCAGACGCAAAACTTCGGGCGGACGAAGAATGTAAGCGGCTCTTTGCGTTGGACGAGGAATATTCAGGCCGGAGCGACACATCGTCGGAGGCGACACCGTCACCTGCAACGGTGAAGTTGGCAAGCATGAATGATGGGCTGCCAACAACGGTGATGATGCTGAAGGGTGAACGCAAACCGGTTAAAATTGATACGTGTGCACGATATTCGATGGTTGGGACAGAATGGATGAAGTATGGAGAGCGATTAAGAACGAAGCCGCCAGCGGCTGAGGTCGAAGGAATTGACGGGAAGCCACTGGCTGTTGTGGGACTTTTCCGGTTCAAAATGCAGACTTTGTATCGTCAGTCAGTCACTGTGGATGCTTGTGTTGTAAGTGGTTTCTGTGGCGAGTTCCTGATTGGTGTCGATTTCATGGTGAAGCACGGAGCGAAGCTGGACTTTACGGTGCACGAGATGACGCTGCAGTACGAGGACCACGAAGTGTTTGTGCCGTTTAGGACTTACGACAGCACGTCTTCTGTGGCACACTGTGCTGTTGCCCGTACGGCCCGCAAATGGAAGTCGGATACCCAATGTGTGCGGCACATCGAGTTGTCCGTCATCGGTGACACAGGCGAAGTTGGACTGTTCATTCCAGCACCAAGGACTCACGGCGATATGATGCTCGCGCTAACTCTAACCAAGGTTCACGATGGTGTCGTCACAGTGCCGGTCATGTTGGTCAACGGCAAACGTCGGAAATTGCCAGCCAAACAAGCACTCGGTACCTGGGTTCCAATGGACGGTGAATTTGAAATTCTCGAGGACGATGGCGAACTCTCGTACGAGTGTGTAGAGGAGTGGCTTCAATCGCTCGGAGATGTCGAGGAGCCTCTTGAGCAAGAAGACATTATCGATATTGGACTGGAAGATCCGGACCATAAGCAATTGATTATAAAGCTGCTTCGAGCACATCGCGAGGTGGCACGTGACAAAGGCGAGTGTCCGCCAGTAGCAGCGGTTCCTGTCGAGCATCACATCGATACCCAAGGCCATGGCCCCATTATGATGAAGCGACGCCGCCACGCGCAGAAGGAGAACGATATAATCTCTACAAAAATCGCGAAGATGAAAGATGCTGGGGTCATCGAGGAAGGAATGGTGCCTGGGGATTTCCGGTGGTGTTGGTCAAGAAAAAAGATGGTGAAGTGCGATTCTGCATCGACTACCGGGCACTCAACCAAATTACCAAACGCGATGTCTACCAACTGCCCAGAATTCATGAGACGCTCGAGATGTTGGGCGGCGCACGACTCTATTCGTCACTAGATCTAAAATCTGGCTACTGGCAGATTGCGGTAGCGCTAGCTGACCGGGACAAGACAGCATTCACGTCGCGTGAGGGGTTGTTTAGGTTCGTGCGCATGCCTTTCGGTTTAATGAACGCACCAAGCACGTTCCAGCGGGTCATGGATTGTGTACTACGCGGACTCACGTGGCGAACCTGTCTGGTGTATCTGGACGACATTATAGTCTTCACTAAGGTAGCGTCATGCAGCACATCGTGGAGTTGGCAATGGTGCTGCGAAGGCTCGAGCAAGCTGGCCTGACGCTCAATATCAAGAAGTGCAAATTTGCGACATCGACTATCAAGTATCTTGGTCATGAGCTCAGTCCAGAAGGTATTCGCCCAATGCCATCGCTAGTTGAATCAGTACGCAGCTTTCCGATACCCCAAGACGCCACTGAAGTTAAACGTTTCGTTCACATGGCAGGCTATTATCGGCGATTTGTTCCTGGCTTCGGAGGGAAGATGGCGCCACTGACTAATTTACTCCGCAAGAAAACACCCTGGTGCTGGGGAGAAGACCAGCAACGTGCCTTCGACTGGGTTAAAGACATCCTCACAAGGCGTCCGCTGCTGATTTACCCGGACTTTGAGAAGCCGTTCATGCTGGAGACGGACGCGAGTGTGGCTGGATTAGGCGCTTGTCTTATGCAGGATCAAGGCCAAGGGCTACAACCGGTTGCGTATGCAAGCAAGGTGAACAACAACACGGTCGCGAAGTACTCGATTACCGAGCTGGAGTGTTTGGCAGTCGTGTGGGCGGTCAAGCTCTTCCGGCCGTATTTGTACGGCCGCAAGTTCACAATTCGCACCGACCATGCGGCACTCAAATGGCTAATGACGGCCAGTGACCTTGCAGGACGCCTGCACCGATGGGCACTGACGCTTCAAGAGTTTGATTTCTGCATCGAGTACCGTTCTGGCAAGTTAAATGCAGTCGCCGATGCGCTCTCAAGGGCCCCGGTGTATCGTACAGTGCTTACATCGCGTAATGGCCGAGCTCCAAGCGATTCACTACAGCTAACGGACGATGAAATTGAAGAGGAACAGAAGCGGAGTGATTTTGTCCAGCGCCTTACTAAAGCCGAGCAGTACCGCGGGATGAAAATCGGCAATGCGTTCGGACTAGTCGTGATAACGACCCCGGCCGGGCAACGAGTCGTGTTGCCGCCTTCACTGTGGCCAGTAGTTTTTAAAGAAGCTCATGATTCGATCTGGTCTGGTCATTTCCGGTATCGGCACACTTTGGCGCGAATCCGCCGGGTATTTTGGTGGCCGTGTATGAGCAAGACAGTGATGCAGTGTGTCAAGATTGTGGCTCCAGAAAAGTTGTAGTGGGCCTACCTTGGCTCACTACAACAGCTTACACGAGTGCGCACGTGTATGAGGAAGCGTAGGTTTCTTTTACTTGAGTTAAGTATACTCGAGGTCCACGAGTATACTTTAAACAAGATAAAGACTCTAAATAGCTGATTTTGGTAAAGATGAGAACTGTTATTTGTGTCTTATGTTTCTGACTTCCTCTAAATGTAATATTCTAAGTTGGGAATCTGCCAACGGCTGGTTGGCAGAATTCCTTTGCTATGCATGTCGCTCATTGGTTAAAAGATGCTGCTTTCAACCAATAGGAATCCTAAATGTCTATGGACCACCCGTCGTGGTGGTCGTAAATGAATGTGGCACTTGATGTAACGTACATCAAGGCCGAGGAAGTGTTTGAACCTTTAACAGACATCGCGTCTGTTAGAGTTGCAATTGGCTGTAGCCACTTGTGCGTGTAACCCCGTTACACCATCCCCCCGTCAAGGTTAGACGTGCCGGTCTCGGCACGTCAACCACCATTGACTGTTTGGTCAATGCATGACGTTTAGAAGAGAGCGTGCTCGTGATAGAACGAGCACGTTGAAGTTGAAGACCTTTGGCGCAGCAGCGGAGGACCTCTCTGCTGCTGAGTATCATGCGCGGCAGTGTGCGAAGCGCTTCGCTGCCGCGGGGCAGGCATCACGGCCTGCCCTCGAAGTGTCTTCGGGCGCTGTTGTTAACAACAGCGTTCGCATTACTGTCCAGTGTGTAGTGCATGGTGGGCTTCGTAAGCCTCCACCATGTCCGGAACGTCTTGGAGCAAGACGTTCCGCGGCTCCCATGTATCTTGGTTGGGAGGAAATCCTCTCCAACGAATACGAAATCGAACTGGTTCTAAGTTCGTTCTCGGGATACTGTGGTCAACAATCCGCTCAACTATCCATCGAGTTGAGCCGTGTGCGTCACGAATTGGTGGCGGCGGTGGTGGGAATACGCCCGTGTGTGGTCAACTTGGTGTTGACCCTGATCTCGCTTCTCCCCACGACCGAGTTCCGGTCGTGCAGTAGCTACAGAGCGCTGCGCTCGGTGCTCTTGAGTATCCTTACTTTGCGACGGTCTCCTAGACCGCCTCGATCGTCCCGGCCGGGCTGGATCTCCAGCTCGACCTGCTGCTCCAGCGCGACTTCGCGCTGGAGAAGATGATGGCTTCCGCCGAGTCTTCTGCTTCGGTTCAGCCGAGCTAGGTAGCTCGTGCTGCAGGTATGGCTTCAACCGTCCGACGTAGAACGTCGGATGGAGGCGCATGCTAGACGGGATGTCTAGCGTGTAAGCGTTGCCATGCCGTTCCAACACTGTGAACGGCCCGATGAAGCGCGGAGCGAGCTTGCTCGCTCCGAAGTCGGAAACTGCATGTTTAGGCAGGTTTTGAGTAGCTAACAAAACCAATGAACCCTTCTTGAATTCATTTGTGTTGCCCCTGCCAACATTGTCTGCGTTCAGCTTCTGTCGATCGACAGAAGCTGCAATAGCGTCCTGGACAAACCGAATGACGGCTTGTCTGCGCTGCACGAAGTTCATTGCGTCCGAGCTGAACTCGTTCAGCTCGCTTCCAGCAGTAGGCCCGGCCTCTGCGTTCGTAGATGTGGTGTCTGTGCCTCGCACAGACACGTTCTTCTTCTGCTTGTGTGCGTCTGTGCCCTGCACAGACGCGGTCTTCGTCTTCTTTCGCGTTGTTGCGGCTGACACCGTGCAGGTGTCAGCGGCATTCTGCGGCTGCTGTGTTGCAGTCGTAGATCCTCCCCCACTTAAGGAAGGAGCCAGCATCCCGAGTAAACTCGGGAGGCGTGGGTGCCTCAAGGCATTCACGTAGAACGGTGTATGCCCGGTCGAGGCATGCACCGAGTTGTTGATCGCGAACTCCGCCATCGGCAGACACTCGCTCCAGTGTTGGAACGAGTGGGCGTAGCTCTTGAGCACATCCACGAGCACGCGATTCACGCGCTCGGTCTGTCCGTCCGTCTGCGGATGACCCGCAGTCGACATCGAGAGCTGACTGCCAAGAAGTGTGAACACTTCTTGCCACAGGTGCGCGGTGAAGCGCGGGTCTCGATCGGACACGATGTCCATCGGCATGCCATGGTGTCTGAACACCATGTCAACGAACAGACGTGCCGTCTGTTTCGCAGTCACTTCGGCGGGTACTGCAGCAAGATGTACCATCTTGCTGAAGCGGTCAACAAAGACTACAACGCCCGTGTTCCCTGGCTATCCGGGGAAGACCAAACACAAAGTCCAAAGACATGGACTGCCAACACTCCGACGGAGTCGGTTGTGACTGCAAAGGAGCCTGCGCGAACGGCGCAGGCTTCACACGTTGACACACCTCGCAAGCACGGACGTACTTGCGCACCCACTTGTACTGGTGGGCCCAGTAGAAGTCCCTCGTGAGAAGAAGATACGTCTTCTCACGGCCCGGATGCCCCGCAGCCGGTGCATCATGATACTCGTACATGATCCTGAGTCGCAGGTCATGATCATTGGGAACGACAACGCGGTCCGCGTTGTCGTTGACTGCGCTGTAGAGTAGCAACCCCTCGTGCACCCGGTAACGGTGTGCACAAGCACGAAGATGTCTTGGCAACTTCTGACGAGCTTCGTCAGAAGGCACTGAGCCATAGGCCAGCAAGAGCTTCGCGTCCGCGTCGTGCGCGTACGCGGCCTTCACGTCGTCGAGGCCCAGCCGTGGACGGGTGTTCTTTCTTAATACCGCCGGCGGGTTCCTCCCGCGGGCGAGCGACTTCAAGCCCGGCTTGGTCGCCCGGCGCTTCGTCGTGCAGCCCGGCTGCACGACAGCATGCTAAGTTTTTCCGGTGCGGAACGTTTGCAACCGTCCGCACCGCCTGCAGCGTCGGTTCCCGGAACCGACACGCCATCTTCACCTCGACGCCTGTTATTGGCGGAGCCCTTCATTGCAAAGGGTGCGTCGACTCCCGGAGTCGACGCGAAATGTCTTCGCAGCGTCGGTTCCCGGAACCGACGTGACTTCAATACCTCGACGCCTTCCATTGGCGGAGACCCCATTACGGAGGGTGCGTCGGCTCCCCGAGCCGACGAATCAAATCCATCAAAGTCATCGACTCCCGGAGTCGACGACGTTCCATCACCTTGGCCCTTATTATTGGCCAAGACTGATCCAATCACATTCGCGTCAGCCTCCACGGCTGAGGCGTGTGACATGATGACGTCATCAGCGTCCCTTCGGACCGGAGACACGTCCACAATCAGATTCGCGTCAGCCTCCACGGCTGAGGCGTGTGACACATGTTCGTCATCCGGGCCTCTTGAGGCCGGAGACTCATTCTGATTCGCTGAAATGTTTGTGTCGATTTCCGAAATCGACACATTTTCTCCTTCAGCCGTCGGCGGCGACGCCGACGCTACTTGTCTCGCGCGCGCGCTCGCGCGCGTCCAGGGCGTTCCGGGACAGCGGCATTAGGCGCTGTCTCGACTAGAGATTCGCGCGCACCTGCTGGTGCGTGTGTGGTGGTAACAGGGCCATCGCTATCTGTTCCACCGTCGCGACCGAAGCGCACTAAAGTGCGCTTCTCCCAATCGATTACCGGATCATGCCGTGCAAGCCACGGCATGCCCAACACAATGTCAAACTTATCGTCCAGGTCTAGGACGATAAAGGTTTCGACAAACTCTTGACCTTTATACATGAAGCGCACGCGTACCATGCGCTTCTCGGTCCTGACGACGACACCCGTCGCCAGTCGTACCTCCAACATACTTCGAGGTATCTTTAAATCCTCGAAGTCAAGCCTTGATAGATTTCGCAGTCGAACAACGTTATTCGACGCGCCCGAATCAACCAAAGCACGAAAAGAGTTGCTCTCTCTTTTCGACGACACGTTCAAGATGACAAGACTTGGTTTGTCAGGGTCCTCACTGGGGGCTGCAGTCCTCAGTGTCGCATGTCCGAGTTGGACACGCGTGACTGCTTCACCAGTAGGGCGCCCCGCGCCTACTGGGTTCCAGCGTTTTTTGTTTCTCCGCGACGATGCCCAGCATCGCCGCGTCGACCACCATCTCGGTGCACGGGTGCCGTGCACTCGGGCATAGTGACCGATCCTTCCGCAACGGAAGCATCGTACATTGCTTCCTTGTTGGCGTTGATAGTCAACACCCGTTGCATTCGAGAGGTCCATTGGTTCCGGACCTCCCGCCATCGCGACCGGAGGTGGTTGCAGCCTCGGCGCATTCACATGCAGTTTAGCCTGCCTCAGACTAAACTCCTCCTGCATCGCAAGAGTGATCGCAGCTTCGAGAGTATTCGGATACTCACGGAAGAGATAGGTCTTCACAGGCCCATCTCTCAATCCCTTCATGAACGTGACGACCTTGGTCGCCTCGTCAATCGGGTTGGTCACGATGTTCGAGACCAAGTACCGTGCTCTCTGGGCGTAAGCATGGACATCATGCTTACCTTGCTGCAGGTCGAGGAACTCCGCCCTCGACCGGAACTCATTTTGTGGGGCTCAAACGCTTGTCTGAGCTCCTCCTTGAACGCTTCGTACGTGCTGAAGCACGTAGGATCTGAGAGTCGGCGTCCGTACGCCCAACTCCTCGCTCGTCCGCCAAGACAGGACATGGCGAACGCGACCTTCGACAACGGGTCGACGATACGTCGAGCCGCAATGGCAGTGTCGAGTTCGACAAGCCAACGGAGGAGAGGCTCGCCCTCTCTTCCTACATAGTTGCTCACGTTGAGTTTCAACGATTGCATGCGTGGTGTCGTCCCCGACGGCACCGCGGTAGAGGCAGCAGCGTCGCGCTGCTCCTTCAGGATGAAACCCAGAGCAACACCATGTTGCTCTGTCGGCGATAACGTACGCAGCATCGCAGCAACTGCCGCCTCCCCAATGACTGTTGACAGTCGTTGGAGTGCCTCCCACTCTGGATCCGACAGGTGGAGGCAGTCAGCGCGTGCAACATGAGTTGCAGGCGTAGCGGAGCTTTCCATGAGCACCTCCGTGTTCATGAAAGGTTCTCAGCTCCCCGTCCGTACAGTCCCGTACGAACGTTCAGGTAGTCGGTCGTTGGACGGACTACAAAGTGCTACCAGGTGTAGTGGGCCTACCTTGGCTCACTACAACAGCTTACACGAGTGCGCACGTGTATGAGGAAGCGTAGGTTTCTTTTACTTGAGTTAAGTATACTCGAGGTCCACGAGTATACTTTAAACAAGATAAAGACTCTAAATAGCTGATTTTGGTAAAGATGAGAACTGTTATTTGTGTCTTATGTTTCTGACTTCCTCTAAATGTAATATTCTAAGTTGGGAATCTGCCAACGGCTGGTTGGCAGAATTCCTTTGCTATGCATGTCGCTCATTGGTTAAAAGATGCTGCTTTCAACCAATAGGAATCCTAAATGTCTATGGACCACCCGTCGTGGTGGTCGTAAATGAATGTGGCACTTGATGTAACGTACATCAAGGCCGAGGAAGTGTTTGAACCTTTAACAGACATCGCGTCTGTTAGAGTTGCAATTGGCTGTAGCCACTTGTGCGTGTAACCCCGTTACAAAAGTAAAGGCAAGTAATCCCTCCATTGCGAAGTATCAAGGGTGGTGAAATTCACCACTGGTGATGTGGGAGATCGCTGGGCGTTGGATATCGCTGGTCCGTTCCCGATTAGCACGCGAGGAAATCGCTACGTCATTGGGGCTATCGAATATGTCACTCGCTATGCCGTTGCCGCTGTCGTCGAGAATCACACAGCGGAAAGCGTGGCGAATGTCATCATGAAGAACGTAGTCCTTCGTTTTGGAGTGTTCCGTGAGCTACTGACAGACAGCTCAACCGAGCTCGTGGGTAAAGTGCTGGATAAGTTGACGATACTGTTGCAAGCGCAACAGCTAAATCCGGTACCTTATCGACCCCAAATGGTTGGTCTCGTCGAGCGTTTCCATCGGACTTGGAAAGAGTGTGTCAGTCTCTTTGTAAATGAGTCTCAAGACGATTGGGATGAATGGGTTGATTGCGCGCTGTACGCGTACAACTCGGCGGTCCACTCAACCACGCACTTTACGCCAAACGAACTTATGCTAGGGCGACGTCTACGCTCGCCAAATGATTTACTCCGCCGGGACCAAGTGACACAAGCGGGCCCCATTCAAGAGTATCATGATAAGTTGGTGGAGTCGATGCAACTAGCCCTATCGGCCGCGCGTCGCGCTACAGCGAAAGAACAACTTCAGCAAGCTCGCTACTACAACCGCAAGGTGCGAAGTCGACGCGAATTCAATCCCGGCGATTTGGTGTGGTTTTACAGTCCTCCGCGTGGGCCAAAGTTTAAACATCGCTGGATTGGACCTGTAGAAGTGATCGATTTTGCTGGTTACGATAACCTGTTAGTACGGCGCCATGACCAGGACGGCGAACCGGAAGACTTGATTGTGCACAGCAGTTTCGTAGTGAGCTACTACTGTCCAGAAGAGCTCTTGACAACGACTGCAAATGACATCTTGGTGGAGTTAGATGGAGACGAGCGCGATGACAAACCGCCTGCAACGACGGAGAGCACAGCTGGTGAACGTAATTGTCGTGTCACCGATGATGATGCTCGTGATGGTGATGATCCGCGGCCCGGCGGTGATCAACAACGAGATGGAGCTGATGAAGCTGTCGTATACACTTTCGCGTCAAGGAAGCGTCGTCGTCGGCGTGAACCGCCTCCAGTCGCCGTACAGCGTCATTGGCATGGAACCGTGGCCGAAGTTCGCCGACGTCGCCGCCGCAACAAAGCTGGACGGTATGTTTTAGAGATCCAAGTTGAACCATGTGGCTTGGGTGTAAATCTGGATCCGCAGTGGATGGAAAAGCGTCGCCGTTGGGTAAGCGTTAACGAGTTTGAGCGGCTATGGCGAGGTGATAGAGTCGTGGAAGACTCTATTGTAGGGGAAGTCGTGTAAGGATTGGCGGCAAAGCGTGCATCCGGGACAGATGGCAACCACACTGAACTGGAAGCTGGAGGGCAAAATCGGCCGTGCCGTACAGTAGTGGGCACATCGAGGCGTGCGAAGCCACCTGAGAGCCGTTGAATCACGCCGCCAATGGATTAGCGCTTGCTTTAACTTGGAATATGGAGCCACCCTCGCAGACGGTCGTGAAACCCCTCTAAACTCTAAGAGTATAGAGGGCAAAGTGGGTGCGGCGAGGCGATGGGTGGGAGGCGTTGGACAGTCGCCGGTGAGAAGCCGACGCGGGCTCAGTTGAGAATTCGCCGGCTCGGACGCAGCCGACCGAAACGAACCGCCGCTAGCGTAGCGCCTCAGCACTGGGTTGAGGTCCGGAAGCAAGAAGTCGTCGCTGAACTCGTCGTCGAAGTCGCAGGCACACGACAGAACTCGCCGTGGGCTTAGTGCTCGGGGTTGCTGCTCGTAGTGCGCACAAACGTCGTCGTCGTCGTCGCAAAGCCATCGTCGCAAAGTCGTCGTTATCTGCTAGACGAAGCCGGTAACTGTCTGACTTAATCTACACGAAGGCTGGGCCTCTTGTTGAGGTTCATTTCTCAGGGCTACACTAACGTCTCTGCTGTGGTCGCTGAGCTTACGACGAGAGAGTGTGTGCTCCGCTCTTACATTTTTCACGGATGCTTGGAGATGGAGGCAGGTCCGAGATGTTTGTCTTGCCCGCTATGGGAGGGATGAAGGTGGGGGAGAGGAAGGAGAAGTGTGCCTGTTCGGGCATCTGCCAGACGACGTTTTCCACCGCGTCGTTGCGTTTGTGGTGCCGTCAGCGTTCCAGCACCCGTCCAATTTTGAGTCCCAGTGGTGTGGCTGTGGCAACATTTCGGCGCTTGGAGAGTGTCGCTGGCATGATTGCTATCGGGTGGATCGAACCGACTACGATCGGCTTTATAACTATAGCGGGAGTGACTAGGGCTGCCAGTCATTAATGCCCTCTTCGACGTATTGAGACGCGTGTGCGCAGCATTAATGAGTAAGGAGAAAGCTAAGCAACAAAGCTTTTATTTTTTGCTTTTTTTCAAATGTACAGATGATCTTCTGGGTTTTCACAAGTTTTAATAGATTCGTACGAGCACATTACTTGTTTCCATGTTTTGTGTTGGACAGCACGCTTGAAGCTAGGAATCTCACTTTGCACCTCCTGTTACGCCTTGACAGCATATTTATCCAAATGCGCCGGTGTGTTACTGACAAATTATCGTCTTTTTCGATACTAGAGAGCTTTTGAACACTTTCTCCCAGCTTCCGAGCGACTCAAGAATCAGTGCTCAGTGTTATCCTGCGCTCCCTGGAATAACAAGTCGCTGGTCGAGAAGCTTCGAAGCAACGATCAGCCTCTTCGTCTTCCACTCCTGCAACGATAAAGTTATCGATGAATTGCGGAGTAAATTCGACCATATGCGCGAGATCGATTTGTTTTTGTTGGATCTCCAGGCTTTCGTGCCTGCGAGCACTACGAATTCCAGTCTTTAAGCATCATCTTCACGTCAAAGCCGCGCCGTTGAGAGCGAAGCGGCGTCTCTTAAGTCTGGGAGCTTAAACCGCGCGAGAGCTTGCCGTGCAGGGCTTTTTACAATTAATATCACTCCAAGATCAGCATATTTTTAATTAAGAAAAACATGTCACCTTACTTTATACTGGGATAGGAAGCGACGAAGTGCTGATTAATTCGGCCCCCCCCCCCCCACCTTCAACTGGTAACGAACCGGTAATAGGTTTTACGGTAAGTTTACATTGATGTCTCGAGAATGATGGAGGAGAAGAGAGTCATAGACAGATCTCACGTTCGTGTTTCGGTTCGTTTTTGCTTTGAAATTCGGTCGTCCTTTTATCAATAGCGGTGCGGCCAGGCAGATGCTGCAGCTGCGAAGCAGGCGCACGAGATGCCCGTAGGTCGTACGTATTGAAGTGTAGGTATAACTAAAATTGATTGGTTTGCACTATATCTTTCTATCAGTATCAAACGATCATAATTGTGCTCCTTGTCTGTGAATGCGCAATGGTGCAACTGATTGGATTCATGTTGAACAGGTTCCGCCTTATTAGATGGTGTCCAAGAGTGTTGGCTTGAGATGATGTTTCAGTTATTTTGTTTTCGGCTACCGTCTACTACTGTAGAAGTACTTGAAGTAATAGTGTTAAGTAAGCTGAGTACGTCATCGATTCCATGAATCTGCGCTCTCTCCTCTTCGTCGTCGCTATGGCCACGCTCACCGTCGTGGGTGGAGGTACTATCAACCACGATCAGGTGCAGCCGTTCGCGCGGCCCGAAGCCGTCACCGCGTCCGAGAAGTCGGCCCTGAAATTCAAGCCCAGTCTCCAAATCATCGACGGATGCCACCCGTACCCCGCAGTCAACGCAGCGGGTGAGACGTGGAGGGCTGAAGAAAACCGGCCCACGTGATGGGAAGTTCAAGGGCTTAGAGCTCGGCTCGCAAGTCTACGGCCGCGCTGGTTGGTATAAGGACCTCTTGGCCATCATGTACGCGTGGTATTTCCCCAAGGACAATTGGTTCAGCGGCCTATCTAGCAAGGGCTATCGACACAATTTGGTCAATGCCATCGTGTGGCTGGACAATTCTGTGGTGGAAAACCCGAAAAATCTTGGCGGTCTCCACTTGGAACTGGAAGGGGGGATACGTTGTTAACAAGAACGAACCGCCCAGTTGCGGCCGTCGATCGGGCGCCACGGCGTTCGTCGAGTACATCAACGGCACGACCCCATGCTCTCGTACGAGCCGTTCTACAGCGAGGCTTCGTTCCACACGCTGCGGATGACTGCGGCGCGTGGAAAAGGGGAACTCCAGGGCCTCGTCATGTGGGAGCAGCTGAGTCCAGAGCTCTGAGCGATACGAACTTCGGGAAGAATGCCCGTCCCGTTCATTGACGCAAACTTCGACGCGAACCTCGAGGCGGCCCGCCCGCTCCCTTAAAAAGTTGAAACGCGAGAAACGACTAGAAAAGAGGTTCGCCCAGCATTGTTTTACAGTGAATTTTTAGTCGGACCACTGCACCGTACAGCAAGCATTTCAGGGACTTTACAGTTCATTCGTAAAGGAAAGGTAGCTCCTTTTCCATCCTTACAAACCATTATTACCCCTCCTGGCTAAATGGGGGGGGGCATGGCGAGGGCCTCTTGCGCGGACAGGTCGTATCGCGGAGTTTAGTCTGCGAAATTCTTCATCACAGCCCTCCTGGAGCTCGTCGACTGCGCTATGTTTCCTCGTTTTATTTCTTTTAAGAAAAAGATTATGGATCATGCAGCCACTTGAACAGCAGTGTAAAGTCCACCCCTAAGGGGCTGGTTCGTGTCACTGGGTCTGGTTTAATGACAGGATAGGGCCCAAGATTTGCTTTTCCTTTTTACTCGATTCACTATCGAGTTAAAGGAAAAAGGGGGCATGTGTCTTTTATGAAATCTAAGCTAGCCAATCAAATCGCTATTCTGCCCCCTCATTAAACCAGACCCCGTGAGGCGAACCAGCCCCTTAGGGGCTGGTTCGCCTCACTGGGTCTGGTTTATAAGATAAAAAAAATACCGTCAGTTCCTTCAATTCAGAACTTCACAGCACTGTCAAGCGTACCAAAATGAGCCAGCTCGTATTGCAGCAGCAAGATAGTCGCGACCAAGAGATGCACTTGCACGGCGCTGTATTGTGTCTCGAGCACAAACGCGAGCTGGTGCAGCGGCGAGAAGGAGAACATTTTCTGCAAAAACCCGCTCAAAACCAGGAACGACACCACCTTGAGCAGCGCAAACACCACGAGGTTCGTAACGCTCGTCGCATTCCAGCCCGCGCTATCCTCACTTGGGTAGTAGACACCGTTCGGCAACAGCGAGAGAGCCAACTGGTACGTCATGAAGACGAACGGAACGACGCACTCCACGTACTGGACCAGCGTCAGATATTCGCAGTGGAACAGCAGCTGAAGCCCTTGGGCGGTAAGTTTGTGCGAACGTTCAGCGCTTCGAATGCTGCTCTCTGTGCGTGCCGAGGGCGCTGCTCTTGTTGGCGCTTCAGATTCCGGTCTAGCATGTGGATGTAATGGTTTAAGTCTACGTGGACAAGCGCCCGTCTCGACATCGATCTCGTCAGCGGTTCCCGTGTCGACGCAGTGCCAATCGAAGCTTGCTCCCAGATGTGTCACTCCGCTCCAGAGACGTGGACCAGTCGCCGTTCAACCCCGCTCCAAGTCACTACTCTTCGGGCTCAGAGCATCTCTACATGTACCCGGCTTTCATATTGCATCAGTAGCGTCTCCCTGGGAGACGCATCTCAGAGCTAGCTACCTGAACTTGTTGCTACTCGCTAACCTCAATTCAATCTCATTCTGTCTTTTGCTCAGTCGAGTGCAAGTGGTTCACTCCAATTGGTAGCACTTGTTGGTTGTGGGTGAGGGTTCGACACATCTGCTTCTTCTCCGGGTCGACTCCCTACGCACAAGCTTCGGGAACCACTCGCTACTTTCCGACTGCGCTCTTCAGTGGCAAGCTCCGACTGATCGCCGTCTACTGCTGCCGTCGTCGCTACTATGGAGGAGCGCGCTGACCAACCAACCGCCGGAGGCGCTGCTGAACCCGTATGACCATTTCGTCCAAGCGATCGATCGTATTGCTGTGGGGCTGAGCCAGCAGAACGCTCAGATGTACCAAGATTTCCAGGCTCAGCTGCATGCCTACCAGCAGCAGCTGCAGCAACATGTGTCTGTTCCTCAACCTCCTCGTGAGTACCGACTGGAAGGCGTCACCATGCCGACCTTCTACGGGAAACCGACCGAGTCTGTGGACGAGTTCATTTTCCGAGCGAAGCTATTTATGGAGGGCAAGTGCATCGACTACACGGCTGCCTCCAGTCAGCAGCGCGTGATCGCCATCCTCGCTGCCAACCTGAGGGAGGGAGCCGCATCCTGGTACCATGCCCAAGTCGCGATCGACCACATCCGCTTCAACGACGTGGACTCCTTCGCCAACGCTCTGCGCCGTGAGTTCGTGCCTCCGGACCAGCAGTTTCGTCTGCGTGCAGAACTGAAGGCTTGCCGCCAGCGCAGTTCTGTCGAAGAATATGTCCGTGATTTTCGTCGACTCATGGCTCAAATTCGGAACATGAGTGCTATGGACCAAGTCGACCGGTTTTGCGACGGCCTGAAGTCGGAGACCCGCAAAGAGGTGATGTATCTGCGCTGCAGTACGCTAGCTGAAGCCATATCGGCTGCTCAAGCGTTTGAGCGCACTCATTTTTACTCGTCGGACCGCAATCGAGCCTCCAGCAACTCAAGGAGTCACGGGAATGCGCATCGTGCAGCTACAGATGGACCAACTCCGATGGATGTATCCGCGGTTGACACTCGCTCGATAAGCAATGTAATGGGCCTACCTTGGCTCACTACAACAGCTTACACGAGTGCGCACGTGTATGAGGAAGCGTAGGTTTCTTTTACTTGAGTTAAGTATACTCGAGGTCCACGAGTATACTTTAAACAAGATAAAGACTCTAAATAGCTGATTTTGGTAAAGATGAGAACTGTTATTTGTGTCTTATGTTTCTGACTTCCTCTAAATGTAATATTCTAAGTTGGGAATCTGCCAACGGCTGGTTGGCAGAATTCCTTTGCTATGCATGTCGCTCATTGGTTAAAAGATGCTGCTTTCAACCAATAGGAATCCTAAATGTCTATGGACCACCCGTCGTGGTGGTCGTAAATGAATGTGGCACTTGATGTAACGTACATCAAGGCCGAGGAAGTGTTTGAACCTTTAACAGACATCGCGTCTGTTAGAGTTGCAATTGGCTGTAGCCACTTGTGCGTGTAACCCCGTTACACCATCCCCCCGTCAAGGTTAGACGTGCCGGTCTCGGCACGTCAACCACCATTGACTGTTTGGTCAATGCATGACGTTTAGAAGAGAGCGTGCTCGTGATAGAACGAGCACGTTGAATTTGAAGACCTTTGGCGCAGCAGCGGAGGACCTCTCTGCTGCTGAGTATCATGCGCGGCAGTGTGCGAAGCGCTTCGCTGCCGCGGGGGCAGGCATCACGGCCTGCCCTCGAAGTGTCTTCGGGCGCTGTTGTTAACAACAGCGTTCGCATTACTGTCCAGTGTGTAGTGCATGGTGGGCTTCGTAAGCCTCCACCATGTCCGGAACGTCTTGGAGCAAGACGTTCCGCGGCTCCCATGTATCTTGGTTGGGAGGAAATCCTCTCCAACGAATACGAAATCGAACTGGTTCTAAGTTCGTTCTCGGGATACTGTGGTCAACAATCCGCTCAACTATCCATCGAGTTGAGCCGTGTGCGTCACGAATTGGTGGCGGCGGTGGTGGGAATACGCCCCGTGTGTGGTCAACTTGGTGTTGACCCTGATCTCGCTTCTCCCCACGACCGAGTTCCGGTCGTGCAGTAGCTACAGAGCGCTGCGCTCGGTGCTCTTGAGTATCCTTACTTTGCGACGGTCTCCTAGACCGCCTCGATCGTCCCGGCCGGGCTGGATCTCCAGCTCGACCTGCTGCTCCAGCGCGACTTCGCGCTGGAGAAGATGATGGCTTCCGCCGAGTCTTCTGCTTCGGTTCAGCCGAGCTAGGTAGCTCGTGCTGCAGGTATGGCTTCAACCGTCCGACGTAGAACGTCGGATGGAGGCGCATGCTAGACGGGATGTCTAGCGTGTAAGCGTTGCCATGCCGTTCCAACACTGTGAACGGCCCGATGAAGCGCGGAGCGAGCTTGCTCGCTCCGGAAGTCGGAAACTGCATGTTTAGGCAGGTTTTGAGTAGCTAACAAAACCAATGAACCCTTCTTGAATTCATTTGTGTTGCCCTGCCAACATTGTCTGCGTTCAGCTTCTGTCGATCGACAGAAGCTGCAATAGCGTCCTGGACAAACCGAATGACGGCTTGTCTGCGCTGCACGAAGTTCATTGCGTCCGAGCTGAACTCGTTCAGCTCGCTTCCAGCAGTAGGCCCGGCCTCTGCGTTCGTAGATGTGGTGTCTGTGCCTCGCACAGACACGTTCTTCTTCTGCTTGTGTGCGTCTGTGCCCTGCACAGACGCGGTCTTCGTCTTCTTTCGCGTTGTTGCGGCTGACACCGTGCAGGTGTCAGCGGCATTCTGCGGCTGCTGTGTTGCAGTCGTAGATCCTCCCCCACTTAAGGAAGGAGCCAGCATCCCGAGTAAACTCGGGAGGCGTGGGTGCCTCAAGGCATTCACGTAGAACGGTGTATGCCCGGTCGAGGCATGCACCGAGTTGTTGATCGCGAACTCCGCCATCGGCAGACACTCGCTCCAGTGTTGGAACGAGTGGGCGTAGCTCTTGAGCACATCCACGAGCACGCGATTCACGCGCTCGGTCTGTCCGTCCGTCTGCGGATGATCCGCAGTCGACATCGAGAGCTGACTGCCAAGAAGTGTGAACACTTCTTGCCACAGGTGCGCGGTGAAGCGCGGGTCTCGATCGGACACGATGTCCATCGGCACAGACGCGGTCTTCGTCTTCTTGTTTGCATCTGTGCTCTGCACAGACGCGGTCTCCTTCTGCTTGGTTGCGTCTGTGTCCTGCACAGACGCGGTCTTCGTCTTCTTTCGCGTTGTTGCGGCTGACACTGTGCAAGTGTCAGCGGCATTCTGCGGCTGCTGTGTTGCGGCCGTCGATCCTCCCCACTTAAGGAAGGAGCCACCATCCCGAGCAGGCTCGGGAGGCGTGGGTGACGCATTGCATTCACGTAGAACGGTGTATGCCCGGTCGAGGCATGCACCGAGTTGTTGATGGCGAACTCTGCCATCGACAGACACTCGCTCCAGTGTTGGAACGAGTGAGCGTAGCTCTTGAGTATGTCGACGAGCACGCGATTCACGCGCTCGGTCTGCCCATCCGTCTGCGGATGGTCCGCAGTCGACATTGAAAGTTGGCTCCCAAGAAGTGTAAACACTTCTTGCCACAGGTGCGCTGTGAAACGCGGGTCCCGATCCGACACAATGTCGGTCGGCATGCCATGGTGTTTGAATACCATGTCAACGAACAGACGTGCAGTCTGCTTCGCAGTTACTTCAGCGGGTACTGCAGCAAGATGTACCATCTTGCTGGAAGCGGTCAACAAAGACCACAACGCCCGTGTTCCCTGGCTGTCCGGGGAAGACCGAACACGAAGTCCAAAGACATGGACTGCCAACACCTCGACGGAGTCGGTAGTGACTGTAAAGGGAGCCTGCGCGAACGGCGCAGGCTTCACACGTTGACACACCTCGCAAGCACGGACGTACTTGCGCACCCACTTGTACTGGTGGGCCCAGTAGAAGTCCCTCGTGAGAAGAAGATACGTCTTCTCAGGGCCCGGATGCCCCGCAGTCGGTGCATCATGATACTCGTACATGATCCTGAGTCGCAGGTCATGATCATTGGGAACGACAACACGGTCCGCGTTGTCGTCGACTGCATTGTAGAGCAATAACCCGTCGTGCACCCGATAACGGTGTGCACGAGCGCGAAGATGCTTCGGCAGCTTCTGACGAGCTTTGTCAGAAGGCGCTGAGCCGTAGGCCAGCAAGAGCTTCGCGTCCGCGTCGTGCGCGTACGCGATCTTCACGTCGTCCAACAGCGACGACGTGGAAGTGCTCGATTGCATGGCGTCAATGGCATTGACGTCAGCATCAGTTGAAGCGTAGTCAGGTCGACGTGATACGCGTCGGCCACCACATTGAGTCTTCCGGGTTTGTACTCAACCCGGAAGTTGTATTCCGCAAAGAACGAAAGCCATCTCGCCATACGTTGCGAGATGTGTGGCGACTTGACAGCTGTCCGCAGCGACGCGTGGTCTGTATAGACCACGAACGGTTTACTTCCGAGGAGATACACTCGGAACTTCGCAAGTGCATACTTCATGGCAAGGAGCTCCTTGTCATGCACTGGGTAATTGCGCTTAGCTGACTTTAGCTGACGCGACTGATAGTAGACGACACGATCACGGCCCTCGTGATCGTGCTGCATCAACGCACATCCGATCGCGAAATCGGATGCGTCACACACAACGTGGAATGGGCGATCTTGGTCGGCCACCGCCAAGATCGGCGCCTCAGTCAAGCTCCGCTTGACTGCATCGAAGGCCTGCTGACAGTCAACAGTCCAATTCCACTCGGCATCCTTCTTCAGGAGCTGTGACAGCGGGCGTATCGTGCCCGCGTAGTCCTTCACGTACTTGCACAAGTACGTGGCTGCCAAGGAACTGCCGCAGTTCCTTGACGCTCGTCGGCGTCGGCCACTCATTGATCACTCTGACCTTTCAGGGTCAGGGCGGACACCGTTCTTCCCAACGAGACACCTGAGCACGGGTATCTCGCTCGCCCCGAAGATGCACTTCTTCAGGTTCGCGTAGAGCTTGTGCTTGCGCATGAGCGCAAGCAGCTTCCGGAGATGCACCTTGTGCATCTCAACGTCGCTCATCCCGTCCGCAGCACGGCTGTGGACGAACACGTCATCGAAGTAGCTCGGTGCGAAGTCGCGCACCGAGCGCAACAAGTGCGTCACGCACCTGTTGAAGGTCGCAGGGGCGTTCTTCAGACCCTGCGGCATCACTAGCCACTCCCAGAGCATGCCACTCGGCGTGATCACAGCCGTGAGAGGGATATCGCTCTCACGCATTAGGATCTGATAGAACCCATCGCGCAGATCAAGAGCACTGTAGACAGTGCTCCTGGCCATCGAAGCGATGATAACATCTTTCGCGGTATCGGTGTCTGCGCCGGTATCGTCGCATCGTTCAGCTTGTTGTACGCATGAACGATGCGCCAGCCGCCCTGTGGCTTCTTGACACAGAACGTCGGAGCACTGTGCGGGGATTTCGATTCCCGCACTTGTCCAGCTTTGCGACGACTTTCGAAGAAGTCGTCGATCGCCTTGACCTGCTCTCGCGGCAGTGGCCACTGCCGCGTGACACAGTATTTCGTGCCCGGCACGAGATCAATCTCGTGCTGAATGCCCTTGTCCTGCGGAAGCTCCGCAGGATCTCTTCCGGAAGTACGTCCGCGTACTCCCGTAGAATCTGTAGTAGGGACTCGCCTTCAGCGAGTCCCAGCTCTGCTCCTCAAAGCGTTCCTTCTTCGTCTTGGCACTGAGAGTGTCTTCACTCTCAGTGGTGCTCTCCATGAAGAACTGCCTCAGTTCCTCATTCTCGCTCTTCGTTCTCTCGACGTCCGAGAGAATGCATATTTGCTCGATGCGTCCATCGTGCAAGTCACGCGCGAAGCGCTTCCAGCTCAGGACTGGAAGCGAAGTCAACTCTGACGCTTGCGTCGGAGGATTAGCGAGGGTCATCTCCTGTGCCGGAACCCAGCACAGGTACGCGTCAAGACGTTCAACGTCTCGACGTTCGGCTTTCAGCCTTCGTCTGCCCGGCAGACATCTCTTGTAGCGTCTCGGCCCCGGGCCGAGACTTGCGCAGCGACCTTCGCATGCGCCGTCTTCTTGTCTTGCGGAGCCCGGCTCCGCATGATCTCTGACCTCGTCCAGGCCCAGCCGTGGACGGGTGTTGTTCTTTATTCCGCCGGCGGGTACCTCCCGCGGGCGAGCGACTTCAAGCCCGGCTTGGTCGCGCGGCGCTTCGTCGTGCAGCCCGGCTGCACGACAGCATGCAGTTTTTCCGGTGCGGGACGTTTGCAACCGTCCGCACCGCCTGCAGCGTCGGTTCCCGGAACCGACACGCCATCATCACCTCGACGCCTATCATTGGCGGAGTCCTCAATTACAAAGGGTGCGTCGACTCCCGGAGTCGACGCGAAGTGTCTTTCGCAGCGTCGGTTCCCGGAACCGACGCGACTTCAATACCTCGACGCCTTCCATTGGCGGAGACCCCCATTACGGAGGGTGCGTCGGCTCCCCGAGCCGACGAATAGAATTCATCCAAGCCATCGACTCCCGGAGTCGACGGCGTCACGTCACCTTGGCTCCCATTACGGGCCAAAACCGATCCAATCAGGTTCGCGTCAGCCTCCACGGCTGACGCGCGTGACTCGCTTGTGTCATCCGCGCCGCTCGAGGCCGGAGACTTCTTTGATTCGCTGAAAGCGGGTGTTGACTTCCGAAGTCAACACATTTTCTTCACTAGCCGTCGGCGGCGACGCCGACGCTATCTGTTCTCGCGCGCGCCCGTGCGCGTCCAGGGCGTTCCGGGACAGCGGCATTAGGCGCTGTCTCGACTAGAGATTCGCGCGCACCTACTGGTGCGTGTGTGGTGGAAACAGGGCCATCGCTCTCTGTTCCACCGTCGCGACCGAAGCGCACGAGAGTGCGCTTCTCCCAATCGATTACCGGATCATGCCGTGCGAGCCACGGCATGCCCAATACCATGTCGAACTTATCGTCCAGATCCAGGACGATGAAGGTTTCGACGAACACTCGACCTTGTACGTGAAGCGCACGCGTACCATGCGCTTCTCGGTCTTCACGACGACACCTGTCGCCAAGCGTACTTCCAACATACTTCGAGGTATCTTTAAATCCTCGAAGTCAAGCATTGATAGACTTCGCAGTCGAACAAAGTTCTTCGACGCGCCAGAATCTACCAACGCACGACGAGAGCCGCTTGCTCTCATCGACTTCACCTTCAGGATGACAAGATCAGCCTTGTCATCTTGCTTCTTGCAGTGAGAATGATCCTCACTGGGGCTGCAGTCCTCAGTGTCGCGTGTCCTAGGTTGACACGCGGAACTGCATTACCAGTAGGGCGCCCCGCGCCTACTGGCGTCCAGCGTTGTTTGTTTGGCTGCGACGATGCCCAGCATCGCCGCGATAGCCACCTTGCTGGTGCACGGGTGCCGTGCACTCTCTCGCAAAGTGACCGATCCTACCGCATCGGTAGCACCGCACATTACTTCCTTGCCGCTGCTGGGGGCCAGCAGTGGCAGCGCTCGAGAGGTCCATCGGTTCCGGACCTCCCGTCCTCACTACCGGGCGCGGTTGCGGCCTCGGTACATGCGCGTGCAGTTTAGCCTGTCGCAGGCTAAACTCTTCCTGCATCGCAAGCGTGATGGCAGCTTTGAGAGTACTCGGGTACTCGCGGAAGAGATAGGTCTTCACAGGCCCATCTCTCAGTCCCTTCATGAACGTGACGACCTTAGTCGCCTCGTCGATCGGGTTGGTCACGATGTTCGAGACCAAGTACCGCGCTCTCTGGGCGTAAGCATGAACATCATGCTTACCCTGCTGCAGGTCGAGGAACTCTGCCCTCGACCGGAACTCATTCTGCGGGGGCTCAAACGCCTGTCTGAGCTCCTCCTTGAAGCCTTCGTACGTGCTGAAGCACGTAGGGTCGGAGAGCCGGCGTCCATACGCCCAGCTCCTTGCACGTCCGCCAAGACATGACATGGCGAACGCGACCTTCGACAACGGGTCGACGATACGTCGAGCCGCGATGGCAGTGTCGAGTTCGACAAGCCAACGGAGGAGAGGTTCACCCTCTCTTCCGACGTAGTTGCTCACATTGAGCTTCAGCGACTGTGGGCGAGGTGTCGTCCCCGACGACACCGCGGCATTGGCAGCAGCATCTCGCTGCTCCCTCATGATGAAGCCCAGAGCAACACCGTGTTGCTCTGTCGGCGTTAGCGTACGCAGCATCGTAGCTACAGCCGCCTCACCGATGACTGTTGACAGTCGTTGGAGGGCTTCCCACTCTGGGTCTGACAGGTGGGGACAGTCAGCGCGTGCAACATGGGTTGCAGGCGTCGTGGAGCTTTCCATAGACACTTCGGTATCCATGGGAAGGTTCTCGGCTCCGTGTTCGTGCGGTGACGTACGAACTCAACTTGGTCGGTCGTTGGACGGACTACAAAGTGCTACCAGGTGTAATGGGCCTACCTTGGCTCACTACAACAGCTTACACGTGTGCGCTCGTGTATGAGGAAGCGTAGCTTAGTTTAAACTAGAGTTAATTATACTCGGGCCTCCGAGTATAGATTAATCTAAATAAACGATCCAAATAATGTTTTTGGGTTAAAATGAGAACTGTTATTTTTGTTTTATGTTTCTGACTTCCTCTAAATGTAATATTCTAAGTTGGGAATCTGCCAACGGCTGGTTGGCAGAACTCCTTTGCTATGCATGTCGCTCATTGGTTAAAAGATGCTGCTTTCAACCAATAGGAATCCTAAATGTCTATGGACCACCCGTCGTGGTGATCGTAAATGAATGTGGCCCTTGATGTAACGCACACCAAGGCCGAGGAAGTGTTTGAACCTTTAACAGACATCGCGTCTGTTAGTGTTGCAAGTGGCTGTAGCCACTTGTGCGTGTAACCCCGTTACAAGCAAGGAGCAGTGTAGGCGTCAAAATCTGTGCTACTACTGCAAAGGCAGTGGCCATCGCATCGGCCAGTGTCCTCATCGCAAACCCGCCCGTGGACAACAGCATCAGGGAAACGACTCAGCTCGGCGGATGTAAATGGAGTATCCGTCGAGCGTGCGGTGAGTCCTGAATCTCCTACTGTCCACATGGACACTACCGTCGTCGAGATGGCGGAAATGTCGACGGCCGAAATGTCGGTCACACCCAGAGCGGTGGCGTCGGCGACTCCTTTCCTGGTGAAGGTGACAATTATGGGTCAAGAATGCTCCATGTTGGTGGACTCGGGTGCGTCACATTGTGTGTTGTCGGGACGCGGTTTTGACACTGCCGGAATGCAGACTATGAACCTCGTGGCGCGCGGATTCGATGGCCGTGCACAGCAGCGGACTGTTGCTATCGCGGACCTGGAGGTGACATGCAGCAGTTCGGTCGTGACTGTGCCTTTCGTGTTTTGGCGGCTACAGTATGATTATGACGGGATCCTCGGCCGCCCCTGGCTCGAAGCCAGCAATCCGAACATTGACTGGCCCACGCGAACATTGACGTGGCCTGCGGACCGCCAAGAACCACCGCCACCTCCTGACGAGGACAAGGATTGGCCGATTGGCTCGGACGAGCACATACATCCTGTGCTCTGTCGCAGCAAGAAGCTACTCGCACCAGTGGAGGTCTCGCTGCAGTCGTTCCGAGAACGTCTTGCTAGCCACGAGTACCTGGAGATCTTTCGGTTAGTGCTGGAATCAGGTGTATTACCAAAACCAACACCACGGGACGTCGTCGTGCTCTTGAATGAGTTCGACGACGTGTTCCCATCTTCGCTTCCTAACGAGCTCCCGCCTGAACGAGAAATCCAGCACGACATCGTCTTGAAGCCTGACGCAGCACCCTCGGCCCGATCTCCCTTCCGTCATGCTCGCATTGAAGAGCGAGAGCTAGCCAAGTTCGTGAAGGAGCTGCTGGGAAAGAACAGCATTGAGGAGTCTAACTCCGCCTGGGTCTCCAATATTTTCGCCATTCCGAAGAAAGTGGCGGCGACAGGCGAGGCTCCGACGCGAGCAGAGTGGCTACGCAGCGGTGATGCAGGTGTACCCATTCGCTGGGTCATCGACTATCGTCATGTCAATTCGCAGAGTGTGATTCCTAAGATTCCTCTCCCCAGAGTGGACGACATTTTCGACAAGCTCAGCGGTGCAGCTTACTTCTCGACGCTGGACTTGATGTCCGGCTACCACCAGATGCTGCTCGAACCCCGTGCACGCGAGCTGACGGCGTTCCAGGCCAACGGTGAGCTCTATCAATGGGTTGTCGCGCCTATGGGGCTTGCTGGTATGCCTGGATCGTGGTCCAGACTAATGCGGCACCTACTCGGACGCCCAAAGTTCCAAGCCTTCTGCGTCGTCTACCTAGATGACATCTGTGTGTTCTCGGCGACGCTAGAAGATCACATCGTGCACCTTCGAGAGGTGTTGCTCGTCCTTCGTGAAGCCAAGTTGTACGCACGCAAGGAGAAGTGCAAGTGGGCCCAGCGATCGATTGTGTTTTTGGGTCACCAGATTTCTGCGTCGACAATCACACTGGACCCGTCGAAAACGAAGGCAATCAGCAGGATGCAACCGCCACGGAACCGCAAGGAGCTGCAGCGCTTCCTGGGATTATGCGGTTACTATCGACTATTCATCCCTCAGTACTCAGGCCTCGTGTATCCACTGACGGAGCTAGTGAAGACGACGACGGGATGGCGCTGGGGCACAGCGGAGATCAAGGCATTCGACGATGTGCGCTCACTACTACAACGCTCTCCTGTTCTGCGGCTCCCCAATTTCTCGTTGCCATTTTTCGTCACCACGGATGCCTCGGATGTTGCAGTCGGCGGTGTACTTAGTCAAGTCTTCGATAGTGTGGAGCACCCACTGGTATTTCTGAGTCGTAAACTGAGCGACGTCGAAACGCGTTGGCCAGCTCATGAAAAAGAACTGTTCGGCATCAAGTTCTGTCTGGAGAAATGGCGTGTCTACCTGCTGGGCAACGTTTTTACGGTCTACACGGACAATTCGGCTTGTGTCTGGTTCTTCACCAAGCCGACGCCATCGCCTAAGCTTCTTCGATGGCTTGATTTCTTCAACCAGTTTACGTTCAAGGTGTTTCACAAACCGGGGCGCACGAATACGGTCGCTGACGCTCTGTCTCGACCAGTTGAATTCAGCGCTGTGGCCATCACGGGACCCGACCCAACGCTTGCGACTCGCATTATGTCGCTGTATGCCGAGGACGACTTCTGCTCTTCGCTGCTCGAGCAGCTTCGTGCGAGGGAAGGAAGCGCGACCGCTAAGTATGATCTTCAGGACGGGTT
The DNA here is from genome assembly GCA_024211575.1 of Phytophthora melonis. Lineage (NCBI taxonomy): Eukaryota > Oomycota > Peronosporomycetes > Peronosporales > Peronosporaceae > Phytophthora > Phytophthora melonis. The sequence continues at coordinate 1,571,218 of JAMXKT010000037.1, read as the reverse complement.
GATTATCCTGCGTGAGGGCAAGAGAGTCGTTCTTCCTCGAGACGACCGATTGATGGTGGACGTGTTGGTGCACTACCACGACAATGCCGTCGTGGCTCACAGTGGTGCTGTACGGACGTTTCTGGCTTTGCGCCAGCATTTTCTGTGGCGCGGCATGCGCTCGATAGTCGATGAGTACATCCGTACGTGCGAGACTTGTGCTCGCAACAAATCTGGTGATCGGCGTAGAGGTCTGCTGCAACCTCTCCCTGCAAGCTGGACGGATATTTCGATGGACTTTGTGACTGGTTTGCCGCTCTCGAAAGGATTTGATGCGATTTACGTTGTGGTCTGCCGCCTAAGTAAGCGTTCGCGCTACTTGGCTACCCGAAAGGATGCTTCAGCGGACGACGTCGCCCAACTGTTCTTCAACAACATCGTTGTGATCCACGGTACACCGCGCTCGATCGTCTCGGACAGAGATCCTAAGTTCCTGAGTGATCTGTGGACTGCCATGGTCAAGATCATGCAGATTGAGCTGCACATGACCGTGTCACACCGGGCCCAAGCTGACGGCCAAAGTGAGAGGCAGATCAGAACGCTTGAAGACGCACTGCGATGCTCGGTCTCTCACTATGGTGACGACTGGGCCGACTGGCTCCCGTGCATCGAGTTTGCGCACGCCACTGGCATCAACACCTCGACAGAGCGCAGCCCCATGGAAGTCGACACGGGACGACGACCAATTCCTGCACTTTGGGTTGCTGAAGATCAAGCTTCGTTCGTGAGTACCAGGGCGGAGGCAATTGAGTCTGCTCGGCGCCATATAGCTCAAGCGCAAGAACGCCAGCGACGGTACTATGACAGGGGTCGGCGCGATGTGCACTTCAACGTGGGCGACTTCGTGTACGTCAAAGCTCAGCTCCTGAACACCAATCGGATGGCCCGACCAGACTACGATCCTGAGCGAGATCCGACAGTGAACAAACTGCTGCCTAAGTGGCTGGGGCCATTCCCGATCGAGAAGGTGCTGGGGCCGTCAACGTACCGGCTCGTGTTGCCCGAAGTCTTGCGTTCGCACCGGTCTTTCAACGCTGACCAGATCAAGCGTTCCCTGGGGTGTCCTCCGCAGTTCATCGGGCGTCAATTCGCCGTGCAGCGCCTGTTCTATTCGACGACACCGGAAATCGAATTTACGTCGTCGCAGCATTGCTACGGAAACGCCGGCGTCGTGGACGGGTGCAGTACCTGGTGCAGTGGGCAGATCTGCCGACAAGCGAGAACTCGTGGGAGTTCGTCACCGACATTAATCACGTGACCCACTGGCAACAGCTCCTCGCTGCATTCCGCCGACGAACAGCGAGTTAAGTCGCGGGGGATGTAATGGTCTAAGTCTACGTGGACAAGCGCCCGTCTCGACATCGATCTCGTCAGCGGTTCCCGTGTCGACGCAGTGCCAATCGAAGCTTGCTCCCAGATGTGTCACTCCGCTCCAGAGACGTGGACCAGTCGCCGTTCAACCCCGCTCCAAGTCACTACTCTTCGGGCTCAGAGCATCTCTACATGTACCCGGCTTTCATATTGCATCAGTAGCGTCTCCCTGGGAGACGCACCTCAGAGCTAGCTACCTGAACTTGTTGCTACTCGCTAACCTCAATTCAATCTCATTCTGTCTTTTGCTCAGTCGAGTGCAAGTGGTTCACTCCAGTGGAACTGGCGCTACAGATACGACTCGTAGCTGGCGCATGCCACTGGTATGGATCGTCTTGGAGGAGGTACTGACCTCGCCATACAATCCTGAGGCTTCAAGGGCCATCAGCAGTCCTCTTTGCTCGGTTGTGAGCGGGTGGGGAACGCACGCCCAGAGTCCCGTTTTGATCAACGAGTCTATTTCGTGGGCTCTTGGATCGCGGGTCACAGCGAGGATCCTCGTCACCAGTCCGTTCCACTCGGCGCCGCTGGCCTTGCGAGTGCTTTTGAGGCGGACGCGAAGTTGAGAGGTATGGCGCTCCCGGAGGATTTCCACGACCACGCGCGCATTCGACCGGATCTCGCGATACTCGAGCAAGAAGGCGCCAATGTCTGCGAGGATGAACAGGCCCGACAGGTAGAGCGACTGCGAGTTGTACATGCACACCGAGACGAAGAGCGTCCCGAAGAAATCCACCAGGAAGGCCACAAACTCGGGGATATAGTCCTCCAGTGCGCGCGACGTGGCTACGACGAAAGACTTGGCTGCAAACTTCCACACTGGCAAGACAACGACCACCACGGTCCTGTAGGACGACGGAACAAGGTCGTACAGCACCTTGTACACGGGGTAGACCAGGACGAGCCCCATGCAGAGGTTGAATCGGTCTCGAGGACCTTTAAGGGGGACTTTGGGTCGAACAGCGCTGGCCCCAGGACAATTCGAAGCGCCAAGGCCGAGAAAAGCCCAATGGGAATCCCGCTCAGCTGCATGAGGAACGGTATAGGGAACCCAACCGCGGCTGCCACGAGGATGCACGCCCCAACGTACTCGCAACTGGCGGTAAACGCCACAATAAACCGCTTGCCAGCCGAGTACTCGAGCTCTGGTACAATCGTGGCCAGTTGCGTTCCTCCTGCGAAATTCATGGCCAGCTCCATGAGCAGTAAGCGGAGCCAGAAGACCCAATTCGCACCCCACCCGTCCGACGGCGGTCGCAATGGCAAGGATTCCAGGAACAAGGCAAACGCCAGAGCAGGCAGCGGAGCGAAGACGCACACGCAAAGGGCTCGAGTCGTGGACGTGGTCTGGCAGTACAGCGCTAAGCTCTCGATCCGCTCAACCGAGTACGATCCCTGGTGGCCCACTTGCATTCGAGTCCATCTCTTCTCGATGCGTCTCCACCATGTTCTTGATCGTGACCTTAGCGCGCAGTGAACCATTTTGTGCCTTGAGCGAGACGTGCTCTCTTACTGTATTGTGGTAGTCTGCTGAAATTGGATGGAAGGTCCATGACAGGTAAGTATTATTCATAGCACAGTATAGTGGAAAACAACATTAGCCGTGGAAGGGGAATCCTACTGCATAGTAGTGAGTCCGCCTTAAAATACATTGCTAGAGAGCTATTCATCAGCATGCATGCATCCTCCAAGGTGCCGAGCAGCCTCAGCAGCGAAGTGAGCATATCAACTTGGTAAAAGACGCTCACGAACTGGTGCCTCCTGCCGTCCCACTCGAAGCGCACGCGTCCTGGAACTACAACTCGGCGTCCGAGGAGCTTCCAAGCAACGCGTTTCCACTCCATTCCCACGTCTGCACCTTCATTGTGCACATTCGTTCCGTGACTGTGGTGAAGCCCTTCACGTGGGCGACGATAGCACCCTTTTCACTATGATCCAGTCTCTCAAGCTGGATTTCCAGGCTTTCGTGGCGCGAAGACAGGAGCTCCCAACCTTCCAGTATCGCGTTCACACCAAAGCCTCGGTTGGACGCGACGTCGGGCACCATGGCTTCTTGTAGGAACTTCAGCTGGGCATCTCCGTCCAGAAGCGTGTGGTCCCTGCCGTACCGGAAGAGGAGGAAGTACTCCACCACCGCCTTCCACAGCGTCCTTCTAGCCTCCGACATGGGCAGACTCCAGCTCTTGCATGTGGTCTCGCAGTCGATCGACATCTTTGGCTAGAGCGGTGGTCTTCGCGTCGATTTTCTTCCTGTATCGTTGCTGCGTCATCCGACGGCGCCATCGCTGGACGTGAAGGATCTCCTCCGCTGTGCTGGCCTTCGTAGACGTGACCTCGTCGCCTCTTGGAGATGACGCGGGGGGTTAATTCGAATTAAAAGCTCCTTGGGGCGGGCGTCGAGACTTCGAGCGTCGTGGTACGACTGGGGCGACCACGAACTCGCTACACTGATCGAAGTTGGACGCACGCAGCAAGACGTCGTTCTTATTAACGCTTGGGGTGAGTCGGCAAGGAATAAAGCGTAAGTTCATCAAAAACGGTTGTAGGGTTTGTGTTCACGGGATTGCTGCGTGTAGCTACAGTACATGGGGCGTGTCACCACGGGTAGAGTCATCAAGTTTGACATTTCGCTCTTCAGCACACCGCGTCATCAATAATGATACCAGGGTTACAGAGACATAGGAATATTAAAAAAATACAGTTGTGTTTTCATGGTTGACGCCAAGGGATCGGTAACGCAGTTCTAATGATGTCAAAGTGTCTGTGTCGACGCAAAAATCAAGCTAAAATATTATTTGTCACGTGACCAAAGTCATACATACAGCAACCTAACAAAATGTGAATATCGGTTGCGAGTCGCTGCAGTTCGCTCCCTAGTCGATGGCTGAGTACATGACCATGCACTCCCAGTACTCGAGCGGAACGAGAACTGGAATTTGGAGCATTTCTAAATGTTCGAACATTATCTTCAATTAACCAAGCGCTGCACGGATGTGCTTCTTAAATATACAACATTGGTCCTTGGGGGGTTAACATGGTTCACAACTAAAAACAGCTACTTACAAAATAGTGGTAGATCAGAGTGCTGAAGGTTTGTAGCACGTATTGGGCTAAATCCTGATATGTTGTCCACCTTTTCTTCAAATAATAATAACTAAGAAAAAATGATTTACGAAGCCCAAATATGTCAAAGTATTCTAGACCACCAAATTCGCCAAAAGCTCACTAAGTTACTTTCTTACTATGAGCATTTTACGGAAGATACGGTGTTTTAAAATTTCATAACCACCCCATAGCGGTGCCGCTGGATTACTGATCGTCTTGGTTCCGTCCACTACATGTAGCCGGGGACGATTCAAAGTGTGCGAGTAAGTAGGTAACCAAAACCGAGCACAATCTTGCGTCATCGCAATCTTCTGGCTCGTGATCACAGGTGTTTTGCTATGCAAGATGAGTGTATTAATAGAATTCATTCTACTATTCGACGCGTCCAGCTCAAGTGAAGCCCCACCACTCGTGATGAATACCAGCACCCTCTACCCGCCCAACATCCACCGACTGGGAGACACCGCTATAGGAGACGCGTCACCTCAGCAGCGTCTGGCAACCGACACGAGCCAGCAGCAACTTCCCAGTTCCCGGGGACAATTCCTCGACCGGCCAAGATGGAGCATTGCTTGTCCACTACCAGTGCGTTCAGCAGCAAAACCGCGGCACAGCTGCCGAGTGTCGAAGAGCAAGAGCGCGCAATCCAGCGAAACAAAAGGCGAATTTACCAGCAGCGTTACCGAAAGAAGCTTTGCGGGCGGGAGGCGGCGTTCGAGGAGGAAGTCACGCAGCTTCGAGCCGAGGTCCAACGACTGCAGCAACGTCACCGAACGGCGCTCTCTGGGATTCCAACGCGCCCGACGCCGTGGCACGTCGTAGCGGAATATTATTCGCTCTTCCGCAACGGCTTGAAGCCTCTGATGGTCTCTCTAGACGTCAGCAGTGAGAGCGTCCAACAAACTCACGTGCAGAGGCGTTTCCTAGAAGCCAACATGACTCGAACGTCGCTACCAATTCCGGGTTTGGAGTGTCAGCGCTACTCGCGGAGTGGGAGCGGCTCCGGGTGTGCTACCCAGACTTGAGGGTCCAGCTTGTGAGCCTGAATTATGGAGACGGAGATGCAGTGAGGGCGAGAAGTCAGCGGCTTGTCACGGTCACAGAGCAGACGCTGCGCAACGCGTTCCCGCATCTCGTCTATGGAGAGGTGTGGTCCCCTTTGGCAGCTCAACTGTTGGGGCAGCAACTCGTGGTGGAGACTACGACGCGCTTCGAATGGGACGAAGCGAATGGCCGAATCAGCAGTGTGTACAGCACGACAGATATGGTGACACCACTACTGAAGATATTAGGGAAGTTAGCGTGATGAAGAAACATCAGTAGTTGAATAACAAAAAACTGTGCATCTGCGATATTTGATGGTGAAGAGCAACAACAGATCTGCAAATTATTGCCACGGCTGCCATCACGTTCGATACTAACAATAGAAATGTGGGTATGTATCCTTGGCAACAATTACTAAAGAGCTGTTCGTGGGTGGATTCTACAAAGTGCCGAGCACCATCAGGAGTATGTCTGCCTCGTGCGTAAGAGACGCGCGCGAGCGAATGCTATCTCTTCGTCGCACTCGAATAAAACAACGGGCGAATTGAGAGAGAGAGAAGGTTGTCGATTTACTCACTTCCAGAGATTCGTGATTCGATGAGAAAGTGTCCATTATCCTAGTATTGCACTATGAAATATTAAATCCCGGTTCAGTTGGATGAACTTTGCAGGAAGCTCTGCATTACTGTATTCAATTAGTGTATAAGGCCCTTAATTGTGTGGTGGCTACGCGGGACTGATGCCAATGTATTTGTCGTCGAATGACACACGAGTCGGACGGAGGGGTGACTACTATCTCCTGCGGCTTGAAGGAAGATGGCACTCCTCCCCGGTCTTGGGTTTATGTTGTGGTAAACTACAAACGACTGTACGTGTGTTTACGCTAAGCATATCCAAAGGATGGAGACTCCTACAGTTCACACACTCATTACGCGTCACATTTGCTTCTTTCGCAAGAAGAGTGCGCATCACTATCCTTCGATTCGTTCAACTCAAGCCGGCGTCTATTATACTTTTAGGTATTTGCGGATGAATACTAACACCTGCTACCCGCCCAACACCGCCCGATTGGGAGAAACGGCTATAGGAGACGTGCTGCAGCCCGTCAGTTCAGTGTCTAACAGCGGTCCTATCGACGGACAACAGCTCGTCCAAGTTTGTCATCTTCTCAGCTAATAATCGTCCATCCAGCTGAGCTGATCCACAGCCACTGAGAAGTGCGGAAGAGCAAGCGCTTGCAACACACCGGAACCGACGCCGCATTTACCTGCAGCGCTACCGGAAGAAACTCTACGGCCGGGAGACGACGTGCGAGGAAGAAGTCGCGCAGCTTGGAGGTGAAATCCGAAAGCTGCAGCAGCATCGCCAGCTCGTTATCTCGGGGATACCGACGCATCCAACGTCGCGGCAAGTCGTGGCGGAATACTGTTCGCTCTTCCGCAACGCCTTGAAGCCTCTGGCTGTCACTCCAGACGCCAGCAGCGAGTGCGTCCAGGAATCTCACGTGCAGGAACGCTTCCTAGAAACCAGCATGGCTCCGGATGTCGCAACCAACTTCGGATTCGGAGTGTCAACACTGCTCGCAGGAGAGTGGAGCGGCTTCGAGTGTGATACATGTGACGATTGCAGAGCAAACAGTGCGCAACGCGTTCCCGCATCTCATCAATGGAGGTCTCTGCGGGCAGCTAAACTTTTGGGCCAGCGACTCGTGGTGTCGATCACTACGCACTTTGAATGGGGCCCAGCAAGCGCTCAAATCAGAGGTGCAATTAGCACAACAGATATTGTGACGCCGCTGCTGAAGATATTGGGGAGCTGGGGAGGACGAGGCGAATGTACTGGTGGATGGATGCCCACTAGCCACCACTTACCATGGGAAAGTGTTAATTTTGCGTAAATGCGTTTAACATTATATGAAGCTCGGAGAACGATAAAAGCAGAAAAAGACAAGCTTAGTGGATGTTGCTGTATTGCCTTGTATTATTTTTTTACGGAAAATATAGCGCCCATGTTTTCGGCCAGAGAGGGTGAAATTGACTCAAATCTATCAGGAGCGTCTGAGCAAAATCGACGCCAGCAGCATTTAAAAGGCACGAGGAGCCTGTAAACTTCACCCCAGTGCCGTGGCTGGCCATGGTATTCCCTGCTCAACGCGGGGTCGGTCTTGAGAGGGTTTGAAGCCCGCGCAGAGCAACGTTTGGCAGCTTAAGGTCACCTTATCCCATGGGCTTTGCAGTGTTGTTGGCGGCCATGACACCCGTGGGTGTTCAGAGGTCCTCTATTTACGTTTAAACTATAGAGTCCTGATATCGCTGTAGACTGAGCCTAATTGATAAACAGTGTTGGGGTAGTTCCTTCTCCGGCGAGAATTGTTCTTGCAAGTACTCCCATAGCTTGACAGGCAGGTGCTCGCGAAGTAGTACAGCGTTGGTAAACTTGGACAGTTGTCGCAATTTGAGAAATCCCCTAATTGCTTTGTAGATAGGTTTAGATGCTGGTCTCCATGCTATCGAGACAACGTCCTTGAGCGCTTGGTGCGTGTCATTCTGGGCTCGAGCCGACTTGATCATTGGCTGGATGCCTTGAACACAGAGAGTGACTGTCGATAGTTGAGCTCTCTGCTTTAACTGATGCATGGCTCGGACGATGAGCTGAACAGCCATACTAGTTTCCGTGACTGACTCGTTCTTTTGGGCGAAACCAATGACAACTATTTCTTGTGGGTCATTCTCCAACACCACCCAAATTCTGGTGATCCTTCCAGTTTCACAGAGTGAAAAATTAATGTCCAGCGCTGAATTGCTATCGGCCTGTCTGAAGGTTGAATTGCCAAGAAAACCGCGTAGCACTGGGCCAACCAAAAACTCGCTTCTTTGGTTGCTGGACGCGAAGCCATTCCCCGGATGACTGCCTGCGTCTGGAAATCAGCTGCCTTCCACAAGATTCGCTGAGCTTCTTGTGGCGATACTTGATCTCCGTCAAAGACTTCTCTATTTCGTATCAGCCATAGTGTACATTGAGTACACGTCGTCCAAATTAGCCACAAAGTCCTCATTGCTTCATCCTGTCCTTCCCCCCAGCACGAAATACTCTTCATCGCTTCGTCAAGAAACGCTGGTGAGACCTCAGGCGGTATTCTAGCTGCTATATGCGGAACTAGTGATGATAGCTCGTCTCGATGCGGGTAGTGTCCAATCCATTGAGGAATCCAAACATGCCATACGTCCTTAGCTCGCTCGCAATCCCATATGATATGCTCGATGGTCTCCAACGACGTGGCACATTGCTCATATGAGCAACCCCGCTCTTGAGGCCATCCAGCATGGTACAAATTTAAAGTTCTGGTGCAAATGCGAAACGATGTCCACCTCTGGAAGTCCGTCAGTATACCGTCATGCTGCCAAATTGCAGTGCACGGCTGAGACTGCGCCGCTCGCGCCCACTCGTGCTGCTTTGCTCCACTATCCATCTTATCTAACACTTGCTGTACGGAAAACTTCCGAGTTCTTCGTATTCTCTTCGATCGGGTCTTAAAAATGGTCTGACGAAGTGAGAACCCCTTAGTTCTCGGTGGCGCCTTCCACGGCGTGGGGTGTAGGTAGGGGGTCGCTTCAAACGCTAAACCTGAAATATTTTGCTTGAGCTTTAGTGCATGAACGTCTTTATCATATTTCTCTGCCACGTTTCGATAGGCAATGTTCCATGTCCATCCTCTAACGTCTTGGACTAGTTGTAGAACTGGGTCGTGAGGGTTACCGGGTACGAATGCAAGAACGTTGCGGTCGATATCTTCATGCCACGAGTACTCCTGCGATAGAACAGGGAAATTTCTCGGCCTAATGGGTGCCAGTGTCGATGTCCACACCCTCGCTGGAACGCAAGCAAAAATGCTAGCACACCAACGCCTCATTTGGCGATAATGCCTGATTGTAAACGGTTTTGTACCTCTTGGAGGCGTCAGTAAATACACTCCGGGCGATTCAACTCTAACTTGCAGCTTCATTAGCGTGCAGGGCTCGAACAACAGGAACTCTTGATGCCTAAGGGGCTTCCCTTTTGCATCTATGATAAACGCGTTACTGTTCCACTTGCTGGTTCTCCAATAGTCAGAGTCTACAACCGCGCCTTGCTCACTCGTCGCCACGTTTAGCACGCACTTGATTGTATCCCCTCGAACCCAAAAACAGATAATCGATTCTCGAAAATCACCTACTTTTTCCAATAGATCATGATCATCGTGTGGTACAATCAATTGGTCTGTCAAATAAGCCCAAAGTTCACTTCTACCTTGAGCTTGCACCGTCGACGTCCATCCCGATCGCTTTTTGCGGCGTGCTTGATTTGTGTGAGCTTTGGTCGTTGGAGTAAAGGCACAACAGTCCCGAGAGGTTGGTATTGTGGGGTGCGCCAACCAATGCCAAGCTGCTTGATAGTTGTCCGATGGGGTCTGGATCCACTGCTCGGCCTGATTAATCCGGGTGATAGTAAGCGCCTCTTCAATACTTTGGAGCCCCATGCCGCCTTGCACCTCTGGCGCAAAAACTAATCCAGGTGATATTTTATGCCGTACATTGACCTCCTTCGTCGTACCTTTCCATATAAATCTTTTTTGGAGTCGCTCGAGCCGCTTCAGAATCTCTCTCGGTACAGTGAAATGCATACCCGTGAACAGGATCGCTGGTAGTATTACCGTATTGAAGAGAACTACCCGTTGCTTCACGGAATTAGTAACCTGGGTCGCAACTTGTAATCTTTTCTTACAATTCATGAGCCGTATTTCCCAATTGTAGGCTGTCGTATCGTGATTACCAAAGTGATAACCCAAGATACGAGTGGTATCACCTTTTGCAAGCACTGGGTAACCGTGACATCGCTTCTGTGACCATGCTGTATTCAACGGGATCAGTACACTTTTCTTCGGCTGGACCTTCAATCCCGACATTTCTCCAAACCTTTGCAGAAGGTGGTTCAGCGGAATGATTTGACGGGTAGCTGATAGGAAAACCGTACAATCATCTACGAATCCATTAAAAACCTGTCGTCTACCTCCAGAACCCGGAATTTCCAGGCCATTAATTTCTGGGTGAGAATCAATCGCTCGACCAAGAAAATCAATCGCCAAAATAAAGAGAAGAGGCGAGTGGGCATCCTTGGCGAATTTCAGAATTGACCTCCCACTTCGATGACTCTACCCCATTCACTAAGTAACTTGCCGTGGTTCCTGTGTGCAAACTGTGAAACACATCAAGAAACCCTTGCGGAAAACCGAATTCCGTCAAAGCCGTAAGCAGGAAGCTGCGATCCAATGTGTCGTAGGCTTTGCACTCATCAAGCCCAAGGATGGCGGCCGAGTCAGCCCATGCAATGCTTGCATCCTCCAGCTGGGTACGCAACAATGCTTGGACGACTGTTACACTTTTAGTCATGAGCCTGCCCCGTACAAACCCTTGTTGACCCAGACTGATTATCCGTGGGAGAAACAGGTGGATCCGTTCTGCATAAATTCTGCCTAGAATTTTATAAGCCGTATTGAGCAGAGAGATTGGTCGATAGTCCATCGCATTTCTTGAGTCTCCCTTCTTTCGTAGTGGAGCAACCACAGCGTCAAGGAACGAGCTCGGTACCGCTGCACCCTTCTGAATCGCCTGATAGACCATCGTAAGACATTCCACCATCTCATCCTTGAAGTCCTTGTAAAAATCATGTGAGAGACCGGTAGTTCCTCCAGATTTATTCCGAGGGAGTTTATCGATCGCATCAGCAACTTCTTTCTCTACAATGGGATTCACAAGTTGTTGTTTCTCCTCCGAGCTCAAGCGTTGGAAATCCGGGATCATATGAAATTCTCGGAGAGCTTTCTGCATTTCTGACGGATCGAGAGTCGCGTGCGAGCCCCCCATTATATCATTCCATTCAGTTGCCATTTTTTCTGCTACTGGCATAGATTCAGGGTAGTAGTGACCAGGGGATGGAGAAATATTAGAGATCGTTTGATCACGTTGCCAGTCCGCGTGCCGTTTGTAGAAATTTTTAAGATTGGCTACCGTCGGTTGTAGAGTTCTTCCAAACGCTCGTTGACCTTGTCGTACACGTGAATTGTTGGCGACTCGCTGGAAGTCCTCTCGAGATGTAGCTTCACAATTCAGACACTTCCTCAAATTGTTGTAGTAAGCCGTAGTTCTTTCCTTATCCATTCGCTCCACTTCTCTAAGCATTATAGAGATCTGCTTAGCAAACGTATCCCATGCTCTTGCTGGACAGCTTTGCTGGATAAAGGTCGCTTTCAACTTGTGTAGTCTTTTCCGGATCTGTTTATGGACCCATTCTGGTGAAGCGCTTCGAATAGGGTAGTGCGACTTATTTTTCCTCCCTACACTGGATTTACTTAGCGTGAGCCAGAGCCGTACTTCCTGGTGGTCGGACTTATTGCTCGGTAGCCGTGCTTCAATCCATTGCGCTAGTCCCGCAAGCTCACTGCTCAGATAGAAGCGATCCAACCTGCTTGCAGACTGCTTTCTCCAAAAACTAAAGTGCGTCAAAGGGTTGGGAACACTATCTTGGTCTGCATGTGTTGTAAGCTGTACTGCATCGAGTAAGTCAAGCTGATCTACCAGTCGGTCCAGCTCAACACTTTCACAGGACTTCGCACTTGGTAATCCATTAATTATTCGATCAAGAGAAGGCTGCAGCACGGCATTAAAATCTCCCCCCAGTAGGAGCAGCTTGGCATTTGAAATCCAAATCTGCAGATTGCTATAAAAACTGCGTTGAACCTTTCTGTCTGTTGGTGCGTAGATGTTTACTAGCGTCCATTCTCGAAAGCGCAAACCAATTCGTCGTCCCGTCCACTCACTTGGTCTCCACGGGCTGACTTGAGCTGCGATATTCGGCTGCAAAAGAATGCCAACGCCTCCTGATGATCCGCCCATCTTCGACAGTAGTAATATTCCGGTAAAAAACATGTAAATTTTTTTTAATCGCATATAAAACCATGTAGAGTACCCATTTCCCGTTAAATAACGAAATGAGTGATTTTCATGAGAACACCTCTCGACCCACTTTTATGCAAAGGTTTGTTCTTTTTATATCCAAGGGCTACAGATAGTATCAGATGACTATAATCTAAAGCTCAGATTTTTGGATAGAAAGTGAGTTGATCCTAATACAAGAATATATAAAGTATATAAACAATATCATATACGATCAACCGATTCAACCAACCGCATATAATAACCATGAACATGACTATGACCGATAAGCTTTACAGCAACATGATTGACTGCAAGTTTACTCAGTTTATTGATTTCCCTGAAGAACCGGACCAAGGCTACTTCATTCGTCAGAAGCTACTCAAGGACATTATCGCTGGATCAATTTGGCATCAGATTAGAGTCATGGGTAAAATGAAATCATCGCATAAGCAGCAATCCTACCTTGATGCAATTAATGGACGTCAATCTTTTGAGGTATATACGAATAAGGATAAGGATTACAGCCACATGATTGACTGCAAGTTTACTCAGTTTATTGACTTCCCTGAAGAACCGGACCAAGGCTACTTCATTCGTCAGGAGCTACTCAAGGACATTATCGCTGGATCAATTTGGCATCAGGTTAGAGTCATGGGTAAACTGAAGAAGTCGAGGGATCAGCAGGCCTATCTCGACGCTATCCAAGGACGCAAGTAAAATATGATAATATCATTTTTTTTATCGCTCTGGTAGATACTTATAATTTATAGAAAGTGAGTTGATCCTAATATAAGAATATATAAAGTATATAATCAATATCATATACGATCAACCGATTCAACCAACCGCATATAATAACCATGGATACAAGTGATTTATTCTATCTACGTGCCACCTCATACTGTGGAAGGGATGCATTCAGTGTCCTCAGACAAGATGAAGAATTAATAAGCAGAGCTATTGCATACATCAACAGCAAAACTACTCTCAGGTGTACTAAATCAAAAATGTTTAGTTTCCTACAGAATCTTAAATATCATAATTGTATTCTATTACTCGTTGAGCGAGCAACGATGGAAGATGCTGTATTTGAAATGCTATGCCCACCTGATCTTGTTGTAGATTTAACTGAAACTATAATCAATAGACTTATAGCTTTCGTTGGTGATGACTATCTAGAGTTTTGTCCTCAAGAGAAAGAACGATGGCGTCGTATCTATAATCGTACACTAAGTGAGACAATTTATGATCAGTGGTACCTACATTACACCGACTATGTTATTCATAGCGACGAGGATTATGATCTCTTCAATTTAAATAGAGATGAAATCCATTTCGCTCATAGAAACAAAGTTTTGATCAGTGATATCATTAAACAAAGGAAATCCAAGGCTAATTTCAACACAGTTATCGAACAATTACATTACCATCCCAAGTTTATGAGTAAAAACATTGATCGATTCGATAATTTTGAGGACTTCTTCGAGACGATGGGGTACTAACTCAACATCACCTAATTAATTTATTTTTTTTCAAAAAAATTAGAGGGGGTATGCATATAGATACCCAACACATAATCATGACCAACGCACTAACTTTTGGAAAGTTCAAAGGCAAGACCATCGAAGAAGTATTTGCTTCTGACCCTAGTTATTGTCAATGGATGCACAGTCAACCAAGTCTAAATATTAGTGAAGACATCAAGCTCTTCCTTTATCAAAAGTTCCACAATAACGATAACTCCTATATGATGAACTGGGGAAAGTATAAGGGGAAGTCAATCAAGCAGATCAGAAACATCGATCCTAAGTATCTCGATTGGCTACGCACTAATCAGTATGTAATTGACAACTGTCCCAGATTGTACAAGGAATTATACTAAAAAAATAAAGTATTTTTTTGATAATGCTTAGGCAGTGGTAAAATCTAAAATTTCGCCTGTTAGTCGATCATAGGAGAGCTCTTGCTCGCTAATAACCAAAACTAGCATATTCGTACCTTGGCAACCAGCATTGGTTCCCTGGATCTGAATCGATTGCGGGACATCACGTTCCGTCAGGCGACTGACATCAGCGATGAGCATGCGGTTAGTTAGCGACCAAGTTTGATAGTCAAGCAGGCCATTGACAAGCTCAGGAGTCAAGTCTCCATTAATAGCAGCAATCTTAGCAATCTCATTAGTGAAGTGATGGAAATCATAGTCATGACTGATATCAAAAGCCTGAGTCGAACCAATACGAACGTTGAAGTTGCGAATGCTCGAACCAGGATGTAGCGTATAAGGAGCGCTATCAAAAGGACTCTGGAACTGTTGTACGGTTGCACTGGCGAAGTTGTTCGTCTGCTCAGCGAATGGTAGTAGAATTACATATTTGGCATTCTTAACACTAGCAGATAGTTGTAGATCAAAAGAAGCGTTTAGCTGCGATGAAGACTTACCAGTACCAGCTCGCTGGTAGAACCACTGAGCGTAGCAATCATTGTAGCGAACCTTCTTGACAGGCTTGGAAATGATCGCCTGAGGGTTCTCAAGGTGTACAAACGGAACATAGAGGCGGGCCGTGGTAAAAGGCATGTAAGTGCCATCAATAGTAGGCTCCAGGGCATTAACTACAGCTCCCCAAGAAACACTAAAACCAGCAGATGCAGCGAGTACTCCAGCCATAGGATTACCAGTAGCAGAACTAGCGACCATGATAGGACAAGTATTACCAGAGGCAAGCGTAGTCGAGGTTAGAGACATACCCTTGCCGGAATCAACAGCAATTGTAGAAGTACCCTGGTTAACGCGGAAACGCAGGCGAATCTGAGGATTAGCCATGAGGTCTAGTTCACGAAAGATCGGATGGAGGTCGACTAGCTTGATCTTGAGCATGTAATTCCACGTTCCCATGATAGCACCCGCCGTAGCAGCACCAGCTACGAAAGCGCCACGCGAGGTTTGGTTAGAAATGGTAGTCGATGCAGCACTACCACCTACCGTCGGCCACGTGCCTGTAAAGTCGGCTCCAGACGTAGGAGGGTTTGACAGTAGACGCTTAACGAAACCATCATTGGGGATCGATGCACCACCTTGGGCCTGGACTCCAAGTGTACTGGTAAAAGCGGTGGTATTAGAATAACCATCTCCACTAGTCGAAGAGGTAGCAGAACTATAAGTTAGCGACTGAGCGGCATCAGGGTACAAGAAGGACTCAGCACCATGCTTTTCAACATACTGAGGACTGTATCCAGTCTGAGCGCGAACATTGTTCCAAAACAGCTTGTAGTCAGCCATAGAGACGATGGTCTTACCATTGAGTTCCAGCGACATCGAGTCAATTACATTCCAGTTGCCACACTTTAGAGTAGCACACAGACGATTAGCAGCAAGGGTTTGAGGAGTAGCACCATTCTTCATCGATACCTTGTATGGAAGCACAATGTAGGCATCGCGCAGGCTAGCAAATCCTTCACTACCATTGAGCTGAGCAGTAGCATCGATAGTAATGACGCCATTCTGGTACGACCCTGGTTGAGATCGATAACGTGCGGTACACGCTTGCTCGAAGATACCTTGATCTCCGGGTCGCTCTTGAGCGAGCTCTGGTACAAGTACTGATCGGATAGTTGAGTTTCACTCATCGTTGAATCTATATGGGGTCTAATATAGTTTTGGGAAATTAAATATTATGACTGACCTAATCAAGCCAATCACTTCCGATCATGACCTCATTGAACTCGCTGAAAAAATGAATGTTCAGCTCGATAATATCTTTGAATCAAATGAAATCGACAGTCCTATTCCAAAGAAAGGTTCGTACTTGATTCTACTGCGACCGCCTCATCTTGATGTAGGACACTGGACGGCGGTCCATAACGGGGAATACTTTGACTCCATGGGTGAGCCAGCTCCAACCAAGTACGGTATTGGAAGATACAATACCAAACAATACCAAGGAACGTACGGTGATTACTGTGGACCGTTCTGCATTTTATGGCTCTATTCTAAGCAACATCGTAAGCCAGATGTGTTCAAAAAGATGAAAGATTTAAATTTAACCATACTTTAGTTCAGGAAATATAGACTAATCATGTATCGTGAATTAACGATCTCGAGTGATGTTCCTGCACGCAAGCTATCCAAGGCTTTCAAGACTGGAAAGCTAAGCTTGACAGCTGGTGAACTCAAGGGTAGTGGCTCTATTATTCATCTCCACCCTGCTTCATTTGAGAAGGCTATCAAAGCTCGCAAGGCTGGACGCGGCGTTCGCCTCGACATTACTCGCCACGAAGTCAAGAAGGGCTACAAGAGGGCTCAAGGCGGCTCCATTTGGTCCAAGGTATGGAACGGAATCAAATCAGCTTATAAATTCGCAAAGGATTCAGGAATCTTGAGTAAGGCCGTTGATGCTGCTGTTCCTGCTCTAGCAACCTACGCCGGACAACCTACAGCTGCGATCCCAGCTAGAGCTGCCATCAAGTCCCTAACAGGAATTGGTATCTATGACAGCGATAGCGATGTTGAGAAGGAAGGTGGTCGCATCTCAGTAGCAGATGTTAAGAAGACAGCGAAGCGTGCTCTTTCCTATGCTAAGCGAAAAGGAGTACTAACTGATGCAGTTGATGCAGGCGAAAAGTTCCTCCTGTCGAAGGCAACCAAGCCTGAGCATGAGACGCTAATCAAGTCAATCCGTGGTGAAGTCAAGCGACGATACGGTGTTGGTGTTCCTGCTAAGAAGAGCAAGCGACCCGCTAAGGGGTCGCCGGAAATGAAGGCAAAAATGGCTGCTCTCCGAGCTAAGCGCAAGACCGGTGGTAGCTTCACCTTTTAACCGCCAAAAAAAATTGATTTGATGAACTTATTTTTTTGGTCTGAGTAGCAACATGATTGCTACCGATGTATCTCTGAAGATAACTTTCTTATCATTTTGGTTGTAGATACTGATGGTAATAGTTGATCTGGAGCCGTTATGACAGTTCATCCAGGCATACTGACTGGGTTGATACGAGATTAGCTTACCAATAGCAGCATCGCCACGATTAAAGCATGAGATGATATCACCAGAAGCCACATAGTCATTCTTGATTAGATCACAACGAACAATGTATGAGCTGGTAGGATGAGCTTGGGGAATGATATTAGAGAGCTGAGCACTAGCAACAGTAGCAGATGCAGCAGGATATGTTCCACTAGTCAAGCCTACTACCTTACCAAATTCAGCATTGTCAATGATTACACGCGGGACTCTTGTAGTAGTAGGCAAACCAGTTCCACCAGTGCTGTACAGGCCAGATGCAGGTCGAGTGTAGCCAGCTGGTAGAGACGACGGAGTTGGGGTGAAGTCAAACTGAGCCGCGTAATAGACGCTATTCTCAGTCAATTGGATATAGAAGACATTGTTTCCCGATGCATCGACTAAATACGCTCCAGCATTCACGAGAGCAGTCTGGATGCTACGATTAATATCAGCATATTTGTAGATACCATCCTGGAGCGTAATACTGATCGTTGATGTAGTAGCAGCGGTAGGAACTTCTACTTTGAACGTAGTGTTCTGAAACTGGAACGAATCAATGTTGTACTCACTATTGCTCAACGTAATCGATTGAATCGCACAAACAGTGTCTTTGAAGTTGGCAGCACTACCCGGGAAGGTGTATTTCCACGTAGAGTTGTATCCATCTTGGACCAGGTTAGAGCTATCTAGCTTGACAAAGCTCGACATGTTTTTAGTATATGAGTATAAGCATATTTCTCATCGATAAATTGGAATTAGTCTTCAATCACGATAGGTCTATCAAAGTTATACCTGATCTGACCCTTCACTGAATCAATGAACAACATCTGTCCTTTTCTCTCCGTGGCTTTATTGTAATAATAGACAATTGAACGCTCATCTACTCCCTTGATATTGAAATCCTTTACAACCATCTGAAGGTCTCGCTTAGAGTTAGCTTTCAGGATCGCTACGTACTCTGAGTTCAAACGAATCATCTTGTCCGTCGCGAAGTAGCTGTGGCTCAAGAAGATGGTTGATAACTTGAAGTGGCGACCTCTAGTGAAGTAATGAGAGAAAAGATTCTTCTGGAGTAGCTTATCATTACTGTAATCATCTATGATGACGAGCTCAGGCTTATTAGAGCTAAGCGGCGTGTGGCGCACTTGATCAACTCCTGGTGGTGCATCTGGATTAGCAAAAGTAATGAAACCATCAAGCTTGTCTCGTAAGAATTCATACAACTCCTGATGAGGATTACGAGCTATGATCGTTAGATGAGCAAACACGTGAGGAGAATGCTTCAGGATGAACATGCAGAGGTTGTTCTTACCACTGAACGATGGTCCAAGTACAACCATTCTAAACAGGGATTTAATATCCAGAGCAGAGATATCTCCCATGCTAGCTGATTTGAACTTTTTGGGTAAAGAAGCTCCATAGTTGGGAATAGAACTCATGATCGTCTATGAAAATAGCTAGATCTATATAGCTCGAGACAAAACAAACATGAGCTCTGGTTTTTCATATCCGCAGCCAACCTTTCAATCTCCAATCTATAATCCAGCCTTCTACTTAACGCTGGACGCGAATGGGTATCTAACCTATGAGTACGCTCAAACGCTGTATCTCAGTAAGGATGACTATCGACTGACTTATCTCACTGGAATTACTCAAGGAATTGCAACCCAGGGTGTAGCACTTGTCCCTGGATCCGGTGGCGATATCAGTGGTCTCGGCGCAGTTAGCTGCAGCAGCTTGACTGTTAATGGATCAGCAATTGCAAGCGCTCCAAGCTATGTATTTGGCATCACGCCTGGCACAGCAGCTAACAGCAAAGCACTGGTACTCGACGGATCGGGCAACATCGGTACGATTAGCAGCCTGACGGCGACAAGCATCTATGGTACGCTACAGACCGCTGCTCAGCCAAATATTACCAGCCTAGGAACACTGAGCTCATTAAATGTTTCTTCTTCTATTTCATTAGGAGCAACTTCTGCGACTCTAAATTTAGTTGGAGGAGCAAGCATTTTAACTATATCTGGAACGACAGCCTCTACATGGTCTAATAATGGTTGTTTAGTTGCGGCTGGAGGAGTTGGTATTGCAAAGAATTTAACAATTGGCGGAACCGCTTATTCAGCATCTTCTTGGCTTACAGAGGGTATCCAATATCGTTCCATAACGCAAACATATACCAATTCCAGCACGGCTGCTAGTGGAACTGCTGCTTCTGCTGTAATAACATCCTATGGAAGGCCGGTGATTGCCGCTACTAATACGGGTGTAACGACGACTAGAGCGGCGACGGTATATATAGCAAATTCTCCTCTCGCTGGAACCAATATGACTTTGATTAATTCGCACTCTCTATGGATCGATAATGGTTCTGTATTTATCGATGATTCGACATATAGTCAGAGCGTATCAGGGGGAGCTTTAATAGTTTCTGGTTCAATAGGGGCAGTAAACATAACAGTTGGAAAATCAACCTCACTTCCAAATTGGGGGACTGTAGGATGCCAGATAGCAACTATCGGTAATACATACACCAACAATTCAACACCGGCTAGTGGTACTATGACATCAGCTGCAATTAATAATTTTAGTGGATGCACAATTGCTGCAAGCAATGCTGGAGTATCATGCACTAGAGCTGCTACAGTATATATTAATAACGCGCCAACAGCCGGATCCAATATGACTCTGACAAATTCACACGCACTATGGATTAATAATGGATCAACCTATCTATCAGGAGCTATTAGTAGCTCATCGCAATCAACTGGAACTCTTATCGTTGGAGGTGGCGTTGGTATAGGTGGCGATGCCTATGCTAACATATATTCGGCTATTAGCGGAGTTGTTATTAATACACCAACAGCTTCTCAGACAGCTTGGCAAACCATTACTGGGGATGGTGCTAATTGGTTAGATGGAAGCTTTACCATATGTCAAGACTTTTATGGATCGAATTCAACACCGGTAAGAGGAGCGATTCAAATCCATAATGGAGCAACGGCAACATCAACTAATTCAATGTTCATTGGAACGATGTCAAATAATGATCTACGTCTTGGTACAAATGATTCGACTCGTATAACCATTCTTGGCGGTACTAATGCTGGAAGAGTTGGGATTGGAACGACTTCACCCTCGAACTCAGTATTGGACGTAAGCGGATCTGTTAGTCAAACTATTGACGTCGCCGGATTGGGATATGGTGCATTGACCAAATCCCAAACAACATTTACTATCGGTCCGCTGGCATCGATAGCTGTAAGTATCCGGTCATCTAATTCGATGTTGGTATCTGCTGGATCTTTCATCACTACGTCTGATCGACGCCTGAAGACTAATATCGAAGATATCGCTGATACTACAGAGTTTGTACGAAATGTTAATCCAAAACTATTCTCATATCGATCAACGCCTGATAAAAAGGAACTCGGGTACATCGCTCAAAATGTTGCCAAATATGCTGTAGAGTGTATCTCATTCATTGAAAATGAGTCTCTCAAGGCTGAGCAAGAGGGAGACATCGATGGTGTTCAACTGACGCTTGATTACCCAAAGATTGCCTGTCTCCTTCACAAATGCCTGCAAGATGTGCTGAATCGATTGGATGCAATTGAATCAAAATTATCTCCTTAAACATAAATGCCTCTATTCAAGTTCAGAGTATCGACTCGAAAAAACAAAAAGTATGATGCTGTTTTTGCTGATGGCCGGGTTGTATCTTTTGGTGCTCTTAAGCGGACTGGTGAGCCTTATCAACAGTATCGAGATCGCACTGGGTTGAAGGCATACAAAGACTACGATCATGGAGATAAGAAGCGCCGAGAGCGATACTACAAGAGGCATGGTCCTCTAGATAATTCAAAACCATACACAGCCGATTGGTTTAGCAAAAAGTATCTTTGGTAGAGTATATACAATGGGTTGCATACCAAGTAAAAAGCACATCACAAAGGAGTTGACTAATCCTGAAACCGGTCATGTAGTGGGCCTACCTTGGCTCACTGCAACAGCTTACACGTGTGCGCTCGTGTATGAGGAAGCGTAGCTTAGTTTAAACTAGAGTTAATTATACTCGGGCCTCCGAGTATAGATTAATCTAAATAAACGATCCAAATAATGTTTTTGGGTTAAAATGAGAACTGTTATTTTTGTTTTATGTTTCTGACTTCCTCTAAATGTAATATTCTAAGTTGGGAATCTGCCAACGGCTGGTTGGCAGAATTCCTTTGCTATGCATGTCGCTCATTGGTTAAAAGATGCTGCTTTCAACCAATAGGAATCCTAAATGTCTATGGACCACCCGTCGTGGTGATCGTAAATGAATGTGGCACTTGATGTAACGTACATCAAGACCGAGGAAGTGTTTGTACCTTTAACAGACATCGTGTCTGTTAGAGTTACAAGCGGCTGTAGCCACTTGTGCGTGTAACCCCGTTACACCATCCCCCCCTTAAGGTTAGACGCGCCGGTCACGGCACGTCAATCAAGCAATTGACCACTCGTCAATTCTTCACGTTGGGAGAAAGAAAACTCGAGCTCATTCCGCAATGAGCTCGCCGAAGAAGACCGCCGCCGAGGAGAAGCCCGCCGCTGGGACAGAGAATCTCTCTGTCCCCGAATACCACGAGCGGCAGCAGGCGAAGCAGGACGCTCGCGCTGCTAAGGCTGCGGCCGAGCCGAAGATCGTCCTTCAGGGCTCTTCGATAGTCAACGATGTCGTTGACTATAGCGAGGACGACGTGGACATGGAGGAGGGCGATGCCTCCCCAGCAGGCGCAAGGAGTCAATCGACAGCGACAGTCTCGACCCGCATGCCGGGTCGAGACGCCCTCGTGAAGAAGACGACTCGGACGCTTCGAGTTCGAAGCGTTCGCGTAGCGCAAAGGAGACTCCGCTCTCTGCTGCTGGAGCCTTGAGCTCGCCGCGCGATGCGGCGCCTTCAAGCTTTCCACGCGCTGCTCATGCAGCGCGTGATCCATGGATGCCGTCCGCGGCAGACATCGCGGCGCGGGTGGGCAACTCGGTGCCCCGAACACTATCCCGCTGTACATATGCAGCGCGATCGAGGACGACGAGGTGGCGGGGGCCAACACTTTGATCCGATGACGGATCAAAGGCGCGACTACTATATCGGACTCTTCCATGAGCTCCGATATTACTCCAGCAAGAAGACCTCTTCTCGCAGCAAAGTGCCCGAATGGCAGGCACTTTGTCAAAGTTGGAATGCCTTTGTTGACAACTTCAACAAGAATCCGGCAGCCTACCGCGAGCGGGTTAAGCATGCCCGTGAGCGCTTCGAGACGTTCTCGACGCGTGGGAGGTTGGAGCAGCTCCACAGATCTTCTGTGGATGCTGGAGTTCCGTGCGCTGTGCCCGAAGGCCAGCAGTGCTCGTTGTGTCTTCCGGGTGCGGCGCGCTTGAGCGACCGCGACCTAAACGGGTACACGTCGATTCGTGTACCTGCGAGTCTCAAGGATCTCCGTGCCAAGTTCATGGCACGCGAGGAACGCGACGAGCGTGGTGCTTCGAGCGCTGGGGTGACCACAGCGCTCGCACTACCTTCGCGCCGGCAGTGCGTGGTGGGCTTCGTACGCCCTCACCATTTCCGGAACGTCCTGCAGCAGGACGTTCCGCGGCTCCCATGTATCTTGGTGGGGCGGAAACCCTCTCCAACGAATACGATAACGAACCGGATGACGGTTCGTTTTCGGGATACTATGGTCGACAATACGCTCAACAATCCAACGTGTTGAGCCGTGGGCGTCACGGATCGGAGGCGGCGGTGGTGGGAACACGCCCCGGGTACGGTCAACCTGGGGTTGACTTTGGGCCTCCGTCTCTCGAAGACCGAGTCGCCGCTGTGGAGCGTCTTCAGAGCAGTGACTTCGCTGCTCTGAGGCAAGAGATTGCGAACCTGAGGGCTCAAGTCGCTCAGGCCGCGCAGACCGCGTCGGACGTCTCCGTCGACGTTGGGGGTCGCGTCGTGCGCTTGGTCCAGCGCGGTGACGCGCGGGAGAAAGGTTCGGGTTCCGCTTCGCGCCGGCCGAGCTAGCTGGCTCGTGCTGCCGGTATGGCTTCAGCCGCCCGACGTAAAAGGTCGGGTGGAGGCGCATGCTAGACGGAATGTCTAGCGTGTAAGCGTTCCCATGCCGTGCCAACACTGTGAACGGCCCAATGAAGCGCGGAGCGAGCTTACTCGCCCCGAAGTCGGAAACTGCATGTTTAGGCAGGTTTTGAGAAGCTAACAAAACCAATGAACCCTTCTTGAATTCATTTGTGTTGCCCCTGCCAACGTTATCTGCATTCAGCTTCTGTCGATCGACAGAAGCTGCAATAGCGTCTTGGACAAACCGAATGACGGCTTGTCTGCGCTGCACGAAGTTGATTGCATCCGAGCTGAACTTGTTCAGCTCGTCCTCACTAGTGGTCATTGTGTCTGTGCCCCGCACAGACGCGTTGTTCTTGTTCTTCGTGGCGTCTGTGCCCTGCACAGACGCGTTCTTCTTCTTCTTGTTCTTCGTGGCGTCTGTGCCCTGCACAGACGCGTTCTCCTTCTTCTTGTTCGTCGCGGCGTCTGTGCCCTGCACAGACGCGTTCTTCTTCTTCTTGCGCGTTATCGCGGCTGACACTGTGCAAGTGTCAGCGGCATTCTGCGGCTGCTGTGTTGCGGCCGTAGATCCTCCCCACTTAAGGAAGGAGTCACCATCCCGAGCAGGCTCGGGAGGCGCGGGTGACGCATTGCATTCACGTAGAACGGTGTATGCCCGGTCGAGGCATGCACCGAGTTGTTGATGGCGAACTCTGCCATCGACAGACACTCGCTCCAGTGTTGGAACGAGTGAGCGTAGCTCTTGAGTATGTCGACGAGCACGCGATTCACGCGCTCGGTCTGCCCATCCGTCTGCGGATGGTCCGCAGTCGACATTGAAAGTTGGCTCCCAAGAAGTGTAAACACTTCTTGCCACAGGTGCGCTGTGAAACGCGGGTCTCGATCGGACACGATGTCCATCGGCATGCCATGGTGTTTGAACACCATGTCAACGAACAGACGTGCCGTCTGTTTCGCAGTCACTTCGGCGGGTACTGCAGCAAGATGTACCATCTTGCTGAAGCGGTCAACAAAGACCACAACGCCCGTGTTCCCCTGGCTATCCGGGGGAAGACCAAACACAAAGTCCAAAGACATGGACTGCCAACACTCCGACGGAGTTGGTAGTGACTGCAAAGGAGCCTGCGCGAACGGCGCAGGCTTCACACGTTGACACACCTCGCAAGCACGGACGTACTTGCGCACCCATTTATACTGGTGGGCCCAGTAGAAGTCTCGCGTGAGAAGAAGGTATGTCTTCTCACGGCCCGGATGCCCGCAGCCGGTGCATCGTGATACTCATACATGATCCTGAGTCGCAGGTCATGGTCATTCGGCACGACAACACGGTCCGCGTTGTCGTCGACTGCACTGTAGAGCAATAACCCGTCGTGCACCCGGTAACGGTGTGCACGAGCACGAAGATGCTTCGGCAGCTTCTGACGAGCTTTGTCAGAAGGCGCTGAGCCGTAGGCCAGCAAGAGCTTCGCATCAGCGTCGTGCGCGTACGCGATCTTCACGTCGTCCAACAGCGACGACGTGGGAGTGCTCGATTGCATGGCGTCAATGGCATTGACGTCAGCATCAGTTGAAGCGTAGTCAGGTCGACGCGATAACGCGTCGGCCACCACATTGAGTCTTCCGGGTTTGTACTCAACCCGGAAGTTGTATTCCGCAAAGAATGAAAGCCATCTCGCCATACGTTGCGAGATGTGTGGCGACTTGATAGCCGTACGCAATGATGCGTGGTCTGTGTAGACCACGAAGGGTTCGCTTCCGAGTAAGTACACTCGGAACTTCGCGAGTGCATACTTCATGGCAAGGAGCTCCTTGTCATGCACCGGGTAATTGCGCTCAGCTGGCTTCAGCTGACGCGACTGATAGTAGACGACACGATCACGGCCCTCGTGATCGTGCTGCATCAACGCACATCCGATCGCGAAATCGGATGCGTCACACACAACGTGGAATGGGCGATCTTGGTCGGCCACCGCCGAGATCGGCGCCTCAGTCAAGCCCCCGCTTGATTGCATCGAAGGCCCGCTGACAGTCAGCAGTCCAATTCCACTCGGCATCCTTCTTCAGGAGCTGTGACAGCGGGCGTATCGTGCCCGCGTAGTTCTTCACGTACTTGCACAAGTACGTGGCCAAGCCAAGGAACTGCCGCAGTTCCTGACACTCGTCGGCGTCGGCCACTCATTGATCACTCTGACCTTTCAGGGTCAGGGCGGACACCGTTCTTCCCAACGAGACACCCGAGCACGGGTATCTCGCTCGCCCCGAAGATGCACTTCTTCAGGTTCGCGTAGAGCTTGTGCTTGCGCATGAGCGCAAGCAGCTTCCGGAGATGCACCTTGTGCATCTCAACGTCGCTCATCCCGTCCGCAGCACGGCTGTGGACGAACACGTCATCGAAGTAGCTCGGTGCGAAGTCGCGCACCGAGCGCAACAAGTGCGTCACGCACCTGTTGAAGGTCGCAGGGGCGTTCTTCAGACCCTGCGGCATCACTAGCCACTCCCAGAGCATGCCACTCGGCGTGCTCACAGCCGTGAGAGGGATATCGCTCTCACGCATTAGGATCTGATAGAACCCATCGCGCAGATCAAGAGCACTGTAGACAGTGCTCCTGGCCATCGAATCGATGATAACATCTTTTCGCGGTATCGGTGTCTGCGCCGGTATCGTCGCATCGTTCAGCTTGTTGTACGCGTGAACGATGCGCCAGCCGCCCTGTGGCTTCTTGACACAGAACGTCGGAGCACTGTGCGGGGATTTCGATTCCCGCACTTGTCCAGCTTTGCGACGACTTTCGAAGAAGTCGTCGATCGCCTTGACTTGTTCTCGCGGCAGTGGCCACTGCCGCGTGTCACAGTATTTCGTGCCCGGCACGAGCTCAATCTCGTGCTGAATGCCCTTGTCCTGCGGAAGCTCCGCAGGATCTCTTCCGGAAGTACGTCCGCGTACTCCCGTAGAATCTCGTAGTAGGGGCTCGCCTTCAGCGAGTCCCAGCTCTGCTCCTCAAAGCGTTCCTTCTTCGTCTTGGCACTGAGAGTGTCTTCACTCCCAGTGGTGCTCTCCATGAAGAACTGCCTCAGTTCCTCATTCTCGCTCTTCGTTCTCTCGGCGTCCGAGAGAATGCATATTTGCTCGATGCGTCCATCGTGCAAGTCACGCGCGAAGCGCTTCCAGCTCATGACTGGAAGTGAAGTCAACTCTGACGCTTGCGTCGGAGGATTAGCGAGGGTCATCTCCCTGTGCCGGAACCCAGCACAGGTACGCGTCAAGACGTTCAACGTCTCGACGTTCGGCTTCTCAGCCTTCGTCTGCCCGGCAGACATTTCTTGGAGCGTCTCGGCCCCGGGCCGAGACTTGCGCAGCGACCTTCGCATGCGCCGTCTTCTTGTTTTGCGGAGCCCGGCTCCGCATGGTTCTGACCTCGTCCAGGCCCAGCCGTGGACGGGTGTTCTTCTTTATTCCGCCGGCGGGTACTTCCCGCGGGCGAGCGACTTCAAGCCCGGCTTGGTCGCGCGGCGCTTCGTCGTGCAGCCCGGCTGCACGACAGCATGCAAGTTTTTCCGGTGCGGGACGTTTGCAACCGTCCGCACCGCCTGCAGCGTCGGTTCCCGGAACCGACACGCCATCATCACCTCGACGCCTATCATTGGCGGAGCCCTTAATCATAAAGGGTGCGTCGACTCCCGGAGTCGACGCGAAAAGTTTTGTAGCAGCGTCGGTTCCCGGAACCGACGCGACTTCAATACCTCGACGCCTTCCATTGGCGGAGACCCCATTACGGAGGGTGCGTCGGCTCCCGAGCCGACGAATAGAAGTCATCCAAGCCATCGACTCCCGGAGTCGACGGCGTCACGTCACCTTGGCTCTCATTACAGGCCAAAACCGATCCAATCAGGTTCGCGTCAGCCTCCACGGCTGACGTGTGTGACTCGCTTGTGTCATCCGCACCGCTCGAGGCCGGAGACTTCTCTTGATTCGCTGAAAGCGGGTGTCGACCTCCGAGGTCGACACATTTTCTCTTCCAGCCGTCGGCAGTGATGCCGACGCTCTTTGCACTTGCGCGCGCCTTCTTGCGCGTCCTGGGCGTTCCGGGACAGCGGCATTAGGCGCTGTCTCGACTGGAGATTCGCGCGCACCTGCTGGTGCGTGTGTGGTGGCAACAGGGCCATCGCTCTCTGTTCCACCGCCGCGACCGAAGCGCACCAAAGTGCGCTTCTCCCAATCAATTACCGGATCATGCCGCGCGAGCCACGGCATGCCCAAAACCATGTCGAACTTATCGTCCAGGTCCAGGACGATGAAGGTTTCGACGAACACTCGACCCTTGTACGTGAAGCGCACGCGTACCATGCGCTTCTCGGTCTTCACGACGACACCTGTCGCCAAGCGTACTTCCAACAGACTTCGAGGTATCTTTAAATCCTCGAAGTCAAGCATTGATAGGCTTCGCAGTCGAACAAAGTTTTTCGACGCGCCAGAATCTACCAACGCACGACGAGAGCCGCTTGCTCTCATCGACTTCACCTTCAGGATGACAAGATCAGCCTTGTCATCTTGCTTCTTGCAGTGAGAATGGTCCTCACTGGGGGCTGCAGTCCTCAGTGTCGCGTGTCCAAGGTTGACACGCGGAACCGCATTACCAGTAGGGCGCCCCGCGCCTACTGGCGTCCAGCGTTTTTTGTTTGGCTGCGACGATGCCCAGCATCGCCGCGATAGCCACCTTGCTGGTGCACGGGTGCCGTGCACTCTCTAGCAAAGTGACCGATCCTACCGCATCGGTAGCACCGCACATTACTTCCTTGCCGCTGCTGGCCCCCAGCAGCGGCAGCGCTCGAGAGGTCCATCGGTTCCGGACCTCCCGTCCTCACTACCGGGCGCGGTTGCGGCCTCGGTACATGCGCGTGCAGTTTAGCCTGTCGCAGGCTAAACTCTTCCTGCATCGCAAGCGTGATGGCAGCTTCGAGAGTACTCGGGTACTCGCGGAAGAGATAGGTCTTCACAGGCCCATCTCTCAGTCCCTTCATGAACGTGACGACCTTAGTCGCCTCGTCGATCGGGTTGGTCACGATGTTCGAGACCAAGTACCGCGCTCTCTGGGCGTAAGCATGAACATCATGCTTACCCTGCTGCAGGTCGAGGAACTCTGCTCTCGATCGGAACTCATTCTGCGGGGGCTCAAACGCCTGTCTGAGCTCCTCCTTGAAACCTTCGTACGTGCTGAAGCACGTAGGGTCGGAGAGCCGGCGTCCATACGCCCAGCTCCTTGCACGTCCGCCAAGACATGACATGGCGAACGCGACCTTCGACAACGGGTCGACAATACGTCGAGCCGCGATGGCAGTGTCGAGTTCGACAAGCCAACGGAGGAGAGGTTCACCCTCTCTTCCGACGTAGTTGCTCACGTTGAGCTTCAGCGACTGTGGGCGAGGTGTCGTCCCCGACGACACCGCGGTATTGGCAGCAGCATCTCGCTGCTCCCTCATGATGAAGCCCAGAGCAACACCGTGTTGCTCTGTCGGCGTTAGCGTACGCAGCATCGTAGCTACAGCCGCTTCACCAATGACTGTTGACAGTCGTTGGAGGGCTTCCCACTCTGGGTCTGACAGGTGGGGACAGTCAGCGCGTGCAACATGGGTTGCAGGCGTCGTGGAGCTTTCCATAGACACTTCGGTATCCATGGGAAGGTTCTCGGCTCCGTGTTCGTGCGGTGACGTACGAACTCAACTTAGTCGGTCGTTGGACGGACTACAAAGTGCTACCAGGTGTAGTGGGCCTACCTTGGCTCACTGCAACAGCTTACACGTGTGCGCTCGTGTATGAGGAAGCGTAGCTTAGTTTAAACTAGAGTTAATTATACTCGGGCCTCCGAGTATAGATTAATCTAAATAAACGATCCAAATAATGTTTTGGGTTAAAATGAGAACTGTTATTTTTGTTTTATGTTTCTGACTTCCTCTAAATGTAATATTCTAAGTTGGGAATCTGCCAACGGCTGGTTGGCAGAATTCCTTTGCTATGCATGTCGCTCATTGGTTAAAAGATGCTGCTTTCAACCAATAGGAATCCTAAATGTCTATGGACCACCCGTCGTGGTGATCGTAAATGAATGTGGCACTTGATGTAACGTACATCAAGACCGAGGAAGTGTTTGTACCTTTAACAGACATCGTGTCTGTTAGAGTTACAAGCGGCTGTAGCCACTTGTGCGTGTAACCCCGTTACAGGTCAAGTCATTGGCTCAATAACGATGCGCGATGGGGTAGTATCTATAGGCAATAATGCTTATATCCCCATGTGCAATGTTCATACCGGTAAGAATGCTATCATGGCTATCGACATCGGTGATAAAAAAATTAGAGTCTACCGTGAAAGGGAAACAGATACTTCTGTCTCATTATAAAGCAAATGTTTTCACTGCCTTAGACTTTTTTTTCGACTGGTACGCCCAAACCTTACCTCCTTCGGTTTGCGACGATGACTCAACTTTCTTGATTGACTTATCAAGGTCAGTAGCCCATGCAGCAGCCTGGGTCTGTTGAGGACGGTCGTGGATGATTAGATTCTTCATGATAGACTTGAGCTCAGCAATGTTGAGATCGCTGTTGTCTCCATAGCTGCCGCCTGAACTGGCGATGATGCGTGGGTTGAAGAAGAACATTCTTGATTATATTAAATCGTAGATTATTACGACCCACAGAATAATTAATGATGGGAATAGATTCATTCTTATAATAGTCGAGTAATAATTTCTTTGAATTCCTTATCATCAATCAGACGATTACTGTACATATCCACAGTGAGAGACTTGAGCTGTTTGATAATGCTAGGATTGTCGTTGCCTAACTCTAATTCACCTTTCAGGTTGTCATACTCGGCGCGGAGTGTCGTAAGTGGATCCTCCAGTTTGTCGTGGAAGTTGTACTGGAGGTGAGTGATTGCTAGAATCTCCTTGAACAGTTTCTTATCATCGATCGATAGCTTATCGTATGAGGCTTGATCAATTTGCTGCTTGTAGACTAGGGTTCGGATCATTCCTTGGAGACTCTCACTGATTTGGCATTTTGGACCACATTTTCGACGATTCGGCTGTACAATGACAAGCGTTTTTGCATCAAGATCGGGAATTCTGATGTACTTGCTTCCAAGCTGCTTATAGGTATACGCGCTAGGTGTCGCTAATCCCTGAATTTCATTGAGATTATAGGTACGTCCTCGGCGGACCACTCCTTCCAATGGAGCAACGCCTGCACCACGCAATCCTCGTCCTTGAAGCTTTGGCTTAATTCCGCTACCTGATACTTTGCTTGCCTCATTGTATCGCTTAGCCTTCGTTTGATATACCGATTTTGTAGCTTTCATAGCTGACGTAGCTGCCTTCAATGCAGATTTGGCTGCTTTAGAGCTAGTCCCTCTCGCAGCCTCTTTTGCTTCTTCATAGCGCTTCTGAGCCTCCCCATATGCCTGAAAAGCCGCTTCTGACTCATCGTGAAGCTTCTGCAAGCTGTCATCGTATTCATACTCCTCAACACTTTGTTGTCTGATATCATGAACAGACTTTAGAATAGCTTCATTCAGTATCTCAAGATTAGCATCCAAGTTTGTACGTCTTTTCTTATCATTTTCCTTTTCTTCAAGGATCTTAGCTGCTTCATCATCGCTCGATGGAAAGGGGTATTCAACCTCACTAAGATAGCGATCCAAGTCCTCAATCCCATTAAGTAGGGACGAAAACGTGTCCATCCACATAATATTCTTCATGAGCCCCTTCCAAGCTACACCAGACACCTGTTTGTGAGATTTGCTTTCCCGATTTAAAATATTTAGGGGTCTAGACCCCGATGGCTGTCCAAAATAATACGATGGATGAGGTTTAACAACTCCATTGATTTTCACGATTGGCTGTAGTCGAAATGGAATATCAACACTATTAGCGTGCAACTGTGTAAAATAATCAGTTAAAATGCTTTTAGCGTCGTTATCAGCATTTGATAGGGTTGGGTCCATGTCTTCATCAATACCACTCATTAATCCATGCTGAGCTTCACCATTAGCTGGGGTAAAGTCATTTATCGATTTTGTCTCATTGCTACCGACTAATTCTAACTCTAGCCCCCTGTCTTTAGTCATATTAATAAAAGACTGGAATGTCATAATCCAGTTCACCTTCTGAGTAATTGCTTGCTTCACGCGATCACTATCTTTACCGTAGACGTTAACCCTTTTGCGATGATTTTTATACTTGGAATTTGTATGGGAGCCCTCCGATACAAAACCGTAAAACATGACTAGATGCATGGTTTTACGCCGAGACCCGCAAACCAAAATCGGACATAAGACTCGATTTTATTCGTACCTAATATAAAACATGCTACTTAGCCATGTTTTAGTACAGTTACCGCCCCGACCCTTACTGGCTAAAATTATCATTCTAAACTCTGATTGGGTCGATTTTGTAAAACATGCTAGTTAGCCATGTTTTACGCAGAACCATCGCAAAAGGGTTAATGTTATTGCCATTGATCCAAACATACCCATCTTTGTCAATAGGAGATGATTTTGCTGTCCCATTGAGAATAGGAACAATTTTCTTTCGTAGTCCATTGGATTCAAGGACTTCCTTATTTTTGCTAATTGCCCAAAATAGTTTCAGCTTGCTATCCATTTGATCGGATCTTGTGGATGTACCAGTATCAAACACATAGCTATCGTCAAGTCTCTGTTTAGAGCGGTTTGAATAATCCCCTTCTGAGGCATTGGTTCGCTTTCGCTTTGAGCCAATCTTTTGCCAAATCTGATAAGGAGTATTGTTATCCTCTTGACCCATTTCATTACGTCGCTTCTTCTCATTGACGTATGCAAGGAATCTAACATCATTAGTCAGTACCTCACCAATATGGTCATACGTCTCAGACCAATCAATGGAACGGACTAGTACATATTTCTTTAGCTTAATGCTAAATACCTTAGCTTCCATTCCAATATAATACTTGGTAAGTTGACGCCCGTTGGAAGCAACAGGGTGAATATTGAGATCGGCAAGAATGGGATAAACTTCGAAGATTTTAGCAACCGATTCCTTTGCTTTTACCTCATCATTACCTTCATCGCTGAACAAATCATCTTCTAGCGGACCATCGGGGCCAACACCAGTATCTACCATTCTTGCACTATTATCAACTCCAACATCAGTCATATCGGGACTCACGTGGACCCAACCATCACTGGTTTTAGGCTTAGCAGTACTGGAAGCATTACTTGTTTGGGGTTTCGCAGTACTGGAGACATCAACGGATTGAGGCTTTGCTGTAGTAGATGCATCGTTCATTTCAGGTGTTGCATTAACTTCAGCATCTACCGTTGTTGATAGGTCAGGGTTTTTCTGGGAGTTTTCAATTTTCAGCTTTTTTTTAAGATTTCCGCGAGCGGAATTTTCAACTCATCAGGCGTTTCTTCGTCAGGTCCAACAGAAATATCCGTCTGAGCTGATTCAGATGTCTTCTTAGCAACTGTAGTGATGCCTTTGGCGATGTCGCTAGCCCACGATGCACCTTCGTACATCTGTCGCTTGGAATTGGCTTGTCGAACCCGTCGTAGGGCTCTTTCGAGCAACTCCTGTCGCTTTTGCTCTCGTTGAGCTAAAGATGTGAAATTAGGGAACATGCTGCTTCTATATGTTGTGAATCATAAAAAAATGAATACTGCTAAAAACTCTTACCAATAGCTAGGCATATTGGGCTTGTGTTGAAATGGTGAATATGAGTGGCAGATATGGTTTCTCTCATTGAGGAGACTTAGATATCGTTTCTTGACGTTGTAGAAGTTGACTCCAAATATCTCCTCCAGCTCCTTCCGATACTTACGGTTGACTACTGTTCTTCGGAAATTTTCATTGGGGTCAAGGTTCTTGAGTTCATTCTTGATTCGACTAACCTCCTGGATAACCCAAAGTTTTCGCCGGAGATGAGCGAGCTCACGCGTATACTCTAAACAGTTAGGACACATTGATTGCTATATATCAAGTCTATATTTTTCTGAATATTCAAAATTATGAAAAATCTAATATACATGAGTCAACGCTTACAGAGGATGTCTCTACTAAACTTTATTCGAAGCTTGTTCGACTCATTTTTTTATCGACTTCCAGTACTCAGTCTCTAAGGTTGATCGCTTCGATTTATTGACCAATCGGAGATTATCTTGGTTTTCCCATGTTGGATCATCGTAGCCAACCCATTGAACGAGATACTTGTACTTACCAGATTGTAGCTTCTTGTGATCAAGCAACTTTTCCGCTTCGTAGATTTGGTTCTTCCCAGATGTTGCATTGGTTGACTTGGATTTGAATAGTTTAATATCGTTTGGAGACTTATACAATGTATGACCATTCTTTGATCGTATTTGGACTCGATAACCATCGATACCAATGATTTCGTATATCGTTTTGCTCCAACGAGCCGTTTCTTTATCAAATGTGCCTTTATCAAGTCGATAGAGTACCGTTGCTCCAACGGGTAGGTCATTTTCCATGCGTTCCATTAATGCGCGATTATGATCAAGATCCTCTTCAATTACATCTCCTTTCGCTTGGTTGGGAGTCTTGTCTATCGATGAATGATAAGTGTTGTTATAGTTATTTACAACGCTCTTCACAAGCTTTTCGTTAATAGGTTGGTTCATGCGAACGAGTCTCATCTTTAAAGTTCTGTTGAAACGCTCAATCTTACCCATCGTAGCGTGATCTCCTGGTTCATTGTTGAAATGGGTAATTTTTTGTGATTTGAGGTAGGTAGTTGCCTTACGATTCATAAATTCTTTGCCATTATCAGTGGTTAGTACATTAACCTTCTGCTCCTTGACTAGCTCCTTGATCCCATTCAGTACTGTATCTGCTCGCTTATTCTTCAGAAGCTTGGCGAAACCTAGCCTGGAGTTGATATTGATAGCGGTTAGTATTGATTTGCCTTCCCAGAATGCAAGATCCATTTGCCACGAATTAGGGTTGCTGGACGCGATGCGAAAGTCATCGTAAGTACTCTTTTGCTCAACATGGCGCTGAATATCTAGCTTAGTTTTGTACCAGTCCTTCACTTGTTTGAGCGTAATCGACGAGTCGATTTCCTTAGCCTTCTTATGAAGAGCAGGTGCTGCGATGAAACCCGTTTCTGGGTCATAGTAGAGTTTCTCGAGTATCTCTTCCATACTTATCTATATTAGAACAAAAAAATAGCAAACGTATCCCCCTTAAATATTAAGTGGAATTGTTGAAATACCATCCGACAGGACTTGTCGCTTGTCATAGTAGTAATTGAGAGCAGTCTTGGTTTGACTATAGGTGATAATTGAGTTTGTTTCCTTAGATATGCGGAAACCCTTGTTGTTGCCTTGAATCGTGATTTTGTCTTTGACAACGGATTCAAAATTTTCAGGAGTCAATACATCAACGTTTCTAGACTTCTGAACTCACTTAGCTGATAGTTTGAAGTATCTAACCTTTCCATTTACAATCTTCTTATCCTTTTTGACCTTGTGTTCCTCATCGGGAAGATAGCAGATGTAATTCTTACTGGATAATGAGATAATAGCATCGCCTCGCCACTCCTCCTTGAATAGTCCAGGTGTTCGTCGATCATACGCAGCGTTCTCTTTAGTATCATCGCGTGGGAACCACTCATATTTATGCTCATTGAAATGCTCGCGTAGCTCAGGTTTGATGAGATCAGGGAACGGGTTGTCAGCGCTGAATGCGATGTAGCCGGAGTCGGTGTCCATCTCCTGATACTGGAAATCAGATCTGTCGAAGTAGAAATCGATACAATCGTAGTAGAACTGGAGCATACGAAGCTTAGCTAACTGATAGATAGCAATTGACAAATGAATAGGATTCTTAAGCTTGATGGAGCGCTTATTTTTGACTAACTCAACAGTCCCAGCGTTGAGTTCCGTTTTGGAGCTGAAGGTGAAGTGTTCAGTAGCCTTGTAGATACTCTTTTCCTCTGATAAGAACTCAACCTCCTTGTGTTTAGACATATCCATACCACTACGTCCAAATGCAGCGTTTCCTACCAGTTTCATCATCTCAGCGATCATGGACTTAGATTCATCTACATCACCCTGTCGTCGAGCATCCGATACCGCTTTCATGAATGGTTCGAATGCTTTGTGTCCGTTAGCCTTGATAAAGGTATAAGTCGTGGTGATGACCATTCCATGATCGAGATACCACTTTAGAAGAGGAGTGTAGATAAGGATCTTCTTACCGAAGTAGCTACCAATCAATTTACGACTTTTCTTCGACATGTTTTTCTTACCACGAGACTGATTGTACTCGTACATATGCTCACCAATGACTTCTGCAGTAGGGTCAATTTCAACATTCTTGAAAATAGGAGTCATCTCACTGAAATAGTCTTTCAACTGGTCTGGAGTCTCAATATCGCATTCGAGAAAGCCGAAGATCTTGTCGGTTCTAATGTCATCGATGATGCCTTCGTATGCATCAATGGTAGTCAAGCGCCCACATGGCATCTGATTTCCTAGACACCAAAGGTACAGAGCGTTAGCATCATAACCAATTACCTTCATACAGGGCTTACCTCCTCGGATTGTAGTCTCATTGCGCTTAGCATATCGATTGAAGATGATAGATGGACCACCAGCAATATTAGCTTTCATTTTACGATAGATATCAGCTTGCTCTTGATCGATTGAGAACACTAGACGATCAGCATTGAAATCAAGCAACTTCTTGTGGCGAAAAGCCTTGATATTCATATCCTTGCGTGCAATATTGCAGTGGACACAGCTGATGATGATATTACCATCTTGATGACCTAGCTTGTTGTTGATTCGATCGGCCGATACATTTTCCTCGTTGAGCTTGGTGTAGCAATATGAGCATAGATATTTCTGCTTCTTGAGCAATTGATCAAGATGCTGCATAGTCATTGCGAATTCCCGATTAGCCTTCTCATCCTGATCAATGTACCCTAAGTATCGATTTTCTGGGAAATCGAATGCTTCACCTGCCTTCTTGCTAGGGAAAATGAGCTCTTGGGTCTTGTACATGACCTTCTCGCTAAGTCCTGGTAGAGACACTCCATCACAGAACATATCGAGGTCATAACGCTTGAAGAGCTCACGCTGTTTTTGAATCGCTTTGATGAATGGGCCTACATCTAGATTGTTGTACCAGATCAGGAGATCCTTGAGTGTCTTCATCTGATAGTGATCCCATACGAACTTGACACGCTCATAGTCATCATCACTGATGTGAGTACAACGGAGGCTACTGTAAAACGCCTCTTTCGGAGGGAGCTTCGTCTCACTCAGAACCTTAAAGCTAGTCATGTACTCGTATGGAAATACTCCCTTGGTCAGCTCACAGGTACATCTGATCTGATCTTCGCATTTGCAACCTCCTAGATAGGTTTTGAGATAGGAATCATAACTCGTACCAGCAGGGACATAGTTGACCATATCAAGCATCTTGAAGGTGTTTGTAGCGATAGCCATGTACCCTCCATTCTTGATAACATGCTTGATGTTATCCGTTCCTATCACTCCAAATAGCTCATTTTTGATCAAGTTGATATCATAGCGCCCACTGTTGAATCCAATAACTGGAGTTTGCTCAAGAATCTGATTCAGTGTTTCAAGCTCCTTCTCAACCTTACCAGTCCTGTTTAGGAAGGCGTTAAGCTTTGGATCTTCCTTGCGTTTCTGCTTCATATTCTCGAGGGTAATACCCTCCATTATACCAGGATTAGCTTCTTCAACGGTGGATTTGTACTTGTTCAGAGATTGGTAAATGCCTGCAAACTTATTTTTATGGAATTGACTAATGATAGCTGATGTCTCATTGATGTATGCAATCATTTCCTCAATCAATAGCCTAGGATTTTCATTCACAAAGCATCGCACCTCTTTCGTCAAGCTGTCTGATACACTCACTGAAACAGGGATATGCCTGCTGGTGAACTCAGTACTAGCTCCGTGTTGTTGCTTGATTGGTTCAATCAGCGCTTCGAAGTCAAATACCATGAAATGATCTAGGTAGTGATCTACATTCTTAACTGAGTACTTCTTCAGCAACTTCTTGATCTTGTTCTCAGCTGGAGTGTAGACCGTTGGTTTCTTAACGAAAGCTTCAAGATTAACCTGATCGCACTTGTTCTTAGTGTGGGCGTGCATGCGTTCATTGGTTTCGAATACCATGGAACATTTGGGACAGTTGAACTTCGACTGAACACGATCAACATTGGTGATGTAGAATGCATGATTGTCATGGGATAGAATGTTGAGTGTGTTCTCTCGTGTTCCTTCCGTAGGGCGGATACACTCAACAGCATTCGTTTCAACATCAAGACCGTAGACGTTAATATTCAGATCGAAGCATTCCTCTAGCTGATCAAACTCAAGCAAATCAATGGGCTTGAAGCTCTTGTATAGACCTAAGGAATAGGTAAGCCCTTTGTGGCTGCAGTATCGCTTAAAAGCTTCTTTCACCAATGCTACTACCTTGCGTTGATTCTTCTCCACCTGAAGATGATAGGCGATGCAGAAGAATACACATTTGTTGTTCGTTCGAGGGAAGTTGATGATGTACTTGCTCTTTTTGATGAACTCAGGAACAAGTGCATCGCTATCACCTAGGGCGTGATCGCGGTAGTCGATGTAGAGTTTGAAAGCGGAGATCTCCTTAACCTTGACACCTGACTTGGGGTAATTGAGAGTATCAGACAGCTCCTTCGTTCGAATATCAGTAATAACCTTTCTAGCATCGGCTCTGCTGTTGACTACAAATGGCTTGTCGAACACAGCTGTATTAGCGATATTAGGATAGAAGTAGAACGAAGTATCTTCAACTGGATCATAGAGTTTGTATCCAAGAGCAATGTTAATCTTATACGCCTTCTTCTGAGTAGTTAATACATTCTCTAGCTTATCATAGAACTCTCCGGCGGGAATGTTTTCGTAGAGGTGGGTCTCCCCATATAAACCACTCTCGAACTTATACTTGGGATCCATGTGGTAGTCTGGTGACAAATACTTTTGGAGACGATCAAGTTTGATCTTGTAATGCTTGGCAATGAGTTTCTGATTCTTTGCTTCCGATACATTGGAGACGAAAACCATCTTTCCAGTCCAACCACGCACCTTAAGGCGGTAGCTAGTTCCCCATTTAATAGGCTTGAGCTTCAATCTTCTGAGTCCTTCGAGTTCGTATCCAAGCATGATCACTATATATATCGGTGATTATAATATTCCTGCGAAAAATCTTACTATATGCTAAAGATCTTGTATTAGGATAGCTTACTATATTCAACTGAGTAAAGTCAATTTCAAAAAAAAATATTATTAATTAATTTTCTTCTTTGGATTGAGCCTTTGCTTTCCGTTGACGCTCTCTAATCTGCTCTCGGTGCTCATCATCATACTTCTTCTGATTGGCTAATCGCTTTTCACGATTCTTGAGGTAATACTTGCGCTGCGCTCGCGCGATCGCCTCCTTATTGCGTTGGTATTGTTCAGGCGAGTAAACCATGTTTATCTATATACTATAGAAGACTTTCTATCAGGATTAAATTAAAAAAATATTATTTTGGTCTGATTTACTTGCGTCCTTGGATAGCGTCGAGATAGGCCTGCTGATCCCTCGACTTCTTCAGTTTACCCATGACTCTAACCTGATGCCAAATTGATCCAGCGATAATGTCCTTGAGTAGCTCCTGACGAATGAAGTAGCCTTGGTCCGGTTCTTCAGGGAAGTCAATAAACTGAGTAAACTTGCAGTCAATCATGTGGCTGTAATCCTTATCCTTATTCGTATATACCTCAAAAGATTGACGTCCATTAATTGCATCAAGGTAGGATTGCTGCTTATGCGATGATTTCATTTTACCCATGACTCTAATCTGATGCCAAATTGATCCAGCGATAATGTCCTTGAGTAGCTTCTGACGAATGAAGTAGCCTTGGTCCGGTTCTTCAGGGAAATCAATAAACTGAGTAAACTTGCAGTCAATCATGTTGCTGTAAAGCTTATCGGTCATAGTCATGTTCATGGTTATTATATGCGGTTGGTTGAATCGGTTGATCGTATATGA
Organism: Phytophthora melonis; assembly: GCA_024211575.1. NCBI lineage: Eukaryota > Oomycota > Peronosporomycetes > Peronosporales > Peronosporaceae > Phytophthora > Phytophthora melonis. Next base: position 1,531,475 of record JAMXKT010000037.1, on the reverse strand, counting down.
TATTGTTGATATACTTTATATATTCTTGTATTAGGATCAACTCACTTTCTATCCAAAAATCTGAGCTTTAGATTATAGTCATCTGATACTATCTGTAGCCCTTGGATATAAAAAGAACAAACCTTTGCATAAAAGTGGGTCGAGAGGTGTTCTCATGAAAATCACTCATTTCGTTATTTAACGGGAAATGGGTACTCTACATGGTTTTATATGCGATTAAAAAAAAATTTACATGTTTTTTACCGGAATATTACTACTTTCGACCAGTAACTGAGGGGTTGTTTTGGCTCCTTAATACCACACAACCGGTTCCATAGCTCTGCTACCTCATCAATTTCCTCACTTGTCTTCAGGTGAGTATCCTGTACATATATAACGTCGGCTGGTCGTTGACTTGAACGTTGTTTCCAACCACGTAGCCACCCAGGTCGACGCTCCTTTTTAAATCCTTGTAAATTCTGTGTAATCACATGCAGTTCTGCTCGACGCGGTTTGTTTTTCTTGTTATCTAACCCAGATTCAAAAAACAGATCTGCCATTTGCTGCAGTTCTGTATATAGGTCCGAGCCCTCCATTGCGGTAGTATTCAGCATCTTGGTTCATCTAATCCTGCATGGCTTCCGATTCGGTCGCTGCAATATTTTCATTCTGCATCGCTAGTAGTGATTCTAGCGCGGCCCAGTCTCCATCCGAATCATTTGCGTAAAATGCCCTCTGCACACTAGGGAACCGCTGAAGTGCAAGGAGAAATCGATCGAGCACCTCTCTTGTGGAGAACTCTATTGATTCGGGACGCCCTTGCATTCTGCCTAGTTCAGGTGCATACACAAATGCAGCAATGAGTTTCCGCGAGAGGTAATCCGTTTTCCGTTTTCTACAAAGTTGAAGGAGTTGAACAGCGTCGGGCTTAAGCTTGTTCAGAACACCCCACAAATCCGGAGAATGAAGATAGCTGTCGTCAACCATTGTAGCTCTTTCCTTCCGGAAGAAATCAAGCCACGACATCACCGAATTAACAGCTTCTGTATCCACATCGACCCCTTCATTTCTTCGTCGTTCAATCACTTCACCAAGCTTAGCTATGCCAATGATAAGACAATCAATTCGATACTGACGGGTCCAGTCCAGAATCGTATTGACTTTGAGCGTCCTCAGCACATATTCAGGCGAGTCAACTTGCTGTAGCCACTCAAGCAACACATTTGGATGCGCAGTCACCGCGTTTTTCCAGGTCACTGCATCCGCTGGGAGCCGGGGAAATGGTACTGAGCTGAAGTTTCCCCATCTTTCTTCCAGCGCATTCCACTCATCCCTTTTAATGCGCTCCGTGCTCCTACCACCTCCTGAGAATCTACTCCGTTGGCTATCTGGAGGTTCTTTCGGGACGTTAGAGCCTAGTGGACAACTCACTTCATCACTCGAGCCAGATGAGACGATACTTGGAGTCCATTCTGAAGTATTGGATGCTTCCATATCCACGTCCTCATCGTCTGGCGTGGTTGTAATGTCGACCCCATCTTCTAGCAGTCTCTGCTGCCAACGAACTAACGTTGTTTTGGGTTCCCCAGTCATCCTAGTGATCAAATCGACTTGTGAACTGTCGTCCCAATTGAGATTGAGCAGAAGTTTTTGCAGACCCGGGGCTAGTCCTTTTGGGCCTTGAGCTGGAAAAGCTTTCAACTCCCGCTTACGCTGTCCTCCATGCACGAGTATATCTTGTAGCTCTGCCTGCTCTCGTTCGGATAGACCTGAATCCTGAATTGCTGCAACTAAATCTTCATTTTGTGCCTGGACTGCCGCTGCCTGTTGTCGATTTGGCTCATTTGGTCGGCTCTGACTATCTTGCATGGTCGAGTTACAGTCGGGTGTAGGCTCCTCGTCCACTACAGCTTCCAAACCGAAACAATTCTCTAACAGTTCATCACTGGGTACTTTACCAAATTGCAGTCGGGTGTAGTGCTGAGAGCCAAAATGAACAACAATCGGCAGTGCCCCTGCCTTCTCCCCCTCAACACAATCTTCTTGCAGCGATACTAGCCATTGGCCAACTGATTCACCTCCATAGTTAAATTCTCCGGCGGACTCCAGCTCATGTGTAGAAGTAACTTTACGGATAGGCTTGAAGATCTGGTAGCTTACATCAGCGAGACCACTTGGTGCCACGATCAGATAGATCGGTCGCTGGAGTAGCTTCGTTATTAATAAGAGAGTCAGCTCAGATCCCCAAAGAGATCGAGGGATGAAAGCAGTGCTCTTCGAGCTGCTGCTGCACACGTCCTCAAGATATTCGCGGAGATATTGCGACGATTCTTGAACAGTGAGCTCCCCAGCGCGCTGAATGTGAGAGCTGAGAATTGTTTTCCTGATATCGTGGGGAAACTCCACATCAAACCCGTGTTCCGCTGCCATTTGGACTCCCTTTTTCAGTTTGGTTGCTACACTTTCAATTGCCTTTACAGTCTCAGGACCTGAAAACTCGACATTCAGCAACGCCATAGCAATCGCGTAGAATTGACAGTTACCAGTGCCTGGCGTCGAGACAGGATTTAATCCACATTGCTTCAATACTTCAGCCCCTGATAGCTGGCCGACGTTGGCAAGATCAATATCCCGACAGAGACTTGCTAATTCTGGCTCACGCAAATGTTGCCGCTTATGAACAGCTTCGCTAATGAGCCGGTTTTGCTTCGACAATGACTCCGGTCTCATGAGAAACGTCTTGACTGGCGTCTTTGGAAATTGCTTTTCTCCTTCCTCCGGTTCAGATGATGAGTCCGACAAATCGGCCAGGTTGATAACATCTTCCTGTAGCTCAGCCTTGGCCTTGGCTCGCGATGCGTTCTCCTGGGATAGCTCTGCTGCCGCTTCTCGTGCTGTCTTTCCTGGGCGGAACGTTCTCGATCTAGATGGCGTTTTCCACTCCTCGTGTACTATGGGCTCCTGCAACGAGAGACATGACTTGGTGTTTCCGATCTGTTCCTTGCCATTCTGACTGCCAGCCGAAGTTCCGCTACTCTTTTCGTTAGATTTCTTTTTTTCCTTCCACATATTCTCCAGTTCCTGAAAACTTGTAACCGTGGATTTATGACGGTCAAAAGAAGAGATGTCTTTCGTCGTGACTATGATACAACCACTACCTCGAGACCACGCATCTGAGTGAGAACGGCACTGAGCAACCGTGTGCCCGGGTACACCACAATTATAACACGGCGGTGCTGGGTTCGTTCCGACATGATGCACTAGAATCTTCTTTCCCATCCAGTTGATGAACTTCACTTTGTCCAAAAACGATGGACACCCTGGGGACTTGAAGTAAATCTCCCACGCCCCCGTCTGGAACATTTGGCGACCGTACTTCGGTTCTTGGAACGTAATATAGCTGCCTGAGAACCTCGAGCGAATAAAGGCGTCTAGTGCTGCCTCATCCATAAATCGCGATACGTTGAGAAGCTTTACTCGGTAGCGACCATGCTGCTGTTCATTGCGAACTCCGTCTAAACCAATTTGACGCCTCCAGATCCTCGCACTGCGCTGCTTTGGAGTATCGCCCGGTTGGCCGTCGGCCGGTCTGGCATTCAGCAGCAGAAACCGCCGGTTGCGAAATGGTACACTCTTAAACACTGCTGACCAACCTGTGCTCGTTTCTCGCGTCCAAAAGAACATGTGCACAGAGTGCTGCTGAGAATTGTAGCACACTTGCTTGGTTTCGCCAAGCATCTGGGTGAGTTTGGCTTGATCAATGCCGCCTCGCTTGGCGCCCTGAAGAATAGCCCCCACCAGTCTCTCCCTCGTTTGAAAATCGGGGTAAACGGGGAACTCCACCGGTAGCTGGAAATACTGTTCTCCTTCAACTTGAGCATATATCGTGTTCTGGATTGCTCGGAGCATGTCATTATCACACGTCCGCTTTAGAAATTGAGGTAGTCCTTGCGCCAATATGTTGCCTTCGAGTAGGCCTTGTGTTATCATCATCTCCACTGGCGTTGGTGCTCGCAATTCAACCGGGAAGTCATGCTGTTCAGTGTACGCCGCCCGCATTGTTTCTATCTCATCGGATGAATACACATCACTCCGAAAGCGCACAATCGGGTTGGCTTCTTCCATTGGATCATCTTCCTGGCTATCTGCTGCTCGTGCTAACGGGTTCGCAGACCATGGGTTCGAGGTGGTTGTAGTACGGACCATCATCTCGCTCTCTCTTAGTTCAATCGTATCCAGTAAAGAACGACGCGAGCCGTAAATGGATTTCGTGAGATCACGAAGCCGGTTCTTCCTCTGCTGGCACGTCGCTCCATCCTCCATTACCTGGGCCCAAAACAACCGTAGGAGCCTATCTAATTCGACTTGCAACAACGCCGGAAAGTGAGCTTTTTCCTCTGGTAACTCGCCACTGCCATGCATCTCAAAGACGGTTGTGAACATCTGCTGCATGAGATACCGATCCTCATAGCTGACTGACACGGGAGTAACTGCTCTTGTATCCCCGGTGGTGGCTCGAACATGGCTCAGAAAGGTATCGAACAGTGTCGGAAACGATAGCCCTTGTGAGGCCGCACCTGGTAGTCCATCACGAGGCTCTTCTTCTGGTTCTTCTTTCGTAGAATAGTTTTTGTCGGTTTTGCTTGTTTTCTGGCTTTTCTGGTTCTTTTGCATTTGCTCTTCTTCACATGGCGCTGTTGCTGTTGCTGGTGGACTGGAAAGTGGACTGGAAAGTGGACAGGCTGGGCCAAGCTCAGTCGTCTCTTCATCTTCAGCCGTATTGTCACTCTCCTTTCCAACTGTAGTTGCCTCCTGCTTGCAGTCGCCGCTATCCAGGGAGGAACGGCTCGTGTTGCCCTCAGCTGCATCTTCGTCCATCTTCTGCCTTGCTCGCGGCGGGCTTGTATCAGGGAGATCACCTTGATCTCCCATTAGGACTGCACTTCGGAGGGACGCGGTGCTCTCAATAGAAGGTCGTATAGTTCAGCCAAGACAAATCTTTCGGTGGAGGCCTAGGAATGGCTCCGTTCGTAGCTTCGTGTGGGTCACTCCCAATACCCACGGGTTGCTCTTGGCCTGCGGTCGCTTTGACGGTTCGGCGGCTAAATTGGGAGTGCGGCCATGACACCCGTCCCACAAGCCGAACATGTTTAGCCATGTTTCAACATGTTTGTCCATGTTTGAGATTTCTTACTTGTTTTCAATATGCTTACAACCCTAGCCCGTTTAAAAAACATGGGCTGTATCAACGGCCATTTATTATTAGAATTCATTTACAACCTGGAATGGAGAACTTTCAATCTAGCAAAAAGGAGAAGAAGAAAAAACGCAGAAATACGGCCTTCTGATTGGTCCGTCACCAACCGAAAAAACGTGGGGACGTCCTTGTCAGTAAAGTTTACCACTTGTATCACCACTTCGGTCTCCACCAAAATGAGCTCCTCGTCTCCGTCCTCGTCGACCGACGTGGTGCTCAAGAACCCTCCGTGCTTCCGCACCGGCCTCATGTGGGGCATCGGCACGGCCGCCCTCATCGGTGCCCACCGCTTCCGCACCACCCGAATCATCCGCACGTCCTGCGACGCCGCCGTCTTCACCTTTGGCCTGGTCAGCTGCGGCTCCTGGTGCGTCGTGTCACCCAGCCAAGTCCTGACACTCCATAGCTCCGACTCTAATGTTCTATTCACCATTGCAGGGTCTTCTGCTCCGCTGCGTACCGCGCGCGCGTGCGCCAGACGCGCGAGTTCATGGAGGTCATGAACAACCCGGAGCGTAAGGCCGAGGCCGAGCAGTTCCTGCGCTCGCGCGTGCAGACCCGGGACGACGCGGGCGACAAGCAGTAGAGTGGTGCCTAACTTACAGCAATTAGAGACTCGGTCGGTGTACGCTGCGAGTTGTTAATATTTCGTGTCAGCCGCAATCGGTTAAATATCGGCCTGCTTGAGTGTGCTCCCGTTCGATCGGCCGCGCCTGTTTTGACTGTGCGTCTACCCCTGAGGCTTGGCAGCACTCGCTCTCTTTCTATCGGTCGTCCTGGGTATTTTTTCGTGCTGAATAGGGGAGTTGGTGGTGGGATTCGGGCCGGTTTGGGCGGAATGGATGCACACCGCGTGCCTTCTTCGTGTGTCGCTCGTGTCTTGTGTTTGCTGCCAAGTCGCCGCTGCCTCGTTTACTTCGTCGCTGCGCCGAGTGAGACGGCGAGTCGGGCCTGCTTGTACAACCTCTGTTGTGGGGGTGCTCGGAAAGAGTTGACTTTTGTCGTGGAAAAATGTGGGTGTCCCTCCCTCCCAGGGGGGAACGGGTGGGGAAGCGAGAACGGCGTCGGTCTCTTTACTGGATGACGCAGTTTTCCTTGTTGCGGCGGCCGGCCAGCGTCTTCTCCCGGTCCATCACCATTTTCTGGGTAAGTGTAGCTGCAGAGGCAAAGACGAAGGTGCACAGGTTAGAACGGTTATTCGCGCGGCATTTCAATGGTACAATCGTTGCCGACACTTACGATTAACGCTGATCAGGAAGGCGTCGCGCGCAATAGTCTCCAGTGCCCCATTAGTGTTCTCTGACGTCTTTGCACTCGTTTCTGCAATAACACAACAAGGAGGACATTCGTTAGACGACATTGCCCCACCAATTCGTGCTGTAGTTACGCCGACATACCAATAAATCGACAGCCGTACTGGCTTGCAGCGGCTTGGCCCTCCTCCAGCGATACTACGCGGTTCGGCAGATCGATCTTGTTTCCCACTAGCAGCATGGCTGGCATCTGCGTCGGAGTCGAGTACTGGCGGATGTTGTTCATCCAGTAGCCCACATCTGCAACCACAAGCATCACGATTAGTATTCCTCATTTCAACGAGGAAACGCAAGGTTCTCAGTCACGCACTGTCGAAGCTTCGTCGATCACTGACGTCGTACACGAGAACAATGCCATTTGCACCCTTGTAATATGCTGTTAAAGCAAACACCACGGCGTTAATAATCGGCCCCATAGTCAAAGTCAAGTATTTCCGAGCCAACGTACTAGCAGTGATGCGGTGGAAGCGCTCTTGGCCTGCGGTATCCCAAATCTGAAGCGTGATCGCCTCGTCCGCAACGTTAATATGCCGGAGCTTGAAATCCACACTGCAGTTAATCATAAGAACCAACCGTTAAACCCACTGCAACAAGAGACGGCACTACCATCGCTACGTACCCAGCGGTTGCCAGCATCGACTCGGAGAACTCGTCTCCGGAGAACACGCGCATCAAGCTCGTCTTACCGACGCCTGTCCACAGCAAAAATCCACATCAGTACCCGCCTCTCGCTCTCGCTCTCTCTCTCTAACGTCCACTCCTTTCCATCACGTACCGCTATCTCCGAGCAGCAGCAGCTTGAGCTTATGCTTCTTCTTTGGCGCAACGGGCACGGCGTCCGCCACGACCTCCGAGGCGAGCTTGTCCGCGGCCACGCTGGCCCTGGCGGCCTGCTGCTTCACGCCCTCCTCGCTGTTGAGCAGCCTGGACGTGCTCTTGAACATCTTGTTGCGGAACAGCGAGGCGCGCACGGACAGCGACCTGCGCGCGGACAGCTTCTCGGCCTTGAGCTTGTGGTCTTCTTCCTCCTCCATCTTCTTCTCCTCCAGCTGCTCCTCCGTGAGCTGCGTGTCCGTGGGGGCATGGGGCTGTTGTCCACGCTCAACTGCAGGCCCTCGGACAGCGCGTCCAGTGCGGCGGCCGAGAGCGCGCCCGTGGGCTGCACCACCTCCACCTTCTTGACGCCCACGATCTTGCTGTCGTCCTGTAGCTTCGACACGTCCACGGGCGCCGAGCCGGCCAGGTAGATCTTGGACAGCGACGCCGCGCGCTTGGCGGCGTCCTCCTCTCCGTCGTCGTTGTCGTTGTCCTCGCGCGCGAGGCCGCGCGGCGGCTCCAGCGCCGAGAACGAGCAGCTCCGGCGGCGCGAGCGCGCGTCCGCGTCGGCTTCTTCCTGCGCGCGGGCGTCCGCGTCCTCCGCGCCCACCTCGCGCGAGCTGAAGCAGCGTGCGCGTGAGCGACGCGCGTCGTACGCGAGCTCCTCGGGGTCCTTGCGCTGCGGCTCGTCGTCCGCGAGGATGGAGCGACTGCGCGTGCGTCCGCGGCTCTCCATGGCGAGCTCCATCTCCCTCTCCCAGGCGCGCTGGGCCTCGGCCTCGGCCTGCTCGGCGGCCGAGAGCTCGCGCGGCATGGCGGTGGCCGTGCTCATGGGCGGAAAAAGTTAGCGCTGTACTGCCTCCGGTTTAGCGTTGGGGGCGCTAATCCGAAGGGTAGATGGATGAGAGCGATAGCTGGTTAAGAGTAAATGGACCAACGGCGAGTTGCCTCGTGCCCGGGCTTCTCTAATGGCTTGTGAAGAGAGGGGGGGGGGACGCGGCCGCGACAGGTGGGGCGGGGCTGGTCCACAAAGAACGGTGCGTAAGCGGAACAGGATCAGTATGGGCACTGCACCGTTTGATTCGGGACGGAGGTCCAGAAGAGCCAATCACAGGGCGGAACTTGCGATACGGAATGGACATGACAGGAAGCAGGCAGCGTGTGTAATGCTCGAAACGGGCCACCGTTGGTAACCGAAAAGCCAATTCCAGACACTGGACAGGAGCAGCAACAACAGAGGGAAGCGAGCTTCACCTTGCTGTACAGTATCTAAACCGTCGGCAGATAGATATCACTCACTCACTCCGAGTCTTGCCCTCCATCAGTGCAAGACCGGTAAAATATAAATTGGAGGTGACGAACGAAGTTACTTACCTTGTGTAGTTTTTGATGGGCATGCACCTGCAGTTGCAGCCGCGGACGTAAACAGCAAGAAAAAAAAATCCTTTTCCGGGCCGCGGCCGCAGCAGATCGATGAACCCACTCGGGCCGCACTTTCACATCCTTGAGCCTGCATCCTCCAGGGTGGGTGAGTGGGTGAAACATCCTCGTCCTGGTCCCGGTCAGGTCCGGGTCTACACTACCGACACGCACAAGATCTTTTCGCGCCGCGCGACGAGTCACAGTGCAACGCTCTCGGTCTCTCTCTGTAGTCGCCCGCTTGTCGACGCCGCGAACGCACTTGAACGCGGTGACGGCGGCTCAAGGATACACAGTGTCCTCTTGTCGACACGGCCACCTGTCGCCTGGTTGACGCTCACGGACCGACGCATCAAGTTGATGCGGGCGGGTGTCGACGGACGCAATGTAATGTGCGTTTCGTACAGTACAAATAAGATTTTCGCAAGGTGGGACCATTACAGCCCTGAGCACGAACAGCCGAGCCAACGCTGATATTATCATCACTCGTAGGGCTCAACACTCTCTCTCTCTCCCTCTTGCGCTGATCTCTCTCTCTTTACTGAAGCCGAGTTACAGCCTTCATAGGGATCTACAGCGCTGCTAGAGGTTCCTCCTGCGAAGACGAGGGCGTATTTTTAGTTGCCGTTCTTAGCGGACACCTACCTACTATCCTCCATTCCTCTGGCCGTGTGTGAGTGTGTGACCCATGAGGTCGTGTTAGTAAGGTGCGGGTGGAAAGTCTGTTCGCTCCGCGGCGCCGTCGGCCACCAACACGCCACTCAAGCCGTGCCCACGATCCTGCCTGGGATCGGATCCCCCTCACGTCACAAATGCCCGTGAAAGCTGCAATGGCTGCGACGGCGCCGACGCCGTTCAAGGGCGAAACTTTTCCTCAATACGTGCTGTACCGATCCACCCGCCACCGCATCACCTTAGATGCCACTGCTGTCGACGTCCAAGCACCGACACCGTCTCTGGTTGTATATGTACAGCCCCCAGCGACAACTCTGTTGACTGCAGCAGCGTCGAGACTCGAGCAAGATCAGCCGCCGCCGCCGCGCAGAGCTCGAATAGGCAGCACCGGCTTCCGACGGCCGCTACCGTCGCCGAGTCTGCGACCGTCACTGTCCGAGCAGCTCAAGACCATCTCACAAGGAGCGCAGGCGATCACCGCCCAGCTCGCGACAACCTACAACCTGCCGGGCCGCTCAAACGCACCTGCGCTCGCATCCTCCAGCAGCCACGCGCACACCGACTTCACGCACGACAAGCTCGCATTCCAGGCCACCACCATCGGACTCACCGTCGGCAAACTCGAGTGTCGCTTCCCGTGTCCTGCCACTTTCGCGTCCGACCGGTGCACGTACTTGTTCCAGCACCCGTTCGAAGCCAAGGAGGTGCTCATGATCATGTACTACCGCGATATGCTGCACGCCTCCGTCAACATGGCAGACCACAGCTTCCGCTTCCGACTGTCGCGAGTCCTCGAGCAGTTCGGCGACGACTACAACCCCAAGAGCACGCAACACTGGATTCGAATCGTCCTGGCCACCGCAAGCGAAGCGAAGAAAGTCAAGGCATTCCTCGCAAGTCTTGGCGTCACCGACAGAAGACGTTCCTCCCCTTCGTGTTCCTGAGATGTCCTGTAAATCACACAAATAACACTGCTGCTAACCCATCCAGACACCCACGATACCTCCCAAAGCAATAGAGCAACGAATGTTGCATTCATAACGAGTGTGCTGGTGTGCGATAGTATCCGTGCCCTTTCAAGTCAAGGCCCTCTCCAGTGCCTACCTGTCTTCCGCGAAGAAATCCGGCAAGCTTGAGACGCAGTTTCTTGAGTGAAGCCTCACCATTCCGATTCAGGACAGCTCAGCTCAGCTTTGGCAACAACCAGAGATACAACAAACAGCATCCTCATCCCATGCAAACGCCCTCTTGCCATCCTGCTCTTCAACCTCCTCCCATATCAATCTTCTATGCGCTTGCTCACCAGCCGCCTCCTTGAATAACGCAATCCAGTCGATCAATGCAATAGGAAGAAGCCTTACGCCGTACCTGGGGGTCCTTGCGTCTTTTGAGCAGTAACGAATCACGAGGCATAGCAGCACAAGGACCAGGGACCAAACCACCACAGGAACAAGAACAAAACACATTATCAACAACCACATCACCAACCAATAAGGCATCATCACCGCCGCCTCGTGCTCGTCGCCAACCACACCTCTTACAGCCACCATTTCATACAGATACGGGTGAATCGACTCGTTGGCGTTTAAGCCAAACGAGCGACCAATGATCGAGCGAAATAGCGGCATCGAGACCGATGGGCGCACATCAACAATCACACAATAATACACTCAACGAACCTGCGAAGGTGCGCTTGCGGGAGTCGAGTCAGCGCCGCTATCGGGTGCGGTCGAAGGCGTGGCAGCATCGGACGCAGAAGCGGAAGCATCAGCATCGCCGGGAGCCGCGGCAGCACCATCGGCGCCAGCAGCCGCGCCAGCCTGCTGCTGGTATTGCTGGTACGCCTCAGCACTAGCTTGAGCGGCAGCACCGGTGACACCCCACGCCGCGTTAGCTGCATCCACGCCGTAGTACGCGGCGTACTCGTAGTAGCCGTTCCAGTACGCGTTCGGGTCATTCGGGTCAGCGGTCGTCGCGGCCGCTTGTTCACCGCCAGCAGCCGCTGCCGTTGTAGAGGCAGACGCATCCTGCTGATAGTACTGACCTTGCTGACCCTGCTGTTGGTAGTACGCGGCATACTGGTCCTGTTGGCCTTGAGCTCCGTAGCTGCCGTACTGCTGCTGGCCGTAGCTGCTGGACTGGCCTCCATAGCTTCCAGATCCACCGTAGCTGCTGTCGCCTCCATAGCGACCGCCGCCACCACCGTAGCCATGAGAGCCAGCACCTTGCAAGATAACCATGTCGACCTCTTCCTTCGCCCCCGTGAGGTTCTGAGGCGGGCCCTGAATGGAAATGGTACGCACAGGAGGGTTCGAGCCAGGGTCCGGCACCTGCGGGATCTGAATCCGCACAGCGTGGCGGTCCTGGATGCCCTTGATCGTTTCTCCGCGCTTGCCGATGATGACACCCACTCGGTCGTTAGGCACCTGCATGTAAATGGTTTGGCCCGAAGCCATGCCATAGCCATGACGCTGTCCCGGCTCCTCGCTAATCATAGACTGGATCTCGAACTTGGCAGCCTCCTTCGCTTCCATCGTGCCGCGGATGGTGATCAGACGCATGTCGGGGTGGTTCGGGTCCGGCGTCTGCGGAATGGTCACGCTCGTGCCCGTACGCTGCTGAATGGCCTTGATCGTGCACCCACCGCGGCCGATAATGAGTCCAACACGCTCGTTCGGCACGAGCAGCTCCACCGAGTCGGTGCCGTCCGGGTTAATGCCGCCGTAGCGCGCCATGCGGTCACGGTCGTCACGCTCGCGGAAACCACCGGCACTTCCTTGGTTCTGCTGCCGTTCATCGATGAGGTTCTGGATGAGTCTCTGCGCCAGATCCAGCGCATCCTGGTTGCCCGTGATGTTCACGAAACGGTCAGGGGTCTGCGGAGCTCCCTCCTCTTCACGGACGATCTGGATGTGAGCTCCACTCTTCATCTGCAGGTCGCGGATCGTCTCGCCGCCGCGGCCAATAATGTATCCCACCAGTTCACGGGGCACCTTCATGTCATAGGACGACTGTCCATCGCTGCTTCCGGGACCGTAGTGGGCGTTGCCGCCAGCACCACCGCCGGAGTGGCTGTCTCCATCCCTCGGGCCGCCGTAGTTCTCGTTCAACGTGCCGTTGAGCTCCGCGACCTTGCGCAGCTGCTCCTGCTTGAGCTTCATCGCCTGCTGCGGGTTGAACAAAATGTCCTCCACGGCGCTCTGCGCCTTGGCCACGGCCTCGTCCGTGTCGGCCGTGATGAGCACGTGCAGCTCCTCGTTCTCGTCCGGGTCGCCCGTGGGGTCCTTGGACGAGCCCTTACCGCGGATCAAAATGCGCGCGCCCGACTCGTCCTCCATGCGCTTCTGGTTGGATCCACGAGGACCGATGAGCAGGCCTGGCGACAGAAAGGCACAATAAATTAGCAATTGCATCCTATATCATTGACAAATGAATAAAAAGACAAATAGTCCGCGCGCGAATGCACATACCCATGAAGTTAATGTCCGGGTACTTGTCCACAGGAATGTACACTTTCTTGCGCTTCTTCTCGCCCATGCCGGGTGCTGGACGCACGCCGCCGTCCACTGCAGCAGCAAAAAGACACAAAATTCTCGTTAGCTCGTCGCAAAAATATCAGAAACTTCAACTATTGGGACCAAAAACTCGCCGTCACCCTGCAGCACAAACCAGAACACAAAAATAGATCACACCAAAACGTAAAATGGTCCGTCAGCTAAAAGCACCCTTCGGTGTCACTAAAACCGCGCGTAAAATGCCGCACCTCCCAACGGCTCTTGCGCTTGCCCAGAGCGTCGCCGCCCGGAATGGCCGCCGCCGCCAGACGCGCCGCGATCTCGCGTGCACGGGCCACCGGGTCCATGTCTGCCATCGTTCGTCTACAAGGAAAGAGGGGGTCGCTCTGCACGAGTCTTGCTGGTCTTGCTCGGCCTCAAGCCTTCGCGTGTGTGGCCAGTTTTCACTGGGCGATAATTTTCCGCCAATCGCTGCAGACTCACTTATCCATGATTCGCTGATATTTGATCTGAATTTAGACCAATCACTGATGCCGAGAATTACTTCAGTAAATAACGTTAGATATGGTTTCTTTGCGTTACAGCTCAAGAAACAAAGTTTGATTGAACCGCGGGGTGGCGATCAAGCAAAAGGCACTGGTGCATTTACTAAAAGCCTGCACCGGCAAGACTCTTTAGCTGAGCCAAGCGTGGATAACACTGAGAATCGGCTCGTGGGCCGTGACGTTTTTGCAACATCAGATACTCGACAACAGAACTTAATACTGTCGGTTTAGCTTGCTAAGGAATTCCTCACCGCCTCCAGCACAACTGTAGATCGGGCAGCAGGTAAAGTAGAAATTTTGAATCATCTAGTGGCGCCTTTTTGTCAGTGCTTGCTTCGTAGAGAGGGTTGGTGCCGTTCGTTGAGCCCGAGGATTCCGCCTCCAGCATGCGACTGCCGTCTACAGCTCTCAGAAGGGCCCATGCAGTGGTCGCATGGTTGAGTCCGATGAGAACGGCGGCGAGCAGCATGCATGATGGAGATGGAAGCAGACGCTCGAGCTGTCGGAGGCGGAATCACGAGTAAACAAGCTACTGCAACGCGAAGGTTGGTTCGCCGCCCACCGCCTCGATAAAGGCTGCTAGTGGATTGCAATGAACTCGTAGAACGTCGCTATGTTACAGACGGTTTTGGTTTGAGTGGCCTACACTGCATTCTACCAGCAACCCTACCGTAGGTAAGCTACCTGGTCTCCGTGTTTGCTGTGCTCTGGAGCGATGTGCTGCGAAGGGGGTAAGACGGTGGTAAGTTAACAGCGAGGGCAAAGCTACGTTGGGTCAAGCCGCAGCGTCATGTACCGAGGAGAAGCGTGGCTGGACGAGTAAGCGATGGGTCGCTCCTCCTTTTATCGCAATTGTTCAACAATGTCAACAATTTGTTGGTCAAACAGCAAGTGAAAGACGTCGTACCAGCGGCACGCGAATTTATATATACTCGTATAAAGGGGCGGTAAGCGTACCGTTCGTCGAGCCCGACGATTCCTCCCGCCCACTTGGACCTACTGCGGAGAGTAGCGAGCAGCTTGATCTTCTAATAAGCAAAGGTTGTCCGTAGTCTACGCTCGCTAGAGAATCCGAACAACGAGATCACCCAATCACCCACTTCTGCGTAGACCATGAAGAAGGCGGAACTGGTCTCCATTGTGTGCAGCTTGTTGCCTGCAGGAGCGACATGGCCTACGGAACGCGGTGGGCCGCGCGTTGAAGGTGGCAAAACGGTGTTGATGCTGGTCACAGCGAGGGAACTAGACCCGCATTTAGCAGTGAAGCTCATCGACCTCGTGTGCCACCACTACACGGGCGACTTCTGGGCCAGAGACGTCTTCAGACGCCACGTGATCATGGACGCGTGCCACCGCGGCGTGGATCCTCTCGTGCTCCGGCGGTTGATCAAGTGGGCGAGGAAGAGCTTCAGGGTGGTCATTCCCATGTCAAGGGAGGACGTCAACGGGTTGAACGCAGTGGAGCTCGCAATCGCGGGAGGACACGGACAACTGGCCTCCTGTCTGCTTGAGCAGCATGGCGCCAGTTCACACGTCGATCGAGTACAGCGTGGATTGACGGGTATATAGCTTAGTCATTGAGGATGAATACCGTGTACGACTGTGCTGGCATTCTCCATTGGTTGGGGGGGGGGGCAGTGGTAAAGTCCAAGTTGAAGTGAACGTTCACAGTGATGTCTGGTTGCATGATTCGCTGAAAATTCTGGACCTTTTCCACCAATGACGAACCGTAGCGCCGGCGTTTGACAACGCCATACATTTTCCGTGGCGCCAAGTGGCACAAGAGCCGCCGTCTGCACCCCATGGCCTCGGCGTCGCGCGTGCCGCTGCTGGTCAAGAGCAAGGGCCGCAAGCCGTCGCGCCTGCCGATCGCGCCGCGCGCCAAGCCGTCGAGTGGTGCGTGAGCGCTCAAAATCCGCCCAGAATTGGCCTCAGGGCATAAGATTCTAAATTTCTGTCGCCGTTCTAAAATGTTGTCCGCCTTGCAGCGCCCAGAGCGAAGCGCGCAGCGACCGCGGAGAGTGACAAGCCCCAGAGCAATGAAGCCGAGACGGTGAAGACAAAAGAGGTGCGAAGCTCGAGGCGAAATGCAGATCTACAGCCTGAGAAACTTTACTGCATTGACCCTGGAATTAATGCATATGTACCCTTGTTTTAACGTTCTGACAGGCGAAGAAGACCCCTGAGAAGCCCGCAGCCACTGTGCAAAAGACGCCTCCCCAACGCGCGCAGAATGCGGCTCCTACGGTCAGAGTTGCAGCCTCCAAGCCGACGGAAGCCACGTCGCCGAGTGTAGCCAAGCCTGCAGCCAAGCCGGTTGCGATTAATACAGGTGCGAGCCCCAGTACCCCCGCTGCAGCTTCTACTGCTGCTCAGCCGCGGCGCGCAGGTGGCATCGCTATTGGTGGATCGCTGTCGGCGACGTCGCCGAGTGCAGTGCTCAAGAGCCCTGCGACTCGGCCGGTGCCGACTGTGCGCTCGCCTATTGTGCTGCCAGTGCAGCGCCGCCCCGAGAGGCTGGCGAAGATCACGTCGGCGGGGCCAGTGTATCGTGCTAGTCCGGTGATGCGTCCGCGCGCGGGCAGTATCGGCAGCTCGCCGGCCGCGCGTCCTCGCGCCGGAAGTATTGGCAGCTCGCCAGGGATGCGCCCGCGTGGCGCGAGCATTGGCAGCTCGCCGGCAGCGAACCCGATGAAGCAAAGACTGCTTCGGAAGCTGGACATTAAGCCGCACCAGTCGCCTAGACGCTCGGCGATGCAGCAGCAGCAACAGAATCTTCGGACCCAGGATGGCCCGGCGTCGCCGTTGATGCTGGGCGGAAAGCCCGCGCCAGAGATCAGCAAGGACGTTCCGGAAGTGCAGCTTGATTCGCAGCAGTCGCGTCGTGCCACCGCGACGAAGACTACTCGCGCCAGGGCTGCTCCAGCGAAGAAGACACGATCAGCGCCGGTAAAGCGACGGAAGACGGGGGAGAACACGTCGGTGCAGACCAGTCCCGGATCCGCCAAGCCTCGGCGGCGTTCGTTGAGGAATACGGTAAAACGCTCGCAGTCGTACCGTGAGACGGACGGCAGCGGTAGCTCCGGCAGCGAACCGGACGATGATCTCGATGAGGACGTGAACCCGGACGATCTTGACCTGCCGGAAGACGAGATGAACGTAAGTCGGCTGCTTCTGGCTGGTTGGATAGATCTATCACCTCACTGAGTGTGCCTTTCGTTGACTATTCATAGGTTTATGTGCCTGCGCGGGAGCGAGCTACGATGTGGGCTAGATCACTTCTGCGCAAGGATGAGGACGAGAATAAGGAGGGCGACAAAGAGGCGGAAACTTCGCAGGCGCTGGTCGTGCGTGAAAAGAAGACCCCGGTCCGCAGGAAGCGCAGCAACTCGAACGCGTCGTCGACCTCGTCGATTATTACGGGCATCGGAGCGGGTCTGATCCCCCGCAGCAAGATGGAAGAGTTGTTGAAGAAGGAGCCGTCGCAGATGACCATGGGCGAATTGGCGCTCACGGTTCCCAAGGGCCGACGCGTAAAACGCCACGAGCGCGAGGAAGCTGCCGCAGACACGCCACTGCTGTCAAATTCGGAAGCGACGTCGAGCCTGTTGAACGTGAACGCGCTCAACCGCGTTCGCTCGCTGTCGGTCTCATCGGAGTCTGCTGCGTTTGCTGGATCCCTCGTGACGCCGCAGGTTCAGATCGTGGATGGACAGATGGTCGTCATGGAGAACACGATCAAGTTGGGTGACGAGCTGCAACGCACGGCTGACGCTCTGGGCGAAGGTAGCGTTGGTGGAGAGCATATGGGTCTGCCGCCCCGCCACTCCGGTTCTCGGTACAATTCTTCCCACCCGAACGGTCCAGGCAAGCGCTGGAGCAAGGAGGAGACGAAGCAGTTCTACTACTGCCTCAGTCAGGTGGGCCCCAACTTCTCGATGATGGCGACGCTGTTCCCCACTCGAAAACGGAAGGAGCTCAAGAGCAAGTTCAAGTACGAGGAGAAGAACCACTCGAAGCTCATCGAGATCGCGCTGCGGGCGTCGACGGCCCCGCTGGACACGGAGATGGTGGACGTCATTTCACAGATGGTCGACAAGGAGGCGCAGCGGAAGCTCGAGAAGCAGAAGAAGAAGCGGAAGCCCCGGTCGCAGCTGGATCTGCTTCGCCCCGGACAGGACGACGACACAGCGTCGGTGGCCAGCTCGATGGTCTCTTCGCCCATGTCGACGCCCGTGCAGACGGAGGAGTTCGTGGAGACGCTGAACGACGAGGACCTTTTCCCACCCAGCAGACGCAACTCGTTCGACTTCAGCAACTAACAACGGAAGAGTATACACCTGAGCGATCTGTCGTGGAGTTTTTGAGATCATCGATCGCTAGGTAGCTACAGTAGTAGGTAGACAAGGACACTAAAGACAAAGCAACAAACAATGGTTTCAGATGCACAGGTATTGACTCAATTCAAGGCACAGTCAGTGGCATAGATACAGTGGGCAGGCAGCCTCTCTCTCGCTCTACATCATGGCCGTGACGGCGACAGCCAGCAGACTGGCGCCGGCCGCGAGCACCGTGCGAGACGCGTCGCTGCTGCCCGAGGCGCTCTCGGCGCTGCTCTGGCTGGTGGCCGCGTCGGCGCTGGCGTCGGAGCTGGTCGAGTCGGTGGCGGCGCTGTCACTGTCGCTGTCGCTGTCGCCGACCGACGCCGAGTCGTCCGTGGAGTTGTCGTCGCTGGTGGAGTCGTCGCCCGAGACGCTGTCCGCCGTGGCAGCCGAGTCCGTCGTGGTCATGTCACCGGCGGCGCTCTCCGTGAGGCTCTCGGTGACCATGGTGGCGCCGTTGTCGTTGCCGGCCATGACGCTGTCTCCGAGCGTCTGCGCGTCGACGACGGAGGAGGTGGAGGCGAGCGCCAGCACGGCGGCGATGGCGAGCAGCTGGAACTTCATTCTTTGGGGGTGCTGAGCTACACGCGGGAGTCTGGGAATGCCGAATGGGCGGGCGGGGCGGCGCAGATGTCGGTTGAGCGAGCAGCTCCTGTAGAGGATCGGGCCGCAAAGATGGGACGGACGGACGCCGTCCGTCGGACGGAGACCGTAGAAAGCCGGTAGGGAGTCAGACGAAACTTCAGTTCTCGAAGCTTCAACGTTGGACGCACGCCACGCAGCACAAGACGGATGAATGGCTTCAGTCTCCAAGTCGCCCGGCAGTTGAGGAGTCGATACCGGCTGCTCTCGAGGGTGGAGGTCGTGCGCAGCTCTGCTACCAGGTACAGTATTATACAGCCAGAGTCGCTGCATCGGCTTGTCCGCGAGCGCATCGCGCTGCAGTGGGATGTGCTCAAGTTTTTCCTCCACCAACGTGGCGCGCGGGCAGATCCCAGCTTGGCTCCTTGCGCGACGTTGGTAATAACCCACGAGCTGTCGATCGAACAGCAAAGAGAGGAGAGAGAGCGACGGTCTCTTCAAGAAAAAAAGATGTTTATAGCTCGAGCTAGGGGTGTAGATACACTTCAGTACCCGACCAAGACGGCCATGCTCCTCGCCTCTGCGAGTTCGGAGGGCAGGAGGAAGCTCAGGACGATGGAGAATATCTCGCTCGGGACGACCGCCCAGGCGTGGGAGGCGATGGCGTCCCAGTCGCGATGTTTACACAGCCCCCAGCGGCGTATCCGTTCCCACAACGAGCTGCTACGGGTGTGCTCGTGTCTTGCCAGCAGTTCATGGTGGCGGAGCAACACAATGGCGCTAATCTGCGGCCACACCTTGCGCAGCAGATAGGAACTCGCCATTCGCTGCAGCTCTGGAGCCACCTGAGCCTCAGTGACAGCGACCTGTAAGCGCAGCTTATGAACGGCGTACCAGACAGCTTGGCGGGTCTCGTCGGGGTTGATCTTGAAGATACCGTGGATGGTATTTGACATCCCGCAGCGGACAGCGGCGCCGACGCACGTGAATATGTTGTAAAGTCGCTTGCTGGGGGTTTGGCGCTGCGTCCATCGCGTGATCAGGTTCAGACGCTCTGCTTTCCCTGGTTTAAGATGATTCTCAACGCGCTTGTTGGCCAGGACGTCCCTGGCGCACTGCTCGTTCGTCGACTCGATAGCCAGCTCCAGCACCTTCAACGGGTAGTGGAGACAAAGCAAGTGGTCGTGTGTCGCGGGGTCCCGTTGCCCCAGTAGACAGGAGGCTAGCTTCCCATGTCCGCGTTGAATAGCAAGCTCCACTGCGTCGAGGCCGTGAAGGTCTTGGAGGGACATCGGGAGAGCCACGTTGAGACTGCGTCTCCGGGCCCACTTGATCAAGCGTAGCAGCACTGACGGATGCACGCCTTCATAGCACGCAGCCATGATCACGTGGCGTCCACACGAGTCTCGCGCCCAGAAGTCCGCAGTGAGTGGACACACGAAGTCGATGAGCTTGGCGGCCAGTCGAGGATCGGGCTCCTTAATCGCCACAACCATCAGCACGGTCTTGCCGCCTTTGAGTCGGAAGTCGTCAAGTTTCTCCGGCCAACGCGTTTCTGGGGGCAACAGCCTCTGCACTGCGGAGATCAGCTTGCTCTTCCTCATTCTTTCGCGCAGAGATGTATTCGCTGGAGACTGCAGATACGAGAGTGGCCGATGGTCTGAGCAGAGCCACTCGCTCAAAGAAAACAACTTCAAGATACGATGTCCTGATGATGATGCTCAAGTCGAGCACGCCTCACGAACCGATTCACGCGATCCTTCACGCTGGGCTTTCGCTCAGCTAAAGAGTTCTGACGTTGCAGGCTCTTGGTAAATGCTCCAGTGTCTTCAAGGCCTCGCTCTACTTGAGTTAGTCGCGGCAGAATTTCGTGGGCACTGGAGCGTGAACAGATTACGTTCTCACTCAGATTACGGGACGCATTCTCGATGATTAAGCTTTGGACCCGTCAGTCGACGCTGTACTCGACCAGGACGGCTGTCTTCCTCATCTCCGCCGCCTCCGATGGGAGTAAGAAGCTCGTTATCAGTGACATCACCTCACTCGGCAGCGTCGTCCACGGATGACTGGCAACTGCAGCCCAGTCGTGGTGGCCGTGACGCCACAGACGCCGAACTCGCGTCCATAGCGAGAGCTTGCGCTCCTCCACCGCGGCCAAAAGCTCCCAATGCCGCACTGCGATGATCTCCCCTATCTCAGGCCACAGCAAGTCAAACGTATACGCGCTCGCCAGGCGCCGGATCTCCGGAGGCATCTTAATAACTCGGTCATGCAACTCCAGTTCCAGTTTGTGCACCGCGTACCAAGCCGCCTGCCGAGTCTCAACGGGGTTCAGCTCATAGATAATCTGCACAATGTCATGCATCCCGCAACGTATCGCAGCTCCGACACAGGTGAAGACATTGTAGAGCCGCTTCACCGGAGCTTGACGCTGCTCCCAGCGCGTGATCAGGTTCAGTCGCACTGCCGCCCCAGGCTGAAGGTGGCGTACAACACGCTTATTGGCGAGAACATCCCTGGCACACTGCTCGTTCCTGGACTCAATAGCGAGCTCCAGCACCTTCAACGGGTAGTGCTTGCATAGTAAAGTGTCGTGCGAGCTGGCGCCATGCTTCTCAAGCAGACAGGAGGCCAGTTGTCCGTGTCCTCCCGCGATTGCGAGCTCCACTGCGTTCAACCCGTTGACGTCCTCCCTTGACATGGGAATGACCACCCTGAAGCTCGTCTTCCTCGCCCACTTGATCAACCGCTGGAGCACGAGAGGGTCCACGCCGCGGTAGCACGCGTCCATGATCACGTGGCGTCTGAAGACGTCTCTGGCCCAGAAGTCGCCCGTGTAGTGGTGGCACACGAGGTCGATGAGCTTCACTGCTAAATGCGGGTCTGGTTCCCTCGCTGTGACCAGCATCAACACCGTCTTGCCACCTTCAACGCGCGGCCCACCGCGTTCCGTAGGCCACGTCGCTCCTGCAGGCAACAAGCTGCACACAATGGAGACCAGTTCCGCCTTCTTCATGGCCAATACAAGAGTGGGTGATTGAGTGTTCGAGCTGAGAGCGGCCACAAAAAGGTCGAAAACCGACTTCAAGATGGGAATATGGCTTCATAATGGGTATGGCTTCGCTCTACAGTACGTACACGCAGAATGCCTCGTTGTTCGGCGAGCGTAGACTACGGACAACCTTTGCTCATTGGAAGACCAAGCTGAAGGAGTTCAACGCAGGCACTTGAGCTGTCGGAGGCGGAATCACGAGTAAACAAGCTACTGCAACGCGAAGATTGGTTCGCCGCCCACTGCCTCGATAAATGCTGCTAGTGGATTGCAATGAACTCGTAGAACGTCGCTATGTTGGAGACGGTTTTGGATAGAGTGGCCTACTCTGCATTCTACTAGCAACCCTACGGTAAGCTACCTGGTCTCCGTTTTTGCTGTGCCCTCGAGTATTTGATGATGCGTCCACCGCGTGATCGGGTCGCCATGCTTCTTGGCTCAAAGCACAACAACCTTTTCTTCTTTCTGACCCTTTAGTGTACACCAGCGACCGCAAATACTGCGTATCTGGAGTTGTTCGAGTTATCTAGCAAGTGTGGACTGCAAGGAACCTTCCCGTTGCTGGTAGCGTGCTCATTCTCGATTTCCCCTCCAACTCCCCACGCGCTTCAAGCCAACTCCTCCATGATGGCCCAGCGACTTGCTGCCGCGCTTGCACTCGCTGTCTTCGTCATCGCTGATCCTGTGGGCGCTCACGTTGACGCTAGATCGCCTCAACTGCGAGGTGTTGACAGCGGTCGCGTGCTGGAAGAGGAATCGTCGGGCCCCACGAGCGACGCCAACCCTCCTCTCTTCGAGAAAAAGAAGCAGACGAACAACATACTCCCCAAACATAAATGCACCTGGAACGACTACATGCTCTCGACCTGCTGCGCCACCAACTCTTGCGACGGAGGAAACGGTGACAAGTTCGCAGGAGCTGCCTAAGCGAGCATCTCTCTCAACATGCTATCAAAAATTGTACTTGAGCTTAAAGCAAGACAATGATACAGAATGGCACTGCTCTTCTTGTTGATATCGAAGACACGGCAACATAACAGAAGAGATATTAATACTCAACCAGCTCCATTGTTCGTGGCTACAGAGCTGTCACCTCGGCTTGCACCAACATTAACCTTCGCATAACCATTGAAATATCTCCTCTCTAGGTGCGAATATTCATGGTCCCTTGCAGTGCACCAGCACGTCCGCAGCCTGGATTAGTCGGAATCAAGTGATCTAGCAAGTGTGGACTGCCGTGTTGCAGTGGTTCATTTGCGATTTCGCCCCCAACAGCTCAAGTTCAAGCTCCAGCGCCAGCGCCTCAAGTCAACCTCTCCACCATGTCCAAGCTGCTCGCAGTCACGCTCCTGCTCGCCGTCTTCGTCGTCGTCGACCCCGTGAGCGCCCACCAAGATGCCGCTACGTCGCAGCTGCTGCGAGCTGCCGACGGCGATCGCATGCTGGAAGCGGAGTCGTCGGGCTCCACGAACGGCACGCTCTCCAACCCGCTGTACGAGGCCAACACCAAGATCAAAGGCTGTCACTGGTACGACTACTTCCTGCCGTGGAGCTGTTGCGGCGCCAACAGTTGCTAAGCAGACAGCACCGTTCGTCCACGTCGACGAGGAGCGAGCACCATACCACTACTTCGAGTAGGAGCAGCACTAAACGCACATTGTAGTAAATGCGCAACAATAACACTGGTTTCCTCGCTATATGTAGACCTGCGCTATGACATGCTTCTTGCTCATGTTCTTGCCCCCCTGAGCCTTCAAGAGCAAAGCTTGCAGGATGCAAACCATGTTGAAGGCGTCAACTTGAAGCGCACTATCCAAGGCAGCACCGGATGTATCCAAAACCGAGTGAGGTGTTCGTGTATTGATCTCATTTCGTCAAATGCAGGGATACTCAACGTCCGCCCTCTTATAACTTGTTCGTTCTACATGAGGGCGAGCACGACGCTCATGGCCGCGATGGAGAGCACGCCCATAGCACGGCCGACAGGCGACGCCGCGCTCGAGCCCGACGACGACGAAGAGGCCGCAGCCGACGCAGACGCGGCCGTGGACGACGCCGTCTCCTGGGACGCCGACGCGGTCGTGGAGGTGGTGGACGTCTCGCCCGACGAGGCCGTAGACGTCGCGGAGCTGCTGGTCGACGACGGCACCGTCACCGTGTCGCTGGAGCTGGCGGTGTCGTTGCCCGACGTGGAGCTGGCAGTGACCGTGCTCTCCGTGGTGCTGGACCCGGCGGTGGCGCTGCCCGTGGCCGACGGGCAGCGGGCCGGCACGTAGTCGATCAGGTCGGCAAGTAGCCGGATGTGGTCGCCCACGGGCAGGATGCACTCGCTCAGGTCCATAGCTTGCGCGTCCGCCAAGAGGCTGCGGCAGGCGCTGGACGCGCACATGAGGTCGATCACGTCCTGCGTCGGCACGGTCGCCTCCGTGAACGAGTAGCCCGAGTCGGTCTGGCACTGATCGATGTACTGGTCCGTCAGCAGCGCGCTGAGCACGGTGGAGCTGCACGAGGCGATGGAGCTGGAGCCGGACGTGGACATCTTGGTGTGCTTGGTGGGGGTGGAGGTGGTCTACCGCTGAGGAGGCAAATTGCAGAATGAGGAGAGCGGCTGAGTGAGTAAGTGGCAGAGCTGCTGCTGCAATTTGCATTACGCATTGCGCACGTCGAGTGGCGCCGGCGCCTTTGGCGTGCGGGAAGTGGGAGGTGTTCATTGTTCGAGAAGCGTGGCAACTGCAACTTGCTTACGGGGTAGCAAATCGGATCGGCACGTGGTGGTAGTATTGTGGTAGTACAGTATAATTTTTACAAAGATAATGATACGATAGCAGTTCGTGTAATGCGAGCGTATCCGCGATGGCGAAAGCTCCAAGGGTCTTACACGTTCAACGCTTTGAGTAGATAGATGCCTGTATGTGTGTGTCCCGTTGTGCTCCCTTGTAGACGTCGTAAAGAGTTTAGGGAATGTGCGTGTGGTCGGGCTGCGAATCGAAAAGTAATATACGACGTAGTAGTACATTAGAAAATATTTTAATACTGTTAATTGGCTCTCATCCCATCCCCGTCGGCCATCAACGAGTCACCCAGTTTCCGATGTGTATATCGGTTCCATCGCTGTCGCTGTCGCTCGCGGTCACGATGCATTGTCGTCAGCGTTGTCGTCGACATGGCGCGAGCACGGCAGCACTTTGCAAGAGCTGAGCGAGAACGAGGTCATGCCATGACCATGACCGTCATGGTCACCGCGATGGACGTGTGCCGCCGCTGTTGGCGGTCCATTCCGCGGCCTCTGACTTCTATCCAGCAGCATCCCGGTACCCCGTAAAGCTTCAACTTGGATCGATCGCGGGCGTCTCACCTATTGATGGCCACTTTCATCCTGGCGCTCTCCGTGCGACACAAACCCTCCACCTTTCAAGTTGAAAGTTTCAACTACATGTACGTTCTCCTCGGTCTCGCCCGAATGCGCCAACGAGGAGGCAATACGGCGTATTGCCTCCTCGTTGGCGCGTATTATACGCGGCTCATCGCATCAGGGCCAAGCACTGCTTGCTTAGCAAGCACAAGACAAAGAGCGAGCAGATGTCCGGCGGCCCTGATACGCGGTATCACCTCGCTGAGCCTCAGCTTGCTCGTCGGTGGAAAAAACGCAAGCCATCGGACGGCTCTCGTTAAAGCAACTTGGGTTTGGGCACCTTCAGCAACTTTGTGCAACTTTGGGCAACTTCGGCGAAGAAAGTTGCCCAAAGGTGCGCAACTTCGTGCAGCTTTGCGCACCTTTGAGCACCTTCGCTTGAGCAACTTCGAGCAACTTCGAGCACCTTTGAGCACCTTCAGCAGAAGGAGCTCTTGGGGCTCTTGGTGACCTCATTAGTGACGCCAATTTGACTCAAGCGTGCTGTGGGGGAGGTCTTGGTCCAGTGGAGCTCTTCGCGCTGGAATGATTGCTGGACACGTCCATGTTGTGCTGGAAGTCACGTTGAAGATAGAAGCCGGCTTCCTGCGATGACAAGGCGAACGACGTTTTATTACTGTAGTTGCTGGTAACACGCACTGCTGCTGCTTGTGCAGCCTTGAGCAGTCTACAAGAAGTAGGCGGCGGCGACGAGGACGCTCGCCACGGCGGCTCCGCACGAGGCGGTGACCGAGGCCGCGCCGCTGGATCCCGACGAGGAGGTGGACGCAGCCGTCGATGAGGAGGCCGACGCCGACGCGGACGACGACGTCGTGTCCGTGGTGGAACTGGCGCTCGTGGACGACGTCGAGGACTCCGTGATGGTGGCGTCCGAGGAGCCCGACGTGCTGGCCGTGACGGTCACGTCCACGTCGACGCTCGCGCTGGAGGTGCCGACCTCCGTGCTGTTCGAGTCCGCGGAGCCGACGCCCGCGTCGTCGACGCTGCCGGCGAACGCGCTGCCAGCGGTCGTCGCGCTTCCGGAGCTGCTGGAGATCACGTCGATCAACGTGTCGTCCGTCTCTGCGGTGTTGGAGGCGCTAGCGGCGCTGTAGCTGCCGATGCCGCTGGAGATGACGGTGCTGCCGTCCGTGTTGGCCAAGTTGTTCGAGCCCGAGCTAGAGCTCACGGCACTCGTGGAGGCCGACGACGCCACCGAGCCGGAGACGACGTCCTGGGCGCACACGGCGCTGACGGCAAGGGCGCAGGCGATGGAGGCGCGGAGGACCTGCATGGCTGTGGATGAGATAAAGTCTTCTGGAAGCTACAGTACAGTAGAAGAGCTGGCTGAACTCGGTTGTCGAGTGCGCGCTGCGAGTCGAATCGGAGAATGGCGGCACGAAAGCGGTGCACGAACCTGCTGGCTGGTGCTCGCAACCACTCGACACAGCATTCCTTCATATCCTGAGCGTACACCGCACGACAGCACCAGTTGTGGCTCCCAAGGGCGGACTGTACACAGCTCAAGTCTATGCCCCGACGATGTCACACGACCGGCACATTGAAGCTTTCGAGTGCCCAACACCTCGCCAACCTAATCTAAGAGCTCCGACACCTGAGATGCCCGAGACAAAACGCTCGCATCGTATGACACGGAATGGCGGCCGCGCGCTGCTCGACACCGCGGCCAACTCCATTGAGCGTCTCCATGCTTCGCTTCTCGTCTCGGTGCAGAGCTTATCATCCAGCAGCGGTCGTTGTCTCCACGCGTGTCGCCATTACTCATGCTTTTCATGCAGAGCCCGAGCCGAGATGGTGAGGTGTGTCCACTTGACAGAGGGACAGCCGGCATGTACAGTATAACATTAAAAGGGTCCATGGTTTACTGGCGCTCACATCAGTGTCTTGTTTTGACACAAGCGGGTGCACCGACAATCAGAAAGTAAGATGGCATCTGGGGGACACGCTTTCCTGAATTCGATCAAGTCGGACGACCACGTTCGAACCACCTCGCGTAAATTTGTCGGCAGCGTATCCTGCTCCGTGCTGGCGGACACCGACACCTGCGCTGGATTGCGCGATGCTTGTTCATTATGCGGTGGTGCTGGGTGGTAGGTAAGTTCATGTTGAAGTGGACGCTATCACGATTTGAAAGGGTCAGCTCAATTATCTTCTGCTTCAATGAAGCTGTCTACAGGAAGTACGCGGCTGCAACGACGACGCTGGTCGCGGCAGCTCCGAACGAGGTGGCCATCGAGGACGCGCCGCTCGAGCCAGACGAGGAGGACGCAGACGTTGACGAAGCCGACGCGGACGACGACGTCGTGTCCTGAGTGTAGCTGGAGGTCGTAGAGGAGGTGGACGACGATAACTCCGTAGTGGTGTCCGAAGATCCCGACGTGCTGGCCGTGACGGTCGCGTCGGTGCTGGCGCTGGAGGTGCCGACTGCCGCGGTGCTGTTCGAGTCCGCGGAGCCGACCGTCGCACCGTTGGCACTGGAGTCGCTGCTGCCAGCAGCAAACGCCTTGGTGATGGTAATGCCCGTGGACACGCTGCCAGCGTTCGCTGCGTCAGCTGCGCTGGCGTCGATCCTGGTGAGGATGGAGTCGTCCGACTCGTAGTAGTTGTCCGAACCCGAGCTGGAGGTGCTCGTAGACGTGGACGACACGGAGCTGGGAGCGACGTCCTGCGCGCAAGCAGCGCTGATGGCGAGGGCGCAAGTGACAGTGACGCGGAGGACGTGCATGGCTGTGGGTGTCTAAAGTTTGTCCGGAGACTGGTTGTTGAGTGCGCGTCCAATGTCAAATTGGAGAATGGCGGTACTGGGCGGAGGCTGCGCCCACGTTCCATTAGCGTGCAACTAGTCAACAAGGTGCGGAGCTCGAGCTCCATAACCTCAATTAGTCGACGAAGCGCTCTATCGACCCGCCGACGATTCACTACATGTAGTTCGTGACCTGACAATGCCACATGGCTCACAACAGCACAAAAGTGAAGATCGCGTGCTCTGGGGCCTGCCACCTAGTCGAGTTGCCGGTCAAGCGATGATCTACGGTAAGCTTACACTAAAAAACGCTGTTCCTTGTGCAAGATGAACATGAAGTGAAATGCAGGTCAACGTTTGACCGCTCTCGTATGACACGAAATTCACTGAATCGGCCATTGATGGTATCCGCTATTTTCTCGCTTCGGAAGCAGGGCTCATTCGTCGCGTCGCCATTGTTGCTCATGCTACGTCAAGCTGTCAACGTGACACTGGCCCTGCCAACGACTTGCCGACACCAACGCTACTGTACCATGCGTGCATCTTGCAAGGTGTAAGGTGCATTGAAAGCAACTCGTTGCTGTCCGTCATGCCACTGGATTCTACAGTCGACACAAAGTGTATGCTAAGATGCCTCCAAACTGGCAGTGATGCTGTCGATGTAGCATTTGCACTGTTGCTTCAACACCGTCCATGCTCTTATTTCGCATGTAGCCATGCTCTTGTTAGAAAACTGGTGTGGGACACGCCAGAATCCAGCGTACACTTGGGGAGCACGCAGGAAGCCAGCCAGCTGCCTATCTCTGCCGTCATCTCGACGCATATTGTAAGGAGACTCGCCGATTCCTTCTCTCTCCGCCCGAGGGAGCCCTCTACACAGACCACAGACAGACCGCAGCAGCAGCAGCAGCAGCAGCATGCCCCGCGACGGCGAAGACTACCGCAACATGGACCAGCAGCAGTTCGACCGCCGCCGCGCAGAGGACGAGGCGCGGCAGGACGCGCTGCTGGACCAGATCCACGGCGGCGTCGTGGGCCTCAAGAACCAGGCGCACGCCATCAACGGCGAAGTCGTGGAGCAGAACATTATGATCGACGACATCGGCAACGTACGCTACATCTGTACGGTTGAAGAGAGGCGGCATGTACAGGGAACCTAACTGATAATGTGTATTGCTGCCTGCCACAGCGAATGGACAATGCCACCCAGGACATTTCAAGAGAAGAGCAGGCGGCGCGCGAGGTCAACGCGCGCAAGAAGAAGGTGACTAACTTTTGTGTGTTGCCTGGTGCTGGAGGTGAATGTTGGCTGACGGGTGTGCGTTGATATCGTCCAGGCGTGCAAGTTATACGGCATTATTGCGGTGCTGGTGGTCATCCTCATCATCGTGTTCGTGATCCCGGGCCCCAACTAAGCGGATGCAGTTGCCAGTTGCCGGTTGCTAGTTGAATTGAATCCCAAACATCAAGTCAGTGAAGTGGAGCAAGCATCAAGTCAGGGAGGTGGAGCGAGTGCTGTCTGCATTGGCCCAGCCAAGTCAAGCGAAAGCAAGACATTTTTGTTGCCTCTTCCATCAGATTCACTGACCCGCCGACCTCCAGCTCCTTCCTACCTTCACCGCCACTCGGATGTCTAGGGAATGTATATTTTAAATACATAGTGACTGCTTGCCTGCCTGCAACACGTGCAAAATCTTGAGGAAATACTTGTTGTCATTAACGTTAACTGTGGACCGAACTTCGACCCCGAGACTCCACCTAACTCGCCACTTACTTCTACAATGCAACAGCCGCCGCCAGCGCCGCAGCGACTGCCACCGCAACACTGCTCATAGTGTCCATCGAGGCCCCTGCAGTCAGCACGGCGCTCTCGGACGAGTCGTCCTCGTCGTCATCGGGGGCATTCCACCCGTGGTGGAGTCAGCAGGGGCGACCGTCCCCACCACGTCACCCACCGAGTCTCCCGTGCTGCCTGTGGAGTTGGTACCGGTAGAAGCGCTGGTACCGCTAGAGCAGCCGGCCTTGAGCGTGCTGCTAGTGGGGACCTTGGACGCGTCGGCCGGGTGGCTCACGCCGTCCGTGATGAGACCCGCCGTGTTGCTTGTTGTCCACGTGCAGCACGGGTCCCCGAGCTCCTGGCCGTTGGTATATCCGTCTCCATCCGTGTCCTCCTGGCACAGCGCGGTCGTCCACGCGTCTCCGGCCTTGGCGAAGGCCTCTCCGAAGTCGTTGACGCCCGTCTCGCCGGCGGGGTCAGGTGCCCCACGTTGGGCGTGTCCGGCACGTTGCCGCCGTTCGGGATGAGCTTGACGTACTTGGCGTAGCCCTGCACGGCCGCGGGTGCCACAATGAAGCTTACGGCCAGCGCTGCGACGACCGAGCGCGCCATGATTCTGCTGTGCGTTGCTGGAAACTTGGCGAGTGCAATGCAGGGAAGGACGGCCAATTGCGCACTGTACTGCACAGCGCGGGTTCGCCATCCTGTGGACGCTTTTACTATGGGAAAAACCAGCTGATTCTACAGACTCGTCGGAAATGGACACCGGCCATAGTGAAGCTAAGTCAACGCTGACCCTGATCGGCACCGGCTGCATTTGTCTGCGCTGCTGCCCCAGCGGATGGGTGAGCCGGCGACGCGGCCAGCGAGAGCGTTCCGTCGGTGCTTCGTGGTCAGCGAAAATGGAGAGGTGTCAAGGTTTGAGACGGAGCCCGTTGAAAACTTCTTTGGACTGTTACCGTACAGTAGTACGGTAGCCGTACTGCAATGCACTGAAGTCGCTGCTTCCCAGCTTTTGCATTTCGTTGACTTGCTTTCCCTACATGTAGCATCGCGAATGGTGCGCTGTTGTTTACACGCTGGACTCCTGACCTTGGCAGGCTGCTTTTCGACAATCGATACTGCTGGAAGATCGTCGCCGACAACCATTTCGGGCGGGCTGCTGACAAGAACGTAAGTTATAGCAAACTCAATTTTGATAGGCAGAAGCTTATCATACGGATGCTGTGAAGTGGACTCGTATCCGTTCCGAACACGGTCCATGGCATGGAGTTTAACTTGAATCCTAAAAGATTCCTAGATTTCGCTCGCAGAGAGCTCGTGCCGTTCGATTTCAGCAAATACTTGATCCTCTAACTACATAAGCATCCGGCCTTGCGCTATAGTCTGAAATCTGTAGAATAACATCTTCATCAAAGCCAATACTTAGGTAACCTAAGTTAGGTTGCACCACTTTCAACACGGCGACCAACATGTACACCTTTGCAAGAGCTCTGAACGTTGGTCAATGTGAAAGCGCTAGGTGTTGCTGCCTACCTACGAAGCGATGCGAGTGCGCTCAATGTAAACTGCAGTAGAGGAGGACACAAAGCGTCCTCTTCAACTTCCCTTCCATTGGCCAAATTCCTTTTCTCCATTTCAGCGAATCAAAATCGTGTTCCTTCTCCCATTGGTCAAAACCCCCTCACCAACCAAACCTTCATAGCTTGGTATCTGCTGGTTGTGCTCCACTCACTCCATCACTTCGAGCAGCTACTGTAACAACGTGCAGCGATAATGGTGGTCAAGGCGTCGGAGATCGCGCCCGCCGCGTACGCCGTGGGCAGCACGAGCAGCGTGCAGAAGGAGGACGACCTGGTGTACGACCTGGGCAACCTGGCGGCCTTCGACACGCACCCGTTCACGTACCAGAACGAAAGGAGCTCGCTCTGCACGCGCGCGAGAATGTGCAGCTGCTGATCAACCACATCTTCGAGCTGCCGCGCGAGATGTCGGACATGGGTCCTCTGGCGCAGCTGCCCGAGCCCAGCACGGTGATCCCGCGCGAGAAGCCGCTGCCCAAGCCCAAGGTCGAGACCAAGTGGGAGAAGTTCGCCAAGGAGAAGGGCATCGAGAAGCGCAAGAAGAGCCGCAAGGTCTTCGATGAGAACACGGGCGAGTGGGGCCACTCGTGGGGCTACCAGCGCGCGGGCGACGACATGAAGGACTGGGCCGTCGAGGTCAAGGCGGGCGACATGGAGGACCCGTGGACCAAGCGCAAGCAGGAGAAGCGCGCCCGCGTGGACAAGAACCTGCGCGCGCAGGCCAACAACCTCAAGCAGGGGCGCGGCAAGCAGCTCGCAGGCATTGCCGGCCGCACGCCTACTGGCATCCCCGTCGAGCTCATGAACACGGACGACGCCAAGGCCAAGCAGCGCGGCAAGGAGGGCACCAACAAGACCCTGGAGAAGGTGCAGTTCTCCACGGCCTCCATGGGCAAGTTCGACAAGATGCGCGAGGGCGAGTCCGAGCGCAAGGTCAAGGGCAAGCGCAATCACTTCCTGCCCACCACCGGCGCCGAGGCCACCGAGAAGGAGCGCAGCATGAACGCGCTCAAGCGCGTGCTCGGACGCGAGGAGAACGCCGGCAAGAACAAGGGCAAGAACCTCGACGACGACGAGGAGGCCGAGGGCGGCAAGCGCAAGAAGAAGGGCAAGAAGCTCAAAAACATCACCAAGGGCGCCGCCAAGAAGCGGCGGACCAAGTAAGCTGGCGCCTGGCGCCAGATTGTCGAGAGCAGTGGGGCAAAACATTTGATGCAGTAGTAGATGGCTGCTTCACGCTTCATAGAAAGAGATCACATAATATATGCTGCATGTCAAGCCAATCCTTTCGCCGAGCTCAATGCACCCTGAAGTCTGCAGCGCCAGTATAGAAGCACATCTTGAACACCTGGAGCAATGACGCGATCTTGAATAGCCGCAGGGTAAATGTAGTGTAGAAGCTAACGAGCATTGTGCTTCAAGCCAGCTTAGCACCGATACACGCTTTAACCGCAGCATCCTCCGCCCACTGCACACCAGCCACAAAACAAGTCAATGCTCCACCCCACCACACGATCCACATTAGCAGCAGTCTCATCAAACGTACTGGGCATGTTGATGGTGCCTCTGTGGTTCACTCCGCCCATGCGACGCGGGCCCCCGCGTCCGTTGCCGCCCAAGCCGCGGTTTGAAGTCGAGCCCTGGCCGATGTTGCTGTTCGGACGAGTCGCCGTCGACGGGTCCTGGTGCAGAATAAATGAGCGTCATGTTCACCTTCATGCATAAATTCAATAGACGCAAACTCACAGAGAAGAGCGACGTAACACTGCGCATACCCCCGAGATGTTTTCAGATACGACAACACGCAACGTTAATATCCTTCTTCCAGGCAAAATCTTAACAGTTCCGCCGCACGTACAAGAGTCCGACGAAGTTGATGACGCCCCAGAATGCGTCCGTCACGATGGAGAGCCGCCACGGCAAGCGCTTGGCCACCACGTCGCCGCCGGTCACGTACGTCATGGCGTAGGAATCAATACTGAGCAGCTCAAAGTGGAATAGCCGACGCTTCGTCGAGCAGATGTACCACTAATGAGGTACATTCATGTAGTGGACACAATCGACCATCACTCTGCGTCTCCGCGCGCTTTGTGTGGCCAAAACGCAAGCAACCACTCAGGCTCGGGACACGATGGCGATGGCGATGGGCATGGCGCGCGTCTTCGGATGCAGCGCGACGCGCGTGGGCGGCAAGAGCGAGGGCGTCTTTACGCTGTCGCGCCGCTGGGCTACCAAGAAGGCCGGCGGTTCCACCAAGAACGGCCGCGACTCGGAGTCCAAGCGTCTGGGCGTCAAGAAGTTCGGCGGGTACGCTCAGCTCACCGTAATCTGGCAGCTTTATTTCGAGAGTGATTGTCTAACTTTCGTGCGTCTGTGTGTACCCCCTGCAGCGAGAGCGTGCTGGCCGGCAACATCATCATCCGCCAGCGCGGCACCAAGTACCACCCGGGCACGGGCGTGGGCATCGGCAAGGACCACACCATCTTCGCCACGCGCGACGGCTTTGTGCGCTTCTGGTACAACACGCCCAAGAAGCGCCAGGAGGTGTCGGTCAAGAGCACGCGCGAGGTGCAGCGCGCGGTGGCCAAGGCCAGCGCTTAGAGGACAGAGACGCAGGGTATTGGACAGACGGAGACGTCGAGAATGTTAACAAGTGGGTGGGGGATTCTTCGTCTGTATATTACAGGAGAGAGAGTACGTTTGTGGTGCAGTCAGTCGAAGCCCTTAGGTGGAGCAGGGCTAGAAGATTTACGCTGGAGCTCTGGTTGCTGGGCTTAGAGGATCCTTGCGCGGTCATGAGGCGGCCAGCGCAATTCCTGCACTACTACTGGCTGTTCGATGATGGTCGCGTGCTGTTCGTGGCTGGAGCTTGCTGTTGCTGCGGGTGCATACAGCTCGTCCGGTGGGCGTCGGGGGTCATGGCCGTAGTTCTGCGTGCTGGATACCAGGCGAGCGGAGAGCTGGTCGTGCACACACGAACTCGTCGCTGTAGTGGGCCAGTAGAGGAGGCAGAGCAGCACGCCCGCCCGGGTGTGCGTCCTCATGAGGTCAAGCGAAGCTGCAAGTCCCGGGACGGTTTTTGGCTCCAAGCTAAAAGCGTCGAATCAACCGCCTCAAAACAGCACCGACGATATCCACCTTGCTTGGGATAGGATTCCTGTCCTGCCCGGTCAGCTGGAGGCGCCAGGACGCGCCATCTGCATCGCCGAGATGTCATCGAGCTGAGCAGGTTGACGTTGAAGCAGTGCCTCTACAGACTAGCACCCCGGCAAACCACAGCTTTCGCTTGCATTTCGCTGATCGACTAGGAATTGGCAATCATTATTATTAGTTACGTCTGCACCAGACGCAAAACCTCCGCGGATGGATAGTCAGCACACCGCCTCTCCTGAGTCGTGGGGCCACCACAACTTATTGCGTGAGCTCACGCTACACATCTTGGCCTGGATCTATCCTTTCGCGAGCTTGTCCATCGTCCCATGACTCCACAGCTGCGTTGGATTATGCAGGGGGTGCTTGCATCTCTCTCAACACTCGACTTCGCTCGAGACCCAAGCATTCGCCCCAATATACAGTGGCAAACAAGTTAGAGACACCTCGAAAGCGTCAACCTGGCGGATAGACTGCCAAGGCTCTCTGTCTCCTGAGCCAACGAGCGAGTGCTGACACTTTTGATCTCCACTCTTTCACCGCCTCTATCACCGCCGCCTCATTCTCCGTTTCCCCCCAACACCAGCAACATGCAAGTATTCCGGGTTCTCGTCGTAGCGGCCATTGCTGCTGTGGCCATCGACACGGTTGCCAGCGTACCCCAGGAGAACTCCAAGACTGCCGAGGAGGTCTCCGATAATGCCCAGGATGTGATCCTTGGAGCATCCAGCAGCACCGGATCGGTCGGTGCGGGCACCAGTGATTTGGCCCCCGGTTCGACCAGTGGATCAAGCGTAGCTGCCGCCGCTGGCATCGCCACCACTGCCATGACTGTGGCCGCTGCCATGCTCATCTAAATGGCAGCGTGCAGTCTACATGTACTTGCGAAATCAAATCAAAGCAAAGAAACACACAGTCCATCCGGCAGGGCGCAGCTCTAGTGCAGAGCGCCACGACCTCGCCCGCGGTTGTATTAAACGTCCGAGTAATAAACGTGTCCCCATTAATCCCGTGCGCGTTGTTAGTTCCAACGAACAATTGGCAATTCGCCCTCCTTCATTGTTACTATATAGTACAGGATGGACTGCTAGACAGTCGCCATGTACCTGCACAGAAGAATTGGCGTTGTGCGAGCGCATGTGCGAGCGCATGACAACCGGATACTATAGCCTTCGCATTGTCACGCGTTCGATTACTGTACATGCGATGCCAAACACGGCCACCATGAAGACCTACATCAATGCGGATCAAGTCTACCGAGCGAGGAAGCTCGGACATGCCGCTTCTGTGTGTTGAGTGCTCGCGTTTGAAGGAAAGCCGCTCTCGCTTGGTCGCAAGCTCATTTCTCAGGGCCTGTGAGCTCAAGTTTTTCGCTGCGCGAACGGGTCTACACATCCTGTTGGATCCTATAAGCACTTCAAAGTCCCAAGATCTTGTTGCCCTTGCGGCTCATTCGGCGGTAACTTAAAAGACTCACGGCGTGTTTGGCTGCACAACTGCACGCGTGTGTGTTGTCGTTGCGCGTGTAGCCAGCATTAGCACTTCGGTCAGACGCGTACGGAGCAAGTCGTCGGTGGTAAAGGCCCACCAAAGGCGCCGCGATCTTGCCAGACGCGTCCAGCGGTGCGGAAGCAGTGCTTCAAGCACGTCATGCACACTGTCACTTCAACATCACGATCTATCTGGGCTTAATGCCGCCGTTCCAGCGGCGAGCGTTCGGTGGGGCTTCCAGACATGGGTAACGGCGTCTAATGCTCGGTGTGCTGGGCCCCGACGCGCGAGCAGCAGTGCCAGTCTCATTCCAACATTTGCCTCAAGTGTCCAAGCCCTCCGCTCCACTCCACTCCTCCCTCCACCCCACTACAAGTATGAAGGTGTTCCAGGTCCTCGCCCTCGCCGCCCTCGCCGTCGCCGCCGTCAACGGCCAGACCTCGACTGCCGCGTCCACGGCGTCCTCCGCTGCTGCTGCTGCCACGACCGCTGCGACCACGTCGGCCGTGGCATCGACTGCTTCGTCGGCCGCCGCTGACTCGACCGCTGCCACCTCCAGCATGGACAGCAGCATGAACATGACGTCCAGCGGCACGATGGACTCGACAACGACCACCACCGGCAGCACGGCCGGCTCCGCCGCGGTGGGATCGGAGGAGTCGAGCCCCGCCACCGAGTCGTCCTCGACCGGATCGGCGACCGAGGGCTCCAGCTCGGCCACGGCTTCCTCGTCCACGGCCGCGTCGGGCTCGGCCGGCTCGAGCGGCGCCTCGCACGTCGCGGTGAGCGCCATGGGCGCCGCTACGGCGACCGTGCTGGCCGTGGGTACCTACTTCCTGTAAGCAAGCGATGCGATCCCGACTCGACGCGTATCCACCGAGTACTTCAACCACGTCCGCTTGCGGCTGGGATGAAATCCACGTGCATATTGTAGATAGCAGCGACGAACCGCTTTAACTTCATCAAAGCAACGTTTCAATGGACTTTGCCTTTGCTACACGGGGCGCATAAGCTTTCGCTGGTCGAGTGAGTGGCGTCCGGCCCCGGATTTGCTTGCGAGCTTTCGCTAGGAAGCGGTCGAGCAGGCAACTTCAATCCGCGCGCTCCTACTAGGAGTCCTAGGTGCAAGTCAGGAAGGAGCTCGATGGGTTGGCACTGTCCAGGCCGTCCATGCGGATCTTGTACAGCCGCGCGCGGGACTTGCGGCCGGCTGCTTCCAGCTCCACCGAATGTCTCCTCTTATTCTGATGTATCACACGCTGTTGGTGTTGCCAACGCCGGCTACTGGATCTCCATGGCCGTCGCTACAAGCAGAGCAAAGACGGCCTGGAATTGCCTTGGATTGCCCTTGCCGTCGCGATGTGGAGGCGTGCCTGCTTGCCCCAGAGTCTGGGGCAAACAAGCCGCCACCGCTCACATCACAACTCGACCATGGCGAGCCGACAACTTCAACGACCGCACGAATAAGCGCCCAACACCGAGGTTTTACCGCAAATCCATTCCACAGCAGCCAATCAGCGCGCAGGTCGCCCTAATTCAACCCCACGAGTGTACCCTAAAAGGCACAGCGTGTCCAACGACAGCTCGACACCTGGGAAAAACAGTCGCTCGCACGACCGCCCATGGTCTCACCACGTCACCTCGACGCCGACCGATGGGTGCGCGCTCTAGCCGCACGCAGAGGGAGGAGGAGGCACGGATCCGAAATCCTGGCAGCTCCTCGGAGGAGCTCATTCACACTTTTACCTTCAAGGGCTCAAGTCACCTCCACCCCCACCACCAACCAACCCCCCCACTCTACCAACCATGAAGGTTTTCCAGGTCCTCGCCATCGCCGCTCTCGCCCTCGTCGCCGTCAACGGCCAGGCCACCTCTACGGCCGCGTCCACGGCTTCCTCGGCTGCCGCTGCCTCGACTGCTGCTTCGACCGCTGCCTCGACGGCCGCATCGGGCGCTGACGCCACCACCGCCGCCTCGGGCGCCGTTGACTCGACGGTGGGCGCCACCAGCTCGACCGGCTCGGCCGCCGTGGGCTCGTCCACGACGGAGTCGTCGGGCTCGTCCGTCTCGGCCTCGTCGTCCACCACCGACGCCAGCAGCACCACGTCCGGCTCGACGGCCGCCTCGGCCAGCGCTGCCTCGGGCTCGAGCGGCGCCTCGCAGGTGGCTGGCGCCATGGGCGTGGCCACGGCCGCCGCCGTCGCCACCATCTCATACTTCCTGTAAACTACACCGCCTCAAGTCCGCTCGTGAGTGCCGTTCAAGGACACTTCGATCGACTCTTTTGGTCTTCTAGTTGCAGCACTGTAAAGCGCAAGCAATAGACGTATATTTGCTGTTTTCAACTGTCAACCTTGATCTTTCATCTGAGTCTGACTATGCAGTGGAAAGAGCTTCTGAAAGATGGTCCGGTAGGTTGACTTCGAGCACTTCGAGCATCGGCACGCGTCCGAAGAAGATCGCAAGAAGATGGGAAACTTTCGTGGTGTTGAAGATCACATTTCAGCTCGTGATGACCAAATTCTGGGATCATTTCGACGCTCGTGGCCGCTTTTGTGCCAAAAAATGGCGGTGCTCTGGTCGCAGGTGGCTTCAACTTGCCTGGGATCACTGCACGGATGTTGGTAGAGGCGATCCGCATGACCGCCGCGGACCGGATGGGCTAGGTCTCTTTGTGTTTGTATGCGCGTTGCATGGCGGCGTTGGTTGAACCAGCCTGCGTTGCCCACGTGTTTCAACGTGTGTGTACGAGAGTCCTGTCCACGGAGCTTCCGCTTGTTCTGTTGTCGAGAGAGTTTCATGCGATCGAAGATCTGCTCGTCCGCCAGCGCCACAAGCTGGCGCCGTCGTATGGCCGACGAGAGAGAGGCGTCCGTACATGTCAACAGCTCTCTGCCTCTGCGTCCGAGCGAGCGTCGATCTCACGTCGGGTCCCCATTCCCATTTCCACTCGCAAGTGAACAAGTCCCAACCGACTCCCCACCCCACTACGCCACTCCACCACCATGAAGTTCGTCCAGGTCCTCGTCATCGCCGCTCTTGCCGTCGCCGCTGTGAACGGCCAGTCCGCTGCTAACACGGTGCCGACGGCCCCCACTACTGCTGCGGCTGGCTCGACGGCGACTGGTGCTGCCACTGCCGCTTCGGGCGTCGGTGCCACCGCCACTGTGGGCGCTGGCAGCGCTGTGGTTGACTCGACGGCCGTCGGCTCCTCCAGCGGCGACGCTGCGGTGGATGCCGGCGACTCGACCACGACCACGACGGACTCGTCCTCCACTACGGCGTCGTCGTCGACCACGGACTCGACCAGCTCCACGGCGTCTTCCACCTCTTCGGGCTCCACGGCTGCTTCTGGCTCAAGCGGTGCGTCGCAGGTTACGGGCGCTATGGGCGCGGCTGCTGCCACCGTCATGGCTGTCGGCGCCTACTTCCTGTAATCGCAGGGGTTTGGAGCGAGTATGTAAGTTGAAACTGGTCTGACTTTGCACTGTTTGAGCGTAATACAGTCGGCGTTGTTAGTTTTGAAGTGTTGTTGGCGCTGTTCTCGCGTGCAGACGCACAGATTCTTGTTTTTCATGTAGTTGCCCTCTATGGTTTAAGTCCCAAAGGTGATTGTAGCACAAATGGAGACGACTTTCGTTCTCAAGCGTCCATTCCTCAAGTGATTAAGACCTTTAGAACCGAATCGAAGACGCTGACCTTGCCGTCAAAATGATACTAATACCTCAACGCTAACATCATCGCCCTGCCGAATCCCTCCGATCATTTTATTCCTGCATTACTTCACGTATCGGTCCCAAAGGAGAAACTCCGGGTTTCCGGAGAACCTGAATAGAGCAGGCTGTAATTTACTGTCGATGGCGCCAGAATCAGCCTCGATAGAGCGCCGTCAGTGTAGCCCGGGCGCACGATGGAGTAGATCATAGCGCCTCTCTTGGAGATTTTGGGCGACTTGAACTGCTTTCACAGACTCTCAGAAGCCTCTGATCGGGTCAACAAGTGAGGCGACGTCGGGATGCTGGGCTGGATACCACTTTGGACTGAGTGAGAGCAATACTGGCAAGGAGAGTGGCAATAATGAGCGCCACGACATCAGATTTCCGCACCGGAGGACTTTGAGGCCATGTGCTCAGCTATGGCTACAAGTCAAACCACCCGGAAGCTTGCACTCAGCTCTGGAACAACGATGCTAACGATAGTGCTCACTGGTGGAAGTGGGTGGCCTACACCTTTTTCTCCAAGCGAGTCTTGAAGTTCTCAGGTTAACTTGGCTTGCCCGTACGGCCGTGTCTGACGTCGACGCGTTTTGCACTGTCTTACAGTTTGAACATTCCGAGGAAGAACTGTTTGGTTGTCCTCGTGGAGGAGCGAGACGCAACGTTGGCGGCTAACGCGCCGATCTGATGGCATTTCAGCAACCGGGGAGACCCAGTTCTGAAGTCGACTGGCTTGACATTCCCTTCTCCAATTCATATCGTGAAGACTTTGAGCGATAAGGGAGAAAGCGAATGGGCAAATGCACTAGTTCCAGGGTACGGCCGTTGTCAAGTCCAACGCGAGAAGATGGCCCCGGAGCGATATCCCAACATTTAGATGCTGACTATTCGCAGTTCAACTTCGCTGAGTACCAAGCTGCCGAATCATCCTTACCCACGATGGCGACGCTCAAATGTGAGGACATGCTCGAGCTAGCAGAAGAAGTGGGTGATGCGAGCTCGCATCAGTCTTGCGGAGTGCCTACAGCGGCTGTACGTTCGCCAATGCCACCGCCCGCACGATCCAAATTGGACGACAAACCCTGCTGTGCTGCGTGGTCTGATGGCGCTCGCTCGAGCGAAACGACCGATTGGAGCTCTTCAGTCTTAACGCGTTTGTGAGATTCGCACAGTATATCGACCACCTGAGACGCCGTCACCAAGTGAATCTTCAGGCGGACGTGTAGTGTCGAGCTTTTCAGCTGATTGAAGTAAATTGCCAAGCACCTTTCTGATTGATAGTTTGTGCAAGATACCCACTCGCATTTCACTCGACGTTTTCCCCCTCGAAGAATAGGCAAACATGGCGAAGAAGAAGAAGAACTTGCTGAATCCGTTCGATCTGCACGGGCCAAATGGCGACATTTATCGCTGCTCCGTCGAGTCGACCATGCATGAATCCGTCATTCGCCTGGTGAACACGGCGACGGGCGACAAATGGTCCGTACTGTACTGCTTTGTATGGTTCTGTTGAAAATTGGGATGTTTGGCACGGTGGGTCTTACGCATTTTGCTTCGTAGGAAGTGCGAGGTCACTTCGGTAAACATCGATTTGTTTCGGTCGAAGCAAGGCAAAGATCTTCAGCTCGGTGGGCTCCGCCGAGTCGTAATTGCCATTCTGGAGGTACAGTACAAAGTGTTATGAATATTCCGAGAGACTTGCCTGACGGGTAAGTTATGAACCTTTAGGAGGTGCTTGGGGGGAACCTGGGCCCGCTCGCGAGCAGCTTTGCCCCGACGCAAGACTGGTGCGCAGTTTCTTTGAAGCAAAAGTACTCGGCGTACTTCATGAAGCTGAAGCTCGAGTGCCAAATCGGGGGCAAGCGCGGGAGCTGGTCGTTCCCCATGAACCCGGAGGACCCGGGAGCAATTCAAACGCGCAACTCGCCCGCCGCCATGGCAATTTCCAACACTGTGGAAGGTTGATCCGCTCGTTTATCTCAATGGGCATCCCATACCACGCTTGGCTTTAATTAAAAAACTTATTGAGGGGGAAGTTTAGTTTATTCGGTCACTCAAGCTTGACAAAAACCTTTTCGTAGTTTTTGACGTAATTCTGATAGAGCTTCGTCTCCGCACTGTCGGATGTCGCTCCCTTGACGCCCAGCCACTTTTTGACATTCTTCGGGGATTCCATTGAACGCGCCATGAGAGGCGGTGAGCAACGTGGGGGCGTGAACCTTGGACGGCGCAACGGCTGAAGCCGCGTTGTGCAAGTACGGCAGCGATCAGCGCCACGACGTGGTGGATACGCATGCTTGCACTCGATTGGTTGTGCCTTTACAGGCTACCGGTATAATACTTGCTTGTCCTCGGGGCAGCACAAAGTTGCGAACTGATTCAGAGGAGGGCATCGACAAGAGGATAGATGTACGGTTGGTCCGGAACTGGAGAAGGATCTCCAAGAAGGATGAGCACGAGACAGCATGGGCTTGGTGGATACTTAACAAAGTACACAACACAAAATCGGATCAGACCCTGGTAAGTATCCCGTACAATATTTTTAAGTCTTTTAAGACTTAATTTTAAAAAAGAAGACAACGTTTTCATTGACACAATTTAAGCCTGAGCTTTTTGCGCCTCCAAGTGGCAACACCCGAGCCGCGTTGAAGCGGACATACTTTACATCACTTCGGTTGCACGTACTTGGCGTTGTAGTCGTTGAGGTATTTCCTGAACGCGACCCTCTCCACGCTGTCCGGTTTCGACCCCTTCACCCCCATCCACCGGTTGACATCTCGCGGGTTTTGCTTTGTTGCCAGCCAGTTGGCGAGCTGCGCTGTCTGCAGGTCCGTGGCCATCTTCTTGGTTGTGTCCACTTCTTTCGCTGCTTTGAGCATTTTGTATAGCTCTTCGTCGCCATAGTACGACGTGAACGTCTTGAGCATCGTTGTCTTCTCGTTCGGGTTCTTCGTGTTGAAGTCGTCCAGGTACTTGACCCAAGAGTTGAGCGCAGGGTTGCTAAGGAGGGCATCGTCGGCTTGAAGTCCGAACAACCTGAACGCATCGGCGGGGGACGTGTCCTTGGAGAGCCAGCGCTGGGTCATCACCGCCTCCAGTCTTGCTGCAGTGCTCTCCGTAGCTGGCACCTTTTTGGCAGCCGCCGCCATCGTCATAATGACTTCGTCACTGTATCGGCTCGTTAAGGTCGAAGTTATCATCGACATCGCCTTCTTGGGGTCGCTCTCGTACAAGTCGTCCACGTACTTGACCCACGAAGTGAACTCCGGGTGGTCAAAGATGGACCCTTTCGCCCTTGTCAGCCCGAACAGGCTAAACGCGTCGTCTGTCGACCTCCCGCTACTCTTCCACAAGCTCATTTGTCCAGCCTGCAGCTGGGTGGCCATGTCCTTGGTACCGGGGGCCTTCTTGGCGGTAATGATCATCTGCGAGAGAAGGTCGTCGCCGTAGCGAGCGGTCAGGAATGAAACCATCGCCGTCTCAGGGCTCTGCTTATTCAGCATCGTCATGTACGTGAACCACGTCTTGAACTTGGGGTTCTGGAACAACATGAGCCTTGCATCATCAAGCTGCAGCCGAGTGAGGACTTGTGCCGGAGACTTGTTGTTCTTGACCCAGCGCTCGAGCGTTTTCTGGGAGACTTTCGACGATGTGAAGAGCGCTTTCGTCTTCTCGATGGTGGTGGCGATTCCTCTCTCTTCGCCCCCCTCTTCGATTCTCAAGAACCGTTGCGTCGTGACGTCACGCTGGGCTGCAGGAAGGGACCGAGCCAAACGCGGGGCGGAGACGGACGCGGCATCGACGCTCGCAAGGAAGACCGCGGCAATGAGCAGCACGGCGTACTGGACACGCATTCTTGTACCAAGTTGTCGACGGCGGGAATGCAAGTTGCGAACTGTACAGTATATGCTTAGATTAAAAAAATGCCACGGACAACACACATTCGCGGAGAAAGATGCCAATTAGGATGAGCTCCACACCGTACATTGCAGTACAGTATCTAGCGTCAGTAGCGGAGCCAGGATTGATATATATTCTCTAAGCTAGCAGCATAACAGAGGCTAGCGAAGCCCTCAATGAAGGTGATTTGTGGAATAGACGGCTTTCCATTCCGCAGGCTATTAGATACCGTGATTGATGCAACATACTGTCCGTGCGTCACAATCATAGCGCGCGTAGGTGTATACGTACGGCACACTAACGTCTTTGTTTATGCTCATCAGATCTCAGGGAATGGTATTAATACATGTAACGGATTCTACCGAATAATACCGGACTACTATTTATTAGAGCGCCCCAGTTCACTAAAAACACGTAGTTCGGTGCTCCATATTATATATTAATAGTTAAGGTGGGTGCCGACCACCGAAAAGTCCGCCAGAAATATATATCTGATTGCGGCACGGGAAAGCTGTATCCACCTGCTACAATCCCTTATTATTCCTATTTATTCCTATTGGAGGGTATTTCGGTCATGGGTGTACGATTGGGATGGTGCTGTACATCAAATTACACAAGGTTTCAAGTATGAATCGAAAGAGGGGCGCCTTGTGCTTCGTGTACAGCTTCGTCGCTTCGTGCTTCGTGTAAGCTATTCAAAGCTCCAAAATATTAATAACTAGCGGAGTGACCAAGCCTAGAAAGGTTATCCCCAACTTCAGACCCTAATTTCCGGATTTTATTTGCGAAGTGTGACCTCATTTTTTTTTCAATTTTGACATAAGCATTATACATTACGTGAAAAATCGCCTAAAAGAAATCGGATAAGGGTGTTTTTACGCTTTTTACGAGTGCTCTTCACTTTCACACTAGGTTGCAAAACGGAGCGCTGCCGCTATCGAAGCAACGTTCTTGAGGATTTATTGCATGGACAAGAAGGATGGCGAAGAGAGAGGAATCAACCAAATTCCAAAAGCCCTGCAGTCCTTGTCCAGTAGCAGTGTGTGGAACCCTCTACGGTAACTATGTTAATTGCCCACGCCGATGAATCGCACTATGGTAGTACATATATCACCAACTAGCTCTATGCATATCTATCTAAGTGGCAGCACGCGGCTGCACGTACTTGTCGTTGAACTTGTTGAGGTATTTCTTAAACGCTTCCCTCTCTGCACTGCCATGGCGCGTTCCCTTGACACCCATCCACCGGTAGACGTCTTGCGGACTCTGCTTAGTCGCCAACCAGTTATCGAACTGCGCTTTCTGCAGGCTCGTGGCCATTTTCTCGGTCGTGTCCACTTCCTTCGCCGCCTTGAGCATTTGGTATAGACCGTCTTCTCCATAGTTGGTCGCGAGCGCTGCAGCCCTCGTCGTTTTAACATTGGGGTTCTTTGCGTTGAAGTCGTCTAGGTATTTAAACCAAGAACTCAGTGCAGGGTTGGCAAGGAGGGCGTCGTCGGCTTGAAGTCCGAACAACTTGAA
The DNA here is from genome assembly GCA_024211575.1 of Phytophthora melonis. Classification (NCBI taxonomy): domain Eukaryota; phylum Oomycota; class Peronosporomycetes; order Peronosporales; family Peronosporaceae; genus Phytophthora; species Phytophthora melonis. The sequence continues at coordinate 1,486,647 of JAMXKT010000037.1, read as the reverse complement.
CGCATCGGCCGGGAACGTGTTCTTGGACAACCAGTGTTGGGGCTGCACAGCCTCCAGTCTCGTCGCAATGCTCTCCGTAGCCGGAACCTTCTTGGCAGCGGCCAGCAGCTTCACGATAGCTTCGTCGCTGTACTGAGTCGCCAAGGTCGACGTCATCACCAAGCTCGCCTTCTTGGGGTTGCTCTCGTTCAAGTCGTCCACGTACTTGGCCCACGCAAGGAACTCCGGGCTCTCGAAGATGTTCTTCTTAGCACCCTTCAATCCAAGCATGACGAACACGTCGTCGGCCGACTTCCCGCCGCTCTTCCACAGGCTCATTTGCCCGTTATGCAGCTTGGTGGCGAGGTCCTTGGTATTGGCAGTCTTCTTGGCAGTAAGGATCATCTGCGTGAGAACGTCGTCGCTGTAGCGAGAGGACAGGGCCGTAACCATGGCAGCCTCGGGGTTCTGTTTGTTAAGCAAGGTCATGTAGTCAACCCACGTTTTGAACTTGGGCTTCTCGAACAGCCTGAGCCCCGCGTTGTCCAGATCAAGCCGCGCGAGGGCGTTTTTTGGGGATTTGTTGTTCTTGACCCAGCGCTCGAGCGTCTTCATGGGGACATTCGACGACGTAAAAGCCGCCTTACCCTTCTCGACGACGGTGGCAAACCCTCTCTCCTCGTCGTCTTCCGTGTAGTGAATCCGCAAGAACCGTTGGGACTTGGCGTCAGTAGTAAGAGGGCGATCCAAAGTGTTCGTAGCGACCGAGGTGACGTTGGCGAGGAAGGCCGCCGCAACGAGCAGCACGGTGTAGTGGGCACGCATTCTTGTGAATTGTTGACGATCGAACTCTGGTGCAAAATGCGAAGTGAATCGATACATGTACTGTATTGAGCGTATGATATCGATCAAAACGTACAGTTGCAAAAATCGTGGAGAGAGATACCCAAATTGGGATGAGAACCACACCATTTGGCCTGGACAATAGGTACAACACCAACATACGTCGAGTGCACCTTAGTTTATGCTCACCAGATCTAAGACATATCGTTCGCACGGGTGGCTATGCTTGACAATCATTGATTGCAACCCGCCCCACCACAAGTTGGATTCGAATTAAAATAAATGGGGTAAATGCCGTTAAAACCATTCCTTTACATACTTGCCGATATTATAAGCGTCGCTGTGTGATGTATTATGAGCATCGCTACGTGATAAACGAGTTCTTCTCATGCACAGTTCTTTATATGGTATGAAGGTGGTACAGTTGCACACAATAATTAAATATCACGCATGCCAACACGCATCATACAATGGTAATAATACATCGTCGATGTTAACCATTCCTCTGTTTTCTCGGAACCCGTGTCTGTATCGCAGACTTCAACACCATCTCCCAGTTGGTCGAAAGTTGTACCGTATTGTGCTTTGCAGATAAAATAGAGCACTACGTGGGCTCTTGAGTCTCTGATGTTTTCTGCCTTGAAGGCTAACTCTACGATTCTATAGGCTGGTCTTGGGAATAAGTTTTCCCACAACTCCGTGTTTGTTCGCAAAAGGTTGAAAATGTCAAAAGTTTCCCCAGCACTCCGTATTTTGGGAATTACCCAAAATAGAGACCTTTCGAAGTTGTGGTTTGTGGGATAGGGACACAAAAAAGGTCCAGGCGACGAGGCTTAGACGGACGTTGCACGCTACCGCATCACCCCTGTCCTAAGCGAAGTTTTGTCCTAAGCGAATTTCTGTATTGACCAATGAGAGAGTCATATTATCGACGTATGTTTGATGCTAAACTGCTATGCCAAGCACGCTAATCATAGACGGATGGCGAGTGCATTGAATGAAGGACATGTCATGCTTCGCACCAGCGCAGCACAAGGTATACAAACACACCAAAAAGCTCGAGCAGAGGCAAATAACTATAATTGCACGATATATGCAGACGGACGCGTTGTCGAGCACATATTTTGATTTATTCTATTTACTAAATTTTAGGACCTAATAATTTAGTCATGAAGTTAACCTTAATGTTAAGAATGCACATTGAGGTTCGCTTAGGACAGGGGCGATGCGGTACGCGTGCAGACCGCTATACCTTTCGCTGCGGAGGATCTACGTGCCGATCCAACAGCCTATTCAAGTAGCCTTGCATAAGCCGCAGCTCTGGCGAGGGTGGGTCCCAGAACGGAGGCGCTACGGCTGTCGTTCAAGTCGATCCAGGCCGCAAGGTCAGTCAGGCGTCACAGCTCAAGCGCAAGTCCCAGCGCGCGGCAGCGTCTCGGTGCGTCGCGAAGTCGCGCACGACATCGGGGGTGAGAGGGAGCCCCGCGTGCTGTGGGGCGTCTTCGTCAAGGTGGACGCCTTCAATGTCATCTAGGTCGCCGAGCGTGAGCAGCAATCCCCGATTCCATTTGCCTCCATTTGCCTCCATTTGATGCCCCGCGATCTTAGATGGGAGACGGATTTTTGAGCTGTGATATAAATGTAGCGAGTAGTTCGTACCCCACATCCAACATACTCGGAGTTTCGAAATTAAATCGCGGGTCTTTGTTGTTTGTGGCTTGTGGGATACGCGTATCCCGCAATCCACAAACAACACGGGCTTCGAACGGTCTCTAATGTCGCCCCGATTTATGGCCTAGATCGAGGAAGGCCGGTCCACAAATCAGGGCACAAAACAGAGGCGGTAGCATGGACCACCTTAATACTGTAGATCGACCTCGAATTGCACTTTGGAAAACGCAAATGGGATCGATTTACCGTTGATGGACCTCGTTATGCTCAATCCAGCACGAGATCGACTTCGAGTCCTGATTTGGATTGCCGTAGGCCGAATTATTAGCCGGCTTAAGTAGATCGATCTGTCCCTTTCTTTGACCTCGTTTTATTAAATCGACCTCGACTTATTATAAATCGAGGAGAGCTCCAAATCAAAACGACAAAACCTTTCCAAAGCACAATACATGTAACTAGATCTACATGTATTGTAAGTAGATATAACAATACAAGAGTGTGATTCTGAGTATTTACAGTACTTCGTATTTCTACGCTCGAACTTACTTAGTACTTAAGTATGAAAAACAATCTCTTTGAAACAGTGTTCATGAGTCTTCGGGAACACCGCCAATAGCTGCACATGGACGAGGAGGACGTGTGGACACATCAGCCGATGACTCGAAGGACCCGATGGCGACGAGAGAGCCGGCGGCAACCGGGCTCTGGGTACACCAATGGCTGGACAGGGAGCCTTCGAGATACCCAGGTATAGTGAGATCAAGTCAAGCGGGAACCGGGGGTAATCAGGCTGATGAGATGCACCAACAAGCACAAGATAAACAAGAAGGAAAGCAGGAGGGGAAGAGTAGAGAGTAGTTTGAGAGACGATAACATTTAATCTCACTTCGGCATTTGCCCCCTCAACCACAAGCCACCAACCAACAGGTTAACAGCCGCACAAGCTCAAGCCCGCCCCGACGACCGCCATGACGATGTCCACCAAGAAGGCCGAAGTCATCCTGGGAAGCGACAACTACTTCCACTGGGAGTTCGCGATGCGTATGACGCTAGCGAGGAAGGGCTGCTGGCGCACGTCCAAGTGGTGAAGGACGCGACGGAGATGACCGAGGCCTGGATGCTCAACGACATGAAGGCGCTCTGTCTGATCGCTCAAGGCGTGGCTGTGGAACACCACACGAAGATTCGGTCTGCGACATCTGCCATCGAAGCCTGGAACAAGCTCTTGGATCTCGCCACGCACTCGAGCGACTTCTTTCGCCAGTGAAGCCGTCTTGTCCTCGATCTTCTTCCTGTACCGTCGTTGGGTCAGACAGCGGCGTCGTCGATGCATCATGAGTATTTTCTCAGCGGTGCTGAGCCTGTACCATAGCTGGCTCTGCGGTTGGTCACTGGGTGGAGGAGGAGACTTGGGCGGAATCGTTGGCCCCTTCATGTACTCGACTGGCTGAGGGACCTGGCCGCTCGAACCCGCCATTGGGCTCTGCTCTTTGGTGAGGGAGGGCTGTTGCACTGCTGCTTGGGGCGAACGTAGTTGCTGCGTCGACTACGTGACTCGGAGGCGTCGCTCTGCGAGCCAACACCACACCGATCACGTTGTGGCTTAGACGCTCGACATTGGGTGGGAGCAGTAAACCGTTGGCCGTCGGACTTGGTTGCGTGAGAGGACTGGTGTGTGTCTGTGAGGTGGGTTGTGCAGGCCAACGTGGATTATGATGTGGGCTCGAGTACTTGTAGCGGCGTCGTGGAGTTACAGTACGGTGTAGCTGGGGCTCACCTGTCTGCGACCTCTGCACAACTCGGAGGCTGACAATCGCGGTGAGATCATCAACACTGTATCATCAAATAGGGCGATTAGATGAGCTTCATCACGCGTTGCGAGCTGTTGCCGCGCGGTCGCACATCGGATGGCGGCGTACTCAAAGAATTCACCGCCACAAGTTGCTGCAGAGCGAATGAAAGCTTCAATGTGCACGCAACGCGGAACCGGTGGTTGTTGAATTGTTGGGGCCATAATACAGTTATTGCCTCGCTCTGTCTTCGTGGATTGCTATCGGAAGCGGGCCATTCGCAGAGGATCACTGGTTCTCCACCAACGTCGCTGCACCACAGAACAAGTTTTTCAATCCAGACCCCCCAGCCATGCGCGCTCCGCTCCGGGGTTCTGCTTGTGGGTTTGGTCGTGCTTCCGATATGGCGGCGGCAAGGGCTGTAAACTCCGAGCTATCCGAACTGACGCCGACGGGCTACAAGGACCGAGCCCTTGCCCACTCTGCGACCTCGACGGTAGAGTCGAAGCGACTGCTACGACGCGATGACAACCTTGGCGGCGGAGAAGACGCCAGTGAGGCGGTGCTGGCTGAAGAGGATAGATGCCTCCTGGATGTCGCATTGAGACTGTCCGAGAAGGTTTTTGGCAAGACTACAGCCGACGCGTGGCGAGCCAAGCTCAAGGAAAATGGGTTCAAACTGATGCGGGCGAGTGGCATGACACCGGCGCAGGTGGAGGCCAAGGCGATGACAATGACGGATCCCTTGAAGAAGGTGAAGAACCTGGCGTCGCTCGAGCCTATAGCGTCTGGTACACGGAGAAGGCTAATGGGGCCACGTTCCGTGCTCTGCACAAGACTGGGTTTGGTCCTCGGTATTTCTTTAATGAGGTCAAGCAGCAGAAAACGGTGGACGATGGCCAAACGCATGGGTCGAAAGCAATACTATCAAGTGCTACCGAGCATGGGTCGAAAGCAACAATCTGAAGTACTATTGAGGTAGTGAGCATAGGTAGACGCGATATTAATAACAATACACCTCACAGCGATGTGTTGAAAATACGATAAATATTGTTTTTCTTTCTTCACACAAAGCCTTTCCGCCGTCGACTCGTTAGTGTCTACTCTTTCGACAAAATCCACTGTGTAGTAGGATAATTGACAAGGAAATGAATCTCCATGACGGGTCAGATTGCAGAAACAGTGTTATGATTGTAGATCACCAAACATGACGTTCTTGGGTTGTGCTTTACCGAATGACGTCCGTGCCAATGACGGCCTCGATCAGGGCTCCTCCAATTCAGTATAATATTGATTGGTAAAACTGCTTGTCAGTAATAATAATTTAAATATGACGATCACCAAGAATAAGTTATTATACTGATTAAATAGTTCAGTGTCATGTACATTGACTGTGTTTTTGTATGCCTTGAAATCATACGAGCCAATAATATAAATTTCAATATTGCGCCGTGGCAATAATATATATTTACACCATATTTATTGACAATGTTTATATTGAAAGTTTTATTCATTGCCCTGGCCTCGATCATTGCCGTAGAGTTGATAAAAGGGTCTAGCTTTTGCAAAAATGGCAAGCTCCCGATGAGCAGAGAGAAAATCTAGGCAAACCCGTTACATGTATTGAAACGTTTGATTTGCGTCCCATGAACGGCGCAAGTGCATGTAAGTGCTGCCCGAAACGAGAATACAGTTTCCAGCAATGTCCATATGTGGGGCAAATAAATGTAGATTTTGCCACATCAAGGGCGTGGCGTGGCGGGTTGCTGGAGCGGATAGAATTCGCAAGTAAAGTATCCTCGACTCTATCTAGTGCTAAATCTAACTATAACTACACTTGCGACATCGGGAAACTCTGGCTTCGTTCTCAACTGCTCCGTGATAAGACGCAGCTCTTGCATCCTCAACCTTCAACTCTATGATTGGCTAAATGCCTTGACAAAAGGATTTCGGTAATGATAATGTCTCCCAAAAGTGCGCTATGTTGAATCAGCTGATGATTCCGATCTGTTAGAGAGGAAGCGGGAAGAGGTTTTGTGTGGTGGGCACACTCCAGATCGCACACGGCCACCAACTTTGTGAGCGACGGTGCGTCATCCAGTACATTCTTTTTTCTGATGCACAGTACCTCGTGTAAGCATTCCAGAGAAGTGCAACTGCGAAATCATGATAGTGCTCTGGTTACGCCTAAACCCACGCAAGCCGATGTTCGAACTGCACACCTCATTCCACAACTTGCCATGCACCCCACAAGCAAGCCAAATACCCCCAGCAAACTAGCTTCACGGCTACGTGCTCCAAGCCCCGACTGTCAATATGCGTCCTACTTTCATCTACGCACTGGTAGTTGCGGCCACTCTCCATGCCGGTGATGCATTATTCTCTTCGATAAAGAAACCCAACGCCGTTGCCAAGGGTGATGCGGTGCTTGCGCTCACCGTTTTAGCTGAAGCCGCAGGCGGACGGATGCTTCGTCGTGTTGAGAATAATGGAGACGACAGTGAGGAGGAGAGAGGGATGACGCTGGAAAAGCTATTGTCGATGATCAAACGCACCAATCCCGATAAAGCAGCGAGGAAGGCCGCAAAAGCCGAAAAAAATTCTTGGAGGACCAAGCTGCGTTCCAGAGGTGGCTTAACTACGACGGATTGAAAGTTTCTCACAGTATTAAGTAGCTGTTTGGCAACGGCTCATGCAGGATATGACGACAGGCATGCTTACTGCACGCTTTCTCAATACTAGAATCGCACAACGGGATCCAAACTTCGTAGTTTGAGTTAGGTACGGAATAAAATCTCTTTCTTTTGCTCCCGTATTGTTGCGTTTTCTGAAAAACGCGTTGGCCATTAACAACTAGCAATAGCGCAACCTGGCCAGCTTGCGATACACGCTCGAACTTACTATACTTTTTACTTACTGTGCTTTGTGTTATGTGGAGCGCAGAGAGATGATCACGAACGCAGCTCTCGCCATTAAGCGAAATTGGGATTGCGGAATCTCTGTGCCCAAGCACAGAGTCCGTTAGTTATGGGCTACGGTATGCAAAAGTCAAGTAAGCTACAACACAGAGAAACGCCTCGTTCAACCGGGGAACAAGTAGAGTAGCCAACACGACAACCCCCACGTGATGTTGCTCAATACTTTACACTCCCACTTCGTGTTGCTGCACTCACTTCCAGCACTTGCTCGCCGTGCGCAACTACTCGTTGCCCAGCACGGACAGTACGTTGAGGCGCTCGCGTAGCTTCTCGAACTGATGCGGGCCGAGCGGCTTTGTGAAGATGTTCGCGAGGTTGTCTTCACCCGGAATATACTCAACCGCGAACACACCACGCTCCACGAAGTCCTTGATCTTGTGGAACATCAAGTCCACACTTCTTAGTTTGTAGCCGCTGCTGACCTCCTTGATCACTTGGATCGCTGCTTGGTTGTCTTCGTAGAGGATCGTCTTCTTTGTCCGTTGAATCTTCAACTCAACGCACAAGTTGTGCGTCCACATAATAAGATTGGAGCACTCACTGGCTGCAACAAACTCCGCACTGCATGTATCATCGGTCACAATCGGCTGCTTCCTACTCTTGTAGGCAAACGTGCAGCCGTTCAGCTGTAGCACGTAACCAGTGATAGAAAACGACGACCATATTTATCGTTGCCGAGATCAGCATCTGCATAGGCCACTAACTGCATCTCCGGGGACACTGGCTTGTACCACACGAGTCCTTGCTCCCGCGTGCCCTACAGGTAGCGGATAACACGTTTCGCCAGCACAAAGTGCTCTTTCTTGCACAGTAATGTGCCTCAATAAACAACGGGGTAACAACGAATAGACTAGAAGAAATTATAGAACATATGGGAAATAAGAAAAGGATAAGATTTGTTATGTACTGAATTTAGATAGTTTATAGTAATGTTGTTGTTGTACCTTAGGTCATTATTGCAAATTGTGTCGATCCTTTTGAGTTTCTCGACCCTCAAGGCGTTGACTTGTCGTTATGGCTAGAGCTAAAGTGTTTAAGAGTGATTTACCGTACCGTCACCTACGCTTCATTTCGATCAAGGTAATGTGTCGTACTAAATCAATACATCTGCCCCTTCTATATTGTCTGTGTAGCATTTATAGTCTGCTATACTCTATCCATATCAGAGGTTGTTTATTGAGGCACATTACTGTAGCACGGCAAGAACTTGCCCAACGTCCGCACTGCGTTGGCAATATCTGGTCGAGAGCAGCTGACCAGATACTGCAGCGAGCCAACGATGCTCTGATAGTCCACGTCGGGGTCCATGTTCACGCACACCAACTCCTTGTCCGGGTTGCCTGGGAGCGGGAAGTTGCCCTTGACTTGGGGCGTCGCCACCGCCGTGCACTTCGACATCTTAAAGCGCTCTTGCAGCTGCGCCACATAATGGCGCAGCGAGATAGTGAACATCTTACCAGGGACATATCGGATCTCCAGCGACAACAGGTGATACCCATCCCCGAGATCTTTAATCTTAAACTTTCTGCTAAGCTCGTCCATCACAAGCTTGATATTCTCGGTCGTTGCCGCGGTCACGATGTCATCCACGTAAAGAGTAAAAAAGATCGGACTTCCATTCACCCACCGAAAGTAGATACCACCGTCCATCTTCGAGCGCTGAGAGCCACACCGCCGTAAATACTTATTCAGCGTCTTGTACCCTATGCGCGGAGCTTGCTTCAAACCATAGAGGCTCCGCAGCAATCTGATCAAGCGCCCAGTTCCATCGTCAATGAACTCGGGCTGCTTCGTGTAGATCTCGCAGTCGATCAGGCCATTGAGAAAAACAGTCACGAAATCGGAGTGACGGCAATCCAAACCGTAGTGTAGAGCCAACAAGAGAACCAGTTTCACACCCTCAGCACACACCACGGGGGCATACGTTTCCCAAAAATCCAATCCAAACTTCTGTTGGCAACCCTTAATGGTTATCCGAGCACGATGTCGTTCAACTTCACCTTTCGCATTGCGCTTCCTCACAAACACCCACTTGCTCGTCAATACTTTGGCGGTCTCTACCAGCTCCGTTGACGCTTCGGCGGAGGCGCTGTCAGCTCGTCGTGAGTGACTGCCGCCATGACCGGGAGCCGTACCAGCGGAATCACAGCTGGAAGTATGAAGCGGCCACGTCGATATCGGTTTGCCAGTAGGTGCCCCACGTAGGAACACTCCACAGTCCAGCCTTCATCAAACTCGACAGATCGATGCTCACGAATATCACCAGTCCGTAAATTCATAATGCGATATCCCTCAGACTTCTCCGCAAATCCTAGAAAGAGGCACAACTTGCCAGGGTTCTCAAGTTTATTAGCTCGTCGCACCTTAGGAGTGAACTCGTGTAACACACAGCCCCACGCACTCATGATCCCAACGTCAGGCTTCTCACCAAAACGCCGCGTGAACGGGGTGTCTCCACCAAGACCACTCGACGAGCTAACATTCACCACGGAAGCGCCCAAAACAGGTCATCCCCAGGGCAGGTCACACTAGGTTACATGTCAACGTAGCAGATGTAATCCTACAGATGGCGGTAATGCATCCGTATCCAACGAGTACTAACACCAACAGCGGTTTTCTAACCCATGACATATGGAGGGATCGTAACGTACGTGAAGTAAATTTTCAAACCAACGACAATTACATGTATGTCGTTTGGATCGAACCCGAGCCAAAGTTGTAACGAATGCGACCCTACCCGATTGTCATCATTAGTTATTTTCCACGGCTTTTATCGCAATGCAGCGCCGGCTGCGCTCAACCCAGCAAAGGCAGCAGCGTCAGACGCAACAGCAAAAGAACTCTAGGCGATCATCCGCAGTGACAACGACAGCCTCGTGCCGCACTACGCGTAGCTCTCGACAGGCAGCATTATGTGCGCCTACGTATGAGAGTTGGGTCCAATTAAGCCTTACATCATAATGTTTTCTGGTTAGATACATAAACGTCGGCGGTCGACATACCGAACCAACAACAACTACATCATGGAATGGAGGCCCATTGTAATGGGCCTACCTTGGCTCACTACAACAGCTTACACGTGTGCGCACGTGTATGAGGAAGCTTAGGTTTCTTTTACTTGAGTTAAGTATACTGAAGTCCACGAGTATACTTTAAACAAGATAAATACTCTAATTAGCTGATTTTGGTAAAGATGAGAACTGTTATTTTTGTTTTATGTTTCTGACTTCCTCTAAATGTAATATTCTAAGTTGGGAATCTGCCAACGGCTGGTTGGCAGAATTCCTTTGCTATGCATGTCACTCATTGGTTAAAAGATGCTGCTTTCAACCAATAGGAATCCTAAATGTCTATGGACCACCCGTCGTGGTGATCGTAAATGAATGTGGCCCTTGATGTAACGTACACCAAGGCCGAGGAAGTGTTTGAACCTTTAACAGACATCGCGTCTGTTAGAGTTGCAAGTGGCTGTAGCCGTTTGTGCGTGTAACCCCGTTACACCATCCCCCCGTCAACCACCATTGACTGTTTGGTCAATGCATGACGTTTTGAAGATAGCGTGGTCGTGATAGAACGAGCACGTCGAAGTTGAAGACCTTTGGCGCAGCAGCGGAGGACCTCTCTGCTGCTGAGTATCATGCGCGGCAACGTGCGAAGCGCTTCGCTACCGCGGGGCAGGCACCACGGCCTGCCCTCGAAGTGTCTTCGGGCGCTGTTGTTAACAACAGCGTTCGCATTACGGTCCAGTGTGTAGTGCATGGTGGGCTTCGTAAGCCTTCACCATGTCCGGAACGTCTTGGAGCAAGACGTTCCGCGGCTCCCATGTATCTTGGTTGGGAGGAAATCCCCTCCAACGAATACGAAAACGAACTGGTTCTAAGTTCGTTCTCGGGATACTGTGGTCAACAATCCGCTCAACTATCCATCGAGTTGAGCCGTGTGCGTCACGAATTGGTGGCGGCGGTGGTGGGAACACGCCCCGTGTGTGGTCAACTTGGTGTTGACCCTGATCTCGCTTCTCCCCACGACCGAGTTCCAGTCGTGGAGTAGCTACAGGGCGCTGCGCTCGGTGCTCTTGAGTATCCTTACTTTGCGACGGTCTCCTAGACCGCCTCGATCGTCCCGGCCGGGCTGGATCTCCAGCTCGACCTGCTGCTCCAGCGCGACTTCGCGCTGGAGAACATGACGGCTTCCGCCGAGTCTTCTGCTTCGGTTCAGCCGAGCTAGGTAGCTCGTGCTGCAGGTATGGCTTCAACCGTCCGACGTAGAACGTCGGATGGAGGCACATGCTAGACGGAATGTCTAGCATGTAAGCGTTGCCATGCCGTTCCAACACTGTGAACGGCCCGATGAAGCGCGGAGCAAGCTTGCGTGCCCCGAAGTCGGAAACTGCATGTTTAGGCAAGTTTTGAGTAGCTAACAAGACTAATGAACCCTTCTTGAATTCATTAGTGTTGCCCCTGCCAACATTGTCTGCGTTCAGCTTCTGTCGACCGACAGAAGCTGCAATTGCGTCCTGGACAAACCGAATGACGGCTTGTCTGCGCTGCACGAAATTGATTGCATCCGAGCTGATTTCGTTCAGCTCGCTTTCAGCAGTAGGCCCAGCCTCTGCGTCTGTCCTCGCGATGTCTGTGCCCCGCACAGACACGTTGTGCTTGTTGCGCTTCTTCGTGTGTGCGTATGTGTTCGGCACAGACGCGTTGTTCTTCGCCTTCTTGTTGGCGTCTGTGCCCTGCACAGACGTGCTCTTCTTCTTGCGCACGATCGCAGCTGACACTGTGCACATGTCAGCGGCATTCTGCGGCTGCTGCGTTACGGCCGTAGATCCTCCCCCACTGAAGGAAGGAGTCACCACCCCGAGCATGCTCGGAAGGCGTGGGTGCCGCATGGCATTCACGTAGAACGGTGTATGCCCGGTCGAGGCATGCACCGAGTTGTTAATGGCGAACTCTGCCATCGACAGGCGCTCGCTCCAATGTTGGAACGAGTGAGCGTAGCTCTTGAGTATGTCGACGAGCACGCGATTCACGCGCTCGGTCTGCCCATCCGTCTGCGGATGGTCCGCAGTCGGCAGCTTCTGACGAGCTTTGTCAGAAGGCGCTGAGCCGTAGGCCAGCAAGAGCTTCGCGTCCGCGTCGTGCGCGTACGCGGTCTTCACGTCGTCCAACAGCGACGACGTGGGAGTGCTCGATTGCATGGCGCAATGGCATTGACGTCGGCATCAGCTGAAGCGTAGTCAGGTCGACGCGATAACGCGTCGGCCACCACATTGAGTCTTCCGGGTTTGTACTCAACCCGAAAGTTGTATTCCGCAAAGAACGAAAGCCATCGCACCATACGTTGCGAGATGTGTGGCGACTTGACAGCCGTACGCAATGATGCGTGGTCTGTGTAGACCACGAAGGGTTTGCTTCCGAGTAAGTACACTCGGAACTTCGCGAGTGCATACTTCATGGCAAGGAGGTCCTTGTCATGCACCGGGTAGTTGCGCTCAGCAGGTTTCAGCTGACGCGATTGGTAGTAGACGACACGATCACGGCGTGATCGTGCTGCATCAACGCACATCCGATCGCAAAGTCGGATGTGTCGCACACTACGTGGAATGGGCGATCTTGGTCGGCCACCGCCAAGATCGGCGCCTCAGTCAAGCCCCGCTTGACTGCATCCCCGAAGGCCTGCTGACAGTCAGCAGTCCAATTCCACTCGGCGTCCTTCTTTAGGAGCTGTGACAGCGGGCGTATCGTGCCCGCGTAGTCCTTCACGTACTTGCACAAGTACGTGGCCAAGCCAAGGAACTGCCGCAGTTCCTTGACGTTCGACGGTGTCAGCCACTCGTTGATCACTCTGACCTTTTCAGGGTCATGGCGGACACCTTGCTTCCCAACAAGACACCCGAGCACGGGTATCTCGCTCGCCCCGAAGATGCACTTCTTCAGGTTCGCGTAGAGCTTGTGCTTGCGCATGAGCGCAAGCAGCTTCTGGAGATGCACCTTGTGCATCTCAACGTCGCTCATCCCGTCCGCAGCACGGCTGTGGACGAACACGTCATCGAAGTAGCTCGGTGCGAAGTCGCGCACCGAGCGCAACAAGTGCGTCACGCACCTGTTGAAGGTTGCAGGGGCGTTCTTCAGACCCTGTGGCATCACTAGCCACTCCCAGAGCATGCCACTCGGCGTGCTCACAGCCGTGAGAGGGATGTCGCTCTCACGCATTAGGATCTGATAGAACCCATCGCGCAGATCAAGAGTACTGTAGACGGTGCTCCTGGCCATCGAATCGATGATAACATCTTTTCCCGGTATCGTCGCATCGTTCAGCTTGTTGTACGCATGAACGATGCGCCAGTCGCCCTGTGGCTTCTTGTCACAGAACGTCGGAGCACTGTGCGGGGACTTCGATTCCCGCACTTATCCAGCTTTGCGACGACTTTCAAAGAAGTCGTCGATCGCCTTGACCTGCTCTCGCGGCAGTGGCCACTGCCGCGTGACACCGTATTTCGTGCCCGGCACGAGATCAATCTCGTGCTGAATGCCCTTGTCCTGCGGAAGCTCCGCAGGGATCTCTTCCGGAAGTACGTCCGCGTACTCCCGTAGAATCTCGTAGTAGGGAGTCGCCATCAGCGAGTCCCAGCCCTGCTTTTCAAAGTGTTCCTTCTTCGTCTTGGCACTGAGAGTGTCTTCACTCTCAGTGGTGCTCTCCATGAAGAACTGCCTCAGTTCCTCATTCTCGCTCTTCGTTCTCTCGGCGTCCGAGAGAATGCATATTTGCTCGATGCGTCCATCGTGCAAGTCACGCGCGAAGCGCTTCCAGCTCATGACTGGAAGCGAAGTCAACTCTGACGCTTGCGTCGGAGGATTACCGAGAGTCATCTCCCTGTACCGGAATCCGGCACAGGTGCGCGTCAAGACGTTCAACGTCTCGACGTCCGGCTTCTCAGCCATCGTCTGCCCGGCAGACATCTCTTGTAGCGTCTCGGCCCCGGCCGAGACTAGCGCAGCGACCTTCGCATGCGCCGTCTTCGTGTCTTGCGGAGCCCGGCTCCGCTTGGTTCTTGACCTCGGGTGTTCTTCTTTTATTCCGCCGGCGGGTTCGTCCCGCGGGCGAGCGACTTCAAGCCCGGCTTGGTCGCCCGGCGCTTCGTCGTGCAGCCTGGTTGCACGACAGCATGCAAGTTTTTCCGGTGCGGGACGTTTGCAACCGTCCGCAGCGTTGGTTCCCGGAACCGACACGCCATCTTCACCTCGACGCCTGTTATTGGCGGAGCCCTTCATTACAAAGGGTGCGTCGACTCCCGGAGTCGACGCGAAATGTCTCTTCGCAGCGTCGGTTCCCGGAACCGACGTGACTTCAATACCTCGACGCCTTCCATTAGCGGAGACCCCATTACGGAGGGTGCGTCGGCTCCCCGAGCCGACGAATCAAATCCATCAAATCCATCGACTCCCGGAGTCGACGACGTTCCATCACCTTGGCCCTTAATATTGGCCAAAACTGATCCAATCACATTCGCGTCAGCCTCCACGGCTGAGGCGTGTGACACATATTCGTCATCCGGGCCTCTTGAGACCGGAGACTCATTCTGATTCGCTGAAATGTTTGTGTCGATTTCCGAAATCGACACATTTTCTCCTTCAGCCGTCGGCGGCGATGCCGACGCTTGCTGCTCTTGCGCGCGCGTTTGCGCGCGCGCAGGGCGTCCCGGGACAGCGGCGCTAGGCGCTGTCTTGACTGGGAGTCGCGCGCACCTGTCGGTGCGTGCGTTGCGGTAACAGGGCCATCGCTCACTGTTCCGCAGTCGCGACCCAAGCGCACGAGAGTGTGCTTCTCCCAATCGATTACCGGATCATGCCGTGCAAGCCACGGCATGTCCAACACTATGTCAAACTTATCGTCCAGGTCCAGGACGATAAAGGTTTCGACAAACCCTTGATCTTCATACGTGAAGCGCACGCGTACCATGCGTTTCTCGGTCTTGACGACGACACCCGTCGCCAGTCGTACCTCCAACATACTTCGAGGTATCTTTAAATCCTCGAAGTCAAGCCTTGATAGACTTCGCAGTCGAACAAAGTTATTCGACGCGCCCGAATCAACCGACGACACGTTCAAGATGACAAGATTTGGTTTGTCATCATGCATTTTACAGTGAGAAGAGTCCTCACTGGGGGCTGCAGTCCTCAGTGTCACATGTCCGAGTTGGACAAGCGTGACCGCTTCACCAGTAGGGCGCCCCGCGCCTACTGGGTTCCAGCGTTTTTTTGTTTCTCCACCATCTCGGTGCACGGGTGCCGTGCACTCTCGGGCATAGTGACCGATCCTTCCGCAACGAAAGCATCGTACATTGCTTCCTTGTTGGCGTTGATAACCAACAGCCGTTGCATTCGAGAGGTCCATTGGTTCCGGACCTCCCGCCATCGCGACCGGAGGTGGTTGCAGCCTCGGCGCATTCGCATGCAGTTTAGCCTGCCGCAGACTGAACTCCTCCTGCATAGCAAGAGTGATTGCAGCTTCGAGAGTATTCGGATACTCACGGAAGAGATAGGTCTTCACAGGCCCATCTCTCAATACCTTCATGAACGTGACGACCTTGGTCGCCTCGTCAATCGGGTTGGTCACGATGTTCGAGACTAAGTACCGTGCTCTCTGGGCGTAAGCATCGACGTCATGCTTGCCCTGCTGCAGGTCGAGGAATTCGGCCCTCGACCGGAACTCGTTCTGCGGGGGCTCAAACGCTTGTCTGAGCTCCTCCTTGAAGCTTCGTACGTGCTGAAGCACGTAGGATCGGAGAGCCGGCGTCCATACGCCCAACTTCTCGCTCGTCCGCCAAGACATGACATGGCGAACGCAACCTTGGACAACGGGTCGACGATACGTCGAGTCGCGATGGCAGTGTCGAGTTCGACAAGCCAACGGAGGAGAGGCTCACCCTCTCTTCCGACATAGTTGCTCACGTTTAGTTTCAACGATTGTCCACGCGGTGTCGTCCCCGACGACACCGTGGTAGCAGAAGCGGCATCACGCTGCTCCTTCATGATGAACCCTAGAGCAACACCACGTTGCTCTGTCGGCGATAACGTACGCAACATCGCAGAAACTGCCGTCTCCCCAATGACTGTTGACAGTCGTTGGAGTGCCTCCCACTTTGGATCCGACAGGTGGAGGCAGTCAGCGCGTGCAACATGAGTTGCAGGCGTAGTGGAGCTTTCCATGACCACCTCCGTGTTCATGAAAAAACGTAGCAGATGTAATCCTACAGATGGCGGTAATGCATCCGTATCCAACGAGTACTAACACCAACAGCGGTTTTCAAACCCATGACATATGGAGGGATCGTAACGTACGTGAAATAAATTGTCAAACCAACGACAATTACATGTATGTCGTTTGGATCGAACCCGAGCCAAAGTTGTAACGAATGCGACCCTACCCGATTGTCATCATTAGTTATTTTCCACGGCTTTTATCGCAATGCAGCGCCGGCTGCGCTCAACCCAGCAAAGGCAGCAGCGTCAGACGCAACAGCAAAAGAACTCTAGGCGATCATCCGCAGTGACAACGACAGCCTCGTGCCGCACTACGCGTAGCTCTCGACAGGCAGCATTATGTGCGCCTACGTATGAGAGTTGGGTCCAATTAAGCCTTACATCATAATGTTTTCTGGTTAGATACATAAACGTCGGCGGTCGACATACCGAACCAACAACAACTACATCATGGAATGGAGGCCCATTGTAATGGGCCTACCTTGGCTCACTACAACAGCTTACACGTGTGCGCACGTGTATGAGGAAGCTTAGGTTTCTTTTACTTGAGTTAAGTATACTCGAAGTCCACGAGTATACTTTAAACAAGATAAATACTCTAATTAGCTGATTTTGGTAAAGATGAGAACTGTTATTTTTGTTTTATGTTTCTGACTTCCTCTAAATGTAATATTCTAAGTTGGGAATCTGCCAACGGCTGGTTGGCAGAATTCCTTTGCTATGCATGTCACTCATTGGTTAAAAGATGCTGCTTTCAACCAATAGGAATCCTAAATGTCTATGGACCACCCGTCGTGGTGATCGTAAATGAATGTGGCCCTTGATGTAACGTACACCAAGGCCGAGGAAGTGTTTGAACCTTTAACAGACATCGCGTCTGTTAGAGTTGCAAGTGGCTGTAGCCGTTTGTGCGTGTAACCCCGTTACACCCATACGGGGAGAGGACAGTCTACGGTTCCACTCAATCGGACCCATACGCTTGCGCTTTTATTAAACCTCATCACTTCCGATAGCGAATCTATACCGGCCTTAGGGGCAAGGTTGGACGAAGATGCTACTAACAACTCTTCCACGAAGAATACGAGTTCGGCTTTGGTGACGATGGGGACGACTTGGAAAACGACGAGGGTACAGATGATGAAGTGGAGAGCGAACAAGCTAACGGAGCGGTCACATCCGTAGGTGATAGAGAGGCTGTCGTTGGCAGCGGTAGGCGTGGCAGTCATCGCACAGACTGGACTACCCGCTGGATTGGTGGTTACAAGTACACGCGCTCCAACAAGACCTGGGTCAAAGTCACGTACCGTTGCAGCGGATACCGTTCCACAGGGTGCCCTGGAAGGTGCGAGTTTCGGCTCGGGTTAGAATGCTACACCAACTTCGTAGAGCATACCTGTGGGTGTGGTGCCATTCAAAACGTCGAATCCACGACAGGCGCTGCTATCACTACTGATGTCACCGAAGCGATGAAGCGCGAGGTTGACCACTTGGCGGTGACGACAACTGCAACTCGAAGTGAAATATTGGAAGACGTCCGCTCTAAATTTTACGGTGATCAAGACAGAAACTGTTCTTACGTGGGCACACCCAGTCCTCTTGAACATGCTGAAGCAAAACACTGGGCACACCCAGTCCTCTTGAACATGCTGAAGCAAAACAAGACCTCGATGGTACTTTTCGTTGCGTCCCTCCCAAGTTTAAACAGTACGTCGTGTTCACGGCCTATGACATAGCTACGAAGGGGTACTATCCGGCCGCATTTGTACTCTGCACTTCAAAGAAGTACGAAATGTACTTCCATGCTATTCGACATGTGGTGGACGCCACAGACTACTCGATGAGTCCAGAGTACTTGTATTGCGATTTTGAAGCTGGGATGATTCGCCCTATTCGCGAGCATTTTCCTGACGCGGCCCCGATCGGTTGTTTGTTTCATTTCAAACAGGCGTGTCGACGGAAAATGAAGAAATACAGAATCCCCGACAAAGAGTGCAAGATTGCCATGAAGACTGGAGTTTGGACATACTGACGGTGATTCCCCAAGCGAAAGTGAAGAAACAAGGAATTGCATGGGTCAAGGGTAAGATTTGTTTCTATGCGCAGCCAAGAACATTGCCCTTTCCGAAGAGAAGTGGGGCCAATTTTGGCGTTATTTCAATCGCACATGGATTGTGCGATTCCCGCCCAACCTGTGGAATGTCCAGCCCTTTTCAAAAGACTTGGTAAGTCGAACGAATAACCCTCTTGAGCGCTTCAACCGAGAACTCAACGACGTCTTCAAAGGTTCGCACCCCAGTCTACCGGAGTTCGTATCGGGGATCGAAAAGTTGGCACGCAAATACGCTAACTTCAAGAATGACGTGGAATTCGGAAGAGCATTTGCTCCCAGACGCCCGCCCATTGCGTTACCCAAGGCAGTTGTGCTTCCTGACGATGGCACGAGCTCGGACGAAGAGATGAAAGTGGAGGATACCGATGATAGTAGTGAACGAGAGTCCCAGGTATATCTTCGAAACAGTGATCGACGACTTGTGACGAGGAACACCGATATGGTAGGCCCTCGTGGCCTAGCCAATGCAGGCGTTGCTAATGCCGAGGAGTGAAACGTGCCGCAAGGAGAAGAAGTTGTGTATTTTCGCTTATTCAAATAAATTTGTTTGAAAATCATAGTGTCTACTTTGCAATATGCTGAGTCGAACTTATTTCAGCTTGCCAAAGAACTTCTTGTTGGTTAGCAATGGCGCGTCCGGGTCTCTCGGGCCAGGCTGCTGCGAGGCTAGCTTATTCAAGGCCGCTTGGTACTTGCGTTTTGCAGCTTGAATCCTGGCTTGTGCGAATTCCACGCTAGGCGTCGTCCATTGCTTCGGGGTCCGGATCAAACTGAATCACTCCGCCGAAGGCGGAGAACAAGTCTTCCATGCGGGAGGCGACTGCAACAAATCCTTCGTGTGGCATATCAGCACGGTCCTTGCATCGAGCAAGCTGAACCGTAGCTTCAACACTCTTCATGAAGGCCCGTCGTACGTCCAGAATCGTACGCGATTTGGGCGAAAACGCGCTGCTCGTTGACCACAGTGTCATGGTAGACAGATCGCGCAGTTTTGAATCGGCGTAAGAATTTGTTTGCAACTTTGAGGTCCCGGTTGATGACGCCAGATTCAGCGGTCGCTGTTTCCTCGCCTGTGCTAATGTCGACTGCTTGTTCTTGTTGAGTGTTCGTCACATTCATGCGCTCGACGATTTCTTCGTGATGAGTGTTCACCACAGCTTGACTGTCATGAGGGTCGACCAGCATCGGAGAGAGCACTGATGGTTCTCTGAAGTAGCGTTGCCCTTCGCAACATTCGCCGCTGAAGTTTCTTTGCACCCCTTTCACACACGACGACGCCGATCCAGTGCCTTGCCTGTAGCGGATTTTCCCTTGCGGCGTCGCGGACGAGTCGTTCCCTCATCAAGAATGCCTGATACACCTCCCTTGAATTGGAGGTCAGGTGCTGCCGCCATGAGTTGGCTTCGCGTTACTGAACGTAGCTTGAGCCACGCCCGTCTTAGCCGCAGACCGCCCTTGCCCAGTAGCCACTTGCTGTCCCGCTGTGGAAACGCCTATTCAGTGATGACTAGCATGCGGTATGGCTACTGTTACGGATCTTCGTCCTCGCCAAGTGGAGGATTGCCGATCCCTGGAGCTCGCAGCTCGGGAAGTGTGATCACTGGTATTATGGGCATCTCAAATAAACCTCCAGTCATGAAGGGCAGCTTTGATTTGTATGCTGTTCAGTTGAAGACCTTTTGACTCGGCTGGGGATTTAAGGCGTGGTTGACGGCACGGATTCGCGTCCGCTCTTTGATGTCGGAGGGCAAGCTGCATTTGATGCTCGCGATAATGCAGCCCGTGACGCGAAACTACGTGGCGTTCCTGAAGCTGACGCGGAGATGATCTGCCATGAGGCCTCTGCAAAGGATATGTGGACTCGCTTCGAAGACAAGCAGACAAAGCGTGAGTACGCCAACTATATCTTTGCACGTGAGCAGCTGTATTCCAACCACTACACTAGTGGTGTGAAGCTGAATGACTAGTTGAGAGACATGGAGCTGCAGAAACGTGAGCTTCAACATTAGGGGAAAATGATTACCGACGAGGAGTTTGCGGAGATTCTCTTGAGCAATATGTCGCGCACGCACCGTGACGTAGTGCGGCAGTTCTCACGACACTACGCTGTGCTGGCTGTGCCTAGGACGCGCTAGCTGGCCCCGAAAGCAGCTCAAGTGATGAATGCACTTCGTGGTGAAGAAGATTTGGATGAGAAGATCGCTGAGGAAGTCCCTCGCTCTTCCATCAGTTCTGCCCAAAAGAAATCGAACGGTGGCAACAATGGCAAATCTGCGGAGAATTCAGGCAAGGACAACACCGGAAAAGGCAAGAGGCAGCACGGCCGTGGCAGATACAAACCGAAAGGCCAGAATAAAGAAGGCAAGTCAAATACTGGTGGTGGCAGCAAGTCTTCTCAAGGTTGCTGGAATTGTGTCGAGTTGGACCATATTCGCGCAAACTGTCCGACTGCAAAGCCGAAGGAAGGCTCGCAGGGACAGAAAAAAGGTTGCCATGAGTGAGTACAAGCAATGGCAAAACAAAAAAGGTGGTGATGCAAAGAGGAGCATCGATGCGCTCGCAGTGCGCAAGATCGGCGCGACTGCGATTGGTGCTCGTCCCCGTAAGACTGGTATTACGCCTGGATTTTGATGGTCAACCAAAACGTGAACGATTAGTTGGTGATGTGCGCATTCTGGTAGATAATGAGATGACAAACCGAGATGAAGTGTCGGTTTTGATTGGTGCTGTTCACACACCAACTGGACCCAACAACTTGTTGAGCTCTCACCTTCTGGAAGAAGATGGCTGGGAAATGAGCTTCAAGCGTGATGCTGGAGACTCTTTCTGCTACCTGAAGAAAGGCGAAGTGGAGCTGCAATTGAAGAAGACGCGCGGACGCTACCGCTTGCTGGCAAGACCCGCCGATGCACGAGACATGTATGCTGTTTCGCAGTCTGTTAACAGTAACAAGGATGCACTTGAGCGGTGGCACATGCGCTTCGCGCATCTCAATTACCCTGCGTTATGTCGGATGATTTCGCAGGTGTCTGTTGTTGGTTTTGATGACTTGTATGGTGCTGGTGCTAGGAACCCAGAGGAAAGGTGCTGGTCCTGTCTCGCTTCGAAGCAAAAGCGAATGTCTTACAAGAAGACGCTTATGCGGTGAGCGACAGACCCCTACCAAAAGCTGATGTCGGACAAGTGCTATGTGGGTGTGGACACCCACGACGGCTACCAGTACTTCCAACTAATCCAAGATGAAGCGACTCGGTGGGTGTGGGGGTTCCTGATGAAGGCCAAGGAAGAAGCTACTCGTGTGGCAATCTCCCATGTGATGTGGTTATTGGCGCAGGGACACCGCATCGAAGTGTTTTCGTCTGACCAAGGCAGAGAGCTGGTGAACAAGAGGATGAAAGCATTTCTCAGGGCGAAGGGAGTAGGGTTTCTGTGGACAAATGCATACAGTCCGCCTCGTGGAAAAGATGAATGGTGTGTTGTTGGTGCGTGTCCGCAGTCTGTTGACAACCGCTCACATGCCGGAGAGCTTGTGGGGTGAAGCTTTCATGTTTGCCGTGGAAGTGGTGAATGGTACCTTCTTTTTCAGGTCACACCCAGCTCAGTTCACACAAGGTCACATGCAAAGTCGTGCAAAGTGCCATATGAAATAACCGTGTGCATTGCAGTTGTTGTTAATGGTTGTTACCTAACTCGTCGGCAAGGATCGCGTCTCGAATAGCTGCGCGCCGAGATGCTCTCTTTTTGCGGCGCTTTGCCTTAGCAGCCCTTCGATCGGCAGCTCGGACTCTGGCGATAGGAAGAATCGTGTCCGACCACCACGCTCGTCCTGTCAAGAGTCCGTTTGCTCCATAGCGCAGTTGGTCGATACGTACTGGCCACTCTCCATCGGATAATTGAGCCACTTGAACATCACTATCGCTCGAAACATCTTCGTTGCTGCCGTCGCTGCTTGTGAGCACTACCTCTATATCAGAGCCTCTGCCATCACCAGCAACGTTGACGAGTGTCGACTGCCATTCGGCCTCGTCACTGCTATCCGTGTCATTGATCACAACAACCTCGCGTTGCTGGGCTTGACGTGGCGTAGTAGTGTTGACCGTGGAAGTACCGTAGCCTTGCTGTGGAGACACGTGCTGTCCGGCTAATAACGGAGCTGCGGCAAAATAAGCTAGTATAATGCGCGCCACAGAACTTGAGCAGCAATAAAGTGCGCCATTGCAACAACAACCGCTGCAAAGTGACTAGCTGGCAGAGGGTCCGAAGCCAAAACCGGAGGAACGAGGACCTCGGGTAAAGGGGCGGCGAGATCGGTACCCACGGGAACATTAACCGCAGGAACTTGAATTGCTGGATCGTCACGCGTGTTTGCAGGAACAGTAGATACGGTAGCTGACGTTACAGGATCAGCAGTGTGAGATCGGGAAATGGCCGCGGTCGGGCGAGTTCCGGCCGAGGTCTAACTGTCTTGAGCCTGCGGATGATGGCTGACCGAAGACTCTGATTGGTCGGACACATTCCCCGCGTTTGAGTGCCACGGTGATTGATGGAGACTACGGAGTGACAGGAGAGCCTCGGCGGGTCATAATAAACCACCTGCCGGGGCCTCCGAAGTTTCATAGTGGGTACATTTATGCCCAGTAGGAGTTCGGATTTAGGGCGAGGTATCGTCCGGTTGTGAGATCAGCTCGAAAGCTCGGTCCACACTTGATATTTGTATAGGCATTAGGGATTAGTTATAGAGGAGGCCTCATGGCCTCTAACATTAAACAGAGAGCAGAATTTTCCCCTGAAGCCACACAAGGGTCAAGTCCGTCTACGGAAGTCGCTTAGCTTAGCGTAGGGTCTGGATACACTCGGCTGCACGGGGTATGTCTGCCGGTGAGCATAAGGTGCATTGACCGAGTGTTCATCCTGGTAAGGCCAAGAGTGAGTAGGTGGCCGAGTGTTGAGAGGTAGAAGAGACCTCTGTGTACAGTTGTACGTTTGACTGGGCGTGAGGCGAGGACCCCCCAGTGTATTTGACTTCTAGCCGAGGCTTCGCCCCGGCGCCCCTGTAAGAGGCTTCGATTGGCCTGGTACCCTTCCTTTCTGAGGGACCACAGAGGTTTGGTGCGAAAGCACGCATTACACATTGCATCCTAGCCGTAGCTCGTGGCTAAGGGTGCTCTTAAATTTGAACCAAAGGGTGACCTACCTGACCCGCAGCACACAGGGAGGCACATTCCAGCCCGTATAAGGGATCGGACCTGGTCTTCAGGTTTTATTATCCCGACATATCCGCCGACCTTTCGGGGTAGGCGTGTGTTGTTGGTAGGGCTCGTCCTAAAGACTTCGGTTGATAGGGCGGGGACTCGTAAACTCGTGTTTTCCTACACGACAACTGGTGCCGCGACCCGGGACTGGTGTGACCGATTGTGTGTTGTGGTCTGTGTAGGTTAGCCCTAACGAGCATTGAGGAGAGGGAAGAAGAAGAAGAAGAAGAAGAAGAAGAAGAAGAAGAAGAAGAAGAAGAAGAAGAAGAAGAAGAAGAAGAAGAAGAAGAAGAAGAAGAAGAAGAAGAAGAAGAAGAGAAGAAGAACAAGAACAAGATGGCGAAAGGATCCAAGTCAGCGGTACCAGCTACGCCGGTGAAGACGGGGCGAGGATCGGCCGAAGGTTCGTCGACGATCGCGAGTGACTTAACGTCACGGTTGTCGACGATCTCCGAGAGGTCGGTCAGCTTCGAAGAGTCGGTCGACGAGGATTCGGACGCCAAGGATGATATGATGATGGACTATGAAGACCTGGAGGAGAAGACTCCAGCGCCGACGCAGGAGTTTGGTGATGAAGAGGGTGCGATGCTGTCCGCGGGACGTAGCGGAGGCTCGCGCTCCTTGTCCCGGAACCTCGTCGCGGAATTTGATGAATTGGCGAAACCCGACCACGCGGACGATGATTTTTAGGACGGCACCGAGACCACGAGAGCTCTGGTGCAGGCTACTAAGGTTCCTCAAGAATCCCGCGGAAGTCGGCCCGCAATGAACAGCAGCACTCCAGCTGCGAACAAGGTGCTCGGTCGAATGCTCGAGCAGATGATGGAGTCGAGTGAGTGGATCTGGCAATTCAGCCCGGAGATGACGCGTCAAGCGACATGGGCTGAGCTGAAGGAGGAGTTGCAACACCCTGTTGAATCGACCTCGGTCACCCAGGTGGCCGAGGATACGGTGTCCCTTCTCCGAGCCATGGGATGTGAGCCGATGACTCGTCCTTCCGAAGTTTCGATCAAGAGTTGGACGCCGGATCTCGCTGGCAAGGAGTTGCACAAGTGGAAGAGGAAGCTTCGTCTGAGTTTCGGTGAAACGGATCTGACCTTGGGACGTCCGCCGAGCGCTCGTCCTGCAAAGGGACAGGTTGACCCGTCGACGATCTCCGCTGCCGCAAACTCCAAAGAAGTCAGCCGAGCGCTCAAACCGCGGCCAAGCAACGGACGGAGTGTTTTCTGCCAAGACCGAAGGCACTCCGTACTTCCAGGACTCGCACATGGTGACTCCTAGGTCGGCGAGTCGTGCCGAACGTATTGCACGTGAGACCGAAAGCTCGCGACGCGGACGGGGCACTCAACGAAGCTCCACGCGACGCTCGAGCCGTCGGTTCACACCGCGGGACGACTCCTCGTCGGACGATGATGACGAAGACGCTACTGACTACGACGATGGGTTTGACAGCCCGAGCGACGAGCTGGCCCGGCAAGTGCGCGAGGTGAGCGAGATGGAGAGACTGAGTTCGACTCCTCGGCTTGAGATCGCCACGCACCGACCGCTCGCGCAGATCAAGAACTTCTCAGGGGCCCGCAATCGGAGTGAAAACTCTATGCAATGGCTCCGAGCTTTTGTCTATGAGATGAAAGGGACGCACACTCCGCCGGATGAGTGGTGCATGGCTTTCGAACTGAGCCTTCGGGACGGTGCCCTCCACTGGTACCGTCAACTTCCGAAGAAGACCAAACGCCATTGGAAGAAGCTCAGCGATGCGTTCATCAAGTACTACTGCTCGCAGTTCAGCCAGTCTGCGAAGGCTCGCTACTACTCCGCGAAGCGTGAGTCCTCTGAACACCTGTGCGACTACCTCAATCGACTGAACGGCTACGCTCGTAACGCTGGCCTCCAGTTCGAGAGTGGTGGTCGCGATGCAAAGGACCATGTGCAGCGGTTCCTAGAGACATGCGGTGACCGAAGCCTCGAACGCCGGCTTTGCCACGTTCGAGTGAAGGACATTCATGAGCTCGAGGACATGATCAACGACATCCTGAAGTCTGAAGAGCGCGGACAGCCCCGAGAGACTTCGTCTCACCACCCACGTGGTCGGGACCAACCGCGCCGTCGTGATGACCACCGCCACGAAGCTTCGCGCGACGGTTACCGTCGTGACCGAGACCGCAGTTATGAGCGCCGTCGTGAGGACTCGCGCCGACGCGACGATTCGCGTCGTCGCGATGACTCGCGCCATGTTCCGCGCATTTCGCCAGCTGAAGCCTCGCTGTCTGATCTGGTTGCTGAACTACAAGTCCGCGGTACCAAGGGTGGTAGAGCCGAACGCTCTTCGCCACGTCGTGCCTCGTACAACGACAGCGACAGTGACGCCAGTGATTGCTATTACCCTGAGAGCGATCCGAGTGATGGTGGCTACAGTGACGTTAGCAGCTCCGGAGATGAAGGAGCTCACGTTGCCGCTGCCAATGAGCGCGAACGGCGTCAAGCAGCGGAGGGAACGTACGCACGACCTGACCAACGTCAGCGCAGGGGTGGCGAGCCTGGTCGAGGATTCGACCGGAACAACCGCTACTCTGGCCGAGACAACCGGGATGGTCGTCCGCGTCAGTACGGACCGTGCGCAGCGTGTGGAGGTGCAGGACACTCTGCCCACTACTGCTACCGCCGGTGCCGGCTGTGTCAGCAAGTGCATGACATCGGCAAGTGCGAAGCACTGCAAGCCCTCACTTCGTTCATCAAAACGAAGGCCGACAAGAAGGACCTCTCACCCGAGCTCCAAAGCCTAGTCTTCGGTGGCAATTTAAACTAGGCAGCCCGCCAACTGAAACTGGGTTGGTCCCAATAGGGCTGCCACAGTTAGCTGAGCCCGCGATAGATGCAGACTGCGTCTACGCCTTCGTGGGCGACTGCAAACGGCCGAACGACGAGGACAAGGAATGTGTGAAAACGACGGAAAATGAAAAGGAGAGAGGGGCAACCCTCGGTGGAGGTGTAACAAGTGGAATGAATGATGATGATGAAGATGGTACCGAGGTTTGGGTCTCAAGCGCGGTGCACGAAGGACGCCCTGGCCGAACGCCCAGTGGGGTGACGAAGTT
This sequence comes from Phytophthora melonis, assembly GCA_024211575.1. NCBI lineage: Eukaryota > Oomycota > Peronosporomycetes > Peronosporales > Peronosporaceae > Phytophthora > Phytophthora melonis. The sequence goes on along the minus strand of JAMXKT010000037.1, from coordinate 1,459,663 downwards.
ACTCCCAGGCGAGAGGCTGGGGTGGTGGTCTGCGCAGAAGTTCGACAAGAGGGCTCGTATGAGAGCTCTGGTCAAGGGCGCAGTGAATGACACGCGAACGAGGATTCTATTGGACACTGGAGCGAATGTCAGTGTGGTTTCCGAAAGGTTTGCGAAGCAGTTGCGGCTACGTGATATCCAAGGTCACGGGCGCTGCATGGAGGTTAAGGGTTTCACAAAAGGAACCATGACGACTGAGCGACGAGCTCTCGTGAAGGTAACCCTCGGCTGGAGCAGAGTGTACGAGTTCGAGTTGTGGATCATGGATCATGGTGCTGGGGTGGACGTAGTCCTTGGCACTGAATTTATGATCCCCGCAGGAGTGCGATTGGACTTGTTCCATGCGACCGCGAGGTTGCCGGACGAGATGAGCATTCCGCTCATCAAAACGTTGAACATGCTGACGACCAAGGAGAAGGCCCACACGTCAACGGAGGTCCGTCCGAAGACTTGGCCATTGAGAGCCGAGAGTTCGCAGAGTACAGAGTACCGAGGCGACAACCACCTCTGGATACACACGAGGTGTGGGTGCGCCGCACGAAGTCTCTGTTACCGACAGTTACGAAATTTCGGCGAGGCAAAGTGGGCAGGGTGCGGCTGACGAACGTGTCAAAACGTTTTACAGTCTGCCGCGCTCACTCGCCTATGCTGATGTGGGTGCCTATCGGTGACCTACCGAGGTCTGAAGGCTATGTACGACTCAGTTCGGAGCGATACCAAGACTGGCAGAAACTAGCTTACGACGGGAGTCGGGACGAAACGGTGTTCAAGCGCGAGTGCGATGCGTACGCCGACTGGTTGGCCTCTCAGCCTTCGGCAGTTGATCGACCAGAGTATGCGTCGCCGACCGGAGTATTGCCTCGGCCACCCGAGGCTTCGCGAGCGCAAGGACGCCAGCTGAGTTGTGCTGAACAATGGGAACGTGAAATCGCGACGCGTGAGGAGCAGGAGCAACTCGCCGCCGACGGATCACCAGTGGGTGATGATCCGGCGGCGCTCCCTCCCGTGCACGCGGAATCCGATGACACCAGTACCGAAGCTGCGGTGGAGACCGAGAGTGATGAAGGTGCGGACGTCGAAGACCACGGGGTGACTGAACGCCAGCGTCTTACCGAACCCTCAGGTGGACCCGAATGCGGTTCGGACTGGGGTGACGGCGAACAGTTCCCCGAGCTCGAGGGCTCGGTCCAAGATGAGGACGCGGTAGCCGTGCTGACTAGAAACTACATGTCGGCCGCCACTGCAGTTGACGTCGAGGGTGAAGAACAGGACACCCAGGTTACCAATGATCGAGCAACGCATCTGCCCAATGAGATCAACTTGGAAGATTACGCTCATGAGCTCGCGTTCTTGCCTGACCTTACGGAGGCTTCGGTCACGGAACTGGATTACTCGGCTGAGAATGTTCGGCATCCGGAACTGAGCCGAGGACGGCAGGATCGTGTCGTGAGAGTTCTGAAGAAGCATGAGAAGATCATGATCTCGAGTGGCAATGCTCTGCCACCACCGGCATGGTGTGGTATGTGACATTGATGTGCAAGGCCATGCTCCGATCAAGCAGCGAGCACGGAGGATTCCCCTCCGACACCTCAAGCAGTTGTACGAACTCCTGCGAGGTTTGCTCAAGGTCGGTCTGATCGCGTTTTCGAACAGCCCATGGTCGTCACCGATCGTGATCGTACTGAAAAAGAATGGCGTTGATATCAGACTATGTATCGACTACAAGATGGTGAACGCAGTCACTGCTATCATGGAGTATGCGATGCCCCTGGTGGACGATTTGCTCACAGACCTGGAGAAATATCTGTGGTACTGCTCGCTTGACGCGGCAAGTGGATTTTGGACAATCATGATGACACAGAGGGCTCGCCAGATCTCTGCGTTTGTGTGTGCACTGGGTCACTTCGAGTGGCTCAGAATGCCTTTTGGGTTGAAGAATGCACCTATGATCTACCAACGAATGCTCGACAATGCTCTGTGGGGCTTCGTTCAGCCGAAGGGCGGATGGAAGAACTACGCGCGACTGATGGAAGAAGCTGAAGCGCGTGACCGAGAACTCACCCGCACCTCGACCGAACAGGGCCCCGAACAGTCACTCGACTCGGAGAAGTCGCCGACGAAGTTTGAAGCGTCGCTTGGCGTGGAGCCAGTGGAGAGCTCGGTCTCGAAGCTGATCAACAGCCCTATCGCCGACATGTTTGCGAATGGTGAGCCCGACGAATCTTCGTTGGTGCCAGTATTCGAACGACGATCGTTTGTGGACGATATCTGCTTTGGGGGCGCATCCTTTGACGAGTGTCTCGCGACGCTCGATCGACTCCTCGCTCGCTTTGAGGAATGTCGGATCAGTGTCAGCTTCACGAAGAGCATTTTCGTGCAACCTAAGGTGGACTTTCTGTTTCATGAAGTGTCACGGAGTGGTATCAGGGCAGACCCGAAGAAGTTGAAGGCTGTCACCGAGCTCTCCTTCCCACGGTCCAAGAAGGGAGTGCAAGCTTTCCTTGGCGCTCTGAACTACTACAGCCGCTTCATACAGGACTTTGCGGTCTACGGCGCTGCACTCTACCAGCTACGAGACGAAGACTTTGCACCAGGAGGCGACCTCTCTGCGGCTAGGCAAAGCTTCGCGGCGTTGCAACGAAAGGTCGCCGAGGCACCTGTCCTCCGACGCTTCGACCGTGACCGAGAGGTCCATGTGACGCTGTTTGCAAACGAGTGGGCAGTGAGCACCACGCTCATGCAAGAGCACGACGGTCTGATGCACCCTGTTCGGTTTTGCGGCCGAGTGCTCAAGGACGCCGAGATGAACTACCACCCGGCGGAGAAAGAGGTATTGGCTTTGTTACAGCTGTTGAAGGTGTGTTACACCCAGCTGGCAGGTCGGACCATCCACGTCTACACGCGGTTTTCGACGCTCGACTGGGTCCACAAGTCGAAGACACTCTTCGGACGTGCAACACAATTTTCCGTCTTACTGTCTCCGTGGAGTCTAGTGGTGCAACGAGTCAAGGAGAAGGACTGTGCCTTCGCTCAGCTCCTGCAGTCGACGATCACAAGTTTCGTTGACCTTGAGGACTCGCTTGCACCGGTAACTCCTCCGACCAAGGGCTCGCCGAACGTTCGGATAGATCTGCACTTGCTGTATGCACGGTTGCCACGCACCTACAGTGGCTACGTACTTTCGTTCGACGGCTCGGCGAAGACTGAGAAGCATGGTGGCTACGGCAGTTGCGCCTGGATACTATGGCGACTTCCTGAATGGAGTGTAGTGATCGCTGCGAGTGCGTATCTCGAGGCTACGACGGTAAACCTCACTGAGTACACCGGTATGAACAACGGAGTCTTGGCAGCCCTAGAACATGGGGCCGAGGACTTGGTCATCGTCGGAGACTCGAGACTCGCAATCCAGCAATCCCTAGGGGTGATCGCTTGCCGTAAGGAGTCGCTAATGGCACAACTGAATAAGCACAAGGAACTCACAGCGAAGCTTCGCTCGGTGAAGTATCTTCACGCCATAAGAGAGTTCAATGCAGCCGCAGACTCTTTGGCGAGCGAGACCTTGGAAAAGAAGGTGTCGATGACGGTGACCAGTGAAGACCGGAAACGAGAGTTGATGGAATTGAATCGGATCCGAGAAGTACTCTATGAGCAGTCAGCCGAAGCGTCTGAAGAGACGATCACGCGTCATGTGAACTCGATACGTGTGATGGATACGCGTGACAGTGACCGTGGTAAGAATTTTTTCGATTTTGTACGGGATACTGGACATGTAGCCGCGGTAACCAGACAACAATCCCGAGCGCGTGCGAAGCATGTACGCTTTGCTGAAGAGGCTTCGGGTGATAGTCCAGAGGAAAGAACCGAATGTGATGAATCGAATGATGTCAACAACGAAGAGTCTGGCGAACCGCCAGACCCACCGAGGCCTGATGCGACAGTGGTCCGTGAACCGAGTGCTGACGACATCGACCCGCTGGTTGTGCAGGAAGAACGACGCAGACGCATTGGCGCAGCCCAAGACGAAGAACTCCGATGGTCAAATCTCAAGACGGTGCTAAAGGGAGAAGAAGCGAAGCTTGCCTACAAAGCTGCACGCGAGGCCTGGAAAATGGCTGATAAGTTTGTGCTAAGCGAAGATGGCTTGCTGTACTTCCTTGGTGCGAACCGTCGGTGGGGGCGTGACCGAACCGAGGAGACGACATTTCGTCTAGTGGTGCCAACAACGATGGTTCAAGAGGTCCTACAGAACTGCCATAACTCGCTGGAGGGCGGTCACCAAGGTATCGTCCGAACTTATCACCGCGTGAAGGCAGACTACTATTGGATCGGACTGTTCGCCGATGTGGAAAAGCATGTGCGCTCCTGCCCGGATTGTAGCTCAAGCAAGAGTCGTCCACAATTGCGTGGATACTCGCCGGGCAACATCCTGGCCGAACGACCGCTGCAAATTGTCTCGATGGATTTTGTGATACCCTTACCGAAGACTCGGCGGGGCAACACCGCACTGTTACTATTTCAGTGTGCGTTCACTGGATTCGTCATGGGCAAGGCGATGGCGGACACGTCTGCACTCTGCGTTGCGCAAGTTCGAGGAGTGCGTGTACCGAAGGTTCGGAGCGCCCTCTCTGATAAGGCATGATCGAGACCCGCGCTTCATGAGCGAAGTCTTCCAAACTTTCGCTGAGATGATGCAGTCGCGATCTAGAGCTACGTTGAGCTATCGGCCGCAGGCTAACGGCCAACAGGAACGCTCGGTCAAGACCGTAATGCAATCCGTGCGAGTGTACGCAGAGGACCCGCTACAACAAGATTGGGATGAGATTGTGGAGAAGTTGATCTTTGCGATTAACAACTCACAGGATGCCACGAGGAAGGACACCCCCTTTTACTTGGTGCACGGATGGGACGCAAGGTCCACCCTCAGAGCCATGTCTTCCTCATTGAAGCGAGGCCTCGGGCGCCAGTCGGACGCGTTAGCATGGCGCCGAGAAGTCAACAGGCAGCAGGAAGTGGCGCTAGAGATGGCAAAGGAATACCAAGCGGTCGAGAAGGCTCGGAAAGCTCAGAAGCACAACGAGACTTTGAGTCGGGCGGAACGTGCCGCGCTTCCTCCTTCTGCGACTAGTGAAACCGCGGAGGATGAACCAACAGGTACTGATGGTGATGATGACTCACCGGACCCAGCACCGAGGTCTCTCTTCCAGCCTGGCGATCGCGCATGGCTTTACATGGAACGTGTTAAGCCTGGATTGACCAAGAAGTTGGCTCACCGGTGGCATGGACCCTTCCGTATCAAGCAGAAGGTTGATGAGTATGCTTACGAGTTGGATTTGCCCGACAAGAGTGGTTATCGGTTCTACCCTGTCGTACATGTGTCACGACTGAAGGCCGTGAATGAGTTCGGTGATCGACCGAAGACCCGATTAGCCGCCGAGGTGACCGAGGAGGCGCGACTAGACTTCGACGAGGAGTTACTCCCGGAGGATAGTTGGGAACCCGACCACCTCGCAGGAGAGTATGAGGTAGAGGCCATCCTGGACGACCGCATTCCCCTCTCGACGAGCACTGAACGAGCTGTCCGAGAGTTCAAGGTGAAATGGGTTGGATACGACGAACCCTCGTGGGAACCTGCATCTAACTTGTCGTGCGGTGGTCTGTTGTACGACTACTTACGCGAGAAGCGCCGCGACCGAAGGTTGCAAATGGTCCAAGTCGCAGACGAGGACTAGGTGCATCCTCTCGCAATGATGAACTGCCGGCGGGGCTACGCAGCCCGCCCCAGCAGACGAAAGAAGATACTGCGGACGAAGATTGTATATTTGTATGTTGAAGTGGACAAGGTTTTACGATGTGGAGATTACGACTGGAGAATCATGGAGAACAACTGAAGAAGGACGAAGAGTTATTGGATTGCATGGGCGAGCTAGTTATGCTACGAACGAACTGTCTGATTACCCTGATCTAGCTCGACTCGAACATGATGAAGAACTAGGACGAAGCCTAAGGATCCGAAGAAGACGCGACCTTGGCCAAAACGCGGAGACGCGCAGCCGGAGAAGCTTCGCCTTGAGGGGCCGCTTGATCAGCGACACTTGGAGGCGAACTTGGCTCTTCGGCAGAAACCTCGCCAGCTGACGCCTCTTCAACAGGGGCCTCTGCAGTCGGGGCGCGCTCTGAGGCCGAAGGTTGCGTGGCTGCCGCGTCAACGTGAGTGTCGCGTACCGGTGTAACTTCGTCAGCAGGAGCTTGGACATCGACAGCGCCGCTTGAGACGCTTGGCTCCTCCTCAGAAGACTCGATCTCTTCGACGACCTCTTCAACCTCCTCTTCTTCCGAGACCTCGCCTTCGTCTTCTTGTCGACTGTCCTCTTGAAGACTGGTCGGCGGCCCGTGAAAGCTTGTGAATTCGCGTACCCACGGAGCCGTAACACGACGAGGATCCAGCACAGGGTTCACCGTGACGGCAGACGCAACCTCGCGGGCAGTCATGCCACGCGGGACGAAGAGTGGAACCGCAGGATTGCAGGGAGCGAAAGTGGTGTTATACGGGTGCTCGGACGGCACGTCCACCCAACAATTACGCCACGGCTGGTGCCCGTCCAATTCCAAGCACTCGGAAACCCAGTTGTCCGACTGAGGAGCCCACACCAAGTTCTCGAACGAATATTGCAGCACCGAGGGCTCGAGTATGGTCTCGGTCTCACATGAGACGTGACCAGCGAAGTCTGGGAAGCACCACTGCCACCAGCGCTTGGGAATCTGCAGGCGCAAGCGGTCCGCACGGTTGTTGCGCTCCCGGTTGTACTTGTTCCATTCAGCCAGAATTGCACGATACTCTGGCGAGTCTTCACCGAGCGCTTGTGCCAATGCCTGGAGCCAGCGTTCCACCGCAGTCGTTGAGATCCAGTGACCACGCTCAAATAGCGAGAAGCCGAGGTCATTCTTCTCTGTGCGACCAACCGACCTGCCTGTGAACTGACGCCAAAGCTTCACCAACAGCGACCGAACGTCCGCACGAATGGAGATAAGGACGTCAGGCATGAACGCATCGACGTCGAATAGACAAGGCTCGGCCGGCATGCTGGCGAGAAACCTCTGGAAAGGGTGATTCGGGTTCTCCCAATCAGCCCACGCCTCTATGCCTTCAGCCGAGCACTCCACCATCACGTCGCTAGCAATTGGCGTAGGCATCCGAACGTTCTGGATAATGCACCAACAGGGCTTGGCCCCGTACGCCCGGAACGGAGGGTCGAGAAACGGCGTCGCGGTGTCCGGCAGCTTGCGAGACACGCGGACCAGAGGCTGCTCCCCTTGAACTGGGGCCGGCGGTGTCGAAGCTCGAGCGAAGCTTGACATCTCGGCCGTACTTGCCGCCGAGAGAGTCGCCACGACCTGGGTCCGAGTGTTGCGACGACGAGGCCTGCGAGACGCTGCCTGAGACCGCGGGCTAGAGGTGGGAGCCGATACCGAAGGCTCACTTGCGCGCGGTGTCGCAGCGCTGCCGATAACCTCGTCATCAGGCGCGTTCTCACGCTCTGCATCGACCATGGAACGGAGAGCCGACGTTGTAGACGCAGGGCGCACAGGGCGGCCGTCTCGACGAGGAGGGATCACTACCGAAGCTTCAAGAGGCGAACTCTCAGCAGGACGCTTCTCTTCGAGCTCTTCATCCCGGTCCGAAGTCCCGAACTCAACCTCAGCCTCAGACGCTTCAGAGAACAGAGCGATCGAAGCTTCGGATGGAGTTGGAGAAGAGGGATGACTCGCCTGAACTGCCGTAGACCCAATAGCTGACGTCTGGATACCTTCCTGACGAGCGACTGAAACCGGAGGAGGCGAAGGCCGCGACTTAGACTTGGCCCGAGCCCTCTCTTGCAGGTCGACCGAAGGGCGGCCGAGTCGTACAGCGCGCTTGGTAGCGACGCATGTCTGCGATGACACGCGCACCCGGGCAGGTTGCGGAGCCCTTTCCGAGGACTGGTGGGAGCTCTTGCGACGCTTGGCAGGACGAGAGTCTGGAGAGTCAATGTCCGGGTTCCCACCCGAACTGTCGGGATCCATCGAAACGTCATCCTGAGTGTCGTCCGGGACCTCGGCTCGACGGCGAACAACGCCGGAGTGGACCGGAGTCTCACGAGGACGCGCAACAGAAGTCTCCGAAGAGGAAGCCGCCGAAGAGTCGAGCACGCCCAGGAAAGCTTCGAAGGCACGGGGCAAGACATTCTCATCCATACGTCGGACGAGGTCTTGAGTCTCCGGTTGGCCACGCGCTTGGTCGACAAGGAGAGCTCGGAGCTGCCGCATGTTGCGGTTGTACTCGACGAGGCCCGACTTGAACAGCTCACGATCCTTCGCCAAGAGCGCGTCCGATGCCTTGAGAGAGGCCTCGTATCGCTCACACTGGGACTTCAGCAGAGCGATCGTCTCGTCGTTCGTCGCCATAGCGGAGTTGGACTTCCTCAATTGACGCGAGACCTCGTCACGCTCATGACGAAGCGACTTGACGACCTCGAAGAGCTCATTGCGCTCGAACGAAGCTCGGTGACACAGGATCTCAGCTTGGTTCTTGAGGTCGGTCTCTTTGTTGAGCAGCGACTCGAAGTGTCGGGCGCGGTTTTCATGGTATTTGACGTCGAGTTGGAGCTGTCGCATTTCTTCATCCCATCCCATGGGAGGCGAACAAGGGTCCGGGTTGAGTGCTTGGATGACCTATCCGAGATTTTGAGCCCGCTCAAGCCGCTGGTCAAGTTCGTAGTCGACCCGAAGTGGAGGGTGACGGACCAAGCCTATCATCAGGTGAGCAAGGTCTGCGAAACGTCGGTCCGTCATCGCGCGAAGGTCACCTACGGCGCTAGAAACCTCAGCGTGGACTATGTCTTCAAGCGCAATCCATGACGCCGAAGGGAGCTGAGTAGGACGCGAAGCCCCGGGCTGAGCGGCAGGCAGAGGGTCACCAGTGCGACAGAAGTGCGCGGCGTTTGACGAAGCCTCGCGCAGAGGACTGGAGTCTGGCGAAGGCCGAGGGATCAGCTGAGCGGACTCAGGGCTCGACGAAGCCCCGCTAGCAGATTGCAAAGCGGGAGTTGGCAACGTCGAAGCCGCTGCACTCGAAGCCGAAGCCTCCCCAGCGCGGACAACCGAAGCTTGACCAGAGGCAACCTGAGGCGCAGCCTGGAGACTGCTCGCCACCCCGCGTGCACCTGCAGAGGCGGGAGTTGGTGACGGAGCAGCTCCGGCGCTGCCAGCAGTGCCAGACGACGGCGCAGAAGGCGCGGAGACAGCATCCGAAGCCTGGGGCCGTCGGGGCACCCTGCTTGCTGACGCAGAGGCGGGAGTTGGCGCCGCCGAAGCCTCCGAGGCCGGAGTCGTTGTGTCGATGGGATGGCCCATGGGGCCGAGGAGCTGCGTGTTCTGCAGCGAGATGAATCAAGTTGAAGGTGGTTAGACACAATGAAACGAGCAAGGACAACAAGCAAGCACGTCACGCGAAGACTCACCTGCGAGACTGGACCGAGGTCCGGGAAGGTGAAGGGCGGCGCGCTGCCAGGACCACCAGGCGACTGCATGACGACGACGGACGCAGAAGCGCGAAGGCAACACGGCACTCGCCACTTGGGACGGCTCGGGCCGAGTTGGGGGCCGCTGTGAGATCGGGAAATGGCCGCGGTCGGGCGAGTTCCGGCCGAAGTCTAACTGTCTTGAGCCTGCGGATGATGGCTGACCGAAGACTCTGATTGGTCGGACACATTCCCCGCGTTTGAGTGCCACGGTGATTGATGGAGACTACGGAGTGACAGGAGAGCCTCGGCGGGTCATAATAAACCACCTGCCGGGGCCTCCGAAGTTTCATAGTGGGTACATTTATGCCCAGTAGGAGTTCGGATTTAGGGCGAGGTATCGTCCGGTTGTGAGATCAGCTCGAAAGCTCGGTCCACACTTGATATTTGTATAGACATTAGGGATTAGTTATAGAGGAGGCCTCATGGCCTCTAACATGAAACAGAGAGCAGAATTTTCCCCTGAAGCCACACAAGGGTCAAGTCCGTCTACGGTAAGTCGCTTAGCTTAGCGTAGGGTCTGGATACACTCGGCTGCACGGGGTATGTCTGCCGGTGAGCATAAGGTGCATTGACCGAGTGTTCATCCTGGTAAGGCCAAGAGTGAGTAGGTGGCCGGGTGTTGAGAGGTAGAAGAGACCTCTGTGTACAGTTGTACGTTTGACTGGGCGTGAGGCGAGGACCCCCCAGTGTATTTGACTTCTAGCCGAGGCTTCGCCCCGGCGCCCCTGTAAGAGGCTTCGATTGGCCTGGTACCCTTCCTTTCTGAGGGACCACAGAGGTTTGGTGCGAAAGCACGCATTACACATTGCATCCTAGCCGTAGCTCGTGGCTAAGGGTGCTCTTAAATTTGAACCAAAGGGTAACCTACCTGACCCGCAGCACACAGGGAGGCACATTCCAGCCCGTATAAGGGATCGGACCTGGTCTTCAGGTTTTATTATCCCGACATATCCGCCGACCGTTCGGGGTAGGCGTGTGTTGTTGGTAGGGCTCGTCCTAAAGACTTCGGTTGATAGGGCGGGGACTCGTAAACTCGTGTTTTCCTACACGACAGCAGCGTCAGGGCCCCCAGCAAGTTGGGTGGGTACGGAAGCCTCGGAAACGCGAGTCACAGGATATGGTGCCGCCGTCCCATCGCTGAAGTACTCATGAACTCGTCGTGGCGAGACTTCGCCGCAGACGCGAGAAGAAAAAAAACAGTCTTAACTGCTCAGGATAGTCTGCAACCTCGAAACGATGAGAAAATATCGTCGCAGTAGCAACTTCGTTTTTCCATTGATCGTAGAATTAGGCGGCTTCTGGGCACGGCATGCTTGAAAGAAGCGGGGGCGGCTCATATTCTCCTCCATAGCTCGGGTGCGCTCATGTGTGTCGTCGAGGTTGGAAATGACAGTAATTTGCGCGTCCTCCATTCTTCTGTGTCGTGTCCCAATAGTGATGGGAGTGGACATATTCCATAATATTTTGACAACCGATCTATAGCATACAGCAAGATTTCCCGAGCCAACAAGAAGCCCGCCGACGTAAGCGTTATCGCCGTCGCGCTATCGACATCTCGAGATTTCGACGTCTGCTTAATCGCCGCCGATACAATGGAGATGCTGGTGATAGCTTAATCGCAGCAGGTCGTCGTGATCACAAATAAGAAGATGATTCGCGAGCTTAACCGCCGCGAGCCCCCCTGAAAGAAGTTGAAAATGCGGGTCGTGTGCTTAATCGCCGCGACTCGTCCGAGAGGTGCTGACATCGGAGCTTAGCTGTCAAGAAGGTGCCCACCGCCCGCAGTCGGCGAGTGACGATCTAGACAGAACCCAGATCGAAACCGCCACTACTACTCCGGCGCAGCGTGAAGAATATCCGCGCTGCTGCCACAAGTTCCCGCTGTCTGCCAGACAGTTCAATACTCAACCCCAAGCGCATCTTCTCGTGTGTACTAGTTGCTGAAGTAAATTGCGGAAGTGAAAAAATAAACGTTTGCAGAAGGTGGTGTTTGACAGAATCACGAACACGAACAACTCCTGATAGGCTCGAAGTTATTTAAGCAGATACTGCGATTGCAAACCAGGCGCAGGAGATGCGCTGTATGGGTAACGTAGATTTACATAAAAACAAATGCTGTACTTTAGTAGTAGATTTTGGAGCTTCTTCGTGCAACGCCCGACTTTGCTTCTTGTAATTTTTGCGGTGCGGCCGCGGTGGAGAGTCCTTACTTATCTCACACAAAGTGTTTAGCTATCCCAACCTACGCATAGCTCTCGTGGTGTCCATGTAGTTGTTAACGAGGGGTTGGTCAGAAAATGCTCGTGCACTTGGGTCACAAAGAGAACTGCGGATTATCAAGAAGGTTACCCCCGACTGAAACAGCTGGCTTGTCATTGCTCACTAAACGTGACCTGCAACTTCTTCCACTGGTGCGACAGTCTCTCAAATCCGTGCGAATTTGGTGCGAATCGTACTTAACCAAGTAAAAGGTGAGCTCCTCGTTTGCACCGCCAATTCCGCTACGCTTCGCTTCGCTCATGGCGGGCAAGGCGTCGGTAAAAAGATAGTGACTACTTCGCAGTGCAACTACTCCGGCCTACGCGCCGACCATTGCAGACCTCCGCTACGCTCCGGTTGCAAACGGTCTCTCTAAGGCCTCATATGACATATGTTAGGTTGGAGTTTCGCACCACTCAAAAGAAGTCTTCGCCGCAATGAGCATCATCTGAGAGAGCGCGCGTCGTTATCAGAATCGATATCATATCGGGCGCAACAAAAAAGCAGGAAAACAACACTGTTTTAAACGCTTAAAAAGTTGTATTTTCGCACACATTTTCCGTGACTTGAAAATGTGGTGTCCCGGAATAAGTGGTGGATCGGAATGATCGCCCGAGTTGTTATCTCGGGAGACCGAGGGAAGCGCAATCTTTACAGCACATTACTTATTCTGGGACACCACATTTTCGGTCACGGAAAGTGTGTGCAACGTGTAACTTTTCCGTAACATTTCGTCTTACCTACGTATCCGTGCAGCACTTTACACTTTACTCAAAATATCAATCAACAATCATGGCGCTCGCGCTCCGCTTCGCCGAGGAAGGCGAGTTCAGGTGCGTCTGTTGCCGCTCCATCTGCCGCTTGCAGCACCCGACTCACCCCCTCCTCTTTTTGCCGCTGTCTGCAGCTCCCGCGCGTGCGACGTCTCGCTTTCGGACGTGCCGGATGCCGCGCCCAGCAAGGCCATCTTCCGTGTAGACAAAACCTTTACCCACCTGTTCTATGTCAACACAAGCGTGTAAGGCTTACTTATGTTATTTACACTTGTGTATAGTGGTCCCGCGCCGTGCGTCAACTGCTCCAGGACCAACCCCAAGTGCTCGTGAAGACGCTCGTGGTGGCCATGCCGGGGCCGGCGCAGCAGCTCGTGCAGCAGTTGACGCGTGACTGGGTTCCAGTAGGCACGCTGGTGACCACGGACCAGCGAATTGTGAGTTTACATTTGCCCCTAAAATGCAGGTTGCTCGCCCTTAATTCGTACTAACTTGACGCTATCATCGCAGCACCCCTGCAGCTTGCAGCCGACGCCCTCGGCCGCAGTGATTCTGGCCAAGAAGGGCCTCAAGGAGCAGGACAACACGCTGGCGGTGCTGGTGGGCCAGGATGTGCCCGTGGCGGCCTCGTGGGCGTGGCTCAAGACGCTGAAGCAGCATGTTGAAGCGGAGGACGTGGTGTGTCTCGACTCGCAGCTGTCCACCATCTACGCGGACCAGTTCTCGGACGCGGACAAGCTCAGGATGCTGGCCTCGTCGGCTGTCACGGACGAGATGAAGATGGTCACGCCCGTGCGGCCGCTCGAGGTGCCGCAGTTCGTGACGGGGATCCCGGCGGCTCTACTCACCGATGTAGGTTTTGGTAGTTTACTGGGGGGGTAGAATGAGGTGGAGGAGGGTACCCTACTGACTGTGACTTACTTTGTGTATGCAGGGTGAGCTGCGCAAGCGTCAAGTTCGGGTGTACGTGAGTCTGCGGGACGTGTCATCGACTCCGGCTGATGTGATGCGCAGTTTCTTGCCGCTGGTTGCGTCTTCCTCGTCGGTGCTCGGCGAGCTGGAGCGCCCGCTGTTCTTCCAGCCGACGGGTGAGGCAATGCATGAAGACGGAGCCTCGGGCTCGCTCAACGTGCTCTACACGTAAGTTTGTAAGTGCCTGTGGACTACTAACCCCACTTGGATGGATGGATGAACGAAATAGACGGCCTATTTTCGAGCTTGTTGTGTATTTTTGGTCTACTTGTCGCGCGCGTGTGAGTTGCGACCTGAGCTGCGCGTGCATTGTGTCGAGGGTGTTGGGGCATGGCTGCGTGAAGTACAAGGCTGCTGGCGATGGATAATCAACAGCGGGAGCAGAGATCCGCGTCCGCGCGCCAGTTCTCCACGCGCTTCCTGCCGAGCGATGGGATCCCAGAGTACAACGCGCTGCTGGACTCGAACCTGGGCAAGCGCCGCGAGTTCCTGCTGGGCAACCGCCACTCGCTGGAGCTGATGCAGCAGACTGGAGTGATCGAGCGCGTGGAGCCGCAGCCGGACAATCCCAACCAGTACGTGGTGCATATCGCTGAGAAGTCGATCCATCGAAGGAAGCGACTGCCGCCTCGATCCAGCTCAGGTCCACTGCAGCTACCCGAGTCCCAAACGATGCCGTGGAGACAACACTCCGCCTCGCGCAGTATTTTAGACGGATTTGCTGCCAATTCTCGTCTTGGAGGAAGCAGCAGCGTGTCTCGGTTGGATGCTGTGGAGGGCTTCGCAGGAGATGGCGACAATGATTTAAGCGCAGCGAAGAAGACCAATGCGGCGACGTTGAAAGGACTGAGTCGAAGCTACAGTACGAACACGGTGCTGACCAAGTCGAAGCCCGTGTTGAAGTCTTCAGCTGCCAACCGCTTGGCGCTGTTTGGCTCGACGAAGTGCAGCGCTCTCTTAGAGTCTTCTGGGTCGTTCACCCTTAGCAAACACAGGGCGGCGTCGGAATCAGCATCCTCACATGCGACTGAAGTACGCCAGAGAAGCCGCAGCGCTGTCCCTGTGGGTCAGGGGCCTGCCTTCGACGAGCTCAAGAAGAGTCGAGCGCAGTCTAAGCGCTCAGTCGCGTCTACCACTGGAGGAGCGAGTGCCCCACAGACAGCGGTGAAAGGTACCGTGGAGTATCTACTCGAGAGTGACGCGACGTTCATGACGCAAATCCGGTTGATGAACGAGCATCTCACGGCGTTGGAGAACACCAAGGCGTATCTGGATACGGAGATCGGGTGTCTTCGACGGAAGCTCCGCGGCGTGAACGCTGTACGCGAGAACGACGTCGCCGTCGCGCACTGTTCCTCCATCATGCAGCACCGATTGTCCAAGGCGGAGGAGGAGTTCATGAAGCTCGTCACGCAGCAGCAGGAGGTGAAGAAGGACGTCGACCGCGTACGCCGCGAGCTCTTGTCGCTGCGGAAAGTGCGTCACAAGCTGCAGGAGGACATCGAGGACGCGGCGCAGGCGAATCAGTCCTGCGAGGAGAAGATCCACGCGTCCAAGAGTGTGCGCAACCAGCTCTCCGAGGAGCTGAGCGAGCTCGAGCGCCGCGCGGAGGTGGAACTCGAGGCCCAGCGACTCAATCTCCCGCCTGAAGACGCCGTCGTTGTGGACGTGGCCAAGCTCATGGGCGCCGTGCAGGAGCGCAACTTGGTTCGTCGAGATGCTACAGTTGGTTTGGGTCTGAGTGGCACCTCCAGCAGGTCGCTCTTGGCTCTCCAAGCGAACGCGGCGGTAATACCGAACGACAAGTCACCGACGTACCTCAACGAGCGCCGAGGCAGCGTGTCGGGACACCCCAAGACTCTCCTGGACTACTGCGTACGAACTCTGTACATGCTGTTGTATTATGCTGGCTTCGTCCACTGATGCTGTTGCTCTGTGTACTTACTTGTTCACCTGTAGACGGCCTTCCGTGTGCTGCAAAACTCGATGGGGTTCGAGGACTTGGCGTCGTTCGAGCAGCAGTTCACGGCAGCTGAGGAGCAGCTTCTGTCCAAGTACAAGGCCAACCTCGCACTGTCAGATGAAGCCGCAGCGCTGGAGAAGGAGCTGGCCGCGGTGAACAGCGAGAAGAAGGCCAACCGAGCCAACGCGCGGGGTATTATCCAGGCGAACGAGAAGATGGAGCGCGACGTCCAAGCGCGCATCCAGACGACGCTCGCGAGCATCAAATCCTACAACGAGCTGCGAGAGCTGCGCAATCGCGAGCACGCCAAGCTGCGTGGCATCATGCTGCGGTGTCTTGACGCGCTGCAGATTGACATCGGGGGCTCGGATCTCCCTGAAAGTGAAGGCACAAGCGGCAGTGGAGGAACTGCCGCTAACGGCAATGCTGCAGGGTCCAGCACCCACTCGCTCTACTGGACTGAGACGCAGTCTCCCGAGCTACTGGAGATGTTGCAGCGCAAGATGACGCAGGTGGCGGTCACTCTCAAGGTCAAGCACAACTCGAAGATACTCGAGATCCCGCCCGAGGCGCTTCGCCTGAACCGCGGCCACGATGGCCGGCGCAGCAACATGTTCTCAACGCGCGAGAACTCAAAGATCGTCATGGGTCCAAGAGAACCCTCGGGCTCCGCGTTGGCAGCCATTCTCAGCACGGTCCAGCCGCCGTCCGTGGAGAACGCGTTGGTGCTGACGGAGAACGCGAGCATGATGGAGGTGATGAACGGGCTGCATCGTGCCGTGAGTCCCGCTCGCAGGAAGGCAAGCTCGCTGTCGCTGAGACCGCCTGAAATGGGGAGGATCGATGCAGCGCGCGCCGGTGCCGGCAGCGTCAGCGGCGCGTCCTCTGCAGCGATGGCTTTGTTGCATGCAGGAGGCGTCCAAGCGAGAAGATCGAAGACAGACTTGTTCAGTGTGCAGGGGCTCTCCTCCCAACCATCGCTCGCAGTGATGACCGAGGCGGATAAAGAAGAAGACGAGGAGGAGGAAGGAGACGACGATGAGAGTGGAAAGGATGAAGCGCTGCATGAGATCGAGGGTGACGATGCTGATGCAACTGAAGACGATGAAGAAGATGACGAGGATTGACATTGACGTATCGCTCTCTATATTGATGGTGTCTTATCTAACCGAGCTCGTAGCGATGCTCTTCCGAGGACGACTAGGAGCTGGTGGCGCTGGACGAGGGTTGCTACTCGCTGAGTGTTGTCGTACCAGCCGCTGTCGAATGGACCGTGGAGTCTGCAGCCATTTCGCGCAGAGCGAGTTGGCGTATCGCTGGCAGGTGAAGAACCGCGCGTAGCCTGCGGTCTCCTCCACTGCTGCCTGAGCAGAGGCTGACGAAGCGGGGAAGATCCGCTCAAAGTGGCCGCGCCGATCCATTTCGTCGTCCATGGAGCGCACAATGTCCCAGTCACTCGCAGTGAACAGGTCCACGTGTGCAGCCTCAAAGCGCTCGATCGCTGGGTCCAGCACAACTTCATGCAGCTGGCGATTCACGGTCGTGGCTCGCATCGTTTTACTGCGTCGGAACTGCCGGCCCGACGACGATGACGAAGGGATCGACGGTGCGTCTTCTGCTGTGCCTGTAGCCGAACTCTCGCGCGCTAGATGGATCTCCGTCGGCATATTCTCGCGGGGTACGCTAGTCATCGGCACTTGAAGCCCTACCAAGTGGAAGGTATCGCTCAGTAGCAAGCCTTTGATGCGCCGATCAAGTGGCGACCCGCCCATGAGCGACGGAGACACGTTCACTTCAATGAGCCACGGACGCAGCTTGGAGTCGAGCATCAGGTCGAAGCCGAAGAGTTCGTAGCAAGAGCACTGGCCCGCGAATTGGTGGAGCAGTGGCGTGAGATGCGCCTCGGCAGCGATGACGGTCTTGCAGACGATGGCTCGGATCTGCCGCATGAGCGTCTCGGGGTCGTCCAGCAGCTGCTGCTCCTGCAGGCGGCCTATGAGCGCCGAGAGACTCCACTTGCTGCCGGCGTCTGCGCGCTGCGCGTCCGCGTTCTCCACGAACCCGTCGCTGCTCTTGTTGATCGAGTAGTTGGTCAAGTGCGCGAAGCGGTTCTTGGGGTTCCTGAGCGAGTACGGCGCCGTGCAGAAGCGCGCGATGCCCTCGTTGAACAGATAAATGCGCAGCGGGTCCAAGCTCGTCACCACAACATACAGCCGCAGGTCGAACTTGTAGCGCTCTCCTCCGCTGGGGCCGATCAGCAGCGGATCCGCCACGTACTTCTGCACGATGCGCGCCTTGACCTTCTTCCCGCCTTTGGACTTCTTGGAGACTCTCCGAGCGTCTTCGCACAGTTTACAGGCGTCTCGGTGGGTGAGCACGCGGATGCCGCGTCCACAGGCGGAGGCCGGCGGCTTCATGATCCAGAGAGGCCCGAGCGTCGCCGACTTCCGTCGCCCAGCGTCGTCTCTACTGGAGGTGACGGAACTGGGGAAAGTCCCGGCGATGAAGGTCTCGTTACGCTCCAGCGCGCGACGGAACGCATCGAGCTGGTCGGGCAGGGAGAAGCCCTCGGGGAAGAAGTCGTAGCTCGCGCCGAAGCGCCGACGGCAGTTGGCGAGCGTCTTCATGAGTCGGTCCTTGCGGCCGATGACCCACGGGTCCGGGAAGTGGTTGAAGGCCTGCGCGTGGCCCCCTCGGAAGCGCTCGAACTGCGTCTTGGGCACGGGTTTAGCCCACGCCAAGTGCCACGCGCTCCACTTCTTGCGCGTGCGGAAGAAGCCCGCGGCGGCGAAGGCGTTCTTGACGCAGTTGCGCTCCCACGAGGTTCGGTAGAACAGCGAGAGTTGTTGTGCATCCACGGTGGTGACGATGAGGCCCGAGTAGTCCCGTACTACCCCGAGCGAGGGCGGGTAGTCGAAGCACACGGTCGGATTGCGACCGAGAGGGTCGCTACGACTGAAGACCAGCTTGACCACGGGGGCGGTAGGGCACTTCTCCCCCGGTCTCAAGCTTTTGGTCGCTCCACCCGTCGCGTCCACCTCCATTCTACTGCCGTCGTCGTCGTCGTCATCATTGCCGCTCTCTTCGTCGTCACCTTCTTCATCCGCGTCTCCTTCGCCGTCGCCTTCGTCTTCGTCGTCCTCGAACTCGTGTTGGGGCTGTTGCCGACGCGAAGCGAAACTCCGTCCGGACTGGTTGGAGCGGCTGAACACGTGACCGGAGGAGGATGGAGCGACGACGGGGTCGAGCGCGGCGCTTGCAGCTGCCGTGTCCGAGTCGTCGATGCGAAGCAGTCGCCGCCGCAAGCTCAAGCGCGTCTCCATTCGTATGTGCTCTAAACGACCACAAGGTCTCTCTTAGAGACCTTTCGAAGCGAGTGTTGTTTGTGGTTTGTGGGATAGGGACACAAAAAAAGTCCAGGCGACGCTTCGGCCCCGATCGTATCCCACAAAGGCACAGGATAAATCGACTTAGACGCCACTCTATCCAACATCTTTGTTGGTTGTGGGATCCTCTTTGATGTCGCTGAACTCCTATCTTTAATATCCCCACTGGTAGTCTAGCTATAGGTTATTCGAGTTCATCACTCGGCGATGCTTGGTGAACAGCCTCGCCGATGCGAGGCTTAGACGGACGAGCACGCTACGCGTGCAGACCGCTACACCTTTCGCTGTGGAGGATCTACGTGCCGATCCAACAGCCTATTCAAGTAGCCTTGCATAAGCCGCAGCTCTGGCGAGGGCGGGTCCGAGAACGGAGGCGCTACGGCTGTCGTTCAAGTCGATCCAGGCCTCAAGGTCAGTCTGGCGTCACAGTTCAAGCGCAAGCCCTAGCGTGCGGCAGCATCTCGGTGCGTCGCGAAGTCGCGCACGACATCGGGGTGAGAGGGCGCCCCGCGTGCTGTGGGGCGCCTTCGATGTCATCTACGTCGCCGAGCGGGAGCGGGAGCAGCAGCTGTCCCCGGTTCTATTTGCCTCCATTTGATGCCCCGCGATCTTAGATGGGAGACTGATTTTTGAGCTGTGATATAAATGTAGCGAGTAGTTTGTATCCCACATCCAACATTCTCGGAGTTTCGACATACCTCTCAGTCCGTCTTTCACTACACTAATACACACATTCCACCCTCAGTTCTTGCCCTACAGTCCCAGTCGACGTCGCTCTCGTTCTCGTTCCTGCAGTATCGCCACGCAGTCGAGCGTGAATCCCGGCCACGAGTCGAACTCGATCGCCGCCAGCAGCTCGAAGCGCGGCTGCTCGCCTCGGTTGTAGATCCATACTCGCTGGCCGCTGATGTCCACGACGACACCCTCCCGGGTTCCGGCCTCGACGAACTTGGCCACTTTGTTCTGCAGCTCGCCCATGGTGTCCACGTCGGTCGTGAGCTGCACCACCACCGCCGGCATGCAGTGAAGATACGTCATGTTCCTCTCGTCGTCGGATAAACGGGACCAGGACGCTGCGTCGATGAAGGCGAAGTCGGGCACCAACTGCTGGTGGTAGCCGCTCGCGCCCGGATCCGACGACCAATTGAACGCGTAGCCGCAGCGAGTCAAGACGACGCCGTGAGCTTCTTGTCCGTGGTCGTGTTGCCACTGGCCGAGTTGGGATTGCGCGTGCATCCGCTCCAGATTGGACAGCGTCCTCAACGCTGCATCTCGCACGATGAGCTCCGGGTAGTCGTACTCGAGGATGAAGAGCTCTTCGTCCGTGTCGTTCAGAGCTGGCGGAGGGGTGACGCGGTATCTTCCCGGTCGTGCGGACACGCGCTGTCCGCTTGGGAGAACGAGCTCCTCGGCGTCGAAGTCCCCGTTCTCCATGTTGTCAGAGTTCCCAAGCGTTCTCGGTCTTGTTCGGCACATGACGAAGTGAAGTGGGGAGCTTTGATGTCTACGTCCCAGCCGATGTCGCTAGCTGTCATTCTTGACATTGGCATTAGTTTACAGTTCAAAGTGGGCATTATTCTAACTGGAGATTGTCAACCTGCGGTCGATATCCTGGATGAAGCACACTCACACCGTTCGACACATGAAGCCATAACGACAACAACTTGAAGTTTGTATTGCAAGCGCTCGAAAGGGTTTTGGAGCATCCCTCTCATTCGAAGATTCCGACCGAAGAGATGAACACCCGAAGCACGACCCGCGAGGAGCAGGAGGAAGAGGAGGAGGTTGTCGCCAGCGTTTCCCTCATGGAGGGGCAAGACCGCGGCAACAACCAAGAAGAGCACGAAGCCGACGACCCGGACGCCAAGACCCGCGACGCTATCGCGGAGCTGACGTCAAATCTGCACAAGATCTCGTTCGGTGAACCGTCAGACCCCAGCGCTAAGTCGCTTCTCCCCAAGATCACAACCTCCAGTCAACTTAAGGCCGAGCTACCAGCCATCTGCAACGAAGTCTTCCGTGTCCTCGGTCCTTACAACCTCGAGGCCACATACCAACGGGCGCTGGATCTGGAATTGCGCGAGCGCGGCGTGACGGTGCTGTCCGAGGTGGAGATCCCCGTGCTCTACAAGGGCCAGCGGATCGCCACACGCCGCGTGGATCTGTACCTGAAACTGCAGGACAAGCCCGTGATCCTCGAGCTCAAGGCGGTCGTCACGGGTCTCAAGCCCGAGCACCTGAAGCAGCTCAAGTTTTACCTGACCCACTTCAACGTGAGCGAGGGGTTCCTCATCAACTTCCCGCACATTACGGGCTTCCCGGACGAGAGCGGCGTGCAGTACAGTGAGCACGTGCTGCAGCCTGAAGGCGGCGCCGGTGTCGGGGACAGAGTCACCAGGTCCACGACGCCCCGTAAGGACGCAGCGCCCAAGATCATCCACGTCCAGCAGATCAAGACGCCGGCCAAGAAGACGACCAAGAAGACCAAGGCAACCAAGACCAAGCACGCGTAGCCATGGAACACGGTGCGACGATAGCCACGCGCTGCCGTCTTCAAGTGAAGGTTGCAGTTGTTTTGTCGCTTCATCCATCGAAAACAGCTTGAGTGGCAACAGCGGGTTGACCAGTCTCACCTGGCCGCCGAGTTATATACCGCAGCGCCGCAAGTCGGGTGCTCGTATGTAGAATCGCGAAAGAGAGCGCCACCTCTCCCTCTTGTTCAATGCAAGCGCAGAGCTTCACCATTCTCATTTCAGCTTCCGACAGCTCAAGTCCCCACCTCCTCCTCCACTCCTTACCACCAACAATGAAGTTCTTCCAGGTCCTCGCCATCGCTGCCATCGCCGTTGCCGCCGTCAGCGGTCAAGCTACCAACACCGCCGGCTCGACTGCTGCCACCACCGCGTCCTCCACTTTTTCAGCAGTTTCACAGTACAATTGTACACGAAAAGTTACAGTGCACTTCCACTTCTCGGTTGTGTCGGTTTGATATAAGTTATCACGACTGGATTTGTCTATCTAATTTTAGTCCCCATTCACAGATATTTGCGGCTACTTTAGTAAACTGCGATACAAAATATTTCCGAGTATCTATTGACATTGTGGACATGCAATAAAATTGTATGTTCAAGTTTCGAAAGTGGGGCGTACACCTCCGAAAGGGTTTTTAACAAGAGGCACGCCCACAGGACTGCTCTGCGAGCCCATGAATTGGCTCTCAGAACAGCCCAAAGTCTCCACTAGGTTTCACTAGGGCTCTAGGGCCGACTGCAGCGAAGAGAGCGCCTTCTCTCTTCGCCGCAAGTCGCCATTTTCCCAATTCGCCTTCAAGGCAAGAAGCCCCCCACCTCCAAGCCCAGCCCACACCGCTCCGGCCCCACCTCGCTCTGCGCCCCGCACGCCCACTGCAACCAACCGCCCGCCCGGTCACAACCCTCGACACTCGGCCGTGCACGCTACACTCGGCCATTCTCGCGCCTGGCTCGGCTCGGCTCTCGCCCGAATCGCCCGGCTCTGGTTTCAGTATCGCCCGACCACCGTCGTGGTTGTCCCGTATTGACCGACTTGCGTCGTCCCCCCAACTACCCGCCCCGTCCGTCACCATGTCGGACCGTGTTGCGACAACCACGGGACAGCGGGGCACCTGGCACCTTCCCATCCACGTCGATGAGCCCGGACTGACCCCGCAGCAGATTGGTGCCCGCACCGTTAACATGGTGCGGATGCACTTCATCGACTCGGCCAACGAAGAGGATATCCCTGAAGTCCCTGGCTGGTACTTGTATCGGCTGAACGAACCGCGGACGACCGTGCTCCCGTTAATGGGCCTCGACCCCTACGCCCCCCAGTTCAATGACAGCACGGTCGTCCTCAAGACCGGCATCGCGCCGCAGGGGATTAAGGCTCGTCGTGTTACTCTCATGTCGACGGACGACGTCAGTCGATACACGCAAGAGCTGCTGACGCTTGTGTGCTGCGTGACGGGGCTACGCCTTCGAGTGCTCCGCAAGTTTGAGAGGCGCCTAAAGCGGGCGCTGCTTGGCTTCAGACTGCCCGTCGGAGGCGACGACTTCGAGCGCTACGAATACATCTCCTACAACACCGGACAAGAGGGCACAGTTTTTGCGATTATTCGCAGCGTCATGCAGCAGTTCACATTACATGAGCGCCGGCGTGCCGAGGGTCTGGCCATGCAGCGTGCAGCTCTTGCTTACGGACGCCCCGTACCCAATCCTACCCCGGCTGTCGAGCTGCCACCGCTGGACGACGAGGTGGAGCAGATGCTACGGGAATTCGAGGACGACTGGCGCAGCCAAGCCCAGCCGCCGTCAGTCGTGGATCTGACCGACTCTGCCCCTAGCAGCCAGGGGCTCCGCCTCCGCCCGCATCCGCACCCGCTCCGCCTGCACCAGTGGCCACCCCTCCGCGCCCGCTCCGCCTGTGGCGACGCCACCTGAAGTCACGGGTGGAGCTGAGTACCATCAAGAGCTGCTGGATTCCCTGCGCGCAGTCCGCGAGGGTACGCAGGGCACGGTGCAGTGGCGCGACTCCATCTTGGACGAGCTCAGGACGACGAGGGCAGCGCTGGTTGGTGAAGTCGCAGAAAGCCGACGCACCCTCGAGGCGAGCTTCCGTGACCTTATCGGTTCGATGGAGCTGTCCGCGACAGAGGCAAGAAGAGCTATCCGGAGCGTCTTCACCGGTTTACGAGGTGCGCGCCGTGAGTAGTGACATGGTGTGAGTAGTTATTATACATATCTAATGGTTTGTATTGATTAGTGTAGTTGTAGCTTACGTTAACGGAATTAATGTACGGCCAGGGGTTAATGTTAACCAGAATATTTCAATATTTTGCGGTATAATATAACATATTATATTGATATTTCGCGATATCAATTGAAAAACACCGATATTGCTTAATATTTTCGATATAAACGCGCTCAACTGACGATATCAGATACCCTGGTAATATTTTGACAGATAATACTCCAGAAGCCTTAGATGGGTGACGGCAGCTCGGCATTGCGATGGTACCCCCGGGTGTTATTCTGCAGAGCAAGATTCACTCTGACGTTTCTTCAGTGTCATATATGGAAGGCAGGTGGCAATATTGCATAATACTGAAGTATGTGGTAGGGACTTCGCCAAACTCGCGTGCCGCGGCTCAACCGCAACAAATATTAATACAATCTATCCAATCATTTTCCTCACTTTAATGTTCTCCATGTAATATTCTGGATTACCTGGGTCATGACGAGAATGTTCTCCATGTAATATTCTGGATTACCTGGGTCATGACGAGAACATACGTCTTTTGTTCTAGGTGTGTTTCAGACCATCCGCAAAGCTGCACCAAAGCGGCGTATAGGGTAATACCGGGGAGAGTATTCTCAACTCCATCAGAGGAAAGGTACTAAGAGCACATGTATGTATTGTCAATACCGTCATGAAAACTTCAGCTCTATGCCCTAAAATATTGATACCCAGAACATTTTACTAAGTGACTTCTATTCTGATATTGGGATGATATCCTCGAGATTTCCATACAAGCCTCTCTTGACACTATTAACCTTTTTTTCAGACTCGCGGCAGCGTGATCCCTCTATTGGCTCCTATGCATGAATCGAAAACATTAAAGTTTACTTTAATGAGAAACAGATCCTAAAAAGTATGCGGTACTGCCGCAGTCGTGATATCAGCTCTTGGAATTGTATCACAGAGCTCTCACCTTGGTATGGAACGTGAAGCATGCATATACTCCTCTCCCGTGACAAAACCCCACAGAACTACACTAGTAGATGCACCACATCGGTCCGGACGAAGTAAGTCCGACGAACAGCGCTGTCAGGGGGAAAACTTATGCAGACCGCGCACTACAAAAACTACCGAACTGTAATTTTAAGCAGGCTTCTAAAGGAAGCGAACCAGTAGAATGGATATGTCATTTTATCATCTATTGCGTACATGTATCCATGATGAATTAATCTTATATATGTGGTTGCGTCCGCGAGTCGTAGCTTGCAATTATTATTCATATTCGCTCCATCGAATTACAGGCTGCAATAGCGCTTTTGAGAAGCAGAACCAATATAACATGATATTTGTTGCAAGACTGCATGCATTATCCTTGGTATCTAATACAGCAGCCACCATGCACATACACGCCTAGTTGTGCATATATTAGTACGGCGCCGCGGCTGCTAAGGTATGTAGGCTCGAGTCGCCGCTCCTTTGGACTGATCAGTCTGAGCGTAACGGAAATAATGTATCTATCTATATCTTTAACTCCGAGTCTAAGAGCCTTGTTGCCACGAGTAGCCGCTCCGCCGACTCGGCGGAGCGGCTACGATTGGTAATCAAAATTTAAGATCATCTCTGATTGGTCGTCGGGGGCCAGAATTATGACGCAATCTTGTGATAATATCAAAAAATGATCAATATTATATGAAGATAAATATAATATAAATATAAATATAAGTTGACAAAATAAAATATTACCACATATCCATGATATTAATCCTCCTACCAGGGTGATATTCCCAGTATAAATACCACCGATTTCGGAGTTAACATTAACCCCTGGTCATGTTCCTCTCGTCGTCGGATAAACGGGACCAGGACGCTGCGTCGATGAAGGCGAAGTCGGGCACCAACTGCTGGTGGTAGCCGCTCGCGCCCGGATCCGACGACCAATTGAACGCGTAGCCGCAGCGAGTCAAGACGACGCCGTGAGCTTCTTGTCCGTGGTCGTGTTGCCACTGGCCGAGTTGGGATTGCGCGTGCATCCGCTCCAGATTGGACAACGTCCTCAACGCTGCATCTCGCACGATGAGCTCCGGGTAGTCGTACTCGAGGATGAAGAGCTCTTCGTCCGTGTCGTTCAGAGCTGGCGGAGGGGTGACGCGGTATCTTCCCGGTCGTGCGGACACGCGCTGTCCGCTTGGGAGAACCAGCTCCTCGGCGTCGAAGTCCCCGTTCTCCATGTTGCCAGAGTTCCCAAGCGTTCTCGGTCTTGTTCGGCACATGACGAAGGAAAGTGGGGAGCTTGGATGTCTACGTCCCAGCCGATGTCGCTAGCTGTCATTCTTGACATTGGCACTAGTTTACAGTTCAAAGTGGGCATTATTCATACTGGAGATTGTCAACCTGCGGTCGATACCCTGGATGAAGCACACTCACACCGTTCGACTGCAAAGAAGACATGAAGCCATAACGACAACAACTTGAAGTTTGTATTCCAAGCCACACTCGAAAGGGTTTTGGAGCATCCCTCTCATTCGAAGATTCCGACCGAAGAGATGAACACCCGAAGCACGACCCGCGAGGAGCAGGAGGAAGAGGAGGAGGTTGTCGCCAGCGTTTCCCTCATGGAGGGGCAAGACCGCGGCAACAACCAAGAAGAGCACGAAGCCGACGACCCGGACGCCAAGACCCGCGACGCTATCGCGGAGCTGACGTCAAATCTGCACAAGATCTCGTTCGGTGAACCGTCAGACCCCAGCGCTAAGTCGCTTCTCCCCAAGATCACAACCTCCAGTCAACTTAAGGCCGAGCTACCAGCCATCTGCAACGAAGTCTTCCGTGTCCTCGGTCCTTACAACCTCGAGGCCACATACCAACGGGCGCTGGATCTGGAATTGCGCGAGCGCGGCGTGACGGTGCTGTCCGAGGTGGAGATCCCCGTGCTCTACAAGGGCCAGCGGATCGCCACACGCCGCGTGGATCTGTACCTGAAACTGCAGGACAAGCCCGTGATCCTCGAGCTCAAGGCGGTCGTCACGGGTCTCAAGCCCGAGCACCTGAAGCAGCTCAAGTTTTACCTGACCCACTTCAACGTGAGCGAGGGGTTCCTCATCAACTTCCCGCACATTACGGGCTTCCCGGACGAGAGCGGCGTGCAGTACAGTGAGCACGTGCTGCAGCCTGAAGGCGGCGCCGGTGTCGGGGACAGAGTCACCAGGTCCACGACGCCCCGTAAGGACGCAGCGCCCAAGATCATCCACGTGCAGCAGATCAAGACGCCGGCCAAGAAGACGGTCAAGATGACCAAGGCAACCAAGACCAAGGCAACCAAGGCCAAGCACGCGTAGCCTTGGAACACGGTGCGACGATAGCCACGCGCTGCCGTCTTCAAGTGAAGGTTGCAGTTGTTTTGTCGCTTCATCCATCGAAAACAGCTTGAGTGGCAACAGCGGGTTGACCAGTCTCACCTGGCCGCCGAGTTATATACCGCAGCGCCGCAAGTCGGGTGCTCGTATGTAGAATCGCGAAAGAGAGCGCCACCTCTCCTCTTGTTCAATGCAAGCGCAGAGCTTCACCATTCTCATTTCAGCTTCCGACAGCTCAAGTCCCCACCTCCTCCTCCACTCCTCACCACCAACAATGAAGTTCTTCCAGGTCCTCGCCATCGCTGCCATCGCCGTTGCCGCCGTCAGCGGCCAGGCTACCAACACCGCCGGCTCGAGTGCTGCCACCACCGCGTCCTCCACTGCGGGAGCTGCTGCTACCACGACGACCACGGGTGCGGTCACTCCCTCCGCCGTGGATGCGGCCAACCCAGCCACCGCTGCCTCTGGTGCCGACACCACCGCTACTGCCGCCTCTGGTGCTGACGCCTCCACTGCCACCATCGGCGCTACCGGCAGCATTGCGACGGACACGTCGGTGGGCTCTTCCAGCTCCACTGGCCTGGCGACCGCCGGTGACTCAACCACGTCCAGTTCGGACTCGTCCTCGACCACGGACAGTTCGACGTCCAAGAAGACTTCAGCTTCAAGCGCCAGCGCTGCGTCGGGTTCGAGTGGTGCGTCTCAGGTGACTGGAGCCATGGGCGCTATGGCTGCGACCGCTATCGCCATCGGAGCGTACTTCCTGTAAGTCGACAAATGCGCGTGCGAGTGCAACGAGGTGAAATGTCGAGGAAGCAAGTTGAGCTGTCGAGACAAGATGCAGTGAGCCATCTTTAACCTTGCCATTGTGAAATATACGTGTTTGATTCTCTCTTACCTGCATTCTCTCTCATCATATCTCGAAACTCTGTAACTCGACATGTCAGCATAGCAGCAAGCGAACACGGAACAGCTTAGATCAAGTGCATATATTTGAGCGCGCGATCATGCGCGTAGCAAGCTACCAGGTGTGTCTATTGCCGACGTTGGAACAGCAGAAGACTCCTGCTTTTGTCTTGTCAATTTGGGTTTTACAGATTGCCTTAGCGGCGACGGCGGTCACGGCCGGGCGAGCGGCGTTCGTCATCAGCCCCCTTCCGGGCGTCAGTCAGGAACTGGTCCAGGCCAAACGGATCGTCCTCACTGTCCTGACTGGGCGAGCGACGGCGACGCTTGCGGTCAGCTTCCCTACTGCGCGACCGCGAGCGAGACGGAGATCGTCGAGATCGAGAGTAGGACGGCGATCGCCGACGACTGCTGCGTCCACGCTGGTAGGAGGGAGAACGCGAGCGCGCACGCGGACGGCCACGCTCCCGGGAGAACGAGGGAGAGCGCGAAGGGGAACGCTTCCGTCCTCGCGGCGCAGAGCGATCGCGACCACGGAACGGCGATGGAGAACGGCCTCGTGCTCGGGAGCGTGGCGGCGACCCCGACGGCGAGCGAGCACGGCCTCTCGAACGCGGCGGAGAGCCCGAAGGTGAGCGAGCGCGACCTCTTGAACGGGGCGGCGAATTCGATGGAGAGCGGCCACCACCCCGAGAGCGAGGCGGAGATCCAGATGGAGAGCGGCCACGGCCCCGAGAGCGGGGAGGCGAGCCAGACGGCGAGCGGCCACGACGCGGAGGAGAGCGCGAGGGTGAACGGGCCTTCTCCCCAGCTCGGGGAGGAGATGCGGACGGCGACCGACGCGCCTCATTACGGCAAGAGTCCGGCGCGCGCGTCTTGTTGGCGTCTTCGTCCTCCTCATCCTTCACGTTGTCGTATGAAAACTGCACAGGGCCATCGCGACCGCCCCCGCGAGCCACAGCCTCTGTGCCACGGAACTGCTTGTCAGCCTTAAAGCGCTTCGAGTGGCCGCCCTTCAGCTCCTCGTACTCCTTATCGGCGTCCATGGCGCCGTCATCACCCTTTGGGCGGTACACGCTCGCCTTGCCGCGGTCCACCATCGGCTTCGAGTAGACGTTGTACTCATCCTCCTGGCCAAAACCTGAGCCGATACCCTGGGACTGGTTGAACAACCGCGAGTCAAACATGCCGTCACTGCCGCCAGCCCTTCCGCCACCCTGCAGCTGTCCCAGAGCGATCTTCTCCGAGATATCACGGTCCTCGTCACGCGCCAGCTTGCCCTTCTTGCCCAGCTTCTCCATGCGCATCTCGCGTTCGCGCTCCTTCTTGCGCTCACGACGGATCCGGTCGCGTTCCCTGCGTCCTTCAGCATCACTGTCACCATCTTCATCGTCACTGTAGCGACGCCGACGGTCACTGTGAGCGCTGGACGACCGGCGTCGTCGACTGCGGCTCCTGTCTTCCTCGTCGTCACTGTCCGCGCGGATGCCCGCGCGCTCCATACGCGCCTTAGACGCCAGCTCGCGCAGCTCGTTCTCCTTCTGCTCCTTCTGCTTCATGGCCAGCTTCTTCTGCACCTGCGCGCGCATGTTCACCTCCTCTCGGGCCTTGCGCTCGGCAATGGCCAGCGCCTCTGACAAGCTGGCGAAGTTGTCGTTCACCGTCACCTGCTGCAGGCCGCGTCCATCCGCAGCCAGACGCTTGTCCAGAGCAATAGTGAAACCCTTCGAGTTCTTCCAATTGGAGATGCAGGGCGGGATCTTCCACGACTGCTGGTCCGCCACCGTGAGCTTCCTGGGCGGGGAGTGCAGCACCGGCACGGGCGGGGACGGCGGCCCGCGCACGGCCTTGGTGTGCTGGAACTTGGGCGGCTCCATCGGGTCCTTGGCCACGTCCACCATGCGGATGATCCGCTGCTTGGGGCGCCCCCGCGCTTTGGTCGTTGGGCGTGTAGCGGATGTACTTGGCCGTCTCCTTGGCGCTCTTCTGGCGCCCGACGTTGGTGGGCAGCGAGCTGGCCACTTTGCCCTGCACCAGCAGCTGCAGCGCCTCGCGCGTGCGGCTGGCCGTCTCCTGCTCCTCGTCCTGAGTGGGCAGCGCCAGCGCCGCCGCGTCCCCATCCTTCTCCACGATGTCGCTGAACTTGGTGTAGACCTTGCACTTGTCGCGGTGCTGCTGGGTCACGATGGCGTCGTAGCTCACCTTGCCGTCGTCTCCGCGCACTTGGAGGGCTAGGGTGCCCGTTTTAGAGGAAGAAGAGGACCCATTTCCGCCCTTCTTGCCCATTCCGAGCGGGAATTGGGCCACGTGCAGCTCCGGGTACGCGCCGCCGTCGCCGAAGTCCTCATTGCGGCGCGGCACGAACTGCTGCTTCACGCGCAGAGGGTATTTGGGGATGTGGGTGGCGGCTGCGCGTTGCGAAGACGCAGGGGCAGCGGAGGCGGCGGGCGCGGCGTCCGAGAAGGTCGTGTACGAGCGCACGGGCGCCGGGAAGAGAGCGCTCATGGCCGGCGGCAGAAATGCTCCGATTATCGGCGTTTGGTGGGGCGCGATACTCCCGCCTAATTCCGATATGTGTGAAGCACCTTAAATTAGGTTGTCGTGTACTGTATATGGCATAATTTGTTTTGTGCCAGACCAATATTGAGAAAACACAAAATGTGCTCCTCGTAACTTGGTCTCACTATGATCATTGTGTGAATTCTATAACTTGTGTGGGGAGGGTGATTTCAACCTAAAGTTTTCCAGCATTGCCAACACCATCCCAAAAACGGCAAAGTGTAAGTAAGTGTATCTCGCACAACAAAAAAATGGAATGGGGGGGGCTCGTTACTACATGTAGCGTTAGTGAACAACATAGTCAATGCAAGTGAGATGCTAACCGAGGTCTTAGAAATGTGTTGTTGTATATTACAGGTTACAGGAGAAAACAGTGCAGAAACTATGCCGAAAAAATCGCTAGCTCCCTAGACGCCGGCAGGCAAGATCTCGTCGTCTTACAGGAAGTACGCAGCGACGGCAACCGCGGTGGCAGCCATGGCGCCCATGACACCGGTCACCTGAGAAGCTCCGCTCGAACCCGACGCACCACTGGCGCTTGATGCCGAGGTCGGCTTCTTCGACGTGGACTTGTCTGAGGTCGACGACGAGTCCGACGCCAGCGATGAGTCCGTCGACGACGTGGTCGAGTCGCCCGCGGTTGTCATGCCAGTGGAGCTGGAAGATCCGACAGACGTGTCCACCTCGGTGCTGCCGGCAGCGCCGATAGTAGCAGTGGAGGCACCAGCGCCAGAGGCACCGGTAGCGGCGGTGTCAGTCGAGGGGGTAGCAGCAGAGCCCCCATGGAGGAAGCGGCGCCAGTAGCTCCAGTCGCGGGTGTCACTGCAGGGGCGGTCGCGCCGGTCGTTCCCGTCGTGCCGGTCGTAGTTGATCCAGTCGTGGCGGCACCGGTGTTCGTGCCGGTCGTGGTCTGACCGCTGACTCCAGCGACAGCGAGGGCGGCGATGATGAGGACCTGAAAGAACTTCATTGTGGATGGTGGTGGGAGTGTAGACTAAGCTTGAGCTCTTGAAGGTGGAAATGGAAATGGCAAGCTTCAGCAACTCGAATCCAACGGCGCCACCAAGACTTGCAGGGAGAGATGGTGCTGCATGCTGGTTGCCATATGAACAGCTAACTTCTGGAGTTGCGGCTCCGTACGCATGTCTACGGGCTTTATACATCCCCCGGAAAGGTAGGGCTGGACATTTATCCACGCGAGTTCATTCCGTCTGCTTAGGCGCCACTTGGTCGTGAGAACGAGCACCACCATGTCCTAGGCAGCCGTATAATAGTCGAAGAGGGCTTTCCTCTGCGACACAAAACGAAGAGTACAGGCTTCGGCTTTGTGATAAGTAAGATCTAGGGACAGCGGATTGAAGCAGCCTACTTCGGACTGGGATTAGCGTTCGTCTTAACGAGGCATGCATAAAACGTCGAGCAAACTTGTGCGCCGCGGAAACGTTTGTGGGGGGTCCATAGCCTAAGAATCGTTACTTCCGCAGTTGGCACAGCGACAAAAGATGTAAACTAATGGCGTAGATAAAGCTCACGGGTACACTACAAGTACACATTGCACCATAGAACTGATAGATATATGCTCCGCAGCCTACTTGCATTCGCGACCGCGTGCGCGACGCGCTTCAACAACCACCAAGGTAAACATGGTGGTCATCAAAGGCACGATAAACGTGGTCGTGACCTGGATACGACTTAAGACCACAAACGCTCCTTGTGAATACACTGCGTAGTGCTACAACGCAGAGTACAGTGTATTGAGATCAGTGAAGGCAGCAGCTGCGAAAGGTGCCATCAGGTCGAATATTCGCATGGATTAGCACTTCTCCACACCTTCGCTGTTCATATGGCAGTTCACTTACGAAAACAGCAACAGAGACTCCTCTGATACACCTCTCCCTGCAAGTCTTGGTGGCGCCGTTGGATTCGAGTTGCTGAAGCTTGCCATTTCCATTTCCACCTTCAAGAGCTCAAGCTTAGTCTACACTCCCACCACCATCCACAATGAAGTTCTTTCAGGTCCTCATCATCGCCGCCCTCGCTGTCGCTGGAGTCAGCGGTCAGACCACGACCGGCACGAACACCGGTGCCGCCACGACTGGATCTACTACGACCGGCACGACGGGAACGACCGGCGCGACCGCCCCTGCAGTGACACCCGCGACTGGAGCTACTGGCGCCGCTTCCTCCATGGGGGCTCTGCTGCTACCCTCGACTGACACCGCCGCTACCGGTGCCTCTGGCGCTGGTGCCTCCACTGCTACTATCGGCGCTGCCGGCAGCACCGAGGTGGACACGTCTGTCGGATCTTCCAGCTCCACTAGCATGACAACCGCGGGCGACTCGACCACGTCGTCGACGGACTCATCGCTGACGTCGGACTCGTCGTCGACCTCAGACAAGTCCACGTCGAAGAAGTCGACCTCGGCATCAAGCGCCAGTGGTGCGTCGGGCTCGAGCGGAGCCTCTCAGGTGACCGGTGTCATGGGCGCCATGGCTGCCACCGCGGTTGCCGTCGCTGCGTACTTCCTGTAAGCCGACGAGATCTTGCCTACCGGCGTCTAGGGAGCTAGCGATTTTTTCGGCATAGTTACTGCACTGTTTTCTCCTTGTAACCTGTAATATACAACAACACATTTCTAAGACCTCGGTTAGCATCTCACTTGCATTGACTATGTTGTTCTGTAACGCTACATGTATTAACGCCCCCCCATTCCATTTTTGTTGTTTTGCGAGATACTAGTACACTTACTTACACCTCGCCGTTTTTGGAAGGGTGTTGGCAATGTTGGAAAACTTTAGGTTGAAGTCACCCTCCACACAAATTATAGAATCCACACAATTTGTCGCAATTGGCGCTGTTACAAAATACTATAATGAGGTCAAGTAAAGTGAGTCCTACTTTTAGGTTCGCCACACATTTTGTGCTCTCATCTGCGATTGGTCAAATCAGATACCTTCATTTTGCGGAAGAGGACCTTCCCTAGAACGCGACACCTCATCAATATAGCCAAAGTTCCTCCTGCAGCATGGCGGTGGGTACGACGGACGCGGAGACCGACGGACTTCGGCGCCGCCACGTACAGGTCCAGAACCAAGCGGCGGATGAAGCGCCCGAGCGCGCGCAAGCCTCGCCCTCGCGGCGCGCCGCGCGGCCCCAGAAGGGCTTCGTGGAGCTGCTCATGTCGCCGCTGAGCTTCGTGCTGGGCGACGGCGAGCCCGAGGACCCGCAGGCCGCGGCACGCAACTTCACGCA
This sequence comes from Phytophthora melonis, assembly GCA_024211575.1. Taxonomy (NCBI): domain Eukaryota; phylum Oomycota; class Peronosporomycetes; order Peronosporales; family Peronosporaceae; genus Phytophthora; species Phytophthora melonis. The sequence continues at coordinate 1,425,885 of JAMXKT010000037.1, read as the reverse complement.
CAGCCTGCGACGCCGCTACGGGGAGAACGTGACGCCGCGCTTCGAGCACACGTCGTTCCGGGACGCAGTGAGCACGGCGCGCACGGCGTCCAAGTTCCTGCTGGTGTTCCTGCACTCGAACATCCACGACGACGCGGACGCCTTCTGTCGGTAGGAGTACAAAAGCGTTACCGACACTTGACGAGCAGATATACACTTGTAATATGGGTGCTGACTGTGTGGAGGTGATGCTTGCAGCAAGGCCATGTGCACGGAGCGCATGAGCGCCTACCTGAACAACAGCGACTGCATCGTGTCGTGGGCGGGCTGCGTGCAGCACGCGGAGGGCTTTGGCGTGAGTCTGTCGCTCGGGTGCGCCACGTTCCCGTTCCTGGCGTTGCTGTTGTGCGTGTCGCGCGGCGTCAACGTCGTGGAGAAGATCACCGGTGCGGAAGGATTCAGTATATTTTGTGTTGTTTGGTGGGCTAATGATTTGTGGGCCTTGTTGTTGCCAGCTAACTTGCCGGCGGACGAGATTATTGAGAAGCTGAACGCGGCGGTGGACCGCAACAACCAGATCTTGGCCACGGCGCGCCACATCCGCCAGCAGCGGACGGAGGCGCAGATTCTGCGTGAACAGCAGGACAGAGAGTACCAAGAGTCGCTGGCAGCGGACCGTCGTCGTGAGCAAGAAGCGCGTGAACAGGCTGAGCGGGAAGAGAAGGAGAAGCTGCGGAAGGAGGAGGAGGATCGGCGTGCAGAAGAGGAGGCTCGTCGTGCTGAAGAGGAAAAGATCCGCCAGGAGCAAGAGTACAAGGCGGAGATAGAGGTCAAGCGTGCTCGGATCGCTGATGGCCCGAAAACACGCGCACCGCCAGGCGCGGACTACAAGACAGCGGTGATCAAGTTCCACCTACACAACGGTACTCGTCTCGACCACATCTTCTACGCCCACGACACACTGAAGACCGTGCGCGACTTCATCGACGTCGAGTTCTTCGACCGCGAGATCACAATCCGGAACTACGAGTTGGCCACGAACTTCCCGAAGAAAGTCTATGGTCCAGACCTCCTGGACGTCACACTCGCTGATGCGGTACGTGTTGCAGTTGGTGATGTGTACGTTGAAGTTGTTTGACACTGACCGACGAGGAATGTTTGTGCTGATGGCATGAACAGGGCCTTGCTCCCCAGGCACTCGTGTTCGTGCAAGACCTTGACTCGTAGACGCGTGAGAGGACCTGGAAATGCTCAATGCCAGCGCAAGTGAGCGAGATCCCCAGAGGGGATAATTTAACGGCTACCTCTTTGCCTGCCTTACCTAGGTACCCCTGCTACCCGATAAATGAATACGAAAAACAGAACTATCATGCATTAATGGATCGAGTCGATCTGCGAATTCTAATGATCTCTGGACAAGTACAATAGGTAAGATGAGTGAGTTCTATCGCGTTTAAAGCTGAAGCGAGCGCTGCTTGCCCGATGCTGCGCGGTACATGCGGTCATGCAGCGCTGCAGCCTGCTCGTGCGGCTCCGAGATGACACCGGTGATGACCACACGCTCCACGCCCTGGACGTTCTCGGACCAACGCAGCGAGTCGAAGATGCGCTGCGAGGCCTCGGCGACGTCTCCGTTCGGCGAAAGGTCCATGTATGCTCGTACGCGGTCCTTGAGTCCGGCCAGCTTGCCGCGGAAGTCGATGACGACCCAGCGACTCACGTCCTGCTTGCTGGAAGCGTCCATCTCATCAGCCGCGTCCGCCTGGTACAAATACGTGTCCACATCGGGAGCGTAGTGCGTGATCATCTGTCCTGGGGCTTGCTGCGCCTCCTTGGTCTGCATCTTGGCTTCCTTCTGGATGGTCACCACGTCGTACATTCCGCCGAGCAGCTCCGCGTTCTCCTTGAGCACCTGCAACAGCGCCTGCTCCGACACGCCGCCACGACGGAAGACAATGAGCTTGCGCTCCTCAGGCACGATCTTGACCACCGTGGACTCGATACCGACTTCGCAGCACCCCGTCTCATCCGCTTCAATGACGCTCAAGTTGATGCACGCGCCCAAGTCGTCCATCACGTGCTTGGCCGTGGTCGGCGACACGTGGCCGAATCTGTTGGCACTCGGCGCTGCCACGGGCACCTGCGCTTCCTTGAGCAGCGCCTGGGCGATGGGGTGTTTGGGGCAGCGCAGCCCCACGAATCCCGTGTTGGCCGACAGCGTCAGTGGCAGCTCCGGCACCGCCTTGGCGATGAGCGTGAGCGGTCCGGGCCAGAAGGCTTTTCCCAGGCACTCGAAGGCCAGCCGGCCGCTCGGCGTCAGGTCCACGAGCTTCACGGCGTCCTCCATCGCTGGCACGTGCACGATCAGCGGATCTGTGAGCGGCCGCGCCTTGGCCGCGAAGATGGACAGCACAGCTTGGGGTTGAGTGCGTTAGCGCCCAGGCCGTAGACGGTCTCGGTGGGGAAGGACACCAATTGGCCGCTGCGCAGCTGCTGCGCGGCGACGGCAAACCCGTCGGCGTCCGGTTTGAGGAGTCGAGCCATGGTGTTGCCGCGGCGATTGCGAGCGCTACAGAGCGATGTGAGGCGTCGCAACAAGTGCGAACGGAGCGAATACGTCTTGGCTTGAAGGTGATACAAGTCGCGGCGAACGGCGGGCGGTCGTCGCGGAGATACGAGCGTGAGAGCGAGGCGACTGCGACGTCGGTGGAGGTGGAAGAGGGCCAGGCGCGTGGCTTGGCTGGTGACGGTTTGACAAGCAGAATCTGCGTGCACCACATGATAGAGGTACAGTGTACCGTTGAAGCGTGTCAAAAAAAAAAAATATTTTTTGGTTGAAGCGGGCCGTGCTTGGAGTCGCTCGTCTACAGGCTGGTGGTGCGTTGTGAACAAAGCGATGCTTGTGCTTGTAAATGCGGTAGTCGCGGCGGATTCGTAGGTCATGAAAAGATTGTCGAACCGATGGGATTGCGGCTCGTTTGAACAAATTGTGCTGGGGCATTGCAATGAGCAGCGCCGACTGGCGGCAAACGATGAACTGGTGCACGAGGTTTCTGCCACCCACAACCTTACATGTACACGTAGCTCGAGTTTTTCAGTACCAGCGTCCATTATGTATCCAGGAAGGCTGCGACTCGCAGCCTGCGAGGCCACTGGAATCCAGTGCAAGCGCTTAGGTACCTAAGTGCTGCATGCGTGCAGGGAGCAGCGTGTCTAGCCGGCGGCGGCTGGTGACTCGGCTTGCTCAGCCTCGCCGTGGCATGATGCTGAGACTTTCGCCTCATCAGCGGAGCCCACTCTCGCTCGCCAATCACCAGGGAAAATCGTTTTCGTCGACGGACCCCGAGGACATCCGGTTCGCGTGACTTCTGACACGGCTGGTGCGTTACGTGAGCCCACAATGCGGCGCCACCGTGGAGCGACATGGTTCCTCGCAGTCGATCGCGCCAAAGCTCCGGCAAAGGCGAGCCGGTGTCTCGCGCGACAAGCAGGAGCACGTCGGCCAAGGCCAGCATTGCACCGGAAGAGGGCTGGACCTGCTGGTCATCGCTCTTTTGTCCTTCGCGAGACATAACCGAGCTGGGCTGGAGCTCATCTCCGGCGGTACAGCGCTCGAAAGCGTCCCCCATGGCAAAACGGAAGGCGACAAAACGTCCATGTTCGCGAAGCATCCCCCTCAGCCCAGCAGCGTCGCCAGTACTTTATCGTCTTCATCTTCGTGCTCCGCATGAGTTCATGCAGGCTTATCAGTGACATGATAAGTTGTCACCCTGCGCGGGTCGCCGGAAACAAAACATTTTTTTATCGTCGCTCTCTCGTCTGGAATTGACGAGGCCAACGTGACGGAAAAGTTTTCCGGGAAAACCGAGACGAGGGCAGAAGACCTCCGGCACGGTGCCAAGTTGAAGCGGATGCCAACGAACGAGCTTCGACCGAGTTCCCCGCCTTTGCCAGAAGAGTCTTACGCGACTTTTAATCGCGGTACAAAGGGATCCGCTGACAGTCAGCCTGCATGCACCGGAACCGTACGTCTTGACAAGTATACACACGCCAAGTGTAACGAATCTTCAGCTTTGGTCGAGCCCATCCTCTCGTTCGTCCACAGGTCTGTCTCTGGCTGCGAGAGTCGGGGAAAGTCTCCGCTGCGAGCACCGCGGAGCGCCAATCCGGTGTCCTGCTGGGCCCCGCGTCACGGGCGGCGACTTTCGATGCACAGGCGCGCCCGCCTATGGCCGCTTCACTGCCGCTCGCAATGTGGAGCCGGCACCGACGCGCTGCCCTATCGCCGGAAGCCGAGTTGCCCAGTCAGCGCTTCACACACGTGCTTGCGTCCGCGGTGATTGGCACGCTTCCTTGACTGGAGCGTGGATGGCTCTGCTCGCAACGCAGGAGCGATTAATCCGAGCCTTTTTGCACTGCAGCCATTGTCAGCCCACCTCCACTTCTCGTTTTACTCCGATCCCCTCAACGCAAGAGTCGAGACGCTCGTTAAACAGCGCGACAACATGGCGTTCTTTACGTCCGAGGACCTCAAGATCGCCTTCAACTTCTTCTGTACCGTGTATGGCATTGGTACGCTGGGCCTTCCGTCCAACTTCGCGCGCTCGGGTGCCACCATCGCCACCATCGCCCTCATCTTCATGGGCTTCGCCAACATTTGCTCGTGCGTGGCCATCTCGCGCGTAATGCTGGCCGCCCCCAAGTCGGTCAAGACCTACGGTGACGTCGGCGAGTGGTGCTGCGGCAAGATCGGCCGTTACCTCGTCCTCTTCGTCCAGTTCGGCGTGTGCCTCCTCGTGCCCTGCGCCTTCCTGGTGCTCGGTGGCATTCTGCTCGATGGCATCTCCCCGGACGCCTTCGACCAGCAGTACTGGAGCATCATCATGGCCGCCATGCTGCTACCTGTAATCCTGACCCCGACGCTCAAGGAAGGTGCCGCCGCTGCCTTCGCCGGCTGCCTCGGCACGCTGCTGGCCGACGCCATCGCTCTCGGCGTGCTGGTGAACGGTATCGGCTCTGATCACCCGCCCGTGGTCAGCCCCGACTTCGACTTCGGCCAGGTGGCCAGCTCCTTCGGTAACCTAGCTCTGGCCTACTCCGCTGCTGTGCTGGTGCCTGCTCTGCAGCGCGAGCACTCGCAGCCTGAGCGTATGCCGCGCGTCGTCGCCACTACCATGGCCTTCACTGCGTGCCTGTTCCTCATCATCGGCGAGACCTCGTACGCCTTCGTGGGCTGCCAGATCCCCGGCAACCTGCTGTTCGCCATCGGCGGCACGGCGCTCGACCTGAACGCCAACCGCGGTGCTGTTGTGCTGGCTTACCTGTTCATGCAGCTGCACATCACCATCGCCATGTCCGTGATCCTAAACCCCGTGCTCTACATCGCTGAGCGCGGCATTCTGGGCATGCACAAGCGTCCGGTCCTCGCTGCCGTCGACGAGGAGTCCCCGCCTTCGAGGGCATCAACACGCCGCAGAAGGACCGTGCTTCCGCCATCGGCCTCACGGGCCCGTCCGTCACGTCGCTCGCCGACGCCGAGTACGACGTGTCCCCGGATGCGCTGCTCGAGGAGTACCACAACAGCGGCCCCATCGTGACCGCCAAGTACATGACGCTCCGTATCGTTGTTGTGGTGATCCTGCTCGTCATCGCCATCATTTTCAAGGACCACTTCGTTGACTTCACCGACTTCGTCGGCGCCTGGGCCGTGTCGATGGCCTGCATCATCCTGCCGATCTTCTTCTACCTCAAGGTGTTCTGGAACCGCACCCCGTGGTACGAGAAGGCCATTGGCGCGTTCATCATCGTCATCTGCGCCGCCCTGGGTGCCTACGTGACGTACACGACGGGCAAGAACCTCTTCCTGAACATCGTGAGCGACAAGACGTTCCCGTACTGCCCCTCGGGCTACGACATGGTCGTGTACACGAACGAGACGTTCTACGGCAACAACTAGAGTACTCATGGTTAGCACGCTTGTTGCTCAAGTGGCGCGCTGTTGTGGGTTATAACAGCACCGCGCGGCCATCGAGCGACACGCTCTAGCTCTTTGTATTCAAGCGTAATAAACAGTATGATTCTATTGATGCCTGTGTTGCTCGAGTCTGCCCCTACTGTGAATTCTGCGTTGGGTACCTAACAAGGCAGGTAGCAGCCGTCTTGTTGGCTGGAACTGCACAGGAGTTGACAAGATGAAAGCAGAATCTTGGTAGGGCTACAATGTACAGTGTACTCCCTCGTTCTGTTGGTTCCAACGTCCGTTCTGATGATACCTATGTGGCACCCCTCCAGCCGTGCCGTATGATGCACGGATCGTGGCAACTTCGACTTGCACTCTTCGACTCGCATTACTAATTTCACCAGTAGAGAAACATGAATCCAAATCCAACCTTTGGCAAGATGCCGAAAAGATATCCGTCATTTGATCCTGTCATGGAGGTTGTGTGTACAGTATCAAGCGACGGAGGGGAGACCACATCCACCACCGGAAACCAGGTATTATACACATGTACACCCGTAAATGCGACTGTGAACCTGAAGCAATGCCGGCAACGAGGCCGGGGCTGCGCAGGCATTCGTCAACCCCAGCAAGCAAGTGTAAGTAGAGGAGGACATGAAAGCTTCCGAGCTGTAGATGGACGGTACAGTGGCGGCAAGCTCTCTTGCGTCGCGACCGTAAGCAGTGGGTGGTCAGCGCATGCCAAGTGAGCGAGCGATGACTGGCTTGCACCATTTCGCCATCGAGGATGACCTCTGAGTTGGCTGACCGACCGACCACTTTAGAGGGAGATTCTTGCAACGTGTTGAAGTGCGTCTCCTGAGGATGTTTTCACTAGCCGAGACCGTGCATAAATGCACATGGATCGCCTGCCGCTCGTGCAGCCCCCGCACGAGAGAGCTGGAAGCCTCCACGCTTTTAAGACAGACAGCACCCTCGGACTGTCCCGACAGCAAGGCAGGCTTTCGCTAGCCGAGGTGGCGGCTCGAGCGCAGCAGCCCGCGCTTTGTGACGAGGCACCCTGTGCCGGTGCATCGTCGCTCATCCCCTTTCGTCCACATCCGTCTCTCATCCTCCAAAGAGACGGGGCGGTGTTGCGCGCGTCGCACGCAACAACGCCGAGCGGCGGCGAGTTCTCGTCCACGCATTGGCCCTCGTCACGCGCGGAGCCTTCTCGTGACCTCCGCGCTTCCCTCGTCTATGAAGGCTTGACTACCGGTATCGCCGCGCAGCATGGAGGCGGCACTCGCCTCGTCGGCGAATCGGCTGTGTCGGCGCTGCCAGCTCACGGGGCCAGTCAGGGACCGCGCAGGCACGTTCGGGCTCCGCTGATTGGAAGCGTCAAGGGACCGATGCAAGGCCAATGCCGCCGCCCGCCTCTGTTCGAGTGTGTGTGCCCACCGCCGTCGGTGCTTGGGCCCCGAGCATGTCGGCGCTGTGGCTCATTCCCGAATTCTCTCCGTTGAGCTCAAGCCCCCTCCCTCCACACACCGGACGGCGGTTTAACATCTTCGGTCTCACCTCAACCATGCCGTTCTTCACGCTCGAGGACTTCAAGATCTCCTTCAGCTTCTTCTGTACCGTGTACGGTATCGGAACGCTGGGTCTGCCGGCAAACTTCGCGCGCTCGGGCGCCCCCATCGCCACAGTCGCGCTGCTCTTCATGGGCTTTGCCAATGTCTGCTCGTGCGTCGCCATCTCTCGCGTGTGTCTCGCGGCCCCCAAGACCGCCGAGACCTACGGCGACGTCGGCGAGTGGTGCTGCGGCAAGATCGGACGCTACCTCGTGCTGCTCGCGCAGTTCGGCGTGTGCCTCCTCGTGCCCTGCGCGTACCTCGTGCTCGGCGGAATCCTGCTCGACGGCATCTCCCCGGCGCCTTCGACCAGCAGTACTGGAGCATCATCATGGCTGCCATGCTGCTGCCTGTGATCGTGACCCCGACGCTTAAGGAGGAGCGTACGCCGCCTTCGCTGGCTGCATGGGCACGGTGCTGGCGGATGCCATCGCCATCGCCGTGCTCGCCGTGGGCATCGGCAACGACCACCCGTCCGTCCCCACCCCGGACATCAAGTTCAGCGAGGCTGCGTCTTCGTTCGGTAACCTGGCGTTGGCCTACTCCGCTGCTGTGCTGGTGCCCGCTCTTCAGCGTGAGCACTCGCAGCCCGAGCGTATGCCCCGCGTCGTCGCCTGCACCATGATCTTCGCTGCGTGCTGCTTCCTTATCATCGGCGAGACGTCGTACTCGTACGTGGGCTGCCAGATCCCGGGTAACCTGCTGTTCGCCATCAACGGAACGGCGCTCAACCTGAACGCGAACCGCGGTGCTGTCGTGCTTGCCTACATGTTCATGCAGCTGCACATCACCATCGCCATGTCCGTGATCCTGAACCCCGTGCTATACATTCTCGAGCGTGGCATTCTGGGCATGCACAAGCGTCCTCTGCTCCCCGTTGCCGACGAAGAATCCCCCGCCTTTGAGGTCATTAACACCCCTCAGAGCCGCAAGGAAGGCACGCCCAATGTTACCGGCCGCCCCTCGGTGACGTCCATGGCCGACGCTGAGTTCGACCTGTCCCCCGAGGCCCTCCTCAACGAGTACCACAACAGCGGACCCGTAGTGATCATGAAGTACGTGACGCTGCGCATCTGCGTTGTGGTGATTCTGCTCATCCTGGCCATCATTTTCAAGGACCATTTCATGGACTTCTCGGACTTCGTCGGCGCCTGGGCTGTGTCTCTCGCGTGTATGATCCTGCCCATCGTCTTCTACCTCAAGGTTTTCTGGAACCGCATCCCGTGGTACGAGAAGGCTATCGGCTCGTTCATCATCGTTATCTGCACGGGCCTGGGCGGCTACGTGACGTACACGACCGGCCACGACCTGTTCCTCGACATCGTCAGCGACAAGACATTCCCGTACTGCCCCGACGAGTACGCGGAGGTTGTCTACACCAACACGAGCTACTACGACACCAACTAGGCGCCCACGGCTAGTATCCACGCTGCAACTGAAGGGGGGGGTATGCTGTTGTGCACTATTAGCACAGCACCGCATCCCCCTCGTGGTAGCAAACTGGCCGTGACCGTCAAGTTGTCGCCATTTGAAGTTGTAGCAACCCCCATAGCTCGTAGGTAAATAAATGGAATGATCTATTGCAAACAACGTGTGTCATCATCGCCCCTTTACCGGTAGTAAGCTTGCAACAACCCCCAAATGCTGGAGATCGTTGCTAATAGGAAAAGAGCTGAGCCAGCCGGGTTGAAGAGGATAACGTTGAAGTGCTGGCTGGAACGATGGTCACCTACACCACAGCCCCACACAGCTTTTGGGCGATACTGGCAAGGATCTTGCGTCCGTACGGGATGTAACTCGCCGAGTACCTACACCATCACGATACCGTTAGCACCACCCCAATTCAATTTTGTTACAGCCAATGAGTCGTACCAGACAGCGGCTCCGCACTGGATGATCACCAGCAACAACACCACCAACCCGAGCTGCGGCGCCTATGGAAACGAAAAAGTTTAGCCTCCTCGTTTTGAAACATTTTAAAACCAAATGGACAACCTACCGCAATGGCGACTGTCAGCACGACCACGATCATGAGCAAATAAATGATGGTCGCAATCCGGCGGACGGGCTTGAACATTAGCTTCACCTGCTGCTTGGGGCCTACGAGGAAACCCGAACTGAACTCACAAACCCACTCCTATCAGCTAACAACACATAATCGACACCGTATTAAACGCCCGACGTACCCGCAGAGCGAGATGATGTTGCCCAGGCTGTAAGTGACACCGAACTTGGCGCCGTTATCGGAGCCCGCAATGAGGGCGAAGGTCGACTGACAGAAGCAAACAACACCAAATCCCATTAGCCCTCACTAGAGTAGCATCATCCCCCATCACGCCCAATTGCATTACCCCGAAGCTCACGATGTACCCGAGCACGAAGCAGGACACAAAGCCGATCATCCGCTGCTTCTTGGTGAGACTCGGGCACGTGCTGGTGAGCGCATCCAACGATGCAGAAGAGGAAGAAGCCCCTTCGCGTCTGACTTGGCCGACTTGGTCGCAGCGGCCTTCTTGTCGCCCGTCACGGCCGCCAACTTCTTGCTGGCATCGCTCGCCGCGCCCGCCACCTTGTCGCCGGCCTCGGTGATCACCAACTTGATCTGGTCCATGGTGGCGAATGTCGGAATGATTTTGAAACGGATGAAGCCGAAAAAATCAAGCTAAAATTAGATCATGGCTACATGATACGAATGCAAATTTCAGCCAGATTCAGTATACGTTTTTTGTGACGACTCAAAACCCGTATCTTTAGCTCTGTATCAAAATTTGCTACAAAAATAGCTGAACGATCCAAGATATGCCCCGGAAGGCCAAGGCCGCGGCGGCAGACTCGTCGGATGGCGCCCGCGCACTGCGCCCAGTGTCGCTGGAGGCATGGGTGGCGTCTACAAGGCGCCTGCTGTCTCTGGAGCAGCAGGAAGAGGTGCAGACCATGCGGGACGAGCTCGCCACGCTCGCCGACAGCGAGAACCCCAACGTGTTGACCCATTTGACGCTCGCGAGATACTCGACAGGCCTCTTCGGTCGCACCGTGTTGCAATTCGCCTTCCCTTCACTGAGTCTACGGCAGACCAAGCCGCACCAATTCACCGTGGGGGATTTGGTCCAAATTAGGGTCCAGAAGACTATTCCGGCGGGGGACAAATTGCCCACGGGTATTGTGTCCAAAGTCGAGGAGCGAGGCATCTCCGTCGCAGTGAACAGCGAGCAGGACGATGTGGACGAAGTGGAGCTGCTGGGGGCTTCAGGGGCCATCACCCTGGACCGACTCGTCAATAATGCAACTTTTGAGAAATTGAGCAGCGCCCTGGACCAATTGGCCAAATCTGACTACGGCGCGGCCCAGGCCGTCGTGGATGTGGTGTTCTCGGACCGAGAGCCGAGCTGGAACACGCCATTGCCCGAGATCACCCCATTTAATACGGGGCTAAATGAGTCCCAGGTGGGAGCCATTCGGTTCGCTTTGGCGTCGAAGGATTTGGCGCTGATCCATGGACCCCCTGGAACGGGAAAGACCACGACGGTGGTGGAGTTTATTCTCCAGGCGGTGACCAAATTTGATCTCAAGGTGCTGGTGTGCGCGCCTTCGAACATTGCGGTGGACAATGTTCTGGACAAATTGGCCAGTACGTGCTCGACGCTCGGGAAGAAGCTTCGGCTGACGCGAGTGGGCCACCCGGCTCGAGTGCTGCCGCAGATCTTGAAGTACTGCTTGGATGCGAAGATCGAGAGCGCCGAGGGGACGGAGATCGTGAACGACATCCGGAAGGAGATGAGTGCCATGCAGACCAAATTGCAGAAGACGCGCGACAAGAGCGTGCGGTTCCAGCTGCGACGCGAGATGAAGGCCAACCGCAAGGAGATCCGCGAGCGAGAGCAGAAGGTCGTGGGAGACATTGTGCAGCACAGCAACGTGGTGTTTGCGACGAATGTCGGTGCCGCGTCCAAGTTGCTCAAGAATGTGACGTTCGATCTGGTGATTGTTGACGAAGCAGCGCAGGCGCTGGAGGCCTCTTGCTGGATCCCAATTCTGAAGGCCAAACGCTGCGTGCTCGCGGGAGACCACTTGCAGTTACCCCCTACGATCAAGTCGAAGACGGCAGCGGCAAAAGGCTTGGAGGTGACGCTGTTTGACCGGATCACCAGCTTCACGTCCACGCAAAGCATTGTTAAAATGCTCGACACGCAGTACCGTATGCACGAGGATATCAGCGAATGGAGCTCTCAAGCGATGTACAAGGGCGAGCTGAAGAGTTTCGAGGGCGTCGCCAAGCGCAAGCTGCATGAGCTACCGCATGTCAAGATCACGGAAGATGATGAACTGCTAGATGCGACTCTGTTGCTCTTGGACACAGCTGGGTGCGAGCTGGAGGAGGATGCCCACGATGACGACGACAAGAGCCACAGCATGCTCCAGCTTTCCAAGTCCAACGAGGGCGAGGCGCGCGTTGTGGCTCGGCATGTCCGCGCGCTGCTGGAATCTGGTCTGAAGGAGGACGAAGTCGCAGTGATCACGCCATATAACAAACAGGTGCAAACATTGAAGGCGTTACTGCTCGAAAGCTACCCGAAGCTTGAAATTCGGTCAGTGGACGGTTTTCAGGGCTGTGAAAAGGAAGCGGTCGTCATGAGTCTCGTGCGCTCCAACGCCTCGAGGCAAGTTGGTTTCCTTGCCGACGACCGACGCATGAACGTAGCCATCACCCGAGCAAAACGCCACGTTGCAGTGGTGTGCGATACCGACACGATTTCCTCGCACAAGTTTCTGGCCGTACTCGTGCAGCATTTCGAGAAGTTTGGAGAGTATCGCAGTGCTCAAGAGTATCTGGACGAAGACGTGGTGGAAGGCACAGTGGACGAAGGGCTGATGCTCTCTCTCAGCGCCCCCGCCACGGTAAAGGAGCCGGCCACCACTTCCTCCAATACGCTGCCGAAACCGGTACCGAATGTCAATACTGGGAAGAGCGCCAAGCAGGCTCAGAAAACCAAGAAGGAGACGAAAGCTGCGTTTTCGCCCGCACCAAAGCCAACACCGACACCGAAGGCCGAACCAACAGTGAAGGACAAGAACTTACAAGAGACCACAGAGGCAGCTGCTACAGCTGACGCTAAGGACGAAGAGGGCGAAAAGGAGTTGGAAGACAAGACGCCAGCAGTGACGAAGGGCGTCTTCCAATTGATGGACTCGGACAGTGAGAGCTCCGCGGACGAACATGAGGACGAAGATGATGAAGAAGCCCAAGCTAACGTAGCTGAACCCGCCAGTGTGGATGACGCCAGTGACCTGAAGGCTGCCAATTCGCTTCTGAAAGATCTGCACATGGGTCGAATGGCTCGACAGCCAGCGCCTCCGCCGGCACCGACGACGTCTTCAAGCGGTCAAAAGAACAAGAAGAAGACCAAGAAGAAAAAGGGTCAGGCCCAGACTGTGAACACGGCGCCGGTAGACGAGCTGAAGGAGGGCGAAGACGAGCTGGAGTTCCTCACTCGACAAGCCAGCAAGAGCAGCAGCTGCGCCTTCCAGAGCTCGAGCCGCTGCAAGAAGAGCACAGCGATGCTGGGCAGCGTCTGCAAGTTCTGCAAGCTCAAGTTCTGCTACGACCACGCGCTGCCCGAGGTGCACGGCTGCGGCGACGCCGTGCGCATTTTCGAGCGCGCCGCATTCCAGCAGCAAATGTCTCGGTCCGCCGACGCTCCCAAGAAGAAGCTCACCGGTGACAAACGCAAGCTGCTCCAGAAGAAGCTCGAGGAGAAGGTGTCCGCCAAGACGGCAGGCCGCACGACACAGGCGAAACCAAAGGCGAAGAAGAAGTGAGTATCGGAGACAGTGAGTACAGATCATTGAGACGGGCTCATCCGATGAAATGGGTACAATAGAGTTTTTGTAGCCATCCTATTGGCCGATACCGCCTCATAGTAAGTTCAAGTATAGACCGAAGCCAAAACAAACTCCATTTTCCAAGATGGCTGCGTCAAAGCGGAAGCGCGGCTCCGGCTCGGGCTCGGGCTCGGGCCCGCGGCTGAACGACCTGCAGCGCCTGGAGATCATCCAGCGGCACCGGAGCGTCTCGGCGCCCGTGTCGCTGCGGCAGTTGGCGCGCGACTTTGGCGTGGACGAGAAAACGATCCGGCGCGTGGTGGCGGCGTCGGACGACATTGAGGCGCGCGCCGCCAGCTCCGCCGTGCTCCAGAACCGCGCGAGCGTGCACCGGCGGCCCACGCCGCGCTTCCCCAGCTGGAGAAGGCGCTGGCCGCGTGGATCGACGCACGGGAGCGCGCGAGAGTGGAGATTTCCCCCTCTATAGTGATCGACAAGGCCAAGCTGGTGGCTCGAGAAATGGGCATATCGCCCGAGGACTTCAAGGCCAGTTGGGGCTGGTACGACAAGTTCAGCAAGAGATATGGGCTCCACACGGCCTTTAAGACGCAGGAAAAGGGTACATTTTCTTCTCCTACTGGAAATGGACGCGAGACTCAAAGTTTGCAGGAGCTGCACCGGATTATGGCTACATACGATCCGGAATGGGTCTTTTGCGTTGAAGAGAGCTCGTTGTTCTACGATTCACTGCCGTTTGCAGTGTCCGGAGGTGCAGAAGTGGGAAACAGGAGGAAAAGAGTCACTTTGGTGCTGAGCTGCAACTCGACGGGACGCGTGACGTTGCCCATTTGCATGGTCGGGAGGGAAAAGTGGCCGACTGAAGCTCGCGCGAGCTTCCCAGCGAAGTATTTGGTGCAGGACAGGGCATGGCTGGACCGACCGACGTTCGGGAGCTGGTACAGTACCGTGTTTGTGCCCTTTATTCGGGAGCGCACGAGTAAACCGGTGTTGCTGGTTGTGGATGGAGAATGCCCCGGACATCAAGGAGATTTTGAGGACCACGGCATTCGACTGGTGTTTCTGCCTCCGCCGGTCAAGTCGACGCAAGGATTAGCTGCTGGGTCGGAGAATATTAATGCGGATGTCAAGTCGTGGTGGAGTCGGCCGCTGCAGATGGGCGTGGTGGCGGCACTCAAGGCCGAGTACAAGTGTCTACTGGTGCAAAGCGCTCTGTCGTATTATAACGCCCCGCAGGAGGTGAAGGAGGCGCTCAAAGCTGCTGAGAAGCAGGGTGGTGAGAATACCGGTGGGGTTCATTTTGGGCGCACACCGACGTTGTTGGATGCGGCACGGTTTCTTGCGCAGGCCTGGAGCCAAGTGCCCGCTGATTTGATGGAGAATTGTTTCGCGCGTGCCAACTTGGTGCCGCCTTCCAAGCTGCTGGCAGCTCCGATGCCACCTGGAACCTCACAACTCGAGTTACTGAGATCACACAGTGACCGCGTTGCCAGCAAGATCGAAGAGATGTTGGTCTCGAGCTGTTTGCCAGCTCATGCCTGGGCAACAATTCGAGGACAGACTCAACCTCTGAACGTCAGAGATCGAGTGCGCGTGTTCTTGCTCCTCGACGAAGGTAACTCGCCCGAGCTCCAGCAACAGATTCAAGCAGAGGTCAGCGAAGCTCTAACTGGTTCAGTGTCACTGCTATCGCCGTCTGATCCGGTTGTGCCACCTGTACGCGCGAGCAACCCCATTGGAGTTGATAGCACTATGGATTCTTTGCCCGGTATCAAACCAGACTTGGCGCTGCAAGTTCGTGGATTACTATTGGGAATTACGGACATTGCCTCACAATTGCGCCTGCTACCACGAACCGGAGCTGACGCAGAGAAGCTTGTACCTCTTCAACTCGAGGGCTGCATTGCAGCAGCCGACCAAATCCGGCATTGCGTTCAGGCTTTTGATAAAACACTTCACTCGGAGGAAAGCAGCGGGCAAAACCAAGGCCAGAAATCGCCACCAAGCGAAAGATGGGGCGGTGGAAGCATAGTCTAGGAACACCGCAGGGATCAGCGCTAAACGTATTATTCACCATGTACAACACGAACTCAATCCGTCTTTTTGCTGTCTCCTGTTTGGCTGTTCTTCGCTTCCTGCGCTTTCGCCTTCTTCTTCAGCAGAGCCGGGATGAGCATCCCAACCGCCAGCAGCACCAACAGCCCCATCGTACGCGGGTCCATCAAGTCGCTCGTGCTCCGCAGAGACGACAGCATGGCCCCAGCGTGCACCGTGATGAAGTTGTACGGCAGCAACCCCACCGCCACGGACGGCGCGAACAGCTTCAGCGGCACTTGCAGCCACGGACTCGCCATGTTGAGGAACCAGTTGGGCGTGAAGGGGAACACCCTCAGGAACAGCAGCAAGAAGGGCAATTGACCTTGTGCGCGTGCATCCTCGATCTTGTGCCTCAGTGCGTGGAGCTTCCCAGGCAGCAGCCGCTCACTCAAGCTCAGCACGATCTCCTCCGAGGCCAGATTCTTGGACAACAGATAGCAGCACGAAGCTCCGCACGCCGTCAGGACGCACACGAGAGGGAAAGCCAGCGCTAAGGGCAGAACAGCGCCTGCAAACACGTTCAACAGTGCCGACCCGGGAATGGCGAACGTCTAGCAATATAAGTACCAAGTTAGTTGCGCACTTATTTAAGTACATTTGTGCTACATGGTTCTCTACCTGTTTGAGCACGTAGACGCATGTGAAGCAGCCCAGCGCCAGTGGGAATTGCACCGAGAAGACGTGCAGGAAGGTTTCGTGCGAGTGCTGCAGCTCCTGGAGCGACGAGAGGCTGCGCAGCGAGAGCGCGTCCAGCTTCGACGTGGCGAGCCCCAGGGCGGCGTCGTGCTCGCGGACGCGGCGCACCAGCAGCAGGCAGAGCCCCAGGACGACCCCCACGGCGCAGCTGAAGACCAGAGCGAGCTTGGCGGCGAGGAGCAGCAGCGCGCGGCCTCCCCCGGAGGAGCGAGGAGCAGCGAGCGTCATGACGGGAGTGAACAAGTGCGTCAGTCGTAAGACTGAAGCGGAGAAGTATCGTTTATGTAACTTGGTGCTTCGTCAACTTGCTGGTCTATTCGCTGAGCTGGTTCGAGATAATGTACTTAAGTAGTTTTTAGTCCCTTGTTAGTTATTGTGGTTTTCAACAATTTTGCCGCCCGATTTGACGCGTTATCTCGGAGTCCGATTTATATAAAATGGAGCTCCAGCATGATCGGTGAATCCGATTTAGCTATATCTGACCTGAGTTAAGAGCATAAGGCCTAGAGGGGAGGCATTCCAAGCTGGCCATACCCTCCCCACCTCTAAGGAGCAAGAATGCATTGAGGGCAACAGTACCCTGTATATATCCAATTAAATTTAACGATGGTCAGCTAAATCGCTTGTGCCATCGTCTACGGCAGCTACAACTACGTGCCACGCCAATCTGATAGGACCCGAGGAATACTTTGGCAGCGGTCCCTTTTGCCGGCGAAAAGCGGCATTTCTGGCACCTGCTTCACAACTCGGAGCCCCCAGCCGCAAATCGGGTCAGATATAGTGAGCCTCCCTCAGCGCTTCCTGCTAAATCGGAGCCCTCAAGCAAATCGGGCCCGATATATCGGATCTCGGACCACCCGATTTGCCAAAACGGATGAAAGCCACAATAAACGAACGTTCACTAGCCAGGAGCTGGGAACTCCAGCAATCTGCATGCATCACTACATGTAGAACTTGTCTCAATAGAGCTACCAAGTCCACTCGCGCATAGCAGTAACAAGTGTGCCTTTGGGAGCAAGAAGCGACGGCCGACTGCAGTGTGGAACGCCGTAGAGCGTCCAAATGTTTGCATGCTCAAGTAAGACACGAATTGGAGTGCAACTTCAACAAGACAGTAGGCCACCTCCCAAAAGCAACTGCTATTCCCAAATACCAGTTGCTTTTTGTACTTCTATAAAGAAAAAAACCGGTAGAAAAAAACTATTGTCGAAGAGAGATTTTCAGTTTTCGTGGCAGTAGCGAGGCGTCACCATGTATTAACAACACCGGATCTGAACAGTACTCATAGATGAAGCTGATACCTCTCACGTTCTCAGAATTGCTAGGCGATGAGTCTCTCAAAAGTAGCTTGTTATTGGGAACTTAGAAAACTTCTGCCTTGCAGTGTGGACAAGGTAGTTCGACGTCCAACATGGCGACAGCCAGCAGGCCTACAGCCATAGCAAATAAATCGGAGGCGTTGTCGGGGCCAACGCAACAAAGACCCCAGTTGCGGCACCCAACTGAAACTTTAACGCAGGGGACAGTAGCTCTACACAATCCCTGAAGTGTAAAGCTGGTTAGATATTAATCGGGTCGTCTGCGGGTCTGGTAAGGCCGAGGGTCGGGCATGTATATTTCGTTGGTCTGGCTCGTGGTCGGGCTGACCAGCGCCCGATCCGTAAAATACAGTATGCATCGCTGGGAAGAAACTTACCATTAACCATTACCGGTAATCATATACCTCTTATAGCTATTGTGTCTTTTCGATATAAGTTATTAGGGTTTTTGATGATTCAGCCCTTACGAGGAAGAGTCCAGTTTACATTTCCTTGGTGTTATCCCGGCTGGCTTACTCTCATTGCTGGGGTTCATGTTTACCCTGTAAGAGACACTAAAAAGGGGATGCTTGCAGCTGAACTGTGCGCTACAGAGGTAGCCAGTAGGATTCAAAAGCGTGAAGGGACTTTGGTTGGCTAGCAGAGTTGATCTAAGCGACTGGACCTCAGCCTACACTGTGAATCAGCGTCATCTGAGGGCTCACTTCCAAAATGGACGACGTTCAAGAACTCTGCCCCTTCAAGACCACGGTGCATTGAGATGGGTATGCCTACACTAAGGCGTACTCTTCCGGCCGTAAGACGACTTTCAGGTGCAGCTACTACCGCAGCATCAGGTGCAAGGCTCGCGTCGATGTGATGGCCGACGGATCGTCCAAGAAATGCGGACGCCCCAAGCGACGGCAGAAGACGGACTAGCGTCTGCGGTGGTGGACGTCGCTGAAGAGATGAAGGCCGAGGTTGATGCACTTGCGCTATCCGACTTGACGCTGGTGCCGTCGAAGATCTGGGACCTCGTTCGCGAGGAGTTTACGACTAAGAAGATGACCTGCGGGCTGACACGCGACCAGGTGATCAGCCGCGTCTACCGTACCCGCAACGCTCACTTTGGCTCATCGATCAGGGTTCGCCAAGTACCGGGTTCTTACCAAAAAGCCCGGGTTTCCCACTGGCTCGAGCCAAATGACCACTGGTACTTGGTGGTTCTTTTGTGCACTTTTTTTCTCCACGCAAGAAGTATCTACCGGTCACGAAAAGTATTATGTAAGGTGTGTGGCAGGACGGAAGAACCGACCGTTCGAGCAAGTAAAGAGTAGATCTGGCAGGAGCTGGTCGCCTTCGCTGCAGCACACGAGACGTTAGGGGGCTCGCTTACCGGGTGTGTATCGCATTCAAGGGCATCGGTGAACCTCTCCGAAGGTTTGTCGCCGCATGCAAAGCAACGTAGAGGCCCCCTGAAGCAGCCCGTGAATGATCAAGCGTTTTGCAGTTGTCAGATATTTTGCTGGTGGCGCGTGCTGGTGGAGGACGTGGCGCTGGAGCTCCCCGGTGGCGCTAACGGCACGGGGCTCCGGAGGTGCTCCGCTCCACGCAATGAAGCGCTGACCCAGCGTTTATCACTCTAATCTGAGCGCAACATGTACAAGTACCAAGTCAGCTACCTCGCTGGCGCCATGGAACCAAGACTCGTCGCAGGCGGGTGCCTCCCACAGTGTGAACGAGGCAGGCGTCAAGCTGCAGGTGAATGATCAAGTCACGGAGGTGCTGGAGATGTCCATCCAGGACTACCTCACTTGCGAGTTTGGCGGCAATAACCGCGTCCAACTGGGAAAGGTGGCGGACTACATGGAGACGACCGACTTGCTGCGTGAGGAGGCGGGCAAACGGAGACGGCAGCAGTGCTGCGCAATGCGACGGGCTACATGGAGACGGCCGACGTGGTGCGTGAGGAGGTGGACATCACGGAGACGGCTGCCGCGCTATGCAAGATCAGGCGGGGCTTTATCGTGCTGGCAGGGGACCTGGCCACGGACGTGGTGCAGCACAACTTGGTCGACTTTCACCACGTCGACGACGCCGACACGAGCGTCGCTATGCCGCTGTGCCACGTAGTCCACCATGCTGTAGCACGCGTCCTATGCTCACGTACCTGCCATTGCATTTCGACACGGGCTCGCACTCCTGCAGCGTCACGTTGACGTCTGCGCACACAAAGACTAAGGGCGACAAGCCGAGTCACGATAAGAACATCACCGGCGTAATCGCACTTATGGAGGACCAGCACCACGAGATGAACTGCGTCGAGTTCGTGTATCTGAACGAGGACCGGAGCGTGACCAAGAGCCTGCTCAAGCACCGCAGCAACTTTGTGCTGCACGCGGACCTGTACGCCGGCCTCTTCTCCATCTTCTCGCACTGAGGCCTCGGCTCTCTTGGTAGTGTAATGAGGTTGCCAAGAGGATTCAATGCGTGGTTCTGGACGACGAGGAGAGGTCCCCGAAAATGCACAAAGTAGTGAGCACTGTAAGGCATGCGGAAGACAGGTAGAAGTGTATGAAACTGTTCGGCCAAGAAAGCAGCGGCTGAATAAGTGCAAACGGGTATAGTACGAATATATTGTTTCGGTTAGCATGCTCTTTAAGAAGCGCATACGTCTACGATGAACTAGGTGCAGAGGCAGTACTCGCTGCAGGTCTGAGATGGACCGAACTAAACAACTCAGACCAGGGTTGGCAACGTCGGGTTTTGGAAAATGACACCTGTATCATCTGACGGCCAATTCCCGGGACTTTAGTGGGAATTTATGGGTCAAGTGGGCCTTTGGGTGGGAATCGGAGCTAACCGAATCAATATCGGTACAACCGAGATATTATCCGGATCGTATCCGGCAAAATTGACCTTTCTTTGGGATACCGGTTCAGCAATTCCTCTACCGGTTTAAAAGTCCCACCAAGTCCCAGTGGGCGAGTGGGACGTCCCATTGGGCGTCCCTGGGAAAAAGGGACAGTCCCTGGGATTTTGCCATCCCTGCTCAGACAGCGTTGCTTTGTGTGCTCGAATTCCAGTGAACCGCTTCTCTTGAGGAGACTGCATATCGTTCTCCTCAGGAAATGCTGGACGATATGGACTTGGAATAGCTTCGTAGGCATCAACAAGCTCATGATCACCGCCACCACTTGCAACTTGTTGAGCTTCCTCCTCCGCGATGTCAACTTCATCTAAGAAGCTATTCCAAAACTCAATAGTAAACAGGGCCTCATCGTCCGCTTCATCACGGATGGGGTACTCCTGCTGACCTGTAACCGCTGCTGACTGGGCCACTTATGGGACTATTTCACGAGTGTCAGCAGCATGAATGCCACCCGCGTTTTCGACGGCACCCGGAGTGCTGTCAGTTTCCTGCGATTGCGAAGAGGATGTCAGCACCTCGTTTGTGCAAGGATGATCGTCAACTTCGTCGTCAGACGCCGCATCGCTTTCGAACGGCGATACAATTCGATTCCTCCTCCTCTGCTTTGCCATATTCTTCGCAGAAATTGTCCGCCGAGAATGCTCCCTGACCGCTTCAATTAGCAACGACTTGCTCGCTTTCATCTTGTTCCGAAGGGGTGTGTGTATATTGCCGAGTTCACTGAACAGTCTCTCGCATGTTGCAGTGCTCACAGCGATGGACAACACAGTCAACGCAAGTACCGGAAGCATGCAGGATGGATACTCCCTCTTCAAGTCCGTCCAAAACGAAGGTACAGGCTTGTCGTAGTCACTAGGTCGAATCGTTGTGTATTGGCCGTCAAACCACTTGTTCAAACTTTCGCGCAAGCCCGTCACGTTTTCATCCACGAACCGCCGATAGTAATAGATACCAAAGTGCTGAATACGTGACCGGCCGGAAACGCTAGTTGTAGGAAGCCCAAGCGCTTTTTGCCCAAACACCGGATGGCGATACAAGGCCAGCATGAAGAGGGGCTGCTCGCAGGTGTTCCAACGTTTCTCCACACACTTCTCCAGTGTCTCCCCATAGTCGTTGGTAGAGGCGAACTTGCGATAAATTTCAGCGTATGAAACCACGACATCCGCTAGCGAATTCTCCGCCCGCTGGAGACGGAATGACGCGACAGACAGCGGTCGAATCAGCTTCTCAGCTTCCACAAGCTGCGTCCAAAATTCGGGATGTTCCAGCACCTTAAGTGACGAAGGCCAACCATCACTGTTGGCGTGCTGAACACTTAGAATTGACAGTGCTCGTTTAGACCGCAACAATGAAGCGAAGCAGCCCTGCATGGAATTCCACCTCGTAAGGCAAAACGTAATAAGAGCGCGGCGCTTGCCATATTCTTGTTTCTGTAGATCACGAAGGTGCTTCAACCACTTCGACAAAGATGCATTGATCGCGTTCACGACTGCGGCAGCTCTGCGTGCAACATCTCTGAAAACCGTATTCAAAACCTGTTTTACCAGATTGTTCACATCGTGAGTGAAGCAACGGACAAAAGCAACCTTCGGCCAACGCAAAGCCAAAAATTCTCCTTGCTCTGCCACATTGACCAGCGTCATCCGTGACGACAGCACCAACGGTCCATCCACTTTCCTGAGCCTTCAAAAGAAGCTTCTCAAGGTCAGATGCAATGGCGATTCCATGATGCTCGGCGCCAACCTGTTCAAGCTTGAAGGTCATCTCCAAGCCAAAGAGCTCAAACCGTGAAAGTAATACATGCTCCTTGGAGATATTCTCCCAAACGTCGGCCAGCGTGTTCATCCTTCCCCCGGTCTCCGCACATTTTGCTTTCATACAGCTCTCCACTTGGAGCTGGCATCTGGATCCATGCTCCCGCAAAATCGGCCCGCCAAGCTGCTTCGCCGACGGAAGCTGGCAGCTTATCCCAGGGCACAAGAACTCGAATATATCCGCTGTCCATGAACAAGACTGGAGATGCGATGTTTTTCCAGTTCCACTACACCTACGTGGACGACGGCGAGGTGCAGCACATTCTCGGCTGGGGTCACCCTGCCCTGATCCGCTTGTTGTCCTACAACCAGACGGCTCTCTACATCGATGGCACGTTCCACTGTGTCCCAAGTCCGTTTAACTAGTTCATCGTCATCATGGTGCTCCACCGCGGATCCAAGTGCTTCGTCCCCTGCCTGTACTGCCTCACGACCAACAAGTCTGAATGGACTTACTGGAGCACCCTCCACTGCGTGCAGGCGACCACGGGGATGACGATGGACGTCGGGGCAGTGTCGTGCGACTTTGAGAAGGGTCTCATCAATGCTGTGGGGGATCAGTGTCCGGAGGCCGACATCATCGGCTGCCTCTTCCATTTTAAGCAAGCCATTCGACGCAAGATGCAGAAGCTCCATATCCCGACCGAGGAAATCTTCGAGATGATGGCACGTGGAATGCTTGGTTCACTGACCGTGATCCCCCATGAACGCATCGATCCCCATGGTATCGCCTACGTGACGAAGAAGTATAAGATGGCTCTCCGTGTGAAGGGTAGGGCGTGCTCGGAGTCGAAATTGGACGATTTCTGGTCGTACTTTCGGAAGATGTGGCTGGAGATTTACCCACCGCGCGTGTGGAACATCTTTGGCTTTCAGCGCACGGTTGTGAACCGCACCAATAACCCGCTGGAACGCTACAACCGCGAGCTGAACAGCGCGTTTTCCCCGAGCCACCCCAACATCCCCACGTTCGTCGGTGTGATTGAAGCGCACGCCGCGCGCTATGTCGGTTTGCTGGAGGACATCGCTCGCAGGCGTGCTCGCGCCCCACCCCATGGAACCTATGTGGTGCCCCAGGAGTTCACTGTTTAGTGAGTCTCCTTGCAAGGAGCACATGCATTTGTGCTTAAGGGTTTTGCATTTCTTTTCTTCTTTTCAGTGCTAGTGTAGGTTAAAACTACTGCTGCGAAGCAATAATCAAAACAATACACTTCTTTTCTTCCTTTTCAAAATCTTCTTGGTAAATATGTATCATCAATTGCCTGAGTTAAATAATTTATCTTCAACATACTATTTTTCGTTTATGCCTTCAGGTTTCATGAAAAATAAAAGCTGGAAGTGTGATTATCGTATAACATACTAAACCGCACATTTGGCCGCCATATTTTGCAGTTTAATGTGTATTGTGCTTTGCAAACGTTTTGTCGTTTTGACTTGGAGCTCTCCTCGATTTATAATAAGTCGAGGTCGATTTAATAAAACGAGGTCAAAGAAAGGGACAGATCGATCTACTTAGGCCGTCTAATAACTCGACCTACGACAATCCAAATCAGGGCTCGAAGTCGATATCCTGCTGGATTTGAGCATACCGAGGTCGATCTACGGTAAATCGATCCCTTCTGCGTTTTCCAAAGCGCATTCGAGGTCGATCTAAGTAAATCGAGGTGGTCCATGCTACCGCCTCTGTTTTGTGCCCTGATTTGTGGACCGGCCTTCCTCCATCTAGGCCATAAAACGGGGCGACATTTTATCTGCAAAGCACAATACATGTACTCGTATTTATGCAATGTACATAGTTTAGTTACGTAACCTTCTCTACAGTGCGCGCCAAAATGATAGGACCACCTCGATAAGTTCTCATAACTCGGTCAATATTGATTATTTTAAGGTGCGGTTTCGAGGCTAGCTGCAAAACACGCTGGGAAAGATCAGGTATGCGCTAACACTCGCGTTTTTGCACTCTATGGGATAGCTCACATACAAAAAACTGTTTCTGCCAAGTCGACACAAATTAGGACCCCCCCATCCCAATACAAAATCCGAAGTTGTTCCCATACAAATCCGAAGTCATATCGCTTTGTACAGGCTTTCCCTTACTATAGGATTTTGTATTGGGATGGGGGGTCCTAATTTGTGTCGACTTGGCAGAAACAGTTTTTTGTATGTGAGCTATCCCATAGAGTGCAAAAACGCGAGTGTTAGCGCATACCTGATCTTTCCCAGCGTGTTTTGCAGCTAGCCTCGAAACCGCACCTTAAAATAATCAATATTGACCGAGTTATGAGAACTTATCGAGGTGGTCCTATCATTTTGGCGCGCACTGTAAGAGAATACTTTAATATTATACATCACGAATATCCGACTACAAACAACGCTAAAAGATAACTTTACTGGATAGTTTTCATAGAAAAGGGTTAATTTTGACTTCCGTTACAAGCTGAAACAAATCATTATTCGTATTTTTTAAGGCATCCAGTTTTAACTAAAATCTAAAATTTATAGATTAAATTTGGCGCCACTACCGCCCATGTTCTTAAGCTTTAGTGTGAACACTACTGAAGGAATGGGCACAATCATAGGTTTTACAGTAAGTAATCCAGCGTAATATTAAAGTAAAATGTATATCATTTGTAAGTACTTGTGGTGTGTTCCTATATGAGAACGAAGTGTGCTGGCCACATCGACCACGCAATCGCAGTGAGGACACGGGAAAACACCACCACGGTTCTGCTGCTCTCGACGCGCCAACCGGTGCGCCTCGCCGTCTGCAGTAGTACCGATGCTGCCGGATACGGCTGGAAGTGTTGTCTGTGTGCCCACAAAACTGGCACACAAACAGCGTATTCGAGACAACGTCAGGGTTCCAGTTCAGCCCCTGGGAGAACAAAAAACAGTGTAGTCTGTAATTCGACGTACTCCACTGTGAAAGAGATCACCACGAAAAACCGCAGCCTACCCAGGAGGTATATCTAGCACTAACTCTCTTTGCGGCCTTGCGTAATCAAAACATCCTGGAAATACGCGAAGCCTTGTTCCTGCGATAATCACACTAGCTGGAATTGTACCAGGAAACTTGGCGTCCACAGCAGCAATCACGTCTGCCGTATAATCTTGGTGGGGCTCTTGGTCAGTACCACCCGCTCTAGAATGCATGTAGGAAAAAGCACGAGGTTGATACTTCTCGTCCCGCACTGCTGCATCCTCTTGTACAGCGCGAGATGCCAGGCGCAGATTAGACGTCAGCCTAGTTACGCGAGACTGACTTCGGTATGCGTCGTCTTGAGCACCTCCAACTTTCAGAAACACCGGCTTGTACGATCGGGTTTTGGCTTCGGCTAATAACGCGCCAATGAATTCGGCAGTCAGCTGGAGTGAGATGACAGCATAGCCGGAAGCGGGAAACGATGGGCGCGTGGTGAAGGCGAATCTGCAATGCTCATCTGAAAAGGTAAATGGTTTGTACAAAGCTATAAATATTCATGTAGGACGCTAATATTTATAAATCATGTGTAGCCATTTTCGTCGCTAACAGTGGATTTAAGTGTAAGCGTTGGTGACGATTGTGTAGCCATTTATCGTCACCAACGGTAGATAAGACTCGAAGCGTTGCCGACGAAGTGTCTTATCTCTGGCTTCACGCTCATCAGCTGCTATCTTGATTAGGAGACGACCGAACGATAACATAATATACCGGTATCATCACTAGTACACTGTAGTTGTAACCGGTGCCTGTTGGTTTGATATTTGACTGGCATGGGTATGGATCGGGCATGGAAGGAATAATAGTTTCTCTGTAAGTTACTCACGGATCTGGATATAGGTCATACTGACCCTCGGCCTTACCAGGCCGGCAGACGACCCGATTGATAATCTACCGTAAAGCTCCAACCCCTTAAATTGGACCGAAGACTTCCACTTCAGTCTACTTAAAACTGCACGTTGGTCCTGCGTACTGTAGTCGTAACAGATCTAATGACTGGGAGCTCGAAGTCGCAACGTGGCCCTGGGCCGAGCAATGATTCTCGCGATAAATCATTGGTAATGACAGGGCTTCGGAGAGCTGGCCGATGTTAGTAAGGATGAATCATTCTTCACGCTGAATGGTGTCTTTCCTGCCCGCGATAATCGCTCCGTAAAAGGTTGGTCGCGTTTCAAACGGCAGCGACATCAGAGCAATAAGTTGTTGCTGTCGGGTGAGCTGCAACCACGGAATAGCATCCCGTAAAGCCATGTGTCTATAATGTTTTCCGGAATCTTGGGCGATGAAATGAGAACACTCAGCGGGGCAGGTGGCGAGCCTGCTGAAAGTGTGTATGGTTGTTGGTGCCGTACGAGGCACGATGGAGAATTGGTCTGTGCCCGACGAGGCAACTCGAAGACTGTTTTGTGCCCTACGAGGCAAGATGTAGACTGACTAGAATGTCTAGCCCATTATAGGAGCTCCACGGCGGCACTCCTTGTGCTGTGCATGGCGTAATACAGTACAACCCACGTTGAAGAATGCTTCAAATCGAGGTGGTGTAAGCTGGCTTGAACCAATGATGCACTACTGTGTCCCCGAGGTCACACCGAGACTCTTCCTCTACAAAGGCCACTGTAGGCGTGTGTATAGGCGTCGGTGGTAACGGAATTCGAGATGATTGCCCGCATATGATTCAACGCTACCTGCGCTTTCATAATGATCAGTCTTCATTTTTCCTGCTAGTTCACAAGCTCCTAGTCAAGACTCAAGCTTCTCTCCACAGAGTGCAAGACATACTCGTCCTCGCAGTTGTCGCCGTGCAGCACCATGGTGTCGTCGATGTAGATCTCACACAGACCCACGTGTGTGAAGCCGCCGCCGCCGTTGCCCAGCCACTTGGCCATCCCATCGGACGGGATGGCCTGAGGGGTGCCGTCCGCCAGCGTATTGCCGCACTTCTTGCTGTCGCCGTTGACTATTTCCAGCACCACGTCCTTGACACTCACGCCCTTCTCTTCGGCCATGGTCTTGAACAGGCCGCACTGGTCTCCGCCCGAGCCGATGTCCCAGTAGTTGTCGATGTTTACGATCCAGCCAGGATTGGGACTGTCCGCCCAGGTCGGCGACGGCTCTTCGTGGGCGTTGGGAGCTGCCACGGCGACAACGATCGGAAGAGCGGTTGCAGGGAGCATGGGGCGGAAGAGTGTTGCGTTTCTTGGTCAGACGGCGGAAATGAACGAGTCTCCCAACGAAAGAAAATGTTCTGGAGGGCGCCATTCGTGCCATTATTTTGTACCATATTGCATTATTTAATCCTGGTTGGATTGCCATGGTGGACAACTACTGGGACATTGGATCGGGTGGTGACCAATGCGGCGCGTTCAAGACCATGGCGGAGGAGAAGAAGATGAGCGTGAAGGACGTCGTGCTGGACATGGTGAAGGACCAAAAGTGCGGCAACACGCTGGACAACGGAGCTGCGCAGCCCGTCCCGAGCGACGGAAAGGTCAAGTGGCTGGGCAATGGCGGCGGAGGCTTCACCCACGTCGGTCCCTGTGAGATTTACATCGATGACAAGATGGTGCTGCACGGAGGCAACTGCGAGGACGAGTTCAAGGGTGGAGACGTTGGGTCTACTCAGACGTCGGACATGCCCGTGGACTACTCGTCGTGCAACGGAGACTGCACCTTGACCATCTACTGGCTGGCGTTCCAGAACGCGCAGTGGCTGGCATACGGTGAGTTTTTGCATCTGTAACGGGCTTAGACCGTTACCGGCTTACACAGGCGCAGGGAAATATAACTCTGTTGATTCAGTTGGGAGACGGTCTCGACACCCGAGACCGTCCCCACCATTAAACCTATAGTGAGCTCTGATTGGCCACCGCGCGCATGCGGTGACGCACGTGTGACAGTGGCCTGTCACACCATCCCCCTCTCAAGGTTGAAACATACATGTGTCTTTTTCGAAAAAGGAATCCGGCGCGACGTGGTCTTGTCAGTCTTGTCAGTTGGCGATTTGAGTCGAGAAGCAGAAGCATGGACGCGGGAGACCCCGCGCCCGAGCAGCACCGCACCTACGAGGAGACGCTGCAGCGGTGGGCGTTGTACGACTGCAGCACCGTCGTGGGAGCAGAGGCGACGGAGAGATGGCCGACATCTTCCGGCGTTGGCGCGCGACGCGGAGCAAGCCCGTCACGCCGATCGGCGGCGTGACCACGAGCTCGCTCGATTCGGCGTGGACTGCGTTCGTCGAGCGCTGGAACACGGAGACGGGGGCTGCGTTCGTCCGGAAGCTGGAGGAGCGTGAGGCGACACACACTCGTTTGTCTCTCGGGTCGTTGGCCTCGCAGGTTTGTGCGCTGTCGTGGGAGGCCGATCGACGCTGCTGTCTCGTACACTTTCTCGATGGCTGTCGGGGCTGCCGCGGGTATTGCCCGCGGCCCAACACGCTGGAATGGCTCGAGATTCTCGGAGATACCCCATTGTCGGAAACGGAGCGTGACGTGACTGGACGATACCGCGAGGCGCTGGACGCCTTTAGGCGCGGCGGGCGAGCGCCGCGCCACCTGGAGGACTTGCCCCCGGTGCGAGGCTTGTCTCGTACGCCGCCACGCAGTCTGGAACGTCCGTGAGCAGCACCGCTCGTGGCTCCCAGCTATCCGGCATTGGACCCAGCCAACGCACAAGATACTGGCGATGTGCAGGAATGGCAGCGTCACGGTGGCGAACGCCGTGACCTCTTCGTGGGGCAGCGCGAGTATCGTCGTGCTGCAGGATCTCCTCCACGATATGGCGGACGTTGCCCGCGCTATCCACCAGAGGAGCAGGACCGTCACGCTCGAACAGAGGAGCGCGACCGCTTTCAAGAGGCTGAGGTGGCGCAGCGTCTGGATCGGATGAATCAGCGGCTTGACGCGCTCCAGCGCGAGAACGAAGAGCTGCGGCGTCGTGTGCATTCGCAGGAGGAGCCGCGTCAGGAGACGGCGCCGCAGGGATCCCGTCTGGACGCTCGTCGTTGGGGATAGTCGCGGGCAGATAGCGGCGCAGGCGACCGACGTAGAAGGTAGGATGAAGTCGCAAAGCTGTAGGTAGCTGTAGCGTGTAGGCATCACCTAAAACCTTCAGTATCTTGAACGGTCCAATGAAGCGGGGCGCGAGCTTGTTCGCGCCCAAGTTTGTCACCAAAGTAGGTTGGATGCCGGCCGTGGACAGTAATACACGGTCGCCCACGGCAAACTTCTCCATCTGCTTGCGACCGCGACGGTCGGCATTCTCCTTCTGGCGGTCGACAGCCATTGCGATGGCGTCCCGAACATACCGTACAACAGACTGGCGTCGATTAAGGAAGTCGTTGACCGCCGCAGTGTCGCTCGACTGCGGCTCCGGGTTGGGGTCGAAGTTCGCTGGAGGTGGCGCGGCGGCGTCAGCCGCGCCCGCCGTCTCTTGATACTCGACTGCACGACGACGCTGACCCGGGTTGATCAGCGTCCGACTGGTCCAAGTGGTGATGTCTGAAGGTGTTGCCCTCGTGGTGACACGCGCACGCGACCCACGCGCAGTGGTCTCAGTTGGTCTCTCTGGTTCCGCCCTCGTGGCGGCGCGCGTGCGCATTCCTCGTGCTGCATCTCGGGCTCCATGTCGCGTGGTGACTCCATTCACCAGCGTGGAGTCGGCGTCGGGAGAACTCTCACGACCCGTAATACCAGCGACCTCGGTGCCGCTGGGATCATCACTGTTGGCCAAGTCAGCGTCGCCACTGGCCTCACTCAGGACCATCGAGCGCTCCAACCCAAGGAGCGCTGGTACACGGGGATGGCGACCGCAGTTGATGTAGAAGGGCGTAAGCCCCGTCGACGCGTGTTCCGCGTTGTTGATGGCGAATTCGACCAAGGGTAGGAAGGAGCTCCAGGACTTGAAAGACGTGGCGAAGCTCCTCAACACGTCTTCGACTACCCTGTTCGCTCGTTCGGTTTGACCGTCCGTCTCTGGATGTGACGCGGTGGACATCTTCAACCGCGTCCCCAGCGTCTTGAAGAGCTCCGTCCAGAAGGCAGCGGTAAATCTCGGATCTCGATCAGAGACGATCGAGGTCGGTAGGCCGTGGTGTCGATACACGGTATCAAGGAAGAGCGCCGCGGACTGTGCTGCGGTGACCGAGACGGCGACTGGAGCAAGATGAACCATCTTGCTGAAGCGGTCGACAAAGACGAGAACTCCAGTGCGGCCTTGAGAATCGCGAGGCAGCCCGAAGACGAAGTCCATACTCACCGAAGACCATGGTTCTGCTGCAACCGGAAGCGGACGAAGCGGCGCTTGCTTCGACGGAGACGGCTTGACACGTTGGCACGCTTCACACGAGCGTACCCACTTCCGCACCCACTTGTACATATGCGGCCAGTAGAAGTCGCGAGACAGCGACGCGAACGTTTTCTCGCGTCCAAGGTGGCCACCACTCGGAGTATCGTGGAACTCATGTATCAAACGAGCACGGAGATCGTCGTCCAGCGGGACGACGATGCGCGGAGGGTCCGAGCGGTCGATGCAATATGTCAGCAGATTGCCATCCAGGGCGTAGCGATCGATACGGGCGCGGCTACGCGAAGACAGTCGGCGCCGCGCCGTGTCCGACGGATCTCGCAGGTACTTGATCATCTCGGAGCACTCTGCATCCGACTCGTACGCAGCCGAGATCAGGTCGCGGAGTGGACTGGTCGCTGCGACTTCGACTGCAGCCAATCCCTCAGCGACGCACACAGCACAGTCATCGTCATCCTCGTCACCAATCGCGTGGCGACCCGACTGCATCGTAGTCTGGCCGACGCGATAGCGCGTCGGCGAGGATGTTCGTCTTGCCTGGCTTGTAGTGGACGACGAAGTTGTACTCGGAGAACAGAGACAGCCAGCGTGCCATGCGCTGGGACAAATGGGGGCTCTTCGTTGCTGTCCTCAGCGACGCGTAATCTGTGTAGATCGCGAAAGTCTTCTCACCCAGGAGGTACACGCGGAACTTGATGAGCGCATAGCGCATGGCGAGCAGCTCTTTGTCATGGACCGGATAATTCCGTTCCGCCTGCTTCAGCTGACGCGACTGGTAACTCACCACTCGTTCGCGTCCTCGTCGTCAAACTGCATCAAGGCGCAGCCGATCGCAAAGTCACTCGCATCGCACACAACATGGAAGGGCTTCGAGTGGTCTGGAAGCATCAGGACGGGCGCGGTTGACAAGCTCGTCTTCACCGCGTCGAAGGCTGCTTGGTGCTCGGGGCGCCACGCCCACGTGGCGTCTGCCTTGAGGAGCTGAGACAGCGGTTGGATGGTCAGTGCGAAGTTCTTCGAATAGTGGTGGAGATACGTCGCGAGCCCCAACCACTGTCGGAGCTGCTTCTGATCCTGAGGCACCGGCCAAGCGCAGATGGCTTCAATCTTCTCGGGGTCAGCACGGACACCTTCCTTGCTGACGTAGCTCCCGAGCACTGGGATCTCGGGAGCGCAGAAGATACACTTCTTCAAGTTGGCGTACAGCTTGTTCTCTCTCATCACTTCAAACACCTGCCGCAGGTGTTGCAGATGAACCTCGACGTCCGTCATGCCGCGCTCGGCACGACTGTGAATGAAGATGTCGTCGAAGTAGCTGGGCGCGAAATCTCGGTACGGCCGGAGCAAGTTCGACACCATGCGGCTGAAGGTAGCAGGGGCGTTCTTGAGCCCCTGCGGCATCACAAGCCACTCCCAAAGCATTCCACTGGGCGTGCTGACCGCAGTCAACGGCACGTCACCTTCCCGCATCAAGATCTGATAGAAGCCGTCCATCAGATCAATCGCACTGCACTTGGTGCTGCCGGACATGGTGTCTAGCACCATGTCTTTCCTCGGAATCGGCGTCTGCGCCGGGATGGTGGCATCGTTGAGCTTGTTGAAGGCGTGGACGATCCGCCATCCGCCGGTTGCTTTCTTCACGCAGAACGTCGGACTGGAGTGAGGAGACAGACTCTCACGGACGTGGCCGGCTTGTCGGTGACCCTCGAAGAAGGCGTCGATCGCTTCGACTTGATCACGGGGAAGTGGCCACTGCCTCGTCACGCAGTACTTCGCACCAGGCACGAGATCAATCTCGTGCCGAACTCCGCGATCTGGTGGAAGGACGGCAGGCACCTTGTCAGGGAAGATGTCGATGAACTCACGGACCAGTGGAGCGACTGGGTTGCCGGCGGCTTCGAGGGCCGGCAACGACTGAGCCGCGTATCGTGCTTCACGGGCGGTCTTCGGCTCAGCTCCTTTCGGGCGCGTCCTCGCATCGGACGCGTGGTCCGAGGCATCGGTCTCGACGGCTGCAATGGACGCAGCATCGTCAGCCACGAGCATACACACTTGCTCGATCTCACCCTTCTTCAAGTCACGCAGGAAGTGTTTCCACGAGAGTCCAGGCAGCCGTGTGATCCCGGCTGCGTCGCACGGAGGGCGTGCGGCTTCAACGTTGCGTACACGTGGAGGCGTCTCCGTGTCGTCCCCCACCAGGACTGAGATAACCTCGGGCTCAGGCTCGACTGAGTCCTCCGATAGTGCACGAGGACGTCGTGGTTTACGACGGCCACGATGTCGAACTGGTCGTGGAGTGTCTTCCGGAGCAGCCGATGAGAACCCACGCTCGATCATGGCCGCTGAACTTGGGCACCGGGACACTTCGTCAGCGCCTGGACGCGGGTCATTGGGCACGACCGCGTCGACTTCCTCAGGGAGCTCCCGCTCGACCACTCGCGGGAACCCATGCTCGACCGCGCGTGGGAGACCACGCTCAACCACATCTTCTTCTTCAGGGAGCTCCCGCTCGACCACTCGCGGGAACCCATGCTCGACCGCGTGTGGGAGGCCACGCTCAACCACATCTTCTTCTTCAGGGAGCTCCCGCTCGACCACTCGCGGGAACCCATGCTCGACCGCGTGTGGGAGGCCACGCTCAACCACATCTTCTCGCTCTTCATTATTGGAGAGCCGCTGCTCGTCCGGACGTGGCTCG
Source organism: Phytophthora melonis (assembly GCA_024211575.1). NCBI lineage: Eukaryota > Oomycota > Peronosporomycetes > Peronosporales > Peronosporaceae > Phytophthora > Phytophthora melonis. The sequence continues at coordinate 1,392,680 of JAMXKT010000037.1, read as the reverse complement.
ACCACGTCATTGTCTGCTTCCGAGAACCGCTGCTCATCGGGACGTGGGAACCCATGCTCGACCACGTCAGACACGTCCTGAGGCTCCTGCTCAGGACCGGCGCAGGTTGCGAGTTCGCATACCGCACACGAAGGGCCATCGCTCACTTCGTGCACAACACGGGCCATGGAGTCGGGGTCCATGACGGCAACATGCGGCCATTGGTTAGGCGTTCCGCAGAGGAACGTCAACACTGCATTCACATCGATGTCTCGGGGACGGACCGTGCCAGTCAGCCAGTTGATCTCAGGCTGGTGGCGGGCGAGCCACGGGATGCCGAAGACACAGTCGAACGAGCCACTCAGCTCGATCACCAAGAACTCCTCGGAACTGCGGAACCCGTCGAACTCGTACGCGAAGGTCGCCGAGCGCCGCGGCGTCCGCCGCGGCTTCCCGTCAGCGTACTTCACGATCATGTCGCCAGGACCTTCACTGATGTTCATGTCCGCCGGTAACACCGACAAGCTCTCGGCGCGAACGAAGTTGTTCGTCGCGCCCGAGTCCAGCAGTGCGCGAAGCGGACGATTCGCGCCTTCAATGTGGAGGCTGAGTACAATCAGCCTCGTGTCACTGCCGGAGGTGGTGGCAAAGAGTTGTGCATGAAGAACGGGAGGGCTAGGAGGAGGTTCTGCCACCAGAGAACCATCTCTCCTTCCACGACCAGTAGGGCGCCCCGCACCTACTGGGTGTCGCCGTTTTTTGGAGCGGCGACGTCGTTCGCGACCGTGACGTTCGCCTGCATCGGCGCCGGAGCGCGGCAGACAGCCGCGCGATGTCCAGGTTTCCCGCAGCGGTAGCAGCGCATTGGTCGGGGACTGCGCGTTGCCGAGGCTGTTGGCAGCCTTGCTGATGACGTCGGCACCCGACGACCACCAAACTGTTGAATCGCATCCACCTCCATCGGCTCCGGCTCAGGCACCGGAGTCCGAGAGACGTCGAAAGCTTGCGACGCTGTCACGCTGTAGTCTTCGCGGAGCGCGATAGCGAAGGCCTCTTCGAGTGTCGGTGGGGTCTTCCGGGTCAGGTAGAAGCGCTGGTAGCCAGCGCTCATGCCGGAGATGAAGACGTGGACTTGGGTCGCCATGTCTACGGGATGCGTCGTGATGCACGACACAAGGTGTCGTGCGCGCTGGATGTACTCGAGCATGGACATGCGTCCCTGCTTCAACGCCAGGAAGGCGGAGCGCTGAACGCTTTCATCTTGGGGCGGCTCGAACGCGAGCCGCAGGTCCGCCTTCATCGATGCCATGGTCGGCAAGCAGGAAGCGTCGGCCACGAGCTTGCCGAGCGCCCACTCCTTCGCCTTCCCCGCCAGTTTAGACAGAAGAAAGCGCGTGCGCGCGAGCTCGGTAGACAGCTGCCGAGCTTCGATCGCGATGTCCACCTCGCAGAACCAGCGGTTCAGGTGAAGGCGGCCCTCGCCTTCACCGCTGTATGTGGAGACATCGAGCTTGACGATGTCGGTCTTGTTCTTGGTCAGCGTGGGAGTCGTCGCTCGCTGACGGAGGTCGGCGAGCTCACGTGCCATGAACTCTTGGGCGGCCAGGCGTTGCTGTTGTTCCGTGCCGGCGGTCAGCAAAGTCTTGACGACGCCGTCACCTGACACTGCAGCGAGTCTGTGCAGTGCCTCCCACTCGAACAGCGACAGATGGGGAAAACTGGCGTGCTCGAGCGACATGCCGGTCGTCCCGCCGAGGGAAGACGCGTCGTTCATCGACGTGTCGTTCATCTTGGTCGTTGGACGGATCACTAAGTGCTACCAGGTGTAACGGGCTTAGACCGTTACCGGCTTACACAGGCGCAGGGAAATATAACTCTATTGATTCAGTTGGGAGACGGTCTCGACACCCGAGACCGTCCCCACCATTAAACCTATAGTGAGCTCTGATTGGCCACCGCGCGCATGCGGTGGCGCACGTGTGACAGTGGCCTGTCACAGCATCCCTACCTTCATCTACACTTGCCGCGTCGTTTTTAACGTATATTTTGTGTTCTTTGATGCAGTTAACTGCGTGCCTCTCAAGGGCAGCGGAGCGTCGACCCCGACGACCGAAGGCTCGACGGCTCAGACCGAGTCGTCTTCGAATTCCGCCAAGACACCAGAAGCCCCAGCGGCGGACAAGCAGTCCACTGAGGCTTCCGCGACGGGTACTCAAGCCCCGCTGCCACGACCCAAGCGACACAGCCGCCGTCGACGGAGATGGAGACTGAAGCTCCCTTGACTATGCTCGACACGAAGCGCAAGGCTCCGGCTCGTCGTCTCCCTAAGAAAACGGCGGCACTGATGGCCCAAGATGCCAACTAAGTTAGGTCTAAGTCGCGGACTGCTGCAATGTGTGCTTAGTGATGTTCAGGAAAAAAAAAAAAAGAGAAAGTGAAAGGGACGTGCAGGAAGGTGGGTGTGCACGATGTTTGTATTGTTCCGCAGCAGTGTTGTCTTCTCTCGTTACTAGTATCATTCTGTAGGCAAGTGGGTTGGTTATCTACCAGTGGCGTTCACCATCTAAAGTATCAATCAGAACGACGCTGTCAGTAACGGAAAATCACCTGAATTCCTATTGGCTGAAATTGCTGCCGAGCGCAGCGAAGGCGGCACACTGTACCTTTTGCTGCCGAGCGAAGCGAAGGCGGCCCTGAAAACCTTATGCTGCGTTGCGGACCCCCAACGAAAGAGCAAGACGCCGTCCGTCACAATTTGTGACTCACAAACTCATCATGCTTATTCGTTAAGTACACTTCAAAACTAAGTACGACTAGCTGCCGAGCGCAGCGAAGGCGGCACCCACTTGCGATCTAGCGGGCCCGCAGGGCCCGCCAAGCTACCTATCAACAAATAATACTGCGAGTAGTGCAGCAAGCCGACGAGGCGAGCGGAACGGGGGCGATAATTTCTACTTCCGTAAACTTACGGCGATATTAGTCCGTCCACATAGTAGTAGTAGGAGCGATAGCCACAGTTGCAGGGTCCGCCCATGTATATAAGTATTAGCTAATGGCACTGCTAGCAGTTCGTAGTAGCAGCGAAACCTGGGCCCGCACTACGTCTGAATATAATAGTAGCGATGGTTTGGTTATATAACAACAGGCCACGACATTGATATAATTAGCGATATCAGCGTGTTGGAAGCGATAGAGGCGCATAGTAAGCGATAGAAGCAACGTAATAAGCGATAGCAGTGCAAGTACATGGAGCGAGAGGTTGCCGAAGGCGGTTGATTAATAGTTTCAGCTAAGTTTACTGTAATATTTTTTATATGAATGCGCTTGCTTGACGTTCATCTTGCGATGACATATAACTGCATAGGCTGAAACGTGAGTCATATATTATCAGCTTACAGTATAGAGCGGTAGAACAATGTGTCCTGGGGATATTATAGTAGATGGTTAGACATGTATTGAAGTGGAAGGTCTACATCGGCACGCATTTGACAGGTTTTCCCACACTCTAACAATACTGATGAGTTGTATATACATATGCATGTTAGCGCAGGAAACCGAATTAGCATTGCACGCTATACGAATTTTGAATGCGCGGCGATACTTAAGCTACTCAGCTGTACGTAGTACGCAAATGTGTTCATGTCACGTAGTAAAATCATAACTGATACGCACGTTTTAGCTCATTAAAAAAATAAGGTTTAAAGCAGGGCACGTGGACATTAATGCAGTCCACAGCTCATTACATTCTTAGAACCGTACCAAAACTGCTGAAACGATGCAGCACGATATACACACGGTGTTGTTTTGAAGGACATTGACTCTGCAAATAACGAAGACGGCACTTTGACATTGCTTTAGCTTATAACCTTATCACATAATGTAAATGGTATAGCCTGAGAATAGTATACAGAAACAAACTACGGTTGTGCGATAACTGATAAATAGCAGGCATAAAGACTTAACCGAGCACACGGTAGATATCAATACTATATCGATCCACCCTGACACGACATGTCAAGGTTTATTTCTACCACATGTCTACTTTGGATATCTACTTTGGATATGTACTCCGAGGCGACTTTGTAATCATGTTAACTATTATAATTGCACCGGTGTGGACGCGGTTTACAACATAGTACCATACAATACATTAAATTATGCCTTGCTACATACCACATGTACATGTACATCTACTGACAATACATGTAGCTCTTACGCGGGATAGTTAATACACTGACATCAACCGCGTAATTCTACTAGCAGTACTCTCACCGGCAAATATGCATTTCTACAATGTAGAAATGTGTGGACATGTCATGCCCACAGTCGATATTAAACACATTTAACAAAAAAAGCCCACCGGAGCGAAGCGGAGGTGGGCGGACCTAACTACTGTAACCAACCACAAAACCTCCCGCCGCGTAGCGGCGGCGCTCGGCTAGTCATAGAGCAATTGTAGTGTAAAGTCTATTATTTCATGACATTCGATGTGTCAACTGCTGAAGTGTATAGAAAGCTACGCTGTAGTCTCAAATGCGTAGCACGAATCCAGTACCGACAGCACGTCCATACGAATTCCCAGGTAGAACATGCGTCTGCGCAGCAGCTGCGGCGCGAAGTTGCTGGGCAGTGGTGTCGCGCCAAAGCCAATGAGGCACTCCATCGGGAACTCGCCGTGGTAGCTGGTGGCGGTTCCTCCGTTCGGTCGCCGGTTTTGGCGCGGCGTCACATGTGACGGTGTGGGGTTGTACAGCACGTTGGCAGACGCCTTCCCTCGGTTGTGAAGACCCTCAGGGAAGGGGTCCAGCAGCGCCTTCCCATTCACGTACAGCAGCTCGGGCGTATCGTCTTTCACCGGCATGAAGTGCGCCAAACTTCCACATAACGAGTCCGGATGGTTCTTCATGTCTTGATTCCTGGACGACTCGATGACGCTCGGCCCCCATGGAGAGAAGAAATACTCCTGCTTGGCCAGAGCGTAGGCGATCCAAAACGTCTCCTTGTCTCCATAGGAAAACTCCCTCTCGAACCTCTGCACCGTAATGAGCCAGAACATGACGGTCATGGCCTTCCCGGACCTCGACTTGTCCACGACCACGAGCGACGAGTCCATCTCGTGCGACGCCTCCCGCTTGTACGCGAAACTGTGCTCCAGATAGTCGGGAATCTTAACGCCCTCACTCAATCCAAAGGCCGTATAGTTGAACCCATTCAGCAGCGTCTTCAGGTAGGACGAGTTGTTGACGTCCTGGTTGAACCACTCATTGCTCGAGAGCACGCGGTCGTAGAAGAAGGTCGTGCCCGTGCGTTGATAGCCCTCTGTCGTCCTCAATACCGCCGGGTCCTTTAGGAACACGTCGTCCACGTCCATGAGCATCACCTCCGCAATGTCGGTATGGTACAGCGCCAGCGGCTTGAGCCACCAGCTGCGGAACTTCTCGGCCGTCTCGCGCTTGAGCACGCCGCGGTCCACCAGGTCCGAGCACACGTCCACGACCTCCACCCGCGCGTCCACGCGCAGCAGCATCTCGCGGTTCTTGGCCGACATCTCGTCCGGGAAGCAGTGGTACACCTGTACCAGCTCCTGGTTGCCAAGGCAGCGCAGGTCGCGGATGAGCGAGAGTCCCATGGGCACCGCCGCGTTGTGCATGCACATGACGATGCCCCTCTGACGTGACACGGACGCGTCGAACTGCGTGACGGCCGTCTGCTGCTTGCGCTGGTGTACGGTCGACGTGGCCCAGTGCCGCACGCTGGCGCCGCCGCCATAAGGGACGGAGCTGGAGAGGAACGTGGTGCACATCAAGACCCCGGCGCAGCAGAGTAAGAGGAGCAGCAGAGAGACGTTGACGGCGCGGCTGCGACTGCGCGTGGTGGGCGAGGTGAAGAGGTCGGAAAGGACGCCGGCGGGCCCATTGGTGCTGCGGCTGTGGCGGTTCCTGGCCCCCGGCATCGATGCACGCACGTGGCAACTCGGAGACTGATGCCTTTGACGACGAGATGAGAGGGATGGACGGTCGCCGCAATACTAAAAGCGAGGTTGAAGATAGAGCAGGGACGGACGTGGTTTTGAGGGTGCTTTGAAGCGAGTTAGCTGTGGATGTTGAGGCCGGAGAGGAGGCAATCAGTCTGATTTGTGGTGCGATTTATAGGACACTGTATTTACGGATGGACCTGTGATAACTAACTAATTGACTATATCTATTATGTACACACTATCAGGAATAAGGATCATATTTGTCTGGAATAGCTTTCATTATTATAATTGATTTAGGGTTACATATTGTTAAAAGCAGGTATTGAAGACCTTTTGTCATAGATACTAGCACAAGAGACGGTGCTGATGAACAGCGAAGAGGAGCTCCAAACGATAACCCAGATGGCTTGATCCTTAGTGCATGGCGAGCTTCTCGCACGCGATATTCGTTGCCCGCGACGAACGCTACCGTCTTACCCCGCATAAAGCGCATAGGCGTAGTAATAAAAAATCTGGTGTCAAAAGTCCTACATGCATACCCCAAATATAACGCAGGGTGTATTACAAGGACACTTTCAGAGAAAAGGGTATGGATGAATATAGTGGTCTTTCCGACAGAGAGACTGGCAGGATTGTGACGGGACCCAAGTAGTTCGCTTTTCGACCAATCCTGGTGCTTCAATAGTGTTATTTTGACGAATTGGAGACAGTAGGGGTAGGTTTCTGGTTCCGACACTTTCCGACAAATATTTGTCGGAATCAGCACAGAAATATAAATATGTGCTTACAAATGTCAAGTAGTTTACATATTTTTTAAATATTGTCATATCTCTGACAACTAGGCTTGTTCCTAAGATAGGAAACTGGTTGGTGGATAGGATAACAAGTAGGGAGGCTTTGTGTTTGACCACAAAATTCAAAAAGCCAAGCAGTAGCGGACGAAGCGCCATGAGCTTAGCTGCCTTCGTTCCTACGAACACGCAGAAGGCGCGGAATACTGCCATCGCCGCATTCAAGCGGATGTTGGAGGAGGAGAAGGTTAGCCTGGAGTTTGTCGAGGCGAGCATTCTCTTGGATGCCTCCGGCAAACGTTTAGCGGCGACGATGGACCGCTTTGGCTTCTACCTCGCAACCAACGAAGGTAAGAAAGGTAAGTTAGCCCGAAACACGGCAACAGCGTATCATAGAAATGTGAAGTTGTGGCTATTTGACAAGTATCCAAACTTGCGAGTGCCCACTGAGCTGATCTTGCTAAAGCAAGGAAGGACTTTAGATAAACATTGCATGAAACGAGAAAAAGGTGGCTTGATTAACAAGGCTCCTCCTTGTACTAAGGAAGATTTACAGTCTCTAGTCCGTTACGTGTACAGCACAGCACGCGTGCACGCCGACTACCAAGACGCAGCGCTAGCGTGCTTGATGTGGCACTGCTTTGGTCGGTCTTCGGACCTAGGCTACATCCAGAAGCAACACGTATCTGTATCTGCAGACGGCGCCTTCTATCTGCGGCTGCTACGCGTCAAGACATCGGAGGAGCAGGGGCTTACCTTGATCCCCGACAAGAGCGACTTCCTGACGTGCCCGTTGCACGCTCTGGCCGTAGCACTTGCGACGCAGGACGCGCCATGCGCGGCACTCCTGGCCCAGTTGCCCGACCTCGTAGCGGAGGTCGCCGCGCCCCTTGATGAAGGCGTGCCGCTGCTGGAGCTGCTCGAAGCCGAGCCCGCCTCGCTGGACGTGGCTGTGGTCCCGACGAAGCCGCCCACTGCGAATGCGAAGTTGTCCCCGCCTCCAACGCTCGAGCTCTGCGACGCACCTGCTGTTCCGCCGCTGAAACCCTGTTCGGACACACAAGAACCTCCAACGCCAGCCCAAACCGAGGCACGCACGGGAGACGTCAAGCGGGGCGAAGACAGCGTGCAGGCGTACGTGAACAGGATGCTCAAGCGCGTCGCCGAGCCGGCAGGAGCCACCCCTGACCTGACTTCGCACTCCTTCAGGCGTGGCGGGGCCCAGCATGCGAACGGAGATGACCGCCTCGCTGCCCAGTGGATCTTCGATCGCGGTGCTTGGGATTTGACGAAGACGAACAAGGCCTTCGCCTACATCACCAACACGGCGCGCGAAGACAGGAAGGTGGCTCGAGTCTTGAGTGGGTGGGCGGCAGACGATGTTCCAGCGATCATCGACGTCGCAACGCTTGATCACGCCAGTCAAGAACGCCTCGGCCGATTGCAGGGATTCCTGTTCGGTACCTGTACGGGTCTCAAGCAACAACGTCTCAATGTAAGCACCAAGGTCCTCAGTGGCCTCACGGCGTACCTCATCCGCTACTACCCGCAGCTCAAGGAGCTCTCGCCCACGGCTCCCATTGTCACGCGCGTGGAAGAGTGCTTGCGTGCTGCGGACATTCCGATCAGCGACATGCTTGCGTGGTCTGTCGCTCTGGACAACGAGGCCGCTCCACCTGCTCAAGAACAAACTCAAGCACATACCACAAACCAACACCAGTGTCCAAGCCTCGATCACCTTCTAGCTGTCATTCATGAGCTTATTGCCTCAAACAAGGCCCTAGCTGCGCGCTTAACGATTGTCGAGGCAGCTCAGATGACATCGAAGGAGCTCCATGTAGCAGCTGAAGAAGACCAAGCAAAGCAATCGTTAGACCAAGAGCCCAAGCCAAAACGGAGGAAGAAGCAAGCTACTCACATGTCGGCAGCGTGGTACGAATGGTACACGCGTGTTCCTCGCGTCTGGGACTGCTCCGATCGCCAGAAGAAGTCCGAATCGCGCCACGTCGTTGCCTTCATGAAGCTCTTCCTTGAGGAAGGCTTCGCACTTGACCCCACAGCTGGCGACTACAAGGATCAAGTTTTGGACGCCGGCCGCCGCGCTGAAGATGCCGTGCTGCGATTCCTGAAGTCGCGGAACATCAACGCAAAGTGCGCTGGCAGTGTGTTGCGCGCTCTGCGCCCCTGCACAAGAGCGGCGTCTTGAACGAGCGTATCGCAGCCCACAAGATGCTCCTCGCCATCGGACGCATCACCGACCCTGCGCCGGCTGACACTCAAGACATTCTTACCGTTGTAGGCCACGTGTAATGCAGTTAGATCCCATGCATAATACACAGTAGTCAGACACTCAAACCATCCTACAACGCAGTGTACCATCAGCGCGCGGCATCCGTTCCTTGCTTCGCGCAGAAGCCCATGCAATTCAGTTGCGTCCACACACAGCGCCACGCAACAGCAGCTCGACGACGGCACGGCATACGCGACGTCGCACCAGCTCGAGGCACTGCGCAGTCCACCGTAGCATTAGCCAATTTACCTGGCCCCGCGTGACACAACCGCTACCACAGCACACACCCATCTTGACGATAACACCGGCCTGAATTGAACAGGCATCTCAGGGCCGAAGCCCTGCGCTCTCGCCATTGAGCTACGGTGTTGAGGGGGCGACTGCGGGTAACAGGCTGGTTGGCTGTCGAGGCTGGGGTCCAGGGCCGGAAGCTTGATCGCGAGCTCTGAAAAAGCAGACTGAGGGCGCACGCCGCGTGTCGGCGACTGTCAGCCACCAAAAATTTTGCTGGACCAAGTGTCGAATTTTTATTGGCTAAACGTTGTACCAATCAGCGCTCGCCACTCTTTACAGCTCCTGATTCGCCAATGCATTGGCCAATAACAAAGCCGTAGACGGGCTGGACTGCTTCTAATTGTGGCCCCTCTACCTGGGTGCTGGCCTCACTAATGAATTTGCCGGCTCTAGTGCACATTGCTCCGGGCCCACAATGCGCCAATACACAAAATGTCGATTTTCTCAGCCCAGAGGCCTCTAGAGACGATTTCCTCGCGGCTGTGAGCACCGCATGAAAGCTGACTAGAATCATTCAAGTGGCCCCCTAGACCTACTCCATGATCTAATTTCCGATTTTACATTAATTCCGATCCATATTAATTCCGATTTAGCCCCAACTTTCTCGTTGTCGGAAAATGTAGGGATGTCGGAACGGCCGCGATATGGATGAATATAGTGGTCTTTCCGACAGAGAGACTGGCAGGATTGTGACGGGACCCAAGTAGTTCGCTTTTCGACCAATCCTGGTGCTTCAATAGTGTTATTTTGACGAATTGGAGACAGTAGGGGTAGGTTTCTGGTTCCGACACTTTCCGACAAATATTTGTCGGAATCAGCACAGAAATATAAATATGTGCTTACAAATGTCAAGTAGTTTACATATTTTTTAAATATTGTCATATCTCTGACAACTAGGCTTGTTCCTAAGATAGGAAACTGGTTGGTGGATAGGATAACAAGTAGGGAGGCTTTGTGTTTGACCACAAAATTCAAAAAGCCAAGCAGTAGCGGACGAAGCGCCATGAGCTTAGCTGCCTTCGTTCCTACGAACACGCAGAAGGCGCGGAATACTGCCATCGCCGCATTCAAGCGGATGTTGGAGGAGGAGAAGGTTAGCCTGGAGTTTGTCGAGGCGAGCATTCTCTTGGATGCCTCCGGCAAACGTTTAGCGGCGACGATGGACCGCTTTGGCTTCTACCTCGCAACCAACGAAGGTAAGAAAGGTAAGTTAGCCCGAAACACGGCAACAGCGTATCATAGAAATGTGAAGTTGTGGCTATTTGACAAGTATCCAAACTTGCGAGTGCCCACTGAGCTGATCTTGCTAAAGCAAGGAAGGACTTTAGATAAACATTGCATGAAACGAGAAAAAGGTGGCTTGATTAACAAGGCTCCTCCTTGTACTAAGGAAGATTTACAGTCTCTAGTCCGTTACGTGTACAGCACAGCACGCGTGCACGCCGACTACCAAGACGCAGCGCTAGCGTGCTTGATGTGGCACTGCTTTGGTCGGTCTTCGGACCCAGGCTACATCCAGAAGCAACACGTATCTGTATCTGCAGACGGCGCCTTCTATCTGCGGCTGCTACGCGTCAAGACATCGGAGGAGCAGGGGCTTACCTTGATCCCCGACAAGAGCGACTTCCTGACGTGCCCGTTGCACGCTCTGGCCGTAGCACTTGCGACGCAGGACGCGCCATGCGCGGCACTCCTGGCCCAGTTGCCCGACCTCGTAGCGGAGGTCGCCGCGCCCCTTGATGAAGGCGTGCCGCTGCTGGAGCTGCTCGAAGCCGAGCCCGCCTCGCTGGACGTGGCTGTGGTCCCGACGAAGCCGCCCACTGCGAATGCGAAGTTGTCCCCGCCTCCAACGCTCGAGCTCTGCGACGCACCTGCTGTTCCGCCGCTGAAACCCTGTTCGGACACACAAGAACCTCCAACGCCAGCCCAAACCGAGGCACGCACGGGAGACGTCAAGCGGGGCGAAGACAGCGTGCAGGCGTACGTGAACAGGATGCTCAAGCGCGTCGCCGAGCCGGCAGGAGCCACCCCTGACCTGACTTCGCACTCCTTCAGGCGTGGCGGGGCCCAGCATGCGAACGGAGATGACCGCCTCGCTGCCCAGTGGATCTTCGATCGCGGTGCTTGGGATTTGACGAAGACGAACAAGGCCTTCGCCTACATCACCAACACGGCGCGCGAAGACAGGAAGGTGGCTCGAGTCTTGAGTGGGTGGGCGGCAGACGATGTTCCAGCGATCATCGACGTCGCAACGCTTGATCACGCCAGTCAAGAACGCCTCGGCCGATTGCAGGGATTCCTGTTCGGTACCTGTACGGGTCTCAAGCAACAACGTCTCAATGTAAGCACCAAGGTCCTCAGTGGCCTCACGGCGTACCTCATCCGCTACTACCCGCAGCTCAAGGAGCTCTCGCCCACGGCTCCCATTGTCACGCGCGTGGAAGAGTGCTTGCGTGCTGCGGACATTCCGATCAGCGACATGCTTGCGTGGTCTGTCGCTCTGGACAACGAGGCCGCTCCACCTGCTCAAGAACAAACTCAAGCACATACCACAAACCAACACCAGTGTCCAAGCCTCGATCACCTTCTAGCTGTCATTCATGAGCTTATTGCCTCAAACAAGGCCCTAGCTGCGCGCTTAACGATTGTCGAGGCAGCTCAGATGACATCGAAGGAGCTCCATGTAGCAGCTGAAGAAGACCAAGCAAAGCAATCGTTAGACCAAGAGCCCAAGCCAAAACGGAGGAAGAAGCAAGCTACTCACATGTCGGCAGCGTGGTACGAATGGTACACGCGTGTTCCTCGCGTCTGGGACTGCTCCGATCGCCAGAAGAAGTCCGAATCGCGCCACGTCGTTGCCTTCATGAAGCTCTTCCTTGAGGAAGGCTTCGCACTTGACCCCACAGCTGGCGACTACAAGGATCAAGTTTTGGACGCCGGCCGCCGCGCTGAAGATGCCGTGCTGCGATTCCTGAAGTCGCGGAACATCAACGCAAAGTGCGCTGGCAGTGTGTTGCGCGCTCTGCGCCCCTGCACAAGAGCGGCGTCTTGAACGAGCGTATCGCAGCCCACAAGAGGCTCCTCGCCATCGGACGCATCACCGACCCTGCGCCGGCTGACACTCAAGACATTCTTACCGTTGTAGGCCACGTGTAATGCAGTTAGATCCCATGCATAATACACAGTAGTCAGACACTCAAACCATCCTACAACGCAGTGTACCATCAGCGCGCGGCATCCGTTCCTTGCTTCGCGCAGAAGCCCATGCAATTCAGTTGCGTCCACACACAGCGCCACGCAACAGCAGCTCGACGACGGCACGGCATACGCGACGTCGCACCAGCTCGAGGCACTGCGCAGTCCACCGTAGCATTAGCCAATTTACCTGGCCCCGCGTGACACAACCGCTACCACAGCACACACCCATCTTGACGATAACACCGGCCTGAATTGAACAGGCATCTCAGGGCCGAAGCCCTGCGCTCTCGCCATTGAGCTACGGTGTTGAGGGGGCGACTGCGGGTAACAGGCTGGTTGGCTGTCGAGGCTGGGGTCCAGGGCCGGAAGCTTGATCGCGAGCTCTGAAAAAAAGCAGACTGAGGGCGCACGCCGCGTGTCGGCGACTGTCAGCCACCAAAAATTTTGCTGGACCAAGTGTCGAATTTTTATTGGCTAAACGTTGTACCAATCAGCGCTCGCCACTCTTTACAGCTCCTGATTCGCCAATGCATTGGCCAATAACAAAGCCGTAGACGGGCTGGACTGCTTCTAATTGTGGCCCCTCTACCTGGGTGCTGGCCTCACTAATGAATTTGCCGGCTCTAGTGCACATTGCTCCGGGCCCACAATGCGCCAATACACAAAATGTCGATTTTCTCAGCCCAGAGGCCTCTAGAGACGATTTCCTCGCGGCTGTGAGCACCGCATGAAAGCTGACTAGAATCATTCAAGTGGCCCCCTAGACCTACTCCATGATCTAATTTCCGATTTTACATTAATTCCGATCCATATTAATTCCGATTTAGCCCCAACTTTCTCGTTGTCGGAAAATGTAGGGATGTCGGAACGGCCGCGATATGGTAAAATCAAGTCACAGCCAATACCTGTGCTAATGTAAACATAGATTTAGCTACAAACCAACCATTACCAAAGCTACGCTTCCCCACCCTAACACTACCTCCAGCTCAAGCTTTCATCCAAGCTTGCGTCGCAGCTACATCATCACCGAAAGCATACGAAGCCGGTGTCGAAGGAAGTGGGTTGCACGGCACGGTATTGCTGCAAGCACCATTCAAGCATGGTGGCAGCATCGAGAGGATGTCCGTGCTGCATCGTTTCATAACACATTAAAAAAGGTGATGTATGCAGTCGTATTTGTTGCTTCAAAAATACGTTTGGTGCCATTGGAGTGGCCCGCCTTCTAGGTTGTGGGATTTGTTCGTAGCATACCGCCTAGGCGGTTTAAATGAATATTACGCTCACTGGGCGTTATATTTTATTTGTGCGCCTATGCGCTTTATGCGGGGTAAGACGGTAGTACCAAAGCAGAGGGCTGGAAGGTGAAGTTACCGAACATAGCGCAGATACGCCGGCCTGCCCAAGCAACATGAAGTGGTACAGTAATGCTGCCAACTTGGCAGCAGTGCCAAGTCCAATGCCGTCACCAGTTACTAAAGCTGGCCGTTCGCTTGCTTTTCAGGACTTCAAGGTTTTCATATCTAGAACGGCCCACGCGGCAAGTGAGATGAAGAAAATATATTTTGAATGCCACTGAGCAGAAACTTACACGAAAAAATGACAGCATTGCATGAATGAGTTGCTCAGCCAGCACGTTCTGAAACGAGGCCGGGCTGATCCGATCCGATTGAAGGCACGCAACAGAGGGCATCAAACATGAGTGATGCTTACCTCGCCAATACCATCTCGAGGCTAATAGCTCACCCCGGGTCTGGCCAGACTCAGCCAACTTTGCTCTGATTCAATACACAGTACGGCAGTGCGTAGTCTGCCACTACCAACAGCTTGATCCTCCACGGCGGCATTATCGACGCCATGGGTGGGTGTGCGACTTCTCCTGCGCCTTCTAGTCCGGCAGCTGAATCTTCCTAGCCCGCGGTAGACAAATTGCTAGGCATTGCATTGCTAAGGAACGCACCGTACGACCTCAGCTGAATCAGAGACCAGCATCGCCATCCACTGATTGCCAGCGAATCACCCCAAAGCACCACCGATGCACTAAGCCCCAATACCGACGCTGCTTTCCTTGGCGAGACCCTTTGCGTTGGCGTTCACATCAGCGCCACATTGGCCATCGTGACCAGCCGGGCCTCTCAATTTCTCCAAACGCGCGATAACCTCCTTCAGTGTCAGCCTCGAGTCTGGGTTCTTGCTGCACATGCCCACAACCAACTCGCGGGCGTTCCCATCGATAATCAACTTCGTAACGTCGGCCGACAGAGGATCAAAGCCTTCTTCTCCAACATGCTTGGGCGCGCTGGAACTGGTGTCCTGCTTAGAAATCGACGAGATTGAGGGCACCAGCACGTCGAGCACACACAGACCGAACGCATAGATGTCGTCCTGGAAGGAAGGACGGCGAAAAGGCTTCTTTCGCAGGCAATTGGGAGCACGCCAACCGAGTTCCTTGAACCCATTCTTCTGCACTGCCTGGTCCTGTAGAGCGAGCATGCCAAGTCCAAAGTCCGCCAGCTTCACTCTCCCATCCCCCGTCACCAGAATATTGTCACTCTTCAAGTTGCTGTGCACCATTTTGCGGTCTTGGAGATACTGCAGCCCCGTAGCTGCGTCCACAAGGCAGCGCCACATTTCATAGTTGAGCTCGGCAGCCGTCTTATCTGACTGCCGCAGCTGCTGCATGTAATTAACCAGAGATCCGTTCTTGGCGTCCTCCAGCACGAGAAGCGCCGGTCGACTGCAGTGTGACGCGCCGTACAGCTTCAAAATATTGTCATGATCCATCGAGTACCAGGTCTCCACTTCTTGTCGAAATATTTCAATAGCATCCACGTGGATAATGAGCCGCTTCACCACCACGTCAGCCGATTGTCCTCCACCCCCGTCATCTTTCTTCCCCTTTGGTAATTTATCATTCACCCACACACCACGATGCGCTGTCCCGACGGAGCCTTCCATCGGGTCATCCCGAGTGTAATTCACGGCATTGGGTGGTATGTACCAGTCCGGGATCTTAGCCACACGCCCATTCGACGACCTCACGACGCTGAAGAAAACCTTCTTCATGCTCGCCACGTGACGCGTCGAGTTGTCGGCCTTGTAGAAGTCGATCTCGTACTTCAGCAGCGTCAGAGCCTCCATCGGCTCGTGCGGCATCATGTTCCTCGCGAAGGGGAGCGCGTTCTTAGCGGCTCGGGCACTGAGTCCCTCCTCCTCCTGCTCCCTGTCGGTCTTCAACTGCGTCTGCCACGTAGTTTTAGTACTATCGTCCTCCAGTCCTCCGACCATTAGCACTTGGTCCAGCTTGCAGCCCACAGCGTGCAGATCCAGGTACATGCGCCTGATGCTGGCCAGGTGGAAGACGAACTTGTCCGTCTTGGAGAAGGTCGTCACAAAGGCCACCAGCGCCCTCGCGGCGTCATGGTACAAGGCGGCGGCCGAGTGGGTTGACGCGGTGGGCGCTGGCCGCTCCAAGGAGCGGAGCACGAACTCGCCTAGGCGAGTGGCCCGCGCGTGCACGGGCAGCAGCATACGTTGGTGCTCTCGGACGGCCACCTGCGCCTTCAGAGCGTCGAGGTCTTTGCGCACAGCCTGCTGCATCTTGCTTGGGTGGGTGTCGCCCAGGCTCCAAAACTGCTACTGATATAGGGGCGGCCTTCGCGGAAACGCGTGGAAGGGCCAGCCCTCGCTCCAAAGGATAAGTACCGGTACCCTTATGACGCTTCTCTGGGCAGAGGAGCAATCTGTAAGACATGGATGCTATCAGTTCAACTGATTCAGTTGTAAGCCATGGAGCTTCACTGATGTGTGCGGCGGTGATTCAACGCTGGACGCAAAGCCCCCACTTCAAAACGACCCGCGCGTTCAAGGAGATGCTTCAACCAGACCCGCTCCATCGACAACATGTACATGTTTCTCGTTGGCTTCCAGACAAGAAGGCATGTCCCCCGTTAAATCCCCCCTTTATTAACTTGAAGGGGAAGACGCGGGAGGTCCTGAGGGACACCTGGCTTTGGACCTCCTTCTTGCCCGTAGAAATCAGTACACTTCCTGCAATCGCCCTCAGCGTCTAGCTCACCTCAGTCGGAGAACTACCGGAGCAGAACACGACGCAGGTCGCATGGGAGGGGACGATGGGACTGGACCCGGCTGGGGACGTTCGCCACTCTCCAGCTCGGCTGGGCGACCACGCGGCGGCACGATATCGACGCTTCCGGCAGACAATTGAAGCCATCCCGCATGTGAACGAGACGCTGTTCGGGCTGCTGCTGGCTGTCGAGAGCGCGCGCGAAGAGCTGCAGCCATTTGAGGCTGCCCCGCGCTTGTCCAGCTCGCAGGCACAAGCACCGCAGTGCAGCAACTCCGACGGCTGCACCGCGTGCTCGACGAGGCCGTCGCCATGGCGGGTGACGGGGTGCTTAGAGCGATGGATGAAGCTGAGTGGCTAGGAGCGTTGCAAGCAGAGAGAAGCGAACGGATCAAATGGTACTGGGCGATGCTGGACGAGGAGACGGGGTTCGACAGCGAGACAAAGACTTCTGGCCAGCAGGAGGAGGTTTTGACGTTGCTGAAGGCAGCACTGGACGAAGACAAGGTCAAAAGGGAGCTCATGCCGGGCGAGATAGCGTTGATGGAGACTCTGTTCGACCTGGTTGTGGACTCTTCCGGTATGGTGATTGTCAATATTCCCGAATGGTTCGTGATGCCGCTTTCCAGCTCGAGCTCGTACGGGCTTTCGTCATGGGGGAATCAAAGAATGGAGGTGGACTCAAATGCTCGTGACCCGAGTGAGCGGATCATCCGAAGTGCGTCGATCTGGAGTACGCTCAATCACCCTCACGTTGCAAAGTTCCTCGGTGCGTGCTACGTAGGAAAGCGGCCGTTCTTGCTGCACGAAGGAACGCGCCCAATCATCGGCGTCGTGACAAATCGAGAGCAATTCCCCGATCGCAAGGTTCTGTGGAGGATGTTCTATCAAATAGCGCTGGGCCTACTCTACTTAGACAGTCGTGGACTAGCCGTTGCGAGTCTTACGGTTGAGTCCATGTGGATAGCTCGCTTTGAAGGAAAGGCGGTCGTGGGGTGCGGAGAAGTTGTGCACTCCACTCACAGCGTTGATATGCGCGCTTTCGCGACTAGCTTGATTGCCGTGTGGCGCAAAGTTGACTTGTACTATCGAAACCTCCACGCACTTGCCATTGACGAGTCCAGCGCCTCGAACGACGGCGATGAAATCTTCCCAGTGGAATGGCCCAAGTTTATACTGGACCCTGAGTGGGAGTTTCTAAAACGCATGGCCTCAGTCGATATCGGTTTTCCAGAAGTGATTGGGAAACTGAGTGAGTTGGCCGAGCGTCCTGCAGTTAACGCTTGGATTAGTGTGGAGAAGCAGATTCGGTGTGCAGAAGCGCTGGTGCTACAAGATATCATTGTACCGAAGACGGATCTTTCAATCCGAGAGTGCCTCGCTTTGTGTAAAACGTATACTGCGGACAACGAGCTCGGGGATCAACTCTACAAGCGCGTGGCTGATGTGCTGGAGCAGCTGGACGCTGTTGTAACTGCCCAAAGCGCACGATTGCCGGATATGGTAGTAATCTTTTGCTGGTGCCTGGAGCGCTTGTTCAGCTTGTTTCGTGACGGCGGTGGCAGTAGTCTGTCGATGTCATTATCTGCTTCACAAACGCCAAGTTTTGAGTATGATATCGATGAAATTCATGACAGACTGGATTGCCTGCTCAATTCTCACGAAGCTTTGCGGAGAAATGAGGTACATGACTGGAGTCGAAATGCACAACCCGTACCTGATCAAGTTGGGAAGAGCCCCCAGGCAAGTCCTTGGCTGATTACCCCTGATAAAGTGCATCTCGAAAAAGAGATTGGCCATGGATCGTTCGCCACAGTATGGAAAGGGACCTGGTTTGACACGCCAGTTGTGGTGAAACAAGTAAAACGTGATGGCCTCTCTGCAGAGTTTAAGAGAGAAGCCGATATCTGGTTCCAGCTCAATCACATCAATGTGGTTAAATTGTACGGCGCTTGTGACGTGGAGCAACCGTTTTTCGTTTGCGAGTTTGCAAGCCTGGGCCAGCTGGACAAATTTCTCGCACAGCATCGCGAGGACAACCCATCATTGGTTTGGTACAGCCTCGTGAATGCGGCGCTGGGACTGCAGTATCTGCATCGAGTTGGTGTCGTTCACGGAGATTTGAAGCGCGACAATATTTTGGTTGGCGACGACGGGATTGCCAAACTGTCTGATTTCGGCTTAAGTCGCAATGTTGAAAGTAATGGCGAGTCGATAAGTGGCGGGGCGCGCGGTGCGTTCAGATGGAAAGCACCAGAGTGTATCTCTGGGATGCAAGCAACGTATGCGTCTGATGTCTTCTCGTTCGCCATGTGCATGATCGAAGCTGTGAGTGGGGCCGTGCCGTTTGGCAACATTGACGAAGAAACAGTAAAGTTTCGTCTGCAGCGAGGTGAAATTCCTGCACGACCGGATGCGTTGGAAGGGGCAAAATGGGATAATATGTGGCGGCTGATCGAGCGAATGACGTGCTTCAATCCAGCACAGCGAGTGACGATAGACGCGGTTGTTGCTCATTTGTACTCCTTCATAATGACCCTGGATCTGGAGCGCCTTCACAAATACCATGGGGTATTTGTATATGATAATGAGTTAATGTCGCGACCGTACGCACTGCAGCAAGTTGTGACGTTGGCGAAAAGTGCGAACCGCTCCATAGCGATCTCAGCGGGAAATTTTGTCGTGCTCATACAACAATATCGATTCATCAGTGGTGCTGAAAAGCAAGAAGTGGCTGCAATTCTCGACTTGCTTCGTGAAAAAGACGTGCGCGTGGTCAGGTGGGCTGTGACTGCGCTCGCTAACCTGAGCTGGGACAGTGAAAGCAACCAAGTGTTAATTTGTGCGGAAAATGGCATTCCTCGACTAGCGTCGCTGCTACAGCCTAGATGGAGAGGGTTTGATTCAGTGGCGGCGGTCGCAGCTCAAGTGCTTCGCTATGTAGTTAAAAGCAGCGGGTCGATCCGAGCTCAGCTCGATAACTGTGGGGCTATTCCTCGATTGGTAGCCATGGTACGCAATGGCAACAACGACGAGAAGGGGCACAGCGTCGCTGCATTGGTAGCCATATCACGAGACCAAGCCAACGTCCCTGCGCTAGTCGATGCTGGATCGATCCAAGAGCTCGTTGGATTGGTTCAGTCTGGAAACCGTTCACAACGAAGCAATGCTGCAAGCGTGTTGACGAACATAGCTGTCGTCACCCAGTTTGAGCGCGTTGTGGCAGATGCTGGCGTGATTCCACTCTTTGTGCGAATGCTTGAAAGCAAGGATCGCGATGACCGACAAGTTGTTGCACGGGGATTGTCGAACCTGGCTGCAAATCAATCTAACCGCGAGGAGATTGCCCAAGCCGGTGCAATTAAACCACTTGTGGGTTTGGTGAAGTTCGGCTGTGAGGAAGAGAAGACTTATTCAACAGCAGCGCTGATCGATTTAGCAATGGAAACTGAATGTCGAAGTCTGATTTCTCAAGAAAACTGCATCCCGGCGGTCGTGGACTTACTACGAAGTGGGACTGCTCTTCAACAGGAAAAGGCCGTGCTTTTGCTCCAAAATCTTGCTATGAGTCCCTCCAACGAAGTTAAAATTGCGGACGAAGGAGCTGTTGGGCCGTTACTTCGATTGGTTGTAGAGGGGAACGATCTTCAGAAGGAGAAAGCGGCGGCAACATTGGTGAATCTGGCCTACAACCCATATAATGTAAACGCGATTACAGCTGCAGGCGGGGTGGCTCGATTAGTTGAACTTCTGCTAAAAGGAAACCAAGCGCAACAAGTAAACGCCCTCGCCGCCTTGCGGAAACTTGTCGACGGCGATCAAGTCAACGTCCCGCTTCAGATCGTGAATGCTAACACGATCCCGTCGATGGCGCAGCTGATGGAAAGTGGCAGCACGGAGCGTCAGCGCCGCGAAGCAAAGGAGATCATGGAGTTTTTTTCGTTTGCATGTGCGCAGCGTAACGCGAATGACAAGTCCAGGCTCATACCTGCGCTCTTGCGACTGCTTCACGCTCACTACAGACCGACGCGAGTGCACGCAGCAGCCACATTGGCGAACTTGGCTTTTAAGTACACCACAGGGGTAGCGACAATGGTGCGATCCAACGACGTCAAGGCACTCGTGAAGTTACTCCGAGATGGAACGCCGGGTCGGGAGAGAGAAATTGCTATCGCTGCATTAGCGAATTTGTCGAATTCAGCAAAGTTAAAACCTGCATTGGCCGACGCCGAAGCTCATGCTGCATTAATGGGGATGCTCCAAGTTGGTTCGGAGAGCGAGCGTGGTCTCGCTGCACGCGCGTTAGCGAATTTCTACGAGAATGCTCACCTTAAGGTAAATGTGCTTCCGAGCGGTTACTCGATAATGAGAGGGTAATAGGGCGAGCCCCGTTGCGTTAGCGAGAATTCAGTGACGGTTAGTACCTAATGACAACAAAAGTTTCATACTCCGAAATTCAGAGCTGTATTTTTATACTTTAATTGAGATTTTTTAAAGATGTCGTATGCAGTTCTTCAGTGACGCCACGGAGCCTGTATAATTCTTGACTTGTTTCAGATATAACTTCGGTACGGCAGTACTACGCCGTCTTGACGCGGTCAGTCCCCATTCGGTTCTCCTCCAGCGCCTCCTTCCACGCCAACTCCTCCACCATCTCGATCGCCTGAGCCATCGTCGGTCTTTCTTCAGGTTTGTGCATGACAAACCTCTCCACCACTTCCCATTCATCATCTCGCAAGCCATCAGGTCGTGGGTAGCATTCGCACTCTTCAAGTTGCTGTTTCACAGTCTCATCGCAGTCCAAACCGTAGGGAATATCACCTGTACGCGCCTCTAGGATGCACAAGCCGAATGCGTACACGTCTCCAGCTTTTGACGGGTCCAGCCCAATGCCCAGGTTGTACTCCGGTCCTTTCCAGCGGTCAAGCGCCCCCACATCGGACCCTTTGCTCAGTTCAAAGTGACAAATCTTGGGAGTGCCGTCCCTGGCCACCAAGATGTGGGAACACTTGAGATTCCCATGAGCTTTGCCTTGCTGGTGGATGTAGTTCAGGCCGTGAGCGACCTGCAAGAACATCCGCCACAGACGTCGCTGGTTGCCCTCTTTTTCACTCGCAAAGAAGTGGATGAAGTTGCCGTGCGCAGCGGCGTCTTCCCACACAACCACCGGCTTGGCCTCCACGAGCGACTCGCCCAGCATCTTGGCCACGTTCGGGTGCTGAAAGCCGTGCCAAATCTCCGTCGCGGACCAGAAGAGTTGTCTCGCGTACCGGTTGTCGGCACTCAGGTACTGCGCCACGAGCCGCGTCTCCTGGTCGTACACGCCGCGCTTGACCTCGCAGCCGCGAGTCTTCCCCACTCCGTCGTAGTCCTCCCCGAAGTCCACGTCCACCGACGGGATGTAGAAGGCCGAGATCTTGGGCACGTGCACTTTGGAGGACGTCACCACCTTCTTAACTGTCCTCAGCAACAGACTCGCCTGTTCAGGCGTGAGCTTCTCCTTGTGGTACACCAGCTCGAACTTCATAATGGCCAGGATCTCGGCGATCTCAGCTGTGGGCAGCCCAGCCACCGCGAGCTGCGGCTGCTTGACGCGTGCCTCGAACGTCGCGTACATGTTGGCGCAGTCCTGGGCCCATCGATCCCTCCACTTGTCCATCTCCTTGTGGATCCGCAGCCCCGCATAGCCGAAGAACCGGTCGATCACCTGGTGCAATCGCCGCAGCTTGTCGAGCGTCGCGCGCTGCGTGGCGAAGCGCACGAGCAGATTCAGCTCGCGGTGCTTGGCCACCGCCCGCTGGACCCTCGCGACCAGTCGCCGGAAGAGCACGAGCAGAGCGATGCTTGTGTGGAGGTCGTATCGGCCGCAGCCACGCAGTGTGTGGGCCACGCATTGCAGCCGCGCGTGGACTCGGGCGAACAGGACGTGGAACTCGTCGTCGTCCTCGCAGCGGATCCACAGCTCGTCTTTGGAGAGCCAGGGGCTGGAGCGGGCTCGATCAGGTAGGCGGAGACCCGCGCCGCGACGTGGAGCATGGACTAGTTATCGTTGTCGTCTGGTGCCCTGCCCGAGCGGGAGGAGGGTAAAGGGTATGTACCTAACGATACAGCTCAGCTCTATTGCGCGCGTCCTGCAGAGTGGAGGTCCCGGATGAACCCAATTGTGATTTTCGGTGGCGCCGATTGGCTGGATTGTGGCGATTGTGACGGTAGTGTTGCATTCACTCGTACAGTAAAGAGTTGCAATGGATGTTCGGGTTCAGTTTACTTTGGAGTGCTGGCGCATGTAACTTGCCGGTGTGCGAACTGGACGCAGGGATCACGCGAGACTTGCTTCGCCAGGCCAACCGCCGAGAACTGGTCCAGAGAGAGAAGGTAGTCTATTGAACCTTAGTTAATAGCTGCCTGGTATGCCCTAAGTCTTGCGATCAGAGCGGGCTCTGTTTCACCCACGCCGCAGGCTGCGGAAGGGTCTCCATCGGATCAGCTTATAGGCCAATGTCTGCAAGCAGCCGAGGCTTTGTTGAAACTGCATTCCTTGTATCTTCGTTGGCGCTCGGAGGCGCTGACGACGCGCTATAGCGTTGAGCTGGCGCATACTCGTTAGCCACATGTGGTCTAATTGCTGGGCCGGCAGCCACGTTCGTCCTTCATGCACCACTTGATTCCGTATTTGCCAGAGCAGCGCAAACCCGACGCTGCAGAGGACCCACCAGATTTGGCTGAGAGCCTCCCCGTTCTCTGGTCTCCATTGTCCGTAGCGTTGAGCGATCCTGCGCTGTAGCCGTCCCCCCCAGCGGTGGTGCTGTCCGAGCAGTGAAGTAGCTTTTGTACCCTTCGAGACATCCTGGTGAGACTTCAAGACCCAACCAGTGCTCGAGACAGCGCCGCCAGAATTGCTGTGCCCGAATACAAGTCCAGGTGATATGCGTGCTCGTGATGTGGGTCTCTGCACACGCAGCGTCCATAGGGCATCCCTGAGAATCAGCTTTGCCTTCGTAGTATAGATTCAGCTGATGAGTCGCCAGTCGGAAGGTAACCCACATGGAAGTTCGTCAGCATGTTGTCCTGCGCCCAAAGATGCTTTGGTAGTTGACTTTGGTGGCCCCGAATCCAGTCATCGGCTCCGCTTCGCTCCGCCCATTTCTTTAGCTGTTTGCCCAGGTCCGGGCTAGCTGCGTTCCTAAGTCGCTTCTTGGGTTGTTGTTTTAACACGTGAAGGATTCTGCGATTTCGTCGTCGATTCCGGTACTTGCCACGGATATCCGTGGATCTGTGGGTTTGCCTTGAACACAAGTCCCTGTTCGAGTACGCTGGCATCAGCATCTGCTTCGTCGCGAGACCTAACTTGCCACTCAATGCCGTTGGGCTTCTGCTCCAACACGATGGTTGCCGTTGCCGATCCATTGTTGGAGATGCCGCGTACTGTAGAGCCCTCTGCCTCGACCGACCATGTATAGCTGTTGCTGAGGGAAGGAGGCCGTCGGAGCACCAGAGGGGGCGGTCGTCCGAGCTGTTGGCCGACGTCAATCCTGGGTGAACTAAGCACAACGCCGAGAACTGGTTCAACTACATGTACTTTTCGCGCAAGGGTGTCCTATGGCTTGACTATATCTGTATCACATCAATCAGCAGCCTGAAAGTTGAATTAGTGTAGTGGGCCTACCTTGGCTCACTACAACAGCTTACACGTGTGCGCACGTGTATGAGGAAGCGTAGGTTTCTTTTACTTGAGTTAAGTATACTCGAGGTCCACGAGTATACTTTAAACAAGATAAAGACTCTAAATAGCTGATTTTGGTAAAGATGAGAACTGTTATTTTTGTTTTATGTTTCTGACTTCCTCTAAATGTAATATTCTAAGTTGGGAATCTGCCAACGGCTGGTTGGCAGAATTCCTTTGCTATGCATGTCGCTCATTGGTTAAAAGATGCTGCTTTCAACCAATAGGAATCCTAAATGTCTATGGACCACCCGTCGTGGTGATCGTAAATGAATGTGGCACTTGATGTAACGTACATCAAGGCCGAGGAAGTGTTTGAACCTTTAACAGACATCGCGTCTGTTAGAGTTGCAAGTGGCTGTAGCCACTTGTGCGTGTAACCCCGTTACACCATCCCCCCGTCAAGGTTAGACGTGCCGGTCTCGGCACGTCAACCACCATTGACTGTTTGGTCAATGCATGACGTTTTGAAGAGAGCGTTCTCGTGATAGAACGAGCACGTTGAAGTTGAAGACCTTTGGCGCAGCAGCGGAGGACCTCTCTGCTGCTGAGTATCATGCGCGGCAACGTGCGAAGTGCTTCGCTGCCGCGGGGGCAGGCACCACGACCTGCCCTCGAAGTGTCTTCGGGCGCTGTTGTTAACAACAGCGTTCGCATTACTGTCCAGTGTGTAGTGCATGGTGGGCTTCGTAAGCCTCCACCATGTCCAGAACGTCTTCGAGCAAGACGTTCCGCGGCTCCCATGTATCTTGGTTGGGAGGAAATCCTCTCCAACGAATACGAAAACGAACTGATTCTAAGTTCGTTCTCGGGATACTGTGGTCAACAATCCGCTCAACTATCCATCGAGTTGAGCCGTGTGCGTCACGAATTGGTGGCGGCGGTGGTGGGAACACGCCCCGTGTGTGGTCAACTTGGTGTTGACCCTGATCTCGCTTCTCCCCACGACCGAGTTCCGGTCGTGGAGTAGCTACAGAGCGCCGCACTCGGTGCTCTTGAGTATCCTTACTTTGCGACGGTCTCCTAGACCGCCTCGATCGTCCCGGCCGGGCTGGATCTCCAGCTCGACCTGCTGCTCCAGCGCGACTTCGCGCTGGAGAAGATGATGGCTTCCGCCGAGTCTTCTGCTTTGGTTCAGCCGAGCCAGGTAGCTCGTGCTGCAGGTATGGCTTTAACCGTCCGACGTAGAACGTCGGATGGAGGCGCATGCTAGATGGAATGTCTAGCGTGTAGGCGTTGCCGTGCCGTGCCAACACTGTGAACGGCCCGATGAAGCGCGGAGCGAGCTTACTCGCTCCAAAGTCGGTAACTGCATGTTTAGGCAGGTTTTGAGTAGCCAACAAAACCAATGAACCCTTCTTGAATTCATTTGTGTTGCCCCTGCCAACATTGTCTGCGTTCAGCTTCTGTCGATCGACAGAAGCTGCAATAGCGTCCTGGACAAACCGAATGACGGCTTGTCTGCGCTGCACGAAGTTCATTGCGTCCGAGCTGAACTCGTTCAGCTCGCTTCCAGCAGTAGGCCCGGCCTCTGCGTTCGTAGATGTGGTGTCTGTGCCTCGCACAGACAAGTTCTTCTTCTGCTTGTGTGCGTCTGTGCCCTGCACAGACGCGGTCTTCTTCTTCTTGGTTGCGTCTGTGCCCTGCACAGACACGGTCTTCGTCTTCTTTCGCGTTGTTGCGGCTGACACCGTGCAGGTGTCAGCGGCATTCTGCGGCTGCTGTGTTGCAGTCGTAGATCCTCCCCCACTTAAGGAAGGAGCCAGCATCCCGAGTATACTCGGGAGGCGTGGGTGCCTCAAGGCATTCACGTAGAACGGTGTATGCCCGGTCGAGGCATGCACCGAGTTGTTGATGGCGAACTCCGCCATCGGCAGACACTCGCTCCAGTGTTGGAACGAGTGGGCGTAGCTCTTGAGTACATCGTCCAACAGCGACGACGTGGGAGTGCTCGATTGCATGGCGTCAATAGCATTGACGTCAGCATCAGTTGAAGCGTAGTCAGGTCGACGTGATAACGCGTCGGCCACCACATTGAGTCTTCCGGGTTTGTACTCAACCCGGAAGTTTTATTCCGCAAAGAACGAAAGCCATCTCGCCATACGTTGCGAGATGTGTGGCGACTTGACAGCCGTCCGCAGCGACGCGTGGTCTGTATAGACCACGAACGGTTTACTTCCGAGGAGATACACTCGGAACTTCGCAAGTGCATACTTCATGGCAAGGAGCTCCTTGTCATGCACTGGGTAATTGCGCTCAGCTGGCTTTAGCTGACGCGACTGATAGTAGACAACACGATCACGGCCCTCTTGATCGTGCTGCATCAACGCACATCCGATCGCGAAATCGGATGCGTCACACACAACGTGGAATGGGCGATCTTGGTCGGCCACCGCCAAGATCGGCGCCTCAGTCAAGCCCCGCTTGACTGCATCGAAGGCCTGCTGACAGTCAACAGTCCAATTCCACTCGGCATCCTTCTTCAGGAGCTGTGACAGCGGGCGTATCGTGCCCGCGTAGTCCTTCACGTACTTGCACAAGTACGTGGCTGCCAAGGAACTGCCGCAGTTCCTTGACGCTCGTCGGCGTCGGCCACTCATTGATCACTCTGACCTTTTCAGGGTCAGGGCGGACACCGTTTTTCCCAACGAGACACCTGAGCACGGGTATCTCGCTCGCCCCGCAGATGAACTTCTTCTGGTTCGCGTAGAGCTTGTGCTTGCGCATGCGCGCAAGCAGCTTCCGGAGATGCACCTTGTGCATCTCAACGTCGCTCATCCCGTCCGCAGCACGGCTGTGGACGAACACGTCATCGAAGTAGCTCGGTGCGAAGTCGCGCACCGAGCGCAACAAGTGCGTCACGCACCTGTTGAAGGTCGCAGGGCGTTCTTCAGACCCTGCGGCATCACTAGCCACTCCCAGAGCATGCCACTCGGCGTGATCACAGCCGTGAGAGGGATATCGCTCTCACGCATTAGGATCTGATAGAACCCATCGCGCAGATCAAGAGCACTGTAGACAGTGCTCCTGGCCATCGAATCGATGATAACATCTTTTCGCGGTATCGGTGTCTGCGCCGGTATCGTCGCATCGTTCAGCTTGTTGTACGCATGAACGATGCGCCAGCCGCCCTGTGGCTTCTTGACACAGAACGTCGGAGCACTGTGCGGGGATTTCGATTCCCGCACTTGTCCAGCTTTGCGACGACTTTCGAAGAAGTCGTCGATCGCCTTGACCTGCTCTCGCGGCAGTGGCCACTGCCGCGTGACACAGTATTTCGTGCCCGGCACGAGATCAATCTCGTGCTGAATGCCCTTGTCCTGCGGAAGCTCCGCAGGGATCTCTTCCGGAAGTACGTCCGCGTACTCCCGTAGAATCTTGTAGTAGGGACTCGCCTTCAGCGAGTCCCAGCTCTGCTCTTCAAAGCGTTCCTTCTTCGTCTTGGCACTGAGAGTGTCTTCACTCTCAGTGGTGCTCTCCATGAAGAACTGCCTCAGTTCTTCATTCTCGCTCTTCGTTCTCTCGGCGTCCGAAAGAATGCAAATCTGCTCGATGCGTCCATCGTGCAGGTCACGCGCGAAGCGCTTCCAGCTCATGACTGGAAGCGAAGTCAACTCCGACGCTTGCGTCGGAGGATTAGCGAGAGTCATCTCCCTGTACCGGAACGCGGCACAGGTACGCGTCAAGACGATCAACGTGTCGACGTCCGGCTCCTCGGCCTTCGTCTGTCCGGCAGACATTCCTTGTAGCGTCTCGGCCCCGGGCCGAGACTTGCGCAGCGACCTTCGCATGCGCCGTCTTCTTGTCTTGCGGAGCCCGGCTCCGCATGATCTCTGACCTCGTCCAGGCCCAGCCGTGGACGGGTGTTGTTCTTTATTCCGCCGGCGGGTACCTCCCGCGGGCGAGCGACTTCAAGCCCGGCTTGGTCGCCCGGCGCTTCGTCGTGCAGCCCGGCTGCACGACAGCATGCAGTTTTTCCGGTGCGGGACGTTTGCAACCGTCCGCACCGCCTGCAGCGTCGGTTCCCGGAACCGACACGCCATCATCACCTCGACGCCTATCATTGGCGGAGTCCTCAATTACAAAGGGTGCGTCGACTCCCGGAGTCGACGCGAAGTGTCTTTCGCAGCGTCGGTTCCCGGAACCGACGCGACTTCAATACCTCGACGCCTTCCATTGGCGGAGACCCCATTACGGAGGGTGCGTCGGCTCCCCGAGCCGACGAATAGAATTCATCAAGCCATCGACTCCCGGAGTCGACGGCGTCACGTCACCTTGGCTCCCATTACGGGCCAAAACCGATCCAATCAGGTTCGCGTCAGCCTCCACGGGCTGACGCGCGTGACTCGCTTGTGTCATCCGCGCCGCTCGAGGCCGGAGACTTCTTTGATTCGCTGAAAGCGGGTGTTGACTTCCGAAGTCAACACATTTTCTTCACTAGCCGTCGGCGGCGACGCCGACGCTATCTGTTCTCGCGCGCGCGCCCGTGCGCGTCTAGGGCGTTCCGGGACAGCGGCATTAGGCGCTGTCTCGACTAGAGATTCGCGCGCACCTACTGGTGCGTGTGTGGTGGAAACAGGGCCATCGCTCTCTGTTCCACCGTCGCGACCGAAGCGCACGAGAGTGCGCTTCTCCCAATCGATTACCGGATCATGCCGTGCGAGCCACGGCATGCCCAATACCATGTCGAACTTATCGTCCAGATCCAGGACGATGAAGGTTTCGACGAACACTCAACCCTTGTACGTGAAGCGCACGCGTACCATGCGCTTCTCGGTCTTCACGACGACACCTGTCGCCAAGCGTACTTCCAACATACTTCGAGGTATCTTTAAATCCTCGAAGTCAAGCATTGATAGACTTCGCAGTCGAACAAAGTTCTTCGACGCGCCAGAATCTACCAACGCACGACGAGAGCCGCTTGCTCTCATCGACTTCACCTTCAGGATGACAAGATCAGCCTTGTCATCTTGCTTCTTGCAGTGAGAATGATCCTCACTGGGGGCTGCAGTCCTCAGTGTCGCGTGTCCTAGGTTGACACGCGGAACTGCATTACCAGTAGAGCGCCCCGCGCCCACTGGCGTCCAGCGTTTTTTGTTTGGCTGCGACGATGCCCAGCATCGCCGCGATAGCCACCTTGCTGGTGCACGGGTGCCGTGCACTCTCTAGCAAAGTGACCGATCCTACCGCATCGGTAGCACCGCACATTACTTCCTTGCCGCTGCTGGGGGCCAGTAGTGGCAGCACTCGAGAGGTCCATCGGTTCCGGACCTCCCGTCCTCACTACCGGGCGCGGTTGCGGCCTCGGTACATGCGCGTGCAGTTTAGCCTGTCGCAGGCTAAACTCTTCCTGCATCGCAAGCGTGATGGCAGCTTCGAGAGTACTCGGGTACTCGCGGAAGAGATAGGTCTTCACAGACCCATCTCTCAGTCCCTTCATGAACGTGACGACCTTAGTCGCCTCGTCGATCGGGTTGGTCACGATGTTCGAGACCAAGTACCGCGCTCTCTGGGCGTAAGCATGAACATCATGCTTACCCTGCTGCAGGTCGAGGAACTCTGCCCTCGACCGGAACTCATTCTGCGGGGGCTCAAACGCCTGTCTGAGCTCCTCCTTGAAGCCTTCGTACGTGCTGAAGCACGTAGGGTCGGAGAGCCGGCGTCCATACGCCCAGCTCCTTGCACGTCCGCCAAGACATGACATGGCGAACGCGACCTTCGACAACGGGTCGACGATACGTCGAGCCGCGATGGCAGTGTCGAGTTCGACAAGCCAACGGAGGAGAGGTTCACCCTCTCTTCCGACGTAGTTGCTCACATTGAGCTTCAGCGACTGTGGGCGAGGTGTCGTCCCCGACGACACCGCGGTATTGGCAGCAGCATCTCGCTTCTCCCTCATGATGAAGCCCAGAGCAACACCGTGTTGCTCTGTCGGCGTTAGCGTACGCAGCATCGTAGCTACAGCCGCCTCACCAATGACTGTTGACAGTCGTTGGAGGGCTTCCCACTCTGGGTCTGACAGGTGGGGACAGTCAGCGCGTGCAACATGGGTTGCAGGCGTCGTGGAGCTTTCCATAGACACTTCGGTATCCATGGGAAGGTTCTCGGCTCCGTGTTCGTGCGGTGACGTACGAACTCAACTTAGTCGGTCGTTGGACGGACTACTAAGTGCTACCAGGTGTAATGGGCCTACCTTGGCTCACTACAACAGCTTACACGTGTGCGCTCGTGTATGAGGAAGCGTAGCTTAGTTTAAACTAGAGTTAATTATACTCGGGCCTCCGAGTATAGATTAATCTAAATAAACGATCCAAATAATGTTTTTGGGTTAAAATGAGAACTGTTATTTTTGTTTTATGTTTCTGCCTTCCTCTAAATGTAAGATTCTAAGTTGGGAGTCTGCCAACGGCTGGTTGGCAGAATTCCTTTGCTATGCATGTCGCTCATTGGTTAAAAGATGCTGCTTTCAACCAATAGGAATCCTAAATGTCTATGGACCACCCGTCGTGGTGATCGTAAATGAATGTGGCACTTGATGTAACGTACATCAAGGCCGAGGAAGTGTTCGAACCTTTAACAGACATCGCGTCTGTTAGAGTTGCAAGTGGCTGTAGCCACTTGTGCGTGTAACCCCGTTACACCATCCCCCCGTCAAGGTTAGACGTGCCGGTCTCGGCACGTCAACCACCATTGACTGTTTGGTCAATGCATGACGTTTTGAAGAGAGCGTGCTCGTGATAGAACGAGCACGTTGAAGTTGAAGACCTTTGGCGCAGCAGCGGAGGACCTCTCTGCTGCTGAGTATCATGCGCGGCAACGTGCGAAGTGCTTCGCTGCCGCGGGGCAGGCACCACGGCCTGCCCTCGAAGTGTCTTCGGGCGCTGTTGTTAACAACAGCGTTCGCATTACTGTCCAGTGTGTAGTGCATGGTGGGCTTCGTAAGCCTCCACCATGTCCGGAACGTCTTCGAGCAAGACGTTCCGCGGCTCTATGTATCTTGGTTGGGAGGAAATCCTCTCCAACGAATACGAAAACGAACTGGTTCTAAGTTCGTTCTCGGGATACTGTGGTCAACAATCCGCTCAACTATCCATCGAGTTGAGCCGTGTGCGTCACGAATTGGTGGCGGCGGTTGTGGGAACACGCCCGGTGTGTGGTCAACTTGGTGTTGACCCTGATCTCGCTTCTCCCCACGACCGGAACTCGGTCGTGGAGTAGCTACAGAGCGCCGCGCTCGGTGCTCTTGAGTATCCTTACTTTGCGACGGTCTCCTAGACCGCCTCGATCGTCCCGGTCGGGCTGGATCTCCAGCTCGACCTGCTGCTCCAGCGCGACTTCGCGCTGGAGAAGATGATGGCTTCCGCCGAGTCTTCTGCTTCGGTTCAACCGAGCTAGGTAGCTCGTGCTGCAGGTATGGCTTCAACCGTCCGACGTAGAACGTCGGATGGAGGCGCATGCTAGACGGGATGTCTAGCGTGTAAGCGTTGCCATGCCGTTCCAACACTGTGAACGGCCCGATGAAGCGCGGAGCGAGCTTACTCGCTCCGAAGTCGGAAACAGCATGTTTAGGCAGGTTTTGAGTAGCTAACAAAACCAATGAACCCTTCTTGATTCATTTGTGTTGCCCCTGCCAACATTGTCTGCGTTCAGCTTCTGTCGATCGACAGAAGCTGCAATAGCGTCCTGGACAAACCGAATGACGGCTTGTCTGCGCTGCACGAAGTTCATTGCGTCCGAGCTGAACTCGTTCAGCTCGCTTCCAGCAGTAGGCCCGGCCTCTGCGTTCGTAGATGTGGTGTCTGTGCCTCGCACAGACACGTTCTTCTTCTGCTTGTGTGCGTCTGTCCCCGGCACAGACGCGGCCTTCTTCTTCTTGGTTGCGTCTGTGCTCTGCACAGACGCGGTCTTCGTCTTCTTTCGCGTTGTTGCGGCTGACACCGTGCACAGACGCGGTCTTCGTCTTCTTTCGCGTTGTTGCGGCTGACACCGTGCAGGTGTCAGCGGCATCCTGCGGCTGCTGTGTTGCAGTCGTAGATCCTCCCCACTTAAGGAAGGAGCCACCATCCCGAGCAGGCTCGGGAGGCGTGGGTGACGCATTGCATTCACGTAGAACGGTGTATGCCCGGTCGAGGCATGCACCGAGTTGTTGATGGCGAACTCTGCCATCGACAGACACTCGCTCCAGTGTTGGAACGAGTGAGCGTAGCTCTTGAGTATGTCGACGAGCACGCGATTCACGCGCTCGGTCTGCCCATCCGTCTGCGGATGATCCGCAGTCGACATCGAGAGCTGACTGCCAAGAAGTGTAAACACTTCTTGCCACAGGTGCGCGGTGAAACGCGGGTCCCGATCCGACACAATGTCGGTCGGCATGCCCTGGTGTTTGAATACCATGTCAACGAACAGACGTGCAGTCTGCTTCGCAGTTACTTCAGCGGGTACTGCAGCAAGATGTACCATCTTGCTGAAGCGGTCAACAAAGACCACAACGCCCGTGTTCCCTGGCTGTCCGGGGAAGACCGAACACGAAGTCCAAAGACATGGACTGCCAACACTCCGACGGAGTCGGTAGTGACTGCAAAGGAGCCTGCGCGAACGGCGCAGGCTTCACACGTTGACACACCTCGCAAGCACGGACGTACGTGCGCACCCACTTGTACTGGTGGGCCCAGTAGAAGTCCCTCGTGAGAAGAAGATATGTCTTCTCACGGCCCGGATGCCCGCAGTCGGTGCATCATGATGCTCGTACATGATCCTGAGTCGCAGGTCATGATCATTGGGAACGACAACACGGTCCGCGTTGTCGTCGACTGCATTGTAGAGCAATAACCCGTCGTGCACCCGATAACGGTGTGCACGAGCGCGAAGATGCTTCGGCAGCTTCTGACGAGCTTTGTCAGAAGGCGCTGAGCCGTAGGCCAGCAAGAGCTTCGCGTCCGCGTCGTGCGCGTACGCGATCTTCACGTCGTCCAACAGCGACGACGTGGGAGTGCTCGATTGCATGGCGTCAATAGCATTGACGTCAGCATCAGTTGAAGCGTAGTCAGGTCGACGTGATAACGCGTCGGCCACCACATTGAGTCTTCCGGGTTTGTACTCAACCTGGAAGTTGTATTCCGCAAAGAACGAAAGCCATCTCGCCATACGTTGCGAGATGTGTGGCGACTTGACAGCCGTCCGCAGCGACGCGTGGTCTGTATAGACCACGAACGGTTTACTTCCGAGGAGATACACTCGGAACTTCGCAAGTGCATACTTCATGGCAAGGAGCTCCTTGTCATGCACCGGGTAATTGCGCTCAGCTGGCTTCAGCTGACGCGACTGATAGTAGACGACACGATCACGGCCCTCGTGATCGTGCTGCATCAACGCACATCCGATCGCGAAATCGGATGCGTCACACACAACGTGGAATGGGCGATCTTGGTCGGCCACCGCCAAGATCGGCGCCTCAGTCAAGCCCCGCTTGACTGCATCGAAGGCCTGCTGACAGTCAACAGTCCAATTCCACTCGGCATCCTTCTTCAGGAGCTGTGACAGCGGGCGTATCGTGTCCGCGTAGTCCTTCACGTACTTGCACAAGTACGTGGCCAAGCAGGAACTGCCGCAGTTCCTTGACGCTCGTCGGCGTCGGCCACTCATTGATCACTCTGACCTTTTCAGGGTCAGGGCGGACACCGTTTTTCCCAACGAGACACCCGAGCACGGGTATCTCGCTCGCCCCGAAGATGCACTTCTTCAGGTTCGCGTAGAGCTTGTGCTTGCGCATGAGCGCAAGCAGCTTCCGGAGATACACCTTGTGCATCTCAACGTCGCTCATCCCGTCCGCAGCCCGGCTGTGGACGAACACATCGTCGAAGTAGCTCGGTGCGAAGTCGCGCACCGAGCGCAACAAGTGCGTCACGCACCTGTTGAAGGTCGCAGGGGCGTTCTTCAGACCCTGCGGCATCACTAGCCACTCCCAGAGCATGCCGCTTGGCGTGCTCACTGCCGTGAGAGGGATATCACTCTCACGCATTAGGATCTGATAGAACCCGTCGCGCAGATCAAGAGCACTGTAGATGGTGCTCTTGGCCATCGAATCGATGATAACATCTTTTCGCGGTATCGGTGTCTGCGCCGGTATCGTCGCATCGTTCAGCTTGTTGTACGCATGAACGATGCGCCAGCCGCCCTGTGGCTTCTTGACACAGAACGTCGGAGCACTGTGCGGGGATTTCGATTCCCGCACTTGTCCAGCTTTGCGACGACTTTCGAAGAAGTCGTCGATCGCCTTGACTTGTTCCCGCGGCAGTGGCCACTGCCGCGTGACACAGTACTTCGTGCCTGGCACGAGATCAATCTCGTGCTGGATGCCCTTGTCCTGCGGAAGCTCCGAAGGAATCTCTTCCGGAAGCACGTCCGCGTGCTCCCGCAGAATCTCGTAGAAGGGACTCGCCTTCAGCGAGTCCCAGCTCTGCTCTTCAAAGCGTTCCTTCTTCGTCTTGGCACTGAGAGTGTCCTCACTCTCAGTGGTGCTCTCCATGAAGAACTGCCTCAGTTCTTCATTCTCGCTCTTCGTTCTCTTGGCGTCCGAAAGAATGCAAATCTGCTCGATGCGTCCATCGTGCATGTCACGCGCGAAGCGCTTCCAGGTCATGACTGGAAGCGAAGTCAACTCCGACGCTTGCGTCGGAGGATTAGCGAGAGTCATCTCCCTGTACCGGAACCCGGCACAGGTACGCGTCAAGACGTTCAACGTCTCGACGTTCGGCTTCTCAGCCTTCGTCTGCCCGGCAGACATCTCTTGTAGCGTCTCGGCCCCGGGCCGAGACTTGCGCAGCGACCTTCGCATGCGCCGTCTTCTTGTCTTGCGGAGCCCGGCTCCGCGTGATCCTTGACCTCGTCCAGGCCCAGCCGTGGACGGGTGTTGTTCTTTATTCCGCCGGCGGGTACCTCCCGCGGGCGAGCGACTTCAAGCCCGGCTTGGTCGCGCGGCGCTTCGTCGTGCAGCCCGGCTGCACGACAGCATGCAAGTTTTCCGGTGCGGGACGTTTGCAACCGTCCGCACCGCCTGCAGCGTCGGTTCCCGGAACCGACACGCCATCATCACCTCGACGCCTATCATTGGCGGAGTCCTCAATTACAAAGGGTGCGTCGACTCCCGGAGTCGACGCGAAATGTCTTTTCGCAGCGTCGGTTCCCGGAACCGACGTGACTTCAATACCTCGACGCCTTCCATTGGCGGAGACCCCCATTTCGGAGGGTGCGTCGGCTCCCCGAGCCGACGAATCAAATCCATCAAAGTCATCGACTCCCGGAGTCGACGACGTTCCATCACCTTGGCCCTTATTATTGGCCAAGACTGATTCAATCACGTTCGCGTCAGCCTCCACGGCTGAGGCGTGTGACACATGTTCGTCATCCGGGCCTCTTGAGGCCGGAGACTCATTCTGATTCGCTGAAATGTTTGTGTCGATTTCCGAAATCGACACATTTTTCTCCTTCAGCCGTCGGCGGCGACGCCGACGCTTGCTGCTCTTGCGCGCGCGTTTGCGCGCGCTCAGGGCGTTCCGGGATAGCGGCGCTAGACGCTGTCTTGACTGGGAGTCGCGCGCACCTGCCGGTGCGTGCGTTGCGGTAACCGGGCCATCGCTCACTGTTCCGCGGTCGCGACCGAAGCGCACGAGAGTGCGCTTCTCCCAATCGATTACCGGATCATGCCGTGCAAGCCACGGCATGCCCAACACAATGTCGAACTTATCGTCCAGGTCCAGGACTATAAAGGTTTCGACAAACTCTTGACCTTTATACGTGAAGCGCACGCGTACCATGCGCTTCTCGGTCTTGACGACGACACCCGTCGCCAGTCGTACCTCCAACATACTTCGAGGTATCTTTAAATCCTCGAAGTCAAGCCTTGATAGACTTCGCAGTCGAACAAAGTTATTCGACGCGCCCGAATCAACCAAAGCACGAAAAGAGTTGCTCTCTCTTTTCGACGACACGTTCAAGATGACAAGACTTGGTTTGTCATCATGCATTTCACAGTGAGAAGGGTCCTCACTGGGGGCTGCAGTCCTCAGTGTCGAATGTCCGAGTTGGACACGCGTGACTGCTTCACCAGTAGGGCGCCCCGCGCCTACTGGGTTCCAGCGTTTTTTGTTTCTCCGCGACGATGCCCAGCATCGCCGCGTCGACCACCATCTCGGTGCACGGGTGCCGTGCACTCTCGGGCATAGTGACCGATCCTTCCGCAACGGAAGCATCGTACATTGCTTCCTTGTTGGCGTAGATAGCCAACAGCCGTTGCATTCGAGAGGTCCATTGGTTCCGGACCTCCCGCCATCGCGACCGGAGGTGGTTGAAGCCTCGGCGCATTCGCATGCAGTTTAGCCTGCCTTAGACTAAACTCCTCCTGCATCGCAAGAGTGATCGCAGCTTCGAGAGTATTCGGATACTCACGGAAGAGATAGGTCTTCACAGGCCCATCTCTCAATCCCTTCATGAACGTGACGACCTTGGTCGCCTCGTCAATCGGGTTGGTCACGATGTTCGAGACCAAGTACCGTGCTCTCTGGGCGTAAGCATGGACATCATGCTTACCTTGCTGCAGGTCGAGGAACTCCGCCCTCGACCGGAACTCATTTTGTGGGGGCTCAAACGCTTGTCTGAGCTCCTCCTTGAACGCTTCGTACGTGCTGAAGCACGTAGGATCTGAGAGTCGGCGTCCGTACGCCCAACTCCTCGCTCGTCCGCCAAGACAGGACATGGCGAACGCGACTTTCGACAACGGGTCGACGATACGTCGAGCCGCAATGGCAGTGTCGAGTTCGACAAGCCAACGGAGGAGAGGCTCACCCTCTCTTCCTACATAGTTGCTCACGTTGAGTTTCAACGATTGCATACGTGGTGTCGTCCCCGACGGCACCGCGGAAGAGGCAGCAGCGTCGCGCTGCTCCTTCAGTATGAAACCCAGAGCAACACCATGTTGCTCTGTCGGCGATAACGTACGCAGCATCGCAGCAACTGCCGCCTCTCCAATGACTGTTGACAGTCGTTGGAGTGCCTCCCACTCTGGATCCGACAGGTGGAGGCAGTCAGCGCGTGCAACATGAGTTGCAGGCGTAGTGGAGCTTTCCATGAGCACCTCCGTGTTCATGAAAGGTTCTCAGCTCCCCGTCCGTACAGTCCCGTACGAACGTTCAGGTAGTCGGTCGTTGGACGGACTACAAAGTGCTACCAGGTGTAGTGGGCCTACCTTGGCTCACTACAACAGCTTACACGTGTGCGCACGTGTATGGGGAAGCGTAGGTTTCTTTTACTTGAGTTAAGTATACTCGAGGTCCACGAGTATACTTTAAACAAGATAAAGACTCTAAATTGCTGATTTTGGTAAAGATGAGAACTGTTATTTGTGTCTTATGTTTCTGACTTCCTCTAAATGTAATATTCTAAGTTGGGAATCTGCCAACGGCTGGTTGGCAGAATTCCTTTGCTATGCATGTCGCTCATTGGTTAAAAGATGCTGCTTTCAACCAATAGGAATCCTAAATGTCTATGGACCACCCGTCGTGGTGGTCGTAAATGAATGTGGCCCTTGATGTAACGTACACCAAGGCCGAGGAAGTGTTTGAACCTTTAACAGACATCGCGTCTGTTAGAGTTGCAAGTGGCTGTAGCCACTTGTGCGTGTAACCCCGTTACACCGACGATGTGTGATCGCGCGAGTGGCGGACGAATGCCTGTGGTGACCAAGGTTGGCGCTTGCCGACGACTGGCGCTGGTGCCGTGTGCTCGCGCGGAGGGCGGTGTGATGACGGCCAAGGATGTGTGCTCGGCGGAAAGCGAATGAAGGTCTGTCGCGATGGAGTGTTGCGCTGCTTGCTTACCTCGCGTGACATTTGTCATGGCCCGACACGACAAGTGTCATGACCGGGTGGAGCTCCACCAGCGCTTTATAGAAAGAAAGGTTTGCGTTTGCGCGAGGTAGTACTGAAAATGAATGACGCTGTGGTAGCATTGTGCAGTATTAGTTAGGTAGTACCAGACTATCTAACGTTGTGATCGAACTGTTTGGGCGACGGCGAGTCCGAGATGGTGCGTTTCCGCGTTCGGCACTGTGAAGAGCTTGAATGGCCCTCGCCGTACTTGGGGTTGGGTTGTGGAACGCGTTTTTATAATGCGCCACCGCAAAGCAATCAACATGGAAGCCTACGCGGCACTCTGTACAACCATATCGAGACTTCGCGGCCTTGATGTTCTGTAGACTGCACAATCGACAGACGAGTTTTCCGCTTGAGCTGTCCCGACTGTTCTGAGTGAGCACATGAAGCGCACTCCCTTGATCAATAGTGCCAGGAACCGTATCCGGTGCACTTCTTTTTTTGAGCTGGGTTTCTTGTCGCTTTCTCATCAATCGCTGTACCAGAGATTCACACACTCGCCGTTTAAACTATCGGAGGGTTTGCGGCATCTTTGGCTTGGTTTCGATTTGCTTCATGATTGCGAATGCATTGATCAAAGATAAGTCGAGCGCCCATGTGAGGAGACTCATGGAGAGACGCTGCTCTTTTCGACGAGTTGGGTTCGTGGAGCGAATCTGATCAACGCGGTCCACCCCGTTCATCGCAATGTTATATGCTGCCACAATAGTCGGGACATGGAACGTTTTCCGGTTTAGCATCTCGTTCCCCGTCCAACGGCGTATCGGGAACAAACCGTGACAACACTCGATTGCTTCAGGGCTTTCTCCATCAAGAACTCGAGCGGACGGCGTTCGAGCCAAATCGTTCGTGTAAAAAATGACGGGTTGTTTGTCGTGGAAAACGACGAATCCGGCGTTGGCAGAGAATTGGACGGGGGGAGAATACTCGGTCCGGCGGGCTTTCGGTAGTTTCTTCTGCGCTCGATCATGCGCGGCTTTTGCTTTGTTTGAGTCAGCATCACTGTCAACAGCGGCAACAAGCTCCACATCCTGCTGGTTGGCTTCAATTAGCTGGGCGTGCTGGAAGCTCAGCTCCTGGACCTCACGCAGTTGAGCGAGCTATTGCTGCTGGTTCTTCTTCAGCTTCGCGAGTTTGTTCTCGGCCGCAAGCTGAGCGCTCTGCTTCGCCACCTCAGCAGTTTCGGCCTCGAAACGCGAAAAGTATTCATCCACAGCCTCGTCAAACGTGTCGAAGCTCTTGACCTTCTTGTGGGCCTGCTGGTGCTGCGCATACAAGAACGGGGTGAACTCCTCGAACTGCTCGGGCGCGTTCTCGTCCGCCGAATCCTTCAAGATGATGAATCCACACTTCTGCGACGAAGCGCTAGAGGGCGTCTTGGTGACAGGAGCAGCCTCTTCCTCGTCGCTATCCCCGCATCGACAGCATCGTCGCTCTGCACGGGCACGGGGCCGTTCACCGAAGTCTGTTCGTCCTGCAGTCTCTCCAGCAGCTTCCACCCTTCTTGGATCTCAGCCAGCAACGCCGCCAGCTTGTCGTCTCCCAATGCAGTAAACTCCGCCGCGTTCTTTAGCTTGAGCGTGGGCAAGATACCCGCGCGCGCCAGACAGTGCTCGATGATCACGGGGCCAAGACCGCCGAACGTCGACTCCTTGACGAGCAGCAGCTGCTTGATGGCCTGCGCCTTCTTCTTCTTCTGCGTCTTGCCGGGTAGCGCCACGGCTGCCTTGGCCTCCTGCTCCTCGAACCACTTGTCCCCAAACGCCACGAGCTGCGCGGGCGTCTGGATGCCGCGCTGCTTCTCCTGGTCGCCCAGCCGCTGCACGGGGTAGACCTGCTTGACCGCCATCTTGACGTTCTCGTTGTGGTGAAGTGCTGAAGGAGAAGTTCCCGCTACTACGACATTGAGTGGCACGGCGGCATGAGCGATCGACAGTCAAGAAGCCGTCGATCGGTGGATTCTGGTGTTACCAAACCGTTGATCAACCCGTGGCTTGAAGCTGACGAGAAGATCAAGGTGTTTAAGGTTGGTGAAGTCAAGATTGATCGAGGACGGACGTCGGCTAAGCCTGATCAAGGTCGAAGCATGCAGGTTGTCGATCGACTACGGCTGATCGTGGTGGGCTAGCCCCATGTGATCAACGTCGACCCAAGCCCCGATCAAAGGCAAGCATCGATGATTCAGTATGACCAGGGACGGAAGAAGACGGATCGGCGAGGGCCTGCGACGAACACGAGTCATCGATCGAGGTTCGATCGCCGACCGTCGATCGCGATCATGATCACCGATCGAGGGGCTGATCGCCGATCACCGATCGAGAGGCTGATCGCCGATCGCCGATCGAGGGCTGATCGCCGATCGCCGATCGAGGGCTGATCGCCGATCGCCGATCGAGGGGCCGATCGCTGATCGGCCAAGATGGGGAGAACGGTAAGGCGAAGCCAGGACAAGAATCCAGTTGTTGTGGGGTTGTAGGATGGTAGCGGTAGGGAGACACCAACCAAACATAAATCAGAGCGCAATTTGCACAGAAGACCACAAGTGACCTCAAGTCACCAAGTCCCAGGAACTACAGTGGCCTCGGCAAGCGTCGACACTTCGGGTAGTGAACTAGCGGTACGGTTAAGACTGGATTAATACATTGGCCAGCTTGACCTACTCTAGTGATCTATTTCTTGTGTGCGAACTCTCGATCGACCGGATATCAGTGCTTGGCCGGCGATCGCTGCGTCTCTCAATCGACCTCGATCCCGCTATAGGAAGTGGCAAGCAACTCAAGGAAGGAAGGAACACACCCGAAAGGGCAACTACAGGCCTTGGATCGACTCCAGGCCGACCGATCGCAGCGAACAACCCTCGATCGGGACGAATACTCGGACGCAGAGCGAAGATTCCCGCGCTGCTCCACGGACCATCCCCGCGTCACGCGAAGACATTCGATCTTCACCAAGTGCTGCATCCTCGGAGCCCCGAGAGAGCAGATCCAGCCCGCCGACGGGTACACAAGGTGAGAACAAGTTCAGCCGATCACGGATCGTTGGGGACCCCTCCGTTAGTCGGTGTCTGGGCGCTGGTGGGAAGCTCGATCAGGCCTTAACCAGATTTTGGCTGATCCCGCTACACCACAATGGTGCGCGTGCCCGGATCTCTTGGGGACTCCGGATTTCACCGTGAGTCCGCAGAAGATGCGCAAGTGAAGAAAGAACCAGGGAAGAGGCGTCGTCGAACATCGGATCGACGAAGACGCTGCTGAACAAAACGAGATCCGCGGATCGACAGAGTGCTCGGAGGACTTCTGTCGACGGAATCGAGGGCGATCTGGAAACAGATCTAGAAGAGAAACCTCAAAATCCTCCCCAGGTCCCTTCGGGGACCGGTGGATCTCGGTGCGAACCGAGATTCACTAACAAAACAAACCAAGGCTGGATCGGACCGATATGCATTCGCAGACTCGCCGATCAGGCTCGATCCTGACTACCTGGACGCGATCGCGGACAAGGCCCAGATCGCGCGAAGGAAACTGCGAGCGCCAGGCATGGACGACGAAGATCCCAGATCGCTGGTGCTCGACTGGTCTGAGGCTGACTTGGAACGTCAGTATCACTTGAAAGAACTGCGGGACTTCT
Organism: Phytophthora melonis; assembly: GCA_024211575.1. NCBI lineage: Eukaryota > Oomycota > Peronosporomycetes > Peronosporales > Peronosporaceae > Phytophthora > Phytophthora melonis. The sequence goes on along the minus strand of JAMXKT010000037.1, from coordinate 1,350,792 downwards.
TACGTCAAGATCCCGTCATGATCATCGTGCGGCCAGAGCAGATCGGCGACCCGAAGGGCTCGATCTCGGCCCCCCGGATGACGGACAACAAGTTGACGGCAGTGAAGAACCTGCTCGGGCTGCTGAAGGAGGCCGGCTTGGTGGCTGGAGCCTTTGACGCGAATGACCTCTTCGATCAAGAACTCGAAGTGATCCAGACGTCGATCCAGACATTAGTCGAAAAGATGAGACCCCTCGTCGACGTGATCACGAACGATCAGGACCCAGACGCCCCAGATCAAGCGCCGTCAGCTCCAGTGGTGTCGACGCGGGCTGAATCGACAGGGTATCGATCATCATCGCCTTACGTCTCGGCGGCCGAACATGTGTCCGACACGTCGTCGGAACCCCAGCGAATGCCGCTTGGTCCTTCCGGATCGGCTATGCTGGACGCTCGATCACGTAGTCAGCGTCAGGAACGTACGCGATCAGGACCTCGGAAGCCGAAAACTAAGTCGATCGATCGGACGACCAGCGCGACTGGGGCGGACGAGTCGAACGGCAGTCTGGAAACTTACTTCCAGGCCGCGATGGCCCGTTTCTTGAAGGAACAGCAGAGCACAGTGGCCACACCTGCCCCAGTGACCCCAGACCATGTCGAATCACAGGACGTGGAGATGGAATCAGCCGGATCGCCGGATCGAGACGTCTCGCAGTGGGAATATGATCCGGACGACATCGATCTACCGAGCTCAGCTCCGGCCGTGGTGGCTACCGCCGCATCGGGGTCCGTCGGGTCTTCACTGATCCAGCGCGTACGGATTTCGGCGATGTCGGATCTTAAGGAGTTCAGCGGCAAAGATCAGGACGAAGATCGCGCCCGATCGTGGATCAGCAAGGTGAAATCGGCCTTCATGCGCGATCAAGCTACGGATGAAGAGAAGTGCCTGACTTTCGCGGATCTGCTGACTGGACCGGCGAAGAACTGGTACCGCCAGCTGGGACGATCGACTCGGAACAAGTGGAGCGATCTGCTTAGGAGTTTCCAGATCCAGTATTGTGGCCTAGGAGTATCGGTGGCTTGGCAGTACTATCACTCTCGCAAGCGATCGGATGAATCGCCGTTGGATTACCTCTATCGACTGAATGTGGCGGCTCTGCGTGCGAGATTGAAGATCAAGGACGGAGATTCCAAGGCCCGTCGAGAACACGTCGAACATTTTATCGAGACACTGGGCGATCCCGATCTGGCCGATCAGTTGACCCTACTTCGGCTCGCAGATGCCGAAGATCTGGAGGAAGTCCTGCGCGCTCGAGAACGCGCGAAGAGCAGACAGAAACGATCTGCCTTCGGATCGAAGTATCGCCAGAAAGCCCCGACCTCTGCTCCGGCCGCTGCCACCAAGAGGGCAGTGCGTGCAGTCCAGATCGCGAACCAAGAGTCTGGATCTGACACGGGATCGGACGGATCGGACTCGGAAGGTGATCTACGTCGCGTCTACCTAGCGTCGGCTGAGGACAAGTCTCGCAACGCGGGGGCGACACGACGAAGCAGGATCGCAGCACCCAAGCGCCGATCGGTCATGACTCACCTCGATCAGACCCAAGATCGCGATCGTCGCCCGATGGATCGGACCGATCGAACCGCTGCTCGCACTGTGGATCACGGAAGCACACGGATCTGGATTGCTGGAGACGTTTGACGTGCGAGAAGTGTGGAAAGCGAGGACATCCGGCGGATCGCTGCCTGTTTGTGTGTCGTGGATGCGGTGAGCTGCACGAGATGGGCAAGTGTCCGATGGAGGAATTCTACAATCAGATCCGTCAATGGTTCAACCCGGTGAAACACGCAGGCATGCTGCCCGCGATCGCCGAGAAGATGTTAAACTAGGACGCTCGCCGGGTTGGAATCCGGTACGAGCCCGAGCGTTCTAGGTATTGCATCTATGCATACGTGAACAAGAACACGGTAGATCGAGTAAGTGGACGGACTGATCTACGCGGTAATACCTGTGATCTGCATGAGAAATCTGCCGCCAAGGTCTTAAGTCTACACCGATCGGACGACTTCAGCCGTTCTGACACCGAAGTGCCCTTGGATCTCCAGTCTGGAGAAACTCGAGGTTATTGGAAGCAACGCAGACCTGAAGAATGGTTTACGCCAGCTGACGGAGAGTTGACGGCCGAGATCCCGAAACATGATCGCGATCGAAGTCTGCCTCGCGTCAGTGAACACCGCAGATCTGGCGATGTGGTACCCGATCTCCTCCCAGGAGAGTCCAGAGGGTACTGGAAACATCATTCGCCGGGTAAATGGTTCCGCCAGGCCAAGATCGCTGGCAAGATCAACAATGAGAAGTCGATCTTACTCTTAGACACCGGCGCCGAGGTGTCCATCGTGGACACCGCCTTTGCTCGTAAGGTGGGGTGCTATGTCGACACGAGTCAGAGCCAGGAATGTGTGGGGATTGGCGAAAGCGTGTACATGACGGAAGGAAAGACCAGGATCAAAGTTACGCTGGCAGGATCGCTGGTGTATTTCTACGATATCTGGGTTGGCGATCTATCAGGACAAGATGCGATCCTGGGTATGGACTTTATGGTCCCGGCGGGGATCCGCCTCGATCTTGCAGACGGCTCCATCTGCCTCCCTGATGAAGTCAAGATCCAACTTAGCGGACGGCGACAACTGTACAACGACAACGTCCGACATGTGTGTGTGGATCAAGGTTTGCAGATCGCGATCGGCGATTCGATCGAACTGCCACTCCGAATGAAGGTGACAGATCGCGAGAAGCTATGGGTCACTCGTGGAGATCTCTGGGTGCCGACTGTGGTTCGAGGACCTGGCCGGATCAGGTACCTCCAGGTTACCAACATTAGTGACAAGGACATCGTTCTACACCGGAACGAACGGATCGCCATGTGGTTGGCTGGAGATCGGGTACCCCGGGTGCCAGGGTATGTGTCGATCGGGTCCCGTCGCTACATGGAATGGCAGAACTTGGCCTTCAAGCCACGGCGGAAGAACCGCGAGCTAATGAGGAGGCGTCAGTCATACCACCAGCATCGGCTGTCGAGCGACCGACGTATCCGACACCCCGAGCGATTCTCCGAAGATCCGAAGTCTCCCCGATCGTCGATCGCTCGATTAGTCTACCCGACCCCACAACCGAATCGGGGCGAGGAGCCCTGATCTGGAGGTAGCTGTTGCCGATATGCTTAGATCAGGGGCGGGTCGCCGCTGGAGAGTGACCGCGTGGCCGAAGAGTCCAGATCGCCCACTTCAACCACTTTAGTTGGAGAGCCGACGGACCTACGGTCGGATCCTACAAGGTCGCCGGCCAAACTCCGGATCGGAGGGCGAATGCCTTCCGGAGCAGGGACAGATGCTTGTGGGCTACCGGTCTTCGCCGACCGCTGGTCCAGAGGGCGAAGCGATGGATGACGATAAGCCGCGAGATGATTGCACTGGTGATCTGGAGGAGAACGGTGGAACAATGTCCCCTCACTTGCCATCGGCCGATCAGGTCGACGGTTGTACCGTCGAACCAGATCTCGGGGGCGGGAGTGCTGATCGGGTACCCCATGTGGCGACCTTAACGGTGGAAGAGTCGAGATCAAGAAGCGACACCACAGTTGACGACATGCCGATGTCGATCGACGGAGGTGATCAGGTGGAAATAGAGACCAAACCCACTGTCAATCGGGGTGATCCTGCTGCCGCTGAACCAGATCGAGACGTTGACGCCGACGATCAAGTCCACTTCCACGAGGGCGGGAGGCTATCAGCAGAAGACGTCGAAGGCGAACTGGCCGTGCTTCCGGAAATTGTTATCTCGACGACGGATGAGGTGATGATCGATGACATCAAGGTGGGAGATCTGGAATTCAACACCCCGGAGGAGATCGATCGACTGCGAAGGAAGATCTGGCATCGGAGGCACCTGCTGATCGGCAAGGGTAACGCACTTCCCCCAGCAGCCAGGGGCGTCACATGTGACATCGACGTCGGCGATGCGAAACCGATCGCCCAACGAGTCCGGAAGGTCGCCCCTCAGTTTGTGGAGAAGGTGTCGGATTGCTGTCAGCCAAAATGATCCGGAAGTCCCGATCACCGTGGGCCTCGCCGATCGTCGTGATCATCAAGAAGAACGGCGTGGATATCCGACTCTGCATCGATTATCGGCTCGTCAACAGTCTGACCCGGCTCATGGTGTATCCAATGCCCCTGATCAACGATCTGCTGGAAGATCTGGACAAGGTGCTCTGGTATTGCTCTTTGGATATGGCTAGTGGATTCTGGGTGGTAACAATGACCGATCGAGCTCGTGCAATCTCGGCCTTTATCACCCACATGGGTCTGTTTGAATGGAATCGGATGCCGTTCGGCCTGAAGAATGCTCCTCAGATCTATCAGCGACTTCTGGATGACGCGTTGTACGGGTTCACCAGAATCCCGCGATCGTCGAACTCGGAAGTCACCACGGACCTGATCGAGGCGGGCGAACCAGAAGATCCGCTAGGCCGCAGATCGTACATCGACGACATTCTGGTGACGGCAGGATCATGGGATGAGCTGTGTGATCGGGTGGATCACCTGTTGGACGCCTGTGACAAGTGGAACCTCTCGATCAGTGTGGAGAAGAGCTCTTGGGGGATGCGCAAGGTGGACTATCTAGGACATCGCGTGTCGAACGATGGACTGGAGGCCAACCCGAAGGACCTCGCGGCTCTGACAGATCTACCGTTCCCTGGATCGCTCCGATCAATGCAGTCTTTCTTGGGCAGTCTTAACTACTACAGCCGTTTCTTGGAAGACTACGCGATCTACGCGGCAATCCTGTATGAACTGCGCGAGGTAGACTTCGCCGAGTTGAAGAAGCGTCCAGATCTGCGCCGGATCATGGACGGTCAAGTGTCGAACTTAGTAGATCGGAACTCGGCAGACCCCGATCGGACACCGCCCGTTCATGGAGACGAGGTTGGCGACGAACGCTGGATCCGTGCTCATCGCGCCTTCTCGACACTGAAGACGAAGATCGCGACGACGCCGATCCTGCGGCATTTCGATCGCGATCGGACGCCAGTGGTGATCTTGTACGCGAGTGACTGGGCGATCTCGGCTGCATTGATGCAGGAACACGACCAGATCTATCACCCTGTTACCTTCGCCAGTCGAACGTTAAAGTCGAATGAACTGAACTACAACGTGGTGGAGAAAGAAGTGCTGGCTCTGTTACGGATCCTAGATCTGAACTATAACATGCTGGTTGGACGATCGATCCGGGTCCTGACTCGACACTCGACGTTGGCGTGGCTGTTCCGATCACCTGGCCTTCAGGGCCGATTGGGTCAGTGGGCCGCACTTCTATCGCCCTGGACGTTGGAGATCACGAAGTGCACCAAGGGAGAGGACGAAATATTGGGGGCGATCGCCGCCAGTATTACACCCCGATCGGATGTCGATGACGCACTGATCGCGATCGCGCCGAAGAAGGAACCCCGGCGGAAGATCCAAGCTCCGATCCCGACTGTACGCGCGGATGAAGAACTGCTGGTGATAAGCTTCGATGGATCCGCCCGCGTCAAGCGAGGTGGGGGCGCGTACAGTGCGATCTTATGGAAGCTGCCCGAGTGGAGTGTGGTGAGAGCACGATCGGGCTATGCCGAGGGGCTGACCGTTAATGAAGCAGAATATCATGGTCTTGTGGTGTAGCGGGATCAGCCAAAATCTGGTTAAGGCCTGATCGAGCTTCCCACCAGCGCCCAGACACCGACTAACGGAGGGGGTCCCCCAACGATCCGTGATCGGCTGAACTTGTTCTCACCTTGTGTACCCGTCGGCGGGCTGGATCTGCTCTCTCGGGGCTCCGAGGATGCAGCACTTGGTGAAGATCGAATGTCTTGGCGTGACGTGGGGATAGTCCGTGGAGCAGCGCGGGAATCTTCGCTCTGCGTCCGAGTATTCGTCCCGATCGAGGGTTGTTCGCTGCGATCGGTCGGCCTGGAGTCGATCCAAGGCCTGTAGTTGCCCTTTCGGGTGTGTTCCTTCCTTCCTTGAGTTCCCTGCCGCTTCCTATAGCGGGATCGATGTTGATCGAGAGGAGAACGATCGCCGGCCAAGCAGTATCCGGACGATCGAGGGTTCGCACACAAGAAATAGATCACTAGAGTAGGTCAAGCTGGCCAATGTATTAATCCAGTCTTAACCGTACCACTAGTTCACTGTCCAAAGTGTCGACGCTTGTCGAGGCCAATGCAGTTCCTGGGACTTGGTGACTTGAGGGGACTTGTGCTCTTCGGTGCAAATTCTCTTCTGATTTATGTTTAGTTGGCTTCTCTCTCTACCGCTACCATCTTGTCTACCATCCTACAACTAAACAACAACTGGATTCCTGTCCTATCTTCGCCCCTCTTGTGCTTCCCATCTTGACCGATCGGCGATCCCGATCAACGATCCTGTTCGGCGATCCCGATCGGCGATCTCGTTCGGCGATCCCGATCAGCGATCCCGATCACCGATCTCGATCGACTCTCGATCGAGGACTTGAGCGCATCCTCATTCACCGTCGATCCGCCTACTTCCATCCTTGGTCGTTCCGGATCACCGGTGTTCGCCTCCAGTAGGGCGTGCGCCTATGCCGATCTTGGACACCCATCAGGGGTCGACAGGGCGCGATCCGCCTCTGCACATGTTGTACCCGACGCGCCGGCGTCACTTGATCTCTCGCTGATCTTCAGTCCACGCCTGATCCACACAGCCTGTCTCTCGATCGCTGATCGATTGTCGATCTTCCATTCGGGACCTCTGTCGACCGGCCTTGCCGCCTTTCTCGGAGAACACTTTCCGTTCGAGACGGATTTCTTATTCGGTGCTTCTCCACAGTCTGCTGCTAGGTTTCGACCTCTTGGACGGCATGGATCGAGGCAGGCTGGTGGTCTGCGGTGATTCCAACTTGGTGATCCGGCAAGTACGAGGTGAGATCGACTGCAAAGCACCCAAGCTGACGTTACTGAAGCAGAAGGTGCTGGATCGGTTACGGAACTGGCCAGATCATGAGCTGTTACATGTGAAACGGGACTGGAACGGCAGCGCAGACAGCTTGGCTAGCGCAGCGCTTCAACGTGAAGGTGGCGTCGTCGTCGAGGATGAGGCCGATCACGTGGATCTGACGGCATTGAACCGGCTCGATGAGATCCTGGTTGTCAGATCTGACGAACCGATCGCCCGACTATCACCGATGACTACCCGATCAAGCGCCAGATCACGACCGAATCCGACTGTCCTACAGGAAGAGTTTGTGCGGGGACTACGGATCGATCGAATCCGTCGATCGCAAGATGAAGAGACGTGGATCGTGGGCATGAAGAAGTACCTGATGGGAGACGTGGCTGATCTGACACAGGATGAGGCCCGATCTTATGGCAACATTGCGGCGGACTACGAGATCGACGACAATGATCTGTTGTTCTACTGTTCTCCCTCCAAGAGATCGGAGGCAGATCGAGACGGGCTGATGAGGCTGGTCGCGCTGGAGACGCTGCATCAGGATATCCTGCACCACTATCACTCTACTGTGGAAGGCGGTCACCAAGGGATTGGACGTACCTATCAGCGGATCCGTGATCACTTTCACTGGAGAGGTCTCTTCAGGAGCGTGCAGAAGTATGTTGGAGAGTGTGTCGATTGTGAGACCGGTAAAGGGCGACCCACGATCAGGGCGAGTCGCCAGGGAACATCCAGGCGACATATCCGTTCCAGATCATAGCGATGGATCACATACCTTCGCTGCCCAAGTCGTACAAAGGCAACACCGAACTGCTGATCTGGGTCGATCTGTTCACAGGATACGTGATCGCGAAGGCCAGCTCCTCTCGAACGGCACAGACGATCGCCGAATCCTACGAAGAGTGTGTGTTCCGGCGATTCGGTGCCAGCGAAGTGATCAGACATGATCGCGAACCGGGATTTATGGCTGACTTCTTCCGCGCCTTTAATAAGATCCTAGGTATGCGTCAGCGAGCGACGATGGCATATCGGCCCCAAGCGAACGGTACTGCGGAACGAATGGTGCAGACGGCGACGAGAGCCTTGAAGATGTTCGTGGAAGATCTGGATCAGAAGGATTGGGATGAGTACGCCGAGCGATTGACCTTCGCGATCAATACGGCTCATGATCGCGTTCGAGGAGACTCTCCTTTCTATCTGGTACACGGCTGGGATCCTCGATCGACGCTGGAAGCGACGATCCCTTTGGGTAGTACTCGAATCCAGGATCGGAATCCGCGACGGTGGCGTTATCGGATCCAGAGGCACTATGATCAGGCTCGAAGTCAGGTGAATGCTCGTCTACGCGAGGCGATCGCGGATCGGGCCGATCGACACAACGAAGAGGTTCGACCGCACTCGATCGAGGCTGGATCCCAGGTGTGGCTGTACTTGGATCGGGTAAAGGAGGGGTACGCCCGGAAGCTAGCTCACCTGTGGCATGGCCCATTCCGTGTGGCCGAGAAGGTGAACGAGTACACGATGAAGCTTCAGATCGCTGGCACAGACTATCACCTGTTCCCGATCGTGCATGTTTCTAAGCTGAAGTTGGTCAGGGACTTCCCCGATCGACCGCAGATCGAGCTCACGGTGGACGAGGCGGATCGACTCGATTTCGACGAGATCCTACTTCCGGAGGACAGCTGGGCTCCAGATCGAGGTGCGAACGAGTATGAAGTGGAGAAGATCACGGATATGCGGACGGGTCGAAGGACACGGTACGGCCGGACGTATCGAGAATTCCTGGTACATTGGAAGGGTTACGACGATCCTGACTGGATCGACGAAGCTGATGTCAACTGTGGAGCTTTATTGCACGAGTTCCTTCGAGATCGTGTGAACCGGAATCGATTCAATGCGATGCAGTCTCACGAGGAGGTGTGAGATCGGACCGCCAGGGCGAGCTGGTCGCCTTGGTGAGCGAAATGGGTGGCGGATCGGCGGGGAGGCCGTCGATCGGAGGAAAGGGCTGTATATGAATGCGTATGTACATGAGAATGCAGATCGAGAGGATGTGGAGCAATGGCAAAGTGTTACGATGATGGATCCGTGCTGATCGTGTTGGAGATAAGTGAAGCGATAGGCACCCGGCGGAGCGAACGAAGTATTACAATGAAATGGATGGATCTGACGACGTTGGGTGACGATTGAAGAGGATCGGCCTCCGGATTGACTACGATCTCGGGCGGACTGATTAATCGACAGGCTGATCGCTGAATATTGATATTACGGCTGCTGGATACCGACATCGTGTTTGAGCTCGTAGCGAAGACGCGAGATCTGCAGCGCCGGGTGCGATGGGTGTATCGGTCACACGACCGATCGGGATCGCCCGCCTCAATCAATCGGACGGATCTGGGCAGACTACGCAACCGAGGTGCATGGAGAGTTGGAGACTGTGTCCGTAGTGGGCCGCCGTACGACCCGACTTACGGACAGGGGGCGGTTGTGGTGAAGTGCTGAAGGAGAAGTTCCCGCTACTACGACATTGAGTGGCACGGCGGCATGAGCGATCGACAGTCAAGAAGCCGTCGATCGGTGGATTCTGGTGTTACCAAACCGTTGATCAACCCGTGGCTTGAAGCTGACGAGAAGATCAAGGTGTTTAAGGTTGGTGAAGTCAAGATTGATCGAGGACGGACGTCGGCTAAGCCTGATCAAGGTCGAAGCATGCAGGTTGTCGATCGACTACGGCTGATCGTGGTGGGCTAGCCCCATGTGATCAACGTCGACCCAAGCCCCGATCAAAGGCAAGCATCGATGATTCAGTATGAATAGGGACGGAAGAAGACGGATCGGCGAGGGCCTGCGACGAACACGAGTCATCGATCGAGGTTCGATCGCCGACCGTCGATCGCGATCATGATCACCGATCGAGGGGCTGATCGCTGATCACCGATCGAGAGGCTGATCGCCGATCACCGATCGAGAGGCTGATCGCCGATCGCCGATCGAGGGCTGATCGCCGATCGCCGATCGAGGGCTGATCGCCGATCGCCGATCGAGGGGCCGATCGCTGATCGGCCAAGATGGGGAGAACGGTAAGGCGAAGCCAGGACAAGAATCCAGTTGTTGTGGGGTTGTAGGATGGTAGCGGTAGGGAGACACCAACCAAACATAAATCAGAGCGCAATTTGCACAGAAGACCACAAGTGACCTCAAGTCACCAAGTCCCAGGAACTACAGTGGCCTCGGCAAGCGTCGACACTTCGGGTAGTGAACTAGCGGTACGGTTAAGACTGGATTAATACATTGGCCAGCTTGACCTACTCTAGTGATCTATTTCTTGTGTGCGAACTCTCGATCGACCGGATGTCAGTGCTTGGCCGGCGATCGCTGCGTCTCTCAATCGACCTCGATCCCGCTATAGGAAGTGGCAAGCAACTCAAGGAAGGAAGGAACACACCCGAAAGTGCTCGTGTGGAAGCGCAGGCCAGCTCCTTCTGGTCGATGATCTCGCCCACGTACTCGCCCACGATGCTCAGCTGGCCAATGTGCTGCCGCATGCGCACGCCATAGCCCTTGTGCTCCGTCTTGAACGGCTCCAGCTGTGGGTACCGCTCCGGGTGCTGCAGCCGCTGGTTGCGGCAGAACTGGCCGGCCGCGCAGTTCGGCGAGCCGAACTGGCCGTCGATGGCGAGGGTCAGCATCGTGGCGAAGGGCTGCGCCACGTTGGAATCCGTCGTGATGAGACCGTAGAGAGCGGCATCGTTGCCCATGTCAGCGGCTGACTCAGCCAGCTCCACGACCACGTAGATCGAGATGCTCCAGCCCACTGCGTACGGGAGCTGCACGACGAAAGGGCCCCAGCTAGTGCGTGGCCGTCTTGAGCTACCCGCGGCGCGCCTTGTCATCCCTGGTCTTGGTGCGCAGTACGCTCCTCCGCATCCTTCTGGGGCTTTGTCTCGAGCGTCAGCGCACCCTACGGCACGGGCAGCGTGTCCGCGTGCACCTCGAGTTTCAGCAGGTCGAGCGTCGGGCCGTAGGGCTACGCAGCGGTGTGTGGTGCTTCTTCGCCGCTAGAACTCCTGACGCGGTGCTTTGCGATCCTGCCCTCAATTTTAGGTGCTGTTTTATCAATAATTGTTGATTAATTGATGGTTGTAAACCAGTTAACGGCAATGACACGTGAGTTTATCTCTGATTCTCGATTCGCTGAAATTTGATTTGGTACACGATTTGGTTGGTTCTTTTTACAGGGCGTGATGGACCCCTAAATGAGCCACGGTACTGAAAGAGTTAATAACACAAAGTTACGACAAAGAGTTGGCATGCTGCAACTATGGACAACTCGAAATTACAAAAAGCGAAATGACTTGCTGGGAAAGCACACGAAGTCTCGAGTACTGATTTTAATGCTATGAGCTGATCAGTACCAAGAAGAACTTCGGGCAGCAGGGCCTTTGCGGCGACGCAACCCGAAAATTGAGTCGATAATATTCTGGTCCATTCGAGCAAAATGTTGGAATCTCATGTCGTGTAGGAACACGCGCTAAAATATATATTGGCACACTTCCCCACCAACAACACTCACTAAGCCCGAAGACTCAATAAGCTTGTTAGGGTTAGAACCTGAAGGCCCAGGAACTTTCCCTTGCACCGGGTTGATGTTTCCTCTGTGCACCGTGTTTCCGCTTAGTCAACTGACGGAAACCCAGCGTCACTAGCCACGAGCACAGGCTAGCACGCTCTCACACGCAAATATACCTCGCAGGCCCTCAGAAAGGAAGGGTCCCAGCCAGTCACGGCTTGATACGAGGGTGCCGGAGCTATACTCCGGTGGGAAGGATAAATGGAATGCGCTCTCGCTCCTCCACTACTCGGCGACGACTCGTCGCTCTTACACACGGCCACTTCTTCTCTACTCTTGGCCTGACCACGGGTAAACGCACGCTACGATACTAGCAGGCGCGTCCACCGACAGTCATAATCCTACCAACAGGTTTATCCAACTGCTACGGGAACTCACCGATAGCCCGGACATCTTCCTTGAGTGGTTGGAAGGAAAAGCTGTTCTGTCATTGTTGCCCAAAGGGCTTATCTGTTCTATCTTCTCTTTCCTATGGTTCAATACAAATATCTAGTCTAGACGCGTCCGTTTTGGATCTTCCCGGGTAACCACCCGACTCTTCAGAGCTCTCTCGACGGCTCGGATGGCTGCCCGACGACTCGAAGAGTCGCCTTAGGTTCGTATCCCGGCCAAAGTTCGCGGTAGGTTCGGGTCGAACTTGAAGCTCCGGACTTCGAGCGTGGGTGCTGACGAGCCTTCATCACCGGTCCGAGCTGGCCAATCAGTGACCGCCGAACACCATCGAACGATTGGCGATGCGACTCGACTTGCCAGTTGAGTTGACGCCGAATGCCGCGGGGCTGCCGTTGGCCTTCGCGCAGCATTCTCGATACCACAGCTGCCCACACCGTGTCGCGAGCCACGACAGTTGGTGAGCGTCAGGGTGCTCCTGGTGTCTGCGCGCTATCACGGTCTGGTCTTCGCGCGCCGCTAAGGCTGCTCTGGCACGCGCATTCAGAGCGCTCGGCGTCGACCCCGTTGGCATGGTACGTGCTGTGTCTGGTCTCCACCTTGTGTCGTTTGACAGTTCACCCTCACACGTGCACGCTCGTCTTGCTTGTGGCAGGCTCCTGCTGCGTCGAGCTCTGGTGGCCGCAGCTCCGGCCATGCTTCCGCTGCATCTTCGCCAGCTCGGTCGTCGTCCACTGCTGGTGCTGAGTCGACGGCTACCGGTGCCTCGCGTCCTGGTGATGCCGTGCAGGTGTGTATCCTGTCTCTGCATGCGTCCCTCTTCTTTTCACGTGTGCTGATGTTGTTCCTGTCGATACGTCTGCGTATAACTGCAGTCAGCTGGTAGCATGCCTCCGCGACCGCTTGGCGAGGCTGGAAGTGGCCACGAGTCTTCGGGAACACCGTCATCCTCTCGTCCTGGATCCCCTGGTGCTTCTCAACCTGCTCCCGACAACTCGTGTGGCCGTGGTCAAGTTATGCGTCGCGATGCCCTTGAGCAGATGGTCCGCGATGCTTGCGATGAGTCGTCGGAGCGCATTTTGGCGGTGCTGGGTTCGAAGCTGGACTCTCTTGGTCGTCTCTCGGTAAACCTGCAGCTGGGTCCGAACATTCGTGGTGACCGCCGCATTGAATCTCGTCTGGCATCGGCCCGAAACCTGGACGAAGTGGTCACTGCTGCGACGCCAAACATGGATGTTGGCGATGGCACGACGCTGGATATGGCCACCATGCGCGCCCGGCTGCACTCAGCCGAGTCAGCTCAGGCTGCTGCAGAGAATCGGTTGCAATCGCAGACGTATTCTTTGGAGAACCAGAAGGTTTTCTTGAAGAACGCGAACGATGAGATCGCGCAGCTGAAGAAAGAAGTCGCGCGTCTCCGTCGGCTGGAGACTCATTACATCGCTGAGCTCGAGGCGTCGAGAGCCGCGGTGGACGGCCTCCGGGAGTGCTCCGAGCGCCAGGAAAATCGTGTCAAGGTAGCCGAAGACTCGTGCGCTCGGCTCATGGCTCAGATGGCGCGTGGGCAGGAGACCTTCAAGGCTGCCATCGCTTCGTCGACTGCTCAAAGCAAACGCTTGCACGACCTACAGGCTCGCTCGGACGCCGCCGACGACACCGCTCCAGCTCGACATCGCCGTCGCAATGAAGATCTCGAAGAGCAAGTGAAGCGGTTGACTCGTGCCAACAAGACGCTCCGTGCTCACGTGCAGCTGGAGGAGATGGATCCTGACGTCCTGGTCCTCACCGTGGAAGGTTCGTGATCGCCACGTTGGCCCTCATTCAGTTCGCCAGCTCGCTAACGTTATCCCGATGACTCATCTTGCGTGCAGGTATCTCGACCGATGAACTCAATTGGGACTTGTTGGATATCAGCTCAGAATCCCTGTCAGTGTTGCAAGAGCAACTCCACAAAGCCGATTGATCCCGACCCGACGAAGCCATCGCCGAGGACCTGGCCCGGACTGCGTTTGCGCTGACTGATTCCATCGGGGACCTTTGCGCAAGGGCGCTCCGGCTGGCACCAACAAGACTACTCCGGTGACTTCTGCAACTGCTGTCAAGAAGTCTCGCACGTCGCGTCGGTCCTCCTCTTCTCCTCGGTCTTCGACTCGAAAGAGATCTCGCGACGACTCGGACACCGTCAGTGCTGCGGCGTCTCCGGCCCGGGCGAGTCGTTCAGGGTCCAAAACCCGCGGAATCTCTGTCGAGTCATCGGCTGGGTCATCAGCGCCACCGTCTCCCGTTCGGAAGCCGTCTGAGAAACCCAAGAAGTCGTCCAAGAAGAGCAAGGTGTCCCGCTGGGCTCGTGATCGCTCTGCGTCAGCGCCTCGGGACCCTCCAGTCATCGCGCGCTTCGTCGGCCCTAGCGTCTCCCCGCCTCGGAGTCCTGCCCCCGACAATGTGGTGGCTGCGTCTTCTGCTGCCGTTTCTGCGCCACCTGCTGCTTCTGTCTCCAATTCCGATGGGGATTCGCAAGTTCGTGGCTTGAGCCATCGGGATGATTACCAAGAGCCCGATAAGCAGTCAGGCCCAGTCAAGCAGTCTTCGGGGGTGCCTCAATGGTTCGAAGAAGATTCGGACGCTGGACTGACGGAGGTCTGGTCGACGACTCGGTGGTTAAGGACAGCGCTGTTTCTGCTGACGAGGAGGAACCTGACGAGTGGGAAGGAGAGCGCGTTGAGGTGGTGGCAGTGATTCCAGCTCCCCAGCCTGAGAACGTGGGGTCTGTGCCTGCTCCACAGGCTCCTGCAAGTCTGTCGTCGTCGGCTTCCGCTGGTCCTGCTTCATCTGCGCAAGCTTCGTCTCTTGGCAGCCTTGGGTCATCGGCACCTGCCTCAACTTCGTCTCCTGCGCCGGCGTCGCCTCCTGCTGGCGATGAATCCTCGGCTGTTGTCCGCTCTCCGTTGTCCGCGCCCGCTTCACCTCCTGCCAGCACTGAGTCGTCGGCATCTGCTCCAACTTCGTTGTCGGCGCCGGCTTCACCTCCTGCCAGCGTTTGAGTCGTCGGCACCTGCCCAGATCGCTTCTACTGCTCCTGTCGAGTCGACGGATCCTCCGGCTGATGTTCCCCGGCTGTCGGGTCGGCTGATGCGGGCTCTCGGGGCGTCTCGACGACTCGTGCTAAGGGCAAGAAGCCAGCCAAGCCTCGTCGTAAGCCGACCGGACACAATGCTGTCGCTTCGACTCCCGGGCTACGCTCACGTTCTGCACGCTCTCGGTCTGTTCCGTCGCCAGTCCAAGATATGCCGCTGGCAGCTCGGTACTCCAAACAAGTGCTGAACTGGGCTGCCCCGTATTTAGCTCCGGAGTTCCGGTTCCCAGGTGCCTCCAAGTGCTGGACTCAGATCCTGAACTTTGAGCTTCCAATTCCAGTCCCTAAGACGGCCCGCGTTGTTGCTACGGCTGCGGGAGTCAAGGCGTTCAAGGATTTCAAGAATCCTAACCACCCTTGGCAGCAGCTCCGCCGGCGTTTCCCGGAGCACGCGTGCTTGTTTAGCACGCATGGATTTGACCCTTCCGTCAAGGTCTCTCAGCGTGCGCCCCCGGCGACTCGAGTCAACGGGTATTGGAGTAACTTCCGAGGGTATGGTGATCCTGAGGACATCGACCTTGGGTTCTCGAATTGGGAGCGTTATCACTGGATCCCTGCCCCCGCGGTGGAGAACTGCTTCTTGAGTGTTTACCAGGCGCTGGAGAGTACTGATTGGTCCCCTGCAAAGAAGGCCAGAGTTCGTGCTGAGCTGGATGAGGCCAAGGCTGAGTGGTTGTCGTATGCTGGTGAACGGAACCGACGCTGGGATCGGTATCGGGCCAAGATCGTCTACCAGATCTGGCGGTGGTTCGTCAGCAAGGAGCCGAAGTTTGCTGCTCTCCATGTCGAGTCTCTGTTCGAGCCGTCCATGCTGGGGTGTCCTTTCGACAATCTCACATGGCTGCCCAAGACTCTTGACTGGGTCAGCGAGGTTTTTCAGCGCTGGACGCAGCGGTGCCTTGGCGTAATGGTTGGATGGATGTTCGTGCTCAGCACCCCTACAACACTACGTTCTTCCCCTGCAATCCGCAGTTCCCGCTGTTTGTCCCGGCCAACACTACGCGCGAGGAAGTCGGGCGTCAAATCGTCGTCTGCCCTGAGCTCGAGCCAAGCGAGATTGCCGCCGGCTGGGATGCTTGAGGCGAGGCGGGTGAACGCCTTTATCGTCCAGGGGTGTATAGCGCGCTATGCCGGACCGAATGAAATTCGGGTTCGGAGTACCAGAGATTGTCCACGCGATAAGCAGCCCACGGGACACTAAATGACCCGGGCCTGAAACCGCTTGGACGCACCGAATCGCACAGATGCGGTCCGGTGTTTGGTGTGTGTCCTTGTGTCAACCCCTATAGGTATCGTTTACCTTTGGCGGACCGGATTTCACCGAAGTGAGTTGTTGCAATACAGAATAAAGTCTGCTGGGTGTGTTCCTGAGATAAACCACACCGAATGAACAGAGGGTCAGACCGAATGGGAGGGATCACTGTCAGATCCGTAATTCAGACCAACCAACCACACAGAAATACAATGCCGAGCTAAACGTCACAAAATATACAGCCACCACTTATTCTTTGAGACCCTTGGGTGGGGGTCTATACACCAGTCAACTTCGGAGCCGTCACCCAAGGCACTGGTCAGCCCTGGATGCACACTCACTTACGCGCACCACCCTCACAGAATGAGGGAACAATACAAAATATAATTCAGTCCTATCACACAGTAGTCGATCAATTCGGTCTGGGGGGTGACTACCTCAACCACCAAAGACACACAGTAGGGAATATGAAATGGATGCCCGGATAGGACACGCAAATAGGAAATGAAGCTCTCACAGGTCACTCCAGGGCGCGAAACCCCAGTCACTGCCGACCTCGCCTTGGTACCTTTGAGTCCCCACTACACCGGTGCTCGCTACACCGGTGAGGCCTTGGAAGCGTCCCTAAACGTACTTAGACCGCGCGCAGGCAGTCTCCCGGAGGGCTCTTGAAGACGAGAAAGTCGAGGCTCTACTGCTGTCCTCGGGCGCCAGAATCGTCCGCGTGTTCTTCGGCAAATTGGTTTCTGTTTAGATCTTACGTTTGGCTAGCTATCTTCTATCACTTCGCTGACTTTAATGTAGGTTTCACTATGCTTCGCTTGTCTTGAGTATGCTTGTGCTTCTTGGCAGTGCTTCAGTATGTTCGTCTTGTTTTCGGTATGCGGAGACTTGTTGACGGCGACACTTCTCCAGGTACACTCATCACATGATGACAGAGGTACCTGGATACACCGTCTCTTCGTCTTGGAACTGGACTTCTCCCTTGGATGTGCGGCCCATTCGGTACCGCACGTGGGCCTTGGTGGATCTTGGTCTCATCCGGTCGGGATCGACACCGCTGCGTAAGTGCACGCGGCGCGCACTAGACTTGTTCTTGGTGCGTCGACATCCAGTGTGGGCACGGTGGACGGACCGAATGAACGATCTGGTCCGTCCCCATCCGGTGCGGCATTTTCTCCATTCTGTACGCCATCACCGGGTGCACCACGATCCGGTCCGGGCGACATGAGGCTTCATCCAGCGAGGTCTTGGGTGCGCGTGATCATGTCTGGTGGGGTAGATTCAGTGGGGGTAGCCCGGCAACTTGACTTGAGCCAATGCAGGCAGTGACCAGGATACGTTCACTGGTCACACTTTCACGCCTTGGGCCTATCCTGCAGTTAGGGAAGTCGGCGGACGGACAGGATGCGTGATTCCGCACCGAATATGAGCGCTCATCCGGTGGGCGCATCTCCAATCCTGTGAGCCCATACTTACTGCAAGTGCCAGGTCCCACCAAATCTCCACACACATCCACAATCCACACGTCACACTCGTCTCTACCGGACCTCCGCCTCATGCGACCAATCACACCTCACCATAGGGTCCACGTATCCATGGGGTCGGACATGGGTGCAGATAAAATCTGTTTCCACATCGTGTCAACCGCCCCTCTGCTCAGGTTCTTTCACAGAGGATCTTGCCACCGAGGTGACAGGACATGACCAGAACCACACACGATGGCTCCCACTCCGAATGGAGGGTCATACCGAACCATAAAACCGTTGGGAGGGTCTTTCCGAGAACACAAGTCATCCAGCGCCCCGTCTCCATGGCGGGTCTTCGCACGTCACAATCCAACTGGCGGAAGCAATCCACCGCAAAACACAATCCATTCTCCATTGAGCGACTCATCAGCGCCATGTCCGAGGTGAACGACGCAGCCGAGGTGCCTGGCAGCAAGCCATCGAGCCCGGCACAACTTCCGCTAGCTCCTCCACCGGGAGGTGGTGACGCGGGTGCCAACTCGGGCTCGGATGGAAGCGCCGGCGTCTCTGGCGACAAGCGCGCGTCCAGCAGCGGCGACGGTCACGGGGATGGCCCCAACCCAAGACGGGGAAGGGCGCTACGACGTCCAAGCGCGCCGCGCACGGCGACGAGGTCGCAGACGCCGAGAATGAGGAGGGTGCAGGAGGCCGGCGATCTCCGCCCGCGAGAGAGTTCACACAGCGCGTGCTCCGCAAGCAGCGCAGCATTTCCGGGCGAATCCTGTCCGCGCAAGAGGCCCTCGTCTTGCCCGCGGGTTCCGGTCTCTCAGTGGCGACCAACTTCGGTGCGCCGGCTTACAACGGGTCTCCAGCGGTGTGGGACCCACCTCCTGAGTACAAGCCGGATGGCGCCTTCTGTATGGTGAGCGTCCCCGCGCGTCTGGACCACATCGACAGCAACCGCTTCATCCGCGAGGGGTATGGAGGGTTGGAGGTGCTGACGTCCATCGAGGGCTCTCTGCTACGGACTTGGCCGAACTGAATGAACTGGTGGGCGAGCGTGAGGACGTCAACGAATTCTTCCTGCGGCCTCTCGACCATTCGCCCAACCCGACTGAGCTAGAAACTCTGCTCAATTCTCTCTCCGCTCGTCGCGAGATGGCCTCCATTCTGTCCGTCTACGGGTGTCGCGACTTGGCTGCGCGGGTGTTCAGTATGACTACCATCATGCGGCGCATGCTCGTTAAGTACCAACTCATGCGGCACCAAATCGAGACGCAAGGATCCGGTACGGCCGACATGCTGTTCGCCACCCAGAAGGAAAACGCGCAGCTTCAGGCCACACTGGGTCAGCTAGTCAGGCAGTGGCAAGTTATCACCGACCACCTCACGGAGGAAAAGGAGAAGACCACAGAGCGTTACCGGGCGGACTTCAGGAAGCTGATGATCGAGCACGAAAACGAGAAGCAGTCTCTGCGGGAGCAGATCTCGGCACTGGAGGCCAAGCTCGGTACGTCCAACAGGTGCGTCGAGTCTCTCGCGTCTCACGCCTTCAACGTGGACCGAATGATGAACTTCCTGAATCGAAACCAGACCAAGGTGACTGGGAACTGGCGTCGTTTGGAGGAGCTATTTCAGCACTACAGGCTCGGTACGGCTCCGCCGCCCGAATGGCAGACGCTGATCAACGTCACCTCGGCCGATGACATGTTTGCCGAGCCGGGTCCGTTCAGCTTCCGTCACGAAGACGACACCGAAGAGAAGGACAGCGGCGACAAGTCCGGACCGGACGGCGATACCGGAGCAAGTGGCGGCACCAAACCAAGCGGCAGGCGCGTCTCCATTCTGGATCTCACTGGTGACTCCAAACCGAGGGGTCAGACGTCTGCGCGGTCATCATCGGGTACGGCCAAGAATCAACGCGACGTGCCGGACCAAGTGCAGTGGCGTCCAACCGCATGGGATGCGTCTGGTGACTCCGCTCGTCAGGTCGGCAAGGAGTACCTGATCGATGAGAAGACCGCGTGCGCCTCCTTGGCCAACCTCCCAATAGTGTGGCGCAAACTTCGCACGGACGTCCAGTTGGCCATGCGTACCGGGTTGACGTATCATGCTGCCATGAAGTTGTTGGACAAGGATACCATGGCCCACGACTTGTTCTTCCCGTTCGAGTTGTCCTGCATGTTGGCGCGCATGATGTTCTGGAACCGCTTGGACTCCACTTACTGGACGACGTACGTGCCCGAAATCTACTATCTGCGTGCTGAGGCGATACTGGATCGGTGGGCCGACACCGACGACACACCGGAGTACTGGCCGGATCTGGTCGACTACACTCAGGATGACAGCGACTTGTTCCTCGGACCGGATGACGCTGAGGGCGACAACGAGAACCGTGACCCCGAGTGGGAGCCCAGTGCGGAAGAGAAGGCCAAGATTGCTCGAGCCGCAGCCAGAGAGGATGATCTGCGCGCGCTGCCAGTGGGGGCGCGGGACTCGTCTGCTGCTCAAGATCCGGTGTCTCCCCTCCGCAGGTCCAAGCGTCGCACCAGCTCGATGTCGTCTCAGTCGGATCCGGTGTCCAGCGTGCTTCCGCCCAAGAAAAAGAGGAAGTCCCGACCGAGCGACGATCGTAAGAAGTCGCCCCTGGCCCGCAAGGACATGGAGGAACTCACGCCGGAAGAGCTGATGGTGATCGAAAAGCCTGGTCCGGGCGTCACATCCTGGCACCACAAGGGGATCCTGACTACGTTCGCACCCAGCTCCGCCAATGCCGTCGACCAGTCTCCTGGGTTCCCCGATTACGCACCGAATCACAATGGTGGCACCAAACCTCTAAAGGCTCGGTTCCAGCCTGGCGAGTACGAGGTCATTCTGGACAGCCGCCCTGGTGAGCGCATGTTCCGTCGGCGAGTCGTGCATCTCCTATTCCACAAGCGCAGCGCGCTACCGGACAGCGCTCTCAAGGTTCTGACCGAGATCGCGGGGTACATGGAGAGCAACGCGATGACCTTCTGGCACGCGGGTCATTGGGTCACGTTCGAGGCAGGCAGCCAGGAGGCCGCCAGAGCTCAAGTGGCACGCAAGAAGCTTCATGATGCGGCTCTCAAGGACTACAACAAGCTGATTGCAAGGCTGAAGTCGTCTGGAGCGCCGGAGACCATCCTGTACGAGCCGGGCATTTGGGTGTACCCTGCCAAGCTCTGCCACTGGATCCTGTTCGACCGGTCGGAGACACACCGCGGTGCCGAGCCGTACACAATGATGGAGCAACTGGCGATCCTGGACCGCGTGGAACCTGCCCGCATTCAGTGGACCGGGTGGTCCACCAACGACCTGATTGCTGAGCGGCCTCCGGAGATCCGCAACATGCTTCTGACTCCGGACGAACTGCGCGGCAATTGGCTCTCTACCGAGCACCAAGATTAGCCGCACATTCGGTGTCACCTTTCGCTAACTGCATAATTCCACACATTCCATATTCATCACTTGCTCCCTGTTCCCTCTTGTCGTTCACTCGGTCTATCTGATCCAGATTCGGTCCATTCATACTCGTTCTCTCCACAATCACTCGTTCGTTCTGTCTGCTAACACCTCTTTCATTCTCGTTCACAATCTCCTCTCATCGTCGTTACCCAATCCACAGTCGAAAATCACATCCAGGTTCGGTCGGTTCACACATCAGCGGTCAGAATCGGTCGGTTCATTCTGTGCTCTAGGCACTGGGGTGGTCGTCACCAGCCTGCATAGACTGGAATCGAGCTTTAGCGCGGGCGCTCTGGTTGAATTCATACAGTAGTGCGCCGCAATTGAGCTGGGTTACTGGCACCCACTCCGGATCATCGTATCCCTTCCACTTGATTTGGTACTCGCGGATGCGCTTGGACGTTCGCGTACGCTTGGTCCACCGGAGGTCCAGAATCTTCTCAACTTCATACTCACCATTCTGTTCGTCCGGCTGCCAGCTGTCTTCAGGCAGTAACGCCGCATCGAAATCGTCGTCGTCATCCAGTTCAAGTTCCACAGTGGGTCGTTTCGGGAACAACGCTCGAGGCTTGAGTCGACTGACGTGCACCCACGGGTTGACACGATATCCTGTGTCCTCCACCTTGAGGTTCACACGGAAGTCGTCATGCACCTCGTCGATCCTGAACGGCCCGTGCCACATGTGGGCTAACTTGCGACTCAATCCGGTCTGGACCTTAGGGATGTAGAGCCATACCGAATCCCCCTTCTCAAATCCGGTCTTCAGTCGTTCGGAGAGTTCGTTCCACTTTCGTGTCTGCTCTTCAGATCGGGTCCGCTTCGCTTGCTTCTGGAGATCTTCGGCACATGCGATCGCATAGCTGTAGTCGCGCTGAAACTTCCGACGCCACTCGTACGCTGTGCGTTCGGGGAGGCTGGATGGTTTCGGTCCCAACATCGCCGACACTGTTCCCTGTGCGTCCCAACCGTGGACCAAATAAAATGGCGTATCCAGTCTGGTCGCATCGAAGGAAGTATTCAGTGCGAACATCAGTCGTTCGGCATGATCATCCCAGTCGGATTGGTCCGCTTCCGCGATGTAGGCGCGGACGCTCCGAATGACGGTCTGGACGGACCGCTCCTGCTGGCCGTTCGCCTGAGGCCGGTAAGCCAAAGTCGCGCGTTGACGGCTACCCAGTAGCTCCCGGAACCGGGTGAACACCTCGCTCATAAAACGGGGATCCTGGTCGTGCCTGATCATCGATGACGCACCGAAACTCCGAAAAACTCGCTCTTCATATGCTTCTGCCACATCCTGTGCCGTCGTAGACGACATGGGTTTACACATCACGTAACCCGAGAACGAATCTTGGAACAACAACAGGAAGGTGTTTCCCGTGCTGACTTGGGCATGTGTGTCACAAAATCCATAGACACCACTTCGAAAGGGCGTCGGGGCTCGATGTTACCAGGCGACGGTCCAGGATTGGGGGTCGCCCCTTTCGCTTGCACAGTCAACACACTCTTTCACAAAACGCTCGACATCGGCGTACATACCAGGCCAATAGAATTCGGTCCGGAGTCGTTCGTGTGTGCGTGTGATGCCTTGGTGCCCGCCTTGGAAGTCCTCGTGGGCGTAGTGCAACAGGTCTGCGCACAGAGTCCGCGGCACCACCAGGCGAGGCTCATCCTGTACGTCCCGAGGTCGGTCCCGTGTGGAACGCGCGAGTCGATACAGGACGCCCCTGGCATCTAGCGCAAACAGGTCAGACAGCTTCGCAACCTTCCGCAGTCGCCTGGGAGAGAGTCGCTCCAGATCTCCACTCAGATATGCTTTGACTTCTGCAATGAACTCATCCTGGTCTTGGTGCGCCTTAATTCTTCGCCATCGTTCAGCTTGGAACTCCAGCGGACCCAATGGCTCACTGTGCTCCCGACCGGGTCAGGACCGCCAAGACACGAGCACAATTGGGGAGCGGTGCTGACTCATGGTCCGGTTCGGCACTCCCTGGTACTCTCTCATCCGGTGTCTCTGTAGCCTCGGTCGCATCTACATCCGGTACGTCTCGCTCTGCTTCGACAACATCCGGTGTAACAACGATTGGCTTCATAAGCTTCTCATGGATCTTCGACACTCGCTGCAGGTGGGTTCGCTCTTCCTCATCCTGTACGGTCCACGTAGCGCCGAGGGCCAGTGTCTTGGAAGTCAGGTAGTCTGCGGCCGAATTGTACTCGCGCTTGACGTGAACTAGTCGCAGCGTACCGAATCGCCCCTCCAGAGTTTTGCACTGGGCCAGGTGGCGTTGCAGGTTGGGCTGGTTACAATTGATCAGCCCTTGAACTTGCTGTATCACGATGCGAGAGTCTCCGACTACGATCAGGTCCGTAACTCCACGGTCGAGTGCCATGGTCAGCCCATTCAGTAAGCCGTGATACTCTGCGTCGTTTACCGTGACATCATTCAGAATGAAACCTCGCGCATCCAGTACGTCCCAACCGGGTAGGCTCCACAGAATGCATCCGCAACTCCCCTGACGCGTTGATGTCTTCGCAGCTCCGTCGAAACTGAGCACGATCCCTTCAAAGCTAGCGTCCTGCATCTCCACGCTGATGACCGGAGGTGGCTTGACGCGCCCCTTGGCTGGAATCAGCGACTCCGCGATCCGGTCCAGATGCTCTCGGGGGGTAATACCCGCACCGAGTATGGCAGCCAGACCGTCTTCATCTCGTTGGACACGGCGAACCTCCAGATCCCATTGTGATAACACGACGCCCCAGGGCACACAGCGTCCATCGGCCGACTTTGACTGGATCACCCACTTGAGTACCGAATAGCGGGTGTATACAACCAGTGGGCACCCCTCCAGGATTGTCCTGAAGACATCCAGCACTCTCATGACTGCAATGACTTCTTTCTCCGCGACGTGGCACCGAATGTCAGACTCATTCAGTACGCGCCCCGTGAAACGCACGGGCTGGATCAGTCCGTCATGTTCTTGCCCGAGGACCGCGTAGGCGGCCCACTTGTTAGCGTGCGGGACGATGACGAACGGCTTGGTCCGGTCCGGATGTCGAAGCAACGGAGTTGACACGATCTTCCGCTTCAGAATCTCGAAAGCCTCCTTCGCTCTGGACAAGTCCCTGCCGGCGCGCACCTGATCATCACTCAGCTCGTACAAGACAGCAGCTACCACCGGGAAGTCCTCGATGAACTTGTGGTAGTAGTTCAGACTGCCCAAGAAAGACTGAATACCCTTCAAAGTAGATGGGAACGGCAGATCCAGTACTCCCTTGGCGATCTTCGGCGTTGCTCGGAGTCCTTCAGCGCTGATCTCGTGCGATAGGTACGGAATCGAGCGCTTACCAAACTCGCTCTTCGGCAGACTGACCGAAATGTTCCAGTACCGCAGTCGGAAAAGTAACGCATCCAGGTCGACACACAGTTGGTCCCACGTCGGCGCCCCGTGCGCGATGTCATCGATGTACGAGCTTCGCCCGAGGACCGGACCCATCTGCACCGGCGCTGGAATGTTGCGCTGGAACACGGTCATTTGGTCCGTCAATGCGGGAAGGTGTCGACCGGACAGGATCTCTTCATCAGATTCGGTACTGCTCGGCACAGCATTGTTCTCTCTCGGCTTCAAACCCAGATAATCCAGTACGTCCTGATCCACTTCAGCCTCCTCTTCGGGTGACAATCGCACAAAACCCCACAAGCAGTTGTTCATCATCTGCTGGTAGACCAAAGGGGCATTCTTCAGACCGAATGGCATGCGTCGCCACTGGTAGTGACCAAATGGCTACACGAATGCCGAGATGAGCTTGGCTCGCTCTGTCATCCTGATCGCTCAGAAGCCGCTGGCCATGTCCAGGCTCATAAACCACATCGCACTCTCGAAACCGATCAAAAGATCGTCGATAAGCGGGAGCGGATAGTTGGACAACTGAATGAACCCGTTCACGAGCCGATAGTCGATGCACATACGGATGTCGATCCCGTTCTTCTTCAGTACGATCACGATTGGTGAAGCCCAGGGTGAGGTGGATGTCTCGATTAATCCGGTCTCCAGCAACTTCTTCAGCAATTCGTACACCTTCATCGCGAGATGCGGTGCGACCGAACGAGCTCTCTGCGCGACCGGCTTGGCATCTCCCACATCCAGATCGCAAACAACTCCACGAGCCGGTGCTGGCGCTGCATTGCCATCGCCTAAGAAGATCCGCCGGTGGTATTTCAGAATGTCACGCAAACGGCGCTCGTCATCCGGTCTGCTCACTCCAGGTTCACCGACGTCGGCCTTGTCAATGTCGCATTCGGGACTCAGATCCTGTACTTCCGGAAGAAGCGCTAACTGGTCTCGCAGCTGCGACAACAAGTCACTGCCTTCATGAATGTACACGGCAGGCTCGAAGTTCAGTTCCTCAGCATTCAGTCGCATGACCCGTTCGTACTCCATCTTGAGCTTCTGGACGGGAGTGCCGGACAGAATCTGGGAGGCCAAGTCGGACATGTCTTCGGCGACCTCATCCGGTTCGCCTTCTGACACTTCAGGTTCATCTGGGGCAACCGCGTCGAAAAAGATGTCTTCATCCTGTAGAGCACCATCATCCTGTTCAACCACGTCGAAGAACTCTTCGCCATCATCCGATTCGGTGTCGTCAAAAGAGATCTCCCCGTCGTTCCGGCTCGCAGCTGGTGGAGCCATCCCGTCCGGCTCGGCATCGCTGGGAAGGGGAGTTAAACGTTTGAACGACTCCTCCTCCTCAACCAAATCCTGCAGGACCGGATCTTCCGGCAATTCCACAATCTTGTCCGACTTGACGGCTGGATTCTGTAACACCGCTGCGAAGCAAGTCACGTCCTTCTTTCCGTCCGGATGCATCATCAACTTGGTCGGCCAGTTGTACTTCGCAGGCTCTACGGCGGGCGGTTCACGATCCCAGAGCGCTTGGAGGCGACGCTGCTCCCGTAACTTGCCTTGTTTCGACAAAGTGTTTTCGTAGATCAGCACTTGCCATTCCTTGTACGCCCTTGATCCTGGACGGACAAAACGCCCCACGGATGGAAAGAATCCATACTCCACGATGTAGGCCAACGTCGTTCCGGCCGTTATCCAAAGATTGTACTCTGAAACATTCACCACCTTGACCGCTTCGGGCCAACCCTTCGCTCCGTACACAATCTTGGTCATCCAGCGATCACCACGTCCGGCCCACACAACCTCTCGTTGTGGGTTAGCTTGGCCGAACCGAATGCGGATCACCGCTTCATCGCCCGGTCGGAGGTATAGGGTCTCCGGTGCTTGGACCGGCAACCTCATTCCCTGCCGACGCTGCACCTTGTCTCCGTACATGAGGACAGGCTCTTCATCCGGTAACTGCAGAAGTCCCTCGCGGATACACAACCGAACCCCAGCACAGAACATAAAGTTCATACCCAACAGCACGTCCACACCTTCCCCGATGTTCGCGACCCATACGTCCTTGACATACACGACTCGCGCACCGAGCGTGATCTTGACTTCCGTACTAGCAGAGATGTAGGTGGTTTTGCCACCCAATCCGGACACCTTGATCTGTTTGTGTCGGTTGAGCTTGATCTTGAGTCTACGCGCAAGATTCAAACTGATCATGCTCACCGACGCTCCAGTGTCCATCAATATCTCCAATCGCAAGTCATTCACTGCACCATGCACCGTAGCCACCTCATGCGAATCCTTATCTGGCTCATGATCTACCCACCATCCGTACCGCTCACCCGGTTCCAAACGAAATTCGGTCGGTCCATCCGGTCTCCGCGATTCGGTATGGCTCAATCCAGAACGATCATCAACTCGGTCAGACTGAATCGGGTCATCGTTGCTCAGAGAAATCATGCATTGTTGGTGGTTATCTTGGCGCTTGGCTCGCAGTTCCGGTCCGACATAGGCTAACACACACAATTCAGGGGGCTTACGCCCGGCGCGTACTGGGTCCCCACCCAGCGGGCTTAGTGGTTTAACGGCCCACCTGAACTTGTCGCCTTGTCGTCCAGTAGCTGATCCAGTATGTTCTCTGGTACGTCCTTCAGTGCTCCTTCTTGGGCCAGCTTCTTCAGTGCCTCCAGGGTCTTCATCATCTCACAGTGTCCATCGTGGAAAAGTCCGCACAGCTTGCAGGGGAGAACTTTGCACACACGCATCGGGTGTCCACGTCGGTGACAGCGGTCGCACACGATGTCCATCCAGCAATTCTCCGGGCGGTGTCCGTGTCTCTCACACTTCTCGCAGAACTCGTTCCAGTCAGGATTGTTCCCCCGTGGTGACTGCGGCGCCGAGGACGGACCGAATCTTGATACTCCCGATTGTTGTCCTGGGGGCGGGGGCTTCCATCCTGAACTGGTCATCACACGATACACCGCATCACGCACCACACCTTCATCCAGTACGGGCTGTACCGGATCTGGGTCTGCTTGTCGAGTCGGGGCAGGGGGGACCGGATCTGACTTCGGTGCGGCAGGGATTCGGTGATCCTCCACCTCATCCTGAAAACGCACATGCCGATCCTCTCCGTCAGACTCATCCTCGCTCTGCGCAATATACGCACGTCCAGAAGGCTTCGGTCTGAATCGATCGCGGTCACGGTCGCGGCGAGCGTTGTCCGCACGGAAGTCGCGCGGTCTGGATGACGGCTCCTCGCGCTCGCTGTCCTGGTATTCCTCATCGTGTTGACGCAGAATGAACTCCAGGTCGTCGATGCTGTGTATGCGCTGACTCTTCAGACTGGATCGCAGCCTTGATTCGGTAAGCTTCCTGATGAATCGCTTGACGTGCATCTCTCGCGTCTTCGGCGACTTCTTGAAGTTCACGTTAGCCTTGTAGGCCGCAGCGTTCAACCGATAGAAAAAGTCGAGGGCGGATTCGGTCCGTTTCTGGCTTGCTGAGTAGTAGCGCTCCGAATCGGGCACCTTCGACCGACAGTACTTGTTCTTGAACTCGCGGGATAGCAGACTCCAAGTGTCACGCGTGTGCCTCGGCAATTGTGCACGCCAGTGACGTGCGGACGTCGGCAGCTTCAGACGCAATTCGTAGACCTTCATGCTGTCCGTCCAGCCACCCTGAACCGTCAAAGCGAGGAATCGCTCCCACCATCTTGTCCGCTCCTGGTACGAAGCCTTGTCGTCGAAGTCTTCAAGCGAACTGGAACTCACATACGGTCTGAAGTTCATCACCGTCTTGCCATCCTGTGTCGTCACCGACGTGGAGTGCGTAGGTACATTGGCCAGTGAGTCGTCCGAGTCGCTGGAGCTGTAGGCCTCGTCAGAGTCGTCGCCCGAGCTTGAGTCCGGGTCCGAACCGGAGGGGTCACCGCCTCGGCGGCTCCGCCGACCGGACGAACGCTTGCGCGCCCCGGACCCGGTGTCCTTCGCACTCTTGGAGGCTTCACCCTTCGCGGGCGGAGGTTTGGAGTCCTTCGCGGGTGCATCTTGCTTGCCCTTGGTCGGCGCGGCTCGTGCGGCGCGAGCTTTAGCCCCTGCAGTCGCCTTCGCCTTGAGAATGCTTTCGATCGTCGCTTGAAGCTGAGTTGCTAGAAGCTCGTCGACACGAGACGACGCAGATCCGCTGGGTGCCTGACCAGATGGGATAGGCACACTGGGTATTGGGTGCGGAGCCTCACGTCCGGTCTCTGTCTTCACTTGCGTTGCCGAATCAGGTCCTGATGTTGCCGGAGCAGCTGGATTTTCCTGGCGTGTTGCACGAAGATCGCGCAACTGATGGGCCTGAAACCGCTGAATGTTCCGGGAAGATTCTCGCTCCCTCTCCCGTTCAGCTTCAAGCTGGTGGACCTTCTCTTGGAATAGATCCAGTTGGGCGTTCAGTCCCCGCTGGACGTCCTCGGCCCAGCGTGCTCGTTCGGCTTCGGCTTGCGCTTCCTGCTGCTTCCAACGCTCGGTGAACTCCGCGGCGGCGCGCGCGCGCTCCAGGCGGGCGGCTTCAGCGCGGGCGTTCTCAATGGCGGCGGCCACCTCGTGCTCTTGGATCGGCGACACTGGAGGCTGGTCGGACCGGATCGGGGCTCCGGGACCGGAGCGTTCTGTCCCCATCCGGTCTGCTGACTGCCGTGGACGGCAGCATTGCGTCCGGCCAGCTCCTGAATCGCGTGGAACGCACTCTGGAGGCCTTCACCCAGTCGAGCCGTGTTGGCAGCGGACTCTGCTTGGCTCAGCTCCATCCTGGCCAGGGCTTCCTGCGTCTGGCGCATCGTGTTGAGCGCGACTTGGGACGCCCCAGACATCACGGACATCGCTGAACGACTCGACCGACCGGATCGACTCGACCTGGACGATCGACTCGGTGCGCGCTTCGATCTCGACGACCTTCGGCGGCGGTTCCGGTCCGTGTCACTGGAGTCAGAGTCGCTCGGCGACGGGCTTCGCTTCTCGCGTCGGGAGGAGGTGTGCCTACCGGATGAATCTCTCGACCTTCGGTCACTCCGGACAGTAGCGCGATAGGACTCCGACATAACGACATCGTCCTGATCCACCACCGTCGATGACCGAGGGAGTGCTGTCCGGGTGATCTCCACGGTTCCTCCACCTGCGCCAGACTGAATCGCTCCCGCTTGCGCGGTCATCACCATGGGTCCGTACCCAATCGCGGACATGTGCCTCGCGGCATCGTGTCCGGACCACAACGACGACGACGACGAGCTGCCTCTGGACGACCGAACTCCCGATGCCGCACTGAATGTAACGGGGTTACACGCACAAGTGGCTACAGCCACTTGCAACTCTAACAGACGCGATGTCTGTTAAAGGTTCAAACACTTCCTCGGCCTTGGTGTACGTTACATCAAGGGCCACATTCATTTACGACCACCACGACGAGTGGTCCATAGACATTTAGTATTCCTATTGGTTGGAAGCAGCATCTTTTAACCAATGAGCGACATGCATAGCAAAGGAATTCTGCCAACCAGCCGTTGGCAGATTCCCAACTTAGAATATTACATTTAGAGGAAGTCAGAAACATAAAACAAAAATAACAGTTCTCATCTTTACCAAAATCAGCTACTTAGAGTCTTTATCTTGTTTAAAGTATACTCGTGGACCTCGAGTATACTTAACTCAAGTAAAAGAAACCTACGCTTCCTCATACACGTGCGCACACGTGTAAGCTGTTGTAGTGAGCCAAGGTAGGCCCATTACACCTGGTAGCACTTTGTAGTCCGTCCAACGACCGACTAAGTTGAGTTCGTACGTCACCGCACGAACACGGAGCCGAGAACCTTCCCATGGATACCGAAGTGTCTATGGAAAGCTCCACGACGCCTGCAACCCATGTTGCACGCGCTGACTGTCCCCACCTGTCAGACCCAGAGTGGGAAGCCCTCCAACGACTGTCAACAGTCATTGGTGAGGCGGCTGTAGCTACGATGCTGCGTACGCTAACGCCGACAGAGCAACACGGTGTTGCTCTGGGCTTCATCATGAGGGAGCAGCGAGATGCTGCTGCCAATACCGCGGTGTCGTCGGGGACGACACCTCGCCCACAGTCGCTGAAGCTCAATGTGAGCAACTACGTCGGAAGAGAGGGTGAACCTCTCCTCCGTTGGCTTGTCGAACTCGACACTGCCATCGCGGCTCGACGTATCGTCGACCCGTTGTCGAAGGTCGCGTTCGCCATGTCATGTCTTGGCGGACGTGCAAGGAGCTGGGCGTATGGACGCCGGCTCTCCGACCCTACGTGCTTCAGCACGTACGAAGGCTTCAAGGAGGAGCTCAGACAGGCGTTTGAGCCCCCGCAGAATGAGTTCCGGTCGAGGGCAGAGTTCCTCGACCTGCAGCAGGGTAAGCATGATGTTCATGCTTACGCCCAGAGAGCGCGGTACTTGGTCTCGAACATCGTGACCAACCCGATCGACGAGGCGACTAAGGTCGTCACGTTCATGAAGGGACTGAGAGATGGGCCTGTGAAGACCTATCTCTTCCGCGAGTACCCGAGTACTCTCGAAGCTGCCATCACGCTTGCGATGCA
Organism: Phytophthora melonis; assembly: GCA_024211575.1. Lineage (NCBI taxonomy): Eukaryota > Oomycota > Peronosporomycetes > Peronosporales > Peronosporaceae > Phytophthora > Phytophthora melonis. The sequence continues at coordinate 1,319,446 of JAMXKT010000037.1, read as the reverse complement.
GGAAGAGTTTAGCCTGCGACAGGCTAAACTGCACGCGCATGTACCGAGGCCGCAACCGCGCCCGGTAGTGAGGACGGGAGGTCCGGAACCGATGGACCTCTCGAGCGCTGCCACTGCTGGCCCCAGCAGCGGCAAGGAAGTAATGTGCGGTGCTACCGATGCGGTAGGATCGGTCACTTTGCTAGAGAGTGCACGGCACCCGTGCACCAGCAAGGTGGCTATCGCGGCGATGCTGGGCATCGTCACAGCCAAACAAAAACGCTGGACGCCAGTAGGCGCGGGGCGCCCTACTGGTAATGCTGTTCCGCGTGTCAACCTAGGACACGCGACACTGAGGACTGCAGCCCCCAGTGAGGATCATTCTCACTGCAAGAAGCAAGATGACAAGGCTGATCTTGTCATCCTGAAGGTGAAGTCGATGAGAGCAAGCGGCTCTCGTCGTGCGTTGGTAGATTCTGGCGCGTCGAAGAACTTTGTTCGACTGCGAAGTCTATCAATGCTTGACTTCGAGGATTTAAAGATACCTCGAAGTATGTTGGAAGTACGCTTGGCGACAGGTGTCGTCGTGAAGACCGAGAAGCGCATGGTACGCGTGCGCTTCACGTACAAGGGTCGAGTGTTCGTCGAAACCTTCATCGTCCTGGATCTGGACGATAAGTTCGACATGGTATTGGGCATGCCGTGGCTCGCACGGCATGATCCGGTAATCGATTGGGAGAAGCGCACTCTCGTGCGCTTCGGTCGCGACGGTGGAACAGAGAGCGATGGCCCTGTTTCCACCACACACGCACCAGTAGGTGCGCGCGAATCTAGTCAAGACAGCGCCTAATGCCGCTGTCCCGGAACGCCCTGGACGCGCACGGGCGCGCGCGCGAACAGATAGCGTCGGCGTCGCCGCCGACGGCTAGTGAAGAAAATGTGTTGACTTCGGAAGTCAACACCCGCTTTCAGCGAATCAAAGAAGTCTCCGGCCTCGAGCGGCGCGGATGACACAAGCGAGTCACGCGCGTCAGCCGTGGAGGCTGACGCGAACCTGATTGGATCGGTTTTGGCCCGTAATGGGAGCCAAGGTGACGTGACGCCGTCGACTCCGGGAGTCGATGGCTTGGATGAATTCTATTCGTCGGCTCGGGGAGCCGACGCACCCTCCGTAATGGGGTCTCCGCCAATGGAAGGCGTCGAGGTATTGAAGTCGCGTCGGTTCCGGGAACCGACGCTGCGAAAGACACTTCGCGTCGACTCCGGGAGTCGACGCACCCTTTGTAATTGAGGACTCCGCCAATGATAGGCGTCGAGGTGATGATGGCGTGTCGGTTCCGGGAACCGACGCTGCAGGCGGTGCGGACGGTTGCAAACGTCCCGCACCGGAAAAACTTGCATGCTGTCGTGAAGCCGGGCTGCACGACGAAGCGCCGGGCGACCAAGCCGGGCTTGAAGTCGCTCGCCCGCGGGATGAACCCGCCGGCGGTATTAAGAAAGAACACCCGTCCACGGCTGGGCCTGGACGAGGTCAAGAACCTTGCGGAGCCGGGCTCCGTAAGACAAGAAGACGGCGCATGCGGAGAAAGCTGCGCAAGTCTCGGCCAGGGCCGAGACGCTACAAGGAATGCCTGCCGGGCAGACGAAGGCCGAGGAGCCGGACGTCGAGACGTTGAACGTCTTGACGCGTACCTGTGCCGGGTTCCGGTACAGGGAGATGACTCTCGCTAATCCTCCGACGCAAGCGTCGGAGTTGACTTCGCTTCCAGTCATGAGCTGGAAGCGCTTCGCGCGTGGCCTGCACGATGGACGCATCGAGCAGATTTGCATTCTTTCGGATGCCGAGAGAACGAAGAGCGAGAATGAAGAACTGAGGCAGTTCTTCATGGAGAGCACCACTGAGAGTGAGGACACTCTCAGTGCGAAGACCAAGAAGGAGCGCTTTGAAGAGCAAGGCTGGGACTCGCTTAAGGCGAGCCCCTTCTACGAGATTCTACGGGAGCACGCGGACGTGCTTCCGGAAGAGATTCCTGCGGAGCTTCCGCAGGACAAGGGCATCCAGCACGAGATTGATCTCGTGACGGGCACGAAGTACTGTGTCACGCGGCAGTGGCCACTGCCGCGGGAACAAGTCAAGGCGATCGACGACTTCTTTGAGAGTCGTCGCAAGGCAGGACAAGTGCGGGAATCGAAGTCCCCGCACAGTGCCCCGACGTTCTGTGTCAAGAAGCCACAGGGCGGTTGGCGCATCGTTCATGCGTACAACAAGCTGAACGATGCGACGATACCGGCGCAGACACCGATACCGCGAAAAGATGTTATCATCGATTCGATGGCCAAGAGCACCATCTACAGTGCTCTTGATCTGCGCGACGGGTTCTATCAGATCCTAATGCGTGAGAGTGATATCCCTCTCACGGCTGTGAGCACGCCGAGTGGCATGCTCTGGGAGTGGCTAGTGATGCCGCAGGGTCTGAAGAACGCCCCTGCGACCTTCAACAGGTGCGTGACGCACTTGTTGCGCTCGGTGCGCGACTTCGCACCGAGCTACTTCGACGATGTGTTCGTCCACAGCCGGGCTGCGGACGGGATGAGTGACGTTGAGATGCACAAGGTGCATCTCCGGAAGCTGCTTGCGCTCATGCGCAAGCACAAGCTCTACGCGAACCTGAAGAAGTGCATCTTCGGGGCGAGCGAGATACCCGTGCTCAGGTGTCTCGTTGGGAAAAACGGTGTCCGCCCTGACCCTGAAAGGTCAGAGTGATCAATGAGTGGCCGACGCCGACGAGCGTCAAGGAACTGCGGCAGTTCCTTGGCAGCCACGTACTTGTGCAAGTACGTGAAGGACTACGCGGGCGTGATACGCCCGCTGTCACAGCTCCTGAAGAAGGACGCCGAGTGGATTTGGTCTGCTGAATGTCAGCAGGCCTTCGATGCAGTCAAGCAGGGCTTGACTGAGGCTCCGATCTTGGCGGTGACCGACCAAGATCGCCCATTCCACGTTGTGTGTGACGCATCCGATTTCGCGATCGGATGTGCGTTGATGCAGCACGATCACGAGGGCCGTGATCGTGTCGTCTACTATCAGTCGCGTCAGCTGAAGCCAGCTGAGCGCAATTACCCGGTGCATAACAAGGAGCTCCTTGCCATGAAGTATGCACTTGCGAAGTTCCGAGTGTATCTCCTCGGAAGTAAACCGTTCGTGGTCTATACAGACCACGCGTCGCTGCGGACGGCTGTCAAGTCGCCACACATCTCGCAACGTATGGCGAGATGGCTTTCGTTCTTTGCGGAATATAACTTCCGGGTTGAGTACAAAACCGGAAGCCTCAATGTGGTGGCCGACGCGTTATCGCGTCGACCTGACTACGCTACGAATGAAGTCGACGTCAATGCCATTGACGCCATGCGATCGAGCACTCCCACGTCGTCGCTCCTCGACGACGTGAAGGCCGCGTACGCGCACGACGCGGACGCGAAGCTCTTGCTGGCCTATGGCTCAGTGCCTTCTGACGAAGCTCGTCAGAAGTTGCCAAGACATCTTCGTGCTCGTGCACACCGTTACCGGGTGCACGAGGGGTTGCTACTCTACAGCGCAGTCAACGACAACGCGGACCGCGTTGTCGTTCCCAATGATCATGACCTGCGACTCAGGATCATGTACGAGTATCATGATGCACCGACTGCGGGGCATCCGGGCCGTGAGAAGACGTATCTTCTTCTCACGAGGGACTTCTACTGGGCCCACCAGTACAAGTGGGTGCGCAAGTACGTCCGTGCTTGCGAGGTGTGTCAACGTGTGAAGCCTGTGCCGTTCGCGCAGGCTCCTTTGCAGTCACTACCGACTCCGTCGGAGTGTTGGCAGTCCATGTCTTTGGACTTTGTGTTTGGTCTTCCCCCGGATAGCCAGGGGAACACGGGCGTTGTGGTCTTTGTTGACCGCTTCAGCAAGATGGTACATCTTGCAGCAGTACCCGCCGAAGTGACTGCGAAACAGACGGCACGTCTGTTCGTTGACATGGTGTTCAAACACCATGGCATGCCGATGGACATCGTGTCCGATCGAGACCCGCGCTTCACCGCGCACCTGTGGCAAGAAGTGTTCACACTTCTTGGCAGTCAGCTCTCGATGTCGACTGCGGATCATCCGCAGACGGACGGACAGACCGAGCGCGTGAATCGCGTGCTCGTGGATGTGCTCAAGAGCTACGCCCACTCGTTCCAACACTGGAGCGAGTGTGTGCCGATGGCGGAGTTCGCCATCAACAACTCGGTGCGTGCCTCGACCGGGCATACACCGTTCTACGTGAATGCCTTGAGGCACCCACGCCTCCCGAGCTTACTCGGGATGCTGGCTCCTTCCTTAAGTGGGGGAGGATCTACGACTGCAACACAGCAGCCGCAGAATGCCGCTGACACCTGCACGGTGTCAGCCGCAACATCGTGAAAGAAGAAGAAGGCCGCGTCTGTGCAGGGCACAGACGCACACAAGCATCAGAACACCGCGTCTGGGCAGAGAACAGAGGAAAACACCAAGACGACGACCGCGTCTGGGCAGGGCACAGACGCAACCACCAAGACCAAGCACGTGTCTGTGCGTTGCACAGACACCACATCTACGAACGCAGAGGCCGGGCCTACTGCTGGAAGCGAGCTGAACGAGTTCAGCTCGGACGCAATGAACTTCGTGCAGCGCAGACAAGCCGTCATTCGGTTTGTCCAGGACGATTTTGCAGCTTCTTTCGATCGACTGAAGCTGAACGCAGACTAATGTTGGCAGGGGCAACACAAATGAATTCAAGAAGGGTTCATTGGTTTTGTTAGCTACTCAAAACCTGCCTAAACATGCAGTTTCCGACTTCGGAGCGAGTAAGCTCGCTCCGCGCTTCATCGGGCCTTTCACAGTGTTGGAACGGCACGGCAACGCCTACACGCAAGTCATTCCATCTAGCATGCGCCTCCATCCGACATTCTACGACGGACGGATGAATCCATACCGGCAGAACGTGCTACCTAGCTCGGTTGAACCGAAGCAGAAGACTCGGCGGAAGCCATCATCTTCTCCAGCGCGAAGTCGCGCTGGAGCAGCAGGTCGAGCTGGAGATCCAGCCCGGCCGGGACGATCGCGGCTGTCTATGAGACCGTCGCTACGTACGGATACTCATGAGCTCCGAGCGCAGCGCTCTGTAGCTACTGCCCTACCGGATCTCGGTCGGTGTGAGAAGCGAGATCAGGGTCAACACCAAGTTGACCACACACGGGGCGTGTTCCCACCACCGCCGCCACCAATTCGTGACGCACACGGCTCAACTCGATGGATAGTTGAGCGGATTGTTGACCACAGTATCCCGAGAACGAACTTAGAACCAGTTCGTTTTCGTATTCGTTGGAGAGGATTTCCTCCCAACCAAGATACATGGGAGCCGCGGAACGTCTTGCTCCAAGACGTTCCGGACATGGTGGAGGCTTACGAAGCCCACCATGCACTACACACTGGACAGTAATACGAACGCTGTTGTTAACAATAGCGCCCGAAGACACTTCGAGGGCAGGCCGTGGTGCCTGCCCCCGCGGCAGCGAAGCACTTCGCACGTTGCCGCGCATGATACTCAGCAGCAGAGAGGTCCTCCGCTGCTGCGCCAAAGGTCTTCAACTTCAACGTGCTCGTTCTATCACGAGCACGCTCTCTTCAAAACGTCATGCATTGACCAAACAGTCAATGGTGGTTGACGTGCCGAGACCGGCACGTCTAACCTTGACGGGGGGATGGTGTAACGGGGTTACACGCACAAGTGGCTACAGCCACTTGCAACTCTAACAGACGCGATGTCTGTTAAAGGTTCAAACACTTCCTCGGCCTTGGTGTACGTTACATCAAGGGCCACATTCATTTACGACCACCACGACGAGTGGTCCATAGACATTTAGTATTCCTATTGGTTGGAAGCAGCATCTTTTAACCAATGAGCGACATGCATAGCAAAGGAATTCTGCCAACCAGCCGTTGGCAGATTCCCAACTTAGAATATTACATTTAGAGGAAGTCAGAAACATAAAACAAAAATAACAGTTCTCATCTTTACCAAAATCAGCTACTTAGAGTCCTTATCTTGTTTAAAGTATACTCGTGGACCTCGAGTATACTTAACTCAAGTAAAAGAAACCTACGCTTCCTCATACACGTGCGCACACGTGTAAGCTGTTGTAGTGAGCCAAGGTAGGCCCATTACACTGAACGTCGACTCATTGGATCCTGCCGTCGTACCTAACAAGCTCGAATCGAGATCCGAGGGTGAGCGGGACGGCGGACCGAATGGAACCAGCACTCCTGTACCGGATGCGCGTCTAGACTCACTGGAGGCGTGGTACGAAGGGAGCGAGGAGAGCGACGGCGTGGACAGCGGCGGCGCGGACGGGATCGACGATGCGGACTGAATGGACGACGGGCGAGGCGGTCCGTGCTGCGGGCGCTTGGAATCCGGTTCGCCGGTGGACGACCCTTGCGGGCTTCGTGTCCTCCGGAGTCCGGCCACACGTAGACGCAGGACGAATTCGCGTCCCAGTAGTCCAGCTTCGTAATCCGACATCAATAGATCTCCATCGTTGTCTTCAGCATGGTAGTCCAGGATCGGTGCTCGCACAGCTTGCTGCGGCGTTGATCCAGTGTTCTCAGCATCCGGTCCAGTCCGGTCTTGTGCGTCCGGCGTATCCAGTACGATCTTGAAGGGCACACCGGATGCCAGCTCGCGCCACTCGATCAGCTCGAACGCGAGGAAGTGCTGAACGTCTTCGACCACAGAGCGCACCAGGCTCGGTGCGACTCTGGAGGACTTGGACTGGAACCACATCGGGATCAGGTTGTGAAACCTGAAACCGGCAGCGAAGAGGAGAGACTGGATGAGCGCAACGCACTCGCGTGGCGAGAGCAGACTCGGCGGAATCACGATACCCGTGACATCCTGGGCCAGACACAGCTCAAGCCGTACCGAATCCAGCTCCGCGATCCAGGCAGCGTCTTGACTTGCCATCGCCATTCGGTCCGACAGGTACTTCGACGTCGCCAACGCAGCCGCCCACCATTCGGTGAAGTCAGGTGCCGGCTCGGGCCAGGCATACTCCACCTTGAGCGGGACGACAGCGCTTTCACGGTGCTGCTCCCAGCGGCGCACTTGCTCAGCCACGTACGCCTTCGCCTGAGCCTCGCTCACTTGGGCCTTGGTCTCGCTGGGTCCTCGAGGGTCCGAGGGCGCCAGACTGGATCGGGCTTCACTCTTGAGCGCGGGTGCTTCGGCAGTCGCGGCCAGACCGGATTGCGCGGGTGCAGACCGGGTCTCAGCTTCGTCGTTCAGTACGCCGTCTTCTTGGACAGTCGACAGCGGTCCTTCGTGCTTGATCGTCGGGGCTTCGTCCAGAATCTCGACTTCATCATCCGGCTGAGGAGAGTCCGAAACTCGATCCTCGGCCGGGGCTCAACCCCATCGGCGCCTCCCTCAGACGCCTGGGCGGGTTCCTTGTCCTGTGTGGACTCACCCTCATCCAGTCCCGTCGCCGGGTCTGGGACACATTCGGTGCCGGCCGGCACAGACTCGGTCGAGTCCGCCTCCAGAGCCTCGTCCTGGTTTGCTTGGTGCGCATCCAGAGCGGAGGACTCCGGGGCCGCTTGATCTTGAACGGCCGCCGACGCCTTCTTCTTCTCCTCCAGGGCCGCCTTGCGCTTCTCTGTGCCAGCCTTCCGAGCCTTCCGGACAACGTCGTCCAGGGCCTTGTGCTCCTCCGGCGGCAACCCTTGTCCTCGACGCGACTGACGAGACGCCTCACCGCGTCCGCCCACCTTCACGTGCTTCCTTCCTTCCAGTCATAACCAAACTGTTAGTCCAGGTAGTCAGTAGAAACACCCCTTAAGACCAAATCAATATACAAACAACTCCGGTGGAATCCTAGGCAACCAAATCCGGGCACGCGCACCAGCTGAGGCGAGGCGGGTGAGCGCCTTTATCGTCCAGGGGTGTATAGCGCGCTATGCCGGACCGAATGAAATTCGGGTTCGGAGTACCAGAGATTGTCCACGCGATAAGCAGCCCACGGGACACCGAATGACCCGGGCCTGAAACCGCTTGGACGCACCGAATCGCACAGATGCGGTCCGGTGTTTGGCGTGTGTCCTTGTGTCAACCCCAGTGACCTGTGAGAGCTTCATTTCCTATTTGCGTGTCCTATCCGGGCATCCATTTCATATTCCCTACTGTGTGTCTTTGGTGGTTGAGGTAGTCACCCCCCAGACCGAATTGATCGACTACTGTGTGATAGGACTGAATTATATTTTGTATTGTTCCCTCATTCTGTGAGGGTGGTGCGCGTAAGTGAGTGTGCATCCAGGGCTGACCAGTGCCTTGGGTGACGGCTCCGAAGTTGACTGGTGTATAGACCCCCCACCCAAGGGTCTCAAAGAATAAGTGGTGGCTGTATATTTTGTGACGTTTAGCTCGGCATTGTATTTCTGTGTGGTTGGTTGGTCTGAATTACGGATCTGACAGTGATCCCTCCCATTCGGTCTGACCCTCTGTTCATTCGGTGTGGTTTATCTCAGGAACACACCCAGCAGACTTTATTCTGTATTGCAACAACTCACTTCGGTGAAATCCGGTCCGCCAAAGGTAAACGATACCTATAGAGGGCGCGAAACCCCAGTCACTGCCGACCTCGCCTTGGTACCTTTGAGTCCCCACTACACCGGTGCTCGCTACACCGGTGAGGCCTTGGAAGCGTCCCTAAACGTACTTAGACCGCGCGCAGGCAGTCTCCCGGAGGGCTCTTGAAGACGAGAAAGTCGAGGCTCTACTGCTGTCCTCGGGCGCCAGAATCGTCCGCGTGTTCTTCGGCAAATTGGTTTCTGTTTAGATCTTACGTTTGGCTAGCTATCTTCTATCACTTCGCTGACTTTAATGTAGGTTTCACTATGCTTCGCTTGTCTTGAGTATGCTTGTGCTTCTTGGCAGTGCTTCAGTATGTTCGTCTTGTTTTCGGTATGCGGAGACTTGTTGACGGCGACACTTCTCCAGGTACACTCATCACATGATGACAGAGGTACCTGGATACACCGTCTCTTCGTCTTGGAACTGGACTTCTCCCTTGGATGTGCGGCCCATTCGGTACCGCACGTGGGCCTTGGTGGATCTTGGTCTCATCCGGTCGGGATCGACGCCGCTGCGTAAGTGCACGCGGCGCGCACTAGACTTGTTCTTGGTGCGTCGACATCCAGTGTGGGCACGGTGGACGGACCGAATGAACGATCTGGTCCGTCCCCATCCGGTGCGGCATTTTCTCCATTCTGTACGCCATCACCGGGTGCACCACGATCCGGTCCGGGCGACATGAGGCTTCATCCAGCGAGGTCTTGGGTGCGCGTGATCATGTCTGGTGGGGTAGATTCAGTGGGGTAGCCCGGCAACTTGACTTGAGCCAATGCAGGCAGTGACCAGGATACGTTCACTGGTCACACTTTCACGCCTTGGGCCTCTCCTGCAGTTAGGGAAGTCGGCGGACGGACAGGATGCGTGATTCCGCACCGAATATGAGCGCTCATCCGGTGGGCGCATCTCCAATCCTGTGAGCCCATACTTACTGCAAGTGCCAGGTCCCACCAAATCTCCACACACATCCACAATCCACACGTCACTCGTCTCTACCGGACCTCCGCCTCATGCGACCAATCACACCTCACCATAGGGTCCACGTATCCATGGGGTCGGACATGGGTGCAGATAAAAATCTGTTTCCACATCGTGTCATGCTGACTTCCGTCAACCCGCCCAAGCGTCCGACGAGTCATCGGGTCCTGTGTCAAGCGAGCCTGCAGTGCCAGCGGTCGCTGTTGCCGAGGTTCCCGACAACTCGGACCATCTCCAATTGCTGGCACAGGTTGCAGCATCTGCTGAAGGCGAGGACAACTAGGAACGGCGAGTCGTCGGGTGCAGATGTTTGTTTCTTTCAAGCCGCTTGAGTTTTCGCGGTAATAGTCGTAGGTGCGTTCGGCTTGGGGCGTTTTGGTTTTCTTGATTCTTCCTCCAAAGCGTCACGTCCAGTTCCAAAATATAAAAATCGTGCAAGTCATCTGCAGTAGTCGTTTTCATCTGCGTGCCTGGGCTGCGTTGCCCCAGGTGCAGGTCACAATCGTCCGCAGTAGCCAATTTCGTCTACCCTCCTGGGCTGCGTTGCCCCAGGCGTAGTTCATTGTCTTCGAGTCGTCGCGGGCGAGCTCTAATCTTCATCCGCGACTTGCACCATCTGTAGGCGTTGTTCACTTCGCTTGCGCCTCAAGTAGTCATAGAGAAGGCCTCCACAGGAGAGGTGCGTCACCGGCTCCCACGTGGGCTCGTCTTGGTCAGCCCACTTGATCTTGAATTCACGCACCGAGCGCCCTGTTCTTGTCGACATGGGCATCCGATCATCCAAAATCTCCAGAACCTCGCTCTCACCAGCAAGACTGTCAGGCTCCCAGCTGTCTTCGGGGAGTAATTCCTCATCAAAGTCCAGCCTTGAGTCTTCGGTGACGTCAGGTGCCAGTCGAGTCTTCGGGCGGTCTTCGAATTCACTCACCGCCTTCAATCGTGATACATGGACTACCGGGTAAAACCGATAGCCACTTCGGTTCGGCAAATCGAGCTCGTAGGCGTACTCTTCGACCTTTTTCTTGATCCGGAACGGGCCGTGCCATCGATGAGCCAGCTTCTTCGTTAACCCGGGCTTGACGCGCTCCATGTACAACCACACGCGCTGCCTGGTTCGAAAAGAGACTTCGTCACATTGCTCGCTGGGTCTGAGTCTGTGGTTTGATTGGTTGGCGACGTTGTTAGCGACTCGTTCCTGCCAGTCGTCGGGACCGCTGCCTTCTCCTTCCGGCTCAGTGCTTCGTTGTGCTCGCGCGCTCGGCGGGCTTTCTCGGTGGCTTGATACTCCTTGGCCATCTCGATTACAACCTGGTGTTGTCGATTGACCTCGCGTCGCCAGGTCAGCGCGTCCGACTGTCTGCTAATGCCGCTGCGAAGCGAGGACGACATCGCTTTCAGCGTCGACTGAGCGTCCCATCCGTGGACGAGGAAGAATGGGGTTTCCTTTCGTGTCGTGTCCTGCGAGTTATTGATCGCGAAGACTAAACGCTCCACGATCTCGTCCCAGTCTTGCTGGAGTGGGTCTTCGGCGTACACTCTCACGGACTGAATCACTGTCTTCACTGATCGCTCTTGCTGTCCGTTGGCTTGAGGCCGATAACTCAGCGTCGCTCGCGACCTTGACTGCATCATTTCGGCAAAGGCCTGGAACACCTCGCTCATAAAACGAGGGTCCCGGTCGTGTCTAACCAACGAAGGCGCTCCGAATCGTCGGTATATGCATTCTTCGAAAGCTTGGGCCACCTTAAGTGCCGTCGTGTCGGACATGGCCTTGGCGATCACAAATCCAGTGAAAGCACATTGGAACAGGAGGAGGGCCGTGTTGCCTCTCCGAGACATCGGGAGTGGTATCACGAAGTCCATGGACACAGTCTGGAGTGGTCGCTCTGCCAAAACGTTGCCAGGAGAATATCCTCGCAACTGTGGCCGGCTTTTGCTGGTGCTGCAGTCCGGGCACGACTTCACGTGCTTCTCGACGTCTGTATAGAGGCCGAACCAGTAGTAATCCCGTTTGACTCGCTGGTAAGTTCGCACTACCCCTTGGTGCCCACCTTCCAGTGAGTCGTGGCAGTTCTGCAAGACTTCTTGGATCATCGTGGTGGGCACCACGAGACGCAGCTTGGTCTCCTCTTGCTCTCCAGACTTGTCTCGACAACTCGAGTTCACGTTGTAGAGTACACCGTCATCGGATAGGACGAACTTGTCCGCAATTTTCCAGGCGTCCCGTGCAGCCCTATACCCAAGCTTCTCGACCTCGCCTCGGAGGACTGTCTTCACGTTTGCCCAGCGGAGTTCTTCGTCCTGAGCAGTTGCTATACGCCGTCGCCTCTCCGCTTGGACGTCAACGGGGTCAATGTCTCCTGCGTTAGGCGCTACAGGCGGTGCTTGAGCCGCTTCTGGTGGTCGTTCACCGGTGTGCTCCTTGTCGGTTTGAGTCGTCGGCTCTGGTGGCATTTCGGCCACGCTGTCGCCTGCAAATCGGACTCGCTTCGTCTTCGATCTAGCCTGTGAGCGAGTCATCGCCATGATCCTGAAGGGTTCCTCGTTCGCGAAATCAGCGAACGTCTTGTGCTTGGTGACTTCGTAGCCGTCCACAATTTGAATAGAGCCTCCCGGAACATGGTTTTGCACCATCGCTTCTTCTGGCGTCGACTCGTAGATCACTTCCTGGATGCGATTCAGTTGGCAGAGCTCTGCCTTTCGACTTTCGCTCAGGACCACCTTCGACGTCTTGGACTCAAGTGTTTCGGACGCCAATGAGTCGGCGGCAGCGTTGAATTCTCGGACCACATGTAGATACCTTACTGTTCGCAGTCGCGCCGTGATCTCCTTGTGGCGACTCAGCTGGTTCATCAGCGACTCCTTCCGGCATGCGATCACCCCTAGGGATTGCTGGATCGCGAGCCTCGAGTCCCCAACGATGACCAGTTCTTCGGCGCCATGGTCCAAAGCTGCAAGCACTCTGTTGGTCATGCCCGTGTACTCGGCGAGATTGACAGTCGTCTTCTCGAGGTAAGCGCTCGCTGCAATCACTATGTTCCACTCTGGTAGGCGCCACAAAATCCACGAACAACTGCCATATCCACCATACTTCTCGGTCTTCGCGGAGCCGTCAAAGGAGACCACAAACCCCGTATGAGTCTTCGGGAGACGTGCGTACAGGAGGTTTGGGTCCATGCGAGTCGTCGGCGAGCGAGCAACCAGGTTCAGCGAGTCATCGAGGTCCACAAAGTTGGTTACCGTCGACTGGAGTAGCTGTGAAAACACGCAGTCCTTCTCTTTCACGCGCTGGACGATTAAGTGCCATGGGGAAAGCAACACGGCGAATTGTACCGCTCTCCCGAAGAGTGACTTAGACTTGGTGATCCATTCCAACGTAGAGAACCGCGTATACACGCGAATTGTCCGTCCCGCTAGCTGGGTGTAGCACGTCTTCAGGAGCTGGAGTAGAGCCAACACCTCCTCTCGGCAGGGTGGTAGTTCATCTCTGCGTCCTTCAAGACGAGACCACAGAAGCGCACGGGGTGCAGTTTCTCGTCGTGCATCTGGAGCAGTGTCGAACTGAGTGCCCACTCGTTGGCGTACAGCATTACGTGCACATCTTTCTGCCTGTCGAAGTGCCGGAGTATCGCCGCGACCTTCTGCTGAAGAGCATGGAAGCTGCGGCGGGCTACAGCGAGGTCACCCCGGGCGCGAAGTCGTCGTCCTTGAGTTGGTACAGCGCGGCTCCGTAGACGGCGAAGTCTTGGATAAACCGGCTGTAGTAATTCAGCACCCCGAGGAAGGACTGCAGGCCCTTTTTCGTGCGAGGGAACGACAGCTTCGTGATTGCATCCAGTTTCTTAGGGTCTGCCCGCATCCCATCCCGCGAGATCTCGTGGGATAGGAAATCGACGCGGCCTTGCACGAAAATGCTCTTGGTGAAGCTGACGCTGATCCGGCATTCCTCGAACCGGCTCAAGAGTCGGTCCAGCGTTGCGAGGCAGTCTTCGAAGCTCTTGCCACCGAAACAGATGTCATCCACAAACGATCGTCGGTCGAAGATTGGGACCAGCGACGACTCGTCGGGTTCATTGGTCGCAAACATGTCTGCCTCCGGGCTGTTGATCAACTTCAGGACTGGGTCCAGTCCCTGCGAGTCGTCGTGAGCGGCTGCAAACTTCGTGCGAGTCGATGCGGAAGGGTCCTGCAGGTGTCCCGATGACTCGAGTCGTCGGACACGCGCTGATTCGGCTTCTGCAGCGCTCATCCGTTCCGCAAAGGCCTTCCAACCTCCCTTCGGTTGGACGTGGCCCCACAACGCGTTGTCGATCATGCGCTGGTAAATCATCGGAGCGTTCTTGAGACCGAATGGCATGCGAAGCCACTCGAAGTGCCCAAGCGGGCAGACAAAGGCCGAGATCTTGCGTGCTCGCAGTGTCATCATGATGGCCCAAAAGCCATTCGCGGCATCGAGCAAGCAAAACCAGAGGTACGCCTCTAGATCGGTCAGCAAGTCATCGACGAGTGGCATGGCGTATTCCATGACCGCGGTGATGGCATTGACCAGCTTGTAGTCGATGCATAGTCGAATGTCGATCCCATTCTTTTTCAGGACGATGACTATCGGTGATGCCCACGGGCTGTCCGAGAAAGCCACGAGTCCAGCCTTGAGCAGCCCTTTCAGCAGCTCATACAGCTTCTTGAGATGCCGTAGTGGTATCCGCCGGGCTCGTTGCTTGATCGGCGCGTGCCCTTGCACGTCTATGTCGCAGACCACCCCATATGCTGGTGGTGGTAATGCGTTACCGCTTGCGATCATGATTGGCTCATGGATCTTGAGCACCTTGATTAGATCGTCCTGTTGCAGCGCCGACAACTCGGGGTTCCGCACATTGTCTGCGTCGTAGTCCAGCGTGGTCGTGGCGGCCTCGGACAAGTCCGGGAGGAATGCCAGCTCATGCGCATAGTCTTCCAGCCCGATGTCTGCCGCGAGGTGCTCGAAGGAGTCAGCGGCGTCTCCATTTACGGCCTCAGTACCTTCCGTGCTCAAGACCCGGAAGACACACATGAATGTCCGTTCGAGTTGTGTCAGACCGGCTTCGATATCCACGTTCGAGTTGGATCGAGTCGTCGGGACTCCGTCCTCAGCTCTCTTTGGCACCGTAGGTTCGTCCACGCTGGTCCCCGACGACTCGTTCCCCCCAGCAGGACCTTCAGACGTCTCCAAGGTAGCTGCTCCTACTCGAGTGTTGTGGGTTACTCCTGTCGAGTCGTCGACGGCTGCAACTATTCGCTGCGCAACTTCTTCTGGTGCGGACTCTGGATCATTGCCCACTGGCAAGCCGTCAGAGTCTTCACCCCTGTCGCTGTCGGACGACTCAGAGCCCTGCTCGTCTTGAGAGTCTTCGGAAGGTCGTCGGAGTAGTCCGGTTGGAGTGGGGTACTCCGGTCGGTCCACCATCGATGGCTGGGTGGCAAGCCATTGAGCGTAAAGCTCGGCTTCCCACTTGAGCAGCGTCTTATCCCGGGCAGCTTCATAGGCAAGAACTTGCCATTCACGATACTTGTCGGAGTCGAGTCGCACATATCCTTCAGACTTCGGTAACGACCCGATTGGTACCCACACCACGAAGGTCGTGTGAGCCGGACAGATTGTGAGCCGGTTGTCAAGGTTCGTCAGTCGGATCCGCTGCGGGCGTCCCCTGTGGAATCGCTTAACCGTAGGGATGAGCTTGTCGGTTCGTCGGATCCATGGCACGTGAGTCGTCGGGGACGGCCGCTCCCGCTGCAGCCGAAACTCTCTCCATTCACGGCCGGGCATATGCAACACATCGACCGGACCTCCGTTGACGTGGACTCCTTCGGGCTCATCCACCATGTTCTGCGTCTTGATTAGCGGGATCATTACTTCGTCCGGGAGCTTGGCTGCTGCATTGAAGAGGTCCAACCGGATCCCTGCCGGGATCATGAAGTCGGTGCCCAACACCACGTCGACCCCGGCATTATGGTCGATAATCCACATCTCAAAAACGTAAACACGTTCCCATCCGAGCGTAATCTTCACCGATGCTCTCCGAGTCGTCGTTGCCTTGCCCTTGGTGATACCCTGGACTTCCATACACCGGCCATGGTCGGGAATGTCCTTGTTCCTCAGCCGGTTGGCATACTTCTCGGAGATAACACTGACGTTCGCTCCAGTGTCCAGCAAGATCCGCGTTCGCGAGTCGTTGACCGCTCCGTTCACCAGGGTTCTCATTCGCACTCGTCGGTCGAATTTCTGCGCCGACCACCATCCCATACGTTCTCCGGGAAGGAGGCGTACTTCCACGTCGAGTCGTCGGCGCGATGTTTCCTGCACTGCCTGGCGAACGTGCCGTCGGTTGCCGCGCGTCGTTCATTCTCGTTCGCCGCAGCCACGTAGTGGTCGCTGCCGTCCGAGGAGTAACCATCGTGTCCGCCTTCATCCGAGTACCAAGAGTCATCGGAGCCTCGCTCGCTGGCAGCGTCGCTGTCGCTATCGCCGTCGAACTGCTGGCGCGGGTTGTCGCGCCCGGTCGAGGTGCTCCTGGCGTCCCGTCATTGCAGCTCGGCGACTATGTCTTCCACTGATGCGTCAGCCAGGGTCACGCGGGGGACGTTCCTAGAGTCGTCGCGACGACGCTCATAATCTCGTTCGCGTCGGTCTCCACGGCTGTGGCCAGTGCGCGGGTCATCGAGACGGTATCCATCTCGGGCGTCGTGGCGGCGCCGGTCATCTCGGCGGCACGAGTCATCGGGACGCTTGTCATCACGTCGGCGTGACGGATCTCGAACTCTGGATCGCGACCCCGAAGACTCGCGTGAACTCTGTCGTTCTTCGACCTTCAGTATTTCGATGATCATCTCTTCCAGCTCGTGGATGTCCTTGATTCGCAGAGGGGCGAGTCGTCTCTCCAGCTTACGATCACCGCAGGTCTCCAGGAAGCGCTTGACGTGGTCCTTCGCCTTGCGGCCGCCGTTCTCGAACTGGACGCCTGCGTTGCGGGCGTACCCGTTGAGTCGATTCAGGTAGTCGCAGACGTGCTCCTTGTCGTCACGCTTGGCTGAGTAGTAGCGGGATTCCGCTGACTGGCTGAACTGGGAGCAGTAATAGCGGATGAAGGCCTCGCTCAGCAATGTCCAAGTGCGCTTGGTCTTCTTGGTGAGTTGTCGGTGCCAGTGCACCGCACCGTCTCTCAAGCGGAGCTCGAAAGGCATGCACCATTCGTTGGGCGGCGCGTGGGTACCTTTCATCTCGTACACAAACGCGCGCAGCCACTGCAGCGAGTTCTCGCTCTTGTTGCGAGCGCCCGAGAACGTCGGGATCTGCCCCAGGGGTCGGTGCATCGCCACCTCAAGCCTCGGTGTCGGGTTCACGGTCTCTGCGTTGCTCACCTCTCGGATCTGTCGCAGATATTCGTCCATTTGTGCACCTCCGTCTCCCGTGAAGTCATCGTCGTCATCCGATGAGTCGTCGGCGTACCGGGACTTGCGGCTTGAGCTTCGTCCGGTGCTTCGTAGACTGTTCCTGGTCACTTTTGAGTCGTCGGCACCACGCGCAACTCGTTCACTACGAGTCGGCGCGGGTGGAGTGACCATATGGGAGTCCTGGAAGTACGGCGATCGTTCGCCTGATGTACTGAACACTCCTCCAGTCGCTGGCTGAGCCAAGTTACCGCGTTCAGTCTTCTTCGGGGTTCTTGGGAGCGGGACGCGCGCTGGATTAGAGCCGCCCCCGTTGGTGCGAGTCGCATTCGGCTGGTCTAGGGTGAAGGGGTCACTCCAAAGGCAGTACACAGCTTCTTCTTCCATTGCCAGAGCTCGGCTCCGGCTTCCGCGGGCAGGAAACTCTCCAGCGTCGACGGCGACGGTGCAAGCGTGGCTCGAAGACCCAACGCTTTCAGGAACGTCACCGTATCCTTCGCCACCTGCTCGACAGTGACCGCATTCACCGGTCGCGCCAGCTCGTAGCTCAGATCAGCCCACACAGCTTGGCGGATCATGCGCGGCTCGAAGAGTCGGCCCCATTCGCTCGCTCGCATCGCT
The DNA here is from genome assembly GCA_024211575.1 of Phytophthora melonis. Taxonomy (NCBI): domain Eukaryota; phylum Oomycota; class Peronosporomycetes; order Peronosporales; family Peronosporaceae; genus Phytophthora; species Phytophthora melonis. The sequence goes on along the minus strand of JAMXKT010000037.1, from coordinate 1,301,753 downwards.
TCAAAGCACCGGCCGAGCACCTTGTTGGCCGCCGGGGTATCTCCATTCATCGGCGGCCGGTTGCCTGAGGTTTGCTCGGTCACTTGGGTCGTCAGCACCGGCGATCTTGAGTCGTCGGCGTTGCCTTCGAACTCTTCCATGTCATCATACGCTGGCTCTGGGCCATCCACATCATCCAGTTCGTCCGCGAGGTTGCGCGAAACAGGAGGCACATCATCCTCCAACTCGCTCGCGAGGCTCCGCGCCAAAGAGCGCGAGCCCCCGCTGCGTCCCGCAGACATCACTGCATCTTCCGGAGTCTCGGGTGTCACCACCGCTGGCGCAGGCGCCTTCTCCTCCAGGTAATCGTCGTATTCTTCCTCCATTCCTTCATCCTTGGCGTCGGATCCAGTCATCGACTCGTCGAAGCTGACGTGACGCTCAGCAATCGGGTCGAGCTGCGGCGTGATCAGGGCCGCCGTCGAGTCGTCGCCACGCGTTCCGCCGGACTTCATCGGAGTTGCTGGTACCGCCGATTGAGATCCTTTCGCCATCTTCGTCTTCTTATTCTTCTTCTTCCTCTCAGTTGTTGCTCGTAAAGTCAGTTGACCTGCAGTAGCACGGGACACAGAAGGTCACACCAATCCCGGGTCCCGGCACCAGTTGTCGTGTAGGAACACGCGCTAAAATATATATTGGCTCACTTCCCCACCAACAACACTCACTACTAAGCCCGAAGACTCAATAAGCTTGTTAGGGTTAGAACCTGAAGGCCCAGGAACTTTCCCTTGCACCGGGTTGATGTTTCCTCTGTGCACCGTGTTTCCACTTAGTCAACTGACGGAAACCCAGCGTCACTAGCCACGAGCACAGGCTAGCACGCTCTCACACGCAAATATACCTCGCAGGCCCTCAGAAAGGAAGGGTCCCAGCCAGTCACGGCTTGATACGAGGGTGCCGGAGCTATACTCCGGCGGGAAGGATAAATGGAGTGCGCTCTCGCTCCTCCACTACTCGGCGACGACTTGTCGCTCTTACACACGGCCACTTCTTCTCTACTCTTGGCCTGACCACGGGTAAACGCACGCTACGATACTAGCAGGCGCGTCCACCGACAGTCATAATCCTACCAATAGGTTTATCCAACTGCTACGGGAACTCACCGATAGCCCAGACATCTTCCTTGAGTGGTTGGGAGGAAAAGCTGTTCTGTCATTGTTGACCAAAGGGCTTATCTGTTCTATCTTCTCTTTCCTATGGTTCAATACAAATATCTAGTCTAGACGCGTCCGTTTTGGATCTTCCCGGGTAACCACCCGACTCTTCAGAGCTCTCTCGACGGCTCGGATGGCTGCCCGACGACTCGAAGAGTCGCCTTAGGTTCGTATCCCGGCCAAAGTTCGCGGTAGGTTCGGGTCGAACTTGAAGCTCCGGACTTCGAGCGTGGGTGCTGACGAGCCTTCATCACCGGTCCGAGCTGGCCAATCAGTGACCGCCGAACACCATCGAACGATTGGCGATGCGACTCGACTTGCCAGTTGAGTTGACGCCGAATGCCGCGGGGCTGCCGTTGGCCTTCGCGCAGCATTCTCGATACCACACTCAAGTGAATGAATCATTGAGCAGCCCGGTGCTGCAACTTTCATGCAGTCCGACGAATAATCGGAAGTTGGTGTGGATATTAGTGTTTCTCACGGTTCGTACAAATGTACAAGCACTCAAGGTTGAGCAGGCTGTAGCCTTCGAAGCAAAACCCCGTCTGCACCCAACGCCATGGACTGCACCCACGATCTACTAACGGCGCGGGGTCTTCGACAAACTATTCGGAAGTTGCGATCGAAGAGGCTGAAGCGACAGCCGAAGTTCTCGATCTAGCGTGTTCCAAAGAAATGGCAGCAGGTGCGAGTGAGAATGCATGGCGCTAGTGTACTCCGCAAACATGTTGGAGATTTTCACAACACACTAGCTCGCTGTAAATGCTGTTTGCAAACGCGTTTGTATATTTGCTGCTATATCACGCAAGAAGAAGTGTGAGCAAATCATGGTTGGTGTGAAGAGGAAGATTTCTAGTCAGCTTATGACAAGTGAAAGAGCTTCAGCTCTTTTTAGCAAAATCTTCAAAATGACTAGTTAAAAAATGTCTTAACTTCACAAACGTACCTCTGAACATCAGGACGTCCTGAGTTGACAAACGTGTTAACCAGATTTGCTACACACTAACAAAGAGTTTGCAAACTCGACTACTATGTAGCTCTAGATGAATAGCTAGAAATGGTCTAACTCCACAAACGCAACTCACTAGCAGATAGTTTGCAACACTAGTGTTAGCTATACAGTTAGTATTTGTGCGTACACTATAATACATGGTACCAGGCAGCTCAAACGCAGCAGCTGAAGCAAATATGGCTGCATGGCAAGTTTTTTTTTATGATTTCTAAGCTAGTGAATTACCAACTTTACAGTTTTGGTAGGTCACGGAAGCAAACATAAGAACTGTGTTTCAATTTGTAGCACACAATAACAGTGCTCGTACTGCGAGTAACATCTGCGTTCGCGTGAGATCACCAGTTTTCTTTTTAGCTTGTGATCTCACTTCTTTAAATTTATACTGAAGCTAATTTAAAAATGAACTCGCTTTAGCATCATTTGTCATGTCCTCTATCCCCTTCAACTCCACGTCATGGCCAGGGTCAGCTACGACGTGTACACGTGTACGTGATACTACACGCTTTTTTTTAACTACAGTACCTGGGAATACGTACAGACGATCCCCTCGGTAGTAATCCCTAGGATAGGAATACCCGCTCATCAGGAATATAAAGGTGGGTCCCAACGATTTCTGAATGACCGTCCCATACAAAGCCAAGTAAATATTCCCCCTCACCCCTCAATCGCCATAAGGAATAAAAAACCACGGATTATGAATGTGTTGGGGTGCTTAACTATGGGAAAAGTCCATTCTGTACAGGACGTCTGCAGTAGTCTAACCAGGATACCAGCTCCTATTGCCCATTTTTCGTGCCGGATTTCATATTTAATGCTTGCATTAGCATTCGGAGCTGGCTTTCAGACCTGCTAGTACCGTTCCTTTGAATAGAATGGAGCTTGGGTGTTTGCCAACATTAGTGAAATGGGGCTCAATACTATCGTGGCAACTTATTTTGCACATCAGTAAAATAAGTTGCCACGATAGTATTGAGCCCCATTTCATTATCTACATCATGCCCCACATGCCTTACGATATTATGTTAAATATACTTTTACTGGGATAGCAGTGGCCAATAGGTCATGCTGCTAGGTAGCTCAAATCGGGTTAATTCGAACCTCGGTAACTGAAGCCAGTAACTGAGGCCGGTATCCGTGGTCCCGTGTCGCGGTCTATCTTTCAGTTCGTGACCCCGTGTCTCTTTCAGTCGGACCCGGTAACTGAGGTCGGTAGCTGACTTGTCACTTTCTGTCTTGAGGGCTATGGATGGGTGGCCTGTTAGCCTATCAGTTTGCAAATTGCGCTTGCTATAGCTATGTATGAAGAGAGGCTGCTGGCGGGCGCGTGTCTGTGCGAACGAGCGAACGCGAGCGCTGCAACCCGATATTTTTTTCTAGACACCGCGCCTGGCCGAGCCGAGCCCCCCGAAGTGCCGTTGCCAAGTCCGCAGGCGAGAGCTAACCGGCGAGTGTCCTACCACTGAGGTAGGTACAGCAACTCAGTACGTTTGTCAAGGGTAGGTAGCTCTTTAGGCAGTCCCAATGTGCGTCCTAATGTCCTAATGTCCTAAACGTTTCAACTACTACTGGGGATTCAACCACTACTACGTAGTACTACGTAGTACGTAGTAGTAAGTGTCTTAGTTCTCCCTGGGTTATCCTAAATGTCCTAATATCCTAAAATAACGGGTTTTACCGAGTACAAGCCCTGTATTTATTAAAAGTCCGGTGGGGAAAATGACTTTGCAGTCTAGAAATAGAAGCCCTGCATCAAATAGAAGCCCGGATTATTATATACTTTAATACAACCCCGGGCTACTAAACAGAAAACGCTAAAATACGTCCCTTGAGAACGACAACAAAAAAGATTTTGCTCAACGCTAGTAAGTAAAACAATATTCCGCAATTGCAACGGTTTTATGTTCTCCATTCACTATGTAGCCACCACTCAAGCTACTGGATTGAGCAAAAATGCGACTAAAACAAATTCAACGGACTCAGGTGGGTTGTTTACCTCGGCGACCAAACAACTTTTTTACGCTTACGAACACGTAAATTAGATTTCATGCACCTGTGATTTAGAGTCAAGAATCGCAAATGTTGGATAGTTAGTATTTCTTTCAACATTTGCTTTTACAGACATTGGTATTTACCTAGTCCTGACAACCAGACTAATACTAGCAATGCAGTTTAGTGTGAGGAGAGGAACAATTACTTGCACCGTTCTACTAAATTAGAACCAGCAACAAAAGACACTGCGTTTAATATATTGATGAATTTAACTGCTGCTTGTATCAAAACAAGCGTGCCAAATATCGTATGATATCGTTTATCGGTTAGTCCGTTCTGCATTCCAGAAAAAAGAGGCCCTTACCCAAATAGAAACCCCCTCGTCAAAGCCGGTAAATTTTTCGGGGGCTCTAATAAATAGTAGTCCGGGTATTATTCGGTAAAATCCGTTATGTCCTAATTGGTTATAGGACTTCTAGTAGGACACAATTAAATTACGCTGTTTCTGGATGATTAATGTCCGTGTAAATTTCGGATTTTAGAACAAATAGGACAATTTAGGACGCCGGTTAGGACGAACAATTCAGCACCCGCCTCTTACCTTATCGTGAATGGCTCCGTCCTCACCACCTCCTTCTCATTTATCATCAGTAAAAACAACTACATCAATATATTTTTCACAATTTTGCTATCCCAGCCTACGCGTAGCCCTAGTATCCTTTTCGGTGTTACCGAGGTATATATCGATATCTGCACGAATTCCATTCATGTCCGCTCATCGATTTGAGCAGCCTTTTTAGGTCTATGTAACCAAAAGGCTGCACCAATACGTACCATATATGTGGTACAGTCCAGTGTACCACCCCATGGTACACCCTACGACAGGAATACCCTCATCTAGGAATAAAAAGTGGTTTCCCGACGCGATGACTAGCGAGGGGATTGTCTGTATTTACTATAACTAATCCGGACTCCGGATTCCGGAAAAGTGGTATAACAGTTGAAAACATCAAGTGTAAGTGATGTACTAAATAAGGGCTCAAAAGGAACCCAGTACTTCCTCCGTATTGTAATAATAAGTACTTGTACAGAGTGATTAGAGAACTTGTTACCGAGGTACAGACAATCCCCTCGCTAGTCATGGCGTCGGGAACCCACTTTTTATTCCGAGATGAGGGTATTCCTATCGTAGGGTGTACCATAGGGTGGTACACTGGACTGTACCACATATATGGTACGTATTGGTGCAGCCTTTTGGTTACATAGACCTAAAAAGGCTGCTCAAATCGATGAGCGGACATGAATGGAATTCGTGCAGATATCGATATATACAGACGATCCCCTTTAAAACACACTGTAATGCTCATCGCTACATTCAACCGAGATGTCGAATCTGAAACGAGAAAGCATGCGTCAGCCTGTCCTTGATGGCAGTTGCTGCTGCTGTGACTCGCAGACGTACATATCTTGTGAAGCACTGACATACGACGATCATATAAAAGCGCGCTATCACTTTTCTATCATTATTGGTCTCATCTCGGCCGGCACGAGCGGAACCTCTCGCCGCCACTAGCGAGTCGCCAGACGCGCAGGAGCACATGTGAATCTGAATCTGAAACTGAAGTACTTTTGCGAAAGTTCCCGATTGCACATCATTTTAGTTTATCACGTACAAAAACAGGCTCCCAGCTAAAGGCTGAAACTCAACTAAAATCGATTTGCGAAAGTTCTCTAAGCTCATTGTCACTTTTATCCTGACTTTTGTATAGGCTAGCAAGCCAACTCCACCACCAGAGTTGTGCTGGTGGCCTCGCCAACAAGCGAGCCCCTGTTGCGCCTCACTGCCACGGGTATCTACTACAGCCTGCACAGATCATCCACTATAGAAGTTTCGATAGACTCTTTCAGGCGTTGCAGTCGTTTGAACGAGCGGTAGACGATACAATATCGCTGTACGCCTGTATTACTGAGTGGTGTAACGGGCTTAGACCGTTACCGGCTTACACAGGCGCAGGGAAATATAACTCTGTTTATTCAGTTGGGAGACGGTCTCGACACCCGAGACCGTCCCCACCATTAAACCTATAGTGAGCTCTGATTGGCCACCGCGCGCACGCGGTGGCGCACGTGTGACAGTGGCCTGTCATACCATCCCCCTCTCAAGGTTGAAACATACATGTGTCTTTTTCCAGGAAAAAGGAATCCGGCGCGACGTGGTCTTGTCAGTCTTGTCAGTTGGCGATTTGAGTCGAGAAGCAGAAGCATGGACGCGGGAGACCCGCGCCCGAGCAGCACCGCACCTACGAGGAGACGCTGCAGCGGTGGGCGTTGTACGACTGCAGCGCCGTCGTGAGGAGCAGAGGCGACGGAGAGATGGCCGAGATCTTCCGGCGTTGGCGCACGACGCGGAGCAAGCCCGTCACGCCGATCGGCGGCGTGACCACGAGCTCGCTCGATTCGGCGTGGACTGCGTTCGTCGAGCGTGGAACACGGAGACGGGGGCTGCGTTCGTCCGGAAGCTGGAGGAGCGTGAGGCGACACACACTCGTTTGTCTCTCGGGTCGTTGGCCTCGCAGGTTTGTGCGCTGTCGTGGGAGGCCGATAGACGCTGCTGTCTCGTACACTTTCTCGATGGCTGTCGGGGCTGCCGCGGGTATTGCCCGCGGCCCAACACGCTGGAATGGCTCGAGATTCTCGGAGATACCCCATTGTCGGAAACGGAGCGTGACGTGACTGGACGATACCGCGAGGCGCTGGACGCCTTTAGGCGCGGCGGGCGAGCGCCGCGCCACCTGGAGGACTTGCCCCCGGTGCGAGGCTTGCCTCGTACGCCGCCACGCAGTCCGGAACGTCCGCGAGCAGCACCGCTCGTGGCTCCCAGCTATCCGGCATTGGACCCAGCCAACGCACAAGATACTGTCGATGTGCAGGAATGGCAGCGTCACGGTGGCGAACGCCGTGACCTCTTCGTGGGGCAGCGCGAGTATCGTCGTGCTGCAGGATCTCCTCCACGATATGGCGGACGTTGCCCGCGCTATCCACCAGAGGAGCAGGACCGACACGCTCGAACAGAGGAGCGCGACCGCTTTCAAGAGGCTGAGGTGGCGCAGCGTCTGGATCGGATGAATCAGCGGCTTGACGCGCTCCAGCGCGAGAACGAAGAGCTGCGGCGTCATGTGCATTCGCAGGAGGCGCCGCGTCAGGAGACGGCGCCGCAGGGATCCCGTCTGGACGCTCGTCGTTGGGGATAGTCGCGGGTAGATAGCGGCGCAGGCGACCGACGTAGAAGGTAGGATGAAGTCGCAAAGCTGTAGGTAGCTGTAGCGTGTAGGCATCACCTAAAACCTTCAGTATCTTGAACGGCCCAATGAAGCGGGGCGCGAGCTTGTTCGCGCCCAAGTTTGTCACCAAAGTAGGTTGGATGCCGGCCGTGGACAGTAATACACGGTCGCCCACGGCAAACTTCTCCATCTTCTTGCGACCGCGACGGTCGGCCTTTTCCTTCTGGCGGTCGACAGCCATTGCGATGGCGTCCCGAACATACCGTACAACAGACTGGCGTCGATTAAGGAAGTTGTTGACCGCCGCAGTGTCGCTCGACTGCGGCTCCGGGTTGGGGTCGAAGTTCGCTGGAGGTGGCGCGGCGGCGTCAGCCGCGCCCGCCGTCTCTTGATACTCGATTGCGCGACGACGCTGACCCGGGTTGATCAGCGTCCGACTGGTCCAAGTGGTGATGTCTGAAGGTGTCGCCCTCGTGGTGACACGCGCACGCGACCCACGCGCAGTGGTTTCAGTTGGTCTCTCTGGTGCCGCCCTCGTGGCGGCGCGCGTGCGCATTCCTCGTGATGCATCTCGGGCTCCATGTCGCGTGGTGACTCCATTCACCAGCGTGTAGTCGGCGTCGGGAGAACTCTCACGACCCGTAATACCAGCGACCTCGGTGCCGCTGGGATCATCACTGTTGGCCAAGTCAGCGTCGCCACTGGCCTCACTCAGGACCATCGAGCGCTCCATCCCAAGGAGCGCTGGTACACGGGGATGGCGACCGCAGTTGATGTAGAAGGGCGTAAGCCCCGTTGACGCGTGTTCCGCGTTGTTGATGGCGAATTCGACCAAGGGTAGGAAGGAGCTCCAGGACTTGAAAGACGTGGCGAAGCTCCTCAACACGTCTTCGACTACCCTGTTCGCTCGTTCGGTTTGACCGTCCGTCTCTGAATGTGACGCGGTGGACATCTTCAACCGCGTCCCCAGCGTCTTGAAGAGCTCCGTCCAGAAGGCAGCGGTAAATCTCGGATCTCGATCAGAGACGATCGAGGTCGGTAGGCCGTGGTGTCGATACACGGTATCAAGGAAGAGCGCCGCGGACTGTGCTGCGGTGACCGAGACGGCGACTGGAGCAAGATGAACCATCTTGCTGAAGCGGTCGACAAAGACGAGAACTCCAGTGCGGCCTTGAGAATCGCGAGGCAGCCCGAAGACGAAGTCCATACTCACCGAAGACCATGGTTCTGCTGCAACCGGAAGCGGACGAAGCGGCGCTTGCTTCGACGGAGACGGCTTGATACGTTGGCACGCTTCACACGAGCGTACCCACTTCCGCACCCACTTGTACATATGCGGCCAGTAGAAGTCGCGAGACAGCGACGCGAACGTTTTCTCGCGTCCATCGTCATCGAACTGCATCAAGGCGCGCATCGCACACAACATGGAAGGGCTTCGAGTGGTCTGGAAGCATCAGGACGGGCGCGGTTGTCAAGCTCGTCTTCACCGCGTCGAAGGCTGCTTGGTGCTCGGGGCGCCACGCCCACGTGGCGTCTGCCTTGAGGAGCTGAGACAGCGGTTGGATGGTCAGTGCGAAGTTCTTCGAATAGTGGTGGAGATACGTCGCGAGCCCCAACCACTGTCGGAGCTGCTTCTGATCCTGAGGCACCGGCCAAGCGCAGATGGCTTCAATCTTCTCGGGGTCAGCACGGACACCTTCCTTGCTGACGTAGCTCCCGAGCACTGGGATCTCAGGAGCGCAGAAGATACACTTCTTCAAGTTGGCGTACAGCTTGTTCTCTCTCATCACTTCAAACACCTGCCGCAGGTGTTGCAGATGAACCTCGACGTCCGTCATGCCGCCCTCGGCACGACTGTGAATGAAGATGTCGTCGAAGTAGCTGGGCGCGAAATCTTGGTACGGCCGGAGCAAGTTCGACACCATGCGGTTGAAGGTAGCAGGGGCGTTCTTGAGCCCCTGCGGCATCACAAGCCACTCCCAAAGCATTCCACTGGGCGTGCTGACCGCAGTCAACGGCACGTCACCTTCCCGCATCAAGATCTGATAGAAGCCGTCCATCAGATCAATCGCACTGTACTTGGTGCTGCCGGACATGGTGTCTAGCACCATGTCTTTCCTCGGAATCGGCGTCTGCGCCGGGATGGTGGCATCGTTGAGCTTGTTGAAGGCGTGGACGATCCGCCATCCGCCGGTTGCTTTCTTCACGCAGAACGTCGGACTGGAGTGAGGAGACAGACTCTCACGGACGTGGCCGGCTTGTCGGCGACCCTCGAAGAAGGCGTCGATCGCTTCGACTTGATCACGGGAAGTGGCCACTGCCTCGTCACGCAGTACTTCGCACCAGGCACGAGATCAATCTTGTGCCGAACTCCGCGATCTGGTGGAAGGACGGCAGGCACCTTGTCAGGAAGATGTCGATGAACTCACAGACCAGTGGAGCGACTGGGTTGCCGGCGGCTTCGAGGGCCGGCAACGACTGAGCCGCGTATCGTGCTTCACGGGCGGTCTTCGGCTCAGCTCCTTTCGGGCGCGTCCTCGCATCGGACGCGTGGTCCGAGGCATCGGTCTCGACGACTGCAAGGGACGCAGCATCGTCAGCAACGAGCATACAAACTTGCTCGATCTCACCCTTCTTCAAGTCACGCAGGAAGTGTTTCCACGAGAGCCCAGGCAACTGTGTGATCCCGGCTACGTCACACGGAGGGCGTGCGACTTCGACGTTGCGTACACGTGGAGGCGTCTCCGCGTCGTCCCCCATCAGGACTGAGATCACCTCGGGCTCAGGCTCGACTGAGTCCTCCGATAGTGCACGAGGACGTCGTGGTTTACGACGGCCACGACGTCGAACTGGTCGTGGAGTGTCTTCCGCAGCAGCCGATGAGAACCCACGCTCGATCATGGCCGCTGAACTTGGGCACCGGGACACTTCGTCGGCGCCTGGACGCGGGTCATTGGGCACGACCGCGTCGACTTCCTCAGGAGCCCCCGCTCGACCACTCGCGGGAACCCATGCTCGACCGCGTGTGGGAGACCACGCTCAACCACATCTTCTCGCTCTTCATCATTGGAGAGCCGCTGCTCGTCCGGACGTGGCTCGACCACGTCATTGTCTGCTTCCGAGAACCGCTGCTCATCGGGACGTGGGAACCCATGCTCGACCACGTCAGACACGTCCTGAGGCTCCTGCTCAGGACCGGCGCAGGTTGCGAGTTCGCATACCGCACACGAATGTGGTGTAGGGAACACCAGATTTCGCGAGACCAACTCGGCTGGAGTGGTACACTGTACCGGGTAGCCGAGCTCAGCCGAGCTCAGCCGAGTTCACCAGCTTATCCGGACGAGTTATCCGGCTCAGCCGAGTTCAAGGATTATCCGGACGGCTTATCCGGACCAGCCAAGCTCAAGCGTCGCCGAGCTCAGCGAAGGGTCGGCTGGGATCCAAAACCGCCCACTTTCATTTGGTATTTGTATAGGAGCTTAGGAGTAGTAGAGCGCCCCTTCAGGGCGCCCGACAAAGATAACAGACAACAGAGCAGAATTTTCTAGGCCTAACACACGTGCATACGTTCCGGTAAGCCCCTGCGCGGGCCGGATTATGTCTGCTGCCGATACCCGAGAGGCATAAGCTTGTAGGGTACTCGGCTGGCAGCGCCAAGAGATAAAGGTCGGCCCGGGTTGGGCGCGTGTCTCGCCAAGCGCGAAGGAAAAGTCTCGCCACCGCTGCGAGCCGGTGTTCCCGTACGTCCCGGGCACTGATTGCTGAGTCGAGAAGCCTTTGCTCTCGGCGACCTGTAAAAGCGCTCCGAGCGCCGTCGTCCATCCTTTGGTGGAGGGCACAGGTTGTGTGAACGGAGACCGTCGAACTCGGCGGTTCTCCGGGAGGTGATCTTGGTTGGCAGGTCTCGACGAGAGGCGAGACACCCGCTGTCCCGGTTGGGCCGAACCGCTCGGGGGCAACCCGGCGCAGGCCAACAAAGCCGACCAGCTCGGCTATTGTTGTGTTTGTAGCCAAGTTACCACAACTGACGATTTTGTGTGTACTGCTATACCACAACTGGTGCCGCGACCCGGGAAAAGGGGTGTGCTTGTGTTTCGTAGGTACCAGATAACAAAGGTTTGAGAAGAAGAGAAGAGAAGTTAAGATGGTCAAGGGAATCGTCACGCCGAGTCCAGCGACGGCTGGAAGCAACTCGGCTGGACAAGCCAACTCGGCGGGCTTGGCGGATGCGATGATCACGGACGCGACGGTGGACGAGACTCGCAGCGTCCAGTTCGACGAGGAGGATGCCCAAGGCCAAGGAAGTGATGAGGATGAAGGAGATGAGTATGAGAAGAAAGCTGAGCTACTCGGCGAAGTCGACGAATTGTCGCTACAAGTCGGGCGCATGGGTACCCCACGCCCAGTTGTGCGCAATCTGACCGCCGAGCTCGGCAATGATACGGACGATGAAGATCAAGCCGCCGCGCAAGGGGAACGTCCGCCCCTTATTCCGCGAGCGAGGAGGAATGTGGATACGCCGAGTGCCAACAAGGTCTTGGGCAAGCTCGGCGAGGAGATGAGAGCTCAAAGCGAGTGGATGATGATGTTTGCTCCAGTGGCGATGGCTCAAGCGAGATGGCCGGTCCTGGGACCTGAGCTGACACAGCCGGTGAACAGCACGGACATCAACCAGCTGGTTGAAGACACGGTGTTGCTGCTCAAGGCGATGGGGTTCCGCTGCACGAGCCGACCTAACAGTCTGCTACTCGGCGATTGGGACCCCAGCCGAGCTTCGCGTGAACTTGTCAAGTGAAAGCGTCGATTGAGACTGGCCTTTGGCCTCGAGAGGGGAGCGGTCGGCACTCGGCAGACGATTGCCAAGCGGGTGGCCGACACTCCGAGAACCGTCGAGGACCCCAGCAGAATCCCGCTGCCGAAGACGCCCGACCGCAAACGTGCTGATGTGTTCCGAGCAACCGAAGGTACGCCGTATTTCGAAGACTCGCACATGAAGACACCAACGCGTGGCAGGCAGCCGAGTGGACGCTACGCCGAGTTGTTTGACGCGGCAGATGCAGCCGAGCTCAGTGACAGTGACGATGACCGCGACTATCGGAACTCGGCTGACGAGTCAGTGAAGGACGTCATCAAGCATCTCAGCTTCGATGACACCGAAAGCGATCGGACGCAGTACTTGGAAGTCCGCACCCATGCGTCCCTCGACAAGATCCCAATGTTCGAAGGTAAACGCTACCGACCGGACGACTCTCTCCAGTGGTTGAAGCGATTCATCTACGAGATGAAAGGAACTCGGCTGGCGCAAGATCTCTGGTACGAGCCGTTCTCTCTGAAGCTGGAGCGAGGAGCGAAGAGCTGGTATCGCCAGATCCCGAAGAAGACGCAGCGGAAGTGGAGTCTGCTGAGTGAGGCGTTCGCCGACTACTACTGCTCGCAGTTTGACCAGTCGGCACGAGCCCGCTATTACTCGGCTCAGCGCAAGGACAACGAGCTGGTGTGCGACTTCCTCATTCGCCTCAACGGATATGCTAAGTCAGCGAAAATTCAGTACGAGGCCGGTGGAGCAGACGCCGCCGACCACGTGGAGCACTTCCTGCTTCACTGCGGGGATGATGATGTCATGGATCTACTCTATCCGCAACAGCTCACCGACATCAAGAAGGTCGAGAAGATTATCAACCAGAAGATTCTGGGGGAACGCCGCAAGAGACAACGCGACCGTCTCGTCGGAAGCCGCAGTCGAGATGCCAAGCGCACTGATTCGCCAAGACACTCGGAAGCTCGGCGGAGTGAATCACGCCTAGATGACCTCAGAGACGACCTCATAGAACGCCGGAGGGTTGACCGCCGAGTTGACCGTCGGAGCCGGCTCGATGAAGGACGAGACCGCCGACTGGCTGCTGCACTGTTGGAAGATGACCCGTAGGAGCTGGCCGAGAAGCGCCAATCCAGTCGGCGGTCCAACCTCTACGACTCCGACAGCGACTGGAGCGATGGTAGCCAGCTGAGTTACCCCGACTCGGCTGTGGACTCGGAAGACGATTACATCGACGCCGGGTTCACGAGCGACCGCGATCGTCGATCGGGGAACCGCGGGAACACAGCTGGAACACCAAGGGGTGATCACCGAAGGAGCCAGCCGAGCTCGGCGGACCGCACCAGCCGGGGATACGACCGACGTGACCAAACTGGTCGGCGCAGTGACTCCGTGAGCGCCCATCGTACGGCCCTTGTGCTGCCTGCGGTGGAGCTAACCACTCCGTCCATTATTGCCGCCGTCGCTGCAAGTTCTGCAAGCAACTGCACGATGTCGGTCAGTGCGAGCTGTTCCAGCGCTACGAGAAACTCGCCGCATTTGTCAAGTCCAATGTTGACAAGTCCAAATTACCTGAAGACCTCCAGGACCTCTACACGCCGAGCGATTTAAACTCGGCGGTCCGCCAACACTGACTGGGTTGGACGATACCGGGCTGCCACAGTCAGCCGAGCCGGCAGTAGAGGCGAACTTTGTGTTCGCCTTTGTGGGTGAGGCAGGAAGGCCCGAGGGACGAGGAGAGGACGAGGTATTGGAGTGTGAAAACAACGGATTTGATTGTGAGCTCGGCGAGCGTGGAGAGGAAAGCCAAGCGAGATTGTGCAGTGCAGTTGCGACTCGGCGATCGACGGAAGCGACCACAGCCACTAGAGTTATGAAGCTACTCCTGGAGAGCGACTCGGCTGGTGGTCGTCGCAAAGTTTGACCGCCGAGTTCGGATGAGGGCTCTCGTTATGGGAGCAGTGAACGACCAGCGTATGAAGATACTGCTTGACACCGGCGCAAATGTGTCGGCAGTCAGCGAAGGATTCGCGAGGAGACTGCGGTTGAAGCGGTTTACGCGACAGGACCAACAAATTGACGTTCAAGGTATTGGAAAGGGCAAGGTGGCGACGATGTCGCGAACGATGGTGAAGGTGACACTCGGCTGGGAGGTCACGTACGAGTTTGAAGTATGGATCCTCGATCACCACGCGGGAGTCGAGTTGATCCTCGGTACAGACTTTATGATCCCGGCGGGGATCCGTCTGGACCTGTACAACTCGGTGGCGAAGCTACCCGATGAGGTTGTCCTACCTCTGGTGAAGTCCCAGAACTCGGCGGATGAACCGAAAGGGGCCTCTATATCACGGATGGCCCAACTGAACCGGTGAACCTCGAAAGCCGAGTTCCCACCGAGTTCCGGCTGATGAGGAATCCACCGAGCGAGGAAACACACGACTTCTGGGTACGCCGGACTAAAGACTGGGTACCGACCGTAGTGCTGGATCGGCGGAACCGAGTGGTCCGAGTCCGACTGACTAACCTGAAGCCGACTTGGACTTGGTGCCCAGCGCATTTCCCTGTGGTTGCCTGGGCACCGCTTGGAGTGTTGCCGCCAGATGGTTATGTCCGGCTGCATTCGGCGAAGTACAAAGATTGGCAAGTCATGGCCTACGAAGCGGCTATGGACAAGGATCTGTTGCAAAGGAACAACAGCTGTACGCTGAGTGGCTGGCTCGACAGCCGCCCGCTGTGGACCGTAGAAGCTACCCAGAGCCGAAGGGGGTGGCCACATGGCCGCCTACCGAGAAGCGGGATTCGACGCTGACTTGCGCCCAGCGATGGGAGAAGTTAGCCGAGTCGGAGGAGCAAACTGAGGCGGACGAAGCCGAAGGTCCACCCTTGGCCTTGGTAGAGCCGGCGACCACGGCTACCGCTACCCTAGTTCCTGAAGAAGCAACTCCGAGCGAAGAGCCTACGCCAGACTGGGGCAGCGACCCGTCCAGCCGAGCAGAGATCCCGCTAACGACCGCTCAGGACGAGCCCAGCCAAAGCGCCTGCACAGCAGATGAGGGTGCGTACGAGCAATCCAGCGAGCTGGATGACTGGACAATCATCGATGATCCTGGACCCGAGCCGCCGAGTCCGAAGCCTGAGGAGGAAATCGATGTTAGTGATGAACCCATGTCGTCGGACCCGATTGAAGACTTGCGCCTACGTTACCTTCTGGCGGCCAAGTACGAGGAAGGGGCAGAGGACCGAGGCGACTCGGCTGAAGACTCAGCCGAGTTCGAACATCCAGCTACGAACTTGGAGCTCGACGATTATGCTCGCGAGTTGGCATTCCTGCCCGACTTGACTGAAGCGGTGTCAACGCAACTCGACTACGAAGCAGCCAATGTGCAGAGCTCGGCGCACACTCGGCCGCAGTCTACTCGGCTGGTGGAGGTATTGAAAAGCCACGAAAAGATCATGATCTCCAGCGGTAATGCCCTACCTCCACCAGCTTACGGCGTAGTGTGCGATATCGACGTGCAAGGGCACCCGCCAATCCGCCAGCGAGCTCGCCGAGTTCCGTTGAAACATCTCGGTAAGCTGTACGAGCTGCTCAAGGCGCTGCTACGAGCTCGACTGATCGCCTTCTCGAACAGCCCCTGGGCGTCACCCATCGTGATTGTCCTTAAGAAGAATGGAGTCGACATTCGGCTATGCATCGACTACAAGCTGGTGAACGCGATTACGTTGCTTATGGAGTACGCAATGCCGTTGGTGGATGACCTCCTCACTGAGTTGGAAGCCTACTTATGGTTCTGCTCCTTGGATGCAGCCAGCGGTTTCTGGGCAGTCATGATGACCCGACGTGCTCGTTGGATCTCAGCTTTTGTCTGCGCGCTTGGCCATTTCGAATGGCTACGAATGCCCTTCGGATTGAAGAATGCCCCGATGATCTACCAGCGCCTCATAGATAACGCCCTGTGGGGGTATGTGCAACCCAAGGGTGGCTGGAAGGAGTTTGCAACACGCATCCAGCGTGCGGAAGCTGCATCTGAAGCTCAGCGGAAACGACTCGCAGCCGACTTCGACTTCGAGGCCAGCGGCCAGACCAAGTTTGAAGCCGACCGCCGAGCTCAAGCCGAGTTTGATCCGTTGGAAGATTTCATTAACAGCCCAGAGGCCGACATGTTCAAGACAGGTGAGCTGGATGAATCGCGCCTGGCACCGGTTTTCGATCGTCGATCGTTCGTGGATGATATATGCTTCGGAGGGCGGACGTTCGACGATTGCCTAGGGACGCTCGACCGACTGCTGCAACGCTTCACTGAGTGCCGCATCAGCGTCAGCTTCCCGAAAAGCATCTTCGTTCAGCCTAAAGTCGACTTCCTGTCCCATGGGGTGACCTCGGCTGGAATCCAAGCCGACCAGAAGAAGATGCTAGCGATAGCCGGGCTGCCGTTCCCGACGACGAAGAAGGGGATGCAGGCATTCTTGGGAGCGCTGAATTACTATGGCCGGTTCATCCAGAACCTGGCGGTGTACGGTGCAGTCCTCTATCAACTAAAGGATGCAGATTTTGGACCCGGCGGTGACCTGACAGCGGCTAAAGCTGCGTTCGCCGAGTTGAAGCAGAAGGTGGTCGACGCGCCCATACTTCGTCATTTCAACTCGGCTGAAGACGTCCACGTCATGCTATTCGCCAATGAGTGGGCGCTGAGTAGCACGCTGATGCAGCTCCACGAAGGAAAGCTCCACCCGGTGCGGTTCTGTGGCCGAGTCCTCAAGGATAATGAACTCGGCTACCACCCCGCCGAGAAGGAAGTACTCGCGTTGCTGCAGCTCATCAAGGTATGCCATACGCTACTAGCCGGGAAAACCATCCACGTCTACACCCGCTACTCGACTCTCGAATGGGTGTTCCAGTCGAAGTCGCTCTACGGCAGAGCAGTTAGTTTTGCGGTGCTCCTGTCGCCCTTCCACCTCAAGGTCAAACGGGTCCGCGAACGGGATACGGATTTCGCCCAGTTGTTCCAAGCGTCTATCACGCCGGCCGCGGGATTGGATGAGCTACTAACGCATGTCGCCCCGCCGTCCAAGAACTCGGCTGTGGTCCGTATGGATCCAGAATTGCTGTATGCACACGTACCTCGAGACTTCACGGGGCACGTCCTTTCGTTTGACGGATCAGCCAAGACCGCTAAACACGGTGGGTTTGGGAGTTGCTCATGGATCCTGTGGCGTTTACCAGACTGGAGCATTGAGATCGCTGCGAGCGCGCAACTCCCATCGACCACGGTGAATATAGCCGAGTACACCGGTATGAACAATGGGGTGACTTCAGCTATTGAGCGTGGGGTGAAGGACCTAATCATCGTGGGCGATTCTCGGCTTGCGATCCAGTAATCCATGGGGGTGATCGCGTGTAAGAAGGAGGCATTGCAAGTCGAGCTGGCACGCCACAAGAAATTGGTCAGCAAGCTGAATTCAGTTCGCTACCTGCATGTAGTGCGCCTCTACAACTCGGCTGCTGACTCCCTCGCGACCGAAGCACTGGAGGCCAAGGCAGGAAAAGTCGTGCTTAACGCGGGACGGAAAGCCGAGCTGAAGACCCTGAACAGAATCGCTGAGATCCTGTACGTAGACAAGGACTCGGCGGAAGCCCAACTCGAAGGCGTTGAGATTGCTGTCGTGACAAGGGGCCAAGTTCGCCGAGTCCGTTTCGAAGACGAAGCGACAGAGCAACCAACACCGAACTCAGCTCCGAATGAAGAAGCTGAACGCGATGACTTCGAACGTGATAGCCGACCTCCGCCCGCTAGACAGCAGGTGGCGGGGAAGCCGAGTTCGGTAGCACAGCACCGCCGGCGAACTCAGCTGCGTCGCTAGCCGAGCTTGGAGAAGCCCGACAACCCAACGCCATGGACATCGACCCAGTGGTGGTCCAAGCTGAGCGACGTCTGCGGATAGCCAAAGCACAAGATGAAGAACAACGGTGGGCCGATTTGAAGACCTACCTCGAAGGAGACTATGCGCGACTCACGCATCGCCGAGCTCGCAACGCTGGGAAGGTCGCCGACGAGTTCGTACTCAGTGAAGACGGGCTATTATACCGACAAGGCAAGGCTAGACGGCCTGGCGAACTCGGCGAACCAAGCTTATCCCTCCGACTGGTGGTCCCGACGACTATGATAGACGAGATCCTGCAGAACTGCCACAACTCCATCGAAGGAGGTCACCAAGGCATCGTGCGAACCTACCACAAGGTCAGAGCTGACTACTACTGGATTGGATTGTATGCGGATGTAGTCAAACACGTCCAAGCGTGCGAGGACTGCAGCACCAGCAAGAGCAAACCACACCTAAAGGGCTACTCGCCCGGCAATGTGGTTTCGGAGCGACCATTCCACGTGGTGTCGATGGATTTTGTCATACCACTGCCGAAGACTCGGCGGGGCAACACTGCACTCCTGCTGTTCCAAGACCACTTCACCGGGTTCGTAATCGCTAAAGCGATGAGTGAGACTGGGGCACTTGAAGTGGCAAAGGCCTTCGAAGAAAATGTGTTCCGAAGGTTCGGAGCTCCATCGTTAGTGCGCCACGACAGAGACCCCGGTTCATGAGCGAGGTGTTCCAAAAGTTCTCGGAAATGATGCAGTCTAAGTCGAGAGCGACGCTGAGCTACCGGCCACAAGCCAACGGTCAACAAGAACGCTCGGTGAAGACGATGATCCAAACCGTGCGTGTGTATGTGGAAGATCCTCTCCAAGCCGACTGGGATGATGTAGCCGAGAAGCTCGTCCATGCCATCAACAACTCGAGAGACTCGACTCGGCGGGAGACACCATTTTACCTGGTACACGGATGGGACGCTCGATCCACGCTCAAGGCAATGACCGAGTCGGTCAGGCCTGGCAGGGGCAACTCAGCTGACTCGACTGGGGCAGCCGAATGGCGCAGGGAAGCAAACCGACAGAGAGAGGTGGCTTTGAAACTGGCAGCCGAGTTCCAGCTGAAAGAAAAGCAACGGAGAGCTAAAGAACACAATGATGGGCTCAGCCGAGTCGAACAGAGAGCCGTCCCGGTCGAAGAAGGAGAAGCGGACCCCACAACAAATTCACCCGAGGAAGCAGCCGAGTCGACTGAAGACAGTGACGAAGTAGCCGAGTCTCGGAGGTCGTTGTTCAAGGAAGGCGACCAAGTGTGGCTGTTCATGAAACGGGTTCGACCTGGGTTGACTAAGAAGCTGGCACACCGATGGCACGGACCGTTCCGAGTGAAGAAGAAGGTAGAGGAATTCGCTTACGAACTGGAGCTCCCTGACAAGAGTGGATATCGCTTCTACCCGGTGGTGCACGTATCGAGACTGAGGGCGGTCACTGGACTCGGCGAGCGGCCGACAGCTCGGCTGGTAGCCGATTTAGCCGAGTCGGATCGTCTCGACTTTGACGAAGAACTCCTCCCGGAAGATAGCTGGGAGCCTGACGAAGCAGTGAATGAATACGAAGTCGAGGCCATCCTGGACGACGAGTTGCCATTATCCACGAGCACAGCTAGAACTCAGCGGAGGTTCAAGGTCAAGTGGGTCGGCTATGATGAGCCAACCTGGGAGCCGTTGTCGAACCTGTCATGTGGTGGGCTGTTGTTCGACTACTTACGGCAGAAGAAACGTGAAAACCGTCTGCAAATGGTGCAAGTTGCAGATGAGGACTAAAGCTATTGCACCAAGATGATGAACCCGCCAACTCAGTGAAGACAGCAGGCTGAGTTGAGACGAAGAAAGCTACTGCGTCAATTGCATATATTACATGAATTACGCCAAAGGAAGGTGGAAGGGAAGAAGAACCCGGCAGCCGAGCCGAAGACTACGAGGACACAGGACCTTGGGAACGCGCTGTGGAGGGGACAACCGTAGCTGCAGCTGCTGCGAGGAGACCAATCGAGCCCCGGCACTTGTAGCCGGCCCGGCCGAGTTACTCTCCGAACTGGTAGTCCGCACAGCCGAGATCACCGAGCTCGGGACCCGAGCAGCCGAGCTACCACCCTCCGACGCGCTCGACTCTGCCCTCGACTCGACTGGAGATCCAGGCGACGCGGGACCGAAAAGAGAAGCCGTCGGAGAAGGGCCGCGTAGGTTGGGCGACCCAATCAAAGGAGATGGCGGGTCCGAATCTCCGGCCGCCCAGCCGAGTTCACCCGTCTCACGACCTTGAAAGATGTGAATCCCGGCTCGGTTGGCCGGGACTGGAGCGCTCGACGAGATCTGAAGGGGAGCCGGTTCGTCGAGGTCCACGTCTTCCTCGACGGCATCCTCAACTAAGCGCGGGTCGACTCCAGCAGGAGCAAAGACCATGAACTCCAAGTTGCGCGTCCGGAAGCACGTATTGTAGGGATGCGCCACGGGATCAGTCCACCACCAGGCTCGCCAAGGTTCGGAGTCATCCGTGGCCTCTGCTTCCGCAAACCAGTCCCTGCCTGAGGGTATCCAGGACAAGTTCACCAAGGGGTACAATGGGACCGACGGCTCGAAAAAGAGCTCGGCGTCAACCTCCGGAGCAGCGAGCCCACCGAGAAGCTTCATCACAGCGGCGAACAGCTCGTCTGGAAGAATGGTCATCAAACTCCGCAAGGCATCCCCTCGACGCTTCCTAGCCAACTTGTACGCCACCCACGCGTCGTACATCTCGGTTATCACGTGGTAAGGAAGTCCCACGTGAAAGGCCGGGTGAAGCCCCATCAGGACACTCGACTCGACTACCCAGTGGCATCGCTCGAATAACGCCACGAAAAACTTGGTGGGACCCTCTTTGTCACAAGCTGACTCCGGAGCTTCCCCGCGGATCCTCACGAATACCTCAGCGAGGCGCTCCATCAGACTCGCCGACCTCACCGAACTCTCCAGCCGGCGTCTGGCATCGGCAAGAGCTTGCGGGGAGAAGAACATAGGTGTCTTGGGAAGGAGTCGGAGAAGCCGTTGAGCTGGGTGGTCGGGGCTGTAGACGTCAGCGAACGCCTTGATCCCAGCCAGAGAGCAGAGCGTAACCGGCACGCGCGACTTCCCCGAGGAGTCTGCCACGGTGATCTTGGCGGTCTGGTGGCTGAGTATAGCCTCCCAGCAACGACGGGACCCATAGTGGACGAAGCGGATGTCACGCAGCTGAGCTAGCTGGGCAGTGATCCGAGCATCCCGTCCGACGGCTTGGCCTGCGCGAGTGCGTAACTGGGCGAGGGAGAGGCGCAAGGCCGCGGGTAATTCGGGGCGATCGTGAGCACCAGCGTCATGGACCGTCACGATGGGCACCGAAGCCGAACTCCCAGAGGGTGAAGGCATAGGGACGCCACCCACAGCCGAGCTGGAAACACCGCTGGCAGTCGAGCTGGACGCGCCACTTGCGGCACTAGCCGAGCTCCGAGACGATCCCTTGTGACGTTTAGCCGGGCGAGCCGCACCAGCCGAGTTCGGAGAGGCAGCCCGCTTTGCTTTCTTCGACTTGTGCTTATGCTTGTGCTTGTACTTGTGCTTGAGCTTGTGCTTACGCCGGCGCTTGCCCTTCTTCGCGGAGCTCGACTGAGAGTCGGAATCACCAGACTCACTAGACGAGACCAGAGGAGACCGACGAGCAGCCATGTAACTCTGGACCTTGCCACGCGGAGGCGGAAGAGGCGTAGCGGGCGGAGGCCGAGGAGGAGAGCTGGGGGCATCCGAGTCGAGCTCATCGGCAGACCCAGGATCGTCGGCCTCAGAGTCAGAGCTCTCGGACAGAGACAGTGGATGAGTGGAACTCCCGGGAACATCCAAGCCAAGAGCCGAGCTTGATGAACCAGAAGAATGGCTCCGCCGAGCTGTCCGGAGAACGAGATAGTCGGGAGTCTCCAACAGGTTCAAGCAATGGGCATTCAGAACTCGGGCAGTGGCTGCAGTGGGACGCAAAGGACGACCCGATGGAGACGTCATCCCGGCCGAGCTCATGGGAACCGTGGGCCGAGTAGCGGTAACCATCGAGATGCCCTGCACCGGAGTGACCGCAGTCGACGCAACCCCTGCCGGACTGCTACGACCCTGGATCTGACTGGGGAACCGAGGCCGAGAGCAAGCGAGAAGCCGCCGCGCTGAGGAGCTCACTGCAGCGCTAAGCACCGAAGCAACCGTGCCACCTGAAGAGTGGGATACCGTTGCGGTCGAGCCTCCGGCAGCCGAGCTCGATGCACTCACAACCGCGGATACCGACCGGAGGACGTTCTGAGAACCCAGAGCCGAGCTAAGCGGGGCAACAACTTGAACAGGGCTGAGCGCCGACGCAACGGTTGCCGAACCCGAAGTCGCCGCTGCAGGCTCTACGTAGGCCGGCGAAGTCGCCGCTGCAGGTTCTACGCAAGCCGGCGAAGCAGCAGAATGACCCACGCCGGAAGCTGGAGCAGAAACCGCGACCGAGCTAGGTGTAGCGACATCACTCTTCGCGACGACCGTGCCGGGAGCGGTGCTAGTAGGAGGCACCCATCGAACACAAGTCGGCAGAGGATCCGACACCGGAAGCGAGAGAGCCGAGTTCGGCACGACCATAGACGCCGCTGGTGAACTCGGCGGCCGGAAGTCAGCACCGCTCGGACCAGCGCCAGCTGATGACGGCAGAACACCCGATACCCGACGAAAGGGAAGAGCCACACTTGACGAGGTGGAGACGTCCAACGCAGCTGAGTTAGGAGTCGACACCGGCGTCGGATCTGGAGAAGGAGGATATGAGACCAGGCTGATGAGTAGCCCACTCGTCACCGGACTAGCCGACCCCGCAGGAAGCTCAGAAGACTCAGAGACCTCGCCGAAGTCGAAAGAGAAGTCGCCTTCCTGAGAATGGGCGTCGCCGCCGGTTGACACGTCCTCAGCGGTGAGACCAGCCAAGTTCAAACCGGGTCGGAGTGACAAATCACAAGCGGCCGACACCTCTTGGGCAGCTTCGCCGAGTCGAGCCGATGCATCTGCGTGACCAGCTTCGCCAGGCAGCGGGCATGCGTATGGCTGCGCGAGTGATACCTGAGGCTTGGGCCGAGAGCCGGCAGCAGTCGCCGACTTCGGGTTCGCATAGCGACGAAGCTTCTCGGCTGGCGTCAGGGTGTCTAGTCGAGCCCGGCGGAGTTGGTCGACAGACTTGCTGCGTCGGAATCGCGGCACACTAGACTTGGACACGGGAGACGTGGCAGTCGGAGCGAACGCCGAACTCGTGGATCCTGGAGTGTCAGACTCAGCCAGCCGAGTCGACTGGCCAAGGAAAGAACCCGCCGAGCTCACAGCCACCGGCGGAACAGAGGCCGCGCCGTCTGTCCGAGGATGGATAACCAACTCCACACGCCGAGTCTCTCCGGCTGGGATGTCCATCACCTCGGGGAACCGCTGAGCCAACACTCGACACAGACGAGCATTGAGCTGGAGGTCAGCCGGGTTCAACCCAGGCACGTCCAACCCAGCTGCAGCCGCAGCGGCCATGTGAGGGTCGTGCATGGGTAACATGCCGTTCCGAGCGATGACCCGCTTCTGCCGGAGAATAACCTCGCGGTGGTGATCGATGACGGCCTTGGCGTTACGAAGAGGCAGTGGATCCCCAGCAGTGATCAGCCGAGCTGACTCCTGGAGCTGCTCAAAGTGCTTGGTCGAGATAGCTTGGAGTGTAGCATACTCAGCATCCCGAGCGGAGAGCAACCGAGTCAGGCGCTCGATCTCTGAATCACGCTCCCGGATCTTCTTGCGGAATTCTTCAGCGTGAGCGAGAGCCGACTTAACCTTGGCATCTTGCGACTCCCGAGCTGACCTCAAGGAAGCCTCTGACTCGGCCAGTGCCTTCCGGAAGCTGGTCAGAAGTGGAGACGACTTCTTGGACTCGGCTTTCCACAAGTCGCGCTCCTTCTCGACAGCTTTCAAGCGCTCCTCAAGGTCAGCCTTCGCCGCTGCTTGGGAATCCAGCCGCCGAGTCAAGTCGGCATTGATGGTCTGGGCCGCCTCCAGTTCTACTCGCAGCGCAGCGGCGTCGCCCGCTTGACTCTGCGACGCGTACTGACCGTGAAGGAGATCCACAAGCTCGTCGAAGGATTTCGCCTCGAGAGCAGCTCGGCGGACACTTGGGTCAGCAGCTGGAGCAGGGCGGGTGATCACGAACGACAACAGCCGAGCCAAGTCCGCGTTCTCTGTGCGTCGTTGCTCAGCTTGCGCGTGGATCAGCGCGGCGAGAGAGTCGAGACTCACCGGCTCAGCCGAGTCCGACCGACGAGGGTCGGCGGTGCCCGAAGTGGTGTCACCACGCGGACTCGGCGAGCGGCGAGGAGGAATGCGAGATGCCGACTCAGACTCCTGGTCGAACCCACGGGAAGTTGTCAAGTCGATGACAGGGTGCTCCTGTCCACCGCTGACCCCGCGAGCCCAGGACGCCGAGTCGGCGAACTCAGCGGACTCCTCCTCATCTCGCGCTGAGGTGTGTGAAGGCTGTGGAGACGCTGCGACCGAAGCCTGGGAAGCCCGCTGCGGAAGGAGAGTTAGCGACGGAGCAGATGGAGCAGCCAGAGAAAAGGACGTACTGGAGAGGCAGCAGGAGGGCCGAGCGACGACATAGCGAAGGAGCTTGTTCGCTACCGTTGGAGTTTTGGCCGATATGGGACTTGACTCGAGGAGTGATGGTCAGGCCCCTCACCAACTCGGCTCGGAACATGACCGGGGCAGTTGTGGTGTAGGGAACACCAGATTTCGCGAGACCAACTCGGCTGGAGTGGTACACTGTACCGGGTAGCCGAGCTCAGCCGAGCTCAGCCGAGTTCACCAGCTTATCCGGACGAGTTATCCGGCTCAGCCGAGTTCAAGGATTATCCGGACGGCTTATCCGGACCAGCCGAGCTCAAGCGTCGCCGAGCTCAGCGAAGGGTCGGCTGGGATCCAAAACCGCCCACTTTCATTTGGTATTTGTATAGGAGCTTAGGAGTAGTAGAGGCGCCCCTTCAGGGCGCCCGACAAAGATAACAGACAACAGAGCAGAATTTTCTAGGC
Source organism: Phytophthora melonis (assembly GCA_024211575.1). Classification (NCBI taxonomy): domain Eukaryota; phylum Oomycota; class Peronosporomycetes; order Peronosporales; family Peronosporaceae; genus Phytophthora; species Phytophthora melonis. The sequence continues at coordinate 1,276,465 of JAMXKT010000037.1, read as the reverse complement.
CTAACACACGTGCATACGTTCCGGTAAGCCCCTGCGCGGGGCCGGATTATGTCTGCTGCCGATACCCGAGAGGCATAAGCTTGTAGGGTACTCGGCTGGCAGCGCCAAGAGATAAAGGTCGGCCCGGGTTGGGCGCGTGTCTCGCCAAGCGCGAAGGAAAAGTCTCGCCACCGCTGCGAGCCGGTGTTCCCGTACGTCCCGGGCACTGATTGCTGAGTCGAGAAGCCTTTGCTCTCGGCGACCTGTAAAAGCGCTCCGAGCGCCGTCGTCCATCCTTTGGTGGAGGGCACAGGTTGTGTGAACGGAGACCGTCGAACTCGGCGGTTCTCCGGGGAGGTGATCTTGGTTGGCAGGTCTCGACGAGAGGCGAGACACCCGCTGTCCCGGTTGGGCCGAACCGCTCGGGGGCAACCCGGCGCAGGCCAACAAAGCCGACCAGCTCGGCTATTGTTGTGTTTGTAGCCAAGTTACCACAACTGACGATTTTGTGTGTACTGCTATACCACACGAAGGGCCATCGCTCACTTCGTGCACAACACGGGCCATGGAGTCGGGGTCCATGACGGCAACATGCGGCCATTGGTTAGGCGTTCCGCAGAGGAACGCCAACACTGCATTCACATCGATGTCTCGGGGACGGACCGTGCCAGTCAGCCAGTTGATCTCAGGCTGGTGGCGGGCGAGCCACGGGATGCCGAAGACACAGTCGAACGAGCCACTCAGCTCGATCACCAAGAACTCCTCGGAACTGCGGAACCCGTCGAACTCGTACGCGAAGGTCGCCGAGCGTCGCGGCGTCCGCCGCGGCTTCCCGTCAGCGTACTTCACGATCATGTCGCCAGGACCTTCACGGATGTTCATGTCCGCCGGTAACACCGACAAGCTCTCGGCGCGAACGAAGTTGTTCGTCGCGCCCGAGTCCAGCAGTTCGCGAAGCGGACGATTCGCGCCTTCAACGTGGAGGCTGAGTACAATCAGCCTCGTGTCACTGCCGGAGGTGGTGGCAAAGAGTTGTGCATGAAGCACGGGAGGGCTAGGAGGAGGTTCTGCCACCAGAGAACCATCTCTCCTTCCACGACCAGTAGGGCGCCCCGCACCTACTGGGTGTCGCCGTTTTTGGAGCGGCGACGTCGTTCGCGACCGTGACGTTCGCCTGCATCGGCGCTGGAGCGCGGCAGACAGCCGCGCGATGTCCAGGTTTCCCGCAGCGGTAGCAGCGCATTGGTCGGGGACTGCGCGTTGCCGAGGCTGTTGGCGGCCTTGCTGATGACGTCGGCACCCGACGGCCACCAAACTGTTGAATCGCATCCACCTCCATCGGCTCCGGCTCGGGCACCGGAGTCCGAGAGACGTCGAAAGCTTGCGACACTGTCACGCTGTAGTCTTCGCGGAGCGCGATAGCGAAGGCCTCTTCGAGTGTCGGTGGGGTCTTCCGGGTCAGATAGAAGCGCTGGTAGCCAGCGTTCATGCCGGAGATGAAGACGTGGACTTGGGTCGCCATGTCCATGGGATGCGTCGTGATGCACGACACAAGGTGTCGTGCGCGCTGGATGTACTCGAGCATGGACAAGCGTCCCTGCTTCAACGCCAGGAAGGCGGAGCGCTGAACGCTTTCATCTTGGGGCGGCTCGAACGCGAGCCGCAGGTCCGCCTTCATCGATGCCATGGTCGGGAAGCAGGAAGCGTCGGCCACGAGCTTGCCGAGCGCCCACTCCTTCGCCTTCCCCGCCAGTTTAGACAGAAGAAAGCGCGTGCGCGCGAGCTCGGTAGACAGCTGCCGAGCTTCGATCGCGATGTCCACCTCGCAGAACCAGCGGTTCAGGTGAAGGCGGCCCTCGCCTTCACCGCTGTATGTGGAGACATCGAGCTTGACGATGTCGGTCTTGTTCTTGGTCAGCGTGGGAGTCGTCGCTCGCAGACGAAGGTCGGCGAGCTCACGTGCCATGAACGCTTGGGCGGCCAGGCGTTGCTGGTGTTCCGTGCCGGCGGTCAGCAAAGTCTTGACGACGCCGTCACCTGACACTGCAGCGAGTCTGTGCAGTGCCTCCCACTCGAACAGCGACAGATGGGGGAAACTGGCGTGCTCGAGCGACATGCCGGTCGTCCCGCCGAGGGAAGACGCGTCGTTCATCGACGTGTCGTTCATCTTGGTCGTTGGACGGATCACTAAGTGCTACCGGGTGTAACGGGCTTAGACCGTTACCGGCTTACACAGGCGCAGGGAAATATAACTCTGTTTATTCAGTTGGGAGACGGTCTCGACACCCGAGACCGTCCCCACCATTAAACCTATAGTGAGCTCTGATTGGCCACCGCGCGCACGCGGTGGCGCACGTGTGACAGTGGCCTGTCACAAGTGGCCTCGGTTATCGAGCTATAACTCGACAACTAGAACGTCTCAAGGCATCGCACTTGGATCTCCCGTTAGTATCATCACTCGCGTATCAAACGCACATGGTTTGAAGCGTTTTGGGGCAATGGTTGAGTCGTGGCGGAAAATAAAGCAAGTCGTCCATTTCAGCCGAGTTTCCTTCTGGTGTTGTGAAGTGAGTTTTGCTTAGTTTGGGACAAGAAGTATAATACGCCAATCGATAGCTCTCGTTCAGCTCTTTCATTCAAACAAATTTGCAGTTAAAGCGACTAACTATTGGCTCAGAAATTGAACTTTGAAACCAACTGTACAGCTGAAGACATCTAAGGCCATCTGCAGGCAACATTTTCTTTTCGTGGCTCCTTACTGGTAATCTCTCCTGTAAATTTGTGCGTAACGATCTTATCCCAACTCGACCACGTAAGATTCTTTAACCGGCTTTGGGTCTTTGGAGCATTTAGCTCATGTATTTGACAAACCAGTGTTTGTTTTGGTAATACTAACTGTTGTGACTTCTTGTTTGACTCTGAACAACGGGCACAGATTTCTATCGCGCTTTCGTCCTCACTGACGCAGTCGGCGAGTAGAGTTTGAGGACCCGAAGCTTAAAAACTTCTTCAACCACCTTTTGAATCTCTGTAGTAGGCCGTTGTTATGGTACTTCGTCACGGTCACAGTCTTTCCGCTCGGGTTGGTGTTCGACGACGGCACTGTCGCTCTTCCACTTGCTCCTGCAGCTGCCGCTGTGGTGGCTTTTGACCTTCGACGTTCTTCCTGCTCTGACGAGAGTTCCGTTGCTTCTTGTAGACTGCGGGTAGTGCCGCCTCTGCTGGAGAGCAAGCGTTGGACTCGCTCAGCACTGAGACTAGCGAAGACGAACATGTCGGTGCTGAACGCTAGAGCGACCAAGGCTACGAGCACCACTTGATTGAGGCGCATTCCTCTCGAGCACAGACTTGGATGGTATCGGTCGAGGGGTGGCTGCAAAAATGATGTGTGTGTACGTGTGCGAGATGAAAGAGGAGGCTTTGCCATCAGATGCCGCTTGATACACGGATAGCAAAATTATGATCGGCCCATGGCACTGTACTGTACCGCATTCCTTATGTCATCGCATACACCCTGATTCCAGGTTCAAAACGAGTCCCGGCTAGCTAAGTTTGTCCAATATTCTGGCATAAAAAAGTCTAGTCTATACAATTTTCAAGTATAAAGATGGTCTGTGATATAAATGCCTTGGTGCACACAAGTCTTCCCGAAGCTAAAATGAAGGTCTCTGATTGGCTGAATAGAGCTGTATGCGATGACATATAGTATGCGATGACATAGGGAATGCGGTACATTCCATGGAGTGCCTTCGACGAAGAGAATCTGCCGATAAAGAGCTGAGTACCGAATTTCCTTTGTAATAGGGCACCCCCATTACAGCTAGACCAAAAACAGATCAAGGATTTGAAAAGCAAGTGTAGAAGTGGTGTGCAAATCTTAGCTGGTCTCAATCCTGCGAAAGAAGATATCGATTTCAAAGATTTACAAATCAACAATACTAAACCTAAGTGAACCTGCATAACGCAGTACAAAATAGCAACCCAAGCCTACGTTTTTAATCTGGATCCACGGTGGACCATGGAATATAGTAGTATTCGACCCGTGTTGACTTCTTACGTTCTCGCCATCACTAGAAATGCTTTCTTCATCGTTTGCGATAGTTTCACGGTTCTGAGTGCCGTGCTATCTACACAAATTTTGAATAAACACTTTTCTGTATCGAGTTTTGGTTTTAGATAGTGTTTATAGGTGGTTATCTCGGTGCTACCGGTGTTGCAACTCAGCAAAAGCAGTTGTGAAAGAACTCTGGAAAAGTTTTAGAGCCAGAAGGTGCACGTTTATACACGTGTGCCCTTTGACAAAGGATTATCCTAGTCGTACATTCTAGCCATTCTATTGGTCAATCACCTTTTCTTAGGATGTGACAGGGGTGCCCTATTACAAAGGAAATTCGGTAGACATTCATCGTACGAGTTGGAGAATGAAATTAACGACAGCTTGAGAGTGTGTTGAATCCGAGTCCTATATTACTGCGACGAACTGATGCGCAGCTTATCGCTTGTGGCGCTCGGTTCTCCCTCCATGCAAGTGAAACACAATGGTTTCCTCGCCCCTCCATGACACCCAAGAGCTCTCCGCGTCATGCCTGAGAGCTTTAATACCCAACATTGGATTGAAAACTACAGTACGACCTTCGCTTTCCTCTCCGAAATTTTACGCCGTCGTGGCTTGTCGAAGGCGGCGACTTGAGTCGGCGACTTCCTGATGCCAGATCTTCTTCCACCACTTGACGATCCGCTGGAACAGGCCGTTGTTGTTGTAGATCGTGACCGTGACCGTGCCACCGCCGTTGCCATTGTTCGTCGAGACCACGGTGCCACCAGCGCCGGCGCGGCCTCCCTCCGCCGCAGCAGTCGCGGCTGCACTGACGCGCTCCTCGTCCTGGAGAATGTATGTGGCCCACCACCGCTTGATCCGCTGCCAGAGTCCGTTGTTGTTGTAGACCGTCACGGTCACGGTACCGCCTCCGTTCGGGTCGTTCGACACCACGGTGCCTCCTGCTCCGGCGCGGCCGCCCTCAGCCGCGGCCTTGGCACCGGCGCTCACACGCTCTTCGTTCGTCGCCTTGGAGTCGGCGTCGATTTCCTCGAACGTCAGCAGCTTGCGCGCAGTCTCCGCAGTCGATACGATTCCGTCGTCATTGGCGACAGCGACTCCGCATGAAGTCGCGAGCGCGACGACGAAGGCCAGGAGCACCACTTGGACCAGTCGCATCATGAATAGTCGAGCCTGCCTACAGTTTCTGGAGTGGGGCCGCAAGTTGCAGAATGGTGACATGAGGCCACCCTACGCTTTGCGACTGGGTTCAGCTGGCAAATTTGCCCCAGTCGCCCAGCCCGCCTGGGTCAAACATACGGACGCTAGCACAGCATGTGGGATGCTGTTCTTCAGGTCCTTGAGTTGCAGTTAACTCCCAATCGTTTGGTTGGGAGTCTCGATGCGGCTCGGGACTGGGACGACGATCAGCACCCCACTGACCGATTGGCCACAGCCCTGGAAAGGATCGGCTTCCAGTTCCACCATAGACGCGTTGAAGTCTGCAGGTGAATCCAGCCATTGGTACATGTAACCCACTGCAAGAGATCTGGATAGGTAGTACCAATGTGTATGTTGTACTGTACAGTAGTGATGTTGTCGCTGATCGCCTCAATTAATTCGGTCGCTGGCATACCGTCAACTGGGAGGATTATTATAACGTCGTCTACAGTGTACATGTAGGTACGAGATGTTGACATCAATGCTCCGCAGGCAGAATTTTCAACAAAAAACAGAGGCTTTTCATATAGATTTGTCTAGAATTTCGGTGGTAAAGTTTCTGGAACCCTTTCTGGCTACGAATATTCCAATGCAGAATATGAGAACTTATATCAGGTTACCATCCAACGAAGTCCGTGACACCTGAATAGACTGTATCAACTCAGCGCGCTGTATTGAGTCCATTGCGCACCATAACTTACGGCATTTGCTAGCGATCAACTACGCACTAGCCCCTTGAAGGGCCACCGCGTAGACTCGAACACTGGACGAAGCTCTTCCCTTTAGGGAGTCGCCAAATGTGCTGCAATGATGAAGTTGGGTCAAACAACAAAGGATTCGTTCTCGTAAATTCATACTACAGTATTCTTCTGCATTTACAGTTACCTATCCTGTCTGCGACTACGCCAGCCGAAGTCGGCGGGTCGTGCTCGTGCTCGACTTTTTGCGGTGCAGCAGCTTCCTCCACCATCTCTCAAGCTTCTGCAGCAGACCATTGTTCCAGTACTTCGTCACCGTGATCGTTCCTCCTCCTCCTCCGGTGGTAGTACTCGAGACAGTTCCACCCGCACCAGCACGTCCTCCTTCTCCTGCTGAGATGGCGGCATTGCTCACTCGCTCCTCTTCGCTGGCTGTCAGATCATCGCCGAGAGCCAGCAGACTGCGGACACTCGCGACAAAAGACGTCGCGGTCGACGGTGCGAGCTCCTTCTTGGTGGCGGCGTCGCAGCTCGCGAGCAGGGCGACAAAAACCACTAGCGCGACTTGTAGCACTTGGACCAGACGCATCTTTCTCCTTGGCTTCTGTGCTTACGTTTGTCGATCAGCGCAAATTGCGGAATGGCGCATCGCAGTGGTGGAGTTTGTTTTTGCTAGCCGACAAGAACCAAGTGACTGGGTACACATGTACCGGTACATGTACGATGGTGCACAGCACTCGAGAAAGTTTGCCCGTCTCAGAAAGTGGTTCACGATCTTCAGATTGCCACAGCCAGGCCAGATCAAATGGATCAGATCAGACGAGGTACCACCGCCACCGCCAGTTTTACCAGCATTTATTGACCCGGTCAATGCCCAACAGGTATTACATGTAAACAAATATCCTACAAATACAATCAATCGCCACGAAGAGCAGTGCGGGCATGAGGTGTTAGTTCACAAGAACGATAAGAAAGCTTCGTTCAGGTCTGTTGCTTGCGGTGAATCGCTGAAGTGGGACATTTTGTGTTTTTAGCCAGCTGGCCTCAAATTTAAAGCACGCGACTCGTGCTGTTCGCGCTCCTTGCAAAAGTATTCAACTTGAATTTTGGTGTTTGCTTGTGGTATATGTACAATACGTACACTGGACTGTATCAAAATTTAATGTTGCCAAGCACGTTGCTCAGCTTCTCCTCGTTTGTTATACTGTAGCCTCCCACTGTAGGTCCTTGTTGTTTGACTCTCACTTACGACGGAGTCTCCTACCAAAGTCCTTGCTCTCTTTGCCGAATTAAAGCAAAGGATACAGTACAAAGAGATAATGTATGTACAGTGAGTGATCGTACGTGTATGACGTGTCGAAGTGTGCTCTCTCATCCATCTCTCATCGAAAGCAACCTTCGACTCCGCCGAAAGTTTGGTCGCTCCGAAAGCACAGACTGTAATGTGCGCCTTCTATGATATTACGACTCGTAACGTTTCTGTAGTGGCTACAAACCGTAAGTTTCCGATTTTTGCACTTTTGAGATTTGCAGTACTTCAAAACTTTCACTGAACTTTACAGTATATACCGGTATCGTACCGGAACATTTTGCATCCAAGGCATGGAAATGAATAAAGGCACCCCCACCTACCAGAGTTGATTGCCGTTGTCACAGTAATCACTTCCAGAGCTGCGCAGCTGTTCCGCTCAAAACAACAGTATCCAAGAAGTTTTGACAGCTTTCGTCTGCCACGGCACCAATTACCAGTAAAATTCTTCTTCCTCCGTTATGTAACTGGAGGTGCCGCTGCATCTGCAAATGAAGGTGGCCGAGATGAGGAGTGTGTTGAAGGCGGGTGGTCTCTCTCGCCCGGTCATTTTAAAAATAAAGGAGCTGCGTTTGGTTGCAGGATGCAAATTCCAAATTGACGCTGATGCTACAGCCTCCGCCAGTGATTCGGGGTTGCTCAATGGCTGGTTCAGCAAACTTTGCAGTACAGTTCGCAAGTACAGTGGTGCACCGCGTTTTCGGCACCAGTATAAACGTATAACCGCGGATAAATACTTCAGATTTGTGTGCAAAAGAGACACCACATCATTAAATTTGTATGGGGGATAGACAATCGATCCTGTGCGATATGGTGTATTCGAGGTACTTATATGGTCCGCCCTGCTGAAAACGCGGTGCACCACTGTACAAGTGCAATCGCTGGCGAAATAGCGAGATAACTAGATCGTCTTCGACTTGGCTGGGAACACCTGTGGTATAAACGCTGCGTGCTGGTACCGGTGCTAATTGCCATGATAAGGGAGAACTGCCCCAGTTAACTTTCTGAAGCTGGTGCATGGGGCTGTTGATGTCGATGCGCATTTTCTGCAAATATTTATCAGGACCCGTTACAATAGTGGCGAATCTTTGCATCTCCCGTTACAAAAACTTTGATTGGCTAATAATCGACGAGCCGAGCTGCCGCTCGAGCCGTAGTCCACAAGCCCAAACTCGACGAGCCGAGGAGGCATCGCATCTCATGCCGGCCGCCGGCCTCGCCCACACAGGAGACGGCAGCAGGAGCACGCCATGCAGGCCGTGGCCTGTTGGAATGCATATTGCAGGTCATCTTCAACTGCAGCAAGTTGAAGGATGAGCCTGGGACCTGGACTGGTGGTAAGACATGCAGCAGTAAGAGTTCTCAGAGAACCGGGTCCCTGTATGAGAGAAGGGCAAAGGCCCGCAGGAGCTGGCAGCAGCTCCACCGCTAATCTATTTACCTTTCGTTTTACCTTCTCTGGTGAAGAGCGTTCGGCCGTCGGATCGAGTGCAGAGTCTAATAGGGTTCTGAGCCCAAACTAGCGGACTTGTTACTGCACAGGAGGCGATCCAGGATGGCGGACCAGCTGAAGTTCACGTCGGAGGGTGCCCAAGAACTGGAAGGGCAAGGACTGGCAGGCATACAAGTTTGCGATGCAGATGGTGTTTCGTGAGGCGGAGTTGATGGAGATCGTGGATGGGACGATTACAAGGCTACGCTGTCGGATGCGGAGGGCGAGGAGAAGTTCGACAAGAAGCAGACCAAGATCATGCGCTTGATCGGGATGTCGGTGCCGTCGGAGATCTTGCACCAGATTAGGGACAAGATGACAGGCACGGAGATGTGGGAGGCCTTATGCGACCTGTTTGAGAACAAGGTTAATAAAACTGTTAAGGCTCATACTATTCGGCGCCTACGTGATGAACTCTGGACTGTGAAGTTTTCGCCCGGTGGAAATATGAACTTGCACTTGAGTAAGATGTTCAATATCCGGACTGAGTTGCAGACTTTGCAGTATGCAGTTGATGATATCGACATGGTCGAGATGATGCTGGAGAGCTTGCCTGCCCAAGCAGAGTTCGAGAGCCTGAAGTCGTCAATTCGCTACAGTGCAGACACTACTATGTTCACACCTACCAAGGTCCGCGAGTTGATTCGTGCTGCCGCTGCCCGCCAAGTCGAGTTTCGTAGCAAGGGCCAGCGCGGAGGATCTCGTGTAGGGAGTAATGGTGGGGCTAGTGGAGTGAATGGGACGAAGAGCAGAGCTGATAATCAGCATGAGGACAAAAGCAGCGACTCAAGAAGAAGAAATTGAAGAAGTGCTTCATCTGTGGGAGTACTGCACATCTCAGAGCTGGTTGCCCGGATAGGATCGACAAGTCAAGTGGCGATGGCGCTGATGCAACTGAGCAGAAGCGTAAGCCACGAGGAAATGTGACTATTCGACAAGAGATTCGCGAATCTCCGAGCCCAGGCAGCGATAACGATGGCTCTAGCGTGGAGATGGCTGCGCTGGACCAGATGATACTTGACGCTGGGGTCGAGATGGACATACAGGACCCTGAACCCGAGAGTTCTAATGATGTAGATGCTCAGCGAGTGAACGGCACTGAAGCTGGCGATGCAGTTGGAGACTCAAATGGATGGTGGTTCTTCGATACTGCGGCAAATGCGCACGTCACAGGAAACCTGTTAGACTTCGTAGCATTTACGGAGGATACCAGTCAGTCGCAAAGCGTGCATGGAGTCGCTCCTGCTCTTGCATCGCGGATTGCAGGAGTAGGAACTGTAGCTTTGGTGACTGAAGTTGATGGTGAACGTGGAGTAGTTTACCTGAATGATGTCGTTTACGTTCCCGGTGCTGAGCACGGACTCTTTTCACCTGGACTCGCCGCGGAGCAAGGATTCGACTTTGAGTATGAGCATGACACCCTGAATTTCCGCATCAACTATGAAGGTCGGACTGTTATCGTGGCTTCGTCGTACGAGGCAACGTGGGGATTCTTTGTGACCCATCCTGTGAACGAGGGGCTGGAGCTGCCTCCAGACAGAACAATGTGCAACTTTACTGCGATTGATGGAGTTGCTCCACTTGCGCTCTGGCACGAGCGACTCGGACACATATGCCCACAGTACTTGAAGACCATGGCGGACAAGGGTCTGGTGAAAGGACTGATGTTGACGAGACGCGAGCAGCAAGACCCTTGTGACGCATGTCATTTAGGGAAGCAGAAGAAGACGCCGCACGCCAAGAAGTTGAACCGCGGGTTGAAAGCTCCCAACCAGGTCGTGTATGTGGACTTGCTGATCCCGAGTCAGGGGAATGGCACTCGCTTTGAGGCGGTGCTGGTGATTATGGATGGCTACTCCCGGTTTGTGACTGTGCACATGTTGAACAGCAAGTCGAGCAAGGTCATCAACCAGCACATTAAGAGTACATCTTGTGGGCTGAGCGCCAAGCCGGGAGGAGCAAGGATGATGCCGAGCGTGTGAAGTACAGAGTTCGTCAAGTCTGGACGGACAAAGGCGGCGAGTTTGTGAACTCCGCCATGAAGAGATGGTACCGCGGTCATGGCATCGAGCACGTACGTGTTGGACCCAAGAGCTCTCAACTAAATTTGTGTGAACGAACACATCAGTCACTCGTTGGGATGATGAAAGTGCTGATGCTGGACTCTGGGTTCCCAACCAGCTTGTGGCCCGAGGCACTGAGAAATGCTGTCTACTTGAAGAACCGAGTGTACAACAAGGGCATGGTGGTGTTCCGTACGAAAAGATGTTTGGAGTCAAGCCAGACGTCCACCACATCCGCAAATTTGGGGCGCTTGCTTACGTTCATGTTCCTGTTACTCATGGACGGCGCAAGTTCAGTGACAACGCTAAAGTCGGGTTCCTGCTTGGTTACGCTGAGGATATTGTAGGTTGCAAAGTATACTTCCCTGAAGAGCATACAGCCAAGTTTGTTGCCGATTTACGCGTTGCGGAAGACGTTGTGTACCGAGATCGTTATGAGCTGGTCGAAGATGCAGATATGGAATCGCTGCACTTTGAGCATGTGCCTGCAGCTGATCGAGATGCAGACACTGCAGCGGATGATACTGCTAGTGGCGAGTTGGAGAGCACAGTGATGGCTTCTGTTGGAAACGAGTCCTCGGGCTTGCAGTCCCGTGTACTCGAGGGAGGCGAGGAAGCCAGTGTGCATGAGGCACGCTCGGCTGTGTCTGTTGCAGCTGGTTCGGTAGTTGTAGAAGGAGCTGAAAGCAGGGAGGTGACTCAGTTTATGGCAAGTGCTGCTCACATCACAGATGTTGAAGGTGTGACGGCAGCGATCCCTACTGAGGTTGGGCCTACACATGCACGACTGACTAATACATCGCCATCTCAAGCAACAACGCAACGAGCTGCAACTGCGAGCAGTGAACAGCCGCAGGAGGATGAAGTGAGCAATGGAAACGAGTCGACCACCGGTGTCTGTGGATCCGTCGCTGTGTCGGAGCAACTGGACGACATGGATGAGGAGGAAACTCAGGAGGAAGTCGATGATATTGCTGAGACTATTGAGCACGAGGAGTCTGTAATCAATGACGATCAAATTACGGTGGCTAGTGTGTGTGGATCAATGACTATTGACGATCATGATGAGTGTCTGCAAGACATTCAGGCTGAGCATGGAGGAAGCGACTCGGCTGCCGTGGAGTTCACCAAGCAGACGGGAAAGCGGACTCACCGCGACGAGACGAAGTCAGAGGAGCTGCGTGTGGAGCAGGACGCAGACAAGCAGCAGCCGAAGCGCACTCGGACTGGTCTTCGTGAGTATCACGAGCGGCGTCGCCCTCGTTACCTGGATGACTATGAGGTGAATGTCGCGCAGTGTTCGGCCCGAATCTTGAACAAAGATGGCAAACCTATCCTGGCGAGCAATGTGAAGATCCCGAAGAATCGCCGCGAGTTGTACAGATCGAAGTACCGAGAGTTCTGGCTGCAGGCAGATTTGGAGGAGATGAGCGCGCTGCGCGCCAAGGAGTGATCAGAGAGATTCCCTGCGAGGAAGTCCCGGTGGATGCAAAGCCGATTAATACACGTTGGGTGCGGTCTCTTAAGACTGATCGTCAGGATATGTGATTCGTTTCAAGTCGAGAATTGTGGCTCTTGGCAACTACCAGAGACCTGGAATCGACTTCTCCGAGACATTCGCCCCGTCGCGAGAATGTCCTCATTTCGGATGTTCGTAGCGCTTGCTGCTGTGCTACACCTTCTGCTCTACGGCGGCGATATCAACACCGCGTACCTGAATGCCTTGTTGGGGATCTGCCAGTATCTCAAGTCGATTGAGGGTTCCCCTGCAAGATCAATGGGCACATGTATGTGGTGGTGAAGGCATTGTATGGACTGAGGCAGTCGGGGCGTGAATGGAACACGGAGTTAAACAACTGGTTCTTGGCACACGGCTACCTCCGCTCTCTCACGGAACCTTGCCTGTACTACAAGTTCGAAGCAGACTCGATCATGCTTGTGCTCGTCTACGTTGATGATATCATGATTGCGACCAACAATGAAGAGGACAAGTGCAAGCTGTTCGAGGAGCTGAATGTAGCGTACGGAATTAAGGACCAGGGGCTTCTAAAGGAATACCTGGGCATTGAGGTGGACCAGAATGATGAGGGCATCACCATTCGCCAGAGCAAGTATGCTCGAGAGGTGTTACAGACGTTTGGGTACGAGAACGCTCATGCAGTGGGCAACCCGATGGAGACAAACGTTCGGCTGGTGCCTTTGGATGCGAGTGAGGAGTCTGACACTAGCTTTGACTATCGAAAGGCCGTCGGGATGTTGATGTACTTGGCTGGGAACGAGACCCGACCTGGCATTTGCAGTGGGGCAACTTAGTCGGTTCGTGGCCAAGCCATCTGCTGAACACGTGGGGACACTGAAGCGTGTTCTGCGGTACCTTGCTGGTACAGTGAACTACGGCATATCGTATGAACGACCTGCGGAGGTACCAAGTGCTATTGTATTGAAGGCTTTGTGACAGTGACTGGGCCAATGACCTGAGTCACGTAAGAGTACTACTGGGTTCGTGTTTTCGCCAGCAGGCGGAGCGGTGTCTTGGATGTCACGTCGCCAATCGATTGTGGCCCTCTCAACGGCAGAGGCCGAGTATGTGGCAGCGTGTGAGGCTGCGATGGAGGCCGTTGCAGCCAGCAACATGTTGCAGGAGATACTCCCACAGCGAAGTGTGAAGCTAAAGATCGGAATTGACAACCAGGCGGCCCATGTGCCAGCGACCAACCCTACCTACAGTCGCCGTACCCGACACATCGAGCTGCGATGGCATTTCGTGCGTGAACAAGTGCAGAAGGGCACGATTAACCTGCACAAGGTGAAAGGTGCCGAGAACCCGGCGGATGCGTTTACGAAGCCACTGGACAAGCAACGATTGAAGGACCTGCTGTGGCTCGTGGGCGTGGCCAGTGGCATGTAAGGAAGCAACCTGTCTCAAGAAGCGCATTCTGGTGCTCGAAGTTTACACTTCGAGGGAGGCGTGTTGGAATGCATATTGCAGGTCATCTTCAACTGCAGCAAGTTGAAGGATGAGCCTGGGACCTGGACTGGTGGTAAGACATGCAGCAGTAAGAGTTCTCAGAGAACCGGGTCCCTGTATGAGAAAGGGGCAAAGGCCCGCAGGAGCTGGCAGCAGCTCCACCGCTAATCTATTTACCTTTCGTTTTACCTTCTCTGGTGAAGAGCGTTCGGCCGTCGGATCGAGTGCAGAGTCTAATATGGCCCCGTCGCCAGCCACCAGTCGACCGCAGCCAAGAAGCTGAGGGAGATCGTCGACGCTGCCAGCCACTAGTCGCCCACCACCCAGAAGAAGCAGCCGAAGAAGGCGGCCGTGGACGAGCACGCAGCGGTCTGACCACCAGTCGCCCGCTGCTCGCCCCCGAACAACTGCAGACGGAGGAGGAGCCGCTCGACCTGGACAAGCAGGACATGAAGACGGCGGAGGAGGAGAACGAGGTGGCGCCAGGCGTGCTGGCCGAGGGCTGCTGCTGCTGCCGCCGCTGAGAACCAGTCATCCGCCGCCCGCCACGACCAGCGGCAGACGGAGGAGGAGCCGCCTGCTACCATGAGAACTTGAAGAGAAAGTGAGGGTAAACTCAGGTTACAAACAAGGTGAGGTTTGTCAATGTATTGAACTGGAAGTATGGAATTGTATTGATGAAAGAGTGGTTATGCTTGACTAGATCTCATCTCCTGCGAAATTGGAGATCGGGGGAACTTGCTGGTGGCTCAGCTCGATGAATGGGCAGTTGCCCACAACATATCCACCAGGGTTGACCTCGCTGGCAGCTTGTGTTTCAATATTCTCGTTTGAAGCTTTGACACAAGTGGTGATGTTGTGGCCGTCTGCAACTCCGCATGCGGTACCGTGATACGGTCATCTCGAAGATGGTGCCAGGCCTACAATCTGTTCCTGCATTGCGGCGACGACATCTTCGTCCACTTCGGAGCCTGGGGATACCCGTAAATCAACATTATCGGTGGCGCTGGTCGCTTGAGTGCTGCATGGTTGTTCCCCACGGTTGGGAGCACGCTTCTGTCGTTTAGCTCTGTCAGCAAACGAGCTGGAACGCTTGTTAGAGGCGCCTCTCTTGTACTTCAGGGGCGGTTGCACCACCTGGCTCGGTATGATCTCACTCAGCAATGGAATATAGATTTTTGTTTCCTTGAACGATGCCTCGTATGCTCTCACCGTGTAACACGAATTCACTAGCGCTAACGCTGATATACCGGTTGCGTTTTTCGACTTCCTTAGAGCAGCGAGAAGATGTCTGCAAGGCAGCTGTAAGTGTTCACGTTTGTTGCAACGCGCACACTTACGTATTGCTAGCTTGACGACGTGGGTGCGGGCGATCTTTGAAATTACCCCGTCTTCAATTCCGATTTTGTTTGTGATAGGGTCGTCAACGTAGAACTCCGAGTCGGAACAATTAATCGGCCGCACGCTGACCTCAACAGCTCCTTGTCGAAATACTTCTCAGCAGTTGGAGTCACTATGACCTTCAACAAAAGCGCTGCTGAATCCGACCATTTCCAGTAAATCGTTCACGGAAGGTGTAGCCACAGACATGCAGAGTTCGTTGTGATCCAAACAAACACGAGAGATGTACCACTGATCCACCGGAATGTGGCTGTACTTTGGTTTCGTGCTTTTGTCGAAGTAGGCTTACGTTTCTTGGTCATCCAGACGTGCCACGAACAACGAGCTTGCCATGGTTTACAAGACCACTTCACCATAGTACCCCCAGAGTAAGTCTGCTCCACGGACTTGTTGTTGGAGAGGGCGACCTTACGCAGGAGCATCGTCAGCTCCTCAGTTCCAGAAAACTTGGCACCTTCTGATAGTCTGGTAGTTATTTCCTGGATAGACTTGCCTCCGGCACTTTTGCTTTCATCCTCGCCTTCCTCCATACTTCTTGTCCTGAACAACCACAATATGAAGTAAGAGCAACGGACAAGGCCCTTGACTACGATTGTGGAACTATTAATACGGTCTTTCTATATACAGAAATAATTTACAGGCGTCGCCACCTTACCACCCTCCCCCTGCCACGCGGCCTTAACGCCGGGTCCAGCACACGGCAGCCTCCACACCACCTCCATCTTCTCCTTCACTGGTGTCTCCTTCTCCGCCATCTTCTCCTTCACCGGTGTCTCCTTCTGCGCCACCAGCACCACGGACAGCACGTCCGACAGGATCCTGGCCGTATCCTCGTCCTCCAACGCCAGTCTCATGGTAGCAGGCGGCTCCTCCTCCGTCTGCCGCTGGTCGTGGCGGGCGGCGGATGACTGGTTCTCAGCGGCGGCAGCAGCAGCACCTCGGCCAGCACGCCTGGCGCCACCTCGTTCTCCTCCTCCGCCGTCTTCATGTCCTGCTTGTCCGGGTCGAGCGGCTCCTCCTCCGTCTGCAGTTGTTCGGGGGCGAGCAGCGGGCGACTGGTGGTCAGACCGCTGCGTGCTCGTCCACGGCCGCCTTCTTCGGCTGCTTCTTCTGGGTGGTGGGCGACTAGTGGCTGGCAGCGTCGACGATCTCCCTCAGCTTCTTGGCTGCGGTCGACTGGTGGCTGGCGACGGGGCCACGGCCTGCATGGCGTGCTCCTGCTGCCGTCTCCTGTGTGGGCGAGGCCGGCGGCCGGCATGTGATGCGATGCCTCCTCGGCTCGTCGAGTTTGGGCTTGTGGACTACGGCTCGAGCGGCAGCTCGGCTCGTCGATTATTAGCCAATCAAAGTTTTTGTAACGGGAGATGCAAAGGTTCGCCACTATTGTAACGGGTCCTGATAAATATTCATTTTCTGCCTCAGTCTGCTGAAATTTCGTTGAACCTGCTCGATCGACATTCTTCTGGCTCGTGTAGCACGAAGGTTGCGCAGTTACGCGTTACGGTCACGCAATTAATCCGTTGGGAGCTGTCCACTCCCTCATTCTTCGGGTGTTCCCAGTACCAGATCTACTGGTGCGTGCCGTACCTGAAACGTACGTATTCCCAGGTACTGTAGTTGAAAAAAAAAAAAAAGCGTGTAGTATCACGTACATGTCGTAGCTGACCCTGGCCATGACGTGGAGTTGAAGGGGATAGAAGACATGACAAATGATACTAAAGCGAGTTCATTTTTAAATTAGCTTCAGTATAAATTTTAAGAAGTGAGATCACAAGCTAAAAAGAAAACTGGTGATGTCACGTGAACGCAGACGTTACTCGCAGTACGAGCACTGTTATTGTGTACTACAAATTGAAACGCAGTTCTTATGTTTGCTTCCGTGACCTACCAAAACTGTAAAGTTGGTAATTCACTAGCTTAGAAATCATAAAAATAAAGTTGTCATGCAGCCATATTTGCTTCAGCTGCTGCGTTTGAGCTGCCTGGCACCATGTATTGTGGTATCGAGAAATTCCGGTCGAAGAACAGTCCCGCACCGAGTCTCAACAGTCCCGAACGTGCGAGTGAAAGCGAGCCTTCTGATTGGCTACTCACATTTACCGCATTAGAGTGACAGATGGATGGCCATTTAGTGACAAGGCACGGTGGGTCATAATAAATCCCCACCGAGCCCTCCAAGTAGTCATAGTGGGTACAAGATTTGCCTCTCATTAGGAATTCGGATCTAGCCGAGGAGTCGTCGAGTCGTCGGATCAGCTCGAAGGCTCGGTTGACACTTGACTTTTGTATAGACGATAGGGATTAGCGATAGGGAAGGCCTCACGGCCTCTAATCACTAAATCAGAGCAGAAATTCCCCCCGAAGCCACACAAGGGTCAAGTCCGTCTACGGTAAGTCTTCGCTTAGCTGTAGAGTCTGGATACGCTCGGCCGACACGGGGTATGTCTGCCGGTGAGCATAAGGTACATTGACCGAGTGTTCATCCCCGGAAAGGCCAAGAGTGAGTAGTGGCCGAGTGTTGGAGGTATTAGAGACCTCCCTGTACGTTTGTACGCTTGTCTGGGTGTGTGGCGAGGCCCATTTGACTTCCAGCCGAGACTTCGTCTCGGCGCCCCTGTCCGAGGCCTCGATTGGCCTGGTACCCTTCCTTCTGAGGGACCACAGTGGGTTACGTGTGAAAGCGCGTGTGTACATTGCATCCTAGCCGTTGCTCGTGGCTAAGGGTGCTCTTATATTTGATTTACGGGCTCTACCTACCTGACCGACGACTCGCATAAGGCACATTCCAGCCCGGTGCAAGGGATCGGATCTGGTCTTCAGATTTTATCCCAACAATAAGCGCCGACCTTTTAGGAGGGAAGCGTGTTGTTGGTAGGGGCTCGTCCCAAAGGCATTGGCTAGAGGGACGAGAACTCGTTAAATCGTGTTTTCCTACACGACAACTGGTGCCGCGACCCGGGACTGGTGTGACCGAACTGTGTGTTGTGGTCTGTGTAGGTATTGTCCCAAACGAGCATTGAGAGGAGAAGAAGAAGAAGAGAAGAAGAGAAGAAGAAACAAGAAGAACAAGAACAAGATGGCGAAAGGATCCAAGTCAGCGGTGCCAGCTACGCCGGCGAAATCGGGACGAGGGCCAACCGACGGCGTGTCGACGATCGCGAGTGACTTGACGTCTCGGCTGTCGACGATCTCCGAAAGGTCGGTCAGTTTCGAAGAGTCGGTTGACGAGGATTCGGACGCCAAGGATGACATGATGATGAACTACGATGACCTGGAAGAGAAGACTCCCGCACCCGTGCAGGAGTACGAAGACCAGGAGGCGGCGATGGTGTTGGCTGGACGCAGTGGGGGCTCACGCTCCCTCAGCCGAAACCTCGTCTCCGAATTTGATGAAGTGGCGCGGCCGGACTTTGCGGACGATGACTCGGAGGATGGCACCGAGGCCTTCACCTCGAAGGCTCTGGTGCAGGTTACTAAGGATCCTCAAGAATCCCGCGGAGTTCGGCCGTCGATGAACAGCAGCACCCCAGCTGCGAACAAGGTGCTCGGCCGAATGCTCGAGCAGATGCTTGAGTCGAGTGAGTGGATCCGACAGTTCAGCCCGGAGATGGCGCGCCAAGCGACGTGGGTCGAGTTGAAGGAAGAGTTGCAGCACCCGGTGGAGCCGACTTCAGTCACCCAAATGGCCGAAGACACGGTGGCGCTCCTCCGAGCGATGGGGTGTGAACCGATGACTCGCCCGTCCGAGGTTTCGGTCAAGAGTTGGACACCGGAGCTGGCCGGCAAGGAGCTGCACAAGTGGAAGAGGAAACTGCGTTTGAGCTTCGGGAGACGGATCTTACGCTGGGACGCCCGCCGAGCGCCCGCCCTGCGAGAGAGCCGACCGATCCTCGAAAGTTCCGCTGCCGCAGACTCCGAAGAAGACGACCGAGCGCTCGAGCCGACGCCAGACGACGGGCGGAGTGTTCTCTGCCAAAACGGAGGGCACACCGTATTTCCAGGATTCGCATATGGTGACCCCTCGGTCGACTAGTCGAACCGAGCGCATTGCCCGCGAAACCGAAGGAACGCGACCTGGACGGAGCACCAACCGAAGCTTCCCGAGGCGTTCGAACCGTCGTTTCACCCCGCGTGATGACTCTTCGTCGGATGACGATGGCGACGACACGCCCGACTACGACGACGGCTTTGACAGTCCCAGCGACGAGCTGGCCCGCCAGGTGCGCGAAGTGAGCGAGATGGAGCGGCTGAACTCGACCCCTCGACTGGAGATTGCGACTCACCGACCCCTCGCTCAGATCAAGAACTTCTCCGGAGCCCGCAACAAGAGTGAAAACTCTATGCAGTGCCTCCGGGCGTTTGTCTACGAGATGAAGGGAACGCACACTCCGCCCAACGAGTGGTGCATGGCTTTCGAACTGAGCCTTCGGGACGGTGCCTTGCACTGGTACCGTCAGCTCCCCAAGAAGACGAAGCGTCGGTGGAAGTTGCTCAGTGATGCTTTCATCAAGTATTACTGTACGCAGTTCAGCCAGTCTGCGAAGGCTCGCTACTATTCGGCGCGACGTGACGGTTCGGAACATCTGTGCGACTACCTAAATCGGCTGAATGGCTACGCTCGCAACGCTGGTCTTCAGTTCGAGAAGGGCGGTCGCGACGCGAAGGATCACGTGCAGCGCTTCCTCGAGACGTGCGGTGACCGAGGACTCGAGCGGCGGCTTTGCCACGTCCGAGTCTCGGACATTCATGAGCTTGAAGACATGATTAATGACATCCTCAAGTCGGAGGAGCGCGGACAGAGCAGAGACGCCTCGTCTCACCAGTCGCGTGGACGCGAGCACTCTCGCAGACGGGACGAGCGCCGGAGCGAACAAGCGCGCGACAATAACCGCCGTGAACGTTACGAACGCCGAGACCGAGACTTCGGACGCAGACACGAGGATTCGCGCTATGCTCCGAGGGTGTCGCTGGCTGAAGCGTCGCTGTCCGATTTGATGGCCGAATTGCAGGTCCGTGGGACGAAGAGTGGTCGATCTGGTCGCCCAGAGCCCCGTGAGCAGTCGCGCGACGACAGTGGTAGTGACTCCAGTGGCAGCCGATACTTCGACGACAACCGAGACTTCAGTGACTACAGTGACTTTGACACCTCGGATGAAGAAGGAGGCCATGTCGCGGCGGCGAACGAACAAGAAAGACGTGCTGCGGCAGAAGGGACGTACGCCCGGTCCGACCAGCGTCAACGCAGGGGTGGCGAACCCGGCCGAAACTTCGACCGGCCCAACCGACACTTCAGCCGAGACAACCGCGATGGTCGCCCGCGTCAGTACGGGCCCTGCGCAGCGTGTGGTGGTGCCGGGCATTCGGCTCACTACTGTTACCGACGCTGCAGACTGTGTCAGCAGGTCCACGACATCGGCAAGTGTGAAGCGCTCCAGGCCCTCACCACGTACCTTCGGACAAAGGTCGAGAAGAAGGACCTCTCTCCCGAGCTCCAAAGCCTAGTCTTCGGTGGCAATTTAAACTAGGCAGCCCGCCAACTGAAACTGGGTTGGTCCCAATCGGGCTGCCACAGTTAGCTGCTCCCGCGATTGATGCAGACTGCGTCTACGCGTTCGTGGGAACAAGCAAACGGCCGAACGACAAGGACAAGGAAATTGTGAAATGGATTGAAATTGAAAAGGAGAGAGGGGAAACCCTCGGTGGAGGTGATAATTGTGAAGAAAATGAAAGCGAGGAAGATGGAGATGTGAACGAGGCTTGGGTCTCAAGTGCGGTGCAGAGTGGACAGCCTGGCCGAACGCCCAGTGGGGTGACTAAGTTACTCCCAGGCGAGAGGCTGGGGTGGTGGTCTGCGCAGAAATTCGACAAGAGGGCTCGGATGAGAGCTCTGGTCAAGGGTGCGGTCAACGACTCGAGAACGAGACTTCTGTTGGATACGGGGGCGAATGTAAGTGTGATTTCGGAGAAGTTTGCGAAGCAGTTGCGGTTGCGTGACATTCAGGGGCATGGCCGCTGCATGGAAATCCAGGGTTTCACGAAAGGAACCATGGCTACCGAGAGACGAGCCCTCGTCAAGATAACCCTCGGCTGGGCGCGTGTGTACGAGTTTGAGCTGTGGATCATGGACCATGGCGCTGGGGTGGACGTAGTCCTCGGCACGGACTTCATGATCCCCGCTGGAGTGCGTTTAGACCTGTTCCACGCGACGGCGAGGTTGCCGGACGAGGTCAGCATTCCTCTCATCAAGACTCTGGGCGCGCCGGACGACCGAGGCTTTGGTCCGCATGTTAATGGTGGACCATCCGAGGACTTGCCCGTTCAGAGTCGTGAGTGCGTGGAGTACCGAGTGCAGCGACGCCAACCACACCCGGACACACATGAAGTGTGGGTACGCCGCACGAAGTCTCTGCTGCCGACGGTGACGAAGTTTCGGCGGGGCAAGGTCGAGTGGGTGCGGTTGACCAACGTGTCCGACCACCCAACGACGTGTCATGCGCACACTCCGGTGCTCCTGTGGGTACCGATTGGCGATCTTCCACGAAACGATGGCTACGTGCGACTGACGTCAGCACGGTATGAGGACTGGCAGAATCTTGCCTTCGAAGGCAGCCGAGATGAAGTCGCGTTCGCGCGCGAGTGTGAGGCGTATTCGAAGTGGCTGGCCACGCAACCACCGGCTGTAGATCGGCCGACTTACACTCCGCCAACGGGAGTGATGGTTCGACCAGCCGAGGACTCGCCTGATCGGCGACCCCGGCTAAGCTGCGCTGAACAATGGGAACGTGAACTCGTGAAGAGGGAAGAGAGAGAGCAACTCGCTGCTGACGGCTCACCAGTGGGTGATGATCCAGCGGCGCTCCTTCTCAACCTACGGAACTTGAACAGGTGCGAACCGAGGCCTCGGCTGGGGCGGCAGCGGAGCCAATTTCCCCAGACAGTGTTGGGGGCTCTGATAAAGCGTCCAGCCTGGCCTCGGACGACATGCTGAGTAATGACGACAATGGTTGTAATGATGATGGATCGGAGCACTCGCGCCAAAGTGAGGACTCGGCTGGAGACGACGACCCGATGACGGTACTGGAGCGCACCTACGTCTCAGTGGCAACTGCGGAAACAGCTGAGGGAGATAGCAGCGACGCGAAGGAGGTTACATCCGAGCATCGAGCGAATGACATTAACCTGGAGGATTACGCTCACGAACTAGCCTTCCTACCCGACCTGACCGAAGCCTCGGTTACAGAGTTGGACTACTCGGCTGGTAACGTGCGGCACCCGGACCTGAGTTGCAGCCGGCAAGACCGCGTGGTGAAGGTGCTCCGGAAGCACGAGAAGATTCTGATCTCCAGCGGCAATGCATTACCTCCGCCAGCCTATGGGGTGGTGTGTGATATCGATGTCCAAGGACACGCGCCCATCAAACAGAGGGCTCGGCGGATACCCCCTCCGACATCTCAAGAAGCTCTACGAGCTACTCCGAGGGCTGCTGAAGGCTGGGCTGATTGCGTTCTCAAACAGCCCGTGGTCTTCACCGATCGTCATTGTGTTAAAGAAGAATGGAGTCGACATCAGATTGTGCATTGATTACAAGATCGTGAACGCCGTCACCGCAATCATGGAGTATGCGATGCCTCTGGTCGATGACTTGCTTACCGATCTAGAGAAGTATCTGTGGTACTGCTCGCTTGACGCTGCGAGTGGATTCTGGGCTATTATGATGACACAGAGGGCCCGTCAGATCTCGGCGTTCGTGTGCGCGTTGGGCCACTTTGAGTGGCTTCGAATGCCCTTTGGGCTCAAAAATGCGCCCATGATCTATCAGAGAATGATCGACAACGCTCTGTGGGGCTTCGTGCAACCGAAGGGTGGATGGAAACGCTACGCGTCGCTGATGGAAGAAGCTGAATCGCGTGATCGGGAAGCTAATCAAGGACGGACCGAGCCGTCGGCCGAACCGACGTCTCGTACTGAGTCTTCGCCGACCAAGTTCGAGGCAGGAAACAGTTTTGGTGGTGCCGGAAATGCGGTGTCTGAACTGATCAACAGCCCTGTAGCCGATATGTTCGCCCGTGGAGAGCCTGACGAATCCTCGTTAGTACCCGTATTCGAACGACGGTCTTTCGTCGACGATATCTGTTTCGGGGGCGAGTCGTTCGATGACTGCTTGGCCACACTGGACCGACTCTTAGCACGGTTCGAAGAGTGCCGTATCAGCGTGAGTTTCACCAAGAGCATCTTCGTGCAACCCAAGGTGGACTTCCTGTCCCACGTGGTGACACGGAATGGTATCCAAGCAGACCCGAAGAAACTGAAGGCTCTGACCGAGCTCTCGTTTCCGCGGTCCAAGAAGGGGGTGCAAGCATTCCTCGGATCGCTGAACTATTACAGCCGTTTCATCCAGGACTTTGCAGTGTATGGTGCCGTGCTCTATCAGCTCAAAGACGAAGACTTCGGAGACGGGGGTGACCTCTCTGCAGCCAGACGAAGCTTCGCCGCGCTACAACAGAAGGTTGCTGACGCACCGATCCTTCGACACTTCGATCGCGACAGAGATGTTCATGTGATGCTTTTCGCAAATGAGTGGGCGCTGAACACAACGCTCATGCAGGAGCACGACGGAACGATGCATCCAGTCCGATTTTGCGGCCGAGTCCTCAAGGACGCCGAGATGAACTATCACCCAGCGGAGAAGGAGGTCCTGGCCCTGCTACAGTTGTTGAAGGTGTCTTACACACAGCTTGCAGGTCGGACCATCCACATCTATACGCGGTTTTCGACGCTCGATTGGGTTCACAGGTCGAAGTCTCTGTTCGGGCGCGCAACCCAGTTTACGGTGCTGCTGTCTCCGTGGCACCTGGTGGTCACGCGCGTAAAGGAGAAGGATTGTGCTTTCGCGCGACTCCTCCAGTCGTCGATCACAAGTTTCGTCGACCTTGAGGACTCGTTGGCACCTGTGACTCCACCGACACGTGGCTCACCGAGTGTTCGGATGGACCCTCATTTGCTGTATGCTCGACTACCCCGTAATTACTGTGGCTATGTGCTCTCCTTCAACGGTTCTGCCAAGACGGGAGAAGCACGGGGGCTATGGAAGTTGCGCATGGATTCTGTGGAAACTACCGGAATGGACGATAGTGATCGCTGCGAGTGCTTATCTCGAGGCTACGACTGTGAACCTGGCCGAGTACTCGGGCATGAACAATGGTTTGACCGCAGCCTTAGAAACTGGGGCTGACGAGTTGGTGATTGTCGGAGACTCGAGACTCGCAATCCAGCAATCCCTAGGGGTGATCGCATGTCGTAAGGAAACACTGATGGCGCAACTCAATCGACACAAGGAACTGAGATCGAGGTTTCGGTCGGTGAAGTACCTGCATGTTATCCGCGAATTCAACGCCGCAGCAGACTCGTTGGCGAGCGAGACGTTGGAGAAGAAGGTATCGGTGACTGTGGACGACAAGACTCGGACAGAAGAGCTGGCGCGGCTGAACCGCATCCACGAAGTCATCTACGAACCGCCAGCCGAGGCTTCGGCATCAACCGACACTTCGTCAACCGAGAGGTCACAGGAGGTGACCGTGCGTGCCGTAGGCTCAATCCGGGTACTAGACGCATCGGACGCCACTCGTCGCAAGAATTTTTCGATTTCGTGCGGGAACCGCTACATGTATCAGCAGTGACCAGACGACAGGCGAGTGAACGCGAGAGACGAGTCCGTTTTGTAGATGAAGAACAGGCGATGCCTCAAGAAGCCAGTAGTCGTGGCGCTGGAGTCCGACCGAAACGACGATACCAGACTCTCGAACCAACCGACGACTGACACTACTGAACCCTCGGACCAGCCATCACAACCGAGACCTGACGCGACGGTGGTTCATGAACCGAGCGCTGAAGACATTGATCCCGTGGTGGTGCAACAGGAACGACGCCGACGCATTGGTGCGGCGCAGGATGAAGAACTCCGGTGGGCAAATCTCAAAGCAGTACTGAATGGAGATGAGGCGAAACTTGGTTACAAAGCCGCGCGAGAAGCTTGGAAGATGTCTGACAAGTTCGTGCTGAGTGAGGATGGACTTTTGTACTTCCTCGGTTCGAACCGTCGGTTCGGTCGTGATCGGTCCGAAGAGTCGACACTACGTTTGGTGATCCCGACGACAATGGTCCAGGAAGTGCTGCAAAGCTGCCATGACTCGCTGGAGGGAGGACACCAAGGTATCGTCCGGACCTACCATCGTGTGAAGGCCGACTACTACTGGATTGGACTGTTCGCCGATGTGGAGCGGCATGTACGATCGTGCCCAGACTGCAGCTCGAGTAAGAGTCGCCCGCAACTTCGAGGATACTCCCCCGGGAACATCTTAGCCGAAAGACCGTTACAGATTGTCTCGATGGACTTCGTCATCCCGTTGCCGAAGACTCGGCGGGGGAATACGGCGTTACTGCTGTTCCAGTGCGCTTTCACGGGGTTTGTAATGGGAAAGGCTATGGCCGACACTTCGGCCCTGTGTGTAGCGCAAGCCTTCGAAGAGTGCGTCTACCGACGATTCGGTGCCCCTACCCTCATTCGACACGACAGAGACCCTCGCTTTATGGGCGAAGTCTTCCAAGCGTTCGCAGAGATGATGCAATCGAGGTCTCGGGCCACTCTGAGCTATCGGCCACAAACCAACGGTCAGCAGGAGCGCTCGGTTAAGACTGTGATACAGTCCGTCCGAGTGTACGCCGAAGATCCTCTGCAACAGGACTGGGATGAGATTGTGGAAAAACTGATCTTCGGCGATCAACAACTCGCAGGACGCCACGCGCAAGGACACACCGTTCTACCTTGTACACGGCTGGGATGCGCGGACAACGCTTCGGGCTATGTTTTCGTCACTGAGACGAAGCCACGGTCGGCAAACCGACGCCTTGGCTTGGAGACGAGAGGTCAATCGACAGCAGGAGATCGCACTAGAGATGGCCAAAGAGTATCAAGCGACCGAAAAAGCCAAGCGGGCCGAGAAGCACAACGAGACTCTAAGTCGGCGCGAACGAGAGACTATGCCGACGTCTGACCGAACCGAACCTTCGGGCGAGGGCTCGGGGGCGACAAGCTCAACCGACGGTTCGTCAGCCGAGGCCTCGAAGTCGCTCTTCAAGCCGGGTGACCGTGTCTGGCTCTACATGGAGCGTGTGAAACCGGGGCTGACGAAGAAGCTGGCACATCGCTGGCATGGCCCCTTCCGAGTGAAGAGGAAAGTGGACGAATACGCGTACGAGCTGGCCTTGCCGGATCGAAGCGGTTACAGGTTTTATCCTGTGGTTCATGTTTCGCGGCTGAAAGCGGTGAATGAGTTCGGCGATCGACCGAGGGCTCGACTTACGGCTGACATCACGGATGAAACGAGGCTTGATTTCGATGAAGAGCTGCTACCCGAAGACAGCTTCGAACCCGACCATCTTGCGGGTGAGTATGAGGTTGAAGCCATCTTGGATGACCGAACGCCACTCTCGACGAGCACTGAGCGAGCAGTCAGAGAGTTCAAAGTAAAGTGGGTCGGCTACGATGAGCCTACATGGGAACCCGCGTCCAACTTATCGTGTGGTGGACTGCTGTACGATTACTTGCGCGCGAAGCGCAGTGACCGCCGGTTGCAGATGGTCCAAGTCGCAGACGAGGACTAGACGCGACTGGTGCAATGATGAACTGCCGGCGGGGCGATGCAGCCCGCCTCAGCAGACGAAGAGAACTACTGCACCAACATTACTGCATGTTTGCATATTGCATGTATTTCGAGTGGAATGTCAAGTTACTCAAGTGGAGAGATGGAGATTGCGCCTAGAATCGACCGAACGGAGTGTGATTTTGTAACCCCAATTTGGAGACAGGGGCTTGAGTCTTCGGGCTCGCTGCTGGATCCTGACGACTTCCGCGACCGTGACTTTCGCGACCGTGACTCCCGTGGCCGTAACTTCCGCAACCGAGACTTCCGCTACTGTGTCTGCCGCGTCCGACGCCTGGGGCTCGCACTCTGCTACCGCAGCCTGAGATCGACCGACGCCTCGCCAGCGACAGCTTCATCAGGAGTGTAACGGGAGCCTCGCCGCTGGAAGCAGGACGATCGAGTGCTCGAGCGGTTGCACCTTGCAGACGAGCTCCCGCAGCTGGCGCAGGATACAGCCGAGCCTTCGGAGACTGAATCAAGAGCGTGGCCGTTGCTGGAGCGTGAGCGAGGCTTCCTGGAACACTGCAGCAGTGTGAAGAACATTCAAGGACTCAGGTGAAGGCAGCGGAGACGCGCTCAAGCGACGACAGAGGCTTACACTCACCGTGACTTCGAAGCTGAGAGCGCGGATGGCGGTGGCTCGTGCTTCGCCCAGAGGAGTCGGCGCGCGTGCACGGCGGCAGGACAAGAGGGCACCACGACACTCTCCACTGGTACCGGTTCGGGTCGAGGTGGGGGCTGCTGTGGTATCGAGAAATTCCGGTCGAAGAACAGTCCCGCACCGAGTCTCAACAGTCCCGAACGTGCGAGTGAAAGCGAGCCTTCTGATTGGCTACTCACATTTACCGCATTAGAGTGACAGATGGATGGCCATTTAGTGACAAGGCACGGTGGGTCATAATAAATCCCCACCGAGCCCTCCAAGTAGTCATAGTGGGTACAAGATTTGCCTCTCATTAGGAATTCGGATCTAGCCGAGGAGTCGTCGAGTCGTCGGATCAGCTCGAAGGCTCGGTTGACACTTGACTTTTGTATAGACGATAGGGATTAGCGATAGGGAAGGCCTCACGGCCTCTAATCACTAAATCAGAGCAGAAATTCCCCCCGAAGCCACACAAGGGTCAAGTCCGTCTACGGTAAGTCTTCGCTTAGCTGTAGAGTCTGGATTCGCTCGGCCGACACGGGGTATGTCTGCCGGTGAGCATAAGGTACATTGACCGAGTGTTCATCCCCGGAAAGGCCAAGAGTGAGTAGTGGCCGAGTGTTGGAGGTATTAGAGACCTCCCTGTACGTTTGTACGCTTGTCTGGGTGTGTGGCGAGGCCCCCCAGTATATTTGACTTCCAGCCGAGACTTCGTCTCGGCGCCCCTGTCCGAGGCCTCGATTGGCCTGGTACCCTTCCTTCTGAGGGACCACAGTGGGTTACGTGTGAAAGCGCGTGTGTACATTGCATCCTAGCCGTTGCTCGTGGCTAAGGGTGCTCTTATATTTGATTTACGGGCTCTACCTACCTGACCGACGACTCGCATAAGGCACATTCCAGCCCGGTGCAAGGGATCGGATCTGGTCTTCAGATTTTATCCCAACAATAAGCGCCGACCTTTTAGGAGGGAAGCGTGTTGTTGGTAGGGGCTCGTCCCAAAGGCATTGGCTAGAGGGACGAGAACTCGTTAAATCGTGTTTTCCTACACGACAGTATTATAGTGTACGCACAAATACTAACTGTATAGCTAACACTAGTGTTGCAAACTATCTGCTAGTGAGTTGCGTTTGTGGAGTTAGACCATTTCTAGCTAGCAAACTCTTTGTTAGTGTGTAGCAAATCTGGTTAACACGTTTGTGAACTCAGGACGTCCTGATGTTCAGACGTACGTTTGTGAAGTTAAGACATTTTT
Source organism: Phytophthora melonis (assembly GCA_024211575.1). NCBI lineage: Eukaryota > Oomycota > Peronosporomycetes > Peronosporales > Peronosporaceae > Phytophthora > Phytophthora melonis. The sequence goes on along the minus strand of JAMXKT010000037.1, from coordinate 1,247,701 downwards.
TAACTAGTCATCTTGAAGATTTTGCTAAAAAGAGCTGAAGCTCTTTCACTTGTCATAAGCTGACTAGAAATCTTCCTCTTCACACCAACCATGATTTGCTCACACTTCTTCTTGCGTGATATAGCAGCAAATATACAAACGCGTTTGCAAACAGCTGTGGTATAGCACCCCGCGGAGAAAGCGCGATGGGCGGCGAGAACAGCGCCGCGGTGATGGAGCTCGACGCGACGGATGGAACGCGACGCGGTTGATGGGGCGCGACGCGCTGTGGAGATGGACGGGAAAGTCGACGAGGGTGATCGGCTGTGAGACATGGCGCCAGAATCCAGTGCGAGGCGTAATCACTCGACGGGTCGACCAGAGCCCCGTCTCTTCAAAACGCGTCGACCCTAAACCCCGCCGAGTAAACCCCGCCGAGCAAAACCCGCCGAGCCAAAACGCGTCGAGCAAAACGCGTCGAGCAAAACGCGTCGAGGTGAGATCTTGATTACGTTACGCAAATCAGGTTGAAGAACGGTAGTGCAAGCACGACAGACGCAAGGATAGAAGTAGGGTGGTAGGCTTAGCAAGCACGAAGTAGGAGATAGCCAGTAGCAAGGACATAGGATAGGGTAAGGACTCAGTCCCGAAATTTCTCTGAACCACAAAGACCTCCCGTCTTCCCTCCGGTTCCAGGGGAACCACCAAGCGCGGGCAAGCAGAGCCGCCCCGATATCGCGGCCCCCCGTCGTTTGTTGGTTCGGGTGCTCAACTCCCCACAGATCCGTGCTGAGATAAAGGCACGTTAAACGTATACCGTTTAGGGGCGCCCGATAACGCGCTGCTAGGCGAAGGAACGCACTGGCCCGATAACCGCCGTGCACAAGACCCCGTGTAGGCCCGATAACGCCACACAAGCCCCAGGAAACGCCGGCCTGATAACGCCGCACGCCCGACGGGAACGCCAAGGAAACGCCGGCCCGATAACGCCGCACGCCCAAGGCTCGACGCCCTACGACAAGGAACAAGCGTCAACCAAGAACCCCCAACTCTGAAGCCTGCGAAGACTTGGGTCTGTATTTCGAAGATACGCTACTCCAACAACCGGGAAAGAGATTGCTCGGCGCGACCGCTATCCAGACGCGCCGAGTTTGTGCGAGACCGGCTCCGCGAGATTTCTGCGAGGCCGCTACTCCACAATGGCGCCGCGACCCGGGAGTACTACTTCGAATGACGGGTCATCGATCCAAGAGGCATCGGAGGCAGGTGCGCCGTCGGTTGGAAGGTCGCCGACGACAAGAGAGCACGGAGAAGGACCTGTCGCGTCTTGGAGCTCTGAGGGAACCTTCACGACTGGCCACGGAGCCAGCGACGACCAGGAGGGCTACGAAGAACAGTTTGCCGTTCCCGATGTGGCTCCCGACGAGGGAGCCACGAAGGGCCGCGACGCAAGTCGCGGTCCTACCGGTCGGAAGCCTGCGAAGGCCGAAGACCAACAATCACCCACCGCCAAGCCAGCCGCCAAGCGCAAGTCGTCCAAGAAGAAGAAGAAGAAGCTGCGCGCGCCGGACTCGGCGGACGAGTCGCTGTCTAAGCCGCAAGGCAAGGACACGGGACGCGAGTACACCGTCGAGGAAGTGCGATACGTCGTGGCCCGCACGGAGCTCTTCCGGCTGCTAGAGCAAGACCCCATCCTGGTCTTCCTCAAGCCCATGCTGATGAGCAACTTCACGGGCCCCTTCATGGCGCCGGACTACGACAAGATCACCAGCGTCGCACACGCTGCGCCGACACTCTTCCAGATGTTGCGTGATTCGGGATTCGTCCTGGGCGCCTTCGAAATGGAGAGGCTCTGTGACTGGGATCTCAAGTCCTGGTTGCGCGCGATCCGCGTCGTGCAGGAGCCCTTGACGATTCTTGCAGGATCCATCAAGCAAGATGCGACGATCTCTGCGGCGGATCGAGACGCGACGAGTCCGGCAACGGCCTTGGGGCAGACTTCGACGACCACGCCGTCACCTCCACCTCGATACCAGTCGAGTGTGGACTCTGACAGCAGCTTTGAGTCACCCAAGCGCATGCCCATGGAGCGGCAGCCGCGTGTCATGCAGATCTCCGCTGCACCGGCGCCCGCGCGCGCCGAAGTCGCGAAGCCCGACGAGGGCGCGATCCCGAAGGCTCTGGAGGAGTCTCTGGTTAGACTGATGTAGACGACGATAATGCGCGCCCCGCGCGCCGAGGCACCCGTCGTCCAGGCAAAGCCGGAGCACCCAGCGACAGCGACGACGCGCCCCCACGAGACAGCCGATGTTGCAATGGAGTCGGTGAGTTCGCATTCGTCGTCGCGGTCCAGACCTCGACGCGACGTGGACGAAGATCCTGACGACCTGTTCGACTTGGACGTCGGGACGCCGAGAGCTGCAGCTGCGGTCTCGACGGCGACGGCCGGCGTCGGGCGCACCAGAGTGCGCCTCTCCGCTTCATCCGAACTGGAAGGAATTCTCGGGACGCGATGCGGGCGAAGAGAAGGCTAGGCTGTGGCTCAACCGCCTGAAGTCCGCCGCTCGACGCGACGGGATGACCGGCGAAGAAGTGTGTGGCTTGTTCAGCGATCTGATGAGTGGCCCCGCGCGCCAATGGTACCTCCAACTCCCCAAGAAGGTGAAGAAGTCATGGGTCGAGTTGATGGAGCAGTTTCGCATCCAGTACTGCGGCAAAGGGGTGTCGATGGCCAGCCGCTACTACCATGCGGCGCAACGCCCCGACGAGACTCCACTGGACTACTTGTACCGGCTCAATGTGGCAGGCCTCAGGGCGAACATCCCGTACGCCGAGGGCACGATCGAAGAAAGGCGTGAGCACGTCGAGCACTTCATCCGGACGCTGAACACTCAGGAAGCCGAACTCGCCTCGCGTCTCACTCTAATGGAAGTCGCCGACTCCGAGGCGCTGGAGAAGAATTGCGCGCCCGACAGCGTGGCCTGGCCCACCAGAAGAACACTCTCTTGGGTAAAAGCAAGTTCCGTCAAACGGCGCCGACCCCGCCGGCTCAGCCGGCGCGCGCCGTACACGCAATTCACGTCGCGGCGGACGAGTACGACTCGGAACGCGAAAGTCGCGACAGCGACGACCGCCAGTACGACCAAGACGAGGGGACGAGGAGCGCGCCAAGTTGTTCGTCGCGGGCCAAGCCCCACCTGGAGAGCCAGCGCGTCACAACTTTGACCCCGACGACTCGGGACGCGACCGTCCGCGGTGCCGCCACTGCGGTTCACGTCGCCACGCCGAAGGAGACTGCTGGAAGTTGTTGACGTGCCAGAAGTGCGGTGGCCAACACCCGACGGAGCGGTGCTTGAGGGTGTGCAAGGCCTGTGGAGACGTGCACGAAGCTGGAGAATGCCCGATGGAGGAGTTCTTCAACCAGTTGCGCCAGTGGTTCGACCCGCACAAACACGCGGGAATGCTGCCGCCGGCCGCCGAAAAGATGTTAAACTAGGACGCTCGCTGGCTTGGAAACCAGTACGAGACGAGCGACCTGTTTCCGTCTATGCATATGTGACCAAGAAGTCGCGAGAGGTGGTTAGTGATATCCCGACTTCCCTGAATGATAATACATGTGAATCCAACCTGGAACGTACCACGCGAGAGAACGCGCCGCGAATCTCGGCGATCCGACGTACGACGGATGACGAATTTGCACGTGAACCACCCCTGGACGATGTTGAATTGCAACCGGGGGAGCGACGCGGATACTGGAAACAATACGCGCCGCACAAGTGGTACAAGCAGGCCAAGATTCACGGGAAGCTGAACAACCGCCGTGCTGTGTTATTGCTCGACACAGGTGCCGAGGTGTCCATCTTGGACACCACCTTTGCTCGTGAGGTAGGCTGCCTGATCGACACGGAGATCACGCAAGAGTGTGGGAATTCGTGATGAGACATATTACACGGTGGGGAGAACCAGAGTCAAGATTACCTTGGCCGGGAACTTGGTGTACTACATGCACCTGTGGGTCGGCGACTTGGTCGGCCAAGACGCGATCTTGGGGATGAACTTCATGGTGCCCGCAGGGGTGCGCATCGACACCGCGGACGGCACGGCGTGCCTCCCCGACGAGGTCCACATCCAGATGATCGGACGAAGACCGCTGTACGGGGCGCGAATGCACCCGGTGAACTTGAGGACACCCGTGCAACTGGAGCCAGGAGGGACACATGAAGTCCAGCTGAGGCCAGACCGAAACGCGCCATTCCTGTGGGTAACACGAGCGGAGTCATGGGTTACTACTACCTATGTCAAGGGGAAGCTCGGAAGGAAAACTTACCTGCGCGTCACGAATATCGGAGACGCAACGATAACCCTCGACGCTCATGAAACGCTTGGGTGGTGGACGCCGGCCGATGGCCAGCCCCGGAACCGTGGGTTTGTCCGACTAGGCTCCACCCGGTACCAGCAGTGGCAGAACCTGGCCTACGGCGCGACGTGCGACGCGGAGGAGAATTGGATCCCCGCCGAGTTCAACGGGCCGATGACAGACCGCCCCTCGTACCCAACGCCTAAGGCGATTCTGCGCCCGAAACCGAAGCAGCCTGAAGCGCGACGCGCCGTGACCCCAGTGGTGGCAGCGATCGCAGAAGCGCCGAAAGGAGGCAGGGAAGAGGTACTGCTTGAAGATCACCGGCAGGATGAGAACGAAGGACCGGTGAGAGCGGAATCCGAGACGCCACTGGTGGCGACGGGGAGTGTGACAGCTGGGGAAGCGCCGAAGTCGAAACTCGACGAGCTGAAACTCGACGCGCCGAAACTCGACGAACCGAACCCGAGTGAGCAGGAAGGGGACGACGCGGTCCTTATCCATGAGGGATCAGACCTCTTCGCTGAGGATCTCGAGTCCGAGATGGCCGTGCTGCCGGATCTCTCGTTGACCGCCGAGGTAAGAATCGAAGACCTGAAGGTTGGCGCGCCGACCGGACTCCCACCCGAAGAAGCGGCGAGGCAGGAAGCACGGCTACGCCAAATCATCTGGAAGCGACGGAAGTGGTTGATCGGCAAGGGCAACGCTCTGCCGCCTGCCGCCCTGGGGTGGTTTGTGACATCGACGTGGGCGACGCAAAACCTGTCGCACAACGCGTCCGGAAAATCCCGCCACAATTCCGAGAGAAGGTCGCCGACCTGATCAAGGGTCTACTGAGCGCGAGGATGATCCAGAAGTCAAAGTCACCGTGGGCGTCGCCCATTGTCGTGATCATCAAGAAGAATGGCGTAGACATCCGACTTTGCATCGACTACAGGCTCATCAACGGGCTGACGCAGCTGATGGTGTACCGCATGCCTCTTGTCAATGACCTGCTCGAAGACTTGGACGCGTACCTCTGGTACTGCTCCCTCGACATGGCGAGCGGCTTCTGGGTTGTCCCCATGACGGACCGAGCCCGGCTCATCTCGGCCTTCATCACGCCGATGGGCCTGTACGAATGGCTGCGCATGCCGTTCGGCCTGTGCAACGCGCCGCAGATTTACGAACGCCTGATCGATAACGCGCTCTACGGGTTCCTGAAGCTGTCTCCGGATGGCAGCACACGGGACGTGTTCGAAGACGGCGAACCGGTGAAGCCAGGTGTCCACTCCGTCCTGGGACGGAGGTCGTACATCGACGACATCCTCATCGGAGGTACGTCGTGGGACGACCTGTGCGAGAAAGTCGAACGCTTGCTGGACGTCTGCGAACAGTGGCACTTGTCCATCAGTGTCGAGAAGAGCGAGTGGGGCATGTCCAAGGTCGACTACTTGGGCCATCGGGTCTCGGGACGAGGGCTGGAGGCGAAGCCGAAGAATCTGGAATCGCTGGTCGGGCTCGAGTTCCCGCGCACGCTCAAGGGCCTGCAATCGTTCTTAGGTAGTCTCAACTACTACCACCGATTCATCGCCGACTTCGCCGTGTACGCCACCGCGCTGTATGTGCTAACGGAGGCCGACTTCGACGAGTACGTCGCACGACCGGAGGTCCGCGGACAGGAAAAAGTGGACTCACGCGGCGCGCGCCTTCGACGCGCTCAAAGCAAAATTCGCCGAGACTCCGATGTTGAAGCACTTCGACGCGAAACGAGAGTCCGTCGTGATCGTGTATGCCAGCGATTGGGCCATCTCCGGGGTGCTCACGCAAGCCCACGAGGTGTATATCCCGGTGAAGTTCACCAGTCGCACGTTGAAGCCCAACGAGCTGAATTACAACATCGTCGAGAAAGAGATCTTGGCCCTGCTGCGCATCTTGAACGAGTGTTACACGATGCTAGCGGGGAGGCCAGTCCGCGTCTTGACGCGCCACACGACACTTGCTTGGCTGTTCCGATCCAAGGGACTGCAGGGCCGACTGTCACAGTGGACTGCGATCCTCTCGCCATGGAAGCTGGAGGTCTGTCGGTCCATGAAAGGGAGGAAGAACTCCTCGGCGCACTGGCTGCGAGCATCACGCCGCGAGCTTTTGTCGACGCGGCGCTGGAGGAGATCGCCCCGCGGAAGCGGGCGGCGAAGATCGCTGTCATACCCATCCCCGACGTGACATCCGACGAAGTCCCTGCACGTCCTGAGCTTCGATGGATCCGCCAGGGCGAAACGAGAGGGCGGCGCATACAGCGCTGTCATCTGGAAGTTGCCGAGCTGGGAAGTCGTACGCGCCGCATCGGGCTACGCGACTGACCTCACAGTCAACGAGGCAGAGTACCGAGGGCTGCTGCTGGGTTGCACTCTTCTCGAAGAATTGGAAGATGTCACGCGACTGATCGTGTGCGGTGACTCGAATCTCGTGGTCAGGCAAATGCGAGACGAGATGGACTGCAAGTCACCCGGGCCGAAGCTGCTGCGACAAAAGACGCGGAATGCGCTCCAGGCGTGGCCACGCCACGAACTCTTCCACGTGCGACGAGACTGGAATGCGAGCGCCGACATGCTGGCGGGGCAAGCTCTGCAACGTCAGGAGGCCGCAGCGTACACAGCCCTGAGGAGATCCGAGATCTGAAGACGCTGAACCACTTGGAAGAGATCATCCGACCACGGACAGCAAGTCCCGCTACAGTGTCCCCAGAAAACCTCGACACGGGAAATCTCGACGCGGAAAACCTCGACGAGAAAATTCTCGACGCGCCGAGACACGACGCGGATGACCCCGCCGAGGAGACCAGGAACACGGGACGCGGGACAGCACAAGTCCTCGCGGTGACGACACGCTCGGCGGCTGGACGCGACGCGACGCGTAGGAGCCGATCTCCGGACGTCCTGGAAGAGCTAGTAGTGCAACGACTGCGTCTGGATCGCATCCGTATCGCCGAAGACGAAGAGGTCTGGATCGTCAACCTCAAGAAGTATCTCCGCGGCGACGTCGGAGACCTTTCCCGGCGCGAGGTGAAGAGCTGCCAGAAGCTGGCGCCACAGTACGAGGAAGGCGAGGGGACTGCTCTACTACCAGCCGAGAATCGACGAGTCCGACGAAGGCCGCGACGCGATGATGAAGCTGGTGGTCCCGGAGACTCTCCGAGAAGACGTACTCCACCACTACCACGCCAGCCTGGAGGGCGGGCATCAAGGTATTGGTCGCACGTACCAACGGGTGAGACGCCACTTCCATTGGCCAGGGATCTTCAGGAGCATCCAGCGTTACGTCGGAGAATGCACAGACTGTGAGACGGGAAAGGGCCTCCCGACTATTCAGGGTGAGTCGCCGGGCAACATCATCGCGACGTACCCGTTCCAAGTCATCGCCATGGACCACATCCCGTCATTGCCTGCTTCCTCCAAGGGCAACACAGAGCTGTTAGTCTGGGTCGACCTCTTTACGGGGTTCGTCGCGGTCAAGGCAAACGCGTCACGAACCGCGCAGACGGTGGCCGAGGCGTACGAAGAAGCCGTGTTCAGGCGCTTCAGAGCGAGCGAGGCTATTCGACACGACCGAGAGCCGGGCTTCATGTCAGACTTCTTCAAGGCGTTCAACAAGCTCATGGGCCAGAGGCAACGAGCCACGCTCGCCTACCGCCCTCAGACCAATGGCGCTGCAGAACGCATGGTGCAGACAGTCACCAGAGCGATTAAGATGTACATCGCGGACATCGACCAACGCGACTAGGACGAATACGCCGAGCGTCATACCTTCGCCTTGAACACGTCGCACGACCGGACGAGGAACGAGACTCCGTTCTTCTTGGTACACGGCTGGGACCCCGGTCGACGCTGGAGGCGACGCTGGCCGTCGGAAACTCGTCGACCAGAGACGTCGAGGCCAGACGATGGAGGCTCCGCATTCAGCGTCACTACAAGGTCGCGAGAGCACAAGCGCTAGAGTTAGTGCGTGAGGCAGTCGAGGGGAGAGCGCGCCGACAGAATGAGAACGCGACGAGCCACGACATCTCGGCGGGCTCACGAGTTTGGCTTTACCTGGACCGAGTCAAGCCGGGATACGCGCGCAAGCTTGCGCACATGTGGCACGGACCCTTCCGTGTCGGCGAGATGGTAAGCTCATTCGCGGTGCGCCTCGAGACGGCAGGCACGCCATACCAGCTATTCCCCGAAGTTCACGTCTCCAAGCTGAAGACCGTCCGAGAATTCCCGTCGCGACCTGCGACGCGGTTGACGGTGCCGGCTGAAGAGCGCTTCGACTTCAACGAGGAGCTCTTGCCGGAGGACAGCTGGGAGGCCACACACGAGCTGGACGACGACGTCTACGAGGTCGAGAAACTCGTGAACATGCGCGAAGGCCGGGCCACGCGATACGGACGCACGCGACGCGAATTCGAGGTGAAGTGGAAGGGATACCCGGACACGACGTGGGTCGACGAGCTCGACCTCAACTGCGGCGGGCTCATGTACGACTTCCTGCGAGAGCGCACGGGGCGCAACCGGTTCGAGGCGATGCAGTCGCACGAGAACGCGGGGGCGACGGGCCCAGGTGGGTGAGCACCTACGGGTGCGACTAAGTCGGCAGGGAGGCTGCCGACGGGTGGATTGGTGGAGAGCCCCGACTCTGGGAATGGCCGGAGCGGGAGGATTGGATGAGGGAAGTGAGGGGGACCAGCCTGTTGCTGAAGATGGGACGGTGGAGGGCCGTCTCATAAAAGATGTGAAAAGTGGAAAGAAACGAAGGAGGAGAATCGAGGCTACGTGTTGAAGTTATGGCTACGACGACTAAAGTGCTACGGCCCCAGCGAGGCGCGACCATGGACCAGACTCAAATCTGCTGAATGAATTTACCTGCAAGGCGAGGCAGATGGTAGGCGGGGTGATCGCGCGTCACCCGGCAGCGCGCGCCGGCGTCCATCTCAGCCACGGTGAGCGGCGTCCGGTGGAACCGGCGCCAAGGCTCCTGCGCGTCGATGTCGTCGTGTGCTGGAGGCCCGGATACCATCGGCCGATCTGCGAGTGCGCGGGCGGGAAGTGGAGCACCATCAGGAGGCGGAGCCTAACCGGAACAATTCGACCGCCAACTGCAATAAGCTGTTGAGGTGGTTGCCAGCGTGGGAACGTCGTGAATTACGCGCCGTACGCCATCTCTTCCACGCCGCGCCTGGAACAGGAAGCTCGTGCGTCGACTCCCAGTAAGCCTGGGCCCAGTGCTCGATGTGGCGCCGAAGTCGGCGCAAGAAGGGCTGGAACGCCGCGTCGCCCGACGCGAAGAGGAGTGACTCGACTGCTTGGGTGAGGTACCGCCAGGGACGAGTGGCGTACAGCGCGTCGATATTCGCTTGATTCACGAGAGCACGGTTCCAGTTCGCAGGCTCGGGGGCAGCGTGGCGGGGAACGATCCATCCGAGTGGCGGCAGGAAGAGCATCCGCAATTCCTGCGCGGTGACGAGGTGGAGGCGGAGACGTCGCACCCTCTTAGGCCAGGGAGCGTAACGCAGTTGTCGCCAATCAGACGGAGTCCCCGCCAGAGGGATGACGGGGCCGAAGAATGGGGCCGCCGCGGCGCTCCCCGCCGAGCCACTAGACGCAGTGCTCGAGGACGAGGCACGAGACGACGAGGTGGCGGAAGAGTCGTCGCTGCTGGAGTCGCCTGAGTCGCTTGGGCCAGGGCCGGACCCGGTGCCGGCCGCAGCAGGACCCCTCCGCGACGAGCGCGTCGGACGCGAAGAAGACAGGCGACGCGAAGCCGCCGCCCCTGCCGAATGCGCTGACCCCGACGAATGCGTCGATGCCACAGAGGGAGAGCGGGAACGCGAACGTGAACGCCGAGGAGAACGCGCCGGCGAACGAGGACGCGATCCAGGCTGCCGGAGTCGCCGCCGCTTGGGCCGCGGCTGTCGTGTCTGGACATCGCTGTCCGACGACTCCGACCCGAATAGCGACGCGTCCGAGGACGCCCGCGCTGCAGATGCAGCGGCCGACGACGCCTGGGTGACCGCGCTGTCTGTAGCGGCTGTGGCTGCCACCGTAGACGGCCGTCGACTTCGCCGCCGAAGAGGAGAGCTAGCCGCTGGAGCCGGAGCGGTCCCAGCCGAAGACGAAGAACTTGTAGAAGCCCCCGCGGAAGCCGTTGCACGCGTTCCAGTACCCGAGGCTGGCACGGCGGGGACGGAGGCAGAGGGACCGCCCGGACGCGTCACTGGGCTAGGGACAGCGGGAGGAAGGGGAACGGCAGCGTTCGCCTCCGCCGTAAACGTGGCCTCCAACCGGCGAACCAAGTCGGCGGTGTCGATCTGCCCGCCGACCGACGCGACGATTCCGGCAAGTCGACTGGCAAGCTCGTCGCGAACCCGCTGGGCCACTTCTCGACCCCGGCGCGCGTCGCGGATCATCCGACGCCAGGCTACAGCGCGCTCGTCGCGCTCCCGGATGGCCAAGTCACGCTCTTCCTCCAGCTCGACGACCCGGACGCTAAGGCGACGCGTCTGGGCATCGACGGTGCCTTGGCGCCGCTGAGAAGACTGTCGTAGAGACAAACACCCCGCTCGGTACAACGCCGCGCGGGACGTGGCTCGAAGCTCGCCCGCCTGGGCACGCGCCAGCTCGGACTCGGCCGCCACCCGGAGAGTCGTAGCGTTGCTTACCGACTCCTCCAGTTCACGGATGCGCGTCGTCGGAGCTCCTCAGCGTGGGCCACCAGGAGAGCGTTGGTGCGCCGAAGGTCGTCCTGCAGTGGAGCGTTCAGACTCTGGGCCGCCGCAGCCTCCGAGCGGCTCTGGGAGAGCGACGCACGGGCTGCCCGAAGCTCGTCGTTGACTGGAGCGCGCTGCTGTTCGAGAGTGGTCAGGGCCTGACGGGCTTGATCCCTCTCGGCGATGGCCGAGTCTCGGGTCCGCTTCAGAACCGCCGAGGCTCGAAGCGCTTGGTCTCGCATGTCGCGAGCCCCATCACGCTCCTGCTCGACGACCGTGAGAGTTCGACGCAGACGATCGCGTTCATGGAGAGCCGCGTCGCGCTGCCGCTCGAGGGCAGCCACCTGTCCCTGGGCTTGATCCCGCTCCGCTTCGGCGGAATTCACGCGCGTTTGGACGGGGGCAATAGCAGCCTGGGCGGCGGCGAGCTCGACACGCAAGCCGTCGCACTCGGCACGCAAACCGTCGCGCTCGGCGCGCAAGCCGTCGCGCTTGGCGCGCGCGTCGTCACGCTCACCCTGCGCAGCGAAGAGTTGCGCTAACGGGACCGCGGAGGCTGACGAAGTAGCAGGAGCCTGCGCGAGCCGGGCAGTCAGGTCGGCGACCTGGCCCCGCGCCGTCTGAAGCTCGGCCTGAAGATCCCGGTATTGCTCTATCGAGGCAGCCTCTTGGGCCCGGAGCCTCGACTCGGCGGCATCAGTGCGCTCGGCGCGCTCACGGAAGTTGGCCACCCGGTCCTCCATGGTGACGTAGTCTTGTTCGGCGCGCTCCTGAGCGAGAAGTGCCTGCTCGAGCCGAACCATGCCGGCACGGTAACCCTCGTAGGCGCGACGTCGGAGCACGAGGTTCCGCTCGTGTAACACGGAAGCGTGAACAGCCAGACCAGCGTTGTGCACGGAGACGAACTCGCACTGGGCGCGCAACGCTCGATTCTCGCGCCGGAGAGTGTGCGCGTCGGCGACGAGGGCTGACACGGAGTGGACGGGGGCCCCCGGGGCGGAAGCTGGACTGGAGAGGGAGCAGGCAGGCGAGGCCGACGCGCGCCGAGGGCGCAGACCACGCAGCCGGCAGCCTCGAGGTCGCCGGTGTCGAGCTCTTCTTCCTCCATGTCGATGTCGTTGGCGTCAACGTCGTGGCGGCGAGCCATGATAGCCGATGGTGATGGCGAAGACGGAGAGCGCGGGGCGAGTTCTGCGACGACACATCCACCTGGGGAGTGCGCGTGCGTGGCAGCGGGACGAATGTGGTATAGCACCCCGCGGAGAAAGCGCGATGGGCGGCGAGAATAGCGCCGCGGTGATGGAGCTCGACGCGACGGATGGGACGCGACGCGGTTGATGGGCGCGACGCGCTGTGGAGATGGACGGGAAAGTCGACGAGGGTGATCGGCTGTGAGACATGGCTCCAGAATCCAGTGCGAGGCGTAATCACTCGACGGGTCGACCAGAGCCCCGTCTCTTCAAAACGCGTCGACCCTAAACCCCGCCGAGTAAACCCCGCCGAGCAAAACCCGCCGAGCAAAACCCGCCGAGCCAAAACGCGTCGAGCAAAACGCGTCGAGGTGAGATCTTGATTACGTTACGCAAATCAGGTTGAAGAACGGTAGTGCAAGCACGACAGACGCAAGGATAGAAGTAGGGTGGTAGGCTTAGCAAGCACGAAGTAGGAGATAGCCAGTAGCAAGGACATAGGATAGGGTAAGGACTCAGTCCCGAAATTTCTCTGAACCACAAAGACCTCCCGTCTTCCCTCCGGTTCCAGGAACCACCAAGCGCCGGCAAGCAGAGCCGCCCCGATATCGCGGCCCCCGTCGTTTGTTGGTTCGGGTGCTCAACCCCCACAGACCCGTGCTGAGATAAAGGCACGTTAAACGTATACCGTTTAGGGGCGCCCGATAACGCACTGCTAGGCGAAGGAACGCACTGGCCCGATAACCGCCGTGCACAAGACCCCGTGTAGGCCCGATAACGCCACACAAGCCCCAGGAAACGCCGGCCTGATAACGCCGCACGCCCGACGGGAACGCCAAGGAAACGCCGGCCCGATAACGCCGCACGCCCAAGGCTCGACGCCCTACGACAAGGAACAAGCGTCAACCAAGAACCCCCAACTCTGAAGCCTGCGAAGACTTGGGTCTGTATTTCGAAGATACGCTACTCCAACAACCGGGAAAGAGATTGCTCGGCGCGACCGCTATCCAGACGCGCCGAGTTTGTGCGAGACCGGCTCCGCGAGATTTCTGCGAGGCCGCTACTCCACACAGCATTTACAGCGAGCTAGTGTGTTGTGATAATCTCCAACATGTTTGCGGAGTACACTAGCACCATGCATGCTCACTCGCACCTGCTGCCATTTCTTTGGAACACGCTAGATCGAGAACTTCGGCTGTCGTTTCAGCCTCTTCGATCGCAACTTTCGAATAGTTTGTCGAAGACCCCGCGCAGTAGTAGATCGTGGGTACAGTCCACGGCGTTGGGTGCAGACGGGGTTTTGCTTCGAAGGCTACAGCCTGCTCAACCTTGAGTGCTTGTACATTTCATTCTCATTCGCAAACTTCGCTCGGATCACGCTCCACTATTGACCGAGTACATCCATTTGGATTTTGCGCTAGTCGCAAAACTGTCGATCAGGTTCAGATACCTTTTACACGAGACGGGCTGTTACACGGCTATCAGCGACGACGACGCCAGTGTGTATTTGCGGAAATGTGGACGTCTTCATGTACTGCCCACCTTCATGCTTCTTAAGAATCGTGAAAGCCATTTCTACGATGTTCAGTATGGCGAACTCTTCCTACGGTGGCAAGCGGAGGGAGATCCCTGTTTCGCAGCAGAAATTTCCCACTCGTATGAATGGCTGGCCGATTGTCTAGCCCCGCCTGAAGGGGTTACCATCGAGGAGACTGAGGTGGGTAGCCGCTGCGGTGTGGGCTTTGAAGTGAGAGCCGAGGGCTCTCTCGTCAATCTTCTGGATGACAGTGACGCTACAAACGCCATCCTACATGGTTGCCTTACTATGCGGCAGCGACTAGATGTAGTTCACCTCCGGATGAGGTGGCCAATTTTGGACTCAAGTGTATACGACGTGGAGGAAATGGAGCAACTCATGCATGCGGCGGAGCGCAAGATATTTCGAGATGCTGGCATTGACAGATATGCGGTCGATGGGCTCCCCGCAGACCAGCCTGGGAACCTGACGACGCCTCTGCGGTTTATGCCAGAAGAGCGCAACCAAATGCATGCAGTCGCGTATCAAGCTATACTCGACGCAAGTACTCCTGTTGACCTAGTCCCAGCGCATGGTATTAACCCTTTCGCGAGTATCCAAGATAAACTATAGTATACAACTCATTGATATTTCCTTCTAAAAGGGCACTCTAGGCGTCCTTTTACAAAGTTACGGAGCATTTTCTGTATGTCTCATGGGACATGCAAGATACGGTGATTTGCAGGTTACATAGTTTGGATGCATATTACTTATAATTTGTATAGACAATGATTACATGATGATTACGCTGCGTACCGATTATGATTTGTTCTAAGAGATGGTAGATTACTAGCTTGAACTTGTGTAAAAAGGCACATGAAGCGCCCTTTAAGAGGGGGTACACTCTACCGTGTTTTGGTAAATCCTTTAAAGGGCGCTTTCTGTAGCCTTTTACCGCGAAAGGGTTAAACTCCAGGCGGCGCAGCAGGCGAATGATGCTGCGTATTTGGCATGGTACAAGAACGAACAGGCTCAGTTCCCCCTCCCGGGAGTGGACAATGGCGTTCCCCCCTTCTCCAATCTACTAGATAGATTTGGCGGCGGAGTGGAGCCGATCAGACACATATTCGCCTCACTACCATACCCAGAACTCGCCGCCAAAGCGCTGCCTACTTCCTTGCTGTCACAGTGGGGACGGCAGGAAGTATACCGTGCCCACCACGGCGCGATTCAGCGTCTGGCAAGGGATGAGGAGCGGCCTGTTGAACTTCGAGCTCTGTGCACTAGCTGGGCACTGGAGGCTGCCGGGCCCGACGCAGCCTGCAATCTCCAAGTTGCAGCGGATCCGACACGATGGCAAGCACTGGGTATGTGGCTTAAGGACGCGTATCTACGATCCCAGCCAAGCAACATCCCGACTGCGGAGTGGGAAGTTCTTCATGTGCTACCATATGTTATTCGACAGTGGGGAGCTACCAGTATGGGGCGGATCCCGCTGAGCTCACTAGCTCAATGGTATACAGGACACCCTGTTGTGGAGCAGATCTGCCAGGGGGTGATACAGGGTCAGTGGGGTGCGACAGTCAAGCTCCACACAGGGTTGACGTGGGCAGAGTGGGCGGACACGAGCAAGTTCCCGCCGCCTCTCACCCACCGCAAATAAAGGCACTCAGTCCAACACCCTTCTGATGCTGGGTCCATGCGGCAGCAGAAGGAAGGGCCTCCTGGCAGGCCTAACATGGACACGCCTGATGACTCCAGATATGCTGCACCTCGGGAGATCGAGCTATCGCGAGTCAAAAGGATTAAAAAATTACGTCAGAAGCAACTTGGAGACTTTTTTCCGGTGATATCAGGCGTCGCAAAAGCGAAACAACTCCGCAACCGCTTCAGGGCAGAGCGAGCCAAGGAACTACGGAGATTACGCGAGGAGGAACGGGCGTACGACGCACTTCTACTGGGTGGCCAATCGAGGCGACTACATCCTGCAGATTTTACGTTCGGAGGCGTCACCCAAAACGTCAACGGTTTTGGCAGGAGCGCAAAAGATCGCGAGGCGTGGCTCTGCCGTTTGAGAGGTAAATCGGCCCATGGTCGCAATGATGTGTATCTACTACAGGAAACGCACGTCGAGAAGGAGGAGGTGGACAAGTTCGCTGACCTGCATGCAACTGGCTGGGGTTTTCGTACTGGCAATGACAGAGAGAAGCTGCCATTCTGGTCACCATCCGAGGGCAGGAAAGGCGGCGTCGCGATTCTCGTTGATCCTTATGGGGCTTTAAAAGATGTGATACCGGTGTTTGAACGGAGATGGGGTCCACATTTCATGGCAGTACAAGGGCGCATGGATGGTCAGAGTCTGATTATTCTCAATCTATATGCACCCCATAGATTCCCGCAGCGAGAGGCTTTCTTCCGCAGTCTGGGGGATTTGGAATTTCCGAGTGGATCGCTGGTAGCTATTGGAGGTGATTTCAACTGTACATTGGACGACGTAGCAGATCGCAGCTACACCAGCCGCAGCGGCTCTCATGACTCAATCGCACTACGGGAGCTCTTGGCCACCTGGGGTGCGGTGGATCCCATTGAGGAGACACGTCCACGTGAATGGCCACAGGGAGCGTTACGGCAGCATCACGCGGAGACCCACACGTACCGATACGTAGTCGATGGTCATGGGGATGCTTCCTCTCGACTAGATCGATGGTATGTCACGGCCGTGGGTAGCAGGTTGGGAAGTCATTGTGCCGGGGGTTCCCGCCGACCCTTCTCACTGTAAAATGCATGATGACAAACCAAGTCTTGTCATCTTGAACGTGTCGTCGAAAAGAGAGAGCAACTCTTTTCGTGCTTTGGTTGATTCGGGCGCGTCGAATAACTTTGTTCGACTGCGAAGTCTATCAAGGCTTGACTTCGAGGATTTAAAGATACCTCGAAGTATGTTGGAGGTACGACTGGCGACGGGTGTCGTCGTCAAGACCGAGAAGCGCATGGTACGCGTGCGCTTCACGTATTAAGATCAAGGGTTTGTCGAAACCTTTATCGTCCTGGACCTGGACGATAAGTTTGACATTGTGTTGGGCATGCCGTGGCTTGCACGTCATGATCCGATAATCGATTGGGAGAAGCGCACTCTCGTGCGCTTCGGTCGCGACCGCGGAACAGTGAGCGATGGCCCTGTTACCGCAACGCACGCACCGACAGGTGCGCGCGACTCCCGTCAAGACAGCGCCTAGCGCCGCTGTCTCGGAACGCCCCGATTTCGGAAATCGACACAGACATTTCAGCGAATCAGAATGAGTCTCCGGTCTCAAGAGGCCCGGATGACGGATATGCGTCACACGCCTCAGCCGTGGAGGCTGACGCGAATGTGATTGGATCAGTTTTGGCCAATAATAAGGGCCAAGGTGATGGAACGTCGTCGACTCCGAAATCCCCGCACAGTGTTCCGACGTTCTGTGTCAAGAATCCACAGGGCAGCTGGCGCATCGTTATGCGTACAATTAGCTGAACGATGCGACGATATCGGCGCAAACACCGATACCGCGAAAAGATGTTATCATCGATTCGATGGCCAGGAGCACTGTCTACAGTGCTCTTGATCTGCGCGATGGGTTCTATCAGATCCTAATGCGTGAGAGCGATATCCCTCTCACGGCTGTGAGCACGCCGAGTGGCATGCTCTGGGAGTGGCTAGTGATGCCGCAGGGTCTGAAGAACGCCCCTGCGACCTTCAACAACTGCGTGACGCACTTATTGCGCTCGGTGCGCGACTTCGCATCGAGCTACTTCGATGACTTGTTCGTCCACAGCCGTGCTGCGGACGGGATGAGCGATGTTGAGATGCACAGGGTGCATCTCTGAAAGCTGCTTGCGCTTATGCGCAAGCACAAGCTCTACGCGAACCTGAAGAAGTGCATCTTCGGGGCGAGCGAGATACCCGTGCTCGGGTGTCTCGTTGGGAAGCATGGTGTCCGCCCTGACCCTGAAAAGGTCAGAGTGATCAACGAGTGGCCAACACCGTCGAACGTCAAGGAACTGCGGCAGTTCCTTGCGGCCACGTACTTGTGCAAGTACGTGAAGGACTACGCGGGCACGATACGCCCGCTGTCACAGCTCCTGAAGACGGATGCCGAGTGGAATTTGACTGCTGACGGTCAGCAGGCCTTCGATGCAGTCAAGCGGGGCTTGACTGAGGCGCCGATCTTGGCGGTGGCCGGCCAAGATCGCCCATTCCACGTAGTGTGCGACGCATCCGACTTTGCGATCGGATGTGCGTTGATGCAGCACGATCACGAGGACGGTGATCGTGTCGTCTACTACCAATCGCGTCAGCTGAAACCTGCTGAGCGCAACTACCCGGTGCATGACAAGGAGCTCCTTGCCATGAAGTATGCACTCGCGAAGTTCCGAGTGTACTTACTCGGAAGCGAACCCTTCGTGGTCTACACAGACCACGCATCATTGCGTACGGCTGCCAAGTCGCCACACATCTCGCAACGTATGGCGAGATGGCTTTCGTTCTTTGCGGAATACAACTTCCGGGTTGAGTACAAACCCGGAAGACTCAATGTGGTGGCCGACACGTTATCACGTCGACCTGACTACGCTTCAGCTGATGCCGACGTCAATGCCATTGACGCCATGCAATCGAGCACGCCCACGTCGTCGCTGTTGGACGACGTGAAGACCGCGTACGCGCACGACGCGGACGCGAAGCTCTTGCTGGCCTACGGCTCAGCGCCTTCTGACAAAGCTCGTCAGAAGCTGCCGAAGCATCTTCGCGCTCGTGCACACCGTTATCGGGTGCACGACGGGTTATTGCTCTACAGTGCAGTCGACGACGACGCGGACCGTATTGTCGTGCCCAATGATCATGACCTGCGACTCAGGATCATGTATGAGTATCATGATGCACCGACTGCGAGGAATTCGGGCCGTGAGAAGACATACCTTCTTCTCACGCGAGACTTCTACTGGGCCCACCAGTATAAATGGGTGCGCAAGTACGTCCGTGCTTGCGAGGTTTGTCAACGCGTGAAGCCTGCGCCTTTTGCGCAGGCTCCCTTGCAATCACTACCGACTCCGTCGGAGTGTTGGCAGTCCATGTCATTGGACTTCGTGTTCGGTCTTCCCCCGGACAGCCAGGGGAACACGGGCGTTGTGGTCTTTGTTGACCGCTTCAGCAAGATGGTACATCTTGCTGCGGTACCCGCTGAAGTCACTGCGAAGCAGACTGCACGTCTGTTCGTTGACATGGTGTTCAAACACCATGGCATGCCGACCGACATTGTGTCGGATCGGGACCCGCGTTTCACAGCGCACCTGTGGCAAGAAGTGTTTACACTTCTTGGGAGCCAACTTTCGATGTCGACTGCGGACCATCCGCAGACGGATGGGCAGACCGAGCGCGTGAATCGCGTGCTCGTCGACATACTCAAGAGCTACGCTCACTCGTTCCAACATTGCAGCGAGTGCCTGTCGATGGCAGAGTTCGCCATTAACAACTCGGTGCATGCCTCGACCGGGCATACACCGTTCTACGTGAATGCCATGCGGCACCCACGCCTTCCGAGCATGCTCGGGGTGATGACTCCTTCCTTCAGTGGGGGAGGATCTACGGCCGCAACGCAGCAGCCGCAGAATGCCGCTGACACGTGCACAGTGTCAGCTGCGATCGTGCGCAAGAAGAAGAGCGCGTCTGTGCCCTGCACAGACGCCAACAAGAAGGCGAAGAACAACGCGTCTGTGCGGAGCACAGACGCACACACGAAGAAGCGCAACAAGCACAACGTGTCTGTGCGGGGCACAGACACCGCGAGGACAGACGCAGAGGCTGCGCCTACTGCTGAAAGCGAGCTGAACGAATTCAGCTCGGATGCAATCAACTTCGTGCAGCGCAGACAAGCCGTCATTCGGTTTGTCCAGGACGCAATTGCAGCATCTGTCGACCGACAGAAGCTGAACGCAGACAATGTTGGCAGGGGCAACACTAATGAATTCGAGAAGGGTTCATTAGTCTTGTTACCTACTTAAAACTTGCCTAAACATGCAGTTTCCGACTTCGGGGCAAGCAAGCTTGCTCCGCGTTTCATCGGGCCGTTCACAGTGTTGGAACGACATGGCAACGCTTACACGCTAGACATCCCGTCTAACATGCGCGTCCATCCGACGTTCTACGTCGGACGGTTGAAGCCATACCTGCAGCACGAGCTACCTAGCTGGGCTGAACCGAAACAGAAGACTCGGCGGAAGCCATCATCTTCGAGCAGCAGGTCGAGCGGGAGATCCAGCCCGGCCGGGACGATCGAGGCGGTCTAGGAGACCGTCGCAAAGTAAGGATACTCAAGAGGACGGAGCGCAGCGCTCTGTAGCTACTCCACGACCGAGTTCCGGTCGTGGGGAGAGGCAAGATCAGGGTCAACACCAAGTTGACCACACACGGGGCGTGTTCCCACCACCGCCGCCACCAATTCGTGACGCACACGGCTCAACTCGATGGATAGTTGAGCCGATTGTTGACCACAGTATCCCGAGAACGAACTTAGAACCAGTTCGTTTTCGTATTCGTTGGAGAGGATTTCCTCCCAACCAAGATACATGGGAGCCGCGGAACGTCTTGCTCCAAGACGTTCCGGACATGGTAAAGGCTTACGAAGCCCACCATGCACTACACACTGGACAGTAATGCGAGCGCTGTTGTTAACAACAGCGCCCGAAGACACTTCGAGGGCCGCGGCGCCTGCCCCCGCGGCAGCGAAGCGCTTCGCACGTTGCCGCGCATGATACTCAGCAGCAGAGAGGTCCTCCGCTGCTGCGCCAAAGGTCTTCAACTTCAACGTGCTCGTTCTATTACGAGCACGCTGTCTTCTAAACGTCATGCATTGACCAAACAGTCAACGGTGGTTGACGTGCCGAGACCGGCACGTCTAACCTTGACGGGGGGATGGTGTAACGGGGTTACACGCACAAGTGGCTACAGCCACTTGCAACTCTAACAGACGCGATGTCTGTCAAAGGTTCAAACACTTCCTCGGCCTTGGTGTACCTTTATCAAAGGCCACATTCATTTACGATCACCACGACGGGTGGTCCATAGACATTTAGGATTCATATTGGTTGAAAGCAGCATCTTTTACCAATGAGCGACATGCATAGCAAAGGAATTCTGCCAACCAGCCGTTGGCAGATTCCAAACTTAGAATATTACATTTAGAGGAAGTCAGAAACATAAATCAAAAATAATAGTTCTCATCTTTACCAAAATCAGCTACTTAGAGTCTTTATCTTGTTCAAAGTATACTCGTGGACCTCGAGTATACTTAACTCAAGCTTCCTCATACACGTGCGCACACGTGTAAGCTGTAGTAGTGAGCCAAGGTAGGCCCACTACACAACTTGTGAACATGCAAAAACAATTTTTATGGCGTCGGCAGCTCAAAGATGACCCCAGCCGCCATAAATTCTCCCCAAGCCTGATATTCACTCCGAAGAATGCTGGGGACTTGGCGTCATCGCACTTCCGGTAGCGATCCAAGCGCAGCGAGTGAAATCGACGATGTTGTGGCTACTGGAGCGGCAGGATATTTATCACGATGCTTGGCGATCCTGGATGGGACTCACTGGAGGTGAACCCGCCATCACCCCCAGATCGGTAACGAAGCGAAGCTGCTCACGAACATGGTTCAGCCGACGAAAACAACCGCAGCTCGATCTAGGGCCTGGATTAGGGCCGACCCACGACGAACAGAGCAAACGCAGCCATTACACGGCAACCTTTCTCCCTCGTTTGGCGGCTGACACGAGGTGGTTTCCAGAAATTTGCCGATGACGCGCCGTCACTCTTACGACCTGGAGTTTGTATCAAGGTATGATTGGTGGATAACTGGGATGAGCACGGCTGTACCCGTGTGACACGAGTGACGTTGGTGGGAGAGAAGTGATTCAGTGGGACGAATCTAGTGCCTGACCGCAGATGGGCCCAACTGACTGGAAGTGTGAATCCTGGGAGTGCACACCCAGGAATTCAGAAGAACACTCAGTCCAGTCCCGGACTTTCCCTTACGATGAGTGCCTAAAGTCTGGCGGAAAGTGTCTCTGGAGAACGTATCCCAGAGTACACCTCATCTTGCTGTGGGTGAGAGCACTACTATGGATCAGATCCCCTGAAAACCAACCCCATTACCACCGTGGACATGCGCCGGAAGCCGTACAACCCTTAAGTGTTCGTATTTGTGGAGATACACGCGAGTCTGTGATGTACACAACCTATGATCCAGAGTATCACACAAGGAATCCAGAGTACCGGATGATGATCCAGAGTTCACCTCCTCAAGAACAGGTGACCCAGAGTTTCAAGTGATCTTCTGGATTTGGACTGTGAACCCTGACTCCCTATACTCAGAACAAGTGTTTCCCAGGTCAACACCCAAGAATCCCCAAGAACCCTCAAGAGCTCCCCTGAATTCCACTGATTCTCAGAAGCAATCCAGAGTATCACGTGAATCTCTGAATGTCGAGCCAGTTGGGAGTCAGTCTGCAATCAAAGTGATGCGTGACCATGAAGATCCAAGTGCAGACCTGCTGACTGGATACTTTCGAGGAGTCGAGAGGGAGTCCTGCACCATACAAACCCAAGTCTAAGGACCCACATGTGGTACTTTGGACGCCTTGCGACGATGGAATCGCAAGCCGATCGCAAGTCTGGACCGCTGAACCCAATGTATACTGAAGACAAGACATTTGACCCCAAGCATAGTGAAATGAAGACATTTGCCCGTAGAAGAATGCAGAAGAGAGAAAGAAGTAAGAGAGAGAAGTAGCTGATAAAAGACAAACAGAGTTCAATTTTCCCTGTACTGCGCAAGTGACTTCGGCCAAGCCTGCCGACGGAAATCCGGAGGACCCGAGACTACGACCGCGGGACGCTAAGGGCACAGCAACGGCGAAGGACAGCCGTCTGTGTGGACTCCATCAAACTCAAGTCCAGTTAGGTGGGGACCAGCGACGGCCTCGTGCTTCCTGGAGTGATCCACCTATTTCATATCCTAGTTGGGTCACTTGCTGTGCTCGTGGTAGCCCATTTCATATTATTTCAGAGAGTACTCTGGGGTGCTAGGTAGTCGCCTCCAGGATTGTATATTGACTGCTTGTGTGAAGGGAAAGGTAACTGATAGTGATTGTATTTTCCTCCTGTACGGGAGGTGGTGCGCGTTTGTGTGAGTCTCAGGGGAGCTAGGCCCCTGAATTTCAGACTCGAGTGAGCCTAGTGTGTGAGTGACCCACCGTCCAAGGGTCCAAAAGAATAAGTGACGGCTAGTTGTAGTGTTTCTATACTCTGTATTTGTTGGTTTTATCGAGCTACGAAGGCATTTGGGTAAGGTGTCTTCTGAGTTCCTCACCCCAGAGTTGACTGAAATCCTGGATCCTGAATTCGTGATATTCTGGATTTCGGGTGATCTGATACTCTGGGTTTTGCCTCTAGTGTCAAGGTGCGTTCTGGATTAGACGTGCACCTCAGCGCTTCTTCGAGGCTACATTCGAGTTTGGTGAAGTGCCGTTCCGTCAAAGATAAACGAGCCGACAGGGATTACACAAGGTACCCACGCCAACCGAGGAGAGTGATCCTCAGGGTTTAAAGCTTCGCAGCTGCGAACCTCTGGATTTATCTTCTTGCTGTTGACTCTCGAGTCAGTTCTCTGGGTCTACACCCTGAGGACCTTCTTGGGCTGCGCTATACGAACCCCCCTGGGCGATAAAGGTTTCATCGGCCTCGCCTCAGCTGGTGCGCGTGCCCGGATTTGATTGTCGAGGATTTCACCGAACTCAAGAGTCGAAGAACTGCTGAGTGCCCGTCAACTTCAAGCGAACAAGATGGCTGGAGGACGAGGGGCGAAGAAGAGTGGACGCGGGGACGGAGAGCGCGGCGAGGCGTCACGTCAGTCGCGTCGTGTTCAAGGTTTGGAGTCTGAGGAGCAGGAGGATCTGGATACTGTGGTCCGTGACGCTCGGAAGGCGAAGAAGGCTGCTCGCGAGAGCGAGGCAGCACAAGGTGGGGACGCTAAGGCGTCTGCCGATCAAGATCAGTCCGCCGCTGGACCTCTGACGCAGGATGAACAAGCTTCGTCCAGCAATCAAGGTTCATCGAAGGCGGTTTCTGGGTTGCAGACCCCTGGAGTCCCAGAGGAGCACACCCGTGAGGGTGGTGCTCAGGCGTATGAAGGAGGCGCCAATGCGGCTGAGCTCCCGGAGGTGATCGACTTGGTGTCATATTCGGACGAGTCTGTGGTGGCAGTGAAGCCGGAGCCCGTGCGAGCGAAGGAGGAGGCGAAGACTCAGAGTTCCAAGGTGAATTCTGGGTTTGCACCACCTGAACCCAGGGGTTCTGTGTCGAGTTCGCAGGTGGAACCCAGGACTGCTTCTGAGAACCAAGTCCGGGATTCGCTGGTTCTTCTTGGTCGGGGAGCGCTTGGAGTCGGTCCTAGAGTCCTGCGAGCCCTTAGAGGCCGGCACTTTCCTGGGATCCGACGCCTTCTCCAGAGGCACAGGCTCCTGCTTGATGTCCTGCGTCACCTTGGTCTCCGTAGCGCCATGTCCTCGCTTGGAATGCTTCGTTCTGCCGGAAGTGTCGGCGGAATGCTGCGCGAGGGTCGCTTTTAGCTGGGAGCGGCGACTTCGGAAGTGTTCTTCGAATCAGTTGTCTCCCGTCTCTGTCCTGCGACACTTGCGTTTTCGCGGATTACGCCACTGGACGCCTGGGGTCGGGTTGCGATTTCAGGGTTTTGAGCCACTGACGACCTCACATTGGTTGCCAAATCAGGGGTAGCGGTAGCACTTCGCGCTTGAACTTGGGCCAATGTTGCCCGAAGGTCGCGTACTTGACTGGCGTTGAAGCGCTGGATATTCTGGGAAGACTCACGCTCCTGCTCTCTTGCGGCTTCGGTTTCCTGGACCTTCTGCTCCAGAGACGCCACTTGTGCTTTCCAGTTCTCGTACGTCTCCAAGGCCCAGCGCGCGCTCAGCGTCTGCTTTGGCTTCACGTCTTTTCCAGCGTTCAGCGTATGCGGCCTCCAGGCGCTCGCGTTCCAGGCGTGCATTCTCAGTGAAATCCTGAGTCGCACTCTGGATCCTTGCGGAATCCTGAGTTCGGCGGACTTCTGCTTCTTGCGCACGCCGTTCAGCTTCTCCTCGGGCGATCTCCGCGTGAACCAGGCGATCGGTGAGCTCCTGGATCTGGCGACGCGCGTCCAAGTCACGTTGTTTCCTGAGTCGATCGCGCTCCAGAGCATCAAGACGTTCTCTGGCGAGGAACTCGCGTTGCTCCTGCTCCATGCGGGCCTGCCACTCCTGCTGCTGTCGCAAGACCTTCAGCTCGATTTGGGCGGGCCCGGACCTTGCGGACACGGACGAAGCTGACCCAAGACCTCTGGATCCACTTGAGCGGCTCGACACAGCTGATCCTCTGGATTTCATCGAGCATCGCGAGCGTGTCTCACTCCTAGAGCTGGGGTGTTGACTCCGCTCGTCTGCGCTGACATCCTTGGGACTGTCAAATCCAGAAATCGGGGCTGGTTCCCTGAGTTTCGGCTCGGCCGCTGTCGCTGGAACTCTGGAGAGAGTTGCCTTCTTGGGAGCAATCTCTGGATCAGAATGCACGGACGACGCCATCTCAACGTCATCTTGGTCGACTGACACAAGACGCGGAGGGATAACCGTTCGGGTGACCTGGAACCCCAGATCTCCGGCAGCCGTGAAGCCACCTGCACTCTGAGCTACCAGCGCCAGAGCTCCGACTCGATGTCCCAGCGATTGCATCGACGAAGACGAAGAGCTGCCATAAGACGTTTGCACGCCTGAGGCTGTACTCTCGTCTGAAGCTCGCGAGGTACCGATCACGCTTGGCACAGAGTCCGGAGCAGCATCCTTGGTTTCCGACTCCAGAGGATCACGTCCATTGGACGTGGAATTCAGGGGAGTGGAATTCTGAAGCGAAGCGCCGGTCGAAGACTTGTACGCAGGAAGAGAAGACAGCGACGGTGTGGACAACGCTGACGGCGTCGACGGGACTTGCGGGCGCGGCGGTCCGTGCTGGGTGCGCTTACGCTGCGGCTCGCCTTCACTTGACCCTCGCGGGCTCTGTGAAATCCTGAGTCCAGTGACCCTGAATCTCAGGACAAACTGTCGTCCCAATAGATCCGCATCATAGTCCGCCATCAATAAATCACCGTCTCCATCTTCCTTGTGGTAATCCAGTCTTGGTGCTTGCTCTGGGACACTTGTTACTGGTTGTTCTTCAGAGTTCATCTTGAAAGGTACACCAGCGATCACCAGCCTCCACTCAACGAGTTCCACGGCAATGAAATTCTGAGTTTCTTCCATGACAGAGCGCACCAAGCCTTCTGGAATCCTGGATGCACGCGTCGAAGACCAGTCGGGGATCAGATTGACAAACTCGAAACCAGCTTCAAAGAACAGAGTCTGCAGAATGCCGACGCACTCGCGTGCGGTCATGATACTCTGGGGAATCGTAGTCGCCATGAGATCCTGGGCAGTTACGACGCCCCACCGGGCGAGGTGAAACTCAGAAATCCAGGCTTCGTCTGGGTTCGCCAGAGACAACCGCCACTTGAAATAGTCTCCAGTTGCATACGCGGCCGCGAAGTACGAGTTGGCATCCGGTTTCGGAGTCGGCCACTCATAGACGACGCTCGGGGGCGTCACCCTTCCAGGGTTCACCTCTTCCCAGCGTCGAACTTCACGCCGGGCGTACAACACCATGTTCTCAGAGTCTGGCGCGGAGAAGAAGCGCCAAGATTTCAACCCGCCCTCAGACTCGGACCCGAGTTCTGACTCTAGCGATGACAGCTCGTCCTCTGAAAGCGATGACAGCTCGGATGAGAACTCTGGAGTTAGCCTGACGGCAGCCTCTGCGGCTCAAGCTGGCACCACGCTTCTGACGTTCCGACCATACATCAACTCGAATACTCTGGGTGAGTTCGATACTAAGGCGTCACTCAGAGAACGTGTGCATTGGTGGGAGCGTTTCGCAAACATGGCTGCTCAAGGAGGTTGGTCCACGAAGATGCGAATTCAGGAGCTCAAGTTGAAACTCTCTGGAGCTGCGCGTGACTGGTTCAACCAGCTGCCCAAGCACACTCAACGTGACTGGAAGGAGTTAGTGTCTGCGTTCAGGAAGAAGTACTGCAAAGCGCGCTCGTCATACTCAGAGCGTTACTTCACGATGGAGATGAAGAACTTAGAGAGCGCTCTGGATTTCTTCTATCGTCTGAATTCCGCCGCCGGTAAAGCTGACATTGACGTTCGAAAGTTATCGAAACGTCTGGAGAAGCACATCCGAAGGTTCATCACGAAACTCAGAGACACGCGCCTCAAGACGTCGCTGCAGGGCCAGAGATTCAGAAGTATCGCCGATCTCGAGTGTGCTCTGGAGCAAGATGAAGAAGTCTGGAGTCGCAGTGACCAGGATGCGCCGCCACCCAGAGTTTGCGACTTTCGTGCCGACAACATCCCTCAGGGGCGTTTCAAGCCGAAGCGTGCTGGACGCGCGTATGTGACTAGGGGCGACGTCTCTGACTCTGAGTCGGAAGAGGACCCTGAAACTCACGCTCGTTTTCAGGAAATCTTGGATGAACCCAGAGTACCAACCCGAACTTCAAGCGCGAACTCAGGATCAACTCGAGAAATCTCTGGAGAAGACACTGCCACGGCTAACACTGGCGGTTCAACGAGCATGAAGGATATGGAATGGACTCAGACGCTGACGAATGAGGTCTATCGTGTGATGGATAACATGGGATGGCGCCCACCAAGTGCCCAACCAGGATCAAACATGAACTCTGGATTTCGTTCGCCTCGCCGCGAGAATCCGAATTGGGACAAGCTCGGTGAGAAGTGCGGCAAGTGGGGACACCCAGAGGAGAACTGCTGGAAGGACATGAAGTGCGACCGCTGCCTCGAAACGGGGCACCCGACACACATGTGCCGCGCGCAGCCATGTGAGAATTGTGGCAAGCTGCATCTCGGAAAACCCTGTGAAGACTGGAAAACGCTGGAAGCTGTGAAGAGACTCGCCCGCCAAGGTGCACTGAAGGACATACCGAGCCAGATTCTGGATAAACTTCTGGATGGCGAAGCAAATTCTAGGAGGCCGTCAAACCAATAAGCCCGCTGGGTGGGGACCCAGTACGCGCCGGGCTGAGGAAGGCCCCAGAGTTATGTGTTCTAGTGTATGTAGGCCCGGAGCTGAGACCAAGAACCCAAGATAACCAACAATGCATGACTACTTTGATTCAGGATTTCACGGCTTCCCCTGAATTTCAACGTCCTGAGCAAGTGAACCCTGGAGAAGTGAACTCTGGAGAAATTACGGAGTACAAGCTGAACCTTGGGGAACGCTATGGATGGTGGGAAAACAACGATCCTGATCCGAAGAGAAACGTGATGTGGTGATGGTGCATGGTGCCGTGAACGATTGTCGGACGAAAGTCCTCCTGGATACCGGTGCGACTGTAAATATTGTGAGTTTCGACTTAGCGCGTAAGCTCGGACTCAGACTCAAGTCGCACAAACAAACCAAGGTGTCTGGAATGGGAGGCGTTCCGACGTATATCGGCGCCAGTGCTCAGGTGAAGATCACTCTCGGCCCGAGAGTCGTGTATCTCCTGGATGTCTGGGTGGCTAACATCGGCGAAGGAATTGAAGTACTTCTGGGTATGAGTTTCATGTTTGCAGCTGGAGTGCGGATCAGTATTCGGGAAGGTCTCGTGACGCTCCCGGATGAAGAGGCGATCATGATGTGCGGTTGGAATCCAGGTGATCGCCTGGGTGTCGACATGCCTGTGGAAGCTGGTACCTGGGCCCTGGGGAATCCAAGGTGGTGAAGGTTTCGTATGGAGCGACGAACCCACAGCGTGAGGTTGTGTGGGCAGGACGCGGTGACCGCTGGGTAACGCACCTGATCTACGCGTCGAGGTCTTGGCCAGTCGCTGTGAAGGTGGTCAACATATCCGACAAGGATGTCTGGATTCACAACCGGACTCCGGTCGCCCGAATCGTGGAATACGGCTTCTTTCCGCGAGCTGGGCGCTTCGTACGCCCCGGTTCCTTTGCGTGTCGTGAGTGGCAGACCCTCATTCTGGAGAGTGTTCAATCGCGCGAGGGACGACTGCACGCAGAGCGTTTAGCTGCGCTGGAGCCATCGTGCGTAGAGACCCCAGAGTATCCGTGGCCTAAGAAGATTCTGTCGCGACCTGCGAAGGGACCCGACATGGCACTGCTGGCCTCGATTATCAGAAAACCAGAGGCTCGTCGTGTGCGATTCGCTGAAGATGCATCAACTCAAACCGACGAGGTACCTCCTGAGGATTCCCCCGAATTCCGAGAAGTTGCTGTCGACACGAACGACCTGGGTGAGGTTCTCAAGGAACCGGTGATCAATGCGACCCTGCAAGCCGATGAAACGCCAGAGCGCACGAGTCCCGAATGGGATACGGCCGCTGAAACTCTGAGTTTACAGGTCGAAGTTGGCAGTGATTCTCAGGGTCAGCGAAGTGAAGGCAGTGATTCTCTGGATTTCGAAGTGACTGGTGATGATTCTCAGGGTGCTGTTGAAGATTACTGGGATATCTCAACCTCAGGGATGCCTGGGACTCCGCTGGAGAAGCTCAAGCAAGAGTACGAACGTTGCATGAGGATATCCATGGAGGATCTCGACTATGAGCCCGCGGTTTACGTGCGTGAAGGTAGCGAGTTGCTCTCACAGTTGCGTGATCAGTTAGTGATACTCCCTGAGATACAGGACCTGACGCCTGAGAGTAAGATCGAGGAAGCTGACGTTGGGGTCCTTGGGAAAACGACCCCTGAGATGGACAACCAAGTGAGACGAATTCTGGAGTATCATCGGAAGATTTTCTTGGGAGATGGTAATGCTGCACCTCCGCCTGCCCGTGGAGTGGTCTGTGACTTAGATGTGGGCGACGCCAAGCCTGTTGCCCAGCGTCCAAGGTCTATTGCACCACATCTGTGGACCAAGGTGTATGAACTTCTGAAGAAACTCCTGGAGAACGGGTTGATTGAGACTTCTACATCACCCTGGGCGTCTCCGATCGTCATCGTCCTGAAGAAGAACGGCGTCGACATCCGCATGTGCATTGATTATCGTGTGGTGAATGGCTTCATCAAGCTCTCGCACTACCCGTTGCCGCTCATTGACGACCTTCTGATCGGATTTGAGTCGGCGATGTGGTTCATGAGCTTGGATATGACAAGTGGTTTCTGGGCCATCAGAATGACTGAGAGAGCCAAGTTGATCTCTGTGTTTGTCTGTCCCTACGGACACTACCAGTGGGTCAGAATGCCCTTCGGCCTCAAGAATGCGCCGCTGATCTACCAGGCAGTCCTCAACAATTGCCTGTGGGGATTCTTGCGACTCTCCCCTGAGGAAGAAGCTGAAGTCGACCAAGATGTCTTGGATTTTCTGGGGCTAAACCCTGAGGAACCCAGGATTTCAGGGAACGCTGAGCCACGGCTCTCAGTGTTGACAAATGAGATGACGGTTTTCCAGCGCAACATCCCGGAACCCTCTCAGATGGGCCCCGTTCTAAGTCGAAGCTCGTACATTGACGACATCGCTCACGGTGCGCCGACCTGGGATCAGCTGTGCCAAGACCTGAACGCGCTGCTTTTCCGTCTGCGTTACTGGAATATCTCTGTGAGTCTCCCCAAGAGCGAATTTGGAAAGTTGTCGATTCCATACCTCTCGCACGGGATTAGTGCCGAGGGCATCAGGGCGACTCCAAAGATCGCGAAGGGTGTCCAAGACTTGCCGTTCCCGACAACACGGAAGGGTGTCCAGAGTTTCATGGGGAGTCTGAATTACTACAACAAGTTTATTGAGGACCTCCCCGTGATTGCGGCTGTTTTGTACGAGCTAACTGAGGAACAAGTGAAACTCAGGAGAGACTTGTCCAGAGCTCAGGAAGCCTTTGAGATTCTGAAGCGCAAGATCGTCTCGACTCCGCTGCTGCGGCATCCTGACCGCTCCGGGCCTTTCGTGATTATTCCCCACGCGAACCCGTGGGCAGCATCTGCTGTGTTGGGTCAGGAGTACGACGGAATTGTGCATCCAGTGCGTTTCACAGGACGAGTTCTGAATGACGCCGAGCTGAGGTACCACATCGCTGAGAAGGAGGTGGTCGCGATCCTGAGAGTCCTGGAGGTGTTCCGCACTCTGGTTGAAGGCAGTCCCAAGATCGTTGTTTACACGAGATACTCTGTGTTGAAGTGGTTGCTGACGTCCCAGTCGGCAGACGGCCGGACTGTCAAGTGGGGCCTGAAGTTGTCGCACTGGAACCTGGAGATACGCAGAGTTCAACGCGATGAAGACGGACTGACTGCGATCCTGGGTGCTGGTATCACTCCCAGGGAACACTTGGACGAGGTCGCTGATGTGGTGTGGTAATACCACTAAAATTCTCTTCTACCAAAAGGTATTAGAGACACCAACAACACGCTAACCCGCAGAGGTAAGCGCTTATTGGATCAAAACCTGAAGACCAGGAACGATCCCTTACACCGGGTCGGTTGCAAGCGCCTCTGTGCACCTTAGGTTATCTTCGGTCAACCCAGAAACCTGTACCACTAGCCACGAGCTTAGGCTAGGATACTATGGAGCGCTTTCGCGCAACCCCACTGCAGTCCCTCAGAAAGGAAGGGTACCGGCGTGTTAGGCCTTATACAGGGGGACCAAGGTAAAACCTCGATAGGTAGACTAATACACTCAGGGACACTCTTGTCCCACAAATATACAGTGAACGACACTCCTATGTCGCTCTTGCCTCTCCGGCCACGCCAACTCTTGGCGCCGCCAAGGAAACTCTCGGTCAAAGCACGATAAGCTCCCCGACAGGCATCCACACGCAGCCGAGCGTGTCATGGCACTACAATAAGCTAGCTACACTTACCGAAGTCGGACTTGGCCCTTGTTGGCTTTGGGGGAAGACTGTCTTTTTATTACTGAGTTTTATGAGGCCCAGGGGGCCTCGTTCTGGTCATCCTATGATGAGTCCTATGTCTCTATACAAATATCTAGTGTGAACGATCGCAATAAGGCGATTCCGGACACATCAAATGACGACCGCGACCACACTAATAAGTGCGGTCGAAGTACGCAACTAAATGCATATGTACCTAAAAGTGGGTACCATGAAGCCTCGCTCGGGGTTCTATTAGGACCCGACGAGGCTCCGGCCACTGACCGTCACTCTAACGAGGATAATGTAGTCGTCCAAGCAGAAGTAGCCATCTCCGTCTCTCGCTTGACCGCTTCTTGATGGAGCTTGACCTTCGGGCCGGCGAGGCAATCACCTTGAAAACACACGATTTCCGATACCACAACTGCTCCCGCCTCGACGCGAGCCTCCGACACTGGTGAGCGTCTAGGCGCCTTCGGTTCTTCGACTCCATGGCCCCTCAGTCGCGCGCATACGCCAACGCGGCTACCGCAGCTCGTCGAACCCTCCAATGTGCTGGCCCGGTACGTCCACCACTCTTGTCGCTCCTCATCGTCACCTTGACTCTTGTTGTTGACTCCATCTACTCCTTGGTAATATCAGGGAGCTGTTGATGTCGCCACCGACATTTCGGGGCGTCGTCCGGCGCTCCAGGCTTGTTCGACGGGGGCCGCCGCTGCTATCGCCGCTGGTGCTGTACCACCAGGCTCATCCGCACCTGCTGATGGCCCTGCGCTCCTTCCTGCCGCTGCGGAGGTGTCGGTCGACCAACCACGAGGTTCCTCCCGTGGGATTGCGTCTTCTGCTGGGACCACCGAGACTTTGAGAACGCTTGAAGACGCTACGGGGCGCACGGCGACGCACACACCAGGAGTATTTCGGTGGTCGTATGGTCCGACCTTGGTCGCTCCATCGATGTCATGCGGACTGCTGGTCGTTTCATCTTGGTTCCATTTGCTCCATCTTCACTGGCGTCTTCTGCCCCGTGTTGAACTCGAGCAGAACGGCGGTTAGTAGCTTTCCAATCGGTAGCCCATCCATTGCTACACCACCGGAATTCCGGTGGTCGTATGGTCCGACCTTCCATGAACGTGCTGCAGGCCGCCGCTCGTCACACCTCGGTCGCATACTTCTTGCCATCACCGGCATCTGAAGTAGCTAGGTCTACATCGTTCGAGGGTTCGACGGCAAGTGCAGTAGTCAGGGAATGCGTTGACCCGACCAGCGTGACACCATTGTAGCGCCGGGACTTCGGTGGTCGTAACGGAGGCAAGGTTGGTTGCCCCAACTTGAAGCTCGCGAATAGCAGCACCTCCAACGTCGGTCACGCCACAACTTGATTCGTTATCACTCGGAGATAGTGTAGCTGTGGCGACCGTGGTTTCGTTGCCTTCGTTCCACAGTTCCATACGGGTTTCCGGTGGTTGTAACCAAGTCGGGTTTAGTTGCCCAGTCTGTGGCTCGGGAACCACCACACCAGAAACGTCGGTCGTGCCTTCAACTGCTTCCTCGTTGGCGTGCGAAACCGTACCAGTGTTGACCGTGATTCGTGATGAACTTACAGCAAGTAGTCGGTAGTCGTAACGTAAGGTCTGGGTGCCCCAGCCTCCACCAAGCGACCCGCTGTGTTGCAATCACATCTCTTCGAACCGCACCAATTGCCGTTCAAGGTTCCCACAGCTTGAGCGCAGGCTACAGCAGATACCGCTGCCTTGGACGAGACTTAGTTGTCGACCGTAGCGGTCCCAGATCCACTCGTATCTCCACTTCATCATCAAATCCATACTCAACCAAGAAGTCGAGCACGCTCGTCCGGGTTACTTCTACACAAATCGCTGCGTCTGGAGCCTCGGTCGCCCTCCCATTCGATTCATCATCACTTGTTTCATCTCTTGAGGGCTTGACCGAAGCTTGCTTGCGGCTTCTTGACTCCATTCTAATCTCCATTCCATCGTGAATCGTTCACATAACATGCAACATGTAGATTCCAGTAATTTTCTTCGTCTGTCACTGCGAGCTGGATAGTCCTCGCAGGCAGTTCAATCATCATCTCCAGTAGCTTCTTTCATCTGTCGTCGCGAGCTGGGTCACCCTCGCGAGCAGGTCGATCGTCGTTAGCGTATGCAACAAGTCCTTCACCACGTGCAAACATAGCATGCTGGGCTCGCCACTCGTACATTTCACCACCAAAGCGAGCGATGCTCGGCTGCGCGCAGGTACATCATCTCCGGTCCGTTCCACTTCGAAACCTCAACCAGCCCGCTACCGAGAATCAGCACTCGTGTCTTGGGTTACCTCGTTCCATGTAGGGCCAAATCCAAGTGATAGGCTTCAGTCGAGGTAAAGGTAGAGACCCCTGGGCGTAGTCGCTGGGGTTAATCTCGTTCGCGGTGTCATCACCCTCGACCGACCCCACGGCAACCATGGCATGCATGACCGAGATATAGGTCGACTCCATTAGTTGCTCAGGATCATTGATCGCACTTATGTCCGAATTATCGAACTCAGTGTCGGTGTCAGCTGTGAAGGCTGCGAAGGCTGCGATTTCGGTAGGAACGTCGTTAGGCCCTGGATCGTGTTCGCCCCAGTCGACTTCGCTACTACAGACCGCAGTCGACGTTTCTCTTGGCTCCAGACTGGGCGTGGCGGTCTCTGTTGGCCAGACATCCCACGTAGTTGTCTCGGCCGCTGCTGCCACGTCGCGGGCATCTTCCGACCCGTCGTTCGTCACGCTGTCACCATCATGCAGCTCATCACTGGCCTCCGATGCCTCAACCGAGGCGTGTGTCGCTCCCTGGCCGGTAGAGTCGGCACTACTGTCAGGATTCGCGGGCATGCGACTCGGCGGGTCGAGAAGCGCATCTTCGGGTTCGTCCAGGTTCTCCGGTGCGCTGGCTTCGTCGTCCAAACCATCGTTCGCCCCACTAGCGCCTTCCAT
Source organism: Phytophthora melonis (assembly GCA_024211575.1). NCBI lineage: Eukaryota > Oomycota > Peronosporomycetes > Peronosporales > Peronosporaceae > Phytophthora > Phytophthora melonis. The sequence goes on along the minus strand of JAMXKT010000037.1, from coordinate 1,212,965 downwards.
CTCAGTTGTATCAACTCGAGCAACCTCGACCGAGCCTTCACTAACCCGGGAGTCGTGGTCATAGCCAAGTACATCAGGTGACGAGTACTCATTACACGACGATGCTTGTTGGCGGCCTCCCGGCCATGGTGGGGCATCTGGCGGCCTCGGCAGGATCTTCCGCGGCGTCGGGTAAGCTCGGCGCACCACCGCAGGTGGCTGTTCAGCTAGCCATCGCTCGTAGAGCCGGCGTTCCCGCCCTTGAAGAGTCTCATCACGACTCGTTGAATAGGCTAGTACCTGCCACTCTTTGTACTTGTTCGAGTCCAGTCTCGCGTAACCCGTCTCTCGCGGCAGTTCGCCATGCGGCACCCAGAGCACCACGGAGTCGTGCTTGGTGCACCGTGTTGCAGTGGTCGTAATATTGGTGAGTCGTACCCATGCCGGCTGCCCCCGTCACAAGCTTGTCAGTACGCCGTACCCATACATCGTATCCCGAACGAGGTAGCCGCTGACGCGGCAGTCGAAATTCTCGCCACTCGCGACCGGGGATGTTTAAATCCTCGGTCGGCCCACACGAAGGGTGCGTGCCGTGAGGTTCGTCATCTTCAACACTCTGCGACTTCAGCAGTGGTACTATGACCTCATCCGGGAGTCGGGCGGTACCGTGGAACAGATCCAGCCGGATACCGGCCGGGATCATAAAGTCCATCCCCAGTACCACGTCGACCCCTGCATTGTGGTCCATTATCCACATCTCGAACTCATAGACTTGTTCCCATCCCAAAGTGATCTTCAGGAGAGCTCGCCTACGGGTCTCCATCACCCCAGGGTTGATACCGCGGACTTCGAGACTTCGTCCGTGGTCCAGAACTTCTCGTACACGAAGCCGCTTGGCGAAGGCCGCCGAGATCACGCTAACGTTCGCTCCAGTGTAGAGCCGTATCCTCGTTCGCGAGTCGTCCACCGCGCCATTGACCAAAGCTCTCATTCGCTTCCTCTTGAAGTACCGTTGGGACGACCACCACCCCAATCTCTCGCCGGGTAGTAATTCACCGCACGAGCGAGGTTTCGAGGCGGTCCCCTGACCTGGACTAGGCTGGTGATCAAAGCCTCTTCATCAATACCGGTCTCAACGAGACTTGTGTCTCGGTTCTCTCCATTTTCCGTCGATCTCACACGTTCATTGTTCTTCAGGTCGTCAGGCCGTTTGCTTTCGCCTGTGAACGCGAACAGATAGTCCGCATCAACTGCAGGCTCAGCTAACTGTGGCAGCCCGATTGGGACCAACCCAGTTTCAGTTGGCGGGCTGCCTAGTTTAAATGCCTTCCATACACCAGGCTTTGCAGCTCTGGCGACAGATCCTCTTGTCGACCTTGGGCTTCAGGAGCTTGGTAAGCTCGTGAAGGGCTTCGCACTTCCCAGCATCGTGCACCTGTTTGCACAGTTTGCACCGCCGGTAGCAGAAGTGCACCGAGTGGGAGGGGCTTCCGCACGCTGCGCATGGCCCATACTGGCGACGGCTGTCTCGTTCGCGGTTGGACGGTCCTCCTCCGTTCCTGAAGCGTCGGTTGTCAGACCGAGCGAACATTCCTTCGGCTGCGGCTCTCCGCTCAGCGTCGTTGGCGGCCGCGACATGTCCCTTAGATTCGTCAGAGTCATAATCGGCATCCGAATCCTCGTCCGAGCGTTGGTCGTCCGAGTACTGGCGCTCGTCTTCGAAGTATTCCTCGTTCACCTCACCGGCACGTCGGGAGGCGTACGAAGCCTCGTTGCGTGCACCGACCGAGCCTCCGACGTTCCATTCTGCCATTACATCGGCCAGCGCGTCGACCAAAGTCACTCTCGACCGGTACGGTGACGCATCGCGTCGGTCACGCCGGTGGTCGTTATCGCGACGATCGTTGCGGCGGTCGTCATCACGGTAGCGTCGTTCACGGCGGTATACACCACGAGAATCCTCGTTCGACCTCGCATCGCGTCGGCGACCGTCATCTTACTTCTCCGAGAGCGCCGGAACGACGATTCGCGAGTTGATTTGCGGTCGCGGTGGCGCAGGATGTCGTTGATCATCTCTTCGAGGTCATGAATGCTCTTGACCCGCACATGGCACAGACGGTCTTCCAAGTTTCGGTCGTCACACGTAACCAAGAAGTGTTCCACGTGGTCCTTCGCGTCGCGTCCACCGTTCTCAAACTGTACGCTGGCGTTGCGAGCATAGCCATTAAGCCGGTTAAGGTAGTCACATACGTGCTCCTTGTCCTCTCGCTTGGCCGAGTAATACCGAGCCTTCGCAGACTGGGAAAACTTCGAACAGTAGTACTTGATGAACGCCTCGCTCAGCAACTTCCACGAGCGTCTCGTCTTGCGCGGGAGCTGGCGGCACCAGTGCAGGGCTCCGTCCCTGAGCTTGAGTTCGAACGGCATGCACCACTCGTTGGGGGGTGCATGGGTTCCCTTCATCTCATAGATGAACGTTCGGAGCCACTGCATGGAGTGCTCTCTCTTGTCGCGCATCCCGTAGAACGGTTTGATGTTGGCGAGGGGTAGATGCGTGGCGATCTCGAGCTTCGGGGTTGAGCTCTGGTTGTCCGTCGCACTCAGTTCGCGCACTTGGCGTGCCCACTCGCTCGGCAGATCACTCTCGTAGTGGTCAGACACGAGGTCATCATCACTGTCCGATGAGTCATCTCGGGGTCGTAACGACGACTGGATCGGCGACCGGTTGCCGCGCGCGTGCCAGGCGTTGCATACGAAGACTCGGTCTCCCTAGCCAGACGTTCACTGCGGTCCGTAGATCGTGGAGTTACCATGTGCGAGTCTTGCATGTAAGGCGAAGCCTCACCCTTGGCTGCGAAAACTCCATCACCAGTGGCGGTCTTCCAAGGGGTCGCTGGTAGCGGGACCTTGGAGGGTCAACCACTTGCGAGGCCGAACGAAGCTTCGTTGAGCTCCTGTCGGCCACCCCGAAGGCGTCACGCAACTTCTTCCTCCACTTGGTGAGCGCCGCGGCGGCGGCAGTTGGCGTCCAGCTCACGAGAGCGGCTTCCGTCGGGAGAATCTGGGGCTCGCACCCCATCGCACGCAGGAGATCCACCGACCTGCCGAGTGCTCGTTGAGTTGATCGGCGTGGCTAACGCCCCTCCGAGGTCCATCCAGATGGCCTGGCGGACCTGCTTCGGGAGAACAGTTGCATCCACTCACTCTTGGTCTTCATCAGCTCCAGGCATCGGCCTAGAACCTTGTTGGCCGCCGGAGTATCGCCGTTGAGGGAGGACGAGTGCCAACCGGCTTGGAGGTTGCCCCTCCTACCGTCACCAAGGACTTGAAGTCGTCGGTTGCACCGTCATCCGCGTCGTAGGCGGGCTCGGGGTCCGGCATATCATTGAACGTTTCGGAGAGGTCGCGGGTGATCGACCTCGATCCTCCACTGCGGCCTGCCGACACCACCGCAGCTTCCGAAGTCTCGGACATCACAGTCCTGACATCCCAATCATCGTCTTCGTCATGTTCTTTGGCGTCCGAGGAATCCATCGCCGTGTCGTAGCTCGCCGAACGCTCGTCGATCGACTCCATCCGATCCGTCGCTGGGGTCGAGAACGAGCTTCCGGTGCGCACCGAAGCCTCGTTGCGCGCTCCACTCGACTTGACCGGCGTCGCTGGTACCGCTGACTTGGTTCCCTTCGCCATCTTCTCACTTCTTCTTCTTCGCTTCTCTCCTTCTTCTTCTCCTCTTCGCTCGTTGGGGTAAGACCTACAACAACCCAGACACACAGAAGGTCACGCCAATCCCGGGTCGCGGCACCAGTTGTGGTGTGGTAATACCACTAAAATTCTCTTCTACCAAAAGGTATTAGAGACACCAACAACACGCTAACCCGCAGAGGTAAGCGCTTATTGGATCAAAACCTGAAGACCAGGAACGATCCCTTACACCGGGTCGGTTGCAAGCGCCTCTGTGCACCTTAGGTTATCTTCGGTCAACCCAGAAACCTGTACCACTAGCCACGAGCTTAGGCTAGGATACTATGGAGCGCTTTCGCGCAACCCCACTGCAGTCCCTCAGAAAGGAAGGGTACCGGCGTGTTAGGCCTTATACAGGGGGACCAAGGTAAAACCTCGATAGGTAGACTAATACACTCAGGGACACTCTTGTCCCACAAATATACAGTGAACGACACTCCTATGTCGCTCTTGCCTCTCCGGCCACGCCAACTCTTGGCGCCGCCAAGGAAACTCTCGGTCAAAGCACGATAAGCTCCCCGACAGGCATCCACACGCAGCCGAGCGTGTCATGGCACTACAATAAGCTAGCTACACTTACCGAAGTCGGACTTGGCCCTTGTTGGCTTTGGGGGAAGACTGTCTTTTTATTACTGAGTTTTATGAGGCCCAGGGGGCCTCGTTCTGGTCATCCTATGATGAGTCCTATGTCTCTATACAAATATCTAGTGTGAACGATCGCAATAAGGCGATTCCGGACACATCAAATGACGACCGCGACCACACTAATAAGTGCGGTCGAAGTACGCAACTAAATGCATATGTACCTAAAAGTGGGTACCATGAAGCCTCGCTCGGGGTTCTATTAGGACCCGACGAGGCTCCGGCCACTGACCGTCACTCCAACGAGGATAATGTAGTCGTCCAAGCAGAAGTAGCCATCTCCGTCTCTCGCTTGACCGCTTCTTGATGGAGCTCGACCTTCGGGCCGGCGAGGCAATCACCTTGAAAACACACGATTTCCGATACCACACTGAGAACTTGATCCCAGCCAAGGGGCGCGTCAAACCGCCTGTGCCTATCAGCATGGAGATGCTAGAGGCGGACTATGAAGGTTGCATTCTGAGTTTCGACGGCGCTGCCAAGACGTCCACACGACAAGGGAGCTGTGGATGTATCCTGTGGCATGTCCCTGGATGGGAGATCCTGGATGCCCAGGGTTTCATTCTGGAGGATGTGACTGTCAATGACGCAGAGTACCATGGACTTCTGATGGGACTCAACCTGGCGATCGAACGGGGAATTCAGGGTATCGTCGTGGTAGGAGACTCTAGGATTGCCATTCAGCAGGCCCAGGGTCTCATCAACTGCAATCAGCCCAACCTCCAGAGGAAATTGGCTGAGTACGAAGTGCTGAAGACGAAGTTCAAGTCAGTCCGCTTAGTGCATGTCAAACGAGAGTTCAAACAGGCCGCAGACTACTTGTCATCGAAGACTCTGGTGCTTGGTGAATCCTGGAGGGTCGAAGACGCTGACGAGCGAATGCATCTGCAGTTGGTGTCCAAGATTCACGAGAAGTTGGTGAAACCGAAGGAAGGACAGTTCCCAGGGTGATGATACTCTGGGTATCCCTGGACCAGAGTGCGCTCCGTTGCCCGCGGCGGCCAAGGTTTTCGCTGTCATGACCCGAGCGCAAACTCAGGAGGCAGAAGACCAAGGCGAACCCATGGGTCCTCTGGAATACCAGGCCGAACGCTGGAGACGGATCAAGGTGCACCAAGACAAGGATGACCACCTGTTGCAACTCAAAGACTTTCTGAAGGGCGACGTGAACAAGTTGTCACACGCCCAGGCGAGGAAGCTTGCGAAGGTGGCCGATGACTTTGTGCTGGATTCCAGAGAAGTCCTGTATCGCCTGAGCCGTTCTACCCGGGATCGTCCCAGAGACATGGTCGATGAACTCAGGCTTGTGGTTCCAAAGGCGCTACAGCCGGACATCTTGCACTACGCGCATGAAGATTTTCAGGGTGGCCACCAGGGAATCACCAGGACGTATGAGGGATTGCGCTCTGAGTTCTATTGGCATGGAATGTACGCGGAAGTCGAGGTTTTCGTCAAGGAGTTGCGTGGACTGCGCTAGCGGCAAGGGGCGTCCTCAGAATGCAGGACCGTCCCCTGGGAACATCGAACCCAGAAGGCCGTTCGAAGTTGTATCCATGGATTTCGTAACGCATCTGCCCAAGTCTGACCGTGGGAACACCTTCCTGTTACTCTTTCAGGACTCGTTCTCAGGGTTCGTCATGTGCAAACCCATGAGCTCAACGACAGCCCAAGATGTCGCTGAAGTGTACGAGGAGCAGGTTTTCAGGAGGTTTGGAGCAAGCTCAATGCTGCGACACGACCAAGACCCAAGGTTCATGAGCGAGGTGTTCACACGCTTCCGTGAACTCTTGGGAAGCAAGCAGCGAGCCACTCTGGCCTATCGGCCCCAGGCGAACGGACAGCAAGAGCGATCGGTGCAGACCGTGGTGCACAGCATTCGCGCATACATCGCTGAAGCGGACTAGAGTGACTGGGACGACCATGCTGAGCGTTTGATGTTCGCCCTGAATACTGCTTTCGACGCTACACGTCTGGATACCCCCTTCTTCTTAGTGCATGGTTGGGATGCACACGGCACTGTGTCTGCCATGCTGGGACCCAGACCGTCGAGTGTCCAGGAACGCACGGCGTATGAGTGGCGCAGGAAACTGCAACGCGACTACAGCTATGCACAAGCCTGCGCAGAAAATCTTCAGAAGAAGGCCAAGAGAGCGCGCTCTGCCGAGCAGACCCGGAACGTCTGAAGTCAGGGTTCGCTGCCGGTGATGCTGTCTGGCTGTACATACCCAAAGTGCAGCCTAGTTTGAGCCGCAAACTAGCTCATATGTGGCATGGCCCCTTCAGGATTCAGGAGATCCACGATAATTTCCGCGTGAAACTCAGGGTCGAGAACACTGGATATCGTGTGAATCCCTGGGTGCATGTGAGCCGTTTGAAACCCAGAGCGCTGTTCCCAAAACGGCCCACCGTGGAAATCGACGTGAATGAAGATGATGACTTTGACGCGGCTCTGCTACCTGAGGATAGCTGGGAACCGGACACAGCGAACGACGAGTATGAAGTCGAGCGAATTCTGGATTTGCGCTGGACTAAGCGAACTCGGACATCAAGGCGAATCCGTGAATATCTTGTGAAGTGGAAGGGCTATGATGAGACCGAGTGGCTGCCTGTGTCGAAGCTCAATTGCGGAGCCTTATTCTATGAGTTCAATCAAGGCGCGAGAGCGCGAGCCCGTTTCCAGGCTATGCAAGCCGGAGATTATCACCCAGGGTTTAACACCCAAGGGTGACATTGACCCAGAGTTACATGTCGAATTCAGGGGGTGAAACCCTGAGTACCATGGTGAAACTCTGAAGAAGATCGACGGAATGTGTGGAGAGTGGAGACGGAGATGTGATTTTGATTTTATTTGATTATGGAGGAAGTGCACCATTTGAACTAAAGATTATAACCCAGAGGACGGTGTGGCTGAGGCTTCGGTGTTACTCAGGGGCGATGGTGAAGATGGAGAGCTTTTCGAGGACATGGATGAAGGAAGACCTGTGTGCTGCAACGAAGGAAGCCTAAGGGGTGCCTACGAAGATTATGAAACTCTGAAGAAAATTTTGAGTCAGATGGAATCCTGAGTATTATTGGGAATTACGCTACGATATGCAGAAGCTAAGTGGTCCTCAGGATCCGACAAGAAGTGCACTCTCACTGATACACAAGTGACAGCGGATTGAGCTTGCGGATGGCTGCCGGCTTGATGTTCTTCCGGGTTCGCTCTGGTACATACTGAAGCCACTCCTCATCGTTGGCCGTGTTCCACTGCACTCGAGCTGGCTCACGTATGTCCAGCGTCGCCAACTGGTTCTCAAGGTCGTCGCAGTGGGGACCTCCAAGGATCCGGACCCTGGGGTCTTCCCAAATCCAGTAACAGCACTTGTCAGGGAGCTTCCAGAGGCTGGGCTCATGCCACAGGGAGGGAATGAACCCAGGAGTATTCTGGGACCGCGCTAGAAGTGCCTTGAACGTCCTGTGAAGCGCATTTCGACGCCCTCTGCGCTTGGCGTCTAGGGCGATGTCCTCCTCAGCTTCAGTCGGAATGGGTACCCAGTGGCCCCGTTCCCAGATAGCCTGAGCGTGCTTGTGCATGGCATCCACGATATCCTCCACCAACTTGAGAGCTTTCGTAGCCAGTATGTCCCGCTCATCGAAGTAGAAAACCCTGATACGCCCCTGAAGCATGGTCACCCAAGGCTCGGAATCCAGAATTTCTTGGTATTCTTCACGGTTCCAGCGTTCATGGACCACGTCGTACGAGAACTTGTGGATCTCGTACTCGGGAAATCCAGGAGTCTGGCATGACGCACTCTTGGTCGAACATGGATGCTGCACCAGGATCCCATGGATGTGCCAGGAAGTTTCGTTGTCCTCAGGAACCTCAATCGTCGCCAGCTCCTCAGCAGTCAACTCTGAGTATGACTTGAGTGCAAGGGATGAGGGTTTCTTGGGACGCGCAGTGACCTTGGATGCTCGTGCTGCGCTTGAACCCTGGGTGCCGGACTTGGTCTTCTGGGGGTCCTTGTGACGCTGATTCTTGGACTTGGGGCTGGGACGCTGAGACTTGTCGGCAGATCCAGAACGCTTACGCTTGCCAGAGGCCTGGACCCTTGGAGGCTCTTCAGCTCCGTCCTCCTCAGCGTCTTCTTCTACGTCATCGTCGACGACCAGAACCTCAGGGGCCAGCTCGAACTCTTCTTCAGAACTGCTGCTTACGCTGTTGTCCTCTGGGTCCTGGACCGGGGGCTTGTAGTCAGGGTCGTCCTCAGGGTCGTCCACAGTGGAGTCCGCATCTTCGTCGGGATACACCACGTGATCTTCAAGGTTGCTCCAGGGGGGGCGGGATTTCTCCACGTCGGAGACGTCGACCAGACGCTCATCCGCCACCTCGTAGTAGGCCTCAGGGACGTACTTGCTCCACGGGGTCTGGTCCAGACGACGCCAGTACATCATACTCACGAGCATCTTGATCGGCTGTGGCTGACGAAAGTGCCCGTGAGCTGCTCGGTCGCTGCCAATCCACTCCATAGCGCTGTCGTACTTGAGTCCTGCTAGGATTGCTTGGCGCACGTCTGGGCGGACTTCCTTCCAGACCACGCCCCAGGGAGCAACGAGTGCGCAGCTTCCTTGGACACCACTGTTTTCTCGCCGGCACGACGCACAGAGTCGCGACCAGGCTGGTGATCCGTGGGACGACGCTGGACCTTGTGAACCTTGGGAGCTGCGGCGTGTTGCGACTTGCCCGTCGACTTGGTGCCCTTGGGTTTCTTGGAACCTTGAGATTTTTGAGAACTCTGGTTTTTGGAGCCGGGAGTCGGCCCACGCCTGGGCTTGCTCCCAGGACACGTGAGATCCAGAGTTTCCGGACGCGAAGCGGAGCCGGACCCAGACCCAGAAGTCGGAGGCATGCGCTTGCTCTTCTCGGGATATGGAGCCACTGCAGCCTTGCGCTTGTCCATCGCTGTGACGCTGATGACAGTGTCCCAGGCTTCGGGCGGCTTGGAATCCTTGATGCAGAGTCCGAAGAGGTCGTGTAGACGCTCCCAGTTACCCGTGAAGTCCGTGTGCTCCTGAAGAAAATCCGAGAGCTTCCAGGGATCCATGGTAGCGGACTCGAGGCGCGATTTCAGGATTCGCACCTGAGTTTCAGAGTCGGACAAACGCGCCTTGAGCTGCGCCTTCTCGGACTCCAGAGCATCGATTTCATCGTGATACCGTGCCTTCTGTCGCTGCAGCGCGGCCTTGTACTCGAGCTCCACGGACTCCGACTTGCCGAGGGCTTCCCGAACTTCTTGGAACGTGCGAACTTCCAAGTGCGCTTCAGCTCCTTGAGCTCACGCTTCACGTGGACCAACTCATCGACGGCCGCGAAACTCTGCTGAGACTCAGCCAGTGACCGCATATGCTTGTATGCACTGAGAGTGCGACGCAGGTAGCCGGTCATCCTGAATACGCGTTCCGCGAATCTCGAGCCGTTGAAGTGCCGCAGGAGCGAGGCCATCTCACGGCGGACGCTGACAGAATTCAGAGAACTATCCAACTCATAGGCTGAGAGTGGTGAACTGCGAGGCCGCAACACGCCAGCCCCAGCGTCCGCACCACAAACCTCCTTGAGCCACTGAAGATCATCGTCTGACAGCTCTTCGAAGCCTATCAGAGTGGTGACGCCACCGTAGCCCTCCGTAGCGAATGCACCTTGGCGAATGTCGCTCGTGACCCTGGGACCCCTACGAGGTACGCGTTCGTCCGAGGTCTGGCGGCGTCGGGAGTTGCCAGTGGGGCGGACGCTCAGGAACCATGAACTCCGGAAGCTCCACATCGCTCTCCTTCAACATGCCAGCGTAGATGAGCCCCTGGATGTCGGTCGCTGTCGCGTGGCGAGGAGTCTTGAACTCAGGAATGCGCGCCGCAGCTGCATCTGACGGTGCTTTCTCCGCGTCTGGGGACTTGGACTCTAAGTTTGCGTCTCTCGCCTCCGAAGTTGCAGCGTCAGCCGAGGCATTGCCATCGGCCTCGCGCATGTCGGCATCTGGAGCCTGGCCTTCGCTGTCGGGCACCTTGCTTTCGGAGTCGGCGAAAGTGACTTGCTTGGCCTTTCCCCTAGGAGCGCCTGTCGAAGTGTCGCCGCTGTTGCCTGCCGGCGCACCTTGCCGTCCCCAGGAGGGGCGCGCGTAGGGGCGCTGTCCGTGTGCTATCGCGCCGAGGGAGGCGTGCTGTTCGGGGGCGCCGTGGGCGCCGTACCTTGCGCCGGCGTCGTCGCGTGGTGGTCGTCGCTCGACGTGTCGGCCATGTTGATGATCTGTGAAATGGGGATGTGATTGTACGCTGCCCGTTGGTGTTTTTGCAGTTGAGAAGAGAACCTTGAAGATCGGCCCCGACCAACCGTTGGGGAGACAGGGGGCCGAAGTGTGTGAAATCCTGGGAGTCGACAGAGGGCAACGGCCGTATCGATCTCCAGAGTGCCTCGAATTCGGTGTTTTTGTGGCCTGGCCATGGTTCACCAGTTCGGAGTGATTTCCTCTTTGATGGACCCAGACCAGGAGGGGCGGTTGACACGAGGTGGTTTCCAGAAATTTGCCGATGACGCGCCGTCACTCTTACGACCTGGAGTTTGTATCAAGGTATGATTGGTGGATAACTGGGATGAGCACGGCTGTACCCGTGTGACACGAGTGACGTTGGTGGGAGAGAAGTGATTCAGTGGGACGAATCTAGTGCCTGACCGCAGATGGGCCCAACTGACTGGAAGTGTGAATCCTGGGAGTGCACACCCAGGAATTCAGAAGAACACTCAGTCCAGTCCCGGACTTTCCCTTACGATGAGTGCCTAAAGTCTGGCGGAAAGTGTCTCTGGAGAACGTATCCCAGAGTACACCTCATCTTGCTGTGGGTCAGAGCACTACTATGGATCAGATCCCCTGAAAACCAACCCCATTACCACCGTGGACATGCGCCGGAAGCCGTACAACCCGTTAAGTGTTCGTATTTGTGGAGATACACGCGAGTCTGTGATGTACACAACCTATGATCCAGAGTATCACACAAGGAATCCAGAGTACCGGATGATGATCCAGAGTTCACCTCCTCAAGAACAGGTGAGCCAGAGTTTCAAGTGATCCTCTGGATTTGGACTGTGAACCCAGACTCCCTATACTCAGAACAAGTGTTTCCCAGGTCAACACCCAAGAATCCCCAAGAACCCTCAAGAGCTCCCCTGAATTCCACTGATTCTCAGAAGCAATCCAGAGTATCACGTGAATCTCTGAATGTCGAGCCAGTTGGGAGTCAGTCTGCAATCAAAGTGATGCGTGACCATGAAGATCCAAGTGCAGACCTGCTGACTGGATACTTTCGAGGAGTCGAGAGGGAGTCCTGCACCATACAAACCCAAGTCTAAGGACCCACATGTGGTACTTTGGACGCCTTGCGACGATGGAATCGCAAGCCGATCGCAAGTCTGGACCGCTGAACCCAATGTATACTGAAGACAAGACATTTGACCCCAAGCATAGTGAAATGAAGACATTTGCCCGTAGAAGAATGCAGAAGAGAGAAAGAAGTAAGAGAGAGAAGTAGCTGATAAAAGACAAACAGAGTTCCTTTTACCCTGTACTGCGCAAGTGACTTCGGCCAAGCCTGCCGACGGAAATCCGGAGGACCCGAGACTACGACCGCGGGACGCTAAGGGCACATCAACGGCGACGGACAGCCGTCTGTGTGGACTCCATCAAACTCAAGTCCAGTTAGGTGGGGACCAGCGACGGCCTCGTGCTTCCTGGAGTGATCCACCTATTTCATATCCTAGTTGGGCCACTTGCTGTGCTCGTGGTAGCCCATTTCATATTATTCCAGAGGGTATTCTGGGGTGCTAAGTAGTCGCCTCCAGGATTGTGTATTGACTGCTTGTGTGAAGGGAAAGGTAACTGATAGTGATTGTATTTTCCTCCTGTACGGGAGGTGGTGCGCGTTTGTGTGAGTCTCAGGGGAGCTAGGCCCCTGAATTTCAGACTCGAGTGAGCCTAGTGTGTGAGTGACCCACCGTCCAAGGGTCCAAAAGAATAAGTGACGGCTAGTTGTAATGTTTGTATACTCTGTATTTGTTGGTTTTATCCAGCTACGAAGGCATTTGGGTAAGGTGCCTTCTGAGTTCCTCACCCCAGAGTTGACTGAAATCTTGGATCCTGAATTCGTGATATTCTGGATTTCGGGTGATCTGATACTCTGGGTTTTGCCTCTAGTGTCGAGGTGCGTTCTGGATTAGACGTGCACCTCAGCGCTTCTACGAGGCTACATTCGAGTTTGGTGAAGTGCCGTTCCGTCAAAGACAAACGAGCCGACAGGGATTACACAAGGCACCCACGCCAACCGAGGAGAGTGATCCTCAGGGTTTAAAACTTCGCGGCTGCGAACCTCTGGATTTATCTTCTTGCTGTTGACTCTCGAGTCGGTTCTCTGGGTCTACACCCTGAGGACCTTCTTGGGCTGCGCTATACGAACCCCCCTGGGCGATAAAGGTTTCATCGGCCTCGCCTCACGGCCGAAGCGGCAAAAACCCTGCGGAGCGCTACCTACCAACCGAAATCTCAGGAAGTAATCCAAGTCCACGTCGACATGGATGCCATCCAACCTATCAGCCCAGTGCCCAAGAACATCCAAGCATTTTGGGCACATTCGCGTGGGCAGACAACCCGTGGATACCAGACAGCAATGCACCATCGCTCCGCCGCAGCAAATACAATCGTATCGAGGTAACACCGATTGCAAGTCTAGGCATCGTCAGGAGTTGAAAGGTCCAAAACATACACATTTTGGGGTCAAAACATACACTGATACATAATACCTTGCGAGCGGAGCGAGCCGATTCCCGCGCGAAGCGCGGTAGGGTCGCACTAAGCGAGCGCAGCGAGCCGATCCCAGCGCGCCAGCGCGGTAGGGTTTTGTGCCCCAAGTGTAAGGGTTGTTTGGGTACGCGCGAAGCGCTAGCTGGGTGATAGAATAAATGCCTGTATGTTTTGACCCAAAACTCTGTATGTTTGGGCACCCTCCTCTCGTCAGGGCTGCGAGGGACGTCTATGAGGCGAGAGTACCCACCGCCGGGGGGACCCAAGTCGGTCACACCATCGCGAAGCTGGAGCGATGGCTCATCGCCATCCTCCTCTGTTCTCCCAGACTTGCCATTGGGCACCAGCTCGGACGCCCGCCCCCTGATGCTCCGGCAACCGTCGCCACTGGGTACCAAATATACATGAACGGTGGAGGCAGACCGATCCACGGTTCGCGGACTCTCCAGCAATGGCCAGGCAGCTATCGTCCTTGAACAGCAGCCGGATGGCCTCGTTTGGCATATCAAGTCTCACGTCGGCGCGGAAGCTGCTGTACAAGTGTTAGAGCGACACTCAGCGGGGCTGGTGTTCAAGGCGAACCCTCAGATTCACGGATACCCGTGGCAAGTTCCAGACAAAACCAAGAATCGTAACATCCTCCATGTGATCAAGCGTCAACCCAAAAGCAGGCTCAAGAAAGAGGCGAGTCCGAGCCTGGACCGACTGCTGCTCAAGTGGGCGGAACGCAGTGGAGCGGACGATTGGATTCGGGGCCACCAAAGCCAACTACCGAAGCAGCTTTGGGCCATGGGAATATGCTGACGAACTTTCAAGTGTGGGTCTCCTTTCGCCTGGCAACTCACCAGCTCAATTTGTACTACGAAGGCAAAGGCGATACCCCAGGCTGTCCTGTGGACAAGACATGCGAGGAGGTCCACATTACGAGCACACATATAACCTGGGGATGTACGCGAGCCCAGCAGTTCTGGCGACGCTGTCTTGAGCACTGGTTGGGCCACGAAGTCTCAAGGAAGTGTCTCGCGGGGTACAAAAGCTACTTCTCGGCACGAACAGCACCTCCGATCGGTGCTCGGTTACAGCGCAGAATCTGTATGAGCTATGGACAATGGAAGCCGGAGTATGGTGAGTCTCTCCGTCAAATTTGGTGGACGCTATGCAGTATCGGGTTTGCGCTGCTCTCGCAAATAAGGAACCAGGTCGTCCATGACAGCCAAACATGGCTAGCGCCTCAGCATGTGGGCGACAAGCATTCGTCAGATTTCCGCGATCGCGAGACGGTTGCGCCTCCGAACGCCAACCAAGATACAAGGGCTACGTTTCCAGCTTAGCCTCGACTGCTTTGTCGACATGGGCCTGGCTGGTGACCCGAAGGATACCCTACCACCGCCAGCGGCATGGGTCAAACAGACAGTGCCCGCGCTGATCGCTAAACTTAAAACTTACCAGGAAGCTATTAACACTAAGGTTCAATAGACTGACTACCTTCTCTCTATCTCTAGAATGAGAGTGAGTATTTAGCCAGACGGATGGTCCTTTTATGTCGTCTTTCTAACCAAATTTGGGGTTTGAACTTTCCAAATCGCTGCGGGAATCGCTCCACTGACTATCAGTCCATGTTCATGTGGATGGAGCTGAAACCGACAGTTTGTAGCAGCGCCTCTAGAATTCCAGTAACAATAAGCTAGCTACATGTATTTGAATTTGAATTTGTTGTGGTTTAGTCTGCTCATCTCATCCTACGTTGGTCGTACCGTTAGATATCTATGATACGAGTCCGCGGTAGGCGTCCATAAGCTAACTACATGTAGCTTTCGATGCAAAGCAGCATTCTAAAACGGTGTATTTGCCAATACACGTGTGCGCTTGTTGTCGTCCGCGCTGCATCTAGCGAGGGGCGCGCTGTTGGTATCACCTCCCCGAGGCCTCGGAGTTTGTGCTTTCAGTAGTACAGTTGTAAAACCAATATTTTTTTTCGCGTGGCATTTTCGGTGCGGTCGTCAGTCTCCGTGCTCAAACACACAGGCGCACGGTGTATGGATTTTGGACATCCTGGGGCGATGGTCAGGGGCCGGCTAATGGAGCATATTGAAAACCGTACCCCTTTCAAGTAAAATGGGTAGTCTGGGATACCTTCAATTAGGTACTCTCAACAGAAATGTATGGAAGTCGCTGGAAAACTGCAAAGGGGTACTGACTTACTATTGCGGTTTGTATGCGGGTGCTAAAGCAGCTCTATAAGCATAAGCAGCATCGCTTAATGCTGTCTGACCCACAGCCCCGTTTTACAGATTTGTTGCTGAGGCAACTATAGGAGTCTGCATTGTACACAGATGCCAGGGCGCACTGTTTGCTACTAGCGCATCACCGCCGAGGAGACTGACGCCTTCAAAGTTGTCGAAGAGCGGCGTCAGACTACCCTCAAAGCGAACAAGTGCGCCTAGATTTCGTTCATCTTGCGGCACTGTGGCATGCGTCTCCTCGGCACGACAGGCACGTAATTCCTCTTCGAGATCGTCTTCTCCGCACAAAACCGCTTTATCAACCGGTACTTTGTCGGTGGTGAGCGTCAGGGATGCTTCACTACAAGCCGTCACCACGCAGAATGCCTTTGTTGCGTTGATGGTATTCCCAGGCTACAATGCCGTGATCTTCCTCATCAACCGACTGGGTCGCAAGCTCGTTCTGCTGCAGGGATTCATAGTAATGACCGTCCTTTGCCTAGTGTTGGGCATCTTCTGGACGGCCTCAAGCAAGACGCCGTCTTGTTCGTCATCCTTCTTTTTCTCCAAATTCGCCCCAACATGTCGACTTTCGTGATGCCCACTAAAACTTCCCTGACTCCGAACCGCACGACATGCCACAGAATCTCGGCAACTCCCGGTAAGGCTGGACTCCAGCCTTACCGGGAGTTGCCGAGATTCAGCCGCTGGAGCTGCCATCGGCTCATTCAGGTTTTCCATCTGGGTGTCGAACCAGAGCTACAACTACTCGGGCACGTTCTACGCGTTCACCGCCATTACGCTCATGTTGACCCCTCTCACTTTTTTCTGTATGTTCGACGACCACAGCTTGGATAAAATATGGACGAGCAATTCCACGCCAGACTGAACGGGGGCGCGACTACACGCATAAGTTGTTGAAGGAAGATGTGTAGGGCGAAAACAGCAGTGAGAAATTATCACTGTGTCGCCACGATTGCGGTTGAAGAGCAAGCTTGAGCCTCGGCTGCAGTGCAAGCAGCGCAAATTCTGCACGCGCACGAGCTGGTGTCCAATGAAAGCCGCAGGACACAGTCTGGCACGCGCTGCAGCGCCAATGAGGCAGTAGAAGGACGTCGGCAGGAGATTCTACTCGGTTTGGAGCACGCGCCACACGCTTCAAGTGGACGCGGGCACGCGCTCACAACTACATGAAGATCGGACCTGGGCAGGGACACAAGGTAAAATGCAGGACAGAAGTTAGCCCAGGCCCGCCAGTTTGTTTGCTTTGCTTTTCCTCATTAATAAACTTACCTCTTTGGTAACAACCCCGGGTCTACGCGACAAAGCTAGCTTTGCGCTTTCTGAAGCGTGAGTTTCTTGATCCCGGAAGTCGCAGACTCTCCGGTTCGTCTCCTCGGTGCGCGCTGCGACCGAGAGTTTCCTGTCGTCGTTTCGTCCAAGTCTACTGGTCTTCGTCGACTAAGTACGAAGTTCGGTTCCGGGCTAAGTGCGGTTCTACTATGTTCGCATTAAGTTCGTCCGACTTTAACCATGCCGGGCTACACTGTGGACTCCGATGGCGACGTGGAGATGTCGCTCCCCCAGCCGATCTTCGAAGTGATCAGGGCGCCGGAATTGTCCAGCTGGGACCATGCTGCTCTGATAGAGTGGCTCCGTGAGTGGGAACGCTACGTCGAGAAGATGCGTCATCGCTGCACTACCACGGGCGAGACGTACGAGAACGTGGTGGCCACCGTGAAGGGCTGCGTGAAGCGCAAGACGCTCAAGAACATGGCTACCTACGTGCTGAAGAAGCCGGTGGCGGATGTGACCGACGCTGACATCATGGGAGCTGTGCAGGCTCGGTGCCGCACCCTCAAGAACGAGTTCGTGCCTGACGTCACGTCGCTGTTTCGCCAGAAGCTTAAGATGGACCTATCGATCGATGACTGCGATGCACGAGTGTTCCGCTACTACGAGGACTTCAACGGCATCATGGAGGACAACGGCCTGCAAGGACTGATTGGGGCAGACAACACGACCGACGCTGGCTACAAGAGCAGAATGAAGGCTCGGTGCCGCCTATTGGTTGAAAATCTGCAGCCTCCGGTCCTCAAGGCGCAAATCACCCGTCTTATCGAGTTAGAGAGACGTGACTGTAAGTCTGATGACGTCGCCCTCTTTGATTTGATAATGGAGCACGCGAAGGTACAACAGCGATTCCTTCGGATGTCGCAGGACTATGCCGCAAAGGGGGACGCGAAGGCTGCAAAGCCAGATCGAAAGCCCCAGAAGACCAGCCACGCCGGCGCGAGCGCCAAGGCCGAGTCCGCGCGCTCAACACCGTCAGCAGCCCAGCCGTCTGCCTCCGCCCGTGCGCCACGACCGTCTCGGCCTCCGCCTCAGGATGGGTGCCTGGTTTGCAAGGGTGCGCACTGGCTCAAAGACTGCCCCACGGCGACGGAAGCCCAGAAGGAGGTCGCCCGGACGAGGTATCAGGCCGAGAAGGAGCAACGGACGCAAGCTTTTCGCTCTAAAGCAGCTCGCACTGGTGTTACGAGGAACATGGTGCGGATCAACGGGCTACTCGAAGTGCCGTACATTGCGGACACGGGTGCAGACCAAAGTGTGGTCTCCAGCGCCATGGTGGACTCTCTACGCGCTGTTCAACCAGACCTTCGGACCAATTCGCTCTCCTCCCCCATTAGTGTGACTCTTGCGGATGGGCGACCGGAGTTGTGCGATATGGAAGTGGTGCTGAACCTCGAGCTAGTGACCATAGCTGGGCCCGTTAGTCTTCGGTCGGTACCGTGTCTAATCCTGCAAGGTGATGGAGACGAGTTCCTGCTGGGCAAGGATGCGCTCAAGCGACTCGGAATTGATGTGGACCAGGCTCTGGCTCAGTTGGCAAATTCCACATTACTGACCGACGAGGACGACGAGTTTCCGGTGGGTGCTGAGCTGCCAGACCAAGCCTTGACGCCAATCGCAACTCTGGACCAGTTGCTGGAGCGAGCTATTGCAAATGGACTCCCATAGGAACATGTGGTAGCCGTGCGCGAGTTACTCGAGCTATTTCCGGATATATGGCGTGCGGTGGTTGGTGGTGGAAGGGTTGGCTCTGTTGAGCCTCTGCGTGTCACTCTGCGTGTGGACGCTAGACCTTATCGGAGCCCTCCTCGCAAGTACGCTCCACTGCAAGCCGAGTTCATTCGGGAATACGTAAAGTCGCTGGTGGCGGACGGGCTCGTCGAGAAGAATAATGCCGCGCGATGGGCGTGCGCGGTGGTCCCCGTGCGGAAACCAGGCTCCCGCAACAAGTTCCGCCTCACGATTGACTATCGCCCCGTGAACCGACAAACTATCCCAATTGCAGGCGTCATGCCGTCAGCGGCAGTGGTCATGGAGGTGCTGCTCGGGCAGAAAGTGTTTGCGCGTTTCGACCTAACGCAAGGCTTTGGCAGTTGCCACTACATCCGGACAGCCAGGAACTATTCTCGTTTGTGACGCCGGATGGAGTCTACACGCCGAAGCGGGTCCCTCAGGGCGCGATGGACTCCGCTCTGCACTTCCAGGCTCAGATGCAGACGCTCCTGGCCCCGCTCATCCCCCATTCGGCGCTGGTATGGGTGGACGATGTGATCCTATTCGCGCCAACAATGGAAGAGTTTCTCGAAGTGCTCAAGAAGTTTTTTACCATCGTCGCAGAGGCGAACTTGGTGCTGAACATAGAGAAAAGTTTTCTCTTCGAGTTGGAGATTCTGTGGTGTGGCCGTCTGTTTTCGGCCGATGGTGTCCGACATGATCCCACACGAGTGGACGCGCTCTCAACGCTTCCACTGCCAGCCACGGTCGCTGACTTACAACGGTTTATCTTCGCTACCAACTGGCTCCACGACTCTTTGCCGGACTACACCAGGGTTATTGCGCCTCTCCATGACAAGCTGGAGGCCGAGAAGAAGCGCATTGGTCGGCGCAACCGCAACGCTCTTCAAGTCGCGACCACGTGGACGCCAACAGAACGTCGTTGCTACGAGCAGGTGCTCTCGCTGGTGAAGGACTCCGCCTTGATGGTCCACCCAGACCCAGACGCAGAACTCTGTGTCTTCACTGACGCGTCCCTCTTTGGCTTCAGCATCGTGGTGACGCAGGTGGTGACGTGGCAGCAAGGTGTCCCTGTGGAGAAGCAGAACCACCAGTTGGTGATATGTAAGGGCGGAATGTTCAAGCACTCGCAGCTTAACTGGACGGTCGTGGAAAAGGAAGCATTTCCCATCGTCAAGGCCTGCAATGACCTTGAGTACCTGCTGCTTCGAACACGCGGCTTCCGGTTGTTCTGCGATCACGCGAACTTAATCTACATCTTCGCCCCCCACGATGAGCTCAAGAAACACGTGCGCGACCGGTTGCAACGTTGGGCTATGCGTCTGTGCGGTCTTCACTACCGCATTGAGCACATTGCTGGTGACGCCACCGTGTGGGCGGACATTGTATCCCGCTGGCATGTGCGTGAAACAGCGTCTCTCTCGGTGGCTGCTGTTCGGACTCGAGGCCGCCACGTTGTTCCAGTGGAGGAGCTTTCAGCTCTTCGGCCAATAATGGACGCGAACTTTGTGTTTCCTACTCTGGAAGATATTGCCGAGGCACAATCGACCGCTGGCCGCGAACGAGCCCGGCTGCAAGTTGATATTTTGGAGGAGGATGGTGTGCTGGTCGCTGACGGACGTCCATGGGTCCCTACCGGAGCAAAGGATCTACTTGCCCGCATTTTTGTCGTCGCACATTGTGGTTCGCAAGGTCACCGTGGCCATGAGGCGATGTCATTCACGCTGAAGGACCGGTTTTTCATCGTGAAGCTGGAGGATAAGATCGCGCAATTCATCCGCCAGTGCTTGCTGTGTAAGCACTTCAAGGGGCCACGACTGATTCCTCGACCGTATGGTCCTCTGCTCACACCTACCGAGCGCAACGAAGTTGTCCACTGGGACTTCCTCTCGCTTGGCGACAGCTATGGCGACTCTGCCTACCTGCTTGTGGTTAAGGATGGTCTTTCGCACTACTGCGAGTTGTTTCCTTGTGCGACGGCAACGGCTTATGTGGCTGCGGAAGTGTTGATGATGTGGCACGCCCGATTTGGAACGCCGAAGACACTGATGTCGGACCAAGGGAGCCACTTCCGGAACGAGATGATCAACCACCTAGCAGACCGACTCAAAATTGAACCGAAGTTCTCACCTGTCTACTCGCCGTGGCTGAATGGTACGGTCGAGAGACTCAACCGAGACGTCCTTCAGGTTCTCCGCGCCCTCCTGCTCGAGTACGCGTTGGATAGTCACGAGTGGCCGTACTTGTTGCCTGCGATTCAGGCCAACCTCAATCACACTCCTGTGAGATCACTGGCTGGTCACTCTCCTGTTGAAGTCTTCACCGGGCTACCGGCTTCGTCGGCGTTGGACGTGGTGGTGGCTCCGGCAACTGAAGCTGCCGATGAACGCGTGATTGAGTTAGGCGACATGGACGGCCACCTTGAGCGCCTGCGTGCTTCTCTGCAGGAGATGCATCGCGAAGTTGTCGACAGCAAGGAGAAGAAGCGGCTACTGGACATGCAGGCCCACAAGGGCGCGTTGGTGAACTTCGATGTTGGAGACTTCGTGCTTTGGTCCCGTATTGACCAGCGACTGCCGAACCACAAGCTACTCGGACAATGCGTCGGACCTTTTAAGGTCATTGAAGCTTTATCTCACTCGTTCAAGATTGAGCATTTAGTGACCGGACGTGTCTACGATGTCCACGGATCGAGGCTGAAATTCTACGCTGATGCAGCTCTTAACACGACGGAGGAGCTTTTGGAGCTGGTGTCCAGCCAGGGCATGTTGCTGGGAGTCGACAAGTTCATCGAGCACCGCTACGACCAAGAGCGTGGCCGATGGGAGCTCCTTGTTTCATGACTCGGGCTTCAAGCGATCGAGAACTCTTGGGCGCCGCTGAGCACACTGCTGCAGGATGTGCCTGTCAACGTCCGCGAGTACGCAAACGCGAGTGGCTCCGATGAGCTGTGTGCCCAGCTCGGCTAGCGAGACCACTGCTGCCGTGTTCAAGCTTTGGAGGGCAGTGTCGCCACGATTGCGGTTGAAGAGCAAGCTTGAGCCTCGGCTGCAGTGCAAGCAGCGCAAATTCTGCACGCGCACGAGCTGGTGTCCAATGAAAGCCGCAGGACACAGTCTGGCACGCGCTGCAGCGCCAATGAGGCAGGAGAAGGACGTCGGCAGGAGATTCTACTCGGTTTGGAGCACGCGCCACACGCTGCAAGTGGACGCGGGCACGCGCTCACAACTACATGAAGATCGGACCTGGGCAGGGACACAAGGTAAAATGCAGGACAGAAGTTAGCCCAGGCCCGCCAGTTTGTTTGCTTTGCTTTTCCTCATTAATAAACTTACCTCTTTGGTAACAACCCCGGGTCTACGCGACACACTGAGAACATACATCGATGCTTTTTTACTTGCTCTTTTGCAAGTTTTTGGTGATTCAATTTGAGTTCTGCAACTACACACTTGGACAGCGCTCGTTGAAAGCGAGCCTCGTGCAGTTTGTCAGGAACGAGATCCTTTCGTGGCCCTTGATACACTCGGATCGAGATACGCACATGAGGCGTGTTGGCCAGATTGACTAGTTGATGACGCGCATGCGAGCCAGACCTCCGTCATTTCCGGCGATGCCGGAGTATACGTCGTGCTAAAGTTGGTTACTACATGTATAGGACGCGTTATAGTTGCGTTGAAATCGGTGCTTCACCGGATGGATCGCTGTGGGATATAAGCATGTTCGAGGTCATTTACGCAATGCGCCATGGTCTTGCTTCCGATCCAACATTTACGTGGCGTGAATTACGCTGCAGCACTATCGCTTTCAATAGCTATGCAGTACAGTTGTTATGAGGCTGAAATTCTTTGTTCATGATAGAAGTCTCGACATACATAGTCTACTTCAGGATTACACTAATAGTAATGATGAAATGGCCGCCACAGACACTTTAGCTCCCTTCAAACGCTGGTTTCAAACCTGCATCTAGTCTTTCGTCATCGCGGTATGAACTTCCCGGATCGACACAAGGCATGAAAGTGGATGTTCTGCAAACACATAATACTGAGATATCGGGGATACCCCCCCCCCCCCCCTGAAGGTCAATAAGCGTCGGGCATAATTTGTTGCCGCATTTTGTTTGGTGGTGAGAGTATGGAATGACTAAATTGAGGACTAAATATGTCCGTTAATACTGGATCCGGTACCTCTAGTTTTCCCCAGTTAGATTCACTGCAACTTACTTAGCCTTAAAACGTGACGTTGTTGGTCGAAACCATTGTGTAAACGTGACGACACCTTTGCTAGGCAGTCGCCCCTTTTACTTGAACAAACGGGAGGGCAATACATGTTTCATGATAGTAAGTAAGTCGTGTTGTTCCGCCATTTTATCTGTCTGTCCAACAGGTAAGACATTCCGACGCAGTGCTCCAGAGAGAAGATATTCCTCAACACTTTACCTCCAGGATACAGTAGAGACCGAGAAGAAGACCAGTAGTAACGGAAAGGGATTGCCGGATCATTATTGGATTTGGAGTGTCCTACAGCGCTTCCAGCGCTTAGACGATTTTAAGTGGTAGTCTGACCTGATTGTCCTGTCGGACAGATTTGAAGTTATGTAGATCGGGGGCTATTTATCCATATGCTGCGCCGAGGTGAAGACGTTCTCTATCTACGTCTAACTACTGTAGACGCAGTAGTAGTAGTAAGTGACTTTGTTTGGCCTTGGCCATTAAAATCCTGGTGGTGGTCTTACTGTTTTTTTTTTCTTCTTCTACAGCTTCCTCTTTCTTGTTCGTGACGGTGTCTCGTTCTGCTGGTGATCCTGATCTTCACGCGGGGGCTTCTCGATACTCTGGTTCATTCCAGAGGTCCGGATCCGTCCGTCTAACCAGCTCCTGGGGTTAAATCTACGTCTAACTAGAAGTTAGAGCAGTTCCACCGGTAGAGGCAAATGTGGACAAAAAGCTATATTTCCCCGCAGAATGCTACTAGGACCTTGCACCGGTCTGAGAAAACGTGGAGTATATAAAATCTTGCCTGGTGGCACAAGACTTGTGTGACAACGAGGTAAAATTCGGGGATCTGAAAGTCAAATATGGCAACAGGATCCCCCTGCCGCGTTGGACAATGGTAAAAGGATGGCCAATGAGAGCCCTGGAGACATCGAGTTGGAACAGTCGAGGGCTCCGCAGTACCAAAGAGCTTTGGTACTGCGGAGCCCTCGACTGTATTCAAGCTTTGGAAAGCTTGAATGAAGCCTTTGGTCCTCTCTCAACGATAAAACAAAGTAGAACACAATCGACACGCTTAGCACTACACCTTCTGTGCCATATGGGTGCATCCAATAGTTCAGATTGGGCATACTCGACTGTGTAGAACTCGATTCTCACGATGCTGCTTGGCCTCGTTTTACTTTCGTCCGGTGCGAAATCTGGTGGATCATATTTCCTATCACACATTGTCACACTGGAAAAGCAGCAGTTTTTGCCTTACTTTTGACTCCACCGGTGGAACTGCTCTTAGAGAGTCATTGTAGGCTGAATAGTCATCCATTTGACTGCTGTCTTCATAATCAAATGAAGACTTCATTTGATTGTCAAACGTTTTGTGCGTGAAGGTATCCATAAGGGCCTCTCTTTTGTCCTGTCCGTCAACGTGAGCTTTGAATGCGTATGCCAAAATGGCTACGTTTGTGTAAGTATGGTGTACATTTGTGTACGCCTGTTGTGTAATTATGGTGTGGCACAATGTTGTTTAAATGTTGCTGAGGTACAAGCAACTTTTTTCGACGAATTAATCTGTGTGAGGCTGTCCATACAGCTCTTCTAGCTGTGGATATTTATCCACAACGAACAAAAGTGCATTTGATTAGTTAAAAACGAAACTTATTATGAAGCGTTGATTGGATGAAAAGAACGCGCGCAGCGCGCAGGGTTAGGTCCAAGCGAGCGCAGCGAGCCTGCCTGCGGTTTGTGCGAAGTACGCGGCTGCAAACCCAGGGCCAAGCATTGGTCTGTCTAGCAAGCGGAGGTGAAGCGTGCGGGATGATCGTCGTATGTCAGTACTTCACAAGAGATGTACGTCTTCGAGTCACAGCAGCAGCAACTGCCATCAAGGACAGACTGGCGCATGCTTTCTCGTTTCAGATTCGACAACTCGGTTGAATTTAGCGATGAGCATTACAGAGTGTTTTAAAGGTATCATTCACGCATGAGTACATGTTGGTAGCAGCCCGTGGCCGGCAGGCTAGCTCACGCCCAGAGGAGAGGGCGATTTGATTGGATGAAAAGATACATCCTGAGATAGTGAAGCTGAAAACCGAGTTGAGCAAAACCACCACTTTGGTATTGTGCCTTTCGCCCTCCGATTTGAGGTCCTACGTAGGACTTTTGCTCCTTCCTACGTAAGACCTCATAAAAGTTAGTATCAAGGCCAGTAAAACCATGCATAAACAAAAACTGAATGTAAACTGAGCGAATGGCTTGCAAAGGTAGGCCAACAAGTGAGCGCGCTCAATACTGCTATACCTGTAGCGCATGTACGTACATACAGGCTGAGCACGGTGACCTGGTTGCGGTGCTGCCTGAGTTTCCCCCTGTACGGGTGCGGCCAAACTATGCATATGCTTTCAGGCGCACTGGCCTGATCTAGTCCTACGAAGGACTCGATAGTCCTACGAAGGACCGAATGGCCAGCTTAACATGGCCATTCAGTCCTTATTTCCAAAAAGGTACCCTTTAGATGAAGACGGAGCTCCTACGTAGGACTTCTGTAATCCGATGCAAGGCCAGCAGCAAATCCTAGGTCTAGCCCTAGCCTCTCCTTCTTAAGACCACCTTTTTGAGGTCAGATTGGCCAAAGTTTCTGAAAGGCACAATAAAACGGAATTGCGTTTGAGTATCAGATTTGAGAGACCCCAATCTCGTCATATTTTTCTTTTTGCTGAACGTTTGAGTCCTACTACGTCCTGCTAGCTTAAGGAACAAGTCGCTTACAAGAACCAACTCCTTACCTGTTATAGTTGACGGGCCGAAGGCTCATGCACCGGGAAAGAAGAAATTACTACATGTAGTATGACTGTTGTAGGTTGACACAATGTTTGCATTGCAAACCATAGTGTTTTCGATTGTGTAACGATTTGTCAAAACCAACTGCTATTAGAGAACTTTCGCAAATCGATTTTAACGTTAGTTGAGTTTCAGATTCATTTTCAGTTTGAAGGAGTACATGTTGCTCATTGGCATTCAAAGTAAGAGGTTTGGTTCACCATCCCATACTACGACCCATTCTACTTAGAGAGCGCTTACTTAGAGACGACGAGCTGGAGCCTTGCACTTGGTGTCCGTCGTCGACGGAGCCTCAGTCGCTGGGGTATCAACCGCAGAATTCCCGGTCGCCGGTGTTTCCACGGATGGAGTCGCCTCAGTAGAAGGAGGGGTCTCTACGGTCTGTGGGGTAGCGGCAGGGGTTTCCTCCTGCTTCTCCTGGGTCGAGGACCCTCCCGTCGACTGCGATCCAGTCGAAGGCGTTTCTGCGGGTTTCTCTCCAGTGGACGAACCGGCAGTGGACGCTTGAGTTTCAGTCTGCGTCGTGGCGCCCCCACTGCCTTTCAGAGGGACGCAGTTCACGTACGCCTGCCACTGCGCGTTCTGGAACCCCAGCCAGTAAATGGCCAGTGTGCACTCGCCATTGCACGACGAGTAATCCACGGGCATCTCTGACAGCTTGTCCGATCCATTGGGGCCGCCTGGGAACTCCTCCTCGCAGTCGTCGCCGTGCAGCACCATCTTGTCGTCGATGTAGATTTCGCACGGCCCCGTGTGCGTGAAGCCGCCGCCTCCGTTGCCCCACCACGTGGCCTTGCCGTCGCTCGGGATGGGCTTCGGCTCCACGTCCGTGCGCGTGTAGCCGCACTTCTTGTCCTTGACCATGTCGAGCACGACGTCCTTCACGCTCATGCCCTTCTCCTTGGCCATGGTCTTGAACTTGCCCACTTGGTCGCCGCCCGAGCCGATGTCCCAGTAGTTGTCGATCAGAGTGACCCACTCGACGGTGGGCGCGCCATCCTCGAAGGTTGGCTCGGGCTGCTTGAGGTGGCCGTGGGCGTCGGCGTGCGAGGCAAAGGCCAGCAGAGCAACAGCAGACGAGATAGCAGCGGCACTAGGCATTACGCGCTTTGGTGTTCGCAGCGGACGAGAAGATTAAAAGTGAGGTTAACGCCCTGACGCGCTGTGAGGCCCTGTACATTACTGTACCTTCGATAAACAAGAGACGCTCTCGGTGTGTCTTTGTTGAAGTAAAGGCGTAAAGGTTCGCAGTCATATGCTCGGGCAGAATTGCATGTGCTTTGATGGTGATTACTTCGCAAATTCAAGGGGGCACGGCACGACATGTATGCGAGTCTCTACATGTATTACCACATTATGATATGACTTAGATTTTGTATGTGGGGGATAAATCGTACTTAGCGTAGATTAAAGCTCGGCAAGCCGAAACAACGCCTGTGGTTTAAGATCCGTGTGCGGAGCACGCGGCTTAAGCCCAGGACCAAACATGGTCACATCTCGCTCGGCCCCTTAGGGTTAGATTGATTTGCAAACCGCGCGAAAAAATCATTACGAAGTGACGAAAATTCCTATAGAGTCACTTTGGCCAAGCCGAAGCTCTCGATTCCTTGATTCGCGTCACGCCATACATTGAAGCCACGCTGAGCTCTTGTAACTACCGGTGCATGTAGAGGAGAAAAGAGGAGCTCTATTTGGTTACTGGTATATAGGAGTTAATTCTTATTAACTACGTATTCGTCGATGAGCTGCCCCCTCCCCACTCGGATTTCTAAGATAAAGTGGCGGGCAACTTTTTCGCGGAAGTGGGAAGTGCACACGAAGTTGGCGTTTTCCCCACCATTTTCGGGGTTTCGTCCAATAGAATAGCTTAAATTTCATTATGGGCCAATGAGCAACGACCTGAGACCCTTCAGGCCTTTCATCGATAAGCTGTCCCCCTTTGGCAAAGTGCCACGGGGGGGGGGGGCAGCTCATCGACGAATACGGTAATATTTTGAGTTCTGAGATGCGCATGAACTTGGACGCATCATGAACGGAGAGACTGCGTCTTCTACCTACTGCTTCATGAACTTCAGGGGGGGGAGGAAAGAGGTCCCCACAAGCTATAATCGTGAGTAGGATGCCAGCGTAAACGCGTAGAGGGTAGATTGAACAAGCAAAATGGGGGAATTAAGCGCCACGTGTAGAATTGTTCACATCGAGTGCGTCGCAGAGTCACCTATAGGCATATTGATAAGCATTCTTACTTCGGAGGCTCGTTGCACGCTGGACCACACCAGTGCCTCCGCTCAGATTCTTGAAACTCACGTCGTTCGGCCGTTGCCCTTGCTGTTGCTGTCGCAGCTGGTTTTGCTGGTTCTGGTTATATTTCAAACTTGCAGTTAATATTTTCCGTAAGAAGCACCTTTTTACGGAGACTTGTTTCACAGTGCGCCGAACATTGTCCTCCCCCGATAGTTTAGGTGCGCACTGGCTTGAGTAACGTAGCCATTTAACTGTCTGCGTATCCTCGACGGCCTCCATAGGAAACCCCCACACCCGCCGCTCGCAGGATAGTCGAACCAGCACTCGGTCGTTGGTTTTTGCCACGAAGCAAGTCGTGTGGTCTTGCGTCCAGATGTTTGTCCAGATTCATGCACACTACCGGGTTTAGGATTCCCCCGTTTCTATGAAAAGTACTATGATACGAGGTCTACATCGGTGACAAGATGGTGGCCCATGGAGATAACTGCGAGGGCGAGTTGAAGGGCGGAACTGGAATGCACGAGGCTTCAAACATCCCTGTGGACTACTCGACCTGCAACGGCAAGTGCACCTTGAGCATCTAATGGCTGGCCTTCCAGAATGCGCAGTGGCAGGCCTACAGTAAGTGGGGTCTATTGCTTTTTGCTTGGAATGAGCGTGCGAACTAACCTTTGTGACTGTGTTTTCTGTGCTGTGTAGTTAACTGCGTTCCGTTGTCGGAAAGCGGCGGTGGGGCGACCACTACGGGAAGTGGAGGATCGGTGACTCAAACGGGAAGTTCGTCGGACACTACTCACGGTTCTTCAAAGGACGAAGGGCATAAAACAACGGAGGCCCCCTCGTCCGAGCAGCACTCGAACGAGAATCACCATCAATCTACCCCGGCAGGAAAACAGCAACCAGAACCAGAACAAGGACAACAACAACAACAACACTTGGTTCCCAACGTCGTAAGTTACGACTTTGGTGAATCTCAATGTCGTATAATACGATATAATAGCTCGATTAACAATAGCATTTGGCTCGGAACGAGATTGCCATACTTTAATCAAGTTTATTTTCGTCGGCAAAAGTATAAGCGAGAGAGGTAAAAATCAGCATTGCAGAGCTGTCGTCGGAGATGGGTTGTGCATAAGCTGGGCCGGCAAATGGGGCATTTTTGTATAAAAAAGACGAACATCCCCTTTTACCGACTTCCTCCGCTTGTAGTGGACAACCTCATATAAGAGCGCCCAATCATATCACAGGATTTGGAAGGCCTTCTCGGCTCCGCTTATAAGTTCCGCACAAATCATTTCGATACGTTTCCACCGGTAGTATATCGGTGCGATGGAGCTTCCATTCATTTAAAGCAGCTGCGGCTGCAGCCTAGAGCTAACTGCATGCGGTTGCTGCCAATACCTACTACCTATGCTAGTGTTAAGCGCTGCTGCGGCGCACGTGTACTATACAGACGTTCGGAGAGTGGTTTGCTTGCATCCTCCCACACCACGTTGTTTCCATCGACCAATGACACATGTTACCGAGTTAAGACTAAAAAGCTATGCATTACCTCAAAAGTGGTCTAAGGGCAAGGCAAAGCATTGCGACGGCACTAGCCTCACGCGGGCGCGTGCCGCTCAAGGCTTTGCAGTTACAGCCTGTTGCCTGCCGTGAGATGTCAAGCGCGACAGGCTCGCTCAGGCGGCTAGCTGCGCTGTGCATGACCAAGCACAAAAAAGTGTCAGCTAATCGACTACTGGTACCCCTACCGGTTACAAGATTCGGCATATCATTTTTGACGGGTGGTACAGTGTACCGGTATATACCCTGTCCACTATAAGCGGAGGAAGTCGGTAAAGGTTTGCGCGAGTGCCCAATTTCAAGCAGACACAGCAGCGACCTTGAAGGGAGAGTAAGGTGTACGTGACTGTCAAGAGCTCCCACGAGCTCGTTGAATAGCTTCTAAACGGCCGTACATCCAATAACCAAGTAAATGATGAAACCCGTGGATGGAATGGCGCCTAAATAACTCTCCAAGGGCTGTAGATGCTATTCCCTCGAGTTTAGGTGCCGAGTATACAAGTAAGTATAACCGGAAGTAGGCTATGTCTGTCGAGACTTCTAACAGGAAAAATATTTATTTGCGGCCTTATAACAACTGTACGGTGTAGCTAGTTTTGGCAGCGGCAGTTTTATAGCGTATTTTGAGCCACGTAAATGCCGGATTGGAAGCAACGGCATGGACTAGTGAGTAAATAGCCTTGATCATGCGTATATCCGACAATGACCTTTCCAATTAATAAACTTAGATGGCGAGAGTATCCTACTACTTACCAACTTAAGCACGACGTATACTTCGGCATCACCGGGAACGACAGAGGTCTCGCTCATACGCGTGCCATCAATTAGTCAATCCGACCATAACGCCTTATTTGTGCGTATAGACATCCTCTTCGTCTGTTTAGACAGTCTCCATTAGTGTTCCCCCTATTCACTAACTGTAGTTAGCTGTATGTGTCTCTAGTAACAGTTAGTTAGTGTCTAAATTTTGCTAAATGCGATTGCCGAACGAGCAACAAGTTTCGAAAAGACGAGCGGATATTCTTCAGAACTTTGATATTGAACATATTTTACTGCTCTGCTAGGCCGGTCTCTTCTTCTACTACATTATATGCTGCAAAGGGCAGCTTGTTGCTTACTTTACCTCAACTTTTAACCGCAATATAGCGAACAAATATCCCCCTGCTACTAACTCGTCTACTTACAGTCAGCAAACGTACAGCTAACAGTGAGCTAGTGTTCTACTAACAGCAAAAACGCCCCACACTATGTGGTTCGGAAGGCATGATATGCGTATGCTATGAATCTGTGGTGTAGCGGGATCAGCCAAAATCTGGTTAAGGCCTGATCGAGCTTCCCACCAGCGCCCAGACACCGACTAACGGAGAGGGTCCCCCAACGATCCGTGATCGGCTGAACTTGTTCTCACCTTGTGTACCCGTCGGCGGGCTGGATCTGCTCTCTCGGGGCTCCGAGGATGCAGCACTTGGTGAAGATCGAATGTCTTGGCGTGACGCGGGGATAGTCCGTGGAGCAGCGCGGGAATCTTCGCTCTGCGTCCGAGTATTCGTCCCGATCGAGGGTTGTTCGCTGCGATCGGTCGGCCTGGAGTCGATCCAAGGCCTGTAGTTGCCCTTTCGGGTGTGTTCCTCCCTTCCATGAGTTGCTTGCCGCTTCCTATAGCGGGATCGAGGTTGATCGAGAGGAGAACGATCGCCGGCCAAGCAGTATCCGGACGATCGGGGGTTCGCACACAAGAAATAGATCACTAGAGTAGGTCAAGCTGGCCAATGTATTAATCCAGTCTTAACCGTACCACTAGTTCACTGTCCAAAGTGTCGAGGTCGGTCGAGGCCAATGTAGTTCCTGGGACTTGGTGACTTGAGGGGACTTGTGCTCTTCGGTGCAAATTCTGCTCTGATTTATGTTTAGTTGGCTTCTCTCTCTACTGCTACCATCTTGTCTACCATCCTACAACTAAACAACAACTGGATTCCTGTCCTATCTTCGCCCCTCTTGGGCTTCCCATCTTGACCGATCGGCGATCCCGATCAACGATCCTGTTCGGCGATCCCGATCAACGATCTCGTTCGGCGATCCCGATCAGCGATCCCGATCGACGATCTCGATCGAGGACTTGAGCACATCGTCATTCACCGTCGATCCGCCTACTTCCATCCTTGGTCGTTCCGGATCACCGGTGTTCGCCTCCAGTAGGGGCTTGCGCCTATGCCGATCTTGGACACCCATCAGGGATCGATAGCGCGCGATCCGCCTCTGCACTATCCGTCTCTGCACGATCCGCCTCTGCATATGTTGTACCCGACGCGCCGGCGTCACTTGATCTCTCGCTGATCTTCAGTCCCCGCCTGACCCACGCAGCCTGTCTCTCGATCGCTGATCGATTGTCGATCTTCCATTCGGGACCTCTGTCGACCGGCCCTGCCGCCTTTCTCGGAGAACACTTTCCGTTCGAGACGGATTTCTTATTCGGTGCTTCTCCACATCCGCCCCCTGTCCGGAAGTTGTGTCGCACGGCGGCTCACTTCGGACAGCGTGCCCCCGCTCATTCCTCAATCCGCCGGCTCCCGCGCAGATCACGCACAATGAGCACGCCACCGTCCGGTCCTCCCGCACAGCCACCCCCACCGTCGGAGGGTGACGGGTCTCCGCCCGGCTCGCCTCGATCAGCCCACTCGACACCTCGATCGACTCGTTCAACGGCTTCTCGACGGGCTGCAGCTTCTCCGGACGTTGCCCGCCGGATCGCCCGGCTGGAGGAGGAGCTGACGCTTGCCTACGCTTCTCGGTCCACCATGATCCGCGATCGGGCCCGCCTGGACGACACTGTCCGCGAGCTGACGTCGAACCTGCAGGACCTCGAGTGCTACCGCGGGTCCCAGGAGGACGAGATCCGCCGTCTCCAGACCGAAGTGAGTGACCTCCAGCAGAGCGCCCAAGGCCAAGGATCGCAGCTGATCCAGGATCTCCGAGGCCAGATCGCTCAACAAACCGCTGAGATTCAGGACATGGATCGTCGGTTGACACGCACCCAAGACGAACTCGCAGACGCGATCGCCACTCGGGACCGCTTCGACCACCAGCTAGACCTCGCCGCCGCGGACATCTCCGATCTCCGGTCGCAGATCACACGTCAGGCACATAATCTGGACATGTTGCAATGGGAGTTAGACACGACGCGAGGCAGCTTCGATCGCGTTCAGGCGGCGCTTCAGACGGCCGAGGCGGCTCTGGCCCAACGAAGCCCGTCTTCGACAGCCAGCTCTCGGGGCAGATCGGCCTCTCCGCCCCCGGCTTGCCCCCACCCTGATGTCGATCGGCTGCAAGCCGACCTCAACCGGACGGAGGGGGAACTACATACGGCCCGTGCCGCCCTCGATCAGGCTAATCAAGATCGCGACGTCGCGCTTCGGGAAAACGCCGATCTCCGTACGTAGATTCTGTAGCCCTCGTTCTCTTGTTGATCATCTCTGACGCGATCGTCGTGCTGCAGGTGCATGCGTCGAAAGTGCGCAGCAAGTGATCCGTGCACAGAACGCCCACTTCGTCGACGTCCAAGACGCCTACGCCCTGCTCCGGCGTGTCAGCGATCGATCCAGCGAGGATCTCGACACCATCGCGGACACCCTATCCAGCGTAACACGCTGGATCGCACTGCGCCAGCGTAGACCGCTCACACCTGCTCGCCGCGGTCGTAGTCCTTCCGGATCACCCGATCGCACTCCGCGGCCCCCAAACGTTCAAGATCGGCGCCTCCATCACGCAGTCGATCGCCGAGCCGATCGCCCCCTCGTTCTCCGTCGCCGGCCTTCTCGCTGCCGGATCATGACCAAGGACCGCCCGCTGAGAGCCAGCCACCGTCCGATCGCCGTAAGCCCGACGATCAACATGAAGAGGAGGAGTCGGATCAGGAGAAAGAGGAGCCGGATCAAGAAGAGGAGGAGCCGGATCAAGAAGAGTCGAGCCCAGCTCGTAGCGCGAGCGCTGGCCAGTCGCAGAAAGGCTCGTCGTCGGCCGAATCCGGTTCTGACGAGGAGGAATCCGAGTCTGAGGGCACGGATCAGGAGTCCCTCGCCGCGTTGGCTCGATCCCGGGCTGAGGCTCGGCGTCGTCAATCCGCTTCGCCAGCTCGGACCCGTACTCCGCCGATCCGTTCACGATCGCCGTCGGTCATCTCGATACACTCTCGAACCGGATCGGCGCGTTCCCGGTCGCCCCCAAGGTCGCCTCCGGGATCGCCTCCGGGATCGCCGCCAAGATCTCCGCCGGGATCGCCCGGACGCCAGCCTCTGATTCCGCCACTGTTCCCGATCGGCACCATGATCCCGGGCACTCACTCCAGGTGACGCGGATCCGTGGCCCGTGGGACTGCTACGTCAGCTGCAGATCACCGGCATGATCTTGTCGACATTGACCCACCACCTGCTCCTGCCCGCGAATTGGCTCTTCCCAGCCGCGGTTCGCGGTGCTCGGCAGCCTGCGGCCGGGATCGGTTACCGGGATGACTTGATCACCGGGCCGAACATCACCGCACTCCTGGCCGATCGCCCTTGGGAGGCCCTCCAGAACCCGCGAGATCCATTGACATTTGATCTGGCACTCCACCGAGGCGCCGCAACTCCGTTGGGTCGGATCGCCACCGCCTACCTGCAGCTCGAGGAGCAGCATCGTCAGGCCTTCTGGGAAACAACTCATTACCTCCCGATCACCCGTGGACAGCGTCAGGATCCGGTCATCCAACAGTACCATGCCGAACGTCGAACCCGGCGGATCCGCCTCGGCGATCGGTGGCGCCAATGGTTGGACACGACGTTGCCGATGATGAGAGCGATGTGGGCTGACATCGATCTGTTGTTGGATCCGTTCTTCTTGCACCTTCCGGTGCGTCCGCGAGACTCGGTGACTTGGTACCCCGGAGGTGGTGTCTCGCGCAGCTAACGCCAACGACCCCACCCAGCATCAGGGTGAGCCGACCGACCTCCGGGCTGCCCTGATCGAGGCTGACACGCACGATCCCTGGCGAAACCAGTACCGCGATCACCCTCAAGACCACCCTGCCAGGCGGATCCCACGTCTTCGCAACAAGTTCAACCCCAACATCGGTGCCCAGCAGCCGTGATCTAGCGTTCGTGATACCAGTTTAGCTTGCGCGATCAGATCTAGTGATCGACGCGTCGATCGGCAAGCCCACTCAAAGTCATAGTCGTTCAGAAGTTGATCTGCTCCAATAGCCGTTCCACCATTCCAGATCCACCCTTCCCATTGTAATATCTCGTTTCTTGCGCTGGGCGTCACAGCCCTGTGTCGATCCACTCCTTACCCGACATGATCAATCCGGACCTTCCATCGTTCCACCTCTCAGCGACTCCATAATCTCACGATCTGCACTTTCACACACATACATATTCATATACCACCCTTTCCTCCGATCGACGGCCTCCCCGCCGATCCGCCACCAATCTCGCTCACCAAGGCGACCAGCTCGCCCTGGCGGTCCGATCTCACTCCTCCTCGTGAGACTGCATCGCGTTGAATCGGTTCCGGTTCACACGATCTCGAAGGAACTCGTGCAATAAAGCTCCACAGTTGAGATCCGCTTCGTCGATCCAGTCAGGATCGTCGTAACCCTTCCAGTGTACCAGGAATTCTCGATACGTCCGGCCGTACCGTGTCCTTCGACCCGTCCGCATATCCGTGATCTTCTCCACTTCATACTCGTTCGCATCTCGATCTGGAGCCCAGCTGTCCTCCGGGAGTAGGATCTCGTCGAAATCGAGTCGATCTGCCTCGTCCACCGTGAGCTCGATCTGCGGTCGATCGGGGAAGTCTCTGACCAACTTCAGCTTAGAAACATGCACGATCGGGAACAGGTGATAGTCTGTGCCGGCGATCTGAAGCTTCATCGTGTACTCGTTCACCTTCTCGGCCACACGGAACGGGCCATGCCACAGGTGAGCTAGCTTCCGGGCGTACCCCTCCTTCACACGATCCAAGTACAGCCACACCTGGGATCCAGCCTCGATCGAGTGCGGTCGAACCTCTTCGTTGTGTCGATCGGCCCGATCCGCGATCACCTCGCGTAGACGAGCATTCACCTGACTTCGAGCCTGATCATAGTGCCTCTGGATCCGATAACGCCACCGTCGCGGATTCCGATCCTGGATTCGAGTACTACCCAAAGGGATCGTCGCTTCCAGCGTCGATCGAGGATCCCAACCATGTACCAGATAAAAAGGAGAGTCTCCCCGAACGCGATCATGAGCCGTATTGATCGCGAAGGTCAATCGCTCGGCATACTCATCCCAATCCCTCTGATCCAGATCTTCCACGAACATCTTCAAGGCTCTCGTCGCCGTCTGCACCATTCGTTCCGCCGTACCGTTCGCTTGGGGCCGATATGCCATCGTCGCTCGCTGACGCATACCTAGGATCTTCTTAAAGGCGCGGAAGAAGTCAGCCATAAATCCCGGTTCGCGATCATGCCTGATCACCTCGCTGGCACCGAATCGCCGGAACACACACTCTTCGTAGGATTCGGCGATCGTCTGCGCCGTTCGAGAGGAGCTGGCCTTCGCGATCACGTACCCTGTGAACAGATCGACCCAGATCAGCAGTTCGGTGTTGCCTTTGTACGACTTGGGCAGCGAAGGTATGTGATCCATCGCTATGATCTGGAACGGATGTGTCGCCTGGATGTTCCCTGGCGACTCGCCCCTGATCGTGGATCGCCCTTTACCGGTCTCACAATCGACACACTCTCCGACATACTTCTGCACACTCCTGAAGAGACCTCTCCAGTGAAAGTGATCACGGATCCGCTGATAGGTGCGTCCAATCCCTTAGTGACCACCTTCCACAGTAGAGTGGTAGTGGTGCAGGATATCCTGATGCAGTGTCTCCGGCGCGACCAGCCTCATCAACCCGTCTCGATCTGCCTCCGATCTCTTGGAGGGGGAACAGTAGAACAGCAGATCATTGTCATCGATCTCGTAGTCCGCCGCAATGTTGCCATAAGATCGGGCCTCATCCTGCGTCAGATCAGCCACGTCTCCCATCAGGTACTTCTTCATGCCCACGATCCACGTCTCTTCATCTTGCGATCGACGGATTCGATCGATCCGTAGTCCCCGCACAAACTCTTCCTGTAGGACAGTCGGATTCGGTCGTGATCAGGCGTTTGATCGGGTACTCATCGGTGATAGCCGGGCGATCGGTTCGTCAGATCTGACAACCAGGATCTCATCGAGCCGGTTCAATGTCGTCAGATCCACGTGATCGGCCTCATCCTCGACGACGACGCCACCTTCACGTTGAAGCGCTGCGCTAGCCAAGCTGTCAGCGCTGCCGTTCCAGTCCCGTTTCACATGTAACAGCTCATGATCTGGCCAGTTCCGTAACCGATCCAGCACCTTCTGCTTCAGTAACGTCAGCTTGGGTGCTTTGCAGTCGATCTCACCTCGTACTTGCCGGATCACCAAGTTGGAGTCACCACAGACCACCAGCCTGCCTCGATCCATGCCGTCCAAGAGGTCGAAACCCAGCAGCAGGCCATGATATTCCGCTTCATTGACGGTCAGCCCCTCGGCATAGCCCGATCGTGCTCTCACCACACTCCACTCAGGTAGCTTCCATAGGATCGCACTGTACGCGCCCCCACCTCGCTTGACGCGGGCGGATCCATCGAAGCTTATCACCAGCAGTTCTTCATCCGCGCGTACAGTCGGGATCGGGGCTTGGATCTTCCGCCAGGGTTCCTTCTTCGGCGCGATCGCGATCAGTGCGTCGTCGACATCCGATCGAGGCGTAATACTGGCGGCGATCGCCCCCAATATCTCGTCCTCTCCCTTGGTGCACTTCGTGATCTCCAACGTCCAGGGCGATAGGAGTGCGGCCCACTGACCCAATCGGCCCTGAAGGCCGGGTGATCGGAACAGCCACGCCAACGTCGAGTGTCGAGTCAGGACCCGGATCGATCGTCCAACCAGCATGTTATAGTTCAGGCTAGGATCCGTAACAGAGCCAGCACTTCTTTCTCCACCACGTTGTAGTTCAGTTCATTCGACTTCAACGTTCGACTGGCGAAGGTAACCGGGTGATAGATCTGGTCGTGTTCCTGCATCAGTGCGGCCGAGATCGCCCAGTCACTCGCGTACACGATCACCACCGGAGTCCGATCGCGATCGAAATGCCGCAGGATCGGCGTCGTCGCGATCTTCGTCTTCAGTGTCGAGAAGGCGCGATGAGCACGGATCCAGCGCTCGTCGCCAACCTCGACTCCATGAATGGGCGGTGTCCGATCGGGATCTGCCGAGTTCCGATCTACTGAGTCCGACACTCGATCGTCCATGATCCGGCGCAGATCCGGACGCTTCTTCAACTCGGCGAAGTCTACCTCGCGCAGTTCATACAGGATCGCCGCGTAGATCGCGTAATCCTCCAGGAAACGGCTGTAGTAGTTAAGACTGCCCAAGAAAGACTGCATTGATCGGAGCGATCCAGGGAACGGTAGATCTGTCAGAACTGCGAGGTCCTTCGGGTTGGCCTCCAGTCCATCGTTCGACACGCGATGTCCTAGATAGTCCACCTTGCGCATCCCCCAAGAGCTCTTCTCCACACTGATCGAGAGGTTCCACTTGTCACAGGCGTCCAACAGGTGATCCACCCGATCACACAGCTCATCCCATGATCCAGCCGTCACCAGAATGTCGTCGATGTACGATCTGCGGCCTAGCACTGACGGACGCCCCGGATCTTCCGGTTCGCCCGACTCGATCAGGTCCGTGGTGACTTCCGAGTTCGACGATCGCGGGATCCTGGTGAACCCGTACAATGCGTCATCCAGAAGTCGCTGATAGATCTGAGGAGCGTTCTTCAGGCCGAACGGCATCCGATTCCATTCAAACAGACCCATGTGGGTGATAAAGGCCGAGATCGCACGAGCTCGATCGGTCATGGTCACCACCCAGAATCCACTAGCCATATCCAAAGAGCA
The DNA here is from genome assembly GCA_024211575.1 of Phytophthora melonis. Classification (NCBI taxonomy): domain Eukaryota; phylum Oomycota; class Peronosporomycetes; order Peronosporales; family Peronosporaceae; genus Phytophthora; species Phytophthora melonis. Next base: position 1,174,621 of record JAMXKT010000037.1, on the reverse strand, counting down.
ATACCAGAGCACCTTGTCCAGATCTTCCAGCAGATCGTTGATCAGGGGCATTGAATACACCATGAGCCGGGTCAGACTGTTGACGAGCCGATAATCGATACAGAGTCGGATATCCACGCCGTTCTTCTTGATGATCACGACGATCGGCGAGGCCCACGGTGATCGGGACTTCCGGATCATCTTGGCTGACAGCAATCCCTTGATCAGATCCGACTCCTTCTCCACAAACTGAGGGGCGACCTTCCGGACTCGTTGGGCGATCGGTTTCGCATCGCCGACGTCGATGTCACATGTGACGCCCCTGGCTGCTGGGGGAAGTGCATTGCCCTTACCGATCAGCAGGTGCCTCCTGTGCCAGATCTTCTTTCGCAGGCGATCGATCTCCTCCGGGGTGTTGAATTCCAGATCTCCCACCTTGATGTCGTCGATCTTCACCTCATCCGTCGTCGAGATCACAATTTCCGGAAGCACAGCCAGTTCGCCTTCGACATCTTCTGCTGATAGACTCCCGCCCTCGTGGTAGTGGACTTGATCATCGGCGTCAACATCTCCATCTGGTTCAGCTGCATGGGCTTGATCATCGGCGTCCGCTTCTTGACCTGGTTCAGCTGCAGCAGGATCGCCCCGGTTGACAGTGGGTTTGATCTCTATTTCCACCTGATCACCTCCGTCGATCGACATCGGAATGCCGTCAACTGTGGTGTCGCCTCTTGATCTCGACTCTTCCATCGTTAAGGTCGCTACATGGGGTACCCGATCAGCACTCCCGCCCCCGAGATCTGGTTCGACGGCGCAACCGTCGACCTGATCGGCCGATGGCAAGTGAGGGGACATTGTTTCACCGCTCTCCTCCAGATCGCGAGTGCAATCATCTCGCGGCTTATCGCCATCCATCGCTTCGCACCCTGAGCCGGCGGTTGGCGAAGACCGGTAGCCCACAAGCACCTGTTCCTGCCCCGGAAGGCATTCACCCTTCGATCCGGAGGATTTGGCCGACGAACTTGTAGGATCCGACCGTAGGTCCGTCGGTTCTCCAACTAAAGTGGTTGAAGTAGACGATCTGGACTCTTCGGCTACGCGATCACTATCCAGCGGCGATCCACCCCCTGATCTAAGCGTATCAACAACAGCTACCTCCAGATCAGGGCCCCTCGCCCCCGATTCGGTTGTGGGGTCGAGTAGGCGAATCGAGCGATCGATGATCGGGGAGACCTCGGATCTCCGGAGAATCGCTCGGGGTGTCGGATACGTCGGTCGCTCGACAGCCGATGCTGGTGGTACGACTGACACCTCCTCATTAGCTCGCGGTTCCTCCGTCGTGGCTTGGAAGGCCAAGTTCTGCCATTCCATGTAGCGACGGGACCCGATCGACACATACCCTGGCACCCGGGGTACCCGATCTCCGGCCAACCACATGGCGATCCGTTCATTCCGGTGTAGAACGATGTCCTTGTCACTAATGTTGGTAACCTGGAGGTACCTGATCCGACCAGGTCCTCGAACCACAGTCGGCACCCAGCGATCTCCACGAGTGACCCATAGCTTCTCGCGATCCGTCACCTTCATTCGGAGTGGCAGTTCGATCGAATCACCGATCGCGATCTGCATCCCTTGTTCCACGCACACATGTCTGACGTTGTCGTTGTACAGTTGTCGCCGTCCGCTAAGTTGGATCTTGACTTCGTCAGGGAGGCAGATGGAGCCGTCCGCAAGATCAAGGCGGATCCCCGCCGGGACCATAAAGTCCATACCCAGGATCGCATCTTGTCCTGAGAGATCGCCAACCCAAATATCGAAGAAATACACCAGCGATCCTGCTAGCGTGACTTTGATCTTGGTCTTCCCTTCCGTCATGTACACGCTTTCGCCAATCCCCACACATTCCTGGCTCTGACTCGTGTCGACATAGCACCCCACCTTACGAGCAAAGGCGGTGTCCACGATGGACACCTCGGCGCCGGTGTCTAAGAGTAAGATCGACTTCTCATTGTTGATCTTGCCAGCGATCTTGGCCTGACGGAACCATTTACCCGGCGAATGATGTTTCCAGTACCCTCTGGACTCCCCTGGGAGGAGATCGGGTACCACATCGCCAGATCTGCGGTGTTCACTGACGCGAGGCAGACTTCGATCGCGATCATGTTTCGGGATCTCGGCCGTCAACTCTCCGTCAGCTGGCGTAAACCATTCTTCCGGTCTGCGTTGCTTCCAATAACCTCGAGTTTCTCCGGACTGGAGATCCAAGGGCACTTCGGCGTCAGAACGGCTGAAGTCGTCCGATCGGTGTAGACTTAAGACCTTGGCGGCAGATTTCTCATGCAGATCACATGTATTACCGCGTAGATCAGTCCGTCCACTTACTCGATCTACCGTGTTCTTGTTCACGTATGCATAGATGCAATACCTAGAACGCTCGGCTCGTACCGGATTCCAACCCGGCGAGCGTCCTAGTTTAACATCTTCTCGGCGATCGCGGGCAGCATGCCTGCGTGTTTCACCGGGTTGAACCATTGACGGATCTGATTGTAGAATTCCTCCATCGGACACTTGCCCATCTCGTGCAGCTCACCGCATCCGCGACACACAAACAAGCAGCGATCTGCCGGATGTCCTCGCTTTCCACACTTCTCGCACGTCAAACGTCTCCAGCAATCCAGATCCGTGTGCTTCCGTGATCCACAGTGCGAGCAGCGGCTCGATCGGTCCGATCCATCGGGCGATGATCGCGATCTTGGGTCTGATCGGGGTGAGTCTTGACCGATCGGCGCTTGGGTGCTGCGATCCTGCTTCGTCATGTCGCCCCCAGCGTTGCGAGACTTGTCCTCAGCCGACGCTAGGCAGACGCGACGTAGATCACCTTCCGAGTCCGATCCGTCCGATCCCGTGTCCGATCCAGACTCTTGGTTCGCGATCGGGACTGCACGCACTGCCCGCTTGGCTGCGGCCGGAGCGGAGGTCGGGACATTCTGGCGATACTTCGATCCGAAGGCAGATCGTTTCTGTCTACTCTTCGCGCGTTCTCGAGCGCGCAGGACTTCCTCCAGATCTTCGGCATCCGCGAGCCGAAGTAGGGTCAGCTGATCAGCCAGATCAGGATCGCCCAGTGCCTCGATAAAATGTTCGACGTGTTCTCGACGGGCTTTGGAATCTCCATCCTTGATCTTCAGTTTCGCACGCAGAGCCGCCACATTCAGTCGATAGAGGTAATCCAACGGCGATTCATCCGATCGCTTGCGAGAGTGATAGTACTGCCAAGCCACCGATACTCCTAGGCCGCAATACTGGATCTGGAAACTCCTAAGCAGATCGCCCCACTTGTTCCGAGTCGATCGTCCCAGCTGGCGGTACTAGTTCTTCGCCGGCCCTGTCAGCAGATCCGCGAAAGTCAGGCACTTCTCTTCATCCGTAGCTTGATTGCGCATGAAGGCCGATTTCACCTTGCTGATCCACGATCGGGTGCGATCTTCGTCCTGGTCTTTGCCGCTGAACTCCTTAAGATCCGACATCGCCGAAATCCGTACGCGCTGGATCAGTGAAGACCCGACGGACCCCGATGCGGCGGTAGCCACCACGGCCGGGGCTGAGCTCGGTAGATCGATGTCATCCGGATCATATTCCCACTGCGAGACGTCTCGATCCACCAATCCGGCGGATTCCATCTCCACGTCCTGTGATCCGACATGGCCTGTGGTCACTGGGGCAGGTGTGGCCACTGTGCTCTGCTGTTCCTTCAAGAAACGGGCCATCGCGGCCTGGAAGTAAGTTTCCAGACTGCCGTTCGACTCGTCCGCCCCAGTCGCTCTGGTCGTCCGATCGATCGACTTAGGTTTCGGCTTCCGAGGTCCTGATGCGTACGTTCCTGACGCTGACTACGTGATCGAGCGTCCAGCATAGCCGATCCGGAAGGACCGAGCGGCATTCGCTGGGGTTCCGACGACGTGTCGGACACATGTTCGGCTGCCGAGACGTAAGGCGATGATGATCGATATCCTGTCGATTCAGCCCGCGTCGACACCACTGGAGCTGACGGCGCTTGATCTGGGGCGTCTGTGTCCTGATCGTTCGTGATCACGTCGACGAGGGTCTCAGCTTTTCGACTAATGTCTGGATCGACGTCTGGATCACTTCGAGTTCTTGATCGAAGAGGTCATTCGCGTCAAAGGCTCCAGCCACCAAGCCGGCCTCCTTCAGCAGCCCGAGCAGGTTCTTCACTGCCGTCAACTTGTTGTCCGTCATCCGGGGGGCCGAGATCGAGCCCTTCGGGTCGCCGATCTGCTCTGGCCGCACGATGATCATGACGGGATCTTGACGTAAGAAGTCCCGCAATTCTTTCAAGTGATACTGACGTTCCAAGTCAGCCTCAGACCAGTCGAGCACCAGCGATCTGGGATCTTCGTCGTCCATGCCTGGCGCTCGCAGTTTCCTTCGCGCGATCTGAGCCTTGTCCGCGATCGCGTCCAGGTAGTCCGGATCGAGCCTGATCGGAGAGTCTGCTAATTCATATAGTTCCGATCCGGCCTTGGTTTGGTTTGTTAGTGAATCTCGGTTCGCACCGAGATAAACCGGGGTCCCCGAAGGGACCAGGGGAGGATGTTGAGGTTTCTCTTCTAGATCTGTTTCCAGATCGCCCTCAATTCCGTCGACAGAAGTCCTCCGAGCACTCTGTCGATCCGCGGATCTCGTTTTGTTCAGCAGCGTCTTCGTCGATCCGATGTTCGACGACGCCTCTTCCCCTGGTTCTTTCTTCACTTGCGCATCTTCTGCGGACTCACGGTGAAATCCGGAGTCCCCAAGAGATCCGGGCACGCGCACCATTGTGGTGTAGCGGGATCAGCCAAAATCTGGTTAAGGCCTGATTGAGCTTCCCACCAGCGCCCAGACACCGACTAACGGAGGGGGTCCCCCAACGATCCGTGATCGGCTGAACTTGTTCTCACCTTGTGTACCCGTCGGCGGGCTGGATCTGCTCTCTCGGGGCTCCGAGGATGCAGCACTTGGTGAAGATCGAATGTCTTGGCGTGACGCGGGGATAGTCCGTGGAGCAGCGCGGGAATCTTCGCTCTGCGTCCGAGTATTCGTCCCGATCGAGGGTTGTTCGCTGCGATCGGTCGGCCTGGAGTCGATCCAAGGCCTGTAGTTGCCCTTTCGGGTGTGTTCCTCCCTTCCATGAGTTGCTTGCCGCTTCCTATAGCGGGATCGAGGTTGATCGAGAGGAGAACGATCGCCGGCCAAGCAGTATTCGGACGATCGAGGGTTCGCACACAAGAAATAGATCACTAGAGTAGGTCAAGCTGGCCAATATATTAATCCAGTCTTAACCGTACCACTAGTTCACTGTCCAAAGTGTCGACGCTTGCCGAGGCCAATGTAGTTCCTGGGACTTGGTGACTTGAGGGGACTTGTGCTCTTCGGTGCAAAAACTCTTCTGATTTATGTTTGGTTGGTGTCTCCCTACCGCTACCATCCTAGCTACCATCCTACAACCCCACAACAACTGGATTCTTGTCCTGGCTTCGCCTTACCGTTCTCCCCATCTTGGCCGATCAGCGATCGGCCCCTCGATCGGCGATCGGCGATCGGCGATCAGCCCTCGATCGGTGATCCATGATCGCGATCGACGGTCGGCTCGAACCTCGATCGATGGCTAGGGCAGGTCATCGTCCGCTATCGCTCGTCCTCTCCTGCTCCTAACCGCGCTCGGTCCCCAATGTTCGCCTCCGATCGGGGCTTGAGTCGGCATTGATCTCGGACGGCCATCAGACCTGGATCGCCCGTAGCCCACTTCGACACGTGTTCCGCCTTACGAGCTCGCGTCACTAGATCGTTCGAGGTCTCCGATCGATCCTGGTCTTTGCTGCTTGTCTCCCGATCGTCGGTCGATCGTCGATCTGATCTTGACCTTGCTGCCTTTCTCGGAGAACAATTTTTGTTCGAGAAGGATTTCTTATTCGGTGCTTCTCCACAGTACCCGCTTAGCGTAGCCGTCTTCACAGAAGCACTCTTGTACACCAGAAAACGCTCAAATACACTCGGTGTAAACTCACTTAGATTAAGATTGTCATCAGCGTCGAAAAACCTGGCGGTGTTCTTCTCCTCCTTAGCGAGCTCGCTCCTGATCCACTTCTTAATCCCGTTGAGGCTGCTCTTGTACTTTCCTCTTGTTTGCGTGGTGACGCATGCATCGCGTATCGCCTCGACGTCAGCACAGCTGGTACCCTGCGCTGGGGAAGACGCGCGTTGCGAGCCTCCATCGCTCATATTGCTGCTTGGTCGATGTTCTTTGTTTGTTGCCGTCAAATTTTAGCCAATGAAGGATTTGATGTTAGCGTCGGCGGCTCCCGCTTACGTTTGCTCAGAAGAATTGGGTGGCAACAGTCGCATAATGAAAGCCAGTCAAATCCCGTGAGGAAAAAGACATTTCCTGCAAAATGTCAGCTGTCCACGCCGACGACTTCGCACGAACCCCTATATACTACTTACGAAAGCGAAGGAATCACTAAGAATGCATCTACAGCTCTGACAACTTGTGAAAACTATCCGGATAACGATCGGCCAAAACCTGCAGGTGCCAATCAAAGGATTCCTCACGCTTACTTAAAGTATCACGACGGTTCGACCAACACCGCCTGCAGTGAACCTATCAGATAACCCCCCCCCTGTCGGTGACTTTTCCAGCTCATGAACCCGTAAAAAAAAGGTTGCCCCTGTGCACATTGTGCACTGAGTAAATACAGTTGCAGTACCTAATTGTAACGGGGTTACACGCACAAGTGGCTACAGCCACTTGCAACTCTAACAGACGCGATGTCTGTTAAAGGTTCAAACACTTCCTCGGCCTTGATGTACGTTACATCAAGTGCCACATTCATTTACGATCACCACGACGGGTGGTCCATAGACATTTAGGATTCCTATTGGTTGAAAGCAGCATCTTTTAACCAATGAGCGACATGCATAGCAAAGGAATTCTGCCAACCAGCCGTTGGCAGATTCCCAACTTAGAATATTACATTTAGAGGAAGTCAGAAACATAAAACAAAAATAACAGTTCTCATCTTTACCAAAATCAGCTATTTAGAGTCTTTATCTTGTTTAAAGTATACTCGTGGACCTCGAGTATACTTAACTCAAGTAAAAGAAACCTACGCTTCCTCATACACGTGCGCACACGTGTAAGCTGTTGTAGTGAGCCAAGGTAGGCCCACTACACCTGGTAGCACTTTGTAGTCCGTCCAACGACCGACTACCTGAACGTTCGTACGGGACTGTACGGACGGGGAGCTGAGAACCTTTCATGAACACGGAGGTGCTCATGGAAAGCTCCACTACGCCTGCAACTCATGTTGCACGCGCTGACTGCCTCCACCTGTCGGATCCAGAGTGGGAGGCACTCCAACGACTGTCAACAGTCATTGGAGAGGCGGCAGTTGCTGCGATGCTGCGTACGTTATTGCCGACAGAGCAACATGGTGTTGCTCTGGGTGTCATCCTGAAGGAGCAGCGCGACGCTGCTGCCTCTACCGCGGTGCCGTCGGGGACGACACCACGCATGCAATCGTTGAAACTCAACATGAGCGACTATGTGGGAAGAGAGGGCGAGCCTCTCCTCCGTTGGCTTGTCGAACTCGACACTGCCATTGCGGCTCGACGTATCGTCGACCCGTTGTCGAAGGTCGCGTTCGCCATGTCATCTCTTGGCGGACGAGCGAGGAGTTGGGCGTACGGACGCCGACTCTCAGATCCTACGTGCTTCAGCACGTACGAAGCGTTCAAGGAGGAGCTCAGACAAGCGTTTGAGCCCCCACAAAAAGAGTTCCGGTCGAGGGCGGAGTTACTCGACCTGCAGCAAGGTAAACATGATGTCCATGCTTACGCCCAGAGAGCACGGTACTTGGTCTCGAACATCGTGACCAACCCGATTGACGAGGCGACCAAGGTCGTCACGTTCATGAAGGGATTGAGAGATGGGCCTGTGAAGACCTATCTCTTCCGTGAGTATCCGAATACTCTCGAAGCTGCGATCACTCTTGCGATGCAGGGGGAGTTTAGTCTGAGGCAGGCTAAACTGCATGCGAATGCGCCGAGGCTGCAACCACCTCCGGTCTCGATGGCGGGAGGTCCGGAACCAATGGACCTCTCGAATGCAACGGTTGTTGGCTATCAACGCCAACAAGGAAGCAATGTACGATGCTTCCGTTGCGGAAGGATCGGTCACTATGCCCGAGAGTGCACGGCACCCGTGCACCGAGATGGTGGTCGACGCGGCGATGCTGGACATCGTCGCAGAGAAACAAAAAACGCTGGAACCCAGTAGGCGCGGGGCGCCCTACTGGTAATGCAGTTCCGCGTGTCAACCTCGGACACGCAACACTGAGGACTGCAGCCCCCAGTGAGGTTGACTCTCACTGCAAGAACCAAGATGACAGGCCTGACCTTGTCATCCTGAATGTGACGTCAATGAGAGCAAGCGGCTCTCGTCGTGCGTTGGTAGATTCTGGCGCGTCGAAGAACTTTGTTCGACTGCGAAGTCTATCAATGCTTGACTTCGAGGATTTAAAGCTACCTCGAAGTCTGTTGGAAGTACGTTTGGCGACAGGTGTCGTCGTGAAGACCGAGAAGCGCATGGTACGCGTGCGCTTCACGTACAAAGGTCGAGCGTTCGTCGAAACCTTTATCATCCTGGATCTGGACGATAAGTTCGACATGGTATTGGGCATGCCGTGGATCGCACGGCATGATCCGGTAATCGGTTGGGAGAAGCGCACTTTAGTGCGCGTCGGTCGCGACGGTGGAACAGAGAGCGATGGCCCTGTTACCACCACACACGCACCAGTAGGTGCGCGCGAATCTCTAGTCGAGACAGCGCCTAACGCCGCTGTCCCGGAACGCCCTGGACGCGCGCGAGGACAAGTAGCATCGGCGTTGCCGCCGACGGCTAGTGAAGAAAATGTGTTGACTTCGGAAGTCAACACCCGCTTTTCAGCGAATCAAAAGAAGTCTCCGGCCTCGAGCGGCGCGGATGACACAAGCGAGTCACGCGCGTCAGCCGTGGAGGCTGACGCGAACCTGATTGGATCGGTTTTGGCCCGTAATGGGAGCCAAGGTGACGTGACGCCGTCGACTCCGGGAGTCGATGGTTTGGATGAATTCTATTCGTCGGCTCGGGGAGCCGACGCACCCTCCGCAATGGGGTCTCCGCAATGGAAGGCGTCGAGGTATTGAAGTCGCGTCGGTTCCGGGAATCGACGCTGCGAAAGACATTTCGCGTCGACTCCGGGAGTCGACGCACCCTTTGTAATTAAGGACTCCGCCAATGATAGGCGTCGAGGTGATGATGGCGTGTCGGTTCCGGGAACAGGCGGTGCGGACGGTTGCAAACGTCCTGCACCGGAAACACTTGCATGCTGTCGTGCAGCCGGGCTGCACGACGAAGCGCCGCGCGACCAAGCCGGGCTTGAAGTCGCTCGCCCGCGGGAAGTACCCGCCGGCGGAATAAAAGAAGAACACCCGTCTACGGCTGGGCCTAAACGAGGTCAAGGACCATGCGGAGCCGGGCTCCGCAAGACAAGAAGACGGCGCATGCGAAGATCGCTGCGCAAGTCTCGGCCCGGGGCCGAGACGCTACAAGAGATGTCTGCCGGGCAGACGAAGGCTGAGAAGCCGAACGTCGAGACGTTGAACGTCTTGACGCGTACCTGTGCCGGGTTCCGGCACAGGGAGATGACCCTCGCTAATCCTCCGACGCAAGCGTCAGAGTTGACTTCGCTTCCAGTCATGAGCTGGAAGCGCTTCGCGCGTGACTTGCACGATGGACGCATCGAGCAAATATGCATTCTCTCGGACGCCGAGAGAACGAAGAGCGAGAATGAGGAACTGAGGCAGTTCTTCATGGAGAGCACCACTGAGAGTGAAGACACTCTCAGTGCCAAGACGAAGAAAGAACGCTTTGAAGAACAGAGCTGGGACTCGCTGAAGGCGCGTCCCTACTATGAGATTCTACGGGAGTACGCGGACGTACTTCCGGAAGAGATCCCTGCGGAGCTTCCGCAGGACAAGGGCATTCAGCACGAGATTGATCTCGTGCCGGGCACGAAATACTGTGTCACGCGGCAGTGGCCACTGCCGCGAGAGCAGGTCAAGGCGATCGACGACTTCTTCGAAAGTCGTCGCAAAGCTGGACAAGTGCGGGAATCGAAGTCCCCGCACAGTGCTCCGACGTTCTGTGTCAAGAAGCCACAGGGCGGCTGGCGCATCGTTCATGCGTACAATAAGCTGAACGATGCGACGATACCGGCGCAGACACCGATACCGCGAAAAGATGTTATCATCGATTCGATGGCCAGGAGCACTGTCTACAGTGCTCTTGATCTGCGCGATGGGTTCTATCAGATCCTAATGCGTGAGAGCGATATCCCTCTCACGGCTGTGAGCACGCCGAGTGGCATGCTCTGGGAGTGGCTAGTGATGCCGCAGGGTCTGAAGAACGCCCCTGCGACCTTCAACAGGTGCGTGACGCACTTGTTGCGCTCGGTGCGCGACTTCGCGCCGAGCTACTTCGATGACGTGTTCGTCCACAGACGTGCTGCGGACGGGATGAGCGACGTTGAGATGCACAAGGTGCATCTCCGGAAGCTGCTTGCGCTCATGCGCAAGCACAAGCTCTACGCGAACCTGAAGAAGTGCATCTTCGGGGCGAGCGAGATACCCGTGCTCGGGTGTCTCGTTGGGAAGAACGGTGTCCGCCCTGACCCTGAAAAGGTCAGAGTGATCAATGAGTGGCCGACGCCGACGAGCGTCAAGGAACTGCGGCAGTTCCTTGGCTTGGCCACGTACTTGTGCAAGTACGTGAAGGACTACGCGGACGTGATACGCCCGCTGTCACAGCTCCTGAAGAAGGACGCCCAATGGATTTGGTCTGCTGAATGTCAGCAGGCCTTCAATGCAGTCAAGCAGGGCTTGACTGAGGCTCCGATCTTGGCGGTGGCCGACCAAGATCGCCCATTCCACGTTGTGTGTGACGCATCCGATTTCGCGATCGGATGTGCGTTGATGCAGCACGATCGCGAGGGCCGTGATCGTGTTGTCTACTATCAGTCGCGCCAGCTGAAGCCAGCTGAGCGCAATTACCCGGTGCATGACAAGGAGCTCCTTGCCATGAAGTATGCACTTGCGAAGTTCCGAGTGTATCTACTCGGAAGTAAACCGTTCGTGGTCTATACAGACCACGCGTCGCTGCGGACGGCTGTCAAGTCGCCACACATCTCGCAACGTATGGCGAGATGGCTTTCGTTCTTTGCGGAATACAACTTCCGGGTTGAGTACAAACCCGGAAGGCTCAATGTGGTGGCCGACGCGTTATCGCGTCGACCTGACTACGCTACGAATGAAGTCGACGTCAATGCCATTGACGCCATGCGATCGAGCACTCCCACGTCGTCGCTCCTCGACGACGTGAAGGCCGCGTACGCGCACGACGCGGACGCGAAGCTCTTGCTGGCCTATGGCTCAGTGCCTTCTGACGAAGCTCGTCAGAAGTTGCCAAGACATCTTCGTGCTCGTGCACACCGTTACCGGGTGCACGAGGGGTTGCTACTCTACAGCGCAGTCAACGACAACGCGGACCGCGTTGTCGTTCCCAATGATCATGACCTGCGACTCAGGATCATGTACGAGTATCATGATGCACCGACTGCGGGGTATCCGGGCCGTGAGAAGACGTATCTTCTTCTCACGAGGGACTTCTACTGGGCCCACCAGTACAAGTGGGTGCGCAAGTACGTCCGTGCTTGCGAGGTGTGTCAACGTGTGAAGCCTGCGCCGTTCGCGCAGGCTCCTTTGCAGTCACTACCGACTCCGTCGGAGTGTTGGCAGTCCATGTCTTTGGACTTCGTGTTCGGTCTTCCCCCGGACAGCCAGGGGAACACGGGCGTTGTGGTCTTTGTTGACCGCTTCAGCAAGATGGTACATCTTGCTGCAGTACCCGCTGAAGTAACTGCGAAGCAGACTGCACGTCTGTTCGTTGACATGGTATTCAAACACCATGGCATGCCGACCGACATTGTGTCGGATCGGGACCCGCGTTTCACAGCGCACCTGTGGCAAGAAGTGTTTACACTTCTTGGGAATAACTTTCAATGTCGACTGCGGACCATCCGCAGACGGATGGGCAGACCGAGCGCGTGAATCGCGTGCTCGTCGACATACTCAAGAGCTACGCTCACTCGTTCCAACACTGGAGCGAGTGTCTGTCGATGGCAGAGTTCGCCATCAACAACTCGGTGCATGCCTCGACCGGGCATACACCGTTCTACGTGAATGCAATGCGTCACCCACACCTCCCGAGCCTGCTCGGGATGGTGGCTTCTTCCTTATGTGGGGGATGATCTAGGGCCTCATCACTGCAGCCGCAGAATACCGCTGACACTTGCACAGTGTCAGCCGCAACAACGCGAAAGAAGACGAAGACCGCGTCTGTGCAGAGCACAGATGCAAACAAGAAGACGAAGATCGCGTCTGTGCAGGGCACAGACGCACACAAGCAGAAGAAGAACGTGTCTGTGCGAGGCACAGACACCACATCGACGAACGCAGAGGCCGGGCCTACTGCTGGAAGCGAGCTGAACGAGTTCAGCTCGGACGCAATGAACTTCGTGCAGCGTAGACAAGCCGTCATTCGGTTTGTCCAGGACGCTATTGCAGCTTCTGTCGATCGACAGAAGCTGAACGCAGACAATGTTGGCAGGGGCAACACAAATGAATTCAAGAAGGGTTCATTGGTATTGTTAGCTACTCAAAACCTGCCTAAACATGCAGTTTCCGACTTCGGAGCGAGTAAGCTCGCTCCGCGCTTCATGGACCGTTCACAGTGTTGGCACGGCATGGCAACGCTTACACGCTAGACATTCCGTCTAGCATGCGCCTCCACCCGACCTTTTACGTCGGGCGGCTGAAGCCATACCAGCAGCACGAGCCAGCTAGCTCGGCCGGCGCGAAGCGGAAGCCGAACCTTTCTCCAGCGCGTCAACGCGCTGGGCCAAGCGCACGACGCGACCCCCAACGTCGACGGAGACGTCCGACGCGGTCTGCGCGGCCTGAGCGACTTGAGCCCTCAGGTTCGCCATCTCTTGCCTCAGAGCAGCGAAGTCACTGCTCTGAAGCCGCTCCACAGCGGCGACCCGGTCTTCGAGGGACGGAGGCCCAAGGTCAACCCCAGGTTGACCATACCCGGGCGTGTTCCCACCACCGCCGCCTCCGATCCGTGACGCCCACGGCTCAACACGTTGGATTGTTGAGCGTATTGTCGACCATAGTATCCCGAAACGAACCGTCATCCGGTTCGTTATCGTATTCGTTGGAGAGGGTTTCCGCCCCACCAAGATACATGGAGCCGCGGAACGTCCTGCTGCAGGACGTTCCGGAAATGGTGAGGGCGTACGAAGCCCACCACGCACTGCCGGCGCGAAGGTAGTGCGAGCGCTGTGGTCACCCCCAGCGCTCGAAGCACCACGCTCGTCGCGTTCCTCACGTGCCATGAACTTGGCACGGAGATCCTTGAGGCTCGCAGGTACACGAATCGACGTGTACCCGTTTAGGTCGCGGTCGCTCAAGCGCGCCGCACCCGGAAGACACAACATGCACTGCTGGCCTTCGGGCACAGCGCACGGAACTCCAGCATCCACAGAAGATCTGTGGAGCTGCTCCAATCTCCCACGCGTCGAGAACGTCTCGAAGCGCTCACGGGCATGCTTAACCCGTTCGCGGTAAGCTGCCGGATTCTTGTTGAAGTTATCAACAAAGGCATTCCAACTTTGACAAAGTGCCTGCCATTCGGGCACTTTGCTGCGAGAAGAGGTCTTCTTGCTGGAGTAATATCGGAGCTCATGGAAGAGTCCGATATAGTAGTCGCGCCTTTGATCCGTCATCGGATCAAAGTGCTGGCCCTCCGCCACCTCATCGTCCTCGATCGCGCTGCATACGTACAGCGGGATAGTGTTCGGGGGCACCGAGTTGCCCACCCGCGCCGCGATGTCTGCCGCGGACGGCATCCATGGATCACGCGCTGCATGAGCAGCGCGTGGAGAGCTTGAAGGCGCCGCATCGCGCGGCGAGCTCAAGGCTCCAGCAGCAGAGAGCGGAGTCTCCTTTGCGCAACGCGAACGCTTCGAACTCGAAGCGTCCGAATCGTCTTCTTCACGAGGGCGTCTCGACCCGGCGTGCGGGTCGAGACTGTCGCTGTCGATTGACTCCTTGCGCCTGCTGGGGGAGGCATCGCCCTCCTCCATGTCCACGTCGTCCTCGCTATAGTCAACGACATCGTTGACTATCGAAGAGCCCTGAAGGACGATCTTCGGCTCGGCCGCAGCCTTAGCAGCGCGAGCGTCCTGCTTCGCCTGCTGCCGCTCGTGGTACTCGGGGACAGAGAGATTCTCTGTCCCAGCGGCGGGCTTCTCCTCGGCGGCGGTCTTCTTCGGCGAGCTCATTGCGGAATGAGCTCGAGTTTTCTTTCTCCCAACGTGAAGAATTGACGAGTGGTCAATTGCCTGATTGACGTGCCGTGACCGGCGCGTCTAACCTTAAGGGGGGGATGGTGTAACGGGGTTACACGCACAAGTGGCTACAGCCACTTGCAACTCTAACAGACGCGATGTCTGTTAAAGGTTCGAACACTTCCTCGGCCTTGATGTACGTTACATCAAGTGCCACATTCATTTACGATCACCACGACGGGTGGTCCATAGACATTTAGGATTCCTATTGGTTGAAAGCAGCATCTTTTAACCAATGAGCGACATGCATAGCAAAGGAATTCTGCCAACCAGCCGTTGGCAGACTCCCAACTTAGAATATTACATTTAGAGGAAGGCAGAAACATAAAACAAAAATAACAGTTCTCCTTTTAACCCAAAAACATTATTTGGATCGTTTATTTAGATTAATCTATACTCGGAGGCCCGAGTATAATTAACTCTAGTTTAAACTAAGCAACGCTTCCTCATACACGAGCGCACACGTGTAAGCTGTTGTAGTGAGCCAAGGTAGGCCCATTACAGGCTATATGTAGTGTCTCGATTCGAGACTCTCGAGTACATTGTTTACACAGAAACTCTTGAAGTCTTGGAGAGAGGGTGCTATAACGGAATATCCTTACCCCTTGCTATTTTCTGGAGAAAAAAAGATGCGGCCATGATTCATCTGTGCGCGGATTTCTCCAGTGTCAAGTAAATGATAGTTGCGTTGATTTTGTATTACCGTTAAGTAAAACAAAATTTGCACCAGACTTACAGTGATGGTTAATGCTACAGCTCCTTGAAGCGCTTAAGACTAGTAACTAACTCGTACGATGAAGTATGACTTGTGATGCACGGCCAAACTTTAGAGTTGGACGCACCAAGATAAATGTGTAACGTACTCTTATCGACTTCGCTCCGATTTGTAGACAAATCGAGTGTACTGTAATCCAGTACTGTAGGTAGAACTACCTGTTCGCTATGGGACAACATTACTTCGGCTCGTCATGATTCTTTCGCGCCAGAACTCGGGGCGAACTCCTTAGAATTCTTCTTGTAAAAGCTCTTCTACTCGTATCTCACCGGACAAATGATCCTAGGATTTTGATATTTCCTGCCAACCCACTTAAGCGTCAGCACCGCAAAATCATGTGCAGGAAGCTTGACAATATGGTGAGACTGCCGACCGGTGGCCTATAATACGTGACCGTAGAAGGTCGTACTGTACAGTTGTAGTGTACAGTTGTAGTAAACACTACAATGACCGTAACACATTGTTTTTAGGAATCAAGATTCTTCGACATCCAAATCGTGTAGGCGTCAGCTTACTGGGGTTGTGGCAGCACTTGTATATGCTGCTTCGATGGGCGATCAACTGCTGTTTGGCTGTGCAACCGACTCCTGTAGCTTGCAATCCACGAAAGTATAACCGTAATAAAGAAAACTGTACCATATATATATAATGCTTTTACAAGGGCCTTTCGGTTTTACACCTTTTTTTTAATGTTTTTAATATATATATATATATATTAAAAACATTAAAAAAGGTGTAAAACCGATATATATATATATTAAAAACATTAAAAAAGGTGTAAAACCGAAAGGCCCTTGTAAAAGCAGCCGAATCAACCAAATCTCAAGTGCAGTTCTGAACAGCACGCCTTTATTAGACTAGGGCTTCGCGGGGGCTGAGATCGCAAATATAAAACAAAACAGATAAACGCACAGCGCACACGACTTAGGCGCGCCGCACTTGCGGCGCACCAGTCGCCAGCGCTGTGCTTACATTCAAACACACTCACGATAATATGAATTTGTTTTCTTGCCTTCGCGCTGTTAATAACCAAATACAAGCAAGTTATAAGTTGCAGCAGTGCCCTCCCAAGCAAACGTCTATTCTTACCTTGGCGCTGTAAATTCACCCTGGTGTTGCTGCGTCTGTGGTGAAAATGATTCGAATGAAATGAAGACTAGAGGGTTGGGCTGGTAGCGCTTATTGCAAACTCAATTGTACTGCCGAGCCAATTAGTTGAAGAGGTAGCACAAATACAAACGACAAACGCGACCCGCGCGCGCGACTTAGGCACGCCGCATTTGCGGCGCACCAGTCGCCTGCGCATTGCGTTTTGAACAACAAAACTAACAGTCTGCAACAAGAGGGATGCAAAGTATATGATAACTAAAAAATCCGGTGCCTACCACAGGCTCGTATCCTAGAGATCTAGCGAGATGACCGGAGGTGCAGCAGTGCGCGTCTCTGGGGTAGATATCCAACTAAACCGCAAAAAATCAAATTCAAATTAAAAAAAGTATGCTCATATTCAACTGTCACCGTGAAAGTATTAAAATGGATTATTCCCAGAAAAAGATTGAGAAGAGTTCTGAAACAACTTGACTTGGCGCCGCGTCTCGAGCCATGCTACGATTCTTCTCACTTTTCAGTTCGTGCTCGACTGCTGCAGTGGCCCCCACCCTCCGCGGGCTCATACTCGCTGCTGTAGCACCGAGCGCGCTGCTGTCAAGAACACTACATGTATCTACCAATCTACCGATCTATCAATTTTACCACGCAACCTATCAACGCGGCTTGCTCGGTCGCTGCGGTGGCCCCCACCCTCCGCGGGCTCATACTAGCTGCCGTGGCACCGAGCGCGCTGCTACGAAGAACTCATCAACTCTACTGTATAATATGCCAAAAGTTTTGTGCGTGTAGCCCCTCAAGCTGTCCACTGGGACTACAGCAGCATCTGATACTGCTGTGGACGTCTGATTGGGCAACCGCAGCGAGCGGCATGAAGATCACGGGGACGACGATGACGGCGTCACCGAAGGAGGTCTGCTCCATTCAGCTCAAGCGCTGAAGGCTGTGCAAACTACTGGGCTGAGAGACTCTACTAGGCCGGCGTTGAAGATTAAATAGGCGGGGCACCGCGATCCCAGAGCTATGCTCAATTGATTAGAGGTTTTAACTAATCAAGACATTTTCAATTCAAAACAGCTTCTATAGACGTTAAAGTAGTTGGTCCCATCCATACTGTAAACGATCACTTTCCTCGCCGATACTTTTCTCAAGTAATGTATCCTGTACATCCTAACACAATAAACCAGATAACATCCAAAACGTTAACGTAGGCTATCATTTAAGCTTCCACCTGCTATATTTCGTATTAAAACCTGTGTAATTAAGTCGATTTTGGTTTTGGATACAAATATTAGATTTATAAGACCCTTACACTTGGAATTTGTATTGATCCAGTACCTACTTTTTCTGTGGACCACATATTTAAAGCCTCGAATTAATCCCTATTGGGCTTCTCGTACTACATACGTAGCACTACCAGGATTAATGATACGATTGATGCTTCTTCATTGACAGAGACTGACTAGGTAATTATTCAGACTACATATTAAGTTTACTTTCATAATGGGTGCCTGCCAAAACTGTAGTAATTTTCCGCATAAGCCGATTTAAGAAAACTTATATTTGTCAGGCGTAGATTTCGCCTCCGTAAACGAAAGGTCATTTCTCCCCCTCATCGTGCAACTGCATAAATGTTATCTTGAATAAAGTATGTCCCACCCTGTTACAGCAACTTGGTGACATAAACCCCGACCTTTCACATATATCGACCTCTGCACAATTTATATTTAGAGACGAATTTAGAGAAACACTTTATGTCGATTAAATGTCAATTTTGGCAGGCACTCCAATATGTCATATATGTTACATATATGACATATCATACATATAATATGTATGATGGATACTTAACGCATGCGTTTGCTAGCTGCATACCTTCCGGTACACTTGCTATCTCAGTATTAATCCCCTGCTGGCGCAGCCGGCGTTTTATCCAACACTATCGCGGCGCGCCTTGCCCGCGCGCGCATTTGCAGCGTCAAGGCGACGGCGACGCTGCACCGGCGTTTCATCCAGCACCATCGCGGCAGAAGTAGCATTGCTGATTTCCTCTGCAGGGCTACAGAATGACGGATCCGGATTGGAAGATTGACGCCCGGAGACGACACTTACACTTCCATTAAGTATACAGATGACTTGTGCGGGGAAAGATATATAAACCAGATTCTCAGTTAAGTGTATTCAATACAAATATCATAATCAAGCGACACCTTTTTCGAGCACGACACGCACGGCTTCATGCGACACCGAATTAAGCCCCTGCCGGCTGCGCCAGCAGCATACCTTACGGTACACTTGCTATCTCAGTATAAATTATATTAAGTAAGCTGTACAGTACTCCACTTCTGCGCTGTTTAAAATGTACTATGGTTCGTAAACTAAGAGCTCAGCGACGCCTCGGGATCTGGATCTGGATATGAACCGTAAACTTAAGAGGGCAGCGAAGTCCCACGAACATTTTGCGCCGCTCAAACTTACGAACTTTCTGGCATGTCCATCGAATCAAGCTCATTACAAGTAGACGAGAATCTGAAACTCGATCCAGATTGCGGCAAACCTGCGAAGAGACAGCACAGTAATGCCTTGCAAGGTGACACGCTATGCTTACGGTAATCAGATAGATATCATGTATCGCGTGAAATCGCATGAGCCACTGACTTCGTGGATTTTGGAACTCATCTGTAGCTCTTAACTAAAACCGACAAACGAACCCCACGCACTTTGAACTGCTGTCAACAGCACGCGGAACGACGATCAAGTCTTACATCTATGGTCGAGAGCACTGTCTTGCTGATACGGTAGTTGTAAAGCGTACCTAGTATTACCCAGCTATCTGGTATCTAAACTAGAACACACACGCGCATGTCAAAAGGAAGATCTCGTCCAGATATCCATACGAATTCAACGAAGAGGGCTAGTTGGTGAGTCAATTCGTTCCTCGTACTGTATGGACGGATGGCGGACAACCATTTATCCGAGAAGCTTGTGCTGTAAACTCCGGGCTCTCGTTCCGACGTACGGCTTTTATCGTCGATTCGTCTTCCCACCTGAAGAGAAAATATAAGGAATACCGACACAGGTCTGAAAAACACACAAAATCTTGTGTGTGTTTGTAGAGAAGGGCGCATTGCCTGGCTGCTTGGGTGGCTATGCACCTGCTATCCTTTCTATGTGGCGACGACGAGTCGGACAACCAGGGGGCCTAATCAACCTTCTTTTGTTCTTGGATTATCCCTAGTTTGACACGCTATTTCTAGAAGTTTTCTTGCATTGTTAGTTAGCTCAGAAATACAAAATGTAATTGCTTCTATACATGTATACTGCCTACTACATAAGCAACGACTGCGCATTGCGAGCGCGTGTTCAAACATCGCGTCTCAGCAGGCAACCTCAAGGAATCGAGGGCTAGTGTCGCCATGGAGGCTGGCGCAGTGCAATGAGCGAATCAAACCATTACCGTACCAGAGTTCTGTGACACGCTTCCTGAAGATAAGCGTAGTAGCCAAGTTCTGCGCGGTCCGTTAGAGCACACATGTACTGGACGTTGCAGTTGCAACGCTTTTGAGCGTGAGGAGCTTCTCTGATCCTGGTTTGGCCTCGAGCAAGAGGGCTAACAGACGAAATAAGCCCCACAACAAGCTTCCGTTGCTACAGTATTACTATTTGGTTACTTGAAGGTACGGTTTACACAACTAGGTACAGTTGTGCATAACTGCGTACTTGTGTACAATCACGGTACTATGTATGGTAGTACCGTACTTTGACTGAATTACAGCATGTGAAAATTACATCTACCGTTTTCAGATTTCAGCACATTTTGAACACTTGCATGGTCATTACGCATTGCTGACCCACACGCTCGTACTCGTACGAGTAACGAGTTGCGGAGACCCAGTCAAATAATTAACAGATAGTTTATCACAACGCAACGAGAATTCGATTCAAACGTTATGAAAAACTGCCTAAATCAAAGGTGGTACGGAGGCAGGTTTAGCTCCAGACATCATAGCTACTTCATGGCCTTATGGGACCTTCTACAACGTATACGGCTCTGTTGAGCTACAGTAACGATACCCAATGATTAGCGCTACGCCGGAGTATTGTTACTGTTGTGAATCTACTGGTCCTCACCTGTTGCTAGTGTTGCAGTGTAGCCTTTGCTCTACAGTAAGTTGAGGTGCAGATACCCAAAGGCTCAGGAGCTGGGAAAGGAGAGAGAAAAACAGAGAGGGAAATCCACACAACACAAAAATACAACAGGAGCAGCAAGTCGCTACCTCCCTCTCCGCAGCGTGTCCGTCTTCTCTTCCTCGTCCGTTGTGCGGTGTGAGTTGCTGACGCACACAAAAGCAGCCAAGTTACAAGTGTTACAAACTCTACCGGGCCCCTAGTATGCATAGGTCAGAATGGGATTACAGAAACTTATGCATAGTTCCCATGTGCGAGTTGCCATTCATAGCTCTTTGGGTACTGTATTCATGATAAACGACTGAGGTACTTCATTTGCTTTATAAAGCTTCCCACGACACTTGAACAGGTAGCACCACGATGCTGGCAGCATTATTAGCAGCAACACACGGGCTGTACCAAGCCCTCCGTGCAGAGCATTAATTATTCTGAGCTACTCTGGTTACTAGAATAGTCACACATCCATCTCGACGCGTACCCGATAAGGCGATAAGCGTAGTGAAATCTAATCGCCGAACATCCAACAAATGCAACAATCGCTAACCTTGTTTCATAAGTTCCATTATTGAAAGTGAGGGGCTCTCCTATATCTTTCAGGGAAACCAACGGTAGAGTTGACCTTTAACCCCGCCAAGCGATAATGAGTCATGCGGTGGTTTCTTAATTGGCATCCATTTGCAACAAATTGGCAGATCTAACAGTTTAACTGGCATGTATAACATTTATGGTTGCTGCCTCGTGTTGACCGCAGACTGAACACTGATAACTCACGCGAATAGAGTTCAGCAGCAACAAGAGCAGTGTAAGTGAGTTAAACGGTTCTAAACCTGGCGTAAACATGATGAGCGCTTTCCGCGATGTATTTACATCGGCGAGAAGACGGTGTATGACCACGAGGATCCTCAATAGAAGCTCCGGTCAGCGCGTTGCCCGCCAGCGCGGTTTATTCTTTGGCGTTTGTGGCAATTTCGGTTGGCGTCGCGATATCACCGCATTGCAGTGACGGCCCCTATCAAACACAGCCATCTCCAGTGAAAATCAGGTTAGTAACTTTACATGCCGTTTACGGTGGGATTTACGGTAGAGGGCAGCTTGCACTCGGTTGCGGACAATTATTGCACACAAGGTTGGGCAATAACGGTCGTGCCGCACCAGTAACCCACCGATCTAGATAGGGTCTCGCGCTATGGTATCGCGGCTCAGGTCAGCGAAAATTGGGACTACCTCAAACCTATCGTCTTTGCTGCCATCTGCGAAAGACTTACCTAATCTTGCGAACAAGTACCGTCGTCTGTCTAGCAGGGATTGATTGATAATCAGTACAGTTTACTCTTTGTAGGCCTCGTTGAATTTTGCTCAGGAAGCAGGCAAGCGGTACGTCATTCTCTTCACCGTGGTCTCACGCACATAAGCTGACTACGCTTATCTGTCTTCAACCCATATTGACATATTTGCTCGTTCGGGTTCCTCTAAATTGTTCATGGATAAACTTCTTGATTCAAACATTGTGACGAATGACGGTAACCCTTTCAAAGACGCTGCCACTTCAGAGCCAGACCGGCGTCGTTTCTGGCGCTGTGTGGAGGTACCAACATATGCTGTGGTGGTCAGTGATGTCTCTGTGTTTTCAGTGTTTTGTTATTCAGATCTGTAATTATTATATTTTTATGTGATCCACATTAGTGCCAATGATTGTTCTGCGTTCTCAAGACAACCACTTGAGAACGCAGAACAATCCATCTTGGCACATTTAATGTGGATATCACATAAAATATATGTAAGCACATTGCAGATCTGAATAACACACAAACACTGAAAAACACAGAGACATCACTGACCACCACAGCATATGCTGGTACCTCCACACGCAGCGCCAGAAACGAGACGCCGGTCTGGCTCTGAAGTGGCAGCGTCTTTGAAAGGGTTACCGTCATTCATCAAATGTTTGAATCAAAGGGTTTGAACAATTTAAGGAACCCGAACGAGTAGAATAACTATGTCAATATGGGCTGGGACAGATAAGCGTAGTCAGCTTATGTGCGTGAGACCACGGTGAAGAGAATGACGTACCGCTTGCCTGCTTCCGAGCAAATTCAACGTGAGGGGCCTACAAAGAGTAAACTGTACTGATTAATCAATCAAGGTCTGCTAGACAGACGACGGTACTTGTTCGCAAGATTAAAGATCCTCGCGCAGCCATGGCAGCAAAGACGATAGGTTTACTGGTCCTACAAAATTTTCGCTGACTGAGCCGCGATACTAGCGCGAGACTATTCAGATCGGTGGGTTACCTAGTGCAACACGAACCGTTATGCGTAACCCTGTGTGCAATAAATTGTCGCAACCGGAGTGCAAGCTGCCACCACTGTAAATCCAATCCCTGTAAACGGCATGTAAAGTTACTAACCTGATTTTCACCGAGAGATGGCTGTGTTTGATAGGGCTGTCACTCGCAATGCGGTGATATCGCGACGCCAACCGAAATTGCCACAACCCAAAGAATAAACCGCGCTAAGTGGCAACGCGCTGACCGGAGCTTATTGAGTCCTCGTGGTCATACACGCTGTCTTCTCGCCGATGTAAATACATCGCGGAAAGCGCTCATCATGTTGCCAGGTTTAGAACCGTTAACTCACTTTGCTGCCTCTGTTGCTGCTGAACTCTGCATTGAGTTAATCAGTGTTCGGGTCTGCAGCTTAACACGAGGCAGCAACCATAAATGTTATACATGCCAGTTAAACTGTTAGATCTGCCAATCTGGTTGCAATGGGATGCTAAGAAACCACCGCATGACTCATTATCCTTGGCGGGGTTGGAAGTGTCAACTCTACCGTTGGTTTCCTGAAGATATAGGTGAGGCCCCCTCACTTTCAATAATGAACTTATGAAACAAGGTTAGCGATTGTTGCATTTGTGGATGTTCGGCGATTAGATTTCGCTGCGCTTATCGCCTTATCAGTACGCGTCGAGATGGATGTGTGACTATTCTAGCAACCAGAGTAGCTCAAATAATTAATGCTTCTGCACGGAGGGCTTGGTACCTGCCCGTGTGTTGCTGCTAATAATGCTGCCAGCAAGTATCGTGGTGCTACCTGTTCATGTCATGGGAAGCTTTATAAAGCAATGAAGTACCTCAGTCGTTTATCGTGAATACAGTACACAAAGAGCTATGAATGGCAAACTCACTTACATGGGAACTATGCATAAGTTCTCTGTATCCCATTCGACCGTGCATACTAGGGGCGCAGAGTAGAGTTGTAACACTTGTAACGGCTGCTTTGTGCGTCAGCAACCTCACACCGCACAACGGACGAGGAAGAGAAGACGACACGCTGCGAGAGGGAGGTAAAGCGACTTGCTGCTCCTGTTGTACACGTGTTGTGTGGATTTCCTCTCTGTTTTTCTCTCTCCTTTCCCAGCTCCTGAGCTCTGGGTATCTGCACCTCAACTTACTGTAGAGCAAAGGACACTGCAACACTAGCAACAGGTGAGTTGTAGTGCGGCAGTAACAATACCCGGCGTAGCGCTAATCATTGGGTATCGTTACTAGCTCAACAGAGCCGTATACGTTGTAGAAGGTCCCATAGGCTATGAAGTAGCTATGATGTCTGAGCTAAACTCGCCTGTACCACCTTTTTGATTTGGGCAGTTTTTCATAACGTTTGAATCGAATTCTCGTTGCGTTGTGATAAACTATCTGTTAATTATTTGACTAGGGTCTCCACGTACTCGTTACTCGCTGAGTACGAGCGTGTGGGTCACAATGCGTAATGACTATGCGAAGTGTTCAAAATGTGCTGAACTGAAAACGGTAGGTAATTTTCACATGCTGTACTTTCAGTCAAAGTGCGGTCAGCTGCTACATACATAGTACCGTGATTGTACACGAGTACCGTAGTTATGCACAACCGTACCTTAGTTGTGTAGGCCGTAGCGGCTTCAATAGCAACCAAATAGTAATACTGTAGCGGCGGAAGCTTGTTGTGGGGGCTTATTTCTCCGTCTGTTAGCCCTCTTGCTCGAGGCCAAACTAGATCAGAGAAGCTCCTCACGCTCAAAAGCGCAACTGCGCGTCCAGTACATGTGTGCCTCTAACTGGACCACCCCGCAGAACTTCACAGCTACGCTTATCTTCAGGAAGTGTCTAGAACTCTGGTACGGTAATGGTTTGATTCGCCTATTGCACTGCGCCAGCCTCCATAGCGACACTTCAGCCCTCGATTCCTTGAGGTTGCCTGCTAGACGCGACGTTTGAACACGCGCCTCGCAATGCGCAGTCGTTGCTTATGTAGTAGGCAGTACATGTATAGAAGCAATTACATTTTTGTATTTCTGAGCTAACTAACAATGCAAGAAAACTTGAAATAGCGTGTCAAAACTAGGGATAATCCAAGAACAAAAGAAGGTTGATTAGGCCCTGGGCAAGTTGTCCGACTCGTCGTCGCCACATAGAAAGGATAGCAGGTGCATAGCCACCCAAGCAGCCAGGCAATGCGCCCTTCTCTACAAACACACACAAGATTTTGTGTGTTTTTCAGACCTGTGTCGGTATTCCTTATATTTTCTCCGTTCTCAAGTGGTTGTCCCACCTGAACATCTCGAGATCGGAAGACAACCGTAATCATGCGCCTCTAGCTGGAATAACCTTGGATATTGTGTAGGCAGCACCTCCGTAGTCCTCCTTCCTCGACTCCAGACTCCGGCTAAGATCTCCAACGCCACGATTGTGAGTCTGTACGCTGGACGAACTGTATTCGAGTGCATCCTGCGCTAGACGCTTGGTCATAATACGGCCGCGTCTACCGCTCTACGAAGTCCTTTGACACTCCATTCCTCCATTTGCATCCAACAGCCAACCGGTCAGCTCGAAAACGATGCAATTGATCTCCCTCGTCCAGGTCCTGCTCGTTACTATGGCTGTCTTGCTGTTTACA
This sequence comes from Phytophthora melonis, assembly GCA_024211575.1. Taxonomy (NCBI): domain Eukaryota; phylum Oomycota; class Peronosporomycetes; order Peronosporales; family Peronosporaceae; genus Phytophthora; species Phytophthora melonis. The sequence continues at coordinate 1,149,071 of JAMXKT010000037.1, read as the reverse complement.
AGCACCGGCGCCGTTAGCAACAATGGCATTACTTCGACTTCGACATCAACAACTGCTACAGCTACGGCTCGCAACCTGTTGTCTTTCGAAGATGTCGATCCCAAGAAGACCAAGAAGTCTACCGATCTACTGTCACCGACCGACGAAGAGCGAGCAGGAGGAGCGGTCGCTGCTGCGACCGGAGGCGCTGCCGCAGGGAACTCGGTCGTGATTCCGAACAAAGAGCAGAATGAAAAGACCGTCACTGTGACCAAATACCACAACAACGGCTTGCTGCAGCGATTCACGAGGTGGCTCAAGCGCAAGTTCGGCAGAAAGGAAGAGCCTAGCAAGCAGACAAGCAGGCCGACAAACAAGGCTCGCCGCCTACGACAGTGCAGCTAGATAGATAGAATATCACGACAAACTCATATGAACCAGACAACAAATACAGTGAACCTAAGGTGTCATTCAAACCGATTGACGACAATCTATCAATCCAACAGCACGCTATTATACTCGCGCCGTTGCCTTACTGGTGCAGCGCCTTGATCTTGGCAATAATGGCGGCGCCCATGGCCTTGGTGCCCAGAAAGGAAGAGCCTAGCAAGCAGACAAGCAGGCCTACAAACAAGGCTCGCCGCCTACGACAGTGCAGCTAGATAGATAGAATATCACGACAAACTCATATGAACCAGACAACAAATACAGTGAACCTAAGGTGTCATTCAAACCGATTGACGACAATCTATCAATCCAACAGCACGCTATTATACTCGCGCCGTTGCCTTACTGGTGCAGCGCCTTGATCTTGGCAATAATGGCGGCGCCCATGGCCTTGGTGCCCACGACCGCAGCCTTGTCCTTGGTCAGATCGCCCGTGCGTACGCCGTCCAGCAGCACCTGCTCCACGGCCTTCTCAATGATCTGAGCCTCGGCCTCCATCTGGAACGAGTAGCGCAGCAGCAACGCGGCCGACAGGATCTGCGCGATCGGGTTGGCGAAGTCCTTGCCGGCGATGTCGGGGCCGATCCGCCGATGGGCTCGAACAGGTGCACCTTGTCACCAAGGCTCGCGGAGGGCATGAGGCCCAGCGAGCCGGGCAGCACCGAGGCGGCGTCCGACAGGATGTCGCCGAACATGTTGCCCGTCACGATCACGTCGAACTGCGACGGGTTGCGGATGAGCTGCATCACGGCGTTGTCGATGTACATGAACTCGAACTGCACCTCCGGGAAGTCCTTGGCCACGTCCTTGGCCACCTTGCGCCACAGACGGCTGCAGTCCAGCACGTTGGCCTTGTCCACGACCGTCAGACGCTTGGAGCGCTGCACAAATACACACAATCAATAGCATGTCAGCACCTCATCCCCGCACAAAGCCTATATACTAGCTGCACTGCTGGGACGTACGTTCATGGCCGTCTCGAAGGCGAAGCGCATGGGCTTGGCGATCTCGGCCTCCGTGTACTTCATGACGTCCGTGGCCGTGTCGCCGTTGGTGGCGTGCTCGCCGAAGTAGATGCCCGACACGAGCTCGCGCACGATAACCATGTCGACGCCGTTGGCGATGATGCTGGGCTTGAGCGGCGACAGGTCCGGCAGCATCGAATAGATCTTGGCCGGGCGGATGTTGACCGCCAGCTGGAAGTTCTTGCGCAGGCCCAGCAGGCAGTTCTTCTCCGCGTCCTTCCACTTGGGGTCCTCCTGCGCGTCCGTGGGGCCGCCCACTGAGCCGAAGAGCACGGCGTCCGAGGCCGCCACCGTGTCCACCGTGGACTGCGGCAGGTGCGTCTGGTGCTGCTCGTACGCCGCGCCGCCGCACAGCGCCGTGGTGAAGGCGAAGTCGTGCTGGAAGAGCTCCCCACGGTCTGCAGCACCTGCACCGCCTGGTCGCACACCTCGGGGCCGATGCCGTCGCCCGGCAGCACCGCGATCTTGTACGTCTTGCCGCTCATTCTTGACTTTAGGGGTCTTCGGGGATCGTGAGCTCCGCTGGGTCAATTGGATAGTGGCGACGTTGAACATACCTGCCTCAAGCCACGCACGTCCTCAGCTGAGACTGTGTATGATTGGTCCAAACGGTTTCCATGGTAGCATCGGATTGGTCAAAACATAAATGGCTTCACTGTTTGTGCAAACAGTTTTGAATTTTAATAACCTTTAAATACCGATTAACGTAACTATATACGACTATGATTCGCTCGTCACATGTACAGTAAATGTGCGCAGCTTCGAGCTAAGCCGAGCGCTTAGCTCTCGCCGTCGCCCGACTCCCAAGTTTCCTAAACGTCAGATAAAGTTATCGGATGTCACCTCTCGAACCCAAGCTAGTTGAAGGCTGTGAATGCATTGGGATGCGTCCTAAGTTAGCTTCGAAAGCTTGAATAAGTTCTGAGTCAGAACCCGAGTCGCTCAGTTTGCTTCAGTACTTTCGACTGGAGGAGCATGTACTAGTAGTTAATGCACACCTCAAGCACCTTGGACACTTCCGAGCCTCCTCCTTCGCGAAAGTGGATGCCTGCCGAATGAAAGCAAACAGTCTGGAGTTCAATACGCACTGTACTACCGAACAGAAGTTGCAAACTCTTGTGGATCGCGAACGGCAAACCCAGCGTGAATTCGACTACAGAGTGAACCACACATTCTTTTAGCTGTTGAAGGGTGTAATCTCCGCAAGACAAACGCAAGCAACAGTGGTTTATACTGCAATCCTTCATAATTTTATACCCGGTTTGCCCTCTTTTCACAGATACCCACTTATAGCGATTCAAAGATTCAACGTCTGGCCTAAAAAAGGGTGTAGCCAAAGAGTGACTGCAACAGCAACAATGGAGCACTTCGTGCTGCGCGGGGACGCGGCGGCGGCGCTGGCAGCCTCGCTGGCAGACGCGCCGCCCTCAGCGTCTCAACAGCAGAAGAAGCGGCGGCGCCAGACGACCATCCACCACGGCGACAAGGTCGTCTCGGAGGAGCGCGTGCAGTACCTCAAGGAGGAGCTGGACGACGCCAAGACCACGGCCAACATGCTGAGCGTGCTCGAGGCGCTGGAGCAGCTCTTCATCTCGCTCGAGATGTTGGAGAAGACGCGCGTGGGCGTGGCGCTCACGCGGCTCTCGAGACGCGCAGAGTCGCCCGAGGTGCAGGACAGAGCCAGGAAGCTGCTCAAAGTGTGGAAAAACAGAGCCAAGAAGGCCATCAGACGACGGGCCAGGCGAGTCGAGACCTACGGACGCAACTTCGCCGAGTGAAGCTGGCCATGACCACTAGCTGTATCATACTACCTATCATTTATCCATGAAGAACTCGGCTAGTCTAGGGATATCGTCTACAGTGTATTTTATTGTTGTCCTTTAGTGCAGCATCACTGCATTGTTTAGACGTCCTGCGATATGCGTCGAGAGCTGGAAGCTGTGCGAGCGCGTTGAGCAGACAGTGTCATGTCGGCACGAGCCAGGTAGGCGAGGAAGCCGAAGTACAGACAGCAAGTGCCTCCCAGCGCGACGAGTCCGACAACACCTAGAGCAAGACCCTCCAGGTTCGTGAAGATCAGGTACAGGTTGATGGCGCACACCAGTCCGCCCAGCAGCCAGCCTGTCACTACTGTAGCTCGGCTGTTGGCGAAGTCGCCCATGATGGAGGGGGAACTGGTGAAGATCAGCACCGGAAGCAGCGCGAACGGCAGCTGGATGGACTGCAGCACGTTGAGCAGCTCGTCCATGTGGTCGCTGTCCGCGGGGTTCTGCTGGCTGAGGATGGCCACCGTCATCGCTGGGACGAGCGACACGCACCGCGTGAGTGCCACACGCTTCCACGGCGACAGGTGAAGCTGCAGGAAGCCTTCCATGACGAACTGGCCCGCGTACGTCCCCGTCATCGTCGAGCTCTGACCTGCCGCCAGCAAGCCGATGGCCCAAATGGTGTCGGCGTACTCGCCCAGCATGCCACTGAGCGCCACGCCTGCCTGGGATAAGCCGATCTCTTGGCACATGCCCTCGCCCCCACTTGCAAGCTGGCAATGACCGTACGTATCACCACTGGCAATAGCTCCGGGAACGCATGCAGTGTTCACTCCGCTCGTGGTGTAAGATGCAGTACAGTCCGACGAGAAGAACCCCTTCGCAAACACAGCCAGCACTGCCAGGTTAATCAGGAACGACACGAACAGCGCGAGACCCGACTCGATGGCAAAGTACTTGTTCGCCTCGTGCACCTTGCGTCCATCATGCCGGTTCACTTGCCTGGTCTGCACCAGAGCCGAGTGGAGGTAGATGTTGTGCGGCATGATCACAGCTCCGAGGATGCCGACGGCTTGCGTGACAGCGTAGCGATCCACACGGGGCACAAAGCCACTCACAACGTCCGCAGACGCCACCTCTCCACGGACGAGGTTGGCGCAGAAGCACACGAGCATCACCACGATCAGCGACACGAAGAACGCCTCGAGCTTGCGGATGCCGTAGCGGTGCAGCAGCAAGAACGTGAACGTGTCGAAGCCTGTGATCAAGCAGCCAATCCAGAGCGGGAACCCAAACAGCACCTGAAAGGCGATGGACGAGCCCAGCACTTCCTGGACGTCGCTGCCGACAATTGCAATCTCCGTCATGATCCACAACGTCAGCGACGCCCACCGCGGATACACCGCCGTGCACATTTCCGCCAGGTTTTTGCCAGTGACCACCCCAAGTCTCGCAGCCAGCACTTGCAGAAAGAAGCCCATGGCCGTTGCACCAAATAGCACCCAAGTGAGCTGGTAGCCAGCATAGGCGCCCGCCTGCAGGTCGCTCTCGAGGTTCCCGGGTCCACGTACGCGATGCTCATGAGCCACCCAGGGCCCGCGTACGCCCACAACGTCCGCCAACTGCAGCACACAGTTATAGCAACATCCACAACATGTGAGCAATGGAGTCGGTTGCTAGACACGCAGAGGGAGATGGCGGCTACCTGAATCCGTGCTGCGTGGGCTCTTCGTCGGGGGCCTGCACCTCTCCAGCCGACAGCGCGAGCGCCTTGTCCACGGTGTCGTAGCTGGCCACATCTTCCACGTCATCGCCCAGCAGCAGATCCAGCTCCGATGCCCGCGTCTTCGGCATCCCCGGCGTCCCTGCCGAGGTCCCCATGACTCTTGGTCTCTCGTTTGGAGTACGGTTATTGCCTTACCTGGTATTTTGGCCAATCCGGGCGTACCTATGTAGTTGTACTGTATCACGATAACATATTTAAAACTCATTTGGGCAGTCTAAACTTACTTAAGTACACTTGAAGCACCGACGACCTATTTTTGAAGCCTAAAATATAGGAGTACCATACCTCACACGAAGATTGCTTTCGATCTTTCTCATTTGGCACTCAAATTCCGTTAAAAATCTCTTGTTTTCTTCAAAAATGCTTTCTTGTTACGAGAGCTATGCGTAGGCTGGGCGTGGCCTGCCCAACACAGATTAATTAGGCGGCACCTCGGTAGCTGAAGCCGGCATTACTGAAGCCGAAAAACTGGCCCCGGTAGCTGAAGTTAACTGAATATTGCCTAGAGACAAGATCGAGAGTGATGGAGAGCATTTCGAAGATTATGTAGTCGTTGCATGTGGGCACGAGTGCTGCGAGGAATTGTTCCCGAGGTCAGTGCTGCTCGCCGGTCTTCGGCACCACACCGCTGATGAGCGATGTTCTTCGATAGGTGCTCCAGCAGCAGCGAGCCGGCATAGATGAAAATTATTTGTCGATCCGGTGTGGCAGCGTGTCCATCTACCGGTACAAAATTAAGTAATTTAAATTAACTACATTGGCCTCTCCTGTGCGAAAACAGACATGCTCTCTGATGTCCCGGAAGCGAAAGTCGGATCACATCGTCTGACTCCTGATTGATCCATAGTGTTTGAAATACTATCATAGCTGCTTCATCTAGCTATAGCATACATCCTGGGAGACCAGCTTCCTGGTTCACCACCTCGCAAACTTCGTCACGAAATGTATTCCCAGTTGCAGGTAACGTTCAGGAGACGCACTTCCTCCGGGGGGATCTGCTAAGCTTACCCCAGAAATATTTAGCAGTTATGCGCCGTTTGATTGGCTAAAACTACGTTTTTATCTCAAAATAATTGCCAAATTTTGAAATGCAATCTAACTGTTATCCAGTCTTTCTACTTATAAGTAATACGGTACGATTCCTTAACGTATCAGTTGACAGTAAGATGCTGTTGTTGTCGTTTACTCTGTCAATAGAGATCTGCACGAAGATGCTTGCTCGTCTTCTTCGTAGTTGCTGTGGTCGGGCCTTGGTGGGAGCTGTCGCTGCCCGACTCGCTATTGTCCGTAGAGAATGAGTCGGTATTAGTGCCCGTCGACAACAAGTAGTCCACGGTACTGCCACTAAAGTCACTGCCGCCCAACAATTTTAGCAAGTCGTCGGCTTCGCTACTCGTCATGGAGAACGTGTCCTCGAGTCCACTGCCGTCCCAAGAGGCCAGGCTGCCCATCAGCAGCGCTTCTTCAAAGCGGCTGCCTGCCTCCTCCCGCAGTTGGTGGAATTGGGAGATAAAATCAAAGACCTCTTCGATGCTGAGGTCACCACTGCTTGATCTGCTCTCTTCGGCACTTCCGCTCTCAGCATCGCTTGGTTGCAGTTCTTGTTGTTGCTGCTGCTGATGATCTTCTCCTTGCTGTTGGTGGTCATCCGATTCACCCTCGTCCCAGGTGAATGTCATTATCTTTCCCTTGGTCGCTTTGGCCGGATCAGAGGCATCGTCTTCTGTAGAAGACTCGCTCACAGTCAACTCGCGGCCACCCTCCACATTAACACTCGTCACGATGGAGTCCTTGGCAATGATGAGACAGTCAGCGCTCGAAAGTAGCACAACCGAAGTCGCCAGCAAGACCTGGCTTAGACGCATTCTCTTTGCTTCAGATCGGTATCGTCGGGTTAGTCGGTGTGGCGCAAATTGCAAAATGACTGTCGGTCGAGCACCAGTCTACATGTACAGTACTTGAGAGCTCGGCAAGTTTGCCAAAAGCATAGATAATCAATCTACATATCCGGTTCAGCGCCTCATGAAAACTTTTGGCTTGTAATCCATTAGTCAGGCCCATGTGATCCACCAATCTGGGTCTATGGCCTAGAAGCAAAAGTGTGTTGACCGGTAACGTTGGAAGAACGTTGCCGCTCAAGAACCCAAATTACTGTACCGGTACATTCGTTTTCATGTGAGGCGCACTACACTCATTTAGTGGCTAACGACCTAGAAAACGCCCAACCAGAAGAGGAGCTCTATTTGTTATGAATCATATTTTAGCCTGGGGGGGGGGGGGGGTTAAGATCCTCTTAGTATTGTTATAAATTAACTATTGTGCTTTGCACAAACTTTGACATGCGAAGCCAGTGATTGGAAAAAAAAATATCTTGGATTTTATTGCGGATAAAAAATTAAACTGTAGGACACTATTGACATAGTAAATACAATACCAATACTGAACTGCAGACCCAAGACATATTGCAATACTCGATTGGAAACGCAGATAAATTGCCTGGTTGGTAGTAGTCTACAGCGCATTCTCGCTATCAGCACTGTGAGAACGCTTTACAGCTTCTGCAACAAGTCGGCTGTCCCAGAATGACCTATTTGTTTTCAAGAACATGATCGCCTCAAACAAGATCGTGCCCAACCTGTTACGACGATCCGTCATCACGCATTTGGCAGAGCTAAGTAGCCTCTCTACCGAAGCCGATGTGCCGAGTAGAAAGCTCAAGTCTTCGTACGCCGTTGTGGTATAGCACCCCGCGGAGAAAGCGCGATGGGCGGCGAGAACAGCGCCGCGGTGATGGAGCTCGACGCGACGGATGGAGCGCGACGCGGTTGATGGGGCGCGACGCGCTGCGGAGATGGACGGGAAAGTCGACGAGGGTGATGGGCGGTGAGACATGGCGCCAGAATCCAGTGCGAGGCGTAATCACCCGACGGGTCGACCAGGGCCCCGTCTCTTCAAAACACGTCGACCCCTAAACCCCGCCGAGCAAAACCCGCCGAGCAAAACCCGCCGAGCCAAAACGCGACGAGCAAAACGCGCCGAGCTCAAAATCCGCCGACCAGAACGCGCCGAGGTAAGATCTTGATTACGTTACGCAAATCAGGTTGAAGAACGGTAGTGCAAGCACGACAGACGCAAGGATAGACGTAGGGTGGTAGGCTTAGCAAGCACAAAGTAGGAGATAGCCAGTAGCAAGGACATAGGATAGGGTAAGGACTCAGTCCCGAAATTTCTCTGAACCACAAAGACCTCCAGTCTTCTCTCCGGTTCCAGGGGAACCACCAAGCGCCGGCAAGCAGAGCCGCCCCGATATCGCGGCCCCCCGTCGTTTGTTGGTTCGGGTACTCAACCCCCCCCCACAGACCCGTGCTGAGATAAAGGCACGTTAAACGTATACCGTTTAGGGGCGCCCGATAACGCGCTGCTAGGCGAAGGAACGCACCGGCCCGATAACCGCCGTGCACAAGACCCCCCGTGTGGGCCCGATAACGCCACACAAGCCCCAGGAAACGCCGGCCTGATAACGCCGCACGCCCGACGGGAACGCCAAGGAAACGCCGGCCCGATAACGCCGCACGCCCAAGGCGCGACGCCCTACGACAAGGAACAAGCGTCAACCAAGAACCCCAACTCTGAAGCCTGAGAAGACTTGGGTCTTTATTTCGAAGATACGCTACTCCAACAACCGGGAAAGAGATTGCTCGGCGCGACCGCTATCCAGACGCGCCGAGTTTGTGCGAGACCGGCTCCGCGAGATTTCTGCGAGGCCGCTACTCCACAATGGTGCCGCGACCCGGGAGTACTACTTCGAATGACGGGCCATCGATCCAAGAGGCATCGGAGGCAGGTGCGCCGTCGGTTGGAAGGTCGCCGACGACAAGAGAGCACGGAGAAGGACCTGTCGCGTCGTGGAGCTCTGAGGGAACCTTCACGACTGGCCACGGAGCCAGCGACGATCAGGAGGGCTACGAAGAACAGTTTGTTGTTCCCGATGTGGCTCCCGACGAGGGAGCCACGAAGGGCCGCGACGCAAGTCGCGGTCCTACCGGTCGGAAGCCTGCGAAGGCCGAAGACCAACAATCACCCACCGCCAAGCCAGCCGCCAAGCGCAAGTCGTCCAAGAAGAGGAAGAAGAAGCTGCGCGCGCCGGACTCGGCGGACGAGTCGCTGTCTAAGCCGCAAGGCAAGGACACGGGACGAGAGTATACCGTCGAGGAAGTGCGATACGTCGTGGCCTGCACGGAGCTCTTCCGGCTGCTAGAGCAAGACCCCATCCTGGTCTTCCTCAAGCCCATGCTGATGAGCAACTTAACGGGCCCCTTCATGGCGCCGGACTACGACAAGATCACCAGCGTCGCGCACGCTGCGCCGACGCTCTTCCAGATGTTGCGTGATTCGGGATTCGTCCTGGGCGCTTTTGAAATGGAAAGGCTCTGTGACTGGGACCTCAAGTCCTGGTTGCGCGCGATCCGCGTCGTGCAGGAGCCCTTGACGATTCTGGCGGGGTCCACCACGCAAGATGCGACGATCTCTGCGGCGGATCGAGACGCGACGAGTCCGGCAGCGGCCTTGGGGCAGACTTCGACGACCACGCCGTCACCTCTACCTCGATACCAGTCGAGTGTGGACTCTGACAGCAGCTTTGAGTCACCCAAGCGCATGCCCATGGATCGGCCGCCGCATGTCATGCAGATCTCCGCTGCGCCGGCGTCCCCGCGCGCCGAAGTCGCGAAGCCCGCCGAGGAAGCGATCCCGAAGGCTCTGGAGGAGTCTCTGGTTAGACTGATGCAGACGACGATAATGCGCGCCCCGCGCGCCGAGGCACCCGTCGTCCAGGCAAAGCCGGAGCACCCAGCGACAGCGACGACGCGCCCCCACGAGACAGCCGATGTTGCGATGGAGTCGGTGAGTTCGCATTCGTCGTCGCGGTCCAGACCTCGACGCGACGTGGACGAAGATCCCGACGACCTGTTCGACTTGGACGTCGGGACACCGAGAGCTGCAGCCGCGGTCTCAACGGCGACGGCCGGCGTCGGGCTCACGAGTTCGCCTCTCCGCCTCATCCGAACTGGAAGGAATTCTCGGGACGCGATGCGGGCGAAGAGAAGGCTAGGCTGTGGCTCAACCGCCTGAAGTCCGCCGCTCGACGCGACGGGATGACCGGCGAAGAAGTGTGTGGCTTGTTCAGCGATCTGATGAGCGGCCCCGCGCGCCAATGGTACCTCCAACTCCCCAAGAAGGTGAAGAAATCATGGGCCGAGTTGATGGAGCAGTTTCGCATCCAGTACTGCGGCAAGGGGGTGTCGATGGCCAGCCGCTACTACCATGCAGCGCAACGCCCCGACGAGACTCCACTTGACTACTTGTACCGGCTCAATGTGGCAGGCCTCAGGGCGAACATCCCGTACGCCGAGGGCACGATCGAAGAGAAGCGTGAACACGTCGAGCACTTCATCCGGACGCTGAACACTCAGGAAGCCGAACTCGCCTCGCGTCTCACTCTGATGGAAGTCGCCGACTCCGAGGCGCTGGAGAAGAAATTGCGCGCCCGACAGCGTGGCCTGGCCCACCAAAAGAAGACCCTCTTTGGTTCAAGCAAGTTCCGTCAAAGGCGCCGACCCCGCCGGCTCAGCCGGCGCGCGCCGTACACGCGAAAGTCGCGACAGCGACGACCGCCAGTACGACCAAGACGAGGGGGACGAGGAACGCGCCAAGTTGTTCGTCGCGGGCCAAGCCCCACCTGGAGAGCCAGCGCGTCGTAACTTTGACCCCGACGACTCGGGACGCGACCGCCCGCGGTGCCGCCACTGCGGTTCACGTCGACACGCCGAAGGAGACTGCTGGAAGCTGTTAACGTGCCAGAAGTGCGGTGGCCAACACCCGACGGAGCGGTGCTTGAGGGTGTGCAAGGCCTGTGGAGACGTGCACGAAGCTGGGGAATGCCCGATGGAGGAGTTCTTCAACCAGTTGCGCCAGTGGTTCGACCCGCACAAACACGCGGGAATGCTGCCGCCGGCCGCCGAAAAGATGTTAAACTAGGACGCTCGCTGGCTTGGAAACCTGTACGAGACGAGCGACCTGTTTCCGTCTATGCATATGTGACCAAGAAGTCGCGAGAGGTGGTTAGTGAGATCCCGACTTCCCTGAATGATAATACATGTGAATCCAACCTGGAACGTACCACGCGAGAAAACGCGCCGCGAATCTCGGCGATCCGACGTACGACGGACGACGAGTTTGCACGTGAACCACCCCTGGACGAGATCGACTTTCAACCGGGGGAGCGACGCGGATACTGGAAACAATACGCGCCGCACAAGTGGTACAAGCAGGCCAAGATTCATTGGAAGCTGAACAACCGCCGTGATGTTTTATTGCTCTACTCAGGTGACGATGTGTCCATCTTGGACACGTCCTTTGCTCGTGTGGTAGTCTGCATTATCGACACGGTGATGTCGCAAGTGTGTGTGGGTATTAGTGATGAGACATATTACACGGTGGGGAGAACCAGAGTCAAGATTACCTTGGCCGGGAACTTGGTGTACTACATGCACCTGTGGGTCGGCGACTTGGTCGGCCAACACGCGATCTTGGGGATGAACTTCATGGTGCCCGCAGGGGTGCGCATCGACACCGCGGACGGCACGGCGTGCCTCCCCGACGAGGTCCACATCCAGATGATCGGACGAAGACCGCTGTACGGGGCGCGAATGCACCCGGTGAACTTGAAGACACCCGTGCAACTGGAGCCAGGGGGGACACATGAAGTCCAGCTGAGGCCAGACCGAAACGCGCCATTCCTGTGGGTGACACGAGCAGAGTCATGGGTTACCACCTATGTCAAAGGGAAGTTCGGAAGGAAAACTTACCTGCGCGTCACGAATATCGGAGACGCAACGATAACCCTCGACGCTCATGAAACGCTTGGGTGGTGGACGCCGGCCGATGGCCAGCCCCGGAGCCGTGGGTTTGTCCGACTAGGCTCCACCCGGTACCAGCAGTGGCAGAACCTGGCCTACGGCGCGACGTGCGACGCGGAGGAGAATTGATCCCCGCCGAGTTCAACGGGCCGATGACAGACCGCCCTCGTACCCAACGCCTAAGGCGATTCTGCGCCCGAAACCGAAGCAGCCTGAAGCGCGACGCGCCGTGACCCCAGTGGTGGCAGCGATCGCAGAAGCGCCGAAAGGAGGCAGGGAAGAGGTACTGCTTGAAGACCACCGGCAGGACGAGAACGAAGGACCGGTGAGAGCGGAATCCGAGACGCCACTGGTGGCGACAGGAAGTGCGGCGGCTTGGGAAGCGCCGAAGTCGAAACTCGACGAGCTGAAACTCGACGCGCCGAAACTCGACGAACCGAACCCGAGTGAGCAGGAAGAAGACGACGCGGTCCTTATCCATGAGGGATCAGACCTCTTCGCAGAGGATCTCGAGTCCGAGATGGCCGTGCTGCCGGATCTCTCGTTGACCGCCGAGGTAAGAATCGAAGACCTGAAGGTTGGCGCGCCGACCGGACTCCCACCCGAAGAAGCGGCGAGGCAGGGAAGCACGGCTACGCCAAATCATCTGGAAGCGACGGAAGTGGTTGATCGGCAAGGGCAACGCTCTGCCGCCTGCCGCCCTGGGGGTGGTTTGTGACATCGACGTGGGCGACGCAAAACCCGTCGCACAACGCGTCCGGAAAATCCCGCCACATTTCCGAGAGAAGGTCGCCGACCTGATCAAGGGTCTACTGAGCGCGAGGATGATCCAGAAGTCGAAGTCACCGTGGGCGTCGCCCATTGTAGTGATCATCAAGAAGAATGGCGTAGACATTCGACTTTGCATCGACTACAGGCTCATCAACGGGCTGACGCAGCTGATGGTGTACCCCATGCCGCTCGTCAATGACCTACTCGAAGACTTGGACGCGTACCTCTGGTACTGCTCCCTCGACATGGCGAGCGGCTTCTGGGTTGTCCCCATGACGGACCGAGCCCGGCTCATCTCGGCTTTCATCACGCCGATGGGCCTGTACGAATGGCTGCGCATGCCGTTCGGCCTGTGCAACGCGCCGCAGATTTATCAACGCCTGATCGATAACGCGCTCTACGGGTTCCTGAAGCTGTCTCCGGATGGCAGCACACGGGACGTGTTCGAAGACGGCGAGCCGGTGAAGCCAGGTGTCCACTCCGTCCTGGGACGGAGGTCGTACATCGACGACATCCTCATCGGAGGTACGTCGTGGGACGACCTGTGCGAGAAAGTCGAACGCTTGCTGGACGTCTGCGAACAGTGGCACTTGTCTATCAGTGTCGAGAAGAGCGAGTGGGGCATGTCCAAGGTCGACTACTTAGGCCATCGGGTCTCGGGACGAGGGCTGGAGGCGAAGCCGAAGAATCTGGAATCGCTGGTCGCGCTCGAGTTCCCGCGCACGCTCAAGGGCCTGCAATCGTTCTTGGGTAGTCTCAACTACTACCACCGATTCATCGCCGACTTCGCCGTGTACGCCACCGCGCTGTATGCGCTGACGGAGGCCGACTTCGACGAGTACGTCGCGCGACCGGAGGTCCGCGAACAGGAAAAGTGGACTCACGCGGCGCGCGCTTTCGACGCGCTCAAAGCAAAACTCGCCGAGACTCCGATGTTGAAGCACTTCGACGCGAAACGAGAGTCCGTCGTCACGCCTTGGGCCTATCCTGCAGTTAGGGAAGTCGGCGGATGGACAGGATGCGGTACTCCACACCAGATATGAGCGCTCATCCGGTGGGCTCATCTCCAATCCTGTGAGCCCATGCTTGCTGCAAGTGCCGGGTCCCATCAAATCTCCACACACATCCACAATCCACACACCACACTTGTCTCTGCCGGATGTCCATCCCGTGCGACCAATCACAGTTCTCCGAAGGGTCAGTGTATCCATGGGGTCGGACATGGGTGCAGTCAGAAATCCACTTCCACATCGTGTCATAATACCGAGTTGTTGATTTGGGTGGATCTGTTTACTGGATACGTGATTGCGAAAGCCAGCGACTCTCGAACAGCGCAGACTATTGCGGAATCCTACGAAGAGTGCGTTTTCAGGAGATTTGGTGCCAGTGAGGTGATTCGACACGACCGTGATCCGGGGTTCATGGCGGACTTCTTCCGATCCTTCAACCGGATCCTAGGTCAACGGCAACGCGCAACGATGGCGTATCGGCCGCAGGCTAACGGGACGACCGCCACGCGAGCTCTCAAGATGTATGTGCAGGATCTGGATCAACGCGACTGGGACAATTACGCAGAGCGACTCACCTTCGCACTCAACACCGCACAGGATCAGATCCGAGGAGAGACACCTTTTTATTTGGTACGTGAATGGGATCCTAGATCCACTCTCGAAGCGACGATCCCGGTGGGCAGCACTCGCCGTCAGGATCGAGATCCAAGGCGATGGCGGTACCAGATCCAACGCTACTACCAACAGGCACGAGCAGAGGTCAACATACGATTGCAGGAGGCGATTGCAGATCGAGCGGATCGGCACAACGAGGAGATCCATCCACATCAGATTGAGGTTGGATCCCGCGTTTGGCTATTCTTGGATCGGGTCAAAGAGGGATACGCTCGTAAGCTGGCGCACATGTGGCACGGGCCATTCCGTGTTGCGGAGAAGATCGGTGAATATGCGGTGCGGATCGAGACTCCTGGAACCGAATACAGGCTGTTTCCCGTGGTACACGTGTCCAAGCTGAAGTTGGCTCGAAGTTTTCCGGATCGGCCTCAGATCCAGCTGACCGAAGGCACTACAGATCGGTACGACTTCGATGAGGCGCTGTTGCCCGAGGACAGATGGATCCAGGATCTGGAGGAGGATGAATACGAAGTGGACAAGATTACAGACATGAGGACAGGGAAACGAACACCTTACGGACGGATCCATCGCGAATTCTTGGTGCACTGGCGTGGATATGAAGAGCCGTCCTGGGTAGACGAGGCGGACCTCAACTGCGGTGCCATACTGCACGAGTTTCTGCGGGATCGCACTAACCGGAACCGGTTTGGTGTCATGCAGTCTCATGAGGAGTAGTGGGGCTGGAATCCACTAGAGCGAGCTGGTCATTCTGTGGAGAAGTTGGTATGATGGGTCTGCAAGATGGTTGCAGATCGGTGGATTGGGACTTTGGGTATATGCATGTATGGATCGGACGCAAGTGGCGTTTGAACAAGGCAAAAGAAGATGGATTTGGTGCTAACGGAAGCTCCTAACATTGGATCCAACGCTGTGGATGGTAGTTCTGGACGAAGCGGAGTGGACGCCTGGCGGACATGGATCTCATGGATCTGGATCGGAGCATTTGGATCGGACCGACTTGATAGCAATGGATCGAAGAAGACAAGCTGTCAGGTACGCTACGGACGAGTGGATTGGGGAAGAAGATGTTCCCCCGAGTCCGGATCCACCATCTCCGCCCACGATAGCTTTGTCTACGGCGGATCGGAACAAGTGAAGTGGGATTATGGCGGATGTGAGCAGACGAATTGCGGTACAAACAAAAACGGTTGAAACGAATGAGAACGCAACAGGGGAGTGAAGAGCGAGATCGCTTATGACACATCATCGGGGTTTAATGGCGATCGACCGCGCGAAGTGTGTAGAGCTCAGCCTTTTCCAGCGCTTCTTGTGCACGTTCCAAGCAGTGTTCAGCGAGCCTGCGGTCATCCTCAGCGTTTCCGCGATCTCGTTCATGATTCGCGCAACGGGCTTGAAGCTCTTGGATCTCTGCACCGGCCAGGCTAACCTCGGACGCGAGATGGTCGTTGCTCTCTGCTAGGCGCTGCCGCTCACACTCAAGTCGGTCAAGATAATGTCGGAGACCTTGGATCGCTCGAGCCTGTCGCGCTACTTGGTCCTGGAGATCTTGGATCTGACAAGTATACTCATCATAGTGGAGGCGATGAACATCCGGGGAGGTGCGAGGAGCGCTGTGGGCGGAGTCTGCCATGGTCTTATGGGCTTTGTGGATCTGAAAGTGAGGACATGTGTCTGCAGTGATGCCGCTGGTCGGCAACAACTACAGACAGGAGGCGATTGTGGAGAAGCAGGATCCAAGAAATTGGGGCGAAGGGTGATCGGCTGATTGATGGATCCAGACTCCGTCGCGGATCCACCAGACTGGCGGATGGGGGCCCGTACCTGGTGTTAGCAGTACTACGGGTGCGACCAGACGTCGCGAATGTGTACCCAAGCGACGCCATGCCTCGAGACCCAAGATCCAAGAGATCCAGCTGTCAAGTGGACTTGGCTGCATCCCGATCCAGATCTGATTCTGGGTCCGACTCAGATGAATCGGTGCGGTCCCTGGATCGAAGAAGCGGACGATGGATCGGGGGTCACGGTACGGCGGGAGCAATCAGGCGACACGCAAGGAAGGTAACCAAGCTCCATAGAGTCAGTAGGTACAGATGGGATGATAGGATCCATAGGGAGATAGGACTTTGGGATGGGATTGGACTTAAGCATAAATCAGACTCGAATTTGCCTTATACATCGCAAGTGCCTTCGCTTTCGCCTGGAATCGGGAACGTACATTGGCCCTACGGCGTAGCAAGGTTTGGGTAGTGGAGCTAGCGTTGGTTAAGCCTGGATAATACATTGGCCAGTTCTGCAACCTTCCTAGTGACCTACCTGCAAGTGCAGATCCCCGATCCACCCGGAGTTACTACTTGGCCGGGTGCATCCTCGACTCTCAACATCTACGGATCCCGCTATAGGAAGCGGCAAGTACGGCAAAGGAAGACCTGCGAAGGCATCGGAAAGGAACAACAAGCCCCCAAAGGCAACCCCAAGGCCGGATCGAGATCCAGGCCGCCCGATCCCAGTCGACTACTACTGGATCGGAAGTAACGACCGCGAGCAGAGTGAAGATTTCCGCGCTGCTCCGCCCACATCCCCGCGTCTCGCCCAGACTGTTCTGTCTTCAAGGCTCGGACGCTTCAGCAGACACCAGAGGAGCAGATCCAGCCCTCCCGACGGGTACACAAGGTGACCAGTTCAGCACACAGGTCACGGATCATCGGGGGACCCCCTCCGTAAGTCGGTGTTCGGGCGCAGTTGGTAAGTTGGATTGGCAATCTCGCAGATTTTGCTGATCCCGCTACGCCACAACGGCGACCCGTCGCCCCCTCCCGGATGTCCCGAGACGGTCTGCGTCAGCTGCGCTCCCGGGACTACGAGCCGCAGGAAGATCCGCGCAGTCTCTGGTACCACCCCGTCGACCCGGACGCACAACCTCCCCGAAGTGACGAGTCGTTGGTCAGGTTGCTGCCCGTGAAGGCCGACCTCGAAGACGTGCGACTCGATGTTCTGGAATATCTAAGGATGGATGGGCACTGTAGCCTCCAGGACGCCGAGGATGCCGTCACCAACAAACTGGACGAAGAAGTCGTGATCCATTCTTGCCTTCGCGAGGACGTTCTGGTGGAGATCCTGCGTCGGGTCCTCTGCCTCCAGCTGCTGGACGAGGTGGAATGGCTTCCCTGAGGAATACTTCGATAAGGGCGTGGAGCGGGCTGAGGCGTGCGGCTGGGACTTAGGAGTGGAGCGCCCCTGGCCACAAATCCCGACTGAGCGTCCGGACACCCCGAACACTCCGACAGCGATGATAACGCTTCGAGCGATGAACGCCAGCCTCGACACAAGAAACACCACTCCCGGTCTCGACGCAAGCGGTCTCGGGGTCCAAGCGTCTCAGGAGAGCGTGACCTCAACCCGTTGATCTCTCCCTCCGGGAAGAAAACCCGTCGAACTAAGGCCTCTCCAGACGTCGTTTCTGATGTATCCTCGGACGAAGAAAACCCTCCGCAACGGCGCGAGCGGTTGGAGTTGACTGCCGACATGGGACCCGAGAGCGCCCACGTCCCTTCTCGCATCGCGGTGTCCTGGGTCGTCTACCTTGTTCGAGTCTGCGCCGCTAGTGATAGCACCGAGCGGCAGACTCGGGGTTTCCCAGATATCAAGTGCGTCGCTAAAGAGACCAAGACTGCCCAAGCGCGCTTCCTGCCCGTCGATTACGACAACTTCATGAACGGCTCTGCTCCCGGGGACGTAATGCCTTGGGAGTACCATGTTCTCGGGGCGGATCACGGCGTTTTGGTTCTTCCGGGGTCCCATCAGTCCGGGGCTCCGTGCAGTCCTCGCACTATACGTCACGCATATGTTCAAGTGGTGTCGCGCATACTGGGAACGGCTTCACTGGATTGAAATGAGTCGGGATGACCCGACGCACCGCCAATTACACTCGGCGCGGCGCGAACTCCAGAAGGCCTGGGCCAAGGGGCGGATGGAAGTGAAGAAGGCAATTCAGAAACTTCCCGAGCATGAGCGCAGGGTGTTCCGGACGGAGCCGGGTCTCTGGCGACGCCCCCGGAAGGTCGCAGTCTGGATCCCGATGGACGTGTCAATTCGCCGTTCGCTGCGTTACCAAGTTCAGGTCCTGGACGCCCGTGAGCCGTCTCGCGTATATTGGAGCATTCCCGGTGCGGAAGAGCACTTCCCGGGCACCGTGTCCGCGCAGACCTGGGGCTCGCGAGTGGTCGACCCGGCGCAGCGGCTGGCGATCCCGGAGCCCGCTGGCCTGGGAACGTTGCCTATCCACCTCTAGGAGGCTTGCTTCGCTTGCGTCCTCAGACGCCAAGGGCGTTGGTTCCACTTATCTTTTGCACTCTCTTGCCGTAACTCCATAATTCCATAGTGATCTATTTTTGACCCACGCTTCCTCATGCTCCGCAGTCTGTTCCTCCATACATTGTATCCAGAGTTGCCCTGGCAGGTCGTCCACCAGGACCCCGGACATCCAGGGGGTCTCACCACAATCAAGCTTGGCTCCACTCCTGGGGTTCGAAAATATAACATGTAAAGGGAATTCTTGGGAATGTTGGGGATTAATCTCCGCCGGTATCCCCGAGACTTCCCGGGGGACGCACTCGAGGAGATCATACTCAACTCGGGGTCCGCACCCCGGGGGTCTACCGGACTTCTTCGTCCGGGAGCTCGTCCCCAGCCTGCATAGCCTGGAAACGCACGCGGGCGCGCTCTCCTTGGTCGAACTCATACAGCAGTCGGCCGCAGTTCAGGCGCCCCTGGGGTATCCACTCTGGGGCATCATAGCCTTTCCACTTGACCTGGTACTCATTGATCCGCCTGCTGGTGCGGGTCCGAGTGACCCATCGTACGTCCAGGATTGCCTCCACTTCGTATTCACCCGCAGCTTCATCAGGCTCCCAACTATCTTCACGGAGGAGGGCTGAATCGAAGTCGTCCTCCTCCGGGACATCCAGGGTATCCAGAGGCCTTTTCGGGAAGAGAGCTCTGGGTTTTAGCCTGCTGACGTGCACCCACGGATAAAATCGGTAGTCAGTGCCTTCGACTTGCAGCTTGTACCGGAAGTCGTCACCCTTCTCGAGGATCCGGGAAGGCCCATGCCATAAGTGAGCCAACTTCTTGGTCAGACCTGGGCGGACCCGGGCCAGGTAGAGCCACACGGAGTCGCCCACTTTGAACCCTTCCTTCAGGCGATCCGAGAGTTGTTTCCATTGCCGATTGTGTTCTTGGGCTCGTTTGGACTTGGCTTTCGCCTGGAGGTCCCGGGCCCATGCCCGTGTGTACTCAACTTGACGTTGGACCTTCAGACGCCATTCGTAAGCGTCCCGGCTGAGGACATGTTCTCGTCAGGAGTCAGCATGGGAGCATCACCGGAGGCCACGCTGGAGGAGCCCACTACTTCTGGAAGCGGGGCGCCCCAGACTCGGGCCCTTCATCTGAACCGGGCCAGGGTGGGATCGACAATGGAGCATCGAGACTTCCGCGACGCCGCTTGGGTACTGGGCGATTGCTGTCAGTCTCGGGCCACTCCCGCGGACGGACCTGGGCCAGGCGAAGCCGAGTTACGACGGCCATCCCCAACAGCTCCTGCTCTTCCGCGGTCAACATCAGCACATCGCCATCATACTCCAACGGGAAATCCTCAGCTGCCTCAGGATCTAGGGACTGGTACGGAACATCTTAGTAGAGTCGCTAGTCGGGTCATTGTGTCCACTTTTTAATTCTCTCGTTATAAGAACACGACAAAGTGTTTCTCCTTCAATTGTTGATATGTGTGTATTTTTCACGTACTTTTCTTTATATCTATCCATCATTCACCTTCTTTATCATTTCGCCATCAAAGTTAAAATTTTACAACGCTCATAAAAATATGTTCAAAATAAGCATTTACATACCCGGAAGTCAATAAAAAAATATTACCTCAAAGCTCTTATTTTTCTTAAGTATCGGGTCATTGTGTCCACTTCTCATTTTAAGATTTTCTTGTCATTTGCGCCACACAATTATTTGCCAAGGTACCTACCTTCACAAAATATTCGCCAAGGTACCTACCTTCAGCAACCTACCACAAATATTGGAAAATTTTGTTTAAAGATAAAAAATTTCTATCTTAAGAAATAAATCTTAAGTATATAAATCCCAAGAGCATACGATTAACCAACTAACGATGAACTCACCATTTAGCTTCAATTGTAAATACTCAACCATTGAGTCTTTCCTCGCTGATAAGAATTACTCTAAGTTTATCATGAGTCAGTCATGGATGAAAAATCCTAACCATATCAAGACATATAAGCTGATTATGAGTTATCAGAGAAGCCTAAAAGCTAGTAAAAAATACATTCATTCATGTATTCCTGAGGAGGTGAAGCGTCCGAAATTCACATCTGGGAGATATGCTGGTGAGGAATGTAGATTGTTTAAAGGTGTGATTAATTTCTATAGACAACCCGATGAAATTGAAAAATATACAGCTTTCATTCAGAAGCTGTACAAAAACAACAAGCTAAAGGATATTAAATTAATTGAAACAATGAAAGCATTTGATAAATACAATCAATACATTGAGAATATGTATGCGTATTTTGATCGTTATGCTGAATTTGATACATCAATTGAGGGTAGACAAAAGAGATTATTCAAAACATTGATCACTGAGCTACCTGAGAATGTAGCTAATCATATGTATAGTCCAAAGAAGCTGTTAAAGATGATTGATAACGAAGATGAATTCTGGTCTTATGTAGATCAATAAAAACGCCCCTCACCCACGACCAACCTCTTTTGAGTTTGGTCTTTTTTTATCTCAATGAAAAAAAAATGTATGATCTAGTGAAGTTCACTAAGTTCTTTTACTAGACGAGGGCACTTCTCAATAACAAATTTATTTTTACGAAGCCAGTCAGTATAGCTTGGATCTAGTTCATGAACAACTTTAAGCTTTCGGCTTTTGTATTTGCCAAAATTAAGTACATAGTCATCATCAGGATCATCTGTTAGCTTGGAATCAAGAAATTGACGCATAGTATCGTTTAGTAAATTAGGTTGATTCTTTAACCACCGACAGTAACTAGGATCAGAACCATATACTTCTTCAATCGTCTTGCCTTTAAATTTTCCAAATCTTAGTTCGTTCGACATGGTGTTCATATATACAGATAGGTATAAAGAACAATATTTTTTATTAATTAATTTAGATGTTAGATACTTCATAAGATGTACCTACAGAACGTCTAAGTATGCTCTGGTGCTCTTTTGTTGCTCAGTCTGTCCGGTGCACCTCACCTGTAAGACGATCTAGCTCAAGCTCGCGCTCATAAACAACAAGTACGAGTAGATCCATGCCAGTCGCCGAGCCGTTAATGCCGGATACCTGAATAGCCTGAGGTACGTCCTTCTGCGTGAGACGCGACGTATCCGCGACTAGAATGCGCTGAGCCATCGACCATTGCATAGAATCAACTAAGCCGTTGCTAACTTCCTGGCTTAAGTCTCCGTTTATAGCGCCTAGCTTAGAGAATTCATGCTTGAACGATTCAAAGTCATACTCTTGGCTCTTGTCAAAAACGTTACTGTTGCCAATAGTAACTTGGAAGTTACGAATAGAAGCGCCAGGCATACAGGTCCAAGGAGCCGAGTCGAATGGAGATTGGTATTGAGGAACATGAGCCGATACAAAATGCTGAGATGATGTATCCGCGAACGGAATCAGAGCTACGTATTTAACGTTTTCTTGTATCCGGAGATATTTAGATCAAACGGAGCATTCAGCTGACCTCTGGAGACATCGCTGGAATTGGTAGTACCACCTCCCTTTCTAAACATTTGGGCAAAACAGTCAAGGTAGCGAATGGTCTTGATTGGCTTTTGAATAATCGGAGTTGGGTTCTTAAGAGTGTAAAACGGAATATGGAGTCGTGAATTGGTGTAAGGAAAGTACTCACCGACTTGAGCAGTTGGTGTAAAAGCATTACCAAGCGGACCAAAAGAGAACGACAGTTGCGATCCAGCAGGCGTTAGATTATCCCACATTGGCATAGCAAAATTGACGATATCATTAGCCGCCGTCTTAACCGGACCCGTCGTGGGAGCGATCATGATCGGAACAGTCTGTCCAGAAGTCATGGTAACAGAGTCAAGCTTCATTGTAGTAGCATTGCCCGAAACAGCAACCGTACCAGCATTTACACGCAGACGGAGTTTTAGCTGGGGATTGGAACATAAATCTAGCTCCTTGAATATCGGATGCAAATCGACTAATCGAATCTTCAACATATGGAACCACTTGCCAGCAACATTGTCGTTTCCAAACGACGTCGCGTCAGACTCCTTATAACAGCCGCGAGCATTCTGTTGTAGGATTTGCTTAGTAGCCGTCGTACCAAACGACGCCCAGGAGAAGGCCCCTGTCGCCTCCGTAGCATCTATAACAGGAGGCGTATTGGTAAGGCGCTTGAAAAATCCAGCATTATATGCCCATGGTTCCTGAGCTTGCGATAGCGTGTTATCGAGAGGAGAAATACCAGAAATTTGATTGTTGCTATAGCCATCGCCACACGCCGAAGCCGCTCTAGTAAAGTTAATCCCCGTCCAAGTATCCGGGTATAGATGCATGTCAGCACCGTGTTTAGCAATTTCGTCCTGAGACAGTTCAGTCATCGCACGAAGATTGTTCCAGAAGCCCTTGTACTCCGTCTCCGTAATTACTTTTTTGCCTTTGAGTTCAACAGTTAAAGAATCAATTACGTTAGCGACATTGCACTTAAGCGCACACGCGAAGCGACTAATTGTCGACCCATTAATAGAGGCTGTGCCGGTTGACTTGGCGGTGATAACATACGGCAGAGTGATATATGCCTCTTTCAGGCTAGCATATCCTTTTGATCCGGTAAGTTGGCTTGTGGCATCGATCTGAATTAGGCCAGAATTGTATGAACCTTGATTGCCGTCGTATACGACACTAACGGTCTTGCCTTTCGAAACATCGATAGGCGATTCGGTCTTAAGTGCCGACTGAAGAAGATAAGCATCCGTTAATTGAGTAGTATCACTCATGGTTGTAAAGTATATAGGATTTGATATACTCCATCTCAAAAAATAATTAAATGGAATTCGTGAAAGGAATTACATCTGCAGATTTGCTGGAACTAGCAAAACATATTGGTGTTAAAATAAATGAGATATACGAGATTCAAGAGATCAAGAAGGCGCTACCCGCTAAAGGCAGTTTCTTGCTTCTGCTTAGGCAAGGGCCTGGCGTCGGCCATTGGACAGCTTACAATGATGGTTCATGGTTCGATAGCATGGGTACTCCGGCGCCGAAAGTTTTAGGCAAGCTGCCATATTTTGATAAACAAATTCAAGGATCAAGCGACGAATACTGCGGAATATACTGTATGCTATGGCTCTACTGTCGCCAGCACAAAAAAATGTACCTAATGGATAGGTTTCAGGATCTTGATATTGATGTGATCGAGTAATTATTTTCTGAAATTTTAAATCCCTATCTATCTATAAACGATGTACAAAGAACTTAAGGTTTCGAGCTCTATCCCGGCAAAGCGTCTACTCAGGGCGGTTAAGGGTGGTACCCTATCGCTAACCAAAGCCGATTTGGCTGGATCTGATGCGGTTTTACATTTACACCCAGAATCCTATGCTAAGGTCATGAAAGCCAAAAAAGCAAATAAAGGTGTTCGTGTAAATATTACTCGTCATGAGGTCGAGTACCCAATGGAGGCAAATGGTGGCAGCATGCAAGCTGGTAGTATATGGAGCCGCATTTGGAGCGGTATTAAGAGTGCCTGGAAGCCTGTGATTAAGCCTGCTCTATCAGCAGCCGCGGATGGCCTCGCGACGATGGGATCGGCATATGTTGCCAGTCATGGTAAAGACCCTGCTCTCGTAGGCGTTGCTCGCGGTGCTCTCAAGAAATTCACTGGTATTGGTGTTGAAGATGCTGCAGTAGCAAAACCTTCCCGCCGCAGCCATCCGGCAAAAGGATCACCTGAGATGAAAGCCAAAATGGCGCGACTTCGTGCAATGAGAAAAAGCGGGGGTAGTACTAAGCGTGCTGGAAGCTTTAGATTAAATTAGAAAAAAAATATAGCCAACTTAATTTTTTTGTCGGATGATTAATGAGATCAGCATGTTCGTGTCGTTTAATTTCGCGAACCTTCCGTCTTGATCAACAATCGTCAGCGTGATCGATGCATATGATCCGTTGGGAACATCGATCCAGCAGAACTCGTTTGGCTGATAACTCACCAATTGGCCAATATTAGTGCCTGCGGTATTGAAAGTAGTCAGAACGTCATCGGGAATGCAATACGGATTCGATACCAGCGAGCATCCTAGTTGGTAGCTAGATACGGGGTTGATTACAGGCGGGATCGGAGAGAGTAAGCTTTGAAGCGTGTATAAACTCTGACTGGGAGTAGTTGATACCGGGAAGCCGATGATTTTACCAAATTCTTCGTTATCAATCACTAGCTGTGGTACATAGCTAAATCCAAGCGGCAAACCGCTTCCACCGCTTGAGTAGAGACCAGACGGCGGGCGAGTCCATCCTGTGGGAAGACTAGTTGGAACAGGCGACAGATCTACTTGGCAGCTGTAGTAGGTCGGATTCTCCCATATGTTGACGTAAAAGACGTTATCTCCATCACTATTAATCAGATATGCTCCAGCGCTAATCATAGCTGATTGCATAGATGAGTTGATTGCACTGTACGAGTAATATCCGCTCGGAAGCGTGATCAAGACTGTACTGTAGACGTTTCCAGTAGGCATTGAAATTTTGAAGCTGTTGTTTCCGTAAGCGGATGAGTCAATGTTAAACTGGCTATTGTACATGTTTATGCTATGGATAGCAAGCTCGCTATTAGTGAAATTAACGCTGCTGCCCGGAAATTCATAACGAAGAACGTTTCCAAAGCCGTTAGAAACGATATGCTGCGAACTGAGAGTAATAATGTTTGACATTGCGATTATATACTAAATTGAGATTATATACTAAATTGAGATAATCCTGATGGAATATATAAATCATATAACAGCTACAACAACAGTTCTAATAACAATGATTGGACGAGTATACAAAATCACTAACGAAGACGAGAGTATAGTTTATATTGGGAGCACAACCCAATCGCTTAAGGAACGTTTTCAAGGTCATAAAGATGATTACAAGCGATGGATCAATGGTAAAGTGGGTGCTTGTTCAATCTTTTACCACTTTCAGGAACACGGCATCGATAGGTTCAAAATTACGCTAATTGATGAATATGAAATTGATACGCGTCGACAGTTATGCGAGTTCGAACAGGTAGCGATAGATGCTACGGTTTGCGTGAATCGACATGCGGCTTTTCGAACAGCAGAAGAGAGCGCTGAACTCAATCGTGAACGCGCTCGTAATCACAGAGCCGCCAATGCTAGCGAGAACACAAAACCAGTTTTGACGCAACAGGAAAGACTTGAGCAGAGACAACAATATCAACAGCAATATAGAGAGTCTAACAAGCAAAAGCTTAAAGCGTACATAACTGAATACCAAATGGCTAACAAGGAAAAGTTAAAGGCTCGTAGGACTGAAAGAATCAGATGCGAATGTGGAACTAAAATTGCTCGTTCAACGTCGGCAGTACATAAACGGACACAGAAGCATCAGCGCTTAATGGAGCAGCAACAAGCTTAGGCTTTAATCTATTTTTTTAGTCATTGAAATTCATATCTAAGGGTATTGTTATATGAATTGGGGACGATGTGCTGCGAGCTGAGAGTGATGATATTCGACATCGTTATATATTAACTATTAAAAGTTATTGGATTTTCATTGAAATTAAATCGAAGAATTGATCTAACGTTATCGACCGTCAATCACTGACCTTTCTCCTTAGTAGCATCATTGTATGCTCTAATCAGCTTCTCAAGTGTTAAGCCGGGAATTGGAAAGTCGCTAATAACCATTTTCAAATCTCGGATGCTATTAGCTTGAAGGATCCATAAATACTCGGAATTCAAACGAATGAGCTTATCGGTTGCAAACCAGCTATGGGTCAGGAACATAGTCGACAGCCGCTTATGGCGACCGCGAATGAAGTAATGACTGAATATGTCTTTTTGAAGCTTCTTGTCTGAGCTGTAGTCATCGATAATAACTAGCTGCAGTCCTCCGCGCGGATCTTTCTGAATATCGTCAACACTCGGAGGAGTTGATGGGTCATAGACGGTTATATGACCCGCTAGTTTGTCTTTCATATAATTGTACAACTCTTGATCTGGATTGCGTGCGATGATGTGTAGATGACTGTAGACATTAGGGCTGCTCTTGATGATATGAAAGCACAGATTGGTCTTCCCGGCGTTACTAGGCGCAAGAATAATACCTCGGAATAGTTTCTTAATTCCTAGCTGCTTGATATCGCCTAGAGAGTCTGTTCGGTACTCTTTTGGTAACGCCGCGCCCCAATTATCAATTCGCTTAGCCATGTTTTGCTG
Source organism: Phytophthora melonis (assembly GCA_024211575.1). Taxonomy (NCBI): domain Eukaryota; phylum Oomycota; class Peronosporomycetes; order Peronosporales; family Peronosporaceae; genus Phytophthora; species Phytophthora melonis. Next base: position 1,122,224 of record JAMXKT010000037.1, on the reverse strand, counting down.
AAAGTATATCCATTCAGATATATAACTTGATAACAAAAAATGGGATTTACTGTTCGTCCTCCATCTCAGGAGAGTAATATCTTCAATCCGAACTTCTTTGCATCGGGAACGGATTTGCTCAGCCTTGAAATGGCTGATGCTCTTTATCTCAGCAAAACCGACTATAGATTGAGTTACCTCAGCTCGATCACTATGGGAACAGCCTCTCCGATGAGTGCGCTAGTACTCGATGCCAACCGCGATATTACGGGAATCAATTCGATCAGTTGTAGTTCATTGAAGCTCAATGGCTCTAACGTTGATCTAAGTAGTCTATCGCTATTGAGTGCTAGTCCGGGAACAGCAAGCAATAACAAGGCTCTCATCGTAGGAGGATCTGGTCAAATCGCGGGGTTATCATCACTGACTGCTACTAATCTGACGGGAACGCTACAGACCGCAGCGCAGCCGAATATTACGTCGCTTGGTACTCTCACAAATCTGACAGTTTCCGGAGGCATTACAGGTACTCTACAAACCGCTGCTCAGCCTAATATTACTTCGATTGGTACGCTAGCGTCGCTGACTGCTACTAATATCACAGGGACGCTACAAACCGCGGCTCAGCCTAATATCACAAGCGTAGGTACTCTAAGTTCATTGATTATCAATTCCGTATTCAGTAAAGGATTAGCTATCCAGAATGACTCTACTACCTCGGCAGCTTCGTTGAATATTGTGAGCTATTATCAGATGGAGCAGGGCGTGAGAGGCTCAGCTAATGCAACGACACCTAATGCATACTATTGGCGTTTTGCTAATACTGATAGGCTTTTGATGGACATCAACGGCAATCTGGCTATTGGTCAAGCATCGATCAATACCGCATACAAGCTCGATGTTAATGGCGCGATCCGCGGAAGTAGCTTTGTTCAAGGCTCAACCGCGTACGATCTATCATTGATCCCTAGACTATCCCTGACTACTCTAGGCACTGTAGAGGCAAGCAAAGCGCTTGTAGCTGATGCTAGTTATGGTATTACAGGCCTGAGATCTCTGACTATCTCTGGATCGACGTTTAGCAAATCATTAGTCATCCAGAATGATAACATTGGATCAGCAGCTTCTATGAACCTTGTGAGCCTGTATCAATGCGAGATTGGGGTCAATGGAAATGGAGTTGCTGGAGCTCAGAACCGATTCTTCATCAAATACGCGTTGTCAGATCGCCTGATCATGGATACATCTGGCAATATCAACATTGGAGGTTCTACTATTAACACATCGTACAAGCTAGATGTCTCAGGCGCGTTGAACTGTTCTAGTTTGACAATTGGCGGAGTAGCAATAGCACCTCAGACGAATATATTGGAAATTACCCCCGGAACAACTTTCTCATCTACTACGCGAGCATCTGATTTCAATCTCTTGATTAGAAATAAATCGAATACTACTGGAGCGCAAGCTGGCATATCCTATGTTATCGAAGGCACTGATGATTTGACCACCTATACGCCTTCTGTCAATCTGTACGCAACTAGAACGGCTAATCCAACGACTCAAAGCGGACTGGCTGATTTCGCCATCAGCACGCGATCAGGAGCTAACATGCTATCCCCGATGGCAGAACGGATGAGGATAACGCAAGCTGGATACATTCGATTTGGTAGCTCTTCATCTACAGCAAAGCTTGGTATCACATCTAGCGCGAATCTACTATCAGGAAGTTGGCAAAGAGCGATGAGAATCGCTAATGACCAAGCAACACCTATCGAGTTCGAGGTACAAATCTACAATGATGTAGCGGGAGGAACTAACGGAGTCGCTCTAGGCACTACTACATCCGATCCTCTTAGGTTAATGGTTGGTAATTCAACGCAGTGTTATATCAACTCTTCGGGTCGTCTAGCTGTAGATCTAGCTAATTGGAGTCCTGAAGGAACTATTCACGCATCTGGAGCCATTTGGAGCAACTATGGCATGCATGTAAAATCATCATCGATTTCCCCGATGTATCGTTGGGCAAATTCGACAACAAGCTATCCGTGCATTGGTAATCATGTAAATGCAAGTGCCGGTATCAGATTTGCTACCTGCGACGGTTCCTGGGTCTATAACGGCTATGCCCCTTGCTATGGAGGAGCCTACACAAATAGCTCAGATCGAAGACTGAAGAAAAACATTATCGATCTTCCATACGGACTCGCTGAGGTCATGCGCATGCAGCCGCGTCAGTTCAGCTGGATTAGCGATAATAAACGAGCAATTGGATTCATTGCTCAAGAGATGATTGATATCGTTGCTGAGCCCGTGTATGTACCGGAAGGTGAAGATGCTGATGAACTCAATCCGGATGGAACGCCAAAGACCGGTTGGGGTGTAGATTATGCTTGTCTGACTTCTATTCTTTGTAAAGCTATTCAAGAACAACAGCAACAAATAAATGCCTTAAACAAAAAAATAAATGATTTAAAATAAAGAGCTGACGCTAAAATGTTAAGCGGGGGCTGGTGGGATAAAGAGCTGTCACTCAGACCTGCCAAGGCTGAGGGTCAGCGACCCTTGCGCCTAGGCGCTAAAAAACCACGCGACTACGCGCATGTTGTTTCTTCCTCCGCATGTGCTCTATTTACTTGTATATTCATGGTTGCTATGATAGGTATAAGCATCTGGCTTTTGGCCTAAAGAGCTGACGCTCAGACCTACCTAGGCTGAGGGTCAGCGACCCTTGCGCCCAGGCGCTAAAGAGCAAACGTTCTGCTTTTTTTGGGTTCCTTATAGGTCCATACGCTACCACCTGGTTTAGAAGCTTTGAACGTAGTATCAGACGCAGGAATATCTTTCACTACCAGCTTCTCCATGAGCGATTTTAGCTCTTTTAGATTGTTTTTAGCTTCGCGTTGATACGCGTTGCGAGTATCGATGAATTTAGTTGGAATGAATAATACCATATCTATGTAAGCTTGCTTGTCGAATCGCTAACTATGTTGGCTTTATACAATAGCAACCAAAACTTGTTTGAACTCTTCATCAGAAATTAATTTTGCCGAGTACATATCAACTAATACTTGCTTAAGTTCTCTAATCAGACTGGGGTTGTCATTTCCGAGCATGACTTCTCCCTTGAGTTTCATGTACTCTTGCTTGAGTACATCCCGAGGATCTTTAAGCGGGTCACGTAGAGCATGTTGAGTATGCGTGATGCGAAGAAGCTCGTGAAAAACGCGTTTATCATCCATATTCATCGAGTCGTACAGTTGCTGATTGATATTGCCATCGAATATAAGCGATTTAATCAGCTGAGATAGATCATTGCTGATCTTTCGTTGAGGGCCAACCGTACTGCGATTGGGGTATACAACTTTAAGTAGGCCTTCATTGAGTTTTGGGAGATGCACGAACTTGGTTCCAATTCGTTTGTAGGCTAACGAACTGTAAGTGCCTGTTCCTTCAAGTTGGGCAAGATTGTATCCTCGATTCGAGTGATATTGGGTCGGGTTGCCATCTTTATCTTTGAGATTTTTGGCTACATATCCAGCGCCTCTAAGGCCGCGTCCTGTGGCAGGTGGTTTCATCTCTAGATCAGCCATTTGCATCGGTTCATCGCGATCAACCGTGAATCCATACATAATTAGAGTCGATTTGACATCCCTAAGATTATTTCTGAATTTCTGCTCATCGATTTTATTAGGAAATTGTTTATAGTATTCAATAACTGAGTATAGATAGAAAATTAGATCTTGGAAGGTTGCTAACCAGTTGATACCAAGCTTTTTGACTACATCATCAGTGAGACGCGAATCGCTGCTACTAACCGCAGGCGGATTCTTCATTTTATAAACATTGGCATCCGCGTCAAGGTAATATCCTGATAACTGCGAAGTGCCCTTTTTATTACGCGCAGATGGAGGAATCATCACCCTGACCAACCATGGATTGAGTCGATAGATATTTCGCACATTATTGCGCGCATCGCCGATGGAATTCATCATTAGCTCGTTAGGAGCACCAACTCGACTCAATTCTAGAATATTCTGACGCTTCGTTTGAATATCGATTCCGGAAACAGCACTATTCTCTAGCTGGCGTTTATTGGGAGGGCCCATTCGCTTTTTAAACCATACGTTTTGTTAATATCAAAAGCTTTCTGCTGCTGTTGTTTATCGTAAAGCTCGATCATTCGATTGATAGCAGCTCGCTTGCGTTCGTCTGCACTAGCTTCGGTAGCAGGCGGTTCGCCAGGAAACGCCACCATACCTTCGAGTCCATCGGAGGGGACGTTTTTGGGCATAATACCTTTAGATATCAACATTTCTTCGAAATGATGTGTAGTTGCCACCCAGTCGATTTCATTCATCAAATCATATAGAAGATCAGTTCTTACTGGTCTTCTATCACTTGTTTTGAAAAGACTCATATCATTTCCAATAAAATATGTCGTGGGTCGCTTTTTTGAAACGGCAACAAAGATCGGATTGAGATGCCATGTTTGAATTTCAGGGTATTTCTTAAACAATTGCGCGAGACGCGCTTTTGCCATTGATTGATCAGTAGTAGTCGATGGTGGACTAAGAGGAGCTGGCATTGCTGGAGCAGCACTCAACACGGAATCTACTCGCATTCTATCAGCGCTTGAGAAGCCTTGGGACCCTGTATCAACAGCTGTATCCGCCGATGCCTCGGACGGAGTTGAGGTTACTGGAACAGAAGCTGTAGCGGTGTTTGTGTCTACAGTTGCTGTAGATCTGGGCGGGATGCTAATATCCGTTTGTGTGTCTGTTCCATTTGTTGGCTTTGGAAATTGAATCTGATACGCTTCGTTATCTGCAGCCCACGTTGTCTCCGCATATTTGTTCTCGAGATGACGCTCAATCGCGATTTCGCATTCAGCCTCGCGCAATAGCTCTTGTCGTTTGCGTTCTCTCTGAGATAGACTAGAAAAGGATGGGAACATGATTGCTTTATATGAATGTGGCGATCGTTTGATAAAAAAAATAATAAAGAGCTGATGCTCAGACCTGCCAAGGCTGAGGGTCAGCGACCCTTGCGCCCAGGCGCTAAACTACGATTCGTAAAGATTTAGCAAGGATCTTGGCTGTATGTATTTATTAAAAATTGTGTCTAGCTGTCGCTTTACCCTTTCGGGACATGATCGTTTTTGGTTGTTCCAGCCGTTAATCGTGTACTTATGAACTAACTCATTCCGCCTCTTAAGCATTCTGTCGTAGGCAGATTGTGCCTCGTCAATTGGAAGATCAAACAGCGTCTCAATTTTATCTTTATGTTTAGGATCGTCAATGATATCTCGAAATGATCTACATTGACCTCCAATATGCATCAATTGCAACTTTAAGTAATCTACATATTCGATATCAAGCAGCTTATTATGAAGATCCGTAGATATTTCTATATATCGACGGATGCGCTCATGCAGCCTTGCTAGTTCCTTTTTGTACATGGTAATTTTTGCATCTTTGTTATGCTGTTTGCAGTATGATGTTTTCTGAGCTGTGCGCGAACATTGCGTGTCATTATTAGTGATTGCTTTGCACAATGTTGTTAAAACCATGACTTCTACTATGTATATAGATAAGTAATAAAATATTTTTGAAAAAAAATCCGGTATCATATATATAGAACGAAGTTTCCAAAAGATACTCGTTCTAGTATCCAGATGAACTTCATTCGTCGACTCGCCAACGGTGTTGGCTCTAAGATGGATGTTAATCTTGAATTCACCGAAGACCCATTTGATGATGGATCTGTATATGATAACTCGACGCTACTAGAAGATATTTCTAAGATAATTCCCAAACGTAAGGCCGTTCAAGAAGGAATATTCAGACCCAAAATCAATTTGACCTCGTCTAAGCGTGATTTCAAGCGACCGCGTCCATTTGTAAAAATATCACGTACTAAGCCATAGCTCACTCGATTTTTTTTTTTTAGCGTTACTTGCGCCAGTAAGCTTCCTCAAGTGTAGATCGTTTATTTTTATTAACAAGTCGCAAATTATCTTGAATCTCCCAAGTTGGTTCGTCATATCCTTTCCATTTAACTGAATATTTATACTTCCCATTTCGCATCTTTTCATGATCCAATATCTTCTCAGCTTCCCAAATTTCTTGATTATCTAGCGGCGCGTCAGCTATCTCCGCTTTCACGATTTTCAAATCGTTTACAGGTTTGTAGAGAATATGATTGTTCTTCGATCGAATTCTTATTTTCAACCCATCTAAACCAATCACCTCGTAAGTAGTTTTTGAAAATTTGATTTCTTCTTTATCGAATGGCGTTTTAGATTTTAATCGATATCGAACAATTGAACCTTCGGGAATGCCTTTTTGAACTTGCTTTACAACGCGTTTATTATAAGCAACTTCATCTATCATAACTTTTCCTTTCATTTCATTAGGCGTTCCGTTGATTGATGAATGATATGACGTGTTGTAATTTGAGATAGCTTCATTCAAAATTTTCTGAGTAAGCTTCTTAAATTTTGTAAAATCCTTCATCTTGGTTAGTATTGCCTTTATCGTTCTGATAAATCGATCTATTTTGCCAAGTACTGTGTGATCACCAACAAAAGCATTTCCGTGTGAGATATGTTTCTGATCAAGAAGCGTTTCGACTTTACTGTTAATGAATTCACTTCCATTATCTGACATTAATGCTGTAACTTTATTATTTGAGATGAAGTCTTCGATAGCCTTTTTAACAGTATCAGCTTGTTTGTTTTTCAACAATTTAGCATATCCAATGCGACTGTTGATATTTACAGAAATCAAGATCGGTTGCTTAGCCCAAAACGCCAAATCCATTTGCCATTCGTTAGGATTATTTGAAGCAATTTTGAACTCAGGGAATTTTTGATTTCGATTTGAGAATCGTTGGATACTAGATTGCGTCTTATACCATTCATTCACTTGTTTTTTCGTAATTTTCTTATTAATCGCTTTAGCCTTTCGATAGAGCTTGTCAGCTCCAATAAAGCCTGTCTTCGAATCAAAATAGAGTTTATTTAGTAAAGCTTCCATTGTCTATATTTAGTTGAATGATACACTTCTTGTAAAGTTAGTTCTCTTTGAAACTGTTTGAGTCTTCGAATTGATATTGATCGAACATAAATCAGTGAGATCGAATGACATCGACTTGCCATTAAACAAATTTAAGTAATGATTATACGCATCATCCTCAATTAGTTTTGATGGAATTCCCTTCATACGAATATGAAGACCTTCAATGGTATTACCATCGCAAGCTAGAACATCAAGATAGCTTTTCTTTCCTAGGAATATGCTTTCCTTAGCGTAGATATTGCCTTCTGATCCTTCAAGATTAAAATCAACATGAAATTGTCCCATATGCTTGCCAATAAGTTCCTTGTTGTATTTATCTTTATATGCATCAGCAAGTTTAGGAACAGCATCGTAGTCAATGTGCATTGAATCGGTGTCCTGGTACCAAATATTAGCGTTGATGTCTTCTGCTAAGCACATGACCCTGTTCATGATGTGCTTGCTTGAATCAAGGACCTGAATGCCAAGGTGGACAGGGCTAAAGTGCTGCGTCAGCGCTTTGTGCTCTTCAAACAGAGCTAATTTATCACTGATAGGGGTTCTTGAAATCATCTTGTGAATGTTCTTGCGAGTATATTCATCAATCTTCTCTTGGCCTCCGCTAACGAATACTTTCTTCTTAACGATAGGCTTCATCAAAAGCTTGCCGTATGAAGAGTTCATCATCAGTTTTAATACATTTTGAAGGGGGTTACCTTCAGCTTTGTATTTTAGTCGAGCGTTAAACATCTTTCTAATTGTTTTAATGATTTGATCGTTGAAGCCCTCATTCCAGTAAACACCTTCGATAACAGTGTATTTGGCTTGCTGAAAACGTTGGATATCCTCAAGAGCTTGCTTTCCAACAATTATTTCTCTACCAACAATATCGTTAGTGAAGTTACGAGAGCCATTTTCGAAGTAGCTCAAAAGAGGAAAGTGTTGTTTTTTACCAATCGAATCAAAGCGAACCCTAGCTACATAGAAATCAGCGTCAGAGGGGATTGAGTCCTTGAAGAGCTTTGCCTTACTTCTAACGTATCCGTTTAATTCGCTCATTGCTGACGGATAGAGGCTAACAGCATCGAAATCAGCAATTTTATGTTTGATGTGATGCTTTTGATTGTCGCGTGTCATAACGCGTCCGCCAACGGTGGCTTGACGTAGGAAACCTAGTAGCACCGAATTCATTTCGTAGCAACCATCAAAGCATCCTTCGTTATGTTGATACGCTAGAGACAAAGAGGAAATACTGTGGAAACGATAAACATCAAGTTTGAATTCGCTATATACGAGTTTTCTGAATGCTTCAAAGCATGATTTTAGCACATCGACATCGCGATTGCAGTAATGGGTAGCATACATCTCACAGTCAAATTTGCCATCTTTAATAGCTCCGATTTGTGTAGCATTAGCAATGAGAGTATCCTTATCTTTGTATGAGTTGAGATATTCAATTGGCCATTGCGATTTGAAGTTCTCTTTGTTAATCAAATTGTGAGGAAAGCACTCTTTTTCGAGTGAGATCGATTCTGATGCTTCCTTGAACATCTTCGGTAAATTGCCAAGCCCTCCAGCTAGGAATGACATTGAATCTTTGATCAAAACCTCACGTCCTCTATAGAATCCATGAGCCCGTTTAATCTTTGTGCCGCAATCGATCATATTTGTATCCCTTGAGCTAAACGTCATGTGTTTTAAAATGAAACGAGAATCGAATCCAGCATTGTACGCCCAAAGTAGGTTGTAGCTTTTTTGAGGTAGAGATTCTAGAAATTGTTTCTCACATCCTAATCCGTAGATGTTATTGGTCTCACTGAACGAAGGGGTAGTAACACCATCTTCCAGCATCATAACATTGGCAATGCAATACGATACGCAGTATGGAACATGTTCATTGTTTATGACTAGAGTTTCAAAATCGAAACTCTAGTCATAAACAATGAACATATTAGAGACGATATTGAAAATACGAACATCATATAATTCTTTTGTCTTGCTGTTAAATGCTCTGAAGGGCGCTTGGCCAAGGTTTAGCTCTTTACCTTTTACTCTTCCCATTTCTTTGAAATTGTTATCATGAAAGTCTTCAGCGTTCAAAGAACGAACTTCTTGATATTTGCTATTAAGAAGGAAAGGCATGCTCTGCTGAGTGATTGTTTCCAAGTGTGTTTCACGGTGATGATAAAGATAAGTAATTGCTTCATAGCTGTCTAGTAATTTGATCTTCTTATCTTTAAATACTACTCTAGCTCCTTTGAGTCTGAAATCAGTTCGCCCGTGTTCTCTAACTATCTCAGGATGATCAAGTGAAGCTTTGGTAATTTTAGTTGGCAAAATAGCAAATAGATGTTCACCGACAGAGCCGAGCTTAATGCAATTTTCAGTCTTTACACCATAGAAGGAAATATCATTGTTTGATCTGCCTGAATCCTTTCTAATGCGAAATTGCTTAACTGAGATGTAGAGATTGAAAGCATTTGCTATCTTTCTGATGAAATCAACTGTCGCGCCTGAGTTAAACATCGTTTGCGAGATCTGCTTAACAATCTGAGAACTAACCCCGGCTTTATGAAGGGCAAAGAGAAAACAAGGATAGTTAATCGCTTTAAAATCTGGATCAGTTTCAGGGTCAAATGATTTAGAGTGGTTGTCTTTGATTTTAAACTCATTTGAATATACTTGAAAAGATTCGAGGTTGTAGTCTGCTTTTGTTAGATAACGAAAGAAGTTCTTTCGTTCAGAACGAGAACGAGGCGGGTTTGATAGCCATTCCGTTTCAACTGTTGTTGAAGGTAGAATATTCAATTCTACGTCAGCACCTGAGCTATACTGATTCTCTTCATCAATAAAAAGGTTATCAATGTTAATCATACGATCCTGAAGGTGATATGTTTTCACAATGTTGCCGGTAGAATCTCTAAAATGAAGAAGAAGCTTCTTGTCAGCCGGTGAAACGATGTTCTTACGGATTCGGTTAAAACGGCTAAGTGATACATCATATTTGCCCGTTGTTTTGTTAATAGCTTTAAGTGCGGTTTCGTCGTTTTTAGCCTTAGATTTTTCAAGTGCATTGAAGATTGTCTTGGCTTTCTTATTTTTATAGCCATTAACAATACTTTCCATTTTCTTGGTCGTCATATCCCAATGAATAATCAGATTTTTGCTTTTAGCAAACCTGTACAGGTTGCTACGGTGCTTTTGCGCTTTCTTAAGAGCTGCTGTGATCGGCATTTTCAAATGGAAATGATACTATATAATATGATAATCTTTCCTTAAGATGAAAATTTCTCAACTTAGATTGAGAGATTATATAAATCTAGCCAAAAAAAAAGTTGGCCAATTATTCAATTTTCACATTTTGAGTCGAGAGTACTTTCTTTGCTTGATATCTGACCTTGTTCTTTAAGCTAATCTCTTCTTTGTGCTCAACATCATAATGCCTTTGTTAAGCAACCTAGCTTCGCGAGTCTTCTCATAGTATCTTCTATTTGTTTCGCGTCTTGCTTGACGTCTCTGTTCATCATTTTCATAACGTGGCATCTTATTTATATTAATAAAAATATGTCTTAAGATCGTAATTCATATAAATGACAAAGTTTGTTTCTTGTTAATCTCAGATCATTGTAAAATTTCCAATAATCGGTTTGCTTCCCAAATATTTCTACGAGTATAGGTACATTTGATTTATCTCTGCAAAATTGTTTTAACTCATACGTATCAGTTTCATCATAAATATGTTTTTTAGGTTAAATTTCATCAACTCATACTTTTTGATTAATGAGTAACTTTCATAATCTGGTTTCATAGTAGCGACATCCTTTTGCAAGATATTTATTTTACTTTTTAGTTGCTTAAGTTCGGACTTCAATTTATCATTTTCGTTTCTTATAGCATCTGCTTCAGATTTAATTTTTTCATTGGTGATATTCTTTTTTTGGATTGTTTTGTTTAAATTTCTAATCTCATCGCTTTTGTAATTAATTAGCATTTTTTTCTTATGGATATGACATGTATCCTTGGTTGGTGAAAGCAAACACTTCGATCCTTTAGAAGTTATGAAATTGCACATCTTCGTTGATAATATACTTTACTTTTTTTATTTCTTAAGATAGTTTATGTAGAGATAATAAAAAAGTATTTGCTAAATCAACGGATGCCATGTCGACTTGACGATTTAGCACTGCTAAATCAACGGTTGCCATGTCGACTTGACGATTTAGCTTCATGGAAGACTGTTAAATCAACGGCTGCCCTGTCGACTTGACGATTTTTTTAGCTATAGGGTGTTGATGTGATGTGACTCGTCTCAGAGTTACTTATAAGCATTAAAAAAAAAGTTACTCAAGCTTTAAATTTTGGATTCGCTAAAAATAATTCGAAATCTTAAACTTTTTTGCTTTTTAGTTTTAAATGGATGATATCGCCAAAAATGGTTTTATGCCTTTCCCTATATTTAATAAATGAATTAACATTTGTGAGCTCTTGAACGTCGGGAGGCATTAAACTCATCCAATAGATATGTTTCTTACCCATGCAATGTCGCGAGTAATTCCATCGAAGTAATTCACCACCACAAGGGCATTGAATACTATCTTCATAGTCTTGATCTAATATCTTCTTAATTATTATTCTTGCTTTGTTTGAATCAGTCTCATGTGATTTAAACTTAATTGTTGTGTGAAATGAACATCTTTCTTTATTTTTAGCCGTATAATTGGAACAGACCTTCCCACCCTTTACGATGTAGTTGCACATTATTACTTAGTAGATGTTATTATATCTTAAGAAGTATCTCTTAAGATAGGCTTACTTATCTTAAAACAAAATGATCATAATCTTAAAATGAGAAGTGGACACAATGACAAGGAAACCTTGGGGGCACAGTCCCCCGGGGTTTTCAACCCCAAGCGACCGCTTGACCCGATACTTAAGAAAAATAAGAGCTTTGAGGTAATATTTTTTTATTGTCTTCCGGGCATGTAAATGCTTATTTTGAACAGATTTATATGAGCGTTGTAAAATTTTAACTTTGATGGCGAAATGATAAAGAAGGTGAATGATGGATAGATATAAAGAAAAGTACGTGAAAAATACACACATATCAACAATTCAAGGAGAAACACTTTGTCGTGTTCTTATAACGAGAGAATTAAAAAGTGGACACAATGACCCGATACTTAAGAAAAATAAGAGCTTTGAGGTAATATTTTTTTATTGTCTTCCGGGCATGCAAATGCTTATTTTGAACATATTTATATGAGCGTTGTAAAATTTTAACTTTGATGGCGAAATGATAAAGAAGGTGAATGATGGATAGATATAAAGAAAAGTACGTGAAAAATACACACATATCAACAATTGAAGGAGAAACACTTTGTCGTGTTCTTATAACGAGAGAATTAAAAAGTGGACACAATGACCCGACTAGCGACTCTACTCATCTTCCCGGCGCACACTGAACTTGCGTTCCCGGGCAATTTGGTCCCAAGCGCCCTGGTTGTTGCTGACGAGCTGTCGGAGGAACAGGGCATCCGAGATGAACCGAGCATCGCGGGCCTTGAAGAACTCTGGGTGCAGCGAATGCCCCCAAGAGGGCACTAGGTTGACGGAGGCGAAACCCGCGTCAGAGAGCATAGTCTGCAGGACGGCGATCACGGCAACGTAGTCTCGGGAGCCGTCTTCAAGCCAGAGGATGTTGAGGTCGACTTGCTGCGCCTGGTGATCGGAGACTACCGGTAGGCAGAGGCATTCTCCCCGGAAGCTGGCAATCCAAGGGCGATCAGGGTCCCCAGACAGGTTGACTTCCCGGAGGTACCGAATCGGCTCCTTGACCTCCATTAACCAATTCCGCATCGGCCAATGGCGGCGCTCCGGGTAGTACGGGTCCGGAGGCGACATCACTCCGAACCCCCGAGCCCTCCATCGTGCTACTTGGGCGTTGGCATACTCGCGCTGCTGCAACCTCGGCAACTCGGATTGTGCCACAAGAGCCTCCTCGCGTAGAGTCCTAGGCGCCGAGCTCAAGACGGCCGCTGCATCGGGATGAAGTTGATATCCTGGTCGTGACGCTCCTGAGGGCTGGTTCTCGGGGTGTTCCCAAGGCACCAGCGCCCGCGCTTCGGCCGAGGTCCCGAGTTGGCCGACGCTCGCGCGCCAGCATAGGTGGTGAGTGTCCTCACCGGATTCGCGTCCGCATTCCCAGGAAGCGGACAGGGCGACGGATTGCTCCGTCGCAAAGGCAGCGAGTTGCCCCGCCACCGGGATGGTGGGCGTCCCCACTGGTCTTGTGCCTACACCCCAGGGGAGTAGGCGGGGCCACGGGTCGTGGGCCAGCAACAGCTAGCTCTCTTCGGTCCGCGGCATCCAGCGCAGCGTGGCTACCGTCCATCCTGGTTCCGGCGTCGACGGCACTCCCGGAGCTTGGGACTAACATCAAGCTCGACGAGCCCGGAGGTTCTTCGGTCGAGGTGGGTAGAGCCAAACGGCGCGATGGTGAAGCTTCAAGACGAGGGCGTCCCCGCGTCCGCCTCGGCCTCTTGCAGTGCCGCGAGAGGCGGGGCCCGGGTTCCCGGGGCGACAGCGTATCTGTAGGTTCTGTAGACATAGTGAGAGATTTGGTAAGTGGTTAAACAACACCCTGATCCGGGCACGCGCACCAGTTGTGATGTAGCGCCTTGAGCTTTCGCCCTCGACACCCCGTCAGTTCCCGGGTTGCGTTTCCTAGACAGAGAATATAGAGCACTTGGAGAGCGAATCTCCTAGTAGATAGACGGCCCGCCCGGACGAGGGATTATCCGGGGCCGTGAGCTCCCGGGGCAAGTTCTCGCTATAGAGAAGCAAGGCGCCCTGGGACTCGGTCAGTAACCTCACCTTGTGTACCCCCTACGAATCGGTTGTTTGGATCAGAGGGAAGGTCAACCACTGAGGATCTCCTGGGAGTCCCGACATTATCAGTACGCTGGTTTGGTAGCAATACAATCAATCGCCCGGGGACGCTACCTGGTTCCCGGGGCGGAATTAACACGCAACTAGAATATGCAATCAGGTCTTTCGGAGCAAGACTCCCTCGGCGACGGCCGCAATACTTTTCGGGGCGAGACCCCACGGGCGAGACCCTGAGAATATGGAATGCCCTTACCCGTGCCGGCTAGACCGCGCTCCGGGGGGACAAATATGAAATGCCTGGGGCTTCCTAGAGGGAAACCCTGGCAAAGATGTTATCGATTTACCTGGGGTTAGTCTATCAGCGCGGGTCCCAGTGACCGCGGCCTTAGTACCTTAGAGTTCCTGAACGCGAGGCGACTTGAGCTCTTTGGGGAAAAAGTTAGACTAAATTGCGCACTTCCCCAGGGCCACCGGCCCCGGCGAAGTGCTTAACTATGGGTTTATCGCTAACAACTGCTACTCACTTGGATTCACTATGGGCTTGATCCGGATACCTCCAGGGTCGGCTCTTCTGACGTCGCGGATCGACTCGCACTGGCTCCTTGGGTTCCTTCGTGTGGGGCACACCCGGTACCCCTGAAATGGGTACACTCCCTGGAGCCATACGTCCCTGGGGTCGGCCGGTTCCCGGGCACTATGCCACAATGGGCGCGCGTTTTGAGCCAAGGCTGCTGTCAGATCGATCGGACCGGGCGGTGCTGGAGTACTTGCGCCGTTTCCGGCTGCGCAACAAGTTATCAGTTCGACGCATCACTCATCGTGGCACCAAACAACGTTCTGAGCTTGAGGTAATATTTATTTTAATTGATCTCAAAATTGAATATTTATTTATAAGCTTAAAATTATTGTTTGGCTTTCAGAATGTTGCGAGAGCGTTTGGAGCGAGCATGCGCTGGTCGACGGAGAACAAAAGTATTGTCTCGGTATGAAGCAGGCCAGTTATCTTGCTTGGCTGTGAAGCAAGTCGTATAGCTTCTGCTGCGGGCCGTCTTCTACTTGGGTAGATGTCCTCAACACCTGTTGGCCGACGGCAACACCGATTGCCGCGCCCGGTCGTCCACTTTCGCGTCCGACCGTATTTTATTAGTAAGTGGTTACTAGAACCTCTACTCAACTTAAGCTAATGTCAACTACAAGTGAGCACCAACTCTACTCGTTCGTTCGTTTGCACGCAGGTTCCACCAGCTCAGCAGGTTTCACACTCAGCGCTTCCGTCAATTCCTCGTCGTTCGTCTGCCTCCCCTCGTTCGTTGTGGAGCTCTGCTCCGTGTGCTCGTGCGTGTCCGTGGACTCGCCTTCGCTCGTCGACTCGCGCGCTATCTTGCTCGCTAGCCGGCTAATCTCGTACTCTCTGTTCTCCGCTCACCACTCGGACCCATCAGTCCAATTCCGCAATGTTGACTCGACACTATCCACTGCCTGCAGCTCAGTCGTACCCACCATTGCGCCACTCTTCGTCATTATGGCCACTCAGGGGCCGCCGCCGGCATCTCCTGGACCGCTCCCGTGCAGCCCATCGTCGTGCTGCCGCTGCTCGACTCGGACGTCTGCCTCGCGTCGCCCTTCGTCACTGTCTCCATCGTGGCGCAGTTGTCCTCCGCCGCCTGCTGCTGCAGATGGGTCCACCGCACGGGCCCACCTGTTACACGACTTCTCCATCCCTAGGGTCTTCATCGACTCTTCCGTCCTGTAGCAAGCGGTCGTACTCCTTGACCGTGATCCATCGCCTTCTTGCGTCCTTCCGTCGTCGTCGTTTACCTTCGCGCTGTACGGGTTGCACCTCGTACTCAAGGACATACTGTCCTGCCGCATTCCTTCTCCGTTGCCGTCGTAATTCCACCACATCTCCGCCCGGTTGCCGCCTTGCACTCGTAGTTGCCACTGCTCGTCGACGTCGTTTCGTAGTTCCTGTAGCTGCTGTTGCACGTACCGGGGCCGTCGTTGCTCCACCAGCCGCTCCGTCCGTCTCGTCATTACCGTCGAACTCGAGCGTACTTTCATGCTCAAGTTGCGCTTCAATGTCGGCTGCTGCTTCTTTCAATAGTGCAGCTGGTTCATGATAGCTCACTAAAAATGACACGTGAGCTAAATATTGCTCCGGGTCAAGCTCCACGTCTTCTCGCTCCACTAGGTAGTTGTCGTAGCCTGCTGGCTCTACGATTCTAACAGGACCAAGCCAATGGTGCACCAGCTTCGTTGCTTTGGGGCCTCGTGGGGGCTTGTACAGCCATACACGATCGCCGACTTCAAATGCTCGCTTCCGCCGCACCTTCCGATCGTAGTAGCGCGCCTGACGCTCCTGTTCGCGTCGCCGTGCCGTCTCAGCGCATGCACGGCTACTCTCCATGGCCGCCACCAGTCGTCGGTGATAGTCCGTCAGTGCTCCCGCTTCCGTCACGTTCGCAATTCGCAGTAGGTCGTTGGGGTTGCGGAGCTTCCGCCCCATCATCAGCTCGTTCGGCGACAGCATCACTGTCGAGTGCTGCCCGCTGTTGTACGCGTACACTGCGAAGTCCACCCACACGTCCCAGTCTCTCTGCTTCTCGTCGCTCATGTAGGTAGCGATGCAGTCCTTCCACGTTCGGTGGAATCGTTCTACCAGCCCTATCATCTGCGGGCGATAAGGCACGGGGTTGATCTGCTGAGCCTGCAGCATGATCACTAGCTGCTCGATGGCTTTGCCAGTCAACTCCGGCGCCCCATCCGTTAACAGCTTTCTAAACGCGCCGAACTTCAACACTACGTTCGTCATCAAGAAGGCCGCCACATTCTCCGCCGTGTGCCTCTTCACTGTTATTGCTACGGCATACCGAGTCACATACTCGACTGCTGCTATGACGTATCGTTCACCACCATCTGTCGTGGGTAATGGGCCAGCTACATCCAACGCCCATCTGTCGCCCACGTCACCGCCGCGTATACTTCTCAACGGAGGGATCACCTCTCTCGGCCGTGCCTTGCGAGACCCGCATTCCTGACATCCCGCAACCCAGCGCTTCACCTCGCGCATCAAGTTCGGCCACCAGTACGTCTGTGCGATGCGTGCGTAGGTATGAGGTGCTCGTAGGTGTCCCGCCCACACGGAGTCGTGGCACTCCTTCATCGCTGTAGGCCATAACGCCGGAGGTAATACAACTCGTTTCCCTTTACGTCTTGATCGTCACTAGCCCGAACAGCTTCGTCACCTTCCGTCCTTGGTGTTCGCCAGCCTCCATCAGGCGCTGCACCAGCCGACTTCTCCGCTGCGCATCCATGATCTCCTCGTCGGTGAGCTGCAATGTAGGTCCTCCTGCTCGTCGTCGTTCCAACTCCTGCTCACGTTGCTCTTCGTCACTTCGTTCAGCGCCGAGCTGCTGAGTAGCAACGCGTCGCGCGTGATCGTCGCGTTCCTCATCATCTCCATCTCGTCGAGCTGCCGATGTCGGTTGGTTGCTCGGCGTCGTTATTGCAGTCGCCGTCGTTGCCCGTGTATTCGTACTCACTACTCGCGTACTACGTCGACTCGGCGTACGGGTCTCCGCCGTGCCCGCCTCGTCCTGCTTCTGCTTCTGCACGTCCTTGGCCTTCTCCGCCACCTCGTCCGCCGCCACCGTGTCCTTCACCGCGTTCGTCACCACGCTTGTCATCGTAGCGTGTACTGCATCACGTCCTTTACCTTGGGTCTCGACTCGTTCGTCCGTGTTCACCAACGGCTCCGCGAACGTCACGCGCTTCCGTTTGCGCGGCACGCTGGTTTCCGTTGCCGGCTCCGTTACCGTCTCGTTACTCAGGGGCTCCACCGTTCTGACCTCGCCGCTCGTCGTCAGCTCCGGGGCCATTGCCGTCGTCGTCCTCTCCGTCGGCGCCTCGCTCGCCATCGTCGGCACCGTGCCGCTGGTCATCTGCTGCGCAGCGTCCTCCTGTACGTTCACCTCGCCGTCCTTCGTCTCGGCGTCAGGCGCCAAATCTCGTCGTCGCTGTGCTTCGTCATGACGCTTCGCTGCTCGCGTCAAAGGTCGTTCAGCGCTCGTAGACTCCACGCGCCGACTCGCGCGTCGCTTCGTGCTGTTCTTCGGGATCTTCGTCACTGCCGTCTCCACCGTAGGTCTCACCGTCTCCATGCCGTCCGCGCTCTCCATAGCCATCTTGTCCATGCCGCCTTCGCCGTGCACGTCCACAGGGCCCTCGTCCTGATGCCGCGTGTTGCTGTCATTACGCCAGTTGCATTCCTCGCCGTCAGCTGTAGAGTAGGTTGCGCACTCGCGCTGGTCATCGCCTCCAGCCGCTCAGTTGTCGTCCTCGCACTCCCGTTCCGCCGTCGTTGCCGGCACGGGGTTGTCGTCACTTCCAGCCGCCGCTCGTACTTCCTCGCCGCCGCCTCCATCATTCGTCGCAACTCCAGCCGTTGCCGTCTCCGCCGCGCCTGCCGTTCGGGCAGCCGTTCGTTCCCTTGCCCGTCGTCGCCGTCCGACAGCCGCCAATACCGTCGCCACCGCAGGTGCTCGGGAGAGTGCGTCTGCGACCACGTTCGTGCTGCCCGGCCGGTACTCGACCTCGAAGTCGAACTCCTGCAAGGTGAGAGCCCACCTGTGCAATTTTCCCGTCAGGTTTGGACTCGTCATGAGCCATTTTAGCGCCGAGTGATCCGTAATAATCGTAAACCTTCTGCCATACAGGTAAGGACGGAAGAGCTTGATCGCCCATACTATCGCCAAACACTCCAACTCCGTAATACCATACTTACTCTCCGCTGTGTTGTTCACCTTGCTAGCGTAGGCAACAGGTTGCCAGCCGGCGCCATGATCTTGCATTAGGCAAGCGCCCAGACCCACCGTACTCGTATCCGTCGCAACTCGAAAGGGCAGCTTAAAATTAGGGTAGATCAGTAGGGGTTTCGTCGTCAGCATCATCTTCACATGCTCAAACGCCGCCTCCTGAGCAGGTGTCCACTCCCACTCGACATCTTTCCTCAACAACTTTGTAATAGGGGCCATGATGGACCCGAATCCTTCAACAAAGCGTCTGTAGTAGCCCGCTAAATGCACAAACCGCTTTGCCTCCACTGCATCTGTCGGCCTCGGAAATTCTTGCACAGCCGTCACCAGCCGTTGCAAAGGCCGCACACCTTCGCTGCTCAACTCATGCCCTAAATACTCCATAGACGTAGCTGCGAACATGCACTTCTTCAACTTGAGAGTTAGCCCTGCTTGAGCCAATCTCTCCAACACGTTGGCCAGCTCGACCATATGCCGCTCGATTCCACCTCGAGTGAACACCACAATGTCATCTAAGTAGACGAGGCAAGTCACCCACGTTAGTCCACGTAACACCCCGTTCATCATCCTCTGAAACGTGGAGGGGGCGTTCGTTAAGCCAAAGGGCATGCGAACAAAGCGATAGAGCCCTCTCTTTGTGGTAAAAGCTGTCTTATCGCGATCATCGGGCGCCACACGGATCTGCCAATAACCCGTGCGTAAGTCTAGAGTAGTGAAGAGTAAGGCACCACCCAGAGCCTCAAGGGTTTCGTCGATACGAGGAAGGGGGTACACGTCCTTCTTCGTCACCTTGTGTAGAGCACGGTAGTCTACGCAAAAACGCACTTCGCCATCCTTCTTGCGTACCAGGACCACCGGAAAGCCCCATGCGCCGTTTCCTTCTTCTATGACGCCCGCATTCAACATTTTGTAAACATTCTCATCGATGACCTGATCCTCTGCGTGTGCTTGTCGTCGTCGCTTCATTATGATCGGTGCTGAGTCACCCGTGTCAATATGGTGGTTGATGTCCAAGGCCGTCGCAGGAGGACAGTCACCGGTACTCGCAGTCAGCTTACGATATACACGTAGCAATTTGGTAACTAATACACGTGTATTTGGTTCGTCAACTCCAATGTGTACTTCGTCTTCGTCATCCAGAGGTGTCTCGCTGTCACCCAGTTCGTCGATCCACTCACTCACGCGCTGCGTGTCCAGCTCGCCACTCATCGACAGGATCTGCATATCGTCATCAACAGGTATCCAGGTGCCCAGCTCCTTCTTGTTGGGTAGTCGTGCTGACTCATCGTTCGTGTTGATTGCTGGCACCCAGGCCCTTCCGTTTCGCGCTGTCGTCACCGTCGCTGCCAGCAACACCGACCCCGTGTGCCTCGTCGGCACGAACAAGCCGCGTTCGCCGTCTTCAGCTGCCACCGAGACTTCAACAGGCGTCACAGCATTGCCTGTGAGTCTGGTCCTGCCGACCATCCGTACTGCTGCTACTCGCGCTCCGCCAGCGCCATCATGCGTCCGGAACGGGATTACCACCGCTCGCTCTCCGTCCACGTACCGCACTTCATTGCGATCAAAGTCCATGGTCGCCCCACGCGCCCTCATGAAGTCGACTCCTAGTAGAAACTCGTCGGAACAGCCCGACACTACGCATGCATCGACTTTGATAACTTCATTGAATACAGTACGCAGTTTGAACCGCCATACGCCCAGCACATCGAGTAGAAAGCCTCCAATGCCTTCAACATAGTCGACAGGAGCGTCTACCGCAACCTTATCGCCGTGGGCCATCCACCCAGTGCCCGCAATCGTGTATCGTGCACAGCTGTCGAGTTTCACGCGCCTCGCGGCGCCGTTCACCTCCATCATTGCTGTTGGGAGTCCGTCATCCGCTCCCACGTACTCCACATCATCATCTTTCCGTGCCCGTGGTGCGTTCGTCACCTCACGCCTGTGTTTGACCAGACTCACACGTGTCAAACCGCCCGGCCGAACCAATCGTCCGTCTTCACCGTCGCGCAGCCGCTACTGCCGATGCTTCGGCTGCCACTCGCCGTCGCTCGCCCCGTAGTTTCGTCTCAGCCCGACGTCGTTCGTCATCGGACTCGCGCTCTGCCTTCCGGCGCTTCACCAGCAAAGCCTTGACCCGCAGTCGCTTCGCAGCTTTGCGAGCCTTCTTCCGTGCGAGCCGTGCTTGCTCTCGTCACTACCACTACGCTCATTGTCGCCGGACGAGCTCTCGCTCATGCTCGAGTTCCTGTCTACGACCACTGTGGGCGTCGCCGCTGTCACCGTCGGCACACTCACCGTGAACTCGCCGTTCGTCGTCGCCGTATCGGTCATCACCGGCATCTCTCGTTCACCAACAATTCATCGTTCGTCATCGCCATATCGCTCACTACCGCCTCGAGACTCACGGCCGGCTGGTTGCTCGCCGCCGACTCATCGCTCACCCCGGCTCTTCGTTCGTCATCGACTCATCGCTCATCATTAGCTCGGGCGTCTCCTTGCCCTCGCCCTCATCGTTCGTCACGCCGGCTGCCACCCGCGTCACTTCGTTCGTCATCGACTCGGACATTGCATTGCCCTCGTCCTCGTTAGCCATCGTGGAGACCGTCACCTCCATCTCCGACTCCTCGTTCATCATCATCGGCGCCACCGCCGCACTCGTCAGCATTGTCGCCGCCTTCAGACCGCTCGCTGCGGCGGCGGAGTCGACCACTGGCGCGCCTTCCCCAGCCTCAACTCGTTCGTCATCACCGTCATTGCGGGGTAGTGTCTCGCCTTCTCCAGCTCGACGTCGCCCTTCCTCATCGTTAGTAGAGCTTCGCAGCTCTTCGTTCTCTCGCTCAGCACGCACAAAGCGAACCGCTGCCATGGCTGGCCGTACGGTCGCCACATACCGCGCTGCCCGGTCGCCGTCTTTCGACGCTGCCTCCGTTCTCATCAACTGCGTTACTTCGTTCATGTTGCCGGCCGACCACGACGCGCAGCACGCCGTCCGCCCCCTCTCATTCGTCTCATCATCATCATTGTCGACGTCGGAGGTCTCCTCCTTCGTCTCGTCATCATCATTCGTCTCACTATAGTTCGTGGGTGGCCCGCTCGCCATCACCACACGGACTCGTCCTCGGATCTGGCCATCTGCCCCTCGCGACGCCGCCATCCGCTCACCACCATCACCAGCAGCTTGCTCTGGCGCCGCCGTCACCATCAGACTTCGCCCGTTTTCATCGTTCGTCCTCGTTCTCATTCGCTGGGGATGCTCAGGGTTCCGCGGACGCCGTAACCCCTCTACGCCGCCCGCTCGCTGTTTTCCGACACCGTCTTCGTGCCACGCGTCTGCAAGTACGCGTCGTTCTTGGCTTTCGCCTCTTCGTTCGTACAGTTTCGTGCGTAGTGCCCGTTCTCGTTGCATGTGAAGCACTTCGGACCCGTGGGGCAGCGCTGCGCCCAATGACCCGCTTTTCCGCACAGGTAGCAAGTGGTGCCACTTGCCTGACCACCGCTGCTCGCTCCCTCGCCGCTCACAACACGCCGTCGCTCGTCAGCTGGACGGCTGCTGCTGCGTCCTCCATTCGCACCAGCCTGCTTTACAGCAGCCTTCACCTTCTTCCGTCGTGGCTCAGTCTCCTCGCCACTCGACACCGTCGCCTTCGCCTTACCGGCCAACTTCTTCATCTCCGTGTGGCTGCTCGCTGCCGCTGACGACTTCCTGACCACCTTCCGCGGCTCGTACCAGTACTTCCCATTCCACACGTGTCCAGGTGGTGGGTCCCACGTGCCTGAGTACGCGTTGTACACACCCTGCGGGTTTGTGAACAGGGCCACCTGCTCAACCTCTGACCGCATCATCGCGTCGCTGCCACCGCCGACCATCTCCGTGGGTAGGCCGGTTCCGCTGATCCCCGGGATTACATTCGTGTCACCCATCGTACCGCTCATCGGGATCACGTAGCGGCTCGGCGTCGTCGCCCAGGCCTGTCCGATGTTGATCATGCCTTGCGCTACGTTGTCCATCGGATCATCAATCTCCGTCGCCTTGTCGACAGCTTCTTCCAGCGTCCTTGGCTTCGGGTGCTGTTTCACCAGCTTCTTCGCCGTCTTATCCAGACACCTGTAGAACTGAGCCAGCAACACACGCTCGCTGACCTTGTTCCGTCCCACCACGTCGCGTAGACTCGCTGCGAAGTCAGCGTGCGTCTCACCTGGCATCATTCGCCGCATGCTGACACGCCACTCTGCCGCCGACTTGTCGAGCTTCTCTCCATAGCGACGCAACAGCGCCTTCTTTAGATTAGTCCACGTTCTCTTCCGTTCTGGCATACGACGGCCCATGTCGACCCACCACTTGGCCGCATTCTCCATCGGCTTGTTGCCCAAGATGAAGTACAAGGACTTGTCGGACCACCTGCCGCTTCCTGACTCTTCCGCGCCCTTCAGTGCAAGATCGACGCGGTCGATTCAAGTCGACACAGACACCTTCGGCGAGGGGGTGAATGTTGGCAGTTCCAGATCTTTCACACTCTTGTGACGTGACCGTTGTTCGCGTCGTCGTCCGTGTCCTCGGTGCTGCTCACGTCGTCGTCGTCCGTGCCGTCCACGTCGTCCATGACCCCGTCGTCCTTCCGAGCCATCGCTGCTAGAGTCGTCGTCGGAGCTCGCTGAGCTGCTGGAGCCGTACCCGAAGCTGGACCCCGAGTCGCTGCTGCGTTCCGACTCGCTACTGATCTCCACACGTCGTCGCCCACCGCGCGGTCGCCAGTCGTCGTCGTTTGCGCTGTCGGAGCTGCTGTCGCTCCCGTCCGGAGGCGGACCGCTACCACCAGTTGCTCGGCGTCTCCCGCTTCGTCCACCATCCTTGCGTTGCCCACGTTGCTGTCGAGCCGGAGCTCCAGCATCATGCACCGGTCGCCCACCGCTCAGAGGTGCTGGTTGTCGCTGCTGCGTACTGCCCGCTGCCGTTGACTGCGTCGGCGCCACCATCATCGTCAGTTGCTGCAAGGCCGCAGCCACAGTTGCTCAGTTCGCTGTTGGAGTTGGTTCCTGACGCGCCGTGCCTCTTGACGCAGCCTGCAGGCCCTCGACCCGGCCCGCGAGCTCATGGATCGCCGTCGCCACCGTTCATCGTCGTCGTAGTCGTCGTGCCCGTCGTGCTCGCGGTCGTCGTTGCCGGTGCTGCGGGTCTCGCAGTCCCCGTCGTACTCGCACTCGTCGGAGCTGATGGCTGTTGCTCGCTCGCGTCCTCCCCACTGACTGGCGCCGTCTGCACCTCGTCGTTCTCGTCATCACCCGCCGAATTCGTCACCGCCGACACGTGCTGCTCATTGCCTTCCACCATGACCACGGGTGGCTGGATGGTCGCTATCAGCGTCGTGAGCTGACGCAGCGTCGCAGCGATCTCGTCCATTTCCGCCGTCTTCTCCGTCGTCTCTGCGTTCGTGGGTGCCGACTCGTCGTCCAGAGGGGGATCCGTCGTCTGCGACTCTTCAGCAGGCGGTGGGTTCAGCGACTCTGGATCCTGCCGCGCCGCTTCGGTCGAATCCTTCTCTTCTTCGTCGTGAGGATCTTGACGTGGCTGATGCAGCCGCGTCTTTCCACGTCCAGCGTTGCCGGAGCCCTGTCGAACGCCCGACTCGCCGCCACTTGACTCATCACCATCATCCCCGAAGTGCTTTGCCTTCGCCTTCAGTCTGGACTTGCCCGACTTGGTCGACGTCTTCGTGTTCGCCGGAGACATCGTCGTCATGGCCCTCGTCAATACACCCGTAGTTTCGTTCGTAGCTGTAGAAGTAGGCCCCTGTATGACCACCATGAAGCAGGCCAGTTATCTTGCTTGGCTGTGAAGCAAGTCGTATAGCTTCTGCTGCGGGCCGTCTTCTACTTGGGTAGATGTCCTCAACACCTGTTGGCCGACGGCAACACCGATTGCCGCGCCCGGTCGTCCACTTTCGCGTCCGACCGTATTTTATTAGTAAGTGGTTACTAGAACCTCTACTAAACTTAAGCAAATGTCAACTACAAGTGAAAACCAACTCTACTCGTTCGTTCGTTTGCACGCAGGTTCCACCAGCTCAGCAGGTTTCACACTCTGCGCTTCCGTCAATTCCTCGTCGTTCGTCTGCCTCCCCTCGTTCGTTGTGGAGCTCTGCTCCGTGTGCTCGTGCGTGTCCGTGGACTCGCCTTCGCTCGTCAACTCGCGCGCTGTCTTGCTCGCTAGCCGGCTAATCTCGTACTCTCTGTTCTCCGCTCACCACTCGGACCCTCCAGTCCAATTCCGCAATGTTGACTCGACACTATCCACTGCCTGCAGCTCAGTCGTACCCACCATTGCGCCACTCTTCGTCATTATGGCCGCAGGGGCCGCCGCCGGCATCTCCTGGACCGCTCCCGCGCAGCCCATCGTCGTGCTGCCGCTGCTCGACTCGGACGTCTGCCTCGCGTCGCCCTTCGTCACTGTCTCCATCGTGGCGCAGTTGTCCTCCGCCGCCTGCTGCTGCAGATGGGTCCACCGCACGGGCCCACCTGTTACAGGTATTTCCTGTCCACAGCAAATACGACCACATGTACAATATGGATCAAGCATCAATCTATATTGATATGAATCCTAGTACTACGATCACTTTCACCGGTGACAAGAACGTCGACGTGGTCCAGTCGATGACGGAAAATGCATTCCGTGCATCCGTTTTCTTGTGTTCGTCGGCAACAGGAAAAAAGATGCCCCCGCTCATTGTATTCGCAGGAGTGCCAAATGCTGACGTGCACCAAGAGCTTTTGAACCACCCTCTTCACTGCAATCGGGTGGTGCTCACAGTGCAGCGTAAAGCATACTGCGACGAGCGCGTGATGTTGGACTGGATCGATGAGGTAAATGCACACTCTGTGTGAATAATATTTCAACGTTACCTTTGCTAACGTGTTTTAATAACTGTAGGTTTGGGGGCCTGGAGCAAGCAACCAGCGGCTACTTCTGCTGGACAGCCTAAAAACCCACAAAATGGCAAGTGTGCGCGCCAAGTTGGAGGAAGATTACTGCTCTGAGGTAGAGTTTGTTCCGCCAGGGATCACGGGGCTCGCTCAACCGATGGGCGTATCTGTGATGCGTTCGTTCAAGTCAAGATGCCGAAGACTCTACGTTAACTACCATATCAGCCACGACTTCCCCGCCACCACGACAGCCCGGCGGGTTTTGGTGACACAGATCGTGCTGTTGGCGTGGGAAAGTATTGAAGTGAAGCGTATCGCTAGGGGATTCGTGAAGGCAGGGCTCGTGCCATCGGGCCGCGAGAGGCTGATGGCACCTTCAGAGTTCTGGAGCCGACAAGTGAGTCTGTTAGTGCAGAAGAAGAAAAAGAGTCTGAAACTGAATAAAAATGCGTAGATTTTTACATAAATAAAAGTGGATGTTGGTAGTACAGAAGGGGTGTCACTTTAATTATTTTTGTCGCAAATTACTTTTTTACGCACGGTTTGCATCAAATCTGTGGTTGCAGAGATCTCGTGCAATACGGTAAGGTAATTTGATTGGCTATAATTGATTGCCAGTAATAAGCGAACGTCAGTACGAACCCGTTACAGCACCTTTATGTCAACGTCACAACAGCACCACTAAAGGCGCCTTAGGCGCCTTTAGTTTAGCAGCTGGTTTTGAGGTAGGAGGGGAATATAAGTATATGCACTAAACGGGTCATTGTGTCCACTTTTTAATTCTCTCGTTATAAGAACACGACAAAGTGTTTCTCCTTCAATTGTTGATATGTGTGTATTTTTCACGTACTTTTCTTTATATCTATCCATCATTCACCTTCTTTATCATTTCGCCATCAAAGTTAAAATTTTACAACGCTCATATAAATATGTTCAAAATAAGCATTTACATGCCCGGAAGTCAATAAAAAAATATTACCTCAAAGCTCTTATTTTTCTTAAGTATCGGGTCATTGTGTCCACTTCTCATTTTAAGATTTTCTTAAGTAACTAGTCATTTGCCAAGGTACCTACCTTCACAAAATATTCGCCAAGGTACCTACCTTCATAAAACGAAGTCAGTTTTTTTTCACAAATATTGGTAATTTTTTCAATGAAAAAAAATATTGATGATTAGTGAAGTTCACTTAATTCTTTTACTAGACGAGGGCACTTCTCAATAACAAATTTATTTTTACGAAGCCAGTCAGTATAGCTTGGATCTAGTTCATGAACAACTTTAAGCTTTCGGCTTTTGTATTTGCCAAAATTAAGTACATAGTCATCATCAGGATCATCCGTTAGCTTGGAATCAAGAAATTGACGCATAGTATCGTTTAGCAAATTAGGTTGATTCTTTAACCACCGACAGTAACTAGGATCAGAACCATATACTTCTTCAATCGTCTTGCCTTTAAATTTTCCAAATCTGAGTTCGTTCGACATGGGGCTCATATATACAGATAGGTATAAAGAACATTATTTTTATTAATTAATTTAGATGTTAGATACTTCACCAGTTAGACGATCAATATCTAGAGAACGTTCATATACGACAAGTACAAGGATATTCATTCCGGTAGCATTACAATTGATTCCGCTTACTTGAACGCTTTGCGGAACATCCTTCTCACTTACGCGTGAACAATCAGCAATCATAACGCGATGAGCGTAAGCCCATTTATTAGCATCGATTAATCCATTGCAAATCTCACGGGAATGATCACCATTGATAGCCGCTAGCTTCGAGAATTCATCTTGGAAGTTTTCATAGTCATACTCATGAGTCTTAGCAAATACATTAGAAGTACCAATAGTTACTTGGAAGTTTCGGATACTTGCGCCAGGCATCACAGTCCAAGGAGCGCTATCAAAGGGAGATTGAAATTGTTGTGTACCATGCGCACTAACGAAGTGACCCTTCGAGGTTTCAGCAAAGGGAAGTAGAGCAACATATTTGATGTTCTTAAAAGTACCAGATAGTTGGAAGTTGAAGTCAGCATTGAGCTGTCCAGCAGGTACGTCAGGTGTCGTACCAGCGCGGCCAGGGAAATATTGAGCATAAACATCATTAAATCGAATATGTTTAACCGGCTTATTAATAATCGACGTAGGGTTACGTAGATCATAGAACGGAATATTTAGACGAGTAGTAGTGTAAGGTACGTAATTGCCAACTTCGGCAACGGTGGAGTATTCATTTCGGAGAATACCAAACGAGAAACCGAGTTGTTTGCCAGTAGCTAGAACATCGGCCATAGGTTGCCCCGAACTTGCACTACTAACCATAATAGGGCAAGTCTGTCCAGACGTCATGGTAACTTCGTCTAATTTCATCGTATTAGCTGTTCCACTAATCTTTACAACACCAGTATTGAATCGAAGACGAAGCTTGAACTGAGGGTTCGAAATTAGATTGAGTTCTTTGAAAAGAGGATAGAGATCTACAAGACGAATCTTGAGCATATAAATCCAGCGACCTAAAATACCAGTAGTTGACGCATCAGCAGCAGCAGATTCCTTAAAGCAACCTTTAGCGTTTTGTACAACGATGTTATTCGTGGCTGTAGTACCCATCGACCGCCATCCCCAAGCAGGCGTTGCTTCCGTAGCATCAACAATAGGAAGCATCGAAGCGAGTCGTTGACTGACCGGAGTTGAAAGCTAAATTTTCCTGAGCCTGACTTAATGTGGAGTCTAGAGATGCAGAATTAGATACTTGGTTATTAGAGTAACCATCACCAGCGGAAGAAGCAGAATCTGTGAAATTAATTGAATACCAATCGTCAGGGTATAGGAACGAATCGGCACCATGTTTGTTAATATCATCTAGCGAACGTTCTGTTTGAGCGCGTAGGTTATTCCAGAACATACGGTATTCACCGTCAGATAGAACAGTCTGACCATTCATTTCTAGACTTAGTGAGTCGACAACATTAGTGACATTGCATTTAAGAGCACAAGCAAAACGACTTAGACCAGATGAGATAGCAGTAGAACCAATGGTCTTACCAGTTATAACGTAAGGAACCGTGATATAGGCATCCTTAAGCGATGCGTAGCCCTGAGATCCAGCAGTAGCTGTAGCATCGTAAGTAACACTACCAGAGGTATAACTACCTTGTTGAATATCAGGAAGTACAACCACTTTTTTTCCCTTCGTAACATCGACAACAGGGTCATTCTTTAGCGAACTTTGTAGAATAAATTCATCCGATAGCTGAGTAACGTCAGTCATGATGAAATAATAAACTTAATACTATATAAGAATATCTATACTAGATAGAAAAATAATTAATCGAAGATTAGAACGAAGTTCAAGTGGCGCAAGACACGCGAACAAGTTCTCTTAGTCTTACTAATTAGTGGCGCCAGCCAGAAATCAAGATTTCTTAGCTTGCTAAATTAAATGAGTCATTTAATCAAAGGCGTTACTAGCGATTCAGATTTAATTGAATTAGCTAACATTCTTGATGTTAAAATAAATGGTATTTACGAGCTTTCTGAAATTCTTAACCCTCTTCCAAAGAAAGGATCATTCTTGATCTTGCTTCGCAAAGACAGCGATGTTGGTCATTGGGTATGTGTTAATGACAACACATACTTCGATTCGACAGGATCTCCGCCACCTACAATATTTGGTAACTTAGACTATTCCACATTTCAGTATCAAGGGTCATCAGATCAATATTGCGGTATATGGTGTTTACTATGGCTTTACTGTAGACAGCATAAAAAAATGAATTTGTTGAAGAACTTCACTGATTTGAACATAGACGTATTTTAGTCAAGTCTAAATGAAGCACCTTGCTTTGACACTCCACTCTTCCGCATAGCACGTAGCTTCGCCATACGATCCTTTGCAGCTTGCGATCCTTTAACCATGCGACCCTTTGGTGATTGATTAAAGCCAACGCCAGTTCTTTTTTTAAGTTCGTTTCGTAGAAGACCTACTAACATAGGATTTTGACCGCGCGATGCTACAGCCGCAGAAGCAGCGTTTGCCAATTGATCAACACCTACTGATAGCATTGGTTTAATTACAGGGTTCCATGCTGATTTGATATTGGACCAAATCTTAGACCAAATAGAGGCGCCATGCATACCAGATCCGTTCAGAGATGTCATAGGGTATTCAACTTCAGATTTAGTAATGAAAAGGCGAACTCCCTTGTTTCCCTTTTTAGCTTTCAGAGCTTTGCTATATGATTCAGGATGGACGTGAAGGGTAGCTCCAGAACCGCTTAGCTCCTTCTTTGTTAGATTTAGTTTCCCATCCTTCACCGCTTTATGCAGCTTTGCGATAGGAACTTCCGAAGAAATCGATAATTCTTTATACATTCTTATAAAACCTCTATATTACTGACATAATAAATAAATTCATATTAGCCGGAAGGCAAGTGGCGCGAGCCACGAGCCAAAGGCTCTAAGGTTGCTTATTTTTAAGCTAGCTTATTTGGATTTTGACGTATTGATAAACCAATTAGCATATTACTATCATTGAATTTAACAAAGCGTTCGTCTTGATCAACAATCGTTATTCTAACTGAATTATAAGATCCATTAGGAATATTGACCCAATTGAATTCATTAGGTCGATAACTTATAAGCTGACCAATAGTCGTACCAGCGGTATTAAACGTAGTCAAGATATCATCCGGAATGCTGTACGGATTTTTAACCAAATTACAGCGAACTTGATAGCATGAAGTTGGATTAACTTGAGGCGGAATTGGACTGAGAAAAGATTGTTTAGTGTAAACGCTTGATGTTGGCCATTGACCTAGAGGAAACCCAATGATAGACCCAAAAGCCTCATTATCAATAACAAGCTTTGGTGTATACGGAAAAGAAGAAGGAAGACCAGTTCCGCTAGAGGAATATAAGCCACTAGGCGGTCTAGTGTAAGTTCCTAATGCTGTTGGAACAGGAAGTAAATCAATCTGAGCCGAGTAATACGTTGGATTTTCGGATAGGTTGAAGAAATAAACGTTGTTGCCATTTGTGTCGATTAAATAGGCTCCAGCCGATATACAGGCTGCTTGAACAGCTGAGTTAATGTTTGCATAGCTATAATAACCGCTTTTAAGGGTGACTTCTACCGTTGAGAATGTGCTTGCTGTAGGCATCAACAACTTGAAAGTGTTATTGCCATAATTATCCGAATCAATATTAAATTGTGAGTTATAAATGTTAATACTTTCTACAGCAATCTGAGCATTCTTGAAATTTACTACAGAACCTCTAAAGTTGTATTGAAGCATATTGTTATAGCCATTTTTAACTAAATTCTTAGGCGAAAGCGTAATATTGCAAGACATCTTTATAAATTAGGGATTAAATTAATTTAAAGAATTAGGATCAATTACTCTATTGAAGTTAAACCTAAGCTCACCGCGAATTGAATCGACAAACAAAGCTTGGCCTTTACTAGATGTGGCTAAGTCATATGCCTTAATTAGTCTTGATTCATCAACGTTCTTAATATTAAAATCCTTTGCAACCATTTTTAGATCTCTTTTAGAATTGGCTCTTAAAATAGCCACGTATTCGCTGTTTAATCGGATCATCTTTGGTGTTGCGAAATAACTATGAATAAGGCATATCGTACTAAGTTTAAAATGCCTACCACGCGTGAAGTAGTGAGAAAACACTTTTTCCATGAGTATTCGGTCGTTGCTATAATCGTCGATCACTACAAGCTCAATGGATTTATCATTGATTGGAGTCTTTCTAACATCATCAACCCGCGGGGGAGACTCTGGATCATAGATGGTAATAAAACTATCTAGCTTGTCTCTGAGGTAATTATACAATTCTTGATTAGGATTCCGCGCAATGATATGAAGATGGCTAAAAACATTAGGTGAATTCTTCAATATATGAAAGACTAGGTTGTTTTTACCACTGAAGCTTGGCCCTAATATCAGCATTCTGAATAGTTTCTTTATTCCTAGTTCATTAATATCACCAAGGGAACCTGATTGATATTCTCTGGGCAACGCGGCCCCGTAGTTAGGGATAAGTGAGCTTAGCGACATTGCCAAGCTACACTTACTTGAAAAGGTCTCTTTTTATGTTAGAATAAATATAAATAGAATAATGACTTTATCAATTCGACCACCATCAATTGATAGTGATATCTTCAATCCAACATTTTTCGTCAGTAGCGGTGATGTTTTAACTCTAGATGTAGCCGATCAATTGTATTTAGATAAGACTGATTATCGCTTAACCTATCTCAGTTCGGTCACGATGGGAGAGGCAAGTCCAATGTCAGCGTTAATTCTTGATGCGAATCGGGATATCACTGGTATCAATTCGATCAGTTGTAGTTCGTTGAAGCTGAATGGGTCTAATGTTGATCTAAGTAGTCTATCGCTATTGAATGCTAGTCCTGGAACGGCAAGCAATAACAAAGCGCTAATCGTAGGGGGATCTGGTCAAATCGGAGGATTGTCATCACTGACTGCTACAAACCTCACAGGTACTCTACAAACAGCTGCGCAACCTAATATCACTTCGCTTGGTACTCTCACAAATCTGACCGTTTCCGGAGGCATTACAGGTACTCTACAAACCGCTGCTCAGCCTAATATTACGTCGATCGGTACGTTAGCATCACTGACAGCCACTAGCATTACTGGAACGCTACAAACCGCCGCACAACCAAATATAACATCCGTTGGTACTCTAGGTTCGTTGATCATTAATTCTGTATTCGGTAAGGGTTTGGTAGTTCAAAACGACTCTACAACCTCTAGCGCTTCAATGAATTTCGTTAGCTATTATCAGATGGAGCAAGGAGTTAGAGGTAGTGGCGTTGCTAGCCTACCAAATACATATTTCTGGAGGTTTGCTAATACTGATCGATTATTAATGGATATTAACGGAAATTTAGCTATTGGTCAAACATCAATCAATACAGCCTACAAGTTCGATGTTAATGGCGCGATTCGCGGAAGTAGCTTTGTTCAAGGCTCAACCACGTATGACCTGTCATTGATTCCTAGACTGTCTTTGACTACTCTAGGTACTGTAGAAGCAAGCAAAGCGCTTGTAGCTGATGCTAGTTATGGCATTACAGGCCTGAGATCTCTGACTATCTCTGGATCGACGTTTAGCAAATCATTAGTAATCCAAAACGATAACTCAGGATCAGCCGCATCCATGAACCTTGTGAGCCTGTATCAATGCGAGATTGGGGTCAATGGAAATGGAGTTGCTGGAGCTCAGAACCGATTCTTCATCAAATACGCGTTGTCAGATCGCTTGATCATGGATACATCTGGCAATATCAACATCGGAGGTTCTACTATTAACACATCGTACAAGCTAGATGTCTCAGGCGCGTTGAACTGTTCTAGTTTGACAATCGGTGGAGTAGCAATAGCACCTCAGACGAATATATTGGAAATTACCCCTGGAACAACATTCTCATCTACTACGCGAGCATCTGATTTCAATCTCTTGATTAGAAATAAATCGAATACTACTGGAGCGCAAGCTGGCATATCCTATGTTATCGAAGGCACTGATGATTTGACCACCTATACGCCTAGCGTGAATCTATACGCAACGAGAACGGCTAATCCAACGACTCAAAGCGGACTGGCTGATTTCGCCATCAGCACGCGATCAGGAGCTAACATGCTATCCCCGATGGCAGAACGGATGAGGATAACGCAAGCTGGATACATTCGATTTGGTAGCTCTTCATCTACAGCAAAGCTTGATATTACATCATCAGCAAATCTACTATCGGGTAGTTGGCAGCGAGCAATGAGAATCGCTAATGACCAAGCAACGCCGATCGAATTCGAGGTTCAGATTTACAATGATGTAGCTGGAGGAACTAACGGAGTCGCTCTAGGCACTACTACATCCGATCCTCTTAGGTTAATGGTTGGTAATTCAACGCAGTGTTATATCAACTCTTCAGGTCGTCTAGCTGTAGATCTAGCTAATTGGAGTCCTGAAGGAACTATTCACGCATCTGGAGCCATTTGGAGCAACTATGGCATGCATGTAAAATCATCATCGATTTCCCCGATGTATCGTTGGGCAAATTCGACAACAAGCTATCCGTGCATTGGTAATCATGTAAATGCATCGGCTGGTATTCGATTTGCAACCTGTGATGGTAACTGGGTCTATAATGGATATGCCCCTTGCTACGGCGGAGCTTACACTAATAGCTCTGATCGAAGACTAAAAAAGGATATTGTTGATATTCCCTATGGCATTAATGAGGTCATGCAAATGAAGCCGCGCCAATTCAGATGGATTAGCGATAATAAGCGCGCGATTGGTTTCATAGCTCAAGAAATGATTGATATCGTTCCTGAACCTGTATACGTACCGGAAGGTGAAGATGCGGATGAACTCAACCCTGATGGAACGCCAAAGACCGGTTGGGGCGTTGATTATGCTTGTCTGACTTCTATCCTCTGTAAAGCGATTCAAGAGCAACAAGCTCAGATAGAAGAGCTAAAAAAATATTTAAAGAGCTGACGCTAAATTAAGACGGTGAAACCGTCAACTTTCGTTCGCTTAAAATAAGTATGACTATGTTAAATAGTGGTTTGCGCCTAGGCTCTAAAAAGCCAAGAGACTACGCTCATGTTGTTTCCTCGCCGATGTGCGTGTTATTTACTTGTATATTTGCTTGCTCATTCATGTTAGCTATGCTAGGTATAGTTGCTTGGCGCATATATAAGCAAGCAAGCTTAGTTACAACTTAAATGTCTTAATTTTTTTTGCTTTTTGTTGAGGCGCCCAAACTGTTGCGGATCCTCCTCTAGTATCGGTTAGTACTTTATCAGTAGTTCCGCTAGTATCGCGAACAGTTAGTTTGTTCATGAGTGTCTTTAGCTCTTTGAGATTGTTGTTTGCTTCACGCTTGTATGCGTTCTTCGTATCGACAAGCCTAATATTCGCAATTATGAGAGGCATTGTTCTATTGATTTCGTCTATATTAAATCGAAGATTAAGTGGCGCAAGCAACGAAATCAAGATTTCTAAGCTAGCTTATAAGATGCATTAGAACTTGTTTAAATTCATCATGTGAAATTAACTTCGCTGAGTACATATCAACCAACACGGATTTTAGCTCTCGAATAATTTCGGGATTATCATTACCTAGCATGAGTTCTCCTTTGAGCTTAATGTACTCTTGCTTCAGAGCTTCTCGCGGGTCTTGTAGAGGTTGCTTGAGTTCATATTGTGTATGAGTGATGTGTAGTATTTCATGAAAGAGACGTTTATCATCCATTGGTAGCTTGTCATATGCATTTTGATCTACGGTTTTATCATAAATAAGCGTTTTAAGAATATCAGCTACCTCAGGGGTTATATGGCGTCTCTTACCTACGATTTTACGATTCGGGTATACAATCTTCAGTTCTCCGTTGTTTAGTTTTTCAACTTGAACAAATTTTGAACCTAGTCGCTTATAAATTAAATCGCTTGCCATTCCGCTCCCTTCAATATCACGAAGATTGTATCCTGCTCTAGTCATACGCGCTACTCCGGCTCCCTTAAGACCCTTTCCAACTTTCAGCGGTTCACTAAAATCCGTTCGCTTGAGGGGTAAATTTACTCCTAAGGTTTTAAGTGTTCGATTAAAATTATTTAGGATTTCTACTCGATCAGGCGTTAGGTTAGGCTGACTCTCTAACCAATTTTTCCCATCGATTAGTTCATTAACCAAATCTTGATATGTCGGTCCCCAAAGAATACTAGCTCGTGCCTTATTCAATGATTCACTTGTTAGCTCTTCTTTTGTATCGCGCTTTAGTAGTTTGCCATCCTGACCAAATACGTAATCTTGCTCATATCCATCGAAGCCAATAGGGCTAATCGGTGCTATTTCAAGTAAGAACGGATTGTTTCTATAAATGAATGTAATCTTCGTTTCAAAATTACCATCCGTGCGCGGTCTGCTAGTGTCAGGTGCGTTTGAAATAGTACTGTCATCAAGACGATGCTTACGATCAGCTGCGTAGTATTGAATATTTAGTCCTTTCGGGATATTAAGCTGAAGGTTATTAGCTCCTGCGATCGTTAAGAAGTTTCTAAGCGTACTCTCCCAAGAAACAATTTCATTTGCTCGCTCACTCGAAAGTAATTTTCCATTATGAGAAAGCTCAAGAGTTAAGGGGTTTAAATCATATTCTTCACCAAGAACCGACATATCAACTCTTCCAAATGGTCTGATTTTAATTTTATTAGATGCCTCTCTATTCATAGTTAAAATTGTATTCAATGAATTCTTGTATAATAACTTATCTTGATTTTCTTTAAACGTTTGAGCGGCTATCGCTTGATTAGTATCAACGTTGTCCTTCAATGAATCTACACCTTTACGCAATCGATTTCTGGTTCTTAACAATTGAAGATCAGCATAGCCTTGTACTTTTTCATTTAAATGATTAAGCGTAGAAAGCCAATCAATCTCATTTTCTACATTTTTCCTAGTCTCATCACGTACTTTCTTTCTGCTTTTTTGTATGGTATAAAACTCCATTAGTACCAATCAAGTACGATTGCGATTTATTCTGATAGGCTGGAAGGAATATCGGATGAATCGGCGGTAGGTTTGAAGCATCTGGATCTGATAAAATTACCTTGACTTGACCGCGGGCCTCCTCTTGTAATTTCTTCATTTCCTCCTCATAATTAAGATCCGTAGACTCCATTGAGACCTCACTCGGGGTTGGATCATCTTCCTCATTTTCTAAAGAAAAAACTCGATCTGACGCCGCTGAATTTGGCGTCTGTACCCCATCAGTGTTCTGCTCAGTGTCAAGCGGTCGCTTGGGGTTGAAAACCCCGGGGGACTGCGTCCCCAAGGTTTCCTTGTTAGTTGTGAACGATACTGACTTGACTGTGGCATTTGGTGGTATTGAAGCTTCTGTCTGAGCTGACGAAGATGATCGTGTTGATATCATTGTAATACGATTACTTTGAACGTCAGATGCCCATAAAGCATCCTTGTAGCGCTCTTCTAAATGATTGCGGATGCTATTATCCTTTTCAGCCTGACGAAGTAATGCTTTGCGTTTAGCTTCGCGCTGACTTAACGATTGAAATGAAGCATACATATTTGAGTTGTTCTATAATATTGTCATGAAATTTGGTAGATCTAAAATTATTTAATAAGTGAGCTTAGAGCTAATAAGTGAGCTTAGACGCTTGGCTCTCGGAGAGACCAACATAGTTGGTCGATCGAACGGATTATATCCGTTTTCTTGCCCAAACTTTCCTCGTTTTGCGCGTTATGTCTTTTATCTCATTCGGAACCTTTTCACCTGTCCAATCATGCTTAGTATATTTATGAACTATCTTGTTTCTACGTTCAACCATTGAC
Source organism: Phytophthora melonis (assembly GCA_024211575.1). Lineage (NCBI taxonomy): Eukaryota > Oomycota > Peronosporomycetes > Peronosporales > Peronosporaceae > Phytophthora > Phytophthora melonis. The sequence goes on along the minus strand of JAMXKT010000037.1, from coordinate 1,085,154 downwards.
AAATATGCTTTTTCAATCTCATCAAATGGCAAATCAAACAACTTTTCTAATTCATGTTTAAATTTAATATCAGAAGTGATAGCCCTGTATGATCTATTGCTATCTAACTGACTTAGTTTATACTTGACAAAATCAAGCTTTTCGATATCGTATAACTTGATTAATAACTCGTTTGCTTTATCTGAAAAAATACGAACACGCTGATGCATCTTTTTAAGTTCTTTTTTATACATCAAGATTTTCTGATATTGCTCATGCTGACTGCAATATCCGGTTTTCGAAGCATTGCGTGAGCAACGACATCCGGCTTTGGTAAAGGCTTTGCAAAGCACTACAATTTTCATGCTATAACCTTGTTAAGCTATGCTCTATATATGTATATATTTAGTTAGACATTATAATATTTTTGAATAAAATCTGTTGTATTATATAGAACGAAGTTCTAGTATCCAGATGGATGATAATCTCGAATTCATCGAAGAGCCTTTTGATTATGGAACTGTATATGATAACTCGACGCTACAAGAAGATATTTCTAAGATAATCCCAAAACGTAAGGCTGTTCAAGAAGGAATATTTAGACCCAAAATCAATTTGACCTCGTCTAAGCGTGATTATAATCGACCGCGTCCATTTGTAAAAATATCACGTACTGAGCTATAGCTCACTCGATTTATTTTTTTTAGCGTCAGCTCTTTTATTAGCACGAAAGCAAGTGGCGCGAGCCGCGAGCTGAGAGCTCTAAGCTCACTTATTATTTCTTGCGCCAGTAAGCTTCCTCAAGAGTAGATCTTCTGTTTTTATTAACAAGTCGCAAATTATCTTGAATCTCCCAAGTTGGTTCGTCATATCCTTTCCATTTAACTGAATATTTATACTTCCCATTTCGCATCTTTTCATGATCCAATATCTTCTCAGCTTCCCAAATTTCTTGATTATCTAGCGGCGCGTCAGCTATCTCCGCTTTCACGATTTTCAAATCGTTTACAGGTTTGTAGAGAATATGATTGTTCTTCGATCGAATTCTTATTTTCAACCCATCTAAACCAATCACCTCGTAAGTAGTTTTTGAAAATTTGATTTCTTCTTTATCGAATGGCGTTTTAGATTTTAATCGATATCGAACAATTGAACCTTCGGGAATGCCTTTTTGAACTTGCTTTACAACGCGTTTATTATAAGCAACTTCATCTATCATAACTTTTCCTTTCATTTCATTAGGCGTTCCGTTGATTGATGAATGATATGACGTGTTGTAATTTGAGATAGCTTCATTCAAAATTTTCTGAGTAAGCTTCTTAAATTTTGTAAAATCCTTCATCTTGGTTAGTATTGCCTTTATCGTTCTGATAAATCGATCTATTTTGCCAAGTACTGTGTGATCACCAACAAAAGCATTTCCGTGTGAGATATGTTTCTGATCAAGAAGCGTTTCGACTTTACTGTTAATGAATTCACTTCCATTATCTGACATTAATGCTGTAACTTTATTATTTGAGATGAAGTCTTCGATAGCCTTTTTAACAGTATCAGCTTGTTTGTTTTTCAACAATTTAGCATATCCAATGCGACTGTTGATATTTACAGAAATCAAGATCGGTTGCTTAGCCCAAAAAGCCAAATCCATTTGCCATTCGTTAGGATTATTTGAAGCAATTTTGAACTCAGGAAATTTTTGATTTCGATTTGAGAATCGTTAGATACTAGATTGCGTCTTATACCATTCATTCACTTGTTTTTTCGTAATTTTCTTATCAATTTCCTTGGCCTTTCGATAAAGCTTGTCAGCTCCAATAAAACCTGTCTTCGAATCAAAATACAATTTATTTAGTAAAGCTTCCATGGTCTAAGCTCTGCTCTATTAGAACGACGTTCGAAAGGTCACAGAGCTTCTCGAACAAGTGGAGCAATCGAAGATTGTCTGACGACCTTTGGTCTGTCGTCTCTAAGCTCTGCTCTATATTTAGTTGAATGATACACTTCTTGTAAAGTTCGTTCTCTTAGAAACTTTTTGAGATTTAGAATTGATATTGATCGAACATAACTCAGTGAGGTCAAATGACATCGACTTGCCATTAAATAAATTTAAGTAATGATTATACGCATCATCCTCAATTAGTTTTGATGGAATTCCCTTCATACGAATATGAAGACCTTCAATGGTATTGCCATCGCAAGCTAGAACATCAAGATAGCTTTTCTTTCCTAGGAATATGCTTTCCTTAGCGTAGATATTGCCTTCTGATCCTTCAAGATTAAAATCAACATGAAATTGTCCCATCTGCTTGCCAATAAGGTCCTTGTTGTATTTCTCTTTATATGCATCAGCAAGTGTAGGAACAGCGTCGTAGTCGATGTGCATTGAATCGGTGTCCTGGTACCAAATATTAGCGTTGATGTCTTCTGCTAAACACATAACACGATTCATGATGTGCTTGCTTGAATCAAGGATCTGAATGCCAAGATGAACAGGGCTAAAGTGCTGCGTCAGTGCTTTGTGCTCTTCAAACAGAGCTAATTTATCACTGATAGGGGTTCTTGAAATCATCTTGTGAATGTTCTTGCGAGTATATTCATCAATCTTCTCTTGGCCTCCGCTAACGAATACTTTCTTCTTAACGATAGGCTTCATCAGAAGCTTGCCGTATGAAGAGTTCATCATCAGTTTTAATACATTTTGAAGGGGGTTACCTTCAGCTTTGTATTTTAGTCGAGCGTTAAACATCTTTCTAATTGTTTTAATGATTTGATCGTTGAAGCCCTCATTCCAGTAAACACCTTCGATAACAGTGTATTTGGCTTGCTGAAAACGTTGGATATCCTCAAGAGCTTGCTTTCCAACAATCATTTCTCTACCAACAATATCGTTAGTGAAGTTACGAGAGCCATTTTCGAAGTAGCTCAAAAGAGGAAAGTGTTGTTTTTTACCAATCGAATCAAAGCGAACCCTAGCTACATAGAAATCAGCGTCAGAGGGGATTGAGTCCTTGAAGAGATTTGCCTTACCTCTAACGTATCCATTTAATTCGCTCATTGCTGACGGATATAGGCTAACAGCATCGAAATCAGCAATCTTATGTTTGATGTGGTGCTTCTGATTGTCGCGTGTCATAACGCGTCCGCCAACGGTGGCTTGACGTAGGAAACCTAGTAGTACCGAATTCATTTCGTAGCAACCATCAAAGCATCCTTCGTTATGTTGATACGCTAGAGACAAAGAGGAAATACTGTGGAAACGATAAACATCAAGTTTGAATTCGCTATACACGAGCTTTCTGAATGCTTCAAAGCATGATTTTAGCACATCGACATCGCGATTGCAGTAATGGGTAGCATACATCTCACAGTCAAATTTGCCATCTTTAATAGCTCCGATTTGTGTAGCATTAGCAATGAGAGTATCCTTATCTTTGTATGAGTTGAGATATTCAATTGGCCATTGCGATTTGAAGTTCTCTTTGTTAATCAAATTGTGAGGAAAGCACTCTTTTTCGAGTGAGATCGATTCGGATGCTTCCTTGAACATCTTCGGTAAATTGCCAAGCCCTCCAGCTAGGAATGACATTGAATCTTTGATCAAAACCTCACGTCCTCTATAGAATCCATGAGCCCGTTTAATCTTTGTGCCGCAATCGATCATATTTGTATCCCTTGAGCTAAACGTCATGTGTTTTAAAATGAAACGAGAATCGAATCCAGCATTGTACGCCCAAAGTAGGTTGTAGCTTTTTTGAGGTAGAGATTCTAGAAAATGTTTCTCACATCCTAATCCGTAGATGTTCTTGGTCTCACTGAACGAAGGGGTAGTAACACCATCTTCCAGCATCATAACATTGGCAATGCAATACGATACGCAGTATGGAACATGTTCATTGTTTATGACTAGAGTTTCAAAATCGAAATAGACGATATTGAAAATACGAACATCATATAATTCTTTTGTCTTGCTGTTAAATGCTCTGAAGGGCGCTTGGCCAAGGTTTAGCTCTTTACCTTTTACTCTTCCCATTTCTTTGAAATTGTTATCATGAAAGTCTTCAGCGTTCAAAGAACGAACTTCTTGATATTTGCTATTAAGAAGGAAAGGCATGCTCTGCTGAGTGATTGTTTCCAAGTGTGTTTCACGGTGATGATAAAGATAAGTAATTGCTTCATAGCTGTCTAGTAATTTGATCTTCTTATCTTTAAATACTACTCTAGCTCCTTTGAGTCTGAAATCAGTTCGCCCGTGTTCTCTAACTATCTCAGGATGATCAAGTGAAGCTTTGGTAATTTTAGTTGGCAAAATAGCAAATAGATGTTCACCGACAGAGCCGAGCTTAATGCAATTTTCAGTCTTTACACCATAGAAGGAAATATCATTGTTTGATCTGCCTGAATCCTTTCTAATGCGAAATTGCTTAACTGAGATGTAGAGATTGAAAGCATTTGCTATCTTTCTGATGAAATCAACTGTCGCGCCTGAATTAAACATCGTTTGCGAGATCTGCTTAACAATCTGAGAACTAACCCCGGCTTTATGAAGGGCAAAGAGAAAACAAGGATAGTTAATCGCTTTAAAATCTGGATCAGTTTCAGGGTCAAATGATTTAGTGGTTGTCTTTGATTTTAAACTCATTTGAATATACTTGAAAAGATTCGAGGTTGTAGTCTGCTTTTGTTAGATAACGAAAGAAGTTCTTTCGTTCAGAACGAGAACGAGGCGGGTTTGATAGCCATTCCGTTTCAACTGTTGTTGAAGGTAGAATATTCAATTCTACGTCAGCACCTGAGCTATACTGATTCTCTTCATCAATAAAAAGGTTATCAATGTTAATCATACGATCCTGAAGGTGATATGTCTTCACAATGTTGCCGGTAGAATCTTTAAAATGAAGAAGAAGCTTCTTGTCAGCCGGTGAAACGATGTTCTTACGGATTCGGTTAAAACGGCTAAGTGATACATCATATTTGCCCGTTGTTTTGTTAATAGCTTTAAGTGCGGTTTCGTCGTTTTTAGCCTTAGATTTTTCAAGTGCATTGAAGATTGTCTTGGCTTTCTTATTTTTATAGCCATTAACAATACTTTCCATTTTCTTGGTCGTCATATCCCAATGAATAATCAGATTTTTGCTTTTAGCAAACCTGTACAGGTTGCTACGGTGCTTTTGCGCTTTCTTAAGAGCTGCTGTGATCGGCATTTTCAAATGGAAATGATACTATATAATATGATAATCTTTCCTTAAGATGAAAATTTCTCAACTTAGATTGAGAGATTATATAAATCTAGCCAAAAAAAAGTTGGCCAATTATTCAATTTTCACATTTTGAGTCGAGAGTACTTTCTTTGCTTGATATCTGACCTTGTTCTTTAAGCTAATCTCTTCTTTGTGCTCAATATCATATTGCCTTTGTTTAAGCAACCTAGCTTCGCGAGTCTTCTCATAGTATCTTCTATTTGTTTCGCGTCTTGCTTGAAGTCTTTGTTCATCATTTTCATAACGTGGCATCTTATTTATATTAATAAAAATATGCCTTAAGATCGTAATTCATATAAATGACAAAGTTTGTTTCTTGTTAATCTCAGATTATTGTAAAATTTCCAATAATCTGATTGCTTTCCAAATATTTCTACGAGTACAGGTACATTTGATTTATCTCTGCAAAATTGTTTTAACTCATACGTATCAGTTCATCATAAAGATGTTTTTTTAGGTTAAATTTCATCAACTCATACTTTTTGATTAATGAGTAACTTTCATAATCTGGTTTCATAGTAGCGACATCCTTTTGCAAGATATTTATTTTACTTTTTAGTTGCTTAAGTTCGGACTTCAATTTATCATTTTCGTTTCTTATAGCATCTGCTTCAGATTTAATTTTTTCATTGGTGATATTCTTTTTTTGGATTGTTTTGTTTAAATTTCTAATCTCATCGCTTTTGTAATTAATTAGCATTTTTTTTCTTATGGATATGACATGTATCCTTGGCTGGTGAAAGCAAACACTTAGATCCTTTGGAAGTTATGAAATTGCACATTTTCGTTGATAATATACTTTACTTTTTTTATTTCTTAAGATAGTTTAAAAGTATATCAACGTTACTGATTTAGCATCGGTGTCGACGTCGATATGGATCGTCTCAGCATCAATTCGATGTCGATTTGGACCGTCTCAGCATCAAATCGATATCAATATTGTCGAATTGGATCGTCTCAGCATCAAATCGATGTCAATAACGTCGAATTGGATTGTCGCGACAGTGATAAAAAAATAATTTTTTTTACCAAACTCAAAAGAGGGTGAGGGGCGTTTTTATTGATCTACATATGACCAGATTCATCTTCGTTATCAATCATCTTTAACAGCTTCTTTGGACTATACATATGCTTAGCCACCTCCTCAGGTAGCTCAATGAGCATTGTTTTGAATAATCTCTTTTGCCTATCCTCAATTGATCTACCATACCAAGGACGTTTAGAATAAAGATCATAATATGCTTCAGTATTCTCAACGTAATTATTGTATTTAACGAATTCTTTCATTGTTTCAATTAATCCTTCATTCCTTAGCTTATTTTGTTTATACAGCTTAAGAATGAATTCAGTATAATCTTCAATTTCATCGGGGCGTCTATAGAAATTCATTACACCTCTAAACAATCTACACTCTTCGCCAGCATATTTTCCAGATGTGAATTTCGGACGCTTCACCTCCTCAGGAATACATGAATGAATGTATTTTTTACTTGCATTTAGGGTTCTCTGATAACTCATAATTAGCTTATATGTCTTGATATGGTTAGGATTTTTCATCCATGACTGACTCATGATAAACTTAGAGTATTTCTTGTCAGCGAGGAAAGACTCAATGGTTGAGTATTTACACTTAAAGCTAAATGGCGAGTTCATTGTTGTTGATGTTTGCACTGTATGCTCTTGGGATTTATATACTTAAGATTTATTTCTTAAGATAGAAATTTTTTATCTTCTAACAAATTTCCAATATTTGTGGTAGGTTGCTGAAGGTAGGTACCTTGGCGAATATTTTGTGAAGGTAGGTACCTTGGCAAATAATTGTGTGGCGCAAATGACAAGAAAATCTTAAAATGAGAAGTGGACACAATGACCCGATACTTAAGAAAAATAAGAGCTTTGAGGTAATATTTTTTTATTGACTTCCGGGCATGTAAATGCTTATTTTGAACATATTTATATGAGCGTTGTAAAATTTTAACTTTGATGGCGAAATGATAAAGAAGGTGAATGATGGATAGATATAAAGAAAAGTACGTGAAAAATACACACATATCAACAATTGAAGGAGAAACACTTTGTCGTGTTCTTATAACGAGAGAATTAAAAAGTGGACACAATGACCCGTTTAGTGCATATACTAATATATATACTGTTGCCTCAGCTTTTCAAAGTCCAAAATGGACGCTAAGTTTGACACTACGTAGCACCTAAGCTAGCTCCTGGCCAAACCTTTAGTACTGCCTACTCTGTGGGGATAAGTAAGAGCTATCCAACGGACTAGGTTACATCGGCGGCGCTTAAGTAGCCGCTTCGCAGGACCTTCGTCTCCCCAGGGACCCCCTGATGGTGCCCATTTTCAAAGCTATCAGGCCTGGAGGTCATCCCTCCTCATGTGGTCCACACGTTAAAGGCGCCGCAAGGATAAAGGCGCCACTTAATCTGTGCATAATCTGTGTACTGAGGCAAATCTTAACACAGATCAGAATAATAAGGAGTTTGTATTGCCGGATAGCATCGGGACGGGTGTCATGGGCTCGTCATGGTCATGTAGTAAGCGGTTGTGAGGACACGAGCAAACATGCACGGAGTGTCTGTAAAGAAGGCCTGCGCAGTTTTGCGAAGATAGGCCCAGCACCAGGTATTCCAGCGAGGTGACCCGTTGCGGCGACTCGGTGTTAGTTTTCTTATTGCGGGGGTCTGCTCACTGCAGCACCGCTGATCCACCCCCTCTTTTTTGCTTAAAGGCGCCGTAAGAGCTTAAAGGCGCTTTAGCAGATATTGTGCTGTTGTATTAAAGGTGCTGTAACGAGACTCACGTCAGTAAAGAACGGAGGAAGCCGGTGTAATACATACCGAATTTCCTTTGTAATAGGGCACCCCCATTACAGCTAGACCAAAAACAGATCAAGGATTTGAAAAGCAAGTGTAGAAGTGGGGTGCAAATCTTAGCTGGTCTCAATCCTGCGAAAGAAGATATCGATTTCAAAGATTTACAAATCAACAATACTAAACCTAAGTGAACCTGCATAACGCAGTACAAAATAGCAACCCAAGCCTACGTTTTTAATCTGGATCCACGGTGGACCATGGAATATAGTAGTATTCGACCCATGTTGACTTCTTACGTTCTCGCCATCACTAGAAATGCTTTCTTCATCGTTTGCGATAGTTTCACGGTTCTGAGTGCCGTGCTATCTACACAAATTTTGAATAAACACTTTTCTGTATCGAGTTTTGGTTTTAGATAGTGTTTATAGGTGGTTATCTCGGTGCTACCGGTGTTGCAACTCAGCAAAAGCAGTTGTGAAAGAACTCTGGAAAAGTTTTAGAGCCAGAAGGTGCACGTTTATACACGTGTGCCCTTTGACAAAGGATTATCCTAGTCGTACATTCTAGCCATTCTATTGGTCAATTCGCAGTTCGAAGAACTGTCGATTGGGGAAGGTTTTTGGATGACATCGAACGACATTCACGCTACATTCGTCGCTCCCCCCCCGTGCGGATGACATCAAACAACATTCACGCAACATCATACAGCACTCGATCGAATCCGGTCTGAATTACACAGCTTTTGATAGATGCATCGTAGCTTCTTTTCCTTCTAGACTGATGGCAGGTGCTACCAGAGGAAGTGGAGCTCCATCACAACATTTTATTGGTTGAAAGGATGCAATTCTTGCTATTGCACAGATGTGCATGCACGTTATTCTGGAGAGAATACAGCCTCCTCATGCTCCTCATTTGGCAAGAATTTACTGGCACTGCAGGACACTGGCCGACAGCTCCGGCGTTCGAACATGGACCCACCATTATCGAGCTGTCAACAAAACTGCTGACGCGCTTGCGAATCTGGCGATGGATACGCGGATCAGTCGCCAGGTGGGCAGCGTAGATACCGGGCTGCCGTCAGGATGCTGGGATGCAGCTTTGGCACATGCGGCTCTCGACCTCACGGAATGGCAAACGGGGGTTCCCGGTTTGGATCGAACTCGCAACGGGACTGGTCATCCTTAAGATGAAGTGACGGCAAAACGCGGCTGGCAACGTGAATGGGTGCCTGCTGCGGATATTAGTGATCGTTAGGTTTCCTAAATGAACACAATATACCTCACCTGAAAAATGAAAAAATGAAAATGCATGCACGTTATTCGTCGTAGCAATGAGTTTTGTGACAATGAGAAGCCTCGATGCTGACCTTTAGCACAACTGGTGCCATTACCACATCAATACATCGTATTAAGCTACATGCAGCTCCAGGCCTCTCAACATAGCACTTACTCATTTCATTAGTGTTAAAGCTATCGACAGACCACTTTAAAGTGGCAATTGTCAATTTCTCCACTTTTTGCTCTAAAGTGGCACATTTTCTCGGCAGGAAGTGGGGAAAGTGGAACCCATAGAATACCCAAGTATAATTACTAACCGTCTGACTAAGTACGAGTCTAAAGGGTGGCAGACACATTCAGGTCAGTAGTAAGTACTTGACGGATACTTTTGTGTTAGACTGCGAGCCCACTGTGCATCGGATCACTGCCCCCGCTGCCACTTCCAAACCTCGTTTTACATCGATCAAAATACGCAAGTGTATAAATTGATAACAGTGACAACCGCATACCTGCATACGCGGGGTGGCATGGTGTCCCCCTTCCTGACTGCACGGGAACCCCGTCTTGATTCCTAGTTTCGTTTACCGCATAGTACAGCGATGGCGCCTTTGTGTCGGTGAATTATACTGCTTGCGTTGATGAGCTATAACGTGCGAACTTCACTATTGCCACGAGTGTAGCTTAGCAAAAGTTACGGGATTTCGCTACGAATAGAAGCATAGTCGTGTTCGTCGACTCCAACATCATTTTCGCAGTTTCCGCGATGTATGGCATGCATCTGTACTGTGTCAGCGCCCTTTTGACAGCTATGTGAGTGCTATTGTGCGTGGTATCGTCCAGAAAGGACTTGAATTCTGGTCATTCTTACCGAAATTTGTTCCACCTTCAAGGCTTGCCAGAAAATGGAAAAGGTGGATTTTTTTCTGATTTTGTCACTTTTAAAGTGGTCTGGCTATCGATTAATCAGTTTATTCAGTCCTGGTCATAACTTATACCCTCCTCTTTATTTTCTTGTGCATGGACAGTTTTTTCAGAGAGATTTATTGAAAATCTTGTGGTCACCAGAGTTTTCCGTGACATAAATTCTCGATAGGCTGATATTGTGTAATTCTCCAGGGGGCAACCAGAGCTTTCACAACAGCAGTAGTATTACGACAACTATCAAAGCGTGCGAGCACAACCTTGAAGCGTAACTACCCGCCGCATTTCTTGCCTAGCAAGTGGGAGGAAGAACTACGGCGATTTCTTTATGAGAAACCTGAGTATTAAACATCTTGTATCATAGTTAAAGTGCGTTTTTGGTCGCATTGTACCCTGGAAACTATCTGTAGACCACGACTTCTACTGTAGTCGCCAAGATGCGCGCCGTATATCACCGTGCGTTGCGGTCGTGGGGCCATTAATGTAGTCGTGCCGAAGTAGCTTTAAAATTTTGTGGATTTCTAATAAAATAGCGTGCTCAATGTCAAAGTTTGGTATGAGTTGAGGACTGTACTACATAGAGTAAATGTCTCCTGCGGTCACACTTTCGGTCTTGTAGCTACTGCATTGGTACTTCTCAGTTAAAACTCGTGTTGTCCTCATATCGCTCCAAACTTGCTAGAAGTACTTATACGGTATCTACTTTTCAGATCCCATTACCAGGCAGATGCTGCGGCTCCGAAGCAGGCGCAGGAGTTGCCAATGGGTAATGGTACAAAAAAAAACTCCTATAAACTAAAAAAAACAACAGATATGGTCAAATCCACCTATCCTAGCCTTTGCGGGGCGCGGTGGGTGGTACTCCGGCAATCGTTGTAGCTGGGTCGTTAGTACGTAGGCCGGTTGCTTGGTTTAGTGCTAGAATACGAAATGGCACGTCCCATGGCCCTGCAAGTGCCTATCAGCGGAACCCAGTTCAAATAAATCGATTTATGAATGGCTCGTGTGGGGCCATTAAGAATCTAGCTGCATCTGCTTAGGCATTTTATCTATGAAGACCTTGGATTATTAAGCTTGCCTTAACTACAAAGCTTGCCTTAACTGCATTATAACCCGCAGAGATCCACTAAGCCCATTTACTACTGTAGAATAATCTTCTACTTTATCCTGTTTTTGTTAAAAACAACTCCAAAGTATTTTGTTACCGATATTAGTTCAATGCTACATGAATCCGGTATGTTCACTTTAATACTTCGTAGTACTTGATAAATGGCAAAACACACTTGGACGAATGGAAGCTGGGAGTTTTGTTGAGGTTAGATATATGTGGTATCGAGAATGCTGCGCGAGAGCCAACGGCAGCTCCGCGGCATTCGGCGTCAACTCAACTGGCAAGTCGAGGCACGTCACCAATCATTCGACGGTGTTCGACGGCCGCTGATTGGCCAGCTCGGATCGGTGATGAAGGCTCGTCAGCACCCACGCTCGAAGTCCGAGCTTCAAGTTCGACCCGAACCTACCGCGAACTTTGGCCGGGATACGAACCTAAGGCGACTCTTCGAGTCGTCGGGCAGCCATCCGAGCCGTCGAGAGAGCTCCGAAGAGTCGGGTGGTTACCCAGGAAGATCCAAAACGGACGCGTCTAGACTAGATATTTGTATTGAACCATAGGAAAGAGAAGACAGAACAGATAAGCCCTTTGGGCAACAATGACAGAACAGCTTTTCCTCCCAACCACTCAAGGAAGACGTCCGGGCTATCGGTGAGTTCCCGTAGCAGTTGGATAAACCTGTTGGTAGGATTATGACTGTCGGTGGACGCGCCTGCTAGTATCGTAGCGTGCGTTTACCCGTGGTCAGGCCAAGAGTAGTAGAGAAGTGGCCGTGTATACGAAGGGCGAGTCATCGCCGAGTAGTGGAGGAGCGAGAGCGCACTCCCTTTATCCTTCCCGCCGGAGTATAGCTCCGGCACCCTCGTATCAAGCCGTGACTGGCTGGGACCCTTCCTTTCTGAGGGCCTGCGAGGTATATTTGCGTGTGAGAGCGTGCTAGCCTGTGCTCGTGGCTAGTGACGCTGGGTTTCCGTCAGTTGACTAAGCGGAAACACGGTGCACAGAGGAAACATCAACCCGGTGCAAGGGAAAGTTCCTGGGCCTTCAGGTTCTAACCCTAACAAGCCCATTGAGTCATCGAGACTGAGTGGGTGTTGTTGGTGGGGAATTGTGCAACATATATTTTAGCGCGTGTTCCTACACGACAACTGGTGCCGCGACCCGGGATTGGTGTGACCTTCTGTGTCTCGTGCTACTGCAGGTCAACTGACTTTACGAGCAACAACTGAGAGGAAGAAGAAGAAGAAAAAGACGAAGATGGTGAAAGGATCTCAATCGGCGGTACCAGCAACTCCGATGAAGTCCGGCGGAACGCGTGGCGACGACTCGACGGTGGCCCTGATCGCGCCGCAGCTCGACCCGATTGCTGAGCGTCACGTCAGCTTCGACGAGTCGATGACTGGATCCGACGCCAAGGATGAAGGAATGGATGAAGATTACGACGATTACCTGGAGGAGAAGGCGCCAGCGCCAGCGGTGGTGACACCCGAGACTCCGGAAGATGCAGTGATGTCCGCGGGGCGCAGCGGGGCTCGCGCTCTTTGGCGCGAAGTCTCGCGAGCGAGTTGAAGACGACGTGCCACCCGTCTCGCGCAACCTCGCGGACGAACTGGATGATGTGGATGGCCCAGAGCCAGCGTATGATGACATGGAAGAGTTCGAAGGCAACGCCGACGACTCAAGATCGCCGGTGCTGACGACCCAAGTGACCGAGCAAACCTCAGGCAACCGGCCGCCGATGAATGGAGATACCCCGGCGGCCAACAAGGTGCTCGGCCGGTGCTTTGAAGCGATGCGAGCGAGCGAATGGGGCCGACTCTTCGAGCCGCGCATGATCCGCCAAGCTGTGTGGGCTGATCTGAGCTACGAGCTGGCGCGACCGGTGAATGCGGTCACTGTCGAGCAGGTGGCGAAGGATACGGTGACGTTCCTGAAAGCGTTGGGTCTTCGAGCCACGCTTGCACCGTCGCCGTCGACGCTGGAGAGTTTCCTGCCCGCGGAAGCCGGAGCCGAGCTCTGGCAATGGAAGAAGAAGCTGTGTACTGCCTTTGGGGTGACCCCTTCACCTAGACCAGCCGAATGCGACTCGCACCAACGGGGGCGGCTCTAATCCAGCGCGCGTCCCGCTCCCAAGAACCCTGAAGAAGACTGAACGCGGTAACTCGGCTCAGCCGGCGACTGGAGGAGTGTTCATTTTACATCAGGCGAACGATCGCCGTACTTCCAGGACTCCCATATGGTCACTCCACCCGCGCCGACTCGTAGAGAACGAGTTGCGCGTGGTGCCGACGACTCAAAAGTGACCAGGAACTGTCTACGAAGCGCCGGACGAAGCTCAAGCCGCAAGTCCCGGTACGCCGACGACTCATCGGATGACGACGATGACTTCACGGGAGACGGAGGTGCACAAATGGACGAATATCTGCGACAGATCCGAGAGGTGAGCAACGCAGAGACCGTGAACCCGACGCCGAGGCTTGAGGTGGCGATGCACCGACCCCTGGGGCAGATCCCGACGTTCTCGGGCGCTCGCAACAAGAGCGAGAACTCGATGCAGTGGCTGCGCGCGTTTGTGTACGAGATGAAAGGTACCCACGCGCCGCCCAACGAATGGTGCATGCCTTTCGAGCTCCGCTTGAGAGACGGTGTGGTGCACTGGCACCGACAACTCACCAAGAAGACCAAGCGCACGTGGACATTGCTGAGCGAGGCCTTCATCCGCTATTACTGCTCCCAGTTCAGCCAGTCAGCGGAATCCCGCTACTACTCAGCCAAGCGTGACGACAAGGAGCACGTCTGCGACTACCTGAATCGACTCAACGGGTACGCCCGCAACGCAGGCGTCCAGTTCGAGAACGGCGGCCGCAAGGCGAAGGACCACGTCAAGCGCTTCCTGGAGACCTGCGGTGATCGTAAGCTGGAGAGACGACTCGCCCCTCTGCGAATCAAGGACATCCACGAGCTGGAAGAGATGATCATCGAAATGCTGAAGGTCGAAGAACGACAGAGTTCACGCGAGTCTTCGGGGTCGCGATCCAGAGTTCGAGATCCGTCACGCCGACGTGATGACAAGCGTCCTGATGACTCGCGCCGCCGAGATGACCGGCGCCGCCACGACGCCCGAGATGGATACCGTCGCGATGACCCGCGCACTGGCCACAGCCGTGGAGACCGACGCGAACGAGATTATGAGCGTCGTCGCGACGACTCTAGGAACGTCCCCGCGTGACCCTGGCTGACGCATCAGTGGAAGACATAGTCGCTGAGCTGCAAGCGACGGGACGCCAGGAGCACCTCGACCGGGCGCGACAACCCGCGCCAGCTGTTCGACGGCGATAGCGACAGCGACGCTGCCAGCGAGCGAGGCTCCGATGACTCGTGGTACTCGGATGAAGGCGGACACGATGGTTACTCCTCGGACGGCAGCGACCACTACGTGGCTGCGGCGAACGAGAATGAACGACGCGCGGCAGCCGACGGCACGTTCGCCAGGTCCGACAACCGGCCTCCTGACGCGATCAGAGTAGCCGGGAGACCAGCCGGGATAACCGATACCAGAGCCGGGATGGCCGCGACAATCGGCGACGCCAGTACGGTCCCTGCGCTGCCTGCGGCGGTCTCTCCCACTCGGCCCATTTCTGCAACCGGCGTTGTAAGTTGTGCAAACAAGTGCATGACGCGGGCCGGTGTGAGGTCTTCCAAGAACTCACCAAGCTTGTCCGCAACAAGGTGGACAAGAAGGACCTCACTCCTGAGCTCCAGACCCTCCTCTTCACGGACCATTTAAACTAGGCAGCCCGCCAACTGAAACTGGGTTGGTCCCAATCGGGCTGCCACAGTTAGCCGGGCCTGCAGTCGAAGCGGAGTGCATCTCCGCTTTGTGGGCAAGTGCGAATGGCCGGATGAAGAACGAGGTACATGGATGAACGCGCCTGAATTTGAAAAGGAGAGAGGTGAAAACCTCGGTGGAGGTGAATTGAGTAAGAAAAGTGAAGAAGAAGCGATTGAAGACACTCCCGAAGACTGGGTGACAAGTGCAGTGCAAGAAACTTCGCGCCGACGACTCGACGTGGAAGTACGCCTCCTTCCCGGAGAACGTATGGGATGGTGGTCGGCGCAGAAATTCGACCGACGAGTGCGAATGAGAACCCTGGTGAACGGAGCGGTCAACGACTCGCGAACGCGGATCTTGCTGGACACTGGAGCGAACGTCAGTGTTATCTCCGAGAAGTATGCCAACCGGCTGAGGATCAAGGACATTCCCGACCATGGCCGGTGTATGGAAGTCCAGGGTATCACCAAGGGCAAGGCAACGACGACTCGGAGAGCATCGGTGAAGATTACGCTCGGATGGGAACGTGTTTACGTTTTTGAGATGTGGATTATCGACCATAATGCCGGGGTCGACGTGGTGTTGGGCACCGACTTCATGATCCCGGCAGGGATCCGGTTGGACCTCTTCAATGCAGCAGCCAAGCTCCCGGACGAAGTAATGATCCCGCTAATCAAGACGCAGAACATGGTGGATGAGCCCGAAGGAGTCCACGTCAACGGAGGTCCGGTCGATGTGTTGCAGATACCCGGCCGTGAATGGAGAGAGTTTCGGCTGCAGCGGGAGCGGCCGTCCCCGACAACTCACGTGCCATGGATCCGACGAACCGACAAGCTCATCCCTACGGTTAAGCGATTCCACAGGGGACGCCCGCAGCGGATCCGACTGACGAACCTTGACAACCGGCTCACAATCTGTCCGGCTCACACGACCTTCGTGGTGTGGGTACCAATCGGGTCGTTGCCGAAGTCTGAAGGATATGTGCGACTCGACTCCGACAAGTATCGTGAATGGCAAGTTCTTGCCTATGAAGCTGCCCGGGATAAGACGCTGCTCAAGTGGGAAGCCGAGCTTTACGCTCAATGGCTTGCCACCCAGCCATCGGCGGTGGACCGACCGGAGTACCCCACTCCAACCGGACTACTCCGACGACCTCCCGAAGACTCTCAAGACGAGCAGGGCTCTGAGTCGTCCGACAGCGACAGGGGTGAAGACTCTGACGGCTTGCCAGTGGGCAATGATCCAGAGTCCGCACCAGAAGAAGTTGCGCAGCGAATAGTTGCAGCCGTCGACGACTCGACAGGGGTGACTCACAACACTCGAGTAGGAGCAGCTACCTTGGAGACGTCTGAATGTCCTGCTGGGGGGAACGAGTCGTCGGGGACCAGCGTGGACGAACCTACGGTGCCAAAGAGAGCTGAGGACGGAGTCCCGACGACTCGATCAAACTCGAACGTGGATATCGAAGCCGGTCTGACACAACTCGAACAGACATTCATGTGTGTCTTCCGGGTCTTGAGCACGGAAGGTACTGAGGCCGTAAATGGAGACGCCGCTGACTCCTTCGAGCACCTCGCGGCAGACATCGGGCTGGAAGACTATGCGCATGAGCTGGCATTCCTCCCGGACTTGTCCGAGGCCGCCACGACCACGCTGGACTACGACGCAGACAATGTGCAGAACCCCGAGTTGTCGGCGCTGCAACAGGACGATCTAATCAAGGTGCTCAAGATCCATGAGCCAATCATGATCGCAAGCGGTAACGCATTACCACCACCAGCATATGGGGTGGTCTGCGACATAGACGTGCAAGGGCACGCGCCGATCAAGCAACGAGCCCGGCGGATACCACTACGGCATCTCAAGAAGCTGTATGAGCTGCTGAAAGGGCTGCTCAAGGCTGGACTCGTGGCTTTCTCGGACAGCCCGTGGGCATCACCGATAGTCATCGTCCTGAAAAAGAATGGGATCGACATTCGACTATGCATCGACTACAAGCTGGTCAATGCCATCACCGCGGTCATGGAATACGCCATGCCACTCGTCGATGACTTGCTGACCGATCTAGAGGCGTACCTCTGGTTTTGCTCGCTCGATGCCGCGAGTGGCTTTGGGCCATCATGATGACACTGCGAGCACGCAAGATCTCGGCCTTTGTCTGCCCGCTTGGGCACTTCGAGTGGCTTCGCATGCCATTCGGTCTCAAGAACGCTCCGATGATTTACCAGCGCATGATCGACAACGCGTTGTGGGGCCACGTCCAACCGAAGGGAGGTTGGAAGGCCTTTGCGGAACGGATGAGCGCTGCAGAAGCCGAATCAGCGCGTGTCCGACGACTCGAGTCATCGGGACACCTGCAGGACCCTTCCGCATCGACTCGCACGAAGTTTGCAGCCGCTCACGACGACTCGCAGGGACTGGACCCAGTCCTGAAGTTGATCAACAGCCCGGAGGCAGACATGTTTGCGACCAATGAACCCGACGAGTCTTCGCTGGTCCCAATCTTCGACCGACGATCGTTTGTGGATGACATCTGTTTCGGTGGCAAGAGCTTCGAAGACTGCCTCGCAACGCTGGACCGACTCTTGAGCCGGTTCGAGGAATGCCGGATCAGCGTCAGCTTCACCAAGAGCATTTTCGTGCAAGGCCGCGTCGATTTCCTATCCCACGAGATCTCGCGGGATGGGATGCGGGCAGACCCTAAGAAACTGGATGCAATCACGAAGCTGTCGTTCCCTCGCACGAAAAAGGGCATGCAGTCCTTCCTCGGGGCGCTGAATTACTACAGCCGGTTTATCCAAGACTTCGCCGTCTACGGAGCCGCGCTGTACCAACTCAAGGACGACGACTTCGCGCCCGGGGGTGACCTCGCTGTAGCCCGCCGCAGCTTCCATGCTCTTCAGCAGAAGGTCGCGGCGGCGCCGATACTCCGGCACTTCGACAGGCAGAAGGATGTGCACGTAATGCTGTACGCCAACGAGTGGGCACTCAGTTCGACACTGCTCCAGATGCACGACGAGAAACTGCACCCCGTGCGCTTCTGTGGTCGCGTCTTGAAGGACGCAGAGATGAACTACCACCCTGCCGAGAAGGAGGTGTTGGCTCTACTCCAGCTCCTGAAGACGTGCTACACCCAGCTAGCGGGACGGACAATTCGCGTGTACACGCGGTTCTCTACGTTGGAATGGATCACCAAGTCTAAGTCACTCTTCGGGAGAGCGGTACAATTCGCCGTGTTGCTTTCCCCATGGCACTTAATCGTCCAGCGCGTGAAAGAGAAGGACTGCGTGTTTTCACAGCTACTCCAGTCGACGGTAACCAACTTTGTGGAACTCGATGACTCGCTGGACCTGGTTGCTCCACCAACGAAGGGCTCGCCGACGACTCGCATGGACCCAAACCTCCTGTACGCACGTCTCCCGAAGACTCATACGGGGTTTGTGGTCTCCTTTGACGGCTCCGCGAAGACCGAGAAGTATGGTGGATATGGCAGTTGTTCGTGGATTTTGTGGCGCCTACCAGAGTGGAACATAGTGATTGCAGCGAGCGCTTACCTCGAGAAGACGACTGTCAATCTCGCCGAGTACACGGGCATGACCAACGGAGTGCTTGCAGCTTTGGACCATGGCGCCGAAGAACTGGTCATCGTTGGGGACTCGAGGATCGCGATCCAGCAATCCCTCGGGGTGATCGCATGCCGGAAGGAGTCGCTGATGAAACAGCTGAGTCGCCACAAGGAGATCACGGCGCGACTGCGGACAGTAAGGTATCTACATGTGGTCCGAGAATTCAACGCTGCCGCCGACTCATTGGCGTCCGAAACACTTGAGTCCAAGACGTCGAAGGTGGTCCTGAGCGGAAGTCGAAAGGCAGAGCTCTGCCAACTGAATCGCATCCAGGAAGTGATCTACGAGTCGACGCCAGAAGCGATGGTGCAAAACCATGTTCCGGGAGGCATTATTCAAATTGTGGACGGCTACGAAGTCGCCAAGCACAAGACGTTCGCTGATTTCACGAACGAGGAACCCTTCAGGATCATGGCGATGACTCGCTCACAGGCTAGATCGAAGACGAAGCGAGTCCGATTTGCAGGCGACAGCGTGGCCGAAATGCCACCAGAGCCGACGACTGAAACCGACAAGGAGCACACCGGTGAACGACCACCAGAAGCGGCTCAAGCACCGCCGGTAGCGCCTAACGCAGAAGACATTGACCCCGTTGAAGTCCAAGCGGAGAGGCGACGGCGTATAGCAACTGCTCAGGACGAAGAACTCCGCTGGGCAAACGTGAAGACAGTCCTCCGAGGCGAGGTCGAGAAGCTTGGGTATAGGGCTGCACGGGACGCCTGGAAAATTGCGGACAAGTTCGTCCTATCCGATGACGGTGTACTCTACAACGTGAACTCGAGTTGTCGAGACAAGTCTGGAGAGCAAGAGGAGACCAAGCTGCGCCTCGTGGTGCCCACCACGATGATCCAAGAAGTCTTGCAGAACTGCCACGACTCACTGGAAGGTGGACACCAAGGGGTAGTGCGAACTTACCAGCGAGTCAAACGGGATTACTACTGGTTCGGCCTCTATACAGACGTCGAGAAGCACGTGAAGTCGTGCCCGGACTGCAGCACCAGCAAAAGCCGGCCACAGTTGCGAGGATATTCTCCTGGCAATGTTTTGGCAGAGCGACCACTCCAGATTGTGTCCATGGACTTCGTGATACCACTCCCGATGACTCGGAGAGGCAACACGGCCCTCCTCCTGTTCCAATGTGCTTTCACTGGATTTGTGATCGCCAAGGCCATGTCCGACACGACGGCACTTAAGGTGGCCCAAGCTTTCGAAGAATGCATATACCGACGATTCGGAGCGCCTTCGTTGGTTAGACACGACCGGGACCCTCGTTTTATGAGCGAGGTGTTCCAGGCCTTTGCCGAAATGATGCAGTCAAGGTCGCGAGCGACGTTGAGTTATCGGCCTCAAGCCAACGGACAGCAAGAGCGATCAGTGAAGACAGTGATTCAGTCCGTGAGAGTGTACGCCGAAGACCCACTCCAGCAAGACTGGGACGAGATCGTGGAGCGTTTAGTCTTCGCGATCAATAACTCGCAGGACACGACACGAAAGGAAACCCCATTCTTCCTCGTCCACGGATGGGACGCTCAGTCGACGCTGAAAGCGATGTCGTCCTCGCTTCGCAGCGGCATTAGCAGACAGTCGGACGCGCTGACCTGGCGACGCGAGGTCAATCGACAACACCAGGTTGCAATCGAGATGGCCAAGGAGTATCAAGCCACCGAGAAAGCCCGCCGAGCGCACGAGCACAACGAAGCACTGAGCCGGAAGGAGAAGGCAGCAGTCCCGACGACTGGCAGGAACGAGTCGCTAATAACGCCGCCAACCAATCAAACCACAGGCTCAGACCCCGCGAGCAATGTGACGAAGTCTCTTTTCGAACCAGGCAGCCGCGTGTGGTTGTACATGGAGCGCGTCAAGCCCGGGTTAACGAAGAAGCTGGCTCATCGATGGCACGGCCCGTTCCGGATCAAGAAAAAGGTCGAAGAGTACGCCTACGAGCTCGATTTGCCGAACCGAAGTGGCTATCGGTTTTACCCGGTAGTCCATGTATCACGATTGAAGGCGGTGAGTGAATTCGAAGACCGCCCGAAGACTCGACTGGCACCTGACGTCACCGAAGACTCAAGGCTGGACCTTGATGAGGAATTACTCCCCGAAGACAGCTGGGAGCCTGACAGTCTTGCGGGTGAAAGCGAGGTTCTGGAGATTTTGGATGATCGGATGCCCATGTCGACAAGAACAGGGCGCTCGGTGCGTGAATTCAAGATCAAGTGGGCTGACCAAGACGAGCCCACGTGGGAGCCGGTGACGCACCTCTCCTGTGGAGGCCTTCTCTATGACTACTTGAGGCGCAAGCGAAGTGAACAACGCCTACAGATGGTGCAAGTCGCGGATGAAGATTAGAGCTCGCCCGCGACCACTCGAAGACGATGAACTACGCCTGGGGCAACGCAGCCCAGGAGGGTAGATGAAATTGGCTACTGCGGACGATTGTGACCTGCACCTGGGGCAATGCAGCCCAGGCACGCAGATGAAAACGACTACTGCAGATGACTTGCATGATTTTTATATTTTGGAACTGGACGTGACGACTTGGAAGAAGAACCACGAAACTAAAACCCCAGCCGAACCACTGACTACGACTACTAAAACTCAGGAAGCTTGGAGAAGAAACACCGGCGCTCGAAGACTCACTGCTTGTCGTCGTCATCCTCGCGAGCAATGTCCTGCGACTCAGCAGAAGCCGCCACCTGCGCCAGCACTCGGAGATGATCCGAGTTGTCGGGAACCGCGGGAACAGCAGCTGCTGCAGCCGAAGATTCACTTGCCGCAGGACCCGAAGACTCGTCCAGAGTTGTAGCGGGTTCACGGAAGCCGGTGTCCCATCCGACGGCAATCTGGCTTGGCTTGAGTTCAGGAGACACAACAATTCGACGACCGACTTCTTCACGCGTGGTGTCCGCAGGAACGAAAGAGGGAATTGCGGGTTGCACGGGAAGAAGGTCGTGTTGTACGGGTGCTGAGCTGGGACATCCATCCAGCCATTGCGCCACGGCTCCGCTGCTTCCAATGCCGGAATTTCGCTGAGCCAGTCAAGAGTCTTGGGCAACCAGATTAGATTGTCGAAAGAGCAACCAAGCATGGACGGCTCGAACAGAGCCTCCGTATGGAGTGCGGCAAACTTCGGCTCCTTGCTGATAAACCACCTCCAGACCTGGTAAATAATCTTGGCACGGAACCGGTCCCAGCGCTTGATCCGCTCATCAGCATACAGCAACCACTCAGCTTTGGCCTCGTCCAATTCAGCTTGAATCTTCGCTTTCCGCTCGGGGGACCAGTCGGTCTCCTCCAGTTCGCGGCTTGCCACCTGGAAGCAGTTCTCCACAGCTGGACCAGGAATCCAGTGGTAACGCTCCCAATTGGAGAACCCCAAGTCAACGTCGTCTGGATGCCCGTACCCTCGGAAGTTGCTCCAATACCCGTTGACTCGAGTCAACGGGGGTGCACGCTGAGAGACCTTGTTGGAAGGGTTAAACCCACGCGTGTCGAACAAGCACGCGTGCTCCGGGAAACGTTGCCGGAGCCTCTGCCAGGGGTGATTGGGATCCATGAAGTTCTTGAACGCCCTGAGTCCTGCAGCCGTGACAGCAACTCGAGCATGCTCAGGCAGAGGGGTAGGACACTGGAAGTTCATAATCTGGATCCAGCACTCAGCAGCCCCAGGGAAGCGAAACTCGGGAGCCAAGAACGGGGCAGCCCACTTCAACACCTTCTTGGAATACCGGTCCACCAGCGGTACATCATCTTGAGCTGAGGACGGCCTCCGTGGAATCGTGGCAGACTTCTTTCCCCGGCCGCGAGTCTTCGAGACCTTCTGGAGTGCTCCACCAGCAGGCAAAGGCGACTGGGGAGCAACAGGAGGAAGATCCGTCGACTCAGCAAGCAAGGGCGACTGGGGAGCAACAGGAGGAGGATCCGCCGACTCAGCAAGCGAAGGCGACTGGGGAACAACAGGAGGGGGATCCATCGACTCGACAAGGGCAGTGGAAGCAGAAGCCGAAGACTCGACACGGGCCGGAGGCGAGGTCGACGCAGACGGCGAAGAGCTACCTGAGCCCGGAACCGGAGCAGGAGCGGCAACACTTGCACCAGGCTTGGGTGTTGAAGCAGGAATTACAGCTACCACCTCAACGCACTCGCCTTCCCATTCGTCGAACTCCTCTTCGGCCGAAGAAGCACCGCCACCATCGACAACCGAGTCGTCGACAAGGCCTTCTGTGAGACCAGCATCCGAGTTGTCTTCGAACCACTGGGGCACTTCCTGAGATTGCCCGACAGAAGCCGGCGGTACGTCGGCCCTTTCGCCATTCTGGGGACCTGAGTCACCCTCCTGTTGGCGATCTGCTGGACTGGAAGCAGCCGAGGCCGGAGAGACGGAACCAGGAGGCACAGTCCCACGAGTCGACGAATTCACGGGAAGAGGGCGACGAGGGGGCGAATCACTCGGACCGAAGCGCGTGATGACTGGAGCACCGCGTGCCACGGAAGCAATACGACCTCGGCCCCAGCGAGGCTCCTTGACCTTCTTGGAAGCCTTCCTGCACTTCCCAGGAGCCTTCCTGACCGGAGAGGATGGCGCCGACGACTCAGCAGACGTCCTGCGGGCCTTGGATCCTGAATGACTTGCCCGAGCCGGAGACGGCGCAGCACTGAGGTCATCCGAGTCGTCGCGCGGCCTCTTGTGGGTCAATGATCGAGAAGACGAGGATGACCGACGAGACGAGCGAGTTTTCTTGACAGCAGCGGCAGAAGTCCCCGGGGTGGTCTTGTTGGAACCAGCTTGAGCTCCCTTCCGCTCGGGATCCCCGATGGAGTCAGTCAGCGCGAACGCAGTCCGAGCCAAGTCTTCGGCGATGGCTTCATCTGCCTTGGATCGATCGGCTCGGCGGAGTTGCTTTTGCAGCACCAACAGCGTGTCCGGACTGATATCCAGCAAGTCCCAGTTCAATTCACCAGTCGAGATACCTGCGCGGAAAACGAGTCATCGAAACAAGTCAGTGAACGAGTCAACCGAGTGACGACAAGACGATCACGGACCGTCAACTGTGAGAACCAGAACGTCCGGATCCATCTCCTCCAGCAGCACGTGAGCACGAAGGGTCTTGTTGGCACGCGTCAGCCGCTTCACTTGCTCTTCAAGATCCTCATTACGGCGGCGGAGGCGAGCTGGCGCGGTGTCATCAGCGGCGTCCGAGCGGGCCAGCAGATCATGCAAACGCTTGCTTTGGGCTGTCGTCGCGGCAATGGTAGCCTTGAAGACCTCCTGCCCCCGCTTCAGCTGGGCCTGGAGTCGAGCACACGAGTCCTCGGCAACTCTGACGCGGTTCTCCTGACGCTCCGAGCACTCCTTGTACGCATCCACCGCAGCTTGAGCCTTCTCCAGCTCAGCGGTGTTGAGTGCCTCCAGCTGGCGGAGCCGCGTGACTTCTTTCTTCAGCTGCGCGATCTCGCGATTCGCGTGCTCCAAGAACACTTGCTGGTTCTCCAACGAGTACGTCTGCGCCCGCAACCGATTCTCTGCAGCAGCCTGCGCTGACTCAGCAGAGTGCAGCCGGGCGCGCATGGTGGCCATATCCAGCGTCGTGCCATCACCAACATCCATGTTCGGCGTCGCAGCAGCGACCACTTCGTCCAGGTTTCGGGCCGATGCCAGACGAGATTCAATGCGACGGTCACCACGAATGTTCGGACCCAGCTGCAGGTTTACCGAGAGACGACCAAGAGAGTCCAGCTTCGAACCCAGCACCGCCAAAACGCGCTCCGACGACTCATCGCAAGCATCGCGGACCATCTGCTCAAGGACATCGCGACGCATAACTTGACCTCGGCCACACGAGTTGTCGGGAGCAGGTTGAGAAGCACCAGGGGATCCAGGACGAGAGGTTGACGGTGTTCCCGAAGACTCGTGGCCACTTCCAGCCTCGCCAAGCGGTCGCGGAGGCATGCTACCAGCAGACTGTAGTTATACGCAGGCGTATCGACAGGAACAACATCAGCACACGTGAAAAGAAGAGGGACGCATGCAGAGACAAGATACACACCTGCACGGCATCACCAGGACGCGGGGCACCGGTAGCCGTCGACTCAACACCAACGGTGGCCGACGATCGAATAGGCGAAGATGCAGAGGAAGCAGGGCCGGAATGGCGGCCGCCAGCCGTGGGCTCAGCAGGAGCCTGCCACAAACAAGACAAGCGCGCACGGGTGAGAACGAAGCAGTCGACGGCACAAGACGAGACCAGACGCTACACTTACCATATCAGCAGGATCGACGCCGAGCGCGCGGAACGCGCGTGCCAGAGCAGCTTTCGCGGCGCGCGAAGACCCGACCGTGGTAGCGCGCAGACACCAGGAGCACCCTGACGCTCACCAAGCACCGCGGCTCGCGACACGGTGGGGGCAGTTGTGGTATCGAGAATGCTGCGCGAGAGCCAACGGCAGCTCCGCGGCATTCGGCGTCAACTCAACTGGCAAGTCGAGGCACGTCACCAATCATTCGACGGTGTTCGACGGCCGCTGATTGGCCAGCTCGGATCGGTGATGAAGGCTCGTCAGCACCCACGCTCGAAGTCCGAGCTTCAAGTTCGACCCGAACCTACCGCGAACTTTGGCCGGGATACGAACCCAAGGCGACTCTTCGAGTCGTCGGGCAGCCATCCGAGCCGTCGAGAGAGCTCCGAAGAGTCGGGTGGTTACCCAGGAAGATCCAAAACGGACGCGTCTAGACTAGATATTTGTATTGAACCATAGGAAAGAGAAGACAGAACAGATAAGCCCTTTGGGCAACAATGACAGAACAGCTTTTCCTCCCAACCACTCAAGGAAGACGTCCGGGCTATCGGTGAGTTCCCGTAGCAGTTGGATAAACCTGTTGGTAGGATTATGACTGTCGGTGGACGCGCCTGCTAGTATCGTAGCGTGCGTTTACCCGTGGTCAGGCCAAGAGTAGTAGAGAAGTGGCCGTGTATACGAAGGGCGAGTCATCGCCGAGTAGTGGAGGAGCGAGAGCGCACTCGCTTTATCCTTCCCGCCGGAGTATAGCTCCGGCACCCTCGTATCAAGCCGTGACTGGCTGGGACCCTTCCTTTCTGAGGGCCTGCGAGGTATATTTGCGTGTGAGAGCGTGCTAGCCTGTGCTCGTGGCTAGTGACGCTGGGTTTCCGTCAGTTGACTAAGCGGAAACACGGTGCACAGAGGAAACATCAACCCGGTGCAAGGGAAAGTTCCTGGGCCTTCAGGTTCTAACCCTAACAAGCCCATTGAGTCATCGAGACTGAGTGGGTGTTGTTGGTGGGGAATTGTGCAACATATATTTTAGCGCGTGTTCCTACACGACATATACATGCGGCCCGGACAAATTCTGTGTACGGCTGCGCCATGTTTAATCAAACAGAGTATGAATGCTCCTACGTTGTATGTACGCCCCGGATTCCTGTTAAAGAGGAAGCTCGGGCGGACATCGTCAACGCGAACGACAAACACCCGGTGTATCCTACTCCTACACGCGATTGAGATCTGCTAGACCTTAGTCTTATTAACTCATCGGGTTACCCTGCAAGTTCGGTAGGGCAGTTAGCCTGGCAGCGCTAGATATTCGAATGCACGGGGTTTTCCTTTTTTTTTCGCCACCTGTAAGTTCCCGAGCACACCATGCAATCCAAGAAACTTAGGATTTCGCCAGGGCATCAGCGCACATTTCAGAGGCAGGAATGATATATATATATATATACGATAATTTGCTAGTTGTTGATAACCGTTCTACCAACTACAAAAGAAGTAAAGTTAAACTAAATCCGTGGAGTCCTAATCCGACGAGCAGGAGAAGGTAGAATCACCACGGTGGGCTTGTCTGCCCAAGAGTTGAAGTACAATTCGTTGGAGAGACGATATATGAACTGGCAGTGCCTTTGAAAAGAAGCAATCAAACTTGGTACACTTGGTTGTACAGTGGTAGATTAGGCAGATGCTGCGGCTGCGAAGCAGGCGCAGGAGATGCCCCAGTACATCGTTTCCCTGCAAGGGTATCCGTAGAAGCTAGCTTCGAACTGCGAAACCCCCCGGGTCCACCACCCGGGTCCCCAATCACCTTTTCTTAGGATGTGACAGGGGTGCCCTATTACAAAGGAAATTCGGTAGGTTCATGAAGTTCATGAAGTTCGCTGTGCGTTGCCGTGGGCCCCACAAGAATTGCGCAGGGGGTTCTCAACTGAGTTTGTGTGTTTCAAGGATGATGATCGTTTGTATTCGCAACGCATTAGCCCGACCGTATTTTTTTTCAGACTATAACAAACCCGTTTACTCCAGTCGAAGGCGGCGCGAGGTCTTAGGACACGACTTGGTGACGTTCTTCTTCCACCACAATGTAATGCCGCCAAACCAGCCACTGTTGTCGCAGTCGGGGTTCGACTCCGACGTGGCAGAAGCGTCCGTCGTCTCAGTCGAGGAGCCACTGGACGGGCTCGACGACGCAGAAGAAGTAGTAGAAGAAGAAGAGGAGGAGGAGGAGCTGGCAGCCTTGCCCGTCTTGGGGAGGCTAGTGGGCACCAGGTCGCTGCCAGTCGTCGACATGAGGCCATCCAGGTAGCTGTTGCCCTCGTCCTCCTCGGAGGCAGACTCGGCCGAAGCCTCGCTGTCCGAGCCGCTCTCGCTCAAGAGCAGGTCGTTCAGGTCGCTGCCCTCCTCGCTCGACCCCGACGTGGCCGAGGCAGACGTCGAAGCGGACGCTGACGCAGAAGTAGACGCCGACGTCGAAGCAGACTCCGAGGTCACCGTCGTCATCGAGGTCGAAGCCACGTCGCTGCCAGACGCCGACGTGGATTCAGAGGCCGAAGTCGAAGTAGACGCCGAGGTCGAGGCGAACAGGTCGAACGAGTCGCTGCCGTCCTCGCTCGATCCCGACGCGGTCTCCACCGGCGTCTTGCCCTTCTTGGTCTTCTTAGGGGCCTTGGTCGCCTCCTCACTGCCCGACTCGCTGC
Organism: Phytophthora melonis; assembly: GCA_024211575.1. NCBI lineage: Eukaryota > Oomycota > Peronosporomycetes > Peronosporales > Peronosporaceae > Phytophthora > Phytophthora melonis. The sequence continues at coordinate 1,057,340 of JAMXKT010000037.1, read as the reverse complement.
CCTCCAGGGACTTGAGCAGGTCGTCGAGTTCGCTGCTGGTCAGGGAGAAGAGGTCGCTGAAGCCGCTGCCGCTCATCGAGAACAGGTCGTCGAAGCCGCTGCCGCTCATGGACAGCAGGTCACCGAGTCCGCTGCCGCTCATAGACAGCAAGTCGTTAAGGCCGCTGTCGCTGAAGTCGTCGCTGCCGCCCATGGACAGCAAATCGTCCAGGTCGCTGTCATCGCCGCTAGATCCGCTGGCTTCGGCGCTGGAACCGCTAGCCTCGGCGCTCGAGCCGCTGGCCGACTCAGAGTCCACCACCGGCTGCTTCTTGGTCTTCGTAGCGGGCACCTTCTTGGCTGCAGGAGCGCTGCTGCCAGAGTCCGAGTCGCTGGCCGACTCAGAGTCAACGAACGGCTGCTTCTTCGTCGCTGTCTTGGTCGCAGGGGCGCTGCTGCCGGAGTCAGACTCCGACTCAATCTCCTGCTGCTGTTGCTGCTGCTGCATGTCATCCGATCCGCTCTCGTCCCAAGTGGATGCCACCTTCTTTGCCTTGGTGGTTTTGGTCGAGACAGAGGCGTCATTCTCCAGCGACGGCTCGCTCACAGTCAGTTTGCGAGCGCCCTCCAGGGTGGCCACATTGGCGGTGGCGTCCTGCGCGGCGGCAAGGCTCGAAAACAGAGCAACCGAAGTCGCGATCACGACGTGGCTCAGACGCATTTTTTTCTTGCTTCGTGTTCTGTGGTTGAGTCGGCGAAGCGCGAATTACAAAGTGCTGCTGGCTTAAGGACACGGCACCACTCGGCTCCGCTCTTTGTCTGCCTCCCGGCAAATCTACACATCTCGAGATTTTCACAAACCGAATCGCTTCCAGCCGATGCTTCTCTCTGAATATTTCACTCTTTCGGATAGGCAGTGATTCGTAGTACAATCCAGCGCGGCTTCGAGCCTAATGTACAAGAACTGTAAAAGGGTCAATAGTGTTGGTTTGAAAAGCAAAGCATGTTGCCTAGCAGTGTAGATACAGATACTTTATAGCTGTAGTACAGTAATGTGCATCAATAAAGAAGATCGGAAAACATATAACATGCTAGACTTATCCTACAGCTGTACTGCTTTTGTATAATAAAGAACTCAGACAAATCCTTTAATAAATAGTTTAACTTGACAATTGTATACAAACAAGGTCTTCTTTGTTGAGACACATTACTGTACCGTAAAACCAAAGCTGATTTGGTAGCCTGGGAAGTTCCTGGTATGAATCCTGCATGGATGGAACGACTTTCCCCGCAACCATACGTGCGGATATCTCAAATCGTGGGTCTGCAAACAGCCGAGATATCAAAAACGATCAGCAGGTGGCTGGCTACCATACGGCCCCCTTACCACGGCGAATGGGTCCGCACGGCCGCGACTCGCATCAAAATGGGACTGCTCCGATGGCGATGGCAACGGAGATTCCTCGATGAATGTGCATGTGCACTACTTAAGTACAGTATGAACTCGCTGCGAATGTACGTACCGCATTCCTTATGTCATCGCATACACCCTGATTCCAGGTTCAAAACGAGTCCCGGCTAGCTAAGTTTGTCCAATATTCTGGCATAAAAAAGTCTAGTCAATACAATTTCAAGTATAAAGATGGTCTGTGATATAAATGCCTTGGTGCACACAAGTCTTCCCGAAGCTAAAATGAAGGTCTCTGATTGGATGAATAGAGCTGTACAGTATGCAATGACATATAGTATGCGATGACATAGGGAATGCGGTAGGTACGGTAAGGCTGTCCAACACAAGCTACTGTACAATGACACAATGACAGCTCGAAGCAGTTCTGCTTCCAATCCATTGTTATGAAGTTACCCAAGTACATGTAAATAGATTCCCGTTTAGGTTTACGATTTTTTTTCAGCCCGCCTACGCTGCTGCCGGCGTTTGCTCGGCGGTCGGCACGAGACTGCGGATCAAAGCAATGGCGTCTTGAGTGTCCGCGCGGTCTTCGACGTCGACAGCGATGAGCCGACTGATGACTTTCCACTCTTCGTCCGACGCCTCCTCGGGCTGCTCGTAGGGCGTGCCGGCGATGACGCTATTGAGGATGTCTACCTCCAGGTCCATCTGGAAGGGAGGGCCTGGGTCAGCGCCTCGATCATGGTCATGCCCAGCGCGTAGACGTCCGACTTGTACTCGGGCAGTGCGTTGTTCGTGTCGACCAGCTTCTCCCTCGGTTTCCAGCGCACGGCGTTCGCCTGGAGGTCCTCAGTCTTCTGGCTGACGCTCACTGACAGCGTGCGGATGTAGGCGCAGTCAAAGTCCGAGATCTTGGGCGTGTTGTTCTCGCCGATGAGGATGTTGCTGCCCTTCAGGCCGTCGTGCATGATCCGGTGGCTGTGCAGCACCTGCAGCCCCTCCGCCACCTGTAGGAACAAGCTCAAGAACAGGCCGCGGTTCTCCTCCTTGCCCAGGAAGCTGACGATGTCGCCGCCGTGCGCGTCTTCGCATACGAAGAAGGGGTGTTTGGCGAGGTGGCACCCGCCGTAGAGCTTGATGATGTTCGGGTGGCGAGGAGATCGTACCAGAACTGCAACTGCTTGACCAGCGACAGCTCGGAGCTCGTGCGCTCCTCGTAGAGCGTCTTGACAATGACCGCCTGGACGGACCCGTCGCGGTGGCGCCACTCGGCGCGGTTCACGACTCCGCAACTCCCGAGCCGATGGGCTCGCCCACGGTCCTGACGTCTCGCTCGGGGATGAACCACCTGAAGATGGACAGAATGCTCGTGGGCTGCCGGTTGATGGCCGTCACCGTCTCCGAAGTGATGACCCGGTTAGATATTAATCGGGTCGTCTGCGGGTCTGGTAAGGCCGAGGGTCGGGCATGTATATTTCGCTGGTCTTTCTCTGGTCAGTCTGATCAGCAGCCCAACCCGTAAAGTACTCGTAAATTACTGCGCATAGTAAACTGCAGTAAAGGGACCCGCTAGCAATATTATACAGCAAGTTCACCAGAGAAGGAGACGGATTGATTGATCGAGTACTAGTAGGACACTCGCCCGTTGGCTCTCGCCTGCGGACTTAGCGACGGCACTTCGGGGGCCCGCCCTCTCTCGCTTCGCTCGGGGAGCGCCCCCGCGGCCCGCCCCACCCCTCGTGCCTTACGCTAAGTCCTCGGCTCGGCCAGGCGCGGTGTCTAGGAAAAAACAGGTTGCAGCGCTCGCCTTCGCTCGCTCGCGCAGACACGCCCCCGCCTGATCGGCGGGTGTTGGTGACCGGTGAGCGCATTGAGTGAGCCTCGCGCTCGCCTTCGCTCGCTCTCGGCCATATTTCTCCCATTTTGGCCTCTAAATGAGTGCGCATTTGCCTAAGCTACGCCCACTGGGATAGTTGATACACTACAGTTCATGTACTGCTAGATCAATGTAGTAAGTCACCAAGGCTGACTAATCCATATTTCCCTGCTATGGGTATGGGTCGGGCATGAAAGAAATAATATATTCGCTGTAAGATATTCACGGATCTGGATATGGGTCACACTGACCCTCGGCCTTACCAGACCCGCAGACGACCCGATTAATAATCTACCGATGACCCGCGTCTCAAGCCCGAGTGTGACCAGAAGTCGCTGCAGAGTCTCCCGCTTCAACGCGTCGAGTCTTCCAGCCGTGTCGCCGTCCAGCCGCGTGTACATGTCCAGCATGGCCTTGGTGACCTTCTCCACGCCGCGTACTTCACCGATGAGCATGCGCGGACCAGCGCCAGTCACCAGCTCCCTAAGTTTGTGAGCCTGGTAGTCGCATCCACCCTCCCAGTCTGCTGCCCACTGTTTTCTGGCGGTGTTCAGGTCAATGCCAGTGGAGACGTCGTCCACCTTTGCATTGAGCTCGCGGAACGAGTACGCGATCGTCTCTCCACCCGCGAGGCGCTCGAGCAGAGGCTTGTGGCTGAGCATCTTGAGGAAGCGTTTGACGAGGTCGCAGAAGGCAGCCCGCCATTGGTTGTCGTGGGTCACCACTACAGCGTCGTGGACGGCATTGAGCAGCGCCAAGAGGGTCTCGCAGAAGACGGCGCACTCGGGCAACCGCCGAACTCGTTGAGGGAGATGTCTGGACAGCACCTCGCGGCTTGAGGGTGACCCCGGTAGTGTCGTCACGGGGAAGCTTGAGAGCTGGGCGATCTCCATGGGGACGTCGTCCATCTTGAGTACAGGGGACCTTGATGGAAGTGGTGGAAGTTCTTGAGTCGGGCTTGCGTTGCAAAATTCAAAGTGAGGGTTTGCCAAGTGAGGGATCTCGATGCTGCTGCTGCAGCACCACTGCAGCGAACTGGTATCTCTCGACTGGAGAGCTCCACTTTCGTGTACCCCTATACAATTCGACTGCTTCGAGCACTTTGCGATCCAGCATCGTTTCAGCCCTCCACTCCTGGTCGACAGTAAAATCCACCGATAATACTTGCGCAGTTGACTGGGGCCCTTCAGACGAGACTTGGGTGCACTGGAAATCGCCCTGCTCACTTCGCTGGCCACTTGTGTGTTTTTGTTGCGTAAGACGCTTTCGCGTAGAATGGAAACGTACCCATTGCAGCCCTAGCTTGCCCACAGCGTTCTTCTCATTATCTCCATCGTAACCTTTCAAGGTTGGTAGATTCATGGACGATTTCCACAGTGATGGTTTCGGTCCAATAGGAGAAGTAAGCGTATGCCAGCACCACGGATCCAGTAGTAGCAAAATCAACACGTATATTGTCCACCTACCTAGTTGGCGTCAAAGCTGAGATCGATCGTGCCTTCCAGTGAGTCGAAGCAGAATCGGGATGCCACGACACGCTTGGATGCTGCGGCCGACACGGGCCGGAGGAAGCGGATGAGCTGCTTCGCGTAGCGCACCGCCGGCCCAGTCGCCACGACGTGCTGCCCAGTAGCGTCCAACGTGTACTCGACCCAGACGATCACTGCATTCGCTGCTGCGTCCTTGAGCTCAATGGATCCGTTGGTGGCAACCGTGTGCGCCGTCTGCATGAAGTCCAGCGCTGCCAGCTCCACCACCTCTGATGCGGATTCGTACGGGTACATGTAGGCCGGGAACGGGAAGTTGCGCGTGTAATACTCGTCCTGGAACTGGTCGAAGCAGCTGTGGTCGTATCCCGACACGTTGCCCACCGCACCGAAGCACTGGTGCAGGTTCTCGAAGCGTACAGCTTGGGCTAGAACCCGCGCGCGGGTAGGCAGCACACGAGCCTTCGGGTGCAGCAACTTGTCAACGGCAGAGCGTCGGAGCCAGAAGTTGAATGCCTGCCAGAGCGGCAGGTTCTGCATCGAGTAGTAGAAGGGCTCGCCCACTAGCAGATCCACACTCGCTGGCTCGCCTTGCAAGTGCTCGGGCAGTAGGCCCTTCACGCCACTGTTCAGTACCTCCGCATTGGACTTGTTGTAGGTCAACACCTGATCGAAGATCCGTGCCGAGACCTCCTTCGACTCGATGGAAGTGACGCTGGAGACCTCCTTGTGTGTAGCTGCCAACAGCGCGCCCAGCGATCCGTCACTGATGTCCAGACACGAAATCGGGCGCAGAGGCTCGTCCTTCGTGAGCGCGGCAACCGCTGACGACACAGAGGCGGTGTACGCCTCGCGACGCGCAGCATCCGTGAGCATGGAGATCCGCTCGGCGTTGCAGATGAGGTGCATTCCACAGGTGCACGGAGGCTTCTCGCTCACCACCGTGCGCTTGGCCTTCTTGGCCGAGTCCTTGCCTGGAGCAGCTTCAACGTCGAACCAGATGCGGATGTCGTCGTGGTGCGCGCGCAGCACGAGCTTCTCGTTCGGCTTGGCTTGAATGTTCTGCACGAGGGGGAAGACGACCTGCACCCAGTGGTCCTGCCAGTTCTGCGCGCCCGGCTTGGTCGAGTACACGACGCTGTTGTCCTCGTCGAAGCTCACCTCCCACCACATGAGCACAGCCTGAACCTTTCCAGCCTCGACCACATCGACGATCGTTTCTTGGTACTCCGCAGCGCCCGTCGTGGGCCTGGTGAAGTCGAAGCTCAGCACCTTCGTGGGCTTCGTCAGCACCTTGGACTCCTTCTCCAACGCGCGGAAATGCACCGGCAACGCGGGCTTGGCGCCCTCACACTGCCACGCCGTGTCACTTCTCGCCAGCTTGGCTTCAGTAACTGCTCCCTTCTGCTGCTTCTCGGGCACCGCGAAGCTATTGAAGTGGTAGATGGGCTCGCTCTCAAGGACCTGCGCGAAGACCGTCGCGCGCTCGGGCACAATCACCGCGTCGGGCGTCAGCAGGTGCTGCATGGCGTGACGGATCGTGGGGAGCACCGCCTCGCCCAGCAACACCGAGTCAAAGAGCTCGGACACGAGCATGTCGGCGCGTCTCGGCAGGTGGTACGTGGCCTTCGGGTCCTTGTCGCTGGCCTTTTCGGGCGCGACCGTGAGGTCCGTCGACCGCAGCTTGAACACCGTGATCTTGTCCGGGTGGTTGGCCCGCGTCACCTGCTCGGCGATCTCCGCCATGGGCGCGAACATCTCGCACGCGTACACGTGCTCGGCCCCGTGGGTGGCCGCGAACATGGACAATAGGCCAGTACCCGTGCCAATGTCGAGCACGATCGGCGCACGACCGCGCTGCTGCTTGAACTTGGCGATGGCGCGCTTGATGCCGCGCTCGTAGCAGTCGTTGCGGTCGTGGTCCCGCAGCATGGACGTCATCTGGGACATGGCCACCACGTTCTTGTAGGCCTCCTGGGGACTGCTCTGCTCGACCCACATGAGGCCGCCGGCTTCGGGGTTCAACTGGGCGGACAGCAGCACCTTGGAGACCCCGGAGACGACGGACTTGGGGTCGTCCTCGTCCTCCAGGTACGAGTAGGGCACATCCACCACCACGGTCTCCTCGGCGGCGGCGGTCTCAATTGCCTCCTCCAGCGACAACCCGGAGGCGGGTGTAGATGGCGACGAGGAGCTGCCGTCGGGCTGGCCCTCGCCCACCAATGCGCCGCCGTACTTGTCCACGCCAGCGTACATGGCTACAGCTTCGAGTTGGTTTTGATATGCTTGGTTGAGAATTGTATTGTGTATCGTGTACGTAATATTGTGTTATATTGTGTAGAACTGCACTTGTCAAACTGGTGGCCAATCACATGGCGCCTTGAGGAACAACTTCAATTTGCTTGGTGAAAGGCAACCTTCTCGGTAGAAATGCGCGCCAAGCTACCGTCACATGGAAGCAGCGGCATTTGACGGCGTACACACGGGAAGCAGAATGCGCGTCCGGCATCGCTTCATTCTTGAACACTCCGGGTGGAGCACAGGAGCACACCGAACTGCACCATGACCGCGTCGATCATACCGCCACAGCCGCCGCCAACCGAGCGCGACCTGCTCATTCCAGTCGCCTCAGACGACCCCACTAAGCTACAGCAAATTTACCAAGTCGTCGAAGTACGACGAGCCGACCACCCGCAGCTTCAGGTACGTCGCTAGAGATACTTAAGAGCTTTTGACGCTGAGGTCGGTGACGTGACGCGCTCGTTCTTGTGACTCTGTGCACGCTTGGATGCAGCTGGCGCAGGCTCTGGGCGCACGTCGGTCCGGGCTGGCTCATGAGCATCGCCTACGTGGACCCCGGCAACCTCGAGAGCGATCTACAGGCGGGCGCGTACGGCGGCTACCAGCTCATCTGGGTGCTGCTCGCTGCGACAGCCATGGGCTACTTCCTGCAGGTGTTGGCTGCAAGACTGGGCGTGGTCACGGGCAGGAACCTGGCGGAGGTGTGCACGGACGTGTATCCTCGGTGGGCGTCGCTGACGCTCTGGATCATGGCGGAGATCGCTATTGTCGGCAGTGATGCTGGGCTCTTCCATCGCGTTTCAAGTTCTGTTTGGCTTCCCGCTGTGGATTGGCTGCTTGATCACGGGCTTCGACACGTTCACGTTCCTGCTATTGCACCGCTACGGCATCCGCAAGCTTGAGGCGTTCTTCGTATCGCTCATTGCGATCATGTTGGTGTGCTTCTGCGCCAACCTGGTGCGCGGGGATGTTGCGTATGCGGACGTTGCGCGCGGCTTCGTACCACGCGTGGAGAGTTATGCCGTGACGCAGGCTGTGGGGATCGTGGGCGCGGTCATTATGCCGCACAATATCTTCTTGCACTCGGCGCTCGTACAGTCGCGACAAGTAAATCGGCACGACGTGCGCAAGGTTCGAGAGGCCAACAAGTACTTTGTCATCGAGTCGGCCATGGCGCTGTTCGTGTCGTTCCTGATCAACTTGGCCGTTCTGGCGGTGTTTGCTAAGGGCTTCTTCTCGTCGGACTGCTCGGCGACGTTCGAAGCCAATGGACTCAACACGGCATGTGTTCCTGGCGTCGCTGCTGGTGGGGACACGTATGGAATCTGTCGCCTTGCAAGCGGCGGAGAGGGAATGTGCCAGGCCATTGGTCTGTCACAGGCTGGTGTGGCGCTCAGCGGTATGCTTGGAGAATACTCCGGACGTCATCTGGGCCATCGGCTTGCTGGCGGCAGGTCAGAGCTCCACTATGGGCCAATTCGTCATGGAGGGTTTCTTGAACCTGCACATTGCGCCGTGGAAGCGCGTGGCACTGACGCGGTGTGTATCGCTGGCTCCAGTCATGGTGGTGGCAATCCTGAACCAGCGCAACCCGGGCGACAGCGACACCATGGACGAGATGCTGAACGTGCTGCAGTCCATTCAGCTGCCGTTCGCGCTGCTCCCCATCCTGATCTTTACAAGTTCGCCGGGCATCATGGGCGACTTTGTCAACAGCAAGGCGACAGTCATGGGTGGATGGCTGCTGGGCGGGCTTGTCTGGATCCACAACTTGTACCTGGTCTTCACGAACCTGGAAGGCTTGTCCCTGGGCTCGACTGGACTGAGTATGCCCCTCGGTGCATGTTGTTTGTATTTCGGATTCTTGGCGTATTTGATGGGAATGGGCCAGGGGGGAGCTAGCCTACAACCCCGTAAATTAACGAGCTGGTATGACGCCCCGCAAGGCGCGTGAGAATTTTAGCTTTGAGTAGTGACGTAGATAGTAGTGGAACAGCCCGATATCATATAATAACTGCTTCATTTTGTTTACTAGTGCCAAGAACGATTCCTAGGCGTTTGTACGCGAAGGTTGCTTATACCGTATCGACAGAGACTGTTGTCGACACTTACGTAGACCTCTTCAACCCAAGGGAGATTGCCTACAGGTGCAACGCCGCAGCGACGAGGGCCACCAACTGAAGCGCCACCATCGATGCGCTCACCGACGGAGCGGCACTGTCGGCGCTCGCAGAAGCTGAAGCAGACTCGTCGTGGTCATGATCATGGTGGTCGTGGTCGTGATCGTGGTGGTCGTGGTCATGGTCGTGGTCTCCCACAGTTGCCGCGCCGGCGCCCGAGCCACTAGAGCTGGCCGTCGTGTTGGAGGTCGCCGCCAGGTCGGCCGGGTCGCTTCCACCTCCGTGGCAGAACTCATCGAGCTGGACGTAGTAGTCGAGGTCGGTGGCCGGGCCGAGGCCAAGGTCGACGTAGCACTGGCGGACCTCGTCCTCCACGAGTGAGTGCAGAGCCTCGTGGCAGCTTTCGTCGTCGCATTTGAGCTGCGAGACGTCCGCAACTGAGTCGCACGCGCTCTTCGCCGACGTCAGGAACTCAGCGGTGCACTCCGACGAGTGCGAGTGCGAGTGAGACTCTTGGGCAAAAGCGGGCACCGCAGTAGCGAGGGCACCCAGCGCGATCACGGCGGCGGCAGTCGTCGACTTCATTGTAGTGATGTGTCGGCTCTGGAGATTGCGGACTTGAGGGGAAGTTGGAAACTGGTGAGCGAACTTTTGATGGCCATCGCATTGCGCACAGCGAGACGAGATGGAGATTCGCCGTCGTCGGAGAGGCCGTCGTTATACCACCTTTACATTTCCTCAGATTACTTGGCATTTGTATTGGCCTTTAGGAGATCTACATGGATACTGATTAAAATTGCGTAATTTAATCGAAGATCCTGTCATCTGATTGGTTAATCGGGACCGAGTTCAAGTTGCCTTGTTCGTCTCCGGACAACTCTCCACACGCCCGCATCCAGTCACCGCAGTGCGTCGAACGCACACACATCCGCACCAGCGCGATGCGTTCCCTTGCCGCCGTCGTCGGACAATGCCTTCTTCGTACAGTAAAAATCCTCACCCACTTCATTCATTCAACCGACTGCACCCTCCCAGCCATTTCCCGGATCGACTGCAGCTCAGCACGAATGCCGTCTCCGCTTCGAGCTCTCGCCGCTCTGTCGCTAGTCTCGCTCGCGGTCTTGTTGCCCGTTACGGCGCAAGAAGAGTGCAGCGGCCACGGCGCCCTGCACGGCAACCACTGCCACTGCGAGGCTGGGTACACGAGCGAAGGCACCGAGTGCGTCGCTACGGGGGCGACTGCGTCTTGTCCTGCTGGAGGCATCTCGTGGGAGCTGTCTATGGCGATGGCCCTCGACAACGGGACGTACACGATCTCCTTCGCCAACAACACGGAGAACATGGCCGTCTTCGTGTTGCCGATGGACGTCGCGGTGACCAGCAACGTCACGCAAGCAGACCTCGAGTTGTCCGCAGAGCAGGCCTCGAGTTGTCCGCAGAGCAGGCCTCGCTCTTGCTAGACGACGTGTCGCTGCCCCGCAACATCGTCAAGGCTTCTCGCGACATGGCGCCGACCGACCAGCTACTGTACGTGGTTCAACGCAACAACGCCGAGGAGCTCGCAGCGCTACAGGCCGAGTGTGAGGCCAACCCGAACAACACTTGGCACATCGACCACTGCGACGAACCCGGCGCGCACAGTCGTCGGCGCCTTGCTACGGAGCCCATGACTGTCAACTTGGTCGTGAACGAGACGGGCTACTACGCCTTCCACATGCAGCACAACGCGATCGAGGAGTTCGGCATGCAAGTGCTGGACGCGGATACCCGAGAGGTGGCGCTGGCGTTGGCTATCACGGAGGAGGAAGCGGAAGTAGAAGGCTCCAGCTCGGACAGGAAGGCGTCGGCTGCGGTGTGGGTCAAGACCATGGCCGCTGTAGCTATCGTTGCGATCCTCTCGATCGTCGGCATCCTGCTCATGGCCGTGCGCGTCAAGGTGCTGACGAAAGTGATGGACGCCATGATCGCGCTCTCCGCCGGCGCGCTGTTTGGTGCCGCCTTCCTCCACGTGCTGCCCGGAGTCCATCGAGTTCTACAGCGAGTACGGCCAGATGGACCTCACACTGAGCATGATGTTCACTGTCGGGTTCGTCGTCGCCATGGTCGTGGAGATGGCGCTTGAGCTCTGGATCAGCATGGTGCAAGACGGGGCGTCGCACTCGCACCACCTCCCGACATCCATGCAACAACCGTCACCTACCGATGCGCTTGCTGATGCCGGTGAGAAACAGTCGGGAACTCCTGAGACTGGCAACTACACGGCGGATAACACGCTCACCCCCTCGCTGCGCAAGACGACGGGCGTCTCAACCTTCAGTCTGACTGTGGACTGGCGCAGCATCAAGCCCATGGCGTACATCATCCTGCTAGGCGACCTGTTCCACAACTTCGTGGACGGCGTGCTCATCGCCACCGCTTTCCTTGCGTGCGACGACTCGCTCGGCGTGTCCGTCACAGTCTCAGCCATCCTGCACGAACTGCCGCAGGAGTTCGCCGACTTTATTATTCTGGTTGAGTCGGGCTTCACGCCGTTCCAGGCCATCCTCTTCAACTTCCTCAGCGCGCTCTCGGCCTTCATCGGAGCTGCGGTGGTGCTCGCTGCTGTGCCCGTCACGAACGAGACCATGGGACTGCTGCTCGCTGTTGGATCGGTGCGTGCGCTATTCTCCTTACTTGTCTTGCAGTCGTTGTATTCTGCCACGCGCTAACTGGTTCAATCGTTGTCATGTGAAACAGGGAACCCTTGTATACATTGCCGGCACGGACCTGCTCCCCGGTGTGTTGCGCGTAAAGTCACCTGGCCAGTTCGTGGCCCACCTTCTTATGTTTGGAACCGGAATCGGCGCGCTGGCCCTCACCACACTGCACCACGTCCATTGCAATGCAGACTAACGCGCTACTTGAGTAACCTTTACCTAACCTTTACCTATCTACTCACCCAGTGTGCTCCAAACTTGAAAGAATGTAAGAGTCATTTGGCTTAACGCATCAGTAAATCTCCATTTCTTGATCATTAATGATGAATATGTCGCCAACCCAACCACACACGAGGTAGCTTTTACGTTGTCATTGCTAGTCGTGACGCCTCCAGCAGTTGCAATTACTCGTTGGTTTGTCTTGAGCAGCTTAAGCCCGAAGTCGCTGGATGAGATGCTCCTCCTCCTCCTCCTTCTTCTTCTTCTTGCTCTTTTTAGGGCACTTTTTCACGCTCTTGTCGAAGAGCCTCTTGAACCAGTTCGTGAACCGATTGCATTCCTTGTTGGTCTCGTGGTTCGAGTGCCCATACGGGTAAAACCCGGGCCTGCTCCAGTAACGGCCTCGACTTGGTCTTCCTCCTCCTCCGCCCCGACCGCCTCCTCCGCCTCGACCTCCTGCTTTTCTCTCCTCCTCCTCCGTCGCCGTGTCATCGACCGACAAGTCACGGATGAGTACCTGGCGATTGGGGTCCGAGTCTTGAATCGATTTCGCCGAAGTGGCAGCGATGCCGTCGCTGATAACAGCGAGCGACCCCGCCACGCCCAACACGAGATGGAGCACGCCCATGAACCCTCCCCCCCGGCCAGCCCGTTGCTGACCAGTCGAACTAAGACAAAGCCAATCGTGGAGTGCGGGGGGCCGGTACCCCCGCCCCCCCTCACTCCAGCTCATCATCATCCCGGGCCGGGATGATGATGAGCTGGCTCAAGCTGAGCTGGACCAGCTCACGGACATGCGCCGGCTGCTTATCTTCGGCTTTGAAGTTTACGGGTTGGGATGATTTTGTTGTGCATATACACATGAGTAATACAGTCGTGCACCTCTAATTCGGCAGGGCGGACCATATGTAGAACGAGAAGTGATGCTTTCTTAGATGGTTTCATGACTTAAAAAGTGTTCAAATCTGAATAGATTATCCTAAATTATAAGGTTATACCGGTGCCGAATTAGAGGTGCACGACTGTACAGGGTACCAGAAAATAACATGGCTGAGTATTGTGCCCCTTTCAGGAACTTTGGCCAATCTGACTTCAAAAAGGTGGTCTTAAGAAGGAGAGGCTAGGGCTAGACCTAGGATTTGCTGTTGGCCTTGCATCGAAGTCTTACGTAGGACTTCTGTCTTCATCTAAGCTAGCTAGCCATTCGGTTCTTCGTAGGGCTAACGAGTCCTTCGTAGGACTACGCAGTACACCATTTCCCAATCAAGTTGCCAAGTTTCCCAGCCAGGCTGCAAAATGCCCCGTCCGTGGGATTGCTAATTCAAGGCTGTGTGGCGACACACAATTTTTAATTTAAGGCTACAGAAAGTGGCGATTTGCAAGAAAGTGGCGCTTTTCCCAGACTTGCAAAAATCGCCCCATCGTCATCCCACCGTTTTGCAAAACTCACCAGATGCATGACTGCCCTATGGTATTGCATGCATGCCCCATTCAGATGTGGTTCGCCAAATGCACCGTTCAGGTGGTTATATGCGCTGGAAACTGGTTGCCATGCCATAGGATATTTATGTTAAGGTGTATGGACCACTTTTCATTGGATTCGGGGACATGATGTCGACTTCATGTGGGCAAGCATCCCTCCGCCCACGCATGCAATACCATAGGTCGGTCATGCATCTGGTGAGTTTTGCAAAGCGGTGGGATGACGATGGGGCGATTTTTGCAAGTCTGGGAAAAGCGCCACTTTCTTGCAAATCGCCACTTTCTGTAGCCTTAAATTAAAAATTGTGTGTCGCCACACAGCCTTGAATTAGCAATCCCACGGACGGGGCATTTTGCAGCCTGGCTGGGAAACTTGGCAACTTGATTGGGAAATGGTGTAGATCAGGCCAGTGCGCCTGAAAGCATATGTGGCAAGTGCATAATTTGGCCGCACCCGTACAGGGGTAGACTCAGGCACTGCCAGGCAGCACCGCAACCAGGTCACCGTGCTCAGCCTGTACGTACATACGACGTGCGCTACAGTACATACCTGTAGCCTACAGGTACAGTATAACAGTACTGAGCGCGCTCACTTGTTGGCAGGCCAACTGGCCTACCTTTGCAAGCCATTCGCTAGTGTGCATTCAGTTTTTGTTCATGCATGGTTTTACAGTACAGGCCTTGGTACTAACTTTTATGAGGTCTTACGTAGGAGCAAAAGTCCGACGTAGGACCTCAAATTGCAGGGAGTTTTGCCATAAAGGCACAATACGTACTGTAGCACACACCACCACCAGCACCACCACAAGAGTGTTGGAATATGCAATCAGACAGTGTCAAGTCCCAGCCCGAAGAGTCGACGACCGGGGCGCCTGTATGGTGTAACGGTCTAACGAGCTATGTTCTACAGGTATGTCATGAGTTCAATCCCCTCGGTGTTGCGTACAAGCAGTTGTAGGTAGATGTGTAGTTGCCGTCAGTTTTGGAAGTGATGGCAATGAAAGCCTTCTTCCTTCACATCCTTCGGCTTATCATATTGCTGCCAGCAAGCGCTGGCTTCTTTCCTATGAATGGCCCTAAGTCGCCCTTTGTATTATCCAATCAGCATCTAGAAAACAGATCCTTTGGCTTTAACTTATCTTCACTATGGTATACAACGGAGAAGCTTATATGGCGCAACACTCCCACTAAAGATGCCAGCGCGCCTCTCGAAAGATCGTTCTCGACCATTCGACTTCAATGCCGTTCTCAGATTATTTCGTGTCGCATACCCAAAATTAAATTATCAGGTTGCCCAAGATACTTTTATCATAAGCAGTGCAGATACCCAATATAAATCAGATCTGCCCAAATTAAGTTTCATACTTTATCTTATATATTGGAGAGAGCACCTTTCCCATAAAGCTCCCTCCGCCTTTTGCTTTTGCTTCTCACTCTCTCTTCTGTCTCCGTGGCGCACAAGTGCTGGTCCGACGAAAACTCCGAAAGGGGGGGTGCCGTAAGCCGTTCACATTCTCCTGGCTACAGCTGTGTGACCTAGGCCACAGAGCCCTGCGGGTTAACATGCAGCCAACAGCCCAACTGGGGACCCTGTGGACGGAAAGTCTCATTCTTTTGAGCTACTCGCGGTCATCCAGTCTATGATCATTGTACTTTTCGACCGGCGACAGATGAGAGAGTCGGAATGTCAAAATTAACTTAAAGTTGAGTCAAATGTACTCAAGAGTGCGGGGCTTGCAGCCCAGACCGGCAAGAAGCCCACAATTAGGGTTAGGTTGCTCCTAAAAGTGAGGTTTTAGCCCTTAAACTGACCTTTAACCTTAACTTTGCTGTAAATCTTTGCCATTGTTGTTAACTTTAATCATCGCTTTGTATTTTATACTGTTCTTATATTGAAAAACTTCCTGAAAAGTGGTTCATTATTTGTGGCTTATCATAAATTGCCTTTGGCACAAAGTTCATTCTTATTTGTGTCCGAAAACAATTATTTGTGGTGAAAAGTAATTTTATTTCTCGCAGCGTAGTTTATCGAAAGCTTACGCCTCAAAATTCTTTACACCCATCATCTTGCGAAGTTTTTCAAATTGACCTTGAGTCAGTGGCTTTGTGAGTGCATCCGCTATCATATCGTTGGTATTACAGTAAGTAATACTAATACTTTTATCTTCATGCTTATCGCGGGCGTACAGATGCCTGATGTCAATGTGTTTTGTTGACGAATGACTGCATGGGTCCTTTATGATACTAATTGCGGCTGTGTTATCGCACCAACACTGTGTCGGTAGCGCTTGGCCGTAACCCAACTCATTCAGTAGTAGTCGTAACCACATTGCCTCTCTTACCCCTTCACTTGCGGCTACTAATTCCGATTCCGCTGTGTTGAGACTAATACAGTCTTGCTTAACACTCTTCCAAGTAATACATGCACCAGCGAGTATTGATACATATCCTGTAATTGATTTCCTTTGTTCATTTGCATTCGCGAAGCTCGCGTCTGTGTATAGCTCTACCTTAATAGTACTATTTCCATTGTACTCTAAGCCATACTTCGACGTTCCTTTCAAGTACTTTAGTACTCGCTGAGCCGCTCTCCAATGAGTCTTATTATAGCAGGATAAGTACTTGCTCAACTCTCTTACAGCGTTTGCTATATCAGGTCTAGTGCCTCTTACTAAGTACATTAAAGAACCAACCAATCCTCGGTAATCAAACGGCTGAGCCGCTATCTGATCGGACGATAGGTTGGTCTCCTTTGTAAGAACCACGCTCTTAGCTTGTGGTGTAGGCTCTGTAGTACAGTCTCTCATCTGAAACTTCTCCAAAAGGTCCTGAATATACTTTTGTTGTGATAGACGCAGTGTTTTTCCGTCTAAATCTCTTTGAATTTCCATTTTCAGCAAATAGTGCAATTCGCCTAAGTCTTTCATAGTGAACTTTGCTGACAATTTTGCTTTAAGATCGTTGATCGAGCTCAAATGTGAGCCAGCGATCGTAAGATCGTCCACATAGACGCATACAATTAGCGTGTGTGTGACTCCTTGAACCTCCCACCTTTTCAGATACAAGCAATGTTCTTTCTTGCATCTAGAAAAGCCTAAATCTTTTAGAAAGGCATTTATGACTTCATACCAAATTCTGGGGGCCTGTTTTAGGCCGTACAAACTTTTTTGAAGCTTACAAACAAGCCCAGATCCATCATGGAATCCCATTGGCTGTCTCATGTAGATACTTTCACTTAGTATGCCATTTAGAAAGGCAGTCGAAACATCCATTTGGTGTAGGTGCAGATCTAGGACTGTAGATAGTGCGAGCAAAAGCCGCAGGGACTCATACCGAGCTACAGGGGCAAAGACTTCCTGGTAGTCAATACCGTAGAGCTGGGTGTTCCCTTGGACTACCAACCGTGCCTTAAATCTGTCAACTGTACCATCTGAATGGTACTTGACGTCGAACACCCAGTGACAACCGAGTGCTCGTCGCCCTTCCGGCAAAGGCACTAACTTCCATGTGCCGTTCTTTAGTAGGGCCTCAAATTCTGCCTTTATTGCACACTCCCACTGCTTAGCGTATTCACTAGCCCTCGCCTCCTTAATAGATCGAGGAATGGGAATGCGTTTCTTACCAGTGGTAACATTATTTAGCTGTGTAACGTAATCTGTCAGCCTGACGTTACGCTTTCTTTTCCGTTTAGACCTCCGTTTGTCACCACCGACCCCATTTTCTACTCCCACTATTCGGGTGGTCGGTGGTCGCGTCACAGACGCAGAAGCTGCTGCTTCAACTTCGGTGGTCGCTGCAACTTCAGTGGTCGCTTCAACTTCACTGTTCAATCTAGAACGCTTTCCTAAATTCTGTATGACCTTTTCTTCTTCCTGATCAACACTACTGTCTACAGTAGGGAAGGATCTTTGTATCATCGCCTCTGTACTTATGGAGCTAAATTTGACGTCGCGACAGATTAGATACTTATTAGCCTTGACGTCTAGCAGCCGATACCCCTTATATTTGGGTGTCAGACCCAGAAACTTACACTCGATGGCTCGATCACCGAGTTTTGGATCGGTACGTTTAGATTTTGGAACATGTGCAAAGCATGTTGTCCCCCAAATTCTAAGTGCTAAGCCATGCGGCTTCTTACGGTGCAGTAACTCATACGGGGTCTTCATCCCCAGTCTGGCCATTGGTAGGCGGTTAGTGATGTCTACAATATAGTTTAGTGCTTCTGGCCACCATTTAGCCGGCATATTGGCCCCTCTTAGCGCACAGCGAACTCCAGCCATCATCGTCTGATGCGCTCGCTCTGCACTTCCATTTTCTTCTTGGGACTCTACATTTGAACTTTGAAAGTCTAACCCAAGTTTTAGACAAAGTTTCGATACCTCTGTATTGAGAAATTCAGATCCTCCATCTGTTCTGATTCGCTTAACTTTAAAAGGAAATTGTACTGACAAATTCTTCAACAAGTCCCGAATTTTACCGGGAACTTCCTTTAGGGATTTTACCACAAAGTACCACTTATAAGCGGTAGCATCATCTACAACGGACAGGGCATAGTGATAGCCAAATGAGCCATATAAGCCATTCACCCGTAACTTTCCAGTTGAGTCCATATGGAGTGTATGGAGTGGCTCAGTAGCCTTGGCTCCCACCATGTTCCTATAGGACATCCTTCTGTCTTTCATTTTTGCACACGTCTCACAAAAGAAGTGAACCTTTTTCAGTTCAGCGTAAGATATTTTCGGCAGTCCTGCAATTTTCTCATTACTTAGCGTTCGAATTAATCGCTCTTTCCCAACATGTCCAAGTCTCAAGTGCCATTCTTTAAGGATATTGCCGTATTTGTGGCTTTGGACACTAAAGACGCTCGTCCGGGCGAGTTTAACATTCGGTAAGTAATACACTTCACCTATAGCCACTGCTGCAAACAGTAGCTTAAAGTTCTTTCCTATGAAAAAGAGGAAATCTCCAGATTTTGACTGGATGTGCCGGTAACCTTGCTTAGCCAAATAGTATGCGCTTAGTAAATTACTGTCACATTTCCGGTCATATGAAATTTCCGTTAACTTTAACGCACTTAAATATCCTTCAGGATTCAAAACATTTAGCTTTATTGATCCCTTAAGTGCACTATGCGAAACGGTGCCATTACCGTACGTGAAGACGTGACTTTGGTCGGGCTCCAGGCTCCCCGTGAACCAGCTTCGGTCGGAAGTTATTCCTCGGCCTGCACCAGTGTCAACGACCCACATATCATCCGTCAATTTTAGGTTCCGCAAATAACTTAACCCTTTTGCGATGATTTTTATACTTGGAATTTGTATGGAAGCCTCCCGATACAAAACCGTAAAACATGACTAGATGCATGGTTTTACGCCGAGACCCGCAAACCAAAATCGGACATAAGACTGGATTTTATTCGTACCTAATATAAAACATGCTACTTAGCCATGTTTTAGTACGGTTACCGCCCCGACCCTTACTGGCTAAAATTATCATTCTAAACTCTGATTGGGTCGATTTTGTAAAACATGCTAGTTAGCCATGTTTTACACAGAACCATCGCAAAAGGGTTAAATATGGCGAATGAAATTTACGTACCATGGCCTCGAATTCGTCCATGTCCTTTGGTGGCGGCGTCTCAGCCGACTTGCCTTCGTCCTGTTTTTCGGGGTCCAGGCTGTTGATGTCGTCCATCAATTGGTCCTCCTAGCTCTTCTCAAGCGTCGTCTTGGCGTCCTTGCCAAGCTTCCTTTGTCCTTCAGCCACCACTGCCTTGAGAGTGTTGATCGCTGCCTTCTTCGCCTTCTTAGCGCCCGGGGCCGTCTTTATGTCCGTCCGGAAAAGAGGTCCCCCTTGGCGGTTCGGGTCCCGGTCGGCCGCCTTCGTGGGGCAGTCCGACTTGAAGTGTCCCGCTTCGAAGCAGTAGAAGCAACTTCTGTCGCCCTCGGTACTGGCGGGCTTCCTTTTCTGTCCAACCACCTTGGCTCGGACGTTGTTGATGTGGGTCACCTGAGTCTTGTCCATAAGGCCCACGTCCTTCTTTGACTTGTCTCCGAAGATGCGGCGCAACGCCCCTTCTACCTTGTCCACCGTGAAGTCCTCCGCGGTCATCGAGATGGAGGACGCCCAGTACTCACTTGGCAGTTGCGACAGGACTTCGACGCAAAGCCAGGACTCGGACACCATGTCTTGGTTAAATAGCTTCCGAGTCTTCCTGTTGATCTCATTCCTTGCCTTCTTAAGTTGCGCGAACAGGGTTCTTAAGTCGCGCCAGGGGGTGCGTGTCAACTTAGTCAGAGACCTTGTCAACTCAATCAGACCAGCCGCGTCACCTTGGCCGAAATCTTTTTCGAGGAGCCGGATCACCTCACATGGGTCCATGGAGGTGTGGTATAGCAGTACACACAAAATCGTCAGTTGTGGTAACTTGGCTACAAACACAACAATAGCCGAGCTGGTCGGCTTTGTTGGCCTGCGCCGGGTTGCCCCCGAGCGGTTCGGCCCAACCGGGACAGCGGGTGTCTCGCCTCTCGTCGAGACCTGCCAACCAAGATCACCTCCCGGAGAACCGCCGAGTTCGACGGTCCCCGTTCACACAACCCTGTGCCCTCCACCAAAGGATGGACGACGGCGCTCGGAGCGCTTTTACAGGTCGCCGAGAGCAAAGGCTTCTCGACTCAGCAATCAGTGCCCGGGACGTACGGGAACACCGGCTCGCAGCGGTGGCGAGACTTTTCCTTCGCGCTTGGCGAGACACGCGCCCAACCCGGGCCGACCTTTATCTCTTGGCGCTGCCAGCCGAGTACCCTACAAGCTTATGCCTCTCGGGTACCGGCAGCAGACATAATCCGGCCCCGCGCAGGGACTTACCGGAACGTATGCACGTGTGTTAGGCCTAGAAAATTCTGCTCTGTTGTCTGTTATCTTTGTCGGGCGTCCTGAAGGGGCGCCTCTACTACTCCTAAGCTTCTATACAAATACCAAATGAAAGTGGGCGGTTTTGGATCCCAGCCGACCCTTCGCTGAGCTCGGCGACGCTTGAGCTCGGCTGGTCCGGATAAGCTGTCCGGATAATCGTTGAACTCGGCTGAGCCGGATAACTCGTCCGGATAGACTGGTGAACTCGGCTGAGCTCGGCTGAGCTCGGCTACCGGTACAGTGTACCACTCCAGCCGAGTTGGTCTCGCGAAATCTGGTGTTTCCTACACCACAACTGCCCCGGTCATGTTCCGAGCCGAGTTGGTGAGGGACTTGACCATCACTCTTCGAGTCGGGCCCAATCTCGGCTAAAACTCCAACGGCGGCGAACAGGCCGCTTCGCCATGTCTTCGCCTGGCGCTCCTGCCGCTCCGCCGGTACGTCCTTCGCTTCCGGTCACTCCATCCATGCTGTTGCTAACTCTCCATCTGCTGATCTTCGCAGGCTTCCGCGCCGCCACCTTCACAACCGTCACATCCTCCAGCGCGAGATGAGGAGGAGTCCGCTGAGTTCGCCGTCTCGGCGTCC
This sequence comes from Phytophthora melonis, assembly GCA_024211575.1. Lineage (NCBI taxonomy): Eukaryota > Oomycota > Peronosporomycetes > Peronosporales > Peronosporaceae > Phytophthora > Phytophthora melonis. The sequence continues at coordinate 1,036,263 of JAMXKT010000037.1, read as the reverse complement.
TGGGCTCGCGGGGTCAGCGATGAGCAGGTGCATCCTGTCATCGACTTGACAACTTCCCGTGGGTTCGACCAGGAGTCTGGGTCGGCATCTCGCACTCCCTCGCCGCTCGCCGAGTCCGCGTGGTGACACCACTTCGGGCACCGCCGACATAGGTCGGTCGGACTCGGCTGGGTCGGTGAGTCTTGACTCTCTCGCTGCGCTGATCCACGCGCAGTCTGAGCACCGCCGCTCCGAGAACGCGGATTTAGCTCGGCTGTTGTCGTTCGTGATTACTCGTCCCGCTCCAGCTGCCGACCGCGACGTTCGCCGAGCTGCCTTGGAGGCGACATCGTTTGAAGAGCTCGTGGGTCTCCTTCGCGGTCAGTATCAATCTCCGAGCCTAGCTGGTGATGTCGCTGCGCTGAAGGTCGAGCTGGAGTCGGCTCAGACCGTCAACGCTGACTTGACTCGGCGGCTGGATTCGCAGTCGGCGGCAAAAGCTGACCTTGAGGAACGCTTGAAAGTCGTCAAGAAGGAACGCGATTTATGGAAAGCCGAGTCGAAGAAGTCGTCTCCTCTTCTGACCAGCTTCCGGAAGGCGTTGGCTGAGTCGGAGGCTTCTTTGAAGGCGGCTCGTGAATCCCAAGATGCGAAGGTCCAGTCAGCTCTCGCTCACGTCGAGGACTTCCGCAAAAAGATCAAGGAGCGGGACTCGGAGATTGAGCGCTTAACTCAGCTGCTCTCTGCTCGTGATGCCGAGTATGCCACACTCCAGGCTATCGCGACCAAGCATTTCGAGCAACTCCAGGAGTCGGCTCGGCTGGCTACCGCTGGAGACCCGCAGCCCCTTCGCAATGCCAGGGCTGTCATCAAGCACCAACGTGAGGTCATTCTCCGGCAGAAGCGGGTCATTGCTCGGAACGGCATGTTGCCCATGCACGACCCTCACATGGCTGCAGCGGCTGCAGCTGGGTTGGACGTGCCTGGCATGAATCCGGCTGACCTCCAGCTCAATGCCCGGTTATGCCGAGTGCTGGCTCAGCGGTTTCCCGAGGTGATGGACATCCCGGCCGGAGAGACTCGGCGCGTGGAGCTGGTAATCCACCCTCGGACTGATGGTGCGGCTTCTGCTCCGCCGGTGACTGTGAGCTCGGCTGGCTCCTTCCTCGGTCAGTCAACTCGGCTGGGCACGTCTGCTCCTCAGGGATCAACGGGCCCAGCTCAGACCTCGGCTGCTGCGGCGTCGACTTCCAGCCTCGCGACTCCGTCGCAGTAAGTCAGTTGACCAACTCCACCGAGCTCGGCTGGACACCTTGACGCCTGCGGAGAAGCTCCGCCGCTACTCCCACCCGAAGTCATCAACGGCGGCTGGTTCTCGGCGCAAGCTTCCCAAGCCTCTCCAACAGCCGTACGCGTGTCCCTTTGCCCGGCGAGGTTGGACATGCTGACGCGTCAGCTCAGCTCGACGAGGCTGCTCAGGAGACTTCTGCTGGGTTGAATCTGGCTGGTCTTTCTGTGGAGGATGTGGAAGCAGCAGGTGTCGATGACGAAGTCCACTCACTGGAGGAGGCTCTCTCGTTCGAATTCAACGAGGTGTTCGGGTCCGCCGAGGTCCCAGTCGAGTCGGGAGATCCGGTGACAAGCGTTCCCTCTGCCAGGTTGGTCTCGTATCCTCCCTCTCCGGCCCAGTCGCCTCCTGCTGCGTCACGCTCTGGACTGGCCACTGCTTCCTCCAGTCCCCTTGTATCGCAAGCGGTGACCATGGACTCGGCTCTTGTGTCCTCAAGTTCAGCCCCGCTGCCGACGTGCGTGAAGTTGGTTCCTCCATCCTCTAGTGCACCGGGTTCGGTCGTTGCGAAGGGTTCCATCAGCGCGTCGAGCTCGGCTGTGGCCTCGAGCTCAGCTCCAACCTCCACCTCGGATGCTGGTACGTCGCACTCGGCTGCCTCGACTAGCGATTCGAGTAGCTCGGCTCCCGTCACGACGCAGTCTGTGAGCACGCCGAGCTCGACGGCTGGGGTCTCAACTGCGGATGTAACTAGCAGCTCGGCAGCTCCTCCGTCGCGGACCCCCCAAGCTTCCTCCAGATCGGCTGCACAACGGCTCTTGGCTTGCACTCGTTCTCGGATTGCCAGCCCTGTCCAGAGTGGTCTGTCAGGGGTGGCGTCGACTGCTGTTACGTCAGTGCCGATCACTCTATCGGTGGCGTCTACCCGCCCGGCCTTCCCTGCTAGCTCAGCTGGGATGACGTCTCCATCGGGTCGTCCTCTGCGTCCCACCGCAGCTACGGCTCGGGTGATTAACGCGCACTGTCTGAACCTGCTGGAGACCCCGGATGATGTCGTGCTTCGGTCGACTCGGCGCAGTCCATCTTCTGACTCGTCGAGTTTAGACCTCGGTCTCGACGCTCCTGGGACGTCTGCGCACCCGCTCTCGGTCTCTGAGGACTCCGAGTCTGAGGCGGATGCCCCTGGGTCTGGTGGCGAACTCAGCTCGGCTGATTCCGAAGGACCTCGTGAGGCTCCATCGTCGTCATCGCTCCCGCCACCGCGGGGAAAGCTCCGGAGCTATATGGCGGCTCGTCGTTCTCCGCTCGTCCCTTCCAGCGAGTCAGGCGACTCTGATTCCCAGCCGAGTTCCACGAAGAAGGGCAAGCGTCGGCGTAAGCACAAGCACAAGCACAAGCACAAACACAAGCACAAGTCGAAGAAGGCGAAACGAGCTGCTTCTCCGGACTCGGATGGTGTGGCTCGCCCGGCCAAACGCCATAAAGGTCCTTCTCGGAGCTTGGCTGGCGACTCGACTGGTGCTGCAGGCGGTGCCTCCAGCTCGGCTACGGGTGGTATTTCTGTGCCTCCACTCCCTGTGAGCTCGGCTTCGGTGCCAGTCGTGACGGTTCATGACGCTGGTGCTCACGATCGTCCAGAACTGCCAGCGGCCTTACGTCTTTCCCTCGCCCAGTTGCGCACCCGCGCAGGCCAGGCCGTCGGACGGGATGCTCGGATCACCGCCCAGCTAGCTCGGCTGCGTGATATCCGCTTCGTCCACTATGGATCCCGGCGGTGCTGGGAGGCTATACTCAGCCACCAGACAGCCAAGATCACTGTGGAGGATGCTTCGGGGAAGGCGCGCGTGCCGGTTACGCTCTGCTCTCTCGCTGGGATCAAGGCGTTCGCTGACGTCTACAACCCCAATCACCCAGCTCAGCGGCTCCTCCGACTCCTTCCGAAGACTCCCATCTTCTTATCACCGCAGGTCCTCGCTGACGCCAAACGCCGGCTGTCGAACTCGGTGAGGTCGGTGACCCTGATGGAGCGTCTCGCTGAGGTGTTTGTGAGGATCTGTGGAGAGGCTCCGGCGTCGGCTTGCGACAAGGAGGGTCCTACCAAGTTCTTCGTGGCATTGTTTGAGCGGTGTCACTGGATGGTCGAGTCGAGCGTCTTGATGGGGCTCCATCCGGCTTTTCACGTGGGACTTCCTTACCACGTGATAACCGAGATGTACGACGCGTGGGTGTTGTACAAGCTGGCTCGGAAACGTCGAGGGGATGCTCTGCGGAGCTTGATGACCATCCTGTCAGACGAGCTGTTTGCTGCCGTGATGAAGCTTCTCGGCGGGCTCGCTGCTCCGGAGATTGACGCCGAGCTCTTCTTCGAGCCGTCAGTCCCGTTGTACCCTCTAGTCAACTTGTCCTGGATTCCTTCAGGCAAGGATTGGTGTGCAGAGGCCGAGTCCACGGATGACCTCGAACCCTGGCGAGCTTGGTGGTTGACGGATCCAGCGACGCATCCGTACAACACTTGCTTCCGGACGCGCAACTTGGAGTTCATGGTTTTCGCTCCTGCTGGCGTGGACCCGCGTCTCGTCGAGGACGCTGTCGAAGAGGATGTGGATCTCGACGAGCCTGCACCTCTACAGATCTCGTCCAGCGCCCCAACTCCTGCCAACCGACCGGGGATTCACATCTTCCAAGGTCGCGAGGCTGGTGAGCTCGGCTGGGCGGCTGGTGATCCAGATCCGTCGTCTCCTCTGATCGGGTCGCCGAACCTTTGCGGGCCTTCACCTACGGCTTCCCTCTTCGGTCCCGCATCGCCAGGATCTCCAGCCGAGTCGAGCGCGGTGCCGAGTGCATCTGGTGTCGGCGACTCGGCTGTTCCAGCTTCGAGCTCGGCGAACTCGGCTGTGCAGATTGCTGGCGCAGGAGGCAACTCGGCTGGGGCGGCTACGAGTGCTGGAGGCTCGATCGGTCTCCTCGCAGCCGCTGCCGCATCGGTCGTCTCTTCTGCCGCGCGTTCGCAGGGTCCTGCGTCCTCGTAGTTTGTGGTTCGGCGGCCGAGATCTTCTTCCTTCCCATTTCTTGGCGTAATTCATGTAATGTATGCAGATTTGACGCAGTAGCTTCCTTCGTCTCAACTCAGCCTGCTGTCTTCACTGAGTTGGCGGGTTCATCATCTTGGTGCAATAGCTTTAGTCCTCATCTGCAACTTGCACCATTTGCAGACGGTTTTCACGTTTCTTCTGCCGTAAGTAGTCGAACAACAGCCCACCACATGACAGGTTCGACAACGGCTCCCAGGTTGGCTCATCATAGCCGACCCACTTGACCTTGAACCTCCGCTGAGTTCTAGCTGTACTCGTGGATAATGGCAACTCGTCGTCCAGGATGGCCTCGACTTCGTATTCATTCACTGCTTCGTCAGGCTCCCAGCTATCTTCCGGGAGGAGTTCTTCGTCAAAGTCGAGACGATCCGACTCGGCTAAATCGGCTACCAGCCGAGCTGTCGGCCGCTCGCCGAGTCCAGTGACCGCCCTCAGTCTTGATACATGCACCACCGGGTAGAAGCGATATCCACTCTTGTCAGGGAGCTCCAGTTCGTAAGCGAATTCCTCTACCTTCTTCTTCACTCGGAACGGTCCGTGCCATCGGTGTGCCAGCTTCTTAGTCAACCCAGGTCGAACCCGTTCCATGAACAGCCACACTTGGTCGCCTTCCTTGAACAACGACCTCCGAGACTCGGCTACTTCGTCACTGTCTTCAGTCGACTCGGCTGCTTCCTCGGGTGAATTTGTTGTGGGGTCCGCTTCTCCTTCTTCGACCGGGACGGCTCTCTGTTCGACTCGGCTGAGCCCATCAATGTGTTCTTTAGCTCTCCGTTGCTTTTCTTTCAGCTGGAACTCGGCTGCCAGTTTCAAAGCCACCTCTCTCTGTCGGTTTGCTTCCCTGCGCCATTCGGCTGCCCCAGTCGAGTCAGCTGAGTTGCCCTGCCAGGCCTGACCGACTCGGTCATTGCCTTGAGCGTGGATCGAGCGTCCCATCCGTGTACCAGGTAAAATGGTGTCTCCCGCCGAGTCGAGTCTCTCGAGTTGTTGATGGCATGGACGAGCTTCTCGGCTACATCATCCCAGTCGGCTTGGAGAGGATCTTCTACATACACACGCACAGTTTGGATCATCGTCTTCACTGAGCGTTCTTGTTGACCGTTGGCTTGTGGCCGGTAGCTCAGCGTCGCTCTCGACTTAGACTGCATCATTTCCGAGAACTTTTGGAACACCTCGCTCATGAACCGGGGGTCTCTGTCGTGGCGCACTAACGATGGAGCTCCGAACCTTCGGAACACATTTTCTTCGAAGGCTTTTGCCACTTCAAGTGCCCCAGTCTCACTCATCGCTTTAGCGATTACGAACCCGGTGAAGTGGTCTTGGAACAGCAGGAGTGCAGTGTTGCCCCGCCGAGTCTTCGGCAGTGGTATGACAAAATCCATCGACACCACGTGGAATGGTCGCTCCGAAACCACATTGCCGGGCGAGTAGCCCTTTAGGTGTGGTTTGCTCTTGCTGGTGCTGCAGTCCTCGCACGCTTGGACGTGTTTGACTACATCCGCATACAATCCAATCCAGTAGTAGTCGGCTCTGACCTTGTGGTAGGTTCGCACGATGCCTTGGTGACCTCCTTCGATGGAGTTGTGGCAGTTCTGCAGGATCTCGTCTATCATAGTCGTCGGGACCACCAGTCGGAGGGATAAGCTTGGTTCGCCGAGTTCGCCAGGCCGTCTAGCCTTGTCTTGTCGGTATAATAGCCCGTCTTCACTGAGTACGAACTCGTCGGCGACCTTCCCAGCGTTGCGAGCTCGGCGATGCGTGAGTCGCGCATAGTCTCCTTCGAGGTAGGTCTTCAAATCGGCCCACCGTTGTTCTTCATCTTGTGCTTTGGCTATCCGCAGACGTCGCTCAGCTTGGACCACCACTGGGTCGATGTCCATGGCGTTGGGTTGTCGGGCTTCTCCAAGCTCGGCTAGCGACTCAGCTGAGTTCGCCGGCGGTGCTGTGCTACCGAACTCGGCTTCCCCGCCACCTGCTGTCTAGCGGGCGGAGGTCGGCTATCACGTTCGAAGTCATCGCGTTCAGCTTCTTCATTCGGAGCTGAGTTCGGTGTTGGTTGCTCTGTCGCTTCGTCTTCAAAACGGACTCGGCGAACTTGACTCCTTGTCACGACAGCAATCTCCGCGCCTTCTGCTTGGGCTTCCGCCGAGTCCTTGTCCACGTACAGGATCTCAGCGATTCTGTTCAGGGTTTTCAGCTCGGCTTTCCGTCCCGCGTTAAGCACGACTTTTCCTGCCTTGGCCTCCAGTGCTTCGGTCGCGAGGGAGTCAGCAGCCGAGTTGTAGAGGCGCACTACATGCAGGTAGCGAACTGAATTCAGCTTGCTGACCAATTTCTTGTGGCGTGCCAGCTCGACTTGTAATGCCTCCTTCTTACACGCGATCACCCCCATGGATTGCTGGATCGCAAGCCGAGAATCGCCCACGATGATTAGGTCCTTCACCCCACGCTCAATAGCTGAAGTCACCCCATTGTTCATACCGGTGTACTCGGCTATATTCACCGTGGTCGATGGGAGGTGCGCGCTCGCAGCGATCTCAATGCTCCAGTCTGGTAAACGCCACAGAATCCATGAGCAACTCCCAAACCCACCGTGTTTAGCGGTCTTTGCTGATCCGTCAAACGAAAGGACGTGCCCCGTGAAGTCTCGAGGTACGTGTGCATACAGCAATGCTGGATCCATACGGACCACAGCCGAGTTCTTGGACGGCGGGGCGACATGCGTTAGTAGCTCATCCAATCCCACGGCCGGCGTGATAGACGCTTGGAGCAACTGGGCGAAATCCGTATCCCGTTCGCGGACCCGTTTGACCTTGAGGTGGAAGGGCGACAGGAGCACCGCAAAACTAACTGCTCTGCCGTAGAGCGACTTCGACTGGAACACCCATTCGAGAGTCGAGTAGCTGGTGTAGACGTGGATGTATTTTCCGGCGAGCCGCGTGTGGCATACTTTGATGAGTTGCAGCAACGCGAGTACTTCCTTCTCGGCGGGGTGGTAGCCGAGTTCATTATCCTTGAGGACTCGGCCACAGAACCGCACCGGGTGGAGCTTTCCTTCGTGGAGCTGCATCAGCGTGCTACTCAGCGCCCACTCATTGGCGAATAGCATGACGTGGACGTCTTCCGCCGAGTTGAAATGACGAAGTATGGGCGCATCGACCACCTTCTGCTTCAACTCGGCGAACGCAGCTTTAGCCGCTGTCAAGTCACCGCCGGGTCCAAAATCTTCATCCTTTAGTTGATAGAGGACTGCCCGTACACCGCCAAGTTCTGGATGAACCGGCCATAGTAATTCAGCGCTCCCAAGAATGCCTGCATCCCCTTCTTCGTCGTCGGGAACGGCAGTCCGGCTATCGCTAGCATCTTCTTCTGGTCGGCTTGGATCCCTGCCGAGGTCACCCCATGTGATAGGAAGTCGACTTTCGGCTGAACGAAGATGCTTTTCGGGAAGCTGACGCTGATGCGGCACTCAGTGAAGCGTTGCAGCAGTCGGTCGAGCGTCCCTAGGCAATCGTCGAACGTCCGCCCTCCGAAGCATATATCATCCACGAACGATCGACGATCGAAAACCGGTGCCAGGCGCGATTCATCCGGCTCACCCGTCTTGAACATGTCGGCCTCTGGGCTGTTGATGAAATCTTCCAACGGATCAAACTCGGCTCGAGCTCGGCGGTCGGCTTCAAACTTGGTCTGGCCGCTGGCCTCGAAGTCGAAGTCGGCTGCGAGTCGTTTCCGCTGGGCTTCTGAGGCAGCTTCGGCTTGCTGGATGCGCTTGGCGAACTCCTTCCAGCCACCCTTGGGTTGAACGTAACCCCATAGGGCGTTATCGATGAGCCGCTGGTAGATCATTGGAGCATTCTTTAACCCGAAGGGCATTCGCAACCATTCGAAGTGACCCAACGCGCAGACGAAAGCTGAGATCCAACGGGCACGCCGAGTCATCATGACCGCCCAGAAACCGCTGGCGGCATCCAGTGAGCAGAACCATAAATATGCTTCCAGCTCAGTGAGGAGATCATCCACTAGCGGCATAGCGTATTCCATGAGCAGCGTAATCGCGTTCACCAGCTTGTAATCGATGCACAGCCGAATGTCGACTCCATTCTTCTTCAGGACAATCACGATAGGTGATGCCCAGGGGCTGTTCGAGAAGGCGATCAGCCGAGCTCGTAGCAGCGCTTTGAGCAGTTCGTACAACTTGCCGAGATGTTTCAACGGAACTCGGCGAGCTCGCTGGCGGATTGGTGGGTGCCCTTGCACGTCGATATCGCACACTACGCATTAAGCTGGTGGAGGTAGGGCATTACCGCTGGAGATCATGATCTTTTCGTGGCTTTTCAATACCTCCACCAGCCGAGTAGACTGCGGCCGAGTGTGCGCCGAGCTCTGCACATTGGCTGCTTCGTAGTCGAGTTGCGTTGACACCGCTTCCAGTCAAGTCGGGCAGGAATGCCAACTCGCGAGCATAATCGTCGAGCTCCAAGTTCGTAGCTGGATGTTCGAACTCGGCTGAGTCTTCAGCCGAGTCGCCTTGGTCCTCTGCCCCTTCCTCGTACTTGGCCGCCAGAAGGTAACGTAGGCGCAAGTCTTCAATCGGGTCCGACGACATGGGTTCATCACTAACATCGATGTCCTCCTCAGGCTTCGGACTCGGCGGCTCGGGCCCAGGATCATCGATGATTGTCCAGTCAACCAGCTCGCTGGATTGCTCGTACGCACCCTCATCTGCTGTGCAGGCTCTTTGGCTGGGCTCGTCCTGAGCGGTCGTTAGTGGGATCTCTGCTCGGCTGGACGGGTCGTTGCCCCAGTCTGGCGTAGGCCCTTCGCTCGGGTTGCTTCTTCAGGAACTAGGGTAGCGGTAGCCGTGGTCGCCGGCTCTACCAAGGCCAAGGGTGGACCTTCGGCTTCGTCCGCCTTAGTTTGCTCCTCCGAATCGGCTAACTTCTCCCATCGCTGGGCGCAAGTCAGCGTCGAATCCCGCTTCTCGGTAGGCGGCCATGTGGCCACCCCTTCGGCTCTGGATAGCTTCTACGGTCCACAGCGGGCGGCTGTCGAGCCAGCCACTCAGCGTACAGCTGTTGTTCCTTTGCAACAGATCCTTGTCCATAGCCGCTTCGTAGGCCATGACTTGCCAATCTTTGTACTTCGCCGAGTGCAGTCGGACATAACCATCTGGCGGCAACACTCCATGCGGTGCCCAGGCAACCACAGGGAAATGCGCTGGGCACCAAGTCCAAGTCGGCTTCAGGTTAGTCAGTCGGACTCGGACCACTCGGTTCCGCCGATCAAGCACTACGGTCGGTACCCAGTCTTTAGTCCGACGTACCCAGAAGTCGTGTGTTTCCTCGCTCGGTGGATTCCTCATCAGCCGGAACTCGGTGGGAACTCGGCTTTCGAGGTTCACCGGTTCAGTTGGGCCATCCGTGATATAGAGGCCTCCTTTCGGTTCATCCGCCGAGTTCTGGGACTTCACCAGAGGTAGGACAACCTCATCGGGTAGCTTCGCCACCGAGTTGTACAGGTCCAGACGGATCCCAGCCGGGATCATAAAGTCTGTACCGAGGATCAACTCGACTCCCGCGTGGTGATCGAGGATCCATACTTCAAACTCGTACGTGACCTCCCAGCCGAGTGTCACCTTCACCATCGTTCGCGACATCGTCGCCACCTTGCCCTTTCCAATACCTTGAACGTCAATTTGTTGGTCCTGCCGCGTAAACCGCTTCAACCGCAGTCTCCTCGCGAATCCCTCGCTGACTGCCGACACATTTGCGCCGGTGTCAAGCAGTATCTTCGTACGCTGGTCGTTCACTGCTCCCATAACGAGAGCCCTCATCCGAACTCGGCGGTCAAACTTTGCGACGACCACCAGCCGAGTCGCTCTCCAGGGAGTAGCTTCATAACTCTAGTGGCTGTAGTCGCTTCCGTCGATCGCCGAGTCGCAACTGCACTGCACAATCTCGCTTGGCTTTCCTCTCCACGCTCGCCGAGCTCACAATCAAATCCGTCGTTTTCACACTCCAATACCTCGTCCTCTCCTCGTCCCTCGGGCCTTCCTGCCTCACCCACAAAGGCGAACACAAAGTTCGCCTCTACTGCCGGCTCGGCTGACTGTGGCAGCCCGGTATCGTCCAACCCAGTCAGTGTTGGCGGGCCGCCGAGTTTAAATCGCTCGGCGTGTAGAGCTCCTGGAGGTCTTCAGGTAATTTGGACTTGTCGACATTGGACTTGACAAATGCGGCGAGTTTCTCGTAGCGCTGGAACAGCTCGCACTGACCGACATCGTGCAGTTGCTTGCAGAACTTGCAGCGACGGCGGCAATAATGGACGGAGTGGTTAGCTCCACCGCAGGCAGCACAAGGGCCGTACGATGGGCGCTCACGAGAGTCACTGCGCCGACCAGTTTGGTCACGTCGGTCGTATCCCCGGCTGGTGCGGTCCGCCGAGCTCGGCTGGCTCCTTCGGTGATCACCCCTTGGTGTTCCAGCTGTGTTCCCGCGGTCCCCCGATCGACGATCGCGGTCGCTCGTGAACCCGGCGTCGATGTAATCGTCTTCCGAGTCCACAGCCGAGTCGGGGTAACTCAGCTGGCTACCATCGCTCCAGTCGCTGTCGGAGTCGTAGAGGTTGGACCGCCGACTGGATTGGCGCTTCTCGGCCAGCTCGTACGGGTCATCTTCCAACAGTGCTGCTGCCAGTCTGCGGTCTCGTCCTTCATCGCGCCGACTCCGTCGGTCATCTCGGCGGTCATCCCTGCGGCGTTCTCGGCGGTCGTCTCTGCGGTCATCTCGGCGTGATTCACTCCGCCGAGCTTCCGAGTGTCTTGGCGAATCAGTGCGCTTGGCATCTCGACTGCGGCTCCCGACGAGACGGTCGCGTTGTCTCTTGCGGCGTTCCCCAGAATCTTCTGGTTGATAATCTTCTCGACCTTCTTGATGTCGGTGAGCTGTTGCGGATAGAGTAGATCCATAACATCATCATCCCCGCAGTGAAGCAGGAAGTGCTCCACGTGGTCGGCAGCGTCTGCTCCCCCGGCTTCGTACTGGATTTTCGCCGACTTCGCATATCCGTTGAGGCGAATGAGGAAGTCGCACACCAGCTCGTTATCCTTACGCTGAGCCGAGTAATAGCGGGCTCGTGCCGACTGGTCAAACTGCGAGCAGTAGTAGTCGGCGAATGCTTCACTCAGCAGACTCCATTTCCGCTGGGTCTTCTTCGGAAGCTGGCGATACCAGCTCTTCGCTCCTCGCTCCAGCCTCAGAGAGAATGGCTCATACCAGAGGTCTTGCGCCAGCCGAGTTCCTTTCATCTCGTAGATGAACCGCTTCAACCACTGGAGAGAATCATCCGGCCGGTAACGCTTGCCTTCGAACATAGGGATCTTGTCGAGGGACGCGTGGGTGCGGACTTCCACGTACTGCGTCCGATCGCTTTCGGTGTCATCAAAGCTGAGATGCTTGATGACGTCCTTCACCGACTCGTCAGCCGAGTTCTGGTAGTCGTACGCATCGTCGCTGTCACTGAGCTCGGCTGCATCTGCCGCATCAAACAACTCAGCGTAGCGTCCACTCAACTGCTTGCCACGCGTTGGTGTCTTCATGTGCGAGTCTTCGAAGTAGGGTGTACCCTCAGTTGCTCGGAACACCTCAGCTCGTTTGCGGTCGGGCGTCTTCGGCAGCGGGATTCTGCTGGGGTCCTCGACGGTTCTCGGAGTGTCGGCCACCCGCTTGGCAATCGTCTGCCGAGTGCCGACCGCTCCTCTCGAGGCCAAAGGCCAGTCTCAATCGACGCTTCCACTTGACAAGTTCACGCGAAGCTCGGCTGGGGTCCCAATCGCCGAGTAGCAGACTGTTAGGTCGGCTCGTGCAGCGGAACCCCATCGCCTTGAGCAGCAACACCGTGTCTTCAACCAGCTGGTTGATGTCCGTGCTGTTCACCGGCTGTGTCAGCTCAGGTCCCAGGACCGGCCATCTCGCTTGAGCCATCGCCACTGGAGCAAACATCATCATCCACTCGCTTTGAGCTCTCATCTCCTCGCCGAGCTTGCCCAAGACCTTGTTGGCACTCGGCGTATCCACATTCCTCGTCGCTCGCGGAATAAGGGGCGGACGTTCCCCTTGCGCGGCGGCTTGATCTTCATCGTCCGTATCATTGCCGAGCTCGGCGGTCAGATTGCGCACAACTGGGCGTGGGGTACCCATGCGCCCGACTTGTAGCGACAATTCGTCGACTTCGCCGAGTAGCTCAGCTTTCTCCTCATACTCATCTCCTTCATCCTCATCACTTCCTTGGCCTTGGGCATCCTCCTCGTCGAACTGGACGCTGCGAGTCTCGTCCACCGTCGCGTCCGTGATCATCGCATCCGCCAAGCCCGCCGAGTTGGCTTGTCCAGCCGAGTTGCTTCCAGCCGTCGCTGGACTCGGCGTGACGATTCCCTTGACCATCTTCACTTCTCTTCTCTTCTTCTCAAACCTTGGTTAGCTGGTACCTACGAAACACAAGCACACCCCTGTTCCCGGGTCGCGGCACCAGTTGTGGTATAGCAGTACACACAAAATCGTCAGTTGTGGTAACTTGGCTACAAACACAACAATAGCCGAGCTGGTCGGCTTTGTTGGCCTGCGCCGGGTTGCCCCCGAGCGGTTCGGCCCAACCGGGACAGCGGGTGTCTCGCCTCTCGTCGAGACCTGCCAACCAAGATCACCTCCCGGAGAACCGCCGAGTTCGACGGTCCCCGTTCACACAACCCTGTGCCCTCCACCAAAGGATGGACGACGGCGCTCGGAGCGCTTTTACAGGTCGCCGAGAGCAAAGGCTTCTCGACTCAGCAATCAGTGCCCGGGACGTACGGGAACACCGGCTCGCAGCGGTGGCGAGACTTTTCCTTCGCGCTTGGCGAGACACGCGCCCAACCCGGGCCGACCTTTATCTCTTGGCGCTGCCAGCCGAGTACCCTACAAGCTTATGCCTCTCGGGTACCGGCAGCAGACATAATCCGGCCCCGCGCAGGGACTTACCGGAACGTATGCACGTGTGTTAGGCCTAGAAAATTCTGCTCTGTTGTCTGTTATCTTTGTCGGGCGTCCTGAAGGGGCGCCTCTACTACTCCTAAGCTTCTATACAAATACCAAATGAAAGTGGGCGGTTTTGGATCCCAGCCGACCCTTCGCTGAGCTCGGCGACGCTTGAGCTCGGCTGGTCCGGATAAGCTGTCCGGATAATCGTTGAACTCGGCTGAGCCGGATAACTCGTCCGGATAGACTGGTGAACTCGGCTGAGCTCGGCTGAGCTCGGCTACCGGTACAGTGTACCACTCCAGCCGAGTTGGTCTCGCGAAATCTGGTGTTTCCTACACCACAGAGGACACCACGTCCGGCAGCGTCGACAGAAAGAAATTCGGCAGAACCTGATTGAGCAGGTTCTGCAGGTCACCCCTTCCTCTCTTCCAGTGCGCCACGTCCCACCTCATCTCGAGCGCCTTTTGCTCGGAGGTTTCGGTGGTCGGCGCTGCTGGCTTCTCCGGAGTACTCCGCAGGAAGTCGGCCATGAGCACCTTCGCTTCAGGCTGCCTCTTCTCAAGCAGCTTCGTCTGGTACTCATGGTCCAACGAGTTGACGTGTGTCAGGAGCTTGTCCTTCCACATGGTGTACGACTTGCCGTTGAACTTCTCGAGGCCGCCGCCAATCTTCGCGTCGGTAGCCGTCATCGTACTTGAAATGTTGCGTACAAGCAGTTGTAGGTAGATGTGTAGTTGCCGTCAGTTTTGGAAGTGATGGCAATGAAAGCCTTCTTCCTTCACATCCTTCGGCTTATCATATTGCTGCCAGCAAGCGCTGGCTTCTTTCCTATGAATGGCCCTAAGTCGCCCTTTGTATTATCCAATCAGCATCTAGAAAACAGATCCTTTGGCTTTAACTTATCTTCACTATGGTATACAACGGAGAAGCTTATATGGCGCAACACTCGGCGCCCTACCTTTTCCAACAAAGAGATGGTCATGAAAGTTGGCGTAGCAGTGCTTACTCACCCTTACGCTTTACATGTAACAAGTGGCGTGCGCAGAATTTGTTGTATAACTTGTGTATTATGGAAGTATGAGCTTGCATGAACGTAGCTCAAATATTGTAGAATATGACGCCTTGCAAGCTTGTATCATTGCCACACCCGAAAGTCGTACGGTTATACAATGTATGCGAGTACATGGTACGCGCTTTCCGACCGTGGGCACAGTTGCTCCGAGTCTTGCTTCTATCCAGTTACCGGTATCAGGACTGAAGCGGAACTTCGTGCGTGTGCACTGAGGTGCTGATCAGTGCTGCGAGCGTTATCAACTTGGTCGGTGGTAGCGTTGAGTTTGTCGATACTCAAGAAGCAGCATTGTTTTTTCAAATTGAGGTTGAGCACCGAAACTAGCCTCCGCTTTTTTCTCAGCACTTCCACACTATATCATCCAGCGCTGCCGTGCTACCGGAGTTCCTTTTTGCAACGATGCACTTAGGATTTTGTTGGCAGTATTTGCTTTTGCTGTGTAGAATCGACGCAAGCAAACTTTCGGCGAGACAGCACCGAGGTGGTAAGTAGTATGTGGATTGGCCTCTATCCGAATCAAGCGATCTACAGCGAAGCCTTACTTTGTCCCGACTTGCCAGCCTTGAGCTCCTGCAGCTTGCGCAAGTACTGTTTGCGCTTCGCCTGCTCTTCCTTATACTCCTGCGTCCGGCGCTGCTTGATGGCCTCGAGCTCCTCGAACAGAATTAAGGCAACGTTTTCCTGCAGGTCCAGTGACCACGCCTTCCTGCGCGAGTGTGTAGTCAGTTGGTGCATAATGTCCTGGTTCTCTTCGCGAGAAAGTCTGGCCACGACGTCGTGCAGGAATTCCCACAGATTCAATGACGCCTCCTCAACACCGTCACTGCCAGGCAGGTGAGCCATGTCCACGATTGTTAGGAAGAAGGCTCCAAGTTCCGTCTCCAACTCCGTTGACGCGGTCTGTTCCGGTCCTGGCATCGTGACCGCGAGCAAGGGCTTCTGCGTGAAAAACTGCTGCACGAGCTCCAGGAATTCCAGCGTCTCTGCGTCCTCAGGCTCCGTCTCGAAGCCCAGCTTGCGGGCCACCTCCACGTTCTGCTTCACCTGCGCGGCAGCGTTGATTCGAGCACGTAGGCGACTCACAAACGTCCAGCGCGTCGCCGACTGGAACGGCGGACCACGCACCGATGCGCCGGGGGCCAAGACATCCACAGGCGGAAATACGCGATTGCGCGCCAGCGTAGACTCCAACCCAACGTAGTCGTCCACGAGCGACGTCACGCGCTCCTGGAACTCGGACGGGATCTCCAAGCTGTCCGGCGCGTCCACCAGCACGAGCGACGTGAGTGACGGACCTTCCTCCTTCTTGGACGCCCCCTTGAACTGCGCCGAACGCTCCATCAGCACTGCGTGTGCGCTGAGACTGAGCTGGGCAGCGCGCGGCAGCTTCAGCGACTGCACGAGCCCCTCCACGACCGTCGTGTGCGTGGCCAAGTCGTCGTACACTACGACGCTGCGTCGGGACCGACCGTTGTACATGAGGAACTCGGCGACCGCGCAGCCCGTGAACGGCGCCAAGTACTGCAGCACGGGCGAGTCGCGGTCGGTAGAGGCGACGATGGTCGTGTGCTCCAACGCGCCTGTGACCTTGAGCGCGTCGCGGATCTGGTGGATGCGCGCGGCGCTCTTGCCCACGCACACGTAGACGAACTGCGGCGGCAGCTCTCCGCGCGCCTTGGCCCTCGCCACCTGGTGCGCGATGACGTCCAGCGCCACGCGCGTCTTGCCCGAGTTCCTGGGGCCCAGCACGCCGAAGCGGTGGCCGTGGGCCATAGGGTGCAGGCAGTCCACGGCCAGCAGACCCGTCTCGAAGGGCGAGCGCAGCGGCGCACGGGCCATGAGGCCAGGCACGCTCTGCGCGCCCCACGTGACCTTGACGCGGTCGTTGGCCGCCTGCTGCTGCTGGGTGGCTTCACCTTCTTCTTCTTCTTGCTCCTGCAACTGCACGGGGCGGCCGAGCGGGTCCACGACGGCGCCCGCGAAGGCCGCGACGCTGCCGGGGATCTCGAGCTGCTCGCGCTGCAGCTGCACATCCATGCCCTTGGCCACGGCGCGCACCTGGCCGCTGGCGTGCAGCAGCGCCACGTGCACCATCTTCTTCTCCATGAAGAGCACCAGGCCGGCGCACAGCGACTGGCCGGCGGCGTCAGACACGTCCACGACGCTACCGATGGTGGCGTGGCGCAGGCCGGACACGCGTGCCAGGCCGTTCTGCACGCCCATGACCACGCCGCGCACGGGCAGCTCGGCCTGCACGGCGGAGAGCGGCGCGCGGTCGTCGGCTTCGGCGCCGGCATTGGCTTCTTCCTCCTCCGCGAGCTTCATGAAGTCCAGCATCTGCTGCGCCAGCGCCGCCTCCGAGTCGTCGGCGGCGTTGCGGCGGCCCGCTGTGGCGGCGCGCGACGCGTGGAAGCTGCGTGGAGCAGCCACTGAACCGCTGCTGACGAGGCTGTTGCTGCTGGCGGCGCACACGCGCTGTGCCAGGCGCGCGCGCACCACGCGCGACACGGCCACCTGACCACGACGAGCTCCGTGCATTGTTGTTGATACCGAGCGTTGATGAGCGGTGAGGTGGAGATACGAGTACCTACGTTTTGGTACATGGTGCTACGCGATGACACACCATTTTCACACAAATCGGGAGCATTAGCGTCACTATGCACGGGTAATTTACTTTTGTTTGCAGCGATTCTTACGCGTCTCAAGGGCACAACTTGCTGTTACTTCTGCGGCGGTGGACCCCCCGCTAACTAACTTTTTTTAAGAAACTACCTCAACTTTGCTCCACTGGATATGAAAGAATCCATTTCGATTTCTCTCCATCACGGCTTTGCACTAACATTCTCTCCAGCTTACTTAAGTAGTGGCATACTCCTTCATTTCTCGCCGCCGCTATCATCTTCACAAGTTTATGTTTGTTGTAGAGAGGCGCCAGCACCGAAAAACAAACATCTCATCTGCATTCTTTTCTAAACGTAGAATATCCACGTCGTCAACTCTCGGTTTCTAAATAAATTGGTCCCTACTTGGTTAGGATTTAGAAGGTTGAAAACATCCTCCGTTGATGAGGATCCTACGAAGACGCTAACGGTGAGGTCAAATGCGGACCCGATTTAATGGACACGCAATGCCAGAATTCAGAGGGGAGAAATGAGCTTTGTTTTCATAATAAGCATCATCACCACTGTCAGATACTTCGCTTTGACCGTTGATAAAAATGTTGCACCAACTAGAGCATAACTTAATTAACTCCGGGTCTGTGCGGATACAGTACGCGAGATCGTTTACATGTTAGTTTCGCCGATTGCGTGCACTGGCATGTAATCATGATCTAAACTAGTTTCGCCGATTGCGCTCTGGAATGTGTAATCATTGATTAAATTATTTTACGATGGAACAGATCGCCTTCTGTGAGCAAAACAGTAGTGCTGCATGTACCATCAACGCTGGTGTTCCCAGGTAGCAACTCATTCCTTTGCCCCTCCACTTCAAAACTCGCAATCTACTGCCCAAGTACCCCCCCCCCCCCCCTCTCCAAGTTTCTGCCATGCGTCTGAGCTACTTCCTAGTGGCGGCTGCGGCGACACTCATTGTCAGTTGTGACGCCACATCGGAGGACCAGGCGAAGCTCTCGACGGCGACAGCTTCAGGCGTAGTCCAGTCGGCTGACGTGGTTGGTGCCGGCAAGCGGCAGCTGAGGTCTATCGAGACCCCCGACGAGGACGAAGAGAGACTTGCGATGTGGAAAGTGGAACAAATGTTGACCGACGAAGCGTTCAGACGCGTGAAGTTTCAGAAGTGGGACAGACGAGGTGTCACGTTCCATGACTTGAAGAGCAAGCTTGATCTCAGCGAGCCGAACATGGTCAAGCTGCGAAACTTGTACAACGACTACTTGTTCGGCTAGAACGAGAATCCCACTTGTGTGTCAGACCTAGTGCGGCAAACTTCAAAAGAACGATGTTTTCATCAAATTGGTTAGCCTCTGTGTTATAGTACTTTGTAAAAATTCTTAGTGCTCGACACGTGCTGCTTGAGCCAACTTGGGAGTTCTGGCTGATAATTTCATTAAAATCACTTTTGATTTTGCTGAGCCCGTGCCATGATACCACTTTCTCGTTTTTCAACTGACAGCAGCAACCCACCGCCAAACCTTTGGAGCTCCAAGAACTACCGTAATTTTTGCAATACTGAGTGAATGAACTCGACTTATTTTTCTCGACTGCCGTCTTACCCCCTACCAGACCCCCAGCGTCTACTAGCAAATAAACCGAGTAAGCGTACCCGGCAAAGTGAGCTTCATGCCTCTAACCAACGTTGTCATGATTTTTTTTTTTAATTGAGGTGCATTGTTGTCACTTAGTTCTTCCTAACGAAACGTTGTCATGATGCCCTCGTCTTCTCCTATACTACTTTTACTGGGATAGGAAGCAACGTTAGTGCTGCTATCGCAGACCAAATAGGATTATATCCGTGGTACGTCAAGTCAAAAGATGACCCCTCTTGACATCTAACTGGTACATCTCTATGAAACCGGTACGACTCCGGTTGCGCACTGGGCCCTCCAAAAGGCTTATATGCGTGGGCAACCTGAACCGGTATGATACCCATCACACCGGTATGGTCACGGTGCCGCACTGGGCCTCGAAAAGGTTTATATGCGTGGGCAGCCTGAACCAGTGTGCTACCGATGACACTGGTATGAATCAGTAAATATATTGAAGTAAAGGGACGATTGAGGTGGATTGTACAATAGCATGCCGTTTCTACAAGCTGCAAATAGACCTCAGACAGGGTTCGCGTTTTAGTTTTGTTGAGCATTGTCTGTCGATATATTGCATCTACAGCTTTAAGGTAAATGCCCGGGCAGATGCTGCGGCTGCGAAGCAGCGCAGGAGTTGACCGAATTAATAAGTAAAATTATAAATAAAAAATAAAGGGTTTATTCCAAATTCCTCCTATCCCAGCCTTCGCGGAGCCCTAGTAGTCCCGGTTAATCATGAGCATCTTCAGATGCTTAGCCACAATATTTTCTTGCGTGTAAAAGAATCATTCATTTATTCAGTGCAGACAGCTCGGCAACCTAAGCGGCTTGCTAGCTTACTTTTTTTTGCTAAGTGCTAATAGCCTCTCTAGCCTTGCAGCAATTCCCTTTGTCCTTCAACCTGTTTAGCTGCCTCCAGCATCGGCACGAGTTGTTTCTCCACGTAAAAAGCCTGTAGCACTGAGAGCACCGTTTCATCCGCTTTCTCCGGATCGAGTTTCGTCACGTACGAGATCCATCTCATCAGCTGTGGTTTCTCGAACAGCGCGGTTTTTGCCTGGTTCAAGCGTAGCTTAACGAAAGCGTCTCTCACCGATGTCGCTTCACTCAGCCGCTTCTCCACCCACAACTTATCGGCAATTGCCGCCGCGTCGCTGTTTTCTGATGCCCTATAAAACATGGCGCCAAGTTGTCTGACATTGAGGCGCTTCTGCAGTACCATCCACATCGCCTGGTAAGGTTCGTCTTTCTCCACCGTCTTCACGTAGGAAGCCCACAAGTTCCAATCGTGGCCTTGGAAAATACTTTCGCGCCTCTCCTGAAGCACAAAGTCGAAAACATCGCCCGCGGATTTCTTTTCACTGAGCCACTTCTTGAGCAGGATTTTTTGAAACGTTTTGGCCATGTCATCAGCTTCCCCCCTTGCAATCGATACTATTGGCTGTCTGTGAAGTAAGTCTTCAGTACGATAGCATCACATCATCCGCCTTCTGAGGATCCAGCATAGTCATGTAGGCCACCCAGGCACGCACTTCCGAGTGCCCTAAAAGCAAGTATACTTGCTTGGCCACATCTCCAGCAGTTAAACCCCTCAACCGCGGTTTTCTCCCCCTTCAGCCACTTCTGCAGCTGTGCTGCTTCTAAGTAACCAGCAATTGAACTTGTACTGGCAGTTGCGCAGTTACGGTCACGCAATTAATCCGTTGGGAGCTGACCACCCCTCATACTTCGGGCGTTCCCAGTATAAATGCGACGGTCAGCAAAAATATTAGACCTGATGATACAAATGTACCATGAAATTAGATATTTGTCCGGGGTTTTGTGCGGAATCAGCTCTATTTATGATGTGGAATTTTGGGCAGTACAAAATAGTACTGGAGTAGGTTATCTCTTCATCAAATTTGGACACAACCGGCATGAAATGCATCACTTACTGTAAGGTAGCAGTAACAGTATCTGAGTTTTTGTGAAAAGTACTGGGTACTATACTGTAGTACCAGAAATAGTACTATTCTACTATGTTCTACTACGACCGAGTGTTACTGGCAATCCTGGTTTGCTATCTCAGTAATATGTGTACCATCACTCACGAAATCGATAAAATCGATACTGTTTGCTCTCGCCGACACACCAAAATCGTCAAGATGCCGACCCTGACACTGCCGGCGCTGACCGAGGCCACGGACGCCGAGCTGCGGAGCCTCCTGAGCGACGCCGCCTCGCTCGATGCGGTCGACACCTTCTTCACACGCGGCATATCGCTGCAAACGCGCGCCGACGCGTCCATGGACGAGGAATCGCGTCTGTCGTCCGCAAGGTCGCTGGCTGCCGACTCGCGCGCCGTGTTCGCGCTCTTCCAGCGCGTGACGCAGAGCGCGTCGTTGCTGACTCTGGCCGAGAGCTGCGGCTTGCTGCACGCCACGCGGGTGGTGCCGTTCTGCCAGATCTACGCGCCCAAGAACGCCGCAGCCGTGGGGGCATTTTGGACACTCTTGTCGAAAACGTGCCCTCCTTTTCGACAGCTCTGACGGCGTTGCGGCAACTGTACATCGAGCAGCTTAACGATTTCAACCAGACCTTGCCGCAGGTGAAGAGGGACCAAGTGGTACAGCTGCTGCGCCGCGGCTACGAGCTGAGCCTGTCGGTCGCCGGCATGGCTTCTGCCGACTCCGTGACACAGCGGCTGCTGCTGGCCGGCACCGACCTGGAGACGGAGCTAGGCCGGCACGACGCGTCCATGCTCTACGGCCTCGTGCAGCTCTACGAGGCGGCGCTGCCGGCTCTGCAGCGGCAGGTGCTGAGCTTCGACGACAAGGTGCAGACGCAGGAGATGCCGGTCATTGCGGAGATCCGACACGCGCTGCTGCTGGTGCTCGCGCGCTGCGTGGACGTCGTGATGGAGAAGGAAGAGACTACCAGCAGTGGGGAGGGTCTGCTGGCGGGGCTGCACGCCTTGAGCAACGGCTGCCTGGACGATGAGGCGGAGCACGGATCGCTCCTGAGTGACCTGTGGTACCTCTGTGAGTACAAGGACAAGGTGGCGGCGTTCTTCGACCGCTGCAAGCTCGACGTCGAAAGCTTCTCGTACCTGGACATGGTGGTCGACGGCCTCCCGCGCAGACGCGTGCTGCTGGCAGAGGATCTGGCTGCAGAGACCAAGCCCCAGGCGTCGCTGTCTGCTGACGCGAAGGAATGGAAGGCGCCGCCGGAAGTGGAAGAGACCAAGCCTGCTGCTCCAGCCCCGCAGAGCGACGATACGGAGACGTTGCTGGCCCCGATGGTGCTCCAGGTGAAGGACTTCTTCCCCGACTTGGGTGATGGCTACGTCGAGCTCTGCCTGCTCAGCTCGAACTTGCAGGTGGAGGTCGTGATCAACTTCCTGCTGGAAAGCAACCCGCCGCCGATGCTCATTGACGTCGCCCAGGATTTGAAGCGCTCCGACCCGGAGTTTGTGCGTTTGGAGGCGCAGATCACTGGCAAGCCGGCTCCTGCGCCGAAGAAGGATGAGTCGAAGAAGTTAGACCCGAGTCGAGTGTGGGTGGGCAAGAAGGCGATGGAGAAGAGCTACGACCCGCAGATCGCCAAGAAGGACCAGCAGCTGGTGGAGAAGATGAAGCAGCTTGTGGACATGTACGAGGAAGAAGACGAGTACGGCGAGCTGCTGAGTGGTGCAGGCGCATACAGCAGCAGAGATGACGGCATCGCCCCGCTGGACGAGTACGACGACGACTACAACGACGAGTTCGACGACTTCGTGCCGTTCAGCGTCCGCGATGGCGGCAGTGCCGATGACCAAGACGCTATTCGTGAGCAGAACCGCCGGATGCGCTTGAAGGAGGAGAAGGACGCGTTCTGGGAGGGCATGCGTAACCGGAACCGCGACAACCCGCTCAGTGCGGCAGGTGGTGAAGAGGACGGAGAAGAGGATGAAGAGAAGGAAGCGGTCCAGTCTGGGGGGCAGAGGAATTCACGCCCGAACACCTCTCGCGGCCCCTCACAAGGTCCTTCAGGTCCAAAGCCGAATTCAACTCGACGGAAAGACAAGAGGCAAGGAGGAGGAGCTGAGAAGAAGCCCGACGAACCACTAACACCGCAGCAGATACAGCGCCAGCGAGCAAGGAAAGACAAGAACAAGGCTAAGGTGGCGAATCACAACCGAAAGGACCGTGCCATGAAGAAAATGGGCTGATACTTCAGTCTTATAGCAAGCAGAGAGAGGCAGCTATCCTCTCGACCTCTGCGCGGTTAATTTTTTTTTTTTTTTGTAAGGTGTATTGTAGTCACTTAGAATATCACGGAGAAACCTAACGACCGCTAATCACACCCGAAAACTGTCGTCGCCCTTTTGCGTCGTCAACAGGAGAGAGCCGAAGCTCGAAGGGTCCTCATTTGCGGTGCACCAGGCCGCCTGAATGTTCCATCGCAGTGAGTCTGGCGTCAAGCCAATAGCGTACGTCGCCATCCACCGAGTCCCGCACCAAACCCCAGAAAGGGTCGAGAGAGGTGGTTGAGTTCATCTCCACCTGTCGGCTTCGATTGGTGTCCATGGCATGATTTGCTAGTGTGTCCGCCGTTTTGTTGAAAGCTCTCAAGTGATGCGTCCAAGAGCGAACTGCACACCGGTCTGCTAACACCCGGCATCGGTCGTACAGAGCGCGTAAATGCTCCGCTCGAGGCGGCTTCCGTCGTTGCTGTTGCTGTAAAATGAGTTGGCTATCCCCAACCACATGTAGCGAACTACTTCGGGATCGGTAGGCATGTAGTAGTCCCGTCAATAGACCTCGGTATTCCGCTAGGTTGTTCGTAGTCGAGGTGCATCCATAGGCCATGCTAGCGGCCCATACGACAACCGCACGTGGGCATCCCGGTTCCAGACGCACGAGAATCGCACCACTTCCACCTGGGCCAGGATTGCCTCGGGAGCCACCATAAAAAAAAAAACGTAACAACTATCCGTGACAACCAATGGTGTGTGTTCAGGATCCCACAGTCCATGAAGAGCTCCAACGACCACACGTATAGCCCGTTTTGAGGCCTCAGGTTTGTTTGTGGATTGGTACGCCGCCTGAATCGTTCGGTACCCCTCGCGAAGGCGAACCCGGAGCATAGCACGATATCGGCCCTCGTCAACAGCCCGCGATGTACCGAAGTGCGCATTCCGCCATTTCCACACGACCCGGAGCACAACGAGTACACCGAGTTTCCAACAGTCAGACGCAGCAGGATCTCTGCGCGGTTAATGAAGCCAATGCCATTGAACTGACGGCACCGAGTGCATGGGTGAGCAAAATTCGTACGTGTGTGAGGGGTTTAGATGCCTGAGCTAGTATGTGATTCGTCGCAGTCTCTGTGCCAGTTTGACGTTTTTCCGGAGGCGTCGGCGTGCGGCTCGTTCGGCTTCGTGGACGTGGGTCAAGTCCGGGTTGAGATAGATGCTTGGGATCGGAAGAAGCACCTGCGGAGGGGTCAGCTCTGGCAGCGCCAAGCGCGAGGGCTTCGTCTTGGAGGATTCGCTGGACAGGTCGTCGTCGGATCTCATCCGCTTGCCCTCCAGCACCTGCTCGAGCCTCGTCTTGGTCGGGCTGCGTTCGAAGAGGCGATCGCGGTTTTCGGCGTCGAAATCGTCGCTCACGTTCGTCCCCAACCTTCGTTGTTGCTCTCACTGTCACTTTGTCCCTTACGTCCCGACAGAATCTCGGGCAGACGCACGTCTTGAGGGGGCAGCAGGGCGTTGGCTGAGCGTGTCTTCTTCCGGATGAAAGGCGGTCGTGGGGGATCCGAGACCGACCCCAGTGCACCAGCCTTTTTGTTTGAATCGATGTTCTGGCTGTCGGTGCCTCCGTCCGGTGGCGTGGGGTCGTCGAAGGAGCGGATCTTGTCGAGCTCGGCGAACGCGGTTATCCACTGCAGCTTGACGTGGTCGTAGATGGTCATGGTCACACGATCGTAGAGCTTCTTGAGGAACGACGCGTACTCGTCGGCGCTGATGTCGATCGTCCAAATGTCTGCCTACAAGACAGATAACCGCCAGAAAGATGAGCATTTCCGAGCAATTATCGACAGAGAGCTACAGCTACAGCTACAGCTACAGCTACAGCTACAGCTGCAGCTGCAGCTGCAGCCGCATACGCACCACTTCGAAGAGCGAGCCGAAGAAGAGCGTTTTCGACATGTTTTCGCCGTCGATCGAGTCCCTGGCCCAGTCCTTTTCGACGATGCAGCGGGCTTCGCCAATGGAGAACTCGTTGGGGGCGACCAGGGCCTTGTAGAACTTCATGAAGACGTCCACGTACTCGTGCATGGGGATGGCGTCCATGCCGCGCCGAATGCAGGGGAAGGTGTCCCAGAACCGCTCAATGGACGCGAGCACGCTCGGGTCCTCCATGAGTTTCTGACGTCTCTTGAGGTTTTCCTCCGTGTACAGCGCCTGGTTGCCCTGCTTCCGATACGGCACCGGGTTGGGCGACAAGGGGCTTGTGAAGACGCCGGGCGTCTCGTACTTGAACAGGAGGTTCTGGGTCTTGCCCTGGCACATGATGCTCGTCTTGACCTTGGACAGTTGAGGCACGAAGAACGGGACCCCCTCCTCGTAGGGCTTCGCCAGCGGCTTCTCATTCCGCAGAGAACTCGTGTACGCATTCATGCCGGCCATGACTGTCGTCGTCTCCTTGATCGACCAAATTCTAATGAAGGATACGAGGCTGTTTCCACACTAGAAGCCTGCGCTACGCTACGTCCGTCAAGCTATTCCTGGCACTCCCAAGTCAGATCAGAACACTCGGAGAGCATATATCGATTCTCCCCACACGGGATGCAGCACCAAAAGTCAGCACTATCAAAGGGTTGTACTGCACGAGACCTTCAACTTTCGACTACAGGATCGGTACATTTGAACCAGGCCATCTGTAGATGACATGCCAGCTCTCTCTCATCATGCAATCATTGCTTACCGAGGATGGTTGACTGTCCAAGCCACAACTACAGAACCGTCGCCATTGACCTGCTCGTACCCGTCGAGGTATGGTGATTCTCTGCAGCTTGTTCGTCCTCGCTGCTGCCATCTTTGCTGCCTCGGTGGTAGCTGAGAGCATCAGCCAAGGCCATCACGCAGACAGAAGCCATCAGCATGTCCGAGAAGGCCGCCGTCCGCTTCAAGCCTCAGCTCCTCATCGGAAACGGGTGACACTCGTACCCTGCCGTGAACGCTCAGGGTCAGACCAGCGGTGGCCTCAAACCCACTCGGTCGTCAAGCTCTGCCTGTAGGGGCTTCTTCACGACTTCATGTCCGCCCAGCGTGGCACAAGAACGTCTGGGCCATTATGTACGCCTGGTACTTCCCCAAAGACTCGCCGAGATCTGGCAGAGGTCACCGTCGTGACTGGGAGAACATCGTCGTGTGGCTGGAGAACCCCGCGCCGGAATACCCGAAGCTCCTAGCCGTGTCCACGCCGTCAGATAATGGCGAGTATCTGAAATATTCCCCTCCTGACGAGAAATTCATTGCGGGGAACGCCCCACTCGTCAAATACGAAAGTGTCGACGGGAAAGAGCACACGCTGCAGCTCAACCAATACGGAGGAGGCCTACAAGAGCTCGTGACGTGGAGTCAACTGCCTGAAGCCGCTCGCACAGCGTTAAATGAGAGCAACTTCGACCCGGCCATTGTTCCCTTCAACGACGTTAGCTTTGGACCAAACCTCCAAAAGGCCTGGCCATTTTAGATCTATCTACCAACTGAAGAAAAAGTTCTTGCTGACGTTGGGATGGTATTATCCTGCTAGCTTTTCGAGCTTTTCAAGTTGTACCTAGTGTTCGCACTAATGCTACAGTACTATTTGCTCGGAAAGTCTCCAATACAATAGATCGAGCTAATATGGGGGGGAGATGCTTGATTTATTCCGTAGAGCGCAACTGTATGAAGATCAGTCGTTTCCTAAGAAGTACAGAAGACCGAAAGAAAAGTTGTAGCATCCACTAACGAAAGCGACACCTTGAAGAAATCTGGGTATCTTTCAAGAAAACTATATCTTCCCGACTTACTTCGCGCTGCTAAGCAGCAACTGCTTTTCCAGCCTTGTAGCAAGTTCCTTCGTTTTGTCGACCTCTTTCGCTGCCTTGAGCAGACTCGCAAGCTTTCTCTTCGGGTACAGAGGTTGCAGCACCGAGAACATGACCTCGTCCGCGTTCGTGGGGTTCACATTCTTCACGTATGAGACCCACCTTGCCAGCTCCGGTTTCTCAAAGAGCAAGAATGGGAACTTGTTGAGCCCTAGCTGAATAAAAGCGTCCTTCACTGGCGTCGATTTGCTTAGCCACATCTGTTCAATCAATCGCTCGCCAAGTTGCTTCGTGCGGGTGTTCTCTTGAGCAACATAAACCATGGACCTGAGTTGGCTTTCGTCGTAATGCTTCTGCAGTACCGCCCACATCGTCTTGTAAGGGTCCTCCTTGTTCAGCTTGGTAACGAACAAAACCCAGACATCCAAAGCGCGGGCCTGGAAAATCTGCTCTTTGAATTTGAATTTGTTGCGGTTTAGTCGGCTACTGTAGTGGGTTCCGGTCTTGAACACACGCGAGGGAAGCTGGCGCTTCCAGGTAAACCTTCTTCTATTGCTTGTCTCCTACGAAGTAGAATGTAAACTGACTGATGTTGCTACAGTGTATCTCGGCTATCTTCCTACAGCAGTAGAAGGCACCTCGTCCTCAAGACTCCTATACCAGCTTGGCCCCACATTCTGTGCGGCCCAGTGATCGTGGACAAGGCTTGGTCCTCTAGCCCGCCACTACACCGCCCCGTCAAGCCTTGGCCACACCAGACTTGACATGTTTCGTCGGGCCAAGACAAAGTGTTGCACGAATGTTGTCTGAATGTAGATATTGCTGTGATCATCGCTCTGGGTAATCACTCTGCAACTTCAACTTGGTGCAAATCTTGATGCCCTCTCAATGTACTTTGTGAGCCCTGTGTCTGCTGCACGGGATACATACGCACGCAGCAGGACTGGGATATCCTTAAATAAGGATCGTGCAGTCTCCCATGAGTCCTCGATTGGCTCTAGCCCTTTCCAGGCCACTAGAACCTCGTAGTCCTTCTTTCTTGGACACCAGCGGTGCTCCTTGAGCTCAGACACGGCCAGTACTATTCCTTGGGATGCTACATGTTCTCGAACTTCTTCTGTTACTTCGAAGTCCTTGTCTGCATAGTACTTCAGTCTAGATCCATGCACATCCATCTCGGCTCCCGTAACCAAGTGTCTGACCACGAAGGAGTGCGTATCGGCTCTCACAATCTGGTAGGGGCCAATCCACGTGACTAACAGTTTGTCCTGGTGCTTTTGGTCAACACGAGACCGAAGCACATAGTCTCCCACAGTGAAATTGGCCTTTTTCGCACCGCGTTGGCCCTTTTTGTTGCGCTGAGTTTGCCGATCTCGTTCTTCATCTACCGCCTTGTGCATAGTTTGGACACTAGCGCGCAGCGCTTGCAGCTTCTGATCGATCCGATCTGGCTGTTCCGTCAGCTCCAGCACCTCGCGCTGCTCCAGATCGACGCAGAACTCGAGCGGGGTTGGCAATGGTAGTGCACAGAACAACTCTACAGGTGCCTTGTTGCCCAGTGAAGGAACAGGAGTGTGGTTGATGCTTGCTCTAAGCAGCGGAACAAACATCGTCCAGTCTCGGATGTCCCTTTTGTACTCCAAACACATCACTCTTAGCACTTGGATCACGTCACGGTTGACGCGCTCAATACTCCCGTTGATCCACGGACTGTAAGCCACCGTAAATCTCTGCTCACTCTTGAGCCGCTTACATACTTCTGCAAGTACCTCGTTTTTGAAATGGGTACCTTGGTCGCTGATCCAAATTGGTGGAATACCAAATCTACCATGCCAGTCTAATATCGCAGCTACTGCGACCGCGCTAGATGGCGTGGCACATGGTACAAGTTCACAATAGTGCGTCGCATGATCCTTCAATACTAGTAGGTACTTGTCGTCGCCAAACGATTCACCCACCGTAAGAAAATCCCAATGCAATGCACCATTACGCTCATGGCAGCGGAAAGTTTCACTCCATGGACGTTGTACCACCTTTCCTCCTTTGACGTGGTGACACAGTAAGCATGCAGCCAGGAATCTGTCCACCTTTCTGCGTAAGTGGTCCACATGAAAGTGGCGTTGGAGGTGCTCCATCATAGCAGCACGTCCGCGGTGACCCTGCGCGCCGCAGTGCGCGATCACCATGAGCCTCTGTAGCAGGTCGTTGCATTGGCTCGGGATCCATAGTCTCTTTTTGTGGTACCAGCCCTGACCAGAATCTCCTCTGACCAGGAAGTTGCTAGATACCGTGCATACATGTCGTTCCTGGGCTGAAACAATCTCTTCCCGGGTAGGCCACGTGAAATCCGGGTCATCAAATGGCCGGATCGCCACTCCATTAGCGGTGTTCGTCTCGTCACTGAGTGCGTAGCGCCCACGCCGAGTCGACGGGGTCCTGTCTGCCTCCCCTCTTCGACGCTTGCCTCGGGCACTCGGGGTCCTATCTTCCTCCCCTCGCCTGCGCTTGCGCTCAGTACGCTGGGTCCTGTCTTCCTCCCGACGCCCCCGCTTGCGAAGTACCATTGCTCGCAGTGCAATAGTGTCGCTGTGATTACCAGCCCACCTGGATATCATATCGGCCCATACATTGCTCGTTCCTTCAATATGCTCGATGTGGTAGCGGTATTCCATGAGCTTCACAGCCCACCTGAGCAACTTGCCTCTGATATGCTTTTTCACCTCCTTGCCTGGTGCAAAAACGTAGATTAGGTTGCGGTGGTCGCAAAACAACCTAAAGCCTTGTGGCCGCAGGAGTAAATGACTCAGTTGATCACACGCGCAAATTATCGGGTACGCTTCTTTTTCAATCACGCTCCAGTTGCGCTTCGAACCAGTGAATGTGCCGCTGACACACACCAACAACTCGTGCTGTTGCTCTGCAACCGGCTTTTTGGCCTGCCACGATCGTACTTGTGTCACAATCAAACCATAACCAACGTCGGACGCGTCGGTGATGAGACACATCACAGCGTCTGGCTCAGGGAATGCCAGAGTGGCCGCGGTCTTCAGCTTGCCCTTGAGCTCATCAAATGCCTGTCGGCCACTGCCTCCCAAGCCTACTGCAATGCCTGATGCTACTCGCTTCGTGCGCCTGGTTGCAGTTGCGAGAGCTTCGTCCAGTTTTTCTTGTAGTGGCTTCGCCACCCTGGCGAAGTCAATCACACTCTCACGCATCCAGTTCGCTGCGCATAGAAATTGCTGCAGCTCGTCAGCGTTGGTCGGGTAGGGCAGTGTCGTGAGCGCCTTGATACGTTCGGGGTCATGGCTCACACCTCGGCCCGAGATAATTTTCCCACACCACTTTACTTGCGGCTCGTACAGACTCGACTTGGTGACGCTCAGCTTAACTCTTTGACTACCGGATCACCCTCTTATGGACATCTGACCAGATCCATATTTTGACCAATAGGATTGTTTTTAGCTTGATAATCAGTACATACTCTAATACCGTCCTTGTGTGGCTGTAGTTATTTTCTACAGATTGTACAGAAACATTGTGACTTCAGTCAGAAAGTGTGACTGCCCGCTCCCAGTGATCATGATTTGCGATACATGCCATGAAGATCCGTGTGACTGGGAGCGGTATGGAAGCGAGCTCTGCGAGAGCAGAAGGCGCCTTCTCCACCGAGTCCCCCACCCTAGGCGCCTGAATAAAACGCTCTATCAGCTTTACTTCTATCTGAAGTTTGGTCGACTTGACACGAATCCGACAAACCAGCTACCCGTGTGCATTAGAAGAAGACTATCACACCCACGCCCACGATCGTGTGTATTGTATTGCAGTCATGCACAGAATAACACTTAGTATTTGCACTAACTAACTCATATAATGTTGCTGTTTCCTCAGTCGCCAGCGGACACGCGAGTGACTTAGATCACCTGAACCTACACAAATGGAGCTCAAACGTGCCGTCGACAACGCCACTACAGTAGAGAATCAAGGTGGGCCAAGGTGCTTCAAAATACACCAGCACACTCGAAGAGCTAAACGAAGTGCTTCTAATGAATCCACGTCTATATACTCAACTACTCCTACTGCAACTACCACTACTGAACTGCAGTCCTTAGGTCGCCTACACTGGCGTCACCACGAACCAGTACTTCAATCAGCGGAAATCGAAGCACGCGCCCAGCTCCAGGTTGGTCTCCTTCTTCTTCACGGCCTGGTAGCAGGCCCAACAATACACAGCCAGCTTGGACAGCTAATCCTAGCCATATCGGCGGCGGCCGACACATAGCTCACCGTTGTCGCAGTTGTCTCGGTCGTGTCGTCTGTCATAAACGCCATCTCCACCGTCAGGCAGTCATCGGCCGTCGACTACGCCGTCGCCATCGCCATCACCACCATCGCAGGGGCCCGCACACGCCGCGCGCCTCCAGGTCGGTCTCCTCCTTCTTCACGGCCTCGGGGCAGGCGAAGGCCGTCTCCGGCAGCAGCAACGTGGCGCAGTCCTTGGGCGTCGACTACGCCGTCGCCATCACCACTTCCACCATCGCAGGGACACGCACACGCCGCGCGGCTCCAGGTCGGTTTCCTCCTTCGTCACGGCCTCGTGGCAGGCGAAGGCCGTCTCCGGCAGCAGCAACGTGGCGCAGTCGCCCTTGGGCGTCGACTACGCCGTCGCCATCGCCATCTCCACCATCGCATGGACCCCAAATACCGACGACCGCAGCAGCGCCCACGTACGCGCTCACCTTCGAGTCGGCCTCCTCCTTCGTCACGGCCTCGTGGCAGGCGAAGGCTGTCTCCGCCAGCAGCAACGTGGCGCAGTCCTTGGGCGTCGACTACGCCGTCGCCATCACCATCACCACCATCGCAGGGACACGCACACGCCGCGCGGCTCCAGGTCGGTCTCCTCCTTCTTCACGGCCTCGTGGCAGGCGAAGGCCGTCTCCGCCAGCAGCAACGTGGCGCAGTCCTTGGGCGTCGACTACGCCGTCGCCATCGCTACTTCCACCATCGCAGGGACCCCAATGAGCGCCGAGCCTGCAGCACGTGCACACGCCCCGTGCCTCCAGGTCGGTCTCCTCCTTTGCCACGGCGTCGTGCTAGGCTGAACGCTACACAGGCTGCTCCGGCCAGCGGATCTCCCCATTTCGGCGGGCGACCGACCCGTAGCTCAACTTGGCCACAGACGTCTTGGTAATAACGTTCGTCATGAACGCCGTCTCACACCTCCGAGTCGGACTCCTCCTTCGCCGCCGGCCTGCATATCTGCGAGCCTGTGGCCATCATCGAGTCTCGAGCGATGGACTCCATGCACGTCATTTGGTGGTAGGATGGTACAAAAAACCCATTTCTACCAGACATTATACAGTACATAAGAATATTGTGTCGTGCAAGCTTCATAGTTTCAACCAATCAAATATCTACAATGGCTTTGTTATGGACATCGTGATGTCCATAAGGGACTTTCGGTATAGCGGTAGCAAAAGAGTTAAAGCCAAAGAAATCTAAAAGCTCAAACAGTCTTTCCAACTTCACCAAATAAGTCTGTACGTCCTTAGCGTAGAGCATCAGGTCATCTATCCATACCAACAGGTGCTTGTGCAACAGCTCCTGCAGGCACTTCTCCACAGTGGCCTGAAAGAATAGCGCAGCGTCACAGCAGCCTTGGGGTACACGCCTCGGCGTGTAGATCTTACGATCGGTCATGTACGAGAGGATCTCCTGGCACGCTTCATCCAGGGCTATCTGCCAGTACCCTTTAATGAAGTCGAACAACCCGAAAAATTCGCAGTCTTTAACCAGCTCCAAATCAACCTGCGGGTTTGGCATCACCCCCACAATACCCTCGACTTGGATGTTCACCGGC
The DNA here is from genome assembly GCA_024211575.1 of Phytophthora melonis. Lineage (NCBI taxonomy): Eukaryota > Oomycota > Peronosporomycetes > Peronosporales > Peronosporaceae > Phytophthora > Phytophthora melonis. Next base: position 1,003,636 of record JAMXKT010000037.1, on the reverse strand, counting down.
TTGTAATCTGCGGTCTGGCGGTAACCATCGGCACTGGGCTTCCTCACAGGTAAAGCAGGGCAGGCCCACGTACTGCTGGGATTTTCATAGATCCACCCAAGCTCTTCGAGTTGCTGGTTGAACTCCTCCATGAAGCGTCTGACCTCTGGGGGATACTTCCTAGCCTTGCACTTATAGGGCTTTGCCCCTGGCTTCAGTCGGATCCGCATCGGAGGAACCCGAGCTGGAGGGTCCCTACCCAGAGTCGCTCTGAACAGGTCAAAGCGCGTGGCGATTCTACGCAATTCCTCCAAGTACTCAACGGGAAAGCCTCGATCCCTTGCTCTTTCCACCAGTGCATTTGCCAACTCCAACAGTTCACCACTTAATTCGGCTCTTGGACTGACGTCCGGTTCATCAAATTCATCACTCTCCTCTTCCTGGCTCTGTAAAGCCAACATCTCGAGCTCTCTGTCCACGTCAATGCCTAAAGCAACCAGCATCTCCTTTCCTAGAAGGAACTCCTCCAGATCGCCCGGCACAATCAAGCATTGCACAGGCGAACTAATAGAGACAGGACCTGCCGCCGTCCTCAGGGTGACGTGTACATTAACCGCTCGCCTCACTTCCACATCTCCACCCACCGTAGTGCACGGGATGGACTTCTCCAAATCCACACACTCAATATCCGGACACACCTCTTTCAACTGTCGAAACACACGTTCACTCATACTGGTCTGCGTTGCTCCACTATCTGCACAAAGCGGGACAGCCAAAACTTCCTCTAGTAATGCTGTACCCCTTCAGGCGGGAAGCACTCGCGAATCCTGCAGAGTCTAGCCCTGTTTTCGTTGTTGGTATCCGGACTGCAGCCGGGCTTTGTATTCGGCACGGCGTTTGTCTCTGATCGCCGCTTTATCAGCCTCGGTCGCTGTCGGGCAGTTGATGTACTCATGCTCTCCTTCACAATGAAAGCACTTCTTAGGATGGGACGGACGGGCGAATTTACGCTGATCCCCGTTCTTCGGTGTAGCTCCAGCGCTTCTCTTGACCCCAGCGGCAACTCCAACTGCTACCACGGGCTTTTTGCCGAACGCTTTTACCGATCCACCTTTCGTGAAGGCCTTGCCGAGCTTGGCTTCATTGGCCTTCACTTTCTTCACAGCTCGCGTCTCTTTCTCCAGTTCCAACGCTAAGTTGCTCACAACCGAGTACAACTTGCGTACAGCAACCTTCGCTTCGCCGCTGCGGTACTCCAATTCATTCTTCACCTTCTTCTTCAGTGATCCTGGCAAAAACTTGACCAACACCTTACATTTGCGCTTGATCCCTTCTTCACCAAGGAAAAGGTCACTAACACCATTGCGCTTGATGATCTCGTTGGCAAGGTGGAAATAGGCCGTGACCCGAGCTTCAACATCAGATATTGACAGGTCGAGCTTCAATTCATTGTTAAACAGGTCGTCCATGTCTGGTAGCTCCCTGTTCTTGAAGCTCGCCGTGATCTCCGTGATCTTCGTCATCAGAAACTCATCGCTCGCCTGCTCGAGGTCCACGTCCCAGCGCGTCTCACACATCGTCTCGAGCAGGTTCGTGTCGAACGAATCGCGCACCGAGCGCAAGACAGCCTTCACATCTTCATTGGCAGCTTTGCACCTTGCCTCGATGACCGCCACATACTCCTTTCGCAGTTTCATCCACTCCAACAGCGCCTCCCGGGACACATCGGTGATCAGCGGCGGGTTAACAATGGCGAAGATGGGCTGGGGCACGCGAGGCACGGTCGTCATCCTAGCCGAAGACGACGTGTTCTCGTTTCCGGTTTGCTCATCAGCATGACGAGCGTTCTGCACTTCATTCACTTGAGTCGAAGCCATTGTTCTTGTTTCCGTGTTCAGTCGCAACCTTTGCAACTAAAGATATCTTTGTAGTGGGTTCCGGTCTTGAACACACGCGAGTGAAGCTGGCGCTTCCAGGTAAACCTTCTTCTATTGCTTGTCTCCTACGAAGTAGAATGTAAACTGACTGATGTTGCTACAGTGTATCTCGGCTATCTTCCTACAGCAGTAGAAGGCACCTCGTCCTCAAGACTCCTATACCAGCTTGGCCCCACATTCTGTGCGGCCCAGTGATCGTGGACAAGGCTTGGTCCTCTAGCCCGCCACTACAGCTACCTACTCCCGGAGACGCGCACTGCTGCATCTCCGCCTACGGTGGTCACATCGCTAGATGTCTAGGATACGAGTCCGCGGTAGGCGCCCAAGTCACGTTCCATGGGCGTGACTATCTCCTGCTTCCTACTATGCAAGTAATGTGTACTAATATGCATCCGCCACCTACATCTCGTGCTCATCACCCTCTTCTTCAAATGCTTGTACTCGCTTGCTGTGCCACCGGTCTCTGCGTCGTTCCAGTGTTTCCTTACGGTCGGCCAGCTTGCTGCTAAACGATTCTTGAGTCCGCCGGGCCCATTGTACTCGGCGTGACTTGATGCCTGCGTTGACATCGTGCAATAACGTTAGACGGTCCTGTTGTACTGTTTCGTCGTTGCTGGCACATGTATGCTTCCAATAGTCTCGTAACGTGACCCAAATGGTCCGGAAAAGGAGCTTGTGAAGTGCCACTGCCCCTTGTTTAGTGAAACTTATTGCTTCTGCCCACTTCCGACTACGGACCGTCATGGTTGGGTACCGTCTCCATCCCACAGGCGCGTCGTACACTGCCAAGCCACAGCGATCAAGTTGGTGTCTCACTTTGACCCACCAACGAAGGTGTTCCATGGAGCTGCTCTCCGCGTAGATCCACCCAAACACCGGATGACACCACTGCTTGGTAGCTCCGCTCGTATCGTGCCAGTCAGGTAAGAGCCACGCGTTGGTGAAGCTGTGGGATAGCGCGTGTAGCCAATGTGGTATTGAATGACTTGCGATGGTCTGGACCTGATCCTCTCTCGCTAGAACACCCACCAGTATCACGCCCTTATTAGACGTGAAAACATCGGCAAATACAGGTAGGTGGCGCGATTGAACAATGCTGCTTCCTGTTCTCATCCGTAACTCCTCTTTGGGAATCCGCAGAATCCACTCACACCCAAACGCCTCCAGTCTCATGTGACCTGGAGAGCCTAAATACGTGGCAAACCAATACACAGGGTCTCCTGCAGTAAGATGTTTTTCAATGTGGTATTGGAAGTCGTCCCACCATGCTTCCGGATGAACATGAAAAACGTCGTCGACCCACCACGTGCCCATATCCGAGACTGGGGTCAGTCCTTGCAACCCTCGAAGATTAGCATTGACAATGTTGTGCTCAAATGTTGCTCCAGCCCACCCGGGAGTCCATTGCGTAAGCGATGTCTGATAACACCCTACGTCGGGATGGCATAAACCAATCACCTCAACTAAAGTCGCCGGGAGAATTCCTCCACCCAAACCCATACGTCTCTGGCGCTGTTCATACAGTTCTGACTGTACCAGGCAAACAAACCTTCGATCATGTAACAGTACTCCGGGATCCCCGAGCCAGTCTAGCCACTGGGCATTGACCCATAGATTATCTTGCAATTGGACCATGGGCCGCCACAAAGTTGAAATGCGGTCTTTAGACGCCCACAACCCGCGCTGGATGACTCCCAGGTCAACGGCAATGGAATGGCCGACACTTGGCGGCAAGACGCACTGGTCCGGTAGCATACACTGCCTGCCCACCTGGTAGTACTGGACGGTTTCCCGAGGTCACAAGGGAAGGCAGTTTTTCCGGGATCAGGAAGCGAGACCAGTTCGAAGACTTCGCCACCGTCCTCGGATTCTATTCCGTGCTTGCACGAGAACTAGTAGCGTAGAGCAGTCAGTTTGTAACTTTCCAAGCGCTTAGAAGCAGCTAACCCACCGCGCCACACCCAGGCTCCATCCAGCTCAACACTCGAGCTGGACTCGCTAACACTTCAACATGACTCGACTGCGCCCCCATCGCTGTATGATGTTCACGGAAAGCGTCATTGAGCATTTCGTCCAGTACGATTACCTCACGGCACACCTCATCCCCGAGTCCGAATCGATGACCTTGAGTATCAAGGCTTCCATCATTGCACACAGTACAGATATCAGACCACCTCACATCAAAGCGATGCTTCACTGCATTGGTATGGAGGAGATTCATGCGCGCCCTCCAGTAAAACCGCCGTAGATCATCCGACCAACCATCATCATAAATCATGGGAAGCTCGTCAGGAAAATCTGCTCGCGATACTCTTTCAGCACAACGTTGAAGACGTCGTCCGCAGCCACTTGTCGAGCTGTGATGCCTCCAATTTGCCAGCGATGGCACTTGTAGAGGCCTTTGTCTTCGCCTTCATCAGCATCTCGACGAGCGTTTCATGGGTATTCGTGAGCTTGGACGTCTTCAGCTTTCCAAGCAAGATGGAGTACGGGTTTGCGTCCAGTTTCTCCACAAAAGCGACCCAGTTGCTCAGCAGGGGGTTACTCAAAAGGTTTTTCACGTCGTCGTCCAGCTTCAGGAGCTTGAAAACGTCATCCGCCGACTTTTCAGACTTGACCCAATTTGTGATCTGGGCCTGCTCCAGCTGTCCAGCAATGGCCTTCGTATTTGCGCTCTCGTTCGCCGCAAGGAACATTTTTGCTGGAGTATCATCGTCGTATTTTGTCTTCAACACCGAGACCATCAAGTCATCCGCGTTCTTTGCATCCAGTTTAGTCACGTAGCTGGTCCAGGAACTAAACGCCGAGCTCTCGAAAAGTTTCCCACCTTCAGTGTTGAGTTTCAAACTGGTGAACATTGCCTTTGCGGTCTTCCCCTCAGTCATCATGGCCTTGTGCTGAATGTCTTCCAGCCTTTGAGCCACATCACCCCCGACATACTTCTTCGAAGCAGCTAGCATCACAGCCAGCTCATCATCGCCATATGCCGCTCGAAGTATTTTGTACATTTGCTCGTCTGCTTGCTTCCCTTCCAGCTTCGTCACATACGAGACCCACGTGCTACGTGAAGATGAAGGGAGAAGATCCGTACAAGTTGCTCCTCGCAACAATGAGGGCGCACGATAGCGACGACGTAGTCGCGAGTTTGATTGGGTCGGCCAAGCGGAGTGCGGGTGGATCGACGGTCCCCGAGAAAGTAGAAGACCTACTGATAAAAACCTGGATGACCCAAAGCGCGGACGACATTTTGAAACTTCTGAAGCTGGACACGCCAAGCAAACACGTTTTCGACTATCCAAGCATGGGCACTTGGATCTCGTACGTGATGAAACTACATGTAGAAGGAAAAGAAGCAGACGAGCAGATGTATAAGGTACTTCGAGCGGCGTACGGTGACGATGAGCTGGCCGTGATACTAGCTGGTTCGAAGGAGTTCCTCGCGGGTGATGTAGCCAAGAGGCTGGAAGCGATTCGGCACAAGGTCTCGCTAACGGAGGGGAAGGACGCAAAGGCAATGTTCACGAGTCTGAGACTAAATTCTGAAAGCGAGAACCTTCTTGAGAGCCCGGGGGGGGGGGTTAGCGCGTGGGTCAGCTACGTGGCCAAATTGGATGCGCAGAACGCGGATAACTTGATGCTGTCGGCGTTGAAGACAAACTACGATGACGACGTTCTCGCGAGAATGTTTCTTACGGCACAAGAGAGCGCTTCTACGAAGATGGTTGCTGAAAAGTTGGAGCAGGCGCAGATTACAGATTGGGTCCAGACTGGAAAGTCGGCAGATGACGTTTTCAAGCTGCTGAGGCTGGACGACGATGTGGATAACGTGTTGACCAACCCACTGCTGAACAATTGGGTGAGTTTCGTGGAGAGACTGGACGAAAACCCGTACTCGAACTTGCTCACCCAGCTGAAGACATCCAAGTTCACAAACACCGACGAGAAGCTCGTCGAGATGGTGATGAAGGCAAAGGCAACGACCGCTGGGAAATTAGAGGAAGCACAGCTCGACAAGTGGATGAAGCAGGGGGAAACCGCGAGTGATGTCTTCAAACTGCTGAATCTGGACGATCAAGGAACCCACCTGTTGTATCGATGGGACGTGCGGGCATGGGTGGCGTATGTCAGCAAGCTTGATGCGAAAAATGCGGACGAGATCATATTATCGGTGCTGAAGCCGTACTACACTGACACCAAGCTGGCGACTGTGGTGTCAACGGGAAAGAAAATATCTGAGGAAATGCCTGCAGTATTCGAAAAGATCGTCCTTAACAAGTGGCTGCGCGAAAAAATGTCGGCGGATGACGTCTTCAACTTTGGCAGAGATTATTGACACAATCCATTCTACCACAATCTCGGTACAATCTGACTTTCTACCACAATCTCATACAATCTTGTCCAAGCCGCCACAAGCTAGATTGTATTTGTGGTACAATCCATATACAATCCATACAATCCAAGCCAATCTTTGAGGCTCCTTCAAGCAGATGCCTCTCACAAACTAAGCAGATTCAAGCAGATGCCTGCCATAGCCTAGGCAACTCCAGCGCCTAGGACTCCGTTAGATTCGCGTTATTTGGCGTTGACACACAAAACTACGCGTTAACTGGTGTGTCAGACACATCCAGAACATTGCAATAAAAGACGATTGATGCAACAAGCCTGAGCGCTACAACTTCGGTGCACGCGTCAGTCATTATAGAAAACTGTGCTGGCCCTTCCGTCCGCTAGCATCTAAGCACTCCGTTCACGAAGCACAAAAGTGCATTACTTGCTAGTTTTGAAAAGGCTGCGGGCTGAGGGCGTGCTAGTGTGCATTTCGAACAATTTCGTACAAGCTAACACGGCATCATGCTTCACCGTCGAGATGACGTATATAGAAGATATGAAGAATGTGTATTAAGGATTTATGCAAGCAAGACCTTAAGCAAATACCTGTACCTAAGATAGTCCACGTCTGCTGGAGCATCATACTCTTGGAAAATGTAGCTTTCAATGAACGCTCGCACCCAAATTCCGCAGCTAACGCTATCCATCTGCTGATATTGGCTGCTCACAACTCGACCCCACCGCTTGGCTAGGATCAGCTTCGGATAGAATACGTTTTTAAACAGAGCATCAACCTGGTTAATTGCGGCTGTGTCGTTTCTTGGATCCATCACTGTGTACGTCCGCCTTTTCAAGCTGATGCACAGCGCGCACCAGTGATTTCCATTTATCAGCACTGCGCCGACGATTTTGTCCGTAGCGGCTTCGAATAACCCATCGGCCTCCAGCCAGGCAACTCTCTCAGCGTCGTTCTCCATTGCCATCAGTTGAGGTGTAAAGGTACAAATAGAGTCCGAGTTAGGCATTTCTTCAGCATCTTGGCAAATTGCAGCAATCCCAGCAGTGATGCATACGTCTTCTAGCTCTCGTTTCATCGCGAATCGAACCACAGCTATTTCACCTTCATCAAGAAGGTTTGCATAGCGAATGCAAGCACAAACTCCATCCCGATCTACATCAGCAGCATCCGCAAATAAAGACCCGGGAGTAGCAGCATGCAGGTTGATTGTGTAGATCCATGCAATGGTACTCTCCAGCCACTCGAATGTTATACACAACCTGTACCAGAGGTTCATGGCTTGTATGTAGTCACCGGTAATTTTGGGATACATTGTGTCTCGCCCAAGCTCGAATTTGAACATAACTTCTTCGTCTTTCAACACGACCCTTTTATAGGCATAGTAAGCTGATTTACACTCCGCCATCAAAGGCATACACTTCGTCACCCCATCGATACAACAGGTGGGTTCCTTGATCGTCCAGAGAGGCTGCGGTGGTTAAACTTCCAGAGTAGCGAAGGTGATGGTGGGGTGGCCTCCAGCACAATTGAAATCTCCGACCGGGGCTCAATCTATTATTCTCTTCCTACCAATATGATAGATGGGCGAACAACAATTCGAGCCTGATGATGGAAGTGGTACAGGTGTTTTTAGCCAGGATGCTCGTCATGGCTGTAGCTTTCTGTTTATATTGCCTCTTGTACCCACGTGATGTTGGTCCCAGCGATCAAAGCATAGGTTTCACGGAAACGACAAATAATGCGTCTTTAACTTATTTATAATGAACTCCATGATCAGCAAGAAAAAAACAGCTTTGTAAAATCAAACAATGGTAAGTACTACGTCAGACTTAAATACAAGCAAGCGAAAGATCACTACACCTTTGTGCGGCCTACTTCGTACCAACGTGCGAAAGTCGCAAAATTCATATTGCATTTTTTTAGTTAGCAACTTCAATTACGCATGCTAAAAGGGTTAACCCTTTTTGCACCGTTTTGCCACTCAGTAAGTTAGCGCGCCTTTCTCTATCTCCATGATGTGGCATCCTCGTACTTATCCGCGAACACCGATCCAAATCTTCATTCCCCATTTTGCCAAAGACACTTGAAGTGAGGTTGTGTGTCGGAATCCCCCCCCCCCGTAACTACAAGAATGAAGTCCTTCCCGACGGCCTCACTGCTGCCCAAGGAGGAGACGCTGGCCGACCGCTTCCTGCAGCAGTTCCCGACCTACGACGGCCGCGACGCCGTCGTCGCCATCTTCGACACGGGCGTGGACCCGGGCGCCCTCGGCCTCCAGACGACGCCCGACGGCCGCCCCAAGATCGTGGACATCGTCGACGCCACCGGAGCCGGAGACGTGGACACGTCCACGGTCCTCGAAGCCATCGACGGCAAGTTGACGCTGCCCAACGGCCGCGTGCTGACGCTCAACCCGCAGTGGAGTCCCAGTCAGGACGGCAAGTACCACGTGGGCACCGTAGCGGGCTTCCACCTGTTCCCTGGGCCTCTAGTCGCCCGACTCAAGACGGAACGCAAAGAGAAGTTCGACATCCAGCAGCGCGCAGCCATCAACGCAGTGCAAGCGGCGCTGGCCCAGTGGAGCAAGGACAACAGCCCCACGACCAGTGACACGACCCAGTTAAGGGCCAAGAAGGACCTCCAGGCTCGACTCACGCAGCTGCAGGAGCTGAGCAAGAGCTACGAGGACCCGGGCCCCATCTACGACGCGGTGGTATTCTATGATGGCAACAAGTGGCGCGCAGCGCTGGACACGAAGGAGACGGGGGATTTTACTGGTGTTCCGGCACTCACCAACTTCAGGGATGAGCGGCAGTACGCCACGTTCTCGGACGAGTCACAGCTCAACTACGTGCTGAATATCTATGACGAGGGCAATACGCTGAGTGTGGTGAACGACGTGGGCGCGCACGGCACCCACGTGGCTGGAATCGTCGCGGCCTACTACCCGGAGCAGCCCGAGTGCAACGGCGTCGCCCCTGGAGCGCAGATTGTGGCCGTCAAGATCGGAGACGGAAGACTGGGCAGCATGGAGACGTCGTCGGCCTTGAGTCGCGCCATTCTGGCCGTCATGGACGCCAACGTGGACGTAGTCAACATGAGCTACGGCGAGTACGCGTCGCAGCACGACTACGGACGCATCGTGGAGCTGAGCAATGAACTAGTGAACGAGCACAACGTGACGTTTGTGGTTAGTGCGGGGAACAACGGCCCGGCGTTGGGGACGGTGGGCGCCCCAGGGGGTACAACCTCCAGCATGCTGGCGGTCGGAGCGTACGTGTCGCCCAAGATGATGGGCGCCGAGTACATTATGCGTGACAACGACCTGTCGGGTATCGCCTACACTTGGTCCTCGCGTGGTCCGACGTTTGATGGAGACTTGGGCGTGAACATCTGCGCGCCGGGTGCCGCTATCGCCCCCGTGCCCAACTGGACGCTGAACAAAAAGCAGCTCATGAACGGCACGTCCATGTCCTCTCCCAACTGCGCCGGAAACATCGCGCTGCTGGTCAGCGGCTTGAAGGCGCAGGGAGTGCAGTACACGCCGTACTCGATCCGTCGCGCTCTCGAGAACACTGCGGTCAAGGTCCCTAACGTTGGAAGTATACGCGCAGGGCAAGGGTCTGATCCAGGTGCTGCCGGCGTTCGAGTACCTCGCGGGCAGCAACACGTTCGACGGCACCAAGAAGTTCCCGCTGCACTACGAGATCAAGACGTCGTCGGGCGATGGGAACGCGCGCGGTGTTTTCCTGCGTGACAGCGCCGACTTTGCCCACGACAGCACGGAGGTGAACGTCGCCGTGACGCCCATTTTCCACAAGAAGGCGGTTCAGGAGGACAAGGTTCACTTTGAGCAGCACGTGCGTCTTGTCCCCTCTGCGCGTTGGATTGACGTGGGCCGGAGCTTGGCGTTGATGCACGGCGGCCGCGCTTTCAAGGTCTTGGTGGAGACTAAACATCTGAGCGCTGGCGAGCACTACGGCGAGATCGTCGCGTACGACACGAAGAATGAGGCTCGAGGTGCGTTGTTCACGATCCCTGTGGTGGTTATCAAGCCCGAAGAGGCTTCGTCGGTGGTCCTGTACCAGAAGAAGTTCCAGCCCGGTGACATTTCTCGTCGCTTCGTCACGCCCCCACTCGGAGCTACATGGGCGGACATTATCTTCACCCGCTCCAGTTCGAACGGCGAACATGAGGTGGAGTCAAACTCGTCGGGCAAGCTGTACATGTTCGACGCGCTGCAGTTCCAGCCTTTCGTGCGCCAGAGCCTGTCGTCGTTCCACAAGGCCTTCTACCTCAAGCCTGGACAGGAGCTCGCTTTTAGTATGGATCTGCTGGGAGGCCTGACGACCGAGTTCTGTTTGGGCCAATTCTGGAGCGCGCTGGGGACTCGATCGTTCAAATTGAAGTCCGCTTCCACGGCATCAAGCCCGACCAGGAGAAGATTGTGGTTACGGGCGGCGTGGAATCGCACAAGGTGCTTGTCTCCAGCTCCGTGGAGACGGAGACGCTGGCCCCGAAGGTGAGCTATACCAAGTACGTGCAGCGCATCCGCCCGAAGACGGCGGAGATCACTCCTCTGAGCTCAAGCCGCGACCAGTTCCCCGACAAGCGTCAGGTGTACCAGCTCATCTTGACTTACCCGTTTACGAAGAAGGAGGCGGGCAAAGTGGTGCCGCACCTGCCGCTGTTGAATGGACGACTGTACGAGTCCCCGTTCGAGGCGCAACTGATGATGATCTTTGACGACAAGAAGCAGTACCTGGGCTGCTCGGACGCCTACGGTGACGAGACGACGCTGAAGAAGGGCTCCTACGTCGTTCGCGCTCAGGTTCGGCACGAGGATGTGAGCAAGCTGGAGAAGCTGAAGCAGATGGTGCTGCTCCTGAACCACGACATCAAGGAGATCCCTGCGTCCGTGTTCGGTCACCAAGACGATGTCGCTCTGGGCGGAAAGCCCCTGGACAAGAAGAGTTTGCCTACCGGGAAGTACGTGCCCCTCTTCATCGGGGAGCCCGCTCACGACAAGCTTCCAGCCGGAAATGCCGTCGGAGACGTTCTGACGGGCAAGATCCACTTTGGACAGAAGGACGGCGCTATCAAGGGGTAAGTCGTCTGTATTTGAAGATATGACTCAGTCCTGGCTGTTGCCTAACACCTATCTTGTTGTTGTTGGCAGGAGTGGCAGGCGTCCTGGAGGCTTCGACATCACGTATGTCATTCCGCCGGCGCCCACACCCGTAAAGGATCCGGAACCGGAAGAGCCGAAGGACGAGCGCGACGAGGAGGAGATGGCGAAGGAGGCTGTGCGCGATCTGCTCCTGGAGAGGACAACAAAGCTGGTCGGCAAGCCTACGTTCCTGCCAGCGTGGCAGCGCCTCGTGGATGAGTTCCCGAACCACCTGCCAGCGATGCAGGCAAAGCTTCACCACTTCGACACCGAGTCGAGCCGATCGTCGCAGCTGGAGGAGGTGATCAAGGCGGCCGATGCCGTGCTCGCTCTCATTAAGCAGGACGAGCTGGCGCTGTTCTTCGGCACGCGGAGCGTCCCTGGCGACCAGCCTGCTGCCGAGAAGAAGCTGCGCAAGGAGAAGGAGAAAGAGAAGGCGATCCTGGCCGACGCCTTGGCACGCAAGGCTCGCGCCCTGGGCGACTCCGCCCAATGGGACGATTTCCTCGTCGCGTACGCCAACCTGCAGAAGTGGGAAGATGTCGAGGCGAACACGTACCTGCACGTGGCGCTGCTGCACGACCGCCACTTCAGCGCGTTCGGCCTCGCGCTGCAGCGTCTGCGCAAGGTGCAGGACCTGGAGCAGGCGGACAAGACCAAGATCATCTCGGACGAGAAGCTCGCCTCGGAGATCGCCAGCACGCTCGACGCGCTGCAGTGGAAGCACTGGGCCACGCACGAGACGCAATGGGAGCGTCGTCGCGCGCCGACCTCGTACAGGATCTTCTAGACCAGCAGCTCGTCAATAGTCGTGCGCATGAAGATGCAGAGCACAACTTGCTAGTCATACTACAGTAATGTGCATGGATGGTAATCGCGAGAATAGTAAGCCATCCGAGAACGAATCACGACGGCAAGAGATACTGACGACCTGCCACTTTGCAATCCGCCTCCAAACACGTCGTCCTCGGCGTTCCTGGCTGGTAGTACCACGTTCAGGCTCAACTGGGTCGCTGTCTTCGTGGCGATTATCATCCTTTCAGTTTGTCCCAATGCGGTCGCAGACTCGAAGATGGGCGTCAGCTCAAAGCGCTTCTTGAGATCTCACAGGCGCACAAGGCACGACGAAAAGAGGGTCTTGGGTGTTGGTTCCCTCATTTCATGAAATTACTGAAACAGTTTTTTCGAAGAAACCGAACAACGAGGAGTAATCTTCATCAAGATGAAGCATTTCAACCAGAAGACCAATCTCTTGGGAAACCCGCAGTTCCAGAAGTAGACTAGAGCAGTCATCAATGGCTACAAGGATTTCCAAGCGGCTGACATGGTCATTGCTGCAACGTTGGCGAGACAGTATGGCGACGGAGCTCTGGTTAAAATGCTCGTAGAGGTGTAGCAGATCCAAGGATGCTCGAGCAGCGCAGAGCTTTGGCGGTCGCCCGGTTGCCGGGCCGGACTCGCTACTTGCTTACAGCCGTCGGAGAAGCTCGTCGGAGAAGCGAATGCGCAACCTGCCGTTTGCGCATCGACCAACAAGCACTGGCCAGGAGGACCCGGAGGTAGAGCAGGTTTTGTCTTAAGGAATCAATCTCACTTTTGCTTTCGCTCTCTAGTGCGGAATTGACTACAAAGTTAACTTTAGCAGCCCAAGACCGCAATGTCTGGCACGACGCAACGCGACGCGGACGGCGACGTCGTCATGGCCGTCAGCCAACCCGTGTTCGAGTTCATCCAGGCCCCGAAGCTCGAGGACTGGAGCCAAGCGGCAATCGTCAAGTGGCGCAAGGCGAGATCGCAGTACGAGTCCCGCATGCGCCAGCGCTGTGCGGACAGCGGCGAGTCGCTCGCGAAAGCGCTCGCCAAGGTGAAGGATTCGTTTGAGCCGAAGTTGCTGGAGGTGGTGAGCCTCTACGAACTGCAGACGACGGTGGAAGAGGTGACGGAAGAGCAGCTGGTCAAGCTGATCTACGATCGCACCAACAATGTGATGAACGAGTTTGTCCCGGACCTGGATGGGTTCTTTCGCAAGAACCTCAGGATGGACTTGAGGGAGGTCGACATCGACGCTCGGGTCCTGAAGTACTACCGCGACTTCTCGGAGCTGATTGAGCAGCACGGCTTTGGTCGGCTGCTCGCTGTTGGGCTACCGGGTGACAGCATGTTCGAGGACCGCATGAAGTTGCGGTGCAAGATCCTGTTGGACAATCTAGAGCCGCAGGTCCTACGCGATGATGTGCAGCGGTATGTCAAGTACGAGCGCCGCTCCGCTAAGAAGAACGACTTTGAGTTGTTTCGAATCATCAAGGAGCGCGCACGGGCACAGCACAAGTACCACGTGCTGAACCTCGAGTACAAGCAGAAGGTGGACAAGAGCAGTGACAGAAAGCCTTTGGTCAAGGACGTCAAGCCCCGCAAGGATCGCGAGCAGCGTGGCGGTGGCGACCACGAGAAACCGAAGGCGAGTCCCAGCATGCCAACCGCGCGGGGCAAGGGAGCCAGTCCGCCGTCGGAAGGCTGCCTTCACTGTGGAGGTGCCCACTGGTTGCGTGAATGCCCCACAGCTTCTGAAGAGGATCGACGCCGGGCGCTGGAGAAGCTCCGCTCCCAGCGCGATGGAGGCAGGCTACGGTCCAAGGCAGTGCGGAACGACAAGCGCCAGGGCCCGAAGACCGGCGAGGTGCTCGTCAACGGGATGGTGACCGCTCCATACTGTGCCGATTCAGGGTCTGACTGCAGCATCATCCCCCAGGATCTGGTCGATGAGTTGGTGGAGTTGGGTAATGACGTCCAGCTCACTTTCCTCTCCAACCCAATTGTGGCAACTGTGGCCGGTGGTGGCCAGGTGGAGTGCACGCATGAGGTGGTGGTCGATTTGCAACTGCAGACTGCCGCGGGTATGGTGCGTGTCGCAAGTGTCGCATGCCTGGTCATGGGTGGCGGCGAGACGGAGTTCTTACTCGGCGACGAAACGCTCAAGTCGTTGGGGATCGATGTGCACCGACAACTCGAGCAGCTCGCTGGTGGGGACGCAGTGATCGACGACGACCCTTTCGAGCCTGAAGTGCCCCCGGCGGACACCGATGTGGTGGCGCGTCTGGATGACATGCTAGTTGCTGTGCTACGTGAAGGCTTCGACCCGAGCTTGTACGAGGAGCTGCGGCAACTGGTGTTTGAGTATCAAGACATCTTCGCCATCGACGTCGGCGAGGACCCGCCCGCCAGTGTGGAGCCCCTTACTGTGACACTGAAGCCAGACGCCGTTCCGTTCCGCGCGAAGCCGCGCAAGTATGCGCCGGCACAGCGTGAGTTCTTGCGCAAAGAGCTACGGCGACTGGAGGACATCGGGTATATCCGCAAGAACAACCACAGCCGCTGGGCATGTGCAGTGGTTCCAGTGGCCAAGCCTGGCCGCAAGATGGAGTTCCGTATGACTATTGATTATCGACCGGTGAACAAGCAAACGGTGCCGATTGCTGGCGCCGCGCCCAACATGGACACCATCACGCATGCCGTCGCAGGAGCCTATGGGTTCTCGATCTTCGATTTGCCGAAAGGTTTTTTCCAGTTCCCGCTGGTCGAGGCTAGCCAGGAGCTGATGAGCTTCATCTCTGAGGACACGGTGTACTCACCCACGAGGGTGCCGCAAGGAGGCATGGACTCGTCGGTCCACTTCCAGAACCAGATGCAGAAGATCTTCGCCGACATGCTGTACACTAGTCTTCTGTTGTGGATCGACGACATCCTAGTGCATGCCAAGTCTGCACGTGCTCTGCTTGGTGTGCTGCAGAGTTTCTTTGAGCGCGTTCGCTCGTACGGCCTGCGGTTGAGCGCTATCAAGAGCTGCCTGTTCAAGAAGGAAGCTAAGTGGTGTGGTCGTATGATTAGCGGTGACGGTATCTCGCATGATCCTGCGCGGCTGCACGCGCTCGCGACGCTGCCGCTTCCCGTGACTGGCGCGGATCTACAGCAGTTTCTGTGCGCTGCGGGATGGCTGCGCGACACGCTCATTGACTACGCCCGTGTGGCCCAACCGCTGCATGAGAAGCTGGAGTCGGTGCTGTCCACGGTGGGCCGCACCCGTCGACTCGCAGCTGGCGTCAACCTGGAGTGGACCGAGGCGGAGATCGCGGCGTTCGAGGCGATCAAGGCGCTCATCTCATCCTCGCAGCCTCTCGCGTTCCCCAGTGATGACAGTGAAGTCTGTGTCTTCTCGGATGCTTCCGAGGCTGGATGGGGTCTGATCGTCACGCAGGTCACTCATTGGGACGATGCCCTGGAGCCGTGGGAGCAAGCCCACCAACTTTTGGTGTGCAAGAGCGGCATCTTCTCGGGTGCCTCCAAGAATTGGGCCATCATCGATAAGGAGGCATTTCCGATAATGTGGGCCTGCGTGCACCTAGAGTATCTACTGCTTCGCAGCCGCGGGTTCCGCCTCTATTGTGACCACAAGAACCTCATTTACATCTTTGACCCGTCAATGGAGCTGAAGCGCCACATTCGGGGGCGACTACAGCGCTGGGCTCTCGCGCTGGCTGGACTACCGTATGTGATCGAGCACCTCGACGGCGACCGGAACGACTGGCCGGACCTACTCTCAAGATGGGGGTGTTCTCACTCTGGAGCGGGTGGGTCGGTTACGCGCTGCAAGGCCATCACTCGCAGCAGCACTCGGGCAGGAACAGCAGCCTCACCTGAGGAGAACAACCGCCTGAGGCCTCGGTTTGATGGATTCGTGTTCCCAACGCTGGACGAGATCAAGCTTGCGCAGACTGAGCACCAGCGTGTCAAGCCGACAGGCGCTAAGCTCAACGGTGAACACGTTCTGGTAGTGAACGAAAAGCTGTGGCTTCCAGAACGAGCGAAGGACCTGGTGCGCCGAGTAATGATTGTGGCCCATTGCGGCACCCAAGGTCATCGTGGCCTGGAGCCAATGATGTACACGATCCAGCAAGTCTTCTTCGTTCGCGAGCTGTCGAAGCTGTGTCGCCAATTTTTGAGTCAGTGTCTGCTCTGCAAGCACACGAAGGGCGGCAACATCATCCCACGCCCATGGGGTCCGACGTGTCAAGCGACAAGGCGCAACGAGATCCTGCACTACGACTTCCTGTACATGGGGGACAGCATGGGCCCCACGCTGTATGTGCTCGTGCTCAAGGATGGCCTCACACACTACTGCGAGTTGATTGCGTGCGACTCTCCTACCAGCGATGTTGCCGTGCAAGCGCTGCTAGACTGGAGCAAACGGTTTGGCACGCCGGAGATGCTGATGTCTGACACGGGTTCGCACTTCAAGAATCTCCTCGTCAACGAGCTCTGCCAACGGCTGTCCATTGAGCAGCATTTCGTGGTTGCCTACTCGCCCTGGATCAATGGCTCGGTGGAACGGATCAACCGAGACATTCTCCAAGTGATGCGCGTGATGCTGATGGAGTTCCAGCTGGACACGCGCGAGTGGGTGTACCTGTTACCTTTGGTACAATCCAATTTGAACCACACGGCGGTGCCCAGCCTGAACAATCACACGCCGAGCGAGCTGTTCACCCTACTACCTGCGCGAAGCCCACTTGCGTCCATCGTGGTGCCGCGCCCTAAGAAGAACCTGATCCTGGATGCGGCGACTCAGCGTGACAACCTCGAGGAGCTACGGGAGGCGCTGCACGCCATGCATCGCGAGGTTGTTGAGACCAAGGACGCACGCAGGCGCCGGAACAAGGACAAGTCGGCTGGTACTCAGTGCAACTTCACCGAAGGTGACTTCGTGCTCTGGTCGCGAATTGACAGCCGTCTGTCGAACAACAAGCTGCTGGTCCGCTGGGTTGGGCCATTTGAAGTGACGGAGGCGCTGCCGCACTCGTTCATGGTGCGCCACCTCGTCACCAACAAGACTTACAACGTCCACGGCTCTCGACTCAAGTTCTTTGCTGACTCAAGCCTGATGTCACCGAGGAGCTCATCGCGCATGTCGGCAATCAAGGCATGGTGTTAGAGATCGAGCAGTTCAAGGATCACCGTTTCGCCAAGTCGCGCAACGAGTGGCAGCTACTGGTGTCGTGGGTCGGTCTCCAAGATGAAGAAGACTCGTGGGAATCACTGAGTGCAATGGCCGCTGAGGTACCCGTCAAGGTCAACGAGTATGTCGGAAGCAGCGGCAGCGCGGCACTGAAAACGGCGCTAGCGACCTTCCTCACCCACCGTCGTTCGGCCGGCCAAGCCTAACAGACCAGGGCGTCACGTGCGGCAAGGCTGCCAACCTGGCGACGCACTGCAGCTCTTGGAGGGCGGTGTAGCAGATCCAAGGATGCTCGAGCAGCGCAGAGCTTTGGCGGTCGCCCGGTTGCCGGGCCGGACTCGCTACTTGCTTACAGCCGTCGGAGAAGCTCTCGTCGGAGAAGCGAATGCGCAACCTGCCGTTTGCGCATCGACCAACAAGCACTGGCCAGGAGGACCCGGAGGTAGAGCAGGTTTTGTCTTAAGGAATCAATCTCACTTTTGCTTTCGCTCTCTAGTGCGGAATTGACTACAAGAGGCGAAGAAAGCGTCGAGTACGGAAACTGGAGCGGCCAAACTGGAGGAGGCTCAGATCAACAACTGGCTGAGCCAGACAACGTGTTCCGCGTACTGAAGCTGGAAAAGGAGAAGTGCTGAGTCTGCTGCTGAGTCCGCTGGGTGTCGTACGTGGAGAAGACGAACGCGAATCCGTACAAGTTGCTGCTCAAAAAGATGAAGGCGCAAAAGTTTAGCGACGCCACCATCGCCAATATGCTTGGTAGAGGGAAGCACAGCCCTGAGTCGCCGTCTATTGCAGAGAAAGTGGAGAATGTGCTGTTCGATAGCTGGAAGTCTCGAAGTGCAGACGATATTTTCCAGCTCCTCAAGCTGGGCGACGGTCTGAGCGCATGGGTCTTCTATGTGATTAAACTGGAAGGAACGAATGCCGACGAGCAAATCTACACGACACTGAGAAGGTTTTACAGTGATCACGAGGTGGCTGTGATGCTTGTTCGACCGGAGGTGCAGCAGAAGGTTTAGCTCCGCGAAGGGAACAACCGCCTCCAACTTCCCAGCAATGGTTCTTGTAGCGGCCCTTGTCTTTGCCTTCATCACCATCTCGACGAGCTTCTCGTCGGTGTTCGTGAGCTTGGATGACTTTAGTTTAGCAAGCAAGATCGAGTAGGGGTTTTCGTCCAGTTTCTCCAGTTGCTCAGCAGTGGGTTGGTCAACAAGTTATCCACGTCATCGCCCACCTTCAGCAGTTTGAAAACATCATCTGCTGACTGTCCATTGTGGAGCCAATCCTTCATTTGAGGCCCGCTCCAATTGACCAGCAATAACCTTCGTATCCGTACTCTCCTTTGCGGCAACAACCATTTTGGCCAGAGCATCGTCGGCATAACTCGTCTTCAAAGTCAACAGCATTTCCTCGTCCGCCTTCTTTTGACTCAGCTTCGCGGCGTAGTTAATCGGCGTGCTAAACAGCGGGCTCTCAAAAAGCTGGTAGCCTTGGGTGTCGAGCTTGAGAGCGGTGGAAATTCCCTTGGCAGATTTTGCCGCCAAGTCCTCCAACACGGACCTTCCAAATGCCGCCACTCTTATGAGCGTGGTGTCAGTGTAGAACGGCTTCAGCACCGAAAATATTGCCTCGTCCGCATTTTTCGCATCAACCTTGTTGACGTAGGCCACCCAGGCCTACACGATCTGTCGATAACACTCGAAAAGATCTTGGGCAATAAATGGCTGCATGAGAAGAAATCGGCAGATGACGTCTTCAACTTTGTGCTGGAAGGGTATGCCGGGGGCATGTTTAAGACCCGCGATTTCGACACATGATCAAGCTGGACAAGGAGGACCCTTACAAGACGATGTGGTTGGTACTGCAGAAACACTACGATTTAAACGATCTCACGAAGGAACTTGGCCAGCGATTGATTGAACAGATGTCGCTCAGCGAAGCAACGTCAGCGAGGGGGGGTTTCAATCGACTAAAGCTGGATCAGCTACATTTCACGATGTTCAAGGCACCGCAGCGGTAACGAGATTGGTCTCTTACGTGACGAAGCTGGACGCCAAAAACGCAGACGAGGTCACGTTCTTGGGGCTGCAACCAGGGATTGCCAGTAAGAGGATTTTCTTCTGGAATACTATAGTAGACCACCAGTATGATACGAAACGTACTAACACTCGTGCATTCGCTCTTAAGGCCACCGCAACTACTGTAGTAGTAGTACTATAGTACTATTGTACTGGTTGTTTCCAATACAAAAATAGTACACCACAAACATCACATTTACCTGAAATTTGCTAAAATATAGTCAATTTTTACATATATGTCCAAACTGTAGTAAGATGAATATAAATATAAATGCTGGGGACTACAACATACAAATATATGCGACTGTAAAGTAACCTTATGATACAAATGTACCATGAAAATAGATATTTGTCTTGATTTTATACAGAATCAGCTTTATTTACGGTGTGGAATTGGGCAGTACAAAATAGTACTGGAGTAGGCTCTGTATCACCTACTGTAGATAACAGTAATAGTATCATATTTTTGTGAAAAGTACTGGGTACTATAGTACCAGTAATAGTACTATAGTACTATGTTCTACTACGATCGAGTGTTACTGGCAATCCCTGGCTGCAACCTCTTTACACGAAGAAAGAGCTGGCGAAACTTCTCAAGGCAACGAAAAAGGTCGATGAAACGAAGGGACTTGCTACAAGCAGCTGCTGCTTAGAAAGCAAAGTAAGTAAGGATACTGCTATAGACGCAAAGGAAGCGGCGCAGTTTGAAAAGTGGCTGAGCGATGGGAAAACCGCGGCTGATGTGTTCAAACTGCTCAGCCTAGGCAAATATGATGTGCATCTGCTCTGGTCCTCGCAGACCAGAGCCTGGGGGCCAAGTTGGATCCAAATAAGTCGGACGATATCATACTAACGTTATCCGTGCATTCGGAAGAGGTGAGGCTGCCAATGATCTCTTTCGTAACGAAGTTGGATCCGAATAATGCGGACGAGGTGGTGATCTCAGTGCTGAAGACCCTCTACACCAAGAAGATGCTCGGAGGAATGTTTGCGGCAGCGAAAGAGGTTACCATTTCTACAAGGCTGGGGAAACAATGGCTACTTAGCGAAGAAAAGTAAGGTCGGAAGCGGATAGTTGCGGATGGAGGACAGTGCCCAGATGGGGGCTTGCAATGAAAAAAGTAATAGCAAACATGACTTTATCCTCTCGAGGTTTTGATTGACAAAAAGATAGGGAATGGCAATCAGCAATAATTGAGTAGCTCACGTACCCGGGTTTCGACTCAAGGGTCTCGTCGTAATTTACCCAGTAAGGTCATTCCAGTTAGAGAGACTAGAGGCAGCTATCCGGCCAAATGCTTCTCATCTCGATGCGTGGATGCAATCGACTAAAAGGAACGAGAACCAGCGATAGGTGAGCCATTTCAATCAATGGACGTTACTCAAATGGCAAGATGCGTGTGTTGAAGGCGCTGAAGTTTTGTCTGGACCTGTAGGACGATAAGACGATGGGTACAGTATCCGGTAAAAATCAGAGGTACGTGGTATGTATGGCGATCTTCCTGCACTCGGCTCACTTCCGCTTTGGCCCCGTCAGACGCACTCAAAGTCACGTAGGTCCTGCACAGCAAGGCGACAGGTAGATACTGCAAGCAAGATGGAGGTGTGCTCGCTCGTGGCCGAGTTCGTGATCCCGGAGCTGGGCGAGGCCATCTCGGAGGCGCTGGGCAACGTGCTGGACTTTGTGAACGAGATGAAGGAGAACGAGGAGATCTGCCGGCGCGTGTACGAGCGCATGAAGTTCGTGAACGAGGAGCTGTACAAGATCACGGACGAGACGGCGCTGCGCCAGAACCGCGTGCTGTTCATGTACGGCCGCACGATCTCGGACTTCCTCAAGTTCCTCAAGCGCCAGTCGCAGAAGAGCCTCATCAAGCGCCTGGCCAGCAACCGCAAGGTGGTCGCGGCCGTGCAGGACTTCCACAGCGACCTGGACGAGCTCTTCAAGCTGCTCAACATCGCGCACATGGTCGAGATGGCCAAGTGGAAGAAGGAGTGGGAGGAGGACCAGAAGCGCATTAGGCGCCAGATGGCCGACATCCTCTCGAACGGCCAGACCATCCACGCCGAGATCCAGAACTCGGGCTCGGCGCTGCAGGAGGGGCTGGCCATGATCAAGTTCGAGCTCGAGCACAAGAAGGAGCAGAACGACCCGGAGCAGCTGCAGCTCATGCACAAGGCCTTCAAGAAGGTCGTGAGCACGTCCAAGGCCAAGGTGCCCGTGGTGCCCGAGTGGTTCATCAGCAGCGACGACGTCGAGTTCGACTCAAGGAGGCCTTCGACTGCGGCTCGTACGGCTCCGTGCACCGCGGCATCTGGGGCAAGGGCGCCAAGGTCGTCATCAAGTGCCTGCTCATGGACGACGACCAGGCCATGAAGTCCTTCTTCAAGGAGGTCGAGGTCTGGCACAAGCTCAGCAACCCGCACATCGTCAAGCTCTTCGGCGCGTGCCACGTCAGCACGCCTGCGTTCTTCGTCTGCGAGGACGCCATCCACGGCAACTTTGCCGACTACTTCATGAACGACAAGAGCGAGCTCTGGCGGCTCTTCCACGAGGCCGCCGTGGGGCTGGCCTACCTCCACGACCAGAAGGTGGTGCACGGAGACCTGAAATGCAACAACATCGTCATCGGCGGCGACGACAAGGCCAAGATCTGCGACTTTGGCTTCTCCTACATCCGCAGCCAGTCCGTCGGGCTCAGCAAGAAGGCCCAGACGGACACGGTGCGCTGGAAGGCTCCGGAGTGTCTGATGCCCATGGGAGACGCGGACGCGACGGATGCGGCGCACAACCCGCGGTTCGCCTCGGACGTTTACTCCTTGGGTATGTGCATCATTGAAGCGTTCGGGGACGAGCCGCCTTACGCTCTGGACGATGACGATACCATCCTGGAGAAGTTGTTCTCTGGAGAGGGCTATCCCCGCCCTGAAGGCCTGAAGGACGACGAGTGGGCGCTGGTGCAGAAGATGACGGACCCGGACTGGGAGAAGCGAATCGGACTGTCGACCGCCGTCGATGAGCTCGAGAGGTTCGCAGAGCGCGAGAAGGACGCCCACCAGGCCACGCAGGACTGTCCGAAGTGCTCCTTGAGTGTCCCCGCCGGGTTCAAGTTCTGTGGCAAATGCGGCTCACCGCTGGGGGCTGCACAGGAAAATATTGCTGCGTCGGCGTGAGAATGGAGGTGTGGATAGTGTGTGTAAATGAAATGAAGTCAAAGTTCATGGTAGATGGAGGCATGAACATTCGCACTGCGCTACGTCAGGCATTCACTGACTCAATGGGTACAAATCACACTGGACCCGTTTTTGTATCCAAATCACAAAATGCATAAATTGACCAGGAAAATAGGTCAAAAGGACACAGGTTCCGTCAATTTAAAAATGAATAAAACTTATTGATTTACTTTTATTGTGCTTTGCACACATTTTGCCACCTTGATTTAATTGTCATCTCGATCTATACCCATAAATATAATTGAGTATAAAACAAGCAATTGACTATAAATTGGCTTCGCCCGCGGCTTGCCACACCAGTCATTACCAGGACAGCCATGCCAGTAAACGCAAGGGCCAGCTCCAGGGCAATACTCACAGATTTACTGTTTCGGCCGTCGCAAGCGTTCTCATTTATTGCTAGACGTAAAACTACAGATACTGATACTGCAGCCTTTCCTCACGTGGTGTGTGTCATAAGGGTATTATCGTTACCACATGAACCTAGATCTAAGGGTGGTCCACCACGGCTGTGCCAAACGATACGTCTCTTTAAGGGCGAACTTGCATTTTCGCAAGGAGATGGAACGTGTGGGCCCCAATTGGTCTCGGCTTAAAGTCTCCATGCAGATCTGCTGCTAGTGCTAAGGCTACTCAAATGGCGACAGCGCCACCTGCGGCAACGTTGGCCGCGGCCACCAGTACTGCCGCTGCAGCGGCGGCGATAACGTCGTGTTTGGCCAGCATGGTCAGCGAGTAGAGCGTTGATGCGCACACCAAGAAAGCGCAGCAGGTCAAGCAGTCCACGGTCGCGTGGATGATCATCAACTCGCACTGCAGCACGCAAACATGAAGAGGTGGTTCGACCTCAGGCGGGCATGTGTGGTTCAATGGCCACACACCCGCAGTCGCTAGGCATCCACATCCTCGAGAACTGCGCTGGAGGTGCGGTATCCGGAAGGATTCGGGCAGCCCGTCGTACGCGGTATGCGTACACAACTCCATAAAGTAGTCCACTTTGTGCATCCTGCTCTAGGTTTCCGTGCACCCAACGCAATGACTCAGTAATCTGCGTCTAGCCATGCAGATATTCGTCACGAGGCAGCGCGGTTAGTCGACTTAAAGGTAAGCAGTAAGAACTTTTAAAAAATATCTTGCGGCAACGGTCGTGTGAGGCAGTCTCATTTGTTTTCCCCCTGACGGCTATGCTGCTAAGTAGTGCTAACGAATCGAATGAGCATGGCGTAAGGTATTTAGTCACTTTGATCTTGTCTAGATTCATAGAACCGCCTTCCGTGTTCTTGTCTAGACTGCAGCGTTCGCACAAACTCATTCACCGTAAGTAATGTGATTGAGATCCTTGCTTCTCGCTGTGAGCGTTGATTCAAATCGCCTCGGTGGCCTTTATATTCATCAGGAAGGTTTGTATGCCCATTTCAGGGACAAATCTGAAGTAGGAAAATGCATGAGCGAAGCTTGTGACACCGTGCTAGTCCTGGTGACCTATTTGCTACTAGAGTCGCCTCCCGTAGTCCTAATACACGCTACCAGGTCCAAAATCTGATGTAAAGTACAATCTATTCCCTTTCATGGTCAGGATTCTCTTAATGAAGAGGGGGCACTCTTGGCAACTTCAAAAGGGGTATTTCGTTTTTTCTGTCCACACTACTCCCTCGTGAGGCAACAAGGACCAAAAGTGACTTGGATGAAATGAGATCCAATTGAGTATGATAGTGTCATTTATAACAAGCCAAAAACGGTTCGAGTGGTGTCTCATACTGAACTCAAGTCATTTAAGGAAATCGATATGTTATTAATGACATCTTCAATTGTAGTTTTTGCTATTATGGACAATGGTGGACACTACGCATAGGACTGTATTTATAGCGCGAATCAAAGGCTTTGTCTTTATACCTATAAGATGTTTTATCTTCCAAAACAACGCCGCGTAAGTTTCTAACTTTAGGTCCTTGATTTGGCGGGTGTTGGGGTTAGCAAACATGGGGGGTCAGAAAAACTCTATTTTTTGTTGTTGATTAATTAATAACTCTGCGGTTCCGTTGCTGAGTTTGGATCGCATTTTGGTCACTCGTTATAACTTCTTTAGGAGTACCAAGTTCTAGAGTAGTAGTGCCAGTCAGTATGTGTTTGTTAGGTCTTTGCCGCGTATATCGACAGCTTTTTGAATCTGTGCCATCCAAATCACGACTACAGAAACTCAGCTTGCTTCACTTGTACCGGTACTGGTCTTAATGGCGATGGGTAATTCTGCTCAACTGCGGCGCGAGAAAAAATCCAAAAAAGTATCAGGAACACGTTTCATTTGATGATGATGATCACAGTTGTCTATTTAACTTTAGTTAATAGCGTTCTAATAACTCCTATCCGTGAACTACGTATTTCCGGTCACTTAAGGACTCATACAAAAATCAAGACTAGGGGGGGTGTATTGCCGTCCATGTATCGCATTACCGGTCACCTGGTCACCATACAAAAAGCAGGTCAAAACGAGCTTTCCATACGAATTTCTATATAAAAAGGCGCCTCCGACATCGTGCTCTGACGCCGTTAAGGACGAGATCCTGTTATTCTAAGCTGTCGCTATCGACACTAGAAGGATCTGGGAAGGTGTAGGACAAGCTTCGGGCGCCACTAGACTTCCACTTGGCCGAGCAAGGTGCTTGCCATTCCGGTCATCGCAGCGCAGGCCAAAATATCCTTTCTATGTACCTCCAGCTGCTGCGTCGGTAGGGCTAAAATGCTTGCCAGTGTATTATCGCCAATTCGCAGTGAAAACTAACCCAGAACATAGTAAAAGAAAGCTAATCGTCGTGTTAGCAAGCTGTGAAATTTTGAATGAAATCGGAGCAATATTGGAATTGGTAGGTTGGTGCAAAAATCGCCCCTTAATATAGAGTTGGCTTGACCGGAAATGTGTAATGACCGGAAACATGCCACTTACGGATAAGCCTTTTAACAGGCGGAGGCTTGTTTTGCATGGTTTCTCTGCTTTTGGCATGTGTGCTTCTCCTCATTCTATTCGAAGCAGTCGAGTACTTGTCGTAGTCGTAAGCCGGAACACTTTTCGTATGATCACGTGAAATGATTCACACATGAATTACCACAGCTGCTGTCCTGTATCTTCAAGGGAACGTGTTTGTGCGCTGGGCTTCTTTCATGGCCGGCCATCGTACCCTAAGCGGCATGGGGTATTTGGTTACGTGCTGGTGGACACGAATACACCATATAACAACAGCATACTCGCAGGTGGAGGCAGCAACAGAGTGCAACCACTGAATAACTGCACAGCGAACATGGCTGCTCTACACTCGCTACTCCAACTACTCAATCGAGCATATGAGTTAAATCTCCGCGGGATTCAAGTGGCAGGAGACTCCATAGTGGTGGTCCGCTACCTTCGCGACAGACGCCTACCCAAGACAGAGAACCTGAAGCGCTTGTATCTCGAGTGCAGACGATCGGATTCGGGTAGATGCATGGCATCACATTCACCCAAGCACCAACACAGGTAGTGCGCTACTTGCTACGACTGGGCCGCCACTCGACTCCGACGACAATCTCGAGGTCGACTCACTTACGAAAACCTTCCCCTCACTGGAGCAGGCTATACGACAAGACATCTGCATGGCAGCCCAAAGCCAGTGTGACAGACGTCAGCAGATATAGATATTGTCGAGTTGCTGGTCTTTTGATCGGCTCGGTTGTTAGGATTCTTTTAAGTAATCCAATATACCTCATCATCATCGGCGCCTCGCCCCTTAGAGTTTATTTGAGAAATGATGCTTACGAACCTAAGTACGAATCGCGATTTAACCGCATAAATCGACAGAACTCTGTCTTGTGCTTCTTTTAAGCTATTGATCATTTGAAAATGTTGAGAACTCGAGGAGTGACACTGGTCTGAAAAATATCTCCTTTTTCGGACCCCCGAAATCCCGGATTTTATATTTTTCTCCGATTTTTTGTGTTGTATACTATCGGAAATCTCATGCTAAAAGCAAGCGAAATAGAGTGTTTTCTGGTTTCTACGAGTGATTTTCACTTTACAATGTTTGATGTCCGGTTAGGTACGAAAGTTGATTGGTCAACTTCAAACGCGATTATCTCGAAAACTCCAAATGGTTCGTAAGCATCATTTTGTTTGACGCGGTCTCAATTTAGACGTTGTCCAGAGTGACAATTCCATCCTGAAAATCATAGCGCAAGATGGACATGCTATGTTGAGACCTCGGTTGCTGTACCAGAGGACAATGACAATTTCAGAAGCCTCATCTGAAAAATGTGTATAGCATACGTTTATTGGAAATTAAATCTGATCTTTCTCCCACACTTACGTCAACGATCATGATACCGCTCAATCCTTTGCTCCCCTCATTGCTCACTCTTGGACTCGAAGCACTCGCAGCAGCACCGGACCCGCCTCTCTCGTACGTGTACCTACTGCATCCTTACGTAGCGTGTCATGTCCGCCGTGTGCTCGCTCGTGGCGTCCTTCGTGGTGCCCGGCGTGGGGGTCTCATCGTGGAGGTGCTGGGCAACATCATCGAGCTGTGCCAGCAGCTGGAGGAGAACGAGGAAATGTGCTCGGCTGTGCACAAGCGCCTCGTGTTCGTGAGCGAGGAGCTGGCCAAGATCTCGGACGAGGAGGCCATGCGCCAGAACCGCGTGCTGTTCATGTACGGCCAGACGATCGCCAAGTTCCTCAAGTTCCTCGAGAAGCAGGCCAAGAAGAGCTTCATCAAGCGCCTGGCCAGCAACCGCAAGGTCGTGGACGCCATCCAGCAGTTCAACGAGGACATCGACGACCTGTACAAGCTGCTGAACCTCGTGCACATGCAGGAGATGGCCAAGTGGCGCCGCGAGTGGGACGAGGAGCGCCGCAAGCAGGAGCAGATGCTGCTGAGCATCGCCGCCAACCAGCAGCGACTCAGCGCCGACCTGCAGAGCAAAGACAGCAACCTCGTGGAGAGCCTGGCCATGCTCAAGTTCGAGATGACGCACAAGAAGGAGCAGAACTCGATGGCTACATTGGCCATGATGAAGCGCACATTCAACAAGATCACGCGCACGTCGGGCGCCAAGGTGCCGCCCGTGCCTGAGTGGTTCATCTCTAGTGACGACGTGGACTTTGACACCAAGGAGCAGTTCGACTGCGGCTCCTACGGGTCGGTGACCAGAGGCACGTGGGGCAAAGGGGCCAAGGTGGTCATCAAGTCGCTGCTCATGGACGACGACCAGGCCAAGACGTCCTTCTTCAAGGAGGTGGAGGTCTGGCGGAGGCTGGCCAACCCCCACGTGATCGAGCTCTTCGGCGCGTGCCACGTGAGCACCCCCGCGTTCTTCGTGTGTGAGGACGCCATTCATGGCAACTTCGCTGACCACTTCATGGAGGACAAGAGCGAGATCTGGAGGCTATTTTATGAGGCCGCCGTGGGGCTGGACTACATCCACTCGCAGAAGGTGGTGCACGGCGACTTGAAGTGCAATAACATCCTCATTGGCGCGGACGACAAGGCCAAGATCTGCGACTTTGGCTTCTCCTACATCCGCAGTCAGTCTGTCGGGCTCAGCAAGAAGGCCCAGACGGACACGGTGCGCTGGAAGGCTCCGGAGTGTCTGATGCCCATGGGAGACGCGGACGCGACGGATGCGGCGCACAATCCGCGGTTCGCCTCGGACGTGTATTCGTTCGGTATGTGCATCATTGAAGCGTTCGGGGACGAGCCGCCCTACGCTCTGGACGACGATGATACGATCCTGGAGAAGCTGTTCTCTGGAGAGGGGTACCCCCGCCCCGATGGGCTGGAGGACGACGAGTGGGCGCTCGTCAAGAGGCTGACGGACCCGGACTGGGAGCAGCGCATCGGACTCTCTGCTGCTATCACGGAGCTAAAGTTGTTCGCAGAGAGGGAGGAGCTGCGCAACAACGTGGACAAGACGGACCGTGTGTGTCCCGGTTGCAGCGCCATGGTGGGGGAGGAGTTCGACTTCTGTGGAGCGTGCGGACACCGTGTTGCCGCATCTGCTTAAAACCGGTTCCGCTGTAGCAACAATTGCGAGCAAAAGTTAAGAAATGTGTGCGACCAATTGATTTTATTGTTGGGGTGTCTGATCCGATTCGTACCTCAACGCGTAAATGCAGTAGGAAAAGCTTAGTCGAGGGCTTATTAATACTACACCGTCTAGAAGTCCAACTAAGTAGTTGCAACATCACGCTCAATAGAATACGAAAGTCTTGGGCGTCTGCAACATTTTTATTTTATTGTTGTTGTATTATACATGTTTAGTACTCCCTAGGATTCTACAAGTATTAGTAACGCACGCATTATCGCGTCATCGGAAATGACTCAGCTTACTTAATGCATTAGATACAGATGCAATGAACAATCATCGGTCAGAAAAAGTATCCTGTTCAGGTGGTGTAACTCGTGTGAGTGGATGCAATGCCTCATTTTGCAATTCGCGGTCGAATCCGTATTACGCAACTTCCAAGCATGGTTTCCATGCAGACCAAATCGAATTGGTTGGTGGTTCGCGTCATACTTCTGGCTGTTGCCACCTCGCTGGTGTTCGCCGGTGCGAGCTCGACGAAGGAGACCGTCGTCGGCTCTGCAGCCTCCCAATATGCGCTCAGTAGAGGGAGAAATGCATCGCCGCCTGAGAAAGCACACGCTCGGGGAGGACGACAGCAATTCCGAAGACAGAGGGCTCGGACTTACCAGGCTTCTAGACAAGTTCTCCAAGACGCAGAGCCATCAAGACCGAATGGACTCGCTCTTCAGCTGATTCAACCTGGCCAACCTGACCAAGCAGCAGCCCAATCTTTTCGGGACCAAGTACTTTCGAGACTGGACCGGCTTAGTTGCCGACCTGTACAAGAAGAATCCTGAAACGGGTGAGATGATCATTGCCTCGACCTTACCCGCCAAGTACGGCGATGATGCGCTAGCGAGAATGATCGTACAGGCAAAGAAATCGACCAGCACTGAGTCTGCTGAGTCGTGGGCTGTGAAACTATGTAGAGGAGGCACAAGTGAAGAATTGGCTGGACAAGCGAGCACGAGTGGACGACGTATTCCGGGCTACGACGAGGGGGAGAAACTCTTATGGAGCCCGCTGTTGAGCACATGGATGAAATACGTGGGAAGCGGACGGAGGCGGATACCGTACCAGTTCTTGCTGGCCAAGATGAGGGCGTACAAGCTTAACGACCACAAGATCGCGAGTCTTCTTGCTGCAGCGAAGCGGGAGCTGCCTGGGTCGACCGGGGCTGAGAAAGTGGAAGACAAGTGCTGAGGACGTCTTCGAACTCCTGCAGCTGAATAGTCAGGGCAAAACTCTCTTCGAATATCCCGCCTTCAGCAGTCGGGTGGATTACGTGAGGAAACTAGGTGCTGAGAACGCAGACGAGCAAATGTATTTAATACTGAAAGCTTCCTACGGCGACGACAAGCTGGCACTCATGCTTGCTGGGGCAAAGAAGTCCGGCATGGGTGACGTTGCTAAGCGCCTGGAAGGGGTACAGTCGGAGGTATGGTTTGCGGACGGGAAAACTGCATTGGAAGCTTTTAACACGTTGAAGCTGAACACCCAGATGGAGAAATTGTTGGAGGCTCCAGCGTTCAGACGTGGTACAACGTTATGTTGAATGAGGACAAGCCCGACGAGCTGATGCTTGCCGTTCTGAAGGACAATTACAAGGAGGAAGCTCTGGCCACGATGCTGTTAGCAGCCAAGAAGAGTTCCAGCACAACGGCTTTTGCCGAAAAGCTCGAGCAGGCACAGATGAAGGACTGGATCACTGCGGAAAAGTCTGCAGATGACGTCTTCAAACTGGGCGACGATACGGAGAACCTCTTAACCAACCCACAGCTGAGCGTCTGGGTCAACTACGCGGAGAAACGGAAGGAAAAGCCGTACTCAATCTTGCTTACAAAGCTGAAGACCTCCACAGCCACAGACGACAAGCTCGCCGATACGTTGATGACCGCCAAGAAAGAGGCCAGTAACAGTGCAATTGCTGGTAAAATCGAAGTTGTGCTGCTCGAGAAGTGGCTGCGTGACGGGAGAACTGCGGCTGCAAAGTATGGGGAGCCCGTTGCTCAGCACGTGGACGTCGTACCTGGCAAAGCTGGACGCGAGCAATCCAGAGAGGGCGGCGTTGTCCGTCTTAAAGACGCGGTTCAGCGACGAAGAGATAGCTGCCATGCTCGTGACGGCGAAGAAAGAGGGGGGTACGAGCTCGACCGCCACCAAACTGGAGAGGGTTCAGCACCAGACTTGGGTGAGCGAGGGGAAAACGGCAGACGACGTGTTCACGATCCTTCGTCTCAACAAGGACGGGGATGATTTCCTCGAGAGTCCCATGCTTTGGCCGTGGGTCTCGTTCGCCACGAAGCTGGACGAGAATAACCCGGACGAGGTCATGCTGGCAGCTTTGAAGAAGCGATTCAGCGACAAAAGTCTGGAAAGGATCTTTGTGGCAGTGAAACAAGGGGCGAACTCGAAGCCCAAGATGCAGTTCACCCAGTGGTCGAACGATGAGAGACTCCCGATGCATTGTCAGAGAGGATTGCGAGTCGTCACTTCGATCCGAGGACCACGGGTGTTGTGCTCGGCTACTTCGACTTCTACAAAGCGGCTAAAGCGTGATCAATGCATTAAGTTGCGGAGAGCAGGAGGAGTGAGAGGGGTTATGTGGCAATGCCGCCGCGGTGGAATACGACTAATTCCTTTACGTGTTGGTAAAGATGTTTGCTTTATGTTTCAACACGTAGCAGCTTTGTGCTGTTGTGGCGAAGATCATCAATTATTTCGTTTTCCCTTTTCAGCAAAACAATCAACTAAGTTTATCGCATGGTTTCGAAACGCTGAGATGCGTTAAAAATCTACTTAACATTAGGCCTCACGGCAAAATCAGATCAGTAGCCTCGAATATTTTTCCCATTACAGTACAAAAGAGCTCCTGCCTTGTCCAGCTTCAGCAGCTTGAAGACGGAGTCTGCTTTTTTCTTCTGCGATCCTCGTTGTCCTGGAGTCTTGTCTCGACAGTATCAGTAGGCTGGCAAGGCCTTCTTCGTCGTAGCGAGTGTGCAGCTTCAAAAGTAACGACTCGTATGATTCGTCTTCAGCACTCTCACATACAACAACCAAATGTGCAAGGCTGGGTTCGCCAAGAGATCACCGGCTTCCTGGTCCAGCTTGAGCAACTTACTTGAAAGCGTCGTCTGCATATTTCCCCTCGGCGGTCCAATTCGTGAACAGAAGACCTTCGAGTTTGTGGACTCGGCCACGGGTGCTACTTAATTGTGAGTACTCTTCACTGACTTCTGAGTAATTTCATCTAATATGACTCAGGAAAGATGCCACGTTCAGCATCGCCCCCTTGGACCAGACCGGAGGGGGATACAATGTGAATGCATATGAGGAAGTAACCCATTGATCCACTTATGCGGAAGTGAGTAAGCTAATAAGCGTAATCTAGCAGAAAACAAACTATAAGTTGCCCTCAAGGGTTTGTAGCACGTTATTTGTGTTTTCGTGAATGACATTCCAACAATTAACGTCTTCAGAGTTTTCTCAATAGTTTCAATGTTGACGCAGAGTTTAAATGAAGTTTACGTCCTCGGAAGTCCGAGCACTCTACCTATTACTCGAAAGCAGGGATCGGAAAATAAAAATTGATATTATAAAATTGCAATATTGTTGGCCACCAATATTGTATTGTACGGGGGTCATCAATATCCACTATTTATTGTCAATATTGTTCAGGAAGAAAAACTGCCTCCTAGCTTCTTTAGAGCACCATTAGCTGTTTACACTCTTCTTCTGCGTGGATGCGGCCTACCGAACACTTCTGACAACCTTAATAGCACTTCCCTGGTCATAAGATCCCATTCAACCTTCAACACTTAACCGATTCTCAGGTTTTTCGGCGCTCCTCACGTTTCACTGATAGTCGAGAGGTCGATAGCGCTCACCAGCCGAGCTGAAGTATATGTAGACTTGCTTTCTTATTGAGCTTTGATTTGGCGAGGTCTACAGGGGTGCGTTTCTGTTTTCCTTACAGCCAAGTTATGGTGTCAACATGTATACGTCAGAAATTTGAGCAGATACTGCGACTACGTGCGAAAGGATGTTATGCGTAGGAGGGGAGGCGCTTAGAGGCCAGACATGTTCGAACAGGTAATAAAGTTAGGGCTAAAGCTTCGCTTACCATTGGAAATATGTGATGACGATTCATGCTAACATACTCAACGTACTCACATACTCAAGTACAGTACAATATATCAGCATACTAAGTGCAAGTATGACAATATATTGAGGCAAATATTGATATTGGTACAATATTGATTGTGATGACTGTCTCGCCGACAATCAATATCCAATATATATTGTCCGATCCCTGACTCGAAAGTCCACGCAGAGTACTCAAAAGTACGGACAGCAGGCCATTAATTTGATCTGCTAGTGATAGAGCAGCAAGCATACAAACGCGTTTGCAAACAGCACTAATTGTAAGTAAGTGTACGATGAGTGTATGAGTGGCGAGATACATTAACCAGCAAAGGTGAAAAGTGCCGTCTAAGACTCTAAAGGCTTCTAACTGTAGCCGATCGTCAATGCTTCGAGAGCGACCATGCTCTCTCAGCGACACAACTTGCAGCAACGTGGCCCCACTCGACCGGTGATCATTGGGCATTGCCCATAGGAATCGAAGAAGAGGTCTCGGCAATGAAATCAAACCAACCACGACGACGTTGAAGTTGCCGCTCAAGATCCCTGAAGTAACCCGAATCACTTTTGACAGGGGAAAGCGCCCCCTCTCGCTCTCTCTCACTCATTCTGCAAGATGCCGGGTCGGCGCAAGAACCAGCAGCAAGCTTCGGACGAGCCCGTGATCGGCCGCGCGCGCCCCAGCGGCAACCGAGGCCGCGGCCAGGGCGAGGGGCCCAAGGTGCCGGTCGCGGACGTGGCCGTGGAGCCGCCGCAGCAGCCTCCCAGCCGCCAGCCCCGCCGGACGCGCCGTGGTGCCTCCTCCGGCTCCTGTCGTCCCTCCTCCGCCCGCACGCGCCGCCCCAAGCATCGAGTCGCTGGCCTCGGAGCTGGAGGAGAAGGCGCGCGTGCCCGACACGATGCCGCAGCCGGTGCAGCCGCTGGTGGCCACGCACTTCCCGTCGCGTCCGGGCTTCGGCAAGGCCGGCCGCACCGTCAAACTTTTCGCCAACCACTTCAAGGTCAACGTCAAGTTGGCTGGCGACGTGTATCACTACGACGTGAGCATGGCCGAGGCCAGCCGCAGCTTCGGCAACGACGGCCCGCCCAAGGCGCTGGCCGGCAAGATCATGGCCGCGCTCATGGCGGAGCTGAGGCGCCAGTTCCCCGACATCATGGTGGTCTCGGACGCGCGTAAGAACATCTACACGCCGCGCCGCCTGCCCTTCCAGCAGCAGGAGTTCGGCAGCCTTGCGCTACCTGACGACGGCGGCCGCGCGCGAGAGTTTTCGGCTGTGGTGAAGGAGGCGGACCCCGTGGCCATCCGCATGCAGCAGCTGGAGGAGCTCTTCAATGGCCGACTCAACTACACGCCGTACGACGCGCTGCAGGCGCTGGACGTGGCGCTGCGTCACTCGGCGTCGC
This sequence comes from Phytophthora melonis, assembly GCA_024211575.1. Taxonomy (NCBI): domain Eukaryota; phylum Oomycota; class Peronosporomycetes; order Peronosporales; family Peronosporaceae; genus Phytophthora; species Phytophthora melonis. The sequence goes on along the minus strand of JAMXKT010000037.1, from coordinate 969,240 downwards.
AGAGATTCACGGTCGTGGGCCGCAACCTCTTCAGTAACGCGGGCGCCAAGACGCTGGGCGAGGGCGCCGAGGTCTGGTTCGGCTACTATCAGAGCCTGCGCCCCACACAGAACCGCCTCGTGGTGAACCTGGACCTGGCAGCCACCGCCTTCGTGGAGGCCATGAGCGTCACGGACTACTTGTGCGAGACGCTGTCGCTGCGCCAGATGGCCACGAGTCTCGCCAAGTACCAGCACTCGGCCTTTAGCAAGGCCATCAGAGGCGTCAAGGTCAACATCACGCACCGCCCCGGCGTGAAACGCAGCTACCGCGTCAACGGCCTGTCCAAGGACAGCGCGGAGAACACATACTTTGAGAACGACGAGGGCCAGCGCATGTCCATCGTCCAGTACTTCCAGCGGACTTACAACATCCTTCTGCGCTACCCGAAGCTGCCGTGTCTGCACGTGGGTGCCCCGCAGAAGAAGAACTACCTGCCCATGGAGGTGTGCCACATCATGGCCGGGCAGAAGTGCCCGCGCAAGGTCACGGACAAGCAAGTGGCCAACATGATCAAGTTCACGTGCACGCCGCCGGACCAGCGCAAGAGCGCGATCGAGCGCAAGTTCCGCGAGGCTGGATTCAGCACCGACCCGACGCTGCGCGCGTTTGGCCTCGAGGTGGACCCGCACATGGTGGAGACTACTGGCCGCCAGCTGCCGCCGCCTACGATCGAGTACAGCGGCGGCGCGCGCGAGAGCCCGCGCGACGGCGCGTGGAACATGCGCGGCAAGAAGTTCAACACGCCGGCGCAGTTCAAGTCGTGGGCCGTCATCAGCATGTGCGACCCGAACCGTTGCAGTCTGGACAGCATCCAGGCCTTCTTCAAGGCTGTGATGGGTCAGATGGGTCAGCTTGGCATGCGCTGCCCGAGGACGCCGCCTCCGATCCTGCTGAAGAAGAACCGCAACGATTCTGTGCGCATGATGTTCCAAGCGGCCGTGACAGCGGCGACACAGACGTTCAATGCCAAGCCGGAGATCGTGTGGATGATCAACCCCGTGTCGGATGCGCGCGCGTACGGGGAGCTCAAGCTGATGTCCGACTCGGAGGCGGGCGTGGGCATCGTCTCGCAGTGCATGCTGTCGAAGCACATCCCCAAGTGCAACCCGCAGTACATTGCGAACATCCTGATGAAGGTGAACACCAAGCTGGGCGGCAAGAACGGAGTCATCAGCGGCTCACTGCCGCAGGTGTCGGCGTCGCGCACGATCATCTTCGGAGCCGACGTGACGCACCCGAGCCCCATGGACAAAACGCGGCCTTCCATTGCTGCAGTCACCGCTTCCATGGACGCCAACTTTATTCGTCACGCGTCTGCGATTCGCGCGCAAGGCCACCGCGTGGAGCAGATCATGCACCTGAAGGAGATGACGATGGAGCTGTTGAAGCAGTTCTACCGTTCGACGCGTGGCAAGCCGGACCGCATTGTGTTCTATCGTGACGGAGTGAGCGAGGGCCAGTTCCACATGGTGCTGAACTATGAAGTCACGGCCATTCGTGAGGCCTGCCAAGCGTTGGAGAAGGGGTACATGCCCGCGATCACGTTTATTATCGTCCAGAAGAGACACAACACGCGTCTGTTCCCCAGCAACAGGAACGAAGCGGATCGCAGTGGCAACGTCAAGGCGGGCACGGTGGTGGAGTCGGGGATATGCCACCCCATTGAGAACGACTTCTATCTGATGAGCCACGCCGGACTGCAAGGCACCAGTCGCCCGACGCACTACCACGTGCTGCTTGACGAGATTGGCTTCACGGCGGACGAGCTGCAGACACTGACCTACAAGCTCTGCTACACATTCGCTCGGTGCACGCGCTCCGTGTCGATGGTGCCGTCAGCGTACTACTCGCACCTCGTGGCCTTCCGCGCTCGGTTCTTCCTGGTCGATGGCAGTGACACCGCCTCGACCGTCTCGGGTTTCAGTGATACGGCCCCAGAGACGGATACGCGCATGTACGACGTGCACCAGTCGATGAAGGGCGCGATGTACTTCGTGTAAGCGCCTGCCGTCAGCCTTTTGACTGGCACCCTGACGCCAAGCGTGAGAAGACGAAGGTGAAGTGCAAGTGAGGCGTCACTCTTCAGCTGATTTGATTTATGCGTCGTTATTGTTTTTAAGCTGCCACCAGCGATGAAGCGTGGCAGGAGTGCATGTGTCTGGCAGGAAAGTGCTAGCGAGATCGACCTGTAAGGCCAGATCTATCCGAAGGCAAAATGAAAAAAAGCTTCGATGTTAAGTTGCTTTTGGCCCTTAGGGTGGATGACGGCCTTGACGCTTGATGGCTGCGTTTTGAGACAGCTTCTGTCCGGTTCTCTTCGTCGCCGTTCCTGGCTGTTCATCGTCCGACTCGCATACCGAGCGGCCGACCCGCGATCGCCGAGGCCAAGGCGCACAGTTCAATCTTCCAGCTCTGCTCAACAACTGACCATGAGCAAGCTGGTGTCGTCGCTGCTGTGTGACTTCGTTGTCCCCGTCGTGGGTGGGTCTCTCTTCGAGGCGCTGTCGGCTACGGCCACACTGTGTGGGGAGATGAAGGAGAACGAGGCCCTGTGCCGTCGAGTGTACGAAAGACTGCGGTTCGTGTACGACGAGTTGCAGAGGTGCTCGGACGCCTCGTCGTTGCGTGAAAGCCGGGTGCTGGCCATGTACGGCAGCGCCATCGCCCAGTTCCTGGGCTTCTTGGAGAGCCATTCACGCAAGAGGCTGCTGCGGAGGTTGATCGAGAGCGCCCGTGTGACTGACCGCATCCAAGAATTCCACAAAGAGATCGACGAGCTGTTCAAGGTGCTGAGCATCGTCCACATGACGGAGATGTCGGCGTGGCGCCACGAATGGGAGCAAGACCGGACGATGCGGCGGAATATGGTGCAGGAGGCTCTGACGGAGGATCGCTGTGGTGCACACAGCCCTTGCAGCAGTTTGGCGACGCTCAGCATCAGCACTTGCTCGCCTACCAGTTGCGTCAAGGGCGACGTGCGGGCGCTTCTTAGCGTTCCAGCTGGCGGCAACAACCTAATGAGAGAGACCTACACCGATCAAGGGGTTGCGGCTGGTGAGAAGGAGCTTGAAGAAGCTATTCGCGACTACATCGGGGAGGTTGGCTACGATGTCTGCAGTGTTCTGGACCTGCTGCGGTCTCTCCCCAGTGCTGGCTTGGCACTTCGAGGAGCAGCTGTGCTTCATGATCTGGAGATCGAACTGCAGCCGGAAGTTCTCTGCCTCGCTCTACCGTGCTTTATCCAAGAACTCACTTGCTCGCTGAGCGAAACGAAGGACTCCTACGCACGTGAACTGGCGGAACGGTATTGGCTCGAGTGGTTCCCAGCGTATGTCAGAACTCTGGTCCAAGGGCACGGTCTGGTGATTGAAAATGCAGCAAACTTGGAGATACTCTTTGCGCCTGGCAGTGGATTCAAACTCGACAGCGCATGGCGCCGCGTCGTTACCTGGTGTGGAGCTGGTGACGAGAGAGCTCCATCGGAGGACGAACTGGAAACGCAGTGGCGGCTTGTTCCCGTGAACGAAACGAAGACGCTCTTCCGTGTCGTCAACTTCCGCTACCCGTACGAGTGGCTACACGCAACCTCCGTCGGCTCCACGGACGGCAACGGCATGGCGCACGCAATGATGTCTCAACCACCTCATGGCTCGGACAACGACATCGGGAGTGCACCGGAAGCTTTGTGGGAGCTGCAACCTCTTCGGGATACGGCTGGGTCGTTCTTGATTTATAACCCGCACACTGGAGTCTACCTTTGTTCGGCCAAAAAACAGCTTGACCCTGACAGGCGTCTAGCACTGGTCATCCCGGAAACTAGTGCTGGCGAGCCATCGACGATGCGTCGTTGCGCATGGCGACTGCGGCCGTGTTTCGATCCAAGCGCTAGTGACCCGGCCGAAGAGGGCAGAAACTCGGTAAGTGCGTCAAGTCCAGAGTCGAATCCACGTTTGATCCCGGGAGCAGCCCGGGAGTTTGCAGCGCTGGAGTTGGTGATCCGCAATCTCTTCAACAGTACTGGATCTGACATTGGAGCAGTGGTGGAGTTCCTACGGAAACTACCGGAGCCCAAGCACACGCTGTTTGGGTGCTCGATCGCTCGATCCCTGGACCACGAGGTGTCCAAGACCGCGGCATCCCGTCGTGATAGTCTCGTGCTGCCATTTTTCGTGTACGAGCTAGCAACGACTCTGTCCGTTGGCTCGCGGGAGCTGGCGCAACAGTATTGGTGTCATTGGTTCTCGCCTGTTCAGCAGTCCATCGTGCTCGGACGAGGCGTGCTCCTGGAAAACAAGGCTGGGGAATATCTTGTCTCTCCTGAGGTCAAACTTGGGGCTGATGAGCGCCGCCAGCGACCTGTGGCTACGTATGCTGGGGACAGCCCGAGACGGATTCGTATTGGCGGGCGGGCAGTCAGTCGTGAATGGATACCTGGCACCGACGACCTCGAAGCTCAATGGCGGTTCGAGCCAGCGAACCTGAGCCGCACTCAATATCGTATTGTGAACTACCGGTACCCCTACGAAGAAATGCGAGCGAGGGGTGCACACCATTCGTCGGTTGATGATTCGTGGGGCTCTCGCAACTTCGTGGTGACCACGCGAGCAAGTAAGAAGCACGGTACGCCAAGGAGTCCTGCACACTCGGTTGGGAACAACAACAAGGACGGCTCGACTGAAGATGACTCATTGTCACTCTGGGAACTGCACGAAGTGGGTCACGATTGCTACCAGCTCGTTCATCTTCAAGAAAAGACTGTCCTTTGCGCTAGTACGGAGAAGCTCGATAAGCACCGGCGGTTCGTGACACTGCAGAGATTCGATAAAGATCAGGAGCAGTTGAGCCAGTGGCGCTTTCAAACTCCACTAGGACTCGCTTAGCGTGGACATACCAATTAAGTTCTAACCCTGGCTGTAACTACATACTGGTACCAGATAGGTAGATTTAAAAACGAGTGAAGCACTCACCTGACATGGTGTATTTGCAACGGGAGATGGTTTTGTAGTTCTACCGATCTGATACTAACCTTAAGGCCAAGCTGTGGTTTGACTCGGGCAGTATTGGTCGCCGCAAAACTCTCCTTGAACCACCTAACACTAATTGAGCTTTCGTTTTTCGGGATATCGTCTCACAAATGAATGATGCCAGCGCTGACTCCCGCACTTCGGAACCCCGTTGTATGTTTTTTTTCTTCTTCTTTCTTCTTTCTCCCTGCCCTGGTTGCTGTTGATACAAACCCGTACCAGTACCTACTTCTCGACTTACTTCCTTCGTTAAACAGCAACTGCTTCTCCAGTTTCGTGGCAATATCTTTTCGTTGTGTCGATCTGTTTTGCTGCCGTGAGCATCCACAAGTTGTTTTTTGGGGTAGAAGATTTGAGAGCGTCTGCTCATCCGCAATTTTGGGGGTCCAGCTTGGAAACCGGAGCACGAAGCGTTTTTGGAGGCGGATTGCTCCACAGCGGCAAGGCTTCCATCCCATTTGCAGTTTACATTTGTTAGCGTCACCACCCCTAGTCCGCAATGGATGTGTAATCACGGTTACATGGTGTACAGAGTACAGAATACGACTGAGTAGCGTACTAAGTAAGCATTTTGTCAGCAACAACGTGTCGTCTTGTGAGGTCTTAGCCCCAAGAAATATGTATTTATCCCAAAATGAAGGTGCAAAGTTGTCCTTTGTTGAAGGTTAAAACCGGCCGAATAGATACAAAACCTATAAAAAATACGTGTGCATAGCTACTTCGGGACAATCTCAGAAGGATAAACTCGAAAAATGCTAAATAGCTAGTTCGAAGTACAAAATAACTGAAGTTACAACTAAATACGTGGAATCCGCCGTGTTTATAGCATCCAGTACCGATTTCTCAGCTTGTTTTCCTTTGCTAAGCAGCAACTGCTTTTCCAATCTCGTGGCAATTTCCTTCGTTTTGTCAACCTCTTTTGCTGCCTTGAACATTGCGGCAACTCGTTTGTTGGAGTAGTAATTCTGCAGCACCAAGAGTATCATCTCGTTCGCGTTCTTCGGATCCAGCTTCGTTACGTACGAGGTCCATGTCGTTAGCTTCGGCAGCTTGAACAACGCACTATTGGCGTGGTTCAGGTCCAGATGAAGGAAGACGTTCTCTGCTGGCATCGCTTCGTCCAGCCAAATCTCTTGAATTAACTTCCAGTACATCTTCTCGTTTGGAGTATCAGAAAGATATAGCTGAGTAGCTTTTGGGGGTAGTGCTTCTGCAGCACCGATAGCATCGTCTTGTACAGGTCCTCCTTATCCACCGTCTTCACGTAATAAACCCACATTTCATTTCTCTGCCATGTCGTCATAGTCGCCCCGTGCTGCGGACATGAATTCTGCCAGCTTGTTGTCTGTGTAGTAGGACTTCAGCACAGCGAATATCACGTCATCCGACTTCTGAGGATCCAGCTTCGCCACGTAGGCCATCCACGCCCGCACTTCCGGTTGCCCTAAAAAGAGGGATTTTGCCGTGTCCAGCTCCAGTAGTTTCAATACATCAGCTGCGGATTTATCCTCCTTAAGCCACTTCTCGAGCTGCGCTGTCTCCAATTTTCCAGCTATCACGCGAGTGGTAGCATCATGCTTAGCCTCTGAAAGCTTGAAAGAAAGTTTCTTGTCTGTATTTGTATGTCTTCCATTTTCCGAGCAAGACCTTGTACGGATTTTCGTCCACCTTCTCCACGTAGGCCATCCAGCTGCCCAACAACGGGTTTCTCAACAGCTTGTCAACATCATCTTCCAGCTCCAAAAGCTTGGAAACGTCATCTTCAGACCGTTCGTGCTGTAACCAATCCGCCATCTGAGCCTTCTCCAACTTCACAGCAATGTCCTTCGTGCCCACACTCTTCTTCGCCCCAACAAGCATAATGGCCAGCACCGCATCATCCTTGCATTCTACCAGTAGCGCGACAAGAGCGATGGTCAAGATCGTGACGTATTCTCCAGCCCGGGGTTTATCACGTCGATGTCGTATTTGACGAAGTTGGACAAGACCGACCCATATCAGTTGATGTACGAGACATCGAAAACGCGGTACGGCGTACAAGAAATGAATGAACAGATTTCCATTTCTACGTTTAGATCGAAGAATCGCTGAGCATTCAAAGCGTGGGAACTCGGCGATTAAGAGGAGAATTATGCCGTCGCTATGGTGTCATCTATCGGTACCAATGAATTGTCTTGGTGAAGAAAGCGGTATGCGTATTTTTAGTGATCGACGTGCTATTTTGATGGGCATGGTCGGATTGCTATCCGTTCCAGAGATGTTCTCGCAGCCTAGTAGCCGTTCCCACACTCCAGTTTGCTCTTGTTAAGCATCCACACGTGAGCGATGAGTCCTGCCATCTCGACCTCGTCTTCCTGGTCATCAATGCAATCGCGAGTCACAGCGCCGAGATCAATGTTGAACACGCGCTCGGTGTGGAACGACGAGGAAGTGGACTTCAAAGCGAGTAGCAGCCGCTACAGAACTCTGGACTACGAGCAGAAAAAACGAGAGGTTTGTGCCTTTGAACTGACTTTCGCTGCCTCGAGTCGAATGGGCTAACCATCTCTCTGCTCACAGACCGACGATGTGGCGCGAATTATTAACGACCTTGAAGCCCAACGTCGATGCCGCTCCACCAGCAACCGATCGCGACGTTCTTCAAGGAGACGGGAAGCTCCGGTGGTTCCTATCCGCAGTGGCTCTCCGCGGCTGAAAGACGAAGCAACGAAGGCCAAGTCTTCTCGTTCTAGCAGCGGGCACCTGTCGTTCGGGGATACATCAGATACTGGCGACGAACTGGTTCCTGGAAATGAGCAACCTCCCGCTTCCAAGGCTGTATCGCAATCTTTCCAGGATCAAGTGCTGGAAGAACTTCGAAAGCTGAAAGAGGCCCAGAGGGTGGAGTTTGAAGCTCTTGAGAGACTGCAACGGGAGAAAGAGGAAGCTGAGCGTAGAGCTCGTCGCCTGGAGCAAAAACTTCGAGAGCAGCAGGTTAAATTGTCGACCACAGATGCAAAACCAGCTCGTACCTTTGAAGGTCTGCGGAAGACGAGCGCGTGGGAAGAAGCTGCTATGTACTCTGACGAAGAGAACAACGGCCGCCGCTACTCGAAGAACAACAATAACGATACTGAAACCGTGTCCGACGACGAGAACTCAGCAGCGAAGGACCCGGAACTTCTTGCGTGGGACGACGCGACACAGCCGCCTCCGCCCTACGGCGTGATTGCTTCGCCCGCGGTATGGCTCAACTGGATACGCTGAAGTTAAACAAACGATTTCTGACCCGTGTCGTGTTCGTTTTCACCCAGACATCACCATTCAAACGAAGTTCCGGTTGGCCGGCATGGACTGGGGACGAATCACTACCGCCGGGGCCTGCGTCTGAGCCTGAGGGTACGTTCTTCCTACGATTACACACCCTCTGGGTCGACCGACTTAGTCGTGTGCGTTTGGGCAGAATACAACTCACCTGAACCCAGTAAGACGCTGCGTCGCCGTTCTCGATCTCGAAGCAGAATTGTGGCGTCTTCCTCCTTTGATTCGCGGCGTGGGACTTCCGTGTCATCTCACGTTCGACGTCTGAGCCTGAGCAGATCCCGCAGTCCTTCAGCCACACGAACTGCTCGAAGTACTCAAGATAGTCAGGAATTGCGACGATCTTGTGCATTCTTCGAAGACAAGGCACGCGCTGAAGCGGAGGCTGAACAGCTTGCGAAGGAGGCGGCAGAGCGATTAGAACGAGCTCGAAACGCAGCACCACCGCAGAAACTTCTGGAGCGACAGGCACTGGCAACGCAACGTAAATCTCAGCAGCTAAAGCAGCTCGAGCAGGAAATGAACGCAGAGTTAGCACGTGAAAAACGAGCAAAGGCGCGCGACGTACCGTTAACAACATACCTGTCGGCGGAAGATGCTGCGGAGGCTGAGCAGAAGCGCAAAGAGCGAATTCGCCAGCGAGCCGAAGCGCTGATGCAATCAGCAGAGTTGCCACCGAGGATGGCGGTGGCCAGCAAGAACGCAACGTCGGGTACTTCAACCCCGATTGGTGAATCGGGATCGGACGCTGGAAACATGACGGTGAAGCTGAAGAAGAAGCTGCGAGAGCAGCGGCGGAGGCCGAAGTTGAGAAACTCAAGCGCCGACCGAAGCCTGTGCCGAACTTTGACCAGCTTCACTCGAAGTGGGAGGCCGTTCTGAAGAAGCGGAAGGAGCCAGCACGTCGCAACCAGGATGAAGAAGCTGTCGTGGACGACAGCACCGAGACCGCATCCAAGCAGAAGCGTGGAGAGTTCTTCACCTCACGCGCGGCCAAGCTGGCTGAGCTGCAGGAGAAGAAAGAGGCTCGTAAGCAACGGCTCCAAGCGAAGGAGGAAGCCATCAAGCAGCACGCTCAACGAGCCCAACAGAAGCAGCTTGAACGGGCTCGAGCTTCACTCGGAAAGGATATTGGGAGGCAACGCAAACCTACCAAATCCGAGGCGCTCCGCGTGCAGAAACTGATGACCGAAGCTGCTAAGCAGGAGAAGGAACGCCAACGCGAAGAACGTGAAGCCGACGCTCGCGAGCGACGACGCGAGGAAGCAGCTCGTCGTGTCCGTGCCCAAGTGAAGCGGTCGGAAGGCGTCCGGCGAGAGAACTACTCAGGCAACTTTGTCGACTTGAAAGACCTCGACGCCGTGGCCAAAGAAAAAGCTCGTGAGCAGCGGCAGCAGTTCAAGGACGCCATCGCGCGCAACAAAGAGAAATTGTTGGCAGCAGCAGCGGCTCGCCCCAGTCTCATGGAGAGGTTCACCACCAACGTCAAGCGTGAGACCCATCGTCGCGCCGCGCTAGAGGCTGTTGTCAAGACCGTCTTCCAGAAGGACTTGTCCGCACTTCAGGGCGTCCTCACCGACGACGAACAGGAACTCGCCAGGGAGATGGTCGCCGCTGACGACGACAAGAACGACGACAAGGACAACGACTAACAGTTAGCTCGAAGGTCAGTCCGATTCAACGTCAGTATGTATGTAAAGTTTATTTCGTGCATGTCGTCTAGGATAGCAGGTCCATCCGTACCTCTCTTCGCCCCTCTCCTTACCTTCCTCTCTCAGTCAATGAGGCTCTTGAGAAAGTCGTAGGTGGCGAATTGCACGCCCATGTTGGGCATGGCTCTCACCAGCGTGGGCGTGAGGCCTCTGTAGTAGGCCGTCCAGCCCTCGGTCCTCGCCAGCTTGACGTAGCAGTCCCACGCATTCCTGTACTGCCTGGTCACTCCTCCTGCTCCCTGCATCTGCAGCCGCCTGCGCACAGTGTCGTTCGGGTACGTGAAGATGGTGGCCAGCACTCCGGCACCACCACCACACACAATCTTGCCTGCAAAGTCGGCCTTGGGGTCAATGTCCTCGGGCAGCATGGACGTCAGCAGGTCGTAGGACCTGAACTTGATGCCCTCGTAGGGCAGCGCGCCGAACAGCGTGGGTCCAATGCCGCGGAACAGCGCGCGCGGTCCCTCCTCGCGCAGCGTGCGCATGAAGGTGTGGGCGATGCCGCTGTAGACCAAGTTCTCTCCGATCTGACCAGACACGCGCGTGCGGATGAGGTCTAGCGGGTACGTGACGATGGACGCCGTGAAGCCCGAGAGCGAGCCCGAGACAAAGGGCCCCCACGCGGGCATCTTGCCATTGCCGTCCATGGAGCGGAAGAGGTCCTTGTAGAAGTCGGAGAAGGCGAATAGCACGGCCTTGTGCGGCACCACGCGCACGCAGGCCGCCATGTTGCCGCGCCAGAAGCCCAGCACGCCTTCGGACGTGAAGATGCTGCGCGTGGTGGCCAGCATCCCCACGCTCTCGCCCGTCTGGCACACGATCTTGACGCGCTCGAAGGGCGCCACCACCGTCTTGGCCACGATGCCCGCGCCCCCGCCCGCCGCCATCTGCTTCAGCTGCTTGGCGTCCCACTTGGGCGCAAGCTGCACGGCGGCCGGCGCAGCAGACGCCGTCATGACCACGTACTGACCTGAGCTAGGGAAGAGGAGGAAGGAGAGTGCGCACTCCGAACCGCCGGCCGGAGACCTTGCCGGGAGAGGAGTGAATGTCATGACGCCACTCTCTCGGGGTAATCAGTCCCTAAAGGGCACTCTCTCGAGGGAGACGCGCGCAATTCGACGACGCGCTTCAACAAGACGGGACGGGACCGCCGACAGGCTGTAGACGAATCGAAAGGCTATTGTCTGGTGTCTATTGGGGTTGTTGTTCTCTATGAGGTTGTCTATGGCTAAGTATGAAGGCTGAGGCGCAGGTAAATATCTCTTAGTGCGTTCACGCGTCCTGGACGCTGCGCAGTCGGCGGTTCTTGTTTCCGCGGCGGAAGAAGCTCCGCCACCAGCGCGCGATCCGCGTGAAGAGGCCGTTGTTGCTGAACTTGGTGATGACGACCATGTCGGTGCTGGGGTTCGCGACCGGTCCGTTAAGAGGATCGCGTTCGCGCCGATGGCTCGTGCTGCGGCGCCGGGGTCGCAGCCCCGCGCGCTCTTCGTCTTCCGACCGCAGCGCGGCCAGCAGCTTGATGGGCACCATGAAGCCAACGGGCTCCGGCGTCTTGGCTTGCGCTTTGTTGTTGGTTTTGGGCATCGCAGCCATTTGCTGGATGGGGGAACCTCGACGGTGGCGTCCTCCGCCCCTCCGTCGCCGCAGTACTCGGCGGAAGCGCTGCCTGTCAGCAGCGCGATCGTGATCACGAGCAGGAAGTGACCTAGCTGCATTGTCTTCTTTGGAGGCTGTTGTCTGGTTGGGAGCAGATTGCAGAATGATATTTGGGGGTGTGAAGACGATGGGAGCTGGATGCGAGGCCTGGAAGCCACCGGTCTCGCGGTGGGGAACCACTGTACCGTATTTTAGATCTCATACTACAGAGAGATCTCATAATTCAGAGCGGAGAGATAGTGCATTTGCAACAGAATATGGCCGTTTTTGGCAAGAAAGGTCCTAAAATACGCACAGAAAGGGTGAATTGGCGCAAAGACAAAATACAACAATACAACTTCAAGAATATGGTGTATGAAGTATGAGATCTAAAATACGGTACAGTACAGCGCCTGGATCCAGAGGAGCCGCAGTGCATGATTGGCGGACGAGTTCTTCTCGCAGCGGTTGGTTGCGCGAAAGAGCGAACACGCGGCTGTAAACATGGACCCATGACTGGTGAGCAGCGCACACATAAAACGCGGCGAATATGTGACGAAAGTTTATATCGGTTGGCTCATCCATCAGCTTTCCCTAAATGTCGTTTCTTAATTATCTTGAATTCAGCCTGGAAACTTGTGTATCTTCATATGGCAAGCAATAGACCCGGAAAGCAGTACAATACTGTGCGGCGACCATGGGTGGAGCTCATACATGGGCACGTGAAAGACTTACAGCCCGTCTAGATACCTTATCTCCTGGTAAGGTTTCGACCGTATACGCTCCTTCGGGGAACTCCAGGTGACCGTATTCATGCCCCAGTTTTGGTCGAGGTGAGCGCCTTGTCACATGTTTACACTTTGTTTATTCTGTTGTCTTCGTGTCCTACCGGTACACACATTGCGCGCGCTTCCTATCAAGTGCTGTGCATGGCTACAGTGCAATGGAATGGGTCATTTCACTTGCTCAGATATGGCAGCTAGGCAAGTTCGGTATATGTATTAAACCCTACTAGTCATACTATTTTGTGCACGGTATGCCGTGTGAGCTGCTGATGCTTGAGGTGCGACACCTCGGTACCATATTTTCACAAAAAATTACTAGGCATTATTTATACAGACTAGAGCGTGAGAACGAGACGGGTAACAACTAATACCCGTTTTTACCGATGTGATTAGGTATTAGAGTCAATGTAAAATACATAAAGTGGTGTCTGCCACATATGATTCCCTTTTAAATCCGGATATATCAGGCGTCTCGTTCTCACGCTCTAGTCTGTACTTGTAATTGTTATACTGTATCTGCACCGGTCCACGCCACAAAGCGCAGTTGCGAATGATTCGTAGATAACTCGCTTGGCAAACCACACCAACCATGTCCGCTGTGTTGGCAGATGTAGCTCGAATGTGGCTCAATGAGATAAAGGTCGTCACGGTGTTTGGCCACGCCAACACTAACCCATGGACATTGTTCCTGCATAGCAAATCGAATACATGTACAGATTATTGAATAGTGAAAACAAGTAATATGGCTTACTTAATTAAGGCTTATGGGCCTCCGGCTTCTTCGTCTGTCTACACTTGACTTGCATATCTTGGGCAAAGTGGTAAGTATCTTTCCGCCGATGTCGGTATTTGAAGCCAATGCACCTCCAACAAAATCGCATGCATAGTGTAGGGGTGATAGTTTCATTTCACTATTGGTTGATGGGTTGAAGCCGAGTCAAAGTAAATATTTCTGTTGTATTATAGTATGGGTGGACTGCTCCTATCTCGTTCATTATGCAGGACTTCCCTACTCTATACGAAATGTCGGGTGGATAAATATCTTCATTCGTCGTCAGCACTCGTTCACTGCCGGAGTCGACGCGTCGAGCGCGAAGGCTCCGTCCTGGTGCTAAACAGCCCGTTCCACCACTGCTTCACCTTCTGCCAGACTCCCTTGCCGTCGAAAGTTGTCACCGTCACCATCTCGACGCCTCCCGATGGTCCGTTGATTGGAATCGCGCCTGCGCCGGTCGCACGCGCCGCCGCTCCGGTATTCACTCCCGCGCCTCGCTCTTCGCCACTTGCTGCGAGATTGGTCAGCACCAGCGTGGGGCTAGTGGCTTTAGGGGGCGCCTTGTTCGCAGCTCCGTTGGTGATGATAACGGTCGTCTTGACTCCGCATTTGCTGGCAGCATCGACAGCATTGCTGCTTGCGAGCAGAACCAGCATGACCACGAAGATAAGTTTGATGAGCTGCATGTTGCTTCTTGGATAGAGGGAGGTGGGAGGGTGACCGATGCGCTCAGATTCGAAAATGAGAGGCCTGAGCACTGCAGCATCTTCAGACAATACGCCAGGACCATTGGTCTTAGGGAGTAAGCAATTGGTGCGGGCACCCTCGGAACACGGTTCTTCGGAACCCAATCATTGGATCCAATCTGTGCAAAGGCTGCTTTCGTCGAGCGATTGGTTGCCCAGCGACCGTAAACGTTTTCGTTGGCTGGTAGGCTTTTGCAAACACTCTAGAGTTCGAACGGTGAACTAAACAATATAAGTACATGTACAGTAGAAGTACTGTAGATTCGGGCAATTTGTCCAAACGTACCGGCAAGTGGATTATGGAACTGCATGTATTAATACTAGTAGATCTGACAGCCAGCAAGCGGATGGAAACCCAGGGTCCTTCTAGCAAGCATAGGCGAGCTCAGTACGCTTATTATTGCGGGGGCTAACGGCTTGCTGCGCTCGCTTGTACATCCCCAAGCCTACATATACTTACATTTGGTCGAATCTACTTATCTTGGTGAATTATTCGAGCTCGAACGCGTCGAGTTCTTCAGGAGGGCTTCCAAGCGATCTGTCAATTCATGAAATAATCATTCAAATCCGACACAGGCAGCACATGTGGGTCTGTCTCATTCGTGCTGCTGGAGGTCGTCAAGAGCACAGGGTGAAGACAACACGAGTGACGTGCGTGTCCACGTTTGGATTCCATTTGTATTCGGAGAGCTACAGTAGTTTTTTCCAGCAGGCAACGAGTGCGGACAGGCGTCCAGTGTATCCCGAGAAACTAGCGATGCCTAAAATGTGCGACGCTGGAAGGAGAGCCACATTATTAATATGTATGGATCGAGTTTTGCATGCACAAAGCCATAGTTGGGCAAGAATCCTACAGGGCGTCTTTCACCGTCGTTGACTGTATAGGTATCGTCGATGGCACGAGGAACTTAAACCTATTTTGCTTTTCCTTGTGAGCAGGCCCTGGAAACTTCCGGTGGAACGAGAACCACCATGTACAGATAGCAACTATCATCGTTTACGATATCCACGCGTGCAGATTCTATTTTTTTCTTATGTGGCTTTTTCCACTTAAAAGTAGACAATATCAACTTCGATTTTTAATTTTTATGCGGTTATCGCCGATTGCACTCAGGGCGAGCTCCGCATCAACCCCGCTGACCGGGCCCACAGTGCAACACTTCGACGCGAAGTAGCAGTCGAATCAAAATGGGCTGAAGAGAAATACCACTTAACCTTTCAGGTGCAATTGCATGGCGTCTCTGGTGAGCTATCATGTCACCGAGCTAATACGAGCAATCGGTGATGCCAATGCTGCTGCTGGTTGGATTATGATCGCTTTGTACATCGTGCTTCATTGCCCGCAAGCTACTACTAAAGTAATGCCTACCCATTGTTAGCTTTTCGTAGCCCACTCGGTGTCAGAGGTGGCAGTGAATTAATAGTCGTAGCAGTACCATTACTAGTCGACTTTACCTGTGGTGGGCGTGGCGACGGCGACAGAAGCCCAAAGCCGTTCAAGAATCTGGGCGATGTGCCCGTGCTTTCAAACGCCATACCGCCGAACTCCGAGCCCAGAGGCGATGGCAGCATCGTCCCGAACGTGAGACCCGTTGTCGCTAGCAGATGCAAATTAGGCTCCGCACTTGTGTTCGCTCCTGTCGAGTTCCCACTGAACGACACCCCAGCCGATACGTTCAACGCTCTTGGATGCAGTCGCAGCCGCACAGCCAGCGTCTCCAACACCACCTGAGGGTCCGACTGTTGAGCTGCCAGCAACCCATTGAGCACTTCCAGCGCCTGCTCCTTGGTAAACAAAGGCTGAGTGCGTTGTGGTGGCAGTCGCCCATTCGAGCTGGTAAACGCCGCCACGGCCGACGCGATGCCTGCCAGCAAGTCTGCGGGCGCTTCGGGCGGCACGAAGACCTCCGCCATGGTGGTCACCAGGATCTGCTCCTCGGCTGGGGTCAGCGTCACGACGCTGTCGAGTACCCGAGGCGACGTCATTTGCGACGCCAAGCGTCCGCTCTCCCCGATCGCTGCGGCCTTCGTGGACAAAGGAAGACCCGACTGACGCGGGAACTGGCCAAAGTGCATGGTCACGTGCTGGCCGCTCTCGATCCGCGCGACGTCGTAGCAGAGCTTCTGGTAGCGCTCTTTCAGGTCCACGGGGCTCTTGCCTGGCAGTCGCGACGCCATGATCTCCCACGGATAACACACCGAGGAGGTGCTGAAGGACGCCAGCATGTTCTCGAACGCCGCGTCCTCGTCGGGTGTCCAGCGCTGGTCCACGCTCTGCATGAACTGCCGCTCCTGGCGCTTCTGGACGTTGAGCTGCTGCAGCTGAGCGAAGTACAGACGCGCGTGGAACACGACCTGCGCGATGTCCCGCGTGCCGACTGCCGTAGTGATGGACTGCCACGCCTGCGTGACGCTGGAGCATTGGCCGCCTCCGAACTGCTCGAGCGCCAGCAGGAACCGCTGGTGCTCGTCCGCAGCCCACGGCGACTCGTCCTGCTGGTTCGACACGACGCTGAAGGAGCTGAAGGTGGGCGTCGACCCCGGAGTCCGCTTCTTGTCCATCGGAGAACGAAGAGGAGGAGGGATCAAAAGAGCGGCTCGGGGTGGGTGACGACTGCAGAAGAGTGGAGAACAGTCGAGGTCGAGGTCGAAGTCGCGACCCACCGCGCGCAAAAGGCAACAAGGCGGAAACTGCCGCGCTCAGCGGATAACGGACGCCAACGGTCGGGTTTCCAGCGAGAAGAAACGGATGAACCGCAGTCAGTTGACGAGTAAAGTTTGCATTCCCACGCAGCCTTTCAACAAATGGCATCCACGTCGAACGCGTCGTGCGCAGATCTGGGAAGTCGTGCTCGTACTGCGGCTGCGCCACCGACGTGTCCGCCTAGTTCTACTTGCTTGATCTCTTGCCTGCGCTCTCATTCGCGGACTGTTGGTTCTGCAGGTCCTCCCATTGCACCTGGTTCGATGCGAGGTATGGCTGCTGCTGCGGATAGTGCGGCCGCACGGCAGGCGTGTCCATGTTGGTGAATTGCACTCTAGCTGGCGCCGTGACGCCGTAATGAGGGAGCTCAGCCATATCCTCCGAGCCGCGGCGGGTTAGCTTGTGGTAGTCGATGTCTTTGCCCGTGATGCAGACCTGGAGCACCATAGAGAGGCAAAACACGACCAAAGTGCCGATGAGGTAGCCCCACCACGCGCTGGGGATGGAGTACTCGAGTTTGCCGATCGAGTTGTACGTTCGGAAGCGCTCCAGGTCGTTGAATGTTGGGTAGTTGCCGGCGAAGTAGCCGATGCCCCAGAATAGCAGGAAGGCGCCGACCATGCTAGTGCCAGCGATCAGAACCGGTTTCTGCAGCCAGAGCGCCGACACACCGCCAACAATGGCAAAGACTGCGGACAGCGCGAGGAGCACCATGGACGGGTGAGACGGGGCCAACTTGTAGCCGAACGACGTGTTGATGAGGATAGCGAACGCCGCGCCACCCACGGCGCCGCCCATGAAGATGCCGGCCCGGTACAGGCACAGGCAGACGTAGCCGACAATGATGCCGCCCACCACAAAGGCAGTCCATGAGGCTGTGAGTACCCACGCCTCGTCCTTGAAGGCCTTCTCAAAGATGACTGCAATGACCACGCCCCCGCCAATGAACCCCAGCACGTACACGGTGGTCTGCCACAACCGATAGCCTGCTACTACCAGTAGGGTGCCCACCAGTAGAGCGCCGATGGCCAGCACGCCGTTGATGCCCATTCCATCGCTTGAGTCAAAGATTGTCGTGACTGTTGCGGTGGTGTTGTCATCCGAGGTGGCGGACACCAAATTTTCCTGCAGTTTTGCAAGTAGCCACTGCACTGCATCCTGCAGTGTATCCTTCAGACCTTTTGCTGTCATCGATAATATGATTTGAGAAGGGAGGATTGATGGACAGGTGTCGATGCGAGCCCGAGAGGAGATTGCAGAATGAGAGATCCTCTCATCGACCAGCACTGGTGTCATACCGGTACACAAACGTACCGCTTGTACAGTAAAGAAAATCCACGGAGATGCTGTTCCACTGTAGTGCATGTGAATAACCCCCTGTACGTACAGACAACAACGGCCACCAGCATGACATACACGTGGATTTTTCATTTTTCATTTTTGTAATGATCTCCGGTTTGCAGCTTGATCACGTTCTTCGGCAGCTCTGGAATGAGGTACACCGTGCTGGTGCTAGGGCCTGTTTCATTTGAGAATAACTGGAATAAGAATAGCGGGAGATATTCCTCCCGCTTAAATACGACAAAATACGACGATCCTATTGGCTCAGAAGTTATTCCCAGGAATAAGTTATTCTGACTTTGAAAGTCAGAATAACTTATTCCTGGGGAATAGCTACATGGCCGGGGCTTCCTCTTCTTTCCGTCGAGAACCACCTAACTCCGCAAGCCAGCCGTGCTGACGCTGCTGGGAGTGCGCCTAGCCTTCGTGGCGAGATGAGAAACCTCCCGTCTATACGAGGGCTCATTGCGGCAGGGTGGAGCATCTTCAGTGCTCCTCTAGAGCCCACTAGGGCCCTCAGCATGGCGCGCTCGACTGCCGAGCACGCGACCAGTGCTGGTGGCATTGTTGGTGAGAGGGACTTTTGTGAATGGCGGCCGGCCAATCATGTGCTTCCCTCCATAACGCATATTCTTTTCCTCAGTTATTTTGGGGGCTTTATTCTCCACCTGTTTCGTTTGAATAGCGTAGAATAGCTATTCCGGCCCGGCGCTATTCTCAAATGAAACAGCCCCCTACCGGAAGGTTTGTCGAGGAGCCCTCGCCTTCAGGGCATGTATAGATACTCTCTTTGCTGGAAGATCGTGGGGCTTTATTCCTATAAAATACCGTCAAAATGCGCGGTCAAGCGGCGCATTTGTCATCATGATCATCATATAAGCCTTAACTCGTGCGTCCTAGAGATCGACAGCGCTCAGATCTTGCCCGCAGTGACGGCAGAAGTGATCGGTCGACAAAACATCCCCACGACAACTTGCACATGATCGCTTTGTTATCGTTGCTGCAGGATATGAAGACGGAGGCTCGCTGCAGTTACCGCAAAAGTTGAACTCGATGGGCATACTCGCTGTACAATACGAACACATCCACATCGTTGCAGTCTCGACCTCGACTGACGCTTCTTGATTGTCAACATCGGTCAGATCCACGTCCAGGTCTTCGGTTTCTGGCATGATTGGGGCTCGCTCTCGGTCTGCGAACATCTTCAGCGTGTCGATGGCATCCGCTAAGGTCACGCGCATCTTCCAATCTGGATCGAGGAGACGCTCCACGAACGTCCACTCCTCATCGGACATGCCGTCCACACGGGGATACATCTCGCTGTTCAATTTCCTCTCCATCACAGTCTCGTCGGCTTCCAATTCGTACGGTGGATGCCCCAGGAAAGCCTCAACGATGCACATGCCGAACGAGTAGACGTCGGATGCGAACCGTGGATTGAACGCCGAGTTCGGGCTTTCGTCCACTGGTAATAAACACTCGGGCGCCTTCCACCGAATAGCGTCTGTCTGCGGCTTGGTACTTAGCCCCACCGACTGAGCCCTGATGAACGAAAAGCCAAAGTCGCACAGCTTGGCTCTTCTGTCGGCTCCGATGACGATGTTGCTGCACTTGAGGTCGCCGTGCACTACCTTTTGCGAGTGCAGGTAGAACAAGCCCAGCGCAGCCTCGTGGAAAAACCTCCACAACTCGCTCTTGTCCTTCTCGAAGTAGTTGGCGAAGTTGCCGTGGACTGCGTCCTCGCACACGAAGAACGCTGGCTTGCTCAGGTGACAGGCGCCGAATAGACGGACGACGTGCAGGTTGTTCAGTTTGTACCAGACCTCCACCTCCTTGTAGAACGAGTCGCTTGCCTTCTCGTCCTGGTCCTCCGTTAAAAGACACTTGACCACCACGTTCGTCCCCTTTCCCCATGTGCCGTGGTGGACGGAACCGTACGAGCCCAAGTCGAAGCATTCTTGAAGATCAAAGTCCACCTCGTCGCTGGGGATGTACCACGCAGGAACCACCGGCACCTTTGCCTTGGATAGAGACACCACCTTGTTGTACGTCTTGGCCAGCAGCTCCACTTCGGGCCCCGCTTCACCATGAGTGCACCGCAGCGCCACCACGAGCTGCGCGATTCCCTCTTCGATCTTGTTCCCCATTCGACTGATCTCCGCCTTCATCGCCTGGTTGTTGGCCAGGATGTCCGCTCTCTCCTGCATGGCAAGCTTCTTGTCCTCTTCCCACTCCTGCTTCCACTTCGACATCTCCGCGATGTGGGTCAAGTTCAGCAGCTTGAAGAGGTCGTCCATGCGCAAGTGGAAGTCCTGGATCTCCTCCACGACCTTGCGATTGCTCGTGAGTCTCCGGATGAACCCCTTGTTGGCCTGCTTCTTGAGGAACGCAACGAAGCTGGCGATGTTGTTGCCATAGATCTCCAGCACGTTTTTCTCTCGAAGCACCGTGTCGTCCTTGAGCTTCAGCAGCTCCTCGTGCACGGACGTCATGCGCTTGAGCACGCGCTTGCACATTTCCTCGTTCTCCTTCATCTCCGTCACCAGCTTCCCCACAGTGCCGAGTGCAGCGACGACGACCTCGCCCAGTCCAGGGACCACAAACTCTGCGACCAGCGACGCCACCTCCGTCATCATGTTGGCTTCGACGTCCTGTGCTCCTGTAAATGGACAGACAAACGCGGAGTGATCCCTCACTGAGTCACTGACGTGTCGTGCATAGCACAGCAAATCCAAGCACCAAACCTGAGTTGAAGGGCCCAAAGATCAGCTCGATCTCCGAACTTATTCCTGAAAGAATCAGCTCACGAATGGGTACCGCCTCGGGGTAGGGAGGTGATACCGACAGCGCGCCTTACGCTATTGGCAGCGCGGACGACGACAGGCGCACACATGCATTGGCAAATACACCGTTTGGCAATACTGTATTGCCAAACGTTGGTACGCTGCATGGAATGCTTCTTGGCATCGAAAGCTACATGTAGCAGCTTATGGACGCCTACCGCGGGCTCGTATCATAGATATCTAACGGTACGACCACCGTATGCGGAGATGCAGCAGTGCGCGTCTCCGGGAGTAGGTAGCCGACTAAACCACAACTAATTCAAATTCAAACACATGTAGCTGGTTTATTGTTACCGGTACTGGAATCCTAGGGCGTTGCTACGTACTGTCGGCTCAGCTCCATCCACATGAGCATGGACTGACAGTCAGTATTGTTAGGTACACATACACACATGAAGCATATGTGACGGCACGTTTGGTAGGTAGTTTGACATTCTCGTGGCTTAGCACCATAGATCTTCATACCATCATGGATCAGCTTGGGGCTTACGGTCATAGATCAGCTTAACTACAGTCATGGATCTGGTTGGCTGTTGTCATGGATCTGGTGGTTATGGTCATGGATCTGGTTGGTTATGGTCATGGATTTGGTTGGTTATGGTCATGGATCCGGTTGGGTTTGATCATAGATCATGGATCCGGTTGGGTTTAATCATGGATCTAAATGGTAGTTTCATTGCGGATCATGGATCTGCACTGGAATATCGTGGATCGGGTTGGGATGCCATGGACCCGCAATGCATTTGCCGCTAAGACTTATTAACATATTCTTGCTTTTGCGAACATTGTAGCCGATGAGGCTGACATGGTGTAAGAAGAACCAATGGCTTCTTGAGCTCTAACTACTACTAGCACACTCGTTCTGCAAGCACATTCCTCCTCCAGCAAAAAGATCGAGTATGATTCCTACCTGAGCTCTATTTTTTTGTTTCCCTTGTGGCCATATCCTTTAAGTACCAACGCTTGACAAAATATGCAAATCGATCCTCAAAGCACATTTTTGTACGAGCAGCCTGTTTTTGGGTTTTAGCAGCTGTACGTCTATATTGGAATTTGTATGTAGCGCGCTGCCAATAGCGTAAGGCGCGCTGTCGGTATCACCTCCCCTCGGGGTATCCGCACATGAACCACGATCAATAGCTCTGGTCTTGCTTGGCTCTCTCTCCTAGGATACCCGTAAGCAAGCTGCTTCTTGCAGTCCCATTCTCACGCGAATGCTGGGTCAACGTCCAGGCGATAGCCGCAGTGCCGGCAAAAGCGGTCTGTCGAGTGCACGTTCTCCTCGCAGCTCGGACACGCGTTCTTTTCGTGTTGAGCTGCACTCGACTCTTGCCTCGTCATGGACGTGCCGCAGTCGCCGCAGAAGGCGAACGCGACGGGCATCCTCGCCTCACAATACGCGCACACGCGCGCCTTCCTCCTCCTCGTCCTTCTCTCTGTCTGCAAACACCTTGAGCCCGTCGATCGCCTCTTGCAGCGAGAGGCGCTTCCTCCAGTCCGGCTGCACCATGCGCTCCACCAGCGCCCACTCGTCGTCCTGCATGTCGGCCGGACGCGGGTACGGCTCGAGCTCAAACAGCCTCGTCATGATCTCGTCGTCGTCAAGCAGTCCGTACGGCGCCTCCCTGCCATGCCTCCACGATGCACATGCCGAGCGAGTAGACGTCCGAGGCGAAGCGCGGGTTGAACTGCGGGTTGGCCTCCTCGTCGGGCGGCGCCAGACACTCGGGCGCCTTCCAGCGGATGGCCTCGGTCTGCGACTTGGCGCTGAGCCCCACCGACTGGCTGCGCACGTACGAGAAGCCAAAGTCGCAGAGCTTGGCCTTGTAGTCGCTGCCCACGAGCAGGTTGGTGCACTTGAGGTCGCCGTGCACCACCTTCTCCGCGTGCAGGTAGCCGAGCCCCAGCGCGGCCTCGTAGAAGAGCCGCCAGCGCTGCGCGCGCCCCGCGTCTCCCTCGAGGAAGTCGCTGAAGCTGCCGTGCGTGGCGTCGTCGTCGCACACGAAGAAGGCGGGCGAGCTCACGTGGCACGCGCCGTAGAGCTTGAGCACGTGCGGGTGGTCCAGGCGTCTCCAGACGTCCACCTCCTTGTAGAAGGAGCGCTTGGCCTCGGCGTCGTCCACCAGCAGGCACTTGACGACGACCTTGGCGCCGCTGCCGCCGCCCGTCGCGCCCTTGGCCCACGTGCCGCGGTGCACGGAGCCGTACGAGCCGCAGTCGAACGACGCGTCCGAGTCGAAGTCCACGTCGTCGCGCGGGATGAACCACTCGGGGACGTCCACGCCAGCTCCTGCTACTGATGAGGAGGGGCCCGTGGCTGCCAGGCGGCGGAGCGTGCGCTGCATGAGCTGCAAGTGCGCGGCTGCTATCTCGTCGTCGTGTGCCTCGTACTGACAGCGCTTGTGCTGCAGCTCGAACTGCAGCATGGAGAGCGCCTCCACGAAGCCAGCGCTGCTCTTCTCGGCCTCCAGCACCTGCGCGCTGTCCGCCAGGTCCGCGAACTCTTGCAGCGCCGCGCGGCGGTCGCTCGTCCACCGCCGTCTCCAGTCTGTGGCAGGCGCATTGTCTGGGGCCGCCTGCTGCTGCTGCTGCTGTAGCTGGTCGAGGGCCTCGTGGAAGCCGCGCAGAGCCTCCTCCACCTTGCGGCTGTTGGCCAGGCGCTTGACGAAGCTCAGCTCGCGGCGCTTGCGCAGGAACGAGGCGAAGCTGGCAATGACGTCGAGGAAGCTGCGACGCCAGCGCTCCCCAATGCGGAGGCGTCAGTGCTGGTCTGTGTCTGTGTCTGTAGCTGCTGCAGCCGCTCGCAGACGTGCGCGCTCATGGGCTCGTGCTCGCGCATCTGCTGGCAGAGCGAGGCGACTGCGGCCAGCGCGTCCGAGTCGATGGCCGGCATGCTATGCTCAGAGTAACGAAGCAGGAGGGAGGAGTGCAGGCAGGCAGGTCTCCTTGCTATGTGGAGACCTTGCACCTTGTGCACTTTGAAGCTTGATTGGAGAAGTGTTATCACCGTTTAGTTATAATAGTTGTGGAATGATATATGACTACATTCAGAGAGAGAGAAGGAAGTCTATTTAACCTTAGTTATTAGCCTCCTGGTAAAGTTTGAATCGCTTTAGCAGCTCCGGTTCGGTAGTCCGGTGCCAGCTCGCTTGGGGCGGAAGTGGGCTCTCTCTGTCTAATTCCACCTTCATGTTTGTAAAACAGTCGATGCAGAGCTGTAGCTCCAGTCCCTGAGTTCGTGTATGCGCCCTGCTGCGCTCGCGCCGCGCCACTGCGTGAAGCTGTCGGAGGCAGCTAGCCCACATATGGCCTAGTTGCTGCTGTGGCGCCCACGAAGCCCCTTCATGGACAACCAGGTTACGCGTCTGCCAAAGGATGGCTATTCCGATGCTACAAAACGCCCACCAAATCCGATCCATAGCTTTTTCATAGTCCGTTGTCCATTGCCCGTAGAGCTGGAGAATGCGTTCCTGAAACCGGCTACCGATGGGTGGTCGGGTTCGAGAAGAGAGGAAGTCTTTGTATGCTGCAAGCCGTCCATCTGTGACTGTCTGACCTAGCCAATGAGTCAGTAGTTTTCGCCAAAACTCTTGGGCCCTAGAGCAGCCCCACAAGTGAGCGTTGTCCTTCCTTCGAGGCAGCGCTCATCTATCGGACACCTCTGTTCCACCTGCCGACCTGCATACTGCAGATTAAGCTGTTGTGTAGCCAGCCGGTAGTTCACCCACACCTGATGGTCGATTAAAGTATTGCGATGGGCCCATAGTTGCCGAGGTGTTTGGCTCTGCAGCCCTCGAATCCACGACTCGGTCCGCCCCGTAGTTCTCCACTTTTCCGGTCTTTTCGTCCTTGGAAACGCCGCTTTATTTGCTGCTTGAGTTTCCACACAATTGCCTACATTCATCAAGAATGGATACACTCATCATTGCAAGAAGGGGCTACCTAATTGCGTGTGGTGTTGCTGCGTGGGCCTCACTCTCCCAAGTCGCGAGGATTCCTTGGACGCGTTCGTCGTCGACGTATGGAGCTCGCTTGGCGAAGTAGCCGAGCACCTTGACAACGAAGTCGATGTCAAGGCGGTCTTCGGGCTTAAAGCGGCACATGCGCTTGACGAGCTCCCACTGCACTGGGGTGAAAGCATCCGGCTTCGATGGGAGTTGCGCTCTTACAACGTGATACCGCACCGCAATATCTGGCAATTAT
Organism: Phytophthora melonis; assembly: GCA_024211575.1. Taxonomy (NCBI): domain Eukaryota; phylum Oomycota; class Peronosporomycetes; order Peronosporales; family Peronosporaceae; genus Phytophthora; species Phytophthora melonis. Next base: position 944,130 of record JAMXKT010000037.1, on the reverse strand, counting down.
GGACCCCAAGGGAGCCTCCCGCTGACAGCCTGGACGATGCACATGCCAAACGAGAATACGTCGGATGCAAACGTGGGGCCTTCGCCCTGTAGACACTCGGGCGCTTTCCACCGTTCGGCGGCTTGGCAACTCCCCCATCGACCGTGTGCACGCAGCTGAGACCAAAGTCGATCAGTTTCGCTCGGCCGTCTCCTGATACCAGGATGTTGTCACACTTGAGGTCTGCGTGTACGACGCCGTGCAGGCGAAGCCCCTGTAAGCCAACCGCGGCATCTTGTAAGAGCCCCCACGTCGCCTCAACCCCAAGTCCAGTCGTAAGATGTTCATCTAGGCGCCCTCCCTCCATCAGCTCGCTAACGAGCAATTGGTATCCGCCCGTGCAAGCTCCAAACAGACTCGCAATATGAGGATGCCGCAAGCCATACCACAGACTCGTTTCAACCAGCAGCGCTTGGAATTGATCCAAGTCGAACTTGTGCAACCGCTTGAGAGCAACAGGAGCTCCAAACCACAAACCACGGGCGACAGACCCAAAGGACCCAGTACTGATGCGCCCTCCCTCAATCCTTTTCAGGCATTCATGGTGGATGCCCCACGCCGCGCGCAGTTGCATCGGTAGCCGCTTCCGTACGCTGGTGCTGGGTGCGTGATCAACAGTCGGAACTCGGGTACCGGTATAACTCAGTAGCCTCGGCAGAAGGGCTTCAGTCATGAGCTCCTTCGCCGCATTTTTAGCGAGGAACTCGATCGGCGGACTCTGAAACGAAACTTGCCGCGGTTGTAGTATCGCCGATGTGTAGCCAACGGAGCTGCTGCCAGTAGATAGGGAATCGCCAAGCGATCCATTGTAAGAAAAGAAATCCGAATCGTCCGTAGCTCCACAGCTGTCGAAAGGAGCGCCTCGGTCGCTAGAACTTCTTGTCGGTTGATATTCGTGAGCAACAGTACTTGTAGTTGCTTTTGTTGGTCCAGGTTGAGTCGAACGCCCGAGAGAGTCGGAAGGCCCTTGTCAATTGCGACTCGTACAGCAACAAACCGCTTCAACCGATCCACAACTTGCTCCATTACGATTCGGCGAGATGGCTCCTCACAGCACATATCGAGGATCAGCAGCCACTCTTCGTCATTGAACGTCTCAGACCGCATCAACTGATGCCTTGGAGCGCAAACTGCACACGCTGGTGCCGGTGGGCTGCCCTCAAAACTGAAGTCGGTTTGTGTGCGAAAGGCCTCAATGATGCAAACTCCCAAGTCGTATACATCAGACTCTAAACTGGCAGGATGCGCTATCCGACACGCTGTCGAGATGGATTCCGATGGCTCTTCTTCGGGTGGATTATTCTTGACGAGGTTGTCCATCTTGGTGCTGAGGAAAAGACCCGACAGCTTTCCTCTGCCATCGGATCCTACAAGAATGTTGTGAGCGCCGACATCTCCATGCGCGATGTTCACGCTGTGCATGTATAGCAGACCGAGCGCCACATCCAGCACAATTTGCCACACGTGCGTGCTGTCTGGACGGTGGTCGTCGAGATATGATCTTAACGCCCCGCCTTCAGCATACTCACAGATAAAGCACTGGTCGTCATCCTCTTCGTAGGCCCTATAGAGCGGTAGAATGGACGGGTGTTTCAGCGAGAACCACAGATCGGCCACTGCCCGAAAACTTCGGCTCGTGCGCTTAAACGTACCGGTCGGTTTTTCGACGCAAACCCGGGCGTCTTTCCACCAGCCAAGCTGCCTCGAGACAAGTGCCGTGGTCGAGAGAGGGGCAACTTCGGAATCTTGCAGTAGGGCACGCGACATAATCCACTGGGGATGTTGATCGCCCTCCACAGATTTTGCGATGTGCCGTACAACGTCTGAGATAGTGGGTCTCATCCGAGGCTCATGCTCGCACATTTGCTCCACAAGCTTCAAGTCATCATCACGAAGCTTGTAGAGTCCGGGAGGCATTCTTTTCTGGTCGCACACTTCACACTGGATGTCTTCGTCTGCTAGAGAGCTACCCCACGGAGGCTCTCCGCTTACAGCGTAAATGAAGCACATGCCAAACGAGTAGATGTCAGACGCTAGGGCTGGCCTCTGCCCACGCAGACATTCAGGTGCCTGCCATCTCACACTTCGCGCGCGAGAAGAGCATGGGGTAGGTCCAAGCAACTCTGTGCAATACTTGAAATCCGAAAATTGCGCTTTTCCATCACGACCGATACGAATATTGGCTGGTTTCAGATCACCGTACACGATGTTGCTGGTGTGGAGTTCCTGGAGAATAACGGAAATCTCGCAGAGCTTCTGCAATACTTCTGTTCTTGTGTGCCTTTTTACAAAGCTAGCAAAACTTTGGCTGTCGACGTCGGTGTTGCCAGCACAAACGCAATTACCACAGTACTGGCACCATTGCTCAAACGCACAGGATGCTTCAGAGCAGCTCGAACAGGTAGTGGTTTGTATAGTATCCTGCTCGCTTGGAGTAGATGGGGTGTCACTGATATCACGAGCGGCGCCCTCATGCACTGAGTCATCTGGGGTCCTTCTGGGATCGACATTATTTACAGCAAGCTCGTGAATTTCTGCAATCACGTCTTCAAGCGCTGGACGCTTCTCGAAATCGGGATCACACAGCCGTGATATCAGCCCCCACGCGCTATCAGAGATTTCATCAGGCTGCGGATAACTTTCTCCACTCAGGATTTTCTCGATCACTTCATCGTCGAATTCGATACCAAACGGAGGTTCTCGAGTCAGAATTTGAATCATGCACATACCCAATGTGTAAGTATCGGACTCAAAACGCAGCTCATCGTTATTGTCCAGGACCACCTCCCTGGGCTGCAAACGAACAGATTTAATTCTGAGCTCGCGCCCCCCAAGTGTTGTCAAACTAGAAGCGTTCCAAAGTTCTGCCTCTGAGAGTTCCCCGAAGTCTGCCAACTTTGCTGCGTGGTTTTCGCCAACGAGAATGTTATGGCACGAAAGGTTACGGTGAATAACTTGTCTGTCGTGCAAAACCTTCAAACCTTGCGCAGCCTGAAGAAACAGCTGCCAGAACTGCGTCATGTGTTCTTCGTCCTCCATGTATTCCCAACGGCTACCGTAAGGGGCATATTCACACACGTAGAACTGAGGATGAATGTGAGATCCACCGTAGACCTTCAGAATGTGCTCATTTTCTGGAAAATTGTACTGCAGCTCCAAGGTGCGGATAAATTCGTCCTCGAAGTCGTATGACATCTCTGGCCACTTCAACATCACCTTCTTGCGTTCTCCGTCATGAAGCCAAGTGCCCTTGAAAAATTCACCGTCGTAGATCAAAGCTGTGTCTTCAAACTCAACGTCGTCAAAGGGAATGAACCAGTCATACAAACGAAATTTTACATGGCCCAAGAAGCCTGACACCCTTGATAATGTTGCCTGCTTGAGCTCTAGCATCTTCGGTGATTGGTCCTTCCACTTCATGCCGTTCTTCAGGACCATGAGCGCCTCCTGCACCTTTTTGTCGCTTTGACACTCGTTCGCCAGCATTCGTTCGGAAGCCCCAGTCACCAACTCAAACAACTTGGAGTACTGTTCAGCTCGGTCGGAATCCCACCGCAGCTCCCATTGAGTCATCTCCGGTTTGTCGGCCAGGCCGAGGCCTTGAGCGACATCGCTGAGTTTGAGCTGCATCTCCTGAATTTTTACGACCAGCTTCTCGCTATCCGCAAGGCGCAACAGCAATGTGCGATCTCGGCCAAGCGGGCGATGACAGTCTCGTAGTCAGTCTTCAGATAATCCGTGGCATTCAGCGGAGCCACAAAGTCGTGTAAGATCTGCAGTCGGCTGAGGACTTGTCGGCATAACCCTTCGTTTTCAGGCATCCGCGTGAGGCGGGTATCCAGGGCGCTCAAGGCCTTGAGACTGGACTGCCCCCTTCGCCCAGAAACAGGAAAGTCTGTTACTTGGCTCCGAAGAGTGTGTATTCGCTCCTGCACGTCGCTTAGGCTTGGCCGCTCGTCGCACTTTGCTCCACAAAGACTTTCGATGAACTCCCAAGCCTCGTCGCTCACGTGTTCAGGGCGAAGATCGGAAATCTCCCGGTTCAGCACTGTTTGTTGCGCAACTGGGCCACCTTGCTGGAGCACTTCTATCATACACATTCCAAGTGCGTAGACGTCAGCAGCGAAGTGAGGAGTGCTGGTCTCCTCATATGTCTCCGGGGCTTGCCAACGACTGTTCTCCGACTGGCCGTGATACGAGCTTAAACTCATCGACACATTTCGAATCGAGGTAAGCCCGAAGTCGCTGAGCTTCGGGGTGTTGTTGTCTCCCACCAAGATGTTATTGCAGCTCAGTCCGCCGTGGACGATACCGTGCTCGTGCAGAAATACCAGCCCTTCCGTAACTTGAATGAACACATCCCACAACAATTTCCAGTTGGGTCCATGCTCACGAACAAAATCACGTAAGTTGCCTTTGCAAGCATCCTCGGACACGATGAAATGCTGTGATCCGACGAAGTTCCCGCCGTACAGTTTAAGGACATTCGGGTGACCCGGTAGACGATACCACGCCTCAAGTTGCGCAATAAGCGGACGCCGTACGTCCTCCACAATATCAGAGAAGATCTGCTTCACCACCGCTGGCTGTCGTACTCCATTATGAAAACACATCGCCCGAGTCGCCCTGCCAAACGAGCCGTCCACAGCGAAGCCGTCGCTGAGTACCAGATCATTCGCAGAGATGAACCAATCCGCAATACTAACGTCAACAATACGACTATACTTGAGAGCTCGCTCGTACGTCGCCTTCTGGAGCTCACCTTGGCCCTGGGGTAAGTCGTCTCTCTTCAGCTCGCTCTTAAAGTCTGCCAGAACTTCCTCCAGTTTCCTCGCACCCTGTACATCACCGGAGACCAGCTCTCGGTCCGTCGAGCTGGCGACTAATTCAGCTAGAAGACGGAACTGCTTGGCCCGATCGCCTTCCCACTCCCCTCTCCATTGCGTCATCTCTTCACAGTCACCCAGGCCCAGGCCCTCCGCAATAAGGTCGATGTCTTGCTGCAGGTGGCGGATGAACTGGGCGAGGGTATCGCACTTGGCCAGGCGCTCCAGTAAGGGCCTCCTCTGCGCGATCGTCGCGAGGAACGCCAGGGCTTTCACATACTGCGCCCGCAGTGGGTCATGCGGCTCTCGACTCGCCACCTCCCTGCGGAGGAACTCGAGGCGGTCGAGTGCGCGCACACAAAGCGACTCGAGCTCTGGGAGCCACTCGCACCACATCTGGCGGATGCCATCAAGCAGCTTCTTGCAAAGATGGCGACCTCGAACTCCTCCTCCATGGTCCTGCCCCTGAAGGGGCCAGATGCGTGAAAATGGTTTAAGGTTTGCAAGGGCCACGTCACCACCTACATATCCGAGCACCGTGGCGAACTTGTGCAGCACAGTCATAAGACGTGAAACCTCCACCTCGTGTTCGTGCCTCTCGCCTACCAAGTCCTTCATCGCCTCCACAAGCTCGGGCTCAGAGCCTCCACAGCATTCGTCGCTGCTGCAGCCGCCTACAGACGCGTGCGTGAGCTCATGCTCGCGCATCTGCTGGCAGAGCGAGGCAGCCGCGGCCAGCGCCTCGAGATCAATGGCCGGTATGCTCAGAGTGACGAGGCAGGAGGGAGGAGTGCAGGCAGGCAGTCAGGTCTGGAGACCATGCAGCTTGTGCCCTTGAAGCTTGATTCAGAAGTGATGGGAATGAGATATGGCTTCACCCAACAAACATGGGTACAACCAGCGATCCTGCATTTCATTCCCCGTCAGCGTCAACAAGAAACGAACCCGATGGAGAGCGACTCGACGGGGCTCACCGAGTCCCTAAGCTTCCCCGTGCCGGGACTATGGGGGCTACCATCCCGTCGTATCGTACTCTCGCAGATCTCGGCTCGGCTCCGGCGCATACCTGAATGTGGCATCTGGAGTGAAAGCCTCCACGCACGCTTGACGGAGTCCCACGATGCCGTCGCAATGCACGAGGACGAACACTGGAGGGCCGAGTACTGCGACGTACTGACGCGTTTCGTCAAGTTGCTGCGTCGGACGCCTCTTCTCGAGCGCCTGGCGGGGGCCGACTCCATCGCTTATTCGTTTCGGGAGTTGAACTCGAAGCTCGACGAGATCTGCGCGGGGATTGGGCTGATCGATGCGTCCGCGCGAGGCCAGTGGGAGGAAGAGTGGGGGCATGGCCGTGACTTCCAGGCCCACCAACTGGAGGAGCGAGTCGCAAGCGCCGCCACTCGCATGCTGATCGCAGAGATGCGGGGGGACACGCAGGTAACGAGGGTCCTCGTGGACATGTACTCTTCCCTCGAAGGAAATACGTCTGGGCCACTCACGGAGCTAAAGCGGGTGACACTGGAGCGCATGCGTGTGGATCTTGGCCTCGAGATCCGCCACCTCTCAGCCCAAGAACCGACTCCAGATGAAGCCAATTCAAGCACCGTCTTGTACATGTTCCGCTGGTACATCCCAGAGAGAGACGTAGAGCTCGCGGATGCAGCGCCAATTGTTGATGGATCGTACGGCACAGTAAACCGTGGCACTTGGCGCCGCCGCGACGGAGTGATCCAGAACGTCGTGGTGAAGTTGCTTGATAAAATGATCTCGGAGGAGTCATTTCTGAGGCAGCTGCAGCTCTGGTACGAATTGCCAAAGCACCGCAACATCCTTCGCCTGTTTGGCGGGTCCCACCTCGCAAAGAGAAAATTCTTCGTGTGTGAGGACGCTCCTGGTAGTGACATCGTTCAATTCCTGAGTGACGAGGACGACCGAGGGCTGTTGTGGAGTATGTTTATCGAAGTGGCGGAAGGCCTCAAGGTCCTGTACGATCACCATATCGTGCACAACGGCTTACGCGGCAGCAGTATCCTAATTGGAGCGGACAACACGCCCAAGATCTCGGACTTTGACTGGTCGCGCATCCGGGCGGTATCTTCGAGCTTCAGTCAGACGGCGGAAGCGGCTATGACTATGACAAGTTTGATTCGCTGGACTCCTCGAGAAAGACTGCTCGGATCTGTGGATGATGATCAAATGCACTACAAGTCGGATATTTACGCGTTGGGAATGTGCATCATTGAGGCGATGACACATTGTATTCCGTTTGGAGACGTTGACGATGTAGATGTCATGAAGAAGATCATTGCCGGCGAACCGTTCAAGCGTCCACCTGAAGCGTCAGACAAAGAGTGGGGTGTCATCAGCCGCCTTATTGCTGCAAACATTGATGAACGTCCCGATATTGACGAAACCATCGCTTTACTTCGCAGTCTTGGTACAATAGTGAGCCTTGACACAGATGTACTTGAAGAGCGTGCTGACGCAGACACGAATATTGTCGACGCAACAAGTTTTCAGTCTCAAAGTCCCGAAGTAAAGATGTCGACCGCCGTCGCGTCCTCCGTGGTGCCTAACGTCGAAAGCACCGTCCCTGAGGTGCTGGACAGCATTCAACTGCTCTGTCGGCAGCTCGGAGAGAACGAGGAGATTTGCACCGCCGTTTATAAGCGCTTGGTGATCTTGAGCGAGGAGCTGAGCAAGAATTCAGAGCTTTCCCAGAGCCACGTGCTGTTCACGTACGACCAGACGCTCGCCAGCTTCCATCAGTTCCTGCGCAAACAGGCCAAAACGAGCTTCATCAAGCGGCTCGTCACCTTTCGCAAGGTGCTAAACGCCATCCAGCGGTACTGCGAGGACATTGACGAGTTGTACAAGCAGCTGGATGTGATACAAAGCGCAGGAACGCAGCAGTGGAAGGAGGAGCTACGCCAAGCGCACCAGAAGCGCGAGCAGTTGATGGTGGAAGCTGCCGACCGAGCGTGCATCCGCGCCGACCTCCCAAACATCGACAAGGAAGCTCTCACCGCGCTCCAATTTGAGGTGACGCACAAGAGAGAGGAATACTCCACGACCATGTTGCAGGCGATGAAGGGGGTCGTTGATACGGTGGCGAAGAATTCTGGAGGTAAAGTGTCGGCGGTGCCTGAGTGGTTTATCAGCAGCGACGATGTTGACTTTGATTCCGAGGACCCCTTCGACTTCGGGTCCGATGCAACCGTGCACCGCGGCACCTGGGGCAAGGATACTAAGGTCGTGGTCAAGTGCTCACTTGTAGAGGATGAACTGGCCATGAAGTTATTTTTTAACGAGGTGGAGGTCTGGCACAACCTCAACCACCCGCACATCGTCCAACTATTTGGTGCATGCCACGTGAGCAGGCCAGCCTTCTTCGTTTGCGAGGATGCCACCCATGGAAACTTTGTCGATTATTTCTTGAAGGACAAGAGGGAACTGTGGCGGCTCTTTCACGAAGCTGCGGTCGGCCTGGCGTATCTGCACGCGCAGAATGTGGTACATGGCGACTTAAAGTGTAACAATCTCTTGGTGGGCGCCGACATGAAGGCCAAGATCTGTGACATTGGCTCCTCCGTCTATAGCGAGTCCGTGGAGCTCAGTTCCAAGGCAAGAGCGGATATATTTCGTTGGATGCCGCCCGAGCGCTTAACGTCCCAGTATACGCCTCAGTTCGCATCGGATATTTATTCCTTCGGTATGTGCGTTATTGAAGCGTTCGCAGGCGAGCCCCCCTACGCGTTGGATGATGACGAAACGATCGTGGATAACATATTAGCTGGAATGCGCTACCAGCGTCCGGAAGGTCTGCAAGACGACGAGTGGGCGCTGGTTCAAAGGATGACCGATCCCAATTGGGAGCAGCGCATCCTTCTTTCGGCTGCGATTCCGGAGCTGAAGCTCTTTGCTAATAGGGAGGAGCTGAGAAACAACGCCGGCAAAACGGACCGCGTGTGTCTGGCCTGTAGGGCCATGTTGGGGGCTGAAGGCACCTCTTGTGGAGCATGCGGACAACATGTTCCTGAATTTGAATTTGATGCAAAGCCGACCCAAAGTATGTTGAAGAGTGACTCTGCGCTGACGTCAGAAGGCGACGTCGATGTCGACAATTTGGGGCTACGTGCTTTTCGACTCGTTACGCCAGAGTGGATCAGCGAGCTGAAATCGCGTTGCGTCGATCGTTTTGCGATATTTCATGGGGTTATGGAGCGTATGGAGCGACTGTTAATTGCTGCAAGCTCCGAGCGCCACTACGACAAGCAAGTATCTGTCCAAACTGAAATCTTGCAGCTTCTTGATGCTATTGTGGAATCAGGATACTCCAGTGCTGATGCCAATCAACCGGCCATGTCAAAAGTCGGGCTGCTGCAACTACCACAGAGGGCATTCTATACCTATAGTGTTCACAAGCGGCTTGATATACTCGTGACCTCATCATTTGGGGCAGGAGCCCTCTCCGAATTATCTGGGTGGAGGGCCACATGGGAGCAGGATCGGCGTGCGCAGGCAAAATATTTTCTCTCACCTTTTCCTCATGAAGATGCCGGTGCCGCTCGGAGTGGACCGGTATTGGCAGTCTTGCATGAAGGTTTAGAGTATTGGGCGCGAAGAAAATTCATGTTGCTCGAGGAGGAGGTTATGGCGATGAATAGGGCGATGGAGCTACAGCCAAGTGCAGCCAGAATACCCCCGACAGCTTTTAGTCGCCAGGCCGAGATGCCATACGAAGACAATTCCCTGATCCTGCTTGCTATCCCGGCCGATGAAATTGAACATACATGCTCTCCGCATGAAGATGAAGGTACTATCACATCCCACGCGGTCCTCGGTAAGTGGATGCACACGCCAATTTTGATGTGGCCAGCTTCACGGCAGGAAGGACTCACTGCGGTAAAGTTATGGGGAGCTTTGAACCACCCTCACGTGATGAAGCTTCTTGGGTACTTCGAAGACGAAGACCAATTGATGTTGGTCACCGAAAGACCGACGTATGCGAGTTTGAGGGAATATATCGAACAAATCCAGCCCTTGCGGTGCGTTTGGCAACGCTTGTATGAAGTGGCGCTCGGTCTGCAATATCTCCATGACTGCGGGATTGACCACCGTCATGTCACGTGCTGCCACATTTGGGTGGAAAGCGATGGAACCGCAAAGATCGGAGATTTGGGGCGTACTTTATTCCGAAAGGAGCTGGATGCAGGCGATTTGGCGACGCGGACATCGAACTTGAGCTCATTTGCTATGATTATCGTTGAAGCCATCACGGGCACTGCTCCGTCGATAGGTGACATGATGGAGGACAGTAGAACCAAGCCCGTCGAATTTACGGACCCTCAATGGGATTTGGTGATGAGAATGTGCCGCCACAGTCTAGACGAGCAAACTGTAGTTTGCAAACTATCCGGGTTCGCGCACCAGGAGTTTCACACGTATGGTGGTATGGAAGCCTCGTCGGGCTTGAAGCTACCTACTTCCGTTCCTAGCCACTGGAGTCTAGGACGAGCTCGCTATCGCAACTGGGTCACCACTCCTTGCGGCGCCGAGGATTCTGACGGCAATGATGAATTCAACGGACCCTACGTCGGGGTGGCATCGCCATGTGAAGGCGCGTCAATGGCTGACAGGAGATTCACTGGTGCTCCAAGCGGAGGTGGTGGAGGCGATGGTAACGAAGGTGCTGTTGCATGCCACTCTCGACCTCCCTGGTATATCCCTGAGCACGAAACCTGGACGGCTGAGTTTGAGCAATGTGGGACAACCTCCGTTACTACTCGTTGGCTTGGAACCTGGCTAGATGCGGTCGTTGTGGTGGAGCGAGAAACCCGCTCATTCCGTCTTACTGGTAAACGTGTGGAGGATGTTGCAGACATTTGGTACCAGCTGAAGCACCCTAGCATACTTCACCTTTTCGGAGCGTGCCACGTGGCTACCCCTCCGTTTTACGTGTGCGAGTACGCAGCATTCGGCACGCTCAAGATGTATCTGAAGGATCACCAACACGAACTGTGGCAACGAATGCTGGAAGTTGCTTCCGGCCTCTACTATTTGAAGTCGCGGGGGATTGTGTATAATGGTCTCAGATGTGATCACGTGCTTGTCGGTACGGATGGCCGGGCGAGGCTGTCAGCGTTTTATTTCAGCGCGCACGTTGAGGATAACGAACTGCCTCAAAGATCATTGAATCTGCAAGGTGTGCAATGGAGGGCTCCAGAGCTTTTTACCATGGAGACTCCGTCGTTTCAGTCCGACGTGTATTCGTTGGCTATGACAATAATTGAGGCTGCAACTGGTCACGCGCCATGGGGAGACAACGCACCAGACGAGGTCGTCAAGAAAAAGGCAGCAAAGCAGTATCGGCCGCCTCGACCATGCAACCTCACCGAGCGGCAGTGGAAACTCGTGAAGGCGATGTGCTCCAGAGACCCAAAAAGTCGACCAGCTATTGGTGACATCGTACGCCAACTGACGTATTTCGCCGCCGTCGAGCGCGGTGTAGCGTTGCAGCAGTGGAACTTCCGCTCCACCAAGGAATACGTGCTCGCACAGGAAAAGGTTCTCGCGACATCTCTAGCAGACATGCGTCAATTAGGTGATGCCCGTCATACTATTGCGTCTGTAGACAGTTTGGATTTCGACTCTGATGACGAGCAGCCGTGTGCTCCAGTGTCGCTCGAACTGATAGCTGAAAATGCAGCAAGGCACGTTAGCTTGAACTTTGAAGAAGACGATGGCGCAACAAGCAGCAGTGAAGATGTTTTTGCCACTGGTGATCCGGACGAACAGTACGCAGATACTGCAACGGAGACCTCCACTCATAGCGAGTGGTGTACACGGATCAAGTTTAGTGAATTGGAGATTGTGGAGGAGCTTGCTTCTGGTGGGTTTGGGTCTGTGCACCGTGGGCTTTGGCTTGGCTCGCCAGTCGCAGTCAAGATAATGAACCAGAACGCAGACAGAGAAAGCTTTCGCAAGGAGCTCGAGATGTGGCGCCCATTGCATCATCCCCACATCGTCCGGTTGTTTGGCGCTGGCGACGACTCGGAACTCTTCTTTGTGTGTGGCTTGGCGGAGTCCAAATTTCACCGCCTCAACGCATGGTCCAAGGGAAGGGAGAATGCGGACAAGAAGCGCGCCTGGAGACTGTTGCACCAAACCGCGACAGCACTGCAATACCTTCACGAACGCGGAATTGTGCACGGAGACATCAAAGGCGACAACGTTGTGATCAAAGCAGAGGAGTGGGCCCAGCTCACAGACTTTGGGTTGAGCTTTTCTCAAACAGCGCTACAGGAAACCGCCGCGCTTGCTACCACTAAAGCCGTGCGATGGAAAGCCCCCGAGTGTATGGACGACGAGCGGCTGTCAACGCCCATGTCGGACGTATTCTCGATGGGAATGTGCATCATAGACTGCATCAGTGGCAAGGCACCGTGGTCGACTATCCAGGAAGAACTTGCGATCCGCCACCACGTTAAGGCAGGAGAACTGCCAAAGATGCCAGGCTGTTTTGATGCCAATGAGTGGGCACTAGTGCAGCGCATGTGCTGCTTTGAGCCGGAGAAGCGGTTGAAGCTAGATCAAGTGGTGAAAGTGCTGGGCTTCTTGGCTTTTGACACGATCGCACACGTTTCAGCCCGGATTTTCCTCGCAAAAACAGTAAGGGACTGGACACGAGACAAGTTGTCTGAACGACCCCGGCCGCAGCCACTCAAGAAGCCAAGGATTTCTCCCGCGTACAATGTGCTCGCGTCTTGAGTAAGGCGCTTGACCCACATAAACTTTGGAGATGAAATAAAAAAAAGCTTGAATCAAATACCGTTCCAACTTCCATTTTCACACAACACTACCTTTCGCTACCACGCACCAGCTCATCTACTGTACGCCACTCTACGCCATACTTGCCATGGGCTGCTGCTTCTCCTCGGCGTCAGCGAACGCGCTGATCTCGGCAATCACCTGGTCGATCGTCGGGCGCTTCTTCAAGTCCGGGTCGGTCATGCGGCTGATGAAGTCCCACTCGGCGTCCGTCAACTCCTCAGGACGCTCGTGCCTCTCGCCGCTCATGATCTTGTCCATGGCCTCCGTGTCGTCGTCCATGCCGAACGGGACCTCGTGGGTCTTGGCCTCGATCATGCACATGGCCAGCGAGTAGACGTCCGACTCGTAGCGGGCCGCCTCGGTGCCCGTCTCCTCCAGCACCTCCTTGGGCTTCCAGCGCACCGACTTGGCGTTGGCCTGGCCCGCGTTCTGGCTCAGCCCCGCCGACAGCGTGCGCACGGTACTGAAGCCAAAGTCCGCGAGCTTGGGGTGAAGCCCTCACCCACGAGGATGTTGTTGCATTTCAGTCCGCCGTGCACCGTGTTCTGGCTGTGCAGGAACTTGACGCCCTCGGCCACCTGCAGGAACATGCGCCAGAAGAGGCCGCTGTGCTTGTCGTCCTCGAGGAACTCGGCCAGGTTGCCGTAGTGCGCGTTCTCGCAGATGTAGAACTGCGGCTTGCTGACGTGCGAGCCGCCGTAGAGCTTGAGGATGTGCTTGTTCGGGGGAGGCCGCCCCAGAGCTCGAGCTGCCGCAGGAAGGCGTCGTCCGACTCGCTCGACGTCTCGGGAACAGCCGCTTGACCACGACCTCGGTGCGCTCTCCGTCGTGGATCCACGAGCCCCGGCACACGTCTCCGAAGGTGCCGCGGTTGCCGATGGCCTCGTCCTCGTACTCGACGTCGTCGATGGGGATGAACCAGTCGAACATGCGCATGCCCGTCTGGTTCAAGTAGCCCGAGACTCTGGCGAACGTCTCCTCCTTAAGCTTGAGCATCTCGGGCGTCTGGCCCTTCCACTTCATGCCGCTGTTGAGGTTCATGAGCGCCTCCTGCACCTTCTTGTCGCCGCGGAACTCGTTCACGAGCATGCGCTCGGACGCGCCCGTCACGAGCTCGTGGAGCTTGCCGAACTGCTCGTGGCGGTCGGCGTCCCACTGCTGCTCCCAGCGCGTGGCCTCGGGCTTGTCGGCCAGGTGGAGCCCCTGCGCCACGTCGCTGAGCTTGAGCTGCAGCTCGCGGATGGTCGTGACGAGCGTCTCGCTGCTCGCCAGACGCAGCAGCAGCGGCTTGCGGCGCATCAGCTTGGTGAAGCGCACCACGACGTCCGTGTACTTGGACCTGAGGGGGTCCTCGGCGGGGAGGGGCGACACACCAGCGTGCAGGAACTGGAGGCGCTCGAGCACCTGGCGACAGAGCTTCTCGTTCTCGGGCATGCGGCGGCAGCGACTGGACAGGTCCGTGAGCGTCTTGACGCTCGAGGGGGAGCCTTTGAGCCCGGCGATGGGGAAGCCCTCGGTCGACATGGCAGCGGACGCGTGCAGGGAGCTGGAGGGAAGAGCGCGGCGACTGAAGAAGAGGGCGAGTGCAGGAATGAGAGGTCCAAAGAGTGGAGAAAGATCGTCAGTGCTGATTTTTGTTGGGTTTTGGCCGCGCGATGGGTACACTTTGCGTCTGCGCTAACAGAAGGTGCGGCGGCGGCAGGTCCAGAAATTCCAGCAAGTTGCCCAAGCTGGTGTTGGCATTGGAGTGCTGGGGCCGCTGCGTGTGCCTATGGACCTGGCTAGTAGATGCTAGGAGATCACATGTGTGTCTCTTGCTGCGCGAGCTGGGCATCGCCAGTGGAGACTATGAATGTGCGGTGGGGACGATGCTCGCTTCTGATTGGCTGACCGCTTCAACTAGGCGTATCCAAGTCTGCTCGAAGAGTGCAATGGCCAGAGCTGGCCAGATTGAAGGGCGGAGACAGAGGCCCCGGCGGTGTCGCCGATCGCTCTCACTCCGGATCTCGCGACACAAGCACCAAGGCCTCACTGCCAGCTCCTGCCGCCAAGCGCTCTGCTCTAGCCATAATGGAGGATGCCCCCGTGTCGCCCGCTGAGCCCGTGAGTTTCCCGGTGGCGGCTCTGAAAGGGGCACCCAGCCATCGCATTGTGTTCAAGGAACTGCCGCAGCGGTTCCAGCGCATGCCCGAGTGCGAGGACATGAGTCGACATCTTCACGCACGCATTGAAGCGGCCCACGACGCCGTGGCAGCTCACGACGAGCAGTGGAAGGCCGAGTTCTGTGGCGTCCTCAAGCGTTTAATCAAGTTGTTGCATCGCACGCCTCTACTCGAGCGCCTCGCGGGGGCAGAATCGATCGCTTACACGTTCCGAGAGCTCAACTTGAAACTGGACGAGGTCTGCATGGGTATTGGCGTGATCAACTCGCCCAATCGAGGTCAATGGAAGGGAGATTGGACCACTGACTGCCAGGCCCAAGCCGCGCAATTGGAGCGGTTGGTTCGTGCTGCTGGTCTGAATGCGCTCATCAGAGAGGTGAGAGGTGAGAAGAAGGTGGTGGCGGCCATGGTGGACATGTACCTATCGCTCGAAGAAAAGACGTCGGGGCCGCTGACAGAGCTCAAGCGGGAGACACTTCAGCGTCTGTGTGCTTACCTCCGTCTGGAAACCCGCGTCGTCACGGCCGATACACTGGCTGCGGGCGAAGCCAACTCGAACGGTATCCTCTCCATTTTTCGTTGGTACATTCCCGAGAGAGAAGTGGAGTTCGCGGACGCTGCGGCTATCGGCGATGGGACGTATGGAAGCATGTACCGTGGCAAATGGCACCGCCGAGACGGAGTGATCCAGAACGTCGTAGTGAAGTCGCTCTACGACATAATTTCGTACTCGGAGGGGTTATTTCCGCGGCACATGCAGCTCTGGTACGAACTGCCACAGCACCGCAACATCATCCGTCTGTTTGGAGGCTCCCACCTCGCCACAAGGCCCTTCTTCGTTTGTGAGGACGCCCCTGCTGGTGACATTGTCCAGTTCTTGGGTAAAGCGGCAAACCGAGGGATGCTTTGGAGCATGTTTCTCGAAGTGGCGGAGGGGCTGAAGTTCCTCCATGATCACCATATCGCGCACGACGGTCTACGAGGCAGCAACATTCTGGTAGGAGAGAACCACACGCCCAAGATCTCGGACTTCGCCTGCTTGAATATCCGCTCGATATCTCTAAGCGTGAGTGCCAGCTTGAGTATGGAGAGCTCTATCCGTTGGAGGCCTCGAGAAAGAGTGATCGAAACTACCAGTGACCACTACAAGGCGGATATCTACTCCCTTGGAATGTGCATCATCGAGGCGATGACTCAGGACATCCCCTTTGGGGCTGACGTCACCAATGACTATGCCGCGAAGATGATCATTGCAGGGGAGCCATACAAGCGCCCCGACGCAAACATGTCGGACGAGGAGTGGGGCGTCATCAGCCGCCTTATTGCTGTCAACATGAACCAGCGCCCCGACATCAAGGAGACCATCTCACTCTTGCGCAGTCTGGCGCCACCAGCGGCGTGATCGTGAAGCTGCTTCGTACGTATGGTGAATGCGACTTCGCTGGAATAAGTCGGCGAATCGCTGCTTGTCCACAGTTTGTTGTTGTTATTTGATGTTCATATCGGTACACTGTACGTGATCGGGCCTAGGATAAGGTGCATTTGCCTGCCTGACTACCTAGCTAGCGGAGACTATGTTGTGATTGGCTGATAACTTCAACATAGGCAGACTTAGTCTGCTCGAAGGGTGCAATGCACTTTGAAACTCATAGAGGTCCTAGGTGCTGGCACTGCCCTCATAGCTGCTGCGTTTAGCTGGCCAGAAGTCTTTTCCCTGTTCGCACCCAAGTGGGCAGCCACTGGCGGTGATTTGTGTGCGGACGATTTCCAGCAGGAAGGTCCTGGATTGTCTTCGTGCTCAAATTAACTGGTGGTCTACTCCACTAAGTACGCGGGGGCAAAAGATCTCGATGTCGTCAAGGTCGCCTCACTTCCGCTTCCGCCCGTCAAGCGTCAAGACCAGCCCGGGTGCCAAGACCGCCGCGACCCGCGCACCCGCAAACCTGTTCCAGTCCCGGATGGCAGACGTGACCATGACGTCCGCTGAGCCTGTGAGTTTTCCCGTGGCGTCTCTGAAAGGCGCGTCCAGCCACCGCGTCGTGTTCAAGGAGCTCCGCAGCGGCTTCGACGCATGCCCGAGTGCGAGGGCATGAGTCGACGCCTCCACGAGCGCGTTAAAGCGGCCCACGACGCCGTCGCAGCTCACGACGAGCAGTGGAAGGCCGACTACTGCGACGTCCTCAAGCGCTTCGTCAAGCTGCTGCGTCAGACGCCTCTGCTCGAGCGCCTCGCTGGGGAGAAACGATCGCGTACACGTTCCAAGAGTTCAACTCCAAGATGGACAAGATCTGCGTGGGCGTAGGCGTGACCGACTCGTCCGCTACAGGAGAATGGCAACAGGGCTGGACCAGCGACTGCCAGGCCCAGGCCGCTCTGCTGGAGCGACTGGTTCGAGCGGCTAGTCCCTCCATGCTCATTGGAGAGATGAAGGGCGAGAAGAAGGTGACCAAAGCCATGGTGGACATGTACGCGTCCCTCGAAGATGCGGCGTCGGGACCACTCACGGAGCTAAAGCGCGCAACATTGGAGCGCCTGCGCGCCCACCTCCGCCTCGAGACTCGCGTCATCACGGCCGATACTCTGGCTGCGGGTGGAGCCAACTCGAACAGCATCTTGTCCATCTTCCGCTGGTACATTCCCGAGCGAGACGTGGACCTCGCGGACGCTGCGCCAATTGGCGCTGGAACGTACGGCACCGTGAACCACGGCACCTGGCGCCGCCGTGACGGGACGACCCAGAACGTCGTGGTCAAGTCGCTCTACGACAAAGGCTCGGAGTCCGAGGCTTCGTTCCTGAGGCAGCTGCAGTTCTGGTACGAGCTGCCAAAGCACCGCACCATCAGTCGTCTCTTTGGCGGCTCCCACCTGGCCGCGAAGCCCTTCTTCGTGTGTGAGGAAGCCCCTGGGGGCGACATTGTCCAGTTCATGGGCGAAGAGGAGAACCGGGGGATGCTGTGGAGCCTCTTCCTGCAGGTGGCAGAAGGCCTCAAGGTCTTGCACGACCACCGCATCGTGCACGACGGATTACGGGGCAGCAACATCCTCATGGGCGAGAAGAACACGCCCAAGATCTCGGACTTTGACTGCTCGCGCATCCGCACCATTTCCGCGAGCTACAGCAAGGAGACGGAAGACGCGATGAGCAGCTCCATCCGCTGGAAGCCTCGAGAAAGAATGGTGGAAGCCTCCAACGATGACCCGCACTACAAGTCGGACATTTACTCCCTTGGAATGTGCATCGTCGAGGCGATCACTCAGGATATCCCCTTTACAACTGAGATCGACGATACGGATGTCACGGGGATGATCATCGCAGGGGAATCATACGCACGCCCTGACACGAAAATGTCGGATGAGGAGTGGGACGTCATCAGTCGCCTTATTGCTGTCGACATGAACGAGCGCCCCGACATCAACGAGACCATCGCGCTTCTACGCAGTCTGGCACCACCAGCGGCGTAGGTGTAGCTTTAAGGCTTGTAAATACTGTTCTGTTGGGGTTTACCAGTCCTGAAGTACTTCGAAGTAGAATTAATTGTTCTTGAATCACCCCCAATGTGTTGTTGTGGCATCTTGAATTGCCTGACGGGTTTGCGTAGAGTGAAGCCTTGGAGATCGTTGCCTTCCGCAGCCACGGCTCGGGTTCGTTTCAACCTGAAGGCTTTGACTGTCTGTGTGGGGTCTTGATTTAGTATTCAACAACTATTACCAGACACCGGAATCGGGACGGCTTCGATAAATATGATACTGTAGATGTAGACGTATCTGTATAATCTACCTCGTCAGATTCATCTCCACTTGCCAAGCGGGTGTGCTTAGACCAAAGCACTAAAGAGTTTCATCGTCAAAATAGTCTTAGAAGAAGGAAAGATGCTGGACACGGAGCGAATTCCTCATCGCGAGGAGTTTCCGCTCTGTGAATCGTCACGATGCTTGTCTTTGCTATCGAAGCTGGACGTTCGTCGCTGCCGCGCAACAATACGCACGGGTTTCTCAATCGCGCAGCAAGTTGAAGTTAAGTTGCCCCCCCTCGCCTCAACCGATCTCTTATTGCGTCCAACCATCTCAACGAAACCCAAAACGGAGAGATTGCTGGCCACACGTCTGTCGCCACCACCTGAGCTCTGCCTGACGCGCGTGGTTATGCGTCCCGAGACGACAGCGACAGTGAAACTGAAAGTACAACCTGCATTGCGCCGGTGGTTTGCCGTCCGCCATTTTCTTTTTTTTTCCTGCTCCTGTATACATTATGCTTCAAGCTGCTTCGACGGCAACCCGAGTACTCGAGGAGCACAGCGATCTATCAGG
Organism: Phytophthora melonis; assembly: GCA_024211575.1. Lineage (NCBI taxonomy): Eukaryota > Oomycota > Peronosporomycetes > Peronosporales > Peronosporaceae > Phytophthora > Phytophthora melonis. The sequence goes on along the minus strand of JAMXKT010000037.1, from coordinate 924,962 downwards.
GGCGTCTTTAGGCAAAATCATCTCGACCGCGGTCGTACTGGGCATGGTACATGTGCTCACAGGTGGCTATCGTTGCAATTGTTCACCCCTTCTTGCTGCCGTGGAGACTGACTTTGAACTCGTCGGTCTGTGTATACGCAGGACCTGACCACCTCAGCGCCATTACAGCCATGACGACGGGTTCCTCCTGGAAGTCCTTCTCGCTCGGAGTCCGGTGGGGCTGTGGCCACTCGCTCGGGCTGCTCATCATGACGGCCATTTTCTTCGCGGCCGGACAAACCGTCGACCTCAACGCTGTCGGCGCCTACCTCAACTACGTCGTAGGCGCCTTCATGATCATTCTGGGGGCTTGGACAGCTGTGAACATCCGCAAGAAACACCTGCAGAAGGTGAAGGAGCTCGACGAGTTGCCCACCTCGCCCAGCATGTTGAAATCGCCCGACTGTAGGTCCCCCATGGGCGAATTAACTGCAACTAGTGGATCACTCGGACACTTGGCGCCCATTTCCCCCGCAGAGGTGGCTCATGAGCTGACTCGCTCGCCCGCCTCGTCCTTCCACCTCTTCATCCAGAGCGCCGACGGACACGAGCACACGTACCACTTGAGCCGACTGTCGGTGGTCGAGTCCGTGGACTTGGAGCCGGGCAAGCCTGACAAGACACGAGCCAAGTGCTGCAGCAACGTGAGCTTCGAGAACCCCTGGGTCCAAAAGGTGCGTCTGTAGTCTGTAGCAGCAACAACTTCTACGCTCGAGTCTCCTGTGCTAATGAAGGTTGCTGTGGTGCGGGCCGACAGATCACGGCGCTGGCAGTCGGTGTCGTCCACGGAATCGCTGGTCCGGGCGGCATCCTGGGCGTGCTGCCTGCCGTGGTGCTCAACAACTGGCTCAAGTCGACCGCGTACCTCGCGTCCTTCTGCCTCGCCTCTATCGTCACAATGGGAGGCTTCGCCGCGCTGTACGGGGAAGTGACCGGTCGGCTCGGGGCAGTTCACTCGTGATGGACCTGCGCGTCGGCCTCGTCTCAGCCTCCTTCTCCTTCGTCGTGGGCATCGCCTGGATCGTTCTCCAGGCCACGGGCCTCATGAGCGTCATCTTTGGCGAGTAATAGCAGAGCGATGTTAAATAGAGAGAGAGAGAGAGAGAGAGAGAGAGTCCGCCATTGCATTGCATTCGTCCTCCACAGTTCACTCCACTTCAACGTGAAACCAACGGCTCGAGAGTCAGCTCGCGTTTGGACCGGCTACTGATGCGCTGCCGCCATTCCATTGGCTGGGCGATCGCAACCATGACCAAGACGAGCTGACGTCGGTCCGAGCCCAGCTCAAGCGTTCAAGCCCTTCAACTGACGCACGGCAGCCTCGTCCCACGAACGCTGTGCAGCAGCATCCAACGTCTCATTGGACGAGAAGGAGGGGGAACGAAGCAGTTTAGATATCCCTCAGCGATGGAGACAGCGGGCCGGTGGCTGAGCGAGGAGCACAGCAGCCTCTCGGGCGCGTCGCTGGGCAAGATCATCTCCACGGGGCTGCTGCTCGGCGTCGTGCACGTGCTCACAGGTATCCATGGAACTGCCTGACCAATTTTTAATCTGTAAGTCGAGAGATTAAAATCGGGTGCATATGGTCTCACTTGCTGCTGCTCTACAGGTCCCGATCACTTGAGCGCTCTGGCTGCAATGACGACGGGCTCTTCGTGGCGCGCGTTCGCGCTGGGCATTCGCTGGGGCTGCGGCCACTCGATCGGCCTCGTGGTCATGGCGCTCATCTTCTTCGCCGCGGGGCAGACGGTGGACTTGGACGCCGTGGGCGGCTACCTCAACTACGTCGTGGGCTTCTTCATGATCGCGCTGGGCCTTTGGACGGCGGTTCACGTGCGGAGGAAGTACCAGACGCAGCTGAAGGAGGGCGTGCAGTCGGAAGGCGGGCGAGCTGAGAGCAACCGCGCGAGTCGGAGCTCCACGGGCGCCACGCCAACCAACTTGGTGGAGCTCATGCCGCTCTCGCAGCGAAGAGTCTCGGGTGCCGCAGACGCTGCAGTGCCAATGACGTCCCCTACGTCGCCGACACAGGAGCAGAATGTGGAAGTAGCGTCACCGTCGTCGTCTTTTCACTTGCTGATCAAAGAGGACGGGGCTTCGAGTACTGCGGATGCCACGGGAACGGTCGTGTCTCCGAGAGATAAGGCTTCAAAGCAGCACCCGCACAACTGGAGCTGCTGCCGAAGTATGAGCTTCGAGAACCCAGCGACACAAAAGGTAGGACTTACGACGGTGGTGTATAGCTCCGTTCACAGAAGCTGACACATCGCTCGTCGTCTTGTTCACTGCAGATCATGGCTCTCCTCGTGGGGATTATTCACGGCTTCGCTGGGCCTGGAGGGATTCTGGGCGTGCTGCCTGCTGTGGTGCTGAACGACTGGGTCAAGTCTGTCGCGTACCTCGGCTCCTTCTGTGTAGCGTCGATCTTCATCATGGGCGTGTTTGCGGCGCTCTACGGCGAAGTCACTGGTCGTCTTGGCGGCAATTCACTGGTGATGGAGTTCCGGATCGGAATTTTCTCCGCCTTCTTCTCGTTCATCGTGGGCGTCGCCTGGATCGGCCTACAGGCATCAGGCCAGATGGACGCCGTACTCGGAGAATAACGCGATCGCCGTTGATAGAGTAACGCGTGGGTCGATACGCGAGTAGTTAGAATACCGTCTTAACTAAAATATCTGAGGTGGACCATGAAAGGTCGTTGGAATGTCGATATCTTCATTTCGTCGGCGTGAGCATGGAGCACGATGGTGATGCGTCCGGTCTTCTGCATAGGTCGATGTGGCAGGAGGCGCTCACGGCCGTCTCCCTCGGCGTTGTCCACGTGCTCACCGGTAGGCGAATGCACTCGAGACGTTTGGCCTTGAACAATCCTCAACCTCGTTGCACTTGCTCGTCCAGGACCCGATCACATTGGGGCATTGGTGGCGCTCTCCAACGGGAAAACTTGGCGGCAGGCGTTCTTGCTGGGTGCACAGTGGGGGTGTGGCCACTCGCTCGGCATTTTGGCTGTTGCCCTGGTCTGTGTATTCGTCATCGGCCACGCGTTGGCTCCGAGCAGCAGCTTCAGTGTGGCGTGCAAATACCTCACGGGAGTTTGTCTCGTGTTGCTCGGAGTGTGGACGCTGTACGGCGCCTTCAAAGAGTACAAGGAGACGCAAGCGCCTCGCAGTCCTCGACATTTGGCGTCGTCTCCTAAATCGCTGTGGAGCGAAGTGGAATGTCAAGACGCGTCCTACGTTTTACTGCAGTCGCCGCATGACCCGGGGGCTAAAACGCAGCTCACAGCGACGTCAGCAGCTAGTATCGGCGTGGGGATCGTGCATGGAGCAGCTGGACCGGGCTGTTTATTGGCGGTGCTGCCCACTCTCGCTATGGAGAAGGACGTATTTCGGGCGTTGCTGTATCTCGGGTTCTTCTGTGGCAGCTCTATCCTGTCCATGGGGTCGTTCGCAGCGCGCTATGGGGCGTTGAAGCAGCGAGGTGGGAGATCGCAATCCCCCAGGGCAGCTCTGTACGTTGCGGTGGCGTCATCCGTCCTCTCAATAGCTGTGGGGATCACGTGGGTCGTGTTGCAAGCGACTGGAGTGCTGGATCGAGTGTTCGGCGATTGATTGCAGCCCCCCCCCCTTTCGACGAGAGTATTTAGCAGTACAATAGGATAGATCTCTTTCCCACCTCGAGCGAGCACAGCACAAATTGCATCCATTGATAGGCCTTAACAAGTATTACTTCGAAGTACTTTATGAGGCGTGGCAGCCATTTACCCGAACACCTCGTCCAAGGTGCCGGTCGAGACGAGGATGACCCACATGATGCCCACGCAGAGCGACACGCAGGACGAGAAGATGCCGACGCGCACGAGCGACGAGTCCGAGAAGCGGCTCATGCGGCCCGTGACTTCTCCGTACAGCGCCGCGAAGCCGCCCATGGTGAAGATGGAGGAGACGCAGAAGGCGCCGAGGTACGCGGAGGACTTGGCCCAGTCGTTGAGGATCACGGCCGGCAGCACGCCCAGGATGCCCCCGGTGCCCGCCAGGCCGTGAGCCGTCCCGTACGCGAAGGCCGTGAACTTCTGCGTGTGCGGGTTCTTGATATCCGCCGTGATAAGGCCGAAGCAGCACGTCTTGGTCGCGGGTTGGTCCTCCTGGACCTCGGTGGACGCCTCAGAAGGACCCTTGTGGTCCAGATGGTGCGCGTGCAAAATCTTCTGGACCTCCGAGTCGCTGTCGACGTCTGCCTCGAGCTGCAGCGGCGTCCTCTCGCCCGCCGGCTGGTGCTTGAGCCGCATCCTGCGCCCGAGCAGCACGTAGTAGCGCAGGCTCCAGAGCCCGAGCCCCATCATGAGGAAGCCCACCATGAAGTCGCAGTAGCTGCCAAACGTGTCCACGTCCAGGTGCTGGTTGAGCGCCAGGAAACACGCGGTCACGACGATGAGCCCCGTCGAGTGGCCGCAGCCCCAGCGCATGCCCAGCTGGCACGAGCGCCACGACGACCCGGCGCTCAGCACGATGAGCGCGCTCAGGTGGTCGGGTCCGGTCAGCACGTGGACGAGGCCCAGCACCAAGCCTATGCCCACGATACCCGGTAGTGACGCGCCCTCCAGCGCGGCGACGGTGTCTGCGGAGCCCATGGTGCTGCTGGTCTGGGGGTCCGATCGAGGAATGAGGGCGATCCTTTGACACGCACGCGGCCTTGCCTGTCAGACGTGACAATGGACAGGCGCATCAACTGTCTATAGCGATGTTTGCATTTACATTGTGTAACATACTGGCGTAATGTAACTATTTTAGAGTTCTGTTTACAGTCATTTTAAACATTCTTTGATACAATGCATTAGATTTGATAGCAAAGGTTCTTGTTAGACGCTAGCTGATTGGCTGCCTTGCCGCATCACTGGTTCCAACTTCAACTTGTCTGACGTGGCCGTTGACCCGGGCGGCGTTCATCTTGCTGGTCGCTACAAGCGCGACCCAGGCGAGGGCGATGCCGATGCACGCGCTGGACGAGCAGAGTCCGAGTCGGTAGAGCGCGCAGTCGGACACGCGACTCAATCGAGCCGTCACCGCACCGAAAGCCGCCGACCAGGAGGATCGACGTCGCGCAGAATGACACGAGGAAGGCGACAACCTTGCTATGGGGATCGCTGTGCAGAGCTGAAGGGAGCGCACACCCAGCAACCGTCAGCCCTTGAAGCACCCCGAAGACTGCCGACGTGGCCACCTGCGTCGTCAGGTCCGTGATGTCGGGGCTCGGCCGCCTGCACCTCCCGCAGCAGCACTTGTCCACCATGAGCTCCTCGTGTCGAAAGAAGCGCGGTAGAGCACAGCGATGTTATTAGGAGACGTCTCTAGCTCCAAGTCCGACTCCGGGTCGAGCATTGGTGGCTCGCTGCTGCATGCTGGGATCAAGGCCATCGGCCACACGAGCGACAAGACGTGCTGTTCAACTTGTTGGAGGTGCGCCAATAGAATCTGCTGCTGGACGACTTTGCGGACGAGCAGGTACTGGAGGACGCCCCACAGACCAAGCCGCAGCAGGAGCACGGCCAGGGACAAGTTCCAGTGCTCCCCATAGTGCGGAAGTCGAAGTCGCCGCTGGTCGAGTAGAAAATCGCCGTCATGGAAGCGATGCCGACGGAGTGGCCGCAGCCCCAGCAGACACCAAGGCAGCGCCAGAACACTGAGGTTACCAGGCCGTCGAAGAATGGGGAGACCGGCAGTCAAAAGGCCCACGACGATAGTTGAGCCTAGCGACGAATTACGGAGGTCAGGGTCCACTAGTGACTTGCAGCTCTGGCCTCTGTCTACGCGTGTGGGAAAAGACAAGGGGGCTTTAATTGAGCGAGTTCAGCGCTGCGTCAACTGGATACACTGGGGGAACAGCCTCCATGTGTGGACGGTTAGCTGGCCACTTATCCTGTCACCCTTCAAGGCATTCTCAGCACATATTCAAGCGCTCGCCGCTCTCCTGGCAACAAACCAGTAACGCTTGTGGATATGGTCACCGCGCCGACGATCTGCCACGATGTAATAGCCGTCTTTTTTTCGGGGGGAGTTGCAGCAGCACAAACCGAAGCGTACTGCCCGAGGTACAGTCCAAACAATACATAGTTCACCCACTTGGATACCGGTGAACCGTATTGTTGGACTGAACCTCGGGTACTCGGATGCTGTAGCTTCCACACCTATGCTTTGTTTGCTCAGTTCGGTGCATGCAAAAGGATGTGATCTAGTTGACGCCGTCACCGTCGAGTTACTCTAAAGCAGCAGCAATGAGTGCACGAGCGTCTGGATCGATCCGGCCATGACAGATAAATTGCTTTATGCATTCCACCTGAATAGACCGAAGGCATACGAGCAGTTGGCATTTAAATTTAAGCCGATACATGACAGGGAAAAGCGTTCAACTTGTACTTTCACACAGCTTCGATCCTACCAACGCAAGGAATTATTGTGCACGGATAAGCAGAATGCTGCATTCTTCGACCGCAATCTGTACACCTGACCAACTTCAACGCTCGACTACTGAATCCCGTGAGCCATGCCACCCTATCACACGAAACTACGCCTTCACATACCAGTCTCTAGGCTGCCAGCTCTAGAGCGAGCTGCGTAGTTAGTATATACTGGATTATATTTTCATACGTAATGACTCATTATGTTTTGTATCCATCTTCGAAAAGCTGTAGTTGTGCATGTAGATGAAAGCGAAGACATTTTCGAATTCGCCACGCAGAGCGCAGGGTACGTTCTACACTGTAACGACAATCATGCATGAGGAGAGTCCTGTGCACGACGTCCTGATGGGCCAGTTCCTGCGGTTCAAAAGGATCAAGGAGGAGGCCTGCGAGCCAAGCACGCCATCTACGCCGGACGATTCGAGCTATACATACAACAATCCCTCCCCACCGTCGACACGCGCTACACTAGCTGCGCCTCAGATGTCTAGCGACCTAAGGGATCTGATTCGGCAGGGCTTCGACCGAGTGGACCAAAGCATGCCGTCGATGGGGGCAAGGCTTACGAGGAAGATGGAAGTGCTGAGCGACAGTCTCGAGAGGGTGGAGAAGAAACTGGAGAGTAAGGTGGACAAGCGGAGGCGCGAACAGGAGCTTACGTCCGTGCCAGAACCGCTGCTGCCAGATCCACCGGCGAAGCGCAGCCGCGGACGGGACACGCCGCCCGTACCCGTACCCGCACCAAAGCAACCATTGACTCTACCACAAGTACCAGTGCAAACGGAGCAGCAGTCTCTGTTGTCACTGCTGACACCGCGTCCAGGATATTGGCCAAAGATCTCTGATGCGGAGCTGAGGCAAATTCTGGATGAGCAGGGTATGCTCCCATCCGCTCCAGGCGTGAAGGCCAGAGTTGCTGATGTACACACAGCAATTCGCGAGGAATTGCCTGGACAGTCGATTTCTGGTGGCAGTTCTGAAGATCCTATCGTGCTGGGCGACGAATCCGACGAAGCGGACTAGTCAACGAGCTCGTCTGTTTTCCTTGCCGACAAGTGAATGAGTCGATGACGAACTTGTTGGGTTGGTCACTGCGAAAACTCCGCCCACCGAAAGTTGCCGCCAACTCAGGGAATTTGTGTACATGGCAGCAGAATGCAGCGTGTACATCGACTGATCCGATGATCAGTACATCTGGTCAACTTCAACGCTCGACTACTGAATCCCGCCACCTACCTCAGGTACACTGTCAGAACAACTCCTTCACTTTCTAGGCAAACAGAACATGTTCTGCAAACTTATACAGCCGACTAGGAGTCAAGGCAGCTCCGTGCTAGTCTCTACTGCACCTTATCAAGTCCTTGCGCTCCTACTTCGACGTCATATACTCGGCCACAAGCAGCCGCTTCTCAGCGCAACCATTCGCTGTGCTTACTCGGTCTTGGGCTTGGCCTCCTTCTTGACGTACGGAAAGCTGGAGTAGATGGCCATGCTCGTGGCGACGAGGCCCGCAGCGATGAACACCTCGTTGGGCAGCACCGCGCCGTAGACGTAGCTCTCAACGAAGGCCGTGAACGCGATGCCGCAGATGAGCGCGAACGACTTGAGCACGCCGCCCACGTGCTTGGTGACGGTGCCGACGAGCAGGCCGCCCAGCGCGTTGCTCACGACGGGGATGATGGTGTAGTAGGTGCAGCCCTCGAAGACCTTGTCCAGGTTGGCCAGCGCGTTAGCGGCGGGCGACTCGGACACGGGCGTCTTGACGATCGTGGACCAGATGGCCGGCAGCATGAGGAACAGGCTGCCGTAGATGGACAGCTCCATGGTCACGAGCGCTGCGTCTCGCTTGTGCTGCTGCATCGATCGCTGCGTGAGCGCCGAGCCGAGTCCCGACAGCAGCGACGCGAGCAGCACGGGCACCAGGCCGAGCTCGACGGAGATGGCGGGGGCGGCCGCGTCGTCGGCGGCGCCGTCGTCCTTGGCGAGCGACAGCAGCACGGCGGCGCCCAGCAGCATCATCATGGCGAAGCACTGCTGCAGCGAGAAGCGCGTGCCCATGAGGAAGTAGAGGAAGAGCGCAGCGGAGAGCAGCTTGGTCTGGTTGATGAGGTTGAACACGATGGACGGCAGGTGCTGGTACGCCACCTGGATGAGCACGTTCTGCACGGCGTAGGTGCAGGCGGGCAGGCCCGAGGCCATGAGGCTGTCGTGCAGGTTCCACGTCTTGACCACGCGGCCCAGCGCGCCCGAGGACACGAGCGTCAGCAGCGACAGCAGCAGCTTGCACCCCTCGCACGCGATGACGAGCACCGAGCGGTTCTTGACGTCGCCCGCGAACTCCTTGTACAGGATGGGCTGCAGGCCGAACTGCATGGCCAGCAGCACCATGGCCACGTAGCCGATCCACGCGGACGACGACGCGGCCGGGGCGGCCTGCTTGGCGGGGGCGGGGTGGCGGCCATCTCTCTCTCTTTCTTGCTAGCTCCGGGTCTTGCGCGACAAATGCAGAAGTGAGCTCTTGGCCCGCGTGACGTACTGTGGTTGCGCTTCAAATAAATAGTACAGCAAAAACAGTTGGATATGTATGTAGCTAAGGTAGTACTCTTAAGTAATACTGCATTCTAATACGAAATTAAAATAACTCAAGGACACGCCGCTCATGTCCAAGCTCGACTAGCACGGTAAACTAGCTGCCATGAAGCTTGGGTAGCTCGGCAAGTAGATCGGTATCCCGTTTCAAGTCTCTGACAAAAGTACTCGTTAGTAGGATGGATACTATCAATCTCGGTTTAATAGTAATGTGATTACTATTGCATGAGTACTATTTGGACTAAAAATAGAAGCGCGCGAGGGCATTGGGTAAAAATGCGCCGGAGTCCACACTTTGCTAGTCGCAAGCCTGTCGTGGTGGTTGAAGCGCGCCGTCGTGACTGCCTTTCACTATGCGCTCGGTGCAACCTGCCTTTGATTGCAGGGCAACTGACGGCGTGCAGCGTAACTTCAGCTGACGATCGCGCTCAAGTGACGAGTTGTGGTACTGTACGGTATTACAGCGCAGTGAGCGCAGCAAATAATGGAGCTCTGCTTGAAAAGCCATGCGTACTTCTCCTAACAGCATTCGATCTGTTTGTACTGCGAATGGGTTCGATCCGAACCTACCGCTGAGCTCGCGATAACGATCCCAGGTTTCATCATCTCAAGTGGCTATGTTCGGGGCCATTAAACGGAGAACCTCGAGCCGACACGGAAATGAGGTTGCACCGGCAGGACGAGACCGAACCAGAGGTGCCTAAGGCTTAGCCTGGCTAAGCAGCACCACGCCGACTCGATACGAAAGCTGCACGAGCAGCACGAGACCAATTTGCGAAACTAAGGCTGCAGCGGCAGCCCAACACCGACACGATACGGCTCGGCACTGACACGACTGAGGACGAATGAGCAGCACGATACCGACACGAAGCTGAGGCTGGCTAAGCAGGCCAACATCGATTCGATACCGAAGCCGCTCGACTACGACGCGATACTGAAGCACTACACCCGAGTCGTAATGACAGCGCGATTAAGACGAAATGTAGCTGCGCCGAGGCTGACATGACTTCCGACATTATAGTGATGATTGAAGGAATGGAACGGCGTCGTACTGGAACGAGTCGCCGCCGTATCATGTTGCTGCTGCTCAATGATGAGCGCGTGATACTTTTGTCGTCATAGCTGTCCATGCTCATGTCGTTCATTGTTAGCCGACCCGTAGCAGTGATCATCGTGCCGGCGTCGTGTGTGCTACTTGGTCAGCTTCAGTATCGGATCGGCGTCTTGCTCCTCGCACAGCCTTAGAATTTTGTTAAGAGTCACGCTTCTCGTCCAGAACCGGTTCCGTGTTGGTGCCGGGATCATGCGGCTCGTGCAACACCTCGAGTTGTGGAGATTCGGTCTCATTTCGGAGTCGCTCGTCACCTCAGTGCTATTAGACAGTTTTATTCCAGTCAAGTTGCCCACTTCTCGTCTCTTTTCAACATTCACATTCGCTCCTCACCATGGCCAACCAACCTGGTGGACGATGGTTGCTCGGCCATGCCGCCAGGATTCGGTCCAACTTCACCTCAATCTGTCAAGTGGACAAGAATCGGATCGGAGTGTAAGGAGGCCGACACCCTGCCAACGAATGAGATGGGCGAGACGGACGAGACGGCGGACGCAGTATCCACGCTGGACGACGGCGTTGAAGTAGACGGCGGCGTGGAACGTGAATCCAGTCGGCCGTGTGGTCGACAGGATCTGCTGCACGGTACTGGGGAATCTACGGAATCTCCTGGTCTGCTGGACTCCGCGAACTCCACGGCGGAGCTCACTCGCAAACTGGACGGCTAGCGAACAAGCCGCCAGCTCACGAAACGCGCGCTCGGGAGCGAGTGCACTACGACGAACGGACGGACGAACGGTTGGTGGACGACGTGTGGTGGACGCCATTGACGAACGCAGTGGACGGCTACAACGACGTGTACGGCTACGGGTGACGGACAGGAAGCGGACGGCTTCCGAGTTCTTTGACGGCCGCGACGAGTAGGACAGGCGCGTGTGGGCGTACGTCCAAGTGGCTAGAGGAGCGACCCAGGACGGAACCAGGTTGTGCACGGTACAGTAGACGTGTATTTGTAGTTAGTCGGTGATCGACACCGCACTAGTTCATCTAAATAAAGTAGGTGTTGCTGCCAGTCGGGCACACACCGGCGCAGTGTCAAACGTTTTGACACTGTCGGCCATCCGGACTTTGGACTGCATCAGCACAGTCGCGACCAACCCCAAGCGTGTGGGGCGCCGAACACGTTGCATGGTGGTCATACAGGGGCCTAGTGTACGTATTCGACGCAGCCCTCGACTTACGACGACGCCTGGAGACACTCGGATGGCCCGGACGAAGGTCGTCATGCAACCCACGACCCGTGTGACGAGGAATCAGCCAGCGACGACTCAGACTCAGACGTCTGTACCTGCTGGAGGGTCGGATCTGAGGCGACAAGACGATCCGACAGAGAACGAGGACGAGGAGACGAAGGAGAGCGACTTGGGTGACGAAGACAACCCGAGCGACGAGCCCGACGAGCGCGGCACCAGCGACGCTCACGACGAACCCAGCGACGAAGCTGCTGACGGAAACGACGACGGCACGGCAACGGCACCAATGGCGGCGCTGACGGCTGCCCTGCAGCAGATGGCAACCACGATGGCAAGGATCGACGCGAGGCTGGACCAGCTGAGCGCGGCGCCGACCAACCCCGCAGCGACCTCCGTGCCCACGGACACCAACACACAGACGGTGACGGTGACGGCGAACACGCCACAGCAGTCGGTACCCACGACGAATCCGCCGACTCAGCAGGCGCCACCAGCTGCACCACGGGACGCTCCACCGGCAGCAACGGACCGACAAGTGGTCTATCGGTCACGGGATGGAGACGATGACGGAGATGACAGCGACGAGGACGACTAGCCCTCGGACAGCTCCGACGACGACGATGAGTCCGACGATGACGACGACGGTGGCGGCGGTCGACGTGCACGACGCCATCCTGTGACGAGGCCTGGTGACCGAGATTTCCATCGCAACCGACGACGAGCGATCAGGGACTTGGACTTGCCGACGTTCTTGCCGACGCCGCAGACATCTGTGACGACTTGGATCGCGCGCGTAGACCTGGCACTCGAAGGCGCACGGCTGTCAGGACGAGGTGAATGGACGGATCAAGAATTATATTACATCTTAGGCAACAAGCTACAGGATCGTGCTGCTCGCGGGTGGGTCCAGCTTGACCGTAAGCTACGAGATCGCGAACGGACGTGGACGAAGCTGAAGTCTTAATTGCTGCGGAGATACGGCGAACGACCCGACAAGGCCATGGCTGAGTGGCGCGTGGGACAGCGACGGATTATGCCTGGAGAGACGTACGCGGACTTCGCCGCTGCTCTTCGTGATCTGTGTGGCAACAACCGCATCCGAGAACGTGTGCTGCTCGCACAGTTCTACCGCAGCCTGGACCGCACGACGCGAGTCCTCGTGAAGCAGCGTCCGAAGCCGACGACGCTGGAGGAAGCCGTGGACAAGGCAACGGAGATTAATGATCCAATTGATAACGTGGCGCAAGGCATGGAGAATATTGGGCAAGCATTCGTCACAGCACCTGATACGTACGTCGTGCCTGCGAACGGAACGACCGGGCAGATGGCGCTGATTCCGGGTGTCGGAAGCACGAACATGGCGGAGGAAGAGAAGCTGGCATGCTTCACGAACTCTCGTGGGGTGTACAACAAGTTCCTCGGACTCTGGGAGGCTCCCAAAGGACGGGTGTGGAATGGACATATGTGGGCGCCCGTACCGCGGAAGAGAGCGGCTCCAGTGGTCGTGCCGACGTCTGTCAAGCGTATGGCGACGGCCAAGAATGCTCCGAAGGCGAAGGTGAACCTGGCGTTGGCTGGCGAGGACGACTACGACTACGACGAGGACGAGAGCGGCCAGGAGACAGAGGCTTCATGCGCACCGCCGCCCCTAAGAAACCAAAGATAGTGGCCAGACGTACCAAGGCTGCGACGCGTCAAGTGAAGGCGTTGGAAGCTCCGAGGACGAAGCCTGAGACGGCACCGGCACCGCGACGATTCGGTGAGCTGAAATGCTACGCGTGCAACCAGATGGGGCACCTCGCGCGTGAGTGCCCGGATGACGAAGCTCGTGCGCGTAACGATGAGTATCTTGCTCGTCGTGAGCAGGAAAGGAAGCGTCAGGAAAACGAGGATCGGGCGACGTAGGGGATCACGGCGCTCGGTAGTACGACGAACTCCCCAGCGACCAGCGGCGACGTTGGCCGACGGCGAGGGCAAGATGGTGAGTGGCATGTACGTGCCGAACGACGAGAGCGTGGCGGTGGTGAGACGAGCTGTCACGGCTCACTTGGACGAGGAGCTCATGGCTCGTGACGAAGGGCGAGCGGAGCGGTACGTGAGCACGGTGCGGCCGGCGATGGCAGCCCTGCGGTACACGCACACGACGGATGAATGTAATGAGGGCAGTGATACCACGAAGATGGACGCGATAGTGACGCCCGCGGCGGACGACGTGGACGACGCGACGGAGACGGCGACCAAGGTGGCCCCGGTTCACTCCGAGGAGGCAGCAGTCTCTGAGGAAGGCGGCACGGTGGCAGATGGCGGGCTGTTGGCTGAGGAAGGCGCCGTAGTGACGAACGCGGCGACAGTGACGAACATGGAGATGGTCACGGCGATGGCGACGGACGCTATGACAGTGACGAGCGTGACGGACAATGAGGTGGTCGACGACGGTGTTGTGTCTGAGGAAGGCGCCACGGCACCGGCCGACGAGGACGAGGCGGTGAGCATGGAGCTCGGCATGGAGCTTACGGACGAGGCTGTGACGAAGCTCGGCAGTGTGGCGAAGGTGCGGATGGCCGTCAAGCAGTCGAAGCACGAGGCGAAGAAGCGGCGTGTGCAGCGTGCGCGTGAGAAGGCGGCCAAGAACAGCCGTGATGATGACGAAGTCGCGCGGGTGATTGCTGATCTCGATGCTGAGCGTGAACTACGACGGCGGCGACAAGCAGATGAAGCGCGGAGCGCGCTAGGAGAACGAAAGCAGCGGCGGGCTGCTGATGGTGACGACAGGACGGGCGAGCGAGCCCATGTGAACTTGGTGCAGCACGGCACCACGGTGACGAACGAGAATGACGGTGGCTTCGAAGGTGAGAGAGTGGCGGCCAGCGACGGGTTGCCCACAGCCGCCATGATGGTGGACGGCGTACAGCAGCACGTCAAGATTGACAGCGGTGCGCGCTACTCCGTGGCTGGTACGGATTGGATGGCACGAGGAGAACGGAAGCGGGCAGATGCCCCTGTGACGTATGTAGAGGGCATAGGCGGCTTCTTGCTCGACGTGCTCGGCGTATGGACCTTCACCATGACGAACGTGTACGGCCAGACGGTGAACATCGACGCATGCATCGTCGAGGGATGCACCAGCGAGTTTCTCGTGGGTGTCGACTTCCTCGAGGGGCACAGAGCAACTATGGACTTTGATCGTGGCGAAGTACGCTACTCTGAGCGTAACGGTGCAGTAATTATCCCGTTCAGGACGATGGACGAGACGAATGACTCAGCGGTGGCGGCGGTGAGGCTGTCCCGTGCGACGAACCTGCACAGACGTGCAGTGCAGACGATCGAAGTGGCGATTGCAGCACCGGATGGTGAAGAGGGAGTGTTCTTGCCGACAGTGAACAACGGTGCGGTATTGTTGGCGTCGGCATTGACCAAGGTGACGAACGGGAAGGCACTGATACCTGCGATCAACACCTATGGAGGACGCATCAAACTGCCCAGCAGGAAGGAGCTAGGTGTATGGATACCTATTAATCAAGACATTGAGCTCTTGACGATGCATGGTGAGTTGCGGTCGGAACGTGTGGATGAGTGGCTGAATGAGTTGGGCGATACCGTCACACCCTTGGACGACGAACACGACGTGGACATCGGCGCGGACGAACCAGATGCGCGTGCCCTCATCCTGAAACTACTGCGTGCTTACCGAGACTTGGCGAACGCGCAGGACGAGTGTCCACCTGCTACGACGCTGAACGTTGAACACCACATTGACACTGGGGACGCAGCACCCATCATGATGCGACGCAGACGGCAAGCACAAGCGGAGGACGCTATTGTAGACGGCAATGTGGACGCTATGCTCTCTGCTGGTGTGATCGAGCACGGAGAAGGAGCCTGGGGCTTCCCGTCGTGCTTGTTCGTAAGAAGGACGGGTCTGTGCGGTTTTGCGTGGACTATAGAGCCCTCAACAGCGTCACGCGTAAGGATGTCTATCCATTGCCACGGATCGACGAGACGCTAGAGTCATTGGGAGGTGCACGGCTATTTACGACGCTAGATCTACGTTCCGGGTACTGGCAGATTCGTGTGACAGAAGAAGACCGTGACAAGACGGCCTTTATGACTAAGAGAGGACTGTACCGCTTCAAGCGCATGCCTTTCGGCCTAACCAACGCCCCGGCCACCTTTCAGCGGCTCATGAATGGAGTATTGCGCGGACTGACGTGGATGACGTGCCTTGTATACCTGGACGACATAATTATCTTCACGAAGGGCGGCATGGAACGACACGTGGTTGAATTAGCGGGTGTATTAGAGAGATTGAGGGCGGCTGGCCTAAGTCTCAAGCTGAAGAAGTGTACCTTTGCTACGACTTCCATGGAGTATCTTGGCCACCATCTGAGTGATCAGGGCGTGCAGCCCGCAGAACGGCTGGTTAAGTCGGTGCGCGAGTTTCCACGACCCGTGGATGCGACCGAAGTGAAGCGCTTCGTCCACCTCGCTGGTTACTACAGGAAGTTTATTGCTGCGTTTGGCTCGATCGTGGAGCCCATGACGCGATTATTGAAGAAGGACGTGCAGTGGGAGTGGACGGAGGCTCAGGAGTTCGCCTTTGAACGGGTGAAGATGCTGCTGACGACGCGACCTCTTCTACTCTACCCTAACTTCGAGCTACCGTTCCGCTTAGTGACAGACGCCAGCAAGATCGGCTTAGGCGCCTGCCTCATGCAGGATCACGGGCACGGATGGCAGCCGATTGCCTATGCTAGCAAGGTGAACAGTAAGGCAGAGTCGAATTACTCGATCACGGAGCTCGAGTGTCTTGCTGTAGTGTGGTCCGTCAAGATGTTCCGACCCTACCTGTATGGCCGGGCCTTTACGATCATAACGGACCACGCAGCACTCAAGTGGCTCATGACTCGGCCGAACCTGGCTGGAAGATTGCACCGATGGTCGCTAGTACTACAAGAATACGACTTTCAGGTCGAGTACCGGCCTGGATCGACGAACGTGGTGGCAGACGCCTTATCCCGGCGCCAGCGGCAGTCAGAGCAGCGGTAGGACGGCAGCGACGGCGCCATACGACGCCAAGGGCACCAAGTGCGAGAAGTGCGACGGCAGGTGACGCAACGACGACAGCAGGTACGCTCGCGGCGGAGACAACGGCAGCTGACATCACGGTGGCTCTGGCAGCGACCGGCACCATGGCGGTGAGTAGTGATTCGGCGCTGACTACGGCGGCAGCGACACCACCAAGTGACACGGCGGCCACGGCGACGACAACGGAGACGACGGACAGGACGACGGAGACAAGCAACATGGCGGTGAGCAGAGCAAGACACGTGGATGGCGATATGATCCCAGCAGCGGCCGAGGATCAGACGCGCGAGAGGACGGACCAGCTGATGAACGAGACGGCGATGCCAGAAGGCGTGGCGCGAGCAGCCACCACACCCGAACCGGACGCGAGGACGACGACCACAGAGGCGGTGCCAGTGCGGCTATCGACGGACGAAGCGGCGCCGACGGAGACGGCGACGGCACCAAGGGTCACGGTAACGACAACAGCGACGGCTCCGAGCCGGACCCCGACGACACGAAGCACGGCGAACGATGCGACGGCGAACGACACTGCCGGAGTGACAGCGAATGGCGAGGACAGCGGAGTGGCCACGGCCATGACGGACGACCCAATAGCAACGGCCGCCACTGGCCGGAAGCGCATGAAGAAGGCGACGCCTCCTGCAACGAGACGCAGTGAGCGCCTCCGCGAGCGAGGACAGCGGCATGTGCACTGGGCCACAACAGAGACGAAGGAAGACGACACGACCAGCACCCGGAACAGTGCTGGGCGAGTTACGACTACGGAGGCGACGACAGCTACGAGGCCGACGGCAACTACAGAGACTACGACGGCTACGACACCACAGATGGCGTCGAGTGAAGCGCCCCCAGCGACGACGACTGCCCCACGTGACCAAGGAGCAGCCGTGACGAGTGCTGGTGCAGTACGAGACGACGGACGCCACGCGGCGGCCAGTACGACACGAACACGTGCGACGAGTCCGACCAGAATACGGACTTCGAGCCCGACGAGCACAGAGAAGACAGCGTCTTCTTCGCGACGCGACGAGCGGACGAGTGCGGCAGCGCCAAAGGCGACGACGCCACCAGTGACGAAGGCGAAATCCAAGACGAAGGGTGCGACCCACGCAAAGATGGCGAGCGAGACAACGGCGACGACGGTGAACGCCCCGGTGACGAAGGACGTGACGAACGGCGCGGTGTCAGTGACGAGTGGCACAGTGTCGGTGACGAGCAGTACAGACGGCATGGACGACGACGAGACGAGTGCCCCTGTTGACGACTACACGCTCCAGTTGAGTGACGAAGAGCTGATAACTGCGCAGCAGCGCAGCAAGTTTGTGAAGCGGCTCATGGCCGACGGCAAGTACGGCAGCATGATGGTCGAGAACCTGCACGGCCTGGTGACGGTCGACACTCCCAACGGACGACGGGTGGTGTTGCCACCGACACTTTGGGCGGCTGTCTTCAAGGAGATGCATGGCAGCGTGTGGAGCGGACACCTGCGCGGGCCTCACACGTATGGCCGCGTAGCCCAGCTGTACTGGTGGCCTGGATTGTATCGAGAGGTGCGACGCTGGGTGCGAGGATGCCCAGAGTGCGGTTCCCGAAAGGCGAAACCACGAGAAGTGATTCCGCCACTACGAAGTCTACGAGGAGGCGCAGTTGGAGATCGGTGGGCGCTCGATGTCGCCGGACCCTTCCCAGTAGCTGACGGTGGTGACAGGTATGTCATCGCTGCTGTCGAGTACGTGACGAGGTACGCGGTGGCAAGCTGCGTGACGGAACATACGGCTGAGACGGTGGCCAAGTTCATCATGCAGGAAGTAGTGTTGCGCTTCGGCGTGTTTCGCGAGTTGTTAACGGACGGAGCACCAGAAATGGCGGGCAAGGTGATCGAGGAGCTCGTGCAGTTGCTCCAGGCACACCAAATCAACCCGGTGCCCTACCGACCCCAGTTGGTTGGACTTGTTGAACGTTTTCATCGTTCATGGAAGGACTGTGTAGCGACATACATGCAGGACGAGAGGCAAGCAGACTGGAACCTGTGGGTGAAATTTGCGGTGTACTCCTACAACTCGGCTAGACACTCTACGGTGGCGCTGAGCCCCAATGAATTGATGATGGGCAGACGGCTGCGAGCACCCAACGAGTTACTACGACGAACTGCAGTGACGGAGGCTGGCGAGTTGCCGGTGTACCATGCGAACCTACTGAAGGCGATGGAACGGAGTCACGAGTGCGCAGAACATGCTCGGCAGCGTGAGCAGGAACGACAGGCGCGGTACTACAACCGCAAGACGAGAAACAAGCGGACGTTTCAGCCTGGCGACCTGGTTTGGCTGCACAACCCTCCGCGTGGGAGGCATGCTACTAAATTTGTACACCAGTGGATGGGACCCCTGCGCATTGTGGAACCTGCTGGCTACGACAACTTTGTCCTGACGAGAGAGGACAAGACGGGCAAGGCTGAGACGCTGATCGCTCACGTCTCGTTCTTGATTAGCTATCACTACCCTGAGGCATTGCTAGCGCAAGTTGCGCGTGACATTGACGAACAACTCGCTGATGAAGACCAGCGGCCGGCGCGGGATGAACCGACGCCAACAGCGGCTGTACGGTCAGCGAAGGCAACTGCTGAGCGAGCAACGAGAGCGAGAAGCGCGAAACGAACGAGATCAGCAGTGGACGACGCTGCTAGACACGGAGTCACGCGTGGCCTCCTGGTGGAACGACGAAGGCGACGACGACGCAACGGTGCAGGCCAGTACGTGCTGGAGTACGAGTTGTACCCTGCAGCGACCCACGACGATGGGAAACGGGCGACGGTGAGCTATGGCTCGACGATGATGGACGTATGCGTGCGAGGTGGACGTCGGTGTCCGAGTACGAACGACTCTACATGGACGACCGGGTCGTGGAAGACCCTGGGTATGAGGAAGACGTGTAAGGAGGCCGACACCCTGCCAACGAATGAGATGGGCGAGACGGACGAGACGGCGGACGCAGTATCCACGCTGGACGACGGCGTTGAAGTAGACGGCGGCGTGGAACGTGAATCCAGTCGGCCGTGTGGTCGACAGGATCTGCTGCACGGTACTGGGGAATCTACGGAATCTCCTGGTCTGCTGGACTCCGCGAACTCCACGGCGGAGCTCACTCGCAAACTGGACGGCTAGCGAACAAGCCGCCAGCTCACGAAACGCGCGCTCGGGAGCGAGTGCACTACGACGAACGGACGGACGAACGGTTGGTGGACGACGTGTGGTGGACGCCATTGACGAACGCAGTGGACGGCTACAACGACGTGTACGGCTACGGGTGACGGACAGGAAGCGGACGGCTTCCGAGTTCTTTGACGGCCGCGACGAGTAGGACAGGCGCGTGTGGGCGTACGTCCAAGTGGCTAGAGGAGCGACCCAGGACGGAACCAGGTTGTGCACGGTACAGTAGACGTGTATTTGTAGTTAGTCGGTGATCGACACCGCACTAGTTCATCTAAATAATGTAGGTGTTGCTGCCAGTCGGGCACACACCGGCGCAGTGTCAAACGTTTTGACACTGTCGGCCATCCGGACTTTGGACTGCATCAGCACAGTCGCGACCAACCCCAAGCGTGTGGGGCGCCGAACACGTTGCAGGAGGGTCTCGCAACTCATGGGCCATGTATTGTGGGGCTGCCATTCGGCACATTGCCTCGCAAACAAGGCGCATTAGCGCCCCCAATCCTCCAATGCCTCGGTGAACTCAGGAATTGTGGCTTTCAAGGCATTTTCTGTATTTACTGTTAGAATAGGAATATCTAGACGACGAAGGTCTCCGGCAGTGTGTGGGCGCCGAAGTGGAAGTTGTCGGCGGCGAGGCAGATGGACGCGTCGACGCGCGGGGAGGACACTACGCAGGAGGACAGGTCGTCGTCCATGAGCTTCATCAGCATCTTGTCCGACTTGTCGCTTGTGAACAGCATAGCGAGCTCCAACGGCTCCTCCTGGCACAGCGCCTGCTTCTCGGCCTTGATAGCGTCGACGGCTTCGATAGAGGCGCCTTGCAGCAATTGCACGCACTGCTGCGCTAGTAACCGGTTGCAGTGGCCCGGGCGCTGCGCGTCTCGGTGGAGCTGCGCCAGCTTGGCCTGGACACACAGCTCGCTTGCGATCTCTGACGTTGTGCGCACAGAGGAGGAAGTCGACGGCTTGGCGGAAATCACGCGTTGTGTGAGCTCAAGGAAGAGCTCGGTTGGCAGAGTGAAGAGCTGCTGCATGGCGTCCACGTCCAGCATTTCTCCTCGTGCTACCAGCGCAGCCATGCACGCTTCGACGAGTGTCTCGCACGACGAGCGGAAGAGATCCGGCTGCGCCTGTGCGAGCGTCTGCGCGGCGTTGACGATCTGCAAGAGCCTGCTCAAACTTCCACTCCCCTCGCTGATCTGCTGATCGAGAAACCGCTTGGCGCTCTGTCGAATGTCGTCGCGCATCTCGAGGAACTCAATGGCGCAGTTCATGGCCGCGAGGTTGGCGAGCGAGAAGGAGATTTCCCCCGTGTAGCAGTAGATAGCGAGCGTCTCGAACATCTCAGCGCCGCCTGGGAACGCGGGTAACTCTAGAACAGGCACAGCGCCACCAAAGTTCTTGCTGCTGTTGTCGGCGGAGTCCAGAGCCTGTCGCGCCATCTTGTGCAGCTTGCGGCTCTCATACAGCATCGGGTGCTTGTGCAGGTTGAACTGCGTGCCGCAGACCAGCACCACGAGGTTGCAGTACTGGCGTCGGGACGCATACTCCTTGAACTCGCAGAGCGACAGGTCTCCGCCCAGGTTGGCCTCTTGCAGGAACGCGCGCAGCTCGGCCTCGAGCTGCTCGTCCGCCTGCTGTGCCTTGCTAGTGGCCGCGGCAGCTGGAGCAGCGAGTTGGCGGTGCTGGTAGACAGGAGGCGCTGGAGCGGTCAGGAGCTGGAGTCGAGTCTGTACTGCATGGAGCGACGCCGTGACGCGCGGGCGCTTGGCGGCGCGACCGGCGGAGGACACGAGGTTGCGGCAGTGGCAGCACGTGGCTCGGTTGCTGTGCAGGCATCGGTCGTCGCGCGTGCAGCCCTCGCGCTTGCAGCCGCGGCCGGAGCCCTCTCGGCGGCTGCCGCAGAGGCCCGCGGGGTGGCGTCCGCACCGACCGTCGCACGTGCAGTGCATGCAGGTGCCCTGGGCGCTCTTGCACGTCGGCAGCGAGCAGGACTTGCGCAGCTTGCGGGCGGGAGTGGAAGCGGCGGCGCTGGGCGGCTTCCGCTTAGAGGACGGAGAAGGCGTCGTCGTCGTCTTCTTGGGGCTCATTTGGGGCAGGCGAAGGAGCTTGAGCCTGGCGGGGCAAATTGCGGACTGAGCTTGAGCGCTGCGTGCGGTGACCACGTAATCCGACCCTGCGGCCCGTCTCTGCGCGTTTCGCTAGAGTTGCGTCGGCAAAATATGACCGCAGGGTCAACCCAAGCGACGCCGCGTCCAGCAAAGGCAAGGCCCGTGCTCGGATTTGCTGCGGAACCAGCAGCAGCCCCGCGTTTGTTTGCTTGCTGGATCACCGCCATCATTCCCCGTCGGCCGCACGCGTGGATTCTCGTGGGGCAAGTCGCGTTTGACG
Organism: Phytophthora melonis; assembly: GCA_024211575.1. Classification (NCBI taxonomy): domain Eukaryota; phylum Oomycota; class Peronosporomycetes; order Peronosporales; family Peronosporaceae; genus Phytophthora; species Phytophthora melonis. Next base: position 902,885 of record JAMXKT010000037.1, on the reverse strand, counting down.
CGGGCTGCGCTCAGCCGCAGGAATACCTGTTCATGTCGAGACATGACCGGCCGATAAGTTCAAGCGTGGCCAGCGCAGCGCTGGAAGATCGTTATCATACTGTAGCATCAAGCGTGCTGGAAGATCCTCAGGTGTCAATGGCAGCGTGCGTCGCGAGCAGCGATGGTGGCGACAGCAAGGCATTGCAGTGCGATGCCTACAGCAAGCTACACAGCGGAGCTGCTGCAACAAGTTTGGACCAGTTTGGCTCAGTGGACGTTCGTGTGCAACGCGGATGAGTGTTGGCGGCGAGAGAAGGGGCGGTTGCGGCAATCGCGCGCCCGTCTCCCCGCGTAATCGCGGGTCGGCGCGATTACTCCGGAGTGGACCACACCACGGTTGAAGCGGTGTTAACGAGGCGGCGCGAGTTGCGCCCAAGGCGCCCCGATAGCTCCAGTAAAAGCGGCGCCGTGACTGCAGAGAGCACCGCGAGTACTGACTGTGACCGCCTGAGAGTATCGCTCGCGGTGCCGCGACTCCGACTGCGAACATGAACACTGCTCGTGCCCCGGCGCGAACGCAAACTGGCGCTGGCCTGAGACCAGAAAGCCGTCTGCATCGCGCACCGCTTTCTTTCGGGGGCGAAGAGAAATAAAATCAGCTCGCGACTCTCAATATCCAGCTCGACATCTCAGCACTCGGAGTTTGACACGTCCCACGCTGGATTCGAGTGAGCGGACCAAACGCCGCTTGAGGAAGGACTCATTCTAGGACGGTATCAAGCTGCATGAATCAAGCCCGAGATGCAGCACAAACTTACGTAGCTGCTTGCTCGTGCAGGCCATGGATTCCATGATGGACTTTTGGTCGAGTCGGTCTCGCTTGAAGCACTTGCCGTCGATGAGGCCGAGTCGCCGGCGTCCACTGATGGTCGAGTCCACCGCTGCGATGCCCGCGCCCACCGCCTCAGACACGCCGGTGCAGGAAGAAGTCGTCGTGGCGCCGTCGTCACTCTCAGAGCAGCCAACCTGGCCGAAGAAACGGAGGACCGTCGGGGTCACCTTCGTGCTGGCACTCGTCTGGTCGCTCACAGCAGCAACGGCGAAAAAAGCAAGAGCGAGGACCCTGATGAACTTCATTGGAGGAGCTGGAGCTGCTGGTCGACGTGTGGAGTCGGTTGAGACTTGGTCACTCGAAAGTGAATGTCGGGAACTGGTCGGAAAGTATGAGCCTCGCCGCCATGGCAGAGCTGTTAGTGTGTGTAGGTCTTGGAGACCCTGTCTCGCTTGTTGCACGACTGAACAGACAAGTGTCGGTAAAATGGCATGAAAACGGTGACGAGACTGCATGGCCGCGGTCGGAAGAATGGTACTGCTGTACTACTTGTACCTGCATACCGGTACTTGTACTTGTACCTGTACTAACCAAGCTCAAGTTGGATTTTGTAAGTCTAGTTGGGATGGCGTGTAAGGCTTTCGGGTACAGGCACGTGTACGTGTTATCGGAGCCACCTATGGTATGAATAGCATTAAAAACACACTTTTTTACGGCCTTTCAAACACTTCGTACTCTTCCCGTAAGTATTATCCGAAGTACAAGCTACTGTACTGCCTCACAACCCGTGGCGGCTCGTTGATCACTCTCTCGAGATCTAGTTTTTCTTCTTCTTTTTCTTCTTCTTTTTCGTCTTCTCTGGCTCGTGCTTCGATTGAGTTTTCTTCTTCTTCTTCTTCTTCTTCTTCCGCTTGGGGATCCCAGGCTCGACAACCGAATAGCCAAAGTTCGGTCGAGCCGCTTCTGGGAATAACTTGACGATGGCTGGAACTAAACTGTTGAACAGACACATACAGCGCAACATAGCGTCAGTACTATTGTCACAATCGTAGCAAGACAGGTAAGCACAAACTTACTGCTCGGTCTTGGCGCGGAACGGAGTGAACTTGTGCATCCCCAAGCGAAGAAAAGAGAGTAGTTCTTCAACTCGCATGCACTCTTTGCAAGAGAGGCCCGTGCCACCACGCTCTGCTAAAGCGCTGAGCAGTCGGAGACTGGCATTGCATAGATGGCTGCCCGAAAGAACGGAGGCAATTTTCGTCTCCGCAACAGTAGCAAAGAACTTCGTCATTGCATCAAGCAAGGGCAGGAAATACTTCTTCCTCTTCTCCTGCTCGGCCGAAGCATCCGTGTTTGCCTTCCCCACAATACGGTTAACAGGACCGGCTAGCTGGCGAAGAGCTTCCAAGCTCTTACAAGCTGAAACCCCAAACGAAGCCATATTAGGTAAGGTTTTCGGCGGCATCGACACGAGGTCGAGGCTCGGCACGAACGCAGACGCCGTCATCTCCTCCTGCCACTCACTGAGAGCCATGCGCCGCTTCAGTTGCGCCACGCTGTCTTTGAACGTCCCCATGCGCCTCTCCATCTCATGGAGCAGTCGAGCGAGTGTCGGGTCGTCCCGCGGCTGCCAGTCGTCGAACTTGTCGGCTGCTGCAAACACTTTCTTCACGTACGCCGCGAGCTCGTTGTGCGTCGCCACGCTGTATCCGTCCGCCGGCAGCGCCTGCAGCTGCTTCAGCTGGCTTGCCAGATAGTTCCGTACAGTCTGCGTGTCCTCGTCCAGCATCATCATCGTCGTCGTCTTCCTCCTCGCCGCCGGCGGGGCGACTGGGACAAGTCCAACGTGGCGGCTTTACGCTTCTTGCTGCTCTTGGGCGGGGCCACCTCCACCACCTCCGGCTCGTCGTCGTCGTCTTCATCTTCTCCATCGGACGACAGCTCGTACTCACTGGCGGTGGAGGAGGATGCCGACGACCGAGGCGCAGCAGGTTTCGTCTCGGTTCGCTCGGGCGCTGCTGACACCGATGAAACAGCAGCAACAGCAGCAGCAGGGTTCTCAGAAGCTCCAACTTGAGGCACGGCCGACTGCTCCGAGGCTGACGAGACGGTGGCGCCCATGTCGCGGTGCAGCAGCCGCAGCAACGGACCGATCTGGTTGCAGGACGCGCCCAGGCGGCGGAAGGACGCCTGCACCTGCTCGCACTCGTTGAGCACCAGCGACTGGTGCAGCTCGCGCGACGCGCGCACGACCTTGAGCGCCAGCTTTAGCGCGGCGACCACATCTTGCACGCGGGCGTCCGCCTGCTGCAGCTCGTCCAGCACGGCGGCCTCGCAGTGCCGCCGGAGCTGGGCGTCGCTCACGCCCACGCGCGACAAGATGGCGTCCATCGGATTTGACTCGCGGTCTCAACTCAACTTGAGACCCTTCAAGCGCTTTTTATGTTTTAGGTTTTAGAACAGGTCTAATCGAATCTAAATTTCGGGGGTCGACGTGCAGCTTCAACCTCGGACGAACAGCGAGACGAGAGTGCTGTTAGATGGCGCGCAGCCCTCTTCGCGACCCCCCCCCCCCCTCCCTGATGCACAGCTTGCAGGCGCAGGCAAATGTCATATAGGATTTAGGTACAGCTAGTAGAATAGATATAGATATGGGTAATTAACACGAACCGGGACGATCTTGTCCACGTCCTCATTAGGCAGACGTCGAGAATTTATACGCATGGCTAATAGCAGCGAGAGCGGACCGAGGGTTGGGGCCCAACACTCCGTCACCGCCTCTGCCTCAGTGAAGGTGTTGGGCCTCGCCTTTCGCCGCTACGTATCTCCGTCATTTTCAAATCCACTTTCGAGTGACCAAGTCTCAACCGACTCCACACGTCGTCGACCAGCAGCAGGTCCAGCTCCTCCTCCGCATCAACAATGAAGTTCATCCAGGTCCTCGCGCTCGCCGTCCTCGCTGTTGCCGCTGTGAACGGCCAGACGACTGCCACCACGAATGCGACCACGGCGGTGGCGGCCGCCTCCTCCTCCGCTTCTTCAGCCGGATCGGCTGCTCTGACAGCGACGACGGCGCCCGAAACCGGTGCCACGATGACTTCGTCGAGCGGTGGTGTCTCCAACACGGTTGACGCAGGCAGCGCAGCGGTAGACTCGACCATGGTGGGGTCGTCTAGCTCGACGGGTGCAGTGGACGCAGGTGACTCGACCTCAACGACGGCAAGTTCTTCAAGCGGGGCCGACTCGACCAAGTCCAAGTCGACTGCAGGATCGACGGGTGCGTCGGGCTCGAGCAGCGGTGCGGCGCAGGTCACTGGCGCCATGGGTGTAGCAGCGTCGACCCTCATGGCTGTCGGCGCGTACTTCCTGTAAGCGTATCGCGAACCGTGTGAAAAGAGGCGAGAGCAAAAGGGCGGAGTGGTAGCTCGGTGCGGAGACTTTTGTGAAGAAGAAGTGCATGTAATAGACTTCCGTTTAGATTTGTATGACGTGTCGGCTCGTAACTCGCCATTCTTTCCACGCTTGAAAGTTTCGAGATAAATATTATAATAGTTGCATTTTATATAGGGGTTAAGCACATACAACAAGGCATTCATCGCTAAAGTGTAAATTTGCTGTCGTGACGAGGCCTATGCTTTTCGATACGAGTGGCCGAAAGCTCGCCCGGGTCGTCTGGCAATACTGGAAACGGTCCTTAGTGGTCCATGTCAGGGGCGGAACCAGGGTCAAAATGGGGGGGGGGGGGGGCGCATTTTTATCGAAAAGCATAGGCCTCGTCACGACAGCAAATTTACACTTTAGCGATGAATGCCTTGTTGTATGTGCTTAACCCCTATATAAAATGCAACTATTATAATATTTATCTCGAAACTTTCAAGCGTGGAAAGAATGGCGAGTTACGAGCCGACACGTCATACAAATCTAAACGGAAGTCTATTACATGCACTTCTTCTTCACAAAAGTCTCCGCACCGAGCTACCACTCCGCCCTTTTGCTCTCGCCTCTTTTCACACGGTTCGCGATACGCTTACAGGAAGTACGCGCCGACAGCCATGAGGGTCGACGCTGCTACACCCATGGCGCCAGTGACCTGCGCCGCACCGCTGCTCGAGCCCGACGCACCCGTCGATCCTGCAGTCGACTTGGACTTGGTCGAGTCGGCCCCGCTTGAAGAACTTGCCGTCGTTGAGGTCGAGTCACCTGCGTCCACTGCACCCGTCGAGCTAGACGACCCCACCATGGTCGAGTCTACCGCTGCGCTGCCTGCGTCAACCGTGTTGGAGACACCACCGCTCGACGAAGTCATCGTGGCACCGGTTTCGGGCGCCGTCGTCGCTGTCAGAGCAGCCGATCCGGCTGAAGAAGCGGAGGAGGAGGCGGCCGCCACCGCCGGGGTCGCATTCGTGGTTGCAGTCGTCTGGCCGTTCACAGCGGCAACAGCGAGGACGGCGAGCGCGAGGACCTGGATGAACTTCATTGTTGATGCGGAGGAGGAGCTGGACCTGCTGCTGGTCGACGACGTGTGGAGTCGGTTGAGACTTGGTCACTCGAAAGTGGATTTGAAAATGACGGAGATACGTAGCGGCGAAAGGCGAGGCCCAACACCTTCACTGAGGCAGAGGCGGTGACGGAGTGTTGGGCCCCAACCCTCGGTCCGCTCTCGCTGCTATTAGCCATGCGTATAAATTCTCGACGTCTGCCTAATGAGGACGTGGACAAGATCGTCCCGGTTCGTGTTAATTACCCATATCTATATCTATTCTACTAGCTGTACCTAAATCCTATATGACATTTGCCTGCGCCTGCAAGCTGTGCATCAGGGAGGGGTCGCGAAGAGGGCTGCGCGCCATCTAACAGCACTCTCGTCTCGCTGTTCGTCCGAGGTTGAAGCTGCACGTCGACCCCCGAAATTTAGATTCGATTAGACCTGTTCTAAAACCTAAAACATAAAAAGCGCTTGAAGGGTCTCAGGTTGAGTTGAGACCGCGAGTCAAATCCGATGGACGCCATCTTGTCGCGCGTGGGCGTGAGCGACGCCCAGCTCCGGCGGCACTGCGAGGCCGCCGTGCTGGACGAGCTGCAGCAGGCGGACGCCCGCGTGCAAGATGTGGTCGCCGCGCTAAAGCTGGCGCTCAAGGTCGTGCGCGCGTCGCGCGAGCTGCACCAGTCGCTGGTGCTCAACGAGTGCGAGCAGGTGCAGGCGTCCTTCCGCCGCCTGGGCGCGTCCTGCAACCAGATCGGTCCGTTGCTGCGGCTGCTGCACCGCGACATGGGCGCCACCGTCTCGTCAGCCTCGGAGCAGTCGGCCGTGCCTCAAGTTGGAGCTTCTGAGAACCCTGCTGCTGCTGTTGCTGCTGTTTCATCGGTGTCAGCAGCGCCCGAGCGAACCGAGACGAAACCTGCTGCGCCTCGGTCGTCGGCATCCTCCTCCACCGCCAGTGAGTACGAGCTGTCGTCCGATGGAGAAGATGAAGACGACGACGACGAGCCGGAGGTGGTGGAGGTGGCCCCGCCCAAGAGCAGCAAGAAGCGTAAAGCCGCCACGTTGGACTTGTCCCAGTCGCCCCGCCGGCGGCGAGGAGGAAGACGACGACGATGATGATGCTGGACGAGGACACGCAGACTGTACGGAACTATCTGGCAAGCCAGCTGAAGCAGCTGCAGGCGCTGCCGGCGGACGGATACAGCGTGGCGACGCACAACGAGCTCGCGGCGTACGTGAAGAAAGTGTTTGCAGCAGCCGACAAGTTCGACGACTGGCAGCCGCGGGACGACCCGACACTCGCTCGACTGCTCCATGAGATGGAGAGGCGCATGGGGACGTTCAAAGACAGCGTGGCGCAACTGGAAGCGGCGCATGGCTCTCAGTGAGTGGCAGGAGGAGATGACGGCGTCTGCGTTCGTGCCGAGCCTCGACTCGTGTCGATGCCGCCAAAGTTTGACGTGGGCGTGGTCTCGACTAGTTCCGCCTGTCGATGCTCCAATGAGTTGAAGGCTCTCGCAAAGTTTGGAGGCCAGACGTGGAATAAATTTCGGGTGGATAGATCGAGCAAGGAGGAGAGGAAGCAAAGGTATTTCCAGCCGCTGCTCAACTCGACTAGCAAGTTTTACGCGTCGCTTGGGGCGACTCCGCGCCGAAATCTCAGGCCTAGTGATGCCTCCCTGTGCAATCAGAACCTGCGGATGTTATCGATGCTAGGCGGCAGCACCACTATCACAAGGGCGGAGTGCGCACAGCTCGAAGAGCTGCTGTATTATGTCCGTTTGGCGATGCACGAGCACGTCACCTTGCGCAGTAAAGCGGCGAAGTAGGTGGGCTTTTAAGGTTTTGTTGTGCATGTGAGTCCTGACGGTGGTGGCTTGTGCTGTGTATGCAGACTCGTTGTAGACCTTCTGAGGCTTTTCCCACCCTCGGCTAGACCAGAGTTTGTGTATTGAAGCAGCTTGTAGCACGGCTACGGGATCCAGCTCGGCGTCAACTCCTACAAGCGCTCAATCGGCTCGCTCGGCATCTGCCAGCTCCACGTCATCTTCTAACTTATTCCTCGACAATCCCATCCAGTAAAGCCGTCAGCTTCGACGAGCAGCGCAAGCTTGCCTTCCGTTGCACCTCCAGCGCTCAGATCAGGTCCTGTATGAGCCTCGATGAATACCGTGATATCTGCTCCTGCGATGGTCGCACTGCTCGCGCCGATGGTCGCTAGCTGTTTCTTGCTGGAACAAGAGACGACCAGCCGACATGGTGCGAACGAAGGCAATGCTCTGTACCTCCTACAGCTTTCATCCTGGCCCCCACTGAACGCGTGCTTAAGTATAGTACAGTAGTTTGCGGGTTGTTGGATCTGGCCTCATCGGATCTGGCGTCGACAACATTTGCAAGCTTACCGAAAAGAGTATAAATGGCTAGATGGTTGGTGCGCATGAAGAGGATGATGGGGTTGGCTAGCTAACCGCATACTGTATTGCAAGTTGCTCGATTCTCTGCGGAATTGGTTTTCCTGACCAAAGGAAATTAATGTACTAAATAAACTCGCTCCACTAGCAACGCGCAGTGGTTCGTCGTTCTGCTTAATTGTATTCAAAAAGGGATTAGCTTCCAATACAGTTTTGGCTTTGACGAGCGGCGATGCAGGAAGATGAAAAAAAAAAAAAACTGCAGGGGAAAATCGTTTGGTCCAAGGTCAGTCAACCGCTGAAGTATCTAGGCATAGCCGTTCTGGTTCAGTTGCGTCTTCAAGTTGAAGGCTGCCTGCTGCTCGGACGCTTCCTCGCTCGCCAAAAGTGTCTGCACAGCAGCCGCCACGCACTCGCGCTGCACGACCAGCCTCAACGCCACATTCGAGTCTTCCGCTCCTCGCTTCAGCAGCGCCGTCAGAGCCCCAGCCGCAGCGACTCGGACCATCGAGTACTTTCCGTCGGCCACACCGAATGGCCCGCAACAAGTCTCGACCATACGCTCCACGGCACTGCTCTTGCCCCCAGCGAGCGTCTCGAGTGGGGATCGATCCGCAACTGCAGCCAACGTTTGGTAAATCGCCTTGCGGACGCTCCCAGCAGCTTGGTGAGGCGATTCCACCCCGGCACAAAGCCAAACAATCGCTTCTGAAGCCATTTCAGCATACCTGTTGTAGTTCGCTGCTTGCTCAGAAGTCACGGGAGGCCACATGAGCGCAAGAGCCTCAAAAACGCACTTGATAAGCAGCGGAGGCAACAACATGGCAGAGTCTGATCCATCCCTTTCGCTTTGGGGCATCCACTCGGCAAATGCAGCCCGCAACGACAGCACATTGGAAGCACGCAGCTCGTTCTGCTCGGCCGGTATCAAGGCCGAAAACTTGCCCAGATTCATGATGGCACTCTCAAGGTACGCCAAGTCGTTGTTCTTCCACGCACGAGCACACTCGTCGACAAGCAGCTGCGACAGCTTTTGCCCCCACTCCCCATTAGTGGTAGCTGAGGCTTCCAGTTTGACGGCCGCCAAGGCGACAATTGACTCCAGAATCACACCCTTGCCTCTCCAAAGGCGGCCAGGAACGGCGTCAATCAGTTCCTGCCAGATACGCTCAATTTGTTCAGGTGCCAGCCTTGAGCGATACGTGGCGCTCGCGAAGATGGCTTGCAACGCGCGTGCCGCTTGCCGGCGTGTATCCCAAGCCGGATGCGCCAACAACAGTGCAATCGCACGAAGCACGGCGTCCAGTGAGCTAGGTGAGTACAATACTGACGGTGGTAACTCGTCCAGCACAGCCGTCCACGTGCTCTTGAGCCCGTTCGTGGCTGCAAACTGGCCGATAAACGCAGCGGGGAACACGTTGGAGCTGTACCATATATTGCGCAGATCATTGGCCACCACAGTGTCAGCGTCTGCGATCGGCGGGACTTTCTTCACAAGCTCCATCGTTGCCAGTGCACTGATTAAGAGAAACCGGCTTGTGTAAACTTGAAGCGCCTTTGGCCGGGCATCATCTCCTTCGTCAGTCATGGCTTCGTCGTCACTTTGGCTCTGGGGAGAAGATGAAGGACTCGGGGTTTTGCTGGTGCTTGGCTTGTTGAAGGCGTTGAACGCAAAGATACCAGATCGGACATAGTCCCGAACTGTAACTGCGTCCACCAGTGGGCACAGGTACGCAGCAGCTCGACAATAACTTTGGATGACCAATCCATCCGTCAAACCGGACGCCGCGGTCAAAGTTGAGTCAGTGCCTTCAGTAGAATCGCCTCCAGTCGCCCCGCCGTACCGACTTTCTTCATCTCCATATTGATCATTTTCTGCGGCAGTCTTCCCACCGACATACGGGATGAACACACGACGCAGCAAGAGCTCCGCGCCGCTGCACTTGCGAAGCTCAAATGGCAGCTCACCGGCCAGAGTTACCACGAAATTGGCGGTACCAACTCGGGTGTTGAGTCCCACACCAAATTTGAGCAGGTTGGCTACACCACGAACAAGCTCCGTGACCACAGTCACGCAGCCTGCTGAGCCGGCCAGCTCCTTTAGTCGAGCAGTTGCCAACTCCAGAAGCTGGCCAACAGGTCCTGACTGACTAATTGAAACCCGCAGGCGCTCCAGCTGATCTTTCTTCTCCACATGAAACTGCGCGTACTGCAGCTCCGGCATTTCCAGCGAAGACAAATACTCCAGCAGTTTGAGAATTAGAGGCGCCAAGCGGCCCTGCATGTCATCAGCCTTCAGTGTCTTGACAAGACGCAGCAATACATCAATACTCAGCGCGCGACAGATTGTGTTTTTGTTCACAATCCCATCTTCGATCAAGAACTCCAACAATTGAGACCGACACGCAGCATCGTTTGCAGCCACACGCAAGCTTAACTCGCCGAGGTAGCGATAAAGCTTCACTCCGGACAGCGCAACCGCCTCCATGACGTCATCCACTGCGCGAGACGCCGTCTTCCACAGTCGTAAAAAGTCATCACGTAAGGCATCTGCTTCAGCACCGTTCAGCAGGTCAACAAGCGCAAGGCACGCGGCCTCGCGGTACTTGAAATTTCTTGCGTTTTCGAGTCGAGCCAAGGCAAACTGGAACAGAAGCGCCCAATTTTGGCGAAGAGAAGCCTTTTCACCCTTGGCTTTAGCAGCATCCGCAGTGTTCCCTTTAGCAAACTCCCACAGATTGCCCATGACTGCCGCGACTTTCGTGTTTGAATGGAACTTGAGCAGGAACAGCCAAGGCACCAACTTGGCTTTGTTGGAGTAGTCCTCGGCCATCCACTGACTGCCAGCTTTGGCAACAATCGAAGCGCGGAACAACTTGTCAACCTCTACAAAGGAGAACATGGAGGCTCGGTGGATGGCAGTTGATGGAGACGACGCAGCAAACGATGCCCAAATCGGATCGGCAGTGCTCAGGTACAGCAGCGCATACATAAGCTCTGGGTCGCCGACGTCGGCTGCAACATTACTGACCTCCCGGTACGCTGCATTCTCAACTGTCGAGCTTGACGATGACGATGCAGTAGTGGCTGCAGCTGTGTCACCCGCATTAGCATTGTTGGTGCTAGCAGCATTTTCGTCATCATCGGCAGCGGCGTCAGCAGAAGGCGCGAAGGCTTGAAAGCACCGCAGGCGACGGAATAAGCTTTCGCTAAACTGAAGACCCATCTCGTCATTCGGCGCATGTAGTCGGAGATACGCAAGCCCTTTGACTGCGCTTTCCTTTGATACTTCATTCGCATCGTTCAGCATAGTAACGAAAAACTCGTGCACCTCCAGTACCAATTGCGAATAGGCAGGAGATACCAACACGCTCTTCCATGACTTCAACGACGATGAGTCGCCACTCTTCGCGGGTAGCGGTGTTAGGCCAGCGGCGCACATGCACAAGAGCCATATCGTCGCATTCCGGCGATACTTAGGCTGTCGGGAACCTGCGTAATCGCTCAACACACGCTCGAAAATGGCGGCTGCCCGGTTCTCAGTGAACCCGTTGTACTTCGTGTCGCGGTCAAGTGAGAAAAGTTCTCCAGCATCGTGAGCTCCAAGTGCAACGAGGACTTCGCCCACACCGAACTGCAACTCAGCATCAATTTGATCTCCGAGATTGAGAAGAGCTTCCAGGGCCTTTTCAAGACCATTAGACACTTCTGCAGGTAGATCAGTACTGGGTAAACCAGGCACCGCGCGGCCGAGATTCTCGATTGCGACACGCTTTAAGGCTGCCAGCTTCGGAAGCAATTGCTCGTCAAAATGAACAGCCTTCAGCTTCCACTCAAACACACGCCTCAATTCGTTCAGCGTCCTGGCCTTCAGTTGATTCCATTCGCTAGCAGTAGAAGACGCAGAGCTCTGCATACACCTCGTCAGGGTTCCTGCGAGACCGATTCCATCCATTATACTTCGAAGCAGCGCCACATGCTCATTCTGAGCAAGTTCACTTCTCGGGTATGATGCAAAATTCGAACCCTCCTTCACCTTGCTCTCGAGGAACTCGGTCATTCTTCCAAAGCACGACAACAGCAGCTGCATTTCCTCTTGAGACGCAGCTCCCACAAGGGCTGCATCAGAGCCAATGTAGCCCAGTACACTTCCAAAAGCATAGAGTATCCCTGATTGTTCCTTCTCCGAAGAGTCATCCGACTGAAGCTTGGTCATTCCAACCTCGACAAATTCAGATAACACTTGGCTGACAGAGAGTGCCCCAGCTCTACATGTGCACGTCACTATCGTTGCAATGTTCGTGAGAAATGCGCGGTCTTGACTTACCGCCGCAACATCGTAAAGCTCCTTCACGCGGTCAACCAGAACAGCACTAACACTTTCCGGATCAAACGCGCAAACTTCCACAAGTGCGCTCGCTGCCGTCTCGAACACTGATGTAGCTGCTGCGGAAGGGGAATCCTTGTGCTCGATGGGGGTCAGGAGCGTGTGCAGTATGTACTCCACGATACTCCTCCGATCACTTACGCTCTCCACACTGAGATTATCTCGCGAAGCTTTCAGAATCTCGACACAAAAGCGCACACAGCTTTCGGCTGCACCGACATCGTGCATACTTTTCTTTAGGTCCTTCTGTGGGAAGTTTGCCTGCAAACTTGTTGCCAGTGCACTCGTCGAAGGGAGCGGCTGTGCAAACAAAGCTTTGTTTGATAACCGCCTGGTGTCCTCGTCAGGGGAAGCCCCTAGGCGCAGCACAGCAAAGCGTACGGTGATGTCATCCTTTATCGCAGTCGTGGATGCCAATAATTCCGCACACCAGGCAGCAATTGCAGTTCGTACACGCGCGTAGTTCTTGGTGGGTTCGTAAAGCTTTGAGCCGTTCAGCAGTGCCACAAGCTCGTCTTGTACCTTGGTCCGAACCTCCGGTGTTGCTGCTGCCGCGTACGCGCTTGCTAGTGCTGTAAACGCCTTCAATGCATTTGCACCAGCACCAGTACGGTGTTCCTCCTCCGAGAGGCAACGCACTAGCAGTACCTGGAAGGCCTGCTCAGATGCTGATACTAGCCGCGGCGCTCGGGTTCCGAGTACTGAAAGGGATTCGTAGACTCCTTGCCTAAATTCTCGCACAAACTCCGCGCTGGACGCCTCGCTCTCCGTGTGCGGATTCATCAGCAAACGGAGCAGCGTTGGAAACAGTACCGGTCCAAGCAGACCCTCCAGCAACGCTAGTTGGCAATGGTGAAATGTCCACTGGCACAACCGCACAGTCGCCAGCTTAATCTTGTTGTCCACATTCGGCGGTCGCGATGGCTCAGTACCGAACATCAACTGGCACAGCAGTTGCAACATCATGGGAAGCACATTTGTTGCTGCCTCGGACGCTGAGAGTAGAGTCAGCGCCTGTAGGATGCTTGGATCGGCGAGCCGCGTGCGGTTCGCCAGCAAAACTGCATCGGATCCCTCGAAAGCCCCCGAACTTTGCGCCACTTGACTGCCCAGCACCAACGTCATCAGCCGGCGCGCCGCATCCGCGTCTTCCACTTCCTTTTCTTCGTACTTGAGCACACGAGACAGCTGCTCATCACTGAAAGCTTTCACTGCGTGATGGAAGGACGCACTACCGGCGAGGTAGATCGGAATTTTGAGCTTTGTCGGGATCCCCATTTCCTTAACCAGCTTTAGCGCATGCTGCTGCCGTTCGTACAGAGCTTCACGCTTTAACTCCGACACCTTGACGCGCTGTAGCCGCTCCACTCGCGGCGTCATCAGGCCATAAATTGTCGCGTCCGCACTTGCCGACGAAGGGAGCTCATAGAGCACCAGATCCAGCAAAAAGTCCAGCACCACGTCCACATTGGCGTCACTGTCGTACTCTTCCGCAATAATCTCCCCACCCAGCGACCCCCCGTTCTCTTGTCCCTGTTGATCTTCCTCAGCTCCACTTGCGTCCTCCTTTCTGCTCGAGAAAACAGCAGCGGCACTGACAGGCAACGCGCGCACCAGCAGCCTGAAGAACGTCTCTTGCTGCGCACCAGAAAAGCTCGAGAGCTTCTTGGCAATCGCAGCCAAGACCGTCGTCCGCTGCTCCGTCGACGCGGCATCAAAGCCCAGCTCTACACGATTGTATCAACACAAAATGATTAGCTCCACCGTATGCCCAACGGATCTGTCGGCAGAGCTCCTCCCCCCTCACCGATGAAGAGCAGGGCGAGGTTGTACGAGAAGACGGAGAGCTCCGGCTGCTGCAGCAATTGGCACAGCGCGTCCAGCGGCAGCGTGGGCGCGTTAATGCCTGCAGCCGCGTCTTGATGTGGGAAACCACCTGCAGAATCTGTAGTAAAAACAATAATAATGTGAATAATTAATGTGATGTTAGAGGGGACACGGGATCTTTCCTTCTGGGTCGCGTACCTTGTCCTTGAGCTGCAGCTCCAGCGGCGTCGCGAGCGAGCGCGGGAAGAGCGGCAGCAGCTGGGGCAGCAGCGACTGCAGCACCTGCAGCATGCGCTCGTCGTCCACGCTTGCCAGGCGGAACAGCACGCGGTCCAGCGCCTCCACCTCCTTCTGCAGGTCCATCGTCGTCTCCTCTAGACTCTCGAGTGCGGAATCGAAACTGAGAGCGCAACATAATCAAAGTGAAAAGAGGAATGATGATCATTGATTTTGAGAGGGAAAGCGTCCATGAGGACACTTTTACTTCAGTCCTACGGCCAGAGGTGCCACGTGAACTCCTTCGTGTAGTCGAGCGCCTCCACCCAGAGCGCAGCGTCGCGAGGCTCGGCGGTGCGGAACAGCAGCGCGTCGTGGCCGTAGAAGGAGATCTGCGATGCGACGGAGAGCGTGTCAGTGTCGAAGCTTTACAATATAATACCGGTAAGAGACAAATCAGACTCAGACTGACTCGCTCGCACCTTGAAGATGTTGGGGCGTTTGCGGTGGACGGAGGCGCCGGTGTACATGGTGAGCGGGAAGACTTGCGGCTCGGCTCTCGACTTGCGATGGACGCGGAGCTCTCCAGTCGGCACGGACAGGTGCAGCGAGCAGCGACTCCACAGCCGGAGCACGTGGAAGCTGGACGAACATGCACACGGAAGGTGAGCTCTAATTAATTAATTAACGAGCAATACAGAGATGGATCTATAGCGTACAGGGCGTCTCGACGCATCTGCAGCTCCCCCGTCGCGGTGGTGAAGAGTAGGTAGTGCATGTGGTCGCCCACGCCGCGGGACAAGCAGATGCTATTCGAGAAGAGCAGCGACGTATTGTGGCGGCGGCTCGCCGTCCTTATCGTCGTGTTCCGCTCTGCAGCGCAGCCTTCCTCCCCGCCGTCCTCCGCGGGCAGAGACGCCACATTGGACAAGCTCGACGTCACTCCTGAGCCCATCGACGCGCGACGAACCTGGGCAGCAATGAAAGCTTGTCCCTCGCTGGGGGTCAGAGCCATCTCTCCAAAGGGTTTCTCGGTGTTTTCTTGGGACTTCAGAAAAACTTTTGTTGAAGTTCTTGCTGGCAGTTGTTACCCCTCCGTTTAAAACCTTTTGGGTCGTTATTGGGTATGTGTCAGTCAACTGCTCCATTTTTCGCTGCAATAATTGTATATTGCAAATTACAATAATTGTTGGTGAGCCCTGATGGGAGGCGAGCAGGAGGAGCAGGCGCTGGCGGCGACGGAGGAGGCGTGCCGCGTCTACGTGGGGAACCTGCTGCCCAAGGCCAAGGAGAGTCACCTCACGAGCAAGTTCTCGCGCTTCGGGACCATTCACAGCGTCTGGATCGCACGCAGGGTACGCGCAGTTCTTGCCCTCTGACACTCAGTGCGCTCGAGCCCTCCGTTCTGACGCTTTGCTGCAGCCTCCAGGCTTCGCGTTCGTGCGGTTCGCGGCTCCCGATGCGGCGCAGAGAGCGGTAGAATCTTGCAGCGAGGATGGCGCCATGGAGATATTGGGGAAGGCTGTTCGCGTGCAGATGGCGGGGGACAAGGACCGCAAGCCCTCGATCGGGGGCGAGGAGCAGCAGCAGAGCGAGGCACGGGGCCAGCAAGTCAGTGCTAAGGAGGACGGTGCTGACACAGTGAAGGAGCCCAGTCATGACTGCAGGAGGAGAAGCAGGAGAAGGAGTCGCAGCCACCGACGCCGCAGCAGGTCTCACGGACGACTTGGACACAGGAGCAGGAGCAGGAGCAGTGAGAGACATCGGTGGAGAGACCACCGAGACAGAAGCCACAGGAGATCAAGGAGCAGTAGCAGAGGGAGCTATCGCCGTGGAAGGCATCGGAGCAGGTCGAGGTCGGAGCGGAGAAGCCCAAGCAGAAGCAGGTCCAGGTCAAGACGACGAGAGGCAACACGAAGTTGGAGCCGCAGCAGAAGTAGCCGAGACCATGATGTGGTCTGCAAAAGGAGGAGGAGAAACTCACGCAGTCCAAGTAGAAGTCGACGGTAAACAAGAAAGCGCGAGTTGTCTTGCGTCGTCTGCATTCGACTATCTGGCGCTGAACTTGAATGGATCATATTGTCAAAGCGCTCCTCGGACGACCTGCAGCATGCGGCTCACGTGGACATTGCTGACAGCTGCCTCGACCAGCCTCACCCAAGGGAAGACTCGGCATTGGAGGCTTTCGTTGGAGGCTTTGGGCAACGAGATCGCTGCAAAGAAGCTGATGAGAGCTCCTTTCCCGTTCTTGCTGCAGACTGCAGACGCATCTCGAGTTGCCAACTTCTGCGTAAGATACTTTCATGCGAATTAAGTTGAAGCAAATCACAAATCAGCAGGCAAGGACATTTCACCGCGACCTTCCAGGAGCTCGCGGCGTCCATGACGACAGCGTCGTCGTGGCAATGGAGCACCATGTTCGCAGCTTGTCGGTGCTGCAGTTGCTTACACGTTATCTGGTCGGGATGCATAAGTGGCCGATTATCCTTGCAGCGAGAACTGGGAGCTTGTAGCTATTAGCTACAAGCTCCCAGTTCTCGCTGCTATATACACGTCAAGTGGAGGTGGCGCGCCAAGTGAGACCTTACAGACGAGTCAAGGTCCATGGAACGTCCACGCGCGTTCCCGGCACAAGGACGATGCCCGAGTCTCGGGCTCAGACGACCGCAGGCCTCATTCGAGCATTCACCTGCGAGAGGACACGCGCATTCCGCTCCAGCTCACTCACGGCCATGGCAAGCTTCCCCGTAGACCGCCTCAACAACAAGTCCAGCGTGTCAGTACTCGCGACGCTCTTCAAGAGGTGCCGCTGCAACCTCGACAGCGAGCAGCTCTGTGCACAGCTCTACGAGCGCGTCAAGGCCCTGCACGATGCCGTCGCATCACACGAAGGCCAGCTCAAGCGCAAGTACATCGACGTGCTCGTGCGGTTCGTTAAGCTGACGCACCGCGACCCACTGCTATTGCGCCTCGCTACGAGCAACTTGACGCCGTACAAAGTGCGTGAGCTGCACGTTATTCTCGACGACATCGCGGCTGGGCTGGGCGTGTCCGCCCACGACCCGATCACGCAGTGGCAAGAATCCTGGAATCGTGCCGGTGAGGAAATGCGCAGCCGCCTGGTCCAAATGGTCACGGCTTCCAACGAGCGCGTCCTGACCAGCGATCTGCGAGGCGAGAAACGCGTCGAGGAAGTGCTCATGACGCTGTACGCCAGCCTTGAATCCAACGAGCCCGAGGGGTTTCGGCAGTTCAAGCGGGGAATCCACGACCAAGTCCGCCAGTTTTCCTCGATACCTGGGCCAGCCATGTTCGACTGGTTCACGCCACGGCAAACTGTGGTGATTGACAAGGACCAGTGGATCGGCAACGGCACGTTTGGAGACGTCTCACGGGGCACGCTGCTGCTATCGAACGGGGAAAGGCAGAACGTCGTCGTCAAGCAGCTCTTCAAGCACGTGACGAGCGACGCCAACTCGACCGAACTGTTCATGAGGCAACTGGAGTTTTGGTACGATCTGATGAAGAACGAGGATATCCCCAAGACGCACATCCTCCAGCTCTACGCTGCGGTTCACATCGGTGACCCTCAGTTGTACGTGTGCGAAGACGCAGTGAACGGCAACCTCATGGACTTCTTGGGCAAAGAAGAAAACCGGTCGCAGTTCTGGTCCATGTTCCTGCAGGTTGCGGAAGGACTGAAGACCCTGCACTCGAAGGGAATGGTCCATGGAGGCCTCAAGTGCACCAACATCTTGGTCGGAGAGGGCAACGTCGCCAAGCTGAGCGACTTTGGCTTCAGCTTCATCCGTAGCCTCTCCATCGAGCTGAGTAACCACAAGAGCAAAGCCATGACCTCGTCGGTGCGGTGGAAGGCCAAGGAGATGCTGCATGAGGTGACTGACTCAAACTATCGCTTCGCGTCCGACGTGTACTCGATGGGCATGTGTATGATCGAAGCGATCACTCAAGAGCCACCCTTTGGCTTGCAAGATGATGACAAAATCACGGCACTGATCATGAGCGGGGCCGGGCACGAACGTCCCGATGGAGTCTCGGATGCCGCATGGGACCTCATTTCGGACCTGTGTGCTGCGGATTACACGCAGAGACCGACACTCGAGCAAGCCGCCCGACGGATCAGTAAGCTAGCTGCCGATGGAGCGGGCGTCGGTGCATAACCCCAAGCACACTGGAAGAAAAGGTGTTCGTCAACGTTTGCAGTCCAGAAATTGAATTTATGTGAACTTTCGAATTGCCAGTATTACCATGGAAACGATATTCCGTTCACCCTTGCAGCTCCTTGTCGGACACCAGCGCATGCTCGTGCACCAAACGCTTGAGAAGATGCCAGCTTAGAGGTGAAAGTCGGGCTAAACTGGACGCTAACATTTCTTGCAGGCATCCGTCCAAACGTACTCGTGTGTCTTCGTGTTGTCTTGCACTTATCGAAGTCGACGAGTTGAAGTGTCCCGACGCCTCCAGAAGTAAAACTTGTCCTTGAACCACGCTTTGAAGTTGGCCCACCACTCTTGGTGACTATATTCTCCGGGCGAGTTTCTCAGCCGTTCTTCCTCATCTGCGGCAGTGGCGTGCAGCTCGCGGGTTACGAGGCGAGAGAAGGTCGTGGTTGCTACGTCGTTTGAGCTGGCGTCCGTGGCACTTGCGAGTGCAGCGAGAAGAGCACCGATAACAAGATGATTGATGCGCATGGTGGTATCGCTGGCTGTTGGCGGGGTGGCAAATTGAGAACTGCGACAGAGTCAGCGGTAAATGCTCACTCACACCTTTCCTTCATGATGCCACCACATGCTTTGCAGACTGTATTACATCTCGCGATTGCGTCGGCAGTACGCAATCGTGAGTTCTCTTTGCTCGTTTGTACTATTACTTCATGACCTGCACTCATGTTCACTTGAATATCCTGAATACTCACCGCAGTAATCCTGAATAATCCTCGCAGTGCATGACTCATATGCAGTGGTGGTTATTCAAGTGAACATGAGTGCAGGTCATGTAAGTACAAACGAGCAAAGAGAACTCACGATTGCGTACTGCCGACGCAATCGCGAGATGTAATACAGTCTGCAAAGCATGTGGTGGCATCATGAAGGAAAGGTGTGAGTGAGCATTTACCGCTGACTCTGTCGCAGTTCTCAATTTGCCACCCCGCCAACAGCCAACGATACCACCATGAGTCAAGGACGAAGAATGGGAAGAGGCCATGATGGATATGGGTCGGGCATGGAAACAATTTTATTTTTCCTGTAAATAGGTCTGGATAGGGTCTTACTACCTCACCAGACCCGCAAAAGACACGTTTAAAAATCTTCATCAACCTAGGTGGCGTGTCAAGCGTCAGACACCTGTACTGCGTAATCGCTGGATGCGATGAGTACACGAACAGTTTTGCTCAAACGATTTGAACATGAAATGATCAGGCGGTGTGAATGAAGCATTAATGCCGCTGAATCAGTGGCACTTCCCAATTTGCGACCATTCACACCATGCGTGTCAACCATCTTGCCGAAGAGGTGAAAACAGGTCAATCCTAACAGTTGGTCACGGGTATGATGGTCAAATAGGTCACACATCATGACGCTAGGTCACGTGACCAAACTTAGCAGGTCACACCTACTGTTGTAGACGTTAAGATGCGCGCACGGGCGCATGAGAATGAAAGTAAAATCGATATGCAGCTTCGAAGCGGACGAGGGCCTATTTATCTTCAGCTTGAAGAATTCAGGCATCACGACAAGTTTTCTCAGCACACACGACACCTCCCTCAGCTGCTTTCGTCCTCTGTCAGAGCGGTTTCCTACAGGACACGACGTGCTGCACCGTGACTTGCTGCTGTGTTACAGTATAACTTGGTTACGTGCCGCACTGCGGGCTGGCTATCATCTTGCACAGCGTACTTGCTACTAGTAAAGCACCATGTTGCGCTGCAAATCCTTGCCATGCTAAAAGGTGTGCTTCCTACCATACTGTAGCGAGTCTCGGGACACCTGCTCGTCGGTGGGTCCGCAAGCTCGCCACAGCGCTACTGCGGGCAAGGTCCGTGGATAGAGAAAGACAATGACACGAACTGGCCACACTCAGTAGCCGGGACCCTGCTAAGAGTCCCTATTTATTCACTTGTTCGTCACACGCGGCCACTTCAACTCGGCACTGCAACTTGATCTCTGCTGCTACACTACACGACTTTACAGGTGCGTTCCACGTCACCAGCAAGCCTCCGGTCAATCCGTCTGACTTGTTCTGTCTATTCGTAGCTCGTCCTGTACTGCCGGTAGTCGCTGCTGCTGCTACTGCTCTGTTGTTGCTGTCTGTTGCTGTGTTGCTGTCTGTTGCTGTGTTGCTGTCTGTTGCTGTTGCTAGTGTTCGCTGTCTGGCAGATTGCCAAGTGAGCTCTCGTCCGCGGCCAGCCCGCCGCTCGCCTTGGACGCTCTCCGCCACTGGTTTGCTCGGCTGCTGCGAGCCGCTCGTGCGTGCTGTCGGCGCCCCTCCGACTCAAGATCGTGCCGCGTGCTCGCTGTCGGCGATCTTTCTGTTCGTAACCCCGTCCTTCGCTGCTCGCCTCGCAGCGTGAGCCAGCTGCGCTCGTGTACTCCTTCGGCACGTGCCTGCTGGGCACACTCACTGCCACGTACTCGCTACACGCCTTCTTCACATGCAGGGTCTTCCACGACCCTGCCGGCATCAAACAGCGCTTCGTACTCGTCAATGCCGATCCAATTGCTCGCTTTGTCATCAATATCTGCTTTTCCTCGTACATCTCGCAGGGGTCGAACGTCATACTCGAGGAGGTAGTGCCCCGCTTTGTTGCGTCGTCTTCGACGTCGAAGCTCCACCAGTACTTCACCCTGTTTTCGTCGTCTCTTGCCGTGCGCCACTGCTCGGTCACCGCATCGGTTGCCGCTTGCTGCTGTCGCTGCCTGGACAGCCGCAACCGCTGTTGGAGTAGCTTCTCCTGCGCTCTCGACATGCGCCCTCCCACCGATTGCGCTTTCATGCTCTAGCTGCGCGTCTAAATCTGACGCCACCCTTGCCAGCAATTCAGTGGGGTAGTGATAAGAAACGAGGAAAGACGAATGAGCAACAAAACGCCTGCATTTGCCATCGTCGTCCTCGCGCTCAATCAAAAAAAAATCATAGCCAGCGGGTTCAATGATCCGCATGGGTCCGATCCAACAATGCACAAACGTCGTTGCCTTGGGGCCTCTGGGAGGCCGATACATCCATACGCGGTCCCCTGTACCAAAACTGCGGTGCGCTCGTACTTTCCGGCTGTAGTAACGAGCCTGGCGACGCTGCTCGCGCTCTCGCGCCACCTCTGCACACTCGTGACTCGTCTTAAGTGAAGCCAACAGCTTGCTATGGTGTTGTGTCAATTCCCCAGCTTCCGCCACACTAACTCGCCTTAACAAGTCATTCGGAGTTCGAAGCTTCCTTCCCATCATCAATTCATTTGGTGTGAGCGCGACTGTCGAGTGTCTGCCGGAGTTGTAGGCGTACACAGCAAATGCCACCCACGTCTCCCAGTCGTTCTGCAAGTCCTTCTGCATGTAGGTGGACACGCAGTCCTTCCACGTTCTGTGAAATCGCTCAACGAGCCCGATTAACTGAGGTCTGTATGGTACGGAGTTGGTCTGCTGGCTCTGCAACATCAGCACGAGCTGCTCGATTGCTTTACCCGTGAGCTCCGGCGCACCATCAGTCATCAGCTCCCGGAATGGGCCAAAGCGCAGCACCACATGCCGCATCAAGAAATCTGCTACACTCTCAGCGGTGTGTTGCTTGGTGGCCACAGCTACTGCGTAGCGCGTGACGTATTCAACTGCTGCAATAACGTAGCGCTCGCCTCCATCACTAGCTGGAAACGGCCCTGCCACGTCCAGTGCCCATCGATCTCCAACGTCGCCACCTTTGATACTCCGCAGAGGCGGTATCACCTCTCGCGGCCTTGCCTTTTGCCTCCCGCACTCCTGGCAGCCACGCACCCAATGCTTGACTTCGGCTTGAAGGCCAGGCCACCAATAAGTTCGTGCGATCCTCTCATACGTGTGTGGCGCTCTTAGATGGCCAGCCCAGACAGAGTCATAATGCTCCTTGAAGACGACAGCCCACAACGCTGGTGGAAGCACCACACGCCTCCCTGCGGCAGCTTTAATCGTAACCAAGCCGTGTTGAAGTTCGACGCCCATACCACGATACCCTCCTGCTTCAATCATACTCTGCACCAATCGGCTCCTTGCTTGAGCTTCAATAATCTCATCGTCTGTAAGCTGCAGAGTTGGTTCTCGAACTCGTTGCTCCGCTCGGACACGTGCTGCTTCTTTTCGCTGCATGAGAGTCTGCTGGTCAACGACTGTTGTCTGCTGTTTTGGTGCTCCATCAGGTCCCCGTATTGGCGCGACACAGTCAGAGCCATCTTTCGCTGTCGACTTCGGTGTCTTTGCCTGTTTTCTTGTCCGTGGGGCTCTTGCCTTGGTGCCCTTCTTCCTCTTTTGACTGCTCGCAGCTGCTCTCGTCTTCGTAGACGTGTTCGTCACAGGTCTGTCAGGTGGCACTGTCGCCGCCCACGTCACCGTCTTGCGCTTCGATGGCGGGGTTCGAATAGCATCTGACGCTACTGTCGGTGTTGTTGTTGCCGTTGGCGCTATCGAACTGCTTGATGCTCGCGCTGTTTCAGCCTCAGCGCTGCTCGTGCCGTTCACATTGTTCACTCCCTCGCTTGTGCCCACCAACAACTGTACTTCATTCATCATTGAGTCATTTGCTTCGTTGCTAGTCATCCTCGTCGATTGCACATCAACGCACTGGTCGCGAATGACAGCTTCCCCATGAAGTTCCGCTGCGACTCGCCGCGCTTCCTCATCTCGGCGTTTCGCCGCTCTTGTCACTGGTCTTGACTTGCCGGAGACCTCTGTTACTTGTGACGGGCCGCTAGACAAGCCTGCTACCTGCACGTCTACTCGTTGTCGTACCGCAGGATCAATAGTGTCAAGCGCGGGCAGCGCCGATTGCTGCTGTGTTGCGCTGTTCGCCTTCTTCAGATGTTGGTCGACAGGGGTAGACTCCACGGCTATAGCACTTGGCGCCGCAGTAGTCGAGGTGCTCGTTACTACCTCAGCACCTGAGCTCTGCCCTGCTCGAGGTCTCACTTCCGTGGCTGCTTCAATCGTTGGGCTTTTCGTAGGTTTCACCCTCGACCTCCGACGCCGCCCGACCGCCGCCGCCATCAATGCAGGAGCTCTCGACAATGCGTCTGCCACTACATTCGTGCTACCGGGCCGGTACTCCACAGTAAAGTCGAATTCCTGCAGTGTGATCGCCCATCGATGCAGCTTTCCAGTCAAGTTGGGGCTCGTCATGAGCCACTTCAAAGCTGAGTGGTCCGTGATCACAGTGAACTTCCTTCCATACAGGTAGGGCCTGAAGAGTTTGATGGCCCACACAACGGCCAAGCATTCTAACTCTGTGATGCCGTAGTTCGTCTCCGTCTTGCTGCACACTTTGCTCGCGTAGGCCACGGGCTGCCATCCGTTGCCCTTGTCCTGCATCAAGCAAGCCCCCAATCCAGCCTTGCTAGCGTCAGTCACGAGCCGAAATGGGAGTTGAAAGTCCGGGTAGACCAGCAAGGGTTTCATCGTCAAGACCTCCTTCACTCGTTCAAACGCGTAGTCCTGTGCATCGCCCCATTCCCATTCTACGTCTTTCCTGAGCAACTTAGTCATCGGAGACATCATTGCACCAAATCCCTCGATAAACTGCCGGTAATACCCGGCCAAGTGCACGAACCTCTTGACCTCAGTGGCGTCGCGAGGCTTCGGAAACTCGCGCACAGCTGTAACCAGCCTCTCCAGTGGTCTCACCCCGTCCGCACTAAGCTCGTGGCCCAGGTATTCCATGCGCTGCGTCGCAAACATGCACTTCTTAAGCTTTAGGGTCAAGCCTGCCTCCGACAACCTCTCCAGCACACATGCCACCTCCAGCACATGGCGCTGAATGCCTCCCCGAGTATAGATCACGATGTCATCCAGATAAACGAGGCACGTCAGCCATGTCAGCCCCCGCAGCACACTATTCATTAGACGCTGGAACGTAGCCGGCGCGTTGGTCAGCCCAAACGGCATGCGTGTGAATTGGTACAGGCCGCGCTTGGTAGTAAATGCTGTCTTCTCCTTATCTGCGCTCGCTACTCGTATCTGCCAGTAACCGGATCGCAAGTCAAGTGTCGTAAACAGCACAGCTCCTCCCAGCGACTCCAACGTCTCGTCGATCCTTGGCAGAGGATACGCATCCTTCCTCGTTACCGCGTTCAACGCCCGATAATCGATGCAAAAACGTACCTCGCCGTCTTTCTTTTTGACCAAGACGACGGGGAAACCCCATGCGCCGTTGCCTTCTTCGATCACGCCGGCACTCAACATCTTCTGCACGTTAGGGTGGACAACCTCGTCCTCCTTCTGTGCATGTCGCCGTCGTTTGAGCATCATGGGCTTTGCATCACCTGTGTCGATGTGGTGCTCCACGTCCAGAGCTGTAGCGGGTGGGCAGTCACCCGTGTCTACCACCAGATTCCGGTACACCCGAAGCAATTTCTTCATCAACGAACGACTGTCTTCATCCTCAATGCCAATCTTCATTTCATGCTCGTTGTCCACAGGTGTCTCGGTATCACCCATGTCGGCTAACCACTCGACGAGACGCTCCCGACTCATGGCACCATTCACCTCTAGCACCGTCACGTCATCGTCCAGCGGGGTCCAGGCGCCAAGCTCTTTCTTCGACGGTAACTTCACGCGGTCTCGACCCGCATTGATCGCTGGGACCCAAACTTTGCCGTTGCGTGCCTCGGTCACCGTTGCAGCCAGCATCACTGACCCTAGCTTCGTCGTCGGTAGGAAGATGCCCTTCTCACCGTCTTCGGCAGTCACTGCTACTTCTATCGGTGTCACCGTGCTCCGACCAAGACGTCGTGTAGCTGACATTCGTACAGCTGCCACTTTGCCACGATTATCTCCATCAAATGTCCGGAACGGAATCACAACAGTTCGCCCAGCCAAGTCGTACTTCATCTCATTTTTAGCGAAGTCCATGTTGGCTCCATGCTCGCGCATGAAGTCGACACCTAGAAGAAACTCATCTGTACATCCCTTGATGATGCACGCGTCAACACGAATGAGCTCCCCAAAGATGTTGGTCAACTCGAATCTCCAAACACCGACTACATCCAAGATAAACCCACCGATACCCTCGACACAATCCACCAGGGCTGTATTCGAGACGCGATCTCCTAACGCCATCCAATCCGTACCAGCCACAGTGTAGCGGGCTCCACTGTCGAGCTTCATGTTTCGACGCTCGCCGGCTACTTCCATGCATGCCGTCGGGAGTCCATCATCGGCCTCTACGTACTGGGCACTTCCAGCATCGTCACGTTCCTCACCCTCATCGTCATGCTCGTGGTGACGCTGCACCAGGCGCACCTTCGCTGGTTCGACGGGCTGGTCGTGGTGTTCGCTGGTTGCGTCACTCTGTTGCTGGCGGCGTCGCTCAAGCTGGGCGATTGCTTCGTCACCGTCGTGTTGTCTCCTGGCTCGTAGCGCTGTTGCCGCATCTCGTTCCTCCGCCTGTGCCCGTGTTTCAGCTTTGCGCCTGACCTCCGCACGCTTTGCACGTCGTCGTTTTCGTTGGTTCTTGGCCAGCTTGCGTGCCAGCCTCAGTTGTGCGATGTGCGGTTGGTCGTCTGGCTGATCTCCCACTTCTCCGGTTTGCACAGCATCGGCGCCTTCTTCAGATTGGCGTGGGTCTGTACCGGCATCACCGGGCGCAGTGGCTTCCTCATCGCTACGTACATATCGTCCCGCGGACATAGCAGGCCGTACAGTCGCTACGTAGCATGCTGCACGTTCAACATCTCTCTCTGCAGTCGCCACGTTCATATCATCAACTATAGCAGTCAAAGCGTTGACCGCCGTCATCGAAGTCCTGCCCGTTGTCGGCGACATCGTCTCACTGGGCTCCGCGTTGCTCTCATTCATCGTCGTTGACGAGACACTCTCCACGTGTTCGCCTGCGGCCTTACTCCTGACTGATGCATGTCGTTCGTTCACATCAAATTCTCTGCCGAGTTCAAAGTGACGAGTCATCTCTGCCTCGGCGTCGTACCATGCTTTCGTCTTCGATGCCGACCTTACTGCACCCTCTGTCTCCTCTTGCTCTTCGTCGTCTCGGGCTGCGCGCGTCTCCAGCCCCATCAGTAACTGTTGCGCAGGACCCACTGCCTCCACCTGTTTCTCTTCCTCATTCGTCACCTTCTCCGCGATCGACACCCTCCGTGTCACCACCCTCCACCGGGGATTACCACTCGCTGAGCGCCGTCTTCCCCGACTGCGCCAGCTACTCGTTTTCCGGAGGTTTATTTGAGCGTGGACGCGTCTTTAGGTACTCGTCGTTGCGTGCCTTGGCTTCAGCGTCTGGGCAATCCTTAGCTATATGGCCGAACTGTCGACACGCATAGCACTTGGGGCCATTTGGACACGCTGTGGCTCAGTGCCCGGGCTGTCCGCACTGCCAGCAGTTCTTGTCGCCCACCGGCGCCTTCTTGCTCGAAGACTTATTTGCTATCGTCTGCTTTACCACCGCTTTGCGCTTCTTCTTTGGCGGTGGTTGAGCAGGGGTGTCCGACTCCTCACCACTGGAGATTGGTACATCCCGCCTCACCCTAGATTTAATCTTCACCTTCGACTTGGGCTTTTCACTCTCTCGATTAGCTGCTGCAACTTTCCGCTTGCTCGCTTCTGCCCAATACTTGCCATTCCACACTCGCCCAGCAGGAGCATGAAACGTGCCGGTACAGTCATTCCAAACGCCGGCCGGGTTGGTGAATCCCACCAAGTTGGCTTCGTCAGTATCCGCCTCCGCTGGGACCTTCAGAAGGCCAACACCGGGAATCATCATCGTCTGGCCTTCTACAGGAATGCCGAAAGGGTTGGGAGTGGTGGGCCAGAGCTGCCCGATGTGCTGCATGCCCGCGCGACATTGTTCTGACTGTCGTCGATCTTAGATGCCAGCTCGGCTGCTTCTTCCAACGTCTTCGGCCTCTTCTTGTCCCGCACCAACAGCCTCGTCGTCTTGTCCAAGCATCTGTAGAACTGCGCCAACAGAATCTTTTCATCGACTTTATTTCTCCCCACTACTTCACGCAATGCGGCAGCATAATCTGCGTGGTCTCGCCCTGTATCCACGGACGATTCTGCACTCTCAACGCCGCCTTCGTACTGTCCAGCCGCTCTCCAAATCTGCGTCTCAACGCCTTCTTCAGGTGCGTCCAAGTTCTCTTGCGGTCCTTCATCCGGCGATCCATGTTCACCCACCATTTCGCAGCTGAGTCCATCAACTTATTGCCGAGGATGAAATAGAGTGCACGATCTGACCAATTTCCACGGCCGGACTCCTTTGCGCCTCTCAGCGCGAGGTCAACTCGCTCAATCCACGTGGAGACGGGTGTAGTCGGTGACGGAGTGTACGTAGGCAACTCAAGTTCTTTCACACTGCGTCGACGCGGGCGTTTGCCTCGAGCTCCTCGTCGTCGCTGATCACTGCTCGATGCACTACTCTCACTGCTGCTTTCGTTGCTAGAGTCTTCGTCGGGATCATCATCATCTGAGTCATCATCACTGCTACTGTCAGGGTTGTAGCTGGAATCGCTGCTGCTACTCGAATCGCTGGAGCTGCTTTCATCGTCAGAAGGCGAAGATCCACCGTCCGTGGCCCTACTCCTTCTTGCTCGCCCCCCTCGAGATCGCTGCACGTGCAGCCGTGCCTGTTGTCTACGCCCATCATGCGCTGTTGTCGTCGCTGTGGGTGCTTGAGCAGGCTGCAGGCCTGACACAGCTGCTGCCAACTGCTGCACTGCAGCCGCCATAGCTGCTATCGAAGTGCTTGGCCCGCTCGCCGGCTCCGCTGGCGCCGTCGTCGCAGAAGCTGTGGCTGGGTCTGGCCTCCTCTCTGCTCGACGCCGAGCACGCCTTTGTCTATCCTGAGCTTGGGCTGCGCGGCCATCATGCCCATGTCCACGTGACACGGCAGCCGCATCGCCTCGTCGTCCACCATCGACGCCATCGGCACCAACAGCTACAGGCTGCAGCCCCTCACGCTCGTGGCGAGCTGCCCAACTGCTGCGGCAATCACCTGCGCTTCGTCACTACGTCCACCTTCCTGCACTGATACTCCAGCGGCTTGCTGCTCTCCATCGGCTTCCTGCTGCTGGTCACCAGCATCGACCTCCAGGCCGTCAGCACTGGGCACCAGAACCTCGTCTTGCTCGGGACGTGCCGGTTCTTCGTGCGCCGGCTCCACATCTTCACCAGCGCCAGTTCGAGTTGATATCATACTAGGTACAAGTCAAGTTTGCAGTCAAAAGTCTTTGTCCACTTGGCCCCAATAAAATGACCACCATGTAGCGAGTCTCGGGACACCTGCTCGTCGGTGGGTCCGCAAGCTCGCCACAGCGCTACTGCGGGCAAGGTCCGTGGATAGAGAAAGACAATGACACGAACTGGCCACACTCAGTAGCCGGGACCCTGCTAAGAGTCCCTATTTATTCACTTGTTCGTCACACGTGGCCACTTCAACTCGGCACTGCAACTTGATCTCTGCTGCTACACTACACGACTTTACAGGTGCGTTCCACGTCACCAGCAAGCCTCCGGTCAATCCGTCTGACTTGTCCTGTCTATTCGTAGCTCGTCCTGTACTGCCGGTAGTGTCGTGTAGGAAAACACGATTTAACGAGTTCTCGTCCCTCTAGCCAAGGCCTTTGGGACGAGCCCCTACCAACAACACGCTTCCCTCCTAAAAGGTCGGCGCTTATTGTTGGGATAAAATCTGAAGACCAGATCCGATCCCTTGCACCGGGCTGGAATGTGCCTTATGCGAGTCGTCGGTCAGGTAGGTAGAGCCCGTAAATCAAATATAAGAGCACCCTTAGCCACGAGCAACGGCTAGGATGCAATGTACACACGCGCTTTCACACGTAACCCACTGTGGTCCCTCAGAAGGAAGGGTACCAGGCCAATCGAGGCCTCGGACAGGGCGCCGGGACGAAGTCTCGGCTGGAAGTCAAATATACTGGGGGGCCTTGCCACACACCCAGACAAGCGTACAAACGTACAGGGAGGTCTCTAATACCCCCAACACTCGGCCACTACTCACTCTTGGCCTTTCCAGGGATGAACACTCGGTCAATGTACCTTATGCTCACCGGCAGACATACCCCGTGTCGGCCGAGCGTATCCAGACTCTACAGCTAAGCTAAGACTTACCGTAGACGGACTTGACCCTTGTGTGGCTTCGGGGGGAATTTCTGCTCTGATTTAGTGATTAGAGGCTGTGAGGCCTTCCCTATCGCTAATCCCTATCGTCTATACAAAAGTCAAGTGTCAACCGAGCCTTCGAGCTGATCCGACGACTCGACGACTCCTCGGCTAGATCCGAATTCCTAATGAGAGGCAAATCTTGTACCCACTATGACTACTTGGAGGGCTCGGTGGGGATTTATTATGACCCACCGTGCCTTGTCACTAAATGGTCATCCATCTGTCACTCTAATGCGGTAAATGTGAGTAGCCAATCAGAAGGCTCGCTTTCACTCGCACGTTCGGGACTGTTGAGACTCGGTGCGGGACTGTTCTTCGACCGGAATTTCTCGATACCACAGCAGCCCCCACCTCGACCCGAACCGGTACAAGTGGAGAGTGTCGTGGTGCCCTCTTGTCCTGCCGCCGTGCACGCGCGCCGACTCCTCTGGGCGAAGCACGAGCCACCGCCATCCGCGCTCTCAGCTTCGAAGTCACGGTGAGTGTAAGCCTCTGTCGTCGCTTGAGCGCGTCTCCGCTGCCTTCACCTGAGTCCTTGAATGTTCATCACACTGCTGCAGTGTTCCAGGAAGCCTCGCTCACGCTCCAGCAACGGCCAAGCTCTTGATTCAGTCTCCGAAGGCTCGGCTGTACCCTGCGCCAGCTGCGAGAGCTCGTCTGCAAGCTGCAACCGCTCAAGCACTCGATGGTCCTGCTTCCAGCGGCGAGGCTCCCGTTACACTCCTGATGAAGCTGTCGCTGGCGAGGCGTCGGTCGATCTCAGGCTTCGGTAGCAGAGTGCGAGCCCCAGGCGTCGGACGCGGCAGACACAGTAGCGGAAGTCTCGGTTGCGGAAGTTACGGCCACGGGAGTCACGGTCGCGAAAGTCTCGGTCGCGGAAGTCGTCAGGATCCAGCAGCGAGCCCGAAGACTCAAGCCCTGTCTCCAAATTGGGGTTACAAAATCACACTCTGTTCGGTCGATTCTAGGCTCAATCTCCATCTCTCCACTTGAGCAACTTGGACATTCCACTCGAAATACATGCAATATGCAAACATGCAGTAATGTTGGTGCAGTAGTTCTCTTCGTCTGCTGAGGAAGGCTGCATCGCCCCGCCGGCTGTTCATCAGTGCACCAGTCGCGTCTAGTCCTCGTCTGCGACTTGGACCATCTGCAACCGGCTGTCGCTGCGCTTCGCGCGCAAGTAATCGTACAGCAGTCCACCACACGATAAGTTGGACGCGGGTTCCCATGTAGGCTCATCGTAGCCGACCCACTTTACTTTGAACTCTCTGACTGCTCGCTCGGTGCTCGTCGAGAGTGGCGTTCGGTCATCCAAGATGGCTTCAACCTCATACTCACCCGCAAGATGGTCGGGTTCGAAGCTGTCTTGGGGTAGCAGCTCTTCATCGAAATCAAGTCTCGTTTCATCCGTGATGTCAGCCGTAAGTCGAGCCCTCGGTCGATCGCCGAATTCGTTCACAGCTTTCAGTCGTGACACATGCACAACAGGATAAAACCTGTAACCGCTTCGGTCCGGCAGGGTCAGCTCATACGCGTATTCGTCCACTTTCCTCTTGACTCGGAAGGGGCCATGCCAGCGGTGCGCCAGCTTCTTCGTCAGCCCCGGTTTCACACGCTCCATGTAGAGCCAGACACGGTCACCCGGCTTGAAGAGCGACTTCGAGGCCTCGGCTGACGAACCGTCGGTTGAGCTTGTCGCCCCCGAGCCCTCGCCCGAAGGTTCGGTTCGGTCAGACGTCGGCATAGTCTCTCGTTCGCGCCGACTTAGAGTCTCGTTGTGCTTCTCGGCCCGCTTGGCTTTTTCGGCCGCTTGATACTCTTTGGCCATCTCTAGTGCGATCTCCTGCTGTCGATTGACCGCTCGTCTCCAAGCCAAGGCGTCGGTTTGCCGACCGTGGCTTCGTCTCAAAGACGAAGACATAGCCCGAAGTGTTGTCCGCGCATCCCAGCCGTGTACAAGGTAGAACGGTGTGTCCTTGCGCGTGGCGTCCTGCGAGTTGTTGATCGCGAAGATCAGTTTTTCCACAATCTCATCCCAGTCCTGTTGCAGAGGATCTTCGGCGTACACTCGGACGGACTGTATCACAGTCTTAACCGAGCGCTCCTGCTGACCGTTGGCTTGTGGCCGATAGCTCAGAGTGGCCCGAGACCTCGTTTGCATCAACTCTGCGAACGCTTGGAAGACTTCGCCCATAAAGCGAGGGTCTCTGTCGTGTCGAATGAGGGTAGGGGCACCGAACCGTCGGTAGACACACTCTTCGAAGGCTTGCGCTACACACAGGGCCGAAGTGTCGGCCATAGCCTTTCCCATTACAAACCCCGTGAAAGCGCACTGGAATAGCAGTAATGCCGTATTCCCCCGCCGAGTCTTCGGCAACGGGATGACGAAGTCCATCGAGACAATCTGCAACGGCCTTTCGGCTAAGATGTTCCCGGGTGAGTATCCTCGAAGTCGTGGGCGACTCTTACTCGAGCTGCAGTCTGGGCACGAGCGTACATGCCGCTCCACATCGGCGAACAGTCCAATCCAGTAGTAGTCGGCCTTCACGCGATGGTAGGTCCGGACGATACCTTGGTGTCCTCCCTCCAGCGAGTCATGGCAGCTTTGCAGCACTTCCTGGACCATCGTCGTCGGGATCACCAAACGTAGTGTCGACTCTTCGTTCCGATCACGACCGAACCGACGGTTCGAACCGAGGAAGTACAAAAGTCCATCCTCACTCAGCACGAACTTGTCGGACATCTTCCACGCCTCTCGTGCGGCTTTGTAACCAAGCTTCGCCTCATCTCCATTCAGTACTGCTTTGAGATTTGCCCACCGGAGTTCTTCATCCTGCGCCGCACCAATGCGTCGGCGTCGTTCCTGTTGCACCACCACGGGATCAATGTCTTCAGCGCTCGGCTCATGAACCACCGTCGCGTCAGGTCTCGGTTGTGATGGCTGGTCCGAGGGTTCAGTCGTGCGAGTCGTCGGTTGGTTCGAGAGTCTGGTATCGTCGTTTCGGTCGGACTCAGCGCCACGACTACTGGCTTCTTGAGGCATCGCCTGTTCTTCATCTACAAAACGGACTCGTCTCTCGCGTTCTCTCGCCTGTCGTCTGGTCACTGCTGACACATGTAGCGGCTCCCGCACGAAGTCGAAAAAATTCTTGCGACGAGTGGTGTCCGATGCGTCTAGTACCCGGATTGAGCCTACGGCATGCACGGTCTCCTCCTGTGACTTCTCGGTTGACGAAGCGTCGGTTGGTGCCGAAGCCTCTGCTGACGGTTCATAGATAACTTCGTGGATGCGGTTCAGCTGCACTAGCTCTTCAGTCCGAGTCTTGTCGTCCACAGTCACCGATACCTTCTTCTCCAACGTCTCGCTCGCCAAAGAATCTGCTGCGGCGTTGAATTCGCGGATAACATGCAGGTACTTCACCGACCGAAACCTCGATCTCAGTTCCTTGTGTCGATTGAGTTGCGCCATCAGTGTTTCCTTACGACATGCGATCACCCCTAGGGATTGCTGGATTGCGAGTCTCGAGTCTCCGACAATCACCAACTCGTCAGCCCCAGTTTCTAAGGCTGCGGTCAAACCATTGTTCATGCCCGAGTACTCGGCCAGGTTCACAGTCGTAGCCTCGAGATAAGCACTCGCAGGGATCACTATCGTCCATTCCGGTAGTTTCCACAGAATCCATGCGCAACTTCCATAACCCCCGTGCTTCTCAGTCTTGGCAGAACCGTCGAAGGAGAGCACACAGCCACAGTAATCACGGGGTAGTCGAGCATACATCAAATGAGGGTCCATCCGAACACTCGGTGAGCCACGTGTCGGTGGGGTTACAGGTGCCAACGAGTCCTCAAGGTCGACGAAACTTGTGATCGACGACTGGAGGAGTTGGGCGAAGGCACAATCCTTCTCCTTTACGCGCGTGACCACCAAGTGCCACGGAGACAGCAGCACCGCAAACTGGGTTGCGCGTCCGAACAGAGACTTCGACCAGTGAACCCAATCGAGCGTCGAAAACCGCGTATAGACGTGGATGGTCCGACCTGCAAGCTGTGTGTAACACACCTTCAACAACTGTAGCAGGGCCAGGACCTCCTTCTCCGCTGGGTGATAGTTCATCTCGGCGTCCTTGAGGACTCGGCCGCAAAATCGGACTGGATGCATCGTTCCGTCGTGCTCCTGCATGAGCGTTGTGCTCAGCGCCCACTCATTTGCGAAAAGCATCACATGAACATCTCTGTCGCGATCGAAGTGTCGAAGGATCGGTGCGTCAGCAACCTTCTGTTGTAGCGCGGCGAAGCTTCGTCTGGCTGCAGAGAGGTCACCCCCGTCTCCGAAGTCTTCGTCTTTGAGCTGATAGAGCGCGGCACCATACACTGCAAAGTCCTGGATGAAACGGCTGTAATAGTTCAGCGATCCGAGGAATGCTTGCACTCCCTTCTTGGACCGCGGAAACGAGAGCTCGGTCAGAGCCTTCAGTTTCTTCGGGTCTGCTTGGATACCATTCCGCGTCACCACGTGGGACAGGAAGTCCACCTTGGGTTGCACGAAGATGCTCTTGGTGAAACTCACGCTGATACGGCACTCTTCGAACCGTGCTAAGAGTCGGTCCAGTGTGGCCAAGCAGCCATCGAACGACTCGCCCCCGAAACAGATATCGTCGACGAAAGACCGTCGTTCGAATACGGGTACTAACGAGGATTCGTCAGGATCTCCATGGGCGAACATATCGGCGACAGGGCTGTTGATCAGTTCAGACACCGCCGTTCCGGGACCACCAGAACTGTTTCCTGCTTCGAACTTGGTCGGCGAAGACTCAGTACGAGGCGTCGGTTGGGCCGACGGCTCGGTCTGTCCTTGATTTGCTTCCCGATCACGCGATTCAGCTTCTTCCATCAGCGACGCATAGTGTTTCCATCCACCCTTCGGTTGCACAAAACCCCACAGAGCGTTGTCAAGCATCCTCTGATAGATCATGGGTGCATTCTTGAGCCCAAAGGGCATTCGAAGCCACTCAAAGTGGCCCAACGCGCACACGAACGCCGAGATCTGACGGGCCCTCTGTGTCATCATAATAGCCCAGAATCCACTCGCAGCGTCAAGCGAGCAGTACCACAGATACTTCTCTAGATCGGTAAGCAAGTCATCGACCAGAGGCATCGCATACTCCATGATTGCGGTGACGGCGTTCACCATCTTGTAATCAATGCACAATCTGATGTCGACTCCATTCTTCTTTAACACAATGACGATCGGTGAAGACCACGGGCTGTTTGAGAACGCAATCAGTCCCGCCTTCAGCAGCCCTCGGAGTAGCTCGTAGAGCTTCTTGAGATGTCGGAGGGGTATCCGCCGAGCCCTCTGTTTGATGGGCGCGTGTCCTTGGACATCGATATCACACACCACCCCATAGGCTGGCGGAGGTAATGCATTGCCGCTGGAGATCAGAATCTTCTCGTGCTTCCGGAGCACCTTCACCACGCGGTCTTGCCGGCTGCAACTCAGGTCCGGGTGCCGCACGTTACCAGCCGAGTAGTCCAACTCTGTAACCGAGGCTTCGGTCAGGTCGGGTAGGAAGGCTAGTTCGTGAGCGTAATCCTCCAGGTTAATGTCATTCGCTCGATGCTCGGATGTAACCTCCTTCGTGTCGCTGCTATCTCCCTCAGCTGTTTCCGCAGTTGCCACTGAGACGTAGGTGCGCTCCAGTACCGTCATCGGGTCGTCGTCTCCAGCCGAGTCCTCACTTTGGCGCGAGTGCTCCGATCCATCATCATTACAACCATTGTCGTCATTACTCAGCATGTCGTCCGAGGCCAGGCTGGACGCTTTATCAGAGCCCCCAACACTGTCTGGGGAAATTGGCTCCGCTGCCGCCCCAGCCGAGGCCTCGGTTCGCACCTGTTCAAGTTCCGTAGGTTGAGAAGGGAGCGCCGCTGGATCATCACCCACTGCTGAGCCGTCAGCAGCGAGTTGCTCTCTCTCTTCCCTCTTCACGAGTTCACGTTCCCATTGTTCAGCGCAGCTTAGCCGGGGTCGCCGATCAGGCGAGTCCTCGGCTGGTCGAACCATCACTCCCGTTGGCGGAGTGTAAGTCGGCCGATCTACAGCCGGTGGTTGCGTGGCCAGCCACTTCGAATACGCCTCACACTCGCGCGCGAACGCGACTTCATCTCGGCTGCCTTCGAAGGCAAGCTTCTGCCAGTCTTCATATCGTGCTGACGTCAGCCGCACATAGCCATCGTTTCGTGGAAGATCGCCAATCGGTACCCACAGGAGCACCGGAGTGTGTGCATGACACGTCGTTGGGTGGTCAGACACGTTAGTCAACCGCACCCACTCGACCTTGCCCCGCCGAAACTTCGTCACTGTCGGCAGCAGAGACGCGCCGCGTGCGGCGTACCCACACTTCATGTGTATCCGGGTGTGGTTGGCGTCGCTGCACTCGGTACTCCACGCACTCACGACTCTGAACGGGCAAGTCCTCGGATGGTCCACCATTAACATGTGGACTGAAGCCTCGGTCGTCTGGCGCGCCCAGAGTCTTGATGAGAGGAATGCTGACCTCGTCCGGCAACCTCGCCGTCGCGTGGAACAGGTCTAAACGTACTCCAGCGGGGATCATGAAGTCCGTGCCGAGGACTACGTCCACCCCAGCGCCATGGTCCATGATCCACAGCTCAAACTCGTACACACGCGCCCAGCCGAGGGTTATCTTGACGAGGGCTCGTCTCTCGGTAGCCATGGTTCCTTTCGTGAAACCCGGGATTTCCATGCAGCGGCCATGCCCTGAATGTCACGCAGCCGCAACTGCTTCGCAAACTTCTCCGAAATCACACTTACGTTCGCTCCCGTATCCAACAGAAGCCTCGTTCTCGAGTCGTTGACCGCACCCTTGACCAGAGCTCTCATCCGAGCCCTCTTGTCGAACTTCTGCGCAGACCACCACCCCAGCCTCTCGCCTGGGAGTAACTTAGTCACCCCACTGGGCGTTCGGCCAGGCTGTCCACTCTGCACCGCACTTGAGACCCAAGCCTCGTTCACATCCCCATCTTTGTCGCTTTCATTTTCTTCACAATTATCACCTCCACCGAGGGTTTCCCCTCTCTCCTTTTCAATTTCAATCCATTTCACAATTTCCTTGTCCTTGTCGTTCGGCCGTTTGCTTGTTCCCACAAACGCGTAGACGCAGTCTGCATCAATCGCGGGAGCAGCTAACTGTGGCAGCCCGATTGGGACCAACCCAGTTTCAGTTGGCGGGCTGCCTAGTTTAAATTGCCACCGAAGACTAGGCTTTGGAGCTCGGGAGAGAGGTCCTTCTTCTCGACCTTCGTCCGAAGGTACGTGGTGAGGGCCTGGAGTGCTTCACACTTGCCGATGTCGTGGACCTGCTGACACAGTCTGCAGCGTCGGTAACAGTAGTGAGCCGAGTGCCCGGCGCCACCACACGCTGCGCAGGGTCCGTACTGACGCGGGCGACCATCGCGGTTGTCTCGGCTGAAGTGTCGGTTGGACCGGTCGAAGTTTCGGCCGGGTTCGCTACCCTGCGTTGACGCTGGTCGGACCGGGCGTACGTCCCTTCTGCCGCAGCACGTCTTTCTTGTTCGTTCCCCGCCGCGACATGGCCTCCTTCTTCATCCGAGGTGTCAAAGTCACTGTAGTCACTGAAGTCTCGGTTGTCGTCGAAGTATCGGCTGCCACTGGAGTCACTACCACTGTCGTCGCGCGACTGCTCACGGGGCTCTGGGCGGCCAGATCGACCACTCTTCGTCCCACGGACCTGCAATTCGGCCATCAAATCGGACAGCGACGCTTCAGCCAGCGACACCCTCGGAGCATAGCGCGAATCCTCGTGTCTGCGTCCGAAGTCTCGGTCTCGGCGTTCGTAACGTTCACGGCGGTTATTGTCGCGCGCTTGTTCGCTCCGGCGCTCGTCCCGTCTGCGAGAGTGCTCGCGTCCACGCGACTGGTGAGACGAGGCGTCTCTGCTCTGTCCGCGCTCCTCCGACTTGAGGATGTCATTAATCATGTCCTCAAGCTCATGAATGTCCGAGACTCGGACGTGGCAAAGCCGCCGCTCGAGTCCTCGGTCACCGCACGTCTCGAGGAAGCGCTGCACGTGATCCTTCGCGTCGCGACCGCCCTTCTCGAACTGAAGACCAGCGTTGCGAGCGTAGCCATTCAGCCGATTTAGGTAGTCGCACAGATGTTCCGAACCGTCACGTCGCGCCGAATAGTAGCGAGCCTTCGCAGACTGGCTGAACTGCGTACAGTAATACTTGATGAAAGCATCACTGAGCAACTTCCACCGACGCTTCGTCTTCTTGGGGAGCTGACGGTACCAGTGCAAGGCACCGTCCCGAAGGCTCAGTTCGAAAGCCATGCACCACTCGTTGGGCCCGGAGCCACTGCATAGAGTTTTCACTCTTGTTGCGGGCTCCGGAGAAGTTCTTGATCTGAGCGAGGGGTCGGTGAGTCGCAATCTCCAGTCGAGGGGTCGAGTTCAGCCGCTCCATCTCGCTCACTTCGCGCATCTGGCGGGCCAGCTCGTCGCTGGGACTGTCAAAGCCGTCGTCGTAGTCGGGCGTGTCGTCGCCATCGTCATCCGACGAAGAGTCATCACGCGGGGTGAAACGACGGTTCGAACGCCTCGGGAAGCTTCGGTTGGTGCTCCGTCCAGGTCGCGTTCCTTCGGTTTCGCGGGCAATGCGCTCGGTTCGACTAGTCGACCGAGGGGTCACCATATGCGAATCCTGGAAATACGGTGTGCCCTCCGTTTTGGCAGAGAACACTCCGTCCGTCGTCTGGCGTCGGCTCGAGCGCTCGGTCGTCTTCTTCGGAGTCTGCGGCAGCGGAACTTTCGAGGGATCGGTCGGCTCTCTCGCAGGGCGGGCGCTCGGCGGGCGTCCCAGCGCAAGATCCGTCTCCCCGAAGCTCAAACGCAGTTTCCTCTTCCACTTGTGCAGCTCCTTGCCGGCCAGCTCCGGTGTCCAACTCTTGACCGAAACCTCGGACGGGCGAGTCATCGGTTCACACCCCATCGCTCGGAGGAGCGCCACCGTGTCTTCGGCCATTTGGGTGACTGAAGTCGGCTCCACCGGGTGCTGCAACTCTTCCTTCAATTCAACTCGACCCACGCCGCTTGGCGCGCCATCTCCGGGCTGAACTGTCGGATCCACTCACTCGACTCAAGCATCTGCTCGAGCATTCGGCCGAGCACCTTGTTCGCAGCTGGGGTGCTGCTGTTCATCGACGGCCGAACTCCGCGGGATTCTTGAGGATCCTTAGTAACCTGCACCAGAGCCTTCGAGGTGAAGGCCTCGGTGCCATCCTCCGAGTCATCGTCCGCAAAGTCCGGCCGCGCCACTTCATCAAATTCGGAGACGAGGTTTCGGCTGAGGGAGCGTGAGCCCCCACTGCGTCCAGCCAACACCATCGCCGCCTCCTGGTCTTCGTACTCCTGCACGGGTGCGGGAGTCTTCTCTTCCAGGTCATCGTAGTTCATCATCATGTCATCCTTGGCGTCCGAATCCTCGTCAACCGACTCTTCGAAACTGACCGACCTTTCGGAGATCGTCGACAGCCGAGACGTCAAGTCACTCGCGATCGTCGACACGCCGTCGGTTGGCCCTCGTCCCGATTTCGCCGGCGTAGCTGGCACCGCTGACTTGGATCCTTTCGCCATCTTGTTCTTGTTCTTCTTGTTTCTTCTTCTCTTCTTCTCTTCTTCTTCTTCTTCTTCTCCTCTCAATGCTCGTTTGGGACAATACCTACACAGACCACAACACACAGTTCGGTCACACCAGTCCCGGGTCGCGGCACCAGTTGTCGTGTAGGAAAACACGATTTAACGAGTTCTCGTCCCTCTAGCCAAGGCCTTTGGGACGAGCCCTACCAACAACACGCTTCCCTCCTAAAAGGTCGGCGCTTATTGTTGGGATAAAATCTGAAGACCAGATCCGATCCCTTGCACCGGGCTGGAATGTGCCTTATGCGAGTCGTCGGTCAGGTAGGTAGAGCCCGTAAATCAAATATAAGAGCACCCTTAGCCACGAGCAACGGCTAGGATGCAATGTACACACGCGCTTTCACACGTAACCCACTGTGGTCCCTCAGAAGGAAGGGTACCAGGCCAATCGAGGCCTCGGACAGGGCGCCGGGACGAAGTCTCGGCTGGAAGTCAAATATACTGGGGGGCCTTGCCACACACCCAGACAAGCGTACAAACGTACAGGGAGGTCTCTAATACCTCCAACACTCGGCCACTACTCACTCTTGGCCTTTCCAGGGATGAACACTCGGTCAATGTACCTTATGCTCACCGGCAGACATACCCCGTGTCGGCCGAGCGTATCCAGACTCTACAGCTAAGCTAAGACTTACCGTAGACGGACTTGACCCTTGTGTGGCTTCGGGGGGAATTTCTGCTCTGATTTAGTGATTAGAGGCTGTGAGGCCTTCCCTATCGCTAATCCCTATCGTCTATACAAAAGTCAAGTGTCAACCGAGCCTTCGAGCTGATCCGACGACTCGACGACTCCTCGGCTAGATCCGAATTCCTAATGAGAGGCAAATCTTGTACCCACTATGACTACTTGGAGGGCTCGGTGGGGATTTATTATGACCCACCGTGCCTTGTCACTAAATGGTCATCCATCTGTCACTCTAATGCGGTAAATGTGAGTAGCCAATCAGAAGGCTCGCTTTCACTCGCACGTTCGGGACTGTTGAGACTCGGTGCGGGACTGTTCTTCGACCGGAATTTCTCGATACCACAGTAGTCGCTGCTGCTGCTACTGCTCTGTTGTTGCTGTCTGTTGCTGTGTTGCTGTCTGTTGCTATTGCTAGTGTTCGCTGTCTGGCAGATTGCCAAGTGAGCTCTCGTCCGCGGCCAGCCCGCCGCTCGCCTTGGACGCTCTCCGCCACTGGTTTGCTCGGCTGCTGCGAGCCGCTCGTGCGTGCTGTCGGCGCCCCTCCGACTCAAGATCGTGCCGCGTGCTCGCTGTCGGCGATCTTTCTGTTCGTAACCCCCGTCCTTCGCTGCTCGCCTCGCAGCGTGAGCCAGCTGCGCGCGTGTACTCCTTCGGCACGTGCCTGCTGGGCACACTCACTGCCACGTACTCGCTACAATACTACACTGCACGAGACCGCCTACTGTGCATGTTGTACGAACAGTGGTTACTATGCTAAACAGTGAGCTACTTCCACGCGTGTGTGATACTCCTAGTTATTTGGATTTTGGATTTGTTGCGGTTTAGTTGGCTACCTACTCCCGGGGACGCGCACTGCTGCATCTCCGTCACGGAGATGCAGCACGACGGAGACTCCGTCGTATCTCTAGATCTCTAGGATATGGGCCCACGGTAGGCGCCCAACCGATGCTCGCCGTATGAACGCGCCTAGATAGAGGACGTGGTGCTACCCACCATGTTACACTACGAGCACCGTACAGAGGCACCAACCCGTGCTCACGGAACTCCGCTCACATTCAGCGCTTGAGCTCATGTCACGTAGCGTTTTCTAGACCTAGCCTTCCGTCAAATCTCAAAATAGTCTGTGTCTGTGCTTCAACTGACGCCCGCTACTGCCTTCTGCCAGCGTCTTCTACCAAACCGACCTCTCTCTCTGTGTCGTTTGCATCGATTTCGTTGTTGTTCCCTTTCCTACTGCCCACTTGGTAATTGCGTCGTTCTGTAGATGAGTTAGCTGGGCTTGCTTCTGTGAACACTAAGGTGTACGACCAGTTTCGTGTTTCCAACCAGTTTTGAGTTGTTGTATTTCATCCAATTAACTTGCTCTTTAGTCATTTTTACGCATTCCTATTCGCTAAAAGTACAAATATGATCCCTATCCTTACTAATCCCATGCAAGGAGAGCGGCACTACATACTATAAGCAAGTCAAAAAGGCGACACGAAACTGGTTGGATGCGATTTCAAGCACTGCAGTGATTCAAGTCTAATACTGTAGTATGAGTGGGTGTAATGCTGGCAAGTAGCCCAAATTCTAGCCCAAATAATTGGCATTCAGGAGCAGTGCCTAATTCCTTCCAATGTAATCTAGTTGTCGAGATATAGGTACAAATTGAAATGGGTTCAGAAAAACACGAAATTGGTCGTACTCCTTACACTTATCTTGTATCTGCCTACCGTATTTCATTGCTAGTAGTACCATGATATATTTTGAGCCGGCTACCCTACATGATTGCACCTAGCTTTCCCTCGACACAATAACGCAACTCCACTACAAAGTACACGGTGTAATAGCGAGGCAGCCGGCTCGTAGTGCGGCATGGTAGTACAAGTAGACTGTAGGGCTACACACCCTCCCATGAACGACTTCGTCGGCGCAGTCAGGAAGCGAAGCCTGATGTGGAATTTCGCCATCGTCTCCGGACTATTTCACGCTTTGTAGTAGTCACTTAAAACATTTATATGCGCCTAACCCCATCGCACCACAGCATTCGAGCTCGACACTTCAACACGAGTCGTCCTCCATCGCTTCGGTTTCGAACGGGCCTAATGTTGTTCACGAAAACGTATTTCTTACTAATATGCGGCACCAACCGTGGTATCCATTCCAGACTCGGTAGGCTTCCTTAGGGGAAACGTCTCCAGCTGCCGCGTGTGCTCATCTGCGTCAGACCGCCGACATTGTGGGGTCAGAGAAGAGCAAAGACTTATGTGAGCAGACCATCGCCATTGGATGACCTTGAATCTTGCTCTAGTGCTTTGGGTTCAGAGGCCGACGTGGATCATGAGACAGCAGACTATCACCCAGATCACTCTTTTGACTACGAAGCGCGTAATAATGGCGCGGAAGTCGCTCATAGCGACTCGCTATCTGTCAGGAACAGAAGCATTTACGTAGCAATCAAACCGCTTGCGAGTTATATGTGACCTCATTCGCTTAGGTCACGTGACCAAAATAAGGATTTGACCCGTGACCAAAA
This sequence comes from Phytophthora melonis, assembly GCA_024211575.1. Taxonomy (NCBI): domain Eukaryota; phylum Oomycota; class Peronosporomycetes; order Peronosporales; family Peronosporaceae; genus Phytophthora; species Phytophthora melonis. The sequence continues at coordinate 860,413 of JAMXKT010000037.1, read as the reverse complement.
TGTAGGATTGACCTAAAAATCCGGCTACCCTTTGCCATTGGTGCTCTCCTCGCTGCATTTGCAACTATCGCCCACGCCAGGTCAAACGAAGCAACCACGACGACGTTCACTCGCATGGCACCCCGCGAGTTGTACACTTTCAGCGCGGATCAAGAAGAACGGCTGAGAAATTCTCCTGGAGAATGGGATCACCAGCCCTGGTGGCATAACTTCAAAGCATGGTTCAAGGACACGTTTTACTTCTGGAGAAAGTGGCGGACTGCGAACACTTCAACTCGTCCACTTCGATAGGTGGCAGACAACATGGTGGCACGAGTAGGCTTGGGCTGGGAGCCTGCAAGAAACGTAATCATCCAATATAGCCCGACTATCGTCAGCATTTTGTGTTGAACTGCTCAAGCTGCCATCCAGGAAGCACGCGAAACTCTCATCTTGTTTGTTGGTCTCGAAGGCAGCTTTGTTTTTCATCTTGTTGAATGGAAAGACGACCAGGTATCTTCCTTCCCTGCAGTTGCTCCCACGCCAAAATCCATCGTATTGGACGCGGCCATTGTTCGGCTTCCGAGATCCGTGTCCATGAATGAGGGTACAGAACGACCATCCATGCTTGCACTCCACCGCTTCACCGGGGCATAAAATCGGGATCGCTGGGCATGGTCGTTTGAAGCAGTCCAGTTGAGAAATAACATAGCAGCATTCCAGGCTTCAAGTCCATGTTATCTTCTGGTGGGGTGGGAACCTGTTGCGGCACTTGTACTGCTTGCAGCAGGTCCGACCCGCTCGCCCGATACTAATGCGTTGTATCGAACCCCGAGGAACCCCGGAGGCCCAAAGGACCTCGAACCGATGTACTCGCTGCTACCACTAAATTAGCAGGTTTCCGGTAGCGAATTAGTCCAGATGTACCACTTCAATGGAAAAGATCGGGCAGCGGCCTGTCAATCGAAACTAGCGAGCTTGGACCATCTAGAATCGATACCGACGTGCACTCAAGAGGCTTGTCGTCTGCTGCCGTACACTCCCAGCCGTGAACCAACTTGCTCTCTGCATCCAGTAGGCATTCCTCCTCTGAGCCGGAACGTCTTGGTACACTCATCGCGTGTCCATCGTTGGTGACGTTCATATCACAGTCGCTCTTCGTCTCATGTTGCTTTTCATCGCTGGTTGTGCAGTTTTCTCCTCTATCTTCGCTTGTAGCCGCTTCCGGGGGAGCTTGAACCTTATTCACCGATGAATCAGCGTCCATCTCGTTCGACTGTAGAGCCTCCTCCTTGGCTGGCATGTCCTTGAACAAACGGTCATAAGGGTCGGCGGCCTTTGCCTCAACTCGCCGCAAGGGTGACTTCGGTTGTGCTTCACGTTCTGGAGCGAAGCCCTTGACAATGTTGGCACCAGCTGCTCGCAACGAGGAAGGAAGCCCTTTGCTTGGAAAAGGAATTTTGGTGTCACCTCGCATTGGTCGCGGCCGTGGGGCCACCTTTGATGGAACTATTGTCTTGACGTCAATGCCTTTCATCTGGGGCTTTCTGATGCTGGAGCCTGATTTCACTTGCACCTTATCCACACTGCCCTGCAGCGCTAAGTTTCGTCGTCGAGGAGCTGAACTTGCTGCCTTTCCATCACCTTCCAGTGTTGAGTGCAAACTGGTGAGCACGGCATGCTGCTCCAGCAGCTGCCTCTTCACGTCTTCGTTCTGCTTCTTGAGCTCCTCGCAGAAGTCCACAATCTTCGTGATCACCACAGGATCCGCTGCAACTTCCGCTTTCAGCACTGGAGGTGGGCAAGATTCAGCTTCGAGTTGATTCGACGAAGCGGGTGCCTTCGCGTCCTCCAGCCTCTGCTGCATGTCCGAATGGAGCTTGGCATCGCCTCTCGCATTGGCATCCTTGCTCTCAGCCAGCCCTCCCTCCTCTCCACTGCTCCTTCGCCCCGTCGCAGCAGCTGCAACACTATCATCATCCTCACTCCTCGACTGCCGCCGTTTTGTAGACTGTTGCTCCTTCCGTCGCTCCTCCTCCTCCGCCAAGCGCTTCTTCTCCTCGATTTGCTCCTGCAACCCTCTGAGATAGTCCTCCCTCGACTGCTGATAGACGCGCCTCCTCCCACCCACCGTTTGGGCGTCGCCCGTCGTGGCCGCGCGCTCCAGTCCGGGAACAATAGCGAGCTGCTCACCGCCGTCCTGCTGCGGGGCGCTCTGCGACCGCCTCTGCGGCTGCTCCGCGCTCTCCTTCATCTGCTGCTTCTCGCGGATCTGCTGCTCCAGCGCCTCCCGCCACTGCGCGGGCGTCAGCTGCTGCACGCCCCGGCGCCCCATCGCTACTAAATTAGTTGCCTCAGTAAGAACCGCATGCCGCTTCAAGATCCGCATCTACACCGCGTGTACACTAATTTATGTTCTGTACACCACCGCGTCCCTATTGGCCGATAATAATCGGTGGGTAGCGGGTCTTGTGCGCCTCACATAACCCAGCTCGAAGCGCTTGCCTACTGCCGCCGCCGCTGCCGCCTTCCACCATGCCGCTGTACAAGCAGGTGCTGCTGACCAACCTCAAGTCTCCGCCCAAGGACGTGGCGCGCGTGTTCCAGGACTGCGCGGCGCTCATCACGTCCCAGGGCGGCGTGATCCGCGGCACGGAGAACCGCGGCGAGAAGCGTCTGGGCTACGGCATCGAGGACCGTCGGTGGGGCGCGCTGCAGCGCCACTACGAGGGCAAGCTCATCGTGCAGCAGTTCAACACGTCGCCCGCCGTGCTGCAGGAGGTGGAGGCCAAGCTCAAGAACAGCTTCCCATCATCCGCTTCCAGACCTTCAAGATCCGCGACCCCGTGGATAAGCTCATGAACACGCGCGTCTCGCTCGAGCAGGCGCAGCTGCTGCTCAACCCCGCGGCCAAGGCCAAGGCCGACAAGGCCGCGCGCGAGGCCAAGGAGGCGCGCCGCCCGCGCAACCGCGACCTGGCGGACGTCAAGCCCGAGGACTTCTTCGACATGGACGACGAGAAGGAGGCCGCGCAGTTCAAGCAGTACGTTCCCGAGTGGAAGCGCGACGCGCTCTTCGAGCCTGAAGTGCCCGCGCATCTCAAGGAGAAGCAGCACTGATTGATAGGCTCCCAGCAACAGCAGCAGCTACAGCGCCGACGGCATGTGGACGTGTTGCCTGTGTTTGGGTAGAAATAGAGAGAAAGAAACCTCGACCGGAAACAAAGAGAACGGCAGAGCGACGGACGTGACGTGACGTGAAGCGGGGTCTCTGTGTGCCTGCTGCTTGCCCGCCTGTCGTGCCCGTTGTTGCTGCTGCTTTATTATGGCTTACTTCAGTTGCACCCGCCCGCCGTCTCGCTTTAGCAGCAGTCCAGTCCTCCTTCTTCTGTCAACTAGCTGCGCGCTATCCTGTAGGTAGGTAGTGAGTGGCCCGCCCTACTTGGTCTTCTGCAGCTCCTTCCGCAGCTGGTTGCAGAACTCGTCGTCGGCCTCATCCACGTCCCAGTCGTCCTGCCACTGCTGCTTGATGTGCGCGTCCTTCTCCTCCGCCTGCCCGTTCCAGTCGGCATCCTCGAACTCCTCGAACTCGTCGTCCTCCTCCGTCACCACTATGAGCGTCGGCGCCTTCTCCGCCTGCGCGGGCGCCTTGCCGGCCGCCGCCGGAGCCGCCTTGGTCTTCTTGTCCGCGGGCTTGCTCATTGTCCGTCTTCCTCCGCTCGGCCCGCTCTCCCTAGGAAGCAAGATCTAATGTCTAAATAGAATGTCGCGCCAAGGTCACTCCACTGCAGCGACCTTCAAGCAACACCCACGACCTTGAGCTTCAAATTGCAGACTCTGCTTGCGTATCATCACCGACAACTTGACATCTCGCCGTCCCGGTCGCATGTGGCTCTCGTCCTTCGCCTCCGCCGCCGACGCGGAGCCGCTCGCAGTGCGCGCGCACGTGTGGAGCCCGCGCAGCTGCAGCGCCGCCGCCGCCTCATTCTCTGCAGCTAAAGACGATGCGCTGACGCTCGTGGCCACGTCGGACGTGGCGCTGCTGCGCCGCCTGCGCGTGGTGCACGACTCGTTCGTGACGCTGCAGTTCCAGGGCCGCCGCCACGTGGGGAGGCTCCGCCTGCTGCCGGCAGGCTCCATAGTAGACACCAGTCAAGATGAAGATGGAGACGTGACGCTGTCGCCGCTGCTGGCCTTCAACCTCGGCATCCCGCTGCACTCGACCGCCGCCAGCCACGTGAGTGTGGAGCTGTCTATCCTCGCTGCGTCTCCACAGGAGCTGGGGCTCGCACTGCAGCCGCAATCGACTCCGTTCCGCCGCAAGCAGCAGGAGCAGCCAGTGCCCGCCTCGTACGCCATGATCGCGCCGCTGCTGGTGTCGAGTCTCTCGTGTCGCCAGCACGCGCTGCTGCAGCAACGCGACGGGCTGCTAGACGCCATCCGCGCGTTCTTCTCGACGCCCAGAGTGCTGCAGGTCGGGGACGTCTTCGCCGTGGAGCTGCGCGAGACGACGCAGTCGCACGTGCCGAAGGAGAACGAGCGCTACAGACAGAAGTACGTGCCGTACAAGTGCGTGGAGGTGCCGGCCGGCTGTATGCTGCAGAAAGAGGGCGAGACTGCTCAGGCGGTGACGGAGCTCATGCCCCCGACGCTGGATCTGGATACATCGCTCATGTTCTTCCGAGTGGAGAAGCTGGATGGCGGAGACAGCACGGACGCGCTGGCGCTGACGGTCTCGGACTCCACGGAGCTCATGCAGGGCTCTTCCACCTCCGCTCCGTCGCCGGATGAAGCGACTATCAAGCACTTTATGATGCAGAGGAGACACCGTGGAGCTGTCTCGCCGTTTGACTCGCCCCTACCGTCGACCACACAGCAGAAGCTGTATGAAGTGCTGTACCCGGCTCAGCTGTGTGATATCCCAGTGTCCGTCCTGCTGAGTGGCGCGAAAGGAGTCGGCAAGAAGACGCTGGTCCACCAAGTAGCCAAGCAGCTCGGTGTGATCACGGTGGAGGTGCCCTTCACGGAGCTTACGGGCCAATCCGAGCTCCACTTGCTGGAGAATGTCCGGGACCAAGTGTCCAAGGCGCAGGCATTGTCGCCGTGCCTTCTCTACATCAGCCACCTCTTCCCCGTCGAGAAGGACAACGAAGAGGCCGAGCTGCGCATCGGCGCTGTTCTCTCCGAGTGCATTCGCTCACTGAGTCAGAACCACCACAGCATCCCGTTGATCGCGTGCGTGGAGGACGTCAACGAAGTGCCCAAGTTCATCCGACAGTGCTTTCTGTACGAAATGCACCTTGAGGCGCCTGACCAGCACAAGCGACTCGAGTTCTTGCGGCACATGGCGGCGTCCATAGCGCTGAGCGATGACGTTGACCTGGAGGAAGTCGCGCAGTTGACGGCAGGTCGGACTTACGGAGAGCTGTCGGCCATGGTGGCAGATGCCGGCAGCCTCGCGATCGAGCGCCTCCTTGGCGACGAGACCGACACCGACACGAGTGAACAATCGTTGGAGGATCTCGTGTTCGCCGATTCCGATGACCTCCCGCACCAATGCTCAGTCTCGGCACAAGACATGGAGGAGGCCGCCCAGAACCAACAAGCGCAGGCATCCTCTGCGAACATTGGCAGTGCGTCCATCCCCAACGTGAAGTGGACGGACGTGGGTGGACTGGAAGACGTCAAGGACGAGATCCTGGACGTCGTGCAGCTGCCGATTAAGCACCCCGAGCTCTTCGCTAGCGGCGTGCGCCAGCGGTCCGGCATTCTGCTGTATGGTCCGCCAGGAACGGGCAAAACGCTACTCGCCAAGGCCATCGCTACCGAGTGCAATCTCAACTTCTTGAGTGTGAAAGGCCCGGAGTTGCTCAACATGTACATTGGCGAGAGCGAAAAGAACGTGCGGCAGGTGTTCGCGAAGGCGCGTAGCTGTCGGCCGTGCATTCTCTTCTTTGACGAGCTCGACTCTCTCGCTCCTATGCGTGGGCGCGGCTCGGACTCGGGTGGAGTCATGGACCGCGTGGTATCGCAACTTCTAACGGAGATCGACGGTCTCAGCGGCGGAGGTAACGACCAGGTATTCGTGATTGGAGCCACGAACCGCCCGGATCTGCTCGAATCGGGTTTGCTGCGTCCCGGACGCTTCGACCGACTGCTGTACCTGGGCATTTGCAACGAGAGATCCGCGCAGCTCAAGGTTCTGAAGGCGCAGACGCGGAAGTTCACGCTCGCCGAGGACGCCGACTTGGAGGCCGTGGTCGAGCACTGTCCAACGAATTTCACGGGTGCCGACTTCTACGCGCTGAGCTCCAGCGCGCTGGCAGCTGCTTTGAAGGATCGCGTTGAGGCGCTTGACCAGCAACTCGGTGCGTGTTGCATGATTGATGAAGCTTTTAATCGTTGAAGCTGTGGGTGGTAATATCCTGACTTTGTTGATGATTATGCAGAGGCAATCAACGCGGAGGACTGCTACTCTTCCAGCCCGATGACGATCCGCCTGCTCCTGAACCGATTGTCGCCCGAGGAGCTTCGCGTCCCCGTGAGCCAAGAGCACTTCATGACGGCGCTCTCGCAGGTCGTCCCCTCCGTCTCGCCCGCCGAGATCCAGCACTACGAGAACCTCAAGAAGCAGTACAGCTCGAGGCAAACATGATACGCACGAAAGAGAGAGCATGTGTCGTGGCGCACGTACCGGTAGCGCTGGGCTGGTTGCGCCGCGGCACCCAGAGTCGTTGCATCTGGTCAGGCAAGTACTGGGGAATTTGTGTGCGTGAAGAGCGATCTCTGCCGTCCCGAGCGAACTAAACTCCACTTTAATATCGATCGCATGTTGTTCAATCTTTCGCTTGCGATCCAGGTGTGCAGCCACCACATGACGCGTCTGTATGCTTCGGACAGTGAAAGCTGGCAGATGGCGAGCGCAGGTGCCTTGGAAGAGGGGCTGACCAGCGTTGCAGCGTAAAGGGAGAGCTGGCACCGCCCATCGTGTAGTCCAGCCAGCGCGACGCGGAGGCTCACAACCCAATTGTCCTCGTGTCAGACAATGGTCCGCTTCGTCTCCGCTCTCACTGCGTTCGCTCTCGCGATGAGCTCCGTCTCCGCTGGGTATGGTGGCGGCGTTCAACAAAAGACTGCGGGAGTCGTCGACACGTGGAGCTCCCAGTTTCAGAGCAGGATCAACATCCTGCCCAAGCCCAATGGAGACTGCGCCGTGTGCTTCTACGAGCAGCCCAACTTTGTCGGCAGCAGCTTCTGCGTCGGCAAGCGCGAGCAGAGCTGCACCAAGGTGAACCCCATCACGGCTCCGGGGACGATCGGCAGCATCAAGTTCGGCAAGGCGTGCAACCTCGTGGCCAATGTCCGTGTGACGGACGCCCTACGACTCGCACGTCGACGTGCTCTCGACCGACGTGGCCAACACGGGCTACAACCTCTCCTCGGACCACTCGGTCCAGGAGGTCTACGTCGAGGAGGCTGGCCGCGCCTGCTTCCTGGGGACGCCCGCGTCTGGCGATGGCTACGGTCTCTGCTACACCAAGAGTGTGCCGAGTGTGGACGACCAGTACCGGAACGCGCTCACCGAGCTGATGATCTTCAAGTCGGACGCCAAGGACTTCGACGTGATCGCGTACGAGAACGACTACTATAACAGCCCGGAGAAGAGCGTCGTGCAGCGAGCGGTCTCGGAGAGCAACAAGCCCGGACTATCGCAGCGCTTCACCGGGTACAGCAAGACGCTGGATACCAGCGTTACGGACAGCACCACGGGCATGAAGAAGACGCTGATGAACAAAGTGCGGTCCATCGAGTTCGTCGAGCCCGAACAGGACTCGACGCCCGGCTCCGTACACTCTCCTGTCCAGTACGCAGTCTAGATATGTTGTAAACTTGCTAACAAGGTGCTGTTGTTTGCACACTTTTTTTAAATACTTCGACACCTCCCTACTTGATGCCATACTTGCGCTGCACAGTGTCGTCCGGGTGCTCCGTCACGATCTCCGAACGCTGTTTACTCCAGACCAGCCGCGGTGGGATGCCCATGCTGTCGAAGAGGTGGGCGTTGGGCACTCGACTCGCTAGTCGACGGAAGTTGCGTGTGATCAACGAGGAGGCCGCATCGATGACGGACCGGGGCACGTCTCGCCCGTAGCCGCTGCTGCGCTTGTCCACGCGCTTGTACGCTTCCGTTATGGGGATGTCCAGGCAGATGACGTGGACGTCAAACCCCGCGGCCTTGACTTGGTCAATAGTGCGGGCATAGCTGGTGAAGCTCTTGCCGCTGCCGTGGAGAATGATGTTCTTGCGCGACATGATGCCACTGTGCAGGTTCTTCTTGAGAATGAAGCGCGCCTCGTCTCGACAAAGCTGATAGCGCGTCTGCGGGCCTGGCAGCAGCTTGGCGTGAGGCTTGGAGATGACTTCAGCGGCGTTGGGGTCGGTCACACTGCGGCTCTCTGGCTCATTGCCGAGCCCCACGTTGAGCATGGCATGATAGAACTCTGGAAGCAGCGCGATGACATCGTCGACGTCAAAGTTGACAAAGTCCTGCAGTGTGAGCTGGCCCATGAGGTCCAGATGACTGAGCATCGTGGACTTCCCGGACCCGGGAATCCCCAGCAGGAGCACAAACTTGGGCGTCGTTAGATCCTGCGGGGCCGACGAGTACAGCTGCTGCGCGATGCGCGCGTGCAGTCGCAGTCGCTGCGGTGAGAAGTAGCCTTGGTCGTTGGTGTGCAGCTGGAAAGTCGATGTAGGCGGCAGTGGGGTCATGACGTCGGCGTCCAGCGGATCTGCCTCGGAGCTCATCACCGTCGGGTCCGCGTTCTTATTGAGCTGTCGGAGCACGGAGGCAGTGCCTTCACTCACACGGGCGCCGCCGCCCTGGATCTCACTCTCCGTCTTCGCAGGGTCTGCGGTGGTCGACTCGTTGTCCGTGGGCACGACCAGCAGGTTCTCCACTTCGGACGCGACCTTGCGGCGGAATGAGTACGCGCTCTCGGGGTCCAGCGTCGAGTGGGACGTGTCGAGGAACACGGGGCCGCACGTCTGCGTCTCGAGGATCTGGAAGCCTTCCTCCGTGAGCGCGCCCATGAAGCGGATCACCTTGTTGGGCTCGTCCGCCAGCGTCAGGAACTGCGTCGCCGAGGCCGCGCGGCTGTGCGAGAACGGGACGCCGCCCTCGTCGTCGTCGTCCATGTCGTTGTCGTCGTCCCAGGCCACGAGCGGCTCGTCGCTGTCGGCGTCCTGCTCGTCGTGCGGGACGACGAGCTCGGCGTCGAACTCATTGAGAATGCGCAGCAGCTGAGGCTGGCGGCGCGGGTCGCGGCGGATCTGCAGCAGCAACTGCGAGCGCAGCAGCAGCTGGTCGTTGGCCACGCAGAAGTTGACGGTCGTGAGGTGGAAGAAGGTGACGGCCACCAGCGCGCGCAGCCGCTTCTTGAGTGCCGGCAGCTCGCGGTCGCGCAGGAAGCACGAGATCGTGACGCGCGAGAGCTCCGGCACGACGGTGGAGCGCACGCAGAGGCCCGTGATGTTCTGGTCCGCGTAGCCGAACACGTCCGCGATCTGCGCCAGCGTGCCCGGGCGGTTCACCACCAGCGCCGAGATGATGCGCTCCTCGAGGGCGTCGTCGCGCTTGGCGGCTTTCCTGGCGGTGGCTGCAGCTGCTGCGGGGGCTTGGGCGGTGGAGGATGAAGACGGCGGTGCATCGGACAAGGAGAAGCCACGGCTCAATGGCCCGTCGAGGGCCGCGGCGCATGCGGAAGGGGCGAGCCGCCGCCGTGCCTGCCGCAGCAGCATATCCTGTCGGCGGTACACTCCCTTGAGTCGCAGCGATGCGACCTCAACATGGGATTGTGTCGTGCACACAGATTTCGATCCGAAGCAACTTAAGTAAGTACATTCAACTGCTTCTATACCGGTAATATAACACCCTGAATAGAAGGCCATCACCAAAAAGTAGGAGATTGTATCGAGTCCAGGCCTGCGCTGCCAGTTACTTAGCGCAACGCCAGCCAGCTCTGCACGGCGCACACGCTCAGTTTTGCGCAGCGCGCAAGCGTGGCGTCGTTCCTCTCGCGCGCGACATGCCGCCAAAAAAGGCTTGGCGCCATTTTCAGTAAATAGGCCATTCGGGATGCAGCCAGGACACGGAGCCCAATGGGTCGCCCAAATATGTAAACTTCAACTGCTTTGGCCGACACGCTAACACAGACTTGAATTCCCGTCAGCTTTTGGCGCAAGCGTCGTTGTGTCGGTGGCAACTCCCTACTCTTTTCTTTTTTTCTCGAGCTTTTAAGTTTTACTGCCTTCGATAAGGATAATACCACAAGGTGGCGCTCATGCTTCACGATGCGTTCGTGATGCCGGCAGACCAAGGGCAAAATCTCCGGGCACAATTCATATCGCTTTATGATTTTATTCGCGCCGATATGTCTCTTCAAAACTCCAACTTGGAATACATATAATATATATAAAGAGTATGCCGGTAGGGGCTAAGGTCTAAAGATATATTGAATTGTGCAGCCTGCCATCTGCATCCGAAGCAACCGCGAACAGTAGTTTACGCAGCAACTTGTAGGGGCACGTGTACTGTCGCCGAGGTTCGGATGTTCTCAGCCGAACTGAGCTCTATCAGCACTTCGTTCGGCGACTCGGCGACGTGCAGTGATTCAAGCTCTTTCTCTCAACCGCTTCCGCAGCGCTACGTCTGGTGCCGCCGACGACTTCCTACTCGAGCAGTTCCAGTCTGCAGCAAAGTCGGTAGAAATCCGCCACTCAAGTCTGCCCATTTCTGCCAAAATGGGTCAAATAACCTCAAGAGCCAGCTGGCTCTCATTAAAATGACTTAGAAACGTATACCCTTCTATATCGCAGTTATCACAATACATTAACGGTAGCTCATGGTACCTCCACAAATACATTCCCGGTTAGTGTTACTTCCTTATAACAAGTCTTAATACGAAAGTAACCAACTGTACTCGCCGTTCCCGCGAGGTTTTACCGCCGCGGCCGGCCGCATACTCGCGAGAGTGTGGAAGTGACGGGGGGAAGCGTAAGGAGGAAGGAAGGAAGCCGCGGAGGAAGGAAGCAGCGAAGCGAAGCGAAGGCGGAGAGAGAGAGAGAGGAGAGTGTCAGGCCCCCAGGCAACAGCGCAGGCGTCGGCCATGAATCCCGACCTCATGACGGTGCTCAGCATGCGCCAGAAGGAGATGTCCTACCACCAGCTCGCGCTCGCGTCCGCCCCGACGACCGCCGCCGCCGCCGCGTTCGGCGCGCTCTCGCCGCTTCAGTCGCCGCTCAAGACGGCGGCGCCGCACTCCCGGACTCGGTGCGCCAGCTGCCGCTCGCGCTCAGTCTGCAGACAGCGGCCTTCGAGCAGTTCGGCTTCACGTGGCACTGGATCGTCGAGGTGGCGGCCCACTTCGCGCTGCAGCGACAGACCGCGCACTTTGCCAACCAGTACGCGCAGGTACTGCTGCGCCGCCGCGCGGCCGCCTCGCAGCAGGGCGGTAGCTATGCGGCGGCGGCCGGCTACGGCGACGACGTGCGCCACACGCAGCGTCAGCTCCGCGTGCTGGGGCTGGCCTGCGTCTTCATGGCGGCCAAGATCGAGGAGGTCCATCCGCCCAAGGCGGCTGAGCTGGTCGCCTTCTTGGCCGAGAGGGCGGCACCCAACTGGCGGCGGAGGATCTCGCGCGTCTCGAAGTGGATTATGTTGTGGTAGGTATCATAGTCGAGCAGCAGCAGGAGCGAGCATCTTGCTGCACCTGCTGGTGCATGGCGGACAGATGGCTGACGATTGGCTTTTTATGCTGTTCTTATGTGGTTGGTGATCTACAGGAGTTGCAGTGGAACCTGCACCCGACGACGCCCTACGCGTGGCTGCTCTTCATGGTGGCGGGCGGCTCGGCCGACCAGCGCCCGCTGGACACCATGGGCGACTTTGTCAACCCGGCGCGCAACCCGTCCGGCACCAAGGAGCTGTTCGTGAACGCCATCCGCCTGGTGGACATCGCGCTGCTCGACTACCAGGCCATCGAGTACTGGCCCAGTGTGCTGGCGGGCGCCGCGCTGCTGATCGTGGACTCGGCGCTCGACTTTATGTTCGTGGCGCAGTTCCTGCAGCTCGACCCCAACGTGCTCTGGGAGTGCAAGTCGTGGCTCTACGCCATGGCCTACGGGGTGTGCGACCTGGAGGCCGCCAGCACGCAGGCTAAGGACCGCTGGGCCAAGGTGCCGGCGGAGGAGCTGCTGTTTATTCAGTCCCAGGTCGTGGTGCCTAGCCACCTCGCCTGTGGCCTTCTGCGCCCGGATCATGTCGTGGATCTATACTCCACTGGCATCAACACATCGTTCGGAAAGAGCTACGGCTTCGAGACGTGCCCGTCGCCGTGCTCGCCGAGCGACAGCTACGCCGTTGTGGCGCCTCCTGTTCCGACGTGCATGTGCAAGGGCAACTACCACACGTGCGGAGGAGAAGAAATGCCGGGTCCGCACGTTTACCACTTCAAGTACGGCTGGCAGGGCATTGAGACGGGACTCATGGCGGAGCCGAACTTTGGCAACCAGCAAGAGCAGCGCATGCAGTACCCTTAAGTGAGGGTATTGCTATAAACCGACGGGGGGACAGAGGAGAAAGGAGCAGAACGAGAGTGGGGAACGCAAGAACAGTGAAGTGGAAAGAGCAAGGCTCGTGATCTTGATTGAAACAACAAGGGAGCGAACAAGCGGGTGACCTGCGTGGCTGGCTCACTCGCTAGCTCGCTGCTGATTTTTTTTTCCTGAGGAAAAGAGGGTGGGAGATAACACAAAAATCAAAACAGACTCGGCATGGCCTCGCACGAGGAACCGACCGGCCAAAAACCTCGGGCAAGACAACAACCTACTGCAAACATGAGCGGACAATGCCAACCGACTGGGATGGTAGAAGAAGCGCATGGAGTGATCTAAAGCATCTTTTCTCATCCTGGCCGGGAAACGTGTTGATTGACACTGCAAGTCGAGCAGCACAACAACGATTTTTTTTTACACTACACAACGAAGACGACAACGACAGCGCCAGCCCAAGCGTGAAGTGCATTTCTTGTGACGCTCCTACGGAATGCACCTTTCAGTCTCTTCGTCTACATGGCGAGCGTTTGCACAGCAACCCCCCAGCACCAGACGCTCGATTTTCAGGTGAGAACTCGGTGTCAATATGAGCTAGAGTGTTCTGGTGTGATGGTGTTAGTGACTGTTTTGCCAACAACTTTCTATAGTATTGCCATGCGAAACCTTTTTATTTACTTCTTTGTTCTGTGCTCCGCATTATCTTCGCGTCCCCAGCCAGCAATACATAATGGCTGCCTTCACCAAGACTGTGATGGTGAGGGTGCGCTTGGAATCACTGCAAACACGGCATACATTAGTTTCGTTTTTTTTTTTTCTGAAGCACGCACCCCAGTTCTCAAAGCTTAAGCATTGATAGCTGGTGGCTGGAATGCAGCAGGTATCTGCAGCTTTGTATGCTTCTTGGCCCAGAATCCTGTTCTTTTGCTTGATGCGGCGCCTGTAGCTGGCAGCAACACGCCTGTCCATGCCGCAGCGTTCAGCTTCATCTGCGCCCGACGCGCGCGCTCAGCCTCCTCTTCTGCTGCACGTCGCTCACGTTCCTCACGCAAACGCACAGCCTCAGCCATCTCCTGCTTCTGCAGCTTGCGTCGGCTACGAATTTCGGCTTCGCGTAGAGCATCGTCTGTAGCTGCCACGGCAGTGCGGCGCCTCTTCTCGGTGCGCGCCATTTCCTCTTCGCGCCGTGCACGTTTGCGCCGCTTTTCTTCAGCCTTGCGCTCCTGCTTGTTCATGCGCTCCATGTTTGGTCTGCTAGGCATGAGCTGCAATTTCACCCGAGTAGCTGTCGCATCAGAGGCAGTGGCATCCTCGCGCGAGCCAATGCCACCACCGACAACAACCGTTCCGACAACTGAGGTTGCAGTGACAACGGGAGTTGCAGCGGCAGCGCTTTTGCTTGGGGTTGCAGCACTTGCTGCTTGGCTGCTGGAAACCGCCGCGACAGCACCGCCGTCACTAGTTCGCACTTTGCTGCTCTTGTGATGATGCTTGTGGTGGTGCTTGTGCCCCGACTCACTATCTGCCGAAGAATGGTGGTGTTTGTGGACCTTCTTCTCCCGCTCACCGCCGACCTCCGGGGTATCGCTTCGCTTCCGCTTCGCGTCATTCATACGCTCCTTGCGCAGCAACTCGCGGCGGCGAGTCTTTTCCGTCACTTCCAATGTAACATCCCCCCACAAGTCCTCCACCACGCCAAGCATGTGCACAGCGGCTGAGTACACACTCCATCCTTCGCGATCCTTGTCCGCATGGTTGTAAATCATTGCATTCTCGAAGGTCAATCGCACGTCCCGGATAAATTCTCCATGCGCCTTGTACTCGAACTCGTTGAGCTTCTCCGCAATCGTCGACAAGTCCATCGGTGTCTTGATGATTTCGAAATAGTCCGCCGACAGTGCTGGGAACAGCACCCGCACAGGCTTCCGGAAAGGCCAACAGCTTTTGTCGTGCTTCTGGCTGTTCAAAACCCTCAGTAGCTTCTGACATTCCTTGGCCTTGAGCTCAACTGGCACAGTATTCACAAACTCCGCGCGCTCGCGCCTCAGCTGATCACGCTTGGCACGGCTCTGCTCACCGGACACTTCCGGCGCCGGGGCAATCTGCAGTTCGGCGCACAACGAATCGAAGTACCACATCAAGTGAGCAGACATATCGCGCACTTGAATCGACGCTGGATCGTCAGCGCAGTTGAACTTGACAGCGTTCTGGAAAATGAGTCGGCCCTTTCTTATGAACTCCGCCTGCGTCAGAGTGTGTGCATGCAGTTGCTCCCGCAACGTGCGCAGGTCCATGGGCTCCGCAATCAAGCTTCTGTAATCCGCTGCTAGCTGCGGGAAGACTTCCAGCAGTGGATGATTGAAGTGTAACTTCGCCACTTGCTCGATTTTACCCAGCCGGTTGAGAACGCGGTCGCAGGCCGTCTCCCATGAGCTAAGATCCGATTTCTTCTGTTTCTTGCTCTTTTTGCTAGATGCTGAGCTCGCAGCAAGATGCGGTTCAACCAACCCTCTCTTCAAGGCGATTGCGGGGGGTGCACTTGACGGGACAGTGGGCGGTGATTTTAATGGGCGAGCCCCCGACACAGAAACAGGAGCGGGTGGGGCCAATGCGTGTGCTGCTGCTGGCGGAGAGGAAAGAGGAACGGGGCCCGTCGTTGACGAGCTCGGCAGTCCAGCTTCCTGCGGGGTAAATGCCGATGAATACAATCATTAGCAGATGTGCTACCTTGTCATGATCAAGATCATAGCATACCTGTGCACTGGAGCTGGATTTGGATCGTTCCTTCTTTTCCTTCTTGTCGCGCTTCTTCTCCTTGTCTTTCTTCTTCTTCTTCTTCTCTTTCTTCTCCTTCTTTTCCTTCTTCCTTTTCTCTTTCATTTCCTTGCGCAATCTCTTCGCTTCCTCCGGAGTCAGTCCCGCTAGATTAGTAGTGCTATCAGCAGGCAACCCCTTGGGCGCCACAGACGAAGAGATCGTAGGTGCTGGAACAGAGGCAGTCTTCACTTGAGTTACAGGCTTCATCGAAGCCGCTGGGTTGGTTGCCAAGGTAGCCGCCGGCTCGCTCTTCGGTATCTTTCTGCTGATTACTGGATTCGCTTCCCTTTTCGGATCGCGGGCAGATGTAACACCACTAGAGGTTGACACTAAAGACGTGGATAATGGTCTCTTGGTTGGAGAAGGCGCCGGAGATTTTTTCATTGGTTTCAGGAGTGTAGATGACCCTGCTCCTGCGGTAGCACTGTGCACCTTGGTCTCGGAAACCATGCGCTCTGCTGGTGGTACTGTCTTGGGTTTCGTCGCAGATACCGAGGATACTGATGCTGCTTGAGCCGAATGGGTCGGCGTATGAGTTGGACCATTTACCATACCATCCAGAGGGCCAAGCTTTTCGTTACAGAGCTCCACGAAATAGTTTCGCAAATTGGTGGCCATCGCGCGAATGTCAGCGCCTTCGACTGGATCGCTGTTGTACTTGTGGCAGTTCGAAAAGATCAAATGCACGTCAGCACTGAACTCGTCGACACTGCCGTACCGATCGCTTTTAAGCTTGCGCTCAATTTTGGCAAAATCCATCGGCTCCGAGACGATAGTTAAATAGTCTGGGTACTTGGTTGTGTCCACAGCAGTCAAGAATGGTCCAGCAGTCTTGATTTCAACACCTCGGAATCCTTTCATTTTGTGCCCTCGAAGCTGCTTCATAATACCCAGACAGATATCCTTTTCAGGAAGGCCCCCAGTTGACTCGCGCGACTTCGACGACTTCGACGATTTCGACGACTTTGATGACTTGGACGACGACTTCTTCGTTATCTTTTCGTAGTCGCTCCCAGGTGCAGTGACCACAGGTGCAGGTGGTAATTGCGCGGGAGAAGAATGAGTAGTAACAGAAACTGCCTTGGTCTTTGACGACGAAGATGACGAAGACCGTTGCTTGTCTTTGGATGCCGCGCTGCTGCTGGCTGAAGAACCGAAGACAGCGCTCCGTGTGTGCAAAACACGAAGCAAAGTCTCTGCCGACTCACAGTATGTCTGCCCCTGGGGATCAGGCTTCCAATAGCGAATACAATTGTCGAAAACGAGCTTCATCCCGGCAACAAACTCGGACACGTGCTTGTACTCGCCCAAGTGCAGCCTTGATGATACCGTGCCGATGTCCATGGGCTCTTTGACCGTTTTGTAGTAGTTGTACGGGATTTGGTCAGGCGAGTCATAGTACGACTCGATGGGGTACTTGAACCACTGTGCTGTCTCCTGCCCATCCGTCCGATGCGCAAGAATCTCCTGGAGGATCTGGTGGCATTTCCACCGCTCCGGAACACCAGGCCACGAGCCACCAATCTTCACAAACAGACCTTCGAAAAGCTTCATCAGGGTGACGGCATGGTTCCGCATCACTTTGCTGAGGATAACGTCGCTGTTGTACACCAAGCAGTTCGAGAAAATCAGCCGCATATCGTACGCAAACGCATCAATCGTGGCATAGCTTCCACTGCGCAGCTTCTTCTGGACGCCATACAGATGCATGCGGTTCGGGACTTTGATGCGATAGTCCGGGAAATGGGTCAGATCCACCGGTTGTAGAAATGGCGCGGCGGGACTGATGGCCCCTTCCTTATACTTGATCAGCTTCATCAACACTGCCAGGCACGCCGTCACCTCCGAATCCGACATTTTGGCCCCACTGCTAGTGCTGCTTGAAGTTGACTCTCGCTTCACTACTGAGCTACTGCTCGGAGGAGCAGCTGAAACAGGAGCTGCCGGGGTGACTGACCGCTCTGCAGAGCGCTCCACAACCTTCGACGACTCCTTGGTTGGGACCACACTAGAAGACGACGCCACAGCCCCACCCTCATGCTCGCTACGGTGAGATTTCTTCTTGCTCTCGCCACTGCTGGAGCTCGAGTGTCTGTGCTCGCGGTCCTTCTCCCTATCCTTGCTCTTTTTCTTCGACTTTTTGGATTTCTTCTCCTTCTTGCTGTGTTTGTGCTTGTGCTTGCTACTGCCCTCCTCTCCTTCCTCGCGGTGGTGGTGGTGGCTGCTACTGCTGCTGTGGTGACTGCTGCTGCTGTGGTGGTGATGGTGCGAAGACGAGGAGGAGGAGCCCACGGCTTCCCCGTCACGTCTGCCGTCGCCATCGCCATTGCCGCCCTCCGCCTTGCGCCTCTCCTCCTTCGCCTCGCGGTGCGCCGCCTTGGCCGCGTCGTCCGCCCTGAAGACGCTGTCGATGGACTTGGCGTAGGCCGTCTCGAACACGCGCAGGAGGTGCTGCGCCGCCGCGTAGACCGAGCCCTTGACGTCCTGGTCCTGCTTGTTGTACAGCAGTGCGTTGTGGAAGACGAGGCGCACGTCCTCGCGAACTTCTCGTGCGACTTGAAGCGGCAGCGCGAGGGCTTGGGGCCCAGGTTCTTCTTGATGGTGCCCAGGTCCATGGGCCGCTTGATCACCTGGTCGTAGCCCGCGATGTCCACGGGCGTCATGAACACCCAGGACCAGCTCTCCTGCACGCGCGGGTTCGTCAGCAGCTCCAGCAGCCGCACGCACTCGGCGTGCGCCGCCTCCGAGATCATGGCCGGCGCGGGACGACAATCACTCTCGTTTCTCGTTCCTCCTCCCTCGAGGGCGCAAATTCCATAATGGGCGTTGACCGCTTTCAAAATCGTCTGCGATTGGTCCAAACTCGCACGTATTCATACATATTCTGCCAATACAAAGGCAGAATCATTGACCGAAGAGCACCAAGGGCAACAAGGCGGCACCGAGCAAGAGCGATGGCGTCGGCGGGGGCGAGCGCCTGTCGAGCAGCGACTTCAAGAAGAAGCGCGAGATCGAGGAGGCGCGCAAGAACGGCACGCTGCCGCCCGAGCAGGATGCGGACGGCAACCTCATTAACCCGCACAACCCCGAGTACATCAGCAAGCGGCCGTGGTATCTGGGCGACTCGGGGCCGTCACTCAAGCACCAGACGCTGCAGCACCAGGCACACCTGCTGTCCATCCACGAGGCCGACGAGCTCTACCTCAAGGGCCGCAAGCAGCACGCGGCCGCGGCCTCGGGCGCCGGCAGACAGCGCAAGTGGCGCAAGGGCGCGTGCAAGAACTGCGGCGCCATGAGCCACAAGACCAACGAGTGCGTCGAGCGGCCGCGCAAGGTCGGCGCCTGGAAGACCAACAAGGACCTCAAGGGCGACGACATGGTCGTGGACGTGCGCTCCGAGAAGTTCGGCAAGCTCGCGTTCGACGCCAAGCGCGACCAGTGGCTCGGCTACGACCCCAAGGAGCACGCCAAGACCATCGAGCGGTACGAGAAGGTGGACGAGGCGCGCAAGAAGCTGCGCGCCGAGGAGATCAACAAAAAGCTCAAGGAGTCGGCGGACAAGAAGAAGGACAAGAAGGCGCGGAAGGCCAAGGGCAAGGACAATCCCGACGACGGCCACGACACGGGCTCCGACTCGGACTCGGACTACGAGTCGGACATGGAGTCCGAGGACGAGGAGTTCCGCGACCACGACGAAGGACCCATGTTCACGGAGCGAGTGGCTCGACAGGGAGGCGTGGGCGGCGCCCAGATGAAGACGACGGTGCGCAATCTGCGGATCCGCGAGGACACAGCCAAGTACCTGCGCAACTTGAACCCGAACTCGGCCTACTACGACCCGAAGACGCGATCCATGCGCGACAATCCCAATCCAGAGCTGAACCCCGAGGACACGACATACATTGGTGACAACGTGGCGCGCTACACGGGTGACGCCCAGAAGCTGGCGTCTGCGCAGCTTTCGCGTGGGAGGCTTACGCCAAGGGTACGGACATCCACCCGCTTGCGAACCCTTCGCAGGCGGAGTTCCTTAAGAAGCAGTATGAAGAGAGGAAGGCGGCGCTCGAGAAGGAGAAGAGCCGCAAGATTCTGGACAAATACGGCGGCCAAGAGCACCTAGAAGCGCCGCCAAAGGAGCTTCTGCTGGCGCAAAGTGAGCACTATGTTGAGTACTCACGTGACGGGCGCGTTGTCAAGGGTCGTGAACGGGCTCCCGTGCGCTCCAAGTACATCGAAGATGCTTTCGAGAACAATCACACGAGCATTTGGGGCTCGTGGTTTGATCGCAGTGAGATGGCGTGGGGATACGCCTGCTGTCATTCGAAGGTCCGCAAGTCCTACTGCACGGGTGACGACGGAAAGAAGGCACTCGAGGATTCGAAGACGGCGAACGCTGAACGTGCCATGCTCAAGCCCCCGGAGAAACTCGAGCCCGGTCAAACTGACGGATCGGCGGCTGCACAGGCGGGTGGTGTCATGAGCAAGCGCAGCGAAATGTACGGCGAGAACATTGCTCCTGAGCTGGATGAAAAGAAGCTCAAGAAGGCCATCAAGAAGGCGGTAAAGGAGAAGAAGAAACAGGCTGAAGTGGATGACAAGAAGCGCAAGTACAACTCCATGGGCAACTACGAGGTGAACGCGGAGGAGATGGAGGCGTACAAACTGCTCAAATCACGCGGTGAAGACCCCATGGCCAAAGTTCTTGGCAGCGACGTATTGCTCGAAGAGAACAACGACAAAGCGAAACGGGCACGGCGCTAATTCTTTGTATTAAACACGCAACTCTTTTGGCATGATGGCCAAGTCGCGTTGGGTATCGATAGTAGCAAGCCTCTGAACAGCAAAGTGTCCCTCTAAGGGAAGAGCTGGTCCAGGATCTGGATGGTCTCCTCCGGGTTCTTCACCGCGTGGCCGATGGTGCGCTCGCTCGTGTAGATCTCGTAGTCGTTGCCGCCCTGCAATGCATTGGATAGGGTTAGTGTGATACGGCAATAACCAAGCTAATAGCGTAGGATAACTGCAAGCTCACCTTGTGGGTCTTGTCGCCAAAGAAGTGGATCTCATCGTAGTCCTTGGGGTCCAGGTAACGTAGGCAGAAGGTCTTGTCCCAGCCCTGTAAAGCACGATGCAATTGATGTCGTCAGTCTCCATTGTTCAACGGCAAGTGGTTCAATCTGAGCTGGTCTTACCGTCGGGAACACGTCGAATGAAATCTAAAGAGCCACCAAACAAGAACGAGAAGACTTTGAGTTAGCCACACAGTATCGAGCCCACAACTCAGTGCATGGTCTCTTACCTGGCCGCCAATGGAGAAGGTCAGGTTGTACTCGGGGAACTCGGCACGGAGCTTCTCTACGAAAGTCTCACGGATCTTGTGAATGTGGTCGTACTTCTCGAACTCGTCGCGCTCCTCCTGCGAGCAGTTGCGGCCGATGGGCGACACGTTGATCATGCCCATGCGGAACTCCACGAACGTGCCGCGCTTCACGGGGATGTCGAGGTCGGCGATGTAGCGCAGCGCGAAGTTCACGAGGCGGTTGATCTGCTCGTTCGTGTACTGGCTCTTGAGGTTCTGTAGATGACAGAGCCCCAGCAGTGAAGTCAATAACCCCAGTCACAGCGTTCCTCACTACTAGGTAACAGCACTTTACTCACCGTCTCGCCAATGAGCTTTCCCTTGTGGTAGGCCACGAGGCCGTTCTCCGAGAAGCTGTAGTCGAAGTTCTCGGTCACTGCAACGCAGACATAAGCGTCAGTTCTTAGCCCTTCTGCGCATCCACTCAGTCAGTCACTCAGGCGGCCGCCTTACCGTCCTCGCCAAGCTGCTCCTTCTGCTTGACCAGGTCCGAGCCGCCCACGACGCCGATGGTGATGCTCTCGCGCAGCTTCTTGAGGCGGGCGTGCATCTCGGGCGTCGCGACCTTGCGGGCGGCCGTGAGCGTGCCGTCCACGTCGAAGAGGGCGATGATGCGGGGGTTCTTGGGGGCCATCGGAGCTGCGTGCTTGGGATCTCTCGGGAGAAGTCGCGAATGGCACCACGTGGGCGACGTACGTATCTTCGTCCAATCGAAATGGTGTGGCGCACATGGATCTAAAATCGACCAATGAGAGAGCGGCACCTCTCGCAGATTCTCTGCAATTCAAAGTTGCAGTGTCATCGGGCCCACCAGCACCCCCCCCCCCCCTCCTTCCCTTCCCCATCTCCGCGATGAAGCCGTCGTTCTCGCCTGGGCGCGTGACGATCGACGCGGACCGAGGCTGCCTGCGCTTCGACGACGACGGAGACTCGGTGCTGCGCGCGCTGTCGCTCTCCCCGGTGGCGCTGTCAATGTCAACCGACGGCCCCTCAAGCTCAGGGGTCGTCGGCCTCGTGCTCGGGGCTGCAGTTGCTGCTCCAGGGCGTCGTCCACGCTGTGCTGGCAGGCGTCGTCGTCTCTATCGGTAAGGCGCATCTCATAGTCTACAGAGGAGCGATAGCCGAGTGTGACTGACCCCGCGTGAGTGCCTCTGACTTTCAGTGCTGTGCCCCGTCATGATTGGCTTCGCGGCCATCATCTTCAGTCACCCAGAGTTCGCAGACGCCCTGCCCATGCTCACGAAGCTCGTCTTCGCGTCGAGTATGGTGCACCAGCTCGTGGTCACGAGCCTCTCGCCGCTGCCCTTCGCCATCGGACAGGTGCAAGACACGGGCATGATCTTCCTGGCCAGCATGGCCGCGTCCATCATGACGGAGCTGGGTCCAACCGTCCCGCTGCAAGATCGGATCGCCACTGTGCTCGTGCACTTGAGCATCAGCACCATGCTGGTGGGAGTGGGGTTGATCCTCACGGGCAAAGCGCGTCTGGCTTCGCTCGTGCAGTACCTGCCGACGCCTGTGATCGGCGGCTACTTGGCTTACGTTGGTTTCTTCATGGTGAAAGGCGGGATCGCCCTGACAACCGGCGTGAGCCTTGTGTCTGTGCATGACTGGGGCGTGCTGGTGAGTTCAACTCACAGCTTGACGCTGCTAGCGCCAGCCTTGGTGGGTGGGATCATGCTGGCAGCTCTTACTTCTCGCTTTCGGCACTTTGCTGTGTTCCCTACCTGCATCTTGGTGCTGCCTGCAAGCTTCTTCCTGGTGGTATGGATCTCGAATTATACTCTGGATGATGCACGCGCCGCGGGATTCCTCGAAGAGAGCGGAAAGGGGGCATCCTTCAAGGACGTGTATTCAATGTTTGATGTTTACCATATTCACTGGAGGGCTATGCCCAGGCAACTCCCAACTATGTTGAGCATGTTCGTGATGATCGCGTTTGCTTCGTCTCTGGACATCGCCTCCATCTGCATGGGGACTACCAGCAACATGAACTACAACCAGCAGCTTCAAACCGTCGGCATGTCCAACCTGATCAGTGGGCTCACTGGAGGCTACACGGGCTCGTACATATTCAGCCAAACGTTGTTTACTTCGCGCTTCCGCCCCAGCTCAACGGCAGAAGCCCGTTTCCCGGGTATCACGAGGCTCGTTGGAGTCACGCTCGCTGTCTGCGAGCTGGCGATCGTTGTGACACCGATTTCACTCATGGCTCTTGTACCCAAATTCCTGTTCGGCGCTGTAATGATTTTTATCGGTATCGACTTGCTCAAGACGTGGCTGGTGGGCGTATACCACAAACTTCTCTTCGCTGAGTACTTGACTGTGGTGGGGACGTTTTGCTGCTTAAATGGCTTCGGAGTTCAGTTGGGATTAGCCACGGGGATCGCTCTAGCAGCCGCAAGTTTCCTGGTAGAATACGCGAAGGCCCAGGACGTTCGAATCGTGCACAAAACGAGCAACGTTATCCGCAACGCTGATCAACACGCGCTGCTCTATGGTTCTAACTTGGAGAGTAGTAGCTCGCGGCAGCAGGATGCCATTGTTACGATCGAGCTCCAAGGCCACATCTTCTTTGGCTCAGCCACCCGCATTCAAAACTGCGTGAAAAGCGCAGTTTACGTCCGCTCACCACTAGGTGGGGACACAAGTGATAGACCAAACTCAAGAAATGACCAACCTTCGAGTCAAACGGAGATGCTCCCGCTTCTATCGAGCAGACCAGGAAGCCAAGCAGTGTACAACGACGAAACTAGCGTCAAAATGCCCTCTGCATTGGTGAATCTACACGGACAACCGTGTCTCGACCGGGAGCGCCGACCCACTCAGTTCGTTGTTCTGGATTTCTCTCAAGTGAGCGGGATGGACGCTACTGCAGCACGGTCGTGCTTCTTGGCACTCAAACTTTCATTTAGCCTGGGTAAAGTTTGTGCGGTCTACTGCGGGATGAGGCCTAGCATCGAGTTTTTGCTACGGGCCAACGACGTGATCCCTGCAGCGCCCGATCAGGATCAGAATCAAGAGGCCTCGCAGCCCCAGCAAAGGGAATCGTACGTCACATCGGATCTGGACCTAGCGTTGGACTGGTGCGAACAGCAGCTTATTCTTTCGGCGGCAAAGCGGCGATCACTCCGTTCAGGACATCACCTGATCTTGTCGCCGCTGAGCGCAACAACGCTACACCTTCCGCAAGTATTTGCAGCGTATCTGACGGACGCTCACAAGCACGATCCCTCAACGCTGCAGCAGCTCGAGGAGCTTGCTCAATGGTTCAGTGTGCGGGAATGGAGCGAGGGAGCCAGCTTTTCTGTGTCGGTCAGAGCTCGGACGCGTGGATTGTGTTGCTGAGAGGCACCGTCGAGCTGATGACAATCCCAACGGAGTCCACGCTGCCGTCGGATTCACCAAAGTCGAAGCATGCCCAACCGACGGAAGTGTCAGTCTCAACGACGATCGATAACCAAACTGAGACGATGGAACTGGTCGGGCGGGTCCGACCGGGCTGCATCTTTGGCGACATGGACTTTACGTTGATGCAGCCGCGGGTGTTGGACGCAACGGCCACGGCGCCTGACACTGTTGCCGCAGTCTTCACGCGAAAGCAAATGACCGAGTTGCGTCGAAGCCGACCCGAGTTGGCCTTACTCCTCCACGACGTTCTGTTGAGAGCCTCGTACATGACTCTAGCCGAGAAACTCCACTCGCTGGCAATCTGACAATCCTACTTGCGGTGACGGCGGCGATGAAGAATCTCGAGGACCTACAGAAGAGCAGACAATCATTCGAAAGCATGAGAAACAGTTCGGTAGACGAAGAGAGAGAGAGAGAGAGAGAACGCATAACTCACCCCATCGGAGCC
Source organism: Phytophthora melonis (assembly GCA_024211575.1). Taxonomy (NCBI): domain Eukaryota; phylum Oomycota; class Peronosporomycetes; order Peronosporales; family Peronosporaceae; genus Phytophthora; species Phytophthora melonis. The sequence continues at coordinate 835,791 of JAMXKT010000037.1, read as the reverse complement.
AACAGTGTCTTCAAGCTGGTTTGCATGATCCATCAAGCTCGTCTTCAGCATACTCCGAATATGTTCCTCAACTTCCTTTACGTGGGCTTCGCTTCCCGTTTTTTGAGGATCTAGGTGCCAGGTTTTGTTACTACGGTGCAGATCAAGACGACTGGGAGGCGACTGAGGTACACGGCAGAAGGAATGATGTGGCTGCTCGACGGACCCTAAGCAAGGTGCCGCTGATGAAGGCCTCGTGCGAGCGGGAAGTTGCATCAACGAGTGCAGCCTGGTCTTTTGGGTCAGTGGCTGGGGAATGCCGTACACAGTGAGAGGCTTGCGCTCAATAGATTGACGTTGAAGTGCTCCCTGCTGCTCCAGTGGTTGCTGTTGAGGGTCCCATGCGACTTGAGCTGCTCGTAGCTGCCGGTACCGCGACGTCAACTCGGCTAATAGAAGATCCTTCTCCTGCTGTGCTAACTCAGCACGGACGAGCGAGACCCGTTGAGCTTCTGCTCGATTCGCTGCCGTTTCCAAATCACGTTCAAGGGCCTGCACCTGGGCCTCAAACGCGCTCAGCCGCGCATGGAGCCCGTCCAAGTCCGTTTCAGCCCAGGCGCCCACGCAAATGCCAAGCTGATCGTAAGCAGCTTTCACGAGGCGTTTTAGGCGGGTGAAGTCGCTTTCGAGACCATGATGGACGCGAGAAAAGCTTTGGCGTCTACGTTGATCTTTCTCCTGCTTGTCCTTTGCTTCGGCTGCGCATATGCGTTCGAGCCGCTCCAGCACACGCCGCCTCTCGTGGCTTATCCGCAAGATGAGTTGTTCGCCAAAGCGCCTTTCAAATTCATACCGCAGGCGGACCTCGAGCTCTTTTTGTGTCTCTGTCAAACCCTGGCGTTCTGTTGCCTCAGATTGATCGCATTCTTCCAAGCGGAGGAACGACTCCACTATATGCTCCAAACATCTCGTACTGTCCATCATCTTCTTTAAAGCCGTGACTTCTCCTTCGTCTCCTGGTTGGCGCTGCTGGGTCTCTTTCCACTTCGCCACTGTATGCTCGAAATCTCGCCATCTCGCCTCGATAGCCGCGACACGTTCCACCCGACTCGTCATCACCGCCAACTGATCACGAGTGGCATTTTCCAGCCTCTGGGAATCCGCAAGCGCGCGCTCCCGACCCTGCGCTAGGGCTTGTAATCGGTCAAACTTGTCCTGCCACCGCACACTTTCGTTCGCGGCTTCAACGAGTTTGCCTTCATTGTCGATGAGCGCCGACCGGGCTTCGCCTAGCAACTGTGTAGCTTTCAGCTTCTCGTTCTCAGCTTGGGCGAGAGCGAGCTGCAACTCCTGCAGCCGCTTCCTGTCGCTGTCCCGCGCGCTTTCGAGCTCACTCACGCGGGATTTCAGATTCGTCACACTCTGCGTTGCTGCGCTCAGTGACTGTCGGAGCGACGGTACAAGCAACAGTTCATTCGCTGTGGACGGAATAGAAGCCGTGCTGTTCTTCCCGCTCTTTTCTCCACCTCCCCGAGTGGCGCTCTCAACGCCAGCGCTCTTGCTCTCTCCTTGCGAATTGACTGAGCCCCTACGCTTCGACCGCGAAATGGACCGCACCAGCGTGTTTCGCAGCTGGTCAAGCTCCGTGCGCGAAGTTCGCAGCGCCTCCAGTAGCTGCGAATTGAGGGTCTCAAGCGACTCGTTGGACGAACGCATGTCGCCCAGCAGCGCCTGAAGGTGGCTCTCTCGTGCATCGTGCTCAGCAGTGAGCTGGCGCTCGCGCTCCGCCAGTATCGCGGCCGCTTGTCGAGCTTCTTCGAGGCGCAGACACTTCTCCAGGCGCGCTATCCGCTCGACTTCCTTGGTCAGCGCGGCGCGAGCTCGACGCAGCGCCAGCTCTCCCTTCTGCTCTTGCTGGTGGACAGCACGCTGCCCGTCCCGCTCCGCTTTGGCCAAAGTCTGCGCGAGACTCTCGGCCACTTGCGCTGCGTGCTTGCTGATGCGTTCAGCCAAGAGACCGAGCTGGTCCGTCAGCACGTCTTGCAGTCGGTCGTGGAAAGCCGTCACCTGCTTGCGCCACGCGAAGTCGCCACGCACGAACTGAGACCGGTCGTCGAAGTCGCCCTGCAGCGCCTGAACACTCTCGTGCACCAGCTCCGTCCCGCGTTGCAGCATCAACTCGAGTTCTGCTTTCCACGCCGCGAACGCAAAGGCAGGCAAAGGGCCCCATCCTCCTCCGCGGCAGGTTGAGGGGGTCTTGAATGACGGCGGCTTCTTCGACGACGCGTGGACGAGCAGGGACAATGTCTGGGGCGGCGTGGTCGGCCATCATTTGGGCAACTGCAACGGGAGACCCCGAATTGGGAGCCACCCTGTTCAGAGACGATGGGATTAGCTCGGGGCGATTACATGGGAGCGCTGCGATATACATGTATTAATACACCTTTTTCGGATCAACCGCGGGACAGGCGAACTTTGGATCAACTTTTGTCTCGCGACGGATCAAATTTCTGTTCTCGTCAATTTGTGGTCAAATGGGCCCCTTCCAAAACCCATATAACGTATAATACGGAATAAAGGACGGCGCACTATTTTATTAGAGCGCGGTAAAATGAAAATTGCGCACTCTATTCTATGCGCACTCTATTTTTCTGCGGTTTTGACAGCGATCCTGGCAAAAGTACCACTTCAAACGCTGATGTGTGCTGTGAGGGCACCCTTGCATAAGCTTAGTTTACTAACCATTAAGAATCAATCATGTACTCTATCAACGAACGGAAAACCAGTGACCAATGGTCCACCTCGCTGGCGTGGCGATCGTAACGCTAGATGGAATCGCTCCACTAGATAATGCATGTCGATTCAGCGCAAAACATTGCTGCTAGAGGAATGACTGCGACTATTTGCTGATTAAGAATTCGTAAGCGTAGCCAAGGTCACATGCTACGCTGGACCTGACAGATGTCCGGAGTAAATTTTGATAGTTTCCGCTGATAGGATCGGTGTAACGGGGTTACACGAATGTTACCCGAACGGTTACGAAGTGTGGCACACACAGGATTGTGTGGTGCACACTGTCTAACCTATTTCAGTAGGAGAATCAGTACATGGCTTCAGAGCCACAGATTATGCATATGACTAGGGTTCACTATGCTAGATAGTGAACCAGATACATTTACACCGAAGGCGGCTCTGCCGCGATAAAGAGAAATACATTCAGTTTGAAGATTCACAGCCAAGAGTTAAGGGTTGACTCTTGGAGTCCGTAGGGAGTACGGACTCGTGCGTTCTGGTATTAGAACGGGCTATCTTTAGCCGTGACTCTGTTACGTCTTCCTCTGACGCTAAAGCTACGGCAGCCCCGCTGCACTCGGTAGCACTTGTAGTCAATCCGACACCTGAGTCTGGATAGACTGACCCTCTGTGGAGAATGGAGCAGTTCGCTCACTTGCCCCCGAACCAGCAGGATGCGCTTAAAAAGCTCATGTCCTTGCTGGGCCCGGAGGGCGTGACGCAACTGGCGCAACAAGGCCCCGACGCGGTGAATGCGCGTCTCGAGGCGTTCTCCAGCTACGAGAATGCTCTGTTGGAGCATCTCCAGCAGAGGATGGCGACGGCCGTGTCGCCGCAAGCGCCCGCTACGTCAGCCGACGCGGGAACAAGACCCAAGCCGTTCATGTTAAGCGTGAAGACCTTCGAAGGCAAGGAAGGGGAAAGCTTAATGCTTTGGACCCGTGAAGTCGAGATGGCTATGAGCTCAGCTCTACTCAGGACGGAGTCGCAGCGCGTGGCGCTAGCTATCTCGAAGCTTGGTGGGCGAGCGAGAGAGTGGGCACTAACGTCAGGGACGTCGGTCGACACGGCCTTCCCGACGTGGGACCAGCTGAAGCAGCAACTGTCCCGGGTGTTCGCTCCGCCTAACGAGGCGTATCGCGTGCGCTCACGCTTCCTGGCTACCCGGCAAGGCAAGCAGGATTTGGTGGACTATGTGGAGAAGCACCGAATAAGAAATCCGTCTCGAACGGAAAGTGTTCTCCGAGAAAGGCGGCAAGGCCGGTCGACAGAGGTCCCCAATGGAAGATCGACAATCGATCAGCGATCGAGAGACAGGCTGCGTGGGTCAGGCGTGGACTGAAGATCAGCGAGAGATCAAGTGACGCCGGCGCGTCGGGTACAACATATGCAGAGGCGGATCGTGCAGAGACGGATTGTTGTGAGATCGAGAAATGACCGGAGAGCTTGCGCCGAGGCCTAACGGTCTTGAACTTCCGGGTGAGAGCCGGCTGAACCCTCTGATTGGTTACTCACATTTACCGCATTAGAGTGACGGATGGATGGCCGTTTAGTGACGAGGCGCGGTGGGCCATAATAAATCCCCACCGAGCCCTCCAAGTAGTCATAGTGGGTACAAGATTTGCCTCTCATTAGGAATTCGGATCTAGCCGAGGAGTCGTCGAGTCGTCGGATCAGCTCGAAGGCTCGGTCGACACTAGACTTTTGTATAGACGATAGGGATTAGCGATAGGGAAGGCCTCACAGCCTCTAATCACTAAATCAGAGCAGAAATTCCCCCCGAAGCCACACAAGGGTCAAGTCCGTCTACGGTAAGTCTTCGCTTAGCTGTAGAGTCTGGATACGCTCGGCCGACACGGGGTATGTCTGCCGGTGAGCATAAGGTACATTGACCGAGTGTTCATCACTGGAAAGGCCAAGAGTGAGTAGTGGCCGAGTGTTGGAGGTATTAGAGACCTCCCTGTACGTTTGTACGCTTGTCTGGGTGTGTGGCAAGGCCCCCCAGTATATTTGACTTCCAGCCGAGACTTCGTCTCGGCGCCCCTGTCCGAGGCCTCGATTGGCCTGGTACCCTTCCTTCTGAGGGACCACAGTGGGTTACGTGTGAAAGCGCGTGTGTACATTGCATCCTAGCCGTTGCTCGTGGCTAAGGGTGCTCTTATATTTGATTTACGGGCTCTACCTACCTGACCGACGACTCGCATAAGGCACATTCCAGCCCGGTGCAAGGGATCGGATCTGGTCTTCAGATTTTATCCCAACAATAAGCGCCGACCATTTAGGAGGGAAGCGTGTTGTTGGTAGGGGCTCGTCCCAAAGGCCTTGGCTAGAGGGACGAGAACTCGTTAAATCGTGTTTTCCTACACGACAACTGGTGCCGCGACCCGGGACTGGTGTGACCGAACTGTGTGTGGTGGTCTGTGTAGGTATTGTCCCAAACGAGCATTGAGAGGAGAAGAAGAAGAAGAAGAAGAAGAAGAAGAAGAAGAAGATAAGAAGAGAAGAAGAAACAAGAAGAACAAGAACAAGATGGCGAAAGCATCCAAGTCAGCGGTGCCAGCTACGCCGGCGAAATCGGGACGAGGGCCAACCGACGGCTTGTCGACGATCGCGAGTGACTTGACGTCTCGGCTGTCGACGATCTCCGAAAGGTCGGTCAGTTTCGAAGAGTCGGTTGACGAGGATTCGGACGCCAAGGATGACATGATGATGAACTACGATGACCTGGAAGAGAAGACTCCCGCACCCGTGCAGGAGTACGAAGACCAGGAGACGGCGATGGTGTTGGCTGGACGCAGCGGGGGCTCACGCTCCCTCAGCCGAAACCTCGTCTCCGAATTTAATGAAGTGGCACGGCCGGACTTTGCGGACGATGACTCGGAGGATGGCACCGAGGCCTTCACCTCGAAGGCTCTGGTGCAGGTTACTAAGGATCCTCAAGAATCCCGCGGAATTCGGCCGTCGATGAACAGCAGCACCCCAGCTGCGAACAAGGTGCTCGGCCGGATGCTCGAGCAGATGCTTGAGTCGAGTGAGTGGATCCGACAGTTCAGCCCGGAGATGGCGCGCCAAGCGACGTGGGTCGAGTTGAAGGAAGAGTTGCAGCACCCGGTGGAGCCGACTTCAGTCACCCAAATGGCCGAAGACACGGTGGCGCTCCTCCGAGCGATGGGGTGTGAACCGATGACTCGCCCGTCCGAGGTCTCGGTCAAGAGTTGGACACCGGAGCTGGCCGGCAAGGAGCTGCACAAGTGGAAGAGGAAACTGCGTTTGAGCTTCGGGGAGACGGATCTTACGCTGGGACGCCCGCCGAGCGCCCGCCCTGCGAGAGAGCCGACCGATCCCTCGAAAGTTCCGCTGCCGCAGACTCCGAAGAAGACGACCGAGCGCTCGAGCCGACGCCAGACGACGGATGGAGTGTTCTCTGCTAAAACGGAGGGCACACCGTATTTCCAGGATTCGCATATGGTGACCCCTCGGTCGACTAGTCGAACCGAGCGCATTGCCCGCGAAACCGAAGGGACGCGACCTGGACGGAGCACCAACCGAAGCTTCCCGAGGCGCTCGAGCCGTCGTTTCACCCCGCGTGATGACTCTTCGTCGGATGACGATGGCGACGACACGCCCGACTACGACGACGGCTTCGACAGTCCCAGCGACGAGCTGGCCCGCCAGGTGCGCGAAGTGAGCGAGATGGAGCGGCTGAACTCGACCCCTCGACTGGAGATAGCGACTCACCGACCCCTCGCTCAGATCAAGAACTTCTCCGGAGCCCGTAACAAGAGTGAAAACTCTATGCAGTGGCTCCGGGCGTTTGTCTACGAGTTGAAGGGGACGCACACTCCGCCCAACGAGTGGTGCATGGCTTTCGAACTGAGCCTTCGGGACGGTGCCTTGCACTGGTACCGTCAGCTCCCAAGAAGACGAAGCGTCGGTGGAAGTTGCTCAGTGATGCTTTCATCAAGTATTACTGTACGCAGTTCAGCCAGTCTGCGAAGGCTCGCTACTATTCGGCGCGACGTGACGGTTCGGAACATCTGTGCGACTACCTAAATCGGCTGAATGGCTACGCTCGCAACGCTGGTCTTCAGTTCGAGAAGGGCGGTCGCGACGCGAAGGATCACGTGCAGCGCTTCCTCGAGACGTGCGGTGACCGAGGACTCGAGCGGCGGCTTTGCCACGTCCGAGTCTCGGACATTCATGAGCTTGAGGACATGATTAATGACATCCTCAAGTCGGAGGAGCGCGGACAGAGCAGAGACGCCTCGACTCACCAGTCGCGTGGACGCGAGCACTCTCGCAGACGGGACGAGCGCCGGAGCGAACAAGCGCGCGACAATAACCGCCGTGAGCGTTACGAACGCCGAGACCGAGACTTCGGACGCAGACACGAGGATTCGCGCTATGCTCCGCGGGTGTCGCTGGCTGAAGCGTCGCTGTCCGATTTGATGGCCGAATTGCAGGTCCGTGGGACGAAGAGTGGTCGATCTGGCCGCCCAGAGCCCCGTGAGCAGTCGCGCGACGACAGTGGTAGTGACTCCAGTGGCAGCCGATACTTCGACGACAACCGAGACTTCAGTGACTACAGTGACTTTGACACCTCGGATGAAGAAGGAGGCCATGTCGCGGCGGCGAACGAACAGGAGAGACGTGCTGCAGCTGAAGGAACGTACGCACGATCCGACCAGCGTCAACGCAGGGGTGGCGAACCTGGCCGAAACTTCGACCGGTCCAACCGACACTTCAGCCGAGACAACCGCGATGGTCGCCCGCGTCAGTACGGACCCTGCGCAGCGTGTGGTGGTGCCGGGAATTCGGCTCACTACTGTTATCGACGCTGCAGACTGTGTCAGCAGGTCCACGACATCGGCAAGTGTGAAGCGCTCCAAGCCCTCACCACGTACCTTCGGACGAAGGTCGAGAAGAAGGACCTCTCTCCCGAGCTCCAAAGCCTAGTCTTCGGTGGCAATTTAAACTAGGCAGCCCGCCAACTGAAACTGGGTTGGTCCCAATCGGGCTGCCACAGTTAGCTGCTCCCGCGATCGATGCAGACTGCGTCTACGCGTTTGTGGGGGCGAGCAAACGGCCGAACGACAAGGACAAGGAACATGTGAAAACGACTGAAATTGAAAAGGAGAGAGAGGAAACTCTCGGTGGAGGTGATAAAAGTGGAAAGACTGAAGACGATGAAGATGGAGATGAAACCGAGGCATGGGTCTCAAGCGCGGTGCAGAGTGGACAGCCTGGCCGAACGCCCAGTGGGGTGACTAAGTTACTCCCAGGCGAGAGGCTGGGGTGGTGGTCTGCGCAGAAGTTCGACAAGAGAGCTCGGATGAGAGCTCTGGTCAAGGGTGCGGTCAACGACTCGAGAACGAGGCTTCTGTTGGATACTGGGGCGAACGTAAGTGTGATTTCGGAGAAGTTTGCGAAGCAGTTGCGGTTGCGTGACATCCAGGGACATGGCCGCTGCATGGAAATCCAGGGTTTCACGAAGGGAACCATGGCGACTGAGAGACGAGCCCTCGTCAAGATAACCCTCGGCTGGGCGCGTGTGTACGAGTTTGAGCTGTGGATCATGGACCATGGCGCTGGGGTGGATGTAGTCCTCGGCACAGACTTTATGATCCCCGCTGGAGTGCGTTTGGACCTGTTTCACGCGACCGCGAGGTTGCCGGATGAGGTCAGCATTCCTCTCATCAAGACTCTGGGCGCGCCAGACGACCGAGGCTTCGGTCCACATGTTAATGGTGGACCATCCGAGGACTTGCCTGTTCAGAGTCGTGAGTATGTGGAGTACCGAGTGCAGCGACGCCAACCACACCCGGATACGCATGAAGTGTGGGTACGCCGCACGAAGTCTCTGCTGCCGACGGTGACGAAGTTTCGGCGAGGCAAGGTCGAGTGGGTGCGGTTGACTAACGTGTCTGACCACCCAACGACGTGTCATGCCCACACTCCGGTGCTTCTGTGGGTACCGATTGGCGATCTTCCACGAAACGATGGCTACGTGCGACTGACGTCAGCACGATATGAGGACTGGCAGAAGCTTGCCTTCGAAGGCAGCCGAGACGAAGTCGCGTTCGCGCGCGAATGTGAGGCGTATTCGAGGTGGTTGGCCAAGCAACCCCGGCTGTAGATCGACCAATTTACACTCCGCCCACGGGGTGATGGTTCGACCAGCCGAGGACTCGCCTGAGCGGCGACCCCGGTTGAGCTGCGCTGAACAATGGGAACGTGAACTTGTGAAGAGGGAAGAGAGAGAGCAACTCGCTGCTGACGGCTCACCAGTGGGTGATGATCCAGCGGCGCTCCCTTCTCAACCCACGGAACTTGAACAGGTGCAAACCGAGGCCTCGGCTGGGGCAGCAGCGGAGCCAATTTCCCCAGACAGTGTTGGGGGCTCTGATAAAGCGTCCAGCCTGGCCTCGGATGACATGCTGAGTAATGACGACAATGGTTGTAATGATGATGGATCGGAGCACTCGCGCCAAAGTGAAGACTCAGCTGGAGACGACGACCCGATGACGGTACTGGAGCGCACCTACGTCTCAGTGGCAACTGCGGAAACAGCTGAGGGAGATAGCAGCGACGCGAAGGAGGTTACATCCGAGCATCGAACGAATGACATCAACCTGGAGGATTACGCTCACGAACTAGCCTTCCTACCCGACCTGACCGAAGCCTCGGTTACAGAGTTGGACTACTCGGCTAGTAACGTGCGGCACCCGGACCTGAGTTGCAGCCGGCAAGACCGCGTGGTGAAGGTGCTCCGGAAGCACGAGAAGATTCTGATCTCCAGCGGCAATGCATTACCTCCGCCAGCCTATGTGGTGGTGTGTGATATCGATGTCCAAGGACACGCGCCCATCAAACAGAGGGCTCGGCGGATACCCCTCCGACATCTCAAGAAGCTCTACGAGCTACTCCGAGGGCTGCTGAAGGCGGGGCTGATTGCGTTCTCAAACAGCCCGTGGTCTTCACCGATCGTCATTGTGTTAAAGAAGAATGGAGTCGACATCAGATTGTGCATTGATTACAAGATGGTGAACGCCGTCACCGCAATCATGGAGTATGCGATGCCTCTGGTCGACGACTTGCTTACCGATCTAGAGAAGTATCTGTGGTACTGCTCGCTTGACGCTGCGAGTGGATTCTGGGCTATTATGATGACACAGAGGGCCCGTCAGATCTCGGCGTTCGTGTGCGCGTTGGGCCACTTTGAGTGGCTTCGAATGCCCTTTGGGCTCAAGAATGCACCCATGATCTATCAGAGGATGCTTGACAACGCTCTGTGGGGTTTTGTGCAACCGAAGGGTGGATGGAAACACTATGCGTCGCTGATGGAAGAAGCTGAATCGCGTGATCGGGAAGCAAATCAAGGACAGACCGAGCCGTCGGCCCAACCGACGTCTCGTACTGAGTCTTCGCCGACCAAGTTCGAGGCAGGAAACAGTTTTGGGGGTGCCGGAAATGCGGTATCTGAACTGATCAACAGCCCTGTAGCCGATATGTTCGCCCATGGAGAGCCTGACGAATCCTCGTTAGTACCCGTATTCGAACGACGGTCTTTCGTCGACGATATCTGTTTCGGGGGCGAGTCCTTCGATGACTGCTTGGCCACACCGGACCGACTCTTAGCACGGTTCGAAGAGTGCCGTATCAGCGTGAGTTTCACCAAGAGCATCTTCGTGCAACCCAAGGTGGACTTCCTGTCCCACGTGGTGACGCGGAATGGTATCCAAGCAGACCCGAAGAAACTGAAGGCTCTGACCGAGCTCTCGTTTCCGCGGTCCAAGAAGGGAGTGCAAGCATTCCTCGGATCGCTGAACTATTACAGCCGTTTCATCCAGGACTTTGCGGTGTATGGTGCCGCGCTCTATCAGCTCAAAGACGAAGACTTCGGAGACGGGGGTGACCTCTCTGCAGCCAGACGAAGCTTCGCCTCGCTACAACAGAAGGTTGCTGACGCACCGATCCTTCGACACTTCGATCGCGACAGAGATGTTCATGTGATGCTTTTCGCAAATGAGTGGGCGCTGAGCACAACGCTCATGCAGGAACACGACGGCACGATGCATCCCGTCCGATTTTGCGGCCGAGTCCTCAAGGACGCCGAGATGAACTATCACCCAGCGGAGAAGGAGGTCCTGGCCCTGCTACAGTTGTTGAAGGTGTGTTACACACAGCTTGCAGGTCGGACCATCCACGTCTATACGCGGTTTTCGACGCTCGATTGGGTTCACAGGTCGAAGTCTCTGTTCGGACGCGCAACCCAGTTTGCGGTGCTGCTGCCTCCGTGGCACCTGGTGGTCACGCGCGTGAAGGAGAAGGATTGTGCCTTCGCCCAACTCCTCCAGTCGTCGATCACAAGTTTCGTCGACCTTGAGGACTCGTTGGCACCTGTGACTCCACCGACACGTGGCTCACCGAGTGTTCGGATGGACCCTCATTTGCTGTATGCTCGACTACCCCGTGATTACTGTGGCTATGTGCTCTCCTTCGACGGTTCTGCTAAGACTGAGAAGCACGGGGGTTATGGAAGTTGCGCATGGATTCTGTGGAAACTACCGGAATGGACGATAGTGATCGCTGCGAGTGCTTATCTCGAGGCTACGACTGTGAACCTAGCCGAGTACTCGGGCATGAACAATGGTTTGACCGCAGCCTTAGAAACTGGGGCTGACGAGTTGGTGATTGTCGGAGACTCGAGACTCGCAATCCAGCAATCCCTAGGGGTGATCGCATGTCGTAAGGAAACACTGATGGCGCAACTCAATCGACACAAGGAACTGAGATCGAGGTTTCGGTCGGTGAAGTACCTGCATGTTATCCGCGAATTCAACGCCGCAGCAGATTCGTTGGCGAGCGAGACGTTGGAGAAGAAGGTATCGGTGACCGTGGACGACAAGACTCGGACTGAAGAGCTAGTGCAGCTGAACCGCATCCACGAAGTTATCTATGAACCGTCAGCAGAGGCTTCGGCACCAACCGACGCTTCGTCAACCGAGAAGTCACAGGAGGAGACCGTGCGTGCCGTAGGCTCAATCCGGGTACTAGACGCATCGGACACCACTCGTCGCAAGTATTTTTTCGACTTCGTGCGGGAACCGCTACATGTGTCAGCAGTGACCAGACGACAGGCGAAGGAACGCGAGAGACGAGTCCGTTTTGTAGATGAAGAACAGGCGACGCCTCAAGAAGCCAGTAGTAGTGGCGCTGAGTCCGACCGAAACGACGATACCAGGCTCTCGAACCAACCGACGACTGGTACTACCGAACCCTCGGACCAGCCATCACAACCGAGACCTGACGCGATGGTGGTTCATGAACCGAACGCTGAAGACATTGATCCCGTGGTGGTGCAACAGGAACGACGCCGACGCATTGGTGCGGCGCAGGATGAAGAACTCCGGTGGGCAAATCTCAAAGCAGTACTGAATGGAGATGAGGCGAAGCTTGGTTACAAAGCCGCACGAGAGGCGTGGAAGATGTCCGACAAGTTCGTGCTGAGTGAGGATGGACTTTGTACTTCCTCGGTTCGAACCGTCGGTTCGGTCGTGATCGGAACGAAGAGTCGACACTACGTTTGGTGATCCCGACGACGATGGTCCAGGAAGTGCTGCAAAGCTGCCATGACTCGCTGGAGGGAGGACACCAAGGTATCGTCCGGACCTACCATCGCGTGAAGGCCGACTACTACTGGATTGGACTGTTCGCCGATGTGGAGCGGCATGTACGCTCGTGCCCAGACTGCAGCTCGAGTAAGAGTCGCCCACAACTTCGAGGATACTCACCCGGGAACATCTTAGCCGAAAGGCCGTTGCAGATTGTCTCGATGGTCTTCGTCATCCCGTTTCCGAAGACTCGGCGGTGGAATACGGCATTACTGCTATTCCAGTGCGCTTTCACGGGGTTTGTAATGGGAAAGGCTATGGCCGACACTTCGGCCCTGTGTGTAGCGCAAGCCTTTGAAGAGTGTGTCTACCGACGGTTCGGTGCCCCTACCCTCATTCGACACGACAGAGACCCTCGCTTCATGAGCGAAGTCTTCCAAGCGTTCGCAGAAATGATGCAATCGAGGTCTCGGGCCACTCTGAGCTATCGGCCACAAGCCAACGGTCAGCAGGAGCGCTCGGTTAAGACTGTGATACAGTCCGTCCGAGTGTACGCCGAAGACCCTCTGCAACAGGACTGGGATGAGATTGTGGAAAAACTGATCTTCGCGATCAACAATTCGCAGGACGCCACGCGCAAGGACACACCGTTCTACCTTGTACACGGCTGGGACGCGCGGACAACACTTCGGGCTATGTCTTCGTCACTGAAACGAGGCCACGGTCGGCAAACCGAGGCCTTGGCTTGGAGACGAGAGGTCAATCGACAGCAGGAGATCGCACTAGAGATGGCCAAAGAATATCAAGCGACAGAAAAGGCCAAACGGGCCGAGAAGCACAACGAGACTCTAAGTCGGCGCGAACGAGAGACTATACCGACGTCTGACCGAACCGAACCCTCGGGCGAGGGCTCGGGGGCGACAAGCTCAACCGACGGTTCGTCAGCCGAGACCTCGAGATCGCTCTTCAAGCCGGATGACCGTGTCTGGCTCTACATGGAGCGTGTGAAACCGGGGCTGACGAAGAAGCTGGCACATCGCTGGCATGGCCCTTTCCGAGTGAAGAAGAAAGTGGACGAATACGCGTACGAGCTGGCCTTGCCAGATCGAAGCGGTTACAGGTTTTATCCTGTGGTTCACGTTTCGCGGCTGAAAGCGGTGAACGAGTTCGGCGATCGACCGAGGACTCGACTTACGGCTGACATCACGGATGAAACGAGGCTTGATTTCGATGAAGAGCTGCTACCCGAAGACAGCTTCGAACCCGACCATCTTGCGGGTGAGTATGAGGTTAAAGCCATCTTGGATGACCGAACGCCACTCTCGACGAGCACTGAGCGAGCAGTCAGAGAGTTCAAAGTAAAGTGGGTCGGCTACGATGAGCCTACATGGGAACCCGCGTCCAACTTATCGTGTGGTGGACTGCTGTACGATTACTTGCGCGCAAAGCGCAGCGACAGCCGATTGCAGATGGTCCAAGTCGCAGACGAGGACTAGACGCAATGGGCACGATGTGATGAACTGCCGGCGGGGCGATGCAGCCCGCCTCAGCAGACGAAGAGAACTACTGCACCAACATTACTGCGTGTTTGCATACTGCATGTATTTTCGAAGTGGATTTCACGAATTGCTCAAGTGGAGAGATGGAGATGTCGTGCCAAAAGGTGATTGAATTGAAAGGAAATTAAGCTGTCAGACTGGAGTTACGCTAAACTACGACATGGAACCCGGTACCAGTCTGGGAAGTGGAGAAAGAACGAGGACTTGCACGAAGAGACTTCACGGTTGCGAAGCGGACGCAGCATGAGCGAGGACTCGGAGAGGACCAGAGCCAGAAGGAGGGCTCTGAGGATCCGACGGAGATGCAGTCCCATCAACCGAGCCCTCGCTCCGGTCGTCGCCGCTTGCCGAGTCCGCCGAAGCACCCTCCGAGACAGCCTGAGGAGTCGAAACGCGATCCGAATCAGGGAGACCCGGGCCGTCCGAGCGTTCAGCAATAGACCGAGGCCCGTGGTAGTCCGTGTATTCTCGCACCCACTGAGCCGAGACCTGGCTCCTGTCGAGCGAGGGATCGACCACCACCGCAGACGCCACTTGCTCGAGTGTGAAGCCTCGGGGAATGAACAGCATTGCACCCGGGTTGCACGGAGCGAACTTGGTGTTGTACGGGTGCAAGCTAGGCACAGAGATCCAGCCAGTGCGCCAAGGCTCGTGGCCGTCGATCTCCACCAGCGCATCGACCCAGTTGGCCGAAGAGGGCAACCAAGAGAGCGTCTCGAGAGAGTAGTGCAGAACCGAGGGCTCGAACAGCACCTCCGGAGTGTAGCCGAACTTCCCATCAGCATCGGGCAGTAACTGAGCCCACCAGCGCTTGATCTGGATCCGGAGGCGGTCCGACCGAGCGTTGCGCTCGGCCAAGTACTTGAGCCACGCAGCCCGGACAGCCTGGAACTCGGCCGAGTCCTCGCCGACTCGTCGGCCAAAGTGATTGAGCCATCGCTCGACTGCAGCGGGCGATACCCAGTGGGCTCGCTCGAACAGTGCGAACGACAAGTCGTGGCTCTCGGTGGTACCGACGGCTCGACAGCAGAATTGACGCCAGAGCTTGGTGAGTAGCGCCACGCCGGTTGCACGGATCGAGATCGGGACGTCCGGCATGAACTCGGCGACGTCAAACAGGCATGGCTCCGCCGGAAGACTCTGCACGAAGTGCCAGAACGGGTGGCCCGGGTCCGTCCAGTCGCAGAAGGCTGCGATCCCTTCGACCGAGCACTCGACCTGAGCGGATGCTGGGACTGGTGGGGCGGTCCGCACTTCCAGTATTTCACGCCAGCACTCCTCCGCTCCTGGGCTTGCGAACGGGGGCGAGATGAGCGCGTCGTCGTAATGTCCGCGGCGAGGTGTCGAATCCCTGCGAGAGGATGACGCGGCTGGGCGAGATGAGGCATCGGCGCGGCGCGCTTGAGCTCTCGTCTGGCGGACTGGAACTAAACCCGTTTTACGCCGCGCAGGTTTGACCACCGAGCGACCAGCCGACGCAGCTTGAGCCGCTGAAGGAGATCGGGCAGCCGAACGTTGACGAGAGGACGCTGCAGTCGCCTTGGCCGATACCTCGCCGGAGCTGCGACCTGGCCCGCCGCGAGATGGGACCGACGACGAAGCAACAGCGCGGTCCGAGGCCTCGGGGTCTTGAGTCGAAACCCCTACAGCAGACCGACGAACCGACGGCTCCTCCAGACCCAAGACGACGTCGTCAGGAGCATTCTCGCTCTCCACCGCAACCTTGGACTGGAGAGACGCTACGGTAGACGCTGAACGTACGGGCCGACCATCCTTGCGGGGCTGGATGACGACCGATGCTTCGTACGGAGAGTCGTAGTTCGGTGCCGGAGGACCGAATCCGTCCCCCTCCTTGCGACCGCCACTTGATGTCAGCGCAGGAGAACCAGAAGGATCAACAGGCGACCCGGGCATCGACGACGTGGACGCGTCGGACGAATGCGGGGACGGGGAGCAGCTTGTGGGCAAGGAACCGATACCTCACCGACGGAAGCTGACGCAAGTGCTGCAGGGGCTGACGCGTCCGTCTGCTCGGCCGAGGATGCCGAAGCGACGGTTGGGCTCCGAGGATGGACCTCAGGAGCGCCTGGCGAGGGCTGAACTTGTGCCACTGACCCTTTCACAGGAGGATTCGACCGTCGACCCAGCCGAGACCTTGCCTTCGACGCCGACAGCTTCTTGGGTGCGGCAGGCGAAGCCGCGTCGGCAGGAGGGGAGACAGCCGAGCGCCATCGGCGCTTCAGAGACGGTATCACGGGACCCGAATCGTCCGAATCTTCAGACAGGCAGTCGAAATATCCGAGCACATCGTCAGGGTCGGAGTCAGGGCCCGTCTGGACCCGAGCCTTGGCCTTAGGAGACGGAGTCGGGATGACAGCCACCGAGTCCTCGCGAGAACGCTTGCCCAGGGGAGACGTTGCAGTAGAAAGCTCGAACTCCATAGCCGCGAAATCCCGCAAGAACTCTTGAAGCACAGGAGGCAACAACGAGTCATCACCCAAGTCCAGGTTGGCCAGGACGAAACGCTGCTCGTTCAGGTCCTGAAGATACGCGTGGAACTTCTTCAGCGTGTCAGAGTAGCGCGAGAGCCCGTCACGAAAGCTCTGTCGGTCCTTCTTGATGACTGTGTGGAGGCTTGCCAGCGAAGAGTCCCTCTTCGACACCTGCGCCTTCAGATGGTCGATGATCTCGACACTCTGAGCGAGGGCTCGGTTCGCCGTAGCGAGCTGCCGGCTGATGGAGTCCCGCTCGTCGCGCAGCGCTTTGGCGACAGTAGCCAATTCCTCCCGCTCCGACGACGCTTGGACACACAGACGCTCGGTGCGGAGTCGAAGGTCGGTCTCGTCGCGAAGCTTACGCTCGCCGAGAGCCACGACTTCCCCCAGACGATGAACCTCGTTGCGGAGAGCGACAACCTCTTCGTCCAGGCCGAGTGGACGCAGCGGGATGTCCGGAGAGACCGCTTGGACGACGTCAGCGAGACCTCGGGCCTCTGTCAAGTCGCGGTCGAGGTCGTAATCGACTCGGAGCGGTGGAAAGCGGACGAGACCCGACCTAGGCTTACCAGTTGGCGGTCCAAGTGCTCTTCCAGACGCGACTCGGAACGGAGGACGGTGTTGGTGACGCTCGCGTCAATCAAATCTTCGACAGCGGCCGTGAGCGGCCATGAAACCAGCCCAGACGAGGGCTCGGTAGAGCTGCCAGCGCCTTGAGTTGGGGGCCCGGGTTGACTTGGACCACGAGCAGCGGAGGCAGCTGGCCGACAAAATCTCGCTGGGCCAGACTCAGGGTCGACTGAACCATCCGACCTCACGCTCGACGGAGACGACGGTGGGGACGGAGCGAGTCCCGTAGAGTGGGCATTCTCGACCGAGTCCTGGTGCCCAACTGACGCCCCGTCAACACCAGTTGCGACGGGAGTTGGCGACGGAGGAGCACTAGGAACGCCGGGCGCTACAGCAGCCGCAGACGTGACTCGAGACACCCCGCTTGCCGAAGCAGAGGCGGGAGTTGGTGTCACCGAGTCCTCGGGAGAAGAGGCCGAGTCTTCATGGAGAGGAGCGGAAGAGTCAGCTCCTACGGCAGAAGAACGAGGTATGGCCTGAGGCTGCACACAGCGAAGAGCGCAAGGTGGAGAGAGGACAAAGGTTAGCGATGAACGCCAGGGCCACATGACAAGCGAGGACAGCACCGAGGGGTCGAGCTTACCGAGGGGTCGAGAACAACGGCGCGAAGAGCGGCAACTTGCGCCTCCTCTAAAGCACTCGGCGCGCGCGGCATGGCAGTGGAGACGATGTGCACCACGGCACTCTCCAGTTCGGCTGGGTCGGGCCGCGGTGAGGGCTGCTGTGAGATCGAGAAATGACCGGAGAGCTTGCGCCGAGGCCTAACGGTCTTGAACTTCCGGGTGAGAGCCGGCCGAACCCTCTGATTGGTTACTCACATTTACCGCATTAGAGTGACGGATGGATGGCCGTTTAGTGACGAGGCGCGGTGGGCCATAATAAATCCCCACCGAGCCCTCCAAGTAGTCATAGTGGGTACAAGATTTGCCTCTCATTAGGAATTCGGATCTAGCCGAGGAGTCGTCGAGTCGTCGGATCAGCTCGAAGGCTCGGTCGACACTAGACTTTTGTATAGACGATAGGGATTAGCGATAGGGAAGAAGGCCTCACAGCCTCTAATCACTAAATCAGAGCAGAAATTCCCCCCGAAGCCACACAAGGGTCAAGTCCGTCTACGGTAAGTCTTCGCTTAGCTGTAGAGTCTGGATACGCTCGGCCGACGCGGGGTATGTCTGCCGGTGAGCATAAGGTACATTGACCGAGTGTTCATCCCTGGAAAGGCCAAGAGTGAGTAGTGGCCGAGTGTTGGAGGTATTAGAGACCTCCCTGTACGTTTGTACGCTTGTCTGGGTGTGTGGCAAGGCCCCCCAGTATATTTGACTTCCAGCCGAGACTTCGTCTCGGCGCCCCTGTCCGAGGCCTCGATTGGCCTGGTACCCTTCCTTCTGAGGGACCACAGTGGGTTACGTGTGAAAGCGCGTGTGTACATTGCATCCTAGCCGTTGCTCGTGGCTAAGGGTGCTCTTATATTTGATTTACGGGCTCTACCTACCTGACCGACGACTCGCATAAGGCACATTCCAGCCCGGTGCAAGGGATCGGATCTGGTCTTCAGATTTTATCCCAACAATAAGCGCCGACCTTTTAGGAGGGAAGCGTGTTGTTGGTAGGGGCTCGTCCCAAAGGCCTTGGCTAGAGGGACGAGAACTCGTTAAATCGTGTTTTCCTACACGACATTGTGCAGAGGCGGATCGCGCCCTATCGATCCCTGATGGATGTCCAAGATCGGCATAGGCGCAAGCCCCTACTGGAGGCGAACACCGGTGATCCGGAACGACCAAGGATGGAAGTAGGCGGATCGACGGTGAATGAAGATGCGCTCAAGTCCTCGATCGAGAGTCGATCGAGATCGGTGATCGGGATCGGTGATCGGGATCGCCGAACGAGATCGCCGATCGGGATCGCCGAACAGGATCGTTGATCGGGATCGCCGATCGGTCAAGATGGGAAGCATAAGAGGGGCGAAGATAGGACAGGAATCCAGTTGTTGTTTAGTTGTAGGATGGTAGACAAGATGGTAGCGGTAGAGAGAGAAGCCAACTAAACATAAATCAGAAGTGAATTTGCACAGAAGACCACAAGTCCCCTCAAGTCACCAAGTCCCAGGAACTACATTGGCCTCGGCAAGCGTCGACACTTTGGTCAGTGAACTAGTGGTACGGTTAAGACTGGATTAATACATTGGCCAGCTTGACCTACTCTAGTGATCTATTTCTTGTGTGCGAACCCCCGATTGTCCGGATACTGCTTGGCCGGCGATCGTTCTCCTCTCGATCAACCTCGATCCCGCTATAGGAAGCGGCAAGCAACCCAAGGAAGGAAGGGACACACCCGAAAGGGCAACTACAGGCCTTGGATCGACTCCAGGCCGACCGATCTCAGCGAACAACCCTCGATCGGGACGAATACTCGGACGCAGAGCGAAGATTCCCGCGCTGCTCCACGGACTATCCCCGCGTCACGCCAAGATATTCGATCTTCACCAAGTGCTGCATCCTCGGAGCCCCGAGAGAGCAGATCCAGCCCGCCGACGGGTACACAAGGTGAGAACAAGTTCAGCCGATCACGGATCGTTGGGGGGCCCCCTCCGTTAGTCGGTGTCTGGGCGCTGGTGGGAAGCTCGATCAGGCCTTAACCAGATTTTGGCCGATCCCGCTACACCGCAATGGTGCGCGTGCCCGGATCTCTTGGGGACTCCGGATTTCACCGTGAGTCCGCCGAAGATGCGCAAGTGAAGAAAGAACCAGGGAAGAGGCGTCGTCGAACATCGGATCGACGAAGACGCTGCTGAACAAAACGAGATCCGCGGATCGACAGAGTGCTCGGAGGACTTCTGTCGACGGAATCGAGGGCGATCTGGAAACAGATCTAGAAGAGAAACCTCAACATCCTCCCCAGGTCCCTTCGGGGACCGGTGGATCTCGGTGCGAACCGAGATTCACTAACAAAACAAACCAAGGCCGGATCGGACCGATATGCATTCGCAGACTCGCCGATCAGGCTCGATCCGGACTACCTGGACGCGATCGCGGACAAGGCCCAGATCGCGCGAAGGAAACTGCGAGCGCCAGGCATGGACGACGAAGATCCCAGATCGCTGGTGCTCGACTGGTCTGAGGCTGACTTGGAACGTCAGTATCACTTGAAAGAATTGCGGGACTTCTTACGTCAAGATCCCGTCATGATCATCGTGCGGCCAGAGAAGATCGGCGACCCGAAGGGCTCGATCTCAGCCCCCCGGATGACGAACAACAAGTTGACGGCAGTGAAGAACCTGCTCGGGCTGCTGAAGGAGGCCGGCTTGGTGGCTGGAGCCTTTGACGCGAATGACCTCTTCGATCAAGCACTCGAAGTGATCCAGACGTCGATCCAGACATTAGTCGAAAAGCTGAGACCCCTCGTCGACGTGATCACGAACGATCAAGACCCAGACGCCCCAGATCAAGCGCCGTCAGCTCCAGTGATGTCGACGCGGGCTGAATCGACAGGGTATCGATCATCATCGCCCTACGTCTCGGCAGCCGAACATGTGTCCGACACGTCGTCGGAACCCCAGCGAATGCCGCTTGGTCCTTCCGGATCGGCTATGCTGGACGCTCGATCACGTAGTCAGCGTCAGGAACGTACACGATCAGGACCTCGGAAGCTGAAACCTAAGTCGATCGATCGGACGACCAGCGCGAATGGGGCGGACGAGTCGAACGGCAGTCTGGAAACTTACTTCCAGGCCGCGATGGCCCGTTTCCTGAAGGAACAGCAGAGAACAGTGGCCACACCTGCCCCAGTGATGTCGGATCACAGGACGTGGAGATGGAATCCGCCGGATCGCCGGATCGAGACGTCTCGCAGTGGGAATATGATCCGGACGACATCGATCTACCGAGCTCAGCTCCGGCCGTGGTGGCTACCGCCGCATCGGGGTCCGTCGGGTCTTCACTGATCCAGCGCGTACGGATTTCGGCGATGTCGGATCTTAAGGAGTTCAGCGGCAAAGATCAGGATGAAGATCGCGCCCGATCGTGGATCAGCAAGGTGAAATCGGCCTTCACGCGCGATCAAGCTACGGATGAAGAGAAGTGCCTGACTTTCGCGGATCTGCTGACAGGGCCGGCGAAGAACTGGTACCGCCAGCTGGGACGATCGACACGGAACAAGTGGAGCGATCTGCTTCGGAGTTTCCAGATCCAGTATTGCGGCCTAGGAGTATCGGTGGCTTGGCAGTACTATCACTCTCGCAAGCGATCGGATGAATCGCCGTTGGACTACCTCTACCGACTGAATGTGGCGGCTCTGCGTGCGAGGCTGAAGATCAAGGATGGAGATTCCAAGGCCCGTCGAGAACACGTCGAACATTTTATCGAGACACTGGGCGATCCCGATCTGGCCGATCAGCTGACCCTACTTCGACTCGCGGATGCCGAAGATCTGGAGGAAGTCCTGCGCGCTCGAGAACGCGCGAAGAGCAGACAGAAACGATCTGCCTTCGGATCGAAGTATCGCCAGAAAGTCCCGACCTCTGCTCCGGCCACTTCCACCAAGCGGCAGTGCGTGCAGTCCAGATCGCGAACCAAGAGTCTGGATCGGACACCGGATCGGGCGGATCGGACTCGGAAGGTGATCTACGTCGCGTCTACCTAGCGTCGGCTGAGGACAATTCTCGCAACGCTGGGGGCGACACGACGAAGCAGGATCGCAGCACCCAAGCGCCGATCGGTCATGACTCACCTCGATCAGACCCAAGATCGCGATCGTCGCCCGATGGATCGGACCGATCGAGCCGCTGCTCGCACTGTGGATCACGGAAGCACACGGATCTGGATTGCTGGAGACGTTTGACGTGCGAGAAGTGTGGAAAGCGAGGACATCCGGCGGATCGCTGCCTGTTTGTGTGTCGTGGATGTGGTGAGCTGCACGAGATGGGCAAGTGCCCGATGGAGGAATTCTACAATCAGATCCGTCAATGGTTCAACCCGGTGAAACACGCAGGCATGCTGCCCGCGATCGCCGAGAAGATGTTAAACTAGGACGCTCGCCGGGGTTGGAATCCGGTACGAGCCCAGCGTTCTAGGTATTGCATCTATGCATACGTGAACAAGAACACGGTAGATCGAGTAAGTGGACGGACTGATCTACGCGGTAATACATGTGATCTGCATGAGAAATCTGCCGCCAAGGTCTTAAGTCTACACCGATCGGACGACTTCAGCCGTTCTGACGCCGAAGTGCCCTTGGATCTCCAGTCTGGAGAAACTCGAGGTTATTGGAAGCAACGCAGACCTGAAGAATGGTTTACGCCAGCTGACGGAGAGTTGACGGCCGAGATCCCGAAACATGATCGCGATCGAAGTCTGCCTCGCGTCAGTGAACACCGCAGATCTGGCGATGTGGTACCCGATCTCCTCCCAGGGGAGTCCAGAGGGTACTGGAAACATCATTCGCCGGGTAAATGGTTCCGTCAGGCCAAGATCGCTGGCAAGATCAACAATGAGAAGTCGATCTTACTCTTAGACACCGGCGCCGAGGTGTCCATCGTGGACACCGCCTTTGCTCGTAAGGTGGGGTGCTATGTCGACACGAGTCAGAGCCAGGAATGTGTGGGAATTGGCGAAAGCGTGTACATGACGGAAGGAAAGACCAGGATCAAAGTTACGCTGGCAGGATCGCTGGTGTATTTCTTCGATGTCTGGGTTGGCGATCTATCAGGACAAGATGCGATCCTGGGTATGGACTTCATGGTCCCGGCGGGGATCCGCCTCGATCTTGCGGACGGCTCCATCTGCCTCCCTGACGAAGTCAAGATCCAACTTAGCGGGCGGCGACAACTGTACAACGACAACGTCAGACATGTGTGTGTGGAACAAGGGATGCAGATTGCGATCGGCGATTCGATCGAACTGCCACTCCGAATGAAGGTGACAGATCGCGAGAAGCTATGGGTCACTCGTGGAGATCGCTGGGTGCCGACTGTGATTCGAGGACCTGGCCGGATCAGGTACCTCCAAGTTACCAACATTAGTGACAAAGACATCGTTCTGCACCGGAATGAACGGATCGCCATGTGGTTGGCCGGAGATCGGGTACCCCGGGTGCCAGGGTATGTGTCGATCGGGTCCCGTCGCTACATGGAATGGCAGAACCTGGCCTTCCAAGCCACGACGGAGGAACCGCGAACTAATGAGGAGGCGTCAGTCGTACCACCAGCATTGGCTGTCGAGCGACCGACGTATCCGACACCCCGAGCGATTCTCCGGAGATCCGAGGTCTCCCCGATCGTCGATCGCTCGATTAGCCTACCCGACCCCACCACCGAATCGGGGGCGAGGAGCCCTGATCTGGAGGTAGCTGTTGCCGATACGCTTAGATCAGGGGGCGGATCGCCGCTGGAGAATGATCGCGTGACCGAAGGGTCCAGATCGTCTACTTCAACCACTTTAGTTGGAGAACCGACGGACCTACGGTCGGATCCTACAAGGTCGTCGGCCAAATCCTCCGGATCGAAGGGTGAATGCCTTCCGGGGCAGGAACAGGTTCTTGTGGGCTACCGGTCTTCGCCAACCGCCGGCTCAGGGTGCGAAGCGATGGGTGGCGATAAGCCGCGAGATGACTGCACTCGCGATCTGGAGGAGAGCGGTGAAACAATGTCCCCTCACTTGCCATCGGCCGATCAGGTCGACGGTTGCGCCGTCGAACCAGATCTCGGGGGCGGGAGTGCTGATCGGGTACCCCATGGGGCGACCTTAACGATGGAAGAGTCGAGATCAAGAGGCGACACCACAGTTGACGGCATTCCGATGTCGATCGACGGAGGTGATCTGGTGGAAATAGAGACCAAACCCACTGTCAACCGGGGCGATCCTGCTGCAGCTGAACCAGGTCAAGAAGCGGACGTGTGGATCACCTGTTGGACGCCTGTGACAAGTGGAACCTTTCGATCAGTGTGGAGAAGAGCTCTTGGGGGATGCGCAAGGTGGACTATCTAGGACATCGCGTGCCGAACGATGGACCGGAGGCCAACCCAAAGGATCTCGCGGCTCTGACAGATCTACCGTTCCCTGGATCGCTCCGATCAATGCAGTCTTTCTTGGGCAGTCTTAACTACTACAGCCGCTTCCTGGAGGATTACGCGATCTACGCGGCGATCCTGTATGAACTGCGCGAGGTAGACTTCGCCGAGTTGAAGAAGCGTCCAGATCTGTGCCGGATCATGGACGATCAAGTGTCGGACTCAGTAGATCGGAACTCGGCAGACCCTGATCGGACACCGCCCGTTCATGGAGTCGAGGTTGGCGACGAGCGCTGGATCCGTGCTCATCGCGCCTTCTCGGCACTGAAGACGAAGATCGCGACGACGCCGATCCTGCGGCATTTCGATCGCGATCGGACTCCGGTGGTGATCGTGTACGCGAGTGACTGGGCGATCTCGGCCGCACTGATGCAGGAACACGACCAGATCTATCACCCGGTTACCTTCGCCAGTCGAACGTTGAAGTCGAATGAAATGAACTACAACGTGGTGGAGAAAGAAGTGCTGGCTCTGTTACGGATCCTAGATCTGAACTATAACATGCTGGTTGGACGATCGATCCGGGTCCTGACTCGACACTCAACGTTGGCGTGGCTGTTCCGATCACCCGGCCTTCAGGGCCGATTGGGTCAGTGGGCCGCACTCCTATCGCCCTGGACGTTGGAGATCACGAAGTGCACCAAGGGAGAGGATGAGATATTGGGGGCGATCACCGCCAGTATTACGCCTCGATCGGATGTCGACGACGCACTGATCGCGATCGCGCCGAAGAAGGAACCCCGGCGGAAGATCCAAGCCCCGATCCCGACTGTACGCGCGGATGAAGAACTGCTGGTGATAAGCTTCGATGGATCCGCCCGCGTCAAGCGAGGTGGGGGCGCGTACAGTGCGATCCTATGGAAGTTACCTGAGTGGAGTGTGGTGAGAGCACGATCGGGCTATGCTGAGGGGCTCACCATCAATGAAGCGGAATATCATGGCCTGCTGCTGGGTTTCGACCTCTTGGACGGCATGGATCGAGGCAGGCTGGTGGTCTGCGGTGACTCCAACTTGGTGATCCGGCAAGTACGAGGTGAAATCGACTGCAAAGCACCCAAGCTGACGTTACTGAAGCAGAAGGTGCTCGATCGGTTACGGAACTGGCCAGATCATGAGCTGTTACATGTGAAACGGGACTGGAACGGCAGCGCAGACAGCTTGGCTAGCGCAGCGCTTCAACGTGAAGGTGGCGTCGTCGTCGAGGATGAAGCCGATCACGTGGATCTTACGACATTGAACCGGCTCGATGAGATCCTGGTTGTCAGATCTGACGAACCGATCGCCCGACTATCACCGATGACTACCCGATCAAACGCCCGATCACGACCGAATCCGACTGTCCTACAGGAAGAGTTTGTGCGGGGACTACGGATCGATCGAATCCGCCGATCGCAAGGTGAAGAGACGTGGATCGTGGGCATGAAGAAGTACCTGATGGGAGACGTGGCTGATCTGACGCAGGATGAGGCCCGATCTTATGGCAACATTGCGGCGGACTAAGAGATCGATGACAATGATCTGTTGTTCTACTGTTCCCCTTCCAAGAGATCAGAGGCAGATCGAGACGGGTTGATGAGGCTGGTCGCTCCGGAGACACTGCATCAGGATATCCTGCACCACTACCATTCTACCGTGGAAGGTGGTCACCAAGGGATTGGACGCACCTATCAGCGGATCCGTGATCACTTTCACTGGAGAGGTCTCTTCAGGAGTGTGCAGAAGTATGTCGGAGAGTGTGTCGATTGTGAGACTGGTAAAGGACGACCCACGATCAGGGGCGAGTCGCCAGTGAACATTCAGGCGACGTACCCATTCCAGATCATAGCGATGGATCATATACCTTCGCTGCCCAAGTCGTAAAAGGCAACACCGAACTGCTGATCTGGGTCGATCTGTTCACAGGATACGTGATCGCGAAGGCCAGCTCCTCTCGAACGGCGCAGACGATCGCCGAATCCTACGAAGAGTGCGTGTTCCGGCGATTCGGTGCTAGCGAGGTGATCAGGCATGATCGCGAACCGGGATTTATGGCTGACTTCTTCCGCGCTTTTAATAAGATCCTAGGTATGCGTCAGCGAGCGACGATGGCATATTGGCCTCAAGCGAACGGTACGGCGGAACGAATGGTGCAGACGGCGACGAGAGCCTTGAAGATGTTCGTGGAAGATCTGGATCAGAGGGATTGGGATGAGTACGCCGAGCGATTGACCTTCGCGATTAATACGGCCCATGATCGCGTTCGGGGAGACTCTCCTTTTTATCTGGTACATGGCTGGGATCCCCGATCGACGCTGGAAGCGACGATCCCTTTGGGTAGTACTCGAATCCAGGATCGGAATCCGCGACGGTGGCGTTATCGGATCCAGAGACACTATGATCAGGCTCGAAGTCAGGTGAACGCTCGTCTACGCGAGGCTATCGCGGATCGGGCCGATCGACACAACGAAGAGGTTCGACCGCACTCGATCGAGGCTGGATCCCAGGTGTGGCTGTACTTGGATCGTGTGAAGGAGGGATACGCCCGGAAGCTAGCGCACCTGTGGCATGGCCCGTTCCGTGTGGCCGAGAAGGTGAACGAGTACACGATGAAGCTTCAGATCGCTGGCACAGACTATCACCTGTTCCCGATCGTGCATGTCTCGAAGCTGAAGTTGGTCAGAGACTTCCCCGATCGACCGCAGATCGAGCTCACGGTGGACGAGGCAGATCGACTCGATTTCGACGAGATCCTACTTCCGGAGGACAGCTGGGCTCCAGATCGAGATGCGAACGAGTATGAAGTGGAGAAGATCACGGATATGCGGACGGGTCGAAGGACACGGTACGGCCGGACGTATCGAGAATTCCTGGTACACTGGAAGGGTTACGACGATCCTGACTGGATCGACGAAGCGGATCTCAACTGTGGAGCTTTATTGCACGAGTTCCTTCGAGATCGTGTGAAACCGGAACCGATTCAACGCGATGCAGTCTCAGGAGGAGGAGTGAGATCGGACCGCCAGGACGAGCTGGTCGCCTTGGTGAGCGAGATTGGTGGCGGATCGGCGGGAAGGCCGTCGATCGGAGGAAAGGGTGGTATATGAATGTGTATGTGTGTGAAAGTGTAGATCGTGAGATTATGGAGTCGCTGAGAGGTGGAACGATGGAAGGTCCGGATTGATCATGTCGGGTAAGGAGTGGATCGACACAGAGTTGTTACGCCCAGCGCAAGAAGCGAGATATCACAATGGGAAGGGTGGATCTGGAATGGTGGAACGGCTATTGGAGTAGATCAACTTCTGAATGACTACGAATTTGAGTGGGCTTGCCGATCGACGCGTCGATCGCTAGATCTGATTGCGCAAGCTAAACTGGTATCACGAACGCTAGATCACGGTTGCTGGGCACCGATGTTGGGGTTGAACTTGTTGCGAAGACGTGGGATCCGCCTGGCAGGGTGGTCTTGAGGGTGATCGCGGTACTGGTTTCGCCAGGGATCGTGCGTGTCAGCCTCGATCAGGGCAGCCCGGAGGTCGGTCGGCTCACCCTGATGCTGGGTGGGGTCGTTGGCGTTAGCTGCGCGAGACACCGCCCTGGGGTACCAAGTCACCGAGTCTCGCGGACGCACCGGAAGGTGCAAGAAGAACGGATCCAACAACAGATCGATATCAGCCCACATCGCTCTCATCTTCGGCAACGTCGTGTCCAACCATTGGCGCCACCGATCGCCGAGGCGGATCCGCCGGGTTCGACGTTCGGCATGGTACCGTTGGATGACCGGATCCTGACGCTGTCCACGGGTGATCGGGAGGTAATGGGTTGTTTCCCAGAAGGCCTGACGATGCTGCTCCTCGAGCTGCAGGTAGGCGGTGGCGATCCGACCCAACGGAGTTGCGGCGCCCCGGTGGAGTGCCAGATCAAATGTCAATGGATCTCGCGGGTTCTGGAGGGCCTCCCAAGGGCGATCGGCCAGGAGTGCGGTGATGTTCAGCCCGGTGATCAAGTCGTCTCGGTAACCGATCCCGGCTGCAGGCGGCCGAGCACCGCGAACCGTGACTGGGAAGAGCCAATTCGCAGGCAGGAGCAGGTGGTGGGTCAACGTCGACAAGATCATGCCGGTGATCTGCAGTTGACGTACCAGTCCCACGGGCCACGGATCCGCGTCACCTGGAGTGAGTGCCCGGGGTGCGTTGAAGCCCGGGATCATGGTGCCGATCGGGAACAGTGGCGGAACCAGAGGCTGACGTCCGGGCGATCCCGGCGGAGATCTTGGCGGAGATCCCGGAAGCGATCCTGAAGGCGACCTTGGGGGCGACCAGGAACGCGCCGATCCGGTTCGAGAGTGTATTGAGATGACCGACGGTGATCGTGAACGGATCGGCGGAGTACGGGTCCGAGCTGGCGAAGCGGATTGACGACGCCGAGCCTCAGCCCGGGATCGAGCCAACGCGGCGAGGGACTCCTGATCCGTGCCTTCGGACTCGGATTCCTCCTCGTCAGAACCGGATTCGGCCGACGACGAGCCTTTCTGCGACTGGCCAGCGCTCGCACTACGAGCTGGGCTCGACTCTTCTTGATCTGGCTCCTCCTCTTCATGTTGATCGTCGGGCTTACGGCGATCGGACTGTGGCTGGCTCTCAGCGGGCGGTCCTTGGTCATGATCTGGCAGCGAGAAGGCCGGCGACGGAGAACGAGGGGCGATCGGCTCGGCGATCGACTGCGTGATGGAGGCGCCGATCGTGAACGTTTGGGGGCCGCGGAGTGCGATCGGGTGATCCGGAAGGACTACGACCGCGGCGAGCAGGTGTGAGCGGTCTACGCTGGCGCAGTGCGATCCAGCGTGTTACGCTGGATAGGTGTCCGCGATGGTGTCGAGATCCTCGCTGGATCGATCGCTGACACGCCGGAGCAAGGCGTAGGCGTCTTGGACGTCGACGAAGTGGGCGTCCTGTGCACGGATCACTTGTTGCGCACTTTCGACGCATGCACCTGCAGCACGACGATCGCGTCCGAGATGATCAACAAGAGAACGAAGGCTACAGAATCTACGTACGGAGATCGGCGTTTTCCCGAAGCGCGACGTCGCGATCTTGGTTAGCCTGATCGAGGGCGGCACGGGTCGTACGTAGTTCCCCCTCCGTCCGGTTGAGGTCAGCTTGCAGCCGATCGACATCAGGGTGGGGGCAAGCCGGGGCGGAGAGGCCGATCTGGCCCGAGAGCTGGCTGTCGAAGACGGGCTTCGTTGGGCCAGAGCCGCCTCGGCCGTCTGAAGCGCCGCCTGAACGCGATCGAAGCTGCCTCGCGTCGTGTCTAACTCCCATTGCAACATGTCCAGATCATGTGCCTGACGTGTGATCTGCGACCGGAAATCGGAGATGTCCGTGGCGGCGAGGTCTAGCTGGTGGTCGAAGCGGTCCCGAGTGGTGATCGCGTCTGCGAGTTCGTCTTGGGTGCGTGTCAACCGACGATCCATGTCCTGAATCTCAGCGGTTTGTTGAGCGATCTGGCCTCGGAGATCCTGGATCAGCTGCGGTCCTTGGCCTTGGGCGCTCTGCTGGAGGTCACTCACTTCGGTCTGGAGACGGCGGATCTCGTCCTCCTGGGACCCGCGGTAGCGCTCGAGGTCCTGCAGGTTCGACGTCAGCTCGCGGACAGTGTCGTCCAGGCGGGCCCGATCGCGGATCATGGTGGACCGAGAAGCGTAGCCAAGCGTCAGCTCCTCCTCCAGCCGGGCGATCCGGCGGGCAGCGTCCGGAGAAGCCACAGCCCGTCGAGAAGCCGTTGAACGAGTCGATCGAGGTGTCGAGTGGGCTGATCGAGGCGAGCCGGGCGGAGACCCGTCACCCTCCGACGGTGGGGGTGGCTGTGCGGGAGGACCGGACGGTGGGCGTGCTCATTGTGGAGTAGCGGCCTCGCAGAAATCTCGCGGAGCCGGTCTCGCACAAACTCGGCGCGTCTGGATAGCGGTCGCGCCGAGCAATCTCTTTCCCGGTTGTTGGAGTAGCGTATCTTCGAAATACAGACCCAAGTCTTCGCAGGCTTCAGAGTTGGGGGGTTCTTTGTTGACGCTTGTTCCTTGTCGTAGGGCGTCGAGCCTTGGGCGTGCGGCGTTATCGGGCCGGTGTTTCCTTGGCGTTCCCGTCGGGCGTGCGGCGTTATCAGGCCGGCGTTTCCTGGGGCTTGTGTGGCGTTATCGGGCCTACACGGGGGGTCTTGTGCACGGCGGTTATCGGGCCGGTGCGTTCCTTCGCCTAGCAGCGCGTTATCGGGCGCCCCTAGACGGTATACGTTTAACGTGCCTTTATCTCAGCACGGGTCTGTGGGGGTTGAGTACCCGAACCAACAAACGACGGGGGCCGCGATATCGGGGCGGCTCTGCTTGCCGGCGCTTGGTGGTTCCCCTGGAACCGGAGGGAAGACGGGAGGTCTTTGTGGTTCAGAGAAATTTCGGGACTGAGTCCTTACCCTATCCTATGTCCTTGCTACTGGCTATCTCCTACTTCGTGCTTGCTAAGCCTACCACCCTACGTCTATCCTTGCGTCTGTCGTGCTTGCACTACCGTTCTTCAACCTGATTTGCGTAACGTAATCAAGATCTCACCTCGACGCGTTTTGGCTCGGCGGGTTTTGCTCGGCGCGTTTTGGCTCGGCGGGTTTTGCTCGGCGGGGTTTAGGGGTCGACGCGTTTTGAAGAGACGGGGCTCTGGTCGACCCGTCGAGTGATTACGCCTCGCACTGGATTCTGGCGCCGTGTCTCACAGCCCATCACCCTCGTCGACTTTCCCGTCCATCTCCACAGCGCGTCGCGCCCCATCAACCGCGTCGCGCTTCATCCGTCGCGTCGAGCTCCATCACCGCGGCGCTGTTCTCGCCGACCATCGCGCTTTCTCCGCGGGGTGCTATACCACATTCGTCCCGCTGCCACGCACGCGCACTCCCCAGGTGGGTGTGTCGTCGCAGAACTCGCCCCGCGCTCTCCGTCTTCGCCATCACCGTCGGCTATCATGGCTCGCCGCCATAACGTTGACGCCAACGACATCGACATGGAGGAAGAAGAGCTCGACACCGGCGACCTCGAGGCTGCCGGCTGCGTGGTCTGCGCCCTCGGCTCGCGTCGGCCTCGCCTGCCTGCTCCCTCTCCAGTCCAGCTTCCGCCCCGGGGCCCCGTCCACTCCGTGTCAACCCTCGTCGCCGACGCGCACACTCTCCGGCGTGAGAATCGAGCGTTGCGCGCCCAGTGCGAGTTCGTCTCCGTGCACAACGCTGGTCTGGCTGTTCACGCGTCCGTGTTACACGAGCGGAACCTCGCGCTCCGACGTCGCGCCTACGAGGGTTACCGTGCCGGCATGATTCGGCTCGAGCAGGCACTCCTCGCTCAGGAGCGCGCCGAACAAGACTACGTCGCCATGGAGGACCGGGTGGCCAACTTCCGCGAGCGCGCCGAGCGCACTGATGCCGCCGAGTCGAGACTCCGGGCCCAGGAAGCTGCCTCGATAGAGCAATACCGGGATCTTCAGGCCGAGCTGCAGACGGCGCGGGGCCAGGTCGCCGACCTGACTGCCCGGCTCGCGCAGGCTCCTGCTACTTCGTCAGCCTCTGCGGTCCCGTTAGCGCAACTCTTCGCTGCGCAGGGTGAGCGTGACGACGCGCGCGCCGAGCGCGACGACTTGCGCGCCGAGCGCGACGGTTTGCGTGCCGAGCGCGACGGCTTGCGTGTCGAGCTCGCCGCCGCCCAAGCTGCTCTTGCCCCGTCCAAACGCGCGTGAATTCCGCCGAGGCGGAGCGGGATCAAGCCTAGGGACAGGTGGCTGCCCTCGAGCGGCAGCGCGACGCGGCTCTCCATGAACGCGATCGTCTGCGTCGAACTCTTACGGTCGTCGAGCAGGAGCGTGATGGGGCTCGCGACATGCGAGACCAAGCGCTTCGAGCCTCGGCGGCCCTGAAGCGGACTCGAGACTCGGCCATCGCCGAGAGGGATCAAGCCCGTCAAGCCCTGAGCACTCTCGAACAGCAGCGCGTTCCAGTCAACGACGAGCTTCGGGCAGCCCGTGCGTCGCTCTCCCAGAGCCGCTCGGAGGCTGCGGCGGCCCAGAGTCTGAACGCTCCGCTGCAGGACGACCTTCGGCGCACCAACGCTCTCCTGGTGGCCCACGCTGAAGAGCTCCGACGAGGCGCGACGCGCATCCGTGAGTTGGAGGAGTCGGTAAGCAGCGCTACGACTCTCCGGGTGGCGGCTGAGTCCGAGTTGGCGCGTGCCCAGGCGGGCGAGCTTCGAGCCACGTCCCGCGCGGCGTTATACCGAGCAGGGTGTCTGTCCTTACGACAGTCTTCTCAGAGGCGCCAGGGGACCGTCGACGCTCAGACGCGTCGCCTTAGCGCCCGGGTCGTCGAGCTGGAGGAAGAGCGCGACCTGGCCATCCGGGAGCGCGACGAGCGTGCCGTAGCTTGGCGTCGGATGATCCGCGACGCGCGTCGGGGTCGAGAAGTGGCCCAGCGGGTTCGCGACGAGCTTGCCAGTCGGCTTGCCGGAATCGTCGCGTCGGTCGGCGGGCAGATCGACACCGCCGACTTGGTTCGCCGGTTGGAGGCCACGTTTACGGCGGAGGTGAACGCTGCCGTCCCCTTCCTCCCGCTGTCCCTAGTCCAGTGACGCGTCCGGGCGGTCCCTCTGCCTCCGTCCCCGCCGTGTCAGCCTCGGGTACTGGAACGCGTGCGACGGCTTCCGGGGCTTCTACGAGTTCTTCGTCTTCGGCTGGGACCGCTCCGGCTCCAGCGTCTAGCTCTCCTCTTCGGCGGCGAAGTCGTCGGCCGTTCACGGTGGCAGCCACAGTGATGTCCAGACACGACAGCCGCGGCCCAAGCGGCGGCGACTTCGGCAGCATGGGTCGCGTCCTCGTTCGCCGGCGCGTTCTCCTCGGCGTTCACGTTCACGTTCCCGCTCTCCTCTGTGGCATCGACGCGTTCGTCGGGGTCGGCGCATTCGGCAGGGGCGGCGGCTTCGCGTCGCCTGTCTTCTTCGCGCCCGACGCACTCGCCGCGGGGTCCTGCTGCGGCCGGCACCGGGTCCGGCCCTGGCGACTCAGGCGACTCCAGCGGCGACGACTCTTCCGCCTCCTCGTCGTCTCGTGCCTCGTCCTCGAGCACTGCGTCTAGCGGCTCGGCGGGAGCGCCGCGGCGGCCCCATTCTTCGGTCCCGTCATCCCTCCGGCGGGGACTCCGTCTAATTGGCGACAACCGCGTTACGCTCCCTGGCCCAAGAGGGTGCGACGTCTCCGCCTCCACCTCGTCACCGCGCAGGAATTGCGGACGCTCTTCCTGCCGCCACTCGGATGGATCGTTCCCGCCACGCTGCCCCCGAGCCTGCGAGCTGGAACCGTGCTCTCGTGACTCAAGCCAATATCGACGCGCTGTACGCCACTCGTCCCTGGCGGTACCTCACCCAAGCAGTCGAGTCACTCCTCTTCGCGTCGGGCGACGCGGTGTTCCAGCCCTTCTTGCGCCGACTTCGGCGCCACATCGAGCACTGGGCCCAGGCTTACTGGGAGTCGACGCACGAGCTTCCTGTTCCCGGTGCGGCGTGGAGGAGATGGCGTACAGCGCGTAATTCACGGCGTTCCCACGCTGGCAACCACCTCAACAGCTTATTGCAGTTGGCGGTCGAGTTGTTCCGGTTAGGCTCCGCCGACATGGATCTCCTGTTGGACCCCATGGTGCTCCACTTCCCGCCCGCGCACTCGCAGATCGGTCGATGGTATCCGGGCCTCCAGCACACGACGCTGCAAGCCGCGCTCGACGACATCGACGCGCAGGAGCCTTGGCGCCGGTTCCACCGGACGCCGCTCACCGTGGCTGAGATGGACGCCGGCGTGCGCTGCCGCGTGACGCGCGATCACACCGCCTACCATCTGCCTCGCCTTGCAGGTAAATTCATTCAACAGATTTGAGTCCGGTCCATGGTCGCGCCCCGCTGGAGCCGTAGCACTTTAGTCGTCGTAGCCATAACTTCAACACGTAGCCTTGACCTTCCTCCTTCGTTTCTTTCCACTTTTTCACATCTTTTATGAGACGACCCTCCGCCGTCCCATCTTCAGCAACAGGCTGGTCCCCCTCACTCCCCTCATCATTCCTCCCGCTCCGGCCATTCCCAGAGTCGGGGCTCTCCACCAATCCACCCGTCGGCAGCCTCCCCGCCGACTTAGTCGCACCTGTAGGTGCTCACCCACCTGGGCCCGTCGCCCCCGTGTTCTCGTGCGACTGCATCGCCTCGAACCGGTTGCGCCCCGTGCGCTCTCGCAGGAAGTCGTACATGAGTCCGCCGCAGTTGAGGTCGAGCTCGTCGACCCACGTCGTGTCCGGGTATCCCGTCCACTTCACCTCGAATTCGCGTCGCGTGCGTCCGTATCGCGTGGCCCGGCCTTCGCGCATGTTCACGAGCTTCTCGACCTCGTAGACGTCGTCGTCCAGCTCGCGCGTGGCCTCCCAACTGTCCTCCGGCAAGAGCACCTCGTCGAAGTCGAAGCGCTCTTCAGCCGGCACCGTCAACCGCGTCGCGGGCCGCGACGGGAATTCTCGGACGGGCTTCAGCTTGAGACGTGAACGACAGGGAATAGCTGGTACGGCGTGCCTGCCGTCTCGAGGCGCACCGCGAATGCGCTGACCATCTCGGCGACACGGAAGGGTCCGTGCCACATGTGCGCAAGCTTGCGCGCGTATCCCGGCTTGACTCGGTCCAGGTAAAGCCAAACTCGTGAGCCCGCCGAAATGTCGTGGCTCGTCGCGTTCTCATTCTGTCGGCGCGCTCTCCCTCGACTGCCTCACGAACTAACTCTAGCGCTTGTGCTCTCGCGACCTTGTAGTGACGCTGAATGCGGAGCCTCCATCGTCTGGCCTCGACGTCTCTGGTCGACGAGTTTCCGACGGCTAGCGTCGCCTCCAGCGTCGACCGGGGTCCCAGCCGTGTACCAAGAAGAACGGCGTCTTGTTCCTCGTCCGGTCGTGCGACGTGTTCAAGGCGAAGGTAAGACGCTCGGCGTATTCGTCCCAGTCGCGTTGGTCAATGTCCGCGATGTACATCTTAATCGCTCTTGTGACTGTCTGCACCATGCGTTCTGCAGCGCCATTGGCCTGAGGGCGGTAGGCGAGCGTGGCTCGTTGCCTCTGGCCCATGAGCTTGTTGAACGCCTTGAAGAAGTCTGACATGAAGCCCGGCTCTCGGTCGTGTCGGATAGCCTCGCTCGCGCCGAAACGCCTGAACACGGCTTCTTCGTACGCCTCGGCTGTAACGGGGTTACACGAATGTTACCCGAACGGTTACGAAGTGTGGCGCACATAGGCTTGTGTGGTGCACACTGTCTAACCTATTTCAGTAGGAGAATCAGTACATGGCTTCAGAGCCACAGATTATGCATATGACTAGGGTTCACTATGCTAGATAGTGAACCCAGATACATTTACACCGAAGGCGGCTCTTCCGCGATAAAGAGAAATACATTCAGTTCAAAGATTCACAGCTAAGAGTTAAGGGTTGACTCTTGGAGTCCGTAGGGAGTACGGACTCGTGCTTTCTGGTATTAGAACGGGCTATCTTTAGCCGCGACTCTGTGAGTCTGTTACGTCTTCCTCTGACGCTAAAGCTACGGCAGCCCCGCTGCACTTGGTAGCACTTGTAGTCAATCCGACACCTGAGTCTGGATAGACTGTCCCTCTGTGAAGGATGGAGCAGTTCGCTCACTTGCCCCCGAACCAGCAGGATGCGCTTAAAAAGCTTATGTCCTTGCTGGGCCCGGAGGGTGTGACGCAACTGGCGCAACAAGGCCCCGACGCGGTGAATGCGCGTCTCGAGGCGTTCTCCAGCTACGAGAATGCTCTGTTATAGCACCTCCAGCAGAGGATGGCGACGGTCGCGGCGCCGCAAGCGCCCGCTACGTCATCCGACGCGGGAACAAGACCCAAGCCGCTCATGTTGAGCGTGAAGACCTTTGAAGGCAAGGAAGGGGAAAGCTTAATGCTTTGGACCCGTGAAGTCGAGATGGCTATGAGCTCAGCTCTACTCCGGACGGAGTCGCAGCGCGTGGCGCTAGCTATCTCGAAGCTTGGTGGGCGAGCGAGAGAGTGGGCACTAACGTAAGGGACGTCGGTCGACACGGCCTTCCCGACGTGGGACCAGCTGAAGCAGCAACTGTCCCGAGTGTTCGCTCCGCCTAACGAGGTGTATCGCGTGCGCTCACGCTTCCTGGCTACCCGACAAGGCAAGAAGGATTGGTGGACTATGTCCAGGAGTTGAGAACTCTCATTGCGGGCATGTCTGCCGAGCCTCTGGCTGAGGTAGTCATCGTCACGGTGTTTATGGAAGGGCTTGGCACTGGCGTGGCCAGGACGGAAGTCTTCCGCACTCACCCAAGTTCTTTTGAAGAGGCTGTGAGTATCGCGTTGAACGCGGAGCACAACTTTAAGTCGTCAAGACTTGGGTGGAACGCTCCTCACACCAGTTCGTCGAACGGTCCGGAGCCGATGGACCTCAGCTATGCTGAAGACGAAGAAGCCGAGCTTCGGGCCGCTGAGCAGCGGCGCGGCATCCGCCGATGTTTTATCTGCGGTGACACGCGTCACTTGCGCGCCGGATGTCCGCTGCGCTTGCAGCGCCAGGCTTCGTCAAGCCGCTCTTCGGGTTCGAGCCAGGGCTCTGGTTCGTCTCAGAAACGAGAAAACCCAGTAGGCGCGGGGCGGCCTACTGGGGAGGAACTAAGTTCTATTGAACCTCGGCGAGGTGTAGGTCGACAGGACTTAGCCCCGAAGAGAGCTGTACTCTATAACACAGAACGTGTGTGCAAGCCGGGCTTGCTAGTTGTCCAGGCTTGGGTGAAGGGCTTCACAAAGCCATGGACGATTTTGATCGATTCGGGAGCGTCGGGTAATTACGCCCGGCGTTCCACGATGGACGGAAGTCAGCTTTATGCTGAGGCGCTGGTAGCGCGTGGGAGTGACATCGTCACTGTTCGTCTCGCGACGGGCACTCGTGTCACGGTGCCTAAAGTCCCTGTGGACTTGGGCGTGAAGTTTTTGGATTTTGATAGCGTGGAACGCTGTCTGGTCTTAGACCTCGATTCGAGATATGATCTCATCCTTGGTATGGCGTGGCTGGAACGCCATGAGCCTTGGATAGATTGGAGGTCGAAGACCCTTGGTGCTACGCACTTCTCTCCTGGCGGAGCATTGGCGAGTCATGAACCCACCTCTGCTAGGAAGCAGAAGCGCTTCTGGCGCGAGCACTGGACCGAGTCGGTCAATGTGCCAGACATCGGAGTTTCCGAGTTGGTGGACACTGCGTGTGTCGAGAACGAGCGTTCCGAGCGTGGCTCGTGGACGGCAGGTGGAGCGGCACGAATTCCGCTGAGCGGGTGTGCGTCTGAGGGCGACGCCCTGCTGCGTGCCAGTGAAGGCGCGGTCGACGAGAAGTCGAGTGAAGATGGGCGTTGACCGGATCAAGGATGTGGAGCGGCACTAATTCCGCTGAGCGGGTGTGCGTCTGAGGGCGACGCCCTGCTGCGTGCCAGCGACGGCGCGGTCGGCACGATGCCGAGGAACAAGGGGCTCTGCCCGGATGAAGATCGTGGAGTGGCACGTAACCCACTGAGTGGAGGCTGCGGGTCGTGCAGCCCTTCGCTGAGTGTCGATCAAGACACTGGTGCTCCTCTGGAGCTGAATGAGGTGGTGACACCTGGCGTCAAGAAGCACGCGAAATCACGGAGCTCTTCTGGGCGGACAGTGTCCATGAAGAGGCGGCAGCGCCGCAAAGCGCTGGCGGCGCGACGCAAGGCGTCTGCGGTCTCACGAGTCGAGAGGGGTGTGCCGAGCGGTGAGGCTCCACACAAGAGCGAGCAGCTCTACACACTCGTGAATGGAGTGACGGGCGACGTCGACGGAGACGTCAGTCTCACCGACTTGCCCTCACTATCTGCTCTCCTGGAGCTGGACGAGATGTCCTTGGCCGAGTTGGGCGAAGCCTTGAAGGCTGGAGACTTGGCGGAGGTGGTGGTCATACGACCTGAAGAAGAGTTGAACTCGTCCTCGCTTCTAGATGAAGCTGTCCTGGAGGACACTAAGAAGGCGCTGAATGCGCGAAGCGGATCGGCGATCCTGAAGGATCCGTCGGACCCCTTGTACCACGTGGTGAAGGATTATCAAGACGTGGTCTCGAAGGAACCGCCCTCGGGGCTACCTCCGGATCGAGGTGTCCGGCATGAGATTGATCTCGTTCCGGGAACGAAGTACTGCGTGACGAGGCAGTGGCCTCTGCCGAAGGAGCAGTGTGACGTCATTGACGCGTTCTTCCGTGCGAAGCACGAGGCGGGCATGGTGCGTGAGAGTAAGTCTCCTCACTCCACGCCGACGTTCTGTGTCAGAAAGCCGAATGGCAAGTGGCGTATTGTGCATGCTTTCAACAAGCTGAATGCCGCCACCATTCCGGCGCAGACGCCGATTCCTCGGAAGGACGTTCTTCAGAACAACATGGCAGGATGTACGATGTACAGTGCGCTCGACTTGGTCGATGGCTACTACCAATTGCTCATGAGAACGAGCGACATTCCTCTCACTGCGGTGAGTACTCCGAGCGGCATGCTCTGGGAGTGGTTGGTGATGCCCCAAGGGCTTTCGAACGCGCCAGCGACGTTCAATCGTCTTGTGACGCAGCTCTTCCGGCCCCATCGGGCGTACGCGCAGACGTACTTCGATGACATCTTTGTGCACAGTCGTGCGGAGCACGGGAAGACTGATATGGAGAACCATGTCGAGCACCTGCGTGCTGTGCTCGAGTGCATGCGTCAAAACAAGTTGTATGCCAACATTGACAAATGCATCTTCGGAGCAGAAGAGATTCCCTTCTTAGGGTGCTTCATCGGGAAGCGTGGCCTGAGGGCCGACCCGGTCAAGGTCAAGGCCATTGTTGACTGGCCGGTTCCCCAGAACCAGAAGGATCTTCGCAAGTGGCTTGGCTTGGCCAATTACTTGCACAAGTACAGCGAGAACTACGCTGAGATGGCTCGGCCACTCTCCAATCTCCTGAAGAAGGACGCGGAGTGGTGTTGGAACACCGAGCATCAAGATGCGTTTGCGGCAATTAAGGATAGTCTCCTTCATGCGCCTATTCTGGCTTTGCCAGACCCCGCTCGTCCGTTTAGTGTCGTCTGTGACGCCTCGGACTTTGCCATCGGCTGTGCCCTGCTACAAGCAGACGCCGAGGGGCGCGAGCGCGTGGTGGCGTTCGAATCTCGCCAGCTGAAGGCTGCTGAGAAGAACTATCCTGTCCATGACAAAGAGCTACTTGCGATGAAGTATGCGCTCGTCAAGTTCAGGGTTCACCTGTTGGGCTCTCAGCCGTTCGTGATTTACACGGATCACGCGTCGTTACGCACTGCGACTCAGTCGCCTCATCTCTCGCAAAGGATGGCCCGTTGGCTGTCCTTCTTCGCGGAGTACAACTTCGAGGTGAAGTACAAGCCTGGCAGGCAGAATGTCCTCGCGGACGCGCCCGTGTCTTGCCCGGACCCTTGATCACCGTTGGCACCCATCGATCTCCTCGTGTAACCCAAAGCTTGTCATGTTCCGATCCAGATCCTCGCAGTCGGGCAGGTATCTCTGTGGATTCTCCGATCCCAAGCTGCAGGTATCGGTCCAGCTTCACTGACTGTGCCTTGTCACTGTAGAGTGGGCGGCGTCCGCTGAGCTGGATCCGGACTTCGTCAGGCAGGCAGAGGGTCCCGTCAGCTAGATCCAGTCGGATCCCGGCCGGGACCATGTAGTCCATACCAAGGATCGCTTCTTGGCCAGACAGATCTCCCACCCAAATGTCGAAGAAATACACCAGGTATCCGCCCAAAGTGATCTTGATCCGCGTTCTCCCTTCCGTCGTGTACACATTGTCTCCGATCCCAACGCATTCTTGGCTCTGACTCCTGTCGATATAGCACCCAACCTTACGAGCAAAGGCGGTGTCCACGATGGACACCTCGGCACCGGTATCTAGAAGTAAGATCGCCTTCTCATTGTTGATCTTGCCGTGGATCTTGGCTTGACGGAACCACTTGCCTGGCGAATGTTGCTTCCAGTACCCTCGCGACTCTCCAGGTAGGAGATATGAGGACTCTGGATCTACGATCCTCCGGCCTGCAGCGACACGTCTGGATCTGGATCCCGAGGTGTCTTCGCCTTCCACTGGTTTGAACCACTGTTCTGGATCCTGTTGTTTCCAGTATCCTTGGCGAACTTCTAGATCCAGATCCATCTCCACTGTCGCGTCGGATCTGGTGTAGTCATCAGCTTGCCGGAAACTTGAGATCATAGCAGCACGTTTCCCATGAAGTTCACATGTATTACCGCGTAGATCCTGTCGTTTGCTAACTGGATCTGTCGATGTCTTGTTCACATATGCATAGATGCAATACCTAGAACGCTCGGTTCGTACCGGATTCCAACCCGGCGAGCGTCCTAGTTTAACATCTTCTCCGCCATTTCTGGCAGCATCCCCGCATGCTTGGCTGGATTGAACCACTGACGGATCTGGTTGTAGAACTCTTCCATCGGGCATCGGCCCACGTCATGAAGCTCTCCACATCCGCGACACACGAAGAGGCAGTGATCACCTGGATGACCCTTCTTGCCGCACTTCTCACACGTCAAGCGCTTCCAGCAGCCAAGGTGCGAGTGCCTCTTGGATCCACAGTGCGTACAGCGGCTGCGCTCGGATCCTTCAGTGTGGATCCTGGATCTTGAGTCGCGCGCTGTTGGATCTTGTTGTGGGCGGTCTGGCGGATTCCGATCCGGGGTTTTCTGCTCCTCCTCCACGGGCTTCGCGTGATCTTGGGCAGCGGACAGGTAGATCCTGCGGTACTCCTCACACTCGGAGTCAGATCCATCGCTGGATCCAGACTCTGATCCTGAGTCAGGTTGGATCTGGATCGCACGCACATGTTTGGCTGGGGCAGCAGGTGCGGGCGTCGCGGGGGCCTTCTGCCGGTACTTGCTGGATCCATACGCAGACTTCTTCTGTCGATTCTTCGCCCGATCCAGCGCGCGAAGGACTTCTTCCAGTTCGTCAACATCCGGTAGTCGGAGTAAGGTCAGCCGATCCGCTAGATCCTGGTCACCCAAAGTCTCAATAAAATGATCCACATGTTCGCGTTTCTCCTTGGATCCACCATCCTTGATCTTGAGTCGAGCGCGGAGTCCAGCGACGTTGAGCCGGTAGAGATAATACAACGGAGACTCGTCAGAGCGCTTGCGGGCATGGTAATACTGGCGAGCAACGGAGATCCCCAATCCGCAGTATTGGGTCTGGAAGCTGCGAAGCAGATCCGGCCACTTGTTGCGTGTGGATCGGGGCAGTTGGTGATACCAGTTTCTTGCCGATCCAGACAGAAGATCCGCGAAGGTCAGACACTTCTCCTCGTCGGGGGCTTGGTCTCGCAAGAATGCAGACTTCACTTTACTGATCCAAGCTCTTGCTCGATCCTCGTCCTGGTCCTTGCCCGAGAACTCTTTCAGATCCGAGATCGCCGAGATCCGGACTCGTTGGATCAGGGCTGAGCTTGTGGATCCGGCCGCCGTGGAGGCTACAGTGGCTCGAGCTGTAGTCGGGAAGTCAATGTCATCTGGATCGAACTCCCAGTGTGGATCCGGATCCGACGACTCGGTCGACTCCATCTCGACGTCTTGAGATCCATGATTCTGGACCGCCTCCGGCGTTAGCGTTGGGGTCAAGGCTCCCTGATCTTTTAAGAACCTGCTCATAGCTGCCTGGAAGAACGACTCCAGCCTGCCAGTCGACATCTCGGATCCAGATGCCGTGGCAGTTGGATCCACCGATGGAGCCGGCTGCTGCTTGGATCGGGATTGAGATCGGGGCTGAGGACTCGCTTCACGCTGGATCTGGGCTCGAGCGCGTAGCATCGTGGCTCCCGAGGGTCCGAGTGACATGCGCCGAGGCTCCGAAGACGTGTCCGATCCAAGTTCTGCAGCCGACACATAAGGTGACGACGTCCGGCATCCTGTGGATCCTTCTTGTGGCGATCTTGGATCGGGGATTACGGGATCCAATTTCGGCTGGATCTCGCCCACCAGCACCTTCAGACGGTTGAACAGCATCTCTGTCGTAGCACGGAGTTGAATCGGATCGATCTCGTACATCACTGACGCGTCGAACGCTCCAGCCACGAGACCAGCATCTCTCAGCAACTGCATCAGGCGCTCCATCTCGGGTAGGATCCCTGGGCACTTGGCGGGTGCCGGAAGTGCTAGTGGTCCCTGCAGGTCTCCGATCTGCTTCACGCCGAACTGTTGCATGAT
Source organism: Phytophthora melonis (assembly GCA_024211575.1). Classification (NCBI taxonomy): domain Eukaryota; phylum Oomycota; class Peronosporomycetes; order Peronosporales; family Peronosporaceae; genus Phytophthora; species Phytophthora melonis. The sequence continues at coordinate 793,337 of JAMXKT010000037.1, read as the reverse complement.
TGGATCCAGAGTCAGGAAGCCACGTAGCTGCCGTTCGTGGTAGTGGATCCATCCCGCCTCGGATTCATCCTGAGCAGGTGTCTTCGTATCTTCGTCCTCTGGATCCGGGGCCTTCATCTTCGTGCGCATCTTCGGCTTGGTTTTGTCGAAGGAGAAGAAGTAGGCGTCCGGGTTAACTGGTGAATCAGCAAATGCATACCGATCCTTGCCAGCCTTGGTTTGTTTTGTTGGTGGATCTTGACTCGCGTCGCGATCCACCGGGGTCCCCGAAGGGACCTGTGGAGGAGGTTGAGGTTTGTCTTCTGGATCCATGTCTGGATCCACCTCGGTTCCGCCGACAGAGGTCCTCCTTGCACTCTGCCGATCCGTGGATCTTGTTTCATTCAGCAGCGTCGTCGTCGATCCCAACTCCGATGACGCTTGATCCCCTTGTTCCTTCTTCACTCGAACTTCTTCTTGGGACTCATGGTGAAATCCCGAGTCACCAGAAGATCCGGGCACGCGCACCATTGTGGTGTAGCGGGATCAGCAAAATTTACAAGATCGCCGATCCAACTTCCCAACTGCGCCCGAACACCGACTTACGGAGGGGGTCCCCCGATGATCCGTGATCTGTGTGCTGAACTGGTCACCTTGTGTACCCGTCGGTAGGGCTGGATCTGCTCCTCTGGTGTCTGCTGAAGCGTCCGAGCCTTGAAGACAGAACAGTCTGGGCGAGACGCGGGGATGCGGGTGGAGCAGCGCGGAAATCTTCACTCTGCTCGCGGTTTACTCCAAATCCAGTAGTCTTGTACTTGGATCTGGCGGCCTGGATCTGGATCCGGCCGGGTTGTTGCCTTTCGGTTGTTGTTGTCCTTTTCGTTGCCTTCGCAGGTCTTCCTTGGTCGTGTTTGCCGCCTCCAATGACGGTGTCGTTGACAGTTGAGAAGCGAAGGACGCACCGGCCAAACAGATAACTCCGGTGGATCTTGGATCCGCACTTGACAGTAGTTCACTAGGAAGGTTTTGGATCTGGCCAATGTATTACTCCAGTCTTACCACCAACACTAGATCTGCTACGGCTAACCTCTCTACGCCGCGTAGGGCCAATGTAGTTCCCGTTTCCAGGTGAGGGAGGAAGCACTTGCGTTGATCAAGGCAAATTCGGTTCTGATTTATGCTTAAGTTCGCTCCTATGCCAAAGTCCTATCACCATGTGAATCCTATCATCCCATCTGTACCTACCGACTCTACGGGCTCTCTTTACCTTCATTGCGTGTCAGCTGCTCGCTCGTCGAGTCGTACTCACAATCTCTTGATTACTCCAGAGTGTAGATCCACCCCGGATCTTGGATCTTGGATCGCTGTCAGCGTAGATCCAGATCCAGGTGTATCCATCTGTGGATCTTGGATCGCTGTCAGAGTAGATCCAGATCCAGGTGTATCCATCTGTGGATCTTGGATCGCTGTCATCGTAGATCCAGACCCATGTGTATCCATCTGGGTCGGTCACTCTTCCGCATTTGTGTCGAGGTCCCGATCCTTCAATCGTCCAATCACTTGCCATCACTCATTTCTGCGACTTGCACTTCTCCACACGAGAGCGACGCGACCTCTTCGAGCACGCGCTCGAAGCGAAAGAAGAAGTCCAAGCATCGCCGCCTGAAGCCCCGTCGAGAACCTCCAGCGATCGAGCACCCGCCGAAGGAGTCGGTGTGCGCTCTCGAGTACGTGGAGGGCGCTCCACGAAGATCGCGCGTCATCGAAGTCGCGAGTCCGCCCCGTGATGCCAACACCATCACGCGCCTCCCAGGACTCTCCTGGAAGAACTTCCTGCGAGACCTGAAGGCAGGCGAGATCGAACAAGTGTGTCTGATCACCGAGGCGGTCCCGGTGGATGAGCTAAACGCGGTCAAGGTCGAGGAAGGGCCGTCGAGACCCAAGCACGCCGAGCCCAAGTCGGCGCGCGAGGAGCGCTTCGCGGCGCAGTCCTGGGACGCTCTGCGTGAGTCCGGTAACCCCGTGTATGAGATTGCCCGCGAGTATGCGGACATCTTCCCCGACAAGATCCCCGCTGAGCTCCCAGCGGACCGAGGTGTGCGCCACGAGATTGACCTCGCGCCTGGGACGAAGTACTGCGTGACACGGCAGTGGCCGCTTCCACGTGACCAGGTGAAGGCCATCGACGACTTCTTCGAGAGCCGACGCCAGGCGGGTCACGTGCGCGAAAGCATCTCGCCGCATTCTAGCCCGACCTTTTGCGTCAAGAAAGCGACGGGCGGGTGGCGCATTGTCCACGCGTTCAACAAGCTGAACGATGCCACCATACCCGCGCAGACGCCAATCCCGCGCAAGGACATGGTGCTGGACTCTATGGCGGGAAGCGTGATCTACAGTGCCATCGATCTGACCGATGGGTTCTGCCAGATACTCATGCGAGAGTGTGATATACCTCTCACAGCGGTAAGCACTCCGAGCGGCATGCTCTGGGAGTGGCTGGTAATGCCCCAAGGTCTGAAGAATGCGCCGGCCACGTTTAACCGCATGGTCTCCCATGTGCTGCGCCCGCTCCGTGACTTCGCACCGAGCTACTTCGATGATATCTTCGCGCACAGCCGCGCCGAAGGTGACCTCAGCGCTGTCGAAGTCCACCTGAGGCACCTGCGGCAAGTCTTCCAGGTGATGAGGAGAACAAGCTCTACGCCAACTTGAAGAAGTGCGTGTTCTGTGCACCGGAGATCCCGGTGTTGGGCTGCTACGTGAGCAAGGACGGAGTCCGAGCCGACCCTGAGAAGGTCGAGTCGATCTGCTCTTGGCCGACTCCCACGAGCCCCACTGAGCTTCGTCAATGGCTGGGCATGGCGAACTACTTGCACAAGTACACCAAGGACTATGCGAAGTTAATCCAACCACTGTCTTCGCTGCTGAAGAAGGACACCACGTGGTTGTGGCGAGAAGAGCACCAAGCCGCATTCGACTCGGTGAAGAGGAGCCTGTCATCTGCGCCTGTCTTGATGCTCGCGGATGAATCGAAGCCATTCCACGTCGTCTGCGACGCGAGCGACTTTGCCATCGGGTGTGCCCTGATGCAGTTCGACGACGAGGGTCGTGAGCGGGTGATCAGCTACCAGTCCCGTCAGCTCAAGCCGGCGGAGAGGAACTACCCAGTGCACGACAAGGAGGTCCTCACCATGCGCTACGCATTGGTCAAGTTCCGGGTCTATCTGCTCGGAGAGCAGACGTTTGCGGTCTACACCGACCATGCATCGCTGCGGACAGCGATGAAATCCCCGCACTTGTCCCAGCGCATGGCCCGCTGGCTGTCGTTCTTCTCCGAGTACAACTTTGTGGTGCACTACAAGCCTGGCAAGAACAATATTCTCGCCGACGCGCTGTCTCGGCGTCCAGACTACGACCCACGTGAAGGCCTTGAGCGCCAGGCACCTGACAAAGATGATGAAGAGTCATGCGCGACGTGTGTGATGTCGGGGTTGAACTTGACGAGCGTCGTCCCCAAGATGCCGCTCCGGGGCGAGATCGCCGCTGCGTATGAGCGTGACGCGCAGTACTCCAGCATCCTTGCCCACCTCCGCTCTCCAAGCTAGTCGACGTTGAAGGGTCTCGCTCAACCCGCAGCCACATCGAGCGATATCGGCTTGATAGTTCCCTGCTGGCGTACACCATCGATCGGTTCGATGCCCCGAGAGTGGTGGTGCCGAATGATGAAGACCTTCGCGCTCGAATCATCCACGATTACCACGACGCACCGGTCGGGGGCCACTTGGGGCGCGAAAAGACCTTCGCGGCGGTAGCACGGGACTTATTCTGGCCCCACTTCTACCAGTGGGTACGCAAGTGGGTGCGCACTTGCGAGATCTGCCAGCGAATAAAGCCCTCGCCGTCATCGCAGGTGTAACGGGGTTACACGCACAAGTGGCTACAGCCGCTTGTAACTCTAACAGACACGATGTCTGTTAAAGGTTCAAACACTTCCTCGGCCTTGATGTACATTACATCAAGTGCCACATTCATTTACGACCACCACGACGGGTGGTCCATAGACATTTAGGATTCCTACTGGTTGAAAGCAGCATCTTTTAACCAATGAGCGACATGCATAGCAAAGGAATTCTGCCAACCAGCCGTTGGCAGATTCCCAACTTAGAATATTACATTTAGAGGAAGTCAGAAACATAAAACAAAAATAACAGTTCTCATTTTAACCCAAAAACATTATTTGGATCGTTTATTTAGATTAATCTATACTCGGAGGCCCGAGTATAATTAACTCTAGTTTAAACTAAGCTACGCTTCCTCATACACGAGCGCACACGTGTAAGCTGTTGCAGTGAGCCAAGGTAGGCCCACTACACCTGGTAGCACTTTGTAGTCCGTCCAACGACCGACTAAGTTGAGTTCGTACGTCACCGCACGAACACGGAGCCGAGAACCTTCCCATGGATACCGAAGTGTCTATGGAAAGCTCCACGACGCCTGCAACCCATGTTGCACGCGCTGACTGTCCCCACCTGTCAGACCCAGAGTGGGAAGCTCTCCAACGACTGTCAACAGTCATTGGTGAGGCGGCTGTAGCTACGATGCTGCGTACGCTAACGCCGGCAGAGCAACACGGTGTTGCTCTGGGCTTCATCATGAGGGAGCAGCGAGATGCTGCTGCCAATACCGCGGTGTCGTCGGGGACGACACCTCGCCCACAGTCGCTGAAACTCAACGTGAGCAACTACGTCGGAAGAGAGGGTGAACCTCTCCTCCGTTGGCTTGTCGAACTCGACACTGCCATCGCGGCTCGACGTATTGTCGACCCGCTGTCGAAGGTCGCGTTCGCCATGTCATGTCTTGGCGGACGTGCAAGGAGCTGGGCGTATGGACGCCGGCTCTCCGATCCTACGTGCTTCAGCACGTACGAAGGCTTCAAGGAGGAGCTCAGACAGGCGTTTGAGCCCCCGCAGAATGAGTTCCGGTCGAGAGCTGAGTTCCTCGACCTGCAGCAGGGTAAGCATGATGTTCATGCTTACGCCCAGAGAGCGCGGTACTTGGTCTCGAACATCGTGACCAACCCGATCGACGAGGCGACTAAGGTCGTCACGTTCATGAAGGGACTGAGAGATGGGCCTGTGAAGACCTATCTCTTCCGCGAGTACCCGAGTACTCTCGAAGCTGCCATCACGCTTGCGATGCAGGAAGAGTTTAGCCTGCGACAGGCTAAACTGCATGCGCATGTACCGAGGCCGCAACCGCGCCCGGTAGTGAGGACGGGAGGTCCGGAACCGATGGACCTCTCGAGCGCCGCCACTGCTGGCCCCAGCAGCGGCAAGGAAGTAATGTGCGGTGCTACCGATGCGGTAGGATCGGTCACTTTGCTAGAGAGTGTACGGCACCCGTGCACCAGCAAGGTGGCTATCGCGGCGATGCTGGGCATCGTCGCAGCCAAACAAAAACGCTGGACGCCAGTAGGCGCGGGGCGCCCTACTGGTAATGCGGTTCCGCGTGTCAACCTTGGACACGCGACACTGAGGACTGCAGCCCCAGTGAGGACCATTCTCACTGCAAAAAGCAAGATGACAAGGCTGATCTTGTCATCTTGAAGGTGAAGTCGATGAGAGCAAGCGGCTCTCGTCGTGCGTTGGTAGATTCTGGCGCGTCGAAGAACTTTGTTCGACTGCGAAGTCTATCAATGCTTGACTTCGAGGATTTAAAGATACCTCGAAGTCTGTTGGAAGTACGCTTGGCGACAGGTGTCGTCGTGAAGACCGAGAAGCGCATGGTACGCGTGCGCTTCACGTACAAGGGTCGAGTGTTCGTCGAAACCTTCATCGTCCTGGACCTGGACGATAAGTTCGACATGGTTTTGGGCATGCCGTGGCTCGCACGGCATGATCCGGTAATCAATTGGGAGAAGCGCACTCTCGTGCGCTTCGGTCGCGACAGCGGAACAGTGAGCGATGGCCCTGTTGCCGCAACGCACGCACCGACAGGTGCGCGCGACTCCCAGTCGAGACAGCGCCTAACGCCGCTGTCCCGGAGCGCCCAGGACGCGCAAGAAAGCGCGCGCAAGTGCAACGAGCGTCGGCATCACTGCCGACGGCTGGAAGAGAAAATGTGTCGACCTCGGAGGTCGACACCCACTTTCAGCGAATCAAGAGAAGTCTCCGGCCTCAAGCGGCGCGGATGACACAAGCGAGTCACACGCGTCAGCCGTGGAGGCTGACGCGAACCAGATTGGATCGGTTTTGGCCTGTAATGAGAGCCAAGGTGACGTGACGCCGTCGACTCCGGGAGTCGATGGCGTGGATGAATTCTATTCGTCGGCTCGGGGTGCCGACGCACCCTCCTTATTGGGGGTCTCCGCCATTGGCTGGCGTCGAGGTATTTAAGTCGCGTCGGTTCCGGGAACCGACGCTGCGAAAGACATTTCGCGTCGACTCCGGGAGTCGACGCACCCTTTGTAATTGGGACTCCGCCAATGATAGGCGTCGAGGTGATGATGGCGTGTCGGTTCCGGGAACCGACGCTGCAGGCGGTGCGGACGGTTGCAAACGTCCCGCACCGGAAAAACGCATGCTGTCGTGCAGCCGGGCTGCACGACGAAGCGCCGCGCGACCAAGCCGGGCTTGAAGTCGCTCGCCCGCGGGAAGTACCCGCCGGCGGAATAAAGAAGAACACCCGTCCAAGGCTGGGCCTGGACGAGGTCAAGGACCACGCGGAGCCGGGCTCCGCAAGACAAGAAGACGGCGCATGCGAAGGTCGCTGCGCAAGTCTCGGCCCGGGGCCGAGACGCTCCAAGGAATGTCTGCCGGGCAGACGAAGGCTGAGAAGCCGAACGTCGAGACGTTGAACGTCTTGACGCGTACCTGTGCTGGGTTCCGGCACAGGGAGATGACCTCGCTAATCCTCCGACGCAAGCGTCAGAGTTGACTTCGCTTCCAGTCATGAGCTGGAAGCGCTTCGCGCGTGACTTGCACGATGGACGCATCGAGCAAATATGCATTCTCTCGGACGCCGAGAGAACGAAGAGCGAGAATGAGGAACTGCGGCAGTTCTTCATGGAGAGCACCACTGAGAGTGAAGACACTCTCAGTGCCAAGACGAAGAAAGAACGCTTTGAAGAGCAGAGCTGGGACTCGCTGAAGGCGAGCCCCTACTACGAGATCCTACGGGAGTACGCGGACGTACTTCCGGAAGAGATCCCTGCGGAGCTTCCGCAGGACAAGGGCATTCAGCACGAGATTGATCTCGTGCCGGGCACGAAATACTGTGTCACGCGGCAGTGGCCACTGCCGCGAGAGCAGGTCAAGGCGATCGACGACTTCTTCGAAAGTCGTCGCAAAGCTGGACAAGTGCGGGAATCGAAGTCCCCGCACAGTGCTCCGACGTTCTGTGTCAAGAAGCCACAGGGCGGCTGGCGCATCGTTCATGCGTACAACAAGCTGAACGATGCGACGATACCGGCGCAGACACCGATACCGCGAAAAGATGTTATCATCGATTCGATGGCCAGGAGCACTGTCTACAGTGCTCTTGATCTGCGCGATGGGTTCTATCAGATCCTAATGCGTGAGAGCGATATCCCTCTTACGGCTGTGAGCACGCCGAGTAGCATGCTCTGGGAGTGGCTAGTGATGCCGCAGGGCCTGAAGAACGCCCCTGCGACCTTCAACAGGTGCGTGACGCACTTGTTGCGCTCGGTGCGCGACTTCGCACCGAGCTACTTCGATGACGTGTTCGTCCACAGCCGTGCTGCGGACGGGATGAGCGACGTTGAGATGCACAAGGTGCATCTCCGGAAGCTGCTTGCGCTCATGCGCAAGCACAAGCTCTACGCGAACCTGAAGAAGTGCATCTTCGGGGCGAGCGAGATACCCGTGCTCGGGTGTCTCGTTGGGAAGAACGGTGTCCGCCCTGACCCTGAAAAGGTCAGAGTGATCAATGAGTGGCCGACGCCGACGAGTGTCAAGGAACTGCGGCAGTTCCTGTTTGGCCACGTACTTGTGCAAGTACGTGAAGGACTACGCGGGCACGATACGCCCGCTGTCACAGCTCCTGAAGAAGGATGCCGAGTGGAATTGGACTGCTGACTGTCAGCAGGCCTTCGATGCAGTCAAGCGGGGCTTGACTGAGGCGCCGATCTTGGCGGTGGCCGACCAAGATCGCCCATTCCACGTTGTGTGTGACGCATCCGATTTCGCGATCGGATGTGCGTTAATGCAGCACGATCACGAGGGCCGTGATCGTGTCGTCTACTATCAGTCGCGTCAGCTGAAGCCAGCTGAGCGCAATTACCCGGTGCATGACAAGGAGCTCCTTGCCATGAAGTATGCACTCGCGAAGTTCCGAGTGTACTTACTCGGAAGCGAACCCTTCGTGGTCTACACAGACCACGCATCATTGCGTACGGCTGTCAAGTCACCACACATCTCGCAACGTATGGCGAGATGGCTTTCATTCTTTGCGGAATACAACTTCCGGGTTGAGTACAAACCCGGAAGACTCAATGTGGTGGCCGACGCGTTATCGCGTCGACCTGACTACGCTTCAACTGATGCTGACGTCAATGCCATTGACGCCATGCAATCGAGCACTCCCACGTCGTCGCTGTTAGACGACGTGAAGATCGCGTACGCGCACGACGCAGATGCGAAGCTCTTGCTGGCCTACGGCTCAGCGCCTTCTGACAAAGCTCGTCAGAAGCTGCCGAAGCATCTTCGTGCTCGTGCACACCGTTATCGGGTGCACGACGGGTTATTGCTCTACAGTGCAGTCGACGACAACGCGGACCGTGTTGTCGTGCCGAATGACCATGACCTGCGACTCAGGATCATGTATGAGTATCACGATGCACCGACTGCGGGGCATCCGGGCCGTGAGAAGACATACCTTCTTCTCACGCGAGACTTCTACTGGGCCCACCAGTATAAATGGGTGCGCAAGTACGTCCGTGCTTGCGAGGTGTGTCAACGTGTGAAGCCTGCGCCGTTCGCGCAGGCTCCTTTGCAGTCACTACCAACTCCGTCGGAGTGTTGGCAGTCCATGTCGTTGGACTTTGTGTGTGGTCTTCCCCGGATAGCCAGGGAACACGGGCGTTGTGGTCTTTGTTGACCGCTTCAGCAAGATGGTACATCTTGCTGCAGTACCCGCCGAAGTGACTGCGAAACAGACGGCACGTCTGTTCGTTGACATGGTGTTCAAACACCATGGCATGCCGATGGACATCGTGTCCGATCGAGACCCGCGTTTCACAGCGCACCTGTGGCAAGAAGTGTTTACACTTCTTGGGAGCCAACTTTCAATGTCGACTGCGGACCATCCGCAGACGGATGGGCAGACCGAGCGCGTGAATCGCGTGCTCGTCGACATACTCAAGAGCTACGCTCACTCGTTCCAACACTGGAGCGAGTGTCTGTCGATGGCAGAGTTCGCCATCAACAACTCGGTGCATGCCTCGACCGGGCATACACCGTTCTACGTGAATGCAATGCGTCACCCACGCCTCCCGAGCCTGCTCGGGATGGTGACTCCTTCCTTAAGTGGGGAGGATCTACGGCCGCAACACAGCCGCCGCATATTGCCTCTGACACTTGAACTGTGTCAGCCGCGATACCGCGCAAGAAGAAGAAGAAGGCTTGTGTGCAGGGCACAGACGCCGCGACGAACAAGAAGAAGAAGAACGCGTCTGTGCAGGGCACAGACGCCACGAAGAACAAGAAGAAGAAGAACGCGTCTGTGCAGGGCACAGACGCCACGAAGAACAAGAACAACGCGTCTGTGCGGGGCACAGACACAATGACCACTAGTGAGGACGAGCTGAACAAGTTCAGCTCGGATGCAATCAACTTCGTGCAGCGCAGACAAGCCGTCATTCGGTTTGTCCAAGACGCTATTGCAGCTTCTGTCGATCGACAGAAGCTGAATGCAGATAACGTTGGCAGGGGCAACACAAATGAATTCAAGAAGGGTTCATTGGTTTTGTTAGCTTCTCAAAACCTGCCTAAACATGCAGTTTCCGACTTCGGGGCGAGTAAGCTCGCTCCGCGCTTCATTGGGCCGTTCACAGTGTTGACACGGCATGGGAACGCTTACACGCTAGACATTCCGTCTAGCATGCGCCTCCACCCGACCTTTTACGTCGGGCGGCTGAAGCCATACCGGCAGCACGAGCCAGCTAGCTCGGCCGGCGCGAAGCGGAACCCGAACCTTTCTCCAGCGCGTCAACGCGCTGGACCAAGCGCACGACGCGACCCCCAACGTCGACGGAGACGTCCGACGCGGTCTGCGCGGCCTGAGCGACTTGAGCCCTCAGGTTCGCAATCTCTTGCCTCAGAGCAGCGAAGTCACTGCTCTGAAGACGCTCCACAGCGGCGACTCGGTCTTCGAGAGACGGAGGCCCAAAGTCAACCCCAGGTTGACCGTACCCGGGGCGTGTTCCCACCACCGCCGCCTCCGATCCGTGACGCCCACGGCTCAACACGTTGGATTGTTGAGCGTATTGTCGACCATAGTATCCCGAAAACGAACCGTCATCCGGTTCGTTATCGTATTCGTTGGAGAGGGTTTCCGCCCCACCAAGATACATGGGAGCCGCGGAACGTCCTGCTGCAGGACGTTCCGGAAATGGTGAGGGCGTACGAAGCCCACCACGCACTGCCGGCACGAAGGTAGTGCGAGCGCTGTGGTCACCCCAGCGCTCGAAGCACCACGCTCGTCGCGTTCCTCGCGTGCCATGAACTTGGCACGGAGATCCTTGAGACTCGCAGGTACACGAATCGACGTGTACCCGTTTAGGTCGCGGTCGCTCAAGCGCGCCGCACCCGGAAGACACAACGAGCACTGCTGGCCTTCGGGCACAGCGCACGGAACTCCAGCATCCACAGAAGATCTGTGGAGCTGCTCCAACCTCCCACGTGTCGAGAACGTCTCGAAGCGCTCACGGGCATGCTTAACCCGCTCGCGGTAGGCTGCCGGATTCTTGTTGAAGTTGTCAACAAAGGCATTCCAACTTTGACAAAGCGCCTGCCATTCGGGCACTTTGCTGCGAGAAGAGGTCTTCTTGCTGGAGTAATATCGGAGCTCATGGAAGAGTCCGATATAGTAGTCGCGCCTTTGATCCGTCATCGGATCAAAGTGCTGGCCCTCCGCCACCTCGTCGTCCTCGATCGCGCTGCATACGTACAGCGGGATAGTGTTCGGGGCACCGAGTTGCCCACCCGCGCCGCGATGTCTGCCGCGGACGGCATCCATGGATCACGCGCTGCATGAACAGCGCGTGGAGAGCTTGAAGGCGCCGCATCGCGCGGCGAGCTCAAGGCTCCAGCAGCAGAGAGTGGAGTCTCCTTTGCGCTACGCGAACGCTTCGAACTCGAAGCGTCCGAGTCGTCTTCTTCACGAGGGCGTCTCGACCCGGCGTGCGGGTCGAGACTATCGCTGTCGATTGACTCCTTGCGCCTGCTGGGGAGGTCTCGCCCTCCTCCATGTCCACGTCGTCCTCGCTATAGTCAACGACATCGTTGACTATCGAAGAGCCCTGAAGGACGATCTTCGGCTCGGCCGCGGCCTTAGCAGCGCGAGCATCCTGCTTCGCCTGTTGCCGGTCGTAGTACTCGGGGACAGAGAGATTCTCTGTCCCAGCGGCGGGCGCTTCCCCGGCGGCGGTCTTCTTCGGCGAGCTCATTGCGGAATGAGCTCGAGTTTTCTTTCTCCCAACGTGAAGAATTGACGAGTGGTCAATTGCTTGATTGACGTGCCGTGACCGGCGCGTCTAACCTTAAGGGGGGGATGGTGTAACGGGGTTACACGCACAAGTGGCTACAGCCGCTTGTAACTCTAACAGACACGATGTCTGTTAAAGGTTCAAACACTTCCTCGGCCTTGATGTACATTACATCAAGTGCCACATTCATTTACGACCACCACGACGGGTGGTCCATAGACATTTAGGATTCCTACTGGTTGAAAGCAGCATCTTTTAACCAATGAGCGACATGCATAGCAAAGGAATTCTGCCAACCAGCCGTTGGCAGATTCCCAACTTAGAATATTACATTTAGAGGAAGTCAGAAACATAAAACAAAAATAACAGTTCTCATTTTAACCCAAAAACATTATTTGGATCGTTTATTTAGATTAATCTATACTCGGAGGCCCGAGTATAATTAACTCTAGTTTAAACTAAGCTACGCTTCCTCATACACGAGCGCACACGTGTAAGCTGTTGCAGTGAGCCAAGGTAGGCCCACTACAGCAGGCCCCCCTGCGCCCCCTTCCAGTCCCCACGGAAGCATGGCGCTCCGTCTCGATGGACTTCGTCTTCGGTCTTCCACCCGACTCGAACGGGCGCACGGGAGTCCTGGTCTTCGTCGACAGGTTCAGCAAGATGGTGCATCTCGTTCCCGTGGCTGCCACGGTCACTGCGGAAGAGTCCGCAGCCCACTTCATCGACGCCGTCTTCCGCCTTCATGGTCTGCCTGACTCCATCGTCTCGGATCGGGATCCGAGGTTCACGTCCGCGTTTTGGACGGAGCTGTTCAAGTTGCTTGGAACAAAGCTGGCGATGTCCACCGCGGCTCACCCAGAGACGGATGGACAAACCGAACTGTGGTATAGCAGTACGCACAAAATCGTCAGTTGTGGTAACTTGGCTACAAACACAACAATAGCCGAGCTGGTCGGCTTTGTTGGCCTGCGCCGGGTTGCCCCGAGCGGTTCGGCCCAACCGGGACAGCGGGTGTCTCGCCTCTCGCCGAGACCTGCCAACCAAGATCACCTCCTCCGGAGAACCGCCGAGTTCGACGGTCTCCGTTCACACAACCCTGTGCCCTCCACCAAAGGATGGACGACGGCGCACGGAGCGCTTTACAGGTCGCCGAGAGCAAAGGCTTCTCGACTCAGCAATCAGTGCCCGGGACGTACGGGAACACCGGCTCGCAGCGAGGCGAGACTTTCCTTCGCGCTTGGCGAGACACGCGCCCAACCCGGGCCGACCTTTATCTCTTGGCACTGCCAGCCGAGTACCCTACAAGCTTATGCCTCTCGGGTACCGGCAGCAGACATAATCCGGCCCCGCGCGGTGACTTTCCGGAACGTGTACACGTGTTGTGGGCCTAGAAAATTCTGCTCTGTTGTTTGTTATCTCTGTCGGGCGCCCTGAAGGGGCGTCTCCACTACTCCTAAGTTCCTATACAAACACCAAATGAAAGTGGGCGGTTTTGGATCTCAGCCGACCCTTCGCTGAGCTCGGCGATGCTTGGGCTCGGCTGGTCCGGATAAGCCGTCCGGATAATCGTTGAACTCGGCTGAGCCGGATAACTCGTCCGGATAGGCTGGTGAACTCGGCTGAGCTCGGCTGAGCTCGGCTACCGGTACAGTGTACCACTCCAGCCGAGTTGGTCTCGCGAAATCTGATGTTTCCTACACCACAACTGCCCCGATCATGTTCCGAGCCGAGTTGGTGAGGGACTTGACCATCACTCTTCGAGTCGGGCCCAATCTCGGCTAAAACTCCAACGGCGGCGAACAAGTCACTTCGCCATGTCTTCGCCTGGCGCTCCTGCCGCTCCGCCGGTACGTCCTTCGCTTCCGGTCACTCCATTCATGCTGTTGCTAACTCTCCATCTGCTGATCTTCACAGGCTTCCGCGCCGCCACCTTCACAACCGTCACATCCTCCAGCGCGAGATGAGGAGGAGTCCGCTGAGTTCGCCGACTCGGCGTCCTGGGCTCGCGGGGTCAGCGATGAGCAGGTGCACCCTGTAATCGACTTGACAACTTCCCGTGGGTTCGACCAGGAGTCTGGGTCGGCATCTCGCACTCCCCTCGCCGCTCGCCGAGTCCGCGTGGTGACACCACTTCGGGCACCGCCGACATAGGTCGGTCGGACTCGGCTGGGTCGGTGAGTCTTGACTCTCTCGCTGCGCTGATCCACGCGCAGTCTGAGCAACGCCGCTCCGAGAACGCGGATTTAGCTCGGCTGTTGTCGTTCGTGATTACTCGTCCCGCTCCAGCTGCCGACCGCGATGTTCGCCGAGCCGCTTTGGAGGCGACATCGTTTGAAGAACTCGTAGGTCTCCTTCGCGGCCAGTACCAGTCTCCGAGTCAAGCTGATGATGTCGCTGCGCTGAGGGTCGAGCTGGAGTCGGCTCAGACCGTCAACGCTGACCTGACTCGGCGGCTGGATTCACAGTCGGCGGCAAAAGCTGACCTTGAGGAACGTTTGAAAGCCGTCATGAAGGAACGCGATTTGTGGAAAGCCGAGTCGAAGAAGTCGTCTCCTCTGCTGACCAGCTTCCGGAAGGCGATGGTCGAGTCGGAGGCTTCTTTGAAGGCGGCCCGTGAATCCCAAGATGCGAAGGTCCAGTCAGCTCTCGCTCACGTCGAGGACTTCCGCAAAAAGATCAAGGAGCGGGACTCGGAGATTGAGCGCTTAACTCAGCTGCTCTCTGCTCGTGATGCCGAGTATGCCACATTCCAGGCTATCGCGACCAAGCATTTCGAGCAACTCCAGGAGTCGGCTCGGCTGGCTACCGCTGGAGACCCGCAGCCCCTTCGAAATGCCAGGGCTGTCATCAAGCACCAACGTGAAGTCATTCTCCGGCAGAAGCGGGTCATTGCTCGGAACGGCATGTTGCCCATGCACGACCCTCACATGGCTGCAGCGGCTGCAGCTGGGTTGGACGTGCCTGGCATGAATCCGGCTGACCTCCAGCTCAATGCCCGGTTATGCCGACTGCTGGCTCAGCGGTTTCCTGAGGTGATGGACATCCCTGCCGGAGAGACTCGGCGCGTGGAGTTGGTCATCCACCCTCGGACTGATGGTGCGGCTTCTGCTCCGCCGGTAACTGTGGGCTCGGCTGGCTCTTTCCTCGGTCAATCAACTCGGCTGGGTACGTCCGTTCCTCAGGGATCAACGGGTCCAGCTCAGACCTCGGCTGCTGCGGCGTCGACTCCAGCCTTGCGGCTCCGTCGCAGTAAGTCAGTTGACCAACTCCACCGAGCTCGGCTGGACACCTTGACGCCTGCGGAGAAGCTCCGCCGCTACTCCCACCCGAAGTCATCAACGGCGGCTGGTCCTCGGCGCAAGCTTCCCAAGCCTCTCCAACAGCCGTACGCGTGTCCCTTGCCCGGCGAGGTTGGACATGCTGACGCGTCAGCTCAGCTCGACGAGGCTGCTCAGGAGACTTCTGCTGGGTTGAATCTGGCTGGTCTTTCTGTGGAGGATGTGGAAGCTGCAGGTGTCGATGACGAAGTCCACTCACTGGAGGAGGCCCTCTCGTTCGAATTCAACGAGGTGTTCGGGTCCGCCGAGATCCCAGTCGAGTCGGGAGGTCCGGTGACAAGCGTCCCCCTGCCAGGTTGGTCTCGTATCCTTCCTCTCCGGCCCCGTCGCCTCCTGCTGCGTCACGCTCTGGGCTGACCGCTGCTTCCTCCAGCCCCCTTGTATCGCAAGCGGTGACCTTGGACTCGGCTCTTGCGTCCTCAAGTTCAGCCCCGCTGCCGACGTGCGTGAAGTGGGTTCCTCCATCCTCTAGTGCACCGGGTTCGGTCGTTGCGAAGGGGTCCATCAGCGCGTCGAACTCGGCTGTGGCCTCGAGCTCAGCTCCAACCCCAACCTCGGATGCTAGTACGTCGCACTCGGCTGCTTCGACTAGTGACTCGAGTAGTTCGGCTCTCGTCACGACGCAGTCTGTGAGCACGCCGAGCTCGGTGGCTGGGGTCTCAACTGCGGGTGCAGCTAGCAGCTCGGCAGCTCCTCCGTCGCGGATCTCCCAGGCTTCACCCAGATCGGCTGCACAACGGCTCTTGGCTTGCACTCGTTCTCGGATTGCCAGCCCTGTCCAGAGTGGTCTGTCAGGGGTAGCGTCGACTGCTGTTACGTCAGTGCCGATCACTCCATCGGTGGCGTTTACCCGCCCGGCCATCCCTGTTAACTCAGCTGGGATGACGTCTCCATCGGGTCGTCCTCTGCGCCCCACTGCAGCGACAGCTCGGGTGATCAACGCGCACTGTCTGAACCTGCTGGAGACCCCGGATGATGTCGTGCTTCGGTCGACTCGGTGCAGTTCATCTTCTGACTCGTCGAGTTTAGACCTCGGTCTCGACGCTCCTGGGACGTCTGCGCATCCGCTCTCGGTCTCTGAAGATTCCGAGTCTGAGGCGGACGACCCTGGGTCTGGTGACGAACTCAGCTCGGCTGATTCCGAAGAACCTCGTGAGGCTCCATCGTCGTCATCACTCCCGCCACCGCGGGGAAAGCTCCGGAGCTCTATGGCGGCTCGTCGTTCTCCGCTCGTCCCTTCCAGCGAGTCAGGCGACTCTGATTCCCAGCCGAGTTCCAAGAAGAAGGGCAAGCGTCGGCGTAAGCACAAGCACAAGCACAAGCACAAACACAAGCACAAGTCGAAGAAGGCGAAACGAGCTGCTTCTCCGGACTCGGCTGGTGCGGCTCGCCCGACCAAACGCCATAAAGGTCCTTCTCGGAGCTTGGCTGGCGACTCGACTGGTGCTGCAGGCGGTGCTTCCAGCTCGGCTACGGGTGGTATTTCTGCGCCTCCACTCCCTGTGAGCTCGGCTTCGGTGCCAGTCGTGACGGTTCATGACGCTGGTGCTCACGATCGTCCAGAACTGCCAGAGGCTTTACGTCTTTCCCTCGCCCAGTTGCGCACCCGTGCAGGTCAGGCCGTCGGACGGGATGCTCGGATCACCGCCCAGCTAGCTCGGCTGCGTGATATCCGCTTCGTCCACTATGGATCCCGGCGATGCTGGGAGGCTATACTCAGCCACCAGACAGCCAAGATCACTGTGGAGGATGCTTCGGGAAGGCGCGCGTGCCAGTTACGCTCTGCTCTCTCGCTGGGATCAAGGCGTTCGCTGACGTCTACAACCCCAATCACCCAGCTCAGCGGCTCCTCCGACTCCTTCCGAAGACTCCCATCTTCTTATCACCGCAGGTCCTCGCTGACGCCAAACACCGGCTGTCGAACTCGGTGAGGTCGGTGACCCTGATGGAGCGTCTCGCTGAGGTGTTTGTGAGGATCTGTGGAGAGGCTCCGGCGTCGGCTTACGACAAGGATGGTCCTACCAAGTTTTTCGTGGCGTTGTTTGAGCGGTGTCACTGGATGGTCGAGTCGAGCGTCTTGATGGGGCTCCACCCGGCTTTTCACGTGGGACTTCCTTACCACGTGATAACCGAGATGTACGACGCGTGGGTGTTGTACAAGCTGGCTCGGAAACGTCGAGGGGATGCTCTGCGGAGCTTGATGACCATCCTGCCAGACGAGCTGTTTGCTGCCGTGATGAAGCTTCTCGGCGGGCTCGCTGCTCCAGAGATTGACGCCAAGCTCTTCTTCGAGCCGTCAGTCCCGTTGTATCCTCTAGTCAACTTGTCCTGGATTCCTTCAGGCAAGGATTGGTGTGCGGAAGCCGAGTCCACAGATGACCTCAAACCCTGGCGAGCTTGGTGGTTGACGGATCCAGCGACGCATCCGTACAACACTTGCTTCCGGACGCGCAACTTGGAGTTCATGGTTTTCGCTCCTGCTGGCGTGGACCCGCGTCTCGTCGAGGACGCTGTCGAAGAAGATGTGGATCTCGACGAGCCTGCACCTCTACCGATCTCGTCCAGCGCCTCAACTCCTGCCAACCGAGCGGGGATTCACATCTTCCAAGGTCGCGAGGCTGGCGAGCTCGGCTGGGCGGCTGGTGATCCAGATCCGTCGTCTCCTCTGATCGGGTCGCCGAACCTTTGCGGGCTTTCACCTACGGCTTCTCTCTTCGGTCCCGCATCGCCAGGATCTCCAGCCGAGTCGAGCACAGTGCCGAGTGCATCTGGTGTCGGCAACTCGGCTGTTCCAGCTTCGAGCTCGGCGAACTCGGCTGCGCAAATTGCTGATGCAGGAGGCAACTCGGCTGGGTCAGCTACGAGCGCTGGAGGTTCGATCGGCCTCCTCGCCGCTGCTGCCGCATCGGTCGTCTCCTCTGCTGCCGCATCGGTCGTCTCCTCTGCTGCGCATTCGCAGGGTCCTGCGTCCTCGTAGTTTGCGGTTCGGCGGCCGAGATCTTCTTCCTTCCCATTTCTTGGCGTAATTCATGTAATGTATGCAGATTTGACGCAGTAGCTTTCTTCATCTCAACTCAGCCTGCTGTCTTCACTGAGTTGGCGGGTTCATCATCTTGGTGCAATAGCCTTAGTCCTCGTCTGCAACTTGCACCATTTGCAGACGGTTTTCACGTTTCTTCTGCCGTAAGTAGTCGAACAACAGTCCACCACATGACAGGTTCGACAACGGCTCCCAGGTTGGCTCATCATAGCCGACCCACTTGACCTTGAACCTACGCTGGGTTCTGGAGGTGCTCGTTGAGAGTGGTAACTCGTCATCCAGAATGGCCTCGACTTCGTATTCATTCACTGCTTCGTCGGGTTCCCAGCTGTCCTCCGGGAGGAGTTCTTCGTCGAAGTCAAGGCGTTCTGACTCGGCCAAGTCGGCTACCAGCCGAGTTGTCGGTCGTTCGCCGAGTCCTGTGACTGCTTTCAGCCGGGACACATGCACCACCGGGTAGAAGCGGTATCCACTCTTGTCAGGGAGCTCCAGTTCATAGGCAAATTCCTCCACTTTTTTCTTCACCCGGAACGGTCCGTGCCACCGGTGTGCCAACTTCTTGGTCAACCCAGGTCGAACCCGTTCCATGAACAGCCACACTTGGTCGCCTTCCTTGAACAACGACCTCCGAGACTCGGCTACTTCGTCACTTTCTTCCGTCGACTCGGCTGCTCCCTCGGGTGAATTTGCTGTGGGGTCCGCTTCTCCTTCTTCGACCGGGACGGCTCTCTGTTCGACTCGGCTGAGCCCATCATTGTGTTCTTTAGCTCTCCGTTGCTTTTCTTTCAGCTGTAACTCGGCTGCCAGTTTCAAAGCCACCTCTCTCTGTCGGTTTGCTTCCCTGCGCCATTCGGCTGCCCCAGTCGAGTCAGCCGAGTTGCCCCTGCCAGGCCTGACCGACTCGGTCATTGCCTTGAGTGTGGACCGAGCGTCCCATCCGTGTACCAGGTAAAATGGTGTCTCCCGCCGAGTCGAGTCTCTTGAATTGTTGATGGCATGGACAAGCTTCTCGGCTACATCATCCCAGTCGGCTTGGAGAGGGTCCTCCACGTACACACGCACTGTTTGGATCATCGTCTTCACCGAGCGTTCTTGTTGACCGTTGGCTTGCGGCCGGTAGCTCAGCGTCGCTCTCGACTTAGACTGCATCATTTCCGAGAACTTTTGGAACACCTCACTCATGAACCGGGGGTCTCTGTCGTGGCGCACTAACGATGGAGCTCCGAACCTTCGGAACACATTTTCTTCGAAGGCCTTTGCCACTTCAAGTGCCCCAGTCTCACTCATCGCTTTAGCGATTACGAACCCGGTGAAGTGGTCTTGGAACAGCAGGAGTGCAGTGTTGCCCCGCCGAGTCTTCGGCAGTGGTATGACAAAATCCATCGACACCACGTGGAATGGTCGCTCCGAAACCACATTGCCGGGTGAGTAGCCCTTTAGGTGTGGTTTGCTCTTGCTGGTGCTGCAGTCTTCGCACGCTTGGACGTGTTTGACTACATCCGCATACAATCCAATCCAGTAGTAGTCAGCTCTGACCTTGTGGTAGGTTCGCACGATGCCTTGGTGACCTCCTTCGATGGAGTTGTGGCAGTTCTGCAGGATCTCGTCTATCATAGTCGTCGGGACCACCAGTCGGAGGGATAAGCTTGGCTCGCCGAGTTCGCCAGGCCGTCTAGCCTTGTCTTGTCGGTATAATAGCCCGTCTTCACTGAGTATGAACTCGTCGGCGACCTTCCCAGCGTTGCGAGCTCGGCGATGCGTGAGTCGCGCATAGTCTCCTTCGAGGTAGGTCTTCAAATCGGCCCACCGTTGTTCTTCATCTTGCGCTTTGGCTATCCGCAGACGTCGCTCAGCTTGGACCACCACTGGGTCGATGTCCATGGCGTTGGGTTGTCGGGCTTCTCCAAGCTCAGCTAGCGACTCAGCTGAGTTCGCCGGCGGTGCTGTGCTACCGAACTCGGCTTCCCCCGCCACCTGCTGTCTAGCGGGCGGAGGTCGGCTATCGCGTTCGAAGTCATCGCGTTCAGCTTCTTCATTCGGAGCTGAGTTCGGTGCTGGTTGCTCTGTTGCTTCGTCTTCGAAACGGACTCGGCGAACTTGGCTCCTTGTCACGACAGCAATCTCAACGCCTTCGAGTTGGGCTCCCGCCGAGTCCTTGTCTACGTACAGGATCTCAGCGATTCTGTTCAGGGTCTTCAGCTCGGCTTTCCGTCCCGCGTTGAGCACGACTTTTCCTGCCTTGGCCTCCAGTGCTTCGGTCGCGAGGGAGTCAGCAGCCGAGTTGTAGAGGCGCACTACATGCAGGTAGCGAACCGAATTCAGCTTGCTGACCAATTTCTTGTGGCGTGCCAGCTCGACTTGCAATGCCTCCTTCTTACACGCGATCACCCCCATGGATTGCTGGATCGCAAGCCGAGAATCGCCCACGATGATTAGGACCTTCACCCCACGCTCAATAGCTGAAGTCACCCCATTGTTCATACCGGTGTACTCGGCTATATTCACCGTGGTCGATGGAGGTGCGCGCTCGCAGCGATCTCAATGCTCCAGTCTGGTAAACGCCACAGGATCCATGAGCAACTCCCAAACCCACCGTGTTTAGCGGTCTTTGCTGACCCGTCAAACGAAAGGACGTGCCCTGTGAAGTCTCGAGGCACGTGCGCATACAGCAATTCCGGGTCCATGCGAACCATAGCCGAGTTCTTGGACGGCGGGGCAACATGCGTTAGTAGCTCATCCAATCCCATGGCCGGCGTGATAGACGCCTGGAGCAACTGGGCGAAATCCGTATCCCGTTCGCGGACCCGTTTGACCTTGAGGTGGAAGGGCGACAGGAGTACCGCAAAACTAACTGCCCTGCCGTAGAGCGACTTCGACTGGAACACCCATTCGAGAGTCGAGTAGCGGGTGTAGACGTGGATGGTTTTCCCGGCTAGCAGCGTATGGCATACTTTGATGAGCTGCAGCAACGCGAGTACTTCCTTCTCGGCGGGGTGGTAGCCGAGTTCATTATCCTTGAGGACTCGGCCACAGAACCGCACCGGGTGGAGCTTTCCTTCGTGGAGCTGCATCAGCGTGCTACTCAGCGCCCACTCATTGGCGAATAGCATGACGTGGACGTCTTCAGCCGAGTTGAAATGACGAAGTATGGGCGCGTCGACCACCTTCTGCTTCAACTCGGCGAACGCAGCTTTAGCCGCTGTCAGGTCACCGCCGGGTCCAAAATCTTCATCCTTCAGTTGATAGAGGACTGCCCCGTACACCGCCAAGTTCTGGATGAACCGGCCATAGTAATTCAACGCTCCCAAGAATGCCTGCATCCCCTTCTTCGTCGTCGGGAACGGCAGCCCGGCTATCGCTAGCATCTTCTTCTGGTCGGCTTAGATTCCTGCCGATGTCACCCCATGTGATAGGAAGTCGACTTTAGGCTGAACGAAGATGCTTTTCGGGAAGCTGACGCTGATGCGGCATTCCGTGAAGCGTTGCAGCAGTCGGTCGAGCGTCCCGAGGCAATCGTCGAACGTCCGCCCACCGAAACATATATCATCAACGAACGATCGACGATCGAAAACCGGTGCCAGGCACGATTCATCCGGCTCACCCGTCTTGAACATGTCGGCCTCTGGGCTGTTGATGAATTCTTCGAACGGATCAAACTCGGCTTGAGCTCGGCGGTCGGCTTCAAACTTGGTCTGGCCGCTGGCTTCGAAGTCGGAGTCGGCTGCGAGTCGTTTCCGCTGGGCTTCTGAGGCGGCTTCGGCTTGCTGGATGCGCTTGGCGAACTCCTTCCAGCCACCCTTGGGTTGAACGTAACCCCATAGGGCGTTATCGATGAGCCGCTGGTAGATCATCGGAGCATTCTTTAACCCGAAGGGCATTCGCAACCATTCAAAGTGACCCAACGCGCAGACGAAAGCCGAGATCCAACGGGCACGCCGAGTCATCATGACCGCCCAGAAGCCGCTGGCGGCATCCAGTGAGCAGAACCATAAATATGCTTCCAACTCGGTGAGGAGATCATCCACTAGCGGCATAGCGTATTCCATGAGCAGCGTAATCGCGTTCACTAGCTTGTAATCGATGCACAGCCGAATGTCGACTCCATTCTTCTTCAGGACAATCACGATAGGTGATGCCCAGGGGCTGTTCGAGAAGGCGATCAGCCGAGCTCGTAGCAGCGCTTTGAGCAGTTCGTACAACTTGCCGAGATGTTTCAACGGAACTCGGCGAGCTCGCTGGCGGATTGGCGGGTGCCCCTGTACGTCGATGTCGCACACTACGCCGTAAGCCGGTGGAGGTAGGGCATTACCGCTGTCTTTTCGTGGCTTTTCAATACCTCCACCAGCCGAGTAGACTGCGGCCGAGTGTGCGCCGAGCTCTGCACATTGGCTGCTTCGTAGTCGAGTTGCGTTGACACCGCTTCAGTCAAGTCGGGCAGGAATGCCAACTCGCGAGCATAATCGTCGAGCTCCAAGTTCGTAGCTGGATGTTCGAACTCGGCTGAGTCTTCAGCCGTGTCGCCTTGGTCCTCGGCCCCTTCCTCGTACTTGGCCGCCAGAAGGTAACGTAGGCGCAAGTCGTCAATCGGGTCCGACGACATGGGTTCATCACTAACATCGATTTCCTCCTCAGGCTTCGGACTCGGCGGCTCGGGCCCAGGGTCATGGATGATTGTCCAGTCAACCAGCTCGCTGGATTGCTCGTACGCACCCTCATCTGCTGCGCAGGCGCTTTGGCTGGGCTCGTCCTGAGCGGACGTTAGTGGGATCTCTGCCCGGCTGGGCGGGTCGCTGCCCCAGTCTGGCGTAGGCTCTTCGCTCGGTGTTACTTCTTCAGGAACTAGGGTAGCGGTAGCCGAGTTCGCCGGCTCTACTAAGGCCAAGGGTGGACCTTCAGCTTCGTCCGCCTTAGTTTGCTCCTCCGACTCGGCTAACTTCTCCCATCGCTGGGCGCAAGTCAGCGTCGAATCCCGCTTCTCGGTAGGCGGCCATGTGGCCACCCCTTCGGCTCTGGATAGCTTCTACGGTCCACAGCCGACGGCTGTCGAGCCAGCCACTCGGCGTACAGCTGTTGTTCCTTCTGCAGCAGATCCTTGTCCATAGCCGCTTCGTAGGCCACGACTTGCCAATCTTTGTACTTCGCCGAGTGCAGCCGGACATAACCATCTGGCGGCAGCACTCCATGCGGTGCCCAGGCAACCACAGGGAAATGCGCTGGGCACCAAGTCCAAGTCGGCTTCAGGTTAGTTAGTCGGACTCGGACCACTCGGTTCCGCCGATCCAGCACTACGGTCGGTACCCAGTCTTTAGTCCGGCGTACCCAGAAGTCGTGTGTTTCCTCGCTCGGTGGGTTCCTCATCAGCCGGAACTCGGTGGGAACTCGGCTTTCGAGGTTCACCGGTTCAGTTGGGCCATCCGTGATATAGAGGCCCCCTTTCGGTTCATCTGCCGAGTTCTGGGACTTCACCAGAGGTAGGACAACCTCATCGGGTAACTTCGCCACCGAGTTGTACAGGTCCAGACGGATCCCAGCCGGAATCATAAAGTCTGTACCGAGGATCAACTCGACTCCCGCGTGGTGGTCGAGAATCCACACTTCAAATTCGTAAGTGACTTCCCAGCCGAGTGTCACCTTCACCATCGTCCGGGACATCGTGGCCACCTTGCCTTTTCCAATACCCTGAACGTCAATTTGTTGATCTTGGCGCGTAAACCGCTTCAACCGCAGTCTCCTCGCGAATCCTTCGCTGACTGCCGACACATTTGCGCCGGTGTCAAGCAGTATCTTCGTACGCTGGTCGTTCACTGCTCCCATAACGAGAGCCCTCATCCGAACTCGGCGGTCAAACTTTTGCGACGACCACCAGCCGAGTCGCTCTCCAGGGAGTAGCTTCATAACTCTAGTGGCTGTGGTCGCTTCCGTCGATCGCCGAGTCGCAACTGCACTGCACAATCTCGCTTGGTTTTCCTCTCCACGCTCGCCGAGCTCACAATCAAACCCGTCGTTTTCACACTCCAATACCTCGTCCTCTCCTCGTCCCTCGGGCCTTCCTGCCTCACCCACAAAGGCGAACACAAAGTTCGCCTCTACTGCCGGCTCGGCTGACTGTGGCAGCCCGGTATCATCCAACCCAGTCAGTGTTGGCGGGCCGCCGAGTTTAAATCGCTCGGCGTGTAGAGGTCCTGGAGGTCTTCAGGTAACTTGGACTTGTCGACATTGGTCTTGACAAATGCGGCGAGTTTCTCGTAGCGCTGGAACAGCTCGCACTGACCGACATCGTGCAGTTGCTTGCAGAACTTGCAGCGACGGCGGCAATAACGGACGGAGTGGTTAGCTCCACCGCAAGCAGCACAAGGGCCGTACGATGGGCGTTCACGGGAGTCACTGCGCCGACCAGTTTGGTCACGTCGGTCATATCCCCGGCTGGTGCGGTCGGCCGAGCTGGGCTGGCTCCTTCGGTGATCACCCTTGGTGTTCCAGCCGAGTTCCCGCGGTCCCCCGATCGACGATTGCGGTCGCTCGTGAACCCAGCGTCGATGTAATCGTCTTCCGAGTCCACAGCCGAGTCGGGGTAACTCAGCTGGCTACCATCGCTCCAGTCGCTGTCGGAGTCGTAGAGATTGGACCGCCGACTGGATTGGCGCTTCTCGGCTAGCTCGTACGGGTCGTCTTCCAACAGTGCTGCTGCCAGTCGGCGGTCTCGTCCTTCATCACGCCGGCTCCGTCGGTCATCTCGGCGGTCATCCCTGCGGCGTTCTCGGCGGTCATCCCTGCGGCGTTCTCGGCGGTCGTCTCTGCGGTCATCTCGGCGTGATTCACTCCGCCGAGCTTCCGAGTGTCTTGGCGAATCAGTGCGCTTGGCATCTTGACTGCGGCTTCCGACAAGACGGTCACGTTGTCTCTTGCGGCGTTCCCCCAGAATCTTCTGGTTGATGATCTTCTCGACCTTCTTGATGTCGGTGAGCTGTTGCGGATATAGTAGATCCATGACATCATCATCCCCGCAGTGAAGCAGGAAGTGCTCCACGTGGTCGGCAGCGTCTGCTCCACTGAATTTTCGCCGACTTAGCATATCCGTTGAGGCGAATGAGGAAATCACACACCAGCTCGTTGTCCTTGCGCTGAGCCGAGTAATAGCGGGCTCGTGCCGACTGGTCAAACTGCGAGCAGTAGTAGTCGGCGAACGCCTCACTCAGCAGACTCCACTTCCGCTGCGTCTTCTTCGGGAGCTGGCGATACCAGCTCTTCGCTCCTCGCTCCAGCTTCAGAGAGAACGGCTCGTACCAGAGATCTTGCGCCAGCCGAGTTCCTTTCATCTCGTAGATGAATCGCTTCAACCACTGGAGAGAATCGTCCGGTCGGTAGCGTTTACCTTCGAACATTGGGATCTTGTCGAGGGACGCATGGGTGCGGACTTCCAAGTACTGCGTCCGATCGCTTTCGGTGTCATCGAAGCTGAGATGCTTGATGACGTCCTTTACTGACTCGTCAGCCGAGTTCCGATAGTCGCGGCCATCGTCACTGTCACTGAGCTCGGCTGCATCTGCCGCGTCAAACAACTCGGCGTAGCGTCCACTCGGCTGCCTGCCACGCGTTGGCGTCTTCATGTGCGAGTCTTCGAAATACGGTGTACCTTCGGTTGCTCGGAACACATCAGCACGTTTGCGTTCAGGTGTTTTCGGCAGTGGGATCCTGCTGGGATCTTCGACGGCCTTCGGTGTGTCGGCCACACGCTTGGCAATCGTCTGTCGAGTGCCGACCGTTCCTCTCTCGAGGCCAAAGGCCAGTCTCAATCGACGCTTCCACTTGACGAGTTCACGCGAAGCTCGGCTGGGGTCCCAATCGCCGAGTAGCAGACTGTTAGGTCGGCTCGTGCAGCGGAACCCCATCGCCTTGAGCAGCAGCACCGTGTCTTCAACCAGCTGGTTGATGTCCGTGCTGTTCACCGGCTGTGTCAGCTCAGGTCCCAGGACCGGCCATCTCGCTTGAGCCATCGCCACTGGAGCGAACATCATCATCCACTCGCTTTGAGCTCTCATCTCCTCGCCGAGCTTGCCCAAGCCCTTGTTGGCACTCGGCGTATCCACATTCCTCGTCGCTCGCGGAATAAGGCGCGGACGTTCCCCTTGCGCGGCGGCTTGATCTTCATCGTCCGTATCATTGCCGAGCTCGGCGGTCAGGTTGCGCACAACTGGGCGTGGGGTACCCATGCGCCCGACTTGAAGCGACAATTCGTCGACTTCGCCGAGTAGCTCAGCTTTCTCCTCATACTCATCTTCTTCATCATCATCACTTCCTTGGCCTTGGGCATCCTCCTCGTCGAACTGAACGCTGCGAGTCTCGTCCACCGTCGCGTCCGTGATCATCGCATCCGCCGAGCCCGCCGAGTTGGCTTGTCCAGCCGAGTTGCTTCCAGCCGTCGCTGGACTCGGCGTGACGATTCTCTTGACCATCTTCACTTCTCTTCTCTTCTTCTCAAACCTTGGTTAGCTGGTACCTACGAAACACAAGCACACCCCTGTTCCCGGGTCGCGGCACCAGTTGTGGTATAGCAGTGCGCACAAAATCGTCAGTTGTGGTAACTTGGCTACAAACACAACAATAGCCGAGCTGGTCGGCTTTGTTGGCCTGCGCCGGGTTGCCCCGAGCGGTTCGGCCCAACCGAGACAGCGGGTGTCTCGCCTCTCGCCGAGACCTGCCAACCAAGATCACCTCCTCCGGAGAACCGCCGAGTTCGACGGTCTCCGTTCACACAACCCTGTGCCCTCCACCAAAGGATGGACGACGGCGCACGGAGCGCTTTACAGGTCGCCGAGAGCAAAGGCTTCTCGACTCAGCAATCAGTGCCCGGGACGTACGGGAACACCGGCTCGCAGCGGGGCGAGACTTTCCTTCGCGCTTGGCGAGACACGCGCCCAACCCGGGCCGACCTTTATCTCTTGGCGCTGCCAGCCGAGTACCCTACAAGCTTATGCCTCTCGGGTACCGGCAGCAGACATAATCCGGCCCCGCGCAGGGACTTACCGGAACGTGTACACGTGTTGTGGGCCTAGAAAATTCTGCTCTGTTGTCTGTTATCTTTGTCGGGCGCCCTGAAGGGGCGTCTCCACTACTCCTAAGCTCCTATACAAACACCAAATGAAAGTGGGCGGTTTTGGATCTCAGCCGACCCTTCGCTGAGCTCGGCGATGCTTGGGCTCGGCTGGTCCGGATAAGCCGTCCGGATAATTGTTGAACTCGGCTGAGCCGGATAACTCGTCCGGATAGGCTGGTGAACTCGGCTGAGCTCGGCTGAGCTCGGCTACCGGTACAGTGTACCACTCCAGCCGAGTTGGTCTCGCGAAATCTGATGTTTCCTACACCACAGAACGCGTCAACCGCGTCGTCGAAGACGTGCTCCGCAGCTACGCTACGTCGTTCCCGAACTGGAGCGCCTTCCTGCCCCTAACCGAGTTCGCTCTGAACAACGCCGAGCACTCGTCGACGGGCATGACCCCATTCTTCGTGAACTCCGCGCGCCACCCGCGCGTACCCGCCATGCTTGCCGTCGGCCTACCTACGGAGGCTCGTGTCTCTACGCTTGGTGGGGAGGAGCTGCCGCTGATGGCTCACCGCCGAGCGAGACACCGGCGGAGCCGTCGTCGGTCGAGTCACCGACGCCGCTACGCTCACCTGTGACCGAATCAAGCGCGAATGCAGTGACACGATCTCAAGTGAAGAAGGCCCTGGCTGCACCGCGTAGTGCGGTGACGCCGCTCGCAGACTGGACGGAGCGCACTCTGATCGACCCGCTGGCGCTCCAGCGACGATGCAGCAACCGGCTACTACCGCAAACTATGCGCCGAAGTCCTCGGCGAGTCCCACGGACCACTTGGCGGTTTTCGAGTTTGTGCGGCATCGCCAAGCAATCACACGTTTCGTGCGAGACGCACTGCAGGCCGCAGTGGATCAGCAGAAGGAGAATGCAGACAAGTGTGGACGCAAGAACAAGAATTCATTTCGCATGGGTGACCGTGTGTTACTGTCTACCGAAGGCATCCGCTCCTCCGCCGTGACCAACCTCGGCGCCAACAAGCTCGCGCCGCGTTTCATCGGCCCGTTCAAGGTGACCAAGGTTCTCGGTGATGCGTACACACTGGATATCCCGTCCTCCCTGCGTCTTCACCCGACTTTCTACGTCGGGCGCCTCAAGCGCTATCACCCGGCCGAGATCCAAGACTTCGAGCACCAGGACGCGCTGGCGGACCCGTCTCCCAACGACAATCGCGACATCAGCAACCAGAGTCCACGCCAGTACCGCCGCGATGGGCCACCACCGATTGTCGATTCCGCGGGTGAAACGCGCTGGATTGTCGATCGCATTTTTGACCACGAGGACCCATCTCGTGCAAACGGGCGTGGGCGCAATCCAGTCCGAGCTCCTCGTGCGATCCCAGCCGCGCGACGTTACCGAGTACGCTGGCTTGGGTTTCCACCTGACGAGGACACGTGGGAGACGCGTGCAGCTCTTCTTTGGGATGTCCCCGATGTTGTTCGTGACTACGAGGCGAAGATCGCTGCTGCTGAAGAGACCGCGGAGCTCCCGCGGAAAGTGGAGCCTCAAATGGGCGTGAAGATGCAAGTGGACCCCACCGCAAGCCTGCGGTGGCGTTTACCGCGAAGACTAAGAAGAAAACCCGACGGCAACCGCCGGGCTCGAAACAGTGACCTCCACCTTGGTGTCTCAGCGTTTGACCACTGCGCTAGCTGGACTTCAAGTCCCCTCGACGACACGCGCGACCTGATCACGCTTGAGCGATGCGCGCGGCAATGACAAGAAGGATTCGCGTGGGGATTGAACCCACGCGTCACAGCTCAGCACGGTGAACGCTTGCCCACTGCGCCGCACCACCGATGATCGCCGGTGTCCAAGCTGTCGAAGCTGGTCTCGCTGCCACGTCGGTTCGGGTCGACGGTTACGCGACTCTTCGTCGGGAGTTACTTCGAACGGTAGTCTCGAAGAGTCACGCCACTCTGACGCCATCTCGACACTCGCCGGGTCTCCGCTCGGTGCGCTTCACAGTTGCGCTTGTCGTCAAGCGCTGGTGTCGCTTCGTATGCTGCGTCGTTGCCACGACCACCACCCCTTCGGAGTCCGTGAATGTTCGCAGTCACTTGGGGAGCTGCGCGTTGCATCGGCGTGTGGGCCGACGAGGTGTCTTGGTGTGTGCACATTTGCTGCGCCTGCGTCGCCCTGTGTCGTTCGGTAGCGCGAGCGCCGTTCCTTCGCCGCCTCAGTCGTCCATGGTGTTCTTCGGGTGTTCTTTCGGAAATGTGTCTTTTGCGCTTATGTTGCGTAAGCGCAACGTTGAGAGGGGGGTGATGTAATGGGCCCCAGTTACATAAGTAGGTAGATTGATAGTACATAAAGTAGTTAAGTCAGTACACGGCTAGCGTGTATTGACGGTCGTCGTGATTGGCTGAATTAGGGAAGTCAGTCCCTATTTCAGCCAATCAGGCGTTGACCTGCATTTGAGTGGCTCACATGAGACCAGGGGTAGCCGCCTTGGTCCTAACATAAAACAGAGTTGATTTTACCCAAGACTGACTGCTTGGTCTCATTAAATCCGAGTCTAAAGTAAGCTTCCTCACCGCTACGTGTAAGCTAGTGACGGGCACACACCTGGCCCGTTACAGACTTCCTCATTCGTCTCAACGGGTATGCTAAGTCGGCGAAAATCCAGTACGAAGCTGGTGGAGCGGACGCCGCAGACCATGTGGAGCACTTCCTGCTGCATTGCGGAGATGATGATGTTATGGATCTACTCTATCCACAACAGCTCACCGACATCAAGAAAGTCGAGAAGATCATCAACCAGAAGATTCTGGGGGAACGCCGTAAGAAACAACGTGACCGTCTCGTCGGAAGCCGCAGCCGAGATGCCAGGCGCACTGATTCGCCAAGACACTCAGAAGCTCGGCGGAGTGAATCACGCCGAGATGACCGCAGAGATGACCGCCGAGAACGCCGGGGACGACCGACGAGATGACCGACGGAGTCGTCGTGATGAAGGCCGAGACCGCCGACTAGCGGCAGCACTGCTGGAAGACGACCCGTATGAGCTGGCCGAGAGGCGCCAATCTACTCGGCGATCCAACCTCCATGCCTCCGACAGCGACTGGAGCGATGGTAGTCAGCTGAGTTACTCCGACTCAGCTGTGGACTCGGAGGACGACTACATCGACACCGGGTTCACGAGCGATCGCGATCGTAGATCGGGAGACCGAGGGAACTCGGCTGGAACACCAAGGGGTGACCGCCGAAGGGGACAGCCGAGCTCGGCGGACCGTACCAGCCGGGGATACGACCGGCGTGACCAAACTGGTCGGCGCAGTGACTCCCGTGAACGCCCACCGTACGGACCTTGCGCTGCTTGCGGTGGAGCGAACCACTCCGTCCATTATTGCCGCCGTCGCTGCAAGTTCTGCAAGCAATTGCACGACGTTGGTCAGTGCGAGCTGTTCCAGCGCTATGAGAAACTCGCCGCATTTGTCAAGACCAATGTCGACAAGTCCAAGTTACCTGAAGACCTCCAGGACCTCTACACGCCGAGCGATTTAAACTCGGCGGCCCGCCAACACTGACTGGGTTGGATGATACCGGGCTGCCACAGTCAGCCGAGCCGGCAGTAGAGGCGAACTTTGTGTTCGCCTTTGTGGGTGAGGCAGGAAGGCCCGAGGGACGAGGATAGGACGAGGTATTGGAGTGTGAAAACGACGGGTTTGATTGTGAGCTCGGCGAGCGTGGAGAGGAAAACCAAGCGAGATTGTGCAGTGCAGTTGCGACTCGGCGATCGACGGAAGCGACCACAGCCACTAGAGTTATGAAGCTACTCCTGGAGAGCGACTCGGCTGGTGGTCGTCGCAAAAGTTTGACCGCCGAGTTCGGATGAGGGCTCTCGTTATGGGAGCAGTGAACGACCAGCGTACGAAGATACTGCTTGACACCGGCGCAAATGTGTCGGCAGTCAGCGAAGGATTCGCGAGGAGACTGCGGTTGAAGCGGTTTACGCGCCAAGATCAACAAATTGACGTTCAGGGTATTGGAAAAGGCAAGGTGGCCACGATGTCCCGGACGATGGTGAAGGTGACACTCGGCTGGGAAGTCACTTACGAATTTGAAGTGTGGATTCTCGACCACCACGCGGGAGTCGAGTTGATCCTCGGTACAGACTTTATGATTCCGGCTGGGATCCGTCTGGACCTGTACAACTCGGTGGCGAAGTTACCCGATGAGGTTGTCCTACCTCTGGTGAAGTCCCAGAACTCGGCAGATGAACCGAAAGGGGGCCTCTATATCACGGATGGCCCAACTGAACCGGTGAACCTCGAAAGCCGAGTTCCCACCGAGTTCCGGCTGATGAGGAACCCACCGAGCGAGGAAACACACGACTTCTGGGTACGCCGGACTAAAGACTGGGTACCGACCGTAGTGCTGGATCGGCGGAACCGAGTGGTCCGAGTCCGACTAACTAACCTGAAGCCGACTTGGACTTGGTGCCCAGCGCATTTCCCTGTGGTTGCCTGGGCACCGCATGGAGTGCTGCCGCCAGATGGTTATGTCCGGCTGCACTCGGCGAAGTACAAAGATTGGCAAGTCGTGGCCTACGAAGCGGCTATGGACAAGGATCTGCTGCAGAAGGAACAACAGCTGTACGCCGAGTGGCTGGCTCGACAGCCGTCGGCTGTGGACCGTAGAAGCTATCCAGAGCCGAAGGGGGTGGCCACATGGCCGCCTACCGAGAAGCGGGATTCGACGCTGACTTGCGCCCAGCGATGGGAGAAGTTAGCCGAGTCGGAGGAGCAAACTAAGGCGGACGAAGCTGAAGGTCCACCCTTGGCCTTAGTAGAGCCGGCGAACTCGGCTACCGCTACCCTAGTTCCTGAAGAAGTAACACCGAGCGAAGAGCCTACGCCAGACTGGGGCAGCGACCCGCCCAGCCGGGCAGAGATCCCACTAACGTCCGCTCAGGACGAGCCCAGCCAAAGCGCCTGCGCAGCAGATGAGGGTGCGTACGAGCAATCCAGCGAGCTGGTTGACTGGACAATCATCCATGACCCTGGGCCCGAGCCGCCGAGTCCGAAGCCTGAGGAGGAAATCGATGTTAGTGATGAACCCATGTCGTCGGACCCGATTGACGACTTGCGCCTACGTTACCTTCTGGCGGCCAAGTACGAGGAAGGGTCAGAGGACCAAGGCGACTCGGCTGAAGACTCAGCCGAGTTCGAACATCCAGCTACGAACTTGGAGCTCGACGATTATGCTCGCGAGTTGGCATTCCTGCCCGACTTGACTGAAGCGGTGTCAACGCAACTCGACTACGAAGCAGCCAATGTGCAGAGCTCGGCGCACACTCGGCCGCAGTCTACTCGGCTGGTGGAGGTATTGAAAAGCCACGAAAAGATCATGATCTCCAGCGGTAATGCCCTACCTCCACCGGCTTACGGCGTAGTGTGCGACATCGACGTACAGGGGCACCCGCCAATCCGCCAGCGAGCTCGCCGAGTTCCGTTGAAACATCTCGGCAAGTTGTACGAACTGCTCAAAGCGCTGCTACGAGCTCGGCTGATCGCCTTCTCGAACAGCCCCTGGGCATCACCTATCGTGATTGTCCTGAAGAAGAATGGAGTCGACATTCGGCTGTGCATCGATTACAAGCTAGTGAACGCGATTACGCTGCTCATGGAATACGCTATGCCGCTAGTGGATGATCTCCTCACTGAGTTGGAAGCATATTTATGGTTCTGCTCACTGGATGCCGCCAGCGGCTTCTGGGCGGTCATGATGACTCGGCGTGCCCGTTGGATCTCAGCTTTCGTCTGCGCGTTGGGTCACTTTGAATGGTTGCGAATGCCCTTCGGGTTAAAGAATGCTCCAATGATCTACCAGCGGCTCATCGATAACGCCCTATGGGGTTACGTTCAACCCAAGGGTGGCTGGAAGGAGTTCGCCAAGCGCATCCAGCAAGCCGAAGCCGCCTCAGAAGCCCAGCGGAAACGACTCGCAGCCGACTCCGACTTCGAGGCCAGCGGCCAGACCAAGTTTGAAGCCGACCGCCGAGCTCAAGCCGAGTTTGATCCGTTCGAAGAATTCATCAACAGCCCAGAGGCCGACATGTTCAAGACGGGTGAGCCGGATGAATCGTGCCTGGCACCGGTTTTCGATCGTCGATCGTTCGTTGATGATATATGTTTCGGTGGGCGGACGTTCGACGATTGCCTCGGGACGCTCGACCGACTGCTGCAACGCTTCACGGAATGCCGCATCAGCGTCAGCTTCCCGAAAAGCATCTTCGTTCAGCCTAAAGTCGACTTCCTATTGTGGTGTAGGAAACACCAGATTTCGCGAGACCAACTCGGCTGGAGTGGTACACTGTACCGGTAGTCGAGCTCAGCCGAGCTCAGCCGAGTTCACCAGCCTATCCGGACGAGTTATCCGGCTCAGCCGAGTTCAACAGTTATCCGGACGGCTTATCCGGACCAGCCAAGCCCAAGCATCGCCGAGCTCAGCGATGGGTCGGCCGAGATCCAAAACCGCCCACTTTCATTTGGTGTTTGTATAGGAGCTTAGGAGTAGTGGAGACGCCCGTTCAGGGCGCCCGACAAAGATAACAGACAACAGAGCAGAATTTTCTTGGCCTAACACACGTGCATACGTTCCGGTAAGTCCCTGCGCGGGGCCGGATTATGTCTGCTGCCGGTACCCGAGAGGCATAAGCTTGTAGGGTACTCGGCTGGCAGCGCCAAGAGATAAAGGTCGGCCCGGGTTGGGCGCGTGTCTCGCCAAGCGCGAAGGAAAGTCTCGCCCCGCTGCGAGCCGGTGTTCCCGTACGTCCCGGGCACTGATTGCTGAGTCGAGAAGCCTTTGCTCTCGGCGACCTGTAAAGCGCTCCGTGCGCCGTCATCCATCCTTTGGTGGAGGGCACAGGGTTGTGTGAACGGAGACCGTCGAACTCGGCGGTTCTCCGGGGAGGTGATCTTGGTTGGCAGGTCTCGGCGAGAGGCGAGACACCCGCTGTCCCGGTTGGGCCGAACCGCTCGGGGGCAACCCGGCGCAGGCCAACAAAGCCGACCAGCTCGGCTATTGTTGTGTTTGTAGCCAAGTTACCACAACTGACGATTTTGTGCGCACTGCTATACCACAACTGGTGCCGCGACCCGGGAACAGGGGTGTGCTTGTGTTTCGTAGGTACCAGCTAACCAAGGTTTGAGAAGAAGAGAAGAGAAGTGAACAGGGTCAAGAGAATCGTCACGCTGAGTCCAGCGACGGCTGGAAGCAACTCGGCTGGACAAGCCAACTCGGCGGGCTCGGCGGATGCGATGATCACGGACGCGACGGTGGACGAGACTCGCAGCGTTCAGTTCGACGAGGAGGATGCCCAAGGCCAAGGAAGTGATGATGATGAAGAAGATGAGTATGAGGAGAAAGCTGAGCTACTCGGCGAAGTCGACGAATTGTCGCTTCAAGTCGGGCGCATGGGTACCCCACGCCCAGTTGTGCGCAACCTGACCGCCGAGCTCGGCAATGATACGGACGATGAAGATCAAGCCGCCGCGCAAGGGGAACGTCCGCGCCTTATTCCGCGAGCGACGAGGAATGTGGATACGCCGAGTGCCAACAAGGGCTTGGGCAAGCTCGGCGAGGAGATGAGAGCTCAAAGCGAGTGGATGATGATGTTCGCTCCAGTGGCGATGGCTCAAGCGAGATGGCCGGTCCTGGGACCTGAGCTGACACAGCCGGTGAACAGCACGGACATCAACCAGCTGGTTGAAGACACGGTGCTGCTGCTCAAGGCGATGGGGTTCCGCTGCACGAGCCGACCTAACAGTCTGCTACTCGGCGATTGGGACCCCAGCCGAGCTTCGCGTGAACTCGTCAAGTGGAAGCGTCGAGTGAGACTGGCCTTTGGCCTCGAGAGAGGAACGGTCGGCACTCGCCAGACGATTGCCAAGCGTGTGGCCGACACACCGAAGGCCGTCGAAGATCCCAGCAGGATCCCACTGCCGAAAACACCCGAACGCAAACGTGCTGATGTGTTCCGAGCAACCGAAGGTACACCGTATTTCGAAGACTCGCACATGAAGACGCCAACGCGTGGCAGGCAGCCGAGTGGACGCTACGCCGAGTTGTTTGACGCGGCAGATGCAGCCGAGCTCAGTGACAGTGACGACGGCCGCGACTATCGGAACTCGGCTGACGAGTCAGTGAAGGACGTCATCAAGCATCTCAGCTTCGATGACACCGAAAGCGATCGGACGCAGTACTTGGAAGTCCGCACTCATGCGTCCCTCGACAAGATCCCAATGTTCGAAGGTAAACGCTACCGACCGGACGATTCTCTCCAGTGGTTGAAGCGATTCATCTACGAGATGAAAGGAACTCGGCTGGCGCAAGATCTCTGGTACGAGCCGTTCTCTCTGAAGCTGGAGCGAGGAGCGAAGAGCTGGTATCGCCAGCTCCCGAAGAAGACGCAGCGGAAGTGGAGTCTGCTGAGTGAGGCGTTCGCCTACTACTACTGCTCGCAGTTTGACCAGTCGGCACGAGCCCGCTATTACTCGGCTCAGCGCAAGGACAACGAGCTGGTGTGCGACTTCCTCATTCGCCTCAACGGATATGCTAAGTCAGCGAAGATTCAGTACGAGGCCGGTGGAGCAGACGCCGCCGACCACGTGGAGCACTTCCTGCTTCACTGCGGGGATGATGATGTCATGGATCTACTCTATCCGCAACAGCTCACCGACATCAAGAAAGTCGAGAAGATTATCAACCAGAAGATTCTGGGGGAACGCCGCAAGAGACAACGCGACCGTCTCGTCGGAAGCCGCAGTCGAGATGCCAAGCGCACTGATTCGCCAAGACACTCGGAAGCTCGGCGGAGTGAATCACGCCGAGATGACCGCAGAGAAGACCGCCGAGAACGCCGCAGGGGCGACCGCCGAGATGACCGACGGAGCCGGCGCGATGAAGGACGAGACCGCCGACTGGCAGCAGCACTGTCGGAAGATGACCCGTATGAGCTGGCCGAGAAGCGCCAATCCAGTCGGCGGTCCAACCTCTACGACTCCGACAGCGACTGGAGCGATGGTAGCCAGCTGAGTTACCCCGACTCGGCTGTGGACTCGGAAGACGATTACATCGACGCTGGGTTCACGAGCGACCGCAATCGTCGATCGGGGACCGCGGGAACTCAGCTGGAACACCAAGGGGTGATCACCGAAGGAGCCAGCCGAGCTCGGCGGACCGCACCAGCCGGGGATACGACCGACGTGACCAAACTGGTCGGCGCAGTGACTCCCGTGAGCGCCCATCGTACGGCCCTTGTGCTGCCTGCGGTGGAGCTAACCACTCCGTCCATTATTGCCGCCGTCGCTGCAAGTTCTGCAAGCAACTGCACGATGTCGGTCAGTGCGAGCTGTTCCAGCGCTACGAGAAACTCGCCGCATTTGTCAAGTCCAATGTCGACAAGTCCAAGTTACCTGAAGACCTCCAGGACCTCTACACGCCGAGCGATTTAAACTCGGCGGCCCGCCAACACTGACTGGGTTGGACGATACCGGGCTGCCACAGTCAGCCGAGCCGGCAGTAGAGGCGAACTTTGTGTTCGCCTTTGTGGGTGAGGCAGGAAGGCCCGAGGGACGTGGAGAGGACGAGGTATTGGAGTGTGAACACGACGGGTTTGATTGTGAGCTCGGCGAGCGTGGAGAGGAAAGCCAAGCGAGATTGTGCAGTGCAGTTGCGACTCGGCGATCGACGGAAGCGACCACAGCCACTAGAGTTATGAAGCTACTCCTGGAGAGCGACTCGGCTGGTGGTCGTCGCAAAAGTTTGACCGCCGAGTTCGGATGAGGGCTCTCGTTATGGGAGCAGTGAACGACCAGCGTACGAAGATACTGCTTGACACCGGCGCAAATGTGTCGGCAGTCAGCGAAGGATTCGCGAGGAGACTGCGGTTGAAGCGGTTTACGCGACAGGACCAACAAATTGACGTTCAAGGTATTGGAAAAGGCAAGGTGGCCACGATGTCCCGGACGATGGTGAAGGTGACACTCGGCTGGGAGGTCACGTACGAGTTTGAAGTATGGATCCTCGATCACCACGCGGGAGTCGAGTTGATCCTCGGTACAGACTTTATGATTCCGGCTGGGATCCGTCTGGACCTGTACAACTCGGTGGCGAAGTTACCCGATGAGGTTGTCCTACCTCTGGTGAAGTCCCAGAACTCGGCGGATGAACCGAAAGGGGGCCTCTATATCACGGATGGCCCAACTGAACCGGTGAACCTCGAAAGCCGAGTTCCCACCGAGTTCCGGCTGATGAGGAATCCACCGAGCGAGGAAACACACGACTTCTGGGTACGCCGGACTAAAGACTGGGTACCGACCGTAGTGCTGGATCGGCGGAACCGAGTGGTCCGAGTCCGACTGACTAACCTGAAGCCGACTTGGACTTGGTGCCCAGCGCATTTCCCTGTGGTTGCCTGGGCACCGCATGGAGTGTTGCCGCCAGATGGTTATGTCCGGCTGCACTCGGCGAAGTACAAAGATTGGCAAGTCATGGCCTACGAAGCGGCTATGGACAAGGATCTGTTGCAAAAGGAACAACAGCTGTACGCTGAGTGGCTGGCTCGACAGCCGCCCGCTGTGGACCGTAGAAGCTACCCAGAGCCGAAGGGGGTGGCCACATGGCCGCCTACCGAGAAGCGGGATTCGACGCTGACTTGCGCCCAGCGATGGGAGAAGTTAGCCGAGTCGGAGGAGCAAACCAAGGCGGACGAAGCCGAAGGTCCACCCTTGGCCTTGGTAGAGCCGGCGACCACGGCTACCGCTACCCTAGTTCCTGAAGAAGCAACTCCGAGCGAAGAGCCTACGCCAGACTGGGGCAGCGACCCGTCCAGCCGAGCAGAGATCCCACTAACGACCGCTCAGGACGAGCCCAGCCAAAGAGCCTGCACAGCAGATGAGGGTGCGTACGAGCAATCCAGCGAGCTGGTTGACTGAACAATCATCCATGACCCTGGGCCCGAGCCGCCGAGTCCGAAGCCTGAGGAGGAAATCGATGTTAGTGATGAACCCATGTCGTCGGACCCGATTGAAGACTTGCGCCTACGTTACCTTCTGGCGGCCAAGTACGAGGAAGGGGCAGAGGACCAAGGCGACTCGGCTGAAGACTCAGCCGAGTTCGAACATCCAGCTACGAACTTGGAGCTCGACGATTATGCTCGCGAGTTGGCATTCCTGCCCGACTTGACTGAAGCGGTGTCAACGCAACTCGACTACGAAGCAGCCAATGTGCAGAGCTCGGCGCACACTCGGCCGCAGTCTACTCGGCTGGTGGAGGTATTGAAAAGCCACGAAAAGATCATGATCTCCAGCGGTAATGCCCTACCTCCACCAGCTTACGGCGTAGTGTGCGATATCGACGTGCAAGGGCACCCGCCAATCCGCCAGCGAGCTCGCCGAGTTCCGTTGAAACATCTCGGCAAGTTGTACGAACTGCTCAAAGCGCTGCTACGAGCTCGGCTGATCGCCTTCTCGAACAGCCCCTGGGCATCACCTATCGTGATTGTCCTGAAGAAGAATGGAGTCGACATTCGGCTGTGCATCGATTACAAGCTAGTGAACGCGATTACGCTGCTCATGGAATACGCTATGCCGCTAGTGGATGATCTCCTCACTGAGTTGGAAGCATATTTATGGTTCTGCTCACTGGATGCCGCCAGCGGCTTCTGGGCGGTCATGATGACTCGGCGTGCCCGTTGGATCTCAGCTTTCGTCTGCGCGTTGGGTCACTTTGAATGGTTGCGAATGCCCTTCGGGTTAAAGAATGCTCCAATGATCTACCAGCGGCTCATCGATAACGCCCTATGGGGTTACGTTCAACCCAAGGGTGGCTGGAAGGAGTTCGCCAAGCGCATCCAGCAAGCCGAAGCCGCCTCAGAAGCCCAGCGGAAACGACTCGCAGCCGACTCCGACTTCGAGGCCAGCGGCCAGACCAAGTTTGAAGCCGACCGCCGAGCTGAAGCCGAGTTTGATCCGTTGGAAGATTTCATCAACAGCCCAGAGGCCGACATGTTCAAGACGGGTGAGCCGGATGAATCGCGCCTGGCACCGGTTTTCGATCGTCGATCGTTCGTGGATGATATATGCTTCGGAGGGCGGACGTTCGACGATTGCCTAGGGACGCTCGACCGACTGCTGCAACGCTTCACTGAGTGCCGCATCAGCGTCAGCTTCCCGAAAAGCATCTTCGTTCAGCCGAAAGTCGACTTCCTATCACATGGGGTGACCTCGGCAGGGATCCAAGCCGACCAGAAGAAGATGCTAGCGATAGCCGGGCTGCTGTTCCCGACGACGAAGAAGGGGATGCAGGCATTCTTGGGAGCGCTGAATTACTATGGCCGGTTCATCCAGAACTTGGCGGTGTACGGGGCAGTCCTCTATCAACTAAAGGATGAAGATTTTGGACCCGGCGGTGACCTAGAGCTGCGTTCGCCGAGTTGAAGCAGAAGGTGGTCGATGCGCCCATACTTCGTCATTTCAACTCGGCGGAAGACGTCCACGTCATGTTATTCGCCAATGAGTGGGCGCTGAGTAGCACGCTGATGCAGCTCCACGAAGGTAAGCTCCACCCGGTGCGGTTCTGTGGCCGAGTCCTCAAGGATAATGAACTCCGCTACCACCCCGCCGAGAAGGAAGTACTCGCGTTGCTGCAGCTCATCAAAGTATGCCATACGCTGCTAGCCGGGAAAACCATCCACGTCAATACCCGCTACTCGACTCTCGAATGGGTGTTCCAGTCGAAGTCGCTCTACGGCAGGGCAGTTAGTTTTGCGGTACTCCTGTCGCCCTTCCACCTCAAGGTCAAACGGGTCCGCGAACGGGATACGGATTTCGCCCAGTTGCTCCAGGCGTCTATCACGCCGGCCGTGGGATTGGATGAGCTACTAACGCATGTCGCCCCGCCGTCCAAGAACTCGGCTGTGGTCCGTATTGATCCAGAATTGCTGTATGCACACGTACCTCGAGACTTCACGGGGCACGTCCTTTCGTTTGACGGATCAGCCAAGACCGCTAAACACGGTGGGTTTGGGAGTTGCTCATGGATCCTGTGGCGTTTACCAGACTGGAGCATTGAGATCGCTGCGAGCGCGCACCTCCCATCGACCACGGTGAATATAGCCGAGTACACCGGTATGAACAATGGGGTGACTTCAGCTATTGAGCGTGGGGTGAAGGACCTAATCATCGTGGGCGATTCTCGGCTTGCGATCCAGCAATCCATGGGGGTGATCGCGTGTAAGAAGGAGGCATTGCAAGTCGAGCTGGCACGCCACAAGAAATTGGTCAGCAAGCTGAATTCAGTTCGCTACCTGCATGTAGTGCGCCTCTACAACTCGGCTGCTGACTCCCTCGCGACCGAAGC
This sequence comes from Phytophthora melonis, assembly GCA_024211575.1. Classification (NCBI taxonomy): domain Eukaryota; phylum Oomycota; class Peronosporomycetes; order Peronosporales; family Peronosporaceae; genus Phytophthora; species Phytophthora melonis. The sequence continues at coordinate 752,790 of JAMXKT010000037.1, read as the reverse complement.
ACTGGAGGCCAAGGCAGGAAAAGTCGTGCTTAACGCAGGACGGAAAGCCGAGCTGAAGACCCTGAACAGAATCGCTGAGATCCTGTACGTAGACAAGGACTCGGCGGAAGCCCAACTCGAAGGCGTTGAGATTGCTGTCGTGACGAGGAGCCAAGTTCGCCGAGTCCGTTTCGAAGACGAAGCGACAGAGCAACCAACACCGAACTCAGCTCCGAATGAAGAAGCTGAACGCGATGACTTCGAACGTGATAGCCGACCTCCGCCCGCTAGACAGCAGGTGGCGGGGGAAGCCGAGTTCGGTAGCACAGCACCGCCGGCGAACTCAGCTGAGTCGCTAGCCGAGCTTGGAGAAGCCCGACAACCCAACGCCATGGACATCGACCCAGTGGTGGTCCAAGCTGAGCGACGTCTGCGGATAATCGCCGAGCTCGCAACGCTGGGAAGGTCGCCGACGAGTTCGTACTCAGTGAAGACGGGCTATTATACCGACAAGACAAGGCTAGACGGCCTGGCGAACTCGGCGAACCAAGCTTATCCCTCCGACTGGTGGTCCCGACGACTATGATAGACGAGATCCTGCAGAACTGCCACAACTCCATCGAAGAAGGTCACCAAGGCATCGTGCGAACCTACCACAAGGTCAGAGCTGACTACTACTGGATTGGATTGTATGCGGATGTAGTCAAACACGTCCAAGCGTGCGAGGACTGCAGCACCAGCAAGAGCAAACCACACCTAAAGGGCTACTCGCCCGGCAATGTGGTTTCGGAGCGACCATTCCACGTGGTGTCGATGGATTTTGTCATACCACTGCCGAAGACTCGGCGGGGCAACATTGCACTCCTGCTGTTCCAAGACCACTTCACCGGGTTCGTAATCGCTAAAGCGATGAGTGAGACAGGGGCACTTGAAGTGGCAAAGGCCTTCGAAGAAAATGTGTTCCGAAGGTTCGGAGCTCCATCGTTAGTGCGCCACGACAGAGACCCCCGGTTCATGAGTGAGGTGTTCCAAAAGTTCTCGGAAATGATGCAGTCTAAGTCGAGAGCGACGCTGAGCTACCGGCCGCAAGCCAACGGTCAACAAGAACGCTCGGTGAAGACGATGATCCAAACAGTGCGTGTGTACGTGGAGGACCCTCTCCAAGCCGACTGGGATGATGTAGCCGAGAAGCTTGTCCATGCCATCAACAATTCAAGAGACTCGACTCGGCGGGAGACACCATTTTACCTGGTACACGGATGGGACGCTCGGTCCACACTCAAGGCAATGACCGAGTCGGTCAGGCCTGGCAGGGGCAACTCGGCTGACTCGACTGGGGCAGCCGAATGGCGCAGGGAAGCAAACCGACAGAGAGAGGTGGCTTTGAAACTGGCAGCCGAGTTCCAGCTGAAAGAAAAGCAACGGAGAGCTAAAGAGCACAATGATGGGCTCAGCCGAGTCGAACAGAGAGTCGTCCCGGTCGAAGAAGGAGAAGCGGACCCCACAACAAATTCACCCGAGGAAGCAGCCGAGTCGACTGAAGAAAGTGACGAAGTAGCCGAGTCTCGGAGGTCGTTGTTCAAGGAAGTCGACCAAGTGTGGCTGTTCATGGAACGGGTTCGACCTGGGTTGACCAAGAAGTTGGCACACCGATGGCACGGACCGTTCCGGGTGAAGAAAAAGGTGGAGGAATTTGCCTATGAACTGGAGCTCCCTGACAAGAGTGGATACCGCTTGTACCCGGTGGTGCATGTGTCCCGGCTGAAAGCAGTCACAGGACTCGGCGAACGACCGACAACTCGGCTGGTAGCCGACTTGGCCGAGTCAGAACGCCTTGACTTCGACGAAGAACTCCTCCCGGAGGACAGCTGGGAACCCGACGAAGCAGTGAATGAATACGAAGTCGAGGCCATTCTGGACGACGAGTTACCACTCTCAACGAGCACCTCCAGAACCCAGCGTAGGTTCAAGGTCAAGTGGGTCGGCTATGATGAGCCAACCTGGGAGCCGTTGTCGAACCTGTCATGTGGTGGACTGTTGTTCGACTACTTGCGGCAGAAGAAACGTGAAAACCGTCTGCAAATGGTGCAAGTTGCAGACGAGGACTAAAACTATTGCACCAAGATGATGAACCCGCCAACTCAGTGAAGACAGCAGGCTGAGTTGAGACGAAGAAAGCTACTGCGTCAAATCTGCATACATTACATGAATTACGCCAAGAAATGGGAAGGAAGAAGATCTCGGCCGCCGAACCGCAAACTACGAGGACGCAGGACCCTGCGAATGCGCAGCAGAGGAGACGACCGATGCGGCAGCAGCGGCGAGGAGGCTGATCGAACCTCCAGCGCTCGTAGCTGACCCAGCCGAGTTGCCTCCTGCATCAGCAATTTGCGCAGCCGAGTTCGCCGAGCTCGAAGCTGGAACAGCCGAGTTGCCGACACCAGATGCACTCGGCACCGCGCTCGACTCGGCTGGAGATCCTGGCGATGCGGGACCGAAGAGGGAAGCCTTAGGTGAAGGCCCGCAAAGGTTCGGCGACCCGATCAGAGGAGACGACGGATCTGGATCACCAGCCGCCCAGCCGAGCTCGCCAGCCTCGCGACCTTGGAAGATGTGAATCCCCGCTCGGTTGGCAGGAGTTGGGGCGCTGGACGAGATCTGTAGAGGTGCAGGCTCGTCGAGATCCACATCCTCTTCGACAGCGTCCTCGACGAGACGCGGGTCCACGCCAGTAGGAGCGAAAACCATGAACTCCAAGTTGCGCGTCCTGAAGCAAGTGTTGTACGGATGCGTCGCTGGATCCGTCAACCACCAAGCTCGCCAGGGTTCGAGGTCATCCGTGGACTCGGCTTCCGCACACCAATCCTTGCCTGAAGGAATCCAGGACAAGTTAACTAGAGGATACAACGGGACTGACGGCTCGAAGAAGAGCTCGGCGTCAATCTCTGGAGCAGCGAGCCCGCCGAGAAGCTTCATCACGGCAGCAAACAGCTCGTCTGGCAGGATGGTCATCAAGCTCCGCAGAGCATCCCCTCGACGTTTCCGAGCCAGCTTGTACAACACCCACGCGTCGTACATCTCGGTTATCACGTGGTAAGGAAGTCCCACGTGAAAAGCCGGATGGAGCCCCATCAAGACGCTCGACTCGACCATCCAGTGACACCGCTCAAACAACGCCACGAAAAACTTGGTAGGACCCTCCTTGTCGCAAGCTGACGCCGGAGCCTCTCCACAGATCCTCACAAACACCTCAGCGAGGCGCTCCATCAGGGTCACCGACCTCACCGAGTTCGACAGCCGGCGTTTGGCGTCAGCGAGGACCTGCGGTGATAAGAAGATGGGAGTCTTCGGAAGGAGTCGGAGGAGCCGCTGAGCTGGGTGATTGGGGTTGTAGACGTCAGCGAACGCCTTGATCCCAGCGAGAGAGCAGAGCGTAACTGGCACGCGCGCCTTCCCCGAAGCATCATCCACAGTGATCTTGGCTGTCTGGTGGCTGAGTATAGCCTCCCAGCATCGCCGGGATCCATAGTGGACGAAGCGGATATCACGCAGCCGAGCTAGCTGGGCGGTGATCCGAGCATCCCGTCCGACGGCCTGACCTCCACGAGTACGCACTGGGCGAGGGAAAGACGTAAAGCCGCTGGCAGTTCTGGACGATCGTGAGCACCAGCGTCATGAACCGTCACGACTGGCACCGAAGCCGAGCTCACAGGGAGTGGAGGCGCAGAAATACCACCCGTAGCCGAGCTGGAAGCACCGCCTGCAGCACCAGTCGAGTCGCCAGCCAAGCTCCGAGAAGGACCTTTATGGCGTTTGGTCGGGCGAGCCGCACCAGCCGAGTCAGGAGAAGCAGCTCGTTTCGCCTTCTTCGACTTGTGCTTGTGCTTGTGCTTGTGCTTGTGCTTACGCCGACGCTTGCCCTTCTTCTTGGAACTCGGCTGGGAATCAGAGTCGCCTGACTCGCTGGAAGGGACGAGCGGAGAACGACGAGCCGCCATATAGCTCCGGAGCTTTCCCCGTGGTGGCGGGAGCGATGACGACGATGGAGCCTCACGAGGTTCTTCGGAATCAGCCGAGCTGAGTTCGTCACCAGACCCAGGGTCATCCGCCTCAGATTCGGAGTCTTCAGAGACCGAGAGCGGGTGCGCAGACGTCCCAGGAGCGTCGAGACCGAGGTCTAAACTCGACGAGTCAGAAGATGGACTACGCCGAGTCGACCGAAGCACGACATCATCCGGGGTCTCCAGCCGGTTCAGACAGTGCGCGTTAATCACCCGAGCCGTAGCTGCAGTGGGACGCAGAGGACGACCCGACGGAGACGTCATCCCAGCTGAGCTAACAGGAAAGGCCGGGCGGGTAAACGCCACCGATGGAGTGATCGGCACTGACGTAACAGCAGTCGACGCTACCCCTGACAGACCACTCTGGACAGGGCTGGCAATCCGAGAACGAGTGCAAGCCAAGAGCCGTTGTGCAGCCGATCTGGGTGAAGCCTGGGAGATCCGCGACGGAGGAGCTGCCGAGCTGCTAGCTGCACCCGCAGTTGAGACCCCAGCCGCCGAGCTCGGCGTGCTCTGAGACTGCGTCGTGACGAGAGCCGAACTACTCGAGTCACTAGTCGAAGCAGCCGAGTGCGACGTACTAGCATCCGAGGTTGGGGTTGGAGCTGAGCTCGAGGCCACAGCCGAGTTCGACGCGCTGATGGACCCCTTCGCAACGACCGAACCCGGTGCACTAGAGGATGGAGGAACCCACTTCACGCACGTCGGCAGCGGGGCTGAACTTGAGGACGCAAGAGCCGAGTCCAAGGTCACCGCTTGCGATACAAGGGGCTGGAGGAAGCAGCGGTCAGCCCAGAGCGTGACGCAGCAGGAGGCGACTGGGCCGGAGAGGAAGGATACGAGACCAACGTGGCAGGGGGACGCTTGTCACCGGACCTCCCGACTCGACTGGGATCTCGGCGGACCCGAACACCTCGTTGAATTCGAACGAGAGGGCCTCCTCCAGTGAGTGGACTTCGTCATCGACACCTGCAGCTTCCACATCCTCCACAGAAAGACCAGCCAGATTCAACCCAGCAGAAGTCTCCTGAGCAGCCTCGTCGAGCTGAGCTGACGCGTCAGCATGTCCAACCTCGCCGGGCAAGGGACACGCGTACGGCTGTTGGAGAGGCTTGGGAAGCTTGCGCCGAGGACCAGCCGCCGTTGATGACTTCGGGTGGGAGTAGCGGCGGAGCTTCTCCGCAGGCGTCAAGGTGTCCAGCCGAGCTCGGTGGAGTTGGTCAACTGACTTACTGCGACGGAGTCGCAAGGCTGGAGTCGACGCCGCAGCAGCTGAGGTCTGAGCTGGACCCGTTGATCCCTGAGGAGCAGACGTACCCAGCCGAGTTGACTGACCGAGGAAAGAGCCAGCCGAGCTCACAGTCACCGGCGGAGCAGAAGCCGCACCATCAGTCCGAGGGTGGATTACCAGCTCCACGCGCCGAGTCTCTCCGGCCGGGATGTCCATCACCTCGGGAAACCGCTGAGCCAGCAATCGGCATAGCCGGGCATTGAGTTGGAGGTCAGCCGGATTCATGCCAGGCACGTCCAACCCAGCTGCAGCCGCTGCAGCCATGTGAGGGTCGTGCATGGGCAACATGCCGTTCCGAGCAATGACCCGCTTCTGCCGGAGAATGACCTCACGTTGGTGCTTGATGACAGCCCTGGCATTGCGAAGGGGCTGCGGGTCTCCAGCGGTAGCCAGCCGAGCCGACTCCTGGAGTTGCTCGAAATGCTTGGTCGCGATAGCCTGGAGTGTGGCATACTCGGCATCACGAGCAGAGAGCAGCTGAGTTAAGCGCTCGATCTCCGAGTCCCGCTCCTTGATCTTTTTGCGGAAGTCCTCGACGTGAGCGAGAGCTAACTGGACCTTCGCATCTTGGGATTCACGGGCCGCCTTCAAAGAAGCCTCCGACTCGGCCATCGCCTTTCGGAAGCTGGTCAGCAGAGGAGACGACTTCTTCGACTCGGCTTTCCACAAATCGCGTTCCTTCATGACGGCTTTCAAGCGTTCCTCAAGGTCAGCTTTGCCGCCGACTGTGAATCCAGCCGCCGAGTCAGGTCAGCGTTGACGGTCTGAGCCGACTCCAGCTCGACCCTCAGCGCAGCGACATCATCAGCTTGACTCGGAGACTGGTACTGGCCGCGAAGGAGACCTACGAGTTCTTCAAACGATGTCGCCTCCAAAGCAGCTCGGCGAACGTCACGGTCGGCAGCTGGAGCGGGACGAGTAATCACGAACGACAACAGCCGAGCTAAATCTGCGTTCTCGGAGCGGCGTTGCTCAGACTGCGCGTGGATCAGCGCAGCGAGAGAGTCAAGACTCACCGACCCAGCCGAGTCCGACCGACCTATGTCGGCGGTGCCCGAAGTGGTGTCACCACGCGGACTCGGCGAGCGGCGAGGGGAGTGCGAGATGCCGACCCAGACTCCTGGTCGAACCCACGGGAAGTTGTCAAGTCGATGACAGGATGCACCTGCTCATCGCTGACCCCACGAGCCCAGGACGCCGAGTCGGCGAACTCAGCGGACTCCCCTCATCTCGCGCTGGAGGATGTGACGGTTGTGAAGGTGGCGGCGCGGAAGCCTGTGAAGATCAGCAGATTGAGAGTTCGCAGCAGCATGGATGGAGTGACCGGAAGCGAAGGACGTACCGGCGGAGCGGCAGGAGCGCCAGGCGAAGACATGGCGAAGTGACTTGTTCGCCGCCGTTGGAGTTTTAGCCGAGATTGGGCCCGACTCGAAGAGTGATGGTCAAGTCCCTCACCAACTCGGTTCGGAACATGACCGGGGCAGTTGTGGTGTAGGAAACACCAGATTTCGCGAGACCAACTCGGCTGGAGTGGTACACTGTACCGGTAGTCGAGCTCAGCCGAGTTCACCAGCCTATCCGGACGAGTTATCCGGCTCAGCCGAGTTCAACAATTATCCGGACGGCTTATCCGGACCAGCCAAGCCCAAGCATCGCCGAGCTCAGCGAAGGGTCGGCTGAGATCCAAAACCGCCCACTTTCATTTGGTGTTTGTATAGGAGCTTAGGAGTAGTGGAGACGCCCGTTCAGGGCGCCCGACAAAGATAACAGACAACAGAGCAGAATTTTCAGGCCTAACACACGTGCATACGTTCCGGTAAGTCCCTGCGCGGGGCCGGATTATGTCTGCTGCCGGTACCCGAGAGGCATAAGCTTGTAGGGTACTCGGCTGGCAGCGCCAAGAGATAAAGGTCGGCCCGGGTTGGGCGCGTGTCTCGCCAAGCGCGAAGGAAAGTCTCGCCCCGCTGCGAGCCGGTGTTCCCGTACGTCCCGGGCACTGATTGCTGAGTCGAGAAGCCTTTGCTCTCGGCGACCTGTAAAAGCGCTCCGTGCGCCGTCATCCATCCTTTGGTGGAGGGCACAGGGTTGTGTGAACGGAGACCGTCGAACTCGGCGGTTCTCCGGGAGGTGATCTTGGTTGGCAGGTCTCGGCGAGAGGCGAGACACCCGCTGTCCCGGTTGGGCCGAACCGCTCGGGGGCAACCCGGCGCAGGCCAACAAAGCCGACCAGCTCGGCTATTGTTGTGTTTGTAGCCCAGTTACCACATCTGACGATTTTGTGTGTACTGCTATACCACACTATCACATGGGGTGACCTCGGCAGGGATCCAAGCCGACCAGAAGAAGATGCTAGCGATAGCCGGGCTGCCGTTCCCGACGACGAAGAAGGGGATGCAGGCATTCTTGGGAGCGTTGAATTACTATGGCCGGTTCATCCAGAACTTGGCGGTGTACGGGGCAGTCCTCTATCAACTGAAGGATGAAGATTTTGGACCCGGCGGTGACCTAGAGCTGCGTTCGCCGAGTTGAAGCAGAAGGTGGTCGATGCGCCCATACTTCGTCATTTCAACTCGGCGGAAGACGTCCACGTCATGTTATTCGCCAATGAGTGGGCGCTGAGTAGCACGCTGATGCAGCTCCACGAAGGTAAGCTCCACCCGGTGCGGTTCTGTGGCCGAGTCCTCAAGGATAATGAACTCCGCTACCACCCCGCCGAGAAGGAAGTACTCGCGTTGCTGCAGCTCATCAAAGTATGCCATACGCTGCTAGCCGGGAAAACCATCCACGTCTATACCCGCTACTCGACTCTCGAATGGGTGTTCCAGTCGAAGTCGCTCTACGGCAGGGCAGTTAGTTTTGCGGTACTCCTGTCGCCCTTCCACCTCAAGGTCAAACGGGTCCGCGAACGGGATACGGATTTCGCCCAGTTGCTCCAGGCGTCTATCACGCCGGCCATGGGATTGGATGCGCTACTAACGCATGTTGCCCCGCCGTCCAAGAACTCGGCTGTGGTCCGTATTGATCCAGAATTGCTGTATGCGCACGTGCCTCGAGACTTCACAGGGCACGTCCTTTCGTTTGACGGGTCAGCAAAGACCACTAAACACGGTGGGTTTGGGAGTTGCTCATGGATCCTGTGGCGTTTACCAGACTGGAGCATTGAGATCGCTGCGAGCGCGCACCTCCCATCGACCACGGTGAATATAGCCGAGTACACCGGTATGAACAATGGGGTGACTTCAGCTATTGAGCGTGGGGTGAAGGACCTAATCATCGTGGGCGATTCTCGGCTTGCGATCCAGCAATCCATGGGGGTGATCGCATGTAAGAAGGAGGTTTTAAAACTATCTAGAGAACCCATTTCCCGTTAAATAACGAAAGGAGTGATTTTCACGAGAACACCGACCCAATTTTATACAAAGGATTGTTCTTTTTATATCCAAGGGCTACAGATAGTATCAAATGGTTATAATCTAGAGAACCCATTTCCCGTTAAATAACGAAAGGAGTGATTTTCACGAGAACACCGCTCGACCCAATTTTATGCAAAGGATTGTTTTTTTTATATCCAAGGGCTACAGATAGTATCAAATGGTTATAATCTAAAGCTCAGATTTTTGGATAGAAAGTGAGTTGATCCTAATACAAGAATATATAAAGTATATAAACAATATCATATACGATCAACCGATTCAACCAACCGCATATAATAACCATGAAAGCATTCATGTATCAGATATCAAATGCTGATGACACTATCATATTTATTGTCAGTTCAACAAAGGTACAGGAATCGTATTGGAACACTGTGAAATATGAATACACGGTGTGGCTACGAACAGGCAAGCCTTGTAGAGAAGTATATACTTGGTTCAAAAAGCTTGGCTTGGTAGTTTTAGCATTAGATTACTCAAGGAACATGAAGTAGAAACGATTATAGATATCTATGAGCACAAACAGCTGGCTATTAACCGTACGAACGTTATCAACAACAACGTACATGATTTCAGAATTGGAGACGAGAAAGAGGATAACGTAAATCCTAAGTATGATCCGAGGAGAAAGATTCAATGTGGTTGTGGTTCAAAATATAGTCGCTATAACGAATGTAAACACTTCTATAGTATATAGATAACATGACTTACTCACCTGAACAATACCAACGCAATAAGGAGGCGATCGCGCGAGCGCAGCGCAAGTATTACCTCAAGAATCGTGAAATGCGATAAGCCAATCAGAAGAAGTATGATGATGAACACCGAGAGCAGATTAGAGAGCGTCAACGGAAAGCAAAGGCTCAACCAAAAGAAGAAAATTATATATTTATTTTTTTTTGAAATTGACTTTACTCAGTTGAATATTGTAAGCTATCCTAATACAAGATCTTTAGCATATAGTAAGATTTTTCGCAGGAATATTATAAAATCACCGATATATATAGTGATGATGCTTGGATACGAACTCGAAGGACTCAGAAGATTGAAGCTCAAGCCTATTAAATGTGGAACTAGCTACCGCCTTAAGGTTCGTGGTTGGACTGGAAAGATGGTTTTCGTCTCCAATGTATCGGAACTAAAGAATCAGAAACTCATTGCCAAGCATTACAAGATCAAACTTGATCATCTCCAAAAGTATTTATCACCAGACTATCACATGGATCCCAAGTATAAGTTCGAGAGTGGTTTATATGGAGAGACCCACCTCTACGAAAACATTCCCGCCAGAGAGTTCTATGATAAGGTAGAGAATATATTAACTACACAGAAGAAGGCGTATAAAATTAACATTGCTCTCGGATACCAACTCTATGATCCAGTTGAAGATACTTCTTTCTACTTATATCCTAATATCGCTAATACAGCTGTGGTCGACAAGATATTTGTAGTCAACAGCAGAGCCGATGCTAGAAAGGTTACTCTCAACTATCCCAAGTCAGGAAGGAGTCAAGGTTAAGGAGATCTCTGCTTTCAAGCTCTACATTGACTACCGCGATCACGCCCTAGGCGATAATGATGCACTTGTCCCTGAGTTTATCAAAAAGAGCAAGTACATCATCAACTTCCCTCGAATGAACAACAAATGTGTATTCTTCTGCATCGCCTATCATCTTCAGGTGGAGAAGAATCAGAGGAAGGTAGTAACATTGGTGAAAGAAGCTTTTAAGCGATACTGCAGCCACATAGGCCTTACCTATTCCTTAGGTCTATACAAGAGCTTCACGCCCAATGATTTGCTTGAGTTTGATCAGCTAGAGGAATGCTTTGATTTGAATATTAACGTCTACGGACTTGATGTTGAAACGAATGCTGTTGAGTGTATCCGCCCTACGGAAGGAACGCGAGAGAGCACACTCAACATCCTATCTCACGACAATCATGCATTCTACATCACCAACGTTGATCGTGTTCAGTCGAAGTTCAACTGCCCCAAATGTTCCATGGTATTCGAAACCAATAAACGCATGCGCGCCCACGCTAAGAACAAGTGTTATCAGGTTAATCTTGAAGCTTTCGTTAAGAAACCAACGGTCTACTCTCCAGCTGAGAACAAGATCAAGAAGCTGCTGAAGAAGTACTCAGTTAAGAATGTAGATCAATACCTAGATCATTTCATGGTATTTGACTTTGAAGCGCTGATTGAACCAATGGAACAACACCACGGAGCTAGCACTAAGTTCACCAGCAGGCACATCCCTGTTTCAGTGAGTGTATCAGACAGCTTAACGAAAGAGGCGCATTGCTTTGTTAACGAAAATCCTAGGTTATCGATCAAGGAAATGGTTGCGTACATCAATGAGACATCAGCTATCATTACTCAATTCAATAAAAACAAGTGTTCAAGCATTTACCAATCTCTTAACACATACAAGTCACCATTGAAGAAGCTAATCCTGGTATAATGGAGGGTATTACCCTCGAGAATATGAAGCAGAAGCACAAGGAGGATCCAAAGCTTAACGCCTTCCTAAACAGGACTGGTAAGGTTGAGAAGGAGCTTGAGACACTGAATCAAGTATTTGAGCAAAATCCAGTTATTGGGTTCAATAGTGGGCGCTATGATATCAACTTGTTCAAAAATGAGCTATTTGGTGTGATAGGAACGGATAACATCAAGGATGTTATCAAGAATGGAGGGTACATGGCTATCGCTACAAACACCTTCAAGATGCTATATATGATTAACTTTGTTCCAGCTGGTACGAGTTATGATTCCTACCTCAAAACCTATCTAGGAGGTAGCAAATGCGAAGATCAGATCAGATGTACCTGTGAGCTGACCAAGGGAGTATTTCCATACGAGTACATGACTAGCTTTTTTTTAAGGTTCTAAGTGAGACGAAGCTCCCTCCTAAAGAGGCGTTTTACAATAGCCTCCGTTGTACTCACAACAATGATGATGACTATGAGCGTGTCAAGTTCGTATGGGATCACTATCATATAAAGACACTCAAGGATCTCCTGATCTCGTACAACAATTTAGATGTAGGCCCATTCATTAAAGCGATTCAAAAACAGCGTGAGATCTTCACGCGGTATGAGCTCGATATGTTCTGTGATGGTGTGTCTCTCTAGCGAAAAGATCACGTACAAGACCCAAGAGCTCATTTTCCCGAGCAAGGAACCAGGTGAAGCATTCGATTTCCCAAAAAAACGATACTTAAGATACATTGATCAGGATGCAAAGGCCAATAGGGAATTCGCAATGACTATGCAACACCTTGATCAATCTATGTTCTTACTGCTACACCAAGCTCAACCAGGAAAATGTGTCAGCCGATCAAATCCACAACAAGATAGGTCATCAAGATGGTAATATCATTATCAGCTGTGTCAACTGCAATGTTTCGCGTAAGGATATGAATATCAAAGCTTTTCGCCACAAGAAGTTGCTCGACTTTAATGCTGATCGTATGATTCATTCGATCGATCAACAGCAAGCTGATATCTATCGTAAAACGAAAGCTAATATTGCTGGTGGTCCATCTATCATCTTCAATCGATATTCTAAGCGCAATGAGACTACAATTCGAGGAGGTAAGCCCTGTATGAAGATTATTGGATACGATGTAAACGCTCTATACCTCTGGTGTCTAGGAAACTGGATGCCATGTGGACGCTTGGTATGGAGGATGTATATGAAGGAATTAATGAAGATATTCTATCTGACAAGATCTTTGGTTATCTCGAATGCGACATTGAGACACTAGTACTCATGAAAGACCATTTCAGTGAGATGACTCCTATTCTCAAGAATGTTAAAATTGACCCTACCGCAGAAGTCATTGGTGAGCATATGTATGAGTAGAACCAGTCTCGTGGCAAGAAAGACATGTCGAAGAAGAGTCGTAAGTTGGTCGGTAGCTACTTCGGTGAGGAGATCCTTATTAACACTCCTCTTCTGAAAAAGGTCGAGCGGACTTGGCCGTGAGGTTGTTGAACACTTGTTGAGAAGATGGAATGTTTGGAAGTGGGAGTTAGTTTGAAGCGTTAATGCTATCGCTCGTCTAATCAATCTGCTCATCCAATCATGGTCATCCAATCGCCCAACTCGTCTAATCAACTTACCGTACTCTAATCACAGAATAATCACGGAGTAATCGCGGAGTAATCACGTGTCGTCGGATTGGGCTTAACCGGTAAAACCGGTTACCTGCAACACGCCCCCTCAATCCGAACACTCGTGAACCCCAAGTGCGGCGATCAGATCCTTGTGGCGAGGTCCAGAGAGAGCCTTGGTCAAGATGTCCGCCAACATGGTCGCAGTTTCACGGTACTCGACGATCACTTCACCGCGCTTGACCTCATCGCGGATGTGATGGAACTTGATGTCGATGTGCTTCGCGCGGCCATGATTTACCGGATTCTTGGTCATCTTGATGCACGACTGATTGTCCTCGAAAATCTTCAAGCCCGGAGTCGCCACGCCGGATGCCACCAAAATCTCGCACAGAAGTCGGTGCACCCACTTTCCTTCTTGAATAGCCAAGCTTAATGCAATGTACTCAGCTTCACTCGTAGACAGCGACACACTTGACTGCTTCTTAGAACCCCACGAAATCGTCCCGCCGACGGCTTGGAATAGGTAGCCTGAAGTAGACTTGCGATCGCTGACGTCACCGGCCCAGTCAGCATCAGAGTAGCCGCAGAATCCAACATCCTTTCCGGGCGAAAAACGAATTCCGTGCGACTTCGTGCCTTGAAGGTAGCGAAAAATACGTTTGACCGCAGTCCAGTGCTCAACTTGCGGGTTTTCCATGAAGCGCGAAATGTAGCCGACAGCGAAGGCGATATCCGGGCGAGTCGAAGTCATCAAGTGCATGAGCGCGCCGACTGCTTCACGGAAAGGAGCGTCCAACTTCGTCGACGCATCACTCGCTACCAACTTGGTACTCAGATCGACTGGACTCGCAGCTGGCTTGCACTTGTCCATACCGAAGCGCTTCAGAATGTCGTCAATGTAGCGTCGCTGGCATAAAGTCACACTGCCGTCCGCATGTTCGACCACTTCGATGCCGAGAATAAATTTGCACTTGCCACTGTCTGTCATCTCAAACCGTGACTTTAGCTGGCGCTTGACGTCGGCAATCATGTTGGCGGAGCTTCCGGTCACCAGCACGTCGTCCACGTAAACCAGCAGCAGCACACATTGTCCGTCGGCAACCTTGATGTAAAGGCACGGATCATAGGCCGAAACTTGAAATCCGATGGAGCGAACATACTCGTCAAAAGTCTCGTTCCATACTCGTGAAGCCTGCTTGAGTCCGTAAATTGCCTTCAGCAACTCGATGCAGTCGAAGTCATCATCCAGCTCAACGCCTTCAGGTACCGAACAAAATACCTTCTCCCGCATAAGCCCATACAGGAATGCAGTCACCACGTCGAGTTGATCCAGCGGCCATCCAAGGAAAAATGCGATCGCGATCACCATTCGTAGCGTGACGTACTTCACAACGGGCGAAAACGTCTCCGTGTAGTCGATCCCATATTTCTGCCCGAAGCCCTTTGCGACCAAGCGAGCCTTGTATTTTTCGACAGAACCATCGGCGTTGCGTTTAATTTTGAAGACCCATTTCGTCCCAACAGCACGTTGACCAGTAGGCAATTTTGCCGCGCGAAACACCCCGCGAAGACGCATCGACTTCAACTCCGCGCGAATTGCTTTTCGCCAGTGAACTTGGTCGGGACCGTTGACTGCATCCTGAAACGTAGCTGGTTCTGCGGCATCCGTCGCTTCAACCGCATTTGCACTTGCACGCCAAAACATCGATGGTGTCGATTCGTCGTCGTCGCTGTGAGCTGATTCACGGTCTGATTGCGCAGTGTCGTCAGGGGCACTTGCTTCCTCCAGACCCGCACCACGCCGGGGACGTCGAACATTTTCGCGCACTTCAGGGTCGGTACGAGGTTTGCGTTTTCCGGCCTGCTTGATCTCGGGGACAGCATCGCTAAGGTCCAGATCATCGAAGGACTCCACCGCATCGTCGACTTCATCGTCCGAGAAAACTGCAGGACCAAAACGGGTCTCGTCGAAAGTGACATCGCGAGATATCACAATCTTCCCCGCCTCGATGTCATACACCCGATAGGCCTTCGAACGCTCTTCATAGCCCATAAAAATTCCTTCACGAGCTTTCGGGTCCCATTTGCGTCGCTTTTCTTTGGCGTCAAGACGTACGCTGTGCACCCGAAAATGCGCATGTGTTTGACACTTGGCTTCGACTTGTACACGACTTCGAACGGAGTCTTGCCAGCGACTTTCGGGGACGGCAACCGGTTCTTGATGTAAATCGCAGTCATCGCCGCCTCGGCCCAGAAGCACTTGTCCAATCCAGCATGATGAAGCATGCTGCGGCCAATGGTCACGATAGTACGGTTTGCACGTTCTGCAGTTCCGTTGGTTTGGTGCGCGTATCGAACGGTAGGTTGTATGTCAATACCATGGTCGTCGTAAAACAACTTGAGCGAGTTGGTCGCGAATTCTTTGGCTCCATCATGGCGCACAAACTTCACCTTGGCGTTGAACTGCGATTCCACCTTTAAAATAAATTTCTTCAGGTAGCCTTCGCTTTCGGATTTGGCACGCAAGCAGAATCCGGTCATGCAGCCACTGGCCTCGTCAGTGATCAACAGCAAATACTTGCTACCGCCAAGCGAATCTTCTTCCATCGGCCCGCAAAGATCGAAATGAAGAAGTTCGAATGGCGCGTACTTGCGTTTGTCGCGGTTGCTGGGGAACGGCTTTTGAACCATTTTCCTTGTTGACAGCCGCTGCACACACCGGAATTCTTCGACGTTTCAGGCAGACTCGCGTCAGTGATCATCTTCGTTGACACCATTTTTCGCAGGACATCATGCGGGGCATGGCCCATGCGCGCGTGTAAGTCGACACTATTGACCGACACCGAGGATACAGAGTTCGCGCTGCAGTTCGGCACGCGGAGCCAGTAGAGCCCATCGATAAGGTCGGCGATGGCAGCAATTTTCTTCGACTTTTTCAGCGAAATGTGCATCCTGGTGCCGTCGAACACCACTTGGAATCGGCCAGACTTGTTAATCTGCGGCACCGAAAGCAAATTCTTGTTCATGCCCGGCACGTACAGCGCGTCTTCGATCACGATCTCACGTTCATCACCATTGGGTAAAGAAACACGTTGGAGAACAGTTCCGACGCCCAAAATCCTGGACGAGTCCCCGTTAGCGACCGTAAGCTTGCCCTTGTCGCACAACTTGATGTCAGCAAACTTGGACTTGTCATTGCAGATGTGGTGTGTGGCACCACTGTCGATTGCCCACGAGTCGATGACCTTCTTCTTCGTCGAAAGTCCACACTCCATCGATACAGCGAACGCAATGTAGTCGTCGTTGCCATCGTCGCGCCACTTGACAGTGTTCGCACCGCGACCAGAACGGCCGCGTCGTGCTTCGCGGGTTTCGTCCTTCTGCCTGGTCCAGCACTTGTCCACGAGGTGCCCCAGTTTTCCGCAGTAGGTGCAACGGCGGGAGTCGCGCTCAGCACTAAACGCGTTAGCAGCGTCTTCAGTCTTCACTGGCGCAGTCTTCTCTCCCTGCCTCTTGATGTGCTCGTTCGTAAGCACCTTGATCACGTCGTGCGTCTTCAGCTCCGTTGCGCTCATCTCCAAGTTGAGCACGACGTTCTCGTAGCTCTTCGGCAGACTTCGCAGCAAGCAGATCGCCACGTCCTCATCCTCCATCTTGGCACCGATACCGTTGAGCTTGGCGCTGATGTTGAGGACCTCGTTGCAGTGGTGCAGAACATTGTCGCCTTCCGCCATCTCCATGCTGAACAACTGCCGCTTCAGGTAGATACGACCAACCTTCTGCGTGCCGCCGTACAGCGCCTTCAGCTTGGCCCACGCGATCCACGCATGCTCACAGTCCGCAATCACATGGTGGTAGTCAGCACTCATGTGCAGCAGCATCAGACCGAGCGCCACGTTCGACGTCCGGTTGTATTCGTCCGCAGCGCGAGTGTCCGTGAAGGTCGGCGTCGTCTCCCGCTTGACAGCGCTCCACACTGACTTGGTCAGGAACACACCCCGCATGTAGCTGCTCCACGTCGCGTAGTTGTCGCCGTCGAACTTGTCGATGATGGCCTTGGACGAAGCGTCAGGCGCAGAGGACATCGTGCTTGAGCTCATAACCTGAAAAAGGTCGAGCGGACTTGGCCGTGAGGTTGTTGAACACTTGTTGAGAAGATGGAATGTTTGGAAGTGGGAGTTAGTTTGAAGCGTTAATGCTATCGCTCGTCTAATCAATCTGCTCATCCAATCATGGTCATCCAATCGCCCAACTCGTCTAATCAACTTACCGTACTCTAATCACAGAATAATCACGGAGTAATCGCGGAGTAATCACGTGTCGTCGGATTGGGCTTAACCGGTAAAACCGGTTACCTGCAACATCTTCTAAAGTGGTACATCGATCATGGTCTCAATATCATCAAGACTCATACTTTTATCAAAGCTAATCCTCACAAAGCATTCGAACCATTTATGAAAGCGGTATCGGATGCTCGTCGACAGGGTGATGTAGATGAATCAAAGTCCATGATCGCTGAGATGATGAAACTGCTAGGAAATGCTGCATTCGGACGTAGTGGTATGGAATGACTAAACAGAAGGAGGTTGAGTTCTTATCAGAGGAAAAGAGTATCTACGAGGCTACTGAACACTTCAGCTTCAGCTCCAAAACAAAACTCAATGGAGGAACTGTTGAGTGAGTCAAAAACAAGCGGTCCATCAAGCTTAAAAATCCTATCCACGTCTCAATTGCTATCTACCAGCTAGCTAAGCTCCGTATGCTCCAGTTCTACTACGAATGTATTGACTTCTACTTCGACAGATCTGATTTCCAATATCAAGAGATGGATACTGACTCAGCCTACATTGCATTTAGCGCTGACAACTCGTTCCCTGATCTCATCAAATCTGAGCAACACGAGCATTTCGATGAGCATAAATATGAGTGGTTCCCACGCGATGATACTAAGGAAAATGCTGCGTATGATCACCTGGATTGCTGAAGAAGGAGTGGTGAGGTGATGCTTTTATCTCATTGTCCAGTAAGAATTACATCTGCTATCTTCCCGATGAGGATCATAAGGTCAAAAAGGATAAGAAAATTGTAAATGGAAAGGTTAGTTACTTCAAACTATCGGCTAAGGGAGTTCAGAAGTCTAGAAACGCTGATGTATTGACTCCTGAAAACTTTGAATCCGTCGACAAGGACAAAATCACGATTCAAGGCAACAAGAAGGGGTTCCGCATATCTAAGGAAACAAACTCAATTATCACCTATAGTCAAACCAAGACTGCTCTCAATTACTACTATGACAAGCGACAAGTCCTGTCGGATGGTATTCCAACAATTCCACTTAATATTTAAGGGGATACGTTTGCCAATTTTTTTGTTCGAATATAGATATGGAAGAGATACTCGAGAAACTCTACTATGACCCAGAAACAGGTTTCATCGCAGCACCTTAAGGAAATCGACTCGTCGATTACGCTCAAGCAAGTGAAGGACTGGTACAAAACTAAGCTGGATATTCAGCGCCATGTTGAGCAAAAAAGTACCTACGATGACTTTCGCATCGCGTCAAGCAATCATAATTAGTGGCAAACGGATCTTGCATTCTGGGAAGTGAAATACATACTGACCGTAATCAATATCAACTCCAGATTAGGTTTCGCTAAGCTTCTAAAGAATAAGCGTGCAGATACAGTGCTGAATGGGATCGAGGAGCTAGTCAAGGAGCAGAAGGTGAATGTTTTGACCACTGATAATGGTAAAGAATTTCTGAATCGTAAGGCAACTACCTACCTCAAATCACAAAAAATTATCCATTTGAACAATGAACCAGGGGACCACGCTACGATGGGTAAGATTGAATGTTTCAACAGAACTTTAAAGATGAGACTCGTTCGCATGAACCAATCTATTAACGAAAAGCTTGTGAAGAGTGTTGAAAATAACTATAACCACACTTATCATTCATCGATAGACAAGACTCCCAACCAAGCGAAAGGAGATGTAATTGAAGAGGATCTTCGCCATAATCGGGCATTAATGGAACGTATGGAAAATGACCTACCCGTTGGAGCAACGGTACTCCATCGAATATTCAGAAAAATATAGATTTGATATATAGCAATCAATGTGCCCTAACTGTTTAGAGTATACGCGTGAGCTCGCTTAACTTTGACAAAAACTGTGGATTATCCAGGAGGTTAGTAGAATCAAATATGAGCTCAAGAATCTTGACCCCAATGAAAATTTTCGAAGAACAGTAGTCAAGCGTAAGTTTCGGAAGGAACTGGAGGAGATATTTGGAGTCCAATTCCACAAAGTCAAGAAACGATATCTAAGTCTCCTTAATGAGAGAAACCATATCTGCCACTCATATTCACCATTTCAACACAAGCCCAATATTCCAAGCTACTGGTAAGAGTTTTATCAGTATTTATTTTTTTTATGATTCACAACATATAGAAGCAGCATGTTCACAAATTACAACAGTTCCTAAGAAGACACCTGAACAAGCTCAGACGGATATTTCTGTTGGTCCTAGCGAAGAAACGCCTGATGAGTTATAAATTGCGCTCGCGGAAATCTTAAAAAAAAAGCTGAAAATTGAAAACTCCCAGAAAAACCCTGATCTATCAACAACGGTAGATGCTGAAGTTTATGCAACACCTGAAATGAACGATGCATTGACTACAGCAAAGCCTTACTTAATCCGTTGATGTCTCGAGTACTGCGAAACCCCAAACCAGTGATGGTTGGGTCCACGTGAGTCCCGATATGGCTGATGTTGGAGTATATAATAGTGCAAGAATGGTAGATACTGGTGTTGGCCCCGATGGTCCACGAGAAGAAGATGATTTGTTCAGCGATGAAGGTAATGATGAGGTAAAAGCAAAGGAATAGGTCGCTAAAATCTTCGAAGTTTATCCCATTCTTGCCGATCTCAATATTCACCCTGTTGCTTCTTGCCGATCTCAATATTCACCCTGTTGCTTCTTGCCGATCTCAATATTCACCCTGTTGCTTCTTGCCGATCTCAATATTCACCCTGTTGCTTCATCCATCGTATTATTTTGGACAGCCATCGGGGTCTAGACCACTAAATATTTTAACCCTTTCGCGACAAAAGGATACATTTCTCGCCTCTTTACACTGTTATCAAAACCAGGTGATTTTGCACCATCTAAAACGGCACACACAGCTCCCTTTTAGCGTTAGTGCCGATTTGAGCTACCGTCTTTTGCACTTGAATATATTTTACCAATCAAAATGCAGCTCTGGGGATGTGAAGAATAAATTACTTGCCACGCAGACCTTTGGAGCCGGATGCCTATCTTGCTTTTTATCTTACTAGTCTGAATCTATCTCGCTTGGCCAATGCGCACCACCGCTTTTAACAACATACAAATTCGAAGATTGATGCATACATTGTCGAGCCGAGGCGCTATAGTGTTTGCAAGTCACACGCACTTCTTCTCTCATGGTGCAAACCGCCTTCCAGGACTGGGAGGACAAGCAACTCGTCCAAATTGCGCTTCAATTTGAGATCGAAGGATTACGAATAACATGGGACTATGTTGCACGACAAATGGAAAAGACGAAGAGAACTTCCAGGGAACTGCGTTTGAGGTGTGAGATCGGGAAATGCCCGCTGAAGAACAGCCCCGCGCCGAAGCCTAACGGTCTTGAACCTTCGAGTGACGGCTGAGCGAGCCCTCTGATTGGCTACGCACATTCCCCGTATTAGAGTGACAAATTGATGGTCGTTTAGTGACCAGGCACGGCGGGTCATAATAAATCCCCGCCGAGCCCTCCAAGTAGTCATAGTGGGTACAAGATTTACCTCTGATTAGGAATTCGGACATAAGCCGAAGTGTCGTCCAGTCGTAGGATCAGCTCGAGGATTCGGCTGGCACTTGATGTTTGTATAGACATTAGGGATTAGTTATAGGGAAGGCCTCCCAGCCTCTAATCACTAAATCAGAGCAGAATTTCCCCCCGAAGCCACACAAGGGTCAAGTCCGTCTACGGTAAGTCTTCGCTTAGCTAGAGTCTGGATACGCTCGGCCGACACGGGGTATGTCTGCCGGTGAGCATAAGGTACATTGACCGAGTGTTCATCCCTGGAAAGGCCAAGAGTGAGTAGTGGCCGAGTGTTGGAGGTATTTGAGACCTCCCTGTACGTTTGTACGCTTGTCTGGGTGTGTGGCGAGGCCCCCCAGTATATTTGACTTCCAGCCGAGACTTCGTCTCGGCGCCCCTGTCCGAGGCCTCGATTGGCCTGGTACCCTTCCTTCTGAGGGACCACAGTGGGTTACGTGTGAAAGCGCGTGTGTACATTGCATCCTAGCCGTTGCTCGTGGCTAAGGGTGCTCTTATATTTGATTTACGGGCTCTACCTACCTGACCGACGACTCGCATAAGGCACATTCCAGCCCGGTGTAAGGGATCGGATCTGGTCTTCAGATTTTGTCCCAACAATAAGCGCCGACCTTTTAGGAGGGAAGCGTGTTGTTGGTAGGGGCTCGTCCCAAAGGCCTTGGCTAGAGGGACGAGAACTCGTTAAATCGTGTTTTCCTACACGACAACTGGTGCCGCGACCCGGGACTGGTGTGACCGAACTGTGTGTTGTGGTCTGTGTAGGTATTGTCCCCAACGAGCATTGAGAGGAGAAGAAGAAGAAGAAGAAGAGAAGAAGAGAAGAAGAAACAAGAAGAACAAGAACAAGATGGCGAAAGGATCCAAGTCAGCGGTGCCAGCTACACCGGCGAAATCGGGACGAGGACCAACCGACGGCTTGTCGACGATCGCGAGTGACTTGACGTCTCGGCTGTCGACGATCTCCGAAAGGTCGGTCAGTTTCGAAGAGTCGGTTGACGAGGATTCGGACGCCAAGGATGACATGATGATGAACTACGGTGACCTGGAAGAGAAGACTCCCGCGCCCGCGCAGGAGTACGAAGACCAGGAGGCGGCGATGGTGTTGGCTGGACGTAGTGGGGGCTCACGCTCCCTCAGCCGAAACCTCGCTTCCGAATTTGATGAAGTGGCGCGGCCAGACTTTGCGGACGATGACTCGGAGGATGGCACCGAGGCCTTCACCTCGAAGGCTCTGGTGCAGGTTACTAAGGATCCTCAAGAATCCCGCGGAATTCGGCCGTCAATGAATAGCAGTACCCCAGCTGCGAACAAGGTACTCGGCCGAATGCTCGAGCAGATGCTTGAATCGAGCGAGTGGATCCGACAGTTCAGCCCGGAGATGACGCGCCAAGCGACGTGGGTCGAGCTGAAGGAAGAGTTGCAGCACCCGGTGGAGCCGACTTCAGTCGCCCAAATGGCCGAAGACACGGTGGCGCTCCTCCGAGCAATGGGTTGTGAGCCGATGACTCGTCCGTCCGAAGTTTCAGTCAAGAGCTGGACGCCTGATCTAGCTGGCAAGGAGCTGCACAAGTGGAAGAGAAAACTTCGTTTGAGCTTCGGGGAGACGGACCTCACGTTGGGACGTCCGCCGAGCGCACGCCCTGTGAGGGAGCAGACCGATCCTTCGAAGATTCCGCTGCCGCAGACTCCGAAGAAGACGACCGAACGCTCGAGCCGACGCCAGACGACGGATGGAGTGTTCTCTGCTAAGACGGAGGGCACGCCGTACTTCCAAGATTCGCATATGGTGACCCCTCGGTCGACTAGTCGAACCGAGCGCATTGCCCGCGAGACCGAAGGAACGCGGCCTGGACGGAGTTCCAACAGAGACTTCCTCAGACGCTCGGGCCGTCGTTTCACCCCGCGTGAAGACTCTTCGTCGGACGACGATGCTGATGACGCGCCCGACTACGACGACGGTTTCGACAGTCCCAGCGACGAGCTGGCTCGTCAGGTGCGCGAAGTGAGCGAGATGGAGCGGCTGAACTCGACCCCTCGGCTGGAGATTGCGACTCACCGACCCCTCGCCCAGATCAAGAACTTCTCTGGAGCCCGCAACAAGAGTGAAAACTCTATGCAGTGGCTCCGGGCGTTTGTCTACGAGATGAAGGGGACGCACACTCCGCCCAATGAGTGGTGCATGGCTTTCGAGCTGAGCCTTCGGGACGGTGCCTTGCACTGGTACCGTCAGCTCCCCAAGAAGACGAAGCGTCAGTGGAAGCTGCTCAGTGATGCTTTTATCAAGTATTACTGCACGCAGTTCAGTCAGTCTGCAAAGGCTCGCTACTACTCGGCGCGACGTGACGGTTCGGAACATCTGTGCGACTACCTAAATCGGCTGAATGGCTACGCTCGCAACGCTGGCCTTCAGTTCGAGAAGGGCGGTCGCGACGCGAAGGATCACGTGCAACGCTTCCTCGAGACGTGCGGTGACCGAGGACTCGAGCGGCGGCTTTGCCACGTCCGAGTCTCGGACATCCATGAGCTTGAAGACATGATTAATGACATCCTCAAGTCGGAGGAGCGTGGACAGGGCAGAGATGCCTCGTCGCATGCCTCGTCTCACCAGTCGCGTGGACGCGAGCACTCTCGCAGACGGGACGAGCGCCGGAGCGAACAGGCACGCGACAACCACCGTCGGGAACGGTACGAACGCCGAGACCGAGACTTCGGACGCAGACGCGAAGATTCGCGCTACGCTCCACGCGTGTCGCTGGCCGAAGCGTCGCTGTCCGACTTGGTGGCTTAGTTGCAGGTTCGTGGGACGAAGAGTGGTCGATCTGACCGTCCAGTACCCCGTGCGCAGTCGCGCGACGATAGTGGAAGTGACTCCAGTGACAGCCAATACTTCGAGGACGACCGAGACTTCAGTGACTACAGCGACTTCGACACCTCAGATGAAGAAGGAGGCCATGTGGCAGCGGCGAATGAGCAGGAGAGACGTGCTGCAGCTGAAGGAACGTACGCCCGGTCCGACCAACGTCAACGCAGGGGTGGAGAATCCGGTCGAAACTTCGACCGGTCCAACCGACACTTCAGCCGAGACAACCGTGATGGTCGCCCGCGTCAGTACGGGCCCTGTGCAGCATGTGGTGGTGCAGGGCATTCGGCCCACTACTGTTACCGACGCTGCAGACTGTGTCAACAAGTCCACGATATCGGCAAGTGTGAAGCACTCCAAGCCCTCACCACGTACCTTCGGACGAAGGTTGAGAAGAAGGATCTCTCTCCCGAGCTCCAAAGCCTAGTCTTCGGTGGCAATTTAAACTAGGCAGCCCGCCAACTGAAACTGGGTTGGTCCCAATCGGGCTGCCACAGTTAGCCGCTCCCGCGATCGATGCAGACTGCGTCTACGCGTTTGTGGGGACGAGCAAACGGCCGAACGACAAGGACAAGGAACATGTGGAAACGACTGAAATTGAAAAGGAGAGAGGAAACTCTCGGTGGAGGTGATAAAAGTGGAATGAACGATGATGATGAAGATGAAGATGCAGCCGAAGCTTGGGTCTCAAGCGCGGTGCAGAGTGAACGCCCTGGCCGAACGCCCAGTGGAGTGACCAAGTTACTCCCAGGTGAGAGGCTGGGGTGGTGGTCCGCACAGAAGTTCGACAAGAGAGCTCGGATGAGAGCTCTGGTCAAGGGTGCGGTCAATGACTCGAGAACGAGGCTTCTGTTGGACACGGGAGCGAACGTAAGTGTGATTTCGGAGAAGTTTGCGAAGCAGTTGCGGCTGCGTGACATTCAGGGACATGGTCGCTGTATGGAGATCAAAGGTTTTACGAAGGGAACCATGGCTACGGAGAGACGAGCCCTCGTCAAGATAACCCTCGGCTGGGCGCGCGTGTACGAGTTTGAGCTGTGGATCATGGATCATGGCGCCGGAGTGGATGTAGTCCTCGGCACAGACTTTATGATCCCCGCTGGAGTGCGTTTGGACCTGTTTCACGCGACCGCGAGGTTGCCGGATGAGGTCAGCATCCCGCTCATCAAGACTCTAGGTGCGCCGGATGACCGAGGCTTCGGTCCGCATGTTAACGGTGGACCATCCGAGGACTTGCCCGTCCAGAGCCGAGAGTGCGTGGAGTATCGAGTGCAACGACGGCAGCCACATGTAGATACACATGAAGTGTGGGTACGTCGCACGAAGTCTCTGCTGCCGACGGTGACGAAATTTCGGCGGGGCAAGATCGAGTGGGTACGGTTGACTAATGTGTCTGACCACCCGACGACGTGTCACGCACACACTCCTGTGTTGCTGTGGGTACCGATTGGCGATCTTCCAAGGAACGACGGCTACGTTCGACTCAATTCAGCCCGATACGAAGACTGGCAGAAGCTTGCCTACGAGGGCAGCCGCGATGAAGTTGTCTTTGCGCGTGAGTGCGAGACGTATTCGAAGTGGCTAGCTGCGCAACCGCCGGCAGTAGATCGACCAACCTACACTCCGCCAACTGGGGTGATGGTCCGACCAGCCGACGACTTGTCCGACAGAAGACTCAGGTTGAGTTGCGCTGAACAATGGGAACGCGAGCTCGCGAAGCGTGAAGAGAGAGAGCAACTCGCTGCTGACGGCTCACCAGTGGGTGATGATCCAGCGGCGCTCCCTTCTCAACCCGTGGAGCTTGAGCATGCGCGAACCGAAGTCTCGTCTGGGGTGACGGAAGATCCCGCTCAACGAGACAGTACTGATGGTTCTAATGAAGCGGCAGTGTGTTCGGTGTCCAGCCTGGACTCGGAAGACATGCTGAGAAGTGATGACAATGGCTGTAATGACGATGGGTCGGAGCACTCGTGCCAAAGTGAAGACTCGGCTGGAGACGACGACCCGATGACGGTGCTGGAGCGCACCTACGTCTCGGTGGCGACCGCGATGACGGCTGAAGAAGGCAGCAGTGACGCGAGGGACGTTGTGTCCGAGCACCAGGCGAACGACATCAACCTGGAGGACTACGCTCATGAACTAGCCTTCCTGCCCGACCTGACCGAAGCCTCGGTTACGGAGTTGGACTATTCGGCTGCGAACGTGCGGCACCCGGACCTGAGTCGCGGCCGACAAGACCGTGTGGTGAAGGTGCTCCGGAAGCATGAGAAGATCCTGATCTCCAGTGGTAATGCGTTACCACCGCCAGCATATGGTGTGGTGTGCGACATCGATGTACAAGGACATGCGCCTATCAAGCAGAGGGCTCGGCGAATACCCCTCCGACACCTCAAGAAGCTCTATGAGTTGCTCCGAGGGCTGCTGAAGGCGGGTCTGATCGCGTTCTCAAACAGCCCGTGGTCCTCGCCGATCGTCATTGTGCTGAAGAAGAACGGCATCGATATCAGATTGTGCATTGATTACAAGATGGTGAACGCCGTCACAGCAATCATGGAGTATGCGATGCCTCTGGTCGACGACTTGCTTACCGACCTGGAGAAGTATCTGTGGTATTGCTCGCTTGATGCTGCGAGTGGATTTTGGGCTATCATGATGACGCAGAGAGCTCGTCACATCTCTGCGTTCGTGTGCGCGTTGGGTCACTTCGAGTGGCTCCGAATGCCCTTTGGACTCAAGAATGCGCCTATGATATATCAGAGGATGCTCGACAATGCTCTGTGGGGCTTCGTGCAGCCGAAGGGTGGATGGAAGCACTATGCAACGCTGATGGAACAGGCCGAATCGCATGATCGAGAAGCTACCCAAGAGCGGAACGAACAGTCAGCTGAATCGACGTCTCGTATGGACCCTTCGCCTACTAAGTTTGAGGCGGGACTCGGTTCCAGTGGCATGGGAAATGCGGTGTCTGAACTGATCAACAGTCCTGTAGCCGACATGTTCGTGAATGGAGAGCCTGATGGATCATCGTTGGTGCCTGTGTTCGAGCGACGATCCTTCGTGGACGACATCTGCTTCGGAGGTGAGTCGTTTGATGACTGTTTGGCTACATTGGACCGACTCTTGGCACGGTTCGCTGAGTGCCGTATCAGCGTGAGTTTCACCAAGAGTATCTTCGTGCAACCCAAGGTGGACTTCTTGTCCCACGTGGTGACGCGGAATGGCATCCAAGCAGACCCAAAGAAACTGAAAGCTCTGACCGAACTCTCGTTTCCACGGTCCAAGAAGGGAGTGCAAGCATTCCTTGGATCGCTGAACTACTACAGCCGGTTCATCCAGGATTTCGCCGTGTATGGTGCCGCGCTCTATCAGCTCAAGGACGAGGACTTTGGAGACAGGGGTGACCTCTCTGCAGCCAGACGAAGCTTCGCCGCGCTGCAACAGAAGGTTGCTGACGCGCCGATCCTCCGACACTTCGACCGCGACAGAGATGTCCACGTGACGCTGTTCGCCAATGAGTGGGCGCTGAGCACGACGCTCATGCAGGAACACGATGGAACGATGCACCCAGTGCGATTCTGTGGCCGTGTCCTCAAGGACGCTGAGATGAACTATCACCCGGCTGAGAAGGAGGTCCTGGCCCTGCTACAGTTGTTGAAGGTGTGTTACACACAGCTCGCAGGTCGGACCATCCACGTCTATACGCGGTTTTCGACGCTCGAATGGGTTCACAAGTCGAAGTCTCTGTTCGGACGTGCAACTCAGTTTGCGGTGCTGCTGTCTCCGTGGCATTTGGTTGTTACGCGTGTAAAGGAGAAGGATTGTGCTTTCGCTCAACTCCTCCAGTCGTCGATCACAAGTTTCGTCGACCTTGAGGACTCGTTGGCACCTGTGACTCCACCGACACGTGGCTCACCGAGTGTTCGGATGGACCCTCATTTGTTGTATGCACGGCTACCTCGTGATTACTGTGGCTATGTGCTCTCCTTCGACGGTTCTGCTAAGACTGAGAAGCACGGGGGCTACGGAAGTTGCGCATGGATTCTGTGGAAACTACCGGAATGGACGATAGTGATCGCTGCGAGTGCTTATCTCGAGGCTACGACTGTGAACCTGGCCGAGTACTCGGGCATGAACAATGGTTTGACCGCAGCCTTAGAAACTGGGGCTGACGAGTTGGTGATTGTCGGAGACTCGAGACTCGCAATCCAGCAATCCCTAGGGGTGATCGCATGTCGTAAGGAAACACTGATGGCGCAACTCAATCGACACAAGGAACTGAGATCGAGGTTTCGGTCGGTGAAGTACCTGCATGTTATCCGCGAATTCAACGCTGCAGCAGATTCGTTGGCGAGCGAGACGTTGGAGAAGAAGCTATCGGCGACTGTGGACGACAAGACTCGGACAGAAGAGCTGGTGCGGCTGAACCGCATCCACGAAGTCATCTACGAACCGTCAGCCGAGACTCCGTCATCAACCGACATCTTGTCAACCGAGAAGTCGAAGGGAGAGACTACGCGTGTCGTGAGTTCAATCCGGGTACTGGACGCATCGGACACGACCCGTCGCAAGAATTTTTTCGATTTCGTGCGGGAACCGCCATATGTATCGGCAGTAACCAGACGACAGGCGAAGGAACGCGAGAGACGGGTCCGTTTTGCAGACGAAAAACAGGTGGTGCCTCAAGAAGATCGCAGTCCTGACGCAGAGTCCGACCGAAATGACGATGCCGAACTCCCGAACCAGCCGACGACTGACACCGCAGAACTCTCGGACCAACCAACTCAACAGAGACCTGACGCGACGGTGGTTCACGAACCGAACGCTGAAGACATCGACCCCGTGGTGGTACAGGAGGAACGACGCCGACGTATTGGTGCAGCGCAAGACGAAGAACTTCGGTGGTCGAACCTCAAGGCGGTACTGAAAGGGGACGAGGCGAAGCTTGGTTACAAAGCCGCGCGAGAAGCTTGGAAGATGTCCGACAAGTTCGTGCTGAGTGAAGACGGACTCTTGTATTTCCTCGGTTCGAACCGTCGGTTCGGTCGTGATCGGGCCGAAGAGTTGACACTACGTTTGGTGATCCCGACAACGATGATCCAGGAAGTGCTGCAAAGCTGCCATGACTCGCTGGAGGGAGGACACCAAGGTATCGTCCGGACCTATCATCGCGTGAAGGCTGACTACTACTGGATTGGATTGTTCGCTGATGTGGAGCGACACGTACGTTCGTGCCCAGACTGCAGCTCGAGTAAGAGCCGTCCGCAACTTCGTGGATATTCGCCTGGCAACATCTTGGCCGAACGACCGCTGCAGATTGTCTCGATGGACTTCGTCATCCCGCTGCCGAAGACTCGGCGGGGAAATACGGCGTTGCTGCTGTTTCAGTGTGCGTTCACAGGGTTCGTAATGGGGAAGGCTATGGCCGACACCTCGGCTCTGTGCGTTGCGCAGGCTTTTGAAGAATGCGTTTACCGAAGATTCGGCGCTCCTACCCTCATCCGACACGACAGAGACCCTCGCTTCATGGGCGAGGTCTTCCAAGCGTTCACAGAAATGATGCAGTCGAGGTCTCGAGCCACTCTGAGCTATCGGCCACAAGCCAACGGCCAGCAGGAACGCTCGGTTAAGACTGTGATACAGTCCGTCCGAGTGTACGCTGAAGATCCGCTGCAACAGGACTGGGACGAGATCGTGGAAAAGCTGATTTTCGCTATCAACAACTCGCAGGACGCTACGCGCAAGGACACGCCGTTCTACCTTGTACACGGCTGGGACGCGCGGACGACACTTCGCGCAATGTCTTCGTCACTGAAACGAGGCCACGGACGACAAACCGACGCCCTGGCTTGGAGACGAGAGGTCAATCGGCAACAGGAGATCGCGTTGGAGATGGCCAAGGGGTACCAGGCGACAGAGAAAGCCAAACGAGCCGAGAAGCACAACGAGACCCTGAGTCGACGCGAACGAGAAGCTATGCCGACGTCTGACCGACCCGAACCGTCAGGTGAAGACTCTGGAACAACGGACCCGACCGATGATTCGTCAGCCGAAACCTCGAAGTCACTCTTCAAGCCGGATGACCGTGTCTGGCTCTACATGGAGCGTGTGAGACCGGGGCTGACGAAGAAGCTGGCGCATCGTTGGCATGGTCCCTTCCGAATCAAGAAGAAGGTGGACGAGTACGCGTATGAGCTAGCCCTACCGGACCGAAGCGGCTACAGGTTCTACCCGGTCGTACATGTGTCACGACTGAAGGCCGTGAATGAGTTCGGTGATCGGCCGAAGACTCGACTTGCAGCTGACGTTACGGATGAGTCGAGACTGGACTTCGATGAGGAGCTTCTTCCCGAGGATAGTTTCGAACCTGACCGCCTTGCTGGCGAGTACGAGGTTGAGGCCATCTTGGATGACCGGGTGCCACTTTCGACGAGCACTGAGCGTGCCGTCAGAGAGTTCAAGGTGAAGTGGGTTGGTTACGACGAGCCTACGTGGGAGCCCGCGTCCAACTTGTCGTGCGGAGGACTGCTGTACGACTACTTGCGCGCGAAGCGCAGCGACAGCCGGTTGCAGATGGTCCAAGTCGCAGACGAGGATTAGACGCGACTGGCGCAATGCGATGAACTGCCGGCGGGGCGATGCAGCCCGCCTCAGCAGACGAAAAGAACTACTGCATCAACATTATTGCATGTTTGCATGTTGCATGTATTTTCGAGTGGATTTATCAAGTTGCTCAAGTGGAGAGATGGAGATTTCGAGTTAAAGTGATTGAATTGGAGATTAATTAGGCCTGCAGACTGGAGTTACGCTAAACTACGACGAAGAATCCCGACCAGTCTGGGCAGAGGAAACAAAACGAAGACTTGGCAGCAGGAGCCTCACGGCTTCGAAGCAGAGGCGGCATGAGCGAGCGCTTGGAGACGGCCAGAGCCTTTGGCCGGACGCTCGAACTCAGCAGATGACTCCTCCACCGCACCTTGGATGACTTGAGCTTCTTCGTCGTCGGACTCCGAGTCCGCTTCGGTGCGAGTCGTAGCCGAATCTTGGTAGCGAGGTTGACCGTGAACGGCGCCTGTAGTCGAGCGTTGGGAAACAGCGTCTTCACTGGCATCGTCCATGACGACATCTTCCTCTCCGCCCTCGGCGTCGTCCGCACTCTCGTCGCCCGACATCTCTTGGTCCGCATCTTCAGCGACTGAGTCTTCTGGGGCGCGCTTCTCTTCGGAGTCGTGCTCCGGATCCTCCGTGCCCGAAGCCTCGCCAGCTGCCGCTGCTTCGGCTTGAACCCTTGGCGGACCGTGGTAATCCGTGAACTCCCGAACCCAAGGTGCCGTCACATCCTGCGGATCCAGCGACGGGTCGACCACGACTTCGGACGCGACTTCCTGCAGAGTGAAGCCACGAGGCACGAACACAGGGGCTCCAGGGTTGCAGGGCGCGAACAGCGTGTTGTACGGGTGAAGCGAAGGGACGTCGATCCAGCAGTTGCGCCAAGGCTCGTGAGCGTCGACCTCCGCGACCTCACGGACCCAGTCGGTCGTGGCAGGGATCCATGAGAGAGTGTCGAGCGAGTAATACAGAGCCGTAGGCTCGAGCAGAGCCTCCGAGGTGAAGCTGACGTCTCCAACCGAATCGGGAAGAAGCTGCGACCACCAACGCTTGATGTGAACGCGGAGTCGATCCGCACGCCCGCTCCGCTCCTTGAAGTACTGGCGCCACTCGTTCCGAACCGCAACAAACACTGGATGGGTCTTACCGAGCCTTCGGCCAAGACGTTGGAGCCAACGATCAACGGCAGCCGGCGAGACCCAGTGGCCACGTTCGTAAAGGGCGAAGCCGAGGTCAGAGTTCTCGGTCGACCCGAACGCACGGCTGCAGAATTGTCGCCAGAGCTTGACCAGTAGTTCCTCGCCACTTGCGCGAATCGAGATGGCGACGTCAGGCATGAAGTCCGAAGCGTCGAACAGACACGGCCACTCGGGAAGCTGCGCCAAGAACTCTTGGTACGGGTGGCTTGGATTCGTCCAGTCTGCGAACGCCTTGATGCCATCAACCGAGCACTCAACCAGAGCACTGTGCGGAACGGGAGGCACGGACCGAGATTCCAGTATCTTCTTCCAGCAGAGCTCCGCCCCAGGAGACGAAAACGGAACCGAGAGGAGCGTGCCTTCCAGACTCAGAGTTTCCGGGATCACTTGGTCCGAAGCTTGGGTGCGCTTGGGAGTGGCCGACGCTTGATTAGAACGTGACCGAGCCTTCGACTCTGGCACCGGAACCAACCCAGACTTTGCGGTGGCAGCCGACATCTTCGGAAGCTGACGGAGCTGCGTC
Organism: Phytophthora melonis; assembly: GCA_024211575.1. NCBI lineage: Eukaryota > Oomycota > Peronosporomycetes > Peronosporales > Peronosporaceae > Phytophthora > Phytophthora melonis. The sequence continues at coordinate 720,843 of JAMXKT010000037.1, read as the reverse complement.
TTGGTCGCCTTGGCTGAAGCCTTGATCCGTTGCTTCGACTTGCCTTTGGACGAACCTTGGGCAGCGCGACTGTCAGGTATCTGGTCCACGTCGTCGCCCGTCAAGTCGATCTCAGCAGGCGGCGGAACCGAAGCCTTCTTGAGCCCCAGTACGACGTCGTCAGGCGCGTTTTCACTCTCGACCGTAACCTTGGACTGAAGCGAAGCCACCGTGGACGCCGGCCGCACTGGACGCCCGTCCTTCCGAGGCTGAATCACTACCGATGCCTTGTAAGGCGAGTCGTAGTTCAGGACTTCAGGCGCCTGCTTGTTGCTATCCGGCTCTTCAGCTTCTTGGGCGCGACCTGGCGAAGCAACCGGCACGTCCGGTGAGTGAGACGGCGACCCGGGCACCGAAGCAGTCGAAGCGTCCGAAGGATGCGGAGAAGACGGTTCGACGAGGCTTGCCCTAGACGCGTCTGGAGACTCAGAAGTCGAGCAGACAACCGCTGGAGCTGGCGCAGACTCAACCATGGGCGTGCTCTTCTGGGCAACGACAGCCTTAAGTTTAGCCGCAGGCTCCGAGTTAGCCAGACGAGAGTTGGACGTCCGAGTACTCTTCTTCACCAGAGGCTGAGACGGACGCCCGAGCCGAGCCTTCTTCTTCGGAGTCGCCGACGTCGAGCTTCCAGGCGAAGGGACCGATGCAACCGCGTCTTCCGACTTCTTCCGGCGCTTGGATGATGGAATGATGGGAGCGTCGTCGTCCGAATCCTCCTCCTCTAGCGCCACGATGCCAGCCGACGTGTCGTCAACGCGAGCTTGGTGACTTGGACTATTGGGAACTGGAACCAACGCCGAAGCTTCGCGATGACGCTTGGAACCAGACGTAGCCTCTGCTAACGCGAACTCCATGGAGCTGAACTCTTCAAGGAACGTCCTGAGAGCCTCTGGTAGAGCTGAGCCGTCGCCGAGGTCGAGCTGACTCAAAGTGAAGCGATGCTCTTCCAAGGTCTGGAGGTACGCGTGGAAGTCTCGGACGGTGTTGGTGTACCGCACCAAGCCTTGCTTGAACGTCTGCCGGTCTTGCTTGATCACAACTCGGATAGCCTTGTCCGCTTCCTCGAGTTGTCGGACTTGGGACCTCATCTGGTCGAGCATCTCCTTGGTTTGCGCGAGAGCTCGGGCCGAGAGGTTGAGCCGCTGGTTCGTGAAGTCCCGCTCCTTACGGCAAGATTGGAGGTCATGAGCCAGCTGATTCCGCTCAGCGGAAGCCGCTACGCACAGTCGGTCAGCCTTGAGACGAAGCGCGTGCTCCTTGTCGCTCAGTCGCTTGCTGTCCGCAGCCGCATCCTGGTATCGCTGGACCTCGCGGCGCAGCTCGTCCATCTTCTCGTCCCAGCAGTACGGTTTCGGCAATGCGTCTGGAACTACCGCTTGGACGACGTCGCGAAGGCTCCGAGCCTCCGCAAGACGCTGGTCCAGGTCCTCATCGACGCGAAGAGGCGGATGGCGAACGAGGCCGACCATGAGCTGGCCGAGGTCTGCCAGCCGCTGGTCCAGGTGCTCCTCCAGGCGTGACTCCGACTGCAGAACCAGTTGCGCGATCCGAGCGTCGACAGCATCTTCAACGCCGTCACGAGAAACGTGGCTTGGTGGTCGAGGAGCTGCCCCAGCCTTGGGTGACGCGAACTCGAGCCGACAATAGCGAGTCGGGCCCGACGAGAGCTCGTCCGAATCATCAGGCGGCGGAGTAGCAGGTGGCGATGATGGAGACGCAGGCGGAGCTGCAGCAGAAGCCTCCGACGCCCTGTTTCGGCTTCCCAGCAGCCTAGCAGGAGTTGGCGACGGAGACCTCGCTGCGCTCGACGCTGAGTGCTTGACCGAAGCGTGGACGGATGACTTGATCACGCGCGCTGCAACCGCAGCCTGAGCCTCTGCCGACACCCCGCCAGCGCCTGCTGCAACGGGAGTTGGTGACGGAGAAGACCCGGCGCGAGAAGCAGGACCGTCACGAGTGTCGGGCGCTTGAGCAGCCGCAGACTGCGCTCGAGGTGCCCCGCTTGACGAGGCAGAGGCGGAAGTTGGCACCGCCGAGCTCTCGGAGGTCGCGCTGAGAGGGTGCCCGTCCCTTGAGTGCGAACGTCGCTCGTCCGAAGGCTGCCGCATCATGAAGGGACATCAACAGATCAGTACCAGGCAGCAGAGACGAGCAGAGGTGTCAACGAGGCGCGACGACCTACCGTATTATCCGCGCGGACAGCTTGGAGGGCGGCGGCTTGCGCTTCGCCCAGAAGATTCGACGCGCGTGGCATGGCGGCGGGACGGATGCGCACCACGACGCTCACCACTTGCACCGGTTCGGGTCGAGGTGGGGGCTGCTGTGAGATCGGGAAATGCCCGCTGAAGAACAGCCCCGCGCCGAAGCCTAACGGTCTTGAACCTTCGAGTGACGGCTGAGCGAGCCCTCTGATTGGCTACGCACATTCCCCGTATTAGAGTGACAAATTGATGGTCGTTTAGTGACCAGGCACGGCGGGTCATAATAAATCCCCGCCGAGCCCTCCAAGTAGTCATAGTGGGTACAAGATTTACCTCTGATTAGGAATTCGGACATAAGCCGAAGTGTCGTCCAGTCGTAGGATCAGCTCGAGGATTCGGCTGGCACTTGATGTTTGTATAGACATTAGGGATTAGTTATAGGGAAGGCCTCCCAGCCTCTAATCACTAAATCAGAGCAGAATTTCCCCCCGAAGCCACACAAGGGTCAAGTCCGTCTACGGTAAGTCTTCGCTTAGCTGTAGAGTCTGGATACGCTCGGCCGACACGGGGTATGTCTGCCGGTGAGCATAAGGTACATTGACCGAGTGTTCATCCCTGGAAAGGCCAAGAGTGAGTAGTGGCCGAGTGTTGGAGGTATTTGAGACCTCCCTGTACGTTTGTACGCTTGTCTGGGTGTGTGGCGAGGCCCCCCAGTATATTTGACTTCCAGCCGAGACTTCGTCTCGGCGCCCCTGTCCGAGGCCTCGATTGGCCTGGTACCCTTCCTTCTGAGGGACCACAGTGGGTTACGTATGAAAGCGCGTGTGTACATTGCATCCTAGCCGTTGCTCGTGGCTAAGGGTGCTCTTATATTTGATTTACGGGCTCTACCTACCTGACCGACGACTCGCATAAGGCACATTCCAGCCCGGTGTAAGGGATCGGATCTGGTCTTCAGATTTTGTCCCAACAATAAGCGCCGACCTTTTAGGAGGGAAGCGTGTTGTTGGTAGGGGCTCGTCCCAAAGGCCTTGGCTAGAGGGACGAGAACTCGTTAAATCGTGTTTTCCTACACGACAGAGGCTTGCCAGCTTGAAACGAACCCACGGTAAAACGATACGCAGCTTCCCCCCAATCTTTTTCGGTGGTTTGACCCACGTCCGATCTGTTTTGCCACGACGCCTGCCTCGTCCTGTGACCCGTGCTCCGAGAAAAACTGTTCGCCGCTCTAACCCGCTGATCAGGACTTCTACAACGCCCCAATTGCGCACCGTTGGTCCCCAATCGCCGACACCCAGTCAAGACACATTTCCGACTACTACGACCTCTTAGACAACCACCAGCCCCACGACAGTTGCCCGCACTATTTCCTGTGGAAGAATCATCCGAACACCAACTCATTGAGCTCTTGGCGGCGTTAGAGCCAGCTCTACCCTCCGCTGACTCACCGCTACTCCAGCCGCCTGCCTCGACACTTGAGGGACTCGCCAACTCTCCGCTGTTCCCGCCCACCGACTCGCTGTTCTGCCCGCGGATGCGCTGCCAACGTCTGCGATCTCGTCCGCTCTGGTGCTCCCTCGGATCTCCTGCAGGTGCTGCCCGATGGCACACCCCAGGTGCCTCTCGCTGAGCCGTCGCAGGTGCCATGCTCAAACGAGCTGCATGTACTGCGCGATGAGTCGCCACGAGCCCCCATTGTGCGGCAGCTGCGTCGCCGGTGATGTCGTCGACACCGCCAACAACGCTAAGGTCCCGGCTGCTATCGCAGCACGAAGCAATACGTGCTGTTTCTTCGGTCTTCAGTGATGTGAGGGCTAGTGATATTCGGCAGCAAGCTGGACGGACGCAAGACAACGCAGGAGAACTACTACCGTCAGGGGTGGCAGCTATGCTTGCTGCAATGGGACCACTAAATGAGCGGGACGTATTTCTGGATGTGGGTGCGGGAATTGGAAACGTGCTGGCTCAAGGAGGCGATCGCGCGAGCGCAGCGCAAGTATTACCTCAAGAATCGTGAAATGCGATAAGCCAATCAGAAGAAGTATGATGATGAACACCGAGAGCAGATTAGAGAGCGTCAACGGAAAGCAAAGGCTCAACCAAAAGAAGAAAATTATTTATTTTTTTTTGAAATTGACTTTACTCAGTTGAATATTGTAAGCTATCCTAATACAAGATCTTTAGCATATAGTAAGATTTTTCGCAGGAATATTATAAAATCACCGATATATATAGTGATGATGCTTGGATACGAACTCGAAGGACTCAGAAGATTGAAGCTCAAGCCTATTAAATGTGGAACTAGCTACCGCCTTAAGGTTCGTGGTTGGACTGGAAAGATGGTTTTCGTCTCCAATGTATCGGAACTAAAGAATCAGAAACTCATTGCCAAGCATTACAAGATCAAACTTGATCATCTCCAAAAGTATTTATCACCAGACTATCACATGGATCCCAAGTATAAGTTCGAGAGTGGTTTATATGGAGAGACCCACCTCTACGAAAACATTCCCGCCAGAGAGTTCTATGATAAGGTAGAGAATATATTAACTACACAGAAGAAGGCGTATTAAATTAACATTGCTCTCGGATACCAACTCTATGATCCAGTTGAAGATACTTCTTTCTACTTATATCCTAATATCGCTAATACAGCTGTGGTCGACAAGTTATTTGTAGTCAACAGCAGAGCCGATGCTAGAAAGGTTACTCTCAACTATCCCAAATCAGGAGTCAAGGTTAAGGAGATCTCTGCTTTCAAGCTCTACATTGACTACCGCGATCATGCCCTAGGCGATAATGATGCACTTGTCCCTGAGTTTATCAAAAGAGCAAGTACATCATCAACTTCCCTCGAATGAACAACAAATGTGTATTCTTCTGCATCGCCTATCATCTTCAGGTGGAGAAGAATCAGAGGAAGGTAGTAACATTGGTGAAAGAAGCTTTTAAGCGATACTGCAGCCACATAGGTCTTACCTATTCCTTAGGTCTATACAAGAGCTTCACGCCCAATGATTTGCTTGAGTTTGATCAGCTAGAGGAATGCTTTGATTTGAATATTAACGTCTACGGACTTGATGTTGAAACGAATGCTGTTGAGTGTATCCGCCCTACGGAAGGAACGCGAGAGAGCACACTCAACATCCTATCTCACGACAATCATGCATTCTACATCACCAACGTTGATCGTGTTCAGTCGAAGTTCAACTGCCCCAAATGTTCCATGGTATTCGAAACCAATAAACGCATGCGCGCCCACGCTAAGAACAAGTGTGATCAGGTTAATCTTGAAGCTTTCGTTAAGAAACCAACGGTCTACTCTCCAGCTGAGAACAAGATCAAGAAGCTGCTGAAGAAGTACTCAGTTAAGAATGTAGATCAATACCTAGATCATTTCATGGTATTTGACTTTGAAGCGCTGATTGAACCAATGGAACAACACCACGGAGCTAGCACTAAGTTCACCAGCAGGCACATCCCTGTTTCAGTGAGTGTATCAGACAGCTTAACGAAAGAGGCGCATTGCTTTGTTAACGAAAATCCTAGGTTATCGATCAAGGAAATGGTTGCGTACATCAATGAGACATCAGCTATCATTACTCAATTCAATAAAAACAAGTGTTCAAGCATTTACCAATCTCTTAACACATACAAGTCACCATTGAAGAAGCTAATCCTGGTATAATGGAGGGTATTACCCTCGAGAATATGAAGCAGAAGCACAAGGAGGATCCAAAGCATAACGCCTTCCTAAACAGGACTGGTAAGGTTGAGAAGGAGCTTGAGACACTGAATCAAGTATTTGAGCAAAATCCAGTTATTGGGTTCAATAGTGGGTGCTATGATATCAACTTGTTCAAAAATGAGCTATTTGGTGTGATAGGAACGGATAACATCAAGGATGTTATCAAGAATGGAGGGTACATGGCTATCGCTACAAACACCTTCAAGATGATATATATGATTAACTTTGTTCCAGCTGGTACGAGTTATGATTCCTACCTCAAAACCTATCTAGGAGGTAGCAAATGCGAAGATCAGATCAGATGTACCTGTGAGCTGACCAAGGGAGTATTTCCATACGAGTACATGACTAGCTTTTTTTTAAGGTTCTAAGTGAGACGAAGCTCCCTCCTAAAGAGGCGTTTTACAATAGCCTCCGTTGTACTCACAACAATGATGATGACTATGAGCGTGTCAAGTTCGTATGGGATCACTATCATATAAAGACACTCAAGGATCTCCTGATCTCGTACAACAATTTAGATGTAGGCCCATTCATTAAAGCGATTCAAAAACAGCGTGAGATCTTCACGCGGTATGAGCTCGATATGTTCTGTGATGGTGTGTCTCTCTAGCGAAAAGATCACGTACAAGACCCAAGAGCTCATTTTCCCGAGCAAGGAACCAGGTGAAGCATTCGATTTCCCAAAAAAACGATACTTAAGATACATTGATCAGGATGCAAAGGCCAATAGGGAATTCGCAATGACTATGCAACACCTTGATCAATCTATGTTCTTACTGCTACACCAAGCTCAACCAGGAAAATGTGTCAGCCGATCAAATCCACAACAAGATAGGTCATCAAGATGGTAATATCATTATCAGCTGTGTCAACTGCAATGTTTCGCGTAAGGATATGAATATCAAAGCTTTTCGCCACAAGAAGTTGCTCGACTTTAATGCTGATCGTATGATTCATTCGATCGATCAACAGCAAGCTGATATCTATCGTAAAACGAAAGCTAATATTGCTGGTGGTCCATCTATCATCTTCAATCGATATTCTAAGCGCAATGAGACTACAATTCGAGGAGGTAAGCCCTGTATGAAGATTATTGGATACGATGTAAACGCTCTATACCTCTGGTGTCTAGGAAACTGGATGCCATGTGGACGCTTGGTATGGAGGATGTATATGAAGGAATTAATGAAGATATTCTATCTGACAAGATCTTTGGTTATCTCGAATGCGACATTGAGACACTAGTACTCATGAAAGACCATTTCAGTGAGATGACTCCTATTCTCAAGAATGTTAAAATTGACCCTACCGCAGAAGTCATTGGTGAGCATATGTATGAGTAGAACCAGTCTCGTGGCAAGAAAGACATGTCGAAGAAGAGTCGTAAGTTGGTCGGTAGCTACTTCGGTGAGGAGATCCTTATTAACACTCCTCTTCTAAAGTGGTACATCGATCATGGTCTCAATATCATCAAGACTCATACTTTTATCAAAGCTAATCCTCACAAAGCATTCGAACCATTTATGAAAGCGGTATCGGATGCTCGTCGACAGGGTGATGTAGATGAATCAAAGTCCATGATCGCTGAGATGATGAAACTGCTAGGAAATGCTGCATTCGGACGTAGTGGTATGGAATGACTAAACAGAAGGAGGTTGAGTTCTTATCAGAGGAAAAGAGTATCTACGAGGCTACTGAACACTTCAGCTTCAGCTCCAAAACAAAACTCAATGGAGGAACTGTTGAGTGAGTCAAAAACAAGCGGTCCATCAAGCTTAAAAATCCTATCCACGTCTCAATTGCTATCTACCAGCTAGCTAAGCTCCGTATGCTCCAGTTCTACTACGAATGTATTGACTTCTACTTCGACAGATCTGATTTCCAATATCAAGAGATGGATACTGACTCAGCCTACATTGCATTTAGCGCTGACAACTCGTTCCCTGATCTCATCAAATCTGAGCAACACGAGCATTTCGATGAGCATAAATATGAGTGGTTCCCACGCGATGATACTAAGGAAAATGCTGCGTATGATCACCTGGATTGCTGAAGAAGGAGTGGTGAGGTGATGCTTTTATCTCATTGTCCAGTAAGAATTACATCTGCTATCTTCCCGATGAGGATCATAAGGTCAAAAAGGATAAGAAAATTGTAAATGGAAAGGTTAGTTACTTCAAACTATCGGCTAAGGGAGTTCAGAAGTCTAGAAACGCTGATGTATTGACTCCTGAAAACTTTGAATCCGTCGACAAGGACAAAATCACGATTCAAGGCAACAAGAAGGGGTTCCGCATATCTAAGGAAACAAACTCAATTATCACCTATAGTCAAACCAAGACTGCTCTCAATTACTACTATGACAAGCGACAAGTCCTGTCGGATGGTATTCCAACAATTCCACTTAATATTTAAGGGGGATACGTTTGCCAATTTTTTTGTTCGAATATAGATATGGAAGAGATACTCGAGAAACTCTACTATGACCCAGAAACAGGTTTCATCGCAGCACCTTAAGGAAATCGACTCGTCGATTACGCTCAAGCAAGTGAAGGACTGGTACAAAACTAAGCTGGATATTCAGCGCCATGTTGAGCAAAAAAGTACCTACGATGACTTTCGCATCGCGTCAAGCAATCATAATTAGTGGCAAACGGATCTTGCATTCTGGGAAGTGAAATACATACTGACCGTAATCAATATCAACTCCAGATTAGGTTTCGCTAAGCTTCTAAAGAATAAGCGTGCAGATACAGTGCTGAATGGGATCGAGGAGCTAGTCAAGGAGCAGAAGGTGAATGTTTTGACCACTGATAATGGTAAAGAATTTCTGAATCGTAAGGCAACTACCTACCTCAAATCACAAAAAATTATCCATTTGAACAATGAACCAGGGGACCACGCTACGATGGGTAAGATTGAATGTTTCAACAGAACTTTAAAGATGAGACTCGTTCGCATGAACCAATCTATTAACGAAAAGCTTGTGAAGAGTGTTGAAAATAACTATAACCACACTTATCATTCATCGATAGACAAGACTCCCAACCAAGCGAAAGGAGATGTAATTGAAGAGGATCTTCGCCATAATCGGGCATTAATGGAACGTATGGAAAATGACCTACCCGTTGGAGCAACGGTACTCCATCGAATATTCAGAAAAATATAGATTTGATATATAGCAATCAATGTGCCCTAACTGTTTAGAGTATACGCGTGAGCTCGCTTAACTTTGACAAAAACTGTGGATTATCCAGGAGGTTAGTAGAATCAATAATGAGCTCAAGAATCTTGACCCCAATGAAAATTTTCGAAGAACAGTAGTCAAGCGTAAGTTTCGGAAGGAACTGGAGGAGATATTTGGAGTCCAATTCCACAAAGTCAAGAAACGATATCTAAGTCTCCTTAATGAGAGAAACCATATCTGCCACTCATATTCACCATTTCAACACAAGCCCAATATTCCAAGCTACTGGTAAGAGTTTTATCAGTATTTATTTTTTTTATGATTCACAACATATAGAAGCAGCATGTTCACAAATTACAACAGTTCCTAAGAAGACACCTGAATAAGCTCAGACGGATATTTCTGTTGGTCCTAGCGAAGAAACGCCTGATGAGTTATAAATTGCGCTCGCGGAAATCTTAAAAAAAAAAGCTGAAAATTGAAAACTCCCAGAAAAACCCTGATCTATCAACAACGGTAGATGCTGAAGTTTATGCAACACCTGAAATGAACGATGCATCGACTACAGCAAAGCCTTACTTAATCCGTTGATGTCTCGAGTACTGCGAAACCCCAAACCAGTGATGGTTGGGTCCACGTGAGTCCCGATATGGCTGATGTTGGAGTATATAATAGTGCAAGAATGGTAGATACTGGTGTTGGCCCCGATGGTCCACGAGAAGAAGATGATTTGTTCAGCGATGAAGGTAATGATGAGGTAAAAGCAAAGGAATAGGTCGCTAAAATCTTCGAAGTTTATCCCATTCTTGCCGATCTCAATATTCACCCTGTTGCTTCTTGCCGATCTCAATATTCACCCTGTTGCTTCATCCATCGTATTATTTTGGACAGCCATCGGGGTCTAGACCACTAAATATTTTAACCCTTTCGCGACAAAAGGATACATTTCTTGCCCTTTTACACTGTTATCAAAACCAGGTGATTTTGCACCATCTAAAACGGCACACACAGCTCCCTTTTAGCGTTAGTGCCGATTTGAGCTACCGTCTTTTGCACTTGAATATATTTTACCAATCAAAATGCAGCTCTGGGGATGTGAAGAATAAATTACTTGCCACGCAGACCTTTGGAGCCGGATGCCTATCTTGCTTTTTATCTTACTAGTCTGAATCTATCTCGCTTGGCCAATGCGCACCACCGCTTTTAACAACATACAAATTCGAAGATTGATGCATACATTGTCGAGCCGAGGCGCTATAGTGTTTGCAAGTCACACGCACTTCTTCTCTCATGGTGCAAACCGCCTTCCAGGACTGGGAGGACAAGCAACTCGTCCAAATTGCGCTTCAATTTGAGATCGAAGGATTACGAATAACATGGGACTATGTTGCACGACAAATGGAAAAGAAGAAGAGAACTTCCGTTTGAGGCTTGCCAGCTTGAAACGAACCCACGGTAAAACGATACGCAGCTTCCCCCCAATCTTTTTCGGTGGTTTGACCCACGTCCGATCTGTTTTGCCACGACGCCTGCCTCGTCCTGTGACCCGTGCTCCGAGAAAAACTGTTCGCCGCTCTAACCCGCTGATCAGGACTTCTACAACGCCCCAATTGCGCACCGTTGGTCCCCAATCGCCGACACCCAGTCAAGACACATTTCCGACTACTACGACCTCTTAGACAACCACCAGCCCCACGACAGTTGCCCGCACTATTTCCTGTGGAAGAATCATCCGAACACCAACTCATTGAGCTCTTGGCGGCGTTAGAGCCAGCTCTACCCTCCGCTGACTCACCGCTACTCCAGCCGCCTGCCTCGACACTTGAGGGACTCGCCAACTCTCCGCTGTTCCCGCCCACCGACTCGCTGTTCTGCCCGCGGATGCGCTGCCAACGTCTGCGATCTCGTCCGCTCTGGTGCTCCCCTCGGATCTCCTGCAGGTGCTGCCCGATGGCACACCCCAGGTGCCTCTCGCTGAGCCGTCGCAGGTGCCATGCTCAAACGAGCTGCATGTACTGCGCGATGAGTCGCCACGAGCCCCCATTGTGCGGCAGCTGCGTCGCCGGTGATGTCGTCGACACCGCCAACAACGCTAAGGTCCCGGCTGCTATCGCAGCACGAAGCAATACGTGCTGTTTCTTCGGTCTTCAGTGATGTGAGGGCTAGTGATATTCGGCAGCAAGCTGGACGGACGCAAGACAACGCAGGAGAACTACTACCGTCAGGGGTGGCAGCTATGCTTGCTGCAATGGGACCACTAAATGAGCGGGACGTATTTCTGGATGTGGGTGCGGGAATTGGAAACGTGCTGGCTCAAGGAGGCGATCGCGCGAGCGCAGCGCAAGTATTACCTCAAGAATCGTGAAATGCGATAAGCCAATCAGAAGAAGTATGATGATGAACACCGAGAGCAGATTAGAGAGCGTCAACGGAAAGCAAAGGCTCAACCAAAAGAAGAAAATTATTTATTTATTTTTTTTGAAATTGACTTTACTCAGTTGAATATTGTAAGCTATCCTAATACAAGATCTTTAGCATATAGTAAGATTTTTCGCAGGAATATTATAAAATCACCGATATATATAGTGATGATGCTTGGATACGAACTCGAAGGACTCAGAAGATTGAAGCTCAAGCCTATTAAATGTGGAACTAGCTACCGCCTTAAGGTTCGTGGTTGGACTGGAAAGATGGTTTTCGTCTCCAATGTATCGGAACTAAAGAATCAGAAACTCTTTGCCAAGCATTACAAGATCAAACTTGATCATCTCCAAAAGTATTTATCACCAGACTATCACATGGATCCCAAGTATAAGTTCGAGAGTGGTTTATATGGAGAGACCCACCTCTACGAAAACATTCCCGCCAGAGAGTTCTATGATAAGGTAGAGAATATATTAACTACACAGAAGAAGGCGTATTAAATTAACATTGCTCTCGGATACCAACTCTATGATCCAGTTGAAGATACTTCTTTCTACTTATATCCTAATATCGCTAATACAGCTGTGGTCGACAAGTTATTTGTAGTCAACAGCAGAGCCGATGCTAGAAAGGTTACTCTCAACTATCCCAAATCAGGAGTCAAGGTTAAGGAGATCTCTGCTTTCAAGCTCTACATTGACTACCGCGATCATGCCCTAGGCGATAATGATGCACTTGTCCCTGAGTTTATCAAAAAGAGCAAGTACATCATCAACTTCCCTCGAATGAACAACAAATGTGTATTCTTCTGCATCGCCTATCATCTTCAGGTGGAGAAGAATCAGAGGAAGGTAGTAACATTGGTGAAAGAAGCTTTTAAGCGATACTGCAGCCACATAGGTCTTACCTATTCCTTAGGTCTATACAAGAGCTTCACGCCCAATGATTTGCTTGAGTTTGATCAGCTAGAGGAATGCTTTGATTTGAATATTAACGTCTACGGACTTGATGTTGAAACGAATGCTGTTGAGTGTATCCGCCCTACGGAAGGAACGCGAGAGAGCACACTCAACATCCTATCTCACGACAATCATGCATTCTACATCACCAACGTTGATCGTGTTCAGTCGAAGTTCAACTGCCCCAAATGTTCCATGGTATTCGAAACCAATAAACGCATGCGCGCCCACGCTAAGAACAAGTGTGATCAGGTTAATCTTGAAGCTTTCGTTAAGAAACCAACGGTCTACTCTCCAGCTGAGAACAAGATCAAGAAGCTGCTGAAGAAGTACTCAGTTAAGAATGTAGATCAATACCTAGATCATTTCATGGTATTTGACTTTGAAGCGCTGATTGAACCAATGGAACAACACCACGGAGCTAGCACTAAGTTCACCAGCAGGCACATCCCTGTTTCAGTGAGTGTATCAGACAGCTTAACGAAAGAGGTGCATTGCTTTGTTAACGAAAATCCTAGGCTATTGATCAAGGAAATGGTTGCGTACATCAATGAGACATCAGCTATCATTACTCAATTCAATAAAAACAAGTGTTCAAGCATTTACCAATCTCTTAACACATACAAGTCACCATTGAAGAAGCTAATCCTGGTATAATGGAGGGTATTACCCTCGAGAATATGAAGCAGAAGCACAAGGAGGATCCAAAGCATAACGCCTTCCTAAACAGGACTGGTAAGGTTGAGAAGGAGCTTGAGACACTGAATCAAGTATTTGAGCAAAATCCAGTTATTGGGTTCAATAGTGGGTGCTATGATATCAACTTGTTCAAAAATGAGCTATTTGGTGTGATAGGAACGGATAACATCAAGGATGTTATCAAGAATGGAGGGTACATGGCTATCGCTACAAACACCTTCAAGATGATATATATGATTAACTTTGTTCCAGCTGGTACGAGTTATGATTCCTACCTCAAAACCTATCTAGGAGGTAGCAAATGCGAAGATCAGATCAGATGTACCTGTGAGCTGACCAAGGGAGTATTTCCATACGAGTACATGACTAGCTTTTTTTTAAGGTTCTAAGTGAGACGAAGCTCCCTCCTAAAGAGGCGTTTTACAATAGCCTCCGTTGTACTCACAACAATGATGATGACTATGAGCGTGTCAAGTTCGTATGGGATCACTATCATATAAAGACACTCAAGGATCTCCTGATCTCGTACAACAATTTTGCAGCGGGGCTGCCGTAGCTTTAGCGTCAGAGGAAGACGTAACAGACTCACAGAGTCGCGGCTAAAGATAGCCCGTTCTAATACCAGAACGCACGAGTCCGTACTCCCTACGGACTCCAAGAGTCAACCCTTAACTCTTAGCTGTGAATCTTCAAACTGAATGTATTTCTCTTTATCGCGGCAGAGCCGCCTTCGGTGTAAATGTATCTGGTTCACTATCTAGCATAGTGAACCCTAGTCATATGCATAATCTGTGGCTCTGAAGCCATGTACTGATTCTCCTACTGAAATAGGTTAGACAGTGTGCACCACACAAGCCTGTGTGTGCCACACTTCGTAACCCTTCGGGTAACATTCGTGTAACCCCGTTACACCCTCCCCCACCAAACCGTGGACACGGGTGTTCACGCTTAACGGTCAACGACCGGGTCTTGTTCCGTCAAGCCACTTTCTCGAACGAGTCAATCCACATCGTGTGGACGTCTCTGAGAACTTCTCGGCGCAACGCGCCCTTACATGACTTCAAGTCATAACGCCTTTTGGTCTTTCGACCGCAGAAACCCTCTCGCAAGGTCCGCCTCGGAGCCTCGCTCCTCTCGCGCTTCGGCACCTCGTGCCTGCGAACTCCCAAGCCCTCCGGCGCCGGTGCGCACACCGACCGCGCCTCCCAGGCTCTCGGTCTCTCAGTACTTCGCGGCGCAACGCCTCAAGCAACGCTCGCGGCGAGCACGCCCCAGCTCCCTCGAGCACTAGCCCATCCGACCATGGACCTCAAAGATCTCTTCGGAGATGAGGAGGAGGGCGAGGTGGACTACAGCGAGTCCGATGTCGGCTCTCCGAGCCATGAGGGTGAAGCGGCGTCCCCACAACGCTCCCCGAACCGCCGCGACGCTTCGCCCACGTCGCCGGCACAACGCGGAGGTGGCACGTCGGCCACAGTTGGCTCGTCGAGCTCCCGCGACCCAGAGCGCCGCGCGCGAACGTCTCCTGCGCGCTCGTCGAGCCATTTCTCTACTGAGCGCACTGCGCCATCGAGGGAGGAGCCGCGGCCACCGCTGCGCACTCCAAATCCGTTCCCTGAACGCTCTTCCGGGCTCCGCGAGCTGCGCGAGCTCACTGAGTCACGGTACTCTCCGCCTCGTGCGGGAAGTGCCCTTGGGCCCCGTCATCTCCAACCCTTTGGACGAGGCTCAATCCGAGCAGGTTGCGGCACAGCTGGCCTCCATGCGCTCCCAGCGCCCCGAGTTGCGGCCCCTGCTGAACCCCAGCACCGCCGAGTACGGCTTTCGGCCTCGTGACCCCGCGGAGGCATGCCGTCAGGCGTTCCAACCGACGCTGGCTCAGCATGTCATTGGGCCTGCGGCCCGTACTCCGGAGGAGATCGCTCTTCGAACATCTCTACGAGAGCGACTCTTGACTCCACAGTCTACGACTGTCTCCGAGTACCGCGAGCGGTTGCGCCTGCAAGGCCAGGGGTTGTCCGTGCCCGCAATACGGACGTACCCTGTGGTGCTCAGCCCGGGCGAAAGCCTGACCGAACACGAGGCTCAGTTCGAGAACTGGGCTGAGAAGAAGAAGAAGCTTAGCTCCTTGGATGCTCTTCGAGCTAGCTTCAGCGAAGTGGATGTTCGTATCGAACGCAAGCTCCGCTTCGACTTTGCGAAGGTCCGAGCCAAACGCAGCCTCTCGGCCAACGCTCCGCCGCAGACTCATTCTAGCGCTGCGCGCTTCGCTCCTTTGAGCCCTCCAGTCGCTCCGGCCCGTGAGGGCGTGAGCGCTGTGGCTCAGGGCCAACCCCGGAGCAATGTGGCTGACCCAGCAGCTCCCCAACCTATTGTCGGGAAGCGCGGGACGGCCGGCATGCCGGCCTCGAGCCCACGGGGCGCGGGTGATCAAGCCGATCAAAAGCGTCCACGACGTCTGGGCAGTCTTGGCGAAGGGGCACCTCAAACTCCCATGAGTTCTCTGAGTGTGGGTACCCTCGCCACTTCACCAGATACTGGTTTTGACCCCGGCACCGCCGCTTCGCCAGCAGGCGCTCCACATGGTAGTGAAGGTTCCCTTGCTCATCGAGCAGCGCCGGTGGAGGACGCACCAAGCCGCCTCGCGACGTTTGATGAGCTGTTCGAGGTTCTGCAACAGACGACTCGCCTTCGGGACCATGTCCAGGATGTCGATGCGCGTCTCGCGCGTACTGCCACGGAGCTCGACGAGCTTGCTCGGGACTTGAGCTGGGTTCAAGTGCCTCGCGAGGTCTGGGACCGGCTCCGACACCTAGAGAGCTGGGTGCAGTACTATGGCGATCGCGACGACCGTCGTAGCCAGGAGCTCTCCGAGCTTCGACGTCAGCAGGCTGCATTGCAGGGTCAGATTGACCTTCTGGCCCGCATGCAGGGCCCGCCCGCTGCGCCTCCTGCGCCGGTGGCCCCTGTGCCTGCGGCACCTCCGACTCCGACCCTGCCCTCAGGGCTCGCGGCACCGCCGATGCCGAGCCTTCCGCCTGTGCCTGCAGTGCCTGCGATGATGGTCGCGTCTGTGACGCCTGCGACTGCGTCCTCGACGCTCGCGACCTCCGCGCCTGCGACCTCGTCGCCCTCGGTGCCTCCATCTGCACCTGTGTCGGGTCATGGTACGGCTTGAGCAAGCCCACGTAGAAGACGGGGTGCGTCCGCATCTTCTTCGGAAGATTGAGCGTGTACGCAAGGCCCTTCCTGGCCACGACCTTGAAAGGTCCGATGAAGCGCGGGCGCAACTTCGTCTTGAAGACAGCGGACACTGCATGTGTAGGTAGGTTCTTAGCATTTAGCAATACCAAGTCCCCGACCTCATAACTGTCAACATTGCCTCTGCCTTTAGCATCCGCATGTTCCTTTTGCTTGTCTTGGCTCTCAGCCATTGCGTCACGCACGTGTCGTAAGACACTCAAGCGCGTCGACAAGAAAGTGTCAACCTGTTTACGAACAGTAGCCGGGCTGACATCAGCTAGCCGATCAGCTAAATCGGCTTCCTCTCCCCACCAAGCCCGAGGCCACCACGTGGCGGCGTCAGCGGGACGCGGGGATGGGACAAGCTGTTCACGTAGAACGGCGTGTAGCCGGTCGAGGCATGCACGGCGTTATTCAACGCAAACTCAACGAGTGGCAGCATAGCGCTCCAACGCTTCGGCGTCTCAGCGCAAATGCTGCGGAGCACGTCCTCGACGACGCGATTCACTCGCTCCGTCTGACCATCGGTCTGCGGGTGATCCGCCGTGGACATGTCCAGCTTGGTGCCAAGCACCGCAAAGACCGCGCTCCAGAAGTTGCCCGTGAAGCGGGGTCTCGGTCCGAGACAATCGACTCAGGAGTCCGTGTTGTCGAAACACTCGGTCCAAGAACAGCGTTGCTGTACCCTTACCATCGATGGTATCCGGCACAGCCGCAATGTGAGCCATCTTGCTCAGTCGGTCTACAAAGACCACGACTCCAGTGTTGCCCGCCGCATCCGCCGGCAGGCCAAACACAAAGTCCATACTCATGGATTGCCAACAGCCCGAAGGGACAGGCAAGCTGGCCAACGGGGCTGCAGCATGGGCTGACGACTTCACTCGCTGACACGTCTCGCACGTGCGCACATAAGTGCTCGTCCACTTGTACATCTTCGGCCACCAGTAGTGGGTGCTCACCGAGCTGTAGGTCTTCTCACGGCCAAGATGGCCAGCCACCGGCGTGTCGTGGGCCTCATAGAGGATACGATACTTCAGGTCCTCATCATGAGGAATGACCACGCGTGGCGTGTCTTCGGAGCCAATGCTGTAGAACAGCAGGCCACCATCGAGGGTGTAGCGATGCAAACGCGCGCGCACTCGCGCCGACAATTCAATGTCCGAGTCTTGAAACTCCTTGCTCCCGAGAGCCTTCAGCAACGCGACACAAGTGTCATCCTTGGCATAAGCCGTTCGGATCAGATCCGGTAATGACGAAGTCACGGTCGTTACATGAGCCAGCTCATAATCCGGCCTGCGCGACAGCGCGTCCGCGAGGACATTCTGCCTGCCAGGCTTGTACTTCACCTCGAAGTTGTACTCCGCGAAGAAGGACAGCCAACGGGCCATCCTTTGCGAGAGATGAGGCGACTGAGTCGCAGTGCGTAACGACGCGTGATCCGTGTAAATCACGAACGGCTGAGAGCCCAACAGGTGAACCCTGAACTTGACGAGCGCATACTTCATCGCAAGTAGCTCTTTGTCATGGACAGGATAGTTCTTCTCCGCAGCCTTCAGCTGACGAGATTCGAACGCCACCACGCGCTCGCGCCCTCGGCGTCTGCTTGTAGCAGGGCACAGCCGATGGCAAAGTCCGAGGCGTCACAGACGACACTAAACGGACGAGCGGGGTCTGGCAAAGCCAGAATAGGCGCATGAAGGAGACTATCCTTAATTGCCGCAAACGCATCTTGATGCTCGGTGTTCCAACACCACTCCGCGTCCTTCTTCAGGAGATTGGAGAGTGGCCGAGCCATCTCAGCGTAATTCTCGCTGTACTTGTGCAAGTAGTTGGCCAAGCCAAGCCACTTGCGAAGATCCTTCTGGTTCTGGGGAACCGGCCAGTCAACAATGGCCTTGACCTTGACCGGGTCGGCCCTCAGGCCACGCTTCCCGATGAAGCACCCTAAGAAGGGAATCTCTTCTGCTCCGAAGATGCATTTGTCAATGTTGGCATACAACTTGTTTTGACGCATGCACTCGAGCACAGCACGCAGGTGCTCGACATGGTTCTCCATATCAGTCTTCCTGTGCTCCGCACGACTGTGGACAAAGATGTCATCGAAGTACGTCTGCGCGTACGCCCGATGGGGCCGGAAGAGCTGCGTCACAAGACGATTGAACGTCGCTGGCGCGTTCGAGAGCCCTTGGGGCATCACCAACCACTCCCAGAGCATGCCGCTCGGAGTACTCACCGCAGTGAGAGGAATGTCGCTCGTTCTCATGAGCAATTGGTAGTAGCCATCGACCAAGTCGAGCGCACTGTACATCGTACATCCTGCCATGTTGTTCTGAAGAACGTCCTTCCGAGGAATCGGCGTCTGCGCCGGAATGGTGGCGGCATTCAGCTTGTTAAAAGCATGCACAATACGCCACTTGCCATTCGGCTTTCTGACACAGAACGTCGGCGTGGAGTGAGGAGATTTACTCTCACGCACCATGCCCGCCGCGTGCTTCGCACGGAAGAACGCGTCAATGACGTCACACTGCTCCTTCGGCAGAGGCCACTGCCTCGTCACGCAGTACTTCGTTCCCGGAACGAGATCAATCTCATGTCGAACACCTCGATCCGGAGGTAGCCCCGAGGGCGGTTCCTTCGAGACCACGTCTTGATAATCCTTCACCACGTGGTACAAGGGGTCCGACGGATCCTTCAGGATCGCCGATCCGCTTCGCGCATTCAGCGCCTTCTTAGTGTCCTCCAGAACAGCTTCATCCAGAAGCGAGGACGAGTTCAACTCTTCTTCAGGTCGTATGACCACCACCTCCGCCAGGTCTCCAGCCTTCAAGGCTTCACCCAACTCGGCCAAGGACATCTCGTCCAGCTCCAGGAGAGCAGATAGTGAGGGCAAGTCGGTGAGACTGACATCTCCGTCGACGTCGCCCGTCACTCCATTCACGAGTGTGTAGAGCTGCTCGCTCTTGTGTGGAGCCTCGCCGCTCGGCACACCCTTCTCAACTCGTGAGACCGCAGACGCCTTGCGTCGCGCCGCCAGCGCTTTGCGGCGCTGCCGCCTCTTCATGGACACTGTCCGCCCAGAAGAGCTCCGTGATTTCGCGTGCTTCTTAACGCCAGGTATCACCACCTCATTCAGCTCCAGAGGAGCACCAGTGTCTTGACCGACACTCAGCGAAGGGCTGCATGACCCGCAGCCTCCACTCAGTGGATTACGTGCCACTCCACGATCTTCATCCGGGCAGAGCCCCTTGTCCCTCGGCATCGTGCCGACCGCGCCGTCGCTGACACGCAGCAGGGCGTCGCCCTCAGACGCACACCCGCTCAGCGGAATTAGTGCCGCTCCACATCCTTGATCCGGGCAACGCCCATCTTCACTCGACTTCTCGTCGACCGCGCCTTCACTGGCACGCAGCAGGGCGTCGCCCTCAGACGCACACCCGCTCAGCGGAATTAGTGCCGCTCCACATCCTTCATCAGCCGGGCCTCGCCCATGGCTCCTCGGCTCCATGCCGACCTTGTCCTCACTTGGGTACAGCGGGGCGTTGCCCTCAGGCGCACACCCGCTCAGCGGAATTCGTGCCGCTCCACCTGCCGTCCACGAGCCACGCTCGGAACGCTCGTTCTCGACACACGCAGTGTCCACCAACTCGGAAACTCCGATGTCTAGCACATTGACCGACTCGGTCCAGTGCTCGCGCCAGAAGCGCTTCTGCTTCCTAGCAGAGGTGGGTTCATGACTCGCCAATGCTCCGCCAGGAGAGAAGTGCGTAGCACCCAGGGTCTTCGACCTCCAATCTATCCAAGGCTCATGGCGTTCCAGCCATGCCATACCAAGGATGAGATCATATCTCGAATCGAGGTCTAAGACCAGACAGCGTTCCACGCTATCAAAATCCAAAAACTTCACGCCCAAGTCCACAGGGACTTTAGGCACCGTGACACGAGTGCCCGTCGCGAGACGAACAGTGACGATGTCACTCCCACGCGCTACCAGCGCCTCAGCATAAAGCTGACTTCCGTCCATCGTGGAACGCCGGGCGTAATTACCCGACGCTCCCGAATCGATCAAAATCGTCCATGGCTTTGTGAAGCCCTTCACCCAAGCCTGGACAACTAGCAAGCCCGGCTTGCACACACGTTCCGTGTTATAGAGTACAGCTCTCTTCGGGGCTAAGTCCTGTCGACCTCCACCTCGCCGAGGTTCAATAGAACTTAGTTCCTCCCCAGTAGGCCGCCCCGCGCCTACTGGGTTTTGTCGTTTCCCGAGACGAACCAGAGCCCTGGCTCGAACCCGAAGAGCGGCTTGACGAAGCCTGGCGCTGCAAGCGCAGCGGACATCCGGCGCGCAAGTGACGCGTGTCACCGCAGATGAAGCATCGGCGGATGCCGCGCCGCTGCTCAGCAGCCCGAAGCTCGGCTTCTTCGTCTTCAGCATAGCTGAGGTCCATAGGCTCCGGACCGTTCGACGAACTGGTGTGAGGAGCGTTCCACCCAAGTCTTGACGACTTAAAGTTGTGCTCCGCGTTCAACGCGATGCTCACAGCCTCTTCAAAAGAGCTTGGGTGAGTGCGGAAGACTTCCGTCCTGGCCACGCCAGTGCGAAGTCCTTCCATAAACACCGTGACGATGACTACCTCAGCCAGAGGCTCGGCAGACATGCCCGCAATGAGAGTTCTCAACTCCTGGACATAGTCCACCAAATCCTTCTTGCCTTGCCGGGTAGCCAGGAAGCGTGAGCGCACGCGATACGCCTCGTTAGGCGGAGCAAACACTCGGGACAGTTGCTGCTTCAGCTGGTCCCACGTCGGGAAGGCCGGGTCGACCGACGTCCCTGACGTTAGTGCCCACTCTCTCGCTCGCCCACCAAGCTTCGAGATAGCTAGCGCCACGCGCTGCGACTCCGTCCGGAGTAGAGCTGAGCTCATCGCCATCTCGACTTCACGGGTCCAAAGCATTGCTTTCCCTTCCTTGCCTTCGAAGGTCTTCACGCTCAACATGAGCGGCTTGGGTCTTGTTCCCGCGTCGGATGACGTAGCGGGCGCTTGCGGCGCCTCGGCCGTCGCCATCCTCTGCTGGAGGTGCTCCAACAGAGCATTCTCGTAGCTGGAGAACGCCTCGAGGCGCGCATTCACCGCGTCGGGGCCTTGTTGCGCCAGTTGCGTCACGCCCTCCGGGCCCAGCAAGGACATAAGCTTTTTAAGCGCATCCTGCTGGTTCGGGGGCAAGTGAGCGAACTGCTCCATTCTCCACAGAGGGTCAGTCTATCCAGACTCAGGTGTCGGATTGACTACAAGTGCTACCAAGTGCAGCGGGGCTGCCGTAGCTTTAGCGTCAGAGGAAGACGTAACAGACTCACAGAGTCGCGGCTAAAGATAGCCCGTTCTAATACCAGAACGCACGAGTCCGTACTCCCTACGGACTCCAAGAGTCAACCCTTAACTCTTAGCTGTGAATCTTCAAACTGAATGTATTTCTCTTTATCGCGGCAGAGCCGCCTTCGGTGTAAATGTATCTGGTTCACTATCTAGCATAGTGAACCCTAGTCATATGCATAATCTGTGGCTCTGAAGCCATGTACTGATTCTCCTACTGAAATAGGTTAGACAGTGTGCACCACACAAGCCTGTGTGTGCCACACTTCGTAACCCTTCGGGTAACATTCGTGTAACCCCGTTACAAATTTAGATGTAGGCCCATTCATTAAAGCGATTCAAAAACAGCGTGAGATCTTCACGCGGTATGAGCTCGATATGTTCTGTGATGGTGTGTCTCTCTAGCGAAAAGATCACGTACAAGACCCAAGAGCTCATTTTCCCGAGCAAGGAACCAGGTGAAGCATTCGATTTCCCAAAAAAACGATACTTAAGATACATTGATCAGGATGCAAAGGCCAATAGGGAATTCGCAATGACTATGCAACACCTTGATCAATCTATGTTCTTACTGCTACACCAAGCTCAACCAGGAAAATGTGTCAGCCGATCAAATCCACAACAAGATAGGTCATCAAGATGGTAATATCATTATCAGCTGTGTCAACTGCAATGTTTCGCGTAAGGATATGAATATCAAAGCTTTTCGCCACAAGAAGTTGCTCGACTTTAATGCTGATCGTATGATTCATTCGATCGATCAACAGCAAGCTGATATCTATCGTAAAACGAAAGCTAATATTGCTGGTGGTCCATCTATCATCTTCAATCGATATTCTAAGCGCAATGAGACTACAATTCGAGGAGGTAAGCCCTGTATGAAGATTATTGGATACGATGTAAACGCTCTATACCTCTGGTGTCTAGGAAACTGGATGCCATGTGGACGCTTGGTATGGAGGATGTATATGAAGGAATTAATGAAGATATTCTATCTGACAAGATCTTTGGTTATCTCGAATGCGACATTGAGACACTAGTACTCATGAAAGACCATTTCAGTGAGATGACTCTATTCTCAAGAATGTTAAAATTGACCCTACCGCAGAAGTCATTGGTGAGCATATGTATGAGTAGAACCAGTCTCGTGGCAAGAAAGACATGTCGAAGAAGAGTCGTAAGTTGGTCGGTAGCTACTTCGGTGAGGAGATCCTTATTAACACTCCTCTTCTAAAGTGGTACATCGATCATGGTCTCAATATCATCAAGACTCATACTTTTATCAAAGCTAATCCTCACAAAGCATTCGAACCATTTATGAAAGCGGTATCGGATGCTCGTCGACAGGGTGATGTAGATGAATCAAAGTCCATGATCGCTGAGATGATGAAACTGCTAGGAAATGCTGCATTCGGACGTAGTGGTATGGAATGACTAAACAGAAGGAGGTTGAGTTCTTATCAGAGGAAAAGAGTATCTACGAGGCTACTGAACACTTCAGCTTCAGCTCCAAAACAAAACTCAATGGAGGAACTGTTGAGTTAGTCAAAAACAAGCGGTCCATCAAGCTTAAAAATCCTATCCACGTCGCAATTGCTATCTACCAGCTAGCTAAGCTCCGTATGCTCCAGTTCTACTACGAATGTATTGACTTCTACTTCGACAGATCTGATTTCCAATATCAAGAGATGGATACTGACTCAGCCTACATTGCATTTAGCGCTGACAACTCGTTCCCTGATCTCATCAAATCTGAGCAACACGAGCATTTCGATGAGCATAAATATGAGTGGTTCCCACGCGATGATACTAAGGAAAATGCTGCGTATGATCACCTGGATTGCTGAAGAAGGAGTGGTGAGGTGATGCTTTTATCTCATTGTCCAGTAAGAATTACATCTGCTATCTTCCCGATGAGGATCATAAGGTCAAAAAGGATAAGAAAATTGTAAATGGAAAGGTTAGTTACTTCAAACTATCGGCTAAGGGAGTTCAGAAGTCTAGAAACGCTGATGTATTGACTCCTGAAAACTTTGAATCCGTCGACAAGGACAAAATCACGATTCAAGGCAACAAGAAGGGGTTCCGCATATCTAAGGAAACAAACTCAATTATCACCTATAGTCAAACCAAGACTACTCTCAATTACTACTATGACAAGCGACAAGTCCTGTCGGATGGTATTCCAACAATTCCACTTAATATTTAAGGGGGATACGTTTGCCAATTTTTTTGTTCTAATATAGATATGGAAGAGATACTCGAGAAACTCTACTATGACCCAGAAACAGGTTTCATCGCAGCACCTTAAGGAAATCGACTCGTCGATTACGCTCAAGCAAGTGAAGGACTGGTACAAAACTAAGCTGGATATTCAGCGCCATGTTGAGCAAAAAAGTACCTACGATGACTTTCGCATCGCGTCAAGCAATCATAATTAGTGGCAAACGGATCTTGCATTCTGGGAAGTGAAATACATACTGACCGTAATCAATATCAACTCCAGATTAGGTTTCGCTAAGCTTCTAAAGAATAAGCGTGCAGATACAGTGCTGAATGGGATCGAGGAGCTAGTCAAGGAGCAGAAGGTGAATGTTTTGACCACTGATAATGGTAAAGAATTTCTGAATCGTAAGGCAACTACCTACCTCAAATCACAAAAATTATCCATTTGAACAATGAACCAGGGACCACGCTACGATGGGTAAGATTGAATGTTTCAACAGAACTTTAAAGATGAGACTCGTTCGCATGAACCAATCTATTAACGAAAAGCTTGTGAAGAGTGTTGAAAATAACTATAACCACACTTATCATTCATCGATAGACAAGACTCCCAACCAAGCGAAAGGAGATGTAATTGAAGAGGATCTTCGCCATAATCGGGCATTAATGGAACGTATGGAAAATGACCTACCCGTTGGAGCAACGGTACTCCATCGAATATTCAGAAAAATATAGATTTGATATATAGCAATCAATGTGCCCTAACTGTTTAGAGTATACGCGTGAGCTCGCTTAACTTTGACAAAAACTGTGGATTATCCAGGAGGTTAGTAGAATCAATAATGAGCTCAAGAATCTTGACCCCAATGAAAATTTTCGAAGAACAGTAGTCAAGCGTAAGTTTCGGAAGGAACTGGAGGAGATATTTGGAGTCCAATTCCACAAAGTCAAGAAACGATATCTAAGTCTCCTTAATGAGAGAAACCATATCTGCCACTCATATTCACCATTTCAACACAAGCCCAATATTCCAAGCTACTGGTAAGAGTTTTATCAGTATTTATTTTTTTTATGATTCACAACATATAGAAGCAGCATGTTCACAAATTACAACAGTTCCTAAGAAGACACCTGAATAAGCTCAGACGGATATTTCTGTTGGTCCTAGCGAAGAAACGCCTGATGAGTTATAAATTGCGCTCGCGGAAATCTTAAAAAAAAAGCTGAAAATTGAAAACTCCCAGAAAAACCCTGATCTATCAACAACGGTAGATGCTGAAGTTTATGCAACACCTGAAATGAACGATGCATCGACTACAGCAAAGCCTTACTTAATCCGTTGATGTCTCGAGTACTGCGAAACCCCAAACCAGTGATGGTTGGGTCCACGTGAGTCCCGATATGGCTGATGTTGGAGTATATAATAGTGCAAGAATGGTAGATACTGGTGTTGGCCCCGATGGTCCACGAGAAGAAGATGATTTGTT
The DNA here is from genome assembly GCA_024211575.1 of Phytophthora melonis. Classification (NCBI taxonomy): domain Eukaryota; phylum Oomycota; class Peronosporomycetes; order Peronosporales; family Peronosporaceae; genus Phytophthora; species Phytophthora melonis. The sequence continues at coordinate 695,258 of JAMXKT010000037.1, read as the reverse complement.
CAGCGATGAAGGTAATGATGACGTAAAAGCAAAGGAATAGGTCGCTAAAATCTTCGAAGTTTATCCCATTCTTGCCGATCTCAATATTCACCCTGTTGCTTCTTGCCGATCTCAATATTCACCCTGTTGCTTCATCCATCGTATTATTTTGGACAGCCATCGGGGTCTAGACCACTAAATATTTTAACCCTTTCGCGACAAAAGGATACATTTCTCGCCCTTTTACACTGTTATCAAAACCAGGTGATTTTGCACCATCTAAAACGGCACACACAGCTCCTTTAGCGTTAGTGCCGATTTGAGCTACCGTCTTTTGCACTTGAATATATTTTACCAATCAAAATGCAGCTCTGGGGATGTGAAGAATAAATTACTTGCCACGCAGACCTTTGGAGCCGGATGCCTATCTTGCTTTTTATCTTACTAGTCTGAATCTATCTCGCTTGGCCAATGCGCACCACCGCTTTTAACAACATACAAATTCGAAGATTGATGCATACATTGTCGAGCCGAGGCGCTATAGTGTTTGCAAGTCACACGCACTTCTTCTCTCATGGTGCAAACCGCCTTCCAGGACTGGGAGGACAAGCAACTCGTCCAAATTGCGCTTCAATTTGAGATCGAAGGATTACGAATAACATGGGACTATGTTGCACGACAAATGGAAAAGACGAAGAGAACTTCCAGGGAACTGCGTTTGAGGCTTGCCAGCTTGAAACGAACCCACGGTAAAACGATACGCAGCTTCCCCCCAATCTTTTTCGGTGGTTTGACCCACGTCCGATCTGTTTTGCCACGACGCCTGCCTCGTCCTGTGACCCGTGCTCCGAGAAAAACTGTTCGCCGCTCTAACCCGCTGATCAGGACTTCTACAACGCCCCAATTGCGCACCGTTGGTCCCCAATCGCCGACACCCAGTCAAGACACATTTCCGACTACTACGACCTCTTAGACAACCACCAGCCCCACGACAGTTGCCCGCACTATTTCCTGTGGAAGAATCATCCGAACACCAACTCATTGAGCTCTTGGCGGCGTTAGAGCCAGCTCTACCCTCCGCTGACTCACCGCTACTCCAGCCGCCTGCCTCGACACTTGAGGGACTCGCCAACTCTCCGCTGTTCCCGCCCACCGACTCGCTGTTCTGCCCGCGGATGCGCTGCCAACGTCTGCGATCTCGTCCGCTCTGGTGCTCCCCTCGGATCTCCTGCAGGTGCTGCCCGATGGCACACCCCAGGTGCCTCTCGCTGAGCCGTCGCAGGTGCCATGCTCAAACGAGCTGCATGTACTGCGCGATGAGTCGCCACGAGCCCCCATTGTGCGGCAGCTGCGTCGCCGGTGATGTCGTCGACACCGCCAACAACGCTAAGGTCCCGGCTGCTATCGCAGCACGAAGCAATACGTGCTGTTTCTTCGGTCTTCAGTGATGTGAGGGCTAGTGATATTCGGCAGCAAGCTGGACGGACGCAAGACAACGCAGGAGAACTACTACCGTCAGGGGTGGCAGCTATGCTTGCTGCAATGGGACCACTAAATGAGCGGGACGTATTTCTGGATGTGGGTGCGGGAATTGGAAACGTGCTGGCTCAAGGAGGCGATCGCGCGAGCGCAGCGCAAGTATTACCTCAAGAATCGTGAAATGCGATAAGCCAATCAGAAGAAGTATGATGATGAACACCGAGAGCAGATTAGAGAGCGTCAACGGAAAGCAAAGGCTCAACCAAAAGAAGAAAATTATTTATTTATTTTTTTTGAAATTGACTTTACTCAGTTGAATATTGTAAGCTATCCTAATACAAGATCTTTAGCATATAGTAAGATTTTTCGCAGGAATATTATAAAATCACCGATATATATAGTGATGATGCTTGGATACGAACTCGAAGGACTCAGAAGATTGAAGCTCAAGCCTATTAAATGTGGAACTAGCTACCGCCTTAAGGTTCGTGGTTGGACTGGAAAGATGGTTTTCGTCTCCAATGTATCGGAACTAAAGAATCAGAAACTCATTGCCAAGCATTACAAGATCAAACTTGATCATCTCCAAAAGTATTTATCACCAGACTATCACATGGATCCCAAGTATAAGTTCGAGAGTGGTTTATATGGAGAGACCCACCTCTACGAAAACATTCCCGCCAGAGAGTTCTATGATAAGGTAGAGAATATATTAACTACACAGAAGAAGGCGTATAAAATTAACATTGCTCTCGGATACCAACTCTATGATCCAGTTGAAGATACTTCTTTCTACTTATATCCTAATATCGCTAATACAGCTGTGGTCGACAAGATATTTGTAGTCAACAGCAGAGCCGATGCTAGAAAGGTTACTCTCAACTATCCCAAGTCAGGAGTCAAGGTTAAGGAGATCTCTGCTTTCAAGCTCTACATTGACTACCGCGATCACGCCCTAGGCGATAATGATGCACTTGTCCCTGAGTTTATCAAAAAGAGCAAGTACATCATCAACTTCCCTCGAATGAACAACAAATGTGTATTCTTCTGCATCGCCTATCATCTTCAGGTGGAGAAGAATCAGAGGAAGGTAGTAACATTGGTGAAAGAAGCTTTTAAGCGATACTGCAGCCACATAGGTCTTACCTATTCCTTAGGTCTATACAAGAGCTTCACGCCCAATGATTTGCTTGAGTTTGATCAGCTAGAGGAATGCTTTGATTTGAATATTAACGTCTACGGACTTGATGTTGAAACGAATGCTGTTGAGTGTATCCGCCCTACGGAAGGAACGCGAGAGAGCACACTCAACATCCTATCTCACGACAATCATGCATTCTACATCACCAACGTTGATTGTGTTCAGTCGAAGTTCAACTGCCCCAAATGTTCCATGGTATTCGAAACCAATAAACGCATGCGCGCCCACGCTAAGAACAAGTGTGATCAGGTTAATCTTGAAGCTTTCGTTAAGAAACCAACGGTCTACTCTCCAGCTGAGAACAAGATCAAGAAGCTGCTGAAGAAGTACTCAGTTAAGAATGTAGATCAATACCTAGATCATTTCATGGTATTTGACTTTGAAGCGCTGATTGAACCAATGGAACAACACCACGGAGCTAGCACTAAGTTCACCAGCAGGCACATCCCTGTTTCAGTGAGTGTATCAGACAGCTTAACGAAAGAGGTGCATTGCTTTGTTAACGAAAATCCTAGGCTATTGATCAAGGAAATGGTTGCGTACATCAATGAGACATCAGCTATCATTACTCAATTCAATAAAAACAAGTGTTCAAGCATTTACCAATCTCTTAACACATACAAGTCACCATTGAAGAAGCTAATCCTGGTATAATGGAGGGTATTACCCTCGAGAATATGAAGCAGAAGCACAAGGAGGATCCAAAGCATAACGCCTTCCTAAACAGGACTGGTAAGGTTGAGAAGGAGCTTGAGACACTGAATCAAGTATTTGAGCAAAATCCAGTTATTGGGTTCAATAGTGGGTGCTATGATATCAACTTGTTCAAAAATGAGCTATTTGGTGTGATAGGAACGGATAACATCAAGGATGTTATCAAGAATGGAGGGTACATGGCTATCGCTACAAACACCTTCAAGATGATATATATGATTAACTTTGTTCCAGCTGGTACGAGTTATGATTCCTACCTCAAAACCTATCTAGGAGGTAGCAAATGCGAAGATCAGATCAGATGTACCTGTGAGCTGACCAAGGGAGTATTTCCATACGAGTACATGACTAGCTTTTTAAGGTTCTAAGTGAGACGAAGCTCCTCCTAAAGAGGCGTTTTACAATAGCCTCCGTTGTACTCACAACAATGATGATGACTATGAGCGTGTCAAGTTCGTATGGGATCACTATCATATAAAGACACTCAAGGATCTCCTGATCTCGTACAACAATTTAGATGTAGGCCCATTCATTAAAGCGATTCAAAAACAGCGTGAGATCTTCACGCGGTATGAGCTCGATATGTTCTGTGATGGTGTGTCTCTAGCGAAAAGATCACGTACAAGACCCAAGAGCTCATTTTCCCGAGCAAGGAACCAGGTGAAGCATTCGATTTCCCAAAAACGATACTTAAGATACATTGATCAGGATGCAAAGGCCAATAGGGAATTCGCAATGACTATGCAACACCTTGATCAATCTATGTTCTTACTGCTACACCAAGCTCAACCAGGAAAATGTGTCAGCCGATCAAATCCACAACAAGATAGGTCATCAAGATGGTAATATCATTATCAGCTGTGTCAACTGCAATGTTTCGCGTAAGGATATGAATATCAAAGCTTTTCGCCACAAGAAGTTGCTCGACTTTAATGCTGATCGTATGATTCATTCGATCGATCAACAGCAAGCTGATATCTATCGTAAAACGAAAGCTAATATTGCTGGTGGTCCATCTATCATCTTCAATCGATATTCTAAGCGCAATGAGACTACAATTCGAGGAGGTAAGCCCTGTATGAAGATTATTGGATACGATGTAAACGCTCTATACCTCTGGTGTCTAGGAAACTGGATGCCATGTGGACGCTTGGTATGGAGGATGTATATGAAGGAATTAATGAAGATATTCTATCTGACAAGATCTTTGGTTATCTCGAATGCGACATTGAGACACTAGTACTCATGAAAGACCATTTCAGTGAGATGACTCCTATTCTCAAGAATGTTAAAATTGACCCTACCGCAGAAGTCATTGGTGAGCATATGTATGAGTAGAACCAGTCTCGTGGCAAGAAAGACATGTCGAAGAAGAGTCGTAAGTTGGTCGGTAGCTACTTCGGTGAGGAGATCCTTATTAACACTCCTCTTCTAAAGTGGTACATCGATCATGGTCTCAATATCATCAAGACTCATACTTTTATCAAAGCTAATCCTCACAAAGCATTCGAACCATTTATGAAAGCGGTATCGGATGCTCGTCGACAGGGTGATGTAGATGAATCAAAGTCCATGATCGCTGAGATGATGAAACTGCTAGGAAATGCTGCATTCGGACGTAGTGGTATGGAATGACTAAACAGAAGGAGGTTGAGTTCTTATCAGAGGAAAAGAGTATCTACGAGGCTACTGAACACTTCAGCTTCAGCTCCAAAACAAAACTCAATGGAGGAACTGTTGAGTGAGTCAAAAACAAGCGGTCCATCAAGCTTAAAAATCCTATCCACGTCTCAATTGCTATCTACCAGCTAGCTAAGCTCCGTATGCTCCAGTTCTACTACGAATGTATTGACTTCTACTTCGACAGATCTGATTTCCAATATCAAGAGATGGATACTGACTCAGCCTACATTGCATTTAGCGCTGACAACTCGTTCCCTGATCTCATCAAATCTGAGCAACACGAGCATTTCGATGAGCATAAATATGAGTGGTTCCCACGCGATGATACTAAGGAAAATGCTGCGTATGATCACCTGGATTGCTGAAGAAGGAGTGGTGAGGTGATGCTTTTATCTCATTGTCCAGTAAGAATTACATCTGCTATCTTCCCGATGAGGATCATAAGGTCAAAAAGGATAAGAAAATTGTAAATGGAAAGGTTAGTTACTTCAAACTATCGGCTAAGGGAGTTCAGAAGTCTAGAAACGCTGATGTATTGACTCCTGAAAACTTTGAATCCGTCGACAAGGACAAAATCACGATTCAAGGCAACAAGAAGGGTTCCGCATATCTAAGGAAACAAACTCAATTATCACCTATAGTCAAACCAAGACTGCTCTCAATTACTACTATGACAAGCGACAAGTCCTGTCGGATGGTATTCCAACAATTCCACTTAATATTTAAGGGGATACGTTTGCCAATTTTTGTTCGAATATAGATATGGAAGAGATACTCGAGAAACTCTACTATGACCCAGAAACAGGTTTCATCGCAGCACCTTAAGGAAATCGACTCGTCGATTACGCTCAAGCAAGTGAAGGACTGGTACAAAACTAAGCTGGATATTCAGCGCCATGTTGAGCAAAAAAGTACCTACGATGACTTTCGCATCGCGTCAAGCAATCATAATTAGTGGCAAACGGATCTTGCATTCTGGGAAGTGAAATACATACTGACCGTAATCAATATCAACTCCAGATTAGGTTTCGCTAAGCTTCTAAAGAATAAGCGTGCAGATACAGTGCTGAATGGGATCGAGGAGCTAGTCAAGGAGCAGAAGGTGAATGTTTTGACCACTGATAATGGTAAAGAATTTCTGAATCGTAAGGCAACTACCTACCTCAAATCACAAAAATTATCCATTTGAACAATGAACCAGGGGACCACGCTACGATGGGTAAGATTGAATGTTTCAACAGAACTTTAAAGATGAGACTCGTTCGCATGAACCAATCTATTAACGAAAAGCTTGTGAAGAGTGTTGAAAATAACTATAACCACACTTATCATTCATCGATAGACAAGACTCCCAACCAAGCGAAAGGAGATGTAATTGAAGAGGATCTTCGCCATAATCGGGCATTAATGGAACGTATGGAAAATGACCTACCCGTTGGAGCAACGGTACTCCATCGAATATTCAGAAAAATATAGATTTGATATATAGCAATCAATGTGCCCTAACTGTTTAGAGTATACGCGTGAGCTCGCTTAACTTTGACAAAAACTGTGGATTATCCAGGAGGTTAGTAGAATCAATAATGAGCTCAAGAATCTTGACCCCAATGAAAATTTTCGAAGAACAGTAGTCAAGCGTAAGTTTCGGAAGGAACTGGAGGAGATATTTGGAGTCCAATTCCACAAAGTCAAGAAACGATATCTAAGTCTCCTTAATGAGAGAAACCATATCTGCCACTCATATTCACCATTTCAACACAAGCCCAATATTCCAAGCTACTGGTAAGAGTTTTATCAGTATTTATTTTTTTTATGATTCACAACATATAGAAGCAGCATGTTCACAAATTACAACAGTTCCTAAGAAGACACCTGAATAAGCTCAGACGGATATTTCTGTTGGTCCTAGCGAAGAAACGCCTGATGAGTTATAAATTGCGCTCGCGGAAATCTTAAAAAAAGCTGAAAATTGAAAACTCCCAGAAAAACCCTGATCTATCAACAACGGTAGATGCTGAAGTTTATGCAACACCTGAAATGAACGATGCATCGACTACAGCAAAGCCTTACTTAATCCGTTGATGTCTCGAGTACTGCGAAACCCCAAACCAGTGATGGTTGGGTCCACGTGAGTCCCGATATGGCTGATGTTGGAGTATATAATAGTGCAAGAATGGTAGATACTGGTGTTGGCCCCGATGGTCCACGAGAAGAAGATGATTTGTTCAGCGATGAAGGTAATGATGACGTAAAAGCAAAGGAATAGGTCGCTAAAATCTTCGAAGTTTATCCCATTCTTGCCGATCTCAATATTCACCCTGTTGCTTCTTGCCGATCTCAATATTCACCCTGTTGCTTCATCCATCGTATTATTTTGGACAGCCATCGGGGTCTAGACCACTAAATATTTTAACCCTTTCGCGACAAAAGGATACATTTCTCGCCCTTTTACACTGTTATCAAAACCAGGTGATTTTGCACCATCTAAAACGGCACACACAGCTCCCTTTTAGCGTTAGTGCCGATTTGAGCTACCGTCTTTTGCACTTGAATATATTTTACCAATCAAAATGCAGCTCTGGGGATGTGAAGAATAAATTACTTGCCACGCAGACCTTTGGAGCCGGATGCCTATCTTGCTTTTTATCTTACTAGTCTGAATCTATCTCGCTTGGCCAATGCGCACCACCGCTTTTAACAACATACAAATTCGAAGATTGATGCATACATTGTCGAGCCGAGGCGCTATAGTGTTTGCAAGTCACACGCACTTCTTCTCTCATGGTGCAAACCGCCTTCCAGGACTGGGAGGACAAGCAACTCGTCCAAATTGCGCTTCAATTTGAGATCGAAGGATTACGAATAACATGGGACTATGTTGCACGACAAATGGAAAAGACGAAGAGAACTTCCAGGGAACTGCGTTTGAGGCTTGCCAGCTTGAAACGAACCCACGGTAAAACGATACGCAGCTTCCCCCCAATCTTTTTCGGTGGTTTGACCCACGTCCGATCTGTTTTGCCACGACGCCTGCCTCGTCCTGTGACCCGTGCTCCGAGAAAAACTGTTCGCCGCTCTAACCCGCTGATCAGGACTTCTACAACGCCCCAATTGCGCACCGTTGGTCCCCAATCGCCGACACCCAGTCAAGACACATTTCCGACTACTACGACCTCTTAGACAACCACCAGCCCCACGACAGTTGCCCGCACTATTTCCTGTGGAAGAATCATCCGAACACCAACTCATTGGGCTCTTGGCGGCGTTAGAGCCAGCTCTACCCTCCGCTGACTCACCGCTACTCCAGCCGCCTGCCTCGACACTTGAGGGACTCGCCAACTCTCCGCTGTTCCCGCCAACCGACTCGCTGTTCTGCACGCGGATGCGCTGCCAACGTCTGCTATCTCGTCCGCTCTGGTGCCCCCTCGGATCTCCTGCAGGTGCTGCCCGATGGCACACCCCAGGTGCCTCTCGCTGAGCCGTCGCAGGTGCCATGCTCAAACGAGCTGCATGTACTGCGCGATGAGTCGCCACGAGCCCCCATTGTGCGGCAGCTGCGTCGCCGGTGATGTCGTCGACACCGCCAACAACGCTAAGGTCCCGGCTGCTATCGCAGCACGAAGCAATACGTGCTGTTTCTTCGGTCTTCAGTGATGTGAGGGCTAGTGATATTCGGCAGCAAGCTGGACGGACGCAAGACAACGCAGGAGAACTACTACCGTCAGGGGTGGCAGCTATGCTTGCTGCAATGGGACCACTAAATGAGCGGGACGTATTTCTGGATGTGGGTGCGGGAATTGGAAACGTGCTGGCTCAAGTTGCGCTTACTACGACTACTCGGAAGTGCATTGGCGTCGAGTTACGTGAGGAGCTGTGTTCGCTCTCAAAGCAGCATATTCAGAGCCACATTACCGTCTACCCTTAACAACGCAAGGTGATCATGATACCGGCGGATGTGCGCGACGTATTGCTGTCGATCCAGGCTCCAACGTCTGAAGCCACGGTGATTTTCGCAAATTACTTCCTTTTTGAAGAGGCTACCAAGCTCGTTGTCGCTCGAGAACTAAGTGCAATGCCAAATGCACGCATCATTGCTTCAACCTCTCGGTTTTGCCCCCGTCATAGAGCGAATTGCTCACAGTCATTTTGCTCTCGCTGGAAACTAGTCCGCGAACTACAGGTAGAATGTAGCTGGAAGTCAAGTCTTACCCCACTATATATTTACAAATAAACATGGCGGGGTTTGTCAGGTTGCTTCCATTTTTTTTTCTATTTTCCGTATCCAAGACAACACGCCTAAAGCTCCAACACAGTAGCTGATCACTGCGCACTCGTTGTAGGTCGCACCACCAGCACTAGGCTCAGCTGACTCGGTCGCTCCACTTGAGTGGTCCGCCACGGTGCTTCAGATATTGACGCTTCACTCCAGTGATCACACCGCATTACCTCACACCAGCTGTGAAGTCGTTGCGCTTGTCTTCAATGGTCAATCTGTCCACATTGCGATACCACTCATGGCGCTGTAGCTCCCACGTCCTCGCCATCTCGCCACTTCACTTGCAGCGCTTGGGCTGGCTCAACCCCGCTTGAACTTCGACTACAACAAGATTTGGCGCATCACGTCAGGCTTTGCGGTGGGTTGCGATCGTTCAGCGGAAATATCATCCGCTGGGGGCACACCAGTAGCTGCCTTCTTTAGTTGAGCAAGTTCTAAACCCCGGCGAATGTTACCTTTTGTCGTGAACAATTGGCGTGGGAAATAAAATTTGTGGAATTTATCCCAGCACGTCCATGAATGCTGCGGGCACATCCAGGATGCTGGAGGTTGCTCATGCACTTCTTGACACAGGCACACACCGTGCGTGAGGCAGTATGTCGTCACCTCCGTCGGGTACCTCTCTTCCGAGCGGCACACGATGCAACGTCGTCGTTTCCTGCTCTTCTTGTCGTGTATTTGCTTCGATGCAACTGCTGTACACATCCGCATTGAGTTATCGGCAGTGGGGCTTGGTCGATGTGCAGGAGAGACTCTGACAGCTCCGACGTCCTACACTATATTATCGCGCGCAAGTCGTGCTCCATAAATCATCCGACCCTCACTTGGAGCTTCAGTCCACTTGCCGTTCATCAACTCGCTCGCCAGCTCAACCATGAATTGCCGATGGGGGTCGCGCTGTGTTGCATCTTGTTTTGCTAGACGACGCGTCAGATACGCATTCGATCTCGCTACGTCGATCAGCGCCAAAGCTAGCTTTTTATGTTCACGACATCTCCATCGCACCAAGATGCTGCGATCATGCTGTAGTCACCTGCGATTGCCTGCCGATGATCCCCTCGGGAAGACTTGGTTTCATCAAGAATAGTGTGGTGCGGGAAGTGCTTGCTGTTCGCTTTGATGGTACCGCGACCGTACAAGCCTTTGAGCTGAAGTTCTTGCAACCGTTGAACAGAAGTGTAGTAATTGTCCTTGTTCACAATACGTCTGGTACCGAAAAATGGCCGCACGACCTCCAGCACATGCTGGCGAATCTTCGATACGCTATCAAACTCGTCTCGCAGCTCTTGTGCCTCTGCAACGCCGACGACGCCGTCAAGCCGATCGCCAATATCACACCTGTTGCAATGTAGTTTGTAGTTCAGCGCGATCCAAGTAGAAGAGCTGCAGGCGACGTAGAGTCGAAAATGGTACTTCCCCGTGGGCTTCATCGGGTTGAATACAATCATGTGCCGCCCTTGGCGAGACCTGCAGGCCACACTTGCTTCGTCCAGCGCCACATTGCGACCAACATCGACATATAGTCCTCGAGTGACTTTCAGCAAGTTGAGCAGAGGTCTGATGCGGGCCGCAGCGTCGCGCTCCAGCGTCGTTGGTACTGCGTTAAAGCTGAAGCAGCGCCGGAGTAGTTTGTACCGGTTGAGAGACATCACACTGTCCAGCGATGTCGAACTCCCCCCAAATATCAGGTCTTCCGGTTGCTGCCCCCAGTAGTTTGCATACTCACCCTTGTTGTTCAGATCCATGTAGAACATGATTCCCAGGAAAGCCATCAGCTCAGCGAGAGTAAATGGAGTCGATATCTTCACGCCGTTGACGGTTGCATACTTGTTTGTTTCGAAGAGCACTTGGCGCCAAAAGTACAGAGGTATATACGCGAGAAAACTCGAGGAAGCAGAATGCTCAAACAAGTGTTTATACTCGGGCCGGATAGTTGTCGTCGTTGACCCATCATGACGTTCAAAAAGATCACTTGGCTTTTCAACTTCACCACCAGGCTCAAAGCGCATATTTTGAATAGCTTCAACTTCTTCCAGACTTGTCGGAAGTAAAACCCCAGGGTCGTACTCTTCGTAGTCATCCACCACACGAAGATCACCAGAGTCTTCCACATCCAGGTCGTCATCCACATCACCGGTTACGAGCTCTTGCCAGTTTGGATTATCTCTCAGCCGTGTTAGCGCCTCGTAATTCTCGACTCCACGTTGTACACAGCCAACACTGACGTGCTCGACGGCGTTCTGGAACTGACTGTCCAGCCAGCGAATCTCAAAAAGGGAGGCGTGTCTGCCGCGCATTGGCTGTCTGCACACGCGCCCAACTATATAGGCCGTGCCTACAGGTCGGTAGTGCTTTGACTTCATCCATGGCTCCCGCTCCGGTGTGAAGCCACCAACTTGTCAAGGTAGACAGTTTGTAGCATTACTGGTGGTGTTCGTGTTGGCTGGCGACGTGATTTAGCAGATGACTTCCCGCGAGTTACGTTGTCGTGTACTGGCGGTGTGCCGATAACATCCTGGCGCGGCTCGCTCACGCTGTCACCAATTGCAACTGCATCGAAACGGTCGTTGGGCCCTGCACGTCGTCCATAGTAAACAAACATAGCATTAGCATCAAGATGCGCACGAGCGAGCGCTACCGAGAGCCGCACCTGTGTCGACGGCACGGCCGCCGCCGCGACCACGAGCTGCTCCTCGCCCCCGACCAGAACCCGCTGGACGAGCGGGTCCGGCTGCTGTACGTCCTGCGCGAGCTGGTTCAAGTGCGCCACGGACCGCGGGACCTGGTTGCCCTGCCGTGCCGACAGCGGCAGTCTGAGCTTCCGCAGGGCCACGATCTCCGCCATGAACAATACCTCCGGCGCCTACACGTCATCCATAGTAAACAAACATACCATTAGCATCAAGATGCGCACGAGCGAGCGCTACCGAGAGCCGCACCTGTGTCGACGGCACGGCCGCCGCCGCGACCACGAGCTGCTCCTCGCCCCCGACCAGAACCCACTGGACGAGCAGGTCCGGCTGCTGTACGTCCTGCGCAAGTTGCCTGAGCGTTGGCGGCAGCAATTGCGCCTGGCGGCGCTTCTTCGTTAGATGCAGCACAGCGAAGGATGGCGGCATCTCCAAGCAGATAATCAACTCCTTCTTTTCCGTCTGGGTCGGCTCCCGGGCGAACATATCGGTACCGGGTGTCTAAGCTTCGGCGAGGCGGTGGTTTCGCGTACCACCCAGCGTTCCGCAGCCTCGCCCACACTTCCTTGAAGACTACCACCCCACCTAGATCACTAGCTCCGGGGGAGCCATCGATCGCAGCGCTTGCTCCTCGCGGTAGCCGCCGCCGCTTCTCCTGGCCTTGGTTGTCTCCGCCGCCGTGCTGTCGCTTCACCATTTCACTTGAGATGTAGCACACCCAGAGGCGTCAAATGAATTTTCATGGGATCATGGTATAAATGGATATGGTACCTTACTGTAGTGAAACTAACTTGTTCTATCACTTAATATATACTAATTTGGCGGATGTAATTGTATCTTACAATGGATCCAAAGTTGTGCAATACAAACGTATCGTTAGATGAGCGATTACATAGTAAAATCAAGACCCTTGCTCATATTGGTATCCCCAGCAAGGGTTGAATAGTAAGATCAAAATAAAATGCACATGTTGGTAAGCACGAGAGTCAATAATACAAGCATTCTGAATGCGAATACTCCACTAATCCAAAACCTGACGCTACAGGAGTTGCTGGTGCCGAAATCAGCCTTGGCCAAACAACGCTAGGTTACAGGAGCGCACTCCTTACACCTACACTGTCTAGACGCAACCGCATCATCAATCAACGGCTTCATCAGCGTCACTATCGACATACCGGCACTACATGTATCCCCACGATAAGAACGATAACACGACATCGCATCACCCAAGGGCGGGGGACAGGGCATCATGGCATCGTTGTGGTATTTTACGATGGTCAATATTCCTTACCAAGAAAATTATCGTTCTTTTTAGCCAATGAACGCTCCGTTTCTATAGTCGTCAAACATTAGCCAATGGCATCAATATTCTTGACATTACCGTGAATATGTAAAAGGGCGCTCACGGCGCCCTTTTGGAGCCCATGGTTTTCTATACCACGCACCACAATAGATTGTGAACTGCAGTTATAGCTCATACATGTACCGTAAAAATCTAAAAAGGCGCTTCATGTGCCCTTTTAGAGGCCAGTATCTTAATGTTGTATAGTATACTTTATTCCTGAGGCTCGCGAAAGGGTTAAATCGGGAAAACAAATCTCACAAACAGGTGTCTGGTGTAGCTTGGAAGGGGCTCATGAAGAATATCATGTGGATGGACACGTTTATCATGTGGATGGACACGTTTTCGTCCCTACTTAAAGGGATTGAGGACTTGGATCGCTATCTTAGTGAGGTTGAATACCCCTTCCCATCGAGCGATGATGAAGCAGCTAAGATCCTTGAAGAAAAGGAAAGTGTTGAGGAGTATGAATTCGCAGTTCCAAGAACTGTCGATTGGGGAAGGTTTTTGGATGACATCGAACGACATTCACGCTACATTCGTCACTTCACCCCCGTGCGGATGACATCAAACAACATTATCTTAACATCATACAGCAATCAACACATACAGGTTTCGATGGATGCCTATTCGCCTCGAAGCTTCTTTTCCTTCTACTGTAGATTGACGTCAGATGTCATTAGACCTCCACCATAAACAGGGCTACTACGCCGAAAAACATATTGTGTATTAGCAGACTACTACGAAGAACAACGTATTGTGTATTAGCAAGCATTGTATTCTTTTGATCACTATGATGCATCGGTGCTAATGATGCTAACCTTGGGCAAACTGGTGCCCCATCACTGCATCGTATGACACTACTATACATGCAGCGCAATAATACTTATTCAATTAGCGGTAAAATTATCGATTTGATCTGTTTTGAGTCATAACGTATGTCCTCCTCTTTCAGACACGGATTTTCTTCAGCATGCATAGTTTTGTGGTATAGCACCCCGCGGAGAAAGCGCGATGGGTGGCGAGAACAGCGCCGCGGTGATGGAGCTCGACGTGATGGATGGAACGCGACGCGGTTGACGGGGCGCGACGCGCTTTGGAGATGGACGGGAAATTCGACGAGGGTGATGGGCTGTGAGACACGGCACCAGAATCCAGTGCAAGGCGTAATCACTCGACGGGTCGACCAGAGCCCCGTCTCTTCAAAGCGCGTCGAGTAAACCCGCCGAGCCAAAACGCGCCGAGCAAAACCCGCCGAGCCAAAACGCGTCGAGCAAAACGCGTCGAGGTGATGTGGTGTAGCGGGATCACCAAAATCTGTGAGGTCGCCAATCCAACTTCCCAACTGCGCCCGAACACCGACTTACGGAGGGGGATCCGTGATCTGTGTGCTGAACTGGTCACCTTGTGTACCCGTCGGTAGGGCTGGATCTGCTCCTCTGGTGTCTACTGAAGCGTCCGAGCCTTGAAGACAGAACAGTCTGGGCGAGACGCGGGGAGGTGGGTGGAGCAGCGCGGAAATCTTCACTCTGCTCGCGGATGTTACTTCCGATCCAGTGGTAGTCGACTGGGATCGGGCGGCCTGGATCTGGATCCGGCCTTGGGGTTGCCTTTGGGGGCTTGTTGTTCCTTTCCGATGCCTTCGCAGGTCTTCCTTTGCCGTACTTGTCGCTTTCTATAGCGGGATCCGTAGATGTTGAGAGTCGAGGATGCACCCGGCCAAGTAGTAACTCCGGGTGGATCGGGGATCTGCACTTGCAAGTAGGTCACTAGGAAGGTTGCAGAACTGGCCAATGTATTATCCAGTCTTAACCAACGCTAGCTCCACTACCCAAACCTTGCTACGCCGTAGGGCCAATGTACGTTCCCGATTCCAGGCGAAAGCGAAGGCACTTGCGATGTATAAGGCAAATTCTTCTCTGATTTATGCTTAAGTCCAATCCCATCCCAAAGTCCTATCTCCCTATGGATCCTATCATCCCATCTGTACCTACTGACTCTATGGAGCTTGGTTACCTTCCTTGCGTGTCGCCTGATTGCTCCCGCCGTACCGTGACCCCGATCCATCGTCCGCTTCTTCGATCCAGGGACCGCACCGATCCATCTGAGTCGGACTCAGAATCAGATCTGGATCGGGATGTAGCCAAGTCCACTTGACAGCTGCATCTCTTGGATCTTGGGTCTCGAGGCATGGCGTCGCTTGGGTACACACTCGCGACGTCTGGTCGCACCCGTAGTGTCTTCTGTTGCGACTGCTAACACCAGGTACGGGGCCCGATCCGCCAGTCTGGTGGATCCGCGACGGAGTCTGGATCCATGAATCAGCCGATCACCCTTCGCCCCAATTTCTTGGATCCTGCTTCTCCACAGTGAGATCTTGATTACGTTACGCAAATCAGGTTGAAGAACGGTAGTGCAAGTACGACAGACGCAAGGATAGACGTAGGGTGGTAGGCTTAGCAAGCACGAAGTAGGGGATAGTCAGTAGCAAGGACATAGGATAGGGTAAGGACTCAGTCCCGAAATTTCTCTGAACCACAAAGACCTCCCGTCTTCCCTCCGGTTCCAGGGGAACCACCAAGCGCCGGCAGGCAGAGCCGCCCCGATATCGCGCCCCCCCGTCGTTTGTTGGTTCGGGTACTCAACCCCACACAGACCAGTGCTGGCACAGCCCGCCTTTACAGCCTTTTCAAAAGGCGCTTAAACTAGTTTAGGCGGTAGGTAAAGGCGATACGGCCGCCGAATGGGGCCGATTCGCCTAATCGTTACGGCGCCCCTTGAAGTATACTTCGGCTATGTATACTATACATAATTTAAATCACCATATAAATATCCCCCACCAGAAAGCGGGATCCAAAAACCTTCTCTCTGCGCCATCGTTCTACCCTCGCTCCTGTTGGTGTCGTCGCTAGAGAGCCTGCGCTATAGCTGTTGCGGATCTCGTTCTCGTTCGTGTTGGCCGCTGAGTAGCAGCCGCCGCCCGCTCTCGTATTTCTGGTGCTGCTGTTGTCGGTGGCGAGCTTCGTCTGGCTTTTCTCGTTCGTGCTCGTGCTGCTGCTGTCGGTGGCGAGCTTCGGCTGGCTGTTCTCGTTCTCGTTCCCGCTCGTGCTCGTGTAGCGGCCCTGCTGTCACTCGTATTGCCTGTGCTGCGGCCTGGGGGTGAGCTTCGTGTGGCTGTTTTCGTTCTCGTTCTCGCTCGTGCTGGACGCGGAGTAGCTGACGCCACCCGCTCTTGCTCGTATTGCCGGTACTGCTGCTGGCGGTGGCGAGCTTCGTCTGGCTGTTCTCGTCCGTGCTCGTGTTGGTCGCTGAGTAGCAGACGCCGCCCGCTCTTGCTCGTGTTGCTAGCGCTGGTGCTATCGCCAGTTGAGTTTCGTGAGCCTGTCGCTGTTGCGTTTCTAGTTGGTGGCTGGTAGGATCGTGCGGCCGGTTGTGGTGCAGTAAGTGTCTGACGGTCACGCTAAAGAGCCGCCTAGTTATCGTAGCTGTGACGCGTTGGGTCCCGTGGTTGAAGATGGTCCGACCTCATTTACCCGAACGAGATCGCTTTACGTTGATGGAAGCTGTCCCGAAGAGCAAAGGAGGATATGATTACTACACGTGCAAGCACTGTAGGCGCGCGTATAATCTAAACCCAGATCTGGACGAGCCTGTTCTAGTTCTATGGCGGGCGTCCAAGTACCGGAAACACTTGAGGACTTGCGACGCTTACCGGGCTACACTCGGTTCATCGCGTGCGCACAGTAATGGTAACCCTTCAAGCACAGGATCGGCCTCTCACCGCAAGACCCGCGCTCGGCTCGTGTTTACAACCGGATCCCCGCGTCGGGGCACAACGAAGCGATTTCCTAAAAAGACGAAGAACCACCGAAGGCTTACCAAACTACAAAAGGCAGAGTTTGAGCGGCTTTTGGTTGATTTCAGGCTGAAAACTTTCTGCCCGACTTGTTTGTCGAGCGCTCCTGCACAATAGCTCTACTAGAGTTTTTGTGTCCTGGCATTACTGCGTATCTTCAATCGAGGAGGGTGTTAGGAGGGCGTATCGCAAAAGACCATGCTGCTCATTGCCGTGAGATTCAAACGAAAGAACTGAAACGAACGCAGAGTACCTCGGAAGGGTTGGTGAACTTTTTATCAGACGTGTGGCAAAACATTTCTCGCGAGCATTTGCTTGGGTGTCAGCTCCTACTGTCTGGACGCTATCTTACATACGCATTGCCAAAGGCGAGTGCTCGGCATGATGGTGTAGCCATGGCACAAGAGATGGAGACAATTATGAAGCAAGCATTGAATGAAGGGGTGGATTGGAGCGGTGATTACTGACAATGCTGGCCAGTGCGGTAGAGCTCGCCGCATCTTAGCGCTCAGGTGGCCCAAGATCACGTTCCTTTTCTGCTTTGCTCACTGCACCAATAACATTGTCAAGGCAGTCCTCAAGTCATCATTCTCAGATGTTGCGAAGCAGGCGACGGCGGCGGTTAAATCCATCAATGCGTCGTCATCTAAGTGGCTTGTGCATGCGCGAGCTCTGATGAAGGAATGCTACGGCAAATCACTAGCTCTGTTTACTCTGTGTGAGACTCGATGGAACAGTATGCAGAGTTGTTTTGCATCCCTATTAAGAGTTCGGACGTCACTGGTGATGCTTGCTAGTAGGTACCAACGCCGAGCCGACTTCCCAAAATCACTGAAGGTGTTCAGTGATAATAAGTTCTGGGCAGATTTATCCAACGCCGAGCATGTAATTGCACCTCTATCTGAGTCATCCTATCGGTTACAGCGCGACGAGAATACATTGGCGGATGTAAGTTTGGATTGCGGGTCGGAGTTGCAACGATGTGTTGAAGTGCGCTGGGAACAATGCGAGCAACCCCTATTCATGCTGACATTGTTACTTAATCCAGCAACGGCGGATTCAAGCCGAAAGTTTATTGAGGAAGTTGACGAACGTAAGAGGATTGCTGCAGTGGATGAACGGGTTATCGATGAAGTGCTGGACGAGAACGAAAAACAAAAGAAGCTACAAGATATACAAACTAGCAAGGATGCCGCAAAGATTGCTTCCTCAACACAACTCGCAAAGTTCGCCGTATACTAATACCGCCGCCTAATTGGTTCCGACTTTGATTGTATACGTAGCGATTTGATCGGGTGGATTGAAGGCAGGCTGACATCGACTCACCCACGATAATTCCGTTTTCACAAAGTTGAATTTTGGCAGCACGTGAAAAAAGAGAACCCAGCAAGTCTGTTGCCAGATCTGGCTAGTCGACTGCTTTCGATCGCAGTTAATACGGCAACGACAGAGAGATTGTTCAATGAGTTGGGAATGATCCATACGCCACATCGAAACAAGATGACGTCGAAGAAAGCTCAGAATACACAGTGTATTCGGCAGTTTATTCGTGAAAGTGCGCAAAACTCGACTGAAAGTGCACGTACACTGCTAAGAATTCTGAACCCAGCTGAGCGGCAGCTCATAGACACGATTACCGAGACGGATGGCATTGGTGAGGTTTTCGACGAAAGCCCAGCGACACCTTTCGCAGGAGATACAGGAGAAAAAACCCTCGTACCCCCCGAACTCCTCGTACTCCTCGAACACCTAATGTGCAACCACCAAGGCGTTCGCCTCGCCACAGAACACCGATGTCGCATAGATCGTCGCGCCAGAACACCGCAGCAACACCAGCCGTACCCTCGGAGCCCAATGTTGAGCAAGCGGTAAATGAGGATGAACTGGACGATATTAGAGGTGGTGTTGATGCGGAAGAGACGTTTCCACACTGGGTAGAGTATCTAGATGGCGTTTTTGAGGGTGATGAAATTGGAAATGCGTTCGCAGAATCTCTCGAGGACAACTCGTATCTGAACTGGGAGCTCGAGGAGATTCCTGCCGCCGACGACACTGTCTTCCCGGACATGGACGACGGTAGTTTTCCTCAGGAAAACAAGATTGTGGGTATTCGTGCTGTGGTGCAGTAGCACGCACAAAATCGTCAGATGTGGCACCCTAGCTACAAACACAACAACAGCCGAGCTAGTCGGCCCTTGTTGGCCTGCGCTGAGATGTCCCCCAGCGGTTCGGCCCTTCCGGGACAGTGGTGTCTCGTTCTCGCCGAGACCAAGTACCCCAAGCCAGTCAATCTCGGTAGCCAGCTGAGTTACCTGACTCCGGAATGAGAAATCCCGTGCCCTCCACCAAAGGATGGACGACGGCGCACGGAGCGCTTTACGGCTCGCCGAGAGCAAAGGCTTCTCGACTCAGCAATCAGTGCCCGGGACGTACGGGAACACCGGCTCGCAGCGGTGGCGAGGCTTTTCCTTCGCGCTTGGCGAGACACACGCCCAACCCAGGCCGACCTTATCTCTTGGCGCTACCAGCCGAGTACCCTACAAGCTATGCCTCTCGGGTACCGGCGGCAGACATAATCCGACCCCGTGCAGGGACGTACCGGAACGTGTACACGTGTTGTGGGCCTAGAAAATTCTGCTCTGTTGTTTGTTATCTCTGTCGGGCGCCCTGAAGAGGCGCCTCCACTACGCCTAAGCTCCTATACAAATACTGAGTGAAAGTGGGCGGTTTTGGATCTCGGCCGACCCTTCGCTGAGATTGGCGACACTTGAGCTCGGCTGGTCCGGATAAGCTGTCCGGATAATCCTTGAACTCGGCTGAGCCGGATAACTTGTTCGGATGAGCTGGTGAACTCGGCTGAGCTCGGCTACTGGTACACTGTACCCCTCCAACCGAGTTGGTCCCGCGAAACCTGGTGTTTCCTACACCACACTTGGACTCGACTGGGCGACTCCCGGACTCAATCGGACCCGGTTACCGTATCGGGATGGTACGTGGTACCGTTTAGCCGAGCTCGGCGGCTTGAACTCCCCATGATCTTGGCTGAGCGTGTCCAGGGTCTTCCTGAACTCGGCTGGGTCTTCACCACTGGGCCTGCCACGTGTCACCAGGTCGGGGCCAGTGTGCCGTGAGTCTCGGACGCCATCAACCGAGTTCAGGCCATCAGCGCATTCTTGCCCGCTGAGCTCGGCGGACGGTCATCCCGCCGAGTAGTACGTGGCTCCTGGTACGTTGTTCCACTGTGGCCTTGGAGTGTGACACAAAACTTGATGTTCCCTACACCACAACTGCCCCGGTCATGCTACGAGCCGGAGTGGTGAGTGGCCTGGCCAACTGGATGTGTCGCACGCTTGATTTCGTCCAATCAGATCTGGCGCAATCATCCTGAGTTCACATTTCCCGAATTCGAGTGGCCAGAAGCGCCCACAACGCCAGCTCGACGACCTTGATCCGTGAAGGTGAGACCGGCTTGAGCCTTGAGCGGTGGTGTAGCTCTTGTCTGATGGGTGGACTCCGCGCACCATGGGTCTGTGCACATGTAGATGCCCCTGTCGCTCGCGCCAAGTCCCGCCGTCGGATCACTTCAGCAGCGAATCAGCCTGGATGGCCGTCTCAACGTGGCAGCCGGTAGCCTGAACTCGGTCATACGGAGTCCCTGTCGACGCTCAGAGTACTAGCGGTGCTATTCGGCCTGCCACAACCAAGCAAGTAGGTGATGCAGGTGTTGGGGAAGTGCTCGATTCATGTTGACGGAGACAATGATGCTCGGCTTCGTCGGTATTACACCCAGGGTAGCCATGGATGCTGCCAGCGACTTGGCTAACCAGGTAAGCATCTGCCTCTTGAGGCGAGGCGGGTGAACGCCTGACCGCCCAGGTGTATAGTTAGCGCGCCCTGGATGTAGACTCCCGAATGGGGTGCACCCAGAACAGACCCTAGCCGGAAGTGATACACCTAGATGTACACTCCAACCGGGGTGGCGTGTGTCCTTGCGAACAATCCCTGTGGGTTCGTTTGTCTTCGTAACCAGGGGTCTTCAACCGTGGATGAGTTGTCTTGATACTTGTAGGTTGCTAGGCAGCAGGGCAGAACGTAACCTTCTCGGACGTCGCCTCTGACAGCTCTCAGATAACCAAACAATACAAAACAGATACAGAGTTATATACAAACACGTAGCCCTTCCTTATTCTTTTGGACCGTGAAAGGGTCGGTCACTACTCCAGTCAACTCCAGCCAGACTCCGGGATACTGGTCAATCCCGGACGGCTTTGGCTCACGCGCACCACCCTCAAGTACTGAGGGAAATTAACACAATCAAGTACGTCCTACCACACAATAGCACTTAAATCAATACTTCCCACCTGGGGCTACTCCAACCAGGTGACAAGGTAATCGGTAATATGAAATGCGGGGCCTTCCTGTGAGGGACGAGCTCAACCGCAACTAGGAAATGAAATGGGAATGGATCAACCTCGGGTTGGTACCCGGTACTCACCCCAACTTGGACTGGACTCTGTTGCGGGAGCTCGACCCAGATGTCACAGTTGCTGGGCCCTCACGCGTAGACTTAGTCGGTCCTCCGGGAATGCACGTCCGGCAGGCTGCTCCAACTCACTTGCGCGATCCTTGGCAAAACGAACTCTGTTTATCTGTTATCTGTTGTCTCTCTTCTCTGTCTGTCTGGCTATCTTCTGTCGATCTTTACATGCACTCCATCTTGACTTGTCTTCACTATAGTCTTGTCGTCGTAATCGTTCACGGTCCCTCGTAGCATACTTCCAGCAAGTACAGTCATCACTGGGTACGCAAACGAAGTTCAATGTTCCACGGAATCCAAACAGATCTTGGCTGGTCGGCTTGGTCGGTCGGAAACATCTTGAACTTTGTATACTGGATCTTCACATCTGGGATGGTATCTTGGTATCTCCATTTGGGGTTCGGGCTCATTTCCAGACGGGTTCATATCCCATTTGGGCTTCACGTCTGGGTTTTCTTGAGCAACTTCGGGGCTTCTGGGTCTTCGCTCAATCCGGTCGGGCTCCTCTTGCGCTGTACGGTGCACCAAGAGCAGGCGGCCTCCAGTCGGAGGCACTTTTACGCTCTCTTGGGCTTCGCCTCTCGTCCGGTACTTGGCTCCAGCCGGGGTCCACTCTTGGGGACATCTCCATCCGGGGTCACCAAACCTTGTACACCGTCAGCGCGAGTCCGACCAGGATCCTCTTACCCTTTGCGCTACGTGTCGCTGCTTCCCTTTCCCATAGTGTCCCACAATGAGCCTCTGAATCAACCAATCACAGGCGCGGCTCGGGAAAATCTGGAAAATCTCCAATTCCATCGTGTCAACCGCCCCTCTTGTTACGATCCATTGTAGAGCCCATTCAGCGAAACGATTGATCATGACAAGATCTCACGATCCGAGCAAGCCTAGATGGGTGGGCGCCCCAGACGGGGATATCTTCAGTCAGCTTCCAACTGTCGCGTCTCTTCTTTGTGCCCTGTCCCAACCGGGTCGCTTTTCATCAATTCCTCTTTCCAATCTGCGGCAACGAAATCTCCACTCACAACGAAAACTGCGCTCCACTTCTCAAGCCATGGACGCCCCTGCATCGAGCGCCGACGCGCCGCCTATCCCAGCGCAACTCCCGCCTTCTGCGCCTCCAGTGGGGGTGCGGAAGCGGGCGCGGGCAACGGCGGCGGCAGTCAGGCTGCTAGCGGCGAGGTCCACGCCTGCACGGACGCCGTCGACGGCCAGGGCAGCTCCAGCGAAGTCGGGCGAACGACGGAGACCGGCATCCAGGGTGGCAGCGAGCACAATAGCGAGGAGGAGGAACATGACTCGCCCCTGCCTGTGCATAGCTCATCTTCTCCGGTAGCCGGCGACCTCGAGGTAATCATCGATCAAGGTCCTCCGCGCGAGCGTACTCCAAGCGTGACTGCTGCGGTATCCAGCTTGCTGTCCTTCGACGAAGCGGTCGAATACACCACCCGGGCATCATCCCATCGTCCAGTCCTGGGTCTCAAACCGTCTGCAACATTCTGCCTGGACGCCACGTGTTGCCCCCTAAACGGAGCAACGATGGGAACTCCTACCTGGTTGGGGTTCCCGCACGTCCGCTCGCGTACCGGTCGGACTGCTACGTTCAGGAGGGGTATGGCGGCACGGAGGCGCTCGCAATCTTCGATGGCCTCTCCGCCCAGGACATTCATGATTTGGGTAACCTGGTCGGCAGTCAGACGGAGCTGCGCAATAGTTTGCTGCGCCCTCGTGTCGATCAGGGTTCCCTCCGACTAATTGAGCTGGAGACCACATTGAGTTCACTACTCTGGCGACGAGAGTCCGCCTCCGTGCTGTCCCAATTTCCGGTCGAGCGATTTGCCGAGCGGCTGTTCTACACGACGTCGTTACTCCATAGGATCCTCGATCGGGCACGACACGGCGACTTCCATCCGGGGGCAGCTGAGGCATCTCCTAATGGGGGTGTTTCCTTGCAGCAGCGGTACAACACGCTTGCCGAGGAGCACCGGTTCCTCCAGATGTATCATCAGCGGGAGGTAACTTCTCTTCGTGCGGAGAATGCTGCACTTCAAGCCCGCTTGGAACACGATTTTGCCATGGCCGCGCGGACCCATCTGGACGAGGAGGAGGCATTGCGCACTAAGGTTGCCGAAACCGAAGCCAAGCTCGAACGCGCAGTGTGTGCAGTCGAGCGCCTGCGTGCTTCCAATCGGGAAAACGCATTCGACGCTACTCGGCTGATGCAATTCTTGAACCAGGGAGGAGCTGCCACGCGTGGTCGGTGGCCCAGATTGGTACGATTGCTCCGGCATTTCCAACGGGGCTCGACCCCTCCAGCACACTGGGTCACGAACATCACCGTCGAGGCTGCTGATCGCCCATTCAGGATGATACCTCCTTATCCAGGCCCAGTCGACTCAGACATGGAGGACGATGACGATAACGTTCAGGCGGAAGACGATGGCGGGAATCCGGTCGGCGATCAAGAAGCGAAGTCCGAAGACAACCCACCTACGTGCTCCCGCGCGGGGTTCTCGTCAGCGGACACACCTCCACCTAGATCTAAGCGTCAGCGACCCGAAGGATCCCGTTCAGGCTCCTGTCCCCGCGGTCTAGCTGAGCTCTCTAGCAAGAATGGGCCTGTGTACGTGCAGCTCCGGCCATCTGTCCATCCTGGGTCTGATATTCTTCCTCTGTCTCCCCAGACGGACTTCACACGCCTGATTCCGGACTGTGCTAAATCCCTTCCGGAGTTCGTCTCCTGGTCGGATGTCCGTCTGGATGTTCAGTTCCTGATGCGGATGAGTCGCGGGTACGAGGAGGCACTGGACATCCTTCGACAAGATCAGCCGGCTCATCAGTACTTCCCGAAACCTTGGTTGCTCGAGATGTTAGTCAAGATGATGTACCATGGCACCCTTGATGACACACCCTGGACGCGTCACGTGCCCGAGACGTTTTACAAGCTTGCTGAGGTGATTCTCCAACAGCGTCTCCGTCAAGGGTTATACCCAGAGAAGTTCCCGCCGCTGCGCAACCTGGCCGAAGATGCAGCTGCGGTCCTGGAACTTGTTCCGGACGGGGACTCTAGCGAGAATAGCCACTCAAGCGACTCGGATTACGAGGACAAGCCTAAGCGATCTTCGTCCAGAAAGAGTGTGAGCGAGTCATCCAAGGCAGAGTCCATCGAGGGATCCAGTTCGGCGTCAAGCAGCGAAGAGGACGCCATCAAGCCGAAACGCAATTCCAAGCGGAACCGGGTGTTGCTGTCATCGGACAGTTCGTCTGGAGATGACTCCCGGGTGGTGTCCTCTAAACGGGGTTCGTCTCGCTCGAAGTTCGCTCTGAGGGACAAGTCCAAAAGCACGCCGTCCAAGAAACAGCCCAAGAAGCGCAGTCGGACATCAAGGTCCCAGCGGGAGGGTGGTCAGTCGCCTCTAGCCTCGAAGCAATATGAGGACCTATCCGTCGAGGAGCTGGCAATCATCGAGACTCCGTCCGGTGACACTGTCTCGTGGCGTCGTCGAGGCATTGGTACTCGCTTTGCTCCGAAGAGGGGTGGCCTTGAGGGCCAGACGCCTGGCTTCCCGAATTACGCACCACATCAGCCTGAGACCAAGTTCCTGGCTAGACGCTGGCCCGCTGTCGAGGACGAATACGCGGCCCTGATGGAGTCAGAACCCTGGCTGGAGATGTTTGCCAACCGGGTCAAGGTCATGTACTTCCACCGTCGAGACCAGTTGTCGCCTTCCGTGATTCGCATGCTGGATCAGCACGTCGAATACATGCAGGACCACCTCCCGGCCTTTTGGCACGTTCTCCATTGGTTCATGATGAAAGTCAAGCCTGAAGACGATGAAAAACGGGGCGACCTTGCGGTCTACGAACGGGCTCAAGACCTCCACCGCAGACGTCAGACACTCCACGACAGCGTTGCTCGGACCTTCGAGGCCCGTATCAAGCGCATGATCAAGGCCGGAATGCCGGAGACGATGGTCTGGGAGCCTGGATTCTGGCTGTATCCGTGCAAGATTTGCTACCTGTATCTGGTCGACGAGTCAACCAAGAAGGATGACGGCACGCGTTACACTCTGGCCGACCAGATCGCGATGGCTGAGCGCGAAGACCCCGGCCGGACTCAATGGGCATCCTGTACGGATGCCGAACGTCTGGCACATGTCCCAACTGAGATCGTTGACACGATGTTGCTGTCAGAGCGCGAGCGTGTCGGCAATTGGGTTTCGGCCAAGTTCCAGTGAGGTCATCCCATCCAGCACCTGCGGCAATCCTGGATGCAGTTGCATATCCGTAGCGTAGCACCTTAATTCCATAATCACCGTTAATGTCTCCATTATTCTCGTCATTCTCCTCTTCGTTCAGGCTATTCAGGCTGATTCATCCCTGGTTGTAGTCTCGCTCCTTTGTGACTTTGTTACTCCTTTCCAGGCAGCATAGTCGACTCCATACACTTGTCGTCGAGAACTCCAATCTCATTCAGGTTACTCGCCATAATCACACCCTCATCGTAGATTCGGCCCATACAAATTCACAATCATTTTCCGTAGTTCACACATTCACATCCAGGCAATTAGGTTCTCCATCCGGGGACTCCAACTAGGGTCAACGCCCCCAATTGGGATTCTCCATCTGGACCTGACCACCCCGAACTATTGTATGTTAGGGTGGTCGTCCCCAGCCTGCATGGCCTGGAACCGCGCTCGGGCTTTCGCCCCTTGATTGAACTCGTACAAGAGCGCTCCACAATTCAGTTGCGTCATCGGTATCCATTCAGGCTCGTCGTACCCCTTCCACTTGATGAGATACTCTCGTGCCCGTTTGGACGTCCGCGTACGCTTGTTCCACCTGAGATCCAGGATCTTCTCCACTTCATACTCGTCGTTCTCGTTATCGGCCTCCCAGCTGTCTTCGGGAAGAAGTGCTGTGTCGAAATCATCATCGTCTTCTATCTCCGGCTGGACCATAGGCCGTCTGGGATACAACGCCCGGGGTTTCAGTCGGCTGATATGTACCCAAGGGTTTACACGGTAGCCCGTATCCCCGACCTTGAGTTTCACCCGGAACTCATCAACCACTTCGGCGATCCTAAATGGACCATGCCACAAGTGAGCCAATTTGCGACTCAGACCTGGCTGCACCTTTGGGATGTACAGCCAGACCGCATCCCCAACGTTGAAACCTGACTTGAGTCTATCTGACAACTCGTTCCACTTCCGGGTTTGTTCTTCTGAACGGGCCCGTTTGGCCTTCCTCTGGAGATCCTCCGCGCATGCCCGAGCGTAGCTGTAGTCCCGCTGGAGTTTTCTTCGCCACTCATACGCAGTCCGTTCGGGGACGCTGGAGGGTCTAGGTCCCAACATGGCCGAAATCGTGCTTCTGGCATCCCAACCGTGGACTAGGTAGAATGGGGTGTCCAACCGGGTGGCATCAAACGACGTATTGAGCGCGAACATGAGTCTCTCTGCGTGATCGTCCCAATCGCTCTGGTCCGCCTCTGCGATGTAAGCCCGGATGGACCTCACCACAGTCTGGACGGAACGTTCCTGCTGTCCATTCGCCTGAGGCCTGTATGCCAACGTGGCTCGTTGCCGGCTACCCAGGAGCTCTCTGAACCGGGTAAAGACTTCACTCATGAATCTTGGATCTTGATCGTGACGTAGTAGAGAGCTGGCTCCGAAGCAGCGGAATACCCTCTCCTCATACGCCTCAGCGACATCCTGGGCGGTGGTAGAACTCATCGGTTTGCACATCACAAAACCCGAAAACGCATCCTGGAATAGGAGCAAGAACGTATTACCCCGTTCGGACTTCGGCAGGTGGGTCACGAAATCCATCGAGACCACCTCAAATGGCTCTCTGGGTTCAATGTTCCCGGGCGAGGGTCCAGGGTTGGGCGGACGCCCCTTGCCGCTGGCGCAGTCAGTACACTCCTTGACATACCTTTCGACATCTGCGTACATCCCTGGCCAGTAGAACTCCAGCCGGAGTTTCTCGTGCGTCCGGGTTATCCCCTGATGGCCACCTTGGAAATCCTCATGGGCGTAATGCAATATATCCAGACGAAGTGCCTCTGGCACGACTAGGCGCAACTCGTCAGTCTTGTCGCGAGGTTGGTCCCTGTTAGACCGGACCAGTCGGTAAAGCACATCCCGGACGTCCAACACGAACAGGTCTGCCCGCTTGGACAACTTGCGGATCTCCAGGCGGGAAAAATCATCCAGGTCGCCTCTCAGGAACTTCTTCAGATTCATCAACTCGGGATCTGCATCCTGGTGTGCCTTGATCCGGCGCCACCTCTCGGCCTGGTACTCGAGCGGGTTCATAGACTCACCCCGATCGGGTTCTCCACGACTCTGGCTGCGAGTTATTGCGGCCATGACTCTGGCTGCCATTGGCAGGGGAGCTGACTCCGGCCCGGGACCTGCGTCCTTGGGCGACTCAACCGTCGATCCCTGACTGGGCTCACCTGGGGAGTCGTCGTTCGGGACCACTTCAGGCTTCATGATCTGTTCGTGGATCCGAGAGACTCGCACCAGGTGTTCCATCTCATCTGGGTCATCAATCATACAGGACTCTCCGAGCGCCAGTGTCTTGGACGTCAAATAATCGGCAGCCTGGTTGTACTCCCGCTTGACGTGTACCAGCCGGATTGAGGTGAACTTTTGCCTCATCTCCTCATACTCAGCCAGACGTCGCTGTAGGTTTGGCTGGTTGCAATTGATCAGTCCTTGAGCCTGTTGGATGACGATCCGAGAATCTCCAACAACGACCACGTCCGGGATACCCCGGTCGTAGATCATCTTCAGCCCATTCAAGAGGCCGAGGTACTCGGCGTCGTTCACTGTGACATCGTCTAGGATGAAACCTTGCGCGGCCAGGACCTTCCATCCGGGGAGTTCCCAGATGATGCATCCGCAACTTCCTCGCCTCGTTGACGTCTTCGCGGCCCCGTCGAAACTCAGGACATATCCGGCGAAATTAGCCTTCAACATCTCCACGCTGATCACTGGTGGGGGTTTCACTTGACTCTTGGCGGGGATAAGTGATTCAGCAACTTCGTCCAGGTGCTCACGTGGCGTTATGCCAGCACCCAGGATTGCGGCCAGGCCGTCTTCGTCCCGCTTCACCTTCTGCACCTCCAAGTCCCAATGGGATAACGTTAATCCCCACCGGACATGTCGACCATCAGCGGTCTTGGACCTCAACAGCCAGGACAATACCGAGTATCTGGTATACACCTTGATTGGGCAGCCCTGGACGAGAGTGCTAAACACATCCAGGACCCGCATGACTGCAACTGCTTCCTTCTCGGCGACATGATATCGGATCTCCGCATCGTTCAACACGCGTCCCGTGAACCTCACAGGCTGGATCACCCCATCGTACTCCTGTCCGAGGACCGCACAGGCAGCCCAGCGATTCGCATGCGGGATGATCATAAACGGCTTAGTCCGGTCGGGATGTCGCAACAGGGGAGTCGACACGATCTTCCTTTTCAGGATCTCGAATGCTTCCTTTGCCCTCGACAAATTCCGGCCGGACTTCACTTGCTCATCCGTAAGCTCGTACAGGACCGCAGCTACAACTGGGAAGTCCTCGATGAACTTGTGATAATAGTTGAGGCTTCCGAGGAATGACTGAACTCCCTTCAGGGTGGACGGGAACGGTAGATCCTGAACGCCCTTCGCGATCTTCGGAGTCGCGCGCAGTCCTTCCGCACTGATCTCGTGCGAGAGATACGGGATGCTTAGCTTCCCAAACTCACTCTTGGGCAGGCTGACAGAGATGTTCCAGTAGCGCAGCCGGAATAACAGCGCATTCAGGTCCTCACACAACTGATCCCAAGTGGGTGCCCCATGCGCGATGTCATCGATGTAAGAGCTCCGTCCGAGGACGGGTCCCAGCTGGGACGGCATCGGGATGTTGCGTTGGAACACAGTCATCTGCTCAACCAAGACGGGGACGCCGCCTCCAGCCTTCTCCCGTTCGGACTCATCCCGAACGGACGGGTCCAAACCGAGGAACTCCAGCACGTCCGGGTCTACCTGCTCTTCTTCTTCTCGAGGGAGCCGCACGAAACCCCAAAGGCAGTTGTTTATCACCGCCTGATACACGAGCGGGGCGTTCTTGAGCCCGAATGGCATGCGGACCCACTGAAAATGTCCGAATGGGCAGATGAACGCGGAGATCAATTTCGCACGTTCCGTCATCCTGACTGCCCAGAATCCACTCGCCATGTCTAGACTCATGAACCACATAGCGGCTTCGAATCCAATCAGAAGATCATCGATCAGGGGCAACGGATAGCTAGAAAGCCGAATGAACCCATTGACCACCCGATAGTCGATGCACATTCGGATGTCGACACCGTTCTTTTTGAGGACGATCACAATCGGGGAGGCCCACGGCGACAGCGACATCTCGATCAGGCCTGCTTCCAGCAGCTTCTTCAGGAGCTCGTACACCTTCATCATCAAATGGGGGGCAATGGATCTTGGTCGTTGAGCAACAGGTTTGGCGTCGCCTACATCCAAGTCGCACACCACGCCCCTGGCCGGGGCCGGCGCAGCATTGCCATCCCCAAGGAAGATCTTGCGATGATACTTGAGTATGGAGCGCAGCTTCTGTTCCCCATCCGGGGTAGTCTGTCCGGGTTCCCCAACGTCCGCCTTGTCGATATCACATTCAGGGCTCAGATCCTTCAACTCAGGAAGCAGGGCCAACTCATCACGCAGCTGGGACAGCATCTCGCTCCCCTCGTGCAGATATACTCCAGCTTCTAGGTCGAGTTCTTCTTGACTGATCCTCATGCACCGATTGTACTCTTCTTCCAGCTTCCGCAGCGGGGTACTGGGCATCGACACAGTGGGTATGTCGGGCTCTTCCTGGTCGGATATGCAATCCGAACTATCACCATCTGGGTCAGACTCAGCAGAATCTGAAATGCTCAGCTTCCACTCGCCAGGACTTGGATCAGACTCAGCTGCGGTGCCATCATCACTGCGAGAACTCTCGACAATCGGGTGTCGATCAGGCTCTGTATCATGACCATCTCCATCCGAGACCCCCTCGATAAGCCCCACCCGGGACTCAACAGCACTCTGCTGGAGCATGACCAGCCGGTCCGTCTGGGATCCCGGTTCGGGCCGCATAAGAATCCTTGTTGGCCATTCGCGCTGTGGTCTCTCTACAGCTGGGGGTTGTCGACTCCACTCAAGCTCAATCTGCTCTTGTTCACGTGCTTCTGCTTCTGGAGACACCGTGTTCTCGAAGATGAGTTGTTGCCACTCCTGGTACCGCTTACTTCCGGGCCGGACAAATCTTCCAAATCGCGGGAAGTGCCCGAACTCGACAATCCGAGCCACTGGAGTCCGGTTGTCGAGCCACACACTCCGGTTGGAGATGTTCACCACCTTCACCGAGGACGCCCACGACTTGGTTGCATACAGGATCTGGGTAACCCAACGGTCACCCCGACCGGCCCAAACAACATCCTGTTGAGGATTGCTCTGGCCGTATCTGATCTTCACGACCGCGTGTTCCCCCGGACGGAGATAGATCCCTCATCCGGGGTCACCGGGAGGTCCAGCCCCATTTTCTCGCGGCGTGGGCCGTCACACATCACAACAGTTTCCTCGTCCGGGAGCTGCACGAGTCCCTCTCGCACGCTCAACCGCACTCCGGCCGCATACATGAAGTTCATTCCCAGAAGTACCTCCAATCCTTCGCCGATATTCGCCAACCAGACACTCATCACGTACACCACGCGAAAACCCAGAGTGATCTTCACCCGGGCGTACGCTGTGATGTTCGTGGTCGCTCCTCCTAATCCGGACACTCTGATCGGCTCCGGCAACATCCGGAATTTCAGCTTGAGCCTACGCGCAAGGTCCAAGCTAATCATGCTTCCAGATGCACCAGTGTCCAAAAGTATCCTCGTTCGGAGATCATTCACCGCTCCATGTACCGTCGCCACTTCATGACTCGCTTCCGGCTCGTGGTCTTCCCACCAGCCGTATCTCTGGCCGGGTTGTAAGAGGACTTCGACTTGATCATCTCCATCCAGGCTTCCCCGTCCAGAACTCGCACAATTGGGGTCGTCAAACTTGTCTTGAAATATAGCTGACATGCATTGGTGGTTATCTGGTTTTCTCCTTCTCAACTCGGGTCCGACATTCACTAAGACACACAATCCTTTGGGTTTCGCCAGCCCGGCGCGTTCTGGATCCCCATCCAGCGGGCTTACTAGTTTAACGGCGATCCCGGATCGGCCTCATCACCCAGCAATTTCTTGCGCAGGGATAGAGGTAAGTCTTGTAACATCCCTTTCCGAGCGAGTGACTTCACGGCTTCCAGAGCTTCGTAATCTTCACAGGTTCCTTCATGTATCTTGCCACAGCGTGAACACGGTCTCACTCGACACGCGTATCCCGGATGGCCCTTCCGACTGCAACGATCGCAGATGACCTCCGCCCAGCAATTCTGCTCCTTGTGGCCCAGCTTCCGGCATTTCTCACAGAACTCATCCCGATCGGGGTTCTCTCGCCGGGGCGACTGCCATCCCGGCCGAGGGGATTGCCATCCTGGCCGGGGCGATTGCCATCCTGAACGTGAATCTCCTTGCGCAGGCGGGCGCCACCCACTCTGCTCGATCGCCTTGAAAATGGCTTGACGAAGTTCAGGCTCTGGGATCTGAGCAATGGTTGGGGCAGTCGGTGTCACCTCAGCCGGGGTGTTCCGGCTGGACTCCTTCGATTCCACTTGGGACGGCTTGGTCTCTTCGACTTCGTCCTCGAAACGCACACGACCTTCAGACTCGTAGCCGGACTCCCCGTCCGAAGTTGCCACAAACGCACGGCGCCTAGGCTTGAAACGAGAGTCCTGGATGTTGCCGGCTCGGAAATCCCGCTTGGGCGGTGGTGTATCATAACCCCCATCCAGATTCAGGTCCTCCTGCTGCTCCAGGATATCTTCGAGGTCGTCCAGGCTGCGAATCTTCTGGTTAGCCAGGATGGCCTTCAGCTGGGAGTCCCGGAGGTTCTTCAGGAAACGCTTGACATGTTGCTTGCGCTCCTTCTTCGACTTCCGGTACTTGATCCCAGCCTTGACCGCAGCCTCGTTCAGCCTGTAGAAGAACTCCATCGGGGTTTCCGACGCCTTCTGCCGCATAGTGTAGTACCGTTCAGACTCCGACGTCCGAAGCTTCAGATACTTGCGGCGGAACTCTTGGGCGAAGCGCTTCCAATCGCTCTGGACGTGCTTCTCCAGCTGACCACGCCAATTCCGGACGGCAGGCGACAACTTCATCTTCAGCTCGCGAACCTTGGTCTGGTCGGACCAACCACCCTGGACGGAGATGTTGGTAAACTTCTCCCACCAGGTACGTCGATCTCCAAGCGGGGCCTTCTCATCGAACTGGCCCAGCGTGCTGGAGTTGACATACGGGCGGAACGTCCAGGAGGTCTTGCCGTCCCCGACCGTAGTTGATTCCACGGTAGGTGTAGCATCCACACCATCTAGGCTGTCATCCGAGCTGGAACTGTCACCATCCGAGCTCGAGGAACCGGGGTCGGAGTCCGGGGACGAGTCGCGGTCCCGGCCGCGCCCCTTGCGCGGCGCCTTCTTGCGGTCGTCCTTCCGGCGCTCATCCTTCCTGCGATCACTCTTCCTGGGAGGGTCCTTCTTCGGCTCTGTCGACTCCTTCTTCACTGGTGCCTTCGCCTCCTGACGGGCGGTCCCTGTCGGGGCAGCTTGCGTCGTCGTAGTAGATCGGTGCACCGCATTAACTGCGATCGGCTCATTCTTCACCGCGGTCGGCCTCAGAGTCTTTGCCAGACGCGCGACGTCGACTTCCGGCAGTGTCGCCAGTAGCTGTTCCCAGCCGGCTTCGGTCGTGTTCTTCTGTCCTGGCTGTGCACTTGCGACCGTTGTGTCTCCCGTGATTACGCCCGTTGCCCGTTCGGGGTTGTCACTTCCCGTTTGTATGGGAGTTGCTCGATTGGGGTCGGATGTTCCCGTTCAGATTGAGCTTGGACGGATGTCGCTTGAAGGTCGCGTATTCTTCCTACGTGGAAACGCTGGATGTTCTGAGCAGACTCACGCTCCTGCGCACGCGCGACTTCCGACGCCTGCAGCCTGGCTGCCAACGCGGCCAGGTCCTTCTGGGCCTGCCCGGCCCGGGCGGCCATCTCAGCGGCGTGCTTCGCGTCGGCTTCAGCTAGCTGCCGGCGGATGTACTCTGCGGCAGCTGCCTCCACACGCTCACGCTCGGCCCGCGCAGCTTCAAGACGGGCAGCTTCGACGTCGGCTTCAGCCGTCAGGGACTGCGAGGCGGCTTGGGACGCCTGGGCGTAGACCTCATGAAGGTGTCGCTCAAGCTCCTGGGCGCGACGTTCGGCATCACGCGCCTCCCGTTGGGCTTCGGCGAGAGCAAGCTCGGTCTCCGCGTCCCGGCCGGGATCCTTCCCCGTCGACACCGCTTCGCGCAGCCTTGACAGCTCGGCACCGAGTTGCTGGACCTGGTGGAAGGTCGACACCGCCATCTCCGCCATCCCCGACTGGGCCGACAGGCTTGTCCGTCCAGACCGGGAGGACCGGTATGAACGCCTGGATCGACTCGAGCGTCTGGATGGGGATCGGTCTCGCGACGACCTCCGGTTAGAGCGGCGGCGATGACGCCGACCATCTCCGTCCGAATCCGAGCCACTCGACATCGAGCCACGCCGGGAACGTCGGTGTACCCGGGACCTCGTCGACGCGTGCGTCCTGGATGTCAGCCGGCTGGCCACTTCGTCCAAGCGCGCCATACTGGCATCAGCCTGATCAGGGATCAGCTCTCGCTTGGGGGCCACCTCGCGCGTCACATGGAAACCCACGTCTCCAGCGCCGACCGACACGCCAACCGGTCCCCGGGCGGACATCGCCAAGGATCCCGGCTGCGGCATCGGCATGTGCGACGCAGCGCTGTATCCGAGCGTCGAGGTCGACGAGTCCGAGGTGGTGTTCCTGGACACGTAAGACTCGGACGTCGCGCCATAGGAAGCCCGGTCGGAGGTGCCAACTATGCTCGGGACAGGGTCCGAAGTTGCACCTCTAGCTGGGGCATCCCGGGCAGACTCTTCAGCCGACGGAAACTCGGACGGCAACGACTCGAACTGGGACGGTGGGGACGCAAGCGAGCTCTCGGCCCTCGGCGGGGCATGCTGCGGACGCTTGGGCGCTGGCTCACCGGTGGACGATCCGCTCGGACTCCGGATGGGACGAAGACCTGTCAAGCGTAGGCGTAGGACGTAAGTCCGGCCCAGCAAGAGCTCGTAGTCGTTCATCAATAGATCTCCATCCGCGTCTTCCGCGTGGTAATCCATGATCGGCGGCTTATCTGTCTTCGCTTGGGCCTCCAACGCTGGCAGGATCTTGAACGTCGCTCCGACGACCAGCTCGCGCCACTCGATGAGCTCGGCAGCAAGCAGTCGCTGGACGTCTCCGACCAGGGTCCGGATGGACATCGGCTCCACCTTGACACTCGCGTCTCCACCCAGGCCGGCACCACGTTGACGAACTGGAACCCGGCCTCGAACAGGAGTGTCTGCAGGACTGCAACGCACTCCCGTGAGTCCAGCAACCCAGTCGGGATCTGGACTCCGGCCAGGTCTTGCGCGGTCGACAGGTCTCGACGGCTAGGTGCCAGGTCAGCCAGCCAAACCTCGGCCGGGTCCGACGAAGCCACCTTGGACGCCAAGTACTTGGACGTCGCAAGCGTCGCGGTCAACCACAACACGGAGTCTGGATGAGACTCCGGCCAGACGTATTCTACGTTCGGCGGAAGTGTGAGCCCAGACCGGGCTCTATCCC
Source organism: Phytophthora melonis (assembly GCA_024211575.1). NCBI lineage: Eukaryota > Oomycota > Peronosporomycetes > Peronosporales > Peronosporaceae > Phytophthora > Phytophthora melonis. Next base: position 659,653 of record JAMXKT010000037.1, on the reverse strand, counting down.
ACCGGGACGCCTGCAACGCTGCGTACGCCTTCGCCGCTTGGACACTTGGGTGTTCGGGCGGCAGCTCCGTCGATGGGTTCCCCCGGCTGGCCTTCACCGAGAGTTGGGTCTCCGGTTGGGCATCAGCGGGCGGGATCACCGCCTTCGCAGGGACTGCGGCCGGCTTCTCCTCGTCGGCAGACGATGTCGGCTTGTTCGGCGGACACTTGCGTGTCCGGCTGCACATCTTGACCAGGCAGAGGGGAGTCCGAAACTCGACCCTCCGCCTGGGGCTCATCCACGTCGGCGCCTCCCTCAGACGCCTGGTTGGGTTCACCCTGGCCGGGATCCCCTCTGCGGTCTTCGACTCCGCGCCCGCGTCAGCACGTTCGGGCTCGCCATCCTTCGACACTTGGTGCGCGTCATTCGGGACGGCCGGCTGCCGGTTGGACTTGGTTCGAAGACCCATCTCCGGCCAGGGCTGCCTTACGCTTTTCAGCGTTTGCCTTCCGAGCATTGCGTTGAACCTCTTCCAGGCTCGGTTGCTCCTCGGGCGGCAGCCCCGCCGCACGACGCGATTGACGCGACGCCTCTCCGCGTCCTCGTCCTCCGCGCCCTCCTTCGCGCATGTCTCCTCGCTTAGCTGTCATAGACGCCAGTTAGGAAAGTTAGCACACCTCACACCTATAAACTTACAAAATATAAACAACTCCGGTGAAATCCCTGGTTCGAATCCGGGCACGCGCACCAGCTGAGGCGAGGCGGGTGAACGCCTGACCGCCCAGGTGTATAGTTAGCGCGCCCTGGATGTAGACTCCCGAATGGGGTGCACCCAGAACAGACCCTAGCCGGAAGTGATACACCTAGATGTACACTCCAACCGGGGTGGCGTGTGTCCTTGCGAACAATCCCTGTGGGTTCGTTTGTCTTCGTAACCAGGGGTCTTCAACCGTGGATGAGTTGTCTTGATACTTGTAGGTTGCTAGGCAGCAGGGCAGAACGTAACCTTCTCGGACGTCGCCTCTGACAGCTCTCAGATAACCAAACAATACAAAACAGATACAGAGTTATATACAAACACGTAGCCCTTCCTTATTCTTTTGGACCGTGAAAGGGTCGGTCACTACTCCAGTCAACTCCAGCCAGACTCCGGGATACTGGTCAATCCCGGACGGCTTTGGCTCACGCGCACCACCCTCAAGTACTGAGGGAAATTAACACAATCAAGTACGTCCTACCACACAATAGCACTTAAATCAATACTTCCCACCTGGGGCTACTCCAACCAGGTGACAAGGTAATCGGTAATATGAAATGCGGGGCCTTCCTGTGAGGGACGAGCTCAACCGCAACTAGGAAATGAAATGGGAATGGATCAACCTCGGGTTGGTACCCGGTACTCACCCCAACTTGGACTGGACTCTGTTGCGGGAGCTCGACCCAGATGTCACAGTTGCTGGGCCCTCACGCGTAGACTTAGTCGGTCCTCCGGGAATGCACGTCCGGCAGGCTGCTCCAACTCACTTGCGCGATCCTTGGCAAAACGAACTCTGTTTATCTGTTATCTGTTGTCTCTCTTCTCTGTCTGTCTGGCTATCTTCTGTCGATCTTTACATGCACTCCATCTTGACTTGTCTTCACTATAGTCTTGTCGTCGTAATCGTTCACGGTCCCTCGTAGCATACTTCCAGCAAGTACAGTCATCACTGGGTACGCAAACGAAGTTCAATGTTCCACGGAATCCAAACAGATCTTGGCTGGTCGGCTTGGTCGGTCGGAAACATCTTGAACTTTGTATACTGGATCTTCACATCTGGGATGGTATCTTGGTATCTCCATTTGGGGTTCGGGCTCATTTCCAGACGGGTTCATATCCCATTTGGGCTTCACGTCTGGGTTTTCTTGAGCAACTTCGGGGCTTCTGGGTCTTCGCTCAATCCGGTCGGGCTCCTCTTGCGCTGTACGGTGCACCAAGAGCAGGCGGCCTCCAGTCGGAGGCACTTTTACGCTCTCTTGGGCTTCGCCTCTCGTCCGGTACTTGGCTCCAGCCGGGGTCCACTCTTGGGGACATCTCCATCCGGGGTCACCAAACCTTGTACACCGTCAGCGCGAGTCCGACCAGGATCCTCTTACCCTTTGCGCTACGTGTCGCTGCTTCCCCTTCCCATAGTGTCCCACAATGAGCCTCTGAATCAACCAATCACAGGCGCGGCTCGGGAAAATCTGGAAAATCTCCAATTCCATCGTGTCACTCTCGTTGCGGTGCGTCGAGTGGAGCCTGATAGTTGTCTTGGCATGATACAAGCCACCGGGAACTCGGTGGGTCAAGGAACGCTTCCCCGATCGGGCCGCGCTGAGCTCGAAATCCAACTCAGCTGAGCTTATTGACGAGAAGTGCAGCAGCAAGTTGAACTCAGCTGTGTCCGAACTCGGCTGCCCTGACGACTAGCTGCTATCCGCTGACCTTCTTAAACTCGGCTGGGCTTGAAGACAGCATCCGCTTGATCGACTCAACTAGCCTGGTAAGTGTTTGCCCCACTCGCCTTGGTGTCTTGAGCTAACTCTCACCGTTGTTGTAACATGTTGTAGACGAACAAGGCGATCCTGATGAGATTGATGCTCCAGTCGAGTTGTCCTGAACGGGTCGAGATGGGTTCAGTGGTCAACAGACTTTGCCTTCAGCATCGAAACGGAATTGAAGATCATGAAGGCGAAGAGCGCCGGGCGAGGAGTACGCATCATGATTACTCCACACGAGATCGAATATCCCATGACTGTACTCAATGGAGGCGGCATTCACGGCGGGAGCATTTGGTCAAAAATTTGGAATGCAGCTAAATCTGCTTTCAATTACGCAAAGGATACAGGCGTTCTCAGCAAGTTAGCTGATGCGGCTGTAGCTCCTGCCTCTGCATACACTGGAAACCCTGGAGCTGTTATGGCTGCTCGTCAGGGACTTCGCTCATTGACCGGTATTGGCATCACGCTTGACGAGCCTGAAGGTGGCCGTCTTACCCTCGCTGATGTTAAATCTGCTGGCACCAAGGCGCTATCCTACGCCAAACGCAAGGGTATTCTAACAGATGCTGTTGATCTCGTTGAGAAGAAGCTAATTGTGAAGGCTGAGCGCCCGAAACACGTTGAAATGATCAAGTCTGTTCGCCGCAGAGTCAAGAATCGCTTCGGAGTTGGCGTCCCTCAAAAAAGAAGCTTGTTAAGGGTTTCGAGGAAGCTAAGGCTCACGTGGTAGCTCTGCGCGCCAAAAGAAATATGAAAGCTGGGTCATTTCGCCTATCTTGATCTAGAACTCCTCTAAGCCTTAATTTTTTACTTCTGCGCCTCGCGGAAGATGAGACTAATAAGTAGATTGGGATCACGGAACTTGATGAATCGCTCCAACTGATCTACTATAGTTATCGTGATAGTACTGTATGATCCATCATTGACTTGCATCCAACTGAACTCGTTTGGCTGATCAGCAATTAGCTGTTAAACACAGTCAGAATATCAGGGGGCGATGTGAAGGTATTATTGACTAGCGAGCAGCGTACTACATAAGCTGAAACGGGGTTTACCTCCGGTGCCAAATCACTGAGGAATGATGCAGCGACTGTAGATGAAGCAGAAGGATATTGACCAGCGCTGAAGCCAATCAATTTTCCGAAAGCAGCGTTATCAACGATCAATCGCGGAACGCGACCCGTAGTTGGCAAGCCCGTTCCAGTAGCACTATACAAGCCAGTAGCGGGGCGGGTATATGTTCCAATCGCTGTAGGCACTGAACTGACATCGACCTGAGCCGCATAGTACGTCGCATTCTCAACGAGCTGTATCCAAAAGACATTATCGCCATTGGGATCAAATAGGTATGCTCCTGCATTAACCAAAGCAGTGATACGATTGATGTCAGTATAGCTATAGATACCATCCTTGAGTGTGATAGAAATGGTAGAGACACTCGCTGTGGTTGGCATTTCGATCTTAAAAGTGTTATTGCCATACGCTACGCTATCTACGTTGTACTGACTGTTGTACATCGAGATCGATTGAAAAGCTACCTCAACGTTTTTGAAATTAGCAGCAGCTGGGAAGCTATAACGGTACTGATTATTGAATCCGTTGGATACCAAATCCTTGGAGCTGATTGCCACTAATGAACTCATAATTATTGGTGTATATTCATATCATTAAAAAATCTTTTCTATTTAAAGCTTTGAAAGTACGAGATATATAATCAAGGGTGTTTAGACTAAACAGTATTCCATAAGATGATTGGCCTTTACAAGATTACGAACGAGGCTGAGAGGATTATCTACATCGGAAGTACTACCAAAACATTGGAGGAGCGCTGGTGGGGTCATAAAGCTAATTATAACCGGTGGATCGATGGTAAGCTCGATCGCTGTCCTGCAATGATATTCCATCATTTTCAAGGCACGGTATTGGTGAATGTAACATTCACTTGGCTAGCGAACACAACGTCGAAGACCGTCGTAAGCTTCACCAATTCAAGCTGCTTGTTATTGATTCTACTCAGTGTGTTAAAACATATAGCTTATCGAAGCGCTGATCAAAGGAATGAATACATGCATACTTATTTGTAAGGAAAACAAAGAGCGGCTACTAGAGCAAGCACGGCAGTATCGTAAAGCTCATGTCTCTGAGAAGAAGGCACGTGATATGGCATATTATCGCGCTAATAAAGAACGTATTTTAGCTAGAGCGAGTGAAAAAATTGACTGCGCTTGCGGTTCAAGAATACAGCGACGAGTAAAATCGCAACACGAGCGTACTACGAAACATCAACGCTGGGTAGAGCAAAACCAATAGGCTTAGCCCTATCGTTTTTTTTTATGGCGGGCCGAGCGACTCTGGATCAATCACTGTATCAAAGTTCGCCCTTACCTGACCCCTGACCGAATCCAAAAGCAAGCATTGACCTTTCTTAGCAGTGCATCGCTCATAGGCTCTCATCATTCTATCTTCGGTCATCCCTGGAATATTGAAATCGGTCTGGACCATTTTGATATCCCACTTCGAATTAGCTTTTAGAATAGCTACGAGCTCCGAATTCAATCTGATCATCTTACGGCATGCAAAGTAGCTGTGGATTAGGCAGATAGTGCTGAGCTTAAGATGGCGCCCTCTAGTGAAATGACTAAACAGCCTCTCCATTAGTATACGATCATTGCTATAGTCATCGATGATGACAAGCTCTACGCCTCCCTGCTTGGTTTTGCGGATGGTATCAACGCTAGGAGGATTCTCTGGATCATGCACAGTTATAAAGTCGCTCAGCTCATCCTGGAGATAGCGATACAATTCTTGATCAGGGTTGCGAGCGATGATATGGAGATGGGAGAAGCAATTGGGACTATGCTTGAGGATATACATGCATAAGTTGTTCTTACCACTGAAGGACGGTCCAAGGATTATCATGCGAAAAAGTTTCTTGATACCAAGCTGCTTGTATTGCCTGCCGAGGGTGTCCGATACTGCTTAGGAAGAGCTGCTCCATAATCTGGAATAGATGAGCTCATGATTGCTTAATATCTATCGTATATATACAAACTGAAATAATCATGGGATTCACATACCCACCAGTAATTCATGATTCTCAGCTCTACAATCCACTATTCTATGCCTCGCTAGGTTCAGATGGCTTGCTTACATATGACTACGTACAGACCCTGTATCTGGGTAAGAATGACTATAGACTGAGCTACATCTCTGGAATCGTTCCTGGTACTGCCTACAGTGGCATGGCCTTGGTACCGGGTGATAATAATGATATCTGTGGTCTCGGCGCAGTTAGCTGCACTAGTATGGCTGTTAATGGATCACCAATTGCAAGCGCTCCAAGCTATGTAGTAGGCATCACGCCTGGCACAGCAGCTAACAGCAAGGCTTTAGTTATTGGTGCATCAGGAGAAATCGCCACGATTAGCAGCCTGACAGCGATAAGCATCTGTGGTACGCTACAAACAGCGGCTCAGCCCAACATCACATCAGTAGGCACGCTCACTGGTTTAGCTATTGCTGGTAATTTATCTTTTACTGGAGCATCGCGCACGATTTCAGGGCTTAGCTCGCTGACAGCATCGAATCTTACTGGTACGCTACAGACAGCCGCTCAACCCAACATCACCAGCTTATGAACGCTCTCGCTGCTGACTGCAACGAGCATTACTGGTACACTACAGACCGCAAGCCAGCCTAACATCACATCTGTCGGAACACTATCGAGTCTTAACGTGGGAGGTAGTATCAGCGTTGGTAGTACTGTTATCGTCGATAGCTCGCGCAATGCAACATTCACAAGCATTACAGGAACGCTACAGACCGCTGCTCAGGGAAATATTACCAGCCTAGGTACTCTAACGAGTCTTAGTGTTGGAGGTAATACCATTATTACTGTTCCTGCTGCATCAGCGCTATCCACAACTAGTCCAGCAAGCGTATATCCGCTTCAGTTCGGGAATGTTTCGAACGTTTCAGGAGCATCATGTGGCATCAGCTTCGCGATTCACGAGGAAGCACCTCTGAGCAATTATACACCGGCTGCTGCCATAGTAGTATCAACCGACTATACAGGTGCTTCTAATGTTCATAGCGCTGGCATGATATCGTTCTATCAACGAGGGTTACAGATACAGACCGATGGCTCTATGTACGAACGCATGCGGATCCATTCGAATGGGAATATCAGCTTCTCTCGTGAAATCGGAGACGGAAATAGGAATTGCTTAAGAGGATCAGGTATAGATGGGACTATCCGCTATGGCAGTAGTTTATCAGCGAAGGATTGCATCTCCCTCGTCTGGAACAACCAGACTAGTGGGAGTAGCCTCAACTACCTCGCTTTCAATATATACGGAACGACCAATGCTCTGACTATGCAAGCAAGCGATCGCGTGGGAGTTCGTACTAATCTTAATACGACCTGTTTCGACGTAGTCAGAGACGCTACGTTGCTAGATGGAACGTACCAACGCATCGCTCAGTTCAGAAACAATAATGCTTCACCAATCGCATTCGAGATACAAGCGTATAATGGCGCCGCCGGAGGAAGCAATGGTATTTGGATTGGCACACAATCGACAGATCCTTTGCGATTTGGTGTAAATGATACTACGATGATGTACTTGAATTCATCTAACCGTCTCGGCATCAACAACACTAGCCCAGAAGCTACTCTACACGTAGGAGGCATGTCATGGAGTACTGGATTCCATTCGAAGCAGGACGGAGCTGCTGGGCCTGCTCTGAGCTGGCGTTCAATCTAGCTGACATCATACTGGCGTTCAATCCAGCTGACATCATACATCGGCATTGGTTTGTATCAAACTAACACAGCTTCTATCAGACTAGGAACATGCGATGCAACCTTTGCTTGGAATGGTTATGCAACGGTTTATGGAGGCAGCTACATCAACGCGTCTGATCGTGATTACAAGAAGGACATAGAAGACATCTCGTATGGCTTAGAGACCGTGCTTACTATACGACCTAGAGAATTCACCTGGAAACAGGATGGGCGTCGCTCGATTGGCTTCATCGCACAGGAGATGCTTGACGTTTGCCCCATCCCAGTGAGTGGAGATCCTAATCGATCTATCAACGAGGAAACAGGTATGCTGTACGCTTGTTGGCTGATGTTATCGTTGTACAACAGATCCTTGGCCATTGCGGTTAGTGCATTGCTCATCGCACGAATCGGTCCAACACTGGTACGATTGGGAAAAACTAACTTGAGTCGATTGTTGTTCATATCCTCCTTGCGAATGAACTTCGTTCCGATTCACTTGTACTTGAGATCAGATGCTTTGCCAGATCCCTCAATATCATCAAGGTTGTACGAACGGTTTTTCTTCACTCCAGCGCCTCGTAGGTCGCGTCCAGTTAGGCTCTTACCTTCATAGGTGAAATCCTTCTTAGCCGAGATGCTATTCGATGCTTTCTTCTTTCTCTTATCAGGAGTTTGAAACGATGCTTCTTCAAACTTGAGTAGCGACTCTTCTTCGGCTCCATGCTGAGGATCAACAACCTTGATAATATTAATGAGATGCTCCAATCGAAGATTATTTTAACTGATTTACAAGCTAAAAAATTAAAGTAGTTTCTGCTAAAGATGCTTTAAACTTAGGTTTTAGTGGTGTAATGTTACGTGGATCAGGTATTTACTTCAACTCTACTTTCTAATTTACTATTAATTTGACCTTTAATAAAAATTTAACAGTTTTACAAGCTTGTATAGCAACGATTGTTGCCTAGCATCCTTCTCCTTCCCTGCTAATAGATTTAGCTTCCGAGCTCCCGTCGATAGCTCTCCGACAATGTAGTTGAGCGTTGCATCCCAATCGACTCGCTTGTTGATATTGGCGAGACGATTATCATCGATAATCTCTTGATCATCTGACACTTTGATAACATAAGGTCTTAGCTTTAATTCATCGACACCATCTAAATTCTTGTAAATATACTCAACCTTTCCTCTTGCTTGGATTGAGGATAGCTCAGAACCCTTCTTACTCACTCTAGTATCGAGGGATAGAGTTGAATCTTCGAGCGCTCGCTTCTTGCTCTCTTTATCGACTTCCATAAGCTCCTGCTTAGCCTGCCATTCATCGAATGCCGCTTTCTCTTCATCATTCATACGATCAACCATTTGTTGATCCTCAGCATTCAATCGACTACGAAGCGTAGGTCCCAGCTCATAAGCATTGTTGTTCCATGTGTAGAATAATCTCTGAGCTCGTTCCTTATCTTCTAAATTTTTCCTGAGATTAATTAGTAGACCACCCTTTGCCATCAAGCTAAATAGCTTATCTCTAATGGCTTTCTCTGTCAACTCCCAATCCACTTCTCTCATCATCCGATTGTTGGCATGCATCTTATTGCCTTTGCTATTAATGATCTCTCCATCCGGATATCGGAGTTTGTACTCATGATCAAGGATCTCACCATCTCTGATGATAACAGGCTTGAAACTGGTATTCGATAGTTCTGGATGCTTCTTGTACGTAAAGGCAATACTATCTTTATACGTTTGTTGATTTTTCTGAGGCGGCAAATCCTTCTTCACTACTTCGGCTTCCTCTACAGCAGCTTCTTGGAGCATCGGGACGTCCATATCTTCGCTACCCATAGTTTGAGCTTCAGTAGGCTTATTCATCTCATCATAGATATCAGCTACGCTGGAAAAAAGGGGAGCAACTGGCTTAGTGCCACTATCAGATTCAGAATCTGTTGTTTTGCTACCCATAGCAGTCATGATTCGCTTGATAATATCAGCGTTCTCCGATGCATCTTTTTCCTTGGTGGATTCGCTATCGGTTGCCCAAATAGCGTTAGCATATGCTTCACGCTTCATCTCCTCTAGACGCTGATCGCGCGCGATGCGCGCCAACAGAGCATTGTGCTTTGATGCACGGTCTTGCTTGTTTTCGAAGTTGGGATGCATCTCTTCGTATATTAACATCGATTAAAAAATAATATTAGTTAGATATAAAGTCTTTGTGGTGTAGCGGGATCAGCCAAAATCTGGTTAAGGCCTGATCGAGCTTCCCACCAGCGCCCAGACACCGACTAACGGAGGGGGTCCCCCAACGATCCGTGATCGGCTGAACTTGTTCTCACCTTGTGTACCCGTCGGCGGGCTGGATCTGCTCTCTCGGGGCTCCGAGGATGCAGCACTTGGTGAAGATCGAATGTCTTGGCGTGACGCGGGGATAGTCCGTGGAGCAGCGCGGGAATCTTCGCTCTGCGTCCGAGTATTCGTCCCGATCGAGGGTTGTTCGCTGCGATCGGTCGGACTGGTGTCGATCCAAGGCCTGTAGTTGCCCTTCCGGGTGTGTTCCTTCCTTCCTTGGCTTGCTTGCCGCTTCCTATAGCGGGATCGAGGTTGATCGAGAGGAGAACGATCGCCGGCCAAGCAGTATCCGGACGATCGGGGGTTCGCACACAAGAAATAGATCACTAGAGTAGGTCAAGCTGGCCAATGTATTAATTTAGTCTTAACCGTACCACTAGTTCACTGTCCAAAGTGTCGACGCTTACCGAGGCCAATGTAGTTCCTGGGACTTGGCGACTTGAGGGTACTTGTGTTGGAAAAGGTAGGGCGCCGAGGGGATTGAACTCATGACATACCTGTAGAACATAGCTTGTTAGACCGTTACACCATACAGGCGCCCCGGTCGTCGACTCTTCGGGCTGGGACTTGACACTGTCTGATTGCATATTCCAACAACTTGTGCTCTTCAGTGCAAATTCTCTTCGAGAACGACTTGCGGGGGCTTGGTAGTCTTGGATCGCGCGTGGGGCCAAATCCGTTCTCCACAACGTAAGTCGATCGAGGCCAATGTGTTCTTCCTCGTCGAGAATCCAGACCACTCGCGCTCCACGGTGCAAATTCAGCTCTGACTTATGTTTAGTCGGTGTCTCTCTACCGCTACCATCTTATCTATAAACAACAACTGGATTCTTGTCCCGGCGTCGCCCCCATGTGCCTCCCATCTTGGTCGATCGGCGATCACGATCGGTGATCCACGATTAGCCACCGATCGACGATCCACGATCACGATCGGCGATCCATGATCAGCCATCGATCGACGATCCGCGATCCACCCTTGATCGACGATCGACGATCGAACCTCGATCGATGACTTGTGTTCGTCGCAGGCCCTCGCTGATCCGTCTTCTTCCGTCCCTGGTCATACTGAATCATCGATGCTTGCCTTTGATCGGGGCTTAGGTCGACGTTGATCACATGGGGCTAGCCCACCACGATCAGCCGTAGTCGATCGACAACCTGCATGCTTCGACCTTGATCAGGCTTGGCCCACGTCCGTCCTCGATCAATCTTGACTTCACCAACCTTAAACACCTTGATCTTCTCGTCAGCTTCAAGCCAATTCATACGGTTGATCTACGTTTACGTCGGGTTGATCAACGGATTGGTAACATCAGAATCCACCGATCGACGGCTTCTTGACTATCGATCGCTCATGCCGCCGTGCCACTCAATGTCGTAGTAGCGGGAACTTCTCCTTCAGCACTTCACCACAACCGCCCCCTGTCCGTAAGTCGGGTCGTACGGCGGCTCACTACGGACACAGTCTCCAACTCTCCATGCACCTCGGTTGCGTAGTCTGCCCAGATCCATCCAATTGATTGAGGCGGGTGATCACGATCGCTTGTGGGACCGATATACCTGATTGAGGCGAGCGATCCCGATCAGTCGTGTGACCGATACACCAATCGCACCCGGCGCTGCAGATCTCGCGTCTTCGCTACGAGTTCAACCACGATGTCGGTATCCAGCAGCCGTAATATCAGTATTCAGCTCAGCCGATCGGCCGCAGCGATCAGCCTGTCGATTAATTAGTCCGCCCGAGATCGTAGTCAATCCGGAGGCCGATCCTCTTCAATCGTCACCCGACGTCGTCAGATCAATCGATTTCATTGTAATACTTCGTTCGCTCCGCCGGGTGCCTATCGCTCCACTTATCTCCAACACGATCAGCCTGGATCCATCATCGTAACACTTTGCCATTGCTCCACATCCTCGCGATCTGCATTCTCATGTACATACGCATTCATATACAACCCTTTCCTCCGATCGACGGCATCCCCGCCGATCCGCCACCCATCTCGCTCACCAAGGCGACCAGCTCGCCCTGGCGGTCCGATCTCACTTCTCCTCGTGCGACTGCATCGCATTGAATCGATTCCGGTTCACACGATCTCGAAGGAAGTCTCTGACCAACTTCAGCTTCGAGACATGCACGATCGGGAACAGGTGATAGTCTGTGCCAGCGATCTGAAGCTTTATCGTGTACTCGTTCACCTTCTCGGCCACACGGAACGGGCCATGCCACAGGTGCGCTAGCTTCCGGGCGTATCCCTCCTTCACACGATCCAAGTACAGCCACACCTGGGATCCAGCCTCGATCGAGTGCGGTCGAACCTCTTCGTTGTGTCGATCGGCCCGATCCGCGATTGCCTCGCGTAGACGAGCGTTCACCTGACTTCGAGCCTGATCATAGTGGCTCTGGATCCGATAACGCCACCGTCGCGGATTCCGATCCTGGATTCGAGTACTACCCAAAGGGATCGTCGCTTCCAGCGTCGATCGGGGATCCCAGCCATGTACCAGATAAAAAGGAGAGTCTCCCCGAACGCGATCATGGGCCGTATTAATCGCGAAGGTCAATCGCCCGGCGTACTCATCCCAATCCCTCTGATCCAGATCTTCCACGAACATCTTCAAGGCTCTCGTCGCCGTCTGCACCATTCATTCCGCCGTACCGTTCGCTTGAGGCCGATATGCCATCGTCGCTCGCTGACGCATACCTAGGATCTTATTAAAAGCGCGGAAGAAGTCAGCCATAAATCCCGGTTCGCGATCATGCCTGATCACCTCGCTGGCACCGAATCGCCGGAACACGCACTCTTCGTAGGATTCGGCGATCGTCTGCGCCGTTCGAGAGGAGCTGGCCTTCGCGATCACGTATCCTGTGAACAGATCGACCCAGATCAGCAGTTCGGTGTTGCCTTTGTACGACTTGGACAGCGAAGGTATATGATCCATCGCTATGATCTGGAACGGGTACGTCGCCTGGATGTTCCCTGGCGACTCGCCCCTGATCGTGGGTCGTCCTTTGCCAGTCTCACAATCGACACACTCTCCGACATACTTCTGCACACTCCTGAAGAGACCTCTCCAGTGAAAGTGATCACGTATCCGCTGATAGGTACGTCCAATCCATAGTAGAGTGGTAGTGGTGCAGGATATCCTGATGCAGTGTCTCCGGAGCGACCAGCCTCATCAACCCGTCTCGATCTGCCTCCGATCTCTTGGAGGGAGAACAGTAGAACAACAAATCATTGTCGTCGATCTCGTAGTCCGCCGCAATGTTGCCATGAGATCGGGCCTCATCCTGTGTCAGATCAGCCACGTCTCCCATCAGGTACTTCTTCATGCCCACGATCCACGTCTCTTCATCTTGCGATCGACGGATTCGATCGATCCGTAGTCCCCGCACAAACTCTTCCTGTAGGACTGTCGGATTCGGTCGTGATCTGGCGCTTGATCGGGTAGTCATCGGTGATAGTCGGGCGATCGGTTCGTCAGATCTGACAACCAGGATCTCATCGAGCCGGTTCAATGTCGTCAGATCCACGTGATCGGCCTCATCCTCGACGACGACGCCACCTTCACGTTGAAGCGCTGCGCTAGCCAAGCTGTCTGCGCTGCCGTTCCAGTCCCGTTTCACATGTAACAGCTCATGATCTGGCCAGTTCCGTAACCGATCCAGCATCTTCTGCTTCAGTAACGTCAGCTTGGGTGCTTTGCAGTCGATCTCACCTCGTACTTGCCGGATCACCAAGTTGGAGTCACCGCAGATCACCAGCCTGCCTCGATCCATGCCGTCCAAGAGGTCGAAACCTAGCAGCAGGCCATGATATTCCGCTTCATTGACGGTCAGCCCCTCGGCATAGCCCGATCGTGCTCTCACCACACTCCACTCAGGCAGCTTCCATAGGATCGCACTGTACGCGCCCCCACCTCGCTTGACGCGGGCGGATCCATCGAAGCTTATCACCAGCAGTTCTTCATCCGCGCGTACAGTCGGGATCGGGGCTTGAATCTTCCGCCGGGGTTCCTTCTTCGGCGCGATCGCGATCAGTGCGTCGTCGACATCTGATCGAGGCGTAATACTGGCGGCGATCGCCCCCAATATCTCGTCCTCTCCCTTGGTGCACTTCGTGATCTCCAACGTCCAGGGCGATAGGAGTGCGGCCCACTGACCCAATCGGCCCTGAAGGCCAGGTGATCGGAACAGCCACGCCAACGTCGGGTGCCGAGTCAGGACCCGGATCGATCGTCCGACCAGCATGTTATAGTTCAGATCTAGGATCCGTAACAGAGCCAGCACTTCTTTCTCCACCACGTTGTAGTTCAGTTCATTCGACTTCAACGTTCGACTGGCGAAGGTAACAGGGTGATAGATCTGGTCGTGTTCCTGCATCAGTGCGGCCGAGATCGCCCAGTCACTCGCGTACACGATCACCACCGGAGTCCGATCGCGATCGAAATGCCGCAGGATCGGCGTCGTCGCGATCTTCGTCTTCAGTGTCGAGAAGGCGCGATGAGCACGGATCCAGCGCTCGTCGCCAACCTCGACTCCATGAACGGGCGGTGTCCGATCGGGATCTGCCGAGTTCCGATCTACTGAGTCCGACACTTGATCGTCCATGATCCGGCGCAGATCTGGACGCTTCTTCAACTCGGCGAAGTCTACCTCGCGCAGTTCATACAGGATCGCCGCGTAGATCGCGTAATCCTCCAGGAAGCGGCTGTAGTAGTTAAGACTGCCCAAGAAAGACTGCATTGATCGGAGCGATCCAGGGAACGGTAGATCTGTCAGAGCCGCGAGATCCTTTGGGTTGGCCTCCGGTCCATCGTTCGGCACGCGATGTCCTAGATAGTCCACCTTGCGCATCCCCCAAGAGCTCTTCTCCACACTGATCGAAAGGTTCCACTTGTCACAGGCGTCCAACAGGTGATCCACCCGATCACACAGCTCATCCCATGATCCAGCCGTCACCAGAATGTCGTTGTGGTGTAGCGGGATCAGCCAAAATCTGGTTAAGGCCTGATCGAGCTTCCCACCAGCGCCCAGACACCGACTAACGGAGGGGGTCCCCCAATGATCCGTGATCGGCTGAACTTGTTCTCACCTTGTGTACCCGTCGGCGGGCTGGATCTGCTCTCTCGGGGCTCCGAGGATGCAGCACTTGGTGAAGATCGAATGTCTTGGCGTGACGCGGGGATAAGTCCGTGGAGCAGCGCGGGAATCTTCGCTCTGCGTCCGAGTATTCGTCCCGATCGAGGGTTGTTCGCTGCGATCGGTCGGCCTGGAGTCGATCCAAGGCCGGTAGTTGCCCTTTCGGGTGTGTTCCTCCCTTCCTTGAGTTGCTTGCCGCTTCCTATAGCGGGATCGAGGTTGATCGAGAGGAGAACGATCGCCAGCCAAGCAGTATCCGGACGATCGGGGTTTCGCACACAAGAAATAGATCACTAGAGTAGGTCAAGCTGGCCAATGTATTAATCCAGTCTTAACCGTACCACTAGTTCACTGTCCAAAGTGTCGACGCTTGTCGAGGCCAATGTAGTTCCTGGGACTTGGTGACTTGAGGGGACTTGTGCTCTTCGGTGCAAATTCTCTTCTGATTTATGTTTAGTTGGCTTCTCTCTCTACCGCTACCATCTTGTCTACCATCCTACAACTAAACAACAACTTGATTCCTGTCCTATCTTCGCCCCTCTTGTGCTTCCCATCTTGACCGATCGGCGATCCTGATCAACGATCCTGTTCGGCGATCCCGATCGGCGATCTCGATCGGCGATCCCGATCAGCGATCCCGATCACCGATCTCGATCGACTCTCGAGCGAGGACTTGAGCGCATCCTCATTCACCGTCGATCCGCCAACTTCCATCCTTGGTCGTTCCGGATCACCGGTGTTCGCCTCCAGTAGGGCTTGCGCCTATGCCGATCTTGGACACCCATCAGGGGTCGATAGGGCGCGATCCGCCTCTGCACGATCCGTCTCTGCACGATCCGCCTCTGCACATGTTGTACCCGACGCGCCGGCGTCACTTGATCTCTCGCTGATCTTCAGTCCACGCTTGATCCACACAGCCTGTCTCTCGATCGCTGATCGATTGTCGATCTTCCATTCGGGACCTCTGTCGACCGGCCTTGCCGCCTTTCTCGGAGAACACTTTCCGTTCGAGACGGATTTCTTATTCGGTGCTTCTCCACATCCGCCCCTGTCCGGAAGTTGTGTCGCACGGCGGCTCACTTCGGACAGCGTGCCCCGTTCATTCCTCAATCCGCCGGCTCCCGCGCAGATCACCCACGATGAGCACGCCACCGTCCGGTCCTCCCGCACAGCCGCCCCCACCGTCGGAGGGTGACGGGTCTCCGCCCGGCTCGCCTCGATCAGCCCACTCGACACCTCGATCGACTCGTTCAACGGCTTCTCGACGGGCTGCGGCTTCTCCGGACGCTGCCCGCCGGATCGCCCGGCTGGAGGAGGAGCTGACGCTTGCCTACGCTTCTCGGTCCACCATGATCCGCGATCGGGCCCGTCTGGACGACACTGTCCGCGAGCTGACGTCGAACCTGCAGGACCTCGAGCGCTATCGCGGGTCCCAGGAGGACGAGATCCGCCGTCTCCAGACCGAAGTGAGTGACCTCCAGCAGAGCGCCCAAGGCCAAGGACCGCAACTGATCCAGGATCTCCGAGGCCAGATCGCTCAACAAACCGCTGAGATTCAGGACTTGGATCGCCGGTTGACACGCACCCAAGATGAACTCGCAGACGCGATCGCCACCCGGGACCGCTTCGACCACCAGCTAGACCTCGCCGCCACGGACATCTCCGATCTCCGGTCGCAAATCACACGACAGGCCCATGATCTGGACATGCTGCAATGGGAGTTAGACACGACGCGAGGCAGCTTCGATCGCGTTCAGGCGGCGCTTCAGACGGCCGAGGCGGCCCTGGCCCAACGAAGCCCATCTTCGGCAGCCAGCTCTCGGGCCAGATCGGCCTCTCCGCCCCCGGCTTGCCCCCACCCTGATGTCGATCGGCTGCAAGCCGACCTCAACCGGACGGAGGGGGAACTACGTACTGCCCGTGCCGCCCTTGATCAGGCCAACCAAGATCGCGACGTCGCGCTTCGAGAAAACGCCGATCTCCGTACGTAGATTCTGTAGCCCTCGTTCTCTTGTTGATCCTCACTGACGCGATCGTCGTGCTGCAGGTGCATGTGTCGAAAGCGCGCAGCAAGTGATCCGTGCACAGGACGCCCACTTCGTCGACGTCCAAGACGCCTACGCCCTGCTCCGGCGTGTCAACGATCGATCCAGCGAAGATCTCGGCACCATCGCGGACACCCTATCCAGCGTAACACGCTGGATCGCACTGCGCCAGCGTAGACCGCTCACACCTGCTCGCCGCAGTCGTAGTCCTTCCGGATCACCCGATCGCACTCCGCGGCCCCCAAGCGTTCACGATCGGCGCCTCCATCACGCAGCCGATCGCCGAGCCGATCGCCCCTCGTTCTCCGTCGCCGGCCTTCTCGCTGCCGGATCATGACCAAGGACCGCCCGCCGAGAGCCAGCCGCAGTCCGATCGCCGTAAGCCCGACGATCAACATGAGGGGAAGGAATCGGATCAGGAGGAAGAGGAGCCGGATCAAGAGGAGGAGGAGCCGGATCGAGGAGAGGAGGAGCCGGATCAAGAAGAGTCGAGCCCGGCTAGTAGTGCGAGCGCTGGCCAGTCGCAGAAAGGATCGTCGTCGGCCGAATCCGGTTCCGACGAGGAGGAATCCGAGTCCGAGGGCACGGATCAGGAGTCCCTCGCCGCGTTGGCTCGATCCCGGGCTGAGGCTCGGCGTCGTCAATCCGCTTCGCCAGCTCGGACCCGTACTCCGCCGATCCGTTCACGATCACCGTCGGTCATCTCAATACACTCTCGAACCGGATCGGCGCGTTCCCGGTCGCCCCAAGGTCGCCTCCAGGATCGCCTCCAGGATCGCCCCGGGATCGCCGCCAGGATCTCCGCCGGGATCGCCCGGACGTCAGCCTCTGGTTCCGCCGCTGTTCCCGATCGGCACCATGATCCCGGGGTTCAACGCACCCCGAGCACTCGCTCCAGGTGACGCGGATCCGTGGCCCGTGGGACTGGTAGGTCAGCTGCAGATCACCGGCATGATCTTATCGACATTGACCCACCACCTGCTCCTGCCTGCGAATTGGCTCTTCCCAGCCGCGGTTCGCGGTGCTCGACAGCCTGCGGCCGGGATCGGTTACCGGGATGACTTGATCACCGGGCCGAACATCACCGCTCTCCTGGCCGATCGCCCGTGGGAGGCCCTCCAGAACCCGCGAGATCCATTGACATTTGATCTGGCACTCCACCGAGGCGCCGCAACTCCGTTGGGTCGGATCGCCACCGCCTACCTGCAACTCGAGGAGCAGCATCGTCAGGCCTTCTGGGAAACGACCCATTACCTCCCGATCACCCGTGGGCAGCGTCAGGATCCGGTCATCCAACAGTACCACGCCGAACGTCGCACCCGGCGGATCCGCCTCGGCGATCGGTGGCGCCAATGGTTGGACACAACGTTGCCGATGATGAGAGCGATGTGGGCCGACATCGATCTGTTGTTGGATCCGTTCTTCTTGCACCTTCCAGTGCGTCCGCGAGACTCGGTGACTTGGTACCCCGGGGCGGTGTCTCGCGCAGCCAACGCCAACGACCCCACCCAGCATCAGGGTGAGCCGATCGACCTCCGAGCTGCCCTGATCGAGGCTGACACGCACGATCCCTGGCGCAACCAGTACCGCGATCACCCTCAAGACCACCCTGCCAGGCGGATCCCACGTCTTCGCAACAAGTTCAACCCCAACATCGGTGCCCAGCAGCCGTGATCTAGCGTTCTCGATACCCGTTTAGCTCGCGCGATCAGATCTAGCGATCGATGCGTCGATCGGCAAGTCCACTCCAATTCATAGTCATTCAGAAGTTGATCTACTCCAATAGCCGTTCCACCATTCCAGATCCACCCTTCCCATTGTAATATCTCCTTTCTTGCGCTGGGCGTCACAGCCCTGGGTCGATCCACTCCTTACCTGACATGATCAATCCGGATCTTCCATCGATCCACCTCTCAGCGACTCCATAATCTCACGATCTGCACCTTCACACACATACACATTCATATACCGCCCTTTCCTCCGATCGACGGCCTCCCCGTCGATCCGCCACCAATCTCGCTCACCAAGGCGACCAGCTCGCCCTGGCGGTCCGATCTCACTCCTCCTCGTGAGACTGCATCGCATTGAACCGGTTCCGGTTCACACGATCTCGAAGGAACTCGTGCAATAAAGCTCCACAGTTGAGATCCGCTTCGTCGATCCAGTCAGGATCGTCGTAACCCTTCCAGTGCACCAGGAATTCTCGATACGTCCGGCCGTACCGTGTCCTTCGACCCGTTCGCATATCCGTGATCTTCTCCACTTCATACTCGTTCGCGTCTCGATCTGGAGCCCAGCTGTCCTCCGGAAGTAGGATCTCGTCGAAATCAAGTCGATCTGCCTCATCCACCGTGAGCTCGATCCGCGGTCGATCGGGAAAGTCTCTGACCAACTTCAGCTTCGAGACATGCACGATCGGGAACAGGTGATAGTCTGTGCCAGCGATCTGAAGCTTCATCGTGTACTCGTTCACCTTCTCGGCCACACGGAACGGGCCATGCCACAAGTGAGCTAGCTTCCGGGCGTACCCCTCCTTCACACGATCCAAGTACAGCCACACCTGGGATCCAGCCTCGATCGAGTGCGGTCGAACCTCTTCGTTGTGTCGATCGGCCCGATCCGCGATCGCCTCGCGTAGACGAGCATTCACCTGACTTCGAGCCTGATCATAGTGCCTCTGGATCCGATAACGCCACCGTCGCGGATTCCGATCCTGGGTTCGAGTACTACCCAAAGGGATCGTCGCTTCCAGCGTCGA
This sequence comes from Phytophthora melonis, assembly GCA_024211575.1. NCBI lineage: Eukaryota > Oomycota > Peronosporomycetes > Peronosporales > Peronosporaceae > Phytophthora > Phytophthora melonis. The sequence continues at coordinate 640,079 of JAMXKT010000037.1, read as the reverse complement.
TCGAGGATCCCAGCCATGTACCAGATAAAAAGGCGAGTCTCCTCGAACGCGATCATGAGCCGTATTGATCGCGAAGGTCAATCGCTCGGCGTACTCATCCCAATCCCTCTGATCCAGATCTTCCACGAACATCTTCAGGGCTCTCGTCGCCGTCTGCACCATTCGTTCCGCAGTACCGTTCGCTTGGGGTCGATATGCCATCGTCGCCCGCTGACGCATACCTAGGATCTTATTAAAGGCGCGGAAGAAGTCAGCCATAAATCCCGGTTCGCGATCGTGCCTGATCACCTCGCTGGCACCGAATCGCCGGAACACACACTCTTCGTAGGATTCGGCGATCGTCTGCGCCGTTCGAGAGGAGCTGGCCTTCGCGATCACGTATCCTGTGAACAGATCGACCCAGATCAGCAGTTCGGTGTTGCCTTTGTACGACTTGGGCAGCGAAGGTATGTGATCCATCGCTATGATCTGGAACGGGTACGTCGCCTGGATGTTCCCCGGCGACTCGCCCCTGATCGTGGGTCGCCCTTTACCGGTCTCACAGTCGACACATTCTCCGACATACTTCTGCACACTCCTGAAGAGACCCCTCCAGTGAAAGTGATCACGGATCCGCTGATAGGTACGTCCGATCCCTTGGTGACCACCTTCCACAGTAGAGTGGTAGTGGTGCAGGATATCCTGATGCAGCGTCTCCGGAGCGACCAGCCTCATCAGCCCATCTCGATCTGCCTCCGATCTCTTGGAGGGGGAACAGTAGAACAGCAGATCATTGTCATCGATCTCGTAGTCTGCCGCAATGTTGCCATAAGATCGGGCCTCATCCTGCGTTAGATCAGCCACGTCTCCCATCAGGTACTTCTTCATGCCCACGATCCACGTCTCTTCATCTTGCGATCGACGGATTCGGTCGATCCGTAGTCCCCGCACAAATTCTTCCTGTAGGACAGTCGGACTCGGTCGCGATCTGGCGTTTGATCGAGTAGTCATCGGTGATAGCCGGGCGATCGGTTCGTCAGATCTGACAACTAGGATCTCATCGAGCCGGTTCAATGTCGTCAGATCCACGTGATCGGCCTCATCCTCGACGACCACGCCACCTCCACGTTGAAGCGCTGCGCTAGCCAAGCTGTCTGCGCTGCCGTTCCAGTCCCGTTTCACATGTAACAGCTCATGATCTGGCCAGTTCCGTAACCGATCGAGCACCTTCTGCTTCAGTAACGTCAGCTTGGGTGCTTTGCAGTCGATCTCACCTCGTACTTGCCGGATCACCAAGTTGGAATCACCGCAGACCACCAGCCTGCCTCGATCAATGCCGTCCAAGAGGTCGAAACCCAGCAGCAGACCGTGATATTCCGCTTCATTGACAGTCAGTCCCTCGGCATAGCCCGATCGTGCTCTCACCACACTCCACTCGGGCAGCTTCCATAAGATCGCACTGTACGCGCCCCCACCTCGCTTGACGCGGGCGGATCCATCGAAGCTTATCACCAGCAGTTCTTCATCCGCGCGTACAGTCGGGATCGGGGCTTGGATCTTCCGCCGGGGTTCCTTCTTCGGCGCGATCGCGATCAGTGCCTCGTCGACATTCGATCGGGGTGTAATACTGGCGGCGATCGCCCCCAATATCTCGTCCTCTCCCTTGGTGCACTTCGTGATCTCCAACGTCCAGGGCGATAGGAGTGCGGCCCACTGACCCAATCGGCCCTGAAGGCCGGGTGATCGGAACAGCCACGCCAACGTCGAGTGTCGAGTCAGGACCCGGATCGATCGTCCAACCAGCATGTTATAGTTCAGATCTAGGATCCGTAACAGAGCCAGCACTTCTTTCTCCACCACGTTGTAGTTCAGTTCATTCGACTTCAACGTTCGACTGGCGAAGGTAACAGGGTGATAGATCTGGTCGTGTTCCTGCATCAGTGCGGCCGAGATCGCCCAGTCACTCGCGTACACGATCACCACCGGAGTCCGATCGCGATCGAAATGCCGCAGGATCGGCGTCGTGGCGATCTTCGTCTTCAGTGTCGAGAAGGCGCGATGAGCACGGATCCAGCGTTCGTCGCCAACCTCGCCTCCATGAACGGACGGTGCCCGATCGGGGTCTGCCGAGTTCCGATCTACTGCGTTCGACACTTGACCGTCCATGATCCGGCGCAGATCTGGACGCTTCTTCAACTCGGCGAAGTCTACCTCGCGCAGTTCATACAGGATCGCCGCGTAGATCGCGTAATCCTCCAGGAAACGGCTGTAGTAGTTAAGACTGCCCAAGAAAGACTGCATTGATCGGAGCGATCCAGGGAACGGTAGATCTGTCAGAGCCGCGAGGTCCTTCGGGTTGGCCTCCAGTCCATCGTTTGACACGCGATGTCCTAGATAGTCCACCTTGCGCATCCCCCAAGAGCTCTTCTCCACACTGATCGAGAGGTTCCACTTGTCACAGGCGTCCAACAGGTGATCCACACGATCACACAGCTCATCCCATGATCCAGCTGTCACCAGAATGTCGTCGATGTACGATCTGCGGCCTAGCACTGACGGACGCCCCGGATCTTCTGGTTCGCCCGACTCGATCAGGTCCGTGGTGACTTCCGAGTTCGACGATCGCGGGATTCTGGTGAACCCGTACAACGCGTCATCCAGAAGTCGCTGATAGATCTGAGGAGCGTTCTTCAGGCCGAACGGCATCCGATTCCATTCAAACAGACCCATGTGGGTGATAAAGGCCGAGATCGCACGAGCTCGATCGGTCATCGTGACCACCCAGAATCCACTAGCCATATCCAAAGAGCAATACCAGAGCACCTTGTCCAGATCTTCCAACAGGTCGTTGATCAGGGGCATTGGATACACCATGAGCCGGGTCAGACTGTTGACGAGCCGATAATCGATGCAGAGTCGGATATCCACGCCGTTCTTCTTGATGATCACGACGATCGGCGAGGCCCACGGTGATCGGGACTTCCGGATCATCTTGGCTGACAGCAGTCCCTTGATCAGATCCGACACCTTCTCCACAAACTGAGGGGCGACCTTCCGGACTCGTTGGGCGATCGGTTTCGCATCGCCGACGTCGATGTCACATGTGACGCCCCTGGCTGCTGGGGGAAGTGCATTGCCCTTGCCGATCAGCAGGTGCCTCCTGTGCCAGATCTTCTTCCGCAGTCGATCGATCTCCTCCGGGGTGTTGAATTCCAGATCTCCCACCTTGATGTCGTCGATCTTCACCTCATCCGTCGTCGAGATCACAATTTCCGGAAGCACAGCCAGTTCGCCTTCGACGTCTTCGGCTGACAGACTCCCGCCCTCGTGGTAGTGGACTTGATCATCGGCGTCAACATCTCGATCTGGTTCAGCGGCAGCAGGATCACCCCGATTGACAGTGGGTTTAGTCTCTATTCCCACCTGATCACCTCCGTCGATCGACATCGGAATGTCGTCAACTATGGTGTCGCCTCTTGATCTCGACTCTTCCACCGTTAAGGTCGCCACATGGGGTACCCGATCAGCACTCCCGCCCCCAAGATCTGGTTCGACGGCACAACCGTCGACCTGATCGACCGATGGCAAGTGAGGGGACATCGTTTCACCGTTCTCCTCCAGATCACCAGTGCAATCATCTCGCAGCTTATCGTCATCCATCGCTTCGTCCTCTGGGCCGGCGGTCGGCGAAGACCGGTAGCCCACAAGCACCTGTCCCTGCTCCGGAAGGCATTCGCCCTCCGATCCGGAGGATTTGGCCGACGACCTTGTAGGATCCGACCATAGGTCCGTCCGTTCTCCAACTAGAGTGGTTGAAGTAGACGGTCTGGACTCTTCGGCCACGCGATCACTCTCCAGCGGCGATTCGCCCCCTGATCTACGCGTACCGACAACAGCTACCTCCAGATCAGGGCACTTCGCCCCCGATTCGGTGGTGGGGTCGGGTAGGCTAATCGAGCGATCGACGATCGGGGAGACCTCGGATCTCCGGAGAATCGCTCGGGGTGTCGGATACGTCGGTCGCTCGACAGCCGATGCTGATGGTACGACTGACGCCTCCTCATTAGTTCGCGGTTCTTCCGTCGTGGCTTGGAAGGCCAAGTTCTGCCATTCCATGTAGCGACGGGACCCGATCGACACATACCCTGGCACCCGGGGTACCCGATCTCCGGCCAACCACATGGCGATCCGTTCGTTCCGGTGTAGAACGATGTCCTTGTCACTGATGTTGGTGACCTGGAGATACCTGATCCGGCCAGGCCCTCGAACTACAGTCGGCACCCAGCGATCTCCACGAGTGACCCATAGCTTCTCGCGATCTGTCACCTTCATTCGGAGTGGCAGTTCGATCGAATCGCCGATCGCGATCTGCATCCCTTGATCCACACACACATGTCGGACGTTGTCGTTGTACAGTTGTCGCCGTCCGCTAAGTTGGATCTTGACTTCATCAGGGAGGCAGATGGAGCCGTCTGCCAGATCAAGGCGGATCCCCGCCGGGACCATAAAGTCCATACCCAGGATCGCATCTTGTCCTGATAGATCGCCAACCCAGATATCGAAGAAATACACCAGCGATCCTGCCAGCGTAACCTTGATCCTGGTCTTTCCTTCCGTCATGTACACGCTTTCGCCAATCCCCACACATTCCTGGCTCTGACTCGTGTCGACATAGCACCCCACCTTACGAGCAAAGGCGGTGTCCACGATGGACACCTCGGCGCCGGTGTCTAAGAGTAAGATCGACTTCTCATTGTTGATCTTGCCAGCGATCTTGGCCTGACGGAACCATTTACCCGGCGAATGATGTTTCCAGTACCCTCTGGACTCCCCTGGGAGGAGATCGGGTACCACACCGCCGGATCTGCGGTGTTCACTGACACGAGGCAGACTTCGATCGCGATCATGTTTCGGGATCTCGGCCGTCAACTCTCCGTCAGCTGGCGTAAACCATTCCTCAGGTCTGCGTTGCTTCCAGTAACCTCGAGTTTCTCCAGACTGGAGATCCAAGGGCACTTCGGCGTCAGAACGGCTGAAGTCGTCCGATCGGTGTAGACTTAAGACCTTGGCGGCAGATTTCTCATGCAGATCACATGTATTACCGCGTAGATCAGTCCGTCCACTTACTCGATCTACCGTGTTCTTGTTCACGTATGCATAGATGCAATACCTAGAACGCTCGGCTCGTACCGGATTCCAACCCGGCGAGCGTCCTAGTTTAACATCTTCTCGGCGATCGCGGGCAGCATGCCTGCGTGTTTCACCGGGTTGAACCATTGACGGATCTGATTGTAGAATTCCTCCATCGGACACTTGCCCATCTCGTGTAGCTCACCGCATCCACGACACACAAACAGGCAGCGATCCGCCGGATGTCCTCGCTTTCCACACTTCTCGCACGTCAAGCGTCTCCAGCAATCCAGATCCGTGTGCTTCCGTGATCCACAGTGCGAGCAGCGGCTCGATCGGTCCGATCCATCGGGCGGCGATCGCGATCTTGGGTCTGATCGAGGTGAGTCATGACCGATCGGCGCTTGAGTGCTGCGATCCTGCTTCGTCGTGTCGCCCCCAGCATTGCGAGACTTGTCCTCAGCCGATGCTAGGTAGACACGGCGTAGATCACCTTCCGAATCCGATCCGTCCGATCCGGTGTCCGATCCAGACTCTTGGTTCGCGATCTGGACTGCACGCACTGCCCGCTTGGTGGCAGCGGCCGGAGCAGAGGTCGGGACTTTCTGGCGATACTTCGATCCGAAGGCAGATCGTTTCTGTCTGCTCTTCGCGCGTTCTCGAGCGCGCAGGACTTCCTCCAGATCTTCGGCATCCGTGAGTCGAAGTAGGGTCAGCTGATCGGCCAGATCGGGATCGCCCAGTGTCTCGATAAAATGTTCGACGTGTTCTCGACGGGCTTTGGAATCTCCATCCTTGATCTTCAGTCTCGCACGCAGAGCCGCCACATTCAGTCGATAGAGGTAATCCAACGGCGATTCATCCGATCGCTTGCGAGAGTGATAGTACTGCCAAGCCACCGATACCCCTAGGCCGCAATACTGGATTTGGAAACTCCGAAGCAGATCGCTCCACTTGTTCCGTGTCGATCGTCCCAGCTGGCGGTACCAGTTCTTCGCCGGCCCCGTCAGCAGATCCGCGAAAGTCAGGCACTTCTCTTCATCCGTAGCTTGATCGCGCATGAAGGCCGATTTCACCTTGCTGATCCACGATCGGGCGCGATCTTCGTCCTGATCTTTGCCGCTGAACTCCTTAAGATGCGTCATCGCCGAAATCCGTACGCGCTGTATGTGTGTAGTCCCGCCGGACCCCGTTGCGGCGGTAGCCTCCACGGCCGGAGCTGAGCTCGGTAGATCGATGTCGTCCGGATCATATTCCCACTGCGAGACGTCTCGATCCGGCGATCCGGCGGATTCCATCTCCACGTCCTGTGATCCGACATGGTCTGGGGTCACTGGGGCAGGTGTGACCACTGTGCTCTGCTGTTCCTTCAAGAAACGGGCCATCGCGGCCTGGAAGTAAGTTTCCAGACTGCCGTTCGACTCGTCCGCCCCAGTCGCGCTGGTCGTCCGATCGATCGACTTAGGTTTCGGCTTCCGAGGTCCTGATCGCGTACGTTCCTGACGCTGACTACGTGATCGAGCGTCCAGCATAGCCGATCCGGAAGGACCAAGCGGCATTCGCTGGGGTTCCGACGACGTGTCGGACACATGTTCGGCCGCCGAGACGTACGGCGATGATGATCGATACCCTGTCGATTCAGCCCGCGTCGGCACCACTGGAGCTGACGGCGCTTGATCTGGGGCGTCTGGGACCTGATCGTTCGTGATCACGTCGACGAGGGGTCTCAGCTTTTCGACTAATGTCTGGATCGACGTCTGGATCACTTCGAGTTCTTGATCGAAGAGGTCATTCGCGTCAAAGGCTCCAGCCACCAAGCCGGCCTCCTTCAGCAGCCCGAGCAGGTTCTTCACCGCCGTCAACTTGTTGTCCGTCATCCGGGGCCGAGATCGAGCCCTTCGGGTCGCCGATCTGCTCTGGCCGCACGATGATCATGACGGGATCTTGACGTAAGAAGTCCCGCAATTCTTTCAAGTGATACTGACGTTCCAGGTCAGCTTCAGACCAGTCGAGCACCAGCGATCTTGGATCTTCGTCGTCCATGCCTGGCGCTCGCAGTTTCCTTCGCGCGATCTGGGCCTTGTCCGCGATCGCGTCCAGGTAGTCGGATCGAGCCTGATCGGCGAGTCTGCGAATGCATATCGGTCCGATCCGGCCTTGGTTTGTTTTGTTAGTGAATCTCGGTTCGCACCGAGATCCACCGGGTCCCCGAAGGGACCTGGGGAGGATGTTGAGGTTTCTCTTCTAGATCTGTTTCCAGATCGCCCTCGATTCCGTCGACAGAAGTCCTCCGAGCACTCTGTCGATCCGCGGATCTCGTTTTGTTCAGCAGCGTCTTCGTCGATCCGATGTTCGACGACGCCTCTTCCCCTGGTTCTTTCTTCACTTGCGCATCTTCTGCGGACTCACGGTGAAATCCGGAGTCCCCAAGAGATCCGGGCACGCGCACCATTGTGGTGTAGCGGGATCAGCCAAAATCTGGTTAAGGCCTGATCGAGCTTCCCACCAGCGCCCAGACACCGACTAACGGAGGGTCCCCAATGATCCGTGATCGGCTGAACTTGTTCTCACCTTGTGTACCCGTCGGCGGGCTGGATCTGCTCTCTCGGGGCTCCGAGGATGCAGCACTTGGTGAAGATCGAATGTCTTGGCGTGACGCGGGGATAAGTCCGTGGAGCAGCGCGGGAATCTTCGCTCTGCGTCCGAGTATTCGTCCCGATCGAGGGTTGTTCGCTGCGATCGGTCGGCCTGGAGTCGATCCAAGGCCGGTAGTTGCCCTTTCGGGTGTGTTCCTCCCTTCCTTGAGTTGCTTGCCGCTTCCTATAGCGGGATCGAGGTTGATCGAGAGGAGAACGATCGCCAGCCAAGCAGTATCCGGACGATCGGGGTTTCGCACACAAGAAATAGATCACTAGAGTAGGTCAAGCTGGCCAATGTATTAATCCAGTCTTAACCGTACCACTAGTTCACTGTCCAAAGTGTCGACGCTTGTCGAGGCCAATGTAGTTCCTGGGACTTGGTGACTTGAGGGGACTTGTGCTCTTCGGTGCAAATTCTCTTCTGATTTATGTTTAGTTGGCTTCTCTCTCTACCGCTACCATCTTGTCTACCATCCTACAACTAAACAACAACTTGATTCCTGTCCTATCTTCGCCCCTCTTGTGCTTCCCATCTTGACCGATCGGCGATCCCGATCAACGATCCTGTTCGGCGATCCCGATCGGCGATCTCGATCGGCGATCCCGATCAGCGATCCCGATCACCGATCTCGATCGACTCTCGATCGAGGACTTGAGCGCATCCTCATTCACCGTCGATCCGCCTACTTCCATCCTTGGTCGTTCCGGATCACCGGTGTTCGCCTCCAGTAGGGCTTGCGCCTATGCCGATCTTGGACACCCATCAGGGGTCGATAGGGCGCGATCCGCCTCTGCACGATCCGTCTCTGCACGATCCGCCTCTGCACATGTTGTACCCGACGCGCCGGCGTCACTTGATCTCTCGCTGATCTTCAGTCCACGCTTGATCCACACAGCCTGTCTCTCGATCGCTGATCGATTGTCGATCTTCCATTCGGGACCTCTGTCGACCGGCCTTGCCGCCTTTCTCGGAGAACACTTTCCGTTCGAGACGGATTTCTTATTCGGTGCTTCTCCACATCGTCGATGTACGATCTGCGGCCTAGCACTGATGGGCGCCCCGGATCTTCCGGTTCGCCCGACTCGATCAGGTCCGTGGTGACTTCCGAGTTCGCCGATCGCGGGATCCTGGTGAACCCGTACAATGCGTCATCCAGAAGTCGCTGATAGATCTGAGGAGCGTTCTTCAGGCCGAACGGCATCCGATTTCATTCAAACAGACCCATGTGGGTGATAAAGGCCGAGATCGCACGAGCTCGATCGGTCATGGTCACCACCCAGAATCCACTAGCCATATCCAAAGAGCAATACCAGAGTACCTTGTCCAGATCTTCCAGCAGATCGTTCATCAGGGGCATTGGATACACCATGAGCCGGGTCAGACTGTTGACGAGCCGATAATCGATACAGAGTCGGATATCCACGCCGTTCTTCTTGATGATCACGACGATCGGCGAGGCCCACGGTGATCGGGACTTCCGGATCATCTTGGCTGACAGCAATCCCTTGATCAGATCCGACACCTTCTCCACAAACTGAGGGGCGACCTTCCGGACTCGTTGGGCGATCGGTTTCGCATCGCCGACGTCGATGTCACATGTGACGCCCTGGCTGCTGGGGGAAGTGCATTGCCCTTGCCGATCAGCAGGTGCCTCCGATGCCAGATCTTCTTTCGCAGTCGATCGATCTCCTCCGGGGTGTTGAATTCCAGATCTCCCACCTTGATGTCGTCGATCTTCACCTCATCCGTCGTCGAGATCACAATTTCCGGAAGCACAGCCAGTTCGCCTTCGACGTCTTCTGCTGATAGACTCCCGCCCTCGTGGTAGTGGACTTGATCATCGGCGTCGACATCTCCATCTGGTTCAGCTGCGGCAGGATCGCCCTGGTTGACAGTGGGTTTGGTCTCTGTTTCCACCTGATCGCCTCCGTCGATCGACATCGGAATGCCGTCAACTGTGATGTCACCTCTTGATCTCGACTCTTCCATCGTTAAGGTCGCCACATGGGGTACCCGATCAGCACTCCCGCCCCGAGATCTGGCTCGACGGCGCAACCGTCGACCTGATCGGCCGATGGCAAGCGAGGGGACATTGTTTCATCGCTCTCCTCCAGATCGTGAGTGCAGTCATCTCGCGGCTTATCGCCATCCATCGCTTCGCACCCTGATCCGGAGGATTTGGCCGACGACCTTGTAGGATCCGACCGTAGGTCCGTCGGTTCTCGAACTAAAGTGGTTGAAGTAGACGATCTGGACTCTTCGGCCACGCGATCACTCTCCAGCGGCGATCCGCCCCTGATCTAAGCGTACCGGCAACAGCTACCTCCAGATCAGGGCACCTCGCCCCGATTCGGTGGTGGGGTCGAGTGGGCGAATCGAGCGATCGATGATCGGGGAGACCTCGGATCTCCGGAGAATCGCTCGGGGCATCGGATACGTCGGTCGCTCGACAGCAGATGCTGGTGGTACGACTGACGCCTCCTCATTAGCTCGCGGTTCCTCCGTCGTGGCTTGGAAGGCCAAGTTCTGCCATTCCATGTAGCGACGGGACCCGATCGACACATACCCTGGCACCCGGGGTACCCGATCTCCGGCCAACCACATGGCGATCCGTTCATTCCGGTGTAGAACGATGTCCTTATCACTAATGTTGGTAACCTGGTGGTACCTGATCCGGCCAGGTCCTCGAACCACAGTCGGCACCCAGCGGTCTCCACCAGTGACCCATAGCTTCTCGCGATCTGTCACCTTCATTCGGAGTGGCAGTTCGATCGAATCACCGATCGCGATCTGCATCCCTTGTTCCACACACACATGTCTGACGTTGTCGTTGTACAGTTGTCGCCGTCCGCTAAGTTGGATCTTGACTTCGTCAGGGAGGCAGATGGAGCCGTCTGCAAGATCGAGGCGGATCCCCGCCGGGACCATGAAGTCCATACCCAGGATCGCATCTTGTCCTGCTAGATCGCCAACCCAGATATCGAAGAAATACACCAGCGATCCTGCCAGCGTAACTTTGATCCTGGTCTTTCCCTCCGTCATGTACACGCTTTCGCCAATTCCCACACATTCCTGGCTTTGACTCGTGTCGACATAGCACCCCACCTTACGAGCAAAGGCGGTATCCACGATGGACACCTCGGCGCCGGTGTCTAAGAGTAAGATCGACTTCTCATTGTTGATCTTGCCAGCGATCTTGGCCTGACGGAACCATTTACCCGGCGAATGGTGTTTCCAGTACCCTCTGGACTCCCCTGGGAGGAGAACGGGTACCACATCGCCATATCTGCGGTGTTCACTGACGCGAGGCAGACTTCGATCGCGATCATGTTTCGGGATCTCGACCGTCAACTCTCCGTCAGCTGGCGTAAACCATTCTTCAGGCCTGCGTTGCTTCCAATAACCTCGAGTTTCTCCAGACTGGAGATCCAAGGGCACTTCGGCGTCAGAACGGCTGAAGTCGTCCGATCGGTGTAGACTTAAGATCTTGGCGGCAGATTTCTCATGCAGATCACATGTATTACCGCGTAGATCAGTCCGTCCACTTACTCGATCTACCGTGTTCTTGTTCACGTATGCATAGATGCAATACCTAGAACGCTCGGCTCGTACCGGATTCCAACCCGGCGAGCGTCCTAGTTTAACATCTTCTCGGCGATCGCGGGCAGCATGCCTGCGTGTTTCACCGGGTTGAACCATTGACGGATCTGATTGTAGAATTCCTCCATCGGGCACTTGCCCATCTCGTGCAGCTCACCACATCCACGACACACAAACAGGCAGCGATCCGCCGGATGTCCTCGCTTTCCACACTTCTCGCACGTCAAACATCTCCAGCAATCCAGATCCGTGTGCTTCCGTGATCCACAGTGCGAGCAGCGGCTCGATCGGTCCGATCCATCGGGCGACGATCGCGATCTTGGGCCTGATCGAGGTGAGTCATGACCGATCGGCGCTTGGGTGCTGCGATCCGGCTTCGTCGTGTCGCCCCCAGCGTTGCGAGACTTGTCCTCAGCCGACGCTAGGTAGACGCGACGTAGATCACCTTCCGAGTCCGATCCGTCCGATCCCGTGTCCGATCCAGACTCTTGGTTCGCGATCTGGACTGCACGCACTGCCCGCTTGGTGGCAGCGGCCGGAGCAGAGGTCGGGACTTTCTGGCGATACTTCGATCCGAAGGCAGATCGTTTCTGTCTGCTCTTCGCGCGTTCTCGAGCGCGCAGGACTTCCTCCAGATCTTCGGCATCCGCGAGTCGAAGTAGGGTCAGCTGGTCGGCCAGATCGGGATCGGTGTCTCGATAAAATGTTCGACGTGTTCTCGACGGGCCTTGGAATCTCCATCCTTGATCTTCAGTCTCGCACGCAGAGCCGCCACATTCAGTCGATAGAGGTAATCCAACGGCGATTCATCCGATCGCTTGCGAGAGTGATAGTACTGCCAAGCCACCGATACTCCTAGGCCGCAATACTGGATCTGGAAACTCCGAAGCAGATCGCTCCACTTGTTCCGTGTCGATCGTCCCAGCTGGCGGTACCAGTTCTTCGCCGGCCCTGTCAGCAGATCCGCGAAAGTCAGGCACTTCTCTTCATCCGTAGCTTGATCGCGCATGAAGGCCGATTTCACCTTGCTGATCCACGATCGGGCGCGATCTTCGTCCTGATCTTTGCCGCTGAACTCCTTAAGATCCGACATCGCCGAAATCCGTACGCGCTGGATCAGTGAAGACCCGACGGACCCCGATGCGGCGGTAGCCACCACGGCCGGAGCTGAGCTCGTAGATCGATGTCGTCCGGATCATATTCCCACTGTGAGACGTCTCGATCCGGCGATCCGGCGGATTCCATTTCCACGTCCTGTGATCCGACATGGTCTGTGGTCACTGGGGCAGGTGTGGCCACTGTGCTCTGCTGTTTCTTCAGGAAACGGGCCATCGCGGCCTGGAAGTAAGTTTCCAGACTGCCGTTCGACTCGTCCGCCCCATTCGCGCTGGTCGTCCGATCGATCGACTTAGGTTTCGGCTTCCGAGGTCCTGATCGTGTACGTTCCTGACGCTGACTACGTGATCGAGCGTCCAGCATAGCCGATCCGGAAGGACCAAGCGGCATTCGCTGGGTTCCGACGACGTGTCGGACACATGTTCGGCTGCCGAGACGTAGGGCGATGATGATCGATACCCTGTCGATTCAGCCCGCGTCGACATCACTGGAGCTGACGGCGCTTGATCTGGGGCGTCTGGGTCTTGATCGTTCGTGATCACGTCGACGAGGGGTCTCAGCTTTTCGACTAATGTCTGGATCGACGTCTGGATCACTTCGAGTTCTTGATCGAAGAGGTCATTCGCGTCAAAGGCTCCAGCCACCAAGCCGGTCTTCTTCAGCAGCCCGAGCAGGTTCTTCACTGCCGTCAACTTGTTGTTCGTCATCCGGGGCGCTGAGATCGAGCCCTTCGGGTCGCCGATCTGCTCTGGCCGCACGATGATCATGACAGGGTCTTGACGTAAGAAGTCCCGCAATTCTTTCAAGTGATACTGACGTTCCAAGTCAGCCTCAGACCAGTCGAGCACCAGCGATCTGGGATCTTCGTCGTCCATGCCTGGCGCTCGCAGTTTCCTTCGCGCGATCTGGGCCTTATCCGCGATCGCGTCCAGGTAGTCCGGATCGAGCCTGATCGGCGAGTCTGCGAATGCATATCGGTCCGATCCGGCCTTGGTTTGTTTTGTTAGTGAATCTCGGTTCGCACCGAGATCCACCGGGGTCCCCGAAGGGACCTGGGGAGGATGTTGAGGTTTCTCTTCTAGGTCTGTTTCCAGATCGCCCTCGATTCCGTCGACAGAAGTCCTCCAAGCACTCTGTCGATCCGCGGATCTCGTTTTGATCAGCAGCGTCTTCGTCGATCCGATGTTCGACGACGCCTCTTCCCCTGGTTCTTTCTTCACTTGCGCATCTTCTGCGGACTCACGGTGAAATCCGGAGTCCCCAAGAGATCCGGGCACGCGCACCATTGCGGTGAAGCGGGATCAGCCAAAATCTGGTTAAGGCCTGATCGAGCTTCCCACCAGCGCCCAGACACCGACTAACGGAGGGTCCCCAACGATCCGTGATCGGCTGAACTTGTTCTCACCTTGTGTACCCGTCGGCGGGCTGGATCTGCTCTCTCGGGGCTCCGAGGATGCAGCACTTGGTGAAGATCGAATGTCTTGGCGTGACGCGGGGATAGTCCGTGGAGCAGCGCGGGAATCTTCGCTCTGCGTCCGAGTATTCGTCCCGATCGAGGGTTGTTCGCTGCGATCGGTCGGCCTGGAGTCGATCCAAGGCCTGTAGTTGCCCTTTCGGGTGTGTTCCTCCCTTCCTTGGCTTGCTTGCCGCTTCCTATAGCGGGATCGAGGTTGATCGAGAGGAGAACGATCGCCGGCGAAGCAGTATCCGGACGATCGGGGGTTCGCACACAAGAAATAGATCACTAGAGTAGGTCAAGCTGGCCAATGTATTAATTTAGTCTTAACCGTACCACTAGTTCACTGTCCAAAGTGTCGACGCTTGCCGAGGCCAATGTAGTTCCTGGGACTTGGTGACTTGAGGGGACTTGTGGTCTTCTGTGCAAATTCACTTCTGATTTATGTTTAGTTGGCTTCTCTCTCTACCGCTACCATCTTGTCTACCATCCTACAACTAAACAACAACTGGATTCCTGTCCTATCTTCGCCCCTCTTGTGCTTCCCATCTTGACCGATCGGCGATCCCGATCAACGATCCTGTTCGGCGATCCCGATCGGCGATCTCGTTCGGCGATCCCGATCAGCGATCCCGATCACCGATCTCGATCGACTCTCGATCGAGGACTTGAGCGCATCTTCATTCACCGTCGATCCGCCTACTTCCATCCTTGGTCGTTCCGGATCACCGGTGTTCGCCTCCAGTAGGGGCTTGCGCCTATGCCGATCTTGGACATCCATCAGGGATCGATAGGGCGCGATCCGCCTCTGCACAATCCGTCTCTGCACGATCCGCCTCTGCATATGTTGTACCCGACGCGCTGGCGTCACTTGATCTCTCGCTGATCTTCAGTCCACGCCTGACCCACGCAGCCTGTCTCTCGATCGCTGATCGATTGTCGATCTTCCATTCGGGACCTCTGTCGACCGGCCTTGCCGCCTTTCTCGGAGAACACTTTCCGTTCGAGACGGATTTCTTATTGGGTGCTTCTCCACACCTACACTAACGGGAGCGCAGGCTTGTCGGGTGATCCGAAGATCGCCCAGTCCGTTTACAGCGGTGTAGCGGTTACCCGGACACCTGCCAAGTCGTCCCAGGAGCCGTGCCACGAGCACACAGCACGCTCCCCTTCTCTCGCCGACGCTCTTGTCGCTTCTTCTCCTCCTTCTCCTTCTCTCCTTGACCCGTACCCTCCACCAAAGGATTGACGGCGGCTCTCGCCTTTTACGGGGCGCCGATGCAAAACCGCACCGGCTGAATCGGGGGCGGGCCGAAAACCCGCGCTCGTACGCTCGACGAGCTCTTCGCCAGGGGCGGAATCCAGATAACCACTACACGCTCTCGCTCTTGGACTCGCCGGGCGGCCGAGAACACTTCCGTCACTTCGGATAGCCGATCTCAGCGGTGGTCATGATCTAGCCCCACGGGGGCGGTCGTACCTTGAAGAGACGCCGCGTGCCGCTTGTTTAGGACCTCGAAAATTCCACTCTGTATTTATCTTTGCTTTGTTGGGCTCAAAGGCCCTTCCCTGGTGTTCCTATACTAATATCTAATGAAAATGGGCTGTTACGGCCTCTCCAATACTAAAACCAAGTCTAATCGCTCGTCGAATCTTGGCTCGACGACCCTTCAGATCTTTGGGATCTTGTGTTAGCGAAACTCCTCCAGTCGGTGTCTGGTGTACACACTTGGGCCGGACTGGCTTGTGCGATTACGGCGACCGATTTAACGCCAAGTCCTCTTCGTGCTTGCTGCAGTGATGCCGTCGATACTGGACAGCAAGTTACCATGAATTCTTCGCTCGCTGACTTCAGTACTCAGCGAAATCCATGTAGCTGCCATGCATCCATACTCACCGAGATGCTCGAGTTGACTTGGGCGATGGACGAGAAAACGCTATACCACAGCTTATTTCTCTGAAGTCTCATCTCATTATGATATCTCCAGTAGTCGCTTTGCTTTCCAAAAATGTTGATCAATGTATCCTCGTTCGATCTATTTCTCCAAAATGTCTTAATCTCGGAATCATCAAATACATGCTTCTTCAATTGGCATTTTGCTCATTCATAACGCTTGATTAATGAATAACTCTCATAGTCTGCTTTCATAGACTCAACTTCGTTTCGCAATTTCTGCATCTCTGATTGTAGCTCATGCTTCTCTTTTTTTATTGCTTTGAGCGCGTCAATCTTCCTTGAGATTGTCTTGTTTAAATTACTAATCTCATTGGTCTTGTGCTCAATCAGTGAATATTTTTATGGATATGACAGATATCCTTGTTTGGTGAAAAAAAAAAAAAACATGCACTTAGCTCCTCTCGTGGTAGTAAAGTTGCACATCGTTGGTATATTGAATACATTTTTCTTAAGATAGTATTAAATGAGTTCGTTGATATCTACAAACGAACGAGAGCCGTCGAGAGAGGGGATGGACACTGTGGGAGTGAAAAGAAGTGGTTGTGTGATCTGAGAGGAGAAGAAGTGTTGAGAGAGGTTTTAAAGAGAAGAAGTGAAAATGGGTAATCGGAGGTTGTGGTTATGTTAAATGGGTCTCTCGTTGTTCTTATAGCGAGAGAATGTACAAGTGGACACAATGCACCGTTAAGAGTATATACTGAGTGTGACGGGGCACACAGCACTTCTTGACAGTGGAAGCAGGAGTATACGAACTCCAAGTGAACTGCCGTTCACGTGTCCCTGGCCTTAAGGGGACGACTTGACTTGCTACAAAGGAGTAGGTTATAAGACTGACTGTATTTTGGTAGGGGTTAACTTGGTCGTAATACAAACTACAAGTTAACTATACAAAAGCCCACACAAACTTAAATGGTTGGCTTGCGGGGCTACTGGTACCATGTACCATGTACTCGGGAGAGTGACACCCGTCACTCTTCATGTAATGGGTACACTTGATTGTACCCCGTTACATCCTCCCCCACTTATCTGAGAATCACATCTGATTCTCCAATCAGCGTCGAGAGAATCCGAACACCCAGAGGTCGGATTCTCGGGCGCCGCCGCCGCAAGGCTGGCGCGCCTCATTGTCACACCCACAGTGACTTGTGCCCGCAGTGGACACCACGCGCGGCACCTCCCTGCCCTCGGCAATGTATGCATCAAAGCCGACGCCTCTAGTGGCCGTATCCACAGCGCTAGCAGGCGCAGAGTGCGTCAGCACGGGATGCATGCGCCTCCAAACTTTCGGTTCCTCTCGCAGATCACCAGCAGTTGGCGTCGCATGGCCCTTGGGCCCTGCTGGCACGTTCGTGCGGCGGTACCTCCAGCAAGGGACGGCACCTGTCCGGTCAGCGCGTAGCGTAACCATAGAGAGAGCTGTGCGGCTCATCTCCGGCCATGACAGCGGTCCGACAGGACCCCGCTTCGTTACAGCGCAGTGTGCCTGTCGTCCGAGTTCATCGGCACGACCCATGGGCTGAGATCAAACTTTGACCAAAGCCAAGAAGCATCCGGCTTCATCGTCGCCATAGTCCCGGGGACCACGGCTGCTACTCGCAGCCAGCTCATCGTTCAGAGCAACGCGGCGGACTTGTTCAAAGTCCTGCCCCGCGTCACGGCCATCATGCCGCCGACGCTGAGGTGTCTTCCACCGACACAAGGTACCGCGATGGTACTTCATCATGGTGCGAGGTACACTGGCCTACGTCACCAGCGATCGCATCATGCGTCGCGGCGATCAACACCAGGTCGGTGTGCAAGCAAGGCCGCATGGCACACAGTCCATACCGGACCGCACGGTGTACGGGGCACCACCCCATACACCAAAGGCATGTCGTGTATCACATGAACCACGGCTGCCTTAGTGCCTCGCACACATCAAGTGCCACGTGCACTCGTATGGCTTCGCGCCTTACAAGCACGGTATACACCGCGCTAAGTGTGAATGCCCGCAAAGGCAACACGTTCGGGCTCACCCTTCGTGGGCAACACCCAAGCTCCTTGCCGTTGACTACCTGGTCGGCAGACGTGTCGCGCCCAGCGTAGCAACAGCATGGAGCTGTCCCTCGGGTTCGTCCTGGTGGACAACACCCATGCTCGGGGCTGATGACAACCTGGCCGGCAGACGTGCCGCGCCCAGCGTGACCACAGCCTTGAGCTTCAGCATGATGCTGATAGCTAACTGGCCGGTAGACGTACCGCGTCCAGTGTAGCAACAGCATCAAGCTACGGCATGGCGATGCGTACGCGCACATGCCTTCGTCCGCGGCCCAAGCCCAGATCGGCTGCCATGTCCTTACCCGACAGATGCAGCCTTCCCCTGCGAATGTGCGCGCCACCTTCGGCCCAGCAGCGGTAGTGAGCACTACCAACGTTGCTGGCCATCGGTCACCAAGCCCATGGGACCAAAGCAGCGACGCATCAGGTCCAGCACCTTCGTGCAATGCTTCGTGAGTGGTTGTACCATGTAGCCACTACACCAGCTTCTGTGAAGAAGCAAGTCTCATGCCAGAGACTTCGGAAGGAAGGGCACTTCCGGTCCCCTCCCCACTTACGATTAGAACCCCGGCGGGTCAGGCGGTAGCCGGCCGCCTAAACTCGTGCCGCCCTGCAGCACCAAGTCGCTATACCAGCAGACTCTGGCGGCGCGAGAAGCTCCCCTGCTTGGGCTCCGGGTCAACATCGTCGACCAAGGCTTGGTATCTACCAGCCGGTATGCAGTTTGAGTCTGCGTGACTTGACGTGGTACTCTGTTACCCACGTCTGCGGGTGAATACACCCATGACAGCGTACGGCGTGTCCTTCCTTGACTTGAGAGTAGCTGCATCACATGCAGGCATACTCAGACTCTGCCATCTCGGCATCGAGTCCTGGACTCTTGTTGCCCCAACGCCGCGCAGTGGCCGCGGCCTTCGCAGCCAGACCGAGCATGTCCCAGCATGTGGTCAATGGAGGTGTCGCCATCCGGCTGACACACTCCAGGCGTGATCGATCGTGGCCATGTAGTCGGCGGTGACGCAACAAGCATCGCCGCAGGTACGCCCTGGACCAAGCCACGCCTTGCGTGCGCGAGGCCATAGCTGCGCCGGCCGACACCCAGTCGAACGTCATCCATGATGACCGGGTGCTAAGCCCTTGGAGGAAGGAAGTGCTTCCGGGCACTCCTCCCCCGCTTAAAATCAGAGCCGCGCGGAGCCTCCAAGAGGACCGTGCGGCTATGACATCGTGACGGTGTCACGGGCTTCTTAAACTCCGTGTGGCCATCCACCACACGCGAGGAGACCCAAGTGACCTGATCACTAGTCCTGGTCATACTAACCGTGCGTGGAACTAAGTTACCCACGCAGGAGGTGCACCGCGCAACCCCCTTCCGGCTCATGCGGAGCCTTGCCGCATCGTGTGAAACTACGTTACCCACACAGGAAGCGCATCATGCGACTTCCCCATCAGTTACCGTCTGAGTGACGCGTGTGGAACTATGTTACCCACACAGGAAGTGCATCGGGCACCTCCCTCATCAGTTCAGGTCTGAGTGACCGGGTGTGGAACTATGTTACCCACACAGGAAGTGCATCGGGCACCTCCCTCATCAGTTTAGGTCTGAGTGACCGGGTGTGGAACTGGGTTACCCACACAGGAAGTGCATGCAGCGCCTTCCTCTTCAGTTATGGTCTGGGCGACCGTGTGTGGTACTTGGTTACCCACACAGGAAGCGCGTGCAGCGCGTTCCTCTTCAGTTAAGGTCTGGGCGACCGTGTGTGGTACTTGGTTACCCACACCGGAGATGCCTTGAGTGGCCTCCTCAGCATTACATGCTCTTGTGCGAAACTAAGTTACCCGCTAGTCAGTGGTCCTTGGTTACCCACCTGGTGGCGTCACCGAACACCACCCTTGTCAATGCTCATACCGAGCAACGACTCTCAGCACTGGAGTTGCTTCTTGAGGCAGCTCCACATGCCAGGCGCAACAGCCCTCGGTTGCAGATACACTGCGCCATCGTCATGGAGGACATCATGTCAGTGATGCCTCCCTTCTTCTTCATCATCTTGTCGGACGCATCCAGCGCCCTGGCGGTGCCCTTGTGTCTGGCCAGAGGTGGGAACATGACTCACCAATGCTCTGGCAGACACAGAGGGCCGACTTAGCCTCAAAGGCATTGTCGCGCTGCTCGACCGAGAGCCCTTGCAGCTTGCACAGCGCACTCAGGGCCAAGCCATACTTGTCCAGGCCGAGGGCATATACGGTTCCATGCCCAGGGCCATCTTCGGCACCATGTCCGGGACCATGTACGGGTCCATGTCCGGGAACATGCGCGGTTCCATCGCTGCCCGCGTCGTCACGTGCGGCAGCAAGGGTCACAGCGGACCCCAAGGTTCTTCTTCGGCCCGGCCTCAGTCCATGAGACCTGCCCTTGTGCTTCGACTCTCGCAGAGTCGCGGCACTTTTGTCGTTATTCCAACCGACACATCTGGCGACGTGCGAACACGCGCGACGTCCCAGACTCAATCATGTCAAGGGATACCATTACCCCCGTACACTCACGTGTACTACCGACAACCCACCGTTGTCCTTCACCAATGCGAGCATCAGTGCTCTCAAGGGACCCCGGGTCTCTGTGGTGTACGCCTTCCGTACACCCATCACAAAGACTCGGGCCAACCCCAGCAAGGCCCTCGTCCTTACTGGTGGTTGTGTCCCCCTTGAGCACCTGACGGTGCATGGCGCCGGCGCCCCCTTGACCCTCTGGTCTTCGGGTAGGTCTTCTTCCCAGACCCTGGCGATGGGCAGACACGTTGATAGTGTCCCAGTCCGCCGCAGCCATAGCAGCGGACACAATACTGCTCAGCCGAGATGAGACCTGCGCTCATTGCGATCTCAGTCTCCCGGACCCAGAAGTGAAGGTTCTCACCTTCCTTCCCTTCGAACGGAAGCACAGCTAGCCGCAAAGGCTTAGGCTGCACCCGTCTGGGCTCACTCATCTGAGCCAGCAGGTTTCCCTGCTCATGAGCGATGAGCCCGCGTTCGTACTCGTCAAACGCGCTCACCCGCTCGACCTGCTCGGCTGGCGTCGCCGCCGCTAAGCTCTGGAGGGCATCACTTCCGAAGATGCCCGCCATCTTCCGCACTGACTCGAACTGCGAGTCAGTCAAGTGAGGAAACTCACTCCGGTCCATCGTGGCTCACAGACCTGAGCCACCGAGGATTCAGGTAGACCAATCTACCCGCGTAGGCGTAGGATTGACTACTAGTGCTACCAAGTGTGACGGGGCACACAGCACTTCTTGACAGAGGAAGCAGGAGTATACGAACTCCAAGTGAACTGCCGTTCACGTGTCCCTGGCCTTAAGGGGACGACTTGACTTGCTACAAAGGAGTAGGTTATAAGACTGACTGTATTTTGGTAGGGGTTAACTTGGTCGTAATACAAACTACAAGTTAACTATACAAAAGCCCACACAAACTTAAATGGTTGGCTTGCGGAGCTACTGGTACCATGTACCATGTACTCGGGAGAGTGACACCCGTCACTCTTCATGTAATGGGTACACTTGATTGTACCCCGTTACACTGAGGTACCCCAGTGGACGCCTGCAAAAGTGTATTAACTTTCCGCATAAGCCGATTTAAGAAAACTTATATTTGTCAGGCGTAGATTTCGCTTCCGTAAACGAAGGGTCACTTCGCCCTCTCATCGTGCAACTGCATACATTTTATCTTGTATAAAGTATGTTCACCCTTTTGTAGCAGCTTGGTGGCATAAACCCCAACCTTTCACATATATAGACCTCTGCACAATTTATATTTAGAGACAAATTTAGAGAAATACTTTATACTGGGATAGGAAGCACGTTAGTGCTGCTATCGCAGACCAAATAGGATTACATCCGTGGTACGTCAAGTCAAAATATGACCTCTCTTGGCATCTAACCATCTGTATGAAACCGGTACGACTCCGGTGGCGCACTGGGGCCTCCAAAAGGTTGATATGCGTGGGCAGCCTGAACCGGTACGATACCCATAACACCGATATGGAAACGGTGCCGCATGGGGCCTCCAAAAGGTTTATATGCATGGGCAGCCTGAACCAGTGTGCTACCGATGACACTGGTATGAATCAATAAATATATTTAGCGAAGTTAAGGGACAATTGAGGTGGACTGTATTGTACAATAGCATGTCGATTCTACTAGCTGCAAATAGACCTCAGCCAGGGTTCGCCTTTTTAAATTTAGTATTGTCTATTGATATACTGCATCTACAGTCTTTTGGCAAATGCCCGAACAGATGCTGCGGCTGCGAAGCAGGCGCAGGAGATGACCGAATTAATATGTAAAAAATATTAATAAAAGTAAAGGGCTTATATCCAAAATCCAGCCTTCGCGGAGCCCTAGTGTCGATTATATGCAACTTTTGGATGCGCTATACCCCGCTCGCATGCCGTTATTAGTGGGAGTGATAGATCAGTACGTACCGGTTTGTGTGTCCTTGTGTCCTCTGTAGGCATTGTTGTCCCTCTCCAGCAGCCGCATCTTCCCGATGCTTGTCGGCGAGCACCATCTCGTGCGTCCAATCTAATTAGGAGGTCGTATTTATTAAATCGGAGGTCGTCGGACTTATTAAGCCACTAAATCGGCGGATTAACAATCCAATAAGGCATTCTAATCGGTTTTCACAATACGCCTTGTGCATTGAAAACCGAATTCCATACGAGTGTTGTCATTTTCCCATAATACAACGTCTCGGGTTACGTCTCGGGTTACCGCGGATCGATGCATCTGCAGCAGAGGTGGAAGGCGGCGCTGCGGCTGCTGCTCCATGTGGTCGCGGTGCTGCTGCTTAGCGCACGCAGTTCGCAGCTGGGCTCTGCGCTGCACCCGTTCCAGCGTGCCATCGCCAACGACTGGGTGCGGCTCCTCTTCTACGTGGACGCACCCAGGAAGATTTCTGGCGAGGCGACGGTCGTCACGCTGCCGCACTTCCTGCTCGAGGTGGAGGAGGAGATCGCTGCTAATGTGGATGATGAGTTCTTCAGCGGGGCTTCGCAGCGCGAGCGTCGGCGATGCCCGTCGGGGCGCTTTTCACCATCGAGGAGACCCGCGAGCACCTGCACGGCGCAGTGGCCAACTACTTCCGACTGGCGGACGTGGCGCTGGACTCGTACATGGTGTTCGGCAACAAGTCGGAGACGCAGTGGGCGCTGCTGCCGCCTCCGCTGCTGACTGTGCGGGCCGACGTCGGGGAGGAGACTCTGGACAAGTTGTACAACATCACGAATAGCTCTTCGAGCGAGCAGTGGCCGGCGCCGCTGCGGACAGGTGACGCGGCTGCGCGACAGCAGGAAACACGAAAGTTTTTCGACGAGTTGGACGCTATGGAGCTCAAGTTGGTGGTGGGTATGAAGAGGAAGGCGCGTCCCTCGGGTACAGTGAATGGAGGGGAAGACGCTAGCACCGAGAAGTTGTACGAGTGGACGGTGGTGATACGCTACGACCTGCTGAATCAAGGTCACTTGGAGGTGACGATGAATTATAATCTCGTTCATGTGCCGCTGCTTGAGGGTGGGCGCGGAGGCGGAGGGCGAGGGGAGGAGGATATGCCGCCTGTGCTAGTGGACACCAGCGTGCTGCTTAACTGGGTCACCCTCGTGGTGATTTGTTTGTATCAGGTGAGTTGTGCCTCGTAGTAGTGGTGTGGTGCATTGCTCTGTGCATGGCTGACGCTATTTGTTGTGCCTATTCATTCACAGACGGTCGAGGTTTCGCTGAAATGGGCAGCTGTGAAGTCGCTAGCCGCTCGGCAGTCACTCGGTCACGCGTGCTACGTTGATGCACAGTCACTTGCATTCGCTTGGCGCAGCGGAGCTGCCAAAGACTTCTGGTTTTGGTTCGTCCTGGCCGTTAATTTCGTGTCCGTGGTGTGCCTACTGGCGACATGGCGCCATGCCTACAGGCTCTCGCTGGACGACACACTCTGCTTTACCTTCGCGTCATGTTGCGCGCTACAGTGGGGCAGCCTCGTGCGGTATCTGCAAGTGAATACGCGGTTCCACATTCTCGGCCTGACTTTGCAGCGCGGATTGCCACGAGTGATGCAGTTCCTGGCTGGTGTCTTGCCGATCTTTGTGGGTTTTGTGCTGTTTGGAACCGTCATGTTCGGCGCCAAGGTGCCTCGCTTCCAGAGCGCGAGCGCCACAGCCACCACGCTGTTTTCTGTTGCGAACGGTGACGAGATCCACGACACGTTCAACGACGTTGCGTACACGCCATGGATTGGGCAGATCTACGTCTACAGCTACATGATCCTGTTCAGCTACGTCGTGCTGATGGTGTGCATCGGGATCATCGAGGACGCGTTTTTCTCGGCTGTGTTCCCAGCGTCGTGGCCCACGTCCGATAAGGGGCACGAGGAGACGCAGCAGAGTTCGGATGCAGGGCGCCACCACAGCTAAGTGGCTTTGCTACTTACGCTCCACTGTGGCGCGACAAGAAGTAAGTACATGTACTACTACGTAGTACTATTTATTTGGATTTTTAGCAAGCGCTCGAGGGCAGCTAGCTAGTTGTTACTGCTACATGTGTTTAGTGCGTCGGGGAGTCGAAAACAGCCAGCACGAGTTTGCCGTAGTCGCCGCTCACTTCGCCTTGGATGCGATCCCGCAGCTCCTTGCCGTATGTCTTCTTGAACACGGGTCGGATGTCGCGCTGCACGAGGTGGTAGCGAACGAGCGCCGCACTCAGCGCGTTCTCGTCTGTGCCGAAGCCCTTCATCGTGCTCTCGAACAGCTCCGAGAGCAGCACGAGCGGGTCCAGCACCATGCGCACCAGGAACAGCAGCGCGTCCTCAGCATCCCCGCCGAACTCCTTCTTGACGGCGTGGGCGATGTCGTGCTGGTGCTTCTTGACGTACGCGGCGTTGATAGCGCGCAGGTGCTGCGGCGGACTGGTGACCAGGATGTTGATGAAGTCGCGCTCCTCGGTGCCCATGCGTCCCTCACCAGCCTCGTAGAGTGCCTCGGCGTCTGCCTCGGCCTTCTGCGGCGTGTGGAACTCCGGGTTGAACTGCTCCAGAGGCGCCTGCAGCGAGGCCAGCACGGCCCTCTTGAGGTCGCCGCTGAGCTCGCTGTCCATGACGGAGCCCAGGTCCTTGCCGTACTTGTCGTAGAACGTCTTCTTGAGGATGTTGATCTCCACGTTGGTCCTTCCCATGACGATGGGGTAGATGAGCTTCTCCTTGGTGCCGAAGCCCTTGGTCGCCTTGCGGAGAATGGCCGCCTCCGCCTCGGACAGCGGCCGCGAGATGAGCTGCAGCAGGTGGCCGAAGTCGCCCGACGTCTCGGACTTGAGCACCTTCTTGAGGTCCTTGCCGAAGAGCTCCTTGTAGCGCACCGAGATGAGGTACCGCTGGTCCGTCGACTTGGTGCCCAGCGCAGCGATGAGCCCTCCTCGTCCGTGCCGAGACCCTTGCACGCGTCGTGGATGGCCTGGCACGCGTGGTCGATCTCGGGCGCGAAGTTGAGGCTGGCGCCGTTGTACACGGCGTGGTTCGCGGGCGGGTACAGGTTCAGCATGGGGGCTGGCTGGCTGGCTGGTGGGTAGCTGTGGTGTGCTCGACGGAGAAAGTAGTGGAATGAGCCAAGTTGCCTTTTTTCGCCAGTCAACATCCGAAAGATACTTTTTCGGAGACATGATATATTAGTATGAGAACCTATAAAACGTATCTTCAAGATAAAAATGAAAGCCTAATTCATCAATCAAAAGTAACGTATAATTGCATAACTTGTGGATGTCGATTCATACAAAGGCTTACATGTTAAAAGGGTTTACCCACAGGCTGCGACATTTTGCTTTCACTGGAACGGGGATTCCCCCGTTTCAGTGACATTGATGACTACCCTGTAGCAAAACAAGTGGAAGCGTGACCACTTCCGAAAACAAAACTTTTTCACAGGCCCCTCGTATCCGGATACTATGGGCCCCGCAAATCCATCGCCAATCCAGTCAAGTTGACTGCACGCCTGCCTGGATTCGCAAGCTGCATTTCCGTACCGCTAAGGCCAGTTCCCCCTTATTCTCGCAGGAAGGCGTGAAGCCGCGAGCTAAACAACCTGGCAAGGCACTGCACTCGAGACCATGCACAGCATTAAGCAAAACCGCCATTCACCTATCAATTGGGTAAGACCCTACAACGATATCAGGACTATAATTTTCCAGTTAACTAGAAAATACCGCATACTCTTTTGCCGGTCAGCATTTTTTTGGGAATGATCCGCTTGTTCCCATTGTTGGTTGGTCTATGATGCTAGTGCTTGCAAGCAGAGCCCGAAATTAGACGCTGGCGGGGGTATAGCGAAACATTCTCATGAACTAGGTCGTCTTCGACTTGGCTGGGAACCTGTACTGGTGCTCGTACTGATACACTGGCGTGGCCCCTGCGGGGCCACACCCATGGATATCGCGCGTGCCGCAGTTCACATTCTGAAGCTGGTGCATGAGGCTGTTGATGTCGATGTCCATTTCCTTCCTGCCTCAGTCTGTCTTGCTGAAAAGTTGCCGTTGAACACATTCGAGTATTGTTTCCAGCCTATCTGTTTATTGTAGAGCAATGTTTGCCGCGCGACGTTATATGTAGCTGGCCAATTTAAATCTAATGGGGCAAGAACTGCAGTTGCAGAATTGCTGCAACAATCTCTGTTTTGCAGGTTTAGAAGATGTAGTAGCCTGTGCAATAAGGTGAACAGCCAGACAGGAACCGCAACACTGGATTGAGTCTTAAACCTACATACATGATTCTAGCTGGTGCCGCTCAAGCCTGCACCTTGAGGTCGATGGCGGCGCCGTCACTATCGCTGCCACTCTCGCTCTGTTTCCTGGTCGCCTTCGCCTTCGACTTGGACGCCAGCGACGAGCTGCTGATGCTGGTGGTTGCAGGCACCATAAAGAGCAGGAATAGCGGCACGAGCTTGGCCACACTGCGGGTGGTGACGGCCACAGCGAGGCCCGCGAAGTTGGTCTTGGAGATCTGGAGGTAGCTGCACAGCCACGAGCCGCCGTAGGAGGCGACCGACCAGGAGAAATTGTAGATGGACATGAGGAGCGCAAACATGGTGCCCTCGATGCCCGGCGGACAGATCTTGGCGCAGAGCACGAGCGACGGCATGTGCTTGAGGCGGGCGACCACATCCGAGAGGATCTCGTCGCCGAAGATGAAGAACCGGTCGCCGATGCCGAAAGCCACATTCAGGCGCGAGACCAGCACGAACTCGGCGAAGGACACACACGCCGACGCCAGTTGGATGCGGAAGAACATGCGGCGGAAGGGCATGTCGCGGAAGTAGGCGTTGTAGAGCGCGGTTGTGCCCAGCAGTGTGAAGCTGCCGACGGTGGAGATGAAGCCCAGAAAGGACTTGGAGAAGCCCAGCTCAGCGGTCTTGAAGCTGAACATGGCCTCGCCCACACTAGGAGGCAGCGCGTTGGACAGGAAGATCCACAGCATGGGGCGCCAGCAGATGGGGTCGACCACCACGGTCGCCAGCGCTCGGCACTGGTCCTGCACAGTCCGGAAGAAGCCGAGGTCTCCTTGGGGCACGTACGTCTCCTCCGGGATCTTGATGGAGATCAGCACCACGCACAGAGGACCCACCGCCGAGAGGAAGAAGACGCCGAGCGGACCGAACGTGTTGAGAGCGTACCCGGACACCATCGAGCCCATCACGGAGCCGACCGAGAGGGAGATCCAGGACAGCGTCTGCAGGTTGCAGGCCATGTCCTCGCGCTCGCTCCGCGCCGCCTCCACCACTTTGCCGTCGATAACGACGTCACAGAAGGCGATGCCGAGACTCGCGACCACGAGCGCCACGAGCGCGCTCTCGTACGTCGTGATGAGTCCGGGCGTGGAGAGCGCGAAGTAGGCGGCGGCCGAGACGGCGCTGAAGATGAGCAGGTACGACTTGCGCCGCGTCCCCCAGATGGGGACGCTGTCCGACAGCATCCCGTACAGCGGCTTGATGATCCACGGGATGGCCGCAGTGGCGCGCAGCGACTCGGACTGTGCCGGGGCCAGCGCCAGCGTCTCGTTCAGGTAGTAGCTCGTGCCCAGCGAGCAGAGCGTGCTGCGGATGCCCTGCGTGAAGTAGACAAAGAAGATCTGCAGCAAGAGACCGTCTCCAAACTGCAGCCGCATCGACTGCCACCAGTGGACTACGGCCTGCGCGCTGGAGAGCGCCGAGGTGGCTGGCGACTTCTTCTTCCTCGTCGTCCTCTTCTCGTCCTCTGCCTCTACGGCCGTGGAGGCAATGGAGTAGGCTTCCTCGGCGTCTGCATCGAAGGTGCTGGCTGCGCTGGGACTGGACGCGCCGCTCTCCACGTCCCCCGCCTTCTTGCTGCTGCGTCCGCGGATGCCCGCCGATTCCGAGTCCGCCATGCTCATGCTTATGGAATGAGCGCTGACCCAAAAACAAGTGGCAAATGTACCGATGAAATGGTACAAACTACCTAGTCATTGTATGTAGGCCTAGTTCTAACCGCGTGCCATCCGTGCCATGCCATGCCATCTCATTTTTCATTGGCCGAGAGCGCCTCAGGTCTAGGTAACTGGTGCCATGAAAGCGCCATGCATGGCACGCTTTGGTGCCATGGCAAATGGTCGTGCCATGTGCCATAATGAGGATATTGATCGCGACGGATATCAGACTTCGCTCTGCTGGCATATACTAGCTTATACACCTATTAGGAACCCATGTAACCCGCTTTTGGCCGACGGGTTGCTAAACTCTGCTGTATATCCCTAGTTCATCTTGCCATGGCGCAGGCCATTTCATTCGGAAACGGAGTGCCACGCAAAATCGGTACCTAGCCCTATGGCATGGCATGGCATGGCACCATGGCGCGCGGTTAGAACTAGGCCTTAAATTACCGGGCGTTTATTGCGCCCTAAAACGGTTGGAATGTGATCTTCGGTATACTTCGTAATAGTGGAGTTTAGTTGGTTACTTGTTCAATCATGGTAGTTAAGAGTTGCATTAGAATTGTTTGATGAGACCACCACTTTTTGGTCTCATGAAACTTTCTTTTTTTCGGCAAGCAGTTCCCCGTGAAACATACATGTGTGTCCAAATGGTCTTTACTTATATTTTTAACACGCGTCGCCTCGGTGAAGGAACCTAAAACGGGATATTTAAAAGTTCCCCCTGATAGTGATAAAGTCTAACCTCGCACTATGCGGATGTTCTGAATTGTATGTAGAGTTAGGACAGCCCCAAACTTAAAAGGGATATTCCACCTTTTGCTTAGAAGCGGATCTTTTGCTGGAGGTGGAAAAGGTGGAGTCCTAACAAATCCAAGTATAATTACTAACCGTCTGATGAAGTCATTGCAGGTCTGTACTACAAATGTAAATACTGAAGTACCTTTGCATCGGATCACTGCCCCCTACTGTCCTTCCAAACGTCGGTATCGGTCGAGCAAAATAGACAAGCATATGTCCTGACAATAGGGTCCTGACAATAGTGGTGATCGCATACATAAGTACCTGCATACGGGTGGCGGCATGGTGTCCCCCTTCATGGCTGTACGGGGAAGCAACGCCGTCGACTCCAGCAGCGTTTTCACAGTTTTCGCCATATTTAGAGCATATATCTGTCCTGTGCCAGCATCCATTCAACAGCTACTGTTGTTACGAGAGTACTATTATGCGTATCATCATCCAGAACGGATAGAAGCTTGGTCATGCTAACCAGAATTGTTCCACCATTAAGCTTCGCCAGAAAGTGGAAATGTTGGATTTTTTATTCTAACATTTTCGATACTCAGGCCACTTTTTGATGATGATGATCACAGTTGTCTATTTAACTTTAGTTAATAGCGTCCTAAAAATTCCTAAGCCACTTAACAATCGGAGGCTTGTTGCGTGGTTTCTCTGCTTTCGGCTCGTGTGCTTCTCCTTGTTGTGGATCATTGTATTCGAAGCAGTCGAGTAAATACTACTAGTTATGCCGAACATTCGGTTTTCGATACTTCTTGAATCTCGGAGGGCTACTGTCTTTAAAACCCGGTATACACGACGCGCTGGTAATTGTCCCCATAACATAGCTGGCATTGATCCATATCCATACCTTCGTTCCAACCAACTCCAATTACTTCAAAAGCATTTTTACCCAGGCAATTTACCATGTCCTGCAAAATAAAACTGCACCTAGAAGTACGATCTGTAGTTGACCGTTTTTAACTACGGAAGACAAGAACCGCTACCACCCGTAATGGTCTCAATCCAAGCCCGGGCACTGGACACTCGAGAGTAGATGCCGTAGTATCCATCCCTGCCACAAGCGTCGTCCTTCGCCCAGCTCACAACGCCAACCAGCACATCATCACCCTCAGCCGACTCAACAATCAGCGGGCCACCCGAGTCACCCTCGCACGAGTCGTGGTTTGCCACGCCACCGGCACACACCATACTCGAGTCCACCGTCTCGTAGGCGGCGCACGCCTGGTCACTCACCAACGGGACGTCCACGCGCTGCAGTTCGTAGGAGAAGTTCCCGCTCGTCTCTGCGTCCGTTCCCCATCCCATCACCGTAGCAATCTTCCCCGGTTTGAAGTCCGAGTCGTCGGCGGCGGCGAGCTTGACCGGTTTGAACTTGCTGGGTCTCTCGAGCTCCACGATCATGAAATCGTCTGCATTCTTGACATGCTCCGAGTAGTTCGGGTGGTTCATCATCGACACGATCTTGATCTGCTCGCCGACTTCCGTGCCATTCCGATAGTGCTCGCCGATCGAGACCCAGCGGTATCCGTACGCGCAATGTGAGGCGGTGAGGACGTGGGTGGGGGAGATGAGGGTGCCACCGCACAAGTTGTCCGAGTCCCTCTTGATGCGAAGACCAGCGACGTATGTCTTGGTTCCGGCGGGGACAACATTGCCGCTGAGGATGAGCTCGCGCTGGGCGTGTCCTTGGTATGCGCCAACGGCGGAGGTGGCACAGACCAACGCGATGGCGGAGGCTGCGACCGACTTGATCATGACGAAAGGCGGTGGCGGTGGCTGTGGAGGCCGCAGTAGAATCTGTAGTGGCTCTGTGAATTGATGCTGCGCAGAGCGCTAGGAGTCTCGAGATAGAAAGCGTGATCGGGAGAAGTCAGTGCGCGCAAAAATGACTTGCAAATCGTGGAAGTGCTGTAAATTGTCGTTTTTGTATGATGAGGATTTCCAACAACTTGTTGTCCTGCTTTGTTAGTGTGACAGCCTGGATGGCAGCACAAATAGAGCAGCACAGCCTCCGTTTGTGCACCATATGAAGATGATAGGATCTCGTTTACGCTTTGAAGATCAACGAACGCAATAAACGCAGCACTATTATTATAATATCAAAATGATAAGGTTCCGCGCTGAGTTTTCTTTTCCTTGGCCTTGATGGCTTCGCGATCGAATTCACGCTACATGGATCACCAGCATTATTTTTTAAGGGAAAACACATCGAGAAGCTGCATGTATGTATATCGCTCGAGCTCATGCGTGCAGTACCTCGAATGGAGACAAATCACGTCACAACAAGCAATCATGGGAAACGTTAGCGTAGAAAGTCGGGCGTGATTGTCTCCAATCCTTCATCAGTGAAGTTCGCAGCAAAGCCCACATTGAATCATGCACAGACGACGTGTAAAGCAACCTGCACTGTACTTCATCCATTCGAGCTTTTCCTGCCTTTCGACCAGCTCCGCACATCTCGCCGAACATTATGAAGCTCGTGTCTGCCGCTGTCTTCGCCGTCGCCTCGGTCGCGCTGGCCTTTGGCTCGACTGGTGCCCAGGATGGGTCCAGCTACACCAACGTCTCCGTAAGCGACCTCTTCCCGAGCAGCACCTCCAGCAGCGCCATCGGAACATCGTTGCAGCCCGCCAACAGCACAGTTCCGAAGGGCACTAAGACGTACGTCGCCAGTCTCCGAGTGAACGCGACCCACAACAACTTCTGCGCTGCGACCCTTATCACGCCCAAGCACCTCCTCACGGGTGGCGCCTGCGTTGGCGGTGACATTCGATACGCGTCGATCGGCTCGCACTACAACAACGGAACGGAAGACGGCGAGCAGATCAAGGTCGTGGGGATCCTCAGCCACCCCAACCTCTCTGAGAGCTCTCAATACTCGTACGACTACGTGGTCCTGGAGCTGCAGAAGCCCAGCTCCTTCAAGCCCATCGCGCTGGGTGCGGCGGACGGATCGGATATCAAGGTCGGCGAGACAGTGACCAAGCTGGGCTGGTACAACACTGGAGGACCGGACCAACACGCCCATGAGTTGCAGCGTGCGGACGTGCAGCTCATTAGCAACGAGGAATGCTCCAAGCAGACGTTCGTGGACGAAACCATGATGTGTTCGCGTCCGGTGGGCAACGATCCTTCGTGTACGGGTGACTACGGCGGTCCCCTCATCGTGGAGCGACCTGAAGGCGACGTGTTGGTTGGCTCGGTCAGCTGGGGCTCTGACTGCAAGAAGGCCGGATACCCTAGCTACTACTCGCGTCTTCCAGTCGGCCTTGACTGGATTCAGTCGATCGTGAAGGGGGAGTGCTACCATTAAGAGATCGTTGCGGCTCGGTTGTGTCGTCCTAACAGAAAGAAGAATGCAGTCCCTTATGTACCCCTTCAATCACAGTAATACCCCCCCCCCCGAAGTATGTATGGGAGGGCACCCTTATCCGAATAAACTCTAGCAGGAGAAGCGCTCCGATTGGTTGAAGTAACAAATCGAAGTTTGCTGTATTCGGCCGAGGTGAAGGGCATGGCCGAGGACTCGGCGCCGCCCCCTCCGCCTCCGCTGTCGCCGCCGCCGCCGGCGCCGGCGCTGGGGGCGACGACCATCGGCAAGTACATTGCGCGCTTCCGCTACGAAAAGCCGCAGCCGCGCGAGGAGCGCGTGGCGGCCCGACGCGGCGACTTCTGGTGGACCAAGTCGCCTCGATACGCACGCAGTCCGCCGCCCAGTCCGTCCACGTGGGCGTCGGGCGACGTCTTCTCCTTCCCCGACGAACAAGGCGACGAAAAAGAAGAAGAGGAAGAAGAAAATGAAGGAGGGAAAATAAATGAGAAAATGACTCAAGAGAAAGAAGTTCAAAGTCCTCAAGAGGGGGAGAACGACGAGGACAGGAGCGTCGACAGCGTCGAGAGCAAGTTGCGCCGTCGATTGGGCGTCTGGGGCAGCGATTCCAGTCAAGGGGGTGAGGTCCTGACTATAGTGAAGCCGCCTGAAGTTCTGCTGCAGTCGTGGGGCTCCGCTGAGTGGGGCTCGGTAGATTTGGAGGAGGTTGAAGAGGTGGAAGAGGTAGAACGGGAAGACCCGGAGGAGGTGATTGAAAGGGTTCGCAGGCGCCTCGGGTGGGGGTCAACAGCAGCGTCAGCCGCTGCTTCTACCTCTGCTTTGAGGCCGATCGACTTTCGGCTGTCCATAGATAAGAGAGAGGAGCCAAGGCAAATGGGGAGGAAGCCTCCATTGTCCCCTGGCTCATACAGGAGAGGAGGGCCGTTGGAGGGTTTTGGTGCTAGATCCACGCCTAGCTGGGGGTCGACGGAGCGACAGCGTGAAGTTAGCGATGAGGGCGAGGTGAAGTCGTCGTCCTCTCCGGTCCGTAGTGCTGGGGCTCGTGAGCCTGGGATGGAAGCAGAGTGGCAGTCGCCGGTGTCCCGAAGCGAAGAAAAGTCGGTTTGTTGTGATAGCGTCAGATCACGTGAAGGAGACGACGGCGCAAGGAGTTTCCAGACTGGAACTTCTTCGTTGGATTTTACGGACAAAGCGCTGCGAACCAGCGGATCATCAGTTGGCTCGCGCGTCTCAGGGGGGCACGAGCCTCAGCCTGACGAGGAGCGCTGTAATGACACCATTCTATCCGCAGAAGACAGCGATACGGGCCCAGTAAACGATCAGACCATGCCTTCTCGTTCAGATGAATCGAACATCTTGGACATCGTCGAGACCAAAGAGGAACAGCAAAAGTCCCCACCCAAAGGGGATCAACTTGCCGAGCTTCCACTGCTACAGACCGCAAGTCCTGCACGTCCTGAGCCAGCGTTGGATCTAAAGCCTCCCTTATCGAATGCTAGCCTATCTGTCCGCTCTCACCACTCAAGTGCATCCACTCGCGGGCAAGACAAAAGCATCCCAACCGAGACGGCGAAGACGCTCGACAGCCTCGTGAGCTTGGTGGTGCATTCCTGGGAGCTCGACTTTTTCTCCGACCCCTCAAGCGAACAACAAGAGATTGTGGCAACTGATGACAAGCATGAGGAGGACAGCACACGCATACAGGAACGAAGTGATATCCCACTTAGTGCGGCTAGCTCTCCGACTCAGCCAAGTGAAAACTGCCTGGACGACAGCAGTGAAGTCGCTGATTCAATCGCCCGCATCCAGAGCCCTTCAGCAGCGGCAAGCGCAGAAGAAATAGTTCAAGTGCCAGTGGCTTCAGATACCGTCAAGGAGCTACCGGACAGTATTTCACAGCTCGATCTAGACGACGAAGACGTGGAGGAGAGCGAGGTGCCGGGGGAAGAAGAGGATCAGATCGTGCAGATGCTTCTCGAGCGAATCGCATTACTGGAGGGAGCATTGCGTCAGATTGATAGTTAGGTGCTGCTCTCTTTCGCTACACTGCTAGTTAGTACTCGTTTCTCCAGACGAGTCCTCTCTTCTCCGTCTCGCGCACTGGAGTGATTTCCTTTCGGGTGATGAATTTCTTCACTGGCGGCGTCAGAATATTTGTCGTGGATGGGAAAAAGAAGTCCTTGGGCTGTCCCGACGTGGCGTCTGTCGCCACAAACTGGTTGCTGTCAGACGGCCGCAATGTGCTCGCGAATGTGGCAGCAACGCAGCCGGCGTATTCCTCCTGGTTGTGGATTGTCACGGGCGCCCTCTCCAGTGGAACCCGCTTTCCGCTCGGCAGCGTCGCATTCTTGACAATCCGGATGGGCTTCGACTGCGCGGGGCCCCTTAGGATATCGGAGATCTTGTCGAGCTGAGACGGCTTTTCTCGGGGCAAACTGCAGATGTTCCCGTGTGCGAGGAACTTGAGCTGCTTCTTGTCGACCACGAGACGTCGCTCCCACTCGTCCTGCTCCTTCTTGAGGGCCTCCTCCATCTCCAGACGAAGCCCCTCGCCACACAGATGCACACTGCGGAAGTAGTCGGGGTTCTCTGATCCGTCCCCGTTCGTTCCTCCAAATATCATGTCCTTGGACGGGAGGGTAGAGAACTCGGGCCCCTTCCTGCTTCCAGGCTCGCCGGAATCTCGTGATACAGGCTTGGGATGATTGACGTTGTCGACGAATGGCTGACGGAGGTCTTCGCATCGAGCTTCACTCGGAGCGTTGGCGTGTTTGTAGTAATCTGCTGGCTGGCGAGGCGCCGGGTAGATGAAGCCACGCTGGGTGGTCCATTTCTTGCGGTCTTCCTGCTCCTCCGTCTGCCGCAGTGCCTCCGGGTTGACCATACTGACCGCAAGTGACTGAAATTCGCGACTGTAAGTGTAAGTGGCATGGCGGTCCTTGGATAATCTCTCGCGCTGCTTCTCCTGGAGAATGTCCTGGGTCTGCGATGTCGAGTAAGAGCCAAGCAAGAGTTAAGCACGAGTCACGAGTATCACACACACACAAGGAGTTCTAAAGCTCTCACCCGAAGCTTCTGGTCGCTGTACAGGTAAACGGGCAGTTGCGACCTGTCCTCCAGCATCTCAGCGATCTGCTTCTTCTCGGTGTACTCGGCCTTCAACTGGTCGCTTTGGCTCTTCCGCTCGAGGAGGAAGTTCTTCTCTACTCGACTCCGTCGCGACTGCTCGAAGCTCGCGTTCGTTGAGTCCGTCGGTGCTTTGAGTCGACTGCTGCGGTGTCTTGTGGAGCCGACCGTGTGCTCACCGTCTTTCGCCTTCCCGTGTGCCGGCTGCTGCTCTCCGACGTTGTTGTTGACCTCGGGCTTGGAGGACACGCTGGATTTGCTGCCGCTGGAGCCGTGGATGTCTTCCAGCGTGATACTTTCGCCGTACTTGCTCTCCACTTCCAGCAGCATCTGCGCCGTCGGGAAGAGATCCAGGTGCTTCACCTCAATCAGACGCTGGGCTTTGCGCATATCCGCCAGTCGAGCCAGAGCCTCGTGACAGTTCTCGGACACTTTGGTGCGCATGTAGATGTCGGGCGTTGTCATGAG
Organism: Phytophthora melonis; assembly: GCA_024211575.1. Taxonomy (NCBI): domain Eukaryota; phylum Oomycota; class Peronosporomycetes; order Peronosporales; family Peronosporaceae; genus Phytophthora; species Phytophthora melonis. Next base: position 603,974 of record JAMXKT010000037.1, on the reverse strand, counting down.
AAGCGGGAGCGGATACCGGAGCTTGATGCGCTTCACGTCGATCTCAAACGCAGTGTACAGTCGTCGCGTGAAGCGGAGCTGGTCGTTGCTGAACATCCGATAGCCTTGCGGGTCGTTCGGCCCCTTCCGCTGGAGCTGCTCGTGCAAGAACTTCATGCCTTGGTCGGCCAGACCTTCGAGGATGATCATGCGGAACTGACTGTCGATGATCTGAGTGCCCGTGATGACGTCCAATGTCCCTGACTCGCAGTCCATTTTCTCACTTTCTGTCATTTGGTACGAGCGAATCGGGACCCCGGGCAGCGCCCTCAAGTTGACGGTAGTCATGGTTTTGGTGATTTCCCCCAGTGTCACGTTGTCCTTGTACGGAATGATCACGACCATCCTGGAGAATTTAAGTGAGCTGGGAGGCGGTTGTTCGCCTACAGAGGCCGGGGTTTCCCTGTCCACGCGTGTGGTTAAATCCTCTGGAGTTGCTGAGCTGATCGTTTCGATCGGAGATTGCAGTACGAGTCGGATGCTGAGTGAGGCGCCGGTGGTCACGTACGCTCCTGGCTCGCGGATTACTTTCTCCAGTGGGGACAAGTCGACAGTCGCTGGGAGCTCACTCTCTTCGCTCAAGGTCGCTGTGCCCAGAGGACTCGCACGCCGCTTCATGGCGATGACGTCTGTCGTGAGCTTGAGCCCCATGTAGGGTTCGTCACTGCCGACTCTCATGCCGCCCATGCTCTGCTTTGCAGTGTTGAGAAGCTCCACGAGTCGGAATCTTGCCAGGCCGAACGGGAAGAGGCGACCCGAGTTCGCCAGCATCTGCCGCCAGTCGCCACGGGCGATGTCGTCGACGACTGCAAGCTCCATCGGCTTGGCCGCAGGGGCTGGTGCGGTAGTAGGGGTGAGGGGCTGGGTTGTGTCGCTACGAGATGACGAGATGGACGACGGTGCGTCTTGTTGTACCAGGCCAGGATCGACCCCCGTTGTGTGCAGACTCTCCCACTTCAGCTGGTACCGAGCGAGCGTCTCCTCCTGTCTCAAGTCTCGATCCCGGATCTCCACGGCCAGCGCGCCGAATCGGACCGCGTCAACCAGCTCCAAGGAGTCGAAGCGTCCGCAAAGCAGCGTAACACTCGCGTTCCACCGGACCGTCTCGCTCTGCTCCTCAAGGACATGACAGGACGTGGATGGTTAGTTGCCATGGTCTCTCATGAAGTGGTCGGTATCTTAGTTTGGATTTTACCTGACGCTGTCCTGGAGTCAACAGCAGGCGATGGACTGCGTGAGATTGCTGAGTATTTGCCGCTAGACTGGACGACGACCGCAGCTGGTCAGGGAAGAAGTGGATGAGTGCGAACGCTGGCTTGCAGTACCGTTGGAGGGGCAGGTGAGGTGACGCCGCTCCGATCCCCTGACTCACAGCTCCAGGCAGTCGACGAGCCGTTCCGATGGTGATCGTGAGCGGGTTGAGCCTCTTCAGTAGCTCACCAGCAAGCACGGGGCGGTCGACAGTGACCTGGATGGAGAGATACGTTAGACCAGACGCCGATGGTATCACGCAGAGGCTCTGGGCCGGCGGCTGGATCTCGCTCGGAGCAAGCATCGACCCGAACACGTTGCCGCCAAGGTCTTCAGCGCCCGTCGTCTGCTCTGTGCTGGGTGAGAGAGCCCACACCTGCTTCACGTGGAGAGCCCCGGCTAGTAAACTGCTGACGTCCATCTCGTAGAGCCCAGCGAAGGCCTTGGGCGTGAACTCGACGGCTAGAGGAGCGACTGGAGCTGCGGTAGCTGCTGCGGGGCTTTCCCGTTGAAGGTTTGGCCTCTTTGGCGTGTGCGCGTGGTGTGGCTCCACCTCCCGCCAGTCCCGGGTGGTCAAACAGGAAGAAGGACAGGACGGGGTCGTCGTCGAGAGCCATCGCGAAAGCCTCGGAGATGGCGACGTCATGGAAGCTCTGCTCATAGCGGAAACGCGTCGGTGAGGCTGGTGGAGTCTCGGACCCATCGCTGTCGTGCACGGGAGTCCACCCCGAGCCAGAGCCGATGGCGGAGGTCTGCTTCCTAGTCCCATCCAGGAAGCGGAAGCGAAAGCCTGGAGCCTCGAAGGCGCCACTTTCCACTGCGGCGTCGATCTGGAGCGTGAAGGTGGACTTGTGCGTGGGAGTGGCATCGGCCTGGCCCTCAGGCTTCATCTTGGCTTGCCTGCTGTGCGGATGTAGTAGTGAGCAACAAGCGCTAAAAGTGTCGGTTTGCTTTGAGCTATGTATGGCTTGGCCTGTTGTTAGGGATGCAAGGAAGTGTCCATGCGCGATGGAAACAGACACTACGCAGACTGTGTCTGTTTCCATAGCAGCGTCAGTGAACGGTTTACAAAGTGGCACATTTCGTTACGCTTTAGAATACAACTCACTATTGCTACAGCAACTAACAGAGGCAATGGACTCGTCCCTCACGCGCGCACGTTGAGCAGATCGCGCAGAGAGCTGTCGCTGAGGTATTTGCGCACGGCCACGAGCGCCTCCAGCTGCACGGAGCGCAGGAACTCGCCCTTGAGCTGGTCCAGATGCTGCATGCCTTCGCGAGCCCCGGCCACCGTCATGTCAAGCTTCTCCTCCTCCGCCAGCCGCGGGTTGATGAGCTTGGCGAAGTGGAACATCTTGCAGTTGCTCAGCTTCTTGAGCACGCGCATGTCGTCGCTGTGCAGCTTCTCGCCGATGTAACCGCGGATGCTCTGGCCGTGGCGCAGCAGGATCGTGCCGTTCTCGATGAGCCGCAGCAGACCCATCGTGTACTTTTCCTCCTCCGACTTCCAGCGACCTTTGCGCAGCGGACACATGAGCGCGTAGATGCTGGACGAGTCGAAGCCCACCTTGAGGAACGTCGCGACCCAGTCGATCTCGTCGTGGCGGTTGCGCACGAGGCTCTTGGACTTGAGGAACTCCTTGGACTTGAGCACGAGCGTCGTGAGGGGTGTGTGCTCCACGGCGGCGGCGGTCTTGTCTGCATTAGCGAGGCCTCGTGCGGCTGGGGCTGGGCTTGATTCGGCGACGCTTGTCCTGACGAGGCCCTCACTGCTGCTGCTGTTGTAGCTGATCCTTGCGTCAGCAGAGAGAGGCGAGTCCGGGAGATCTAAGTCGATAGAGCCACTGCCACGGATATAGCGGCGTCGAGACGCGCTCTCCAGTGCAGAGTTGTCCCTGGTAGCGACGTAGCGAGGGCGCATGAGGGGCTTCGACGCCTCAAGGACGGTGAGTCCGTACTGTGACTCGTACAGCGGCTGGCGGGGCTGAGCTGAGGGACTGGGAGTGGCAGCAGAGGGCGACACACGACGCCGCTTCTGGGCCATCACGTTCGTCATCATCTCCTCGGCCTCAGCGCGGTCGTAGTGATAGAGCGGGCGAGCGCGAGGCGGAGACACCTCGCGGTGGTGGAGCTGGTGGTACCTGCTGGTCATCCTGTGCCTCCTGCTGTTGGGCAGATCGTCATGGTAGTGCGTCGTCACCACTGGGATCTCGGCCGGGACGTGGATCTCGTGGATCTTGTGCGGGTCGATGCTGTGGTGGTAGTACAGGCGGCGACGCTCCGCGGGTCGCTCGGAGTGGGGTCCGCCCTGGGGGATCGCGGGCCATGTAGCGGCCAGTGGAAATCTCCGTCAACGTCGGCGTGGGGCGCACGCGACTCCGCGACTGTGAGGAGGAGGAGGAGGGGAGGAAGACACGAGCACAGCCGCCGCTTCTTCTGCTTCCTTCTTGGCGTCTTCTTGCTGTTGTCTCGCAGCCAACGAGGCGGCGACTGCTCTGGGCCCAAACTCCCTGTACACAGCCTGACGCATGGCGCTGGCTACGGCCGGAATTCTGCTGGACACGTTGGCATAGCGGCTCTCCCAGTCGGACGGGGAGGAGACGAAGACGCAAGGCGGCGGATCCTCTCGCCCTGCGGCGGCTGCTGCTGGCTGAAGCTCGCCGTCCTGGGATGCGCATTGTTTCTTGCCTGTGGCGTAGCGTACAGCTGCAGGCCTGCACTCGTAGCTGCAGCTGCAGTTCGTGGCGACTGCAGTGGCACTCCTCGCCCATGTAGCCGCTCGTCGGGTAGTTTCCTCTTGCGCGAGGGCACGGCTTCGCTGTCCTCCGGCCTCCTGGGCTCTCGACTGATGGCGCTGCTGCTCAGCAGTGACGCGATCCTCGGCAGCACTGGGGCAGCAGCAGCAGCAGGAGGCAGATATTCGTCGGCATCTGGAACGCTTCTAAATCCGGAAGCCTGCTGTCCCACGACTGCGAAGCGGTCGGGCGCCGCAGTGGCGACTCGCCAGTGCTGGCGCATGGGCTGCAGGTCGCGCGGCGAGGGCGACGGCGAGGCACCGAAGCCCATGGCAGTGGGAGGCGGCGGCGGCGGCAGGCGCAGCGAGGGCTGGTCGCGGCGCAGCGAGGGCGTCGCCATTGAGGCGAGATCTGCGGCGGCCGCGGCTGGTTGCAGAATGGGTCTAAACAGGGCTTTGGAAGGCCAAAAGTTTAGGCCTAAGTTTAGGATTTAGGTAAACAATGTTCGGGGAATTTTCCGGTAGCGAAATGACCCCTGGGCAGGGCTGTCATTGGCCAAGGCGTTCGTTAGCTGCAAGCTTCGGCGGCCTTCTTTTGCGGAGATGGGGGCGAGTGATTTGGATTTCTATTTCCAGCGTGAGTCGCTTGCGACCGGAGGAAACGCCCGTTGCCGCTCGTTGCCGTTGTCGTGGTCGAGATAAGAAAGCAGCACGGCGAGCAAACGCGAACGACAGCCTGCTGTAGGCGCGACCGGGTCCAGGGCGGTGAAGGTCCTATGCGGGTTAACAGCAGGCTTGACTCTGGCTGGAACGGCGCGGCGGTTCCCTCGCTCTCTGCTGCACAGGGGTGAGAACAGCTCCACGTCGCGAGCCACACACAAACGTACTGCGCTTGCTGGCTCGATGTCATGGAGGGAGCACGGCAGGTGCTCACCACCGCGAGCAAACTTAGCGGAGCCGGCCTTCCCAAATAAGCCAGCACTGCAGCAGCGTGCACCAGAAACCGCCGCAACAGCAACGGCCGCCCAGTCCACACAGAGGCGACAGACGCAGTCGCGTTCGTTGCCCAGTGAGAGTACGGATATAGGTACTAAGCGTGATGGAGTGGTCTCCGAGTGGTCCCCGATGGAGTGATCTCATTACTCCGAGCTCATCGCATGCGGCCTTGGGACGGGGGTCTGCTTGGAGTGAGCGAGCCGCGCACACTTCGTCACAGGGCAATGGGGTGAACAACCAGCCAGCTGTTGCGGGCGCTGTACATGTGCAGTACTAGATCGTCAGCTACCGATGCTGCTCGAGATTGTGAGTCAAGGCCCGATTAACCATTGCCGCGCAGCAAACTGCAGTTGCTTTCTGTGCGGTGCGTCCATGCGGCGGCGGGACTCAAGCGGTGTTCTTCAGCGTCAGCGGCAGCACCAGGGCCCCTGGCTGCCAGGGGCCCTCGGTTCGGTTTAGGCGCACTCATCGCAGATGTGTGGTGAAAGTGCAGAAGAAGCGTTTTGGATTGCCAGTCGCCGGTAAAACGGTGTCGAGTGGAGGGCGAGAAAAATCAGTGGGTGTGCGAGCACTTCCATGTACTTGCGAGGGGCCTGCGGATCGCCATGGGCGATCAATGGTGCGTGGCCGGCGCGTTCAGCGCAAGCCGGTGACTCGTTCGAGTCTGGTGAGGGCGGCTGGAAATAGTTTTTGCGCGCATTGATCTAGGATAAAAGGTAAGGGTAAACCAGGCAGTTTACGCCTTCAGCCTTCAACGTACCTTGCTCAAATTTTAGAATCTACTCTGATTTGGAACGCACTCACGCAGATCCAAATTTGGAATCTACTAAGTACGCTGAGTTGGAACCCATTCAAGAGGATACACTCATAAACGAGTTATTTTATAGTAGCGCCGGACTCGCAAAAAGCTCTCTTACTGGAAAATACGATCCTACAAATGCGTTCCCAAAGGTATGAAGACCGAATCTAGCGCGGTGTCGAACTTCAGTAAGACGCGTTACCTTTTTACGAACTTGGCCAAATGATCGGAAGCAACTCTGAACCGGTAAATGACGTCAGACGTCAGGATTCCTCTTGATTCAGGCAACCTGACGACAACCACGATGTAACCGATCCGATCCTATCGCTCGATGGGGCGAGCAACTTACGGGCAGTAACATTTAGTAACATCTTACAAGGTAAAAGTTTAACACCTGCACACACTGACGATATGGTTGGCAACAATTCAATGGTACCATCTTTTCACTATTTTAGCACCACTTTGAACGGATGGAGGCGCTACGCCGAGTCATGTACTAGGTACATCGCCATTTAACTCGAGATAACTTATTATATATGCACAATGTTGAACATCGAGGCTATGCGGTACGAGTTAAAATGGTCACTAATTGACGGTGCTCAGCCTTGCTACCATTTAAAGGTGTCTGCGACTGCAACAGCAGCCCCGAACAAATTGACCACCACCACCATCCACTGTCGTGGCAGTTTCATCATCAAATTGTTGCTGCTGATGAAAATTTTGCTGATACTAAAACGGGCGGATAGCATTCAATTCTCTATCTCTATTGGCTCGAGGCACTCATCCTTTGCGTTCGCCAACGCCAAATAGGTGCAAGGCGCAGCTATTAGCTAAGTCATCTAAGTCAAGAGGGAGCCTCGCCGCACGAGAAATGGGTCATCTGCTGTTTCAAATGCTGCACCAAATCTGGCCGTAAACAACAGCGCGCTAGTTGTACGAAGACCGGAAAAATCGGCCTTCGTGCCTTTGGGAACGCATTTGTAGGATCGTATTTTCCAGTAAGAGAGCTTTTTGCGAGTCCGGCGCTACTACAAAATAACCGGAAAATATAGCGCCCATGTTTTCGGCCAGAGAGGGTGAAATTGACTCAAATCTATCAGGACACGTCTGAGCAAAATCGACGCCAGCAGCATTTAAAAGGCACGAGGGGCCTGTAAACTTCACCCCAGTGCCGTGACTGGCCATGGTATTCCCTGCTCAACGCGGGGTCGGTCTTCAGAGGGTTTGAAGCCCGCGCAGAGCAACGTTTGGCAGCTTAAGGTCACCTTATCCCATGGGCTTTGCAGTGTTGTTGGCGGCCATGACACCCGTCCCACAAGCCGAACATGTTTAGCCATGTTTCAACATGTTTGTCCATGTTTGAGATTTCTTACTTGTTTTCAATATGCTTACAACCCTAGCCCGTTTAAAAAACATGGGTTGTATCAACGGCCCAAAATAACTCGTTTATGAGTGTATCCTCTTGAATGGGTTCCAACTCAGCGTACTTAGTAGATTCCAAATTTGGATCTGCGTGAGTGCGTTCCAAATCAGAGTAGATTCTAAAATTTGAGCAAGGTACGTTGAAGGCTGAAGGCGTAAACTGCCTGGTTTATCCTTACCTTTTATCCTAGATCAATGCGCGCAAAAACTATTTCCAGCCGCCCTCACCAGACTCGAACGAGTCACCGGCTTGCGCTGAACGCGCCGGCCACGCACCATTGATCGCCCATGGCGATCCGCAGGCCCCTCGCAAGTACATGGAAGTGCTCGCACACCCACTGATTTTTCTCGCCCTCCACTCGACACCGTTTTACCGGCGACTGGCAATCCAAAACGCTTCTTCTGCACTTTCACCACACATCTGCGATGAGTGCGCCTAAACCGAACCGAGGGCCCCTGGCAGCCAGGGGCCCTGGTGCTGCCGCTGACGCTGAAGAACACCGCTTGAGTCCCGCCGCCGCATGGACGCACCGCACAGAAAGCAACTGCAGTTTGCTGCGCGGCAATGGTTAATCGGGCCTTGACTCACAATCTCGAGCAGCATCGGTAGCTGACGATCTAGTACTGCACATGTACAGCGCCCGCAACAGCTGGCTGGTTGTTCACCCCATTGCCCTGACGAAGTGTGCGCGGCTCGCTCACTCCAAGCAGACCCCCGTCCCAAGGCCGCATGCGATGAGCTCGGAGGCGGCGGCGGTAATGAGATCACTCCATCGGGGACCACTCGGAGACCACTCCATCACGCTTAGTACCTATATACGTACTCTCACTGGGCAACGAACGCGACTGCGTCTGTCGCCTCTGTGTGGACTGGGCGGCCGTTGCTGTTGCGGCGGTTTCTGGTGCACGCTGCTGCAGTGCTGGCTTATTTGGGAAGGCCGGCTCCGCTAAGTTTGCTCGCGGTGGTGAGCACCTGCCGTGCTCCCTCCATGACATCGAGCCAGCAAGCGCAGTACGTTTGTGTGTGGCTCGCGACGTGGAGCTGTTCTCACCCCCTGTGCAGCAGAGAGCGAGGGAACCGCCGCGCCGTTCCAGCCAGAGTCAAGCCTGCTGTTAACCCGCATAGGACCTTCACCGCCCTGGACCCGGTCGCGCCTACAGCAGGCTGTCGTTCGCGTTTGCTCGCCGTGCTGCTTTCTTATCTCGACCACGACAACGGCAACGAGCGGCAACGGGCGTTTCCTCCGGTCGCAAGCGACTCACGCTGGAAATAGAAATCCAAATCACTCGCCCCCATCTCCGCAAAAGAAGGCCGCCGAAGCTTGCAGCTAACGAACGCCTTGGCCAATGACAGCCCTGCCCAGGGGTCATTTCGCTACCGGAAAATTCCCCCGAACATTGTTTACCTAAATCCTAAACTTAGGCCTAAACTTTTGGCCTTCCAAAAGCCCTGTTTAGACCCATTCTGCAACCAGCCGCGGCCGCCGCAGATCTCGCCTCAATGGCGACGCCCTCGCTGCGCCGCGACCAGCCCTCGCTGCGCCTGCCGCCGCCGCCGCCTCCCACTGCCATGGGCTTCGGTGCCTCGCCGTCGCCCTCGCCGCGCGACCTGCAGCCCATGCGCCAGCACTGGCGAGTCGCCGACAGCAAAGATCCAGATTTAGAAATTCTGTAGATTGGAGCAATTTCCGCAATGCTTTATTTCATTTTTTTAGTCTAGGAAGTTTCCGAGGCCATAGATTTCAAGAAAAAGCTTAAAAGTGCAAAAGGTCAGGAATAAATCTTGAGGGGGGGGGGTAGATTTTTAACACGTACTTTCTTGAATAAAAATAAGATTCACATGTCAAAACGGTGCGGGAATCGGAAATAAATAAAATAAGATTCAAGAAAGTATAATAGTGTAAGAACTGAAATTATGCCCCCTCCCTGTAATTATGCCCTACACCATAAAATAACGATAGGAAGCAACGTTAGTGCTGCTATCGCAGACCACATAGGATTATACTGAGATAGCAAGTGTACCGTTAGGTATGCTGCTGGCGCAGCCGGCAGGGGATTAATTCGGCGTCGCATGAAGCCGTGCGTGTTACGCATGAGTTTAAGTATGCATTTTATAATGACATACCGTATCGTCTTAGTCCTTGGCGACGTTTAATCCTAGCGACACGAACTTTCAGCCAATAGGATGACCTGAAATAACCATATGCTAAGAATTGCGGCAGAGGTAACTTTAGCTTTAGACGAGCTCAATTCGTCCTGAGCTCACAACTGGTTGCAATGGCCAGGCCTACCATCAAAGACACCAAGAAGAAGCGCAAGCAGTACAAGCGAATGAGCTTTGAATACGGACACAAGAACGACGTGCTGAAGTTTATAGACGACGGACACACTCCTAGTGACGCCCTCGATAAGTTCTACGGTGATCTCGAGGGAAAAAAACGCCGGGCAAAGCAGCAACAAATCAGCAAATGGCGGGGAAATGAAAAAAAAACATTCGGGCTACGTGCAATAGCGGTCGTGCTAGCCACCTCAACCTGCGTGACCGTGGCGTAGGTACGGTACTATCGAAAGAAGCAGAAGAAGACATTGTGTTGTGGATTAACTCCCTTAGGAAGGACGGCGCATGAGCTGCAGCTGGTCGTCCACGGCCAGCTTAAGCGCAGCGCCACAGCTACAAGAGTTTCGTCACGGTCTGACGGTCCATGGCTGAGCTGCTCACGGCCGCCACTGCCTCCTGCTGAACTGCTGCACAAACAGCGGCGTCTTGACGGCCTCCGACCCAGCCGTTGTCGAGTGCGCACACGTCGTCGTCCTCCGTCGCCGTTCACGGCATTGCAGTGCATCTCGAGCTGCTCCCTTGTACAGGTAGAGGCGGCCCTCGCGATGGTCCAGTGTGCGCTCTGCATGGCCGTGCTCGGCGGACGATGGCGTCAAAGCTGGTGGAGAAGGCCTCCAGCCTGGCACCTGACGCGGGCTCGTGACCAGCACCAGCATCGACAGGCTGTCGACGACAGCAGCACGCTGTAGTAGGACGTGAGCATCTCGGCGTTCCCGGCGGTGGGACACCCAGTTGGGGTACACGATGAGACCGCGGAGGGCGCCTGCCGCCAGCTTGTTCTGGTGGCTGGCAGCGCGCAACTTGGTCTTAATCGAGTACATGAGGCTTGCATTTAGGTCGGACTTTTAGCTAAATCGATGGATTAACCCCTTATTCACGGATGTCGGCGGCTCCGACAAGTAAACGACGTAACTTGTCAGAGCCGGTGACATAAGGCGACATGCTGTTCTTATGTACACGCCGGGATTGGCGTGTACATAAGACCAGTAACTTGTCAGAGCCGGTGACATACTGTTCTTACCGTATAACCTTAGTTATGCAATACACCTGATCTGCAGTGTAGAAATGCTGTTTTTAGTGTCCTTTCTGGAGCCGTATAATAAAACCAAGTAACTCGTCGGGAAGGTTATAAAAAGACTTCCCAATCAAGCGTTGTGATTGGTCATATTGGGGTGTATGCCATAACAAGGAGTATTTCATAACTAAGGTTATTCGGTATGTACACGCCGGGATTGGCGTACTTGTCACAAGTTAATCTCGAAATTTATATCCTTGTATTACTTGTAACAGTTATGATGTGGCACACATTAAAAAGAAAACATACAGCAAAAATCCTATGGACGCACGTGTTGGGGAGATAGTCCTAGCGCCCAGCGCTGTAGCGATCATCGTGCTGCTTCACGTGGCCACGTGGGCCGTACCTACTTGCCCCACGTTCGGCCAGATAGACCTATTTTCTTATTTTCCTTAGCACTACATATTTCATTATGTTTTACGTACAGTATTTCTTATAAAGACTCTTCCATACTTTTTGTCATGCGGTGTGGACTCGCATATCTTGCGCTCAGTTCATTCCGATTTGGGACGGTAGCCATGGATGATTCCCGTGACGGTAGCAGCGGAGACGACGGCGAGGTCGGTCAGCAGGAGGTAGCAGCGGATTCTAGCGGTGGGGAGGGGCATAAGGCGTTGGTTACGATCTCCGTCGCGGAGCTCGAGAAGTGGCAGCAGAGAGTTATTACGCACATTGAAGACCATTTTACGAGTACGTTTAGTTGTCAGTACTTGGGAACTGGTACTGACGCATTTGATGTATAGACGAACAACTGAAGAGAATCGCCGAATTCGGACGTGTGCATGGGACTGCAGTGCAAGAAGCCAAGCAGTACGTGAGCGATATGGAGGTGGCGTTGAGGCACCGGTTCGAAGAAGACCGTGCGAAGGTGCATGCACAGGCTCAGGAGCTTGTGGCGAAAAGGAGCGCGGACAATGAAACGCTCAAGCGCCGGGTAAAGGAGCTGGAGCTGCAGGTCGAAGGATTGGAGAAGGAGATCAACGAGCTGAAGGCAGAGTAGGACTTCAGCTATCGTGCGGCCAATCCTAACCAGATATACACATCAAACGCTTCGTTGAAGTATGAATTTAGTTTGGCATTCATATTGAGTACACCGTATCAACTAGCTGAAGGACTCGAGGCGGTATGCAGGATCTAAGACGGATGTTGACAATGCCTCGACGAACTCGACCTTCTTGTGGACTATTTGGCGATCATAAAACTCCATGGTCATGCGGTCCTTTACCGGCATAAAGCCCGAAGAGAACTCGACGGTCTGCGTCCTCATCTGCCTTCAATGTCGACTACGACCGCATTCTGCGACCTCAGCGCCTTCTTCATGGGCATATCCTCGACGGAAAACTGCTCTCACGCGCCCAAGGAGACCGCCGACACCGACTCGTGCGAAGCCAGCAGCCAGCAGCTCTGTATGTAGTAGTAGCCAATGCATATCTAGCAACCGCCGTCCTTACACGACTGCAACACTTGGCGGCCGGGCCTTCAGCGCGAACTGCTCTCACTCGCCGAGGGCGACCGTCGACGCCGACTCGTGCACAGCCAGCTGCGATGGAGGAGCGGCCGCCGGTAGCGTGAGCTGCCGCTGATGGCTGGGCGAGTGATCGTCGGAGGAGCGACCGCCGGTAGTGTGAGCTGCCGCTGATGGCTGGGCGAGTGATCGTCGGAGGAGCGGCCGCCGGTAGTGTGTGCTGCTGCAGGTGGCTGGGAGTGATTGATCGAGGAGCGGCCGCCGGTATCACGCAGCAGGAGGAGACGCTCAGGCCAAGACGCGGTCCGTGGACGTCGTGGCGCGGTCGGACTTTCCGCAGATCGACTACGAGGCGGCGCAGCACTTCGTCTACCCGGATAACTACTCGATTCGCGACTACCATCCGTGAGCTGCCGCTGGTGGCTGGGCGCGTGAGCGGTGGAGGAGCGGCCGCCGGTAGCGTGAGGTGCCGCTGATGGCTGGGCGAGGGATCGTCGGAGGAGCGGCGGCCGGTAGCGTGAGCTGCCGCTGATGGCTGGGCGAGGGATCGTCGGAGGAGCGACCGCCGGTAGTGTGAGCTGCCGCTGATGGCTGGGCGAGTGATCGTCGGAGGAGCGGCCGCCGGTAGTGTGAGTTGCTGCAGGTGGCTGGGCGAGTGAGCGTCGGAGAAGCGGCCGTCGGTACTGTGAGCTGTCGCTGACGGCTGTGCGAGTGATCTTTGGGAAGCGACCGTCGGTAGCGTGAGCTGGGCATCATCCGGGCACTAGAAGCCCTGTGTGAGTACATGGATCTGCTGCTACTGCTACTACTACATGTAGCTTTGCAAATGAATGAAAAGCATCAATGTTTTGAAAATAAAAAAAGCTTGTTTTATTTTGTTTGAGCGCAACCTGAAGTGGCATCTAATACAACAGGTCATAGCGAACGTGATCGTGGTGGCACTGCTGGTATTAGCAATTCTGCCATATCGTGAGTCCCATAAGCCTCCGACATCCATGGTGGGGTTTGAGGGCAAGCCACGATCGATTCGTCGGCTGCGGCGTCCCTCACCTTAGTCCTCAGCCGGGAAATACGATCTTTCCACTCCTTGCACGTTTGCACCCACATATCGACGGAATCCTCGCAGCTGGCGCGTACATCGTACGAACACTGCAACGGGCGTCGATCTTGTTGAGCTCCGAAGTTACGTCAACGCGGAGGTTTGTCATCTGAGAGCACAACGCTTTTGCTCGAGCTTCACTGACATGGTCGATAAAGAGCTTGATGAACTCTTCCTCCGTAACAGCGGTTGTAGTCGGGCTCCATGCGAGCTGACGGTAGAGCTCGTGCCACTGTTCCATGTCCTGCGTCGTCGCGTCTTGGTCCTGCCATAAGAATAATCATCAAGCTGTAACATAGGTCACGTTTTGACCGTCCAACACTTGCTAAACAACATCCTCAACGTACCTGTCCCTCCGCCTTCCGTTTGATAAGGATCTCGCCATTTTTCCGCACTTCATCGCGTAGCTGATCCGGACTCGCCCCGGGCAGGAATGGAGCTAACTCCTGTGCCTGGCATTCGCGCATTTCCTTCAGCGTTCCATCGGCTGTCCCTTCCAGAAGCCTCACCTTGGTCTTGTCTTCTTGCCGTTCCAGAACTAGCCGCACGCCTTGCTTGGAAATTTCGACAGCCATATAGACGCCGGATTTGACCTCGCTCACTGCATTGGCGATCTTACCAAGTTCAGCGCAGCAGTTGACCAATTGGTCGCCCAGGGCCCCTGCGTTAGAGACAACGCCTGCTGCCATGGCGTACGTCTCTCGAATGAGCTCCACCAGCAACTTACCTCGCTCTTTCTCTGCTTTGGCTTCAGCACGTGATGTGACCAGGTCTTGCTGGATCCTGCTTACGGTTGCATCGTGCTGAATCGTTGCTTGACTAGCCGCCGTCTCCAACGCCCTTACTTGTTTACTGGCCTGGGCCAGCTTAGCCGTAAGTCGAGCGGCTTCCTTTTCATTTGGGCGAGCCTCTCCTCAGCTGCCAGAGCGCGCTTCGTCATGGTGTCCAGATGATCCTGAAGAGATTCCGCGTGTTTTCGTGCGCTTTTCTCGGATGCCTCGGCCTTCTTCTTCCCCTCTTGTAGCAGTTGTACAACAAGCTTCTCTTGTCCTTCAGTTCTTGTGATCGTCGCTTGTAACGCCTCGATGCACTGACTCATTTTGCCTTCGGCAGCCTCGTACGCTTGCTCTACCTTCTGCTCCGCTTTGCGCAGAGCGTGCTTTAGGCGTTCGCGGTCCCGCTGGAGTTCCTCGACGCTCATGTTGCGGCTTCTTGGGCTTGCTTGGTGCGTGCTGTCGATGAGAATCGGATGTGTGGTCGTCGGGATGGAGGGGTGGGTGGGTAGATCTGGCACTATTCTCCCCTTCCCCCTGAACAAAAAACTAACGAGCGATCTTCAGCTTGTCCTCACCTCCGACATGAACACTAACTAGTTGACCTTGGCTTTTGAAAATAAGTAGGCATGTCGGAGATGCATGTCAGAGAAAATGCCCAATGATTGCAACATGATTTGATACCAGCCTGACTTTTGACTCTCACATACAAATATGTATATGTCACTACGTCGGAGGATCTGACGAGTGAACATAGTCAGAAGCAGTGGGGAATGAGGGGTTAAGGCTGCCAAATCATAGGATTTGTAGTCTCGACATGTTACACACTGTGTTGGTCCTTGTCGCCTAGGATTAACCCTTTCACGACCAGCCTAGCCGCGGTCGCTTATATGTCCGCCGCGGACCTCTACCAGAGGCTTCATACAGCGTCGATTGGATAAAATCCTGCTGGTAGGGATTGGGGCTGGAGATCACCACGACTAGTAGGTCCGCTGCAGACCTCTAATTGCACACCTCTATCGTAGTACCGTAAATGCCACAATAGTTTGAGCTTCCGAAGTTTCAGTCTTGGGTCACTAGCCATTCATTTTCAGCTTACTGTTATTTTTGCATTCTCCCAGCAGCCAAGATGGACATCGCCGACCTGCTAAATGTCGTCGACGACGCTGCGGACTGGGAGTTCGAGGCTTCTGATGAAGAGGAGACGGATGGCGACACTGACTCCCCCACTACGGTCCACGGCGAGGACGTGGCGACAGAACCAGACAGCGAATCAGCATCAGGGGTTGGCCCGACGCCGCCAACGAAGCGCAGAACCGGCAATGCCTACGTCGACGGTCTCATTGACGAGAGCGGCCTCCACATCATCCGAGACAGGGAAGTAAAAGCTGCCTACAAGGATCGTCATGAACTTGGCCTTTTCTCTCTGTTTTTCACACGTGACTTTCGAGACTCTTTGCTCACGTGGACAAACAAAATGCTCGAAGAGCAGGGGAAAGCCAAGGCCACAGTGTTCGAGCTGGATGCCTACATTGGCTTAGAGATTGCTATGAGCTTCAACCCGGTTACAGAAATGAAGGAGTTGTGGTCTCAGAAGGTCTTCATGGGACAGTCTGACTTTGCAGCGACGATGGCGAGGAACCGCTTTGAGAGTATACGGGCGCGATTCCAGGTGCACGCGCCAGGTAGCGTGCCTGTGGAGCGACGTGAGGAAGATCCGTTATGGCAGAGCCGGCGTCTGATGACCCAAGTTCAGACCAAGTTCGCAGCGATCGCCGTGCCAGTGGGCGCCGTGAGTCTCGACGAGAACACTGTGCGTACGAAAGCACGTTCAGCGGCGAGGACATACATGCCCTCGAAACCCGACAAGTACGGGTTGCGGTTTTATGCGGTGGTGGGGTGGGAAAGCCTCTATGCCTACTCTGTGTGGGATAATGGCTCCGGTAATCGGACGAGAACGACGCCGGCTGAACGCTATGTGGACGTGTTTCCTGTGCTAAGAACACCACTATTTAGGACGATTGAGCGGCCGGATATCCCGATCAAACGGACGGAGGCGAGTGCACTATGGGTGGCGATGTGTGGTCACCTGACGAAAACATTCGCAGCCCCAAAACACCGTCGGCTGCTGGTGTGTGATAACTTTTACACTCGCCATAATTTGGCCAAGACACTCACGATATTTACGGACGGAGCAATGCGGATGTTGGGCACAGTGCGGATATCTCTGCAGGGCAAGTGGAATGCAATGGAGCTCGAACGTGCAAAAGCCAGAATTGATGCTGCTGAGCGGGGGTCATGGGAGCTGGTTGCGGCCTATGGCGTGCCGGTGGGTTGGGAGAAGCTTCAAGAGAAGCACAATCGCGCACAGAAAAAACTGCCTGAGCACCTGCGTACCCCGTACATTGCACCGATGACGGTAGCAGCCGACGCCGGCTACATCGTCTTTCGCGATAAGCTGACTGTGATCTTCTATACGAACGATTTAGCTGGAACGCCATCGCAGCCGGTACTTTTGGGCGATTCACCGGAGGCAATCCATCTGTGTCGCGGGCTTGCACCACTTCGGCGCTGGACCGGAGACCAAATGATGCACCGCAAGACTTTCCAAGTACCTGCAATGATTGTTGCTTACAATCTTTTCATGAATGGCGTCGACAGAGTCGACCAACTGAGGAGCACAAACCCGATTCGACGCAAGGAGAAGAGGCTCTCAATGAGTATATTGACGTGGGCTTTGGACCTAGCACTGATCAATGCATTTTCACTATTCCAAAAGGTTGCAGGCCCAGCGGCAACACGAGTGAAGCTACGCGACTTCAAGCGGCGAGTTGCTGAGCAGCTGACCGCCGTACAGCGTGCGCGGCTTGAGAAGGAACGGCGTCGTCGAACAGAACCCAATCAACCCATTCAAGAGCTCGTCGGAGCTGACGATAGTATTCATGCTATTACACCCAACTCGAGGAAGAATTCGACGGGCAAGTTGGTGTGTTACCTGTGTTCACTGCGGGGGTTCTCAAAGAAGGCGCTGTTCGGCTGCACTGGCTGCCACAGAGGCTTCCATGTTGCCTGCTTCAGCGCTTTTCACTACCGCGACGCTCTCACCTCGCCGTCACTCACCGTTCGCTCGGCACTGGACGCTGTCTGTACTGCAGCCTCAGGTGACTCAATCGTACACACGCGGCTGAAGAAAAACAAAACCATCACGTATCTAGATCAGCTTGAGCTTCCATAAGAGCAGATAATCAATCTTTGACTGTACCGGATAGTATCGTTGAGGCGCTTGATCTCTTTGCCCACGCACAGCGGCAGCTCGATCCGCGTCGACTTGCTTAGTCGTCCGTTTATCTTGTAGTAGTAGAGCTGCGCCAGCGTCTTCTTCACGCGGCGGGGGTTCAGCCGCCTGTGACCACACGCCAACATCCGCAGCCTGCTTCCAATGATCTCCTGTCCGTACTGCTCCCACTGACAGGGCGCGTCCCTGCAATAGCAGCACGTCGACGGGAGCGCCTCGCTTCCGATCATCCCCCTCCGTTTGAAATTTAAATTTGGCGCAGTACCGTGAATGGCGCCACGACCCAAATGTGAGATTTGAGGCGGACACATGCTGTGTGTTGATTGGTCAATTTATTGCAGCAAAGCCAAATCATTGGCTGAGTTGTAGGTACCCAGCGGACCTGCAAGGAAAAGCCTGGTAGTGAAAGGGTTAAATTTATACGGTATTATGAATGTGAGCACGGCCAAGCTCACAATCTCGACAACGTTTTGCTTATCTCTGAAACAAGCCACCTCCGGACCCAGCTCGCCAAACAGTGACGAGGAAACGCATGGTATGACAACAATTTGTGAGCGTGCAAAATACACTCAGAGGCTACATTTAGCATCAATATTGGTAGAATACGTAAAAAAAATGAATTACAGGGCTTGCTGGGTGTTTATAATTCCAACAAAAGGTCGAATCGAAGGGCTCCTTAACTATGTATTCTAGGTGGACGTGATAGCATCGCTGATCAAGCTCATAACCCTTGCCATCGCTGAAGAGTGCGCCGCCACGTTCCTCAAGACCTCGGCGTCTCAGCCGTATACGTAGGTAAGTAGGGGCAGAAGCTTCGCAAGATCTTCGACATGGCCATCGCGCACGCCGCGCTCTGTCGCCTTCTCGACGAGATCGACGTCTCTTTGGGCGCGGGAGACGTCGGCGCTCAGAATGGAGAAGCGAGTGTCGGTATGTAGTTCGTGGAGGTGATCGCTCGTGTTGGTGAGTCCTGCTTCAACGGAGCCGTGACAGCTGGGTATAATCCCTGAAAAGGGTGGAGTGGCTGCCACGGCTACCGCAAAAGCAAGACTGAAAAGCTGACTGTGGGAGATATCTACGTAGATGGATAGTATAGGACTAAGGATAAAGTTCTCAGATAAGGCCCGATAATTTCTAGCCCGGAAATCCGAGAAAAATTGCAAAGCATCAGCAGCCCTCTCATTTACAGTACGCATTTTTGTAGTGGATCCTTTTCATGAGTATGTAAGTTTCTTGGGCTGATATCAACCAATGTCCTCTGCAGCATTGCAACGGCATCACTGTGGATGACACGCAACAGAAAAGTTCATCGGCAGGAACTAGTCACGGTGCAGCAAGGAAAGACCGAAATCTGGAAGGCCGCGTTACGTCAACTTCGGGCAGTAGCGCACCGCGATTCCAGGAGTATCGAAAACCGAATGTTCGGATTGCGACTACGACAAGTACTCGACTGCTTCGAATACAATGATCCTCAACAAGGAGAAACACACATGCCAAAAACAGAGAAACCACGCAACAAGCCTCCAATTGTGAAGTGGCTTAGGATTTTTCAGGACGCTATTAACTAAAGTTAAATAGACAACTGTGATCATCATCATCAACCAATGTCCAGTACTAAGTTGTGTGAGTGTGTTACCTAGAGAGTGGCCGCAATGACGACTTTGCAGTTTTCAAACCCGCTGAAACCGACAAGATCGTCGTCACAACGGTGCGTTGTTTCACCTCCGTGTAACGTGCTTCCTCGGTCTGATCTACCCGCTTGCTGCGTCTCTATCTACAAGGCCGCGGGGTATCCTCCTTGGCGGCGCCATCGGCTCTATCGAGTTGGTCCGGACCATCGTGAAGCTTCGTGCGTTGCCCTCGGCTCACCCCTTATGATCGTAACTTTCCTAATACTCGTCAAGCTATGCTGTATATTTTTCCGCGTGTAGGCGACAAGCAGGCCAAGCTGTCGATCCGGCTCAGCTCAAGAACCTCGCGTTTTGGTACGATATGTTCGCTGCCTTATGGATTACGTTGACGCTAACCTGAAATATTTGGTTGGCTCAGCTGTACCTTTGCGACGGCGAGTGTGTAACGTGTGTGGCGGCTCCGGTTCAAGAGATAACGTCGTACCGGTGCGTGCAACTTTGAGGGTGTGTATTACTACAACGTGATTTCTACGTGAAGAGATCCTCTGTTTGCGTTAATTGCTAACTATACATATAGAGACCTCGATTATATATAGGCAGTGCCTACTTGGACCACGGTGGGCGCATACAACTTGATTTCTGATGTTTGGTGTTGCTTATTTTAGTTTCGCTGTCTCGTTGCTTGACTGGCGCGAATCGTCTCTTTAGTTAGTGGCAGCTAACGACGGACGAAAAACTACCAGCCCAATCTCTCTAGTATGCGTTCTAACTTTTCAAAACTGTTAGAAAGGGCTACTGCAAATTAACTTGTCTTCAGTATGCGCTTCGGAATCACATATCTCTTGCATATTCAGTATCCACTACGAAGTCACACACAATCATTTGTTGAAGAAACTGGTCGGGATCTGTAGTGGGACAGATGACGGAAACGTTCCCTCCACTCAACTAAGTGCGAAAAAGGAGGGATCAACAAGTCACTCCCCCCCTCCAAAATGGCTCATCTTCTCGACACTTTCCTGCAAGCATCCCACGAGCTGAGCGGGAGCACTGCTCGCGGGAACGAGCAGGAGCAGTCAATACAGAAAGAGCGCGCTCGTTCCGTTTTGGACGCTCTACTGCTATCCGATTTAAAAGGGGAGCGATAAATTCTGCTCCAAATTTAATTGGTTATTTGTAAAAAAAAAAGAGCGAGCCGTCCAGCAAAGTCAGCGACCCGAAGCCACCAGCTCGCGTCCGTGCAGAAGACCACGCCCGTGCAGAAGCAGGAGCCCCCACCCACCTCGCCAAAGGACTTGCCTGTGAAGAAGCAGGAGCCCCCGCTCAGTGAGCCGAAGCCAGCGCCCGTCCTGAAGGAGAAGCCCAAGCCCCTGCAGAAGACCACGCCCGTCTAGAAGCAGAAGCCCAGCTCCCTCAGCCGAAGCCCGCGTAGAAGCAGGAGCCCCCGCTTATCGAGCCGAAACCAGCGCCCGTGCAGAAGTCGGAGCCCCCGCCCAGCGAGCCGAAGCCCGCGCCCGTCCTGAAGGCGAAGCCCCAGCCCCTGCAGAAGACCGCGCCCGTCTAGAAGCAGAAGCCCAGCTCCCTCAGCCGAAGCCCGCGCCCGTGTAGAAGCAGGAGCCCCGCTTATCGAGCCGAAGCCCGCGCCCGTGCAGAAGTCGGAGCCCCGCCCAGCGAGCCGAAGCCCGCGCCCGTCCTGAACGAGAAGCCCCAGCCCCTGCAGAAGACCACGCCCGTCTAGAAGCAGAAGCCCAGCTCCCTCAGCCGAAGCCCGCGCCCGTGCAGAAGCAGGAGCCCCGCTTATCGAGCTGAAGCCCGCGCCCGTGCAGAAGTCGGAGCCCCGCTCAGCAAGCCGAAGCCGGCGCTCGTGCAGAAGCAGGAGACCGCGCTCAGCGACTCGAAGCCCGCGCCCGTCTAGAAGCAGAAGCCCAGCTCCCTCAGCCGAAGCCCGCGCCCGTGTAGAAGCAGGAGCCCCGCTTATCGAGCCGAAGCCCGCGCCCGTGCAGAAGTCGGAGCCCCGCCCAGCGAGCCGAAGCCCGCGCCCGTCCTGAAGGAGAAGCCCCAGCCCTGCAGAAGACCACGCCCGTCTAGAAGCAGAAGCCCAGCTCCCTCAGCCGAAGCCCGCGCCCGTGCAGAAGTCGGAGCCCCGCTCAGTAAGCCGAAGCTGGCGCTCGTGAAGAAGTCGGAGCCCCCGCCCAGCGAGCCGAAGCCCGCGCCCGTCCTGAACGAGAAGCCCCAGCCCCTGCAGAAGACCACGCCCGTCTAGAAGCAGAAGCCCAGCTCCCTCAGCCGAAGCCCGCGCCCGTGCAGAAGTCGGAGCCCCCTCAGTAAGCCGAAGCTGGCGCTCGTGAAGAAGTCAGAGCCCCCGCCCAGCGAGCCGAAGCCCGCGCCCGTCCTGAACGAGAAGCCCCAGCCCCTGCAGAAGACCACGCCCGTCTAGAAGCAGAAGCCCAGCTCCCTCAGCCGAAGCCCGCGCCCGTGCAGAAGTCGGAGCCCCCGCTCAGTAAGCCGAAGCTGGCGCTCGTGAAGAAGTCAGAGCCCCCGCCCAGCGAGCCGAAGCCCGCGCCCGTCCTGAAGGAGAAGCCCCAGCCCCTGCAGAAGACCACGCCCGTCTAGAAGCAGAAGCCCAGCTCCCTCAGCCGAAGCCCGCGCCCGTGTAGAAGCAGGAGCCCCCGCTTATCGAGCCGAAGCCCGCGCCCGTGCAGAAGTCGGAGCCCCGCCCAGCGAGCCGAAGCCCGCGCCCGTCCTGAACGAGAAGCCCCAGCCCCTGCAGAAGACCACGCCCGTCTAGAAGCAGAAGCCCAGCTCCCTCAGCCGAAGCCCGCGCCCGTGCAGAAGTCGGAGCCCCCTCAGTAAGCCGAAGCTGGCGCTCGTGAAGAAGTCAGAGCCCCCGCCCAGCGAGCCGAAGCCCGCGCCCGTCCTGAAGGAGAAGCCCCAGCCCCTGCAGAAGACCACGCCCGTCTAGAAGCAGAAGCCCAGCTCCCTCAGCCGAAGCCCGCGCCCGTGCAGAAGTCGGAGCCCCCGCTCAGTAAGCCGAAGCTGGCGCTCGTGAAGAAGTCAGAGCCCCGCCCAGCGAGCCGAAGCCCGCGCCCGTCCTGAAGGAGAAGCCCCAGCCCCTGCAGAAGACCGCGCCCGTCTAGAAGCAGGAGCCCCGCTTATCGAGCCAAAGCCCGCGCCCGTGCAGAAGTCGGAGCCCCGCTCAGTAAGCCGAAGCTGGCGCTCGTGAAGAAGTCAGAGCCCCCGCCCAGCGAGCCGAAGCCCGCGCCCGTCCTGAAGGAGAAGCCCCAGCCCCTGCAGAAGACCACGCCCGTCTAGAAGCAGAAGCCCAGCTCCCTCAGCCGAAGCCCGCGCCCGTGCAGAAGCAGGAGCCCCCGCTTATCGAGCTGAAGCCCGCGCCCGTGCAGAAGGAGGAGCCCCGCTCAGCAAGCCGAAGCCGGCGCTCGTGCAGAAGCAGGAGACCGCGCTCAGCGACTCGAAGCCCGCGCCCGTCTAGAAGCAGAAGCCCAGCTCCCTCAGCCGAAGCCCGCGCCCGTGTAGAAGCAGGAGCCCCCGCTTATCGAGCCGAAGCCCGCGCCCGTGCAGAAGTCGGAGCCCCGCCCAGCGAGCCGAAGCCCGCGCCCGTCCTGAAGGAGAAGCCCCAGCCCCTGCAGAAGACCACGCCCGTCTAGAAGCAGAAGCCCAGCTCCCTCAGCCGAAGCCCGCGCCCGTGCAGAAGCAGGAGCCCCCGCTTATCGAGCTGAAGCCCGCGCCCGTGCAGAAGTCGGAGCCCCGCTCAGCAAGCCGAAGCCGGCGCTCGTGCAGAAGCAGGAGACCGCGCTCAGCGACTCGAAGCCCGCGCCCGTCTAGAAGCAGAAGCCCAGCTCCCTCAGCCGAAGCCCGCGCCCGTGTAGAAGCAGGAGCCCCCGCTTATCGAGCCGAAGCCCGCGCCCGTGCAGAAGTCGGAGCCCCCGCCCAGCGAGCCGAAGCCCGCGCCCGTCCTGAAGGAGAAGCCCCAGCCCTGCAGAAGACCACGCCCGTCTAGAAGCAGAAGCCCAGCTCCCTCAGCCGAAGCCCGCGCCCGTGCAGAAGTCGGAGCCCCGCTCAGTAAGCCGAAGCTGGCGCTCGTGAAGAAGTCGGAGCCCCCGCCCAGCGAGCCGAAGCCCGCGCCCGTCCTGAAGGAGAAGCCCCAGCCCCTGCAGAAGACCACGCCCGTCTAGAAGCAGAAGCCCAGCTCCCTCAGCCGAAGCCCGCGCCCGTGCAGAAGCAGGAGCCCCGCTTATCGAGCTGAAGCCCGCGCCCGTGCAGAAGTCGGAGCCCCGCTCAGCAAGCCGAAGCCGGCGCTCGTGCAGAAGCAGGAGACCGCGCTCAGCGCCTCGAAGCCCGCGCCCGTCTAGAAGCAGAAGCCCAGCTCCCTCAGCCGAAGCCCGCGCCCGTGTAGAAGCAGGAGCCCCCGCTTATCGAGCCGAAGCCCGCGCCCGTGCAGAAGTCGGAGCCCCCGCCCAGCGAGCCGAAGCCCGCGCCCGTCCTGAAGGAGAAGCCCCAGCCCTGCAGAAGACCACGCCCGTCTAGAAGCAGAAGCCCAGCTCCCTCAGCCGAAGCCCGCGCCCGTGCAGAAGCACGAGCCCCCGCTCAGTAAGCCGAAGCTGGCGCTCGTGAAGAAGTCGGAGCCCCCGCCCAGCGAGCCGAAGCCCGCGCCCGTCCTGAAGGAGAAGCCCCAGCCCCTGCAGAAGACCACGCCCGTCTAGAAGCAGAAGCCCAGCTCCCTCAGCCGAAGCCCGCGCCCGTGCAGAAGCAGGAGCCCCGCTTATCGAGCTGAAGCCCGCGCCCGTGCAGAAGTCGGAGCCCCCGCCCAGCGAGCCGAAGCCCGCGCCCGTCCTGAAGGAGAAGCCCCAGCCCCTGCAGAAGACCACGCCCGTCTAGAAGCAGAAGCCCAGCTCCCTCAGCCGAAGCCCGCGCCCGTGCAGAAGTCGGAGCCCCGCTCAGTAAGCCGAAGCTGGCGCTCGTGAAGATGTCGGAGCCCCGCCCAGCGAGCCGAAGCCCGCGCCCGTCCTGAAGGAGAAGCCCCAGCCCCTGCAGAAGACCACGCCCGTCTAGAAGCAGAAGCCCAGCTCCCTCAGCCGAAGCCCGCGCCCGTGCAGAAGCAGGAGCCCCCGCTTATCGAGCTGAAGCCCGCGCCCGTGCAGAAGTCGGAGCCCCCGCCCAGCGAGCCGAAGCCCGCGCCCGTCCTGAAGGAGAAGCCCCAGCCCCTGCAGAAGACCACGCCCGTCTAGAAGCAGAAGCCCAGCTCCCTCAGCCGAAGCCCGCGCCCGTGCAGAAGCAGGAGCCCCCGCTTATCGAGCTGAAGCCCGCGCCCGTGCAGAAGTCGGAGCCCCCGCCCAGCGAGCCGAAGCCCGCGCCCGTCCTGAAGGAGAAGCCCCAGCCCTGCAGAAGACCACGCCCGTCTAGAAGCAGAAGCCCAGCTCCCTCAGCCGAAGCCCGCGCCCGTGCAGAAGCAGGAGCCCCCGCTTATCGAGCTGAAGCCCGCGCCCGTGCAGAAGGAGGAGCCCCCGCTCAGCAAGCCGAAGCCGGCGCTCGTGCAGAAGCAGGAGACCGCGCTCAGCGACTCGAAGCCCGCGCCCGTCTAGAAGCAGAAGCCCAGCTCCCTCAGCCGAAGCCCGCGCCCGTGTAGAAGCAGGAGCCCCCGCTTATCGAGCCGAAGACCGCGCCCGTGCAGAAGTCGGAGCCCCCGCCCAGCGAGCCGAAGCCCGCGCCCGTCCTGAAGGAGAAGCCCCAGCCCCTGCAGAAGACCACGCCCGTCTAGAAGCAGAAGCCCAGCTCCCTCAGCCAAAGCCCGCGCCCGTGTAGAAGCAGGAGCCCCGCTTATCGAGCCGAAGCCCGCGCCCGTGCAGAAGTCGGAGCCCCCGCCCAGCGAGCCGAAGCACGCGCCAGTCCTGAAGGAGAAGCCCCAGCCCCTGCAGAAGACCACGCCCGTCTAGAAGCAGAAGCCCAGCTCCCTCAGCCGAAGCCCGCGCCCGTGCAGAAGCAGGAGCCCCGCTTATCGAGCTGAAGCCCGCGCCCGTGCAGAAGGAGGAGCCCCCGCTCAGCAAGCCGAAGCCGGCGCTCGTGCAGAAGCAGGAGACCGCGCTCAGCGACTCGAAGCCCGCGCCCGTCTAGAAGCAGAAGCCCAGCTCCCTCAGCCGAAGCCCGCGCCCGTGTAGAAGCAGGAGCCCCCGCTTATCGAGCCGAAGCCCGCGCCCGTGCAGAAGTCGGAGCCCCGCCCAGCGAGCCGAAGCCCGCGCCCGTCCTGAAGGAGAAGCCCCAGCCCCTGCAGAAGACCACGCCCGTCTAGAAGCAGAAGCCCAGCTCCCTCAGCCGAAGCCCGCGCCCGTGCAGAAGTCGGAGCCCCCGCTCAGTAAGCCGAAGCTGGCGCTCGTGAAGAAGTCGGAGCACCCGCTCAGCGAGCCGAAGCCGGCGCTCGTGAAGAAGTCGGAGCACCCGCTCAGCGAGACGAAGCCGGCACCCGTGCTGTAGCTGGAGCTCAACGGGGAGACTTGGTTCGCTTCGCGCCCGACAGCGATACGGAACCCGCATGGTGGTAACACGAGCTCAGGCTCGCGCAGCCGCAGCAGCGACAGAAGGGAAACATTTGGACGTTAATCCTGTGTCGGATGGTGCTATAGTGATTGCATCTGAACGCACGTTGACGGAACAGTGTCGCGGCCATCCTGTATCAATTGAACAACAAGCTGGTGTTATAGTGAACGAGTTCTGGGCCCGCACTGAAGCACTAGCAACAAGCTATACGGCACTACAGCAACAGCAGGCTCAGCAAGTGCAGAGCCAAGGTGAGGCGTTATTGGCAGCGCAAGTGTCTACGACGCAAGGTCTACAACAGCTTGCTGAACATCAACAGACTACAAGTGCTCGGCTTCAACAAGATCTTCATGATACCCGTACTACTATGGAGTCGCATCTTAACGCACTTGCGCGAATGCAGACAGAGCACTGTGAGCAGCTGGAAGTAACTTTGAACGACCGATTGAGCGCTGCACGCGTGCAATCCCAGCACGAGGCAGATGAAATTCGCGGTGATATGGAGCGTCACATGCAGGAATTGCAACTGGCGAAGACGGAGAGAGATTCGGTCGTCGACACAGCGCTGCAGACGTTGTTTTCTCGCGTGGAGTCAATGCGCATATCAAGACCAGAAGTGCAAGAGGAAATCACTCGACATGTGCGCGAGCATTGGGGGGCCGTGAGTGATACGGTATTCCGTCATGTTCAGCAAGGGGCAAAAGATCTGGTGGAGACGCGTATGCGTGATGCAGAACAGCGTTTAGCTTCGGGGGCACTAGCAGAGCCAATATCACTCGGTGTCCATGAAGCTATCAGTGTGGTGGAGGCGAAGTTGGCAGCCCGCGTTGAGCAATTATATCAAGACGATATGGCCCATGTGAAGCAGAACTTAGTGCGGCACGCCGACCAGCTTATTGACCAGCACGGTGCAGCAGCTCGTCAAGCGCTCCGGGATGACGTTTTACGCGTGGAGCAAGTGCTGGACGACCGGCTTCAAGCTGCACTGCAGACGATATCAGCTGAGCTCAGTCAAAAGTTCGAGCAACATACTTCCAAACACAAGGGAAGTCTTCATCAGCTAGAAACGGAGATACGAACTATGAAGGAGCGAGTGGCCTCTTTGGAGAAACAGTCTCTTGCCAATGCGGCGGCAAATGCTGCGCCAATGGCGACGCCGTCAGCAGACAAAGGGCTGGAGCCGGTTCACGAGTGTTATGCTGTTGCTGACGATGGGGTAAGGCGTCATCCTCCGTCCCTGCGTAGCGTGGTGAAAGGAATACTGTCGGATGCCACAGGTAGTTTGCGGGCGATGAAAGCCGGGCGTGTGCAGCGAACCGGCAGCGGACGTATCCCACATCTGCAACACAAGAAGGCATCCGTGGAGCAAAGTCGTCATCCGCGAAAGTCTGTAAAGAGAAGCCCCACCAGCCTCGGATTGTTAGCAGTGACTAAGGAAGTGCAGGACGAGGTGCGGATGCGCGCAGAAGCCAGGGCGTCTGAGCTCGAAAGACGTGTGGGTAGTATATGATTTCGCTGTTAATCAACTGTGACAAACTTATCCAACTGGTGTGATTGTAGAAGCGCTCCTAATCTCTTAAGCCGGCTATTAAGTCTCCGTGAGCGTTCGGAGCAGTGAATACGTCTTCATTGCCACTGAACAAGTCCGAGAGGCTAGTACTCGACAAAAGATCCGCCAGAATATCATCACCAAATCCTTCAGGTATACACTCGATCGGGTACGACATACTGGATGGGATGTGTGCAGGCAGGTCCGTGGTTGGTATTTCCTCGCATTGTGTGAGATCCACAAACGTGCGGTTTCGATTCAGAAAGACCCCCATGTCGACGTTATGTTGTGAGAGGCGTGTCCGCTGTGGTGTAACCATGTTGCCAGCCACGCTGAAGTCCCTCTCAATATGCGCCGATGAGGATGGTACCGCAAAAAGCAGTTTGGCCGCTTTCGGTAGAATTTGATATCGCTTCAGCTGCTCAAGTCGACGCCAATAGTCTAGTACTGTTTCTTCATCTCCATCAGCCTTTATCTCCAAACCGCTAGTATCTAAACTCCAACGATGTAATTCCTCCTCCACCACTGTTCGCGATGTCTGATGTACTGCTGGGCGTGGGTAATTGCACGAAAATTCTGCCTCAATCTCCTCGTAGAACTCAGATCGAGAATCCGCGACTGGGATTTCGACTTCCTCGTAATTTGGCTGTCCGGTGACGACTGTGCTTAAAACATCGCAAAGTTTTTCTTGGATCTTTCCACACACGTACTCCAACCGAATTTCAGCATCTTGGGGTGAGTGACCATGATGTTCACAACAAAACTTGACTATTCGGTGCAGTGCCTTATCAGGCCGTTTATAGGATGGGTGAAGCCTAGCTTGCATTTCAAAAACAAACGACGCTTGCTGGGTCTCGCTCGTTTTATAGTATCGAGAGAAAAATCGAGTATCAAGCGCTTCGGCCAACCGTTTCCGCGTAAAACGTGCCAGTGCGGTCAGCTCACTTGGTTGAATCCATTTAGGATTTTGCTTGGTAGCTAGATAGTGCTTTAGGGGCTTCTCCGTGTCGAGCGTGTTCAGCCTGATCAAATAAAGAGCATGTAGTACAGCAACTTGGTTTGGCTCCTCGGCTTGACACATGCGTTTCACAGCTGCTATCGGCCGTAGCAACGAAAGAGTGTGAACTAGATCCAAGTGGTCACTTTCCAAAGGAAAAATCGGCGGCACCTTATCTTCACGTTCTGCTTTTCGTTTTCGTTCATCATACCATGCAACAATAGCTGCCCATTTATCGAGAATTCTCCAAAGCGCCGTTGTAAAACTAAGAAATCTTCCGGGGTTGTAGTCAAGGAGTTGAACAGTTCCTGTAGTCGTCTGCGTCCGGCAAAGTTCTTGAAATAGATTTCCTGTCGTCTCTACACTGCGGACTTGATAAATTGTTTTTTTGACTCGCGTGATGAGTCGTGTCATGTCAGGGTTCGCAGATTTGCGAATGTCATTATTCATACCACATGCTTCTTTAGTAGCGACGTGAGCCATATGTGCTACACACCACTCCCATCGATACTTCAGCTTCTTTGCCAGCAGGTTTTTCACGTCAGGGCCGGCATCGCTAGTTGCGGCATACACGTGGTGTTTGCGAAGATTGAAATCTTCCAATACTTTCTCCATCCATGCCAAAAAGGGTCCCTGTATTCCAGTATCCCGATCTCCATACGCTGGGTTAAACTTTCGCGTTCCTAGTAAGACTGAAGTCATTTGCCAGGCTTCATCGACCAAATACAGACGCATCCCGAGATACTTGTCATGACTTGTTCGACAGGTCCAAAAATCTGCCATTATGACAAAATTCGCCCACGCAGATCGATTTCGATCAAGGAAGTCTATGATTTCCGCTTTAGCCGAGCTATACAGCTCAATGATACACTTCGCGATCCGCTCAGCGTTCAGCACAGTCCGCATCTCTTCTGCCACGACGACTTGCTCCAAAATTTTCGACTCATCATACTCGCCAGTACAGAGCGGCAAGTTGTTGTTCACAATGCGAAGCGTTTCTAGTAGAAGACGCAAGCGCTGGAGGTTCGAACGATACAGAGTGGATGACCGCAGCAACTCGATTGTAGTGTCTCGCTTCCTCTTGGATTCTCTTTCTGCATTCGTCTTCTTTGAGGAAATGTTGTGCACCTTACGCAAGTGCTCTGTTGCACGAGAGGTTTTGCCTTTTGATAAAACAATCATAACTCCAGCGGTCCGACAAGCTTGATCCGCAAGGCAAACCCATCCAACCTTCAGCGTGCCGTTCTCCATATACTCCAACCTTACTCCCCACTCATAAATCAGCGACCGTTCTGTCGCCGAGGGTGGTTTGATTGTATAGCCTGAGGCGGATTGGTATTCCCGTACCGCAGAACGAACTCCAACAGGTGGCAACACCATTGCTGCTCAGAATCCGATACCTCCCACCTGCGCGTGCACTCTCCACGGCGGCGAGCACCACCTCCTTCTCCACGAGTGCCGTAGTCGGGTCGCTGACCTGGGGCTCCTGCACCTGCACGGACGCGGTGTTCGGCTCGGTGGGCTGGGGCTTCTCCTTCAGGACGGGCGCGGGCTTCGGCGCGCTGGGCGGGGCTCCTCCTTCTTCACAGGCACGACCTTCGGCGAGGTGGGTGGGGGCTCCTGCTTCTGCACGGGCGCGGGCTTCGGCTGAGGGAGCTGGGGCTCCTGCTTCTTCACGAGCGCGGTCTTCGAGTCGCTGAGCGGGGTCTCCTGCTTCTGTACGGGCGCGGGCTCCGGCGCGCTGGGCGGGGCTCCTCCTTCTTCACAGGCACGACCTTCGGCGAGGTGGGTGAGGGCTCCTGCTTCTGCACGGGCGTGGTCTTCTGCAGGGGCTGGGGCTTCTCCTTCAGGACGGGCGCGGGCTTCGGCGCGCTGGGCGGGGCTCCTCCTTCTTCACAGGCACGACCTTCGGCGAGGTGGGTGGGGCTCCTGCTTCTGCACGGGCGTGGTCTTCTGCAGGGGCTGGGGCTTCTCCTTCAGGACGGGCGCGGTCTTCTGCAGGGGCTGGGGCTTCTCCTTCAGGACGGGCGCGGGCTTCGGCGCGCTGGGCGGGGGCTCCTCCTTCTTCACAGGCACGACCTTCGGCGAGGTGGGTGGGGGCTCCTGCTTCTGCACGGGCGTGGTCTTCTGCAGGGGCTGGGGCTTCTCCTTCAGGACGGGCGCGGGCTTCGGCTCGATAAGCGGGGCTCCTGCTTCTGGACGGGCGGGGGGTCGGCTCGCTGAGGGGAGGGGGGGGCTCCGACTGGTTCCTGCTCAGGAGGACGGGGGGTATCTATTACTAATAGCTCTAAATATGAACGAGCGGACAAATTTGCTCGCTGTTCTCGTACTTATGCGAAGGAGCAAAACTTTCCGGGAAATCGAGCTCCATCGATCTCGCGGAGCAGGACTGCCATTGTCTTTTCTGCTCGCGAGCCGGTTTGCTCGTGGGATGCTTGCTTTCCTGCTTATATATCTGTCTCGGTTTTGCTCATTATTTTTGGCGTTTTTGAGATGTTCGACTCCCCCTAATAGAGCGATTTCGAAAACAATCTTTTCCCATTCACCTCCCGTTAAGTTAGGAATGGCAAGTGGGGGGGAAAACGATTAACCGTGTTGTTGGTTATCTGGACTTCTCAATGCAGAATTGTACACTATCAGACACAAATGGAAATACTGGCGTCGTAAACTACAACGGTGGAGCCCCAAGGCGTTGGTATAGAGGGCAGGCTGCCGGAGATTAAATAACCGTGGGTGGGTTGCAATGAAGCGATCCAAGCAGGATGAAGTAGGGAACTGTCGGAGGCATCGGCGAAGTCGTGCTCGTGTTGGTTGGTCCGACGACCGCAAAAGAGCTCGGACATGAGCGCCAAAGACAGAGTAAACGCGATATATCGAGGAATGGCAAGTGGAGATGAAAATGCAGATTTTGCTTTCGAAGCTTTCAGTATCTTTTCATACACAGGTTTACAACAACACGACGTACGATAAATTGTAAGAGTAAAGCACTCAACGAGCGAGCTGATGGCCCGACGTCGCCGCTCCCGCAAGCGCTTAATCGTGCTCATATCATCCTCTTCGGTGAAGCGCTTACGTCGCTGCACAGATACAACAGCGGAAGGACCCTGTGCTTGCGCATCCTCGCCGCCACCAGCGCATGCCGCTTCACTGTCAGCCTCACGGTCGTCTCCTTCTACACCGCTCTCGTCCGTGAGACTGAAGCCTTGCTCTGACAGCTCGCTAGTGTTCATATCGGCGCTCGTGCTGGTGCTGGTCTTTTCCTAAATGGTTGGGCTACACCCCAGCTCGTCCAGTGGCGGGCTCCTATAAAAACTGAGAGGTGGGAGTTTAACCCCTTGAACCCGAGCGCCTGGACCTTACAAGATAAGGACGACCCCTTAACGTGGACCATACAAGTTAACAAATTATAATCTTGCTTTTTGTATTGACTCTTACAAATTTCAAGTCAAGGAGGGGTAGGTGGTGTATCCTTGCTTTCCCGAAGCTCAACATAGACAGCCTTTTAGAAAGTACAACTGCAGATCAAACTAGCAATTGGAATATGCTGTTTGGTAGACGACCGCCTCCCGCCACTTAAAATCCGTGTCTCACTCGAAGATTTCCTCCCTCGACCGCAGAACCCCACGCTGCTTCCGAAAATGGCATTCCAAGCTCGATGGCGCGAGCTAAAGAAGGCTGGCTGGACCTCCAAGCGACCCACTGGGCTTTCTGTCGACTTTACCTACCTCAAGCCTGGCAAGACGATCAAGGACGTCAAAGGAGAGGATGTGTTTGTGGGCGAGGAAGCCCTAATGAAGTATCTGGACAAGCTCGATCTTGGTAAGACCACGCGCTGAACTTGATGGTTGTATGGGATTGTGTACTGAACCTAACATATGCACAGATGCGCTTCGCGCGAAGAAGCAAGCCAGACGTGATGGATCAGCAAACACGGCTCGACGACGGAAGGCTGCGAACACCCCAAAAGCTGTGAATACCGTCATAGCAGAACGTACGTGTATTGTGTGTTGTGCAACCCACGCCTACTTTGTGCTAACTGTGCATGTGTGCATCAGCTTCTCGTGTCCGCACACCCGCAGAAAGTTTGCCGGCTCGCTCACCTGCCGTTGCTCTTGCGCAGCAGGTCCAGCCTTCGTCTTCCGTATCAACGTTGGGACCCGATGTAATGGGCCTACCTTGGCTCACTACAACAGCTTACACGTGTGCGCTCGTGTATGAGGAAGCGTAGCTTAGTTTAAACTAGAGTTAATTATACTCGGGCCTCCGAGTATAGATTAATCTAAATAAACGATCCAAATAATGTTTTTGGGTTAAAATGAGAACTGTTATTTTTGTTTTATGTTTCTGACTTCCTCCAAATGTAATATTCTAAGTTGGGAATCTGCCAACGGCTGGTTGGCAGAATTCCTTTGCTATGCATGTCGCTCATTGGTTAAAAGATGCTGCTTTCAACCAATAGGAATCCTAAATGTCTATGGACCACCCGTCGTGGTGATCGTAAATGAATGTGGCACTTGATGTAACGTACATCAAGGCCGAGGAAGTGTTCGAACCTTTAACAGACATCGCGTCTGTTAGAGTTACAAGTGCCTGTAGCCACTTGTGCGTGTAACCCCGTTACACCATCCCCCCTTAAGGTTAGACGCGCCGGTCACGGCACGTCAATCAGGCAATTGACCACTCGTCAATTCTTCACGTTGGGAGAAAGAAAACTCGAGCTCATTCCGCAATGAGCTCGCCGAAGAAGACCGCCGCCGAGGAGAAGCCCGCCGCTGAGACAGAGAATCTCTCTGTCCCCGAGTACCACGAGCGGCAGCAGGCGAAGCAGGACGCTCGCGCTGCTAAGGCCGCGGCCGAGCCGAAGATCGTCCTTCAGGGCTCTTCGATAGTCAACGATGTCGTTGACTATAGCGAGGACGACGTGGACATGGAGGAGGGCGATGCCTCCCCAGCAGGCGCAAGGAGTCAATCGACAGCGACAGTCTCGACCCGCACGCCGGGTCGAGACGCCCTCGTGAAGAAGACGATTCGGACGCTTCGAGTTCGAAGCGTTCGCGTTGCGCAAAGGAGACTCCGCTCTCTGCTGCTGGAGCCTTGAGCTCGCCGCGCGATGCGGCGCCTTCAAGCTCTCCACGCGCTGCTCATGCAGCGCGTGATCCATGGATGCCGTCCGCGGCAGACATCGCGGCGCGGGTGGGCAACTCGGTGCCCCGAACACTATCCCGCTGTACGTATGCAGCGCGATCGAGGACGATGAGGTGGCGGAGGGCCAGCACTTTGATCCGATGACGGATCAAAGGCGCGACTACTATATCGGACTCTTCCATGAGCTCCGATATTACTCCAGCAAGAAGACCTCTTCTCGCAGCAAAGTGCCCGAATGGCAGGCACTTTGTCAAAGTTGGAATGCCTTTGTTGATAACTTCAACAAGAATCCGGCAGCTTACCGCGAGCGGGTTAAGCATGCCCGTGAGCGCTTCGAGACGTTCTCGACGCGTGGGAGATTGGAGCAGCTCCACAGATCTTCTGTGGATGCTGGAGTTCCGTGCGCTGTGCCCGAAGGCCAGCCGTGCATGTTGTGTCTTCCGGGTGCGGCGCGCTTGAGCGACCGCGACCTAAACGGGTACACGTCGATTCGTGTACCTGTGAGCCTCAAGGATCTCCGTGCCAAGTTCATGGCACGTGAGGAACGCGACGAGCGTGGTGCTTCGAGCGCTGGGGTGACCACAGCGCTCGCACTACCTTCGCGCCGGCAGTGCGTGGTGGGCTTCGTACGCCCTCACCATTTCCGGAACGTCCTGCAGCAGGACGTTCCGCGGCTCCCATGTATCTTGGTGGGGCGGAAACCCTCTCCAACGAATACGATAACGAACCGGATGACGGTTCGTTTTCGGGATACTATGGTCGACAATACGCTCAACAATCCAACGTGTTGAGCCGTGGGTGTCACGGATCGGAGGCGGCGGTGGTGGGAACACGCCCGGGTATGGTCAACCTGGGGTTGACCTTGGGCCTCCGTCCCTCGAAGACCGGGTCGCCGCTGTGGAGCGGCTTCAGAGCAGTGACTTCGCTGCTCTGAGGCAAGAGATGGCGAACCTGAGGGCTCAAGTCGCTCAGGCCGCGCAGACCGCGTCGGACGTCTCCGTCGACGTTGGGGGTCGCGTCGTGCGCTTGGCCCAGCGCGTTGACGCGCTGGAGAAAGGTTCGGCTTCCGCTTCGCGCCGGCCGAGCTAGCTGGCTCGTGCTGCTGGTATGGCTTCAGCCGTCCGACGTAAAAGGTCGGGTGGAGGCGCATGCTAGACGGAATGTCTAGCGTGTAAGCGTTGCCATGCCGTGCCAACACTGTGAACGGTCCAATGAAGCGCGGAGCGAGCTTACTCGCTCCGAAGTCGGAAACTGCATGTTTAGGCAGGTTTTGAGTAGCTAACAAAACCAATGAACCCTTCTTGAATTCATTTGTGTTGCCCCTGCCAACATTGTCTGCGTTCAGCTTCTGTCGATCGACAGAAGCTGCAATAGCGTCCTGGACAAACCGAATGACGGCTTGTCTACGCTGCACGAAGTTCATTGCGTCCGAGCTGAACTCGTTCAGCTCGCTTCCAGCAGTAGGCCCGGCCTCTGCGTTCGTCGATGTGGTGTCTGTGCCTCGCACAGACACGTTCTTCTTTCTGCTTGTGTGCGTCTGTGCCCTGCACAGACGCGGTCTTCGTCTTCTTGTTTGCATCTGTGCTCTGCACAGACGCGGTCTCCTTCTGCTTGGTTGCGTCTGTGTCCTGCACAAACGCGGTCTTCGTCTTCTTTCGCGTTGTTGCGGCTGACACTGTGCAAGTGCCAGCGGCATTCTGCGGCTGCTGTGTTGCGGCCGTAGATCCTCCCCACTTAAGGAAGGAGCCACCATCCCGAGCAGGCTCGGGAGGCGTGGGTGACGCATTGCATTCACGTAGAACGGTGTATGCCCGGTCGAGGCATGCACCGAGTTGTTGATGGCGAACTCTGCCATCGATAGACACTCGCTCCAGTGTTGGAACGAGTGAGCGTAGCTCTTGAGTATGTCGACGAGCACGCGATTCACGCGCTCGGTCTGCCCATCCGTCTGCGGATGGTCCGCAGTCGACATTGAAAGTTGGCTCCCAAGAAGTGTAAACACTTCTTGCCACAGGTGCGCTGTGAAACGCGGGTCCCGATCCGACACAATGTCG
This sequence comes from Phytophthora melonis, assembly GCA_024211575.1. Classification (NCBI taxonomy): domain Eukaryota; phylum Oomycota; class Peronosporomycetes; order Peronosporales; family Peronosporaceae; genus Phytophthora; species Phytophthora melonis. The sequence goes on along the minus strand of JAMXKT010000037.1, from coordinate 568,766 downwards.
GTCGGCATGCCATGGTGTTTGAATACCATGTCAACGAACAGACGTGCAGTCTGCTTCTTAGTTACTTCAGCGGGTACTGCAGCAAGATGTACCATCTTGCTGAAGCGGTCAACAAAGACCACAACGCCCGTGTTCCCCTGGCTGTCCGGGGGAAGACCGAACACGAAGTCCAAAGACATGGACTGCCAACACTCCGACGGAGTCGGTAGTGACTGCAAAGGAGCCTGCGCGAACGGCGCAGGCTTCACACGTTGACACACCTCGCAAGCACGGACGTACTTGCGCACCCACTTGTACTGGTGGGCCCAGTAGAAGTCCCTCGTGAGAAGAAGATACGTCTTCTCACGGCCCGGATGCCCCGCAGTCGGTGCATCATGATACTCGTACATGATCCTGAGTCGCAGGTCATGATCATTGGGAACGACAACACGGTCCGCGTTGTCGTCGACTGCATTGTAGAGCAATAACCCGTCGTGCACCCGATAACGGTGTGCACGAGCGCGAAGATGCTTCGGCAGCTTCTGACGAGCTTTGTCAGAAGGCGCTGAGCCGTAGGCCAGCAAGAGCTTCGCGTCCGCGTCGTGCGCGTACGCGATCTTCACGTCGTCCAACAGCGACGACGTGGGAGTGCTCGATTGCATGGCGTCAATGGCATTGACGTCAGCATCAGTTGAAGCGTAGTCAGGTCGACGTGATAACGCGTCGGCCACCACATTGAGTCTTCCGGGTTTGTACTCAACCCGGAAGTTGTATTCCGCAAAGAACGAAAGCCATCTCGCCATACGTTGCGAGATGTGTGGCGACTTGACAGCCGTCCGCAGCGACGCGTGGTCTGTATAGACCACGAACGGTTTACTTCCGAGTAGATACACTCGGAATTTCGCAAGTGCATACTTCATGGCAAGGAGCTCCTTGTCATGCACCGGGTAATTGCGCTCAGCTGGCTTTAGCTGACGCGACTGATAGTAGACGACACGATCACGGCCCTCGTGATCGTGCTGCATCAACGCACATCCGATCGCGAAATCGGATGCGTCACACACAACGTGGAATGGGCGATCTTGGTCGGCCACCGCCAAGATCGGAGCCTCAGTCAAGCCCTGCTTGACTGCATCGAAGGCCTGCTGACATTCAGCAGACCAAATCCACTCGGCGTCCTTCTTCAGGAGCTGTGACAGCGGGCGTATCGTGCCCGCGTAGTCCTTCACGTACTTGCACAAGTACGTGGCCGCCAAGGAACTGCCGCAGTTCCTTGACGCTCGTCGGCGTCGGCCACTCATTGATCACTCTGACCTTTTCAGGGTCAGGGCGGACACCGTTTTTCCCAACGAGACACCCGAGCACGGGTATCTCGCCCGCCCCGAAGATGCACTTCTTCAGGTTCGCGTAGAGCTTGTGCTTGCGCATGAGCGCAAGCAGCTTCCGGAGATGCACCTTGTGCATCTCAACGTCACTCATCCCGTCCGCAGCCCGGCTGTGGACGAACACATCGTCGAAGTAGCTCGGTGCGAAGTCGCGCACCGAGCGCAACAAGTGCGTCACGCACCTGTTGAAGGTCGCAGGGGCGTTCTTCAGACCCTGCGGCATCACTAGCCACTCCCAGAGCATGCCGCTTGGCGTGCTCACTGCCGTGAGAGGGATATCACTCTCACGCATTAGGATCTGATAGAACCCGTCGCGCAGATCAAGAGCACTGTAGACAGTGCTCCTGGCCATCGAATCGATGATAACATCTTTTCGCGGTATCGGTGTCTGCGCCGGTATCGTCGCATCGTTCAGCTTGTTGTACGCATGAACGATGCGCCAGCTGCCCTGTGGCTTCTTGACACAGAACGTCGGAGCACTGTGCGGGGATTTCGATTCCCGCACTTGTCCAGCTTTGCGACGACTTTCGAAGAAGTCGTCGATCGCCTTGACCTGCTCTCGCGGCAGTGGCCACTGCCGCGTGACACAGTATTTCGTGCCCGGCACGAGATCAATCTCGTGCTGAATGCCCTTGTCCTGCGGAAGCTCCGCAGGGATCTCTTCCGGAAGTACGTCCGCGTACTCCCGTAGAATCTCGTAGTAGGGACTCGCCTTCAGCGAGTCCCAGCTCTGCTCCTCAAAGCGTTCCTTCTTCGTCTTGGCACTGAGAGTGTCTTCACTCTCAGTGGTGCTCTCCATGAAGAACTGCCTCAGTTCCTCATTCTCGCTCTTCGTTCTCTCGACGTCCGAAAGAATGCATATTTGCTCGATGCGTCCATCGTGCAAGTCACGCGCGAAGCGCTTCCAGCTCAGGACTGGAAGCGAAGTCAACTCTGACGCTTGCGTCGGAGGATTAGCGAGGGTCATCTCCTGTGCCGGAACCCAGCACAGGTACGCGTCAAGACGTTCAACGTCTCGACGTTCGGCTTCAGCCTTCGTCTGCCCGGCAGACATCTCTTGTAGCGTCTCGGCCCCGGGCCGAGACTTGCGCAGCGACCTTCGCATGCGCCGTCTTCTTGTCTTGCGGAGCCCGGCTCCGCATGATCTCTGACCTCGTCCAGGCCCAGCCGTGGACGGGTGTTGTTCTTTTATTCCGCCGGCGGGTACCTCCCGCGGGCGAGCGACTTCAAGCCCGGCTTGGTCGCGCGGCGCTACGTCGTGCAGCCCGGCTGCACGACAGCATGCAAGTTTTTCCGGTGCGGGACGTTTGGAACCGTCCGCACCGCCTACAGCGTCGGTTCCCGGAACCGACACGCCATCATCACCTCGACGCCTATCATTGGCGGAGTCCTCAATTACAAAGGGTGCGTCGACTCCCGGAGTCGACGCGAAGTGTCTTTTCGCAGCGTCGGTTCCCGGAACCGACGTGACTTCAATACCTCGACGCCTTCCATGGGCGGAGACCCCCATTACGGAGGGTGCGTCGGCTCCCCGAGCCGACGAGTAGAATTCATCCAAGCCATCGACTCCCGGAGTCGACGGCGTCACGTCACCTTGGCTCCCATTACGGGCCAAAACCGATCCAATCAGGTTCGCGTCAGCCTCCACGGCTGACGCGCGTGACTCGCTTGTGTCATCCGCGCCGCTCGAGGCCGGAGACTTCTTTTGATTCGCTAAAAAGCGGGTGTTGACTTCCGAAGTCAACACATTTTCTTCACTAGCCGTCGGCGGCGACGCCGACGCTATCTGTTCTCGCGCGCGCGCCCGTGCGCGTCCAGGGCGTTCCGGGACAGCGGCATTAGGCGCTGTCTCGACTAGAGAGTCGCGCGCACCTACTGGTGCGTGTGTGGTGGAAACAGGGCCATCGCTCTCTGTTCCACCGTCGCGACCGAAGCGCACGAGAGTGCGCTTCTCCCAATCGATTACCGGATCATGCCGTGCGAGCCACGGCATGCCCAATACCATGTCGAACTTATCGTCCAGATCCAGGACGATGAAGGTTTCGACGAACACTCGACCCTTGTACGTGAAGCGCACGCGTACCATGCGCTTCTCGGTCTTCACGACGACACCTGTCGCCAAGCGTACTTCCAACATACTTCGAGGTATCTTTAAATCCTCGAAGTCAAGCATTGATAGACTTCGCAGTCGAACAAAGTTCTTCGACGCGCCAGAATCTACCAACGCACGACGAGAGCCGCTTGCTCTCATCGACTTCACCTTCATGATGACAAGATCAGCCTTGTCATCTTGCTTCTTGCAGTGAGAATGATCCTCACTGGGGGCTGCAGTCCTCAGTGTCGCGTGTCCTAGGTTGACACGCGGAACTGCATTACCAGTAGGGCGCCCCGCGCCTACTGGCGTCCAGCGTTTTTGTTTGGCTGCGACGATGCCCAGCATCGCCGCGATAGCCACCTTGCTGGTGCACGGGTGCCGTGCACTCTCTAGCAAAGTGACCGATCCTACCGCATCGGTAGCACCGCACATTACTTCCTTGCCGCTGCTGGGGGCCAGCAGTGGCAGCGCTCGAGAGGTCCATCGGTTCCGGACCTCCCGTCCTCACTACCGGGCGCGGTTGCGGCCTCGGTACATGCGCGTGCAGTTTAGCCTGTCGCAGGCTAAACTCTTCCTGCATCGCAAGCGTGATGGCAGCTTCGAGAGTACTCGGGTACTCGCGGAAGAGATAGGTCTTCACAGGCCCATCTCTCAGTCCCTTCATGAACGTGACGACCTTAGTCGCCTCGTCGATCGGGTTGGTCACGATGTTCGAGACCAAGTACCGCGCTCTCTGGGCGTAAGCATGAACATCATGCTTACCCTGCTGCAGGTCGAGGAACTCTGCCCTCGACCGGAACTCATTCTGCGGGGGCTCAAACGCCTGTCTGAGTATATACTCTTAACCGGGCATTGTGTCCACTTGTACTTTCTCTCGCTATAACAACAACCAGAGACCCATTTAACATAACCACAACCTCCGATTACCCATTTTTCACTTCTTCTCTTTAAAACCTCTCTCAACACTTCTTCTCCTTCTTAGATCACGCAAACACTTCTTTTCACTCTCACAGTATCCAATTAGCCTCTCAACAGCTCTCATTCATTTGTAGATATCAACGAACTCATTCAATACTATCTTAAGAAAAATGTAATCAATATACCAACGATGTGCAACTTTACTACCACGAAAGGAGCTAAGTGTATGATTTCACCAAACAAGGATATCTGTCATATCCATAAGAAATATTCACTGATTGAGCACAAGACGAATGAGATTCGAAATTTAAACAAGACAATCTCAAGGAAGATTGACGCGCTCAAAGCAATAAAAAAAGAGAAGCATGAGCTACAATCAGAGATGCAGAAATTGCGAACCGAAGTTGAGTCTATGAAAGCAGACTATGAGAGTTATTCATTAATCAAGCGTTATGAATTAGCAAAATGCCAATTGAAGAAGCATGTATTTGATGATTCCGAGATTAAGTCATTTTGTAGAAGTAGATCGAACGAAGAAACATTGATCAACATTTTTGGGAAGCAAAGCGACTACTGGAGATATTATAATGAGATGAGACTTCAGAGAAATAAGCTCTGTCATTTATTCGAGTGAGTTAGCTCCACTCATTTTTTTTTAATTTAGCAAGAATAGAAGCCAGAGGCTTCATGACGCCGTTGGCGTCTATTCTGCCTTCGTCTGGGAGAAAAAACGTTCTATCTTAAGAGATAAATCTTAAGTATATAAACCCCAAGAGCATACAACTCAACAACCATGAACTCCAACGCTTACGACATCCTATCGAACTACAGCTTCGGCTACTACAACTTCGTCGATCTCGTCGATGATGCTGTTTCATTCCTTAACATTTACAGCAATAATGTTATGCTGGGTGAGCAACACGATTCGTCATACTGGATTCGATTCCTGGAGTATCTTCAGGACGAGTACCCAATCATGTTGATCGCTGAGGCTATTACTTTGGAACATGACGATTTCATGCAGGGGGTTGATGTAGGAACCTGGTACGTTGATCTGGCTGAACAGATTCGAGCCTTTCAGCTCGGTATTACTCACGAGCAAACTGCTGAGTATTATCGCCGCATTGATAACCCTACGGTCTGGGAGCGTGTGTTTGACGCATGGAAAATCTACTACACCAAGCTCTATATCCTCGGAATCAGTACCGCCGAGCCAGGTGATGACGACTTTGAGTTTGAGGATGAGGATGACGTTGTGGATAACAACGCCAACTTTGCAGATGTAATCGCTCCATTCCACACAATTGCTGAGAAGCCTCACTTTGCTCAAGTGAATCACACCCTTATCAACGAAGCGCTTGGCAAGCGTGCCCACAAGCAGTTGTTCCTGTGGTATCGGGAATGCTGCGCGAGAGCTAACGGCAGCCCCGCGGCATTCGGCGTCAACTCAACTGGCAAGTCGAGGCACGTCACCAATCATTCGACGGTGTTCGACGACTGCTGATTGGCCAGCTCGGACCGGTGACGAAGGCTCGTCAGCGCCCACGCTCGAAGTCCGGAGCTTCAAGTTCGACCCGAACCTACCGCGAACTTTGGCCGGGATACGAACCTAAGGCGACTCTTCGAGTCGTCGGGCAGCCATCCGAGCCGTCGAAGAGTCGGGTGGTTACCCAGGAAGATCCAAAACGGACGCGTCTAGACTAGATATTTGTATTGAACCATAGGAAAGAGAAGATAGAACAGATAAGCCCTTTGGGCAACAACAACAGAACAGCTTTTCCTCCCAACCACTCAAGGAAGACGTCCGGGCTATCGGTGAGTTCCCGTAGCAGTTGGATAAACCTGTTGGTAGGATTATGACTGTCGGTGGACGCGCCTGCTAGTATCGTAGCGTGCGTTTACCCGTGGTCAGGCCAAGAGTAGTAGAGAAGTGGCCGTGTATACGAAGGGCGAGTCATCGCCGAGTAGTGGAGGAGCGAGAGCGCACTCCTTTATCCTTCCCGCCGGAGTATAGCTCCGGCACCCTCGTATCAAGCCGTGACTGGCTGGGACCCTTCCTTTCTGAGGGCCTGCGAGGTATATTTGCGTGTGAGAGCGTGCTAGCCTGTGCTCGTGGCTAGTGACGCTGGGTTTCCGTCAGTTGACTAAGCGGAAACACGGTGCACAGAGGAAACATCAACCCGGTGCAAGGGAAAGTTCCTGGGCCTTCAGGTTCTAACCCTAACAAGCCCATTGAGTCATCGAGACTGAGTGGGTGTTGTTGGTGGGGAATTGTGCAACATATATTTTAGCGCGTGTTCCTACACGACAACTGGTGCCGCGACCCGGGATTGGTGTGACCTTCTGTGTCTCGTGCTACTGCAGGTCAACTGACTTTACGAGCAACAACTGAGAGGAGGAAGAAGAAGAAGACGAAAGTATATACTGTAGACGGGTCATTGTGTCCACTTTTTAATTCTCTCGTTATAAGAACACGACAAAGTGTTTCTCCTTCAATTGTTGATATGTGTGTATTTTTCACGTATTTTTCTTTATATCTATCCATCATTCACCTTCTTTATCATTTCGCCATCACAGTTAAAATTTTACAACGCTCATAAAAATATGTTCAAAATAAGCATTTACATACCCGGAAGTCAATAAAAAAATATTACCTCAAAGCTCTTATTTTTCTTAAGTATCGGGTCATTGTGTCCACTTCTCATTTGCGCCACACAATTATTTGCCAAGGTACCTACCTTCACAAAATATTCGCCAAGGTACCTACCTTCATAAAACGAAGTCAGTTTTTTTTCACAAATATTGGTAATTTTTTCAATGAAAAAAAAATATTGATGATTAGTGAAGTTCACTTAATTCTTTTACTAGACGAGGGCATTTCTCAATAACAAATTTATTTTTACGAAGCCAGTCAGTATAGCTTGGATCTAGTTCATGAACAACTTTAAGCTTTCGGCTTTTGTATTTGCCAAAATTAAGTACATAGTCATCATCAGGATCATCCGTTAGCTTGGAATCAAGAAATTGACGCATAGTATCGTTTAGCAAATTAGGTTGATTCTTTAACCACCGACAGTAACTAGGATCAGAACCATATACTTCTTCAATCGTCTTGCCTTTAAATTTTCCAAATCTGAGTTCGTTCGACATGGTGCTCATATATACAGATAGGTATAAAGAACATTATTTTTTATTAATTAATTTAGATGTTAGATACTTCACCAGTTAGACGGTCGATGTCTAGAGAACGTTCATATACGACAAGTACAAGAATATTCATTCCGGTAGCATTACAATTAATTCCGGTTACTTGAACGCTTTGCGGAACATCCTTCTCACTTACGCGTGAACAATCAGCAATCATAACGCGATGAGCGTAAGCCCATTTATTAGCATCGATTAATCCATTGCAAATCTCACGGGAATGATCACCATTGATAGCCGCTAGCTTCGAGAATTCATCTTGGAAGTTTTCATAGTCATACTCATGAGTCTTAGCAAATACATTAGAAGTACCAATAGTTACTTGGAAGTTTCGGATACTTGCGCCAGGCATCACAGTCCAAGGAGCGCTATCAAAGGGAGATTGAAATTGTTGTGTACCATGCGCACTAACGAAGTGACCCTTCGAGGTTTCAGCAAAGGGAAGTAGAGCAACATATTTGATGTTCTTAAAAGTACCAGATAGTTGGAAGTTGAAGTCAGCATTGAGCTGTCCAGCAACTGTTTCAGGCGTTGTACCAGCACGGCCAGGGAAATATTGAGCATAAACATCATTAAATCGAATATGTTTAACCGGCTTATTAATAATCGACGTAGGGTTACGTAGATCATAGAACGGGATATTTAGACGAGTAGTAGTGTAAGGTACGTAATTGCCAACTTCGGCAACGGTGGAGTATTCATTTCGGAGAATACCAAACGAGAAACCGAGTTGTTTGCCAGTAGCTAGAACATCGGCCATAGGTTGCCCCGAACTTGCACTACTAACCATAATAGGGCAAGTCTGTCCAGACGTCATGGTAACTTCGTCTAATTTCATCGTATTAGCTGTTCCACTAATCTTTACAACACCAGTATTGAATCGAAGACGAAGCTTGAACTGAGGGTTCGAAATTAGATTGAGTTCTTTGAAAAGAGGATGGAGATCTACAAGACGAATCTTGAGCATATAAATCCAGCGACCTAAAATACCAGTAGTTGACGCATCAGCAGCAGCAGATTCCTTAAAGCAACCTTTAGCGTTTTGTACAACGATGTTATTCGTGGCTGTAGTACCCATCGACCGCCATCCCCAAGCAGGCGTTGCTTCCGTAGCATCAACAATAGGAAGCATCGAAGCGAGTCGTTTGTAATGACCGGAGTTGAAAGCTAAATTTTCCTGAGCCTGACTTAATGTGGAGTCTAGAGATGCAGAATTAGATACTTGGTTATTAGAGTAACCATCACCAGCGGAAGAAGCAGAATCTGTGAAATTAATTGAATACCAATCGTCAGGGTATAGGAACGAATCGGCACCATGTTTGTTAATATCATCTAGCGAACGTTCTGTTTGAGCGCGTAGGTTATTCCAAAACATACGGTATTCACCATCAGATAGGACAGTCTGACCGTTCATTTCTAGACTTAGCGAGTCGACAACATTAGTGACATTGCATTTAAGAGCACAAGCAAATCGACTTAGACCTGAAGTGATAGCATTACCGGTGGAAAGACTCTTACCAGTTATAACGTAGGGAACCGTGATATAGGCATCCTTAAGAGATGCGTAGCCCTGAGATCCAGCAGTAGCGGTAGCATCGTAAGTAACACTACCAGAGGTATAACTACCTTGTTGAATATCAGGAAGTACAACCACTTTTTTTCCCTTCGTAACATCGACAACAGGGTCATTCTTTAGCGAACTTTGTAGAATAAATTCATCCGATAGCTGAGTAACGTCAGTCATGATGAAATAATAAACTTAATACTATATAAGAATATCTATACTAGATAGAAAAATAATTAATCGAAGATTAGAACGAAGTTCAAGTGGCGCAAGACACGCGAACAAGTTCTCTTAGTCTTACTAATTAGTGGCGCCAGCCAGAAATTGTTCGATTGTTTTCAACGAAGTTGAAAACGGAGAGATTTCTTAGCTTGCTAAATTAAATGAGTCATTTAATCAAAGGCGTTACTAGCGATTCAGATTTAATTGAATTAGCTAACATTCTTGATGTTAAAATAAATGGTATTTACGAGCTTTCTGAAATTCTTAACCCTCTTCCAAAGAAAGGATCATTCTTGATCTTGCTTCGCAAAGACAGCGATGTTGGTCATTGGGTATGTGTTAATGACAACACATACTTCGATTCGACAGGATCTCCGCCACCTACAATATTTGGTAACTTAGACTATTCCACATTTCAGTATCAAGGGTCATCAGATCAATATTGCGGTATATGGTGTTTACTATGGCTTTACTGTAGACAGCATAAAAAAATGAATCTGTTGAAGAACTTCACTGATTTGAACATAGACGTATTTTAGTCAAGTCTAAATGAAGCACCTTGCTTTGACACTCCACTCTTCCGCATAGCACGTAGCTTCGCCATACGATCCTTTGCAGCTTGCGATCCTTTAACCATGCGACCCTTTGGCGAAGTTTCCATTCCAATGCCAGTTCTTTTTTTAAGTTCGTTTCGTAGAAGACCTACTAACATAGGATTTTGACCGCGCGATGCTACAGCCGCAGAAGCAGCGTTTGCCAGCTGATCAACACCTACCGATAGCATTGGTTTAATTACAGGATTCCATGCTGACTTGATTCCGGACCAAATCTTAGACCAAATAGAGGCGCCATGCATACCAGATCCATTCAGAGATGTCATAGGGTATTCTACTTCAGATTTAGTAATGAAAAGACGAACTCCCTTGTTTCCCTTTTTAGCTTTCAGAGCTTTGCTATATGATTCAGGATGGACGTGAAGGGTAGCTCCAGAACCGCTTAGCTCCTTCTTTGTTAGATTTAGTTTCCCATCCTTCACCGCTTTACGCAGCTTTGCGATAGGAACTTCCGAAGAAATCGATAATTCTTTATACATTCTTATAAAACCTCTATATTACTGACATAATAAATAAATTCATATTTTTAAGCTAGCTTATTTGGATTTTGACGTATTGATAAACCAATTAGCATATTACTATCATTGAATTTAACAAAGCGTTCGTCTTGATCAACAATCGTTATTCTAACTGAATTATAAGATCCATTAGGAATATTGACCCAATTGAATTCATTAGGTCGATAACTTATAAGCTGACCAATAGTCGTACCAGCGGTATTAAACGTAGTCAAGATATCATCCGGAATGCTGTACGGATTTTTAACCAAATTACAGCGAACTTGATAGCATGAAGTTGGATTAACTTGAGGCGGAATTGGACTGAGAAAAGATTGTTTAGTGTAAACGCTTGATGTTGGCCATTGACCTAGAGGAAACCCAATGATAGACCCAAAAGCCTCATTATCAATAACAAGCTTTGGTGTATACGGAAAAGAAGAAGGAAGACCAGTTCCGCTAGAGGAATATAAGCCACTAGGCGGTCTAGTATAAGTTCCTAATGCTGTTGGAACGGGAAGTAAATCAATCTGAGCCGAGTAATACGTTGGATTTTCGGATAGGTTGAAGAAATAAACGTTGTTGCCATTTGTGTCGATTAAATAGGCTCCAGCCGATATACAGGCTGCTTGAACAGCTGAGTTAATGTTTGCATAGCTATAATAACCGCTTTTAAGGGTGACTTCTACCGTTGAGAATGTGCTTGCTGTAGGCATCAACAACTTGAAAGTGTTATTGCCATAATTATCCGAATCAATATTAAATTGTGAGTTATAAATGTTAATACTTTCTACAGCAATCTGAGCATTCTTGAAATTTACTACAGAACCTCTAAAGTTGTATTGAAGCATATTGTTATAGCCATTTTTAACTAAATTCTTAGGCGAAAGCGTAATATTGCAAGACATCTTTATAAATTAGGGATTAAATTAATTTAAAGAATTAGGATCAATTACTCTATTGAAGTTAAACCTAAGCTCACCGCGAATTGAATCGACAAACAAAGCTTGGCCTTTACTAGATGTGGCAAAGTCATATGCCTTAATTAGTCTTGATTCATCAACGTTCTTAATATTAAAATCCTTTGCAACCATTTTTAGATCTCTTTTAGAATTGGCTCTTAAAATAGCCACGTATTCGCTGTTTAATCGGATCATCTTTGGTGTTGCGAAATAACTATGAATAAGACATATCGTGCTAAGTTTGAAATGCCTACCACGCGTGAAGTAGTGAGAAAACACTTTTTCCATGAGTATTCGGTCGTTGCTATAATCGTCGATCACTACAAGCTCAATGGACTTATCATTGATTGGAGTTTTTCTAATATCATCAACCCGCGGGGGTGACTCTGGGTCATAAATGGTAATAAAACTTTCTAGCTTGTCTCTGAGATAGTTATACAACTCTTGATTAGGATTCCGCGCAATGATATGAAGATGGCTAAAAACATTAGGTGAATTCTTCAATATATGAAAGACTAGGTTGTTTTTACCACTGAAGCTTGGTCCTAATATCAGCATTCTAAATAGTTTCTTTATTCCTAGTTCTTTAATATCACCAAGGGAACCTGATTGATATTCTCTGGGCAACGCGGCCCCGTAGTTAGGAATAAGCGAGCTTAGCGACATTGCCAAGCTACACTTACTTGAAAAGGTCTCTTTTTATGTTAGAATAAATATAAATAGAATAATGACTTTATCAATTCGACCACCATCAATTGATAGTGATATCTTCAATCCAACATTTTTCGTTAATAGCGGTGATGTTTTAACTCTAGATGTAGCCGATCAGTTGTATTTAGATAAGACTGACTATCGCTTAACCTATCTCAGTTCGGTCACGATGGGAGAGGCAAGTCCAATGTCAGCGTTAATTCTTGATGCGAATCGGGATATCACTGGTATCAATTCGATCAGTTGTAGTTCGTTGAAGCTGAATGGGTCTAATGTTGATCTAAGTAGTCTATCGCTATTGAATGCTAGTCCTGGAACGGCAAGCAATAACAAAGCACTCATCGTAGGGGGATCTGGTCAAATCGGAGGATTATCATCTTTGACGGCTACAAACCTCACCGGTACGCTACAGACCGCATCACAACCGAATATTACATCGATTGGTACTTTAACAAATCTGACCATCAATTCTGTATACGGTAAGTCTTTAGTAGTGCAGAACGACTCTACGACCTCTAGCGCTTCAATGAATTTCGTTAGCTATTATCAGATGGAGCAGGGTGTTAGAGGTAGTGGTGTTGCTAGCCTACCAAATACATATTTCTGGAAGTTTGCTAATACTGATCGACTATTGATGGATATAAATGGAAATCTAAACATAGGCGGTAGTAGCGTTAGTACGACTTATAAGCTCGATGTAGCTGGCGCATTTAATTGTTCTAGCCTGTATATAAATGGAACCGCCTACGATCTAAGCTTGGTCCCTCGTCTATCTTTAACTACTCTAGGAACCGTTGAAGCTAGTAAAGCTCTTGTTGCTGATGCTTCATATGGCATTACTGGCCTTCGTTCTTTGTCTGTAGTTGGATCAGGTCTCTCAAAGTCTTTAGTAGTGCAGAACGACTCTACAACCTCTTCAGCTAGTCTCAATATCGTTTCGTTCTATCAAATGGAGCAGGGTGTTAGAGGGTCAGCTAATGCAACAACGCCTAATTGCTACTTTTGGAGATATGCTCTTGGAGATAGATTATTAATGGATATCAACGGTAATTTAGCAATTGGTCAATCGACCGTGAATACTAGTTATAAGCTCGATGTTAACGGAGCGATCCGCGGAAGTAGTTTCGTGCAGGGAACGACTACATACGACCTTTCTCTGATTCCTAGACTATCGTTATCTACTCTAGGTACCGTAGAAGCAAGCAAGGCTCTCATCGCCAATGCATCGTATGGAATCGACGGCTTACGCAGTCTGACGATTTCTGGATCGACGCTTAGTAAATCGCTAGTCATCCAAAATGATAACTCAGGATCAGCCGCATCCATGAACCTTGTAGCTTATTATCAGTGTGAGATCGGTGTTAACGGCAATGGAGTTGCTGGAGCTCAGAACCGATTCTTCATCAAATACGCGTTGTCAGATCGCCTGATCATGGATACATCTGGCAATATCAACATCGGAGGTTCTACTATTAACACATCTTACAAGCTAGATGTCTCAGGCGCGTTGAACTGTTCTAGTTTGACAATCGGTGGAGTAGCAATAGCACCTCAGACGAATATATTGGAAATTACCCCTGGAACAACTTTCTCATCTACTACGCGAGCATCGGATTTTAATCTCTTGATCAGGAACAAATCGAATACTACGGGGGCGCAAGCGGGCATATCCTATGTTATCGAAGGCACTGATGATTTGACCACCTATACGCCTAGCGTGAATCTATACGCAACGAGAACGGCTAATCCAACGACTCAAAGCGGACTGGCTGATTTCGCCATCAGCACGCGATCAGGAGCTAACATGCTATCCCCGATGGCTGAACGGATGAGGATAACGCAAGCTGGATACATTCGATTTGGTAGTTCTTATTCTACAGCAAAGCTTGATATTACATCTAGCGCGAATCTACTATCAGGAAGTTGGCAAAGAGCGATGAGAATCGCTAATGACCAAGCAACACCTATCGAGTTCGAGGTACAAATCTACAATGATGTAGCGGGAGGAACTAACGGAGTAGCTGTCGGAACGACAACCAGCGATCCTTTGCGTCTCATGGTTGGTAATTCAACACAGGTTTATATCAACTCTTCAGGCCGTATGGCTGTGGATTTAGCTAATTGGAGTCCTGAAGGAACGATCCATGCGTCAGGTGCTATCTGGAGCAACTATGGCATGCATGTAAAATCGTCGAGCATTAGTCCGATGTTTAGATGGCAAAACTCAACAACGAGCTATCCGTGTATCGGCAATCACGTCAATGCATCAGCTGGTATCAGATTTGCGACCTGCGACGGTTCTTGGGTCTATAATGGATATGCCCCTTGCTATGGAGGAGCCTATACAAATAGCTCTGATCGAAGACTAAAAAAAGATATTGTTGATGTTCCATATGGCCTTAATGAGGTCATGCAAATGAAGCCGCGTCAATTCAGATGGATTAGTGATGATAAGCGCGCGATTGGTTTCATAGCTCAAGAAATGATTGATATCGTTCCTGAACCTGTATACGTACCGGAAGGTGAAGATGCGGATGAACTTAACCCTGATGGAACGCCAAAGACCGGTTGGGGCGTTGATTATGCTTGTCTGACTTCTATCCTCTGTAAAGCGATTCAAGAGCAACAAGCGCAAATTGAGGAATTAAAGAGTAATTTAGAAGAGCTAAAAAAATATTTAAATTAAGACGGTGAAACCGTCAACTTTGGTTCGCTTAAAATAAGTATGACTATGTTAAATACTGGTTTGTGGGTGAAAAAGCCAAGAGACTACGCTCATGTGATTTCCTCGCCGATGTGCGTGTTATTTACTTGTATATTTGCTTGCTCATTCATGTTTGCTATGCTAGGTATAGTTGCTTGGCGCATATATAAGCAAACAAGCTTAGTTACAGCTTAAATGTCTTAATTTTTTTAGCTCTTTGTTGAGGCGCCCAAACCGTTGCGGATCCCCCTCTAGTATCGGTTAGAACTTTATCAGTAGTTCCGCTAGTATCTCGAACAGTTAACCGTTTCATGATATCTTTCAGTTCTTTTAAATTACTATTCGCCTCGCGTTTATATGCATTCTTAGTATCAACTAATCTTGTATTCGCAATAATTAATGCCATGCTTACTCCTATATTAAATCGAAGATTAAGTGGCGCAAGCAACGAAATCGTTCGATTGTTTTCAACGGAGTTGAAAACGGAGAGATTGGCCTGACGTAGTCGGCCCGGAACTCTATGAGTTCTTTTCTAAGCTAGCTTATTAAATGCATTAAAACGTCTTTAAATTCTTCATGTGAGATTAACTTTGCTGAATACATATCAACCAACACGGATTTTAGCTCTCTAATAATTTCCGGATTATCATTTCCAAGCATGAGCTCGCCTTTAAGTTTGATATACTCTTGCTTCAGAGCTTCTCGCGGGTCTTGTAGAGGTTGCTTGAGTTCATATTGAGTATGCGTAATTCTTAAAATTTCATGAAAGAGACGTTTATCATCCATTTCTAGCTTGTCATATGCATTTTGATCTACGGTTTTATCATAAATAAGCGTTTTGAGAATATCAGCTACCTCAGGAGTTATAGGGCGTCTCTTGCCTACGATTTTACGATTCGGGTATACAATCTTCAGTTCTCCGTTGTTTAGCTTCTCAACTTGAACAAATTTTGAACCTAGTCGCTTATAGATTAAATCGCTAGCCATTCCACTTCCTTCAATATCACGAAGATTGTATCCTGCTCTAGTCATGCGCGCTACTCCGGCTCCCTTAAGACCCTTTCCTGCTATCTGTTTCATAGGTGCATATACACCTAAGGTTTTAAGGGTTCGATTAAAATTATTTAGGATTTCTACTCGATCAGGCGTTAGGTTAGGCTGACTCTCTAACCAATTTTTCCCATCGATTAGTTCATTAACCAAATCTTGATATGTCGGTCCCCAAAGAATACTAGCTCGTGCCTTATTCAATGCTTCACCTGTTAGCTCTTCTTTTGTATCGCGTTTTAGTAGTTTGCCATCCTGACCAAATACGTAATCTTGCTCATATCCATCGAAGCCAATAGGGCTAATCGGTGCTATTTCAAGTAAGAACGGATTGTTTCTATAAATGAATGTAATCTTCGTTTCAAAATTACCATCCGTGCGCGGTCTGCTAGTGTCAGGTGCGTTTGAAATAGTACTGTCATCAAGACGATGCTTACGATCAGCTGCGTAGTATTGAATATTTAGTCCTTTCGGGATATTAAGCTGAAGTTTATTAGCTCCTGCGATCGTTAAGAAGTTTCTAAGCGTACTCTCCCAAGAAACAATTTCATTTGCTCGCTCACTCGAAAGTAATTTTCCATTATGAGAAAGCTCAAGAGTTAAGGGGTTTAAATCATATTCTTCACCAAGAACCGACATATCAACTCTTCCAAATGGTCTGATTTTAATTTTATTAGATGCCTCTCTATTCATAGTTAAAATTGTATTCAATGAATTCTTGTATAATAACTGATCTTGATTTTCTTTAAACGTTTGAGCGGCTATCGCTTGATTAGTATCAACGTTGTCCTTCAATGAATCTACACCTTTACGCAATCGATTTCTGGTTCTTAACAATTGAAGATCAGCATAGCCTTGTACTTTTTCATTTAAATGATTAAGCGTAGAAAGCCAATCAATCTCATTTTCTACATTTTTCCTAGTCTCATCACGTACTTTCTTTCTGCTTTTTGTATGGTATAAAACTCCATTAGTACCAATCAAGTACGATTGCTTTTTATTCTGATAGGGTGGAAGGAATATCGGATGAATCGGCGGTAGGTTTGAAGCATCTGGATCTGTTAAAATTACCTTGACTTGACCGCGGGCCTCCTCTTGTAATTTCTTCATTTCCTCCTCATAATTAAGATCCGTAGACTCCATTGAGACCTCACTCGGGGTTGGATCATCTTCCTCATTTTCTAAAGAAAAAACTCGATCTGACGCCGCTGAAGTTGGCGTCTGTACCCCATCCGTGTTCTGCTCAGTGTTAGTTGTGAACGATACTGACTTGACTGTGGCATTTGGTGGAATTGAAGCATCTGTCTGAGCTGACGAAGATGATCGTGTTGATATCATTGTAATACGATTACTTTGAACGTCAGATGCCCATAAAGCATCCTTGTAGCGCTCTTCTAAATGATTGCGGATGCTATTATCCTTTTCAGCCTGACGAAGTAATGCTTTGCGTTTAGCTTCGCGCTGACTTAACGATTGAAATGAAGCATACATATTTGAGTTGTTCTATAATATTGTCATGAAATTTGGTAGATCTAAAATTATTTAATAAGTGAGCTTAGACACTTGGCTCTCGGAGAGACCAACATAGTTGGTCGATCGAACGGATTATATCCGTTTTCTTGCCCAAACTTTCCTCGTTTTGCGCGTTATGTCTTTTATCTCATTCGGAACCTTTTCACCTGTCCAATCATGCTTAGTATATTTATGAACTATCTTGTTTCTACGTTCAACCATTGACAAGTATGCTTTTTCAATCTCATCGAATGGCAAATCAAACAACTTTTCTAATTCATGTTTAAATTTAATATCAGAAGTGATAGCCCTGTATGATCTATTGCTATCTAACTGACTTAGTTTATACTTGACAAAATCAAGCTTTTCGATATCGTATAACTTGATTAATAACTCGTTTGCTTTATCTGAAAAAATACGAACCCGCTGATGCATCTTTTTAAGTTCTTTTTTATACATCAAGATTTTCTGATATTGCTCATGCTGACTGCAATACCCGGTTTTCGAAGCATTGCGTGAGCAACGACATCCGGCTTTGGTAAAGGCTTTGCAAAGCACTACAATTTTCATGCTATAACCTTATTAAGCTATGCTCTATATAGATAGACATTATAATATTTTTGAAAAAAATCTGTTGTATTATATAGAACGAAGTTCTAGTATCCAGATGGATGATAATCTCGAATTCATCGAAGAGCCTTTTGATTATGGAACTTTATATGATAACTCGACGCTACAAGAAGATATTTCTAAGATAATCCCAAAACGTAAGGCTGTTCAAGAAGGAATATTTAGACCCAAAATCAATTTGACCTCGTCTAAGCGTGATTATAATCGACCGCGTCCATTTGTAAAAATATCACGTACTGAGCTATAGCTCACTCGATTTATTTTTTTAGCGTCAGCTCTTTTATTAGCACGAAAGCAATTGGCGCGAGCCGCGAGCTGAGAGCTCTAAGCTCACTTATTATTTCTTGCGCCAGTAAGCTTCCTCAAGAGTAGATCTTCTGTTTTTATTAACAAGTCGCAAATTATCTTGAATCTCCCAAGTTGGTTCGTCATATCCTTTCCATTTAACTGAATATTTATACTTCCCATTTCGCATCTTTTCATGATCCAATATCTTCTCAGCTTCCCAAATTTCTTGATTTTCTATCGGCGCGTCAGCTATCTCCGCTTTCACGATTTTCAAATCGTTTACAGGTTTGTAGAGAATATGATTGTTCTTCGATCGAATTCTTATTTTCAACCCATCTAAACCAATCACCTCGTAAGTAGTTTTTGAAAATTTGATTCCTTCTTTATCGAATGGCGTTTTAGATTTTAATCGATATCGAACAATTGAACCTTCGGGAATGCCTTTTTGAACTTGCTTTACAACGCGTTTATTATAAGCAACTTCATCTATCATAACTTTTCCTTTCATTTCATTAGGCGTTCCGTTGATTGATGAATGATATGACGTGTTGTAATTTGAGATAGCTTCATTCAAAATTTTCTGAGTAAGCTTCTTAAATTTTGTAAAATCCTTCATCTTGGTTAGAATTGCCTTTATCGTTCTGATAAATCGATCTATTTTGCCAAGTACTGTGTGATCACCAACAAAAGCATTTCCGTGTGAGATATGTTTCTGATCAAGAAGCGTTTCGACTTTACTGTTAATGAATTCACTTCCATTATCTGACATTAATGCTGTAACTTTATTATTTGAGATGAAGTCTTCGATAGCCTTTTTAACAGTATCAGCTTGTTTGTTTTTCAACAATTTAGCATATCCAATGCGACTGTTGATATTTACAGAAATCAAGATCGGTTGCTTAGCCCAAAACGCCAAATCCATTTGCCATTCGTTAGGATTATTTGAAGCAATTTTGAACTCAGGAAATTTTTGATTTCGATTTGAGAATCGTTGGATACTAGATTGCGTCTTATACCATTCATTCACTTGTTTTTTCGTAATTTTCTTATTAATCGCTTTAGCCTTTCGATAGAGCTTGTCAGCTCCAATAAAGCCTGTCTTCGAATCAAAATAGAGTTTATTTAGTAAAGCTTCCATTGTCTACTAAATCGAAGATTGAGAGGCGAACGCCGCGAAATCGTTCGATTGTTTTCAACGAAGTTGAAAACGGAGAGATTTCTAACCGTCCTTATATTTAGTTGAATGATACACTTCTTGTAAAGTTAGTTCTCTTTGAAACTGTTTGCGTCTTCGAATTGATATTGATAGAACATAGCTCACTGAGATCGAATGACATTGATTCACCGTTAAAAAGCTTCATGTATTTCTCATGAGGATTTGCTTCTAGTAGCTTCGATGGAATACCCTTCATGCGAATATGAAATCCTTCCACATCATTACCATCACACGCCAACTCGGCCAAGTAGCTTTTCTTGCCTAGGAAGATGCTCTCCTTGGCGTAGATATTGCCTTCAGATCCTTCAAGATTGAAATCAATGTGGAACTGTCCCATTTGTTTTCCAATCAACTCCTTGCTGTATGCGCTTTTGTAGGCTTCAGCGAGTCTAGGAACAGCATCGTAGTCAATCATCATTGAATCGGTGTCCTGGTACCAAATATTAGCGTTGATGTCTTCTGCTAAGCACATAACACGATTCATGATGTGCTTGCTTGAATCAAGGATCTGAATGCCAAGATGCACAGGGCTAAAGTGCTGCGTCAGTGCTTTGTGCTCTTCAAACAGAGCTAATTTATCACTGATAGGGGTTCTTGAAATCATCTTGTGAATGTTCTTGCGAGTATATTCATCAATCTTCTCTTGGCCTCCGCTAACGAATACTTTCTTCTTAACGATAGGCTTCATCAGAAGCTTGCCGTATGAAGAGTTCATCATCAGTTTTAATACATTTTGAAGGGGGTTACCTTCAGCTTTGTATTTTAGTCGAGCGTTAAACATCTTTCTAATTGTTTTAATGATTTGATCGTTGAAGCCATCATTCCAGTAAACACCTTCGATAACAGTGTATTTGGCTTGCTGAAAACGTTGGATATCCTCAAGAGCTTGCTTTCCAACAATCATTTCTCTACCATCAATATCGTTAGTGAAGTTACGAGAGCCATTTTCGAAGTAGCTCAAAAGAGGAAAGTGTTGTTTTTTACCAATCGAATCAAAGCGAACCCTAGCTACATAGAAATCAGCGTCAGAGGGGATTGAGTCCTTGAAGAGCTTTGCCTTACCTCTAACGTATCCGTTTAATTCGCTCATTGCTGACGGATATAGGCTAACAGCATCGAAATCAGCAACCTTATGCTTGATGTGGTGCTTCTGATTATCACGTGTCATTACGCGTCCGCCAACGGTTGCTTGACGTAGGAAGCCGAGTAGTACCGAATTCATTTCATAGCAGCCATCAAAGCATCCTTCGTTATGTTGATACGCTAGAGACAATGAGGAAATACTGTGGAAACGATAAACATCAAGTTTGAATTCGCTATACACGAGCTTTCTGAATGCTTCAAAGCTTGATTTTAATACATCCACATCACGGTTGCAATAATGGGTAGCATACATTTCACAGTCAAATTTGCCATCTTTAATAGCTCCGATTTTTGTAGCATTAGCAATGAGAGTATCCTTATCTTTATATGAATCCAGATATTCAATCGGCCATTTAGATCTGAAGTTGTCTTTGTTGATCAAATTATGAGGAAAACACTCTTTTTCGAGTGAAATCGATTCTGTTGCTTCCTTGAACATCTCCGGCAGATTGCTTAGCCCTCCAGATAGGAAAGACATTGAATCTTTGATCAGAATCTCACGCCCCTCATAGAATCCATTAGCCCTTTTAATTTTAGTGCCACAATCGATAATATTCGTATCCCTTGAGCTAAATGTCATGTGTTTTAAAAGGAAACGAGAATCGAATCCAGCATTGTATGCCCAAAGAAGATTGCAGCTTTTTTGAGGTAACGATTCTAGAAAATGTTTCCAACAGCCAAATCCGTAGATGTTTTTCGTTTTAGTGAAATTAGGTGTGGTGATACCATCTTCAAGCATCATAACATTGGCAATGCAATACGATACGCAGTATGGAACATGTAAATCATCTATGATCAGTGTTTCAAAATCAAAATATACGATGTTGAAATTTCGAACGTCATATAATTCTTTTGTCTTGCTATTATAAGCTTTAAATGGTGCTTGGCCAAGGTTTAGCTCTTTTCCTTTAACTCTACCAATTTCTTTGAAATTGTTGTCGTGAAAATCCGCCGCGTTCAAAGAACGAACTTCTTGATACTTGCTGTTAAGAAGGAAAGGCATACTCTGTTGAGTGATGGTTTTTAAGTGTGTATAGCGATGCTGGTAAAGATAACTGATAGCTTTATAGCTGTCTAGTAATTTGATTTTCTTGTCGTTAAAAACCACTCTACTCCCTTTCAGTCTGAAATCAGTTCGCCCGTGTTCTTTAACTAACTCAGGATGATCAAGTGAAGCTTTGGTTATTTTAGTTGGCAAAATAGCAAATAGATGCTCACCGACAGAGCCAAGCTTAATGCAATTTTCACTCTTTACTCCGTAAAAAGATGTCTCATTATTTGATCTGCCTGAATCCTTTCTAATGCGAAATTGCTTAACTGAGATGTAGAGATTGAAAGCTTTTGCTGTTTTCCTTATGAAATTGACAGTTGCGCCTGAGTTAAACATCGTTTGCGAGATCTGCTTAACAATCTGTGAACTAACACCGGCTTTATGAAGGGCAAAGAGAAAACAAGGATAGTTAATCGCTTTAAAATCTGGATCAGTTTCGGGGTCAAATGATTTAGAGTGGTTTTTAACGACATGAAAATCATTTGAATATACTTGAAAAGATTCGAGGTTGTAGTTTGCTTTTGTTAAGTATCGAAAGAAATTCTTTCGTTCAGAACGAGAACGAGGCGGGTTTGATAGCCATTCCGTTTCAACTGTTGTTGAAGGTAGAATATTCAATTCGATGTCAGCGCCTGAGCTATATTGATTCTCTTCATCAATAAATAGATTATCAATGTTAATCATACGATCCTGAAGGTGATACGTCTTCACAATGTTGCCTGTAGAATCTTTAAAATGAAGAAGAAGCTTCTTGTCAGCCGGTGAAACGATGTTCTTACGGATTCGGTTAAAACGGCTAAGTGATACATCAAATTTACCCGTTGTTTTGTTAATAGCTTTAAGTGCGGTTTCGTCGTTTTTAGCCTTAGATTTTTCAAGTGCATTGAAGATTGTCTTGGCTTTCTTATTTTTATAGCCATTAACAATACTTTCCATTTTCTTGGTCGTCATATCCCAATGAATAATCAGATTTTTGCTTTTAGCAAACCTGTACAGGTCGCTACGGTGCTTTTGCGCTTTCTTAAGAGCTGCTGTGATCGGCATTTTCAAATGGAAATGATACTATATAATATGATAATCTTTCCTTAAGATGAAAATTTCTCAACTTAGATTGAGAGATTATATAAATCTAGCCAAAAAAAAAGTTGGCCAATTATTCAATTTTCACATTTTGAGTCGAGAGTACTTTCTTTGCTTGATATCTGACCTTGTTCTTTAAGCTAATCTCTTCTTTGTGCTCAATATCATAATTCCTTTGTTTAAGCAACCTAGCTTCGCGAGTCTTCTCATAGTATCTTCTATTTGTTTCGCGTCTTGCTTGACGTCTCTGTTCATCATTTTCATAACGTGGCATCTTATTTATATTAATAAAAATATGTCTTAAGATCGTAATTCATATAAATGACAAAGTTTGTTTCTTGTTAATCTCAGATTATTGTAAAATTTCCAATAATCGGTTTGCTTCCCAAATATTTCTACGAGTATAGGTACATTTGATTTATCTCTGCAAAATTGTTTTAACTCATACGTATCAGTTTCATCATAAATATGTTTTTTTAGGTTAAATTTCATCAACTCATACTTTTTGATTAATGAGTAACTTTCATAATCTGGTTTCATAGTAGCGACATCCTTTTGCAAGATATTTATTTTACTTTTTAGTTGCTTAAGTTCGGACTTCAATTTATCATTTTCGTTTCTTATAGCATCTGCTTCAGATTTAATTTTTTCATTGGTGATATTCTTTTTTTGGATTGTTTTGTTTAAATTTCTAATCTCATCGCTTTTGTAATAAATTAGCAATTTTTTCTTATGGATATGACATGTATCCATGGCTGGTGAAAGCAAACACTTAGATCCTTTGGAAGTTATGAAATTGCACATCTTCGTTGATAATATACTTTACTTTTTTATTTCTTAAGATAGTTTAAAAGTATATCAACGTTACTGATTTAGCATCGGTGTCAACGTCGATATGAACCGTCTCAGCATCAATTCGATGTCGATTTGGATTGTCTCAGCATCAATTTGACGTCAATATTGTCGAATTGGATCGTCTCAGCATCAAATCGATGTCAATATTGTCGAATTGGATCGTCTCAGCATCAAATCGATATCAATATTGTCGAATTGGATCGTCTCAGCATCAAATCGATGTCAATAACGTCGAATTGGATTGTCGCGACAGTGATAAAAAAATAATTTTTTTTACCAAACTCAAAAGAGGGTGAGGGGCGTTTTCATTGATCTACATATGACCAGAATTCATCTTCGTTATCAATCATGTTTAACAGCTTCTTTGGACTATACATATGCTTAGCCACCTCCTCAGGTAGCTCAATGAGCATTGTTTTGAATAATCTCTTTTGCCTATCCTCAATTGATCTATCATACCATGGACGTTTAGAATAACGATCATAATATGCTTCAGTATTGTCAATGTAATTATTGTATTTAACGAATTCTTTCATTGTTTCAATTAATCCTTCATTCTTTAGCTTATTTTGCTTATACAGCTTAAGAATGAATTCAGTATAATCTTCAATTTCATCGGGGCGTCTATAGAAATTCATTACACCTCTAAACAATCTACACTCTTCGCCAGCATATTTTCCAGATGTGAATTTCGGACGCTTCACCTCCTCAGGAATACATGAATGAATGTATTTTTTACTTGCATTTAGGGTTCTCTGATAACTCATAATTAGCTTATATGTCTTGATATGGTTAGGATTTTTCATCCATGACTGACTCATGATAAACTTAGAGTATTTCTTATCAGCGAGGAAAGACTCAATGGTTGAGTATTTACACTTGAAGCTAAATGGCGAGTTCATTGTTGTTGATGTTTGCACTGTATGCTCTTGGGATTTATATACTTAAGATTTATTTCTTAAGATAGAATTTTTTTATCTTCTAACAAATTTCCAATATTTGTGGTAGGTTGCTGAAGGTAGGTACCTTGGCGAATATTTTGTGAAGGTAGGTACCTTGGCAAATGACTAGTTACTTAAGAAAATCTTAAAATGAGAAGTGGACACAATGACCCGATACTTAAGAAAAATACGAGCTTTGAGGTAATATTTTTTATTGACTTCCGGGCATGTAAATGCTTATTTTGAACATATTTTTATGAGCGTTGTGAAATTTTAACTTTGATGGCGAAATGATAAAGAAGATGAGTGATGGATAGATATAAAGAAAAGTACGTGAAAAATACAAACATATTAACAATTGAAGGAGAAATACTCTGTCGTGTTCTTATATCGAGAGAAATAAAAAGTGGACACAATGACCCGTCTACAGTATATACTGACGAAGATGGCGAAAGGATCTCAATCGGCGGTACCAGCAACTCCGATGAAGTCCGGCGGAACGCGTGGCGACGACTCGACGGCGGCCCTGATCACGCCGCAACTCGACCCGATTGCTGAGCGTCACGTCAGCTTCGACGAGTCGATGACTGGATCCGACGCCAAGGATGAAGGAATGGAGGAAGAATACGACGATTACCTGGAGGAGAAGGCGCCTGCGCCAGCGGTGGTGACACCCGAGACTCCGGAAGATGCAGTGATGTCCGCGGGGCGCAGCGGGGGCTCGCGCTCTTTGGCGCGAAGTCTCGCGAGCGAGTTGGAAGACGACGTGCCACCCGTCTCGCGCAACCTCGCGGACGAACTGGATGATGTGGATGGCCCAGAGCCAGCGTATGATGACATGGAAGAGTTCGAAGGCAACGCCGACGACTCAAGATCGCCGGTGCTGACGACCCAAGTGACCGAGCAAACCTCAGGCAACCGGCCGCCGATGAATGGAGATACCCCGGCGGCCAACAAGGTGCTCGGCCGGTGCTTTGAAGCGATGCGAGCGAGCGAATGGGGCCGACTCTTCGAGCCGCGCATGATCCGCCAAGCTGTGTGGGCTGACCTGAGCTACGAGCTGGCGCGACCGGTGAATGCGGTCACTGTCGAGCAGGTGGCGAAGGATACGGTGACGTTCCTGAAAGCGTTGGGTCTTCGAGCCACGCTTGCACCGTCGCCGTCGACGCTGGAGAGTTTCCTGCCCGCGGAAGCCGGAGCCGAGCTCTGGCAATGGAAGAAGAAGCTGTGTACTGCCTTTGGGGTGACCCTTCACCTAGACCAGCCGAATACGACTCGCACCAACGGGGCGGCTCTAATCCAGCGCGCGTCCCGCTCCCAAGAACCCCGAAGAAGACTGAACGCGGTACCTCGGCTCAGCCAGCGACTGGAGGAGTGTTCAGTACATCAGGCGAACGATCGCCGTACTTCCAGGATTCCCATATGGTCACTCCACCCGCGCCGACTCGTAGTGAACGAGTTGCGCGTGGTGCCGACGACTCAAAAGTGACCAGGAACAGTCTACGAAGCGCCGGACGAAGCTCAAGCCGCAAGTCCCGGTACGCCGACGACTCATCGGATGACGACGAGGACTTCACGGGAGACGGAGGTGCACAAATGGACGAATATCTGCGACAGATCCGAGAGGTGAGCAACGCAGAGACCGTGAACCCGACGCCGAGGCTTGAGGTGGCGATGCACCGACCCCTGGGGCAGATCCCGACGTTCTCGGGCGCTCGCAACAAGAGCGAGAACTCGATGCAGTGGCTGCGCGCGTTTGTGTACGAGATGAAAGGTACCCACGCGCCGCCCAACGAATGGTGCATGCCTTTCGAGCTCCGCTTGAGAGACGGTGCGGTGCACTGGCACCGACAACTCACCAAGAAGACCAAGCGCACGTGGACATTGCTGAGCGAGGCCTTCATCCGCTATTACTGCTCCCAGTTCAGCCAGTCAGCGGAATCCCGCTACTACTCAGCCAAGCGTGACGACAAGGAGCACGTCTGCGACTACCTGAATCGACTCAACGGGTACGCCCGCAACGCAGGCGTCCAGTTCGAGAACGGTGGCCGCAAGGCGAAGGACCACGTCAAGCGCTTCCTGGAGACCTGCGGTGATCGTAAGCTGGAGAGACGACTCGCCCCTCTGCGAATCAAGGACATCCACGAGCTGGAAGAGATGATCATCGAAATGCTGAAGGTCGAAGAACGACAGAGTTCACGCGAGTCTTCGGGGTCGCGATCCAGAGTTCGAGATCCGTCACGCCGACGTGATGACAAGCGTCCCGATGACTCGCGCCGCCGAGATGACCGGCGCCGCCACGACGCCCGAGATGGATACCGTCGCGATGACCCGCGCACTGGCCACAGCCGTGGAGACCGACGCGAACGAGATTATGAGCGTCGTCGCGACGACTCTAGGAACGTCCCCGCGTGACCCTGGCTGACGCATCAGTGGAAGACATAGTCGCTGAGCTGCAAGGACGGGACGCCAGAAGCACCTCGACCGGGCGCGACAACCCGCGCCAGCAGTTCGACGGCGATAGCGACAGCGACGCTGCCAGCGAGCGAGGCTCCGATGACTCGTGGTACTCGGATGAAGGCGGACACGATGGTTACTCCTCGGACGGCAGCGACCACTACGTGGCTGCGGCGAACGAGAATGAACGACGCGCGGCAGCCGACGGCACGTTCGCCAGGTCCGACAACCGGCCTCCCCGACGCGATCTGAGTAGCCGGGAGACCAGCCGGGACAACCGATACCAGAGCCGGGATGGCCGCGACAATCGGCGACGCCAGTACGGTCCCTGCGCTGCCTGTGGCGGTCTCTCCCACTCGGCCCATTTCTGCAACCGGCGTTGTAAGTTGTGCAAACAAGTGCATGACGCGGGCCGGTGTGAGGTCTTCCAAGAACTCACCAAGCTTGTCCGCAACAAGGTGGACAAGAAGGACCTCACCCCTGAGCTCCAGACCCTCCTCTTCACGGACCATTTAAACTAAGCAGCCCGCCAACTGAAACTGGGTTGGTCCCAATCGGGCTGCCACAGTTAGCCGAGCCTGCAGTCGAAGCGGAGTGCATCTACGCTTTTGTGGGCAAGTGCGAATGGCCGGATGATGAACGAGGTACATGGGTGAACGCGACTGAATTTGAAAAGGAGAGAGGTGAGAACCTCGGTGGGGGTGAATTGAGTAAGAAAAGTGAAGAAGAAGCGATTGAAGACACTCCCGAAGACTGGGTGACAAGTGCAGTGCAGGAAACATCGCGCCGACGACTCGACGTGGAAGTACGCCTCCTTCCTGGAGAACGTATGGGATGGTGGTCGGCGCAGAAATTCGACCGACGAGTGCGAATGAGAACCCTGGTGAACGGAGCGGTCAACGACTCGCGAACGCGGATCTTGCTGGACACTGGAGCGAACGTCAGTGTTATCTCCGAGAAGTATGCCAACCGGCTGAGGATCAAGGACATTCCCGACCATGGCCGGTGTATGGAAGTCCAGGGTATCACCAAGGGCAAGGCAACGACGACTCGGAGAGCATCGGTGAAGATTACGCTCGGATGGGAACGTGTTTACGTTTTTGAGATGTGGATTATCGACCATAATGCCGGGGTCGACGTGGTGTTGGGCACCGACTTCATGATCCCGGCAGGGATCCGGTTGGACCTCTTCAATGCAGCAGCCAAGCTCCCGGACGAAGTAATGATCCCGCTAATCAAGACGCAGAACATGGTGGATGAGCCCGAAGGAGTCCACGTCAACGGAGGTCCGGTCGATGTGTTGCAGATACCAGGCCGTGAATGGAGAGAGTTTCGGCTGCAGCGGGAGCGGCCGTCCCCGACGACTCACGTGCCATGGATCCGACGAACCGACAAGCTCATCCCTACGGTTAAGCGATTCCACAGGGGACGCCCGCAGCGGATCCGACTGACGAACCTTGACAACCGGCTCACAATCTGTCCGGCTCACACGACCTTCGTGGTGTGGGTACCAATCGGGTCGTTGCCGAAGTCTGAAGGATATGTGCGACTCGAGTCCGACAAGTATCGTGAATGGCAAGTTCTTGCCTATGAAGCTGCCCGGGATAAGACGCTGCTCAAGTGGGAAGCCGAGCTTTACGCTCAATGGCTTGCCACCCAGCCATCGGCGGTGGACCGACCGGAGTACCCCACTCCAACCGGACTACTCCGACGACCTCCCGAAGACTCTCAAGACGAGCAGGGCTCTGAGTCGTCCGACAGCGACAGGGGTGAAGACTCTGACGGCTTGCCAGTGGGCAATGATCCAGAGTCCGCGCCAGAAGAAGTTGCGCAGCGAATAGTTGCAGCCGTCGACGACTCGACAGGGGTGACCCACAACACTCGAGTAGGAGCAGCTACCTTTGAGACGTCTGAATGTCCTGCTGGGGGGAACGAGTCGTCGGGGACCAGCGTGGACGAACCTACGGTGCCAAAGAGAGCTGAGGACGGAGCCCCGACGACTCGATCCAACTCGAACGTGGATATCGAAGCCGGTCTGACACAACTCGAACAGACATTCATGTGTGTCTTCCGGGTCTTGAGCACGGAAGGTACTGAGGCCGTAAATGGAGACGCCGCTGACTCCTTCGAGCACCTCGCGGCAGACATCGGGCTGGAAGACTATGCGCATGAGCTGGCATTCCTCCCGGACTTGTCCGAGGCCGCCACGACCACGCTGGACTACGACGCAGACAATGTGCGGAACCCCGAGTTGTCGGCGCTGCAACAGGACGATCTAATCAAGGTGCTCAAGATCCATGAGCCAATCATGATCGCAAGCGGTAACGCATTACCACCACCAGCATATGGGGTGGTCTGCGACATAGACGTGCAAGGGCACGCGCCGATCAAGCAACGAGCCCGGCGGATACCACTACGGCATCTCAAGAAGCTGTATGAGCTGCTGAAAGGGCTGCTCAAGGCTGGACTCGTGGCTTTCTCGGACAGCCCGTGGGCATCACCGATAGTCATCGTCCTGAAAAAGAATGGGATCGACATTCGACTATGCATCGACTACAAGCTGGTCAATGCCATCACCGCGGTCATGGAATACGCCATGCCACTCGTCGATGACTTGCTGACCGATCTAGAGGCGTACCTCTGGTTTTGCTCGCTCGATGCCGCGAGTGGCTTTGGGCCATCATGATGACACTGCGAGCACGCAAGATCTCGGCCTTTGTCTGCCCGCTTGGGCACTTCGAGTGGCTTCGCATGCCCTTCGGTCTCAAGAACGCTCCGATGATTTACCAGCGCATGATCGACAACGCGTTGTGGGGCCACGTCCAACCGAAGGGAGGTTGGAAGGCCTTTGCGGAACGGATGAGCGTTGCAGAAGCCGAATCAGCGCGTGTCCGACGACTCGAGTCATCGGGACACTTGCAGGACCCTTCCGCATCGACTCGCACGAAGTTTGCAGCCGCTCACGACGACTCGCGGGGACTGGACCCAGTCCTGAAGTTGATCAACAGCCCGGAGGCAGACATGTTTGCGACCAATGAACCCGACGAGTCGTCGCTGGTCCCAATCTTCGACCGACGATCGTTTGTGGATGACATCTGTTTCGGCGGCAAGAGTTTCGAAGACTGCCTCGCAACGCTGGACCGACTCTTGAGCCGGTTTGAGGAATGCCGGATCAGCGTCAGCTTCACCAAGAGCATTTTCGTGCAAGGCCGCGTCGATTTCCTATCCCACGAGATCTCGCGGGATGGGATGCGGGCAGACCCTAAGAAACTGGATGCAATCATGAAGCTGTCGTTCCCTCGCACGAAAAAGGGCATGCAATCCTTCCTCGGGGCGCTGAATTACTACAGCCGGTTTATCCAAGACTTCGCCGTCTACGGAGCCGCGCTGTACCAACTCAAGGACGACGACTTCGCGCCCGGGGTGACCTCGCTGTAGCCGGCCGCAGCTTCCATGCTCTTCAGCAGAAGGTCGCGGCGGCGCCGATACTCCGGCACTTCGACAGGCAGAAGGATGTGCACGTAATGTTGTACGCCAACGAGTGGGCACTCAGTTCGACACTGCTCCAGATGCACGACGAGAAACTGCACCCCGTGCGCTTCTGTGGTCGCGTCTTGAAGGACGCAGAGATGAACTACCACCCTGCCGAGAAGGAGGTGTTGGCTCTACTCCAGCTCCTGAAGACGTGCTACACCCAGCTAGCGGGACGGACAATTCGCGTGTACACGCGGTTCTCTACGTTGGAATGGATCACCAAGTCTAAGTCACTCTTCGGGAGGGCGGTGCAATTCGCCGTGTTGCTTTCCCCGTGGCACTTAATCGTCCAGCGCGTGAAGGAGAAGGACTGCGTGTTTTCACAGCTACTCCAGTCGACGGTAACCAACTTTGTGGACCTCGATGACTCGCTGGACCTGGTTGCTCCACCAACGAAGGGCTCGCCGACGACTCGCATGGACCCAAACCTCCTGTACGCACGTCTCCCGAAGACTCATACGGGGTTTGTGGTCTCCTTTGACGGCTCCGCGAAGACCGAGAAGTATGGTGGATATGGCAGTTGTTCGTGGATTTTGTGGCGCCTACCAGAGTGGAAAATAGTGATTGCAGCGAGCGCTTACCTCGAGAAGACGACTGTCAATCTCGCCGAGTACACGGGCATGACCAACGGAGTGCTTGCAGCTTTGGACCATGGCGCCGAAGAACTGGTCATCGTTGGGGACTCGAGGCTCGCGATCCAGCAATCCCTAGGGGTGATCGCATGCCGGAAGGAGTCGCTGATGAACCAGCTGAGTCGCCACAAAGGAGATCACGGCGCGACTGCGGACAGTAAGGTATCTACATGTGGTCCGAGAATTCAACGCTGCCGCCGACTCATTGGCGTCCGAAACACTTGAGTCCAAGACGTCGAAGGTGGTCCTGAGCGAAAGTCGAAAGGCAGAGCTCTGCCAACTGAATCGCATCCAGGAAGTGATCTACGAGTCGGCGCCAGAAGAAGCGATGGTGCAAAACCATGTTCCGGGAGGCTCTATTCAAATTGTGGACGTCTACGAAGTCGCCAAACACAAGACGTTCGCTGATTTCGCGAACGAGGAACCCTTCAGGATCATGGCGATGACTCGCTCACAGGCTAGATCGAAGACGAAGCGAGTCCGATTTGCAGGCGACAGCGTGGCCGAAATGCCACCAGAACCGACGACTCAAACCGACAAGGAGCACACAGGTGAACGATCACCAGAAGCGGCCCAAGCACCGCCTGTAGCGCCTAACGCAGAAGACATTGACCCCGTTGAAGTCCAAGCGGAGAGGCGACGGCGTATAGCAACTGCTCAGGACGAAGAACTCCGCTGGGCAAACGTGAAGACAGTCCTCCGAGGCGAGGTCGAGAAGCTTGGGTATAGGGCTGCACGGGACGCCTGGAAAATTGCGGATAAGTTCGTCCTATCCGATGACGGTGTACTCTACAACGTGAAATCGAGTTGTCGAGACAAGTCTGGAGAGCAAGAGGAGACCAAGCTGCGTCTCGTGGTGCCCACCACGATGATCCAAGAAGTCTTGCAGAACTGCCACGACTCACTGGAAGGTGGGCACCAAGGGGTAGTGCGAACTTACCAGCGAGTCAAACGGGATTACTACTGGTTCGGCCTCTATACAGACGTCGAGAAGCACGTGAAGTCGTGCCCGGACTGCAGCACCAGCAAAAGCCGGCCACAGTTGCGAGGATATTCTCCTGGCAACGTTTTGGCAGAGCGACCACTCCAGATTGTGTCCATGGACTTCGTGATACCACTCCCGATGACTCGGAGAGGCAACACGGCCCTCCTCCTGTTCCAATGTGCTTTCACTGGATTTGTGATCGCCAAGGCCATGTCCGACACGACGGCACTTAAGGTGGCCCAAGCTTTCGAAGAATGCATATACCGACGATTCGGAGCGCCTTCGTTGGTTAGACACGACCGGGACCCTCGTTTTATGAGCGAGGTGTTCCAGGCCTTTGCCGAAATGATGCAGTCAAGGTCGCGAGCGACGTTGAGTTATCGGCCTCAAGCCAACGGACAGCAAGAGCGATCAGTGAAGACAGTGATTCAGTCCGTGAGAGTGTACGCCGAAGACCCACTCCAGCAAGACTGGGACGAGATCGTGGAGCGTTTAGTATTCGCGATCAATAACTCGCAGGACACGACACGAAAGGAAACCCCATTCTTCCTCGTCCACGGATGGGACGCTCAGTCGACGCTGAAAGCGATGTCGTCCTCTCTTCGCAGCGGCATTAGCAGACAGTCGGACGCGCTGACCTGGCGACGCGAGGTCAATCGACAACACCAGGTTGTGTGGTGTAGCGGGATCAGCCAAAATCTGGTTAAGGCCTGATCGAGCTTCCCACCAGCGCCCAGACACCGACTAACGGAGGGGGTCCCCCAACGATCCGTGATCGGCTGAACTTGTTCTCACCTTGTGTACCCGTCGGCGGGCTGGATCTGCTCTCTCGGGGCTCCGAGGATGCAGCACTTGGTGAAGATCGAATGTCTTGGCGTGACGCGGGGATAGTCCGTGGAGCAGCGCGGGAATCTTCGCTCTGCGTCCGAGTATTCGTCCCGATCGAGGGTTGTTCGCTGCGATCGGTCGGCCTGGAGTCGATCCAAGGCCTGTAGTTGCCCTTTCGGGTGTGTTCCTTCCTTCCTTGAGTTGCCTGCCGCTTCCTATAGCGGGATCGAGGTTGATCGAGAGGAGAACGATCGCCGGCCAAGCAGTATCCGGACGATCGAGGGTTCGCACACAAGAAATAGATCACTAGAGTAGGTCAAGCTGGCCAATGTATTAATCCAGTCTTAACCGTACCACTAGTTCACTGTCCAAAGTGTCGACGCTTGTCGAGGCCAATGTAGTTCCTGGGACTTGGTGACTTGAGGGGACTTGTGCTCTTCGGTGCAAATTCTCTTCTGATTTATGTTTAGTTGGCTTCCTCTCTACTGCTACCATCTTGTCTATCATCCTACAACTAAACAACAACTGGATTCCTGTCCTATCTTCGCCCCTCTTGTGCTTCCCATCTTGACCGATCGGCGATCCCAATCAACGATCCTGTTCGGCGATCCCGATCGACGATCTCGTTCGGCGATCCCGATCAGCGATCCCGATCTACGATCCCGATCGACGATCTCGATCGACTCTCGATCGAGGACTTGAGCACATCGTCATTCACCGTCGATCCGCCTACTTCCGTCCTTGGTCGTTCCGGATCACCGGTGTTCGTTTCCAGTAGGGCTTGCGCCTATGCCGATCTTGGATATCCATCAGGGATCAATAGTGCGCGATCCGCCTCTGCACACTCCGTCTCTGCACGATCCACCTCCGCATCTGTGGTACCCGACGCGCCGGCGTCACTTGATCTCTCGCTGATCTTCAGTCCCCGCCTGACCCACGCAGCCTGTCTCTCGATCGCTGATCAATTGTCGATCTTCCATTCGGGATCTCTGTCGACCGACCCTGCCGCCTTTCTCGGAGAACACTTTCCGTTCGAGACGGATTTCTTATTCGGTGCTTCTCCACATCCGCCCCTGTCCGGAAGTTGTGTCGCACGGCGGCTCACTTCGGACAGCGTGTTCCCGTTCATTCCTCAATCCGCCGGCTCCCGCGCAGATCACACACGATGAGCACGCCACCGTCCGGTCCCCGCACAGCCACCCCCACCGTCGGAGGGTGACGGGTCTCCGCCCGGCTCGCCTCGATCAGCCCACTCGACCCCTCGATCGACTCGTTCCACGGCTTCTCGACGGGCTGCGGCTTCTCCTGACGCTGCCCGCCGGATCGCCCGGCTGGAGGAGGAGCTGACGCTCGCCTACGCTTCTCGATCCACCATGATCCGCGATCGGGCACGCCTGGACGACACTGTCCGCGAGCTAACGGCGAACCTGCAGGACCTCGAGCACTACCGCGGGTCCCAGGAAGACGAGATCCGCCGCCTCCAGACCGAAGTGAGTGACCTCCAGCAGAGCGTCCAAGGCCAAGGACCGCAGCTGATCCAGGATCTCCGAGACCAGATCGCTCAACAAACCGCTGAGATGCAGGACATGGATCGTCGGTTGACACGCACCCAAGACGAACTCGCCGACGCGATCGCCACTCGGGACCGCTTCGACCACCAGCTAGACCTCGCCGCCACGGACATCTCCGATCTCCGGTCGCAGATCACACGTCAGGCACATGGTCTAGACATGTTGCAGTGGGAGTTAGACACGACGCGAGGCAGCCTCGATCGCGTGCAGGCGGCGCTTCAGACGGCTGAGGCGGCGCTGGCCCAACGAAGCCCGTCCTCGCCGGCCAGCTCTCGGGCCCGATCGGCCTCTCCGCCCCGGCCTGCCCCCACCCCGATGTCGATCGGCTGCAAGCCGACCTCAACCGGACGGAGGGAACTACGTACGGCCCGTGCCGCCCTCGATCAGGCCAATCAGGATCGTGACGTCGCGCTTCGGGAAAACGCCGATCTCCGTACGTAGATTCCGTAGCCCTCGTTCTCTTGTTGATCATCTCTGACGCGATCGTCGTGCTGCAGGTGCATGCGTCGAAAGTGCGCAGCAAGTGATCCGTGCACAAGACGCCCACTTCGTCGACGTCCAAGACGCCTACGCCCTGCTCCGGCGTGTCCACGATCGATCCAGCGAGGATCTCGACACCATCGCGGACACCTTATCCAGCGTAACACGCTGGATCGCACTGCGCCAGCGTAGACCGCTCACACCTGCTCGCCGCTGTCGTAGTCCCTCCGGATCACCCGATCGCACTCCGCGGCCCCCAAGCGTTCACGATCGGCGCCGCCATCACGCAGCCGATCGCCGAGCCGATCGCCCCCTCGTTCTCCGTCGCCGGCCTTCTCGCTGCCGGATCATGACCAGGGCCGCCCGCTGAGGGCCAGCTACCGTCCGATCGCCGTAAGCCCGACGATGAACATGAAGAGAAGGAGTCGGATCACGAGGAGGAGGAGCCGGATCAAGAAGAGTCGAGCCCGGCTCGTAGTGCGAGCGCTGGCCAGTCGCAGAAAGGCTCGTCGTCGGCCGAATCCGGTTCTGACGAGGAAGAATCCGAGTCTGAGGGCACGGATCAGGAGTCCCTCGCCGCGTTGGCTCGATCCCGGGCTGAGGCTCGGCGTCGTCAATCCGCTTCGCCAGCTCGGGCCCGCACTCCGCCAATCCGTTCACGATCGCCGTCGGTCATCTCGATACACTCTCGAACCGGATCAGCGCGTTCCCGGTCGCCCCCAAGGTCGCCTCCAGGATCGCCTCCGGGATCGCCTCCGAGGTCGCCTCCGGGATCGCCGCCCAGATCTCCGCCGGGATCGCCCGGACGCCAGCCTCTGATTCCGCCACTGTTCCCGATCGGCACCATGATCCCGGGCTTCAACGCACCCCGGGCACTCACTCCAGGTGACGTGGATCCGTGGCCCGCGGGACTGCTACATCAGCTGCAGATCACCGGCATGATCTTGTCGACATTGACCCACCACCTGCTCCTACCTGCGGATTGGCTCTTCCCAGCCGCGGTTCGCGGTGCCCGGCAGCCTGCGGCCGGGATCGGTTACCGGGACGACTTGATCACCGGGCCGAACATCACCGCACTCCTGGCCGATCGCCCTTGGGAGGCCCTCCAGAACCCGCGAGATCCACTGACATTTGATCTGGCACTCCATCGAGGCGCCGCAACTCCGCTGGGTCGGATCGCCACCGCCTACCTACAGCTCGAGGAGCAGCATCGTCAGGCCTTCTGGGAAACAACTCATTACCTCCCGATCACCCGTGGACAGCGTCAGGATCCGGTCATCCAACAGTACCACGCCGAACGTCGAACCCGGCGGATCCGCCTCGGCGATCGGTGGCGCCAATGGTTGGACACGACGTTGCCGATGATGAGAGCGATGTGGGCTGACATCGATCTGTTGTTGGATCCGTTCTTCTTGCACCTTCCGGTGCGTCCGCGAGACTCGGTGACTTGGTACCCCGGGGTGGTGTCTCGCGCAGCCAACGCCAACGACCCCATCCAGCATCAGGGTGAGCCGACCGACCTCCGGGCTGCCCTGATCGAGGCTGACACGCACGATCCCTGGCGAAACCAGTACCGCGATCACCCTCAAGACCACCCTGCCAGGCGGATCCCACGTCTTCGCAACAAGTTCAACCCCAACATCGGTGCCCAGCAGCCGTGATCTGGCGTTCGTGATACCAGCTTAGCTTACGCGATCAGATCTAGTGATCGACGCGTCGATCGGCAAGCCCACTCCAATTCATAGTCATTCAGAAGTTGATCTACTCCAATAGCCGTTCCATCATTCCAGATCCACCCTTCCCATTGTAATATCTCCTTTCTTGCAGGGCGTCACAGCCCTGGGTCGATCCACTCCTTACCTGACATGATCCATCCGGACCTTCCATCGATCCACCTCTCAGCGACTCCATAATCTCACGATCTGCACCTTCAGGGCGTCACAGCCCTGGGTCGATCCACTCCTTACCTGACATGATCCATCCGGACCTTCCATCGATCCACCTCTCAGCGACTCCATAATCTCACGATCTGCACCTTCACACATATACACAGTCATATACCGCCCTTTCCTCCGATCGACGGCCTCCCCGTCGATCCGCCACCAATCTCGCTCACCAAGACGACCAGCTCGCCCTGGCGGTCCGATCTCACTCCTCCTCGTGAGACTGCATCGCATTGAATCGGTTTCGGTTCACACGATCTCGAAGGAACTCGTGCAATAAAGCTCCACAGTTGAGATCTGCTTCGTCGATCCAGTCAGGATCGTCGTAACCCTTCCAGTGTACCAGGAATTCTCGATACGTCCGGCCGTACCGTGTCCTTCGACCCGTTCGCATATCCGTGATCTTCTCTACTTCATACTCGTTCGCGTCTCGATCTGGAGCCCAGCTGTCCTCCGGAAGTAGGATCTCGTCGAAATCAAGTCGATCTGCCTCGTCCACCGTGAGTTCGATCCGCGGTCGATCGGGGAAGTCCCTGACCAACTTCAGCTTCGAGACATGCACGATCGGGAACAGGTGATAGTCTGTGCCAGCGATCTGAAGCTTCATCGTGTACTCGTTCACCTTCTCGGCCACACGGAACGGGCCATGCCACAAGTGAGCTAGCTTCCGGGCGTACCCCTCCTTCACACGGTCCAAGTACAGCCACACCTGGGATCCAGCCTCGATCGAGTGCGGTCGAACCTCTTCGTTGTGTCGATCGGCCCGATCCGCGATCTCCTCGCGTAGACGAGCATTCACCTGCCTCTGGATCCGATAACGCCACCGTCGCGGATTCCGATCCTGGGTTCGGGTACTACCCAAAGGGATCGTCGCTTCCAGCGTCGATCGAGGATCCCAGCCATGTACCAGATAAAAAGGCGAGTCTCCTCGAACGCGATCATGAGCCGTATTGATCGCGAAGGTCAATCGCTCGGCGTACTCATCCCAATCCCTCTGATCCAGATCTTCCACGAACATCTTCAGGGCTCTCGTCGCCGTCTGCACCATTCGTTCCGCAGTACCGTTCGCTTGGGGTCGATATGCCATCGTCGCTCGCTGACGCATACCTAGGATCTTATTAAAGGCGCGGAAGAAGTCGGCCATAAATCCCGGTTCGCGGTCATGCCTGATCACCTCACTGGCACCGAATCGCCGGAACACACACTCTTCGTAGGATTCGGCGATCGTCTGCGCCGTTCGAGAGGAGCTGGCCTTCGCGATCACGTATCCCGTGAACAGGTCGACCCAGATCAGCAGTTCGGTGTTGCCTTTGTACGACTTGGGCAGCGAAGGTATGTGATCCATCGCTATGATCTGGAACGGGTACGTCGCCTGGATGTTCCCCGGCGACTCGCCCCTGATCGTGGGTCGCCCTTTACCGGTCTCACAATCGACACACTCTCCGACATACTTCTGCACACTCCTGAAGAGACCTCTCCAGTGAAAGTGATCACGGATCCGCTGATAGGTACGTCCGATCCCTTGGTGACCACCTTCCACAGTAGAGTGGTAGTGGTGCAGGATATCCTGATGCAGCGTCTCCGGAGCGACCAGCCTCATCAGGCCATCTCGATCTGCCTCCGATCTCTTGGAGGGGGAACAGTAGAACAGCAGATCATTATCATCGATCTCGTAGTCTACCGCAATGTTGCCATAAGATCGGGCCTCATCCTGTGTTAGATCAGCCACGTCTCCCATCAGGTACTTCTTCATGCCCACGATCCACGTTTCTTCATCTTGCGATCGACGGATTCGGTCGATCCGTAGTCCCCGCACAAATTCTTCCTGTAGGACAGTCGGATTCGGTCGTGATCTGGCGTTTGATCGAGTAGTCATCGGTGATAGCCGGGCGATCGGTTCGTCAGATCTGACAACCAGGATCTCATCGAGCCGGTTCAATGTCGTCAGATCCACGTGATCGGCCTCATCCTCGACGACGACGCCACCTTCACGTTGAAGCGCTGCGCTAGCCAAGCTGTCTGCGCTGCCGTTCCAGTCCCGTTTCACGTGTAACAGCTCATGATCTGGCCAGTTCTGTAACCGATCGAGCACCTTCTGCTTCAGTAACGTCAGCTTGGGTGCTTTGCAGTCGATCTCACCTCGTACTTGCCGGATCACCAAGTTGGAATCACCGCAGACCACCAGCCTGCCTCGATCCATGCCGTCCAAGAGGTCAAAACCCAACAGCAGGCCATGATATTCCGCTTCATTGACGGTTAGCCCCTCAGCATAGCCCGATCGCGCTCTCACCACACTCCACTCAGGCAGCTTCCATAGGATCGCACTATACGCGCCCCCACCTCGCTTGACGCGGGCGGATCCATCGAAGCTTATCACCAGCAGTTCTTCCTCCGCGCGTACAGTCGGGATCGGGACTTGGATCTTCCGCCGGGGTTCCTTCTTCGGCGCGATCGCGATCAGCGCGTCGTCGACATCCGATCGGGGTGTAATACTGGCGGCGATCGCCCCCAATATCTCGTCCTCTCCCTTGGTGCACTTCGTGATCTCCAACGTCCAGGGTGATAGGAGGGCGGCCCACTGACCCAATCGGCCCTGAAGGCCGGGTGATCGGAACAGCCACGCCAACGTCGAGTGTCGAGTCAGGACTCGGATCGATCGTCCAACCAGCATGTTATAGTTCAGATCTAGGATCCGTAACAGAGCCAGCACTTCTTTCTCCACCACGTTGTAGTTCAGTTCATTCGACTTCAACGTTCGACTGGCGAAGGTAACAGGGTGGTAGATCTGGTCGTGTTCCTGCATCAGTGCGGCCGAGATCGCCCAATCACTCGCGTACACGATCACCACCGGAGTCCGATCGCGATCGAAATGCCGCAGGATCGGCGTCGTCGCGATCTTCGTCTTCAGTGTCGAGAAGGCGCGATGAGCACGGATCCAGCGTTCGTCGCCAACCTCGCCTCCATGAACGGACGGTGCCCGATCGGGGTCTGCCGAGTTCCGATCTACTGCGTTCGACATTTGACCATCCATGATCCGGCGCAGATCTGGACGCTTCTTCAACTCGGCGAAGTCTACCTCGCGCAGTTCATACAGGATCGCCGCGTAGATCGCGTAATCCTCCAGGAAGCGGCTGTAGTAGTTAAGACTGCCCAAGAAAGACTGCATTGATCGGAGCGATCCAGGGAACGGTAGATCTGTCAGAGCCGCGAGGTCCTTCGGGTTGGCCTCCAGTCCATCGTTTGACACGCGATGTCCCAGATAGTCCACCTTGCGCATCCCCCAAGAGCTCTTTTCCACACTGATCGAGAGGTTCCACTTGTCACAGGCGTCCAACAGGTGATCCACCCGATCACACAGCTCATCCCATGATCCTGCCGTCACCAGAATGTCGTCGATGTACGATCTGCGGCCTAGCACTGACGGACGTCCCGGATCTTCTGGTTCGCCCGACTCGATCAGGTCCGTGGTGACTTCCGGGTTCGACGATCGCGGGATTCTGGTGAACCCGTACAACGCGTCATCCAGAAGTCGCTGATAGATCTGAGGAGCGTTCTTCAGGCCGAACGGCATCCGATTCCATTCAAACAGACCCATGTGGGTGATAAAGGCTGAGATCGCACGCGCTCGATCGGTCATGGTCACCACCCAGAATCCACTAGCCATATCCAAAGAGCAATACCAGAGCACCTTGTCCAGATCTTCCAACAGGTCGTTGATCAGGGGCATTGGATACACCATGAGCCGGGTCAGACTGTTGACGAGCCGATAATCGATGCAGAGCCGGATATCCACGCCGTTCTTCTTGATGATCACGACGATCGGCGAGGCCCACGGTGATCGGGACTTCCGGATCATCTTGGCTGACAGCAGTCCCTTGATCAGATCCGACACCTTCTCCACAAACTGAGGGGCGACCTTCCGGACTCGTTGGGCGATCGGTTTCGCATCGCCGACGTCGATGTCACATGTGACGCCCCTGGCTGCTGGGGAAGTGCATTGCCCTTGCCGATCAGCAGGTGCCTCCTGTGCCAGATCTTCTTTCGCAGTCGATCGATCTCCTCCGGGGTGTTGAATTCCAGATCTCCCACCTTGATGTCGTCGATCTTCACCTCATCCGTCGTCGAGATCACAATTTCCGGAAGCACAGCCAGTTCGCCTTCGACGTCTTCGGCTGATAGACTCCCGCCCTCGTGGTAATGGACTTGATCATCGGCGTCAACATCTCGATCTGGTTCAGCAGCAGCAGGATCACCCCGATTGACAGTGGGTTTGGTCTCTATTTCCACCTGATCACCTCCGTCGATCGACATCGGAATGTCGTCAACTATGGTGTCGCCTCTTGATCTCGACTCTTCCACCGTTAAGGTCGCCACATGGGTTACCGGATAAGCACGCCCGCCCCGAGATCTGGTTCGACGGCACAACCGTCGACCTGATCGGCCGATGGCAAGTGAGGGGACATCGTTTCACCGTTCTCCTCCAGATCACCAGTGCAATCATCTCGCAGCTTATCGTCATCCATCGCTTCGTCCCCTGGGCCGGCGGTCGGCGAAGACCGGTAGCCCACAAGCACCTGTCCCTGCTCCGGAAGGCATTCGCCCTCCGATCCGGAGGATTTGGCCGACGACCCTGTAGGATCCGACCGTAGGTCCGTCCGTTCTCCAACTAAAGTGGTTGAAGTAGACGATCTGTACCCTTCGGCCACGCGATCATTCTCCAGCGGCGACCCGCCCCTGATCTAAGCATAGCGGCAACAGCTACCTCCAGATCAGGGCTCCTCGCCCCCGATTCGGTTGAGGGGTCGGGTAGACTAATCGAGCGATCGACGATCAGGGAGACCCCGGATCTCCGGAGAATCGCTCGGGGTGTCGGATAGGTTGGTCGGTCGACAGCTGATGCTGGTGGTACGACTGACGCCTCCTCATTAGCTCGCGGTTCCTCCGTCGTGGCTTGGAAGGCCAAGTTCTGCCATTCCATGTAGCGACGGGACCCGATCGACACATACCCTGGCACCCGGGGTACCCGATCTCCGGCCAACCACATGGCGATCCGTTCATTCCGGTGTAGAACGATGTCCTTGTCACTGATGTTGGTAACCTGGAGATACCTGATCCGGCCAGGTCCTCGAACTACAGTCGGCACCCAGCGATCTCCACGAGTGACCCATAGCTTCTCGCGATCTGTCACCTTCATTCGAGTGGCAATTCGATCGAATCGCCGATCGCGATCTGCATCCCTTGATCCACACACACATGTCGGACGTTGTCGTTGTACAGTTGTCGCCGTCCGCTAAGTTGGATCTTGACTTCATCAGGGAGGCAGATGGAGCCGTCTGCCAGATCGAGGCGGATCCCCGCCGGGACCATAAAGTCCATACCCAGGATCGCATCTTGTCCTGATAGATCGCCAACCCAGATATCGAAGAAATACACCAGCGATCCCGCCAGCGTAACCTTGATCCTGGTCTTTCCTTCCGTCATGTACACGCTTTCGCCAATTCCCACACATTCCTGGCTCTGACTCGTGTCGACATAGCACCCCACCTTACGAGCAAAGGCGGTGTCCACGATGGACACCTCGGCGCCGGTGT
The DNA here is from genome assembly GCA_024211575.1 of Phytophthora melonis. Lineage (NCBI taxonomy): Eukaryota > Oomycota > Peronosporomycetes > Peronosporales > Peronosporaceae > Phytophthora > Phytophthora melonis. The sequence continues at coordinate 526,127 of JAMXKT010000037.1, read as the reverse complement.
CTAAGAGTAAGATCGACTTCTCATTGTTGATCTTGCCAGCGATCTTGGCCTGACGGAACCATTTACCCGGCGAATGATGTTTCCAGTACCCTCTGGACTCCCCTGGGAGGAGATCGGGTACCACATCGCCGGATCTGCGGTGTTCACTGACGCGAGGCAGACTTCGATCGCGATCATGTTTCGGGATCTCGGCCGTCCACTCTCCGTCAGCTGGCGTAAACCATTCTTCAGGTCTGCGTTGCTTCCAATAACCTCTAGTTTCTCCAGACTGGAGATCCAAGGGCACTTCGGCGTCAGAACGGCTGAAGTCGTCCGATCGGTGTAGACTTAAGACCTTGGCGGCAGATTTCTCATGCAGATCACATGTATTACCGCGTAGATCAGTCCGTCCACTTACTCGATCTACCGTGTTCTTGTTCACGTATGCATAGATGCAATACCTAGAACGCTCGGCTCGTACCGGATTCCAACCCGGCGAGCGTCCTGGTTTAACATCTTCTCGGCGATCGCGGGCAGCATGCCTGCGTGTTTCACCGGGTTGAACCATTGACGGATCTGATTGTAGAATTCCTCCATCGGACACTTGCCCATCTCGTGCAGCTCACCGCATCCACGACACACAAACAGGCAGCGATCCGCCGGATGCCCTCGCTTTCCACACTTCTCGCACGTCAAACGTCTCCAGCAATCCAGATCCGTGTGCTTCCGTGATCCACAGTGCGAGCAGCGGTTCGATCGGTCTGATCCATCGGGCGACGATCGCGATCTTGGGTCTGATCGAGGTGAGTCATGGCCGATCGGTGCTTGGGTGCTGCGATCCTGCTTCGTCGTGTCGCCCCCCGCATTGCGAGACTTGTCCTCAGCCGACGCTAGGTAGACGCGACGTAGATCACCTTCCGAGTCCGATCCGTCCGATCCCGTGTCCGATCCAGACTCTTGGTTCGTGATCTGGACTGCACGCACTGCCCGCTTGGTGGCAGCGGCCGGAGCAGAGGTCGGGGCTTTCTGGCGATACTTCGATCCGAAGGCAGATCGTTTCTGTCTGTTCTTCGCGCGTTCTCGAGCGCGCAGGACTTCCTCCAGATCTTCGGCATCCGCGAGCCGAAGTAGGGTCAACTGATCGGCCAGATCGGGGTCGCCCAGTGTCTCAATAAAATGTTCGACGTGTTCTCGACGGGCCTTGGAATCTCCGTCCTTGATCTTCAGTCTCGCACGCAGAGCCGCCACATTCAGTCGATAGAGGTAATCCAACGGCGATTCATCCGATCGCTTGCGAGAGTGATAGTACTGCCAAGCCACCGATACTCCTAGGCCGCAATACTGGATCTGGAAACTCCGAAGCAGATCGCTCCACTTGTTCCGTGTCGATCGTCCCAGCTGGCGGTACCAGTTCTTCGCCGGTCCAGTCAGCAGATCCGCGAAAGTCAGGCACTTCTCTTCATCCGTAGCTTGATCGCGCATGAAGGCCGATTTCACTTTGCTGATCCACGATCGGGCGCGATCTTCGTCCTGATCTTTGCCGCTGAACTCCTTAAGATCCGACATCGCCGAAATCCGTACGCGCTGGATCAGTGAAGACCCGACGGACCCCGATGCGGCGGTAGCCACCACGGCCGGAGCTGAGCTCGGTAGATCGATGTCGTCCGGATCATATTCCCACTGCGAGACGTCTCGATCCGGCGATCCAGCGGATTCCATCTCCACGTCCTGTGATCCGACATGGTCTGGGGCCACTGGGGCAGGTGTGGCCACTGTGCTCTGCTGTTCCTTCAAGAAACGGGCCATCGCGGCCTGGAAGTAAGTTTCCAGACTGCCGTTCGACTCGTCCGCCCCAGTCGCGCTGGTCGTCCGATCGATCGACTTAGGTTTCGGCTTCCGAGGTCCTGATCGCGTACGTTCCTGGCGCTGACTACGTGATCGAGCGTCCAGCATAGCCGATCCGGAAGGACCAAGCGGCATTCGCTGGGGTTCCGACGACGTGTCGGACACATGTTCGGCCGCCGAGACGTACGGCGATGATGATCGATACCCTGTCGATTCAGCCCGCGTCGACACCACTGGAGCTGACGGCGCTTGATCTGGGGCGTCTGGGACCTGATCGTTCGTGATCACGTCGACGAGGGTCTCAGCTTTTCGACTAATGTCTGGATCGACGTCTGGATCACTTCGAGTTCTTGATCGAAGAGGTCATTCGCGTCAAAGGCTCCAGCCACCAAGCCGGCCTCCTTCAGCAGCCCGAGCAGGTTCTTCACTGCCGTCAACTTGTTGTCCGTCATCCGGGGGGCCGAGATCGAGCCCTTCGGGTCGCCGATCTGCTCTGGCCGCACGATGATCATGACGGGATCTTGACGTAAGAAGCCCCGCAATTCTTTCAAGTGATACTGACGTTCCAAGTCAGCCTCAGACCAGTCGAGCACCAGCGATCTGGGATCTTCGTCGTCCATGCCTGGCGCTCGCAGTTTCCTTCGCGCGATCTGGGCCTTGTCCGCGATCGCGTCCAGGTAGTCAGGATCGAGCCTGATCGGCGAGTCTGCGAATGCATATCGGTCCGATCCGGCCTTGGTTTGTTTTGTTAGTGAATCTCGGTTCGCACCGAGATCCACCGGGGTCCCCGAAGGGACCTGGGGAGGATGTTGAGGTTTCTCTTCTAGATCTGTTTCCAGATCGCCCTCGATTCCGTCGACAGAAGTCCTCCGGGCACTCTGTCGATCCGCGGATCTCGTTTTGTTCAGCAGCGTCTTCGTCGATCCGATGTTCGACGACGCCTCTTCCCCTGGTTCTTTCTTCACTTGCGCATCTTCTGCGGACTCACGGTGAAATCCGGTTTCCCCAAGAGATCCGGGCACGCGCACCATTGTGGTGTAGCGGGATCAGCCAAAATCTGGTTAAGGCCTGATCGAGCTTCCCACCAGCGCCCAGACACCGACTAACGGAGGGTCCCCAACGATCCGTGATCGGCTGAACTTGTTCTCACCTTGTGTACCCGTCGGCGGGCTGGATCTGCTCTCTCGGGGCTCCGAGGATGCAGCACTTGGTGAAGATCGAATGTCTTGGCGTGACGCGGGGATAGTCCGTGGAGCAGCGCGGGAATCTTCGCTCTGCGTCCGAGTATTCGTCCCGATCGAGGGTTGTTCGCTGCGATCGGTCGGCCTGGAGTCGATCCAAGGCCTGTAGTTGCCCTTTCGGGTGTGTTCCTTCCTTCCTTGAGTTGCCTGCCGCTTCCTATAGCGGGATCGAGGTTGATCGAGAGGAGAACGATCGCCGGCCAAGCAGTATCCGGACGATCGAGGGTTCGCACACAAGAAATAGATCACTAGAGTAGGTCAAGCTGGCCAATGTATTAATCCAGTCTTAACCGTACCACTAGTTCACTGTCCAAAGTGTCGACGCTTGTCGAGGCCAATGTAGTTCCTGGGACTTGGTGACTTGAGGGGACTTGTGCTCTTCGGTGCAAATTCTCTTCTGATTTATGTTTAGTTGGCTTCCCTCTCTACTGCTACCATCTTGTCTATCATCCTACAACTAAACAACAACTGGATTCCTGTCCTATCTTCGCCCCTCTTGTGCTTCCCATCTTGACCGATCGGCGATCCCAATCAACGATCCTGTTCGGCGATCCCGATCGACGATCTCGTTCGGCGATCCCGATCAGCGATCCCGATCGACGATCCCGATCGACGATCTCGATCGACTCTCGATCGAGGACTTGAGCACATCGTCATTCACCGTCGATCCGCCTACTTCCGTCCTTGGTCGTTCCGGATCACCGGTGTTCGTTTCCAGTAGGGGCTTGCGCCTATGCCGATCTTGGATATCCATCAGGGATCAATAGTGCGCGATCCGCCTCTGCACACTCCGTCTCTGCACGATCCACCTCCGCATCTGTGGTACCCGACGCGCCGGCGTCACTTGATCTCTCGCTGATCTTCAGTCCCCGCCTGACCCACGCAGCCTGTCTCTCGATCGCTGATCAATTGTCGATCTTCCATTCGGGATCTCTGTCGACCGACCCTGCCGCCTTTCTCGGAGAACACTTTCCGTTCGAGACGGATTTCTTATTCGGTGCTTCTCCACAGTTGCAATCGAGATGGCCAAGGAGTATCAAGCCACCGAGAAAGCCCGCCGAGCGCGCGAGCACAACGAAGCACTGAGCCGGAAGGAGAAGGCAGCAGTCCCGACGACTGGCAGGAACGAGTCGCTAACAACGCCGCCAACCAATCAAACCACAGGCTCAGACCCCGCGAGCAACGTGACGAAGTCTCTTTTCGAACCAGGCAGCCGCGTGTGGTTGTACATGGAGCGCGTCAAGCCCGGGTTAACGAAGAAGCTGGCTCATCGATGGCACGGCCCGTTCCGGATCAAGAAAAGGTCGAAGAGTACGCCTACGAGCTCGATTTGCCGAACCGAAGTGGCTATCGGTTTTACCCGGTAGTCCATGTATCACGATTGAAGGCGGTGAGTGAATTCGAAGACCGCCCGAAGACTCGACTGGCACCCGACGTCACCGAAGACTCAAGGCTGGACTTTGATGAGGAATTACTCCCCGAAGACAGCTGGGAGCCTGACAGTCTTGCTGGTGAGAGCGAGGTTCTGGAGATTTTGGATGATCGGATGCCCATGTCGACAAGAACAGGGCGCTCGGTGCGTGAATTCAAGATCAAGTGGGCTGACCAAGACGAGCCCACGTGGGAGCCGGTGACGCACCTCTCCTGTGGAGGCCTTCTCTATGACTACTTGAGGCGCAAGCGAAGTGAACAACGCCTACAGATGGTGCAAGTCGCGGATGAAGATTAGAGCTCGCCCGCGACGACTCGAAGACGATGAACTACGCCTGGGGCAACGCAGCCCAGGAGGGTAGACGAAATTGGCTACTGCGGACGATTGTGACCTGCACCTGGGGCATTGCAGCCCAGGCACGCAGATGAAAACGACTACTGCAGATGACTTGCACGATTTTTATATTTTGGAACTGGACGTGACGATTTGGAGGAAGAATCAAGAAAATCAAAACGCCCCAAGCCGAACGCACCTACGACTATTACCACGAAAACTCAAGCGGCTTGGAAGAAACAAACATCTGCACCCAACGACTCGCCGTTCCTAGTTGTCCTCGCCTTCAGCAGATGCTGCAACCTGTGCCAGCAATTGGAGATGGTCCGAGTTGTCGGGAACCTCGGCAACAGCGACCGCTGGCACTGTAGGCTCGCTTGACACAGGACCCGATGACTCGTCGGACGCTTGGGCGGGTTGACGGAAGTCAGCATCCCAGCCGGCGGCAATCTCGCTTGGCTCGAGCTCAGGGCAGACGACGATTTGGCGCCCGACTTCCTCGCGCGTAGTGTTGGCCGGGACAAACAGCGGGAACTGCGGATTGCAGGGAAGAACGTAGTGTTGTAGGGGTGCTGAGCGGGAACATCCATCCAACCATTACGCCAAGGCTCCGCTGCATCCAGCGCTGAAACCTCGCTGACCCAGTCAAGAGTCTTGGGCAGCCATGTGAGATTGTCGAAAGGACACCCCAGCATGGACGGCTCGAACAGAGACTCGACATGGAGAGCAGCAAACTTCGGCTCCTTGCTGACGAACCACCGCCAGATCTGGTAGACGATCTTGGCCCGATACCGATCCCAGCGTCGGTTCCGCTCACCAGCATACGACAACCACTCAGCCTTGGCCTCATCCAGCTCCGCACGAACTCGGGCCTTCTTTGCAGGGGACCAATCAGTACTCTCCAGCGCCTGGTAAACACTCAGAAAGCAACTCTCCACCGCGGGGGCAGGGATCCAGTGATAACGCTCCCAATTCGAGAACCCAAGGTCGATGTCCTCAGGATCACCATACCCTCGGAAGTTACTCCAATACCCGTTGACTCGAGTCGCCGGGGGCGCACGCTGAGAGACCTTGACGGAAGGGTCAAATCCATGCGTGTTAAACAAGCACGCGTGCTCCGGGAAACGCCGGCGGAGCTGCTGCCAAGGGTGGTTAGGATTCTTGAAATCCTTGAACGCCTTGACTCCCGCAGCCGTAGCAGCAACGCGGGCCGTCTTAGGGACTGGAATTGGAAGCTCAAAGTTCAGGATCTGGGTCCAGCACTTGGAGGCACCTGGGAACCGAAACTCCGGAGCTAAATACGGGGCAGCCCAGTTCAGCACTTGTTTGGAGTACCGAGCTACCAGCGGCATATCTTGGACTGGCGACGGAGCAGACCGAGAGCGTGCAGAACGTGAGCGTGGCCCGGGAGTTGAAGTGACAGCTTTGTGTCCGGTAGGCTTACGACGAGGCTTGGCCGGCTTCTTGCCCTTAGCACGAGTCGTCGAGACGCCCGGGAGCCCGCATCAGTCGACCCGACAGCCGGGGAAACATCAGCCGGAGGATCCGTCGACTCGACAGGAGCAGTAGAAGCGATCTGGGCAGGTGCCGACGACTCAACGCTGGCAGGAGGTGAAGCCAGCGCCGACGACGAAGTTGGAGCAGATGCCGACGACTCAGTGCTGCCAGGAGGTGAAGCCGGCGCGGACAACGGAGAGCGGACAACAGCCGAGGATTCATCGTCAGCAGGAGGCGACGCCGGCGCAGGAGACGAAGTTGAGGCAGGTGCTGATGACCCAAGGCTGCCAAGAGACGAAGCTTGCGCAGATGAAGCAGGACCAGCGGAAGCCGACGACGACAGACTTGCAGGAGCCTGTGGAGAAGGCACAGACCCCACGTTCTCAGGCTGGGGAGCTGGAATCACTGCCACCACCTCAACGCGCTCTCCTTCCCACTCGTCAGGTTCCTCCTCGTCAGCAGAAACAGCGCTGTCCTTAACCACCGAGTCGTCGACCAGACCCTCCGTCAGTCCAGCGTCCGAATCTTCTTCGAACCATTGAAGCACCCCCGAAGACTGCTCGACTGGGCCTGACTGCTTATCGGGCTCTTGGTAATCATCCCGATGACTCAAGCCACGAACTTGCGAATCTCCATCGGAATTGAAGACAGAAGCAGCAGGTGGCGCAGAAACGGCAGCAGAAGACGCAGCCACCACATTGTCGGGGGCAGGACTCCGAGACGGGGAGACGCTAGGGCCGACGAAGCGCGCGATGACTGGAGGGTCCCGAGGCGCTGACGCAGAGCGATCACGAGCCCAGCGGGATACCTTCCTCTTCTTGGGCGACTTCTTGGGTTTCTCAGACGGCTTCCGAACGGGAGATGGTGGCGCTGATGACCCAGCCGATGACTCGACAGAGGTTCTGCGGGTCCTGGACCTGAACGACTCGCCCGAGCCGGAGACGCCGCAGCACTGACGGTGCCCGAGTCGTCGCGAGGTCTCTTTCGAGTCGAAGACCGAGGAGAAGAGGAGGACCGACGCGACGTGCGAGACTTCTTGACAGCAGTTGCAGAAGTCCCCGGAGTAGTCTTGTTGGCGCCAGCCGGAGCGCCCTTCCGCTCGGGATCCCCGATGGAGTCAGTCAGCGCGAACGCAGTCCGTGCCAAGTCTTCAGCGATGGCTTCATCTGCCTTGGATCGATCGGCCCGGCGGAGTTGCTTTGCAGCACCAACAGCGTGTCCGGACTGATATCCAGCAAGTCCCAGTTCAATTCACCAGTCGAGATACCTGCGCGGAAAACGAGTCATCGAAACAAGTCAGTGAACGAGTCAACCGAGTGACGACAAGACGATCACGGACCGTCAACTGCGAGAACCAGAACGTCCGGATCCATCTCCTCCAGCAGCACGTGAGCACGGAGGGTCTTGTTGGCGCGCGTCAGCCGCTTCACTTGCTCTTCAAGATCCTCATTACGGCGGCGGAGGCGAGCTGGCGCGGTGTCATCGGCGGCGTCCGAGCGGGCCAGCAGATCATGCAAACGCTTGCTCTGAGCTGTCGTCGCGGCAATGGTAGCCTTGAAGACCTCCTGCCCCCGCTTCAGCTGGGCCTGGAGTCGAGCACACGAGTCCTCGGCAACTCTGACGCGGTTCTCCTGACGCTCCGAGCACTCCTTGTACGCATCCACCGCAGCTTGAGCCTTCTCCAGCTCAGCGGTGTTGAGTGCCTCCAGCTGGCGAAGCCGCGTGACTTCTTTCTTCAGCTGCGCGATCTCGCGATTCGCGTGCTCCAAGAACACTTGCTGGTTCTCCAACGCGTACGTCTGCGCCCGCAACCGATTCTCTGCAGCAGCCTGCGCTGACTCAGCAGAGTGCAGCCGGGCGCGCATGATGGCCATATCCAGCGTCGTGCCATCACCAACATCCATGTTTGGCGTCGCAGCAGCGACCACTTCGTCCAGGTTTCGGGCCGATGCCAGACGAGATTCAATGCGACGGTCACCACGAATGTTCGGACCCAGCTGCAGGTTTACCGAGAGACGACCAAGAGAGTCCAGCTTCGAACCCAGCACCGCCAAAACGCGCTCCGACGACTCATCGCAAGCATCGCGGACCATCTGCTCAAGGACATCGCGACGCATAACTTGACCTCGGCCACACGAGTTGTCGGGAGCAGGTTGAGAAGCACCAGGGATCCAGGACGAGAGGTTGACGGTGTTCCCGAAGACTCGTGGCCACTTCCAGCCTCGCCAAGCGATCGCGGAGGCATGCTACCAGCAGACTGCAGTTACACGCAGGCGTATCAACAGGAACAACATCAGCACACGTGAAAAGAAGAGGGACGCATGCAGAGACAGGATACACACCTGTGCGGCATCGCCAGGACGCGAGGCACCGGTAGCCGTCGACTCAGCACCAGCAGTGGACGACGACCGAGCTGGCGAAGATGCAGCGGAAGCATGGCCGGAGCTGCGGCCACCAGGGCTTGACGCAACAGGAGACTGCCACAAGCCAGACAAGAGCGCACGGGTGAGGACGAAGCAGTCGACGGCACAAGACGAGACCAGACGCAACACTTACCATGTCAGCAGGATCGACGCCGAGCGCGCGGAACGCACGTGACAGAGCAGCTTTCGCGGCGCGCGAAGACCCGACCGTGGTAGCGCGCAGACACCAGAAGCACCCTGACGCTCACCAAGCACCGCGGCTCGCGACACGGTGGGGGCAGTTGTGGTATCGGGAATGCTGCGCGAGAGCTAACGGCAGCCCCGCGGCATTCGGCGTCAACTCAACTGGCAAGTCGAGGCACGTCACCAATCATTCGACGGTGTTCGACGACTGCTGATTGGCCAGCTCGGACCGGTGACGAAGGCTCGTCAGCGCCCACGCTCGAAGTCCGAGCTTCAAGTTCGACCCGAACCTACCGCGAACTTTGGCCGGGATACGAACCTAAGGCGACTCTTCGAGTCGTCGGGCAGCCATCCGAGCCGTCGAAGAGTCGGGTGGTTACCCAGGAAGATCCAAAACGGACGCGTCTAGACTAGATATTTGTATTGAACCATAGGAAAGAGAAGATAGAACAGATAAGCCCTTTGGGCAACAACAACAGAACAGCTTTTCCTCCCAACCACTCAAGGAAGACGTCCGGGCTATCGGTGAGTTCCGTAGCAGTTGGATAAACCTGTTGGTAGGATTATGACTGTCGGTGGACGCGCCTGCTAGTATCGTAGCGTGCGTTTACCCGTGGTCAGGCCAAGAGTAGTAGAGAAGTGGCCGTGTATACGAAGGGCGAGTCATCGCCGAGTAGTGGAGGAGCGAGAGCGCACTCCCTTTATCCTTCCCGCCGGAGTATAGCTCCGGCACCCTCGTATCAAGCCGTGACTGGCTGGGACCCTTCCTTTCTGAGGGCCTGCGAGGTATATTTGCGTGTGAGAGCGTGCTAGCCTGTGCTCGTGGCTAGTGACGCTGGGTTTCCGTCAGTTGACTAAGCGGAAACACGGTGCACAGAGGAAACATCAACCCGGTGCAAGGGAAAGTTCCTGGGCCTTCAGGTTCTAACCCTAACAAGCCCATTGAGTCATCGAGACTGAGTGGGTGTTGTTGGTGGGGAATTGTGCAACATATATTTTAGCGCGTGTTCCTACACGACATTCCAATCTCAAATCAGCGAAGAGCTAATCGCTGAAGCCATGCATCCACACCGTATGATGGCTCGCATGCAGATGTTCGAAGACATTGAAGAATTCTTTGAGTGCTGCTAAAAAAATTATGATGAGTCTTGCGACTCATTTTTTTTACTTCAGCAATTCATCAACCTCAGCTTTAAGCTTAGGCATCTTAGTTTGGACGAAGTCATTTTTACTTAGCCACTCCAGATATTTAGTATCGATGGCTTGGATCTGTTTGATAGTTTTCTTATTGTATTTGCCGAACGTCATGATGTATGATCCATCATCGCTGCTAAACTTATCAGCTAAAAACTTACCAATATCACTATCATCATCTACGAGACTCTTTTGGGTTGATAGCCAACGACAGTATCCGGGGTCAGTAGCATATACTTCCTCAATAGTCTTCGATTTGTGCTTACCAAAAGTTAATGTACTCATTGCTATCTATATACATACCCCACATCATTTTTTTTGAAAATAAATTAAATAAAAAAATAGGATGCAGGACTTACAAGAACTCATAAGCTATATTATTCAGTTCAGGTGTCAATCGACTAGTGCCATGGAATTCTAAGCCATATCATAAATTAATTTCATATGCATGAGAAGCCACCTCAGTCTGCGCGGAACACTTCTCCTGTGATGCGATCGATTTCAAGGGTACGCTCGTATACAACCAACACCAAGAGGTTCGTTCCCTGAGTAGCAATGTTGGTACCGCCGACCTTGATCGACTGGGGTACATCCTGCTCACTGATGCGCGAGCAATCGGCTACGAGGAAGCGCTGAGCAGTCTGCCACTTGTCAATGCCGATATGGCCGTTCGAGATCTCGCGTGATAGATCACCGTTGATAGCGCCAATCTTGCTGAACTCATCCATGAACGTCTGCCAATCATACGAGTGTACATCCTGGAAAACATTCTTGTTGCCGACCTGAATTTGAAAATCCCTGATCGATGATCCTGGCTGACACGTCCAGGGTGCCGAGTCGAAGGGAGAAGCAAACTGTTGAGTCTGATGAGCAGCAGCGAAGTTGCCGGCCTTGGTGTTAGCATAGGGGATCGCTACTACGTACTTAACATTTTTGTGCGAAGCACTAACAGGAATGGAGAACGTCTTGTTCGTCGTTAGAAGACCCTCGCCGGCCTCGCCGCTGGAGAACATCTGAGAGTAGCAGTCTAGGTACTTGATAGTCTTCATCGGCTTGCTCACTAGAGCCGTAGGGTTAGCTAGATCATAGAATGGAATGTTCAGGCGGCTCTGAGTGAAAGGATAGTAGCTTCCAGCCGTGGCGATCGTCGTGATCGTGTTATGAACAGCGCCCCAAGCAACGCGAATGCTACTGCCAGTAGTAGGAGTACTGATAACAGTGTACATGGAATCAAATACTCCAGTAGCTCCAGATCCAGAGTATCCAGCGCTACCTAGCATTACCGGACATACTGAACCAGCGATGAGTGTGGTCGAAGTCAGACTCATAGTACGAGCGCTACCATCAGCAGCACCTACAAGTGCAACATCCGAGTATCCGGTCTGTACCTTAAGCTCAAGCTTCAATTGGGGATTGCCAACGAGATCTAGCTCGGAGAAGATAGGATGGAGGTCGACTAGTCGAATCTTCAGCATGTAAAACCACTCACCAAGGGTAGAACCAGCATTACCATCAGCACCCTTCTTAAAAGCACCAGTACCACGCATCTGAGCGATGGCTTGCGAGGTAGTCTTGTTGAGCGACGGCCAGCCATGTGAGTTAGCACTAGCACCACTACCAACCTCAGGAGGATTGTTTAGCACACGACGGATGAAACCAGTGTTAGGACGCGTAGGCTCACCGTTCGATAGGAATAGAGAGCTGTTTCCGCTTAGTGCGTTGTTGGCGTATCCATCGCCGTACGTACCAGTGGCAGTGGAGTGTTTGATCGACTCCCAGTCATCGGGGAAGAGAAGCATATCAGCGCCATGCTTTTCTACTTCAGCAGTCGTTAATTCAGCAATTGCACGGAAGTTCGACCACTGCTGCTTGAACTCAGAGGGAGTAATAATAGACTTGCCGTTGAGGTAGACCTTAACCTCATCAACAACATTAGCAACGTTGCATTTGAGACCAAGAGCGTAGCGACTAGGCTGTCCAAGTGTAGTCGAACCCGTGTTCTTCATCGATACAGTGAATGGAAGAGCGATGTACGCATCCTTGAGAGAGGCATAGCCATGCGAGCCATTAAGAGAAGAAACGCAATCGAAGGTGACAATGCCAGACGAGTATCCAGTTTGTCCGTCATTAACAACAGCAACGCTCTTGCCACGCGACACCTTGATAGAAGTGTCAGGCTTAAGAGACGATTGTAGGAGATATTGATCCGCGAGTTGAGTACTATCGGTCATGATTAGAATATATCTGATGCTACATAGTATCTGCGAAAAAATAAATAATGAGCAAGACTCAGACGAAGGCAGAGTCTGGCGACTCTACCAAGGTAATGAGCAAGACTCAGACGAAGGCAGAGTCTGGCGACTCTACCAAGGTAATGAGCAAGACTCAGACGAAGGCAGAGTCTGGCGACTCTACCAAGGTAATGGCTCAGTATATCAAGCCTATTACATCTGATCATGATCTCATCGCATTAGCAAAACATCTCAATGTACACATCGATCAGATTCTGACTCTGCCAGAAATTAAAACTCCACTACCGGATCAAGGAACATATATAATTCTTCTCCGAAGCGACGGTGGCGTAGGGCATTGGGTCTGTCAGCATGACGGCAAATACTTTGATCCAATGGGAGTTGGTCCCCCATCAGTACTAGGAGACCTAGAATACAATGAAAAGCAGTTCCAATCGACATACTCACAATTCTGCGGCCCTTGGTGTATGCTTTGGCTATATACTCAGCAGCATAGTGAGCCAGAATTATTGAGAAACTTTAATAATTTAGATACAGATGCAATATAATTTTTCTGATATATAGAGCAGAGCTTAGAGAACTTGTTCTCAGATCTGCGATTCTTCGAACTTCGTTCTAATATCATCATGTACAAGGATATTCAAGTATCAAGCGATATCCCAGTAGCTAAGCTACGACGCGCAGTCAAGACCGGCGTTCTCAACTTAACCAGAGATCAGCTACATGGTTCTGGTGCGACGTTGTGTGTCCATCCAGAAACACATATGAAGATCATGAAGGCTAAGAGCGCTGGGCGGGGAGTACGGATCATGATTACTCCCCATGAGATCGAATATCCGATGACTGTACTCAATGGAGGAGGATTGCACGGCGGAAGCATTTGGAGCCGCATTTGGAGTGGAATCAAGTCTGGATACAAATTTGCTAAAGACACTGGTATTCTCAGCAAACTCGCGGATGCGGCTGTAGCTCCTGCCTCTGCATACACTGGAAACCTTGGAGCTGTTATGGCTGCTCGCCAGGGACTAAAGTCGCTAACTGGTATTGGAATCACGCTTGACGAGCCTGAAGGCGGTCGTCTCACTCTTGCTGATGTTAAATCTGCTGGTACCAAGGCACTATCATACGCCAAACGCAAGGGTATTCTCACCGATGCCGTTGATCTAGTTGAAAAGAAGCTGATCGAGAAGGCTGAGCGCCCGGAGCACGTAGAGATGATCAAGTCTGTTCGCCGCGGAGTTAAGAATCGCTTCGGAGTTGGCGTTCAAAAAAAGAAGCTCGTTAAGGGTTCCGAGGAAGCTAAGGCTCACATGGCCGCTCTGCGCGCCAAAAGAAACATGAAAGCTGGATCATTTCGCCTATCATAGACGAGCACCCTTCTAAGCCTTTTTTTTTATTTCACTTCTGCGCCTCGCGGAAGATGAGACTAATGAGTAGATTGGGATCACGGAACTTGATGAATCGCTCCAACTGATCAACGATAGTGATTGTGATAGTAGAATATGATCCATCATTGACTCGCATCCAACTGAACTCATTGGGTTGATAAGCAATCAATTGACCAGCCGACGTTCCTTGGCTGTTGAACACTGTTAGAATATCAGGAGGAGAGGTAAACGTATTATTAACGAGCGAGCATCGCACTACATATGCACTGACGGGATTTACCTCCGGTGCTAGATCACTGAGAAATGATGCAGCAACTGTAGATGAACCAGAAGGGTATTGACCAGTGCTGAAGCCAATCAATTTCCCGAATGCAGCGTTATCAACGATCAGCCGCGGGACGCGACCTGTAGTTGGCAAGCCCGTTCCAGTAGCACTGTACAATCCAGTAGCGGGGCGAGTATAGGTTCCAATCGCTGTAGGAATGGAACTGACATCGACCTGAGCCGCATAGTACGTCGCATTTTCAACAAGCTGAATCCAAAAGACATTATCGCCGTTTGGATCAACTAGGTATGCTCCTGCATTAACCAGAGCAGTCTGAATCATGCGATTGATGTCGGTATAGGAGTAGATACCATCCTTGAGTGTGATAGAAATGGTAGAGACAGTCGCTGCGGTAGGCATCTCGATCTTAAAGGTGTTATTGCCATAAGCTACGCTATCGACGTTGTATTGACTGTTGTACATGCTAATGGATTGAATAGCAACCTCAACATTCTTGAAATTAGCAGCAGCTGGGAAGCTATAACGGTACTGATTATTGAATCCGTTGGATACCAAATCCTTGGAGCTGATTGCCACTAATGAACTCATAATTGATCGTCTTCAGTTTTATATTCATAGCGCGATTGTTTGATAGGCTTATCGAAATTAAATCTCATCTCACCCTTCACTGAATCTATGAATAAACACTGGCCCTTTTTGGCTGTGGCTTGCTCATAGGCTCTGATTAGTCCATCTTCAGTAGTTCCAGGGATATTGAAATCTTTGAACAGCAACTTCAAATCGCGCTTCGAATTGGCTTTTAGGATCGCTACATATTCTGAATTCAATCTGATCATCTTAGGGCATGCAAAGTAGCTGTGGATTAGGCAGATAGTGCTGAGCTTAAGATGTCTCCCTCTTGTATAATAGTGGCTGAACAATCGTTCCATTAGGATCTTATCGTTTGAAAAGTCATCGATGATTACAAGCTCTACGCCTCCCTCCTTGGTTTTGCGGATGGTATCAACGCTAGGAGGATTCTCTGGATCATGTACCGTTATAAAGCCGCTCAGCTCGTCCTCGAGATATCGATACAATTCTTGATCAGGGTTGCGAGCGATGATATGGAGATGTGAGAAGCAATTGGGACTATGCTTGAGGATATACATGCAAAGATTGTTCTTTCCACTAAATGACGGTCCAAGGATGATCATTCTAAAAAGTTTCTTGATGCCAAGCTGCTTGATATCGCCTGCCGAGGGTGTCCGATACTGCTTAGGAAGAGCTGCTCCATAATCTGGAATAGATGAGCTCATGATTGCTTAATATCTATCGTTTATATAAGAGAGATTAGAAAACTATGGGATTTACATATCCACCAGTAATTCACGATTCTCAGCTCTACAATCCACTATTCTACGCCTCGTTAGGTTCAGATGGTTTGCTCACCTATGACTACGCACAGACCCTGTATCTGGGTAAAAACGACTATAGATTGAGCTACATCTCTGGAATCGTTCCTGGTACAGCCTACAGTGGCATTGCCTTGGTACCGGGTGATAATAATGATATCAGTGGTCTCGGCGCAGTTAGCTGCAGTAGCTTGACTGTTAATGGATCAGCAATTACAAGCGCCCCTTCATATGTAGTTGGTATTACTCCAGGTACTGCTGCGATCAACAAAGCATTGGTGCTTGGCACATCAGGCGAAATTGCTACGATTAGCAGCCTAACAGCGACAAGCATTACTGGTACGCTTCAAACAGCGGCTCAACCAAATATTACATCAGTAGGCACACTCTCGTCGCTCACAGTGAGCGGAAATATTTCTGGTACGCTAGCAACAGCGGCTCAGCCCAACATAACTAGTGTAGGCACGCTCTTGTCGCTGACGGTTAGTGGAAATATTAACGGTACATTGGCAACTGCTGCTCAGCCCAATATCACCTCAGTAGGAACACTGACTGGATTGACTATTGCTGGTAATTTAGCATTCTCAGGAGCATCGCGCACGCTTACAGGCCTTAGCTCGCTATCAGCTACGAATCTTACAGGAACGCTACAAACTGCTGCTCAGCCTAATATCACGTCGTTGGGTACTCTAACAGCTGTAAATTGCTCAGGTAATGTTTCTGGTACTCTCACAACCGCAGCTCAGCCCAATATTACTAGTCTAGGGACACTCTCATCGCTCACAGCGACGTCGATAACAGGAACGCTACAAACCGCGGCTCAGCCCAATATTACTAGTCTAGGAACACTCTCATCGCTATCGCTCAGTGGCAATACTGTTATAACTGTACCCGCAGCTTCAACACTCACTTCAACTAGTCCAGCAAGTGCATACCCAGTTCAGTTCAGGAATGTTTCAAACGTTCTAGGAGCAGCATGCGGCATATCGTTTGCTATCCATGAAGAGGCTACGCTATCTAATTATACGCCAAACGCAGCTATCATTGTATCAACTGATTCTGATGGAAGCGCTACGAACCATAATCCTGGCGTAATCTCTATTTATCAGCGTGGAATGCAAATCCAGACTGATGGTACGATGTATGAACGCATGAGAATTGATTCAGCCGGGAAATTCAGCTTTTCCAAAGAAATTGGAGATGGCCATTGGAATTTCCTCCGGGGCAATGCTTTAGACGGTACGATTAGATTTGGTTCAACTCTAACAGCTAAGAATTGCATCTCTCTTACTTGGAATTACCAAGCGGCTGGAAGTAGTCTTAACTATTTGGCGTTTAGCATTTACGGAACGAGCAATGCTCTTACGATCCAAGCTTCCGATCGCATCGGTATTAGAACTGCAACGTCATCGACCGTTTTCGACGTAGTAGGGGATCCAACATTGCTCGATGGGACGTATCAGCGCCTAGCTCAATTCAGAAACAGTAATGCAAGTCCAATCGCTTTGGAGATTCAAGTATCTAACGCTGCTGCTGGATCTGGAGCAGTATGGATGGGAACACAATCTAGCGATCCGCTTCGTCTTGGTGTGAATAACAACACCGTCATGTATCTAAACAGTTCTAATCGAGTAGGGGTAATGAATACGAGTCCTGAAGCCACTCTCCATGTAGGCGGGCAATTGTGGGCCAGCGACGTGATCCACAGCAAGGCAAATGGTACAGGAGCTCAAGTATCGTGGCGATCAGTGCAACTCACTAACTACATTGGCATCGGCAATTATGCAACCAACGTTTATTCCATTCGACTTGGATCATGCGCTACTGATATGACTTGGTCTGGCTATGCTGCTGTATATGGAGGAGCTTACACTAATGCGTCTGATCGTGATTACAAAAAGGACATAGAAGACATCTCATATGGCTTAGATGCAGTCATGCAGATGCGACCTAGAGAATTCACATGGAAACAGGACGAGAGGCGCTCAATTGGTTTCATCGCGCAGGAGATGCTTGAAGTTTGTCCCATCCCTGTATCAGGCGATCCAGACCGACCTATCAACGAGGAAACAGGGATGCCAAACGATGGTCTTGGTATTGATCTATCGTCGCTGACAGCAGTGTTATGCAAAGCCATTCAAGAACAGCAAGAGCAAATCAATGATCAAAAAAATTAGTTGTCAATCTACAGTGAGAATGTTTTAGGCTTGCGAGAGCGCTGCTCGTTTGCCCATACGGTGCCGCCCGGCTTAGGTGCTCCGTGGATCCACTCAGGAGACGGATGCTGCTTCGGAGTTGCAACGACCGGATCCTTGACAGTCAGATCTGCTAGGATTTTTTTGAGTTCCTTCACATTCGCATTCGCCTGGTGTGTATAGCTGTGTCCAGGCTTGAACAGTTTCGGATTGATGACAATCATATTTCCCTTATAGGAGAGCAGACATAATCGTTTTGAACTCAGAACTACTAATCATCTTCTGCTCAAACATATCCGTCGCCAGTCTGTAGAGCTCTCTCAGCATGTCTGGGTTATCATTTCCTAGTTGAATCTCGCCACGTAGCTTGTCGAACTCAGCCTTCAGAGTCAGTCTCGGATCCTCAATCGGGGTTTGCAGCGTGTGCTGGACGTGAGTCTTCTTAACGATCTCATAGAAGACTCTCTGGTCTTCGATTGGCAGCGCACGATACGCCTGCTGGCTGATGTTATCGTTGTACAGCAGATCCTTGACCATTTCTGTCAATTCATTGCTCATCGCACGAATCGGTCCAACACTGGTGCGATTGGGGAAAACTAGCTTGAGGCGATTGTTGTTGAGATCCTCCTTGCGAATGAACTTCGTTCCGATTCGTTTGTACTTGAGATCAGATGCTTTGCCTGATCCTTCAATGTCAGCCAGATTGTACGAACGGTTTTTCTTCACTCCAGCGCCGCGTAGACCGCGTCCGGTGAGCCCCTTCCCAGCAGGCTCGTAGGTGAAGTCCTTCTCCTTCTGCTTCTTAGCAGAAATGCTCTTCGATGCCTTCTTCTTTCTCCTTTGAACAGGTGTCTGAAGCGCAGCGTCTTCGAACTGAAGCAGCGATTCGTCATCAGCGCCCTGCTTGGGATCAACAACCTTAATGATATCAAGAATGTGTCGCAGGCGGATGTATAGCAATGATTGCTTCTGCGCATCCTTCTCCTTACCGGCGATGATATTTAGCTTCCGCACTCCTGTAGACAATTCTCCGATCAGATAGTTAAGCGTAGCACTCCAATCCACTCGTTTAGTAATGCTGGTGATACGTTTCTCATCGATAATCTCTTGATCGTCTGATACCTGGAAGAACTTCATGTCATCACCAAAGTAGATAGTCTTCGCTTGACTGGTGCCATCCTTGTTTTTAACATACGGTCGTAGCTTAAGCTGATCAAGACCATCGACATTTTTGTAAATATACTCAACCTTTGCTCTTGCCTTAAACGAGGATAGCTCAGAGCCCTTCTTACTCACTCTAGTATCGAGGGATACAGTTGAATCTTCGAGCGCTCGCTTTTTGCTCTCTTCATCGAGCTCCTGCTTAGCCTGCCATTCATCGAATGCCGCTTTCTCTTCATCATTCATACTATCAACCATTTGTTGATCTTCAGCATTCAATCGACTACGAAGCGTAGGTCCCAGCTCATACGCATTGTTGTTCCATGTGTAGAATAATCTCTTAGCTCGTTCTTTATCTTCTAATGATTTTCTGAGATTAATAAGTAGATCGCCCTTAGCCATCAAGCTAAATACCTTATCTCTAACAGCTTTCTCTGTCAACTCCCAATCAACCTCTCTCATCATCCGATTGTCGGCACGCATCTTATTGCCCTTGCTATTAATGATCTCTCCATCCGGATAGCGGAGTTTGTAGTCATGCTCAAGGATTTTACCATCTCTGATGATAATTGGCTTGAAACTGATATTGGATAATTCTGGGTGCTTCTTGAACGTAAAGGCAATACCATCCTTATACGTTTGTTGATTTTTCTGAGGCGGTAGATCCTTCTTTACGGCTTCAACTTCCTCCATAGCAGCTTCTTGGAGCATTGGGACGTCCATATCTTCGCTAGCCATCGCTTGGTTGGTTTCAGCTTCAGTAGGCTTACTCATCTCATCATAGATATCAGCTACGCTGGAAAAAAAGGGAGCAGGTGGCTTGCTACCAATATCAGATTCAGAATCTGTTCCCTTGCTACCCATAGCAGTCATGATTCGCTTGATAAGATCAGCGTTCTCCGTTGCATCTTTCTCCTTGGTGGATTCGCTATCGGTTGCCCAAATAGCATTAGCATATGCTTCGCGCTTAATAGCCTCCAGACGCTGATCGCGCGCGATCTGTGCTAAGAGAGCACTGTGCTTTGACGCACGGTCTTGCTTGCTTTCGAAGTTGGGATACATCTCTCCTTATATTTACATTGGTTAAAAAAATAATATTAGTTAGATATAAATTCTTTTAGTCCTCAAACCATTCATGCCATCCATCGTATATGGATGTACTAGTGAGTTGCGCCTGTTGAGCAATTCGTTGTAGTGATCTAATACAAGAGCTATATCCATCCCAAAGAGCTTCTCAACCTCATCTTTATGGAATGGATTGTCAATGATCGCCCTGAATGGACGATTGGCTCCGCCAATTTTTATGAGTTCAGCCTTGTAGTAGTCAAGTTTCTTGATATCGTTGATTCTTGATGTTAAATCATTTGTAATCTCCAGATATTTGCGTACTCGCTGATGCATTTTCGCTAATTCCTTTTTATACATCTTAATTTTTTCAGCTTGATCATGCTGCTTACAATATCCAGTTATTAGAGGGTTTCTAGAGCACCGTACGTTTTCTAGTGTAATGGCTTTGCAAGTCATCGGAAGTTATTGGTCTATCTATATATAGACTATCAGAGATATGTCTGATGATATTCAATATATTGACTTCGATCTGGCAGACGTTGCAGGCGTATATGACAATAGCTGCGTTGAGCTGGAAGCAGAAAGACTCGCTAGACAGAATGCTGAGCTCTCTAGAAGACGAGCCAAAGCGAAAGCTGAGTTTCGAGACCTATGCAAACGCGCTGAGCCACCTCGCGCAGTTAAATGCCCAGCAGATCTAAGATCGATCACTCTCTGAGTCCCAGTATTTACGCTCAAGAGCGCTCATTTGATTCTTGTTAATCAATCGTAGATTGTCTTGACTCTCCCATGATGGATCATTGTATCCCAGCCACTTGACATAGTATTTGTACTTACCATTTCGCATTTTTTTGTGCTTCAGAATCGACTCTACTTCCCAAATCTGGCCGTCATCGATTGGGGCTTCGGTTAGCTCAGCCTTGACAACCCTTAGATCATTTACCGGCTTGTAGAGGATATGGTTATTCTTTGAACGAATTCGCATTTTTAGCCCATCCAATCCTATGACTTCATATGTAGTTTTTGAAAATTTTGCTCCTTCTTTATCGAATGGAGTTTTAGATTTCAAACGATATCGCACGATTGAACCGACTGGAATACCTGTTTGTACCTGTTTGACGATGCGATCGTTGTGAGCTAGTTCATCAATCATAACCTTCCCCTTCATTTGATTTGGAGTAGCATCAATTGAGGAGTGATATGAAGAGTTGTAGTTAGAGATTGCTTCATTCAAAATCTTTTGAGTCAGCTTGCTAAATTTATTGAACTCCTTCATCTTCGTTAGTATCGACTTGATCGTTCTAATGAAACGATCTATCTTCCCAAGAACTGTATGGTCGCCAACGAACGAATTGGCATGTGAAATGGATTTACTATCGAGGAACTTCTCGACTTTATCATTGGTGAATTCGCTTCCGTTGTCAGACATCAATGCCGATACATTGTGCTTCTTGATAAATTCCTCGATAGCCTTTTGAACCGTACCTGCTTGTTTGTTTTTCAAGGCTTTAGCATAGCCGATTCGGCTGTTGATATTCACGGCTATGAGAATTGGTTGCTTCTCCCAAAAAGCTAAATCCATCTGCCATTCGTTAGGATTATTGGAGGCAATTTTGAATTCAGGGAACTTTCTGGGTTGATTTGAAAACTGTTGAATATTAGATTGACTCTTATACCATGTTGAGACTTGTTTTTTGGTGATACTCTTATCAATTGCTTTAGCCTTTCGGTAGAGCTTGTCAGCTCCAATAAAGCCTGTCTTCGAATCAAAATAGAGTTTGCTGAGTAAAGCTTCCATCGTCTAAGCTCTGCTATATTTACTTGAATGAAACACTACGCGTGAAGTTCGAACGCTTCGACACAGTCTGTGTCTTGGAGTTGATGTTGATCGAGCATAGCTCGCTGAGATCAAACGACATGGACTTACCATTGTACAGATCCAAGTATTTGTTGTAGGCATCATCCTCAAGTAGCTTCGATGGAATGCCCTTCATGCGGATGTGGAGACCCTCGACATCATTTCCATCGCATGCGAGGACATCTAGGTAGCTTTTCTTGCCAAGGAAGATGCTTTCCTTAGCGAAGATATTTCCAGCGGAACCGTGGAGATCGAAATCAACGTGGAATTGACCCATGTCCTTTCCGATAAGCTCCTTGTTGTAAGCGCTCCTGTAGGCATCAGCGAGACGAGGAACAGCATCGTAGTCGATGTGCATTGAATCCGTGTCCTGATACCAAATATTGGCGTTGATGTCCTCTGCCAAGCACATGACCCTGTTCATGATATGCTTGCTGGAATCGAGAATCTGGATGCCGAGGTGAATAGGACTGAAATGCTGCGATAGAGCTTTGTGCTCTTCAAATAGAGCTAGGTTGTCGCTGATATGTGTTCTGGCAATCATCTTGTGAATATTCTTGCGAGTGTATTCATCGATCTTCTGCTGACCTCCGCTGACGAATACTTTCTTCTTAACAATAGGCTTCATCAGAAGCTTGCCATAAGAGGAGTTCATCATTAGCTTCAGAACATTCTGAAGAGGATTGCCCTCAGATTTGTACTTGAGTCGAGCGTTGAACATCTTTCTGATCGTTTTGACGATCTGATCGTTGAATCCCTCATTCCAATAGACACCCTCGATAACAGTGTATTTGGCTTGCTGAAAACGCTGGATGTCCTCGAGAGCTTGCTTGCCAACGATCATCGTTCTCCCTGCGATATCGTTAGTGAAGTTGCGAGATCCATCCTGGTAGTAGCTCAGCAGAGGGAAGTGGCGATCGATGCCAATAGACTCAAATCGAACACGAGCGACATAATAGTCAGCATCAGATGGAATGGAGTCCTTGAAAAGCTTTGCCTTGCCCTTAACATATCCATTAAGCTCACTCATAGCCGATGGGTATAGACTCACTGCATCGAAATCAGCAACCTTAGGCTTGATGTGATGCTTCTGGTTGTCGCGGGTCATAACGCGTCCGCCAACCGTGCCCTCACGGAGGAAGCCAAGAAGCACTGAGTTCATCTCAAAGCAGTCATCGAAGCATCCTTCGTTGTGCTGGTATGAGAGCGACAGCGAGGAGATGCTCAAGAATCGATACACATCCAGTTTGAATTCGCTATGGACGAGCTTCCGGAAAGCCTCAAAGCATGATCGTAGCACGTCAACATCACGGTTGCAGTAGTGAGTGGCATACATCTCACAATCGAATTTACCTTCGCGGATAGCCCCGATCTTCGTGGCATTGGCGATGAGAGTCTCCTTGTCCTTATAGGAGTTCAGATACTCAAGCTACCAGTGAGACTTGTAGTTATAATCATTGATCAGATTGTGCGGGAAGCACTCTTTCTCAAGTGAAATCGACTCCGATGCCTCTTTGAACATCTTGGGGAGACTGCTGAGACCTCCAGAGAGGAAGGACATAGCATCCTTAATAACAATCTCACGACCCCTGAAGAATCCATGTGCTTGCTTGATCTTCGTTCCACAATCGATCATGTTAGTGTCCCTTGAGTTGAATGTCATGTGCTTCAGTAGGAAACGAGAATCGAATCCAGCGTTGTACGCCCAAAGGAGGTTGTAGCTTTTCTCTGGCATAGACTCGAGGAATTGCTTCTCGCATCCGAATCCATAGATGTTCTTGGTCTCACTAAATGTGGGAGTAGAGAATGATGACTCTCGCTCATTTACTTCGGCGATGCAGTATGAGACACAGTATGGAACGTGAATGCCATCAATGATGAGGGTTTCGAAATCGAAATAGATAACATTGAAATTGCTGACATCGTAGTACTCACGTGTCTTGCTGTTGAATGATCTAAATGGAGCCTGGCCGAGCTTCAACTCCTTTCCGGGAATTCGACCCATCGCTTTGAAATTATTTTCATGGAAATCTCCTTCATCCAATGAACGGACCTCCTGAAATTTGTTATTGAGTAAGCAAGGCATAATTTGCTGAGTAATCGGAGTTAGATGAGTCTCACGATGATGATATAGATAGCTGATCACCTCGTAGCTGTCGAGTAATTTGATCTTCCTATCGTTGAAGACCACTCGACTGCCTTTGATTCTGAAATCGCTTCGTCCATGCTCAATAACCAGCTCAGGGTTGTCGAGAGCACTCTTGGTGATGTTAGTGGGCATGATAGCGAAGAGATGAGCACCAACAGATCCGAGTTTGATGATGTTGTCGCTCTTCTCACCATATATGGTCGTTTGGTTATCTGCACGACCTGTTGCCGTTTTGATGCTATATTGCTTAACAGAGATGCAGAGGTTGAAAGCTTTGGCTGTCTTTCTGATGAAATCAACGGTGGCTCCTGAGTTGAACATCGTCTGCGAGATCTGCTTGACTACCTTTGCATTGAGTCCTGCTTTGTGGAGAGCAAAGAGAAAGCAAGGATAGTTATACCCCATAACGTCCGGGTCTGTTTCAGGGTCGAATGATTCATCATTATAGTCCTCCTCGATTGCGCAATCATCTGATGAACAGACTTGGAATGCATCAAGGTTGTAATTAGCTTTCGTTAGATAGCGGAAGAAGTTCTTACGCTCCGAACGAGAACGAGGAGGGTTTGACAACCATTCGGTCTCAACCGTCGTTGATGGGAGAATATTGAGATCAACATCAGCGCCGGAGCTGTATTGGTTCTCCTGATCGATGAAGAGGTTGTTGATGTTGATGAGACGATCCTGGAGGTGATACGTCTTCACAACTGCGCCGGTGGAATCCTTAAAATGGAGGAGAAGCTTCTTGTCAGCGGGCGAAACGATATCCTTACGAATACGGTTGAAACGTCCGAGGGAGAGATTGACCTTACCCGACGTGGCGTTGATGGCTTTGAGAGTTGATTGATCAATGTTAATCTTAGAGGACTTGAGGGCCTTGACGATGGTCTTAGCTTTGGCGCTCTTGAAGGCATTAACAATCTCCTCCATCTTCTTAGTCTTCATATCCCAATGGACGGAGAGATTCTTACTCTTGGCGAATCTGTATAGGTCGCTGCGGTGCTTTTGAGCCTTCTTGAGAGCTGATGAGATCGGCATAGTTGAGATGCTATATTATGAAATATTCTCTTAAGATGGGGTTATATATTATGGAATCTTCTCTTAAGATGGGAATGAAATCTCAAAACTCTTTGAGAGTATATTCATCCAGTCAAAAAAAAATTGACCAGATCATCAACTCGTGGATTTAGCCTGGTATCGAATTTTATGTTTTTGACTAATCTCATCCTTATGATCGAGATAATACTGTCGCTGCTTCAAGAGTCTCGATTCGCGCGTCTTTTCATAGTATCTCCTATTCGCTTCGCGTCTCGCTTCGAGGCGCTGTTCATCATTTTCGTATCGCGGCATGCTTTCTGTATATTAAAGAAAATTATGTCTTAAGATGGATATTAAAAAAAATGAGTCGCAAGACTCATCATAATTTTTTTAGCAGCACTCAAAGAATTCTTCAATGTCTTCGAACATCTGCATGCGAGCCATCATACGGTGTGGATGCATGGCTTCAGCGATTAGCTCTTCGCTGATTTGAGATTGGAACAACTGCTTGTGGGCACGCTTGCCAAGCGCTTCGTTGATAAGGGTGTGATTCACTTGAGCAAAGTGAGGCTTCTCAGCAATTGTGTGGAATGGAGCGATTACATCTGCAAAGTTGGCGTTGTTATCCACAACGTCATCCTCATCCTCAAACTCAAAGTCGTCATCACCTGGCTCGGCGGTACTGATTCCGAGGATATAGAGCTTGGTGTAGTAGATTTTCCATGCGTCAAACACACGCTCCCAGACCGTAGGGTTATCAATGCGGCGATAATACTCAGCAGTTTGCTCGTGAGTAATACCGAGCTGAAAGGCTCGAATCTGTTCAGCCAGATCAACGTACCAGGTTCCTACATCAACCCCCTGCATGAAATCGTCATGTTCCAAAGTAATAGCCTCAGCGATCAACATGATTGGGTACTCGTCCTGAAGATACTCCAGGAATCGAATCCAGTATGACGAATCGTGTTGCTCACCCAGCATAACATTATTGCTGTAAATGTTAAGGAATGAAACAGCATCATCGACGAGATCGACGAAGTTGTAGTAGCCGAAGCTGTAGTTCGATAGGATGTCGTAAGCGTTGGAGTTCATGGTTGTTGAGTTGTATGCTCTTGGGGTTTATATACTTAAGATTTATCTCTTAAGATAGAACGTTTTTCTCCCAGACGAAGGCAGAATAGACGCCAACGGCGTCATGAAACCTCTGGCTTCTATTCTTGCTAAATTAAAAAAATGAGTGGAGCTAACTCACTCGAATAAATGACAGAGCTTATTTCTCTGAAGTCTCATCTCATTATAATATCTCCAGTAGTCGCTTTGCTTCCCAAAAATGTTGATCAATGTTTCTTCGTTCGATCTACTTCTACAAAATGACTTAATCTCGGAATCATCAAATACATGCTTCTTCAATTGGCATTTTGCTAATTCATAACGCTTGATTAATGAATAACTCTCATAGTCTGCTTTCATAGACTCAACTTCGGTTCGCAATTTCTGCATCTCTGATTGTAGCTCATGCTTCTCTTTTTTTATTGCTTTGAGCGCGTCAATCTTCCTTGAGATTGTCTTGTTTAAATTTCGAATCTCATTCGTCTTGTGCTCAATCAGTGAATATTTCTTATGGATATGACAGATATCCTTGTTTGGTGAAATCATACACTTAGCTCCTTTCGTGGTAGTAAAGTTGCACATCGTTGGTATATTGATTACATTTTTCTTAAGATAGTATTGAATGAGTTCGTTGATATCTACAAATGAATGAGAGCTGTTGAGAGGCTAATTGGATACTGTGAGAGTGAAAAGAAGTGTTTGCGTGATCTAAGAAGGAGAAGAAGTGTTGAGAGAGGTTTTAAAGAGAAGAAGTGAAAAATGGGTAATCGGAGGTTGTGGTTATGTTAAATGGGTCTCTGGTTGTTGTTATAGCGAGAGAAAGTACAAGTGGACACAATGCCCGGTTAAGAGTATATACTTGTCTGAGCTCCTCCTTGAAGCCTTCGTACGTGCTGAAGCACGTAGGGTCGGAGAGCCGGCGTCCATACGCCCAGCTCCTTGCACGTCCGCCAAGACATGACATGGCGAACGCGACCTTTGACAACGGGTCGACGATACGTCGAGCCGCGATGGCAGTGTCGAGTTCGACAAGCCAACGGAGGAGAGGTTCACCCTCTCTTCCGACGTAGTTGCTCACATTGAGCTTCAGCGACTGTGGGCGAGGTGTCGTCCCCGACGACACCGCGGTATTGGCAGCAGCATCTCGCTGCTCCCTCATGATGAAGCCCAGAGCAACACCGTGTTGCTCTGTCGGCGTTAGCGTACGCAGCATCGTAGCTACAGCCGCCTCACCAATGACTGTTGACAGTCGTTGGAGGGCTTCCCACTCTGGGTCTGACAGGTGGGGACAGTCAGCGCGTGCAACATGGGTTGCAGGCGTCGTGGAGCTTTCCATAGACACTTCGGTATCCATGGGAAGGTTCTCGGCTCCGTGTTCGTGCGGTGACGTACGAACTCAACTTAGTCGGTCGTTGGACGGACTACAAAGTGCTACCAGGTGTAATGGGCCTACCTTGGCTCACTACAACAGCTTACACGTGTGCGCTCGTGTATGAGGAAGCGTAGCTTAGTTTAAACTAGAGTTAATTATACTCGGGCCTCCGAGTATAGATTAATCTAAATAAACGATCCAAATAATGTTTTTGGGTTAAAATGAGAACTGTTATTTTTGTTTTATGTTTCTGACTTCCTCCAAATGTAATATTCTAAGTTGGGAATCTGCCAACGGCTGGTTGGCAGAATTCCTTTGCTATGCATGTCGCTCATTGGTTAAAAGATGCTGCTTTCAACCAATAGGAATCCTAAATGTCTATGGACCACCCGTCGTGGTGATCGTAAATGAATGTGGCACTTGATGTAACGTACATCAAGGCCGAGGAAGTGTTCGAACCTTTAACAGACATCGCGTCTGTTAGAGTTACAAGTGCCTGTAGCCACTTGTGCGTGTAACCCCGTTACACCCGAAGCTACGCCAAGACCAAACGTGCTACAGACTCCAGCTGTCCTACAAGCTATTTCTCCGCACGACACGACGTACTCACCGGGAAGCGACGGCGGCCACTCCGACAGCAGCAGTGCAGGTATAGCTTGTATGCTATCTTGTATGGTCCATCTTATGCATGTCTAATCTTGTATCTGCCACTCTATCGTGTATTAGACTCGGTGATTAGCCCCCGGAACCTTGATCCTTATTTCGAGGGAGCACATGAGAGCAGCGATTCGCCAAACGACTCAGAAGATGAAAACCAGTCGGAGGTCAACGCGACGCATTCCGCCGTCGACGAAGAATCAAAGGAAGACTCGCAAGTCATCGAACAATCAATTGAAGGTTGGTCAAACTTGTATGTACATGTTATGATTAGTGCTAACGTGTATCTCTTGTTTATGTTGTACCTGCAGATGTGAATCAGTTTACTGCCGATGATGATCCGAGCAAATTCGCAGTGTTGGAATCGGACGCTGAGAATGATGATGGAGACGATGACGACCTGCCCGACGACGCCGCTGAAGGTGAAGCGCTGCATCTGCCAGTGCCACCAGAAATGCGATTCGATGACCGGTTGTTGTCGTCACTGGGTGGGATGGAGAACATCGCGTCGGGCGCAGTGCCAGACACGCTTCTGAAGGAGATGGGGGTAAATGGCTGGTCTGAGTTGGCAACTCACACGCCGTACGACTACCTGCAGGAGCCGTATGAGCCCCGGGCACCTGCTTCAATGCGTGAAGACTACCCACATCTGTACAGCGGTGCTTCGGGGCCAACCCCGAGAGCTTTAGCCGCTGCCGCTACTCCTTCAGGAGCATTTTTCTACTTTCTACAGCCTCAACTATGGGAAGACATCGCTGCTGAGTCCACCGACTATTTTACGGCGAGTATTGACGAGCGTGTCGAAGGCCAACACGCAAAACAAGTCGCTCGAGAACGCAAGCACCCTGAATACAAGGCCAAGTCGCGAGAAGCCATTCGTGAGGACGTGGTGAAGGCGCCACCTATCGAGGCGAGAGAGCTGTGTGTCTTTATCGGCCTTTTGATAGCACGCTCAATCGTGCCAAACAAGGAGAAACTTGCGAACCATTGGAAAACGAGGGAAGAAGGCGCGATCCCCCGCGGCTGTTTTGGGCGTTTCATGACGCGTGATCGGTTCATGCATATCTCTACGAACCTACATTTCAGCCCGAATGATGACCCAAAGGCCGCGACGGATCGAGCTTGGAAGCTGCGTCCAGTTATTGACGCTCTACAGGAGCGATTTGCCGCTGGCTACACTCCACCCGCTATCATGGCGTTCGATGAGGCGATGTTGCCGTCGCGCTCTACGTTCAACCGCATGCGTGTGTACATCAAGGACAAGCCCCACAAGTGGGGCACCAAGTTGTTCATGTTGTGCTGCTCAACTACGGCCTACTGCATTCGGTGCGTACAAGGCGTGTCTTCGGACACGCCTTCCTTTTTTTTGGCCCACAAGTTTCTTTATCGTGTATGGTCCAAACTACACTTTATTATCTTGTATGTTACAGGTTCGAAGTATACTGCGGTAAGAAAGAGAGAGCAGGTCAGGCAAGCTCGACGGATCACAAGTCCGGTCCTGCTGCCGTAGCGCGCAATCTTCGGCTAGTGTTCGGTCCAACCGCTCCACCAAGTGGAGAGATGAGACTCGTCGTTATGGATCGGTTCTATTCGTCCGTGTCGCTGTCGATGCAGCTGCTGACAATGGGTTTTTACTCTATTGGTACGGTGCGGACGGATCGCCAAGGACTCAGCACGAAGCTTATCCCAAAGAAGCGAAAGGGAGACAAGAAGAAGCCACCGAAGATCCCCAAGAACAGGCCCGCAAAAATCGAACGGGGCACATTCATCGTGGCTGACTCCCTGCATGTTCCGGCGATGCGAGTTTTGCGCTGGTGGGATACCAGAGCCGTGCATGTACTGAGTACCGGAGGAAGCGTGCAGATGGACCGCATCGTTCGACGCGACGCGATGTCAGGAGAGCAACAGGAAGTGGCTTGCCCCCGTATCGTCAAGGATTACCAGACGTACATGGGGGGCGTCGACGTGCACGACCAGCTAAGGCTGCAACGGTAAGTAATCATATCTTGTATGTACAAGTTAGAAGACTTCTAATCGTGTATGATACATTATACAGGTACTCGCTCCAGCTTTGCATCAAGTACAAGAAATATTACAAGGGACTTTTCCTAGGCCTCGTGGACCTGGCGATTATCAACGCCTTCATCGTCTTCAATGCAGCTCGTGCCGCTTCGGGTCTCCCCAAGATGACTCACGTGAAATTTCTGAAACAGCTTCACCTCAAGCTGTGTCAGCCCCGAGATGAAGACTGGGAGACCCTCAGCACTAATGAGAGCTTTCAAGCAACGCCGTCCAAGGAGCCAAATGCGCACAGAGCCCGTCGCACTACCCACCAGCCGCTCCTGAACGATGAATGGCGACCTGGGAACAACAACCAGGGCCGGAAGCGCCGAACAAGAGCATGCAAGGTGTGCTCTCTGCTCAAGGGCACTAGCAGCGTCCGTGGTGGTGATTCATCGACGTACGGCAGTACGTGCACCCTACATACATCGTCGAAGAAACCTATGGCGCAGCGCGTCTTCCTGTGCGAGAAGAAGCGCGACACTGTGAAGGGAGAGCTGCGCTCTTGCTTTGATGTCTGGCACAAGTGCTGGGGCAATGGGGCACTGGCACCTGCGCCACAGCAGCGAGGGAACCGACCGATCCGAGCTCGGGCTCCGGCACGGCGCCAAGATGAAGTCGGTGGTGAAGCAGCAGACGAAAGAGGCGGAAGCGCAAGTGATGTGTCCACGGCGGGTGGCTCGCGTCCATCCAAGAAGGCCCGGCGTGCACACGGCGCGGCGACGACTGATTGAACAGCTGATAGTGAGCTTATCGTTTTGATTTTCAGTATAGCAAAATATTCGGTCCTTCTGATCGGCAGCAAATGTTTGTGGGGACGTAGTTATGTACGTGTTGTTCACGGCTGTGTTCGCCGACACAATGCCTATATCACATCCATGTAATGGCTTTGTGGTACCACATATTGTGAATTCTGGCCAATATTGCCGATTCGGGTCGGTTTACCATATGGCTTGAAATCGCTGAATACAAACGTCAAGTCTTTTGGAATCGACCGAGACGACCTCGTCGACTTCTTATTTCGTACTTTATTGCCTACATAGTAAACTCAAGTCAAATCAAGATCTCGGGCGGTTTGCTGGCGATTTGGCTCGGTCGATTCAATTAATCGACTTCGGAAAGTTCGAGTAGAACGCGCAATACATGTTATGGGCGATAACGTGTATTTCGCTCTGTAAAATGATGGACCATACACGTTAGTGAGAGATGTCATACATGGGAATTAGGTTTAGCCAGCGACTATCCACTATACAAGATATGAAATCATATAGAGCTTTGTATAGTAACCCTTTCCCGCACATACATGTTAGAACGTTAGGCCTTACGCGCATTTGGGGTACGGTACTACCTCGGTTTCAAGGGGTTAACGAATCGGTTCCGTTAACAGGGTCAAATCACAGGGCTTTCCACCCTCAAATTCCTTAAAGTCACCCAGCTTTCTTTTAGCAGCACCGGTGCGACACGTGAGTGGGAATTGAACTGAAAACCTCCTGTTTCGAAATCGCTCTGATGTAAAATCAATATGTAATCTGAATAATTACCTAGTCGGTTTCCTTTAATGAAGAAGCATCAATCGCATCATTCAGTTTCACTTCATTAGAATCATTTCCAGTTCTCGAGCCCAAAGACGCAGCAACACCAGGGTGAATTTACAGCACGAAGGTAAGACTAGTGTGGCGCTGCTACAACTTATAACGCTTGGCTATTAAAAGCGCGGAGGCAAGAAAACAAATTGATATCGTGAGTGTGTTATTGCATTTGGTAGTTGTGGATGCTCATAATATAAAAGCACAGCGCGGGCGACCGGTGCGTTCATCTATTTTGTTTATTTTTGCTATTTCAGCCCCCGCGAAGCCCTAACGTTAGTATCCGTGGTACGTCAAGTCACAAGATGACCCCGCTTGACATCTAACTGGTACATCTCTATGAAACCGGTACGACTCCGGGGCCCTCCAAGGCTTATATGCGCGGACAGCCTGAACCGGTACGATACCCATCACACCGGTATGGCCACGGTCCAGCACGGGGTTTATATGTGTGGGCAGCAGTGTGCTACCGATAACACTGGTATGAATCAGTAAATAAATTGAACTGTAGCGAAGTAAAGGGACGATGGAGGTGGACGTACAATAGCGTGAATTTTCTTCAAGCTGCAAACAGACGTCAGCCAAGGCTTGCCTTTTTAAGCATTGTCGGTTGATATATCGCATCTACTAAGTACAGTTTTAAGGCAAATATAGGGGCAGATGCTGCGGCTGCGAAGCAGGCGCATGAGATGACCGTACTAATAAGAAAAAAGACAGTAAAAAATAAAAGTAAAGGGTTTATTGCAAAAACCTCCTATCCCAGCCTTCGCGGAGCCCTAGTCTTTGGCTGGGATACCGACTTTACTTAGTTATACTGAGGTGGTAACAAATCGGAACGAGTACTTTCTTACAGTGCTTATAATTCCAAAGGGTCACATCATAATATTAAAGTTTGTAAACCGATTACCATTATCATTAAATATTTGTTAAATATATTCTGTAAATAGACTTTTAACGCTATTTGTTGCTGGTCATCTGTAGTGACCCACTCCTTTTTTTATTTACAAGGGGGTACTATTAAAATAGTACCCCCTTTTAATAATATTCCAGGTTGGGAGGGGGTGCACTGCTGCAATACCCCACGGGGCATAATTACAGTTTTTATAGTACGTGTATAAGATGATATCCCCGACATAGAGCCGCCAAATTCTATTCGCGTATCTGAAATTTATTTCAGAGTCTACCGGTGATACCACTTTCCGCGCTAGTTAGATATATATGAGTATAGGATCGACCCGTTTGCTTGAATACGACGGGCCATCATAATAAATGATTTTTGTTAGTTAAAAACACAGTCTTCGTAATTTAGAGGGTCTGATTGTCCGGAAATCTTATAGATAAGACTACAAAGTAGGCAATTATTGATGCAGAGCCCGTTATATCGTATACCTCTTGCTGTTATGAATCACCCACGTGAATGTTGACCATGTCGGCGACGCGTCCATCTTCGCGCAACCGGCGTATGTAAGTAATTTAAACAGTAATTTATGGTGTGGGTTTTTCTTGGGATAAATGCAACGTCCCATTTATGCCAGGGGTAATCCAAAGTCGACTTGTTCATCACCGAAGCATAAGGAAAGTAGCTTGACAATTGAAACTAAAAGTTTGGAGTTCGCAGGCGAAAAAAAAAAGAGCTTCTTCGTGCACAGCACGACTTTGTTGGAGAATCCGCTGGTAATTTTTTTTTATCCGTAATCTATCCGGCTTTTATCCAGATTTTCCTTGTTCCAAAAAGCGGAGATGTTCAATGGTCTATGTGTGCCCCATCACGCATAGAGATTTGGCTCTACAGTAAAACCTCGAATTGCCCCTGGGGTACTAGGTTAGTACCCCACCCACGCAAAAAATAGGGTGGGGCACTATTTGTCAAACAGTAAAATCATCGATTGACAGCTTAATGCTACAAAAAAACATCGAAAACTTCTTCCAAAATCAGCTTTCATCCTTGGTTTACACGCAAATCGCTTTAGTTATATGCAATACTAGTACAGTGTGCAAAACCTGTGCAGTATAGCGGTTCGTAGATGAGCAAGGGCAATGGCGCTTGGGCACAATTAGAGGTTTTACTGAATAAGTTAAGCGACTTGCCCTACGCTGCACAGGCTCGAATTAAGCTTGATTTACATGGGAATTCGTGGATTGGGAGACCCAAACGCGCCGTTCCAACCATAATCACAAAGCCAAAGCAAATTCCTGCTACACAGTGGCACCCAATACCACCGAGGCGAGGGTCGTTGGGTTATGGTAAAACAACGAGTTACGGGCTAAGTAAAAATGCAAAGCAACGATTTACGTCTTCGTTTAGCACAATAGTGCCTCATAACTCATAACTGAATTACAAATTAACTGAAGAGTCGAATGAACTGACTCATCATTTTCAGCTCATACCGGTACTAGCGTGAGCTAGTTAATGCGAGCTCAGGGCTTTATTATTTGCTACCGAAACCAAACCGAAATGAAACATGCACAGCAAGAAAGGTTCGGGCTCTGACCTGCTCCTCTCTACCAGTCGACGGACTGGAATCTCTCCAGCGAGGCCTGGGCCTCTCCTAGGTCCTTCTGCACCTTGATGCGCTTGTAGAAAATAGGGCAATCGCGGCTCGAGCACAGCACGTCCTGGTGCAGACTGCCCTGGCAGTTCTGGCACTGCGTCCACAGTCGCGCGAACAAGTGCTCCAGCTCGTTGACCGACTCCAGCTGCCGGGAAAACACCTCCGCCTCGCGCTCCACGCAGCTGCGGCACAGCGCACCCTTGCCGTTCAGCGGGGCCTTGCAGCCTAGACACTTGAGCTTCTTCACGGCAAAGTTCATCATACCTCCGCTGTTCTGCTTCAGCACGGGCTTGGAGCGCTTGAGTGTGTGCGCGCCGTTCAGAAGATCCGACTTAACCTTGCTCAGGCCAATAATGGGCTCGAAAATACGCTCCAGCGGGTTCTGCAACTGCTGCTTCATGTAGTAGTCGCAATCGATCGGGATGTTGTTCTCCAGAGCATACACCGGGTCTTCAGCCTTCTCGTACAGCGGTGTCGCTTTGCCTTTATCGATAATGACGTAGGCGATACGCTCGCCCAAAGCTGGAGCTGATCCGGGGTCACGCTTTCGCATGCGCTCCGCCAGCTCAGTGTGAGCCTGCTTCACCTTGTAGTCGTCCTGATCCACCGTCTTCTTCAGTCCCTTCGTGATCACCAGCAGAGAGATATCGATACGATTCTGGAGCAAATCCGAGATGACATTCTTCGTGTACGAAATGGCTCCCGGTACGTCGCGATTGATGAGGATCTTGCGCAGCACGGATTCCACCATGCGTCTCACCAGCAGACAGTTGTCGCGTCGCACAGTCTCAAGACCCTTCGAGTCCAGCTTGTCGTACTTCTCGGGTTTCGTCCAGAGCAGACCAGCGTACCGCTTCTTGTTCATCAGCAGGTACGGGAAGTACACCTTTTCGAACTCGAGCTTGATTGGGTTCGGGAAAATATCCGACACGCGCTTGGCAGCCTCTTCGGCAAGCGGCATCGCTTCCTCCACCGTGTCAACGCCGAACTTAATCATCACAGAATCCGTATCACCGTACACGACCTGAGCATCCGCCTTGTACCCGTTGGCAATAGTGTAGATGCGCTCGACCTCTTCCCGCGTCCGGAACAGAAGCTGACGGCCGTATGCCGTGGTACTGGACGCGATAGGGATACACGGCATTTGGCCAACAATTGCACCGGTGAACCCGTACACCGAGTTGGCACTCACCTTCAGCGCTAGCTGTCGTCCATTCTGCACTGCCTTTTCCATAGGATCGGTCGCGGCGTTCATGTCTCGCTTCGCCTGCTTACGTGCCGCCAGCACTTCCTCCAGAATCAACGGCAGGATACCCTTCTTCTTCTTGCTAGTCACGAAGATATCGCCTGAAGGAGACTTCTCATAGTCGCCAGGAGCCAGCTTGTTCACGTCTCCGGGCGCGACCAGTGTAGAGTAGCAGAGGTTGAAGGCCTGCATGATCGACGGATACAGCGACGCAAAATCTAGCGTCGCGATAGGCACCGAGTAGAACGCCTTCTTGGGCTCAATCACCGTAGCGCCTTCATAGCCTGCGTCTTCGCTGTTCTGGGAGCGAGGCAGCGTCGGCACGACGAGAGACGCGTCCTTGCACTTGCGCAGAAGCATGGAGAACACCTTAATCTGCTGGCCACGCTCAATCAGGAAGTCAATGGGCACGCCAGACACACGAGCCATTTCGATGAAGTTGACGAGATACGAGAGCTTGTCCAGCAGTCGCAGCGGCAGGTACGCATCCTTCAGACAGTAAACTGCTAGACGATGGCGATCATCGTCCGTGCCACGCTGCAGGTCACTGATGATTCCGTGAGGCACGTCTTCCTTCTGTTGGCCCAGGAAGGCCGCACTCACAGCGTTTAAGGAGTACGAGCTCAGCTGCTGACTACGGCGCATGATCGGCAGTAAGTCGAACATGCATCGACCGTGGATGGTCGTCTTGACGTTTTCACTCTTGCCGTACTGCGCCGAGCTAAACGTCTTCTTTTCCATAAACGCCGCCCTACATGATTAGATGAACCAACGTCAATACCATCAGCGCAACAAGTAAAGAAGACGTGGGGATACGTACGTGTTCGCCAGCCGACCCAGGAGATTGTAGTTCTGCAGCTTGAGCGCCTTGCCACGGTTGAGCAGGTACGGGATATCGAAGTTGGCGATGTTGTATCCCGTGATGATGTCCGGGTCCACTTCCTGCACGAAGCGCGCCCACTTCTCCAGCATCTCTCCTTCCTTCTCGAACTCCATCACGTGGGCGCCGACAATGGGCTTGCACGTGTCCAGCACGAACACGTTGCGGATGATGGGCGTGTGGGATCCCTGCTCCTGCACAACGTTGGCGATCTGGATGACGGGGTCCTGCTCGGCCTCAGGAAAGTGGCCCTTCCTGCCCATGCACTCGATATCAAAGCTGAGGATTCTCAGGGGCGCCACCTTGCCCCACTGACCCTCGGGGCGTGGCTGACCAAGTTGTCATAGGTGATATCGATCTCCAGCTGGCACAGCGACTTCTTCTGCGCCGCGCTGCGCACCGAGTACGCGCCCTTGGGGCCTCCACCCAGTTGCAGCCGCGGATGCCCTCGTCGATCATGAAGCGCAGGATGAACGGCACGTTGCTCTCGTATGTCTGGTAGTTGCGGAAGTCGCAGCCAGGCAGCGTGAGCCCGGCCTCCAGTGCGCTGCGGAGCTTGGGCACGTAGCTGGGCATGCTCAGGTAGATCTTGAAGAGCGTCGTGTACCGGTCGAACTGGTACCCGTAGATGGACATCTTGTCGCGCACGACCTGCACGCCCACCACGCGTGCGGCGCTGCTGCTGTCCCGGTCCCGCTGCGACACGGCCGCGTCCAGCGCCGCCCGCACCTCGCCGCACCTGCTCTCGTCGAAGTTGTCGGGGCACACGCAGTAGAAGTAGGGCAGCACGCCGTGCACGTGCATGAGCACGCTGTGGCCCTCCATGGTGACGCCGTAGAGGCGGATGATGGCGGCGTTCTGGTTCGCGTCACCCGAGGCCTTGAGCCCGGGCACCGCCGCGCCCTTCTTGGGGTTCGCGCGCAGCGGCGGACCGTCGTACATGTCGATGTCGATCCACTGGAAGGCCACCGAGTCAGCGCTCGGGTCGAGTGGCGCCATGGGCTTGCGCGGCCAGGCGCTGGCCTTGGTGGCGATGGGCGCCATGTGCTCCAGGTCGTCGGCGAAGGACGTGGGCTCGGCCTTGGCACCATGCGCGCTCAGACGCGGCTTCTTGAGCTCCGCCACGGCTGCCTCAGCCGCGCCCGGAGGCGACTCGCGCTTGAGCCCCGCCATCGATCGATCCGAGTAAGGTAAGTGAGCTTTTGGCTGGCCGTTCCCGCCAAAACGGCAACTTGTGTGACGTACATGGATTTGGTGTTATGCGCATATTATTGGTGTGGTGGAACATGAATTACAGCTGCGGTCGGGAATAAGTGGGGCAGTTGAAGCGGCACACATACAAAATGCAAGTGAAGGTAAGCAATCGGCACCAGTTAAAGCGGACTGGCGCCGACAAGTTCCGCACTCTTCCGCCGTCGCCATGCCGCAGCACGCGCAGACGCACGACCTGGCGGCGCTGCTGGCCTCCGACCACGTGCAGTACGTCAAGGCACGCCGCGAGGTCTTCGCCCGCTCCTATTTCCCGCTCTCGGACGCCGAGATCCGCGCGCTCGAAGCCAATGGCAACACTGGTACGGGTGGCAATGTTGTAGCAATATGCGGGCTCATAACCTGTTATTCTTATTCTTATTAACACTACACTCTGATTCCACACTTCAACTTCCCTGCAGCTGATGACTGGCGCGACGTGCGCAAGACCCACGAGAACGCGCCGCTGCAGACGTCGAGCATCCGCCAGTGCGCGTTCCACGGCCGAGTGGCGCTCGGCAGCTTCTCGGCCTCGCACAGCCACGACGTGGACGGCATCCCGTTCCGCTGCGGCGTCTACAACTCGGCGCTGAGCAACGCGGTGGTGCTGGACGACGCGCTGGTGAAGGACACGCTGGTGCTGAAGGACGTCCTCGTGGACGCGCGCGCCGCCGTCATCCAGTGCGGCAGCGTCACGGGTCCAGCTGCAAGTCCGCCCGACTCCTCCGCCTGTGGCAACGGCCACCTGCTCCACGTGGGGGTGGAGACTGGTGGACGCGACCTCCGCGTGGTGGCGGACATGCCCTTCGCACTGGGCGCTGCAGTCGCTACGCAGCGCGGAGACGTCGAGTTCTTGGAGACGTACGACGCCTTCGTGGACAAGTACGTGGCCGAGATTAAGGCGCCGATGGCGATCGTGGCGCAGAAGGCGCGTGTGCGAGGGTGTTCACGAGTGGAAGGGACGTTTGTGGGTAAGTACGCGCTCGTGGAGGACAGCGATGTCGCCAACTCGACGATTCTGTCGACTGCGGAGGAGCCGTCAGTTGTCCGGATGAAGAGCATCGTCCGCGACTCGATTGTGCAGTGGAACTCGACTGTCGAGGCGCTCAGCGTGGTCGAAGGCGCGTTCTTGTGCGATACGTCGCATGTGGAGCGCCACGGCATCGTAATGAGCTCCGTGATTGGACCCAACACGTCCGTGGCGGAGGGCGAGGTGACCTCGAGCTTCGTGGGTCCGTTTGTGGGTTTCCACCACCAGGCGCTCTTGATTGCGTCCGTCTGGCCCAAGGGCAAAGGCAACATTGGCTACGGCGCGAACGTCGGCAGCAATCACACGCTGAAGGCGCCGGATCAAGAGCTTTTCCATGGCGAAGGGGTGTTTTTCGGGCTGGGGTGCAACGTCAAGTTCCCCAGCAACTTTGTCAAGGCTCCGTATTCCGTGATTGCAACTGCAGTCAACACGCTGCCGCAACTCGTGGCGATGCCCTTCGCGCTGATTAACACGCCAGCTCACTCCATTCCGTTGCTGTCACCGGCCATCAATGAGATTTCCCCAGGGTACGTTTTTGTTTTGTGCGACCTCCGCTGGATGGTCTGGATGGGCTCATGACTGTTTCTGTTGCTATTCGGTTGAGCAGATGGGTGCTATCTAGCAGTGTCTTCACCGTGCTGCGGAACGAAGACAAGTTTCGCTCTCGCAACAAGTCGAAGCGCACACACATTGAGGCTGCCATTTTCCGCCCAGAGATTATCCAATATATGAAAGGTAAGCGTGTGGTGGTGTGTGTATTTGGATGGGATCTAATTGAGCATGGTGCAGATGCGCGCTCGGAGCTTGAAGCTGCCGAAGGTACAGCGAAAATTAGCCTTCCCAATGGCGAGGCTGTGTACACGGACAAGCAAGTGAAGGGCTTGGGCAAGAATTACATGCGCGAGTCGTCACGGCGATCTGGAATAGCAGCGTATACGTTCTTCATCAAGCTGTACGCTGTCGAGGCACTGCTGTCGCTGGTTGAGAGCGGCAAGGTGTCTGCTGATGGCACTGTTAGCACCACAGACGGGTGAGATAATCGCGTAGCTGTTTGCCAAATGGTGCGCACATATCCTGACACGGTTGCGTCTGCTCTCATAGATCGTGCTACGAGCTTGCAACGCTGGCTGAGGAATTTGATGCTAAGAAGCCTATTCGCGAATGCCTGAGCGACCTCGTCTCGATGCGTGCTGAAGTTGCGAAGAAAGCTGCCGATGGCAAGGCCCGCGACGATATCCGTGGCCAACGAATCATCCCCGACTACTCCGATGTGCACAAGGCAGCAGCTAGCGAAGGAGTCGTTCTTCGAGCTCAGAGGTTTGGCCTTCGTATGTAGAACCTCATTCGGTCGTCCGAATATCCTCGTGGTCTAACGCCCAATTCTATCCATGTTTCCCAACAGGACTGCAAGCGACATCAAGCAGCGAGTGGCCGCCTTTGTAGCGCGCGTATGAGTTGTTTACACTTTCATGAGTCGGTACGGGTTGCGCGTAAATAGATGCGATGACTGCCCTGGCGAGAAGGGGATCAGTGTTCATGCAAGGCATACCTCGGGTTGGTTGCGAACAGGGAACGCAGTTGCAACGCACGAAGAGCAGGGATGCTGTCCAGCGTAGAGCGTTGCTTCGCCCGGTGGACATGGGATGCAGTGATTGCGCTGATAGTTGGACGTCCACCCCAGCGGACACAGGTCACAGGTGGAGGATCTAGAGGGCAACAAGCAACAAACACAAGGTCAGTCAGCGCTGTCAACATCGTGACTAATTGGCTCCAGCATCATAGCAGGTCTTCATACCCTTCCGAGCGAGATATTGTGCCTGGCGGGCAGCTCTGACACTGACTAGCAAGCGGACGAGAAAACATGCCGGCCGGACAAATCGATTTCTTGCCGTTCCGGCACGCGTAGCCACTTGGGCAAACACCGCAGGTGAAGGACGGCGTTGAATACGTTCCTGGATCGCAGAGTCGTGCCAGCCCGTCGGTGCAGATCCACCCGTCTCGACAGGTTTCGCATGAAGCTGCCTTCCCGAAGGAGAAAGTACCGTCAGGACACTGCCGTCTTATCCCTGCGGTGCAGTACGAGCCCGCGGCACAACGTACGCACGTTCCATCGCCGCCTTGATCGGAGAGAGTGTCGTGGTAAAACCCTCGAGGACACATGCACGCAAAATCGGGATCAGGGAGCAGACCGAGCGCTGCCCACTCGACAGGTACGCCAGGGGATGACGTGTTGCATGCTAACGTTGCTGTCAGGCTGCTCAACTCCCAGGGAATAATGGTCTGCAAGGACCCATAATTCCACTCGCCTGGGACAACTCGAGACGCGAACGGAACTACGCTGGACGACGCCAGGCTCTTGTTGGCACCGACCATGGTCAACTGAATGTTGCAGGCTGCCGTGCCGCTGTCAGAAGCTGACCTCCAGTATCCTCGCGAGGCCAGGGATAGTCCCGCCGCGAAGAATGAACCGGGGAAGGTCCTGGATAAGCTGACAGTCGTTGCTGCCGACTCGAAGACTGACAAGACCGTGTTGGTTGACTTTCGTAGCAGCGACGTGGTTTGATGCAGCGTCATGGCCAGCGTCGACGATGCCGTAGGGGACTTCCACAATCGTGTGGCGTCGTTTAAGGTAGAGAGATGCCACGCATCAGCCCAACCACTTAAAGGGAGCGTGTCTACAGCGAGCGTCTGCGTCGCTGGGAAGCACGCGTGTCCAGGCTCGCTAATCTGGATCGATACAGAGGACCCGCCAGGCACAGCGATTGTGACAGTCAGGGTTTTCACTTGTGCTGGAGATGGGAAAGACCCCAGCGCGACGAGGATCACTGGGAGTGAGCTTGAACCACCGGAGAACCCC
This sequence comes from Phytophthora melonis, assembly GCA_024211575.1. Taxonomy (NCBI): domain Eukaryota; phylum Oomycota; class Peronosporomycetes; order Peronosporales; family Peronosporaceae; genus Phytophthora; species Phytophthora melonis. The sequence goes on along the minus strand of JAMXKT010000037.1, from coordinate 484,618 downwards.
GTCACTTGGACAGAGGAGACAAGTCCTGCTGGGTCTGAGAGAATGTTCAAGTTCGCAGGCAGAACGCTGTCCTTCTGCTCGAAAGCCTGGCGGAGTACCGACGGGATTGCCGGTTTTGTGCCAAACGCCACGCTCTTCAGCACGTCGCTTCCAGTAGTGAGTGATACTTGCGTCGGAGAGAGGATAAACGCGAAGACGCTTTGTGATCGCAACTGAGAGACCAAGGCTGGTGGCAGAGTGACGGAGCCTCCTGCTGTCATCGTCTCTCCTGCAACAACGAGCAAATGCCGGCGGTCTGCTGCTGGCCACGTCGTCGTCGTACTGGATGCCAATCCGTTTGCTATCCAGTTCCAATCGACGGTTGTGTTAGATCCCGCAAGCGCCTGAACAGCGTCGAAGAAGGCCACGAGGTCAGGATAAAACACTGCGGATGGTTTGCTAGTGCCGTTCAGCAGTCCCAGTCGAGCGCCGTCAGGAACTGAGCGATAGACGGTCTGGAGCTGAGCGATGATGGCAGGAAGCAGGTTCACGAACGAAGACGCCCAGGAGTCAGAAAAGTCGACGGCAAGCAGCAGATTCAGGGGCTGATCGCGCAAGAGAACTCCGAAGTTTGCAGCTGTGCTGGTTGTCTGAGGGGCGAGCGTGAGTTGCGTCGTCACGAGTCGATCCAAGGTTACGGCGGCAAGAGCGGAGCCATTCGCCTGCCGAACATACGTCGAGGTCACGGTTTTCCCAGTCCCTCCACCGGAGACGCCGTTCATGTCGTCAACATACACGGTCAGCTTGTTGTCCGGATCGGACGACACAGCACTGGCGCTCGCCCCTGGGAGGTCCTGAAGCACTAAGGAGAAGAACCGACAGCCAGTCCTCGGTGAAAGCTGCGCGATCGGGATCAGGACACTTTTGAGGGAGTCTCCTGGTGCGAAGTCGAGCGAAGCAGGCAGCGAAGAGGGACTGGACGAGAAATTGCTCGAGCCCCAAGCGATCGTTGCCTGCAGCCGGGAGTTGAGATACCCCGACCGAGCGACCTGAACGACGATGTCGCTCGCTGAGGTTTGAGTCGACGCATTGACGAGCTCAAGTGGCGCATTGGGGAAGAACAACACTGCCGGCCCTCCAGCTGAAGCCGCAGCATCCACAGGCACACTGCAGTCTCCCCACCCAGCTCGCGTTGCAGGCACAGCCTCCGTAGACACAGTTCCCGTTCCTGAGCACAGAAGACCATTTCGACCGGTGACGCACCCTGGCAGTGAGGCTTGAGAGGCGCCACAAGAGACGCAGTTCCGCCACGCCTCCATCGAGTACGTGTTGTCTGCGCAGACGGAGCAGCCCGTGGCTCCGAGTCCGCTGCTGTAGCTCATCGATGGACACGACGCGCAGCCGAGCGACGTATCCGAAGCTCCTGATGCCCCTCCACCTGAATAAAAGCTCCCAGGAGCACAAGAGGAGCAGAACCCGCTTGGTTCGGGGTAAGTGCCTGCGCCGCACGCTTGGCAGACTCCGCATTGAGGAATGAGCCACTAGGACAAAGCTGGCAGTCGCTGGCATTCGTCGACCCCGTTGTACTCGTGAATTTCCCCGTGGAGCAGCTTTGGCAGCTAGAAGACCCAGCTTCTGGCGCGTACGACCCTTTGGGCAGGCAACGCACGCTCCGTTGGTGTCCGTCGACGCGTAGAACCCCTTACTGCAGGGCTGACAAGCAACACCAGTCCAACTCGAGCCTGACGGACAGAAGTCGCACTCGCTCTGGCCAGTGGCGGTGGTGAATGCGTACGAAGGACACGTCTGACAGGCCGCAGCGGAGGCGCCGATGGACGAGCTGTAGGTGTTCACTGGACACGCGGAGCAAGTCACGTCGCCCTGGTTGCTGAAGAATCCCCTCGGACAGGAGAAGCACGCGGTTGAGCCTGTGCTCGGAGTGTACGTCCCAGCGGCGCAGTCGGTGCAGACACCAGCGCCCGCGGAGCTCCATTTGCCTCGAGGACAGACTGTGCACGTCGAAGCGTTTGCGTTGGAGAATGTGCCGGCCGCACAGCTTGAGCACGACACCGACCCGGAAGAAGACGCGAAGGTGCCTGCTGCACACGCTTGGCACGCAGCGCTCGACACGGCGCCCACAGTCTGCGAGGATGTGCCTGAAGGACAGGAGGTGCAGGGCGAGCTGCTGTCCTTGCCCACGTCGGTGCTGTACGTGCCAGCGGGGCATTTCGTGCACTCGGCCGAGCCCGCCGACGAAAATGTTCCTGGGGACACTGCAGACACTTGCGCGAGCCGCTCTCGAGGTACGATCCGGCTGGACACGCGATGCAGACGTACTTGGACGTGGCGGAGCAGAAGGTGATCTTGAGGCCGAGCGCGCAGAACGGAGCGCCGTAGTACGCCGCCTGCATGCGCTTCTGGACGACTGCGTAGCGGTCTCGACCGCCGAAGAGGAACAGCCGCGTGGCGGTCGGGAAGAACGTGAGCGTGTGGCCTCGACGCGGAGGCGCGTAGTCTTCCGAGAAGGAGAGACGAATCCACTGCGTGGCGTTCACGTTGAGCTCCCACGTGTCGCTGAGGAAGTCGCTTGGGAACGTGTAGGAGCCCCCAGCAAGAGCGAGTTTGCCCTCGTCCACGAACGTCATGCTCGCTCCGTACCGCGCGCCGGGGTCGTTCCGATCTCCGTGAGCAGCTCCCACGTGTAGTTCATCCTCTCCACTGGGACGGACGCCGGGAGCACCGTCGGAGGACACAGGCGCCAAAGTTCGTTGAAGATGGTGCCCTCCAGCATGCTCTTGCCTCCGTGCACGATCAGACACGCGAGCTTGGAGGACGAGAAGAGCTTGGATGGGGTCATGGCGGCATGGTACGCCCGTGCAGTCGGCACCTTGCCGGAGTCCGTCAAGGGTCCAGCTCTCAGCATCCGCCACGCGAGTTTCGGTCCGCGGTTCGTGCACGCGGGCGTCGATGAGGAGGACGACGACTTGGTGATCAACGCCAAGTGCAGCCCACTGAGCTCCACGTAGTCCTCGGACAGGCCGCCGAGCACCAGCGCGCCGATCGCCGTGCTGTTCTCGAAGACTTTGGTGAAGGAGTGGCCGATGCGCGGGACGGGAGCGGCGGCGACGGTGGCGGCGTCCGAGGCGGTGACGAGCTCGTCCCAAAGGATGTTGCTCGAGCTGGCGTCCACGCAGCCTCGCCACGTATCGTTGACGAAGTCGCGACTGCGTCCGCCGAAGATGAAGACGGCGCCGTCCTGGTTGGCGAAGGACGCGTGCTCCGCTCGACTGGCCGGTGACACGAAGACCGACTCAACTGTTGTTGTTGCTGTCCCCGTGGACTGGTACGCTGCAGAGACTGCGGACAGGATCTGGTCTTGCGGCAGGAGGAACGCGTTGGAGGCGACGCTGTAGACCAGCACCGGGCTGCTCACCACGGGCTGCGCCGACTCGTACTCGATGCCGCCGAGAATCAGCAGGCGGTCGGACAGAGCGGAGCTGGCGGCGGCAAGAGCCTCGCTCGAGTGCGAGATGCGCGTGTAGTTGACGGCCCCGTCGAAGAGGTTCCAGGTGAGAGTCACGGACGCGTTCTGGGCCTCGTCCGCGACCGAGCAGTTGGCCTCCGACACCACGAGCGACTGCGCTGCCGTTGTTGACATCCATGGGGTCAGCTGGACAACCGCCAGAAGCTGCAGCAGCCTCGTGATCACTGCGCTGACCGCCATGCTGCGCGAAGCATCGGCTAAGAAGATCGCGGTCTGCTTTAAGCGCAAGCGAGCGACCGTTGGCTAGTGCTGCATTTGACCAGGCGACGGCTGGTGTTGATGTCGGACGATGGAGGCAGGCCGGAGGACCAAGGTGAGGAGAAGGAGGCAGTAGTAGCGTCAGCTAACAGCGAGGCTGCGCTGCGCGCGCGGGTCCAGCAGCTGGAGGAGACGGTCGTGGAGCTGGACGACACGGCCCAAGCGTTCAAGCTGCTCGCGGAGAAGCAGGCGGCCGAGATCAACGCCAAGGAGATTCTGCTGGCGCGCAAGACCGAGTACGTGGACGAGCTGCTGGAGCAGATCAAGTCGCTGACGGTCAAGCTCGAAGCCAAGGCAGCGGAGACTCAAGCTCTCGAACTGAAGGTGCAGAAGGCTCAGGACCAAGCGGAAGAGCTTCGGGAGCAGGTGAAGAAGGACGAGGAGGATTTCGCCATGGTTTGCGCGGCGCTGGACGCCAGGGAGCAGACGCTGGTCAAAAAGAACCAGGAGCTCGCGGCCGCCACCGACACGGAGAAGCAGTTGCGCAGGGAGTTGGAGCGACAGCAGGGCGCCATCCGCCGACTGGAGAAGAGCGTGGAGGACCTGCAGCCGGAGAAGGCGGACGCGTGCCTGTCACCGCGGAGCTTCCACGAGAACCAGCTCATCCGACTGCGCGACGACGCGATCGAGGCCAAGACGCGCGAAGTGTGGCTGCTCTCGGGCCAGAACGACCAGCTCCGCGTGCAGTTGGACGAGCTGGAGGCGGCGCTCGAGCAGCTGCAGAGGAACGTCATCTCCAAGGAGAACGACTTGGTGCGTCGCCAGCGGAAGATCGATCGGCTCGAGGCGGAGATTGATGCGCTGCAGGTGAGTCGCAGTCAAGCGGAGGGTCGGGAGAAGGCGATGGAGATCGCCACGACGCAGAACGAGAAGCTCCTGCAGGCGCTCGAGGCGCAGGAGCGAGATGCAGAGGAGCTCAAGGCGAGACTGGAAGACAGCGAACGCGAGTGCGAGCAGCTCCGCAGTTCGCATCGTGAGCACATCGCGCGCTCGGCTGAGAGTGAGGTGGAGGTGCTGCATCGCACGAGACAAGCGGAGGAGAAGGCGTCGGCCGTGACTGCTCTGCAGGAGAAGCTCCGTCGAGAGAGGAGGGCTCTGCAGGAGGAGCTGTCGTCCGCTCAGCTCAACTATCAGATGGAGATCGAGAAAGTGCAGAGCGAGCTCGTCATGCGCCGCAACAAGCAGTACGACCTCACTCTGAAGCTGCAGGACGTCGAGGCGCAGCTGCATGAGGCGGTGGATCGTCGAGAGAGCGCGGAAGAGCAGCTTCTCGCTGCCCAATGCCGGATGCAGGAGCTTGAGCGAGTGCTGCAAGACTCGCTCGAGTGGAAGAAGCAGCTCGAGGCGGAGCTGGTAGCACAGAAGCAGAGCGCGGCTGCATCTGACGACAAGCAAAGTAAGCTGCTGGCCGACGCGAAGCGTGAGATCGCAGTGCTGCAGAAGCAGCTTGAGGAGATGAAGGAGGGGCTCACGAAGAAGCTCGCCCAAGAGAAGCAGCAGGAGCTGCGGCATCGAGAGACCAAGCAGCTCTTAAGTGCTCAAGAAGCGCTGACGCTCGAGCAGAAGGAGCGAATCCATCGATTGGTGCGAGACGTGAACCGCGAGTCCCAGGCCCGAGCAGCGGTGGAGCTCGAGAAGACCTTGTTGAAAGACCAGCTCGAGCTGCTTCGCCAACAATCCGAAAGCGTGATCAGGGACTGCATGGAGCAGAAGCAGCAAGTGGTCGATAAGAGGCAGCGGCTTGCGGAGAAGTTTACCGAGCTAACGACCGAGTTCCACGCAGTGCAGAGAGCGAAATCCAAGCTCGTGGGCAAGTTCGCTGACGCATTTACAAGATCCACTCTGACCAATGGGGTTGGTGTTGCTTGGCCTGCCTCGAATTGCTTGGAGATGCGCGAGTGCTGGCTGGTTGATGAGGATCTGAGACCCGTTTTGAAGATGCTGGACAGTGAAGGCGGATTCAAACTAGAGCGCGTTGATTTACGCTGCAACCGCCTTACGAGCGAGAGCATGGGGAGGCTGCTCGTGTTTCTCAAGAGGCTGGTGGTGGGTCTAATCGGCGCTGATGCCTCTTCCAACAGCAGAATCCGAGAGATTGACCTGCGCCAGAACTGCATTTCGCTCGATGGCATTCGTGTCGTGGCCAAGGGGCTCGAGACCCTCGTCTCCAGCCAAAGTAACAATACCACGAGTGGGTCTGGCGGTTTGAAGAGTGTCGCCGTCACTGACGACGGCAGGATCGAGGTCTTTGCCGGCAATGGTGTCAGTCGGTCCGGTAGTGCCTACTACGGGGTGCAAGACACTGATTCCCCCGCTTCCGTCTTGGTCATCGATGCCTCAGAGAATGCCGACGCTGACTGGTTGGTAGCAGAGTCGCGGCGTTTCCAAACTCAACACCGACGACGTGGTAAGGACGCAGACGAACCGCAAGGCAACAACAACCGAAGCAGCGTTGGAGGCGCTGCACAACTTCTGAGCGATGTTCTCTCTTCGAGTCGCGACAAGAGTCTCGAAGAAATCTACGGCTTGGATCTAGTCACCGCCTTCATGGGGAGCGACAAACCCGGAGCTGTTGGCAGTTCAAAGGGAGGTGCAGCAGGTGTGACCCAGAACAGACGCAAAAGCACGTCAACCGATAACCCAGTGCGTGCCGTCCCAGCGTCTCCGAGAACCGGTCTGTCGTCCTCAATAGCCACGACAGTCTCGTCACCAAAGGGACCAGGAGGAGCTTCACGGAAACGAGTTGATAGCTCACCAAGACCAGGCCCGGAAGTTGGCAGCTCATCAGACCAGCTACCAGCCGTCGGGAATTCCATTCGAGATGGCAGTTCTACTGGGCGTTTGTCCGCTTCCGTGTCGCTCCCGAGACTGTCCGGGTGAGCAACGTGGAGAGACCGCTGTATTTATTTATTCGCACGGTGAAATTCATCGTTGTTGATGATTAAGAGCTAATAGACTGCGAGCTCACGACAGCTTGAGGTAGCCGTTCCGGATCAAATAGCGCATCGACCAGCCCGTGCGCTTGATCGTTTCGTCCGAGTGGCGCCACGTCCAGAAGGCCCAGCCACCCGTCAGGTCCGCGTTGTAGTAGGCCAACTGCTTCCTGCCGAGCTCTCGGAAGTTGTCCAAGTGGTTGCCTTTATTTTGGTTCTTATGCAGATCAGGTCTAGGATTTGAACATGCTGATTGTGAGACCAAATCGGAAGACCTGAACCAAACACTCACAGCTTTGGATCATGACATGAGTTGCTTCCTTAACGCATGCCCCGTTCGGCTTCCAGCTCTAGCAACATTCGTGGTGCTGTCTCTACGTAAAAGCGAGTGCATTTTGGCCTGTTATCTTGGCTCAATAGGTATTTGGCAGGTGGGTCGTGCTCAAAATCATTGCATCCATTGCTGTGTACTACTTGAAGTATCACCTGAGACTCAATATCAAATAGGTAGAATGAGTCGCCGCGGCAACGGAACATGCCTCCCTTCCCAATTTCTCGTGGCAGCAAGACTCATTAGTTGCAATATCACACGCTGTTGGTTCATGCTTCTATGGGTGGTGTTCGATTGTATTCCATTCGCGACTACTCTACATTGAGCACTGTACAGTAGCCAAAGCAATGCACACCTGGTTCTTTTCCGTTCACACTACTGTAGCTCGTAGAATTAGTTTACCATGGTACATGCATCTACCTTATAACTGTGTGGCATAGCTAGTAGCCACAACGAGGTGATCGACAAGTTTCTCTCTTGCTTGGCTAAGAGCAAAACAAAACGCTTCAACTCGTAGCGAGTCGTCACAGCCGCAGCACGAAAACAACCTCTCCGAAACTAAGACGTTGCACTGCGACCTACCTTGGGCAACACCGGCAGCAGCATTGGCGCGTCTTCGTGAGGTCCGAGCCGGCCTTCTTCGATGCGCGAACACCTCGTCGGGCTCCGCTTCCTCATGCGTGGACCCTCTGCACGGTCTGATGCGCACCATGGAAGTTTCGTGGGCATCGATACGCAGGCGCCAGTCTTGCTCACGGGCGACGGCCAAAGTGCTCGCGTTCACGCTCTACTCGGAGCCGCACGGCAGCGGCGGCCTGCACACAAGGGAGAAGCGGCGCGCGATTCAGCCGCGAGCTGCGCGGGCTTGAACAGCAGGAATCGCAGCGATGCAGCCGGATAACATCAGTGGACTTGATGCGCTCCGCACTCACGGAGCAAGTAGAGCACCTCCGCTTGCACGAGTCCCCGCCTGCACGAGTGAGTGCGCGCACTGTGCGCCAACTGTCGTCTGCCGTAGCACCGCGTCACTTTCCTTGCCCTCGATCACCAAAAAGCACAGCGTGCATGACACACTTGCGCAGCCCAGCATGTCGTGCTGCACGTTGCGCGAGGAGGACTTGACCCATTGATGCCATAAGCCACTTCCTCGTCGACTGCTACTTGGGCTGCTCCTAACGCAGCTTGTCCGCCTGCTGCTCGTGGCGCATCTTGTCCACCTGTTGCCCTCCTGCAATGCTGCTGCTGCATCTCCCAGGCCTCTCTCATGCCTTGCTGCTCTGCTACTGGTGCTTGCGCTCGTGCTCCTCGTGGCAAGGATCGTGCTCGCCTTCCTCCGATGCACTCCGTTGCGGTGTTGCGGACCCAGGATGCTTCAGCGGCTCGGGCGGTGGAGGTGTTGCTCGGGCATCACCCAGGAGCGGGTGGCGCTAGGAAGCTTGGCTCCCTCCCCTGCATCGTGGCAGGAGGTTGACTGAGGTTTCAAAGTGAGACAGGGGACTTGCGGCGTCAAAGCGTATTGTGATCCAATCACAAGTTCAAAGAAAAAGTACAGTCTGATCAAATCCAAGACCTGTTCTGCATAAGACCCATTTAAAAATCTTCCCGTGAGTTGTGTTGGGCATCGCTCCGGTTTGTCGATGCACTGGTAATACTCCGAGTTCCAGGGCTGGCAGTAGGTTGGGTCCGGGCAGCAGAGCGTTCCCTTGTCATTACCGCAATAGCCACCGCTTTTGGAGTGGCAAACACTGGTAACAACGGCCGACACAGCACCCGCTACCCCCTTCCTCGTGCCCGTCCCGCTCTTCAGGTAGCAGTGAGTTTGGCTGTCCCAGCCGAAGTTGATGAAGGTGAACGCGATGCAGCCCGAAGTCGCAGCGCACTTATCGCAGCATTCGTCTGGGAGCTTTAACCCTGCAACGCGGCCGCCCAAGGCTGCGCACTTGCGTGATATTTACGCGCAATGTCGCGTCATTGCCGATCAACTACAGATTCCATCGTGGACACACCACCTACGACAGTTCAACAAGGTGGCTGATGCATTGGCCAATATCGCGATGGACTCGAGGACAAGCACCCAAGCGCTAGAGGCGGATATCACAAGACTACCTCCCAAATGGTCACCCATAGTTGAATTCCTTCCAGGGGATATCAATCAATGGCTCGCCACACACCCGGACGCGGACGACGAGGACGGCGCCGCAGACCGGTTCACACACGATGGCGTGCTCGCCCGACACGCATGTGCTAGCACCAGTACCAGTAGCTAGCAAGCTGGCAGTAGATGTGTAGGCTTCTGCCGGACGGACATTGGCTGAGTCGTTAGCTAGACTAAATGACTGTAATGTACCTCACCAAAAACTAAAAACTTTAACCCTGCAACGTCAAAGAGGTCGTCTCCGTAGAAGTCGACTCCAACTTCGGGGGTGCCGCACTGCGCAAGCTCCGGGCGACACTGGTAGTAGTCGGGGTTCCATGGCTGGCAGTAGTTTCCGGGCATGCAGCACATTGGCCCGCTTTGGTGGTTACCGCAGGAATCGCCTGAGTCACCGCAGATTCCAGTTGAACCAAATACTTCGCGCGCATGAAGGTCAAGGATAAGACTGATGACCGCTAGGCTGGAGAAAGGGAGGGGGGTCTTTAAGTACATTGCTGGGGGTTGAGAGCCGAGGTTCACAGGCTGAAAATTGGATAATGGAGGAAACGCGCTCTCAGAACGTTTCGGAAACGTATCGGATACCCGTCGCATCCTTCACTTGCGCTAGCGCGACTTTCTCCTGGAAAACGCGCTAGCGCAATAGGTGTAAGAAGGACTCGAGTGGAAGGTTGGGTGCATGCACCTTGCGCTCGCCGTCTTCAACGAAGACTTGGATGGCCGCCTAAATATCATGTAAACAACAAACGCGGTTGCACTTTACTAAAAACTATGTTCGTTTCAATTATGTAGCCTACGTTCACGACAGCTTGAGGTAGCCGTTCCGGATCAAATAGCGCATCGACCAGCCCGTGCGCTTGATCGTTTCGTCCGAGTGGCGCCACGTCCAGAAGGCCCAGCCACCCGTCAGGTCCGCGTTGTAGTAGGCCAACTGCTTCCTGCCGAGCTCTCGGAAGTTGTCCAAGTTCTGGAAGATGCCGGTCTGGTCGGGAGGACCCCCCATACACCACTCGCCCAGGAAGAGGCGGTTGTTGGTTGGCGCCGCCTTGAGGTGGGTCTGGTCGTACGAGTCGACTTGTGCGAGTATCTGCTCCTCAAACTTTGCAAATTCTCCGGGAGAAGGGAGGAGGATTTGCCACGGACGGACTTCGTCAAGACAACACCGCGCATATGACTGGTGCTGACGCTGCCCCCCGGGCGGGGCGTCCCCCACGGCCTCCTGACCCACCGCGAGGGACTGGCGGAGAAGCTGCCGCTGCCGAGCCGCCATCGACAACTGGGTCGGAGCACAAGGACGCAACCCCACCACCAGAGGGTGCTGTGGCCCCGCGGGCGTGGTCAACGGAAGGAACAAGACACCTGCGGGAGACCCTCGGTGAGCGCCCTATGGGAGACACAGCCTCCTCAGCGGAGCTCCAGCGCCTCTACAGCATCTCTACGGCAGCTTACCCGCTGCATGCAGACTCCGCGCTGCGACCCATGACCCCAGACGAAGTATCTGCAATGGACGCATATGTCAACCGGCGCCTGGAACTCCCTGCGCCGCCTACCTTCCTGAGCTGCACAGCAACGGGGCTCAAGCGCGCTGCGATGCTGGTTTTTCATCGTGATCACGTCGAGGCCGCGCTTATTGCTGACGTACCGGCGAATGTACGCCTAGGCAAGCACATTTCGCGGCAGTCTATTCTGAGGGAACTAGTTGCGGCAAATGGCAGCGACGAAGCTGGGCGCTTACGTATGAAGAGCTTTATCAAGGCGGCACAGCGGATCCAGTTCGACGGAGAACACACTCTGACGGTGGTCTTTATGTCGCATCGAGCGGCGTCGGAATGGGATGGTGCCCAGCTCCGCCTCAGGGGTCAATACCTACACTTGAATATCGTGGGTGCTCAGGTGCCTGGCATTTGTCCCCCGCCGCAGCTCGCACGCCACTACGCTGTGAGGGTCCTCGGCACGGATGGCCTCAACGCGGTCCGACTCCTGCATGTCTTTGAAGACATTGCCCAGTTGCCCGTGCTAGATGTGCGCCACCCTGGCCTTAACGGGCTCGCCGTTGCGGACAATGACTACTGGACGGTGATTTTCTCGTCAATGACCTGCCCAGTGGCGCTGGAAGGGGTCTCCTCTGTTCTACTGAATGACAAGGTTCTGACTCTGCACCACTTCCAACGGACGCAAACGCCCCCGTGCTGGCGCTGCCTCAATCCGCAGCATATGCACTCCCGCTGCAAGGTACCGGATGCTCGTCTACATCAGGTGCGCGCTCAGAGGCAACGAGAATATGTGGGTGGTCGTGGAACAGTGGAAGTAGCAATGCTTCCTGATTGCCGCGATCTTGCCACCCTGAATAACTGTCTCAGCACACTGGCGGATCCTTCGCAGCCTCTGCCCGACAGTGGAACCTTCAATGGCCCTTCGATTGCTCTCCGCGCAGTTGCTATTCCAACTCCTGTCACGGCTGAACGCGGCAATGCGACGGCTGAGGAGCCCCGCCTGCAAGCTGCACCACTTTCACGAGCTCCGGCGGATGCCAGTGGCATGACGGTAGTCCGCAGGCGTCGAGGGGGGGCAACACGTGACGGCCCGGTTACCACCGACACTCGTGCGCGACCGGAGGCGGAGCTGCATGCACCAGTCTCGAGATCTTCAGGCCCGTCGATCGGCCAGGCAGTCGCACGACAGTCCAGCGCAACCGGTCGCACGCGCCAAAGCAACCAGGATCGTCCAGCGTCAAAGATAGAGACGGCGGCCCAGCGCTACCGCGAGACACTGGCTGTATACCGGGAACTAGTTGGCGATAGCGACTCGGACTCGGAGTGCGAGGCCACTACAATGGGACGCGAGCCTAGCATCCTGAACAACCAGCAGCATACCAGGAATGGGCCGGTCAGAGCCGCTCACCAGAATGCAGTGTCGCTGATGCAACAGGAATCGAAGACGGAGGATTCAGCTCCTGTCACACTGCAACAGGATCCGGTCCAGCCTGACGTAGAGATGGGCGATGCAGAATTTGGCTTACCCGCGGGCGAGGGAGGAAACAATAACGAGGAAGTATCCGCCCCAGTCTGCTCTGCTGTCTTTGCGGACGTCCACAGCCCTTCGTCAGAGACCCAGCCGTCCCAGGAGCCCTACTGGCATGCGGTGTCTCCTGTAACGCCCACCCCGATGGACACAGACGAAGTCGTTGCGGAGACAGCGCCGGAGACGGACAGCGACAGGGATGGCTTTGAAGTGGAGAAGGTTGTGGCGGCAGTGGATGATCACCGCAGGACCTATCAAGATTGGATTGGCAGTCTACATGGAGTTCAGGTTTCAGTACCGGCCAATGGGCAATGCCTGTTCCTAGCCTTCTACGCATCAGCCAAGAATATTCTGACACCAACTCTCACACTGACGTCGGCGACAATTGCGGATGCCAATGTCGTGAAACAGCGAGTCCTCGACATCGTCCTCGCGAACCTCCGGTATGATGTGCACCTCAAGTTGGTGGACCCGCAAGAGGAGCTCCGGCGTCTGTATCCTGGAGATGTGCCTCCACGGTCAGTCAAAGCGGCTGCCGCAGCGTTGTTCGCTCATTATGCCAAGATGCGAACCATTTCAGTGGCCACTAAGGTGCCTCAGACGTTCTGGGAAGGGCCCAACGTGCTGCGTGCCATGGCAGTCTACCTGAGGGAGCCGGTCTATGTGTGGGATATTGATACCGAAGACATCGCTCACGTCCAGCAGTACACGTACCAAACGTTCGAGATGGATAACGGTGATCGCCATGAAACAGGAGTCGTCACAGTGCTGTCCGACGAGAGAATCAGGGACATCCTCGAAGAATGCTTTAACCGCCATGTCATCCCCACTATGCTGCTGCTCAAGCACACTGAGGGGCACTTCTATGGGGTCCAGCATGGACAAACTTTCCACGAGTGGCACGCACAGCGAGGGCCTGCAATGCGCGAGCGACTTGACTCGGTGCATCGCAACGTTGGGCTCCCGGTTCTCAAGTCGGATGGCTACGAACCTGAGTCGATTACGGAGGAGGCTGCGCTCGAGGAACAAGCATTGCTGGAGGAGATGGGTGTTGATTTCTACGCGAGTGGGTCCCAAGAGAGTGCGGTTTCGGAGCCGTATACGGTAGGGAATGTCTGTCGCTCCAGCCCTGGGCCCAACGCCGGGGTCCACCGCGACATCTATGAACGGTTATTGCGCTGCCCAGACACGGACTCCATGAGCGCGATTGATAGCCGGCTTGCAACGAGGCTTCATAGCGAGAACGACAGAGCTTTTGAGTGGTGGATCGCTCATGAGGGCAGCAACTACGGCATCCCGAAGGCACAGGAAGGACAGCGCCCATGGCTAGCATTGTTGGAATGGATGTGCGAACACCCCACCGCGATGCACCACGTGCTGGCTTACCTGCCTTTCCCCGAGATAGCTGCCCAGTGCTGCACGTCCGCACAACTGGCCCACTGGGGAGAACGTGAGCTCTATCTGGTGCAAATGCAGACTTTGGAACGCATCTGGACCGACGACGATAGCGACGACAGGGCCCGGGACCTCTGTTCCGCTTGGTTGGACCGATGCAAGAAGGCGCCAGCTCTGGAAGCACTGGACATTGCAAGTGACCGAGCCCAATGGGGAGCTTTGAGTGAACTCGTCGATGCTTCGTTGTTGAGGCTCCGCCCACTGGATATACCTCTGGAACATTGGTTCATTCTTCACGTGCTTCCTTATGCCGTCGCCGACTGGACTGATTCACCCATGGGTAGAGCGCCGACTAGTGCAATGGCCCTCTGGTACAACGAGTACAACAGCATTCAACGGCTGTGCACAGGCATCGCTGACAACCGTGACTGGAGCGTGGCGGCCAGGCTATCACTTGGCGTTACGCAGTTGGAGTCACCTCCCAACGCAGCAGCAGCTGCGGTCAACGGGGGAGCTCCAACTGCGAGTAGGAAATAAGGGCGGTCCGGCCGCTCAACCCCGACGTGGTATGGAGCAAACCACGCTTGGGGATTTTTATCCCGTTCAAGGGCAACGAGAACGGGATCGCTCACTTCGCCGGGAGTTTTTACGTCGCCGCCGACAAGGCATCCGCCGCCACACGGGGGCGGGTGCACTGCGCAGCCGTGACAGTGGGAACGACAGGCACAACCATCTTGAGGACGGAGAAGTAGTCATCAGTCTACTCAGTCAGAACGTGAGGGGGTTCGGCCAAACTGCGGACGATCGCTCAACCTGGCTTTCCTCTTTCAAGCGCCAACATGATCACGGGAAATTCGATGTCGTTTTCGTGCAAGAAACACATATCTCATCCGCAGAAGGCCCTAAGGCGACTCGAGAACATGCGCTCCAGTGGGGCTACCGGGTCGCCGACAAGTGCCCCACACTCTCGTTTTGGTCTGCGGGGACCAGTGCTTCCGGAGGTGTGGGCATTCTTGTTCATCCCCAGAGCCGAATACAAGGGATCGCTCCTGTGTTAGCAAAGTTCTGGTCGCCGCATTTCATGGCGGTCACCGGAATGCTGGATGGAGAGGAAGTCTACCTGTTCAATGTGTACGCTCCGTCTGACGAGACACTGAGAGAGCAGTACTACGACGAACTCTCGGCAATTTGTATTCCGGCCGGGGCGCAGCTATATGTTGGAGGTGATTTTAACTGCACTCAAAATGGGATCCGCGACAGGTCGTATGCACCGTACGCCAACAGTCATGCCTCGAAGGCCTTGTCCAAGTTGATTCAGCGATGGGGACTACATGACAGCCTTGGCACTCGGCTCCCAGACCCGACTGATCGTGCTGCATTGACACGGTTCTATGACGAACATCATACCCATGAGTATATTGTTAAGGGGCGGGCTTCAGCCACTAGCCGACTCGATCGGTGGTACTCCAACGATCAAGCACGACCCTGGATGGCTACGACTCAGGTGGACAAGGCTGGACTACAGTCCGATCACCAAGGTGTCATCCTCCACTTGCGTTCTCCTTCAAACCCAATCCGAGTCCACAAGGAAAAACGCGTTTTCCCGGTGCCCAACTACGCGCGCGCTCATGCCGACGCCATTGTACTCGCCGAATTAAAGGCGTTGTCCGAACGCTTAGAGTCTGGATTCACGACGGCTCTGCAAGCTGCAAAGTTATGGGATCTAACGAAGCATCGCGTCGCAGTTGGACTATTAAATGCTGCCCGGGCAGCGAAGAAGAGCAAGCAGAGGACATACCGCAAGAAGATCAAGCGTATGTACCGCAGACTGGACCGTACGAAGGCGCTCGCTCGAGATGTTTCTCTACCAGCCAATCGGGACCTTCAGCAACTGTGCCACGCAAAAATTGTAGTACTCACACAGCGCATTGCAACAACGAAACGCGAGTGGATCCGGGCCAAATCGCAGCGATTGTTTAGATCACATACGTGGCGAGAAGGCAAGACAACAAAAATTTCTTCAAGCGGATATCCTGCAAGTTTGGAGACAACATCATCCCGGCGCTCCGACATCGCTCTGGCATCGCTGTTACTGACCCCCAGGCCAAGGCAGACACGCTCGCCGACGCATGGAGCGATATCATGAGCGGCGAGCCGGCCTCTTCTTCAGCAGTCGGGCGAGCAACACGCTGGATGGAGCAGGACAGCGCCGATGACACTGCCATGCTGGCTGACGCAGAGATGGTCACGGAGGCCTCAGTTAGAGTGGCACTGCGAGAATGTAAAGTGGACAAGGCGTGTGGACCGGATAAGCTGGGCAACGACTGGTACCGAGCCTACGAAGATGCACTGGTTCCGATACTTACGCGGCTGTACAAGCTTTGGTATACTGAACAAGTGTTTCCAGATTCCTTCCTGGAGGCAAATATCTTCTGCCTGAAGAAGAGTGGTGATGGTGGAGATCCTCTCAACTACAGGCCTCTCGCACTGCTGAATACTGACTACAAGATCCTGACAAGACTGCTTACAACTCAGGTCCGAACTACGCTTGCGCGGCGAATTAGCATCTTTCAGCATGGGTTTGTTCCTGGTCGTCAAATTCACGCGACGATAGATTATTTCGCTGCGGCACAACGAATGGCGCTATGCTCAGCCGACGCACGGGATGCTCTGGCGTTGTTATTGGATTTTGCCAAGGCCTATGACTCGCTTGACCGACGATTTCTGTACGCAGTGCTGCGTCGTCATGGCTACCCGTGTCATTTTGTGCAGGTGATTGAAAAGCTCCACACTGGGACAACCGTGCGCTTTCTCGCAAATGGAACACGCTCTCGAACGGTGAGGGTCACCCGTGGCATCCGGCAAGGATGCCCACTAGCACCGCTGCTTTTCATTTTAGCACTGGAACCATTGTACCGGCGATTAGAGAAGGGGGTCGTTCACAAAGGGATCGATCTGAAAACAAGGACAGCCACCGCGGCACTGAGGGTCGCAGGGTACGCAGACGATACGGCGCTATATTTAAGAAGTCCGACGGAGCTGGAGGCAGTCCTTGAAGCCATCACGGACTTCGGTGAGGCTTCCGGTCTTCACCTCAACTGCTCCAAAACAGTGGCCATTGCTCTGCATCCTGATGGACTCCGCCCCGGCACACTCTGGACTGGTACCATTCGGCTCCTTCCCGTGCTGAACGATGCCGCTATTTAGGTGTCCAAGCCGGAAGCCGCTCAGAGGCATCCCACTCGTGGCACACCGCGGGACAGCAGCTACAGGCCCGGGTAAGGCGGGCCAGTCAGCGCACTCTCACGGTCGATCAACGCGCTGTAGTTGCGGCGGCTGTGATCATTCCTAAGCTGTTATTCATCGGTAGGCACGCTTGGCCGTCTACTGCAATTGTCGAGGAATATTCCAACTGCATACGGAATTTCGTGCTACATGGCCAATTTGTGGAGAGAGTTTACGGAGCTACATCATGGATTGCAGCGGACATTACCCTGCTGCCTCGGAGGGAAGGTGGCTTGGCCGTGCCTGATCTGCGCGCAGAACTTCTGGCGATGGCGGCGACAACAGTCACCGAGTGGGCTCTCAACGGATCGTTGCTCGACCATGTCATCGGAGATATTCTCTACTCCCACATGGCTGCTACTTCTGCGTCTCCTGTATTTGTTACACCAAGCGTAAGCGATCGTATTATCCAGGGATTCCGCGCCAGTGCTACGTTATGGAAAGCTGGGGCCAGCATGGTCCACCGAGCTGGATTAAAGCCACCCACTCGCGAGCACGAGGAGGCGGTCAGAGAGCTTTACGGGATCGTTGATCAAGCTCTTCCTGAACTACTACTCTGGGATGGCGATCATTGTGATTTGGACTTGTTGGTTTTGGCCGGAGGAGAAACGGCTTCCCCACGGCAAGCTCTACGCACCCAGACGGGATATCCATGTCTGGAATGGCTGCCCTACGCAGAAATTTGTCACCTATTCCCGTGGAAGGCGCCGGAATCACTTGGATATGCGGGGCTTGCCTGGGGCGCCACCGCACCTGGTCGTCAAGTGCGCGACATCGTTCAATGGACCCATGTACGGACCGGACGATTACGCTTAATCAAGGGGCAGCGGGTAGAGGGACAGGACGTACGACGACTCCATAAGGAAAACCTCGCTCACTATCCTGAACTCGTGTACCCGCCAAGCTGCACATCGGAGCTACGAATATCGGCATTGCCAGCTGACCATCCTTTGACAGTACATCCTATGCCGGGCCAAGACGGAGGGACGAACGTTTCACTCAGAGTGGCGAGCACAATGGTGGGACCCATTCACACGGTTACGGTCTGCTCTCGACCGGAGGCAACGAGAGCGCTCAATACATTCGCAGCCAAAGAGGTGCACGTCCGGAGTATCCATCCCCACCCACGGCTGAACAGGATGGTGTGCCTATGGACGGGGCAAAGGCGCTGGAAACAACCTCGACACGTCTTTAAACGGGCGGTGCTTGCCAGACTCAGACGCCACGGTGAGCGAAACGTTGCTGGACGAGCCAGTGCGTGGAGCTTGGAACACCCACAGATCGCCAGCGCTCTAGCTCAAGTCCCCTGGAAATCGATCCGGAAGATCAGTGGAGCCACAGGTTGGAGTGAGCAGGTATTGCTTCGCATTAAACTGCAAGCCTTCACCTGGTGGGACTCAACGCGCAGTCTGCCAGGGTGCCCGATCGAAGAGTGTCTGCAGCTTGCTGTTAACACGTCACACACGTTTTGGACATGTGCGGGTGCCACATGCCTATGGGGTCTTCTATGCGCCGTGGACGGCACTAGGTGTCGCCGACTCGCCCGAACGACTCTCATCCACTTTCCGACTCCAACTGAAGAGCGTACCGATCGGCATGTGGTCGCTCCTGGACGAACTACACCGCCACGATACCGAACCCACGCGAGACTCCATCCGCACACATATCTACACTATCTTGAATCAGTGCTGGCGTCTCGGAGTCGTGACTACACTCCAAGGGATATGGCGGCGGCGATGTATGTATCGGGATCCAGTAGAAGATGCGACGGCACCAAGGGCGGCTGCGGTATTACATGGCAGGCTTCGAGCGGCTTACTTGACCATCCGGATGAACACCACGGCCATGAATTCGTCTACGCATCTAGTTGCGGCTGCGCGTGTCTGTCACCTGGCGCTGACTACGGCCTCAGCAGAGACGGCACATATCCTCATCAGACGGTAGGCGCCAAGCTCACCTTGCTGTTCTTCGACGGCGGATCTCGCGGAAACCCGGGACCTGGCGGCGCAGGAACGGTTCTTGTGCAGTTTGGTGGGGCGACGCTAACGCCACAGGTGATGTGGATGGCTAGCGTCTCTTACGTGTCCAAGACGACCAATAACATTGCGGAATATCGTGGCCTCCTTAATGGTCTACGGTATGCTGCCAAGTGCAAGCTGCATGGGGTACATGTCATCGGTGACAGCAACCTCATCCTCACGCAGTTACGGAAACGGACGCCGCCTAGAGCCAGGCACTTACAAGGCCTGTACACCCAATGCCGGCTACTCGCGGATCGACTGATGGTGCCCTCCTGGTCTCATCACTTACGCCACTTCAACAAGACGGCGGACGGGTTAGCCAATCTGGCCATGGATACCAAGAAGAGTACGCAGGTACATGCTGCAGACGTGGCACGTCTGCCTTCACGCTGGACAACAGTCATCGCGCCCCTCCAAGCGGACGTAGATCACTGGATGGACACTCACCCGGAACAGGAGGACGGATGCCGGGCCTCCGCTGTGCGTGGCTCACCTTAGATGGTACGCATTTGCTGGCACTGTCATGATGCAGCATGTCTGCTGCTGGCACCCACGCAAGCGGGTACGCCAGCAACAGACATGCACGAAGAACACGTACCTGGTGGCCAGGAAGGCAGGCGTTGCAGCGCCGCCGCCTCCGCCGCCACAAGAAGTCCGCGCGCAACGTCGCGTGAAGACTGGCGCCAGGCTTGCGCAAGACTGCCTGGCTCCCGGAATCCAGAACGCTACCTGCACAAGTATACAAACATGCATATATAGGATTACGAAAACAGAAAAACACTTGCATTTAGTATAGGTTAGCTCAGCTTCTAGAACGACACTAAGGAGAACCTAGAGGAAAGCCTAGAGCACGTAGTTAGCCCGAAGACTTAACGGAATCAATCTCACTTTGCATTTTACCCAACAACAAGCAAGCAACACAACCACTCCACGCACCTTCGCTACGACAGGCCCAGCGCACCCGGAGCCTGTCAGGCACCATAGAGGTAGCGAGCAAACCCTCCGATGATCTGTAAGCGTCAGAGGGTCGGGCATTTTCTAGGTCGTTAGGAACGCTAAATGACTGTAATGCACCTCAGCTTAAAACGAACGAAACGAGTATCTGCTCCTCCGACACGCCGGCGTAGCCCCAGATGAAGTACGCGTGGAGCTCGTTCCAGACGTTCACGTAGTCGGGGGCGCCGATCATCCCCCTCAAGTGGTCCGCGTCTTGTTCACTCAGGAACGTTGTCACCGTCAAGACGCACATGTTCCCCGTGGCTCGGATCTGCTTGTACGCTTGAATGTAGTAGTTCTGCAGCGCTGTTCGGTCGACCGGGGCAGCGGCTCGTTCATCAAGGCCAGGCCGAGGAACGCCGGGCTGCTCCGGTAGCGGGCAGCGAGGAACGTGGCGAACTTGAGCGAGTTGTCGATGTTGGTCTGCGACGCGCTCCACCCGATCTTCCCCATCGTGACGGGGAACTGTGCTCGAAGCCGTTCTGACTGCCCTGGTGCGCGTGGAGACTGATGATCACCGCCAGGTTGTACTTGACAGCCCACGTGTTGATTAGCATGTCGAGGTATTTGAGACCGCCTCGGGCGTACATATCGCTCTCAGTTCCGGGCGAGGTGGTGGCGTCGCGGATGATCCAGTGGCCGACAGGCACGCGGACGGTGTTGAGCACGCCGGTGGCCGCGATCTCCTTGATATCGGCCTCGGTGATCCACGTCTGCCGGTGCTTCTCGAACGCAGCCGTCCCTGCGGTCTTGCCGAGGAACTTCATGACATTGTACTCTCCTTGCGAAGCTGTCGCGCTGGGAACACCCGTCCACAATGGGAGTCCCACGACATCCAGTACTCGCTCACCAGCCAGCCTCCGAGGTTCACTGCTCTGGACTTAGCAGCTCCGCTGCGGATCTTGGCCTGGATGTGGCTCGACGCTGAGCTTGACGTAACAACAGCAGAGATTGCGGCCGGATACGCTTTCTTGGTGGTGACGTCGATGCTCTTCTTGAGGTAGCAGTGCGGCTTGCCGTCCCACCCAACGTTGACGAACGTGAAGGCTACGCACCCGGCCGTGGATGAACACGCGTCGCAGCAAGCCTCTGGGAGGACGACCCCAGAGGCTTCACTGAGGTCGCCTCCGTAGTAATCCGTGCCCACTTCAGGCATGCCGCACTTGGCTGGCTTGGGGATGCACTGGTAGTAGCCCGGGTTCCACGGCTGGCAGAACTGCCCCGACGGACAGCAGTTGGGGCCGACCTGCGCATTGCCGCAGTTCCCACCGGCCACAGCACACGCCTGCGCTGCCTCACTGGCAGCGGCGACTCCGTGGGTCAAGCTGGATATGGCGATAGCGCCAAATGCGAGAAGAAAAGGCGAAAAGACCTTCCGCGCCATAGTCGATCTTCAAAGGCTGGGTGTTGCTTGCGACGACTTTGGTGGAGCAGCGAAAATGTGGAAGTGAACTCCTGAACGGCAAGAGGTCACTTCTACTTGACGCCAAGCACTACAAGCAACGCGAAACCATCGTCGACAGGCGCTAAATATTTGATGTTGTCGTGCAACCGAAACGTTTACATTTTTGCCGTTTGTGTTCTCTCTCTCCTGGTAACTTCACCTTCCGATTGCGAGTTTACAGGCGGTTTTTGCTTCAGTGATCGAGACTCTTGCCTCCTCCCCGCACCTTCTTTTCGCTTGACCATCTATCCGCACCAAGGTCAAGGAACGCTGAGTCCATTCTGCAATTGCCATGCAAGGCCCCCTCCCCAAGCCCCCCCCTCAAGTGTTTGCCAAGGCTTATCACCGTCACAAGAACTCCGGAACGACGGAGATAATAAAATTCATCTACCATACCGCTGTCTCCATTGCTCTTGCAGCCGAAGCGAAGCATGCACTGTACTAACAGATACCTTTGACGTACTCGTCATCTTGGACCGACGGCGCTCTTCCAGTAACCCAACGTTGTGTATTGTTGGTTGGATACTGCCACGCAAGCCTTAGTTCAGCTTCTCCACGGCGTGGTGTTGCCATCCAACACGGAGAACACGGAGGGCAACACGTTGAAGTTGTCTTGTCTTGCGAACTTACTAACAGATTGGTCGTTAAGTTCGACATCTGGTCTATTTGATCTGATTGGCTGAAATTTGGTTGGGTCTCGCAGTGTATCAAAATGGAAGCGGTTTGTATAAGAAATGAAAGCGGTTAATGCGTCTCGCTCACCCCAACGAGCAACTTGAGTCAAAAATATGTAACCCTAGCCAATTTCTATGTAAATGGCGGCTCAAGTTTCCAAGACCCCTCTGAAATTGCAACCTGATCCACTGAAAAAGTTAGACGCTATATCAGTACACTGGATCGCCAGTCATTATTGCATTATTGCATATAGTCCCCCGGCGAGAGCGAGCCATGGAGCGAGCCGTGACGCAGGCGCTGAGCGCGACGCTGCGCGGGCTGGATGAGACCATCCTCGAGTACATCAGCGGCGCCGTGGCGGACCAGCTGGCGGACGAGGTGCCGGCGGACGCGGCGGCGCTGGAGGCGCAGCTAGAGGAGAGCGTGGCGCCGTTCCTGCTGAGCACGGGCTTCTGCGACGACGAGGCGGCGGCCTCGCAGCAGTGCGCGGCGCTGGCGGCCAAGCTCATGGCCAGACCGGAGCTGCAGGCTCTGCGCGGCGAGGGCAGCGGCGCGCAGGACGCCGTGCGCGTGCTGGAGAACACGCAGAGCATCGAGGAGCAGGCGCGCAAAGACGAGGGCGCGGCCGACGCCGAGCAGCTCATGGCGCGCATGTGGGGCTTCGACAAGATCCGCAAGACCACGAACGACGAGCTGGAGGCGCAGCAGTCGGCCATGTCGGCCCGCCAGGTGCGCAAGCAGATCAAGCTGGAGCAGCTCACGGCCGAGCGCGAGGAGGAGCAGGCCGAGCTCGACCGCGAGTGGGAGGACGCGCGCTTCCTGCCGGACCTGACGCAGGACAACGGCGAGCGCGACATCCACGTGCCGCGCCTGACCATCAACTTCAAGGGCAAGACGCTGCTGTCCGACACAGCGCTCAAGATCGTGGCCGGCCGCCGCTACGGCCTCGTGGGCAAGAACGGCGCCGGCAAGACGACGCTGCTGCGCTACATCTCGCACTACGAGCTCGAGGGCTTCCCGCGGCACATCCGCATCCAGCTCGTGGAGCAGGAGTCCGCCTCCAAGCTCAGTAAGGACGACCGCAGCGTGCTCGAGGTTGTGCTGGCCGCCGACTACGAGCGCACCATGCTGCTGCAGGAGGAGAAGGAGCTCACGCCCGAGGAGGCCAGTCAGGGAGCGGACCACAGCGTCCGCCTCAAAGAGATCTACGACCGCCTCGTGAACATCGACTCGGACACGGCCGAGTCCCGGGCGCGCACGATCCTCAGCGGCCTGCAGTTTCCCGACCACGTCGTGGACGGCCCGGCCAAGGCGCTGTCCGGTGGTTGGCGCATGCGCACGGCGCTGGCCGGCGCGCTGTTCATGGCGCCCGACCTGCTGCTGCTGGACGAGCCCACGAACCACTTGGATCTCGAGGCCGTCATCTGGCTCGAGCACTACCTGGAGAAGTACGAGAAGCAGATGATCGTGGTGTCCCACGACCGCAACTTCCTGAACGCCGTGACCACCGACATCGTGTACCTGACGAACCAGAAGCTCACGTACTACAAGGGCGACTACAACACGTTCGAGCACACGATGAAGGAGAACCTGCGCCAGCAGCGCAAGGCCTACGAGGCCCAGCAAATGAAGATCCAGCACATGCAGGAGTTCATCGAGCGCTTCCGCGCCAACGCCAAGAAGGCGCCGCTCGTGCAGTCGCGCGTCAAGGCGCTCGACAAGATCCTGCGCAACGAGCTGATCGACGAGCCAGAGGACGAGCACGCCTTCCGCATGCACTTCCCGCCCCGGAGCCGCTGGGCCGGCCGATCATCGCCGTGGAGGACGTCGGCTTCCGGTATACGCCCGAGTCGCCCGTGCTGTTCAAGGACGTGCACCTGGGCGTGGACATGTCGAGCCGCATTGGTATCCTCGGTGTGAACGGCTCGGGTAAGTCGACGCTCATCAACATCATGATCGGCAAGCTGCGCCCGAAGGACGGCTCGGTCACCATGAACCCGCGGCTGCGCGTGGCCACGTTCACGCAGCACCACGTGGACTCGCTGGACCTGTCCAAGTCGGCCGTGCAGAACATGCAGGAGCTGTTCCCGGGCCACGAGCCCGACGAGTTCCGGTCGCACCTCGGCCGCTTCAACCTGTCGGGCGAGCTGGCCATCAAGCCCACGCGCACGCTGTCCGGTGGTCAGAAGTCCCGTGTCGGCTTCGCGCTCATGACGTGGCGCCTGCCGCACGTCGTGGTGCTCGATGAGCCCACGAACCACTTGGACATGGAGACGATCGACGCGCTGATCGACGCGCTGCGCGAGTACAAGGGCGGCGTCGTGATCGTGTCCCACGACCAGCACTTCGTTACGAGCGTGTGCGAGGAGCTCTGGGTCGTGGGCGACCAGAAGGTGGCGCGCTTCCGCGGCAGCATGAACGAGTACAAGAACCAGGTGCTGACCAAGAAGTGAGAGTAGACCCCCCGCGCTCTCTCGCTGGGAGCTCCTGGGGACTAGACCGGGTAGAACACGCAAGAAAGAGGCAAATAAACGCAGCAATAATGCCTAGTAGTGTCTGTTGTCTATCAGCGGTGAGGAAGCTGTACTACTTCCCTGAGCAGGACCACCGTAAAGGTAAAGGCCAAACCAACACGTCAGTCTTATCGTTGCCCCCCCCCCCCCGCCTTGATGCCCTCTATGGCAAAGCTACACGAGCTCTCTCCGAACGGAGTCATGGCACGTACACGGCTGATTTCCGCCATTTTTTCTGTCCGCATTGAAGCAGTAACGTGGGTCTTTCATGCATAGGGGGAGCGAGGCCAACAGGAAGGAGGCCAACCATTCCTGACTGCTTCAAATGCGAAAACCGTTGATCGTTTCCCGGAAGTTAACGTGCGTGTAGGTAGGTTCGATGCCTTTCTCTTCTCTTTCATTTTGCGTCTTGAGGCGCAACCTATTAAATACCTCCATCCCAAGCGATGCCTTCATCTTCTTCTTCTCCTTCTCCTTCTCGCCACCTTCTCGTCGCCCTTGCAACCGTTGCACTGGGGCACTATGGAGTGACGGGTCTAACCGAGGCGACGGAGGCGTGCGCGGCCTCTGGTGCGTACTGCGGCAACGAGCAGAGCGGCCCTGGGTGCTGTTCGTCCGGTAACTACTGCCAGCCATGGAACCCGAGCTACTACCAGTGTCGGCCAACACTGCCCAAGTGCGGCACCCCGAAGTCGGCGTCGACTATTACGGCGCCGACATCGCCAACTTTGTCGGCATGATGCTGCCGGAGGAATGCTGCAGCGAGTGCGCGGCGACGGCGGGCTGCGCAGCCTTCACCTTCGTCAACTCGGGCTGGGACGGCCAGACCCACTGCTACCTCAAGAGCAGCACCGGCACCAAGAAGAGCGTCGCTGGGGCGGTGTCGGCAGTCGTCACTTCAACCTCCTGCAGTACCCCAACGGGGGCTATTGCGGCAACTCGAGGGCACGACGTGCTGTCCGACAGCCACCTACTGCCAGCCATGGAACTCAGACTACTACCAGTGCAAGGACATCCCAGCCAGGTGCTCGACCCAACTGACGGACGTGGACTTCTACGGCAACGACATGGGCGTCTCGATCGGCGGATCCCCTGGGACTGCTGCGAGAAGTGCGCGTCGACTACCGGCTGTGTGGGCTACACGTTCGTCAACACCGACTCGAGGGGCCCCGCGTGCTACCTCAAGAGCAGTCTCTCGGGCAAACGCTCGTCG
This sequence comes from Phytophthora melonis, assembly GCA_024211575.1. Lineage (NCBI taxonomy): Eukaryota > Oomycota > Peronosporomycetes > Peronosporales > Peronosporaceae > Phytophthora > Phytophthora melonis. Next base: position 458,858 of record JAMXKT010000037.1, on the reverse strand, counting down.
GTCGGCGCTGTATCGGGGACGGTCAACTCGCCACTGCCTGCGAACTCGACGTCGACTCACATCCAGGCGCAGATCCGCAGTGGCGCCGTCAAGTCCCGAGCCGTGAACTTGGGCGGCTGGTTGGTGAGTGAGAACTGGATGTCCTGGGACTCGCCTCTGTGGACGAACGTGGCCAGTGACCAGGCCTGGCGTGGCGAGTACAACGTCATGAAAGTCCTGGACAAGACGGAAGGCACCGCCGCCTTTGAAGCGCACCGCCAGACGTGGATCACGGAGGCCGACATCAAGGAGATCGCGGCCACGGGCGTGCTCAACACTGTGCGAGTTCCTGTGGGTCACTGGATCGTTCGAGACGCCACCACTGCTCCTGGCACTGAGGGCGACATTTACGCTCCTGGAGGACTCAAGTACCTGGATACGCTCATCAACGACTGGGCCGTCAAGTACAACCTGGCAGTCTTGGTGAGTCTCCACGCGCATCAGGGCAGTCAGATTCAGTGGCGTGGAGTACGTCGCAGATCAACATCGATAACTCGCTCGTGTTTTCGACATTCCTCGCTGCTCGATACAAGGACAGCCCCGCGTTCCTCGGCCTGGCCTTGATGAACGAGCCGCTGCCTCCCGTGGACCGAGCGGCGCTGCAGAACTACTACATTGAATCGTATAACCGCATTCGAGCCACTGGGAACAGGTGTATTCTGCTGGTGACTCCGTTCCTGAGTGAACAAGACGCGGACCACTTGATGGGGATGATCGGCGCCCCCGACTACGTGAACGTCTGGAACGAGATCCACGCGTACTTCATCTGGGGCTACGATGGCGTGTCGGAGGAGCAGATACTCGCACAAGTCGACTCGTACGACCAGACCCACCTCAAGGCGGCGCCAACCAACAACCGCCTCTTCCTGGGCGAGTGGTGTATGGGGGGTCCTCCCGACCAGACCGGCATCTTCCAGAACTTGGACGGTTGCCTTTATTTTGGTTCTTATGCAGATCAGGTCTAGGATTTGAACATGCTGATTGTGAGACCAAATCGGAAGACCTGAACCAAACACTCACAGCTTTGGATCATGACATGAGTTGCTTCCTTAACGCATGCCCCGTTCGGCTTCCAGCTCTAGCAACATTCGTGGTGCTGTCTCTACGTAAAAGCGAGTGCATTTTGGCCTGTTATCTTGGCTCAATAGGTATTTGGCAGGTGGGTCGTGCTCAAAATCATTGCATCCATTGCTGTGTACTACTTGAAGTATCACCTGAGACTCAATATCAAATAGGTAGAATGAGTCGCCGCGGCAACGGAACATGCCTCCCTTCCCAATTTCTCGTGGCAGCAAGACTCATTAGTTGCAATATCACACGCTGTTGGTTCATGCTTCTATGGGTGGTGTTCGATTGTATTCCATTCGCGACTACTCTACATTGAGCACTGTACAGTAGCCAAAGCAATGCACACCTGGTTCTTTTCCGTTCACACTACTGTAGCTCGTAGAATTAGTTTACCATGGTACATGCATCTACCTTATAACTGTGTGGCATAGCTAGTAGCCACAACGAGGTGATCGACAAGTTTCTCTCTTGCTTGGCTAAGAGCAAAACAAAACGCTTCAACTCGTAGCGAGTCGTCACAGCCGCAGCACGAAAACAACCTCTCCGAAACTAAGACGTTGCACTGCGACCTACCTTGGGCAACACCGGCAGCAGCATTGGCGCGTCTTCGTGAGGTCCGAGCCGGCCTTCTTCGATGCGCGAACACCTCGTCGGGCTCCGCTTCCTCATGCGTGGACCCTCTGCACGGTCTGATGCGCACCATGGAAGTTTCGTGGGCATCGATACGCAGGCGCCAGTCTTGCTCACGGGCGACGGCCAAAGTGCTCGCGTTCACGCTCTACTCGGAGCCGCACGGCAGCGGCGGCCTGCACACAAGGGAGAAGCGGCGCGCGATTCAGCCGCGAGCTGCGCGGGCTTGAACAGCAGGAATCGCAGCGATGCAGCCGGATAACATCAGTGGACTTGATGCGCTCCGCACTCACGGAGCAAGTAGAGCACCTCCGCTTGCACGAGTCCCCGCCTGCACGAGTGAGTGCGCGCACTGTGCGCCAACTGTCGTCTGCCGTAGCACCGCGTCACTTTCCTTGCCCTCGATCACCAAAAAGCACAGCGTGCATGACACACTTGCGCAGCCCAGCATGTCGTGCTGCACGTTGCGCGAGGAGGACTTGACCCATTGATGCCATAAGCCACTTCCTCGTCGACTGCTACTTGGGCTGCTCCTAACGCAGCTTGTCCGCCTGCTGCTCGTGGCGCATCTTGTCCACCTGTTGCCCTCCTGCAATGCTGCTGCTGCATCTCCCAGGCCTCTCTCATGCCTTGCTGCTCTGCTACTGGTGCTTGCGCTCGTGCTCCTCGTGGCAAGGATCGTGCTCGCCTTCCTCCGATGCACTCCGTTGCGGTGTTGCGGACCCAGGATGCTTCAGCGGCTCGGGCGGTGGAGGTGTTGCTCGGGCATCACCCAGGAGCGGGTGGCGCTAGGAAGCGGCTCCTCCCTGCATCGTGGCAGGAGGTTGACTGAGGTTTCAAAGTGAGACAGGGGACTTTGCGGCGTCAAAGCGTATTGTGATCCAATCACAAGTTCAAAAGAAAAAGTACAGTCTGATCAAATCCAAGACCTGTTCTGCATAAGACCCATTTAAAAATCTTCCGACCAGCACCTTCCGGTCGGTGGGCGGCGCCGGCTCGTTCATGAGGCCCAAGCCGAGAACGCCGGGCTGTCCTTGTACCTGTCTGCAATGAAGGCGGCGAACGCGAGCGAGTCGTTGACGTTCGTCTGCGAGGTGCTCCAGTCGGCGACGGGGTGACGGGCGCGCTATGAGCGTAGCCGTTTTGGCTGCCCTGGTGCGCGTGGAGACTCACGATGACGGCGAGGTTGTGCTTCAGGGCCCAGTCGTTGATGAGCACGTCCAGTACTTGAGTGCGCCGGGGGCGAACTCGTTGCTGTCGTCGCCAGGGAAGTCGACAGCATCGCGGACGATCCAGTAGCCTACGGGCACGCGGACGGTGTTGAGAACGCCGGTACCGGCGATTTCTTCGATGTCGGACTCGGTGATCCACGTCTGTCGGTGGTCTTCGAACGCAGCGGTACCCTTTTTCCTTACCGAGGAGCTTCATGACTGCTGAGCTCGCCTGACGCGATATCCTCCGGTACATCTGCCAGAGTGTGTAGGAGTCCCACGACATCCAGTGCTCGGCCACGAGCCACGCGCCGAGATTGACGGCCTCGCTCGAGCCTCGCCGCGACGGATCTTGGCCTGAACGTGGCTCACACCCGTCAGATCCACCTTGCCCGACACGGCCCCACCGACCGACGCTTGCCGTCGATGCTGCTCTTCAAGTAGCATGCAGACTTCCCGGTTGTCGTTCACGAGGTGTACGCCACACAGCCAGGTGTCTGCGTACACGTCTCGCAGCAACCCGACGGGTGGAGACCGTAGACGATACCCAGGTCGTTGCCGTGGAAGTCAACGTCCGTGAGCTGCGTGGCGCAGTATTGGGGGCCTTGATGCACTGGTAGTAGCCCGAGTTCCACGGCTGGCAGTACGAGCCGTACGGACAGCAGCTCGACCAGTCCTTGTTGCCGCAGTAGCCGCCTACCTGCGTGGAGCACGACGAGGTTCTTGGCGACGTCACGACCGCCGACACTGCGGCGGGGATGCTCGTCTTGGTACCGATGGAGCTCTTCAGGTAGCAGTGCGTTCGGCCGTCCCACCCAGCGTTGACGAAGGTGAAGGCCGTGCAGCCGAGAGTGTCGGCGCAGCGGTTGCAGCACTCCTCCGGCAGCTGAAGGCCGGCGATGTCTGCGATGTCGCTGCCCCTGTAGTCGACGCCGATTTCGGGACGCCGCACTTGGCCGGTTGGGAGACGCACTGGTAGTAGGCGGGGCTCCATGGATGGCAGTACTCTCCGGCAGGGCAGCGAAAGTTCGGTCCGATGTTGCTATTGCCGCAGAACTGGCCGGGTCCGGCGCAAGCCTCCATGACCTCCAGGAACTCGCTCGCAGCATTGGTGCCCGATGCCAGCGTTACAGCGAAAAGAGCGGAAAGAGCTTGGGTTAGAGGCATTCGATATTAGGAGAAAGGGTTGGTCGGTCTGAGTTGGTGGTCGCTTGTCGACCTTGGAAGGGGTTTGAGAACAGTGTCCGACATAGTTTCGATGGGATGGTATCAAACCTGGTAAATGTATTGAAGCTTGGCTGTAGCTAGCTTTACAGCTCAGTTGGAGCTGTGCGATGATTTAGATCGGGGTCCGGCCTTAGAATCATTTCATTGTTGCCAGGGCTTGAGATTATCAACCTCCTCACTCGCTTCTGGTCTCGAATTTTCATTAGTCACGGCTAACTCAGTTGACACCAAGCTTCACCATATCTGGAGGCAAATGCCACACACTCTGTCGGACACTCAGTTCTCCCAAGGTCGACAAGCGACCACCAACTCAGACCGACCAACCCTTTCTCCTTATATCGAATGCCTCTAACCCAAGCTCTTTCCGCTCTTTTCGCTGTAACGCTGGCATCGGGCACCAATGCTGCGAGCGAGTTCCTGGAGGTCATGGAGGCTTGCGCCGGACCCGGCCAGTTCTGCGGCAATAGCAACATCGGACCGAACTGCTGCCCTGCCGGAGAGTACTGCCATCCATGGAGCCCCGCCTACTACCAGTGCGTCTCCCAACCGGCCAAGTGCGGCGTCCCCGAAATCGGCGTCGACTACAGGGGCAGCGACATCGCAGACATCGCCGGCCTTCAGCTGCCGGAGGAGTGCTGCAACCGCTGCGCCGACACTCTCGGCTGCACGGCCTTCACCTTCGTCAACGCTGGGTGGGACGGCCGAACGCACTGCTACCTGAAGAGCTCCATCGGTACCAAGACGAGCATCCCCGCCGCAGTGTCGGCGGTCGTGACGTCGCCAAGAACCTCGTCGTGCTCCACGCAGGTAGGCGGCTACTGCGGCAACAAGGACTGGTCGAGCTGCTGTCCGTACGGCTCGTACTGCCAGCCGTGGAACTCGGGCTACTACCAGTGCATCAAGGCCCCCAATACTGCGCCACGCAGCTCACGGACGTTGACTTCCACGGCAACGACCTGGGTATCGTCTACGGTCTCCACCCGTCGGGTTGCTGCGAGACGTGTACGCAGACACCTGGCTGTGTGGCGTACACCTTCGTGAACGACAACCCGGGAAGTCTGCATGCTACTTGAAGAGCAGCATCGACGGCAAGCGTCGGTCGGTGGGGGCCGTGTCGGGCAAGGTGGATCTGACGGGTGTGAGCCACGTTCAGGCCAAGATCCGTCGCGGCGAGGCTCGAGCGAGGGCCGTCAATCTCGGCGCGTGGCTCGTGGCCGAGCACTGGATGTCGTGGGACTCCTACACACTCTGGCAAGATGTACCGGAGGATATCGCGTCACAGGGCGAGCTCGCAGTCATGAAGCTCCTCGGTAAGGAAAAGGGTACCGCTGCGTTCGAAGACCACCGACAGACGTGGATCACCGAGTCCGACATCGAAGAAATCGCCGGTACCGGCGTTCTCAACACCGTCCGCGTGCCCGTAGGCTACTGGATCGTCCGCGATGCTGTCGACTTCCCTGGCGACGACAGCAACGAGTTCGCCCCCGGCGCACTCAAGTACCTGGACGTGCTCATCAACGACTGGGCCCTGAAGCACAACCTCGCCGTCATCGTGAGTCTCCACGCGCACCAGGGCAGCCAAAACGGCTACGCTCATAGCGCACCCGTCACCCCCGGGTCGCCGACTGGAGCACCTCGCAGACGAACGTCAACGACTCGCTCGCGTTCGCCGCCTTCATTGCAGACAGGTACAAGGACAGCCCGGCGTTCCTCGGCTTGGGCCTCATGAACGAGCCGGCGCCGCCCACCGACCGGAAGGTGCTGGTCGACTATTACATCGCCGCCTACAACCGTATCCGCGCCACCGGCAACGACTGCGTCATACTCGTGGCTCCTCTGGTCAGTGAGCAAGACCCCAGCGGCTTCGACGGCATCATCCGCGCGCCGGGGTACGAGAACGTGTGGAACGAGATCCACGCGTACTTTATCCACGGGTACGAGGGCAGGAGCGAGGCGTGGATTCTGGACCACCTGGACACGTACAGGAGAGACAACCTGCAGCGACAGCCCAAGGGCAACCGCCTCTTCGTCGGGCAGTGGAGTATGGCGGGTCCTCCCGACGACAAGGGTATGTTTCAGGACATTGGATGCTTCCACGAACTCGGGCGCAAGCAGCTCGCTATCTTCAATGACGAGGCCACGGGTGGTTGGGCCTTCTGGTCCTGGCGGCACTCGGACGAGTCCATCCACGGCACGCCGTGGTCGTTGGCGCAGCTCGCGCGCGACGGCGACCTGAAGCTTGCTTTGTGACCGGCCCCACTTCAACTACGATCTATACCTTTAGAAAATAATTGGATACACTTAAGCCCTCTGAGCAGACATATACCTTTTTACAATCAATCTCAAGTCCATAGTGCTCAAAGCAAAATGAATGGTGTACAACCTCTTGGTAAGTATAGCTGGTATATAAACTCTCTAGGAAGACATAATCAAAACACTGACTGATTGTACCCGCAAAGGGGAACAAGCCGCAAATCGAATCTTGGGCGCCTACACTTATCAGAGCCCAGCGCCATGGCCAGTCTCCGCCGGCTCCTGCAGCGCGACGCGTCCCCGGCCGCGCCCTGGCCGGCAACCGACGAGAGCTACGCGTCTCAGGCGTCGCACGCGCACCGTGAGCGCGCGGAAACGGCCCCCACCTCGCAGCTGGAGGCCAGCGGCGCGGCCATTCCGGTGCCCAACACGCAGCCGGCGCGGGTCTCGAGCTTCCCGCGCCACTTCTTCGACCGCGCGGGCGGCCGCTCGTCGTCTTCGTCCTCGTCCTCGTCGGATGGCGACGACCTGGAGGGTGCAGGTGCGCGCGCAGACTTTGCTTTGTATATTCTAGGACGCAACTTTAAGGGAAGTTTGTAGGTTGTCAAGTTTAAGATGTGGCTTAAACTTGTGCATAACTTTTATAGGCGGAGCGATGACGTCAACAAGCTACTTCCGACCCAGAACCATGGACGGATATACCAGATACCTCGAGTAATTGCCTGCCGACAACTTGCTGGCACGGTTAGAGAGTGCTAACATGATTTTTTTATGGTTTGTTTGCCAGAGCGGCGTTCATGGAGGGGTATCTGGAGAAGCAGAGCTCGGAGGACCCGAAGCTCTGGAAGAGACGGTGGTTCGTCATGCAGGAGAGCAAACTTTTCTATTACAAGTCGCAGAGCGACGTCCGGGAGCAGAAACCCACAGACGAAACGTGCTGCGGCGTCATCTCCATGGAAAACATCGATTCGGTGACCACAGCGGTACGAACTGGCAGCCTAGAGGAGGAGGCGGAGCTGGAAGAAGAGGAGGACGCAGACGCCGCTGCTGTCTCTCGCACTGAGACGCCCCCGCCCCCGACCTCCTCTGCCTCACCCCCGCGCGTCCCCTCATTGCTAACTTGCATCCTGTGTCCACTCTCCCATGCGCCCTTCGTGCTCTTGCAGAAGGACTTTGGCGTCGCTGCCTTCCAGATCCGCATGGAAAGTCGGCGGTATGTCCTGCGAGCCGAGTCCAAGGATATGGTAAGGATATGTGGTCATTTATTTTATTTATTTATTTATGGTGAATTAACTTTCTTTTTAATGTGTCTTAGATGCATGAGTGGCTCTTTAACTTTCAGAAATCCATTGCAAACATCGTGTCTGCGCTCTCACGGAACCAGGTGCGTACCTTGGCGACAGCCAGTTGACTAATGGTACCATGGCTAAGGGTCACGATGGTTTGTGGTCACCTTCTTTCAGGCCGAGCATCGACCGAACCGGCTTTGCAATAGTTTATCTCGAAGAGTACGTTGTTGCATGGGACGCCCTTATTTGCTATTCCAATGCGCCATGTACTCACCTACAAGCGAATCTGTCTCTTGTGTCTGCGCTGGGGTGCTTCTGCAGCAGAGTATGTCTCGCGTCAACCGCAGCGTATCGTTCGATTATCAGGATTATATGGACCAATTCCCGGTGGCCGCTTCTGTTGATGATTTATATCGCGGACGTGCAAGCGGGGGCTTTTTCGCGTCGACAAGCTTTTCCGACGAATCGACAGGAGGCGAAGGTTCTTCATCATCGCGGACGAGTCCTCGGCGGGCCAGTAGCCCGCTTGCTTTTGGAAGTTTTGGACCACGAAGCCCGCTGATGTTTGCGTTCGACCCGATGGACGATGTGCCGGAACACCACACCCCACCGGTACGGCAAGGTTCAATTGCTGAATCGAGAGAGGAGAGCATCGATCGCGACGGGCATCTGCATTTAGGTGGGCGATGGGAGGATGGAGCGGCTGAAAGTAAGAGCGCTGAAGCAACCGCTGAGACTCCGCCGATGATGCCAACGTCATCGCCCCCAGTCGCGACGGGCAAATATATCCTCGGTATCTTCGCAACCGAAGCGCTGCCGAGCCGACATCGCCGCCACCTCTTCCGGTTGACTTGTCTCCACCACCAGAGCCTGCACCCGCCCCCACTGCTGGTCGCTGGGTGCCCCGGCACCAGAGAGAAGGTTTCGCGGAGATGCAGCCCATTGAGTCGTTCTCGATCAACAGCCGCGATTCATTCCACGAGACTTTCAACGAAGACAGCTCCAGCTACTCCACGGGAGACGATGTTCATGGAGTGACGTCTTTACTGGGCGTTCGGTCAGCCATGGAAGATGTCTGCTGCTGTATCCCTGACCTCAACGCACAATTGAAGGATGACGAGCCCCATCATCAGAAACAGTCGTTTTACGCTTTGTTTGATGGCCACAGCGGTGTTCGGGTAAGTTGTTGCTGTCTTCTTCCCTGCAAGGCTCGCCCATCTGACAGCGTCCGTTGACCTATGTGTATTACAGGCTGCGACGTTTTCAAACCAGCGACTGGTACCATATCTAACTGCTCACGAGACCTTCATGACGGACACTCGCCTGGCTTTTGAGGAGTGTTTCGCACGCATTGACAAGGAATTTCTTGCGAAGGCTGAAGAGGAGGTATGTTGTTCAGTTTTCGGAGCATTTCGATCAAAGAAAATGGCGCTAAATTTCGTTATTCTGTGCTATCATGGCAGAGTTTGGACGACGGTACTACTGCCGCTGTGGTGCTGATTCGAGGTAACCGCTTAATCACAGCAAACATCGGAGACAGCAGAGCAGTTGTGAGTATCGGTGGTCAGGCATTGGACATCATCGAAGAGCAAACGCCCGGGCGAGAGGACGAGCGAAGGCGCATTGAAGCCCAGGGAGGCTGGGTGAAGGAGGAGCGTGAGCTGCAGCTGTCCAAGCTGCACTCGATGGACCTGAGCGACCCGGAGATCCAGCAGCGGGCAGAGCGCGTTGTTAAGTGGGTGACGATTTACCGCGTGAACGGGGAGCTGGCTGTTTCTCGTGCTATCGGGGACATTGACTACAAGGGCGAGGCCCTGTCCAAGTATGAGTACTGGGCTTTCCCAGAGGGCCACGACCGCGTGTTTCATGGCGACTTGGTTATCTCAGTTCCCGAGTGTCAGGTAGGATGGTGTTCGGGGTGGTGTTTGATGGAGCAGGATACTAACTCTACTGTTTTGCGACAGGAAATCGAAATCACGCCCGAGTTTGACTTCCTTATCCTTGCGTGCGACGGTTTGTGGGACACAATTAAGAGCAAGGAGGCGGTCAAGTATGTCGCCGACAGGTTAAACGAAGGATACTCTGCAAAGGTACGGGCGTCGCCGATCGATGGGATGATGCTGCGAATTGAATCTGACGTTACTTGGCTTTGATTCATATCTCACTTACAGCAAGCAAGTCAGTCCCTGGCGAACTTGGCGATCCGGTCGGGCTCCTCCGACAACGTATCCGTCGTCATTGTATTGCTCAACACGGAGCAGTTGTCCAGCTCAATAGATGCGTTCTCAAGGCAGTAGTGGCGATATGAACCATACCCTCGAGAAACTGAAGCGCGAGTGTAAGCGAGAGGATCCAAGCGCTCGTGCAAGCCGTCGAACAAGTAAAGAAGGAAGTGCCCCAAAGTCGTCGAGGGCCGATAAATTGCTCAAGTGTGCATATATACGTTTCCGTGTTTTCACCTCCTTTGACGATCGCTTTGTCCTTTACTTCTTCTCAACGGATGCAACGATATCTACACGATAACACACAGGGAATTAGTCAGACAATCAACCAAAGCAAAATCGTGTTTTCCAACACAACTCCCCACCTTGAACGATTTTGCTGAAGGCCGGGGCCGCGACCGAGTCCGGGTACTCCTCCAGGAACGACACGCCCTCTTCGCACGCGCCCGTCATCTTGTTGTCGAGCGGCAGCCGGCCGAGGAACGGCACGTTGAACTTCTTGGCCATGGCCTCGCCACCGCCGCTGGCCGCGGGAACACCTCCATCTGCACCGAGTGCTGCAGCAGCTCAGGCGCCTTCTCTTGCAGCAGCTATAACACACCGGAACGAAACAATGACAAGGTTAGCAAATGAGCCGCTCTACTGTAGTAAGCATACCATGAACTTCAGGTCCGCACCTTCATGAAGGCCGCCGTCTGGTCGTCGCCGTCGGCGCCGACGAACTTGACGTCGCTGAGCGGGCGCTGCACGCCGCTCATGTTCTCGACGACGCCCAGCACGTTGATGTTGGTCTTGCGGCAGAAGTTGAGCTCCTTGCGCACGTCGCTGAGCGCGACCTCCTGCGGGGTCGTGACCACGACGGCGCCGTCCAGATCCGCCTCCTTCATGTACTGCACGATGCTGATGTGCTCGTCCGACGTGCCGGGCGGCGTGTCGATGATGAGGTAGTCGAGGTCCCCACTGCACGTCCACGAGGAACTGCTTGATGATGCCGCTCTTCTTGGGGCCGCGCCAGATGATGGCGTCGTCCGCGTCGGGCAGCATGAAGCCGATGGACATGACGCCCAGGTTGTCGTCCACGTAGACGGGCGACCAGCCGGCCGCGCTCTGGTGCACCTCCTGGCCCAGCAGCCCGAGCATGCGCGGCACGCTCGGGCCCGTGATGTCCACGTCCAGCAGACCCACCTGGAAGCCGCGGCCGGCCAGCGCGAAGGCCAGCTGGCACGCCACCGTGCTCTTGCCCACGCCGCCCTTGCCCGAGAGCACCAGCAGCTTGTGCTTGACGCCCGCCAGGCGCTGCTTGACGTCCGACACGGCCGGGTCCGGCTGCCGCGCCGCGCCCGACGCGCACAGGCTCTGGTTGGGGCAGCCGGCGCAGCCGTCGGCCTTGCCCGCCTGCTCGGACTGCGGACCCACGCACTGCTCGTTGGCGTTCGCGGGGGTCGTCATGGAACTGGAAGAGGGTAAGTGAGCTCCACGCAGGGAATCGATGAGTGACCTTGAGTCGCAATGGAGGACTTTTTGAAAGGCCTGTGATTGGCGGGGATATCGAAGAGGTTTTTGGCCAATGGATGGACGTGGGAATGTTTGTCCGTATACGTTATCAAAATTGTGGTTTTGTAACGAAAACTTGCGACTTTTTCAAAAGTTTGGTAAAAGTTTGGTAGCACTCACGCCGGAAACGAGCATGAGCAGCTAAAGCCTCATACGCGCGCTCGCGGGTGTGTAGCTGCGCACAATTTAGCACCCGATTGTTAATAAATCTTCAAGCGCCAAATACTGATTTGATAAAAACCTTCTACTTCAAATTAGCGTCTACTGCACTCAGAGCTCTTCTTCATACTCGTTGGGGCTATCATCGACTTCAGTAGTTACAGTATCCTGCGGTCATACTCATCATAACATTATGGGGCACCCTCGTCGAGTGTGACGCTGCCTCAGAGGCGAACCGTTTTAGCCTGTCAGTTTCTCCTCATTTGTTGTACTAAGGAACCAAAAGTAGCTATAGAAAAACTAGGTGCCCACCACCACCTCGGACACCTGCTAGATTTTCGCCATAATTCTCATACCTAGGGGGCGTCCCGGTCCCAGTGTGGCTTACAGTACACGTCTAGTTTCCGATGAAGCTTCTTACGCATGGTTTCGAAACGTATCAGATACGGTAATGCTGACTTTGATAAGAAGCAATCAAAGCTCCTCGACCATGAACACTACAGCAACAGACATACCAACACTGCCAACGCAACCGGACTAAGGTTTGTGCAAAAGTAGCTGTCGGCAGCATAATTGTGGGTCATGAGCACTCCGGGCCTATTTTCTGCTTTGGCTCCGCCATGAAGTGGTACTGTAGTTCTCTGTACATTCAAGGCAAGGTGCTCGCTTTACTTCCTCTTTCATCTATTTCATCTATAATATCTCGCTGTCTGCCAAAGCAGCTCTTTGGCCCCTTGCTGGAGACGAGCTCGGTTTTGCCGCGAGTCGAGTACTCATCAAAACGCGAGAACCACCTCAGCGTCTGGAGCAAAGCGCCTACACTTAGTACAAAACGAACAAAAACTCGAAACCGATTCGCCTTTCCCTTTCCCTGCGCTTACCAACCGAGTAAAATGTTTTACTCACGGCGGGACTTGAACCCGCAATCTCTGCCTTAGGAGGGCAGCGCCGTATCCATTGGGCCACGCGAGCGGCTTAAATATGGCAGCTGGTTTGGTCTACAACAACAAATACGCAGCCAAAGTAGCCAACGCGCGAAGGGATCAACGCGGTACGCCGCTTAGCAACGGCAGCGTAGCTCTACCAGGCCACCTACACAAGCCGCTCATAGCTCGAGACCCTCGCTCGAGCCCCTCATGCTCAGGCAGGCAGCTAAACGCTGCTGACTCAGGACTGTCGCCCATCGAAATACCGCCTTGATTGGTCCAAAATTCACCATATCCAGCCAATGGCGTCGAGGCGCCAATTGCGGTTGGTGGTGAAGAAGCTCATTTCCTCCCGCTAGGCGCCGCCGTCCTCTTCCGTGCCCCGGCGTCCAGGCCCCCGCAGCAGCAGCAGCACCGTAGCCGGCGTCCCCGCGGCCTCTCCAGCTCCGTCTTCTGGCCCTGCATATCCCCCGCTCCCTCCTACCTCTGCATCCCCGGCCGTAAAGCAAGCCCCGCCCGACAAAGAGCCCCCTCCCCCCCGAAGGAGGGCTTCAAGACTTGAGACCATGAGCGACACGTGGCAGCCGCAGCCCGCGCTGCTGAACGAGGTGGTGGCCCTGCTGCAGGCCTACATGGTGCCCAACAACCAGGTGCAGCGCGAGTCCTACCAGCGCCTGCAGCAGTTCCAGAAGAACCTCGAGTTCAACCTGTACCTCGTGCACCTGCTGTGCTCGGCCCAGTTCGAGCCCAACGTGCGCCAGCTCGCCGGCCTGCTGCTCAAGCGCAACATCAAGGCGCGCGACGCCGGCGCCGTGCTCAACCCGACGGAGACGGAGATCCTCGCCGTCATCCGCGCGCAGACGCTGCGCGTGCTGGCCGACCCGCTCGCGCCCATCCGCAACGCCGCGGGCTCCATCGTGACCACCTTCGTGTCGCAGTACACGTTCCTGGACGAGTGGCCCGAGCTCATGCCGGCGCTGCTCGTGCTGCTGGAGCAGCAGGACGAGAACGCCGTGGCCGGAGCCTTCGGCGCGCTCGTCAAGATCTGCGAGGACTCGGCCGCCAAGCTCGAGAACTCGCCCAGCCGCCCGCTCAACGTGCTCGTGCCCAAGCTGCTGCAGTACTTCCACCACCAGAACGCCAACTTCCGCCGCGACGCGCTCGAGTGCCTCAACAACGTGCTCATCTACATGCCCGTGGGGCTTGTCGTGCAGATGGAGAACTTTCTGGCGGGCATCTCGCTGCTCACGCAGGACCCGTCCAACGACGTGCGCAAGCTCGTGTGCAAGAGCATCGTCATCCTGCTCGAGGTGGGCGTGCAGTACCTCGTGCCGCACCTGGACAGCATCATCCAGTTCATCCTGCGCGCCAACCAGGACGAGGACGAGAACGTGGCCATCGAGGCCTGCGAGTTCTGGGCCTCGTTCTGCGACCTGCGCGAGTTCAACGACATCAAGCACATGCTGCAGCCCTACCTGACGCAGATCGTGCCGCTGCTCTTCCAGCGCATGGTGTACAGCGAGGAGGACCTGGCCAACTTCGAGGCCGAGGAGCAGAACCAGGATGAGAACGTGCCCGACCGACCCGAGGACATCAAGCCCATCTTCCACCGCAAGGCTGGCGGCGGCCACGAGGGCGGCGGTCTGGAAGACGACGATGGTGATGACGACGAGGACTACGACGATGACGATGACGACTCGCTGCTGGAGTGGAACCTCCGTCGCTGCTCGGCTGCCAGCCTCGACAACCTGGCCAACGGCTACGGCAACGACATCCTGCCGACGCTGCTGCCCCTGCTGCAGGAGCGTCTGGCGCAGGAGCAGCCGTGGCCTCTCGTGGAGAGCGGCATCCTGGCGCTGGGCGCCATCGCGGACGGCTGCTACAACGGTATCACCCCGCACCTGCCGCAGTTGTACCCGTTCCTGCTGCAGAAGCTCGAGGACCCGGCCCCGCTCATTCGCAGCATCACGTGCTGGACGCTGAGTCGCTATGCTACGTGGGTCGTGGAGCAGGGCAACCACGAGGCGCTGTTCAAGCCGCTGGTGGAGGGCATGCTGAAGCGCATTCTCGACCAGCACAAGAAGGTGCAAGAGGCGGCGTGCTCTGCGTTCTGCACGCTGGAGGAGGAGGCTCGCGAGGAACTGGTGCCGTACCTGAACCCGATTTTGCAGAACCTCATGTTCGCCTTTGGCAAGTACCAGGCGAAGAACTTGCTTATCCTGTACGACGCCATTGGAACGCTCGCGGACTCTATCGGCGAGCACCTGAACCACCCGGAGCTGATTAAGATTCTGATGCCGCCGCTTATTGCCAAGTGGAACGCTCTGGATGACCGCAGCCGTGAGATTCTGCCGCTCTTCGAGTGCTTGGCGCCTGTGGCCCAGGCGCTGGGGAACGGCTTCCAGGAGTTCGCGATGAACGTGTATGTGCGCTGCCAGCGCATTGTGGAGAACGAGCTGCTTGCGGACGCCATGTCTGAGCAGAGCCCGGACGAGTTCGACGAGGGCGATCCGGAGCTCGTCGTTTGCGCTCTGGACCTGATCTCGGGCATGATCGAGGGCCTGCAGAACAACAGCGAGGCGCTGCTGACCGGATCGAACATCCTCAACCTGCTGATGAGCTGCGTGCGCCACGATGTGATGGACGTCCGCCAGAGCGCCATGGGCGTCGTGGGCGACCTGGCGAAGCACGCGCCGAACCTTCTGCGCCCCGGTCTCGGCGACCTGCTGCCGGTGCTGATCGAGAACATCGACCCGGACTTGCCTACTGTGTGCAACAACGCAAGCTGGTCGGTGGGCGAGATTGCCATTCGCATCGGCGCCGAGATGGAGCCTTATGTCGAGAACTGCCTGGGTCGCCTGATCGGCATGATCAACCGCCCGAAGCTGCCGCGCAACCTTGTGGAGAACTGCGCGATCACTATCGGCCGACTCGGGTACGTGTGCCCCAACGTGGTGGCTCCGCACCTGCAGGAGTTTGCCAAGCGGTGGTGCCGCGCGCTTGCCCACGTGCGGGCACCGGAAGAGAAGGAGCACTGCTTCCTGGGCCTGTGCTACATGGTGAAGGCGAACCCGAACGGCATCGTGGCCGACTTTATGTTCATGTGCGGTGCCATCGCTTCGCTGGAGGGCCAGCAGATCCAGCACGCGGAGCTCAAGGACATGCTGTACCAGATCGTGCACGGGTTCAAGACGAGCCTGGGCGACAACTGGGCCGCGTACTTCGCGAGCTTCCCGGAGCCCCTGCGGCAGTTCCTCACCACGCGCTTCAACTTGTAGAGAGAGCGAGTGGTGCAGCAGCTGCTGCTGTCTGTCGTGTCTCCCCGCGACCCGAAGGAGGAGAGCCAACGACGATACGATGTGATGATGAAGTAGACGGACAATGAAGACGACCATACCGGAGGCTACGATGAAGCAGCTGCCGGGCGGTTGCAGAACTAAGAGCGCGGCTGGTGGGGTGACGGCAGTAGGAGTAGCAGTAGGCAGTAGTTAGTAGTTAGTCGTAGGCAAAGACGAGCGAGTAGGAGACGGTAGAGAATAGTAGATAACCGATCGACCCCCGTAGCAGCAGGTTGTAGGTAGCAAGCAATAGGCTTTTCACCTTCCTTGGGAAGTACTACTAGGACACAGCACGTGTGCGCGATGTTAGGTACAATACCATTAGAAGAAAACTTACCACACGGCGCGTGATATTGCCAAGCCAAACACTACGGCACCACAGACTTGCCTGACTGACTGACTGTCCTCACTAGCACGCACCTGCCTGCCACTTGCGGTTGCTCAGGCCGCTGAAGCATCGGTCATCTCGACGTCTTCCTGTCCTGGGTCCTTCTTCTTGAGCGCTTTGGTGGCTCTGTGTCCCTCGCTTCCCTTTGAGCGAGGGGTTTTCCTAGTGCTACGACGGGGGTTGGGCCGAGGGGGTCATCGAACTTGAAATCGTCGGCAAGGAAGTCGTTCCATATCCGCGGAGTCGAGGAGCGCCGTGGATCGTCGCTCTTCCCGGCCGTCTCTGCTGCGTCTATGTCGTCCATCTTGGCGTCACCCCTGCAAACTTCTTGTCTTGCTGGCCGCGAGCTGCCGACTTTTTGTTGCCCGGACTGAAGAAGCCAGGAGACCCCGACGGCAGCAGTGTCGGTGAGAACAGAGGCGACGGCAGATTGGTCAGTCCAGGGAACGGCACCGGCAGTGCCGGCAACGGCGACTTCTCCTCGCTTTCGGCTTCCTTCGCCAACAAGTCGAGGAATGTCGGGCTGAGCATCGTGATCCCGCTGGCGGAACCTCTCCTGCTTCGAGTGCTACTACCGGAAGGGAAACCCCCCACCGCTCCATCTAAGAAATAAAGTACACAAAATGCATAGGATGAGACGCTAGCACACGCACACAAGTAAATGCATCGTTTGTCCCCAAAAGCTCACCTTTGCCTACACTTCTAGGCGGCACCTCAATAGGTGGCGGTGGAACTGCACGCTGACTCAACGTGGAGGTTGGACCTTGTCGCCGATCAGCGGCAGGGCCACTAGGAGCGTTCTTGTCGGACTCTTGTGTCACCTCTCCGGATTCAATCGAGGCGACCTCCCCCACCATCTCGTCGTAGCGGGTGCGAACATCCTTAGCCGTCTTACCCGGCAGGGCCGCCGCAATCTTCGCCCAGGAGTACGGCTTGTTGCCAGCCCAATCCGCCAGCACTGATTCAAAAGCTTTGTCTTCTTGGAATGTCCAGGGTTTCGACCGCTGTACGTTCCGTCGCGGAGCAGCGGCCCCAGGCTGGTATTGTGGTGGGAGTTGCTGGCTGTAGAATTGCGCTGGTGCTGCTTGAACACTCATCGACTGTGCACACTCCAGCGCCGCCGCGCTCAGGGCGCTGCTGCCGCCCGGCGGGACTCCCTGTGGATGAGGGACGGGTCTCTTTCCTCTCGGTTTCTGGAGCTCGACGCCTCTGGGTACCTGGTAGTTCTGCCGGTTGGGGTCGTTCTGACTGCCAGCGCTGGACAAGAAGCGGCTTGCAGCCGCCGCCTCGGGGATGGCGGCAACTGTTGAACCAGTCGCTGGAGGTACTGCCGCCCGTGCAAACGCACTTCCTCGATGGTGCGCGTGCCCACGAAGTCCGTGATGAGCTTCCATTCGTCGCCCGTGCGTCCCGAGCCGTAGTGCTCCAGTGCCTGCATGAATCTGCCGTGCTCGTCTCGCCTCCACTCCGATGGCTCTGTACCAGTGATGCCACGATTGCCGCCGCCCTGTGCTGCGCCGGAATCCGAAGGTGGAGGCCGTCCAGGGTTCATTGGTGCCTGGAAACGGAGAGCTTGGTATTTGCCTGAGTGAGTGGCAGACTGCGGACGGGTGACTACCAGCGGACTGCGGACTCTTCAACGAGCCGGCAAGATACCGTATCCCGGCTCTGTCGGCGCGACGGACGGTAGGGCCGCTATTCTGAGACTCGCGAAGGGGTATGGCCCGGCAAGCGACTGCTTTGCGATGGGCTGGAGACAGCCTCACGCTCGTGCTCGACGCAGCGTCCAGAGCGAGCGAGAGTCGTCGGCAAATATGTCTTAGACGCGCAGTACACGGCGATGTCTGCGGCAGGTAGCGCCTGCCTTTCTCCGAAGTTGAACTGAAAATGCACATTACATGCGTCCTTTCGTGGGCATTCGTGTATTCCACACTAGAATATAGCCATTAGACATCAGCAATTGAAGCAGTTGAAGTTGCTCCGAGCCGCTCGAGCAGCTCCTGGGCCGAGTCCTTCAGCACCAGCACGCAGGGAATCTGAGCGTCTTGCCACAGCGTGTGTCGCTCCTGTGCTGCAAAACCTTCGCCGCGCCTCTTGTCGGCGCCGGGCACGCAGCTCTGGTCGAAGCCACCGCCGCACACCCCTTCCGCGTCGGCGATGATGAGCCCCAGAGCGCCGGCACGCTGCGCAAAGTGCAACTTGAACACGAAGGGGACGCCACCTCGCACTGCCAGAAGCACTCGATCGCGGACGGCGTGAGCATTGCGCAGCGGCTGAGAGGCATCCGGCGGGTCTGCCAGCACCAACTCCGCCGACACGTCGAAGAGTCGAGGACTGTAGTGGCTGCTCCACGCTTCGAACGAGCGCTCGACTTCCGCAGTCCCTAGTTTACTCGCGTTGCTCGACAACAATTGGACTTGCTCCTTCACGTCGGAGAGCACCACGCGCGGTAGAGTCGCGTCTTGGATCTGGGCCCCAGACGCGCGGAGGATGCGGTGCGGGTCTTGGGCGATCAGCGCGCTCAAGTCGCTTTGAGAGAGGATGTCCACTCCGCTCACGACCGAGTAGCCAGGGTCTCCCACGCCTTTCAACGTCGGGACGGCCAAGTACTGACTTTTGGCGCCGCTTTCCAGCGACGTGAGGCGGCGACGCGGTGCGATCTCGACGCGGCTGCTGCGGTGACTCCAGTGCCCGGCGCCCAGCACATTCATCGCTGCAACACGGAACGTGTAAGCCGCACCGGGGAACAGACCGCACACCTTGGTAGAAAGCCACAGCGCGCCGGAGCTCAACGTCTCTGCGGTGACCTGGCCATTGCTGATGCTCGAGTTCACCGCGATGACTCGTTCATGCTCACGAACAAGCGCTCCGTTGTCTGCCCCTCTGCCATTGTTCAGGTCGTCCTGCTCTCCTCTCTCCGGCAGCTTCTCCATTGACACGAGGTAGAGCTCGATCGCTTTGCCGCCGTCGTCTTCGGCGTCAAGCCATCGCAGCGCCAGGCACGTTTCCACCACGTCAGTCGCCTCCGGAACACCGCGGATCGGAGACGGAGGAGCGCACGGACTAGTGACCACGCGGCGTGACGCTCCACTCACGGCTCCTCGGGCCTCCCCACTATCAGACGCACTGAAAGGAGTACGCCGTCTCGGCTTGCAGGCCCGTGATCACAGCTTCGAGGTCGCGCCCGTCGAAGTCGTCGCCAAACAGCGTCGACGGCATCCTGCTGCGCGTGAGCTGGTCATGCGTCACATTCACAGCGTTCTCCACTTCTCCTGCCACTGCTGGATCCTCCATCGCACTGCCATCCTGATTTTCACGCTTCCAGCTCACCTCGTAGCCGTAACTTGTAAGATCGTGCTTGAGCGGCTGGTACAGTTCCTGCCAACGCAGTGTGGCCGTCGTGCGAGTGGTATTGACGACAATAGGCGGCCAGGCGACCGGTAAAGTGAGAGACGCGATGTACCGCTCCCACCGCTTGTCGTCTTGCCACTGCTTGAGCCGCTCGCGACGCGATAGTTGTTCCTCTTCGCCGTCCTGGTCGTCACCGTTGGCACCTACACTTTTGTGCCTTCGATTCTTCCTCGCAAGGTACGCGGGGTCGCGAGGCCACTTGACGAACGTACTCCAGCTAGTGTCGCTGCTGGTCGGGCGGCGCGAGAAGGTCGAGTCGAAGGCTGGGCTCTGCAGCGCGTGCAGTAAACCATACACCGCCTCGTCCCTGTTGTCACTTGTCATGAGCAGCGCGTGGAGACCAGCAGCTTGCTTGACGTCCTTCACGTTGGCGGCATCGCAATAGCAAAAGCGCAGAACTTTCGCCGTTCGTGGCGACGACGGTGTGGTCAACGCGCGCATTGTCGAGACGGCACCGCCTGGGACGAAGAGCACGTGGCGTCCAGGCGCCAACTCAACTGCGCTGTACAGCTCCGGCGCTCGCTGGAAGAGGCCAGCATCTAGCACCGTAGTTTCTGTGCCGAACGCGACGTTCGCGTCAGCACCGAGAGCAACTTCCTGGAGCTGGGAGCGCATTGATGACGGCGCTGCGATCGGCTGGAACTTGCGGTCAAATAACGACACGCGCACACCACCGACAGAGTCATCTCCGAGAGGGATCGCCAGCATGTGCAATCCATACGGGCACGCTACAATGTCCTTTGTGCTTTCGGGCGCATCGAGATCAGACGGGATCTCTATAAGTGCAGGCAGGAATACCTCCTCGCGCGATGCGTTGGTGCGCTGGACGTAGTCGTGAGTCATGTAAATCGGCACGTGGAACGTGGTCTCCAGCAGGGCCGCGCACGCCTCGTCCGCCACCCGCATCGGTCTGGCATTACCTCGCTGCGATTCGCTACCGAAGCAAACGCTTAGAAACTTTTCCATCGCGCTAGGACTAGCAGCAACAGCAGCCTCCTCTGCATCGCTGCTGCG
The DNA here is from genome assembly GCA_024211575.1 of Phytophthora melonis. Taxonomy (NCBI): domain Eukaryota; phylum Oomycota; class Peronosporomycetes; order Peronosporales; family Peronosporaceae; genus Phytophthora; species Phytophthora melonis. The sequence goes on along the minus strand of JAMXKT010000037.1, from coordinate 438,129 downwards.
AGTCTCGTCGAGCCCCAGCAGCTGCGCCACGGGGTCCTTCACGTCGTCTTTCAGCTGCAGCACCACCGGCCGCGTTTTCTCCGCGTACAGCTCAAAGAACTCCTGGAAGGTGATATCGTCCGCCGCCCTCTTCTCCACTTGTTGCGGTCTCTCGGGGTTCTCAGTCTGTGCCGCTAGCTCTTGCCAGACGCCTCGGAAGTGCTGGCGCTGGTGCCGCACGTAGCGCAGACGGTTGCAGTAGGCTACGTCGTCTGCGTCCAGTGACGGCAACGCACCTCCGCCGCTCGAGTCGACGCCGCTCTCGTACATGAAGGAGGTCGCGCCCAGCTCTCGGCACTGGACGAAGGCGCTCTGCAGTCGCGCGTCCAGTTGCGCGGCCGCGTCGCCCGCCAGCGGCGTCAGCAGCAAGTCTCTGAGCGGCGCCTCCAGCAGCGGGTCCCGCAAGAGCGTTGCAGCGGCGGCGGGATGGTCGACTCCATCGCTCGATCCGTGGGTGGCCCGTGCGGCCAGCGCAACCAGCAGCAGCAGCACGAGGAGGAGCTGCATTCCGAGATGAGCCTGTTGATCAACTTGAGGTGGTCTTGAGGTGGTCTTTGCGACCATCGAAGATACGCGATCAAGTTTGGCGCGGTCGTGTCCCTTCGTCGTGTCCCTTCGTTGTGTGGCGGTAGCCCGCTTCACTGTACCACAATTCGGGTACGCAAAAGTTCCCTTCAAGTCTGGTCTGCGGTCATGCAGGCAGCTTGCTCGAATGCATTCACATCTTTTCGTTCGTTAGCCACCACCGCCACCGATACTTTTGCCGGGCGTGCCAATTGATGCCGAACCACGCCAGGATGTAATACGACCGTCTCCGATAATTTTGCTGTTAGTTTCGTGCCTGTCCCCGAGCCCGACGCGGTGTGTACTTCTGAACAGTAATGCCTCGTTGGTCCTCTTTTCGCAGTCCACATCGCGTTTTCAAAGGCCAGCTGGCCCCGCAGCCATAGGGCGTTTCGGCGGCGCTCCAGCCGATATAGGCATTTAACGCGAGCCACAGGCTGTGGCACAGCTTCCAGGAACGCGAGGGCTTATCGCCCACAACTTCCAAGGTTTACCGTTTCACGGGTCGTTCTCGCTCTCGCGGCTCGAGGATGAGACCGGCCAAGCTGTGGCGCCGAGCTGCGGGCTGCGCGCGTGGGCCCAAGATCGGGCCTGCCGCGGCGGTCTCTAACACTGCAATGCAGAGAAGCGTCGAGCGGCAGCCGGCGTTCCCGCACACCATCTCGGTTGTGACAGCGCTTCCGCCGGTCAGTGACCGGCCACCGGCGAGTGACCGGCGGTCACTCGCCGCGCCGACGCACTTTTGAGCGCTGCTTCGAGATGCTCGAGCATGCGCTCGCGCCGTCGAATGGACGTCGAGACCGCCGTCTGCCAGTCAGTCGTGCTCTTGTCGGCGAAATGTCTCGGCCAACGCACCGCAAAGTTCACCCACGCTTAGTATTGCAGCCTCTTTTTTTTTTTTTTTTTTTTAAGCTGAGGTGCATTACAGTCATTTAGCGTTCCTAACGACCTAGAAAATGCCCGACCCTCTGACGCTTACAGATCATCGGAGGGTAGTATTGCAGCCTCGCCTCTGCGCCTGCGTCCGTCAATGCCGACGTGTCGGGCTTTGCCGCGCAATAACTCAAGCAGCTCGAATAACTCAAACAACTCAAACTCGCAATTGAATCAGCAGCGAACGATCGTGATGTGATCGCGACATGCATATGCAAGCAGCTCGACTCGCGCGCTGCGCCCTCCGCGTGCTGGTCATAACCCTTAGCTACTACCATGGAAAACGTTGGTTTTCCGCCGCTTTTGTCCTGGAGCCATGATCTTGTTGCTCTCGTCGATCCACTTCCCATTATTAAACTCAGCCACGAACTTACCCACGTAGGGAGCTAATAAAAAACGAAAAAAATGAGAAGAGAAACACGTTATCTCACACAATTCACAGCATTACATAAGACAAATACCTACCCATGTTGATCTGGTTTCCGTTCAAGAACACATTAGCTTCCTTATTCCGAGGCTTTGGGTTGGCGAACCTCTGACAGAGCCGTTGCCAGAGCCCAAATCCATAAGTTGATTCTCGGGCTGCACGTGGTTTGCATCTCCCATTCTAAGCAAAACAAAAAGAATTTGTTAGCAGATAATCCAAAGTAAGAGCGAATAACATACTTACACAAACTTCTCATGCATTGTGGAGGGGACCAACTTGACTTGTACATCTGCTTCAGCCATCCGGTGGATCATCGAGGGGTCTGACTGGCCTTTTGGTCCAGCCTGACCCTCATCAGTCTGGAAAAACACTCGCTTGCCGTCTGCGGCTTGGTCTATCATGGCCTGTTCATAGTCCTTCGACGTTATGATGAACGTTGACGCGAATACCTCGCGCTCGGGTGACCTGATAGTGTGAATGACCTCTCGAATTCCAGGCGTGTAAGTAGACTGGGGAGAGGCGTTCTTTGAGGGGCGACCCACTTTGGGGGTGTTGGGGTTCGTGCGGCCTAACCAGCACTTCTCCGCAGCCTCCGCACGAACCTCAGCACAAATCCCGGCTCGGATGAAGTCGCGCTCTGTAGGAGGATTATACCGGTTGTAACCCAGTCCCCGAAGGAACCCGAGGATCACGCGTTCTCGCTCCACCTGAGTCTTCATCTTAAGCGACGTTTTCCTCTGATCATACGGTCCAACATAGCCATCGCGCAAGGCCCTAGAAACCCGCATCGGGATTAAAGGGAGCACTGGACAGCCCTTCGGTGGAGGTGACACAGGGCGGGGCATTCTTGGAAGCGGCACAGTCGGCGGGTCCTTGCTCAGAGGAAAGGTCGGTCGTGGCTGCACAGTCGGCGACGACGGCGACGGCCCACTCGGCTGCGCGCCAGCCCGATCAGTAGCTGTGTCATCCGGCATCGATTGATTTGCCAGCGGGGCGGTCAACGCGCACCAGCGCTCCTCTTGGCGCGCATGAGCTCCCTGACGCCCACGTCCTTGAAGAGCTCCTCGTGCGTGTAGGGCACCGTGATGTGCAGTGGCGGCGCTAGCGGAGTGGTGTCGTAGATGAACTCCCCCAGCAATGGGCTTCGGCATCGCTGCAGCCGCATGTAGCGAGGCTGCGAGACGCTTGAAGGCAGGCATAGCCCTGCGCAGGGACCTGGGACGGGACCCTGGCCTTTCCCGTGCCGCTGCGTAACGTCTGGTGGACATGCGCTCGTCCCGCGTGGTCGTCCCGCGTCGTCTCGTCCCACAGCTTAACTGGGAGATAAAACAAAAGCTTTTGTTTTCTCCGGTGTCGCTTCAGGATATAAAATAAATAGTTCAAACGATTAGTGATGAATGAAATCAATTTAATTGTACGAGCTACATTATGTTGCTAAATCGACAACTGGTGACTTACCTTAAGTCAACATTCGTGCACCGAAAAACCCATTCGAGCACCGAAAAATCCTAAAAATGACCTAAAATTACCGTCGGAACCTTCTTAAATCAGACATACAAATGGTAAGTCATCCAAAAAAAAGTCTCCGTGAGTTTGGTAGCCCCCCCTCAAAATCGATCGTATCGTTTAAATTGATCACTGGTGTTACAATTGATTCGTACTTTCAAAGTTAATTTTGACCAGTTTCCCCCGCAGTCCAGTTCCCCCCCCCCCCCGCAGACAGACAATGGGACTGCGCCCTGTGTGCGCGGCCGGCGTGGCGCTGCTGCTGCTAACGGCCGCCATCGTGCGCCTCGTGCTGCTGCTCGTGCAACTCGTGACCCAGACGCGCGGAGGATGCGGTGCGGGTCTTGGGCGATCAGCGCGCTCAAGTCGCTTTGAGAGAGGATGTCCACTCCGCTCACGACCGAGTAGCCAGGGTCTCCCACGCCTTTCAACGTCGGGACGGCCAAGTACTGACTTTTGGCGCCGCTTTCCAGCGACGTGAGGCGGCGACGCGGTGCGATCTCGACGCGGCTGCTGCGGTGACTCCAGTGCCCGGCGCCCAGCACATTCATCGCTGCAACACGGAACGTGTAAGCCGCACCGGGGAACAGACCGCACACCTTGGTAGAAAGCCACAGCGCGCCGGAGCTCAACGTCTCTGCGGTGACCTGGCCATTGCTGATGCTCGAGTTCACCGCGATGACTCGTTCATGCTCACGAACAAGCGCTCCGTTGTCTGCCCCTCTGCCATTGTTCAGGTCGTCCTGCTCTCCTCTCTCCGGCAGCTTCTCCATTGACACGAGGTAGAGCTCGATCGCTTTGCCGCCGTCGTCTTCGGCGTCAAGCCATCGCAGCGCCAGGCACGTTTCCACCACGTCAGTCGCCTCCGGAACACCGCGGATCGGAGACGGAGGAGCGCACGGACTAGTGACCACGCGGCGTGACGCTCCACTCACGGCTCCTCGGGCCTCCCCCACTATCAGACGCACTGAAAAGGAGTACGCCGTCTCGGCTTGCAGGCCCGTGATCACAGCTTCGAGGTCGCGCCCGTCGAAGTCGTCGCCAAACAGCGTCGACGGCATCCTGCTGCGCGTGAGCTGGTCATGCGTCACATTCACAGCGTTCTCCACTTCTCCTGCCACTGCTGGATCCTCCATCGCACTGCCATCCTGATTTTCACGCTTCCAGCTCACCTCGTAGCCGTAACTTGTAAGATCGTGCTTGAGCGGCTGGTACAGTTCCTGCCAACGCAGTGTGGCCGTCGTGCGAGTGGTATTGACGACAATAGGCGGCCAGGCGACCGGTAAAGTGAGAGACGCGATGTACCGCTCCCACCGCTTGTCGTCTTGCCACTGCTTGAGCCGCTCGCGACGCGATAGTTGTTCCTCTTCGCCGTCCTGGTCGGCTCCGTTGGCACCTACACTTTTGTGCCTTCGATTCTTCCTCGCAAGGTACGCGGGGTCGCGAGGCCACTTGACGAACGTACTCCAGCCAGTGTCGCTGCTGGTCGGGCGGCGCGAGAAGGTCGAGTCGAAGGCTGGGCTCTGCAGCGCGTGCAGTAAACCATACACCGCCTCGTCCCTGTTGTCACTTGTCATGAGCAGCGCGTGGAGACCAGCAGCTTGCTTGACGTCCTTCACGTTGGCGGCATCGCAATAGCAAAAGCGCAGAACTTTCGCCGTTCGTGACGACGACGGTGTGGTCAACGCGCGCATTGTCGAGACGGCACCGCCTGGGACGAAGAGCACGTGGCGTCCAGGCGCCAACTCAACTGCGCTGTACAGCTCCGGCGCTCGCTGGAAGAGGCCAGCATCTAGCACCGTAGTTTCTGTGCCGAACGCGACGTTCGCGTCAGCACCGAGAGCAACTTCCTGGAGCTGGGAGCGCATTGATGACGGCGCTGCGATCGGCTGGAACTTGCGGTCAAATAACGACACGCGCACACCACCGACAGAGTCATCTCCGAGAGGGATCGCCAGCATGTGCAATCCATACGGGCACGCTACAATGTCCTTTGTGCTTTCGGGCGCATCGAGATCAGACGGGATCTCTATAAGTGCAGGCAGGAATACCTCCTCGCGCGATGCGTTGGTGCGCTGGACGTAGTCGTGAGTCATGTAAATCGGCACGTGGAACGTGGTCTCCAGCAGGGCCGCGCACGCCTCGTCCGCCACCCGCATCGGTCTGGCATTACCTCGCTGCGATTCGCTACCGAAGCAAACGCTTAGAAACTTTTCCATCGCGCTAGGACTAGCAGCAACAGCAGCCTCCTCTGCATCGCTGCTGCGAGTCTCGTCGAGCCCCAGCAGCTGCGCCACGGGGTCCTTCACGTCGTCTTTCAGCTGCAGCACCACCGGCCGCGTTTTCTCCGCGTACAGCTCAAAGAACTCCTGGAAGGTGATATCGTCCGCCGCCCTCTTCTCCACTTGTTGCGGTCTCTCGGGGTTCTCAGTCTGTGCCGCTAGCTCTTGCCAGACGCCTCGGAAGTGCTGGCGCTGGTGCCGCACGTAGCGCAGACGGTTGCAGTAGGCTACGTCGTCTGCGTCCAGTGACGGCAACGCACCTCCGCCGCTCGAGTCGACGCCGCTCTCGTACATGAAGGAGGTCGCGCCCAGCTCTCGGCACTGGACGAAGGCGCTCTGCAGTCGCGCGTCCAGTTGCGCGGCCGCGTCGCCCGCCAGCGGCGTCAGCAGCAAGTCTCTGAGCGGCGCCTCCAGCAGCGGGTCCCGCAAGAGCGTTGCAGCGGCGGCGGGATGGTCGACTCCATCGCTCGATCCGTGGGTGGCCCGTGCGGCCAGCGCAACCAGCAGCAGCAGCACGAGGAGGAGCTGCATTCCGAGATGAGCCTGTTGATCAACTTGAGGTGGTCTTGAGGTGGTCTTTGCGACCATCGAAGATACGCGATCAAGTTTGGCGCGGTCGTGTCCCTTCGTCGTGTCCCTTCGTTGTGTGGCAGTAGCCCCGTTTCGCTGTACCACAATTCGGGTACGCAAAAGTTCCCTTCAAGTCTGGTCTGCGGTCATGCAGGCAGCTTGCTCGAATGCATTCACATCTTTTCGTTCGTTAGTCACCACCGCCACCGATACTTTTGCCGGGCGTGCCAATTGATGCCGAACCACGCCAGGATGTAATACGACCGTCTCCGATAATTTTGCTGTTAATAGTTTCGTGCCTGTCCCCGAGCCCCGCCCAACCTTCTGAACAGTAATGCCTCGTTGGTCCTCTTTTCGCAGTCCACATCGCGTTTTCAAAGGCCAGCTGGCCCCGCAGCCATAGGGCGTTTCGGCGGCGCTCCAGCCGATATAGGCATTTAACGCGAGCCACAGGCTGTGGCACAGCTTCCAGGAACGCGAGGGCTTATCGCCCACAACTTCCAAGGTTTACCGTTTCACGGGTCGTTCTCGCTCTCGCGGCTCGAGGATGAGACCGGCCAAGCTGTGGCGCCGAGCTGCGGGGCTGCGCGCGTGGGCCCAAGATCGGGCCTGCCGCGGCGGTCTCTAACACTGCAATGCAGAGAAGCGTCGAGCGGCAGCCGGCGTTCCCGCACACCATCTCGGTTGTGACAGCGCTTCCGCCGGTCACTCGCCGCGGTGGCTTCAGACCGGCGCGCTGCGCACCAGTGCTCGCCGCGCCGACGCACTTTTGAGCGCTGCTTCGAGATGCTCGAGCATGCGCTCGCGCCGTCGAATGGACGTCGAGACCGCCGTCTGCCAGTCAGTCGTGCTCTTGTCGGCGAAATGTCTCGGCCAACGCACCGCAAAGTTCACCCACGCTTAGTATTGCAGCCTCGCCTCTGCGCCTGCGTCCGTCAATGCCGACGTGTCGGGCTTTGCCGCGTTTCCAACGCTGTGGGCCGAGAGTTGGGACGAGCATGCTGTGCAGCATGCGGAGAATCTAGCCGCGTGTTCAACCAAATCAGATCCACCCGGCCGCGTCGCTATAAAGCGTCGTGAGTCGGCACCACCTTCAGAAGAGCCCCGTGCTGCTCATGCACTTACAGCAAACAGCGCAGCATTCTTATCGTGGACACTACAACCCTCCACAAGCCGAGCTTTCGGTCCTCTCATTGGTAAGGCAAAACAGTTTTTTGGATAAACAGTTTTTTGGATATTCAGTGGGACAGGAATATCCATACAAAACTCAAGTCACATTTAGGTCACCGACCAGCAGCACTCATTTCTTCATTTCTTCATTTCTCTATTCGCTACAATCGAGCGCAGGTCGAATTTACAGTTGGGAATGGGACTGCGCCTCGTGTGCGCGGCCGGCGTGGCGCTGGCGGCACTGCTGCTGCTGCTAACGGCCGCCATCGCGCGCCTTGTGCTGCTGCTCGTGCAGCTCGTGACGCCGCGCTACACGCTGGCGGCATGCGCGTCGGCGCTGGCCTTGTGGTTCGTGGACTCGAGACGCCATCGCTACGCCAAGGGCTTCTACTCGTGCTCGCGCGTGCCCCAGATGCAGGAGCCGCCGCCAGCAGCGGGGCAACAACAGGAGACGCCGCCGCAACAGCAAGAACAGCGACAGGAAGTAGCAGAGGCAGCAGAGGAAGAGGAGGCTATCGCGACCGCAGCGGTGGCCCCGTGACGCCCGAGACGCTGCCGCCGATGCAGCTCAAGAAAGTGGCAGCCGCGCCCTCCGAGACCGAATCGGAGGACGACGACAGCGAGGCCGGAGCGCCCCCAGCGTCAAGACGCGTGCCAGTTCCCCGCCTCCAGACACAGCAAGAGCCTCGCAGACGTGAGGACGCGCAGCAACACGACAGACGGAGAGCTCCAGCGGCGACAGGCCACGCGCCCGCGGTCCTCATCGGCAGTTGGAGACAGCAGATCCAGCCGGTCGCCAGTCAGAGCTCCAGTCTCGCGCAGTAGCCACACAGACGTTCTGGAGAGGAAGCGCCGAGTGCCCAGACGCCGCGCTGACACGGGAATGAACAGTGTCGCCAAGCACCAGGAGCGGTCGCGCCGCGCGACGTTCGCATCCAAGCAGGACGCGTATACCAGGCGAAGCAGCTCCGAGAGGCTGGAGGACGCTCTGCGCTCGGACGGGTACTGGATCGGAGACTTCCGAGTACAGCGGCGCCTGGTGTCGCGACGCAGCCACACGACTTCCAGCCCGAAGGCTAACTGAGCAGCGGAGCGGAAAGGAGAGGGGGGGGGGCTTAAGTTATTGCGCGTTTACTCTACAAGAAGAAGATTGTTTGCTACTCTATGGGTACTAGTAATGAACATGGAGCATTGTTATCCTTTGGGCGTGGAGTTCTTCTGATCGCTTTGACGCAGCGTCTGCACGTACTGCCATTGGGCCTGTGGGTCCGTCATGCCCACGCGCTTTGCTTCCTGATACAATGACAGAATGGACGACGGTGCTGCTGCTGCTGCTGTCAGTGGTGGTGGCGTCTTCCTGGAGTCGTTACTGCGAGCCTCGGCCTCCATCGCCTCCATGAAGGCCTGCTGCCTCCGCGCCGGCGCCACTGATTTCTTCGCTGCGGGCATCGGTGAAGGGGCGTGGGATGATGACGATTTCTGCTGACGGCCAGCTTCACGTTGCGCTTGCTGCTCTGCGTTCTCCTTCTCGGACTGAGGCGAAACGCTGGCCGCAGATTCCTCCGTCGAACTGAGCAGCAGAGTGTCGTCGTTACTGGCAATCTTCTCCTCTTCCTCGTCCTCCCGCTCCTCCATCTCCATTTTCTCCGCTTGCATTTGCTCCGGGGATGGGAACGCGATGGGCGAGAGCCCGAAGGACAGCCGCAGCTTCGAGCTGTGCGTCGTCGAGTCCCTCGGCGTCTTGACCAGCGGCGACGGGGTCAACACATCGAAATGCAACGTGGCCGGCGTGGCGCAAAGCGGCTGTCTGCTGCTGACGATCGCAATAGGCGACGCCGACCACTTTGGCGGCCTCGTGCTGGGCGACTGAAGCTTCCAGTCGCTACGGGGTGTCGCGAAGCCGCTCAGTCGATTCCTCTTGGCTGGGCGCGGCGGGGTCGAGCGTGACGGTGGAGTGGCGCGCGGGTGGCTCGACCGCTTCGGCGTCGGCGGAGGGAGGACCGACTGCAACTTGTCCATCTTGCGCTGCCGCTCCTCAGCCTCGCTTCACATCGCGCTATGGTCTCTTTGCAGCGTCGGTGCAGCTCCAGCGGAGGCGATGGAGTTGTCATCGCCCGGCTCCTATTCGCAGCGGTGGCTGCCGGCAGCGGCGTGCGCAGTACCTCGTACTGCTCCTCGTCCTCAAAGAACCCGCTGGCCCCGTGCGAAGTCCCCGAGACGTTGGCCTCTTTCTTCTGCTGCGGCAGCGGCGAGAAGATCGCCGGCTTGAGCTCCGCGAGCGTGTCGATGCTCCAGTCCAACACCGTACCAGCGTCCTGCAGTCCATTCTCCTCTTTCCCTCCTCCTCCTCCTCCCCGCCGCCGCTGTTGCCTCCGGCTGATCGTCAGCCAGCGCGGCCTCAAAGGGAGGGAAGGGGTTCCTGTCGCTCGTCGGCGCGTCGAACGGGTTGGAGGCCTCGTCTCCTCCAGGCGCCTCCGCCATGCTGCGATGCTTGCTTGCTGAACGAGTGCTTGGTGAGTGTCGACCTCTCGTATTACACTGCCCCCGTAGATCCCAAGCCTGTCACTGCTGAGCGCTAGCATGCGTTTCAAAACCGACCTGACGCGCATACGCGATTGGCACTATCGCCACTCACTTCATCGAGACCTACTTATTGCATTTTACCCTGACAAAAGCAGAATTATTGAGCTACCCGAAGTATTGCCGTATACGTGTATAGCCAACCTCGTTTAGGTTAAAACTAGCGGTGCATCACGGTCGCTGCGCTCATGTTGCTTTAGGGGCCGACCCCCAAAACTTTGTTGATCACAAAGTTTTGGATGACGTCCCGAGGAATTTCAGTACTTCCCTTTCACGTTCCCCCATTTTCGTGACTATTTTGCAAGCAACATAATTATCATTCATACGTTGTTAACGGTCCACCTGACCTGTGGCTCGAATGGGCACACTTGTATTAACTAAAGTGTGCATATAATAGCAGAATGTGCACTGCACACAGGCACAACGAAAGGTGAGTGAGGGGTTAACGACATGGTTTCGATGTTTCAATTTCGTGGTCGGTTCATTTTCAGTGTGATATTACGAGCGAGTTATTACTGTAAGCTTTCGCGATCCATTGCGAAGTTCTTCCTCTAGGCGCCACCTGCACACAGCCGCAATGACCAATGTTGCTGTCGGAACTGAGGCATGCACGGCTATTAAAAACTGTTAATCTGCACGCATAGGTAGATAACCTCATACTCATGCACGTTGAGCACAATAAGAAATATATATATGCTTCACGATGACGAGCCAAAATAATGTAGTTGAGCCCGCTATGTACCATCAGGCATGCAAGTAGGGTATCAAGGTAGAGCTGTGATGCTCGAGAACGGTCCAACAGGACTACAACTGAGTGGGCTAATGCAATTCTTTAGCATATTTTCACGAGCAACGCAATGAACTAGAGGATTGGGCTGGTAGTGCGCGTTGGTTAGGAGGAAGGAAAGTCATATCATGAAGCCGATCCAATGAATTGTGAATTAATAGCAATGCAGGAAGAAACTAAAATGTAGAGAGTCAATAGCTGTGGCTCCTACGCGTGCATGGGGGTGAAGGTGTGGCCGGTCGGAAGCTCGGCGAACCAGAGTTGTAACTCGGCGGTCCGAGAAGTCGCAGGCTGGTGGAGCAGGGTAGAGCGGACCCCAATGTTGATGGAACGGATATTCATGTAATCCGAGATCTGGCCGTTTTGAATGAGAACAGAATGGCCTTGTAGAGAATCTTGGAGTTCGTCGGCGTCTTGCCCCCACGCTGTACATACCACCTCCACGTTGGAGTCATCAACAAGCAGGAATTCGCGCTTAAGAGTCTTGCGGCCCGCGCGAGTCGTAATGTTTTTGAGAGGCCCGACGTCGACAACTACCCCGAAGACGGTAGGAGTAGCAGCAGGGTCTGCAGCAGGCAAGTCGGCGAGCCTGGTGTAGGCAAAAATAGGCTCCGGATAATGGGGGTCGCCGGTAACTCGGTGGATATCAGCGTCACCCCCGAACGAGAGTTCGACGGGTGAATCCGGCGGAGCAAACACGGAATTTGCGGTCTTGATGCGCCCGTTGGAAAACGAGCAAACCGAACCCGGAGAGAGCGCGTCGAAAAACTTTTCGGTGCCTTCGTTAAACACAGTTGCGCGCAGAACAGCGCCGTCCCGGTCGGTTGCATGAACGCGAAACAGCCTACCAGACACACGCCACGACTTAAACGCACGAACAGGACTCCGGGCGAGGATCCGACCGACGAACGACCACGGAGCTCGAATTTCGGGGTTTAACTCGGCGACCGTGAAGACTGGCAAAGGCAGGGGAGTGTTAGTGGCTTCGGCATCGGCGGCGACCACGCCCGCGACCACAGTGTTAGCACCGTTTTCAGCTACTGGAACGTTGGCGCGATCATTAGCGGCAGCCGGATCGCACGCGAGGCGCTTGGGAGGACGCGCGTCTTGGTCATTGGCAGCGCGGTCGACTGCTCGTTTCTGATGGCCTTGAGACGGGTCGGGACTTGGCGGACCGTCTTCCGTATGCTGTTGAGGTGGGTCGCGATCTGGTAGATTGCCCTCCGGAGGATTCAGTGCTTGATCAGTAGCGGGTTTGTTTGCAATGGAGAATTGCTGCTTAGGCGCGTTCTCGTCAGAGATAGCAGTTGCTTGGATCGGGGCGTTGACGATTGCCGAGGCAGAAGTGTTGGTCTTCGTCTGTGCCTTGGTGGCCTGGGTAGCGGCGTTGACGGTAGGCGAGGCGGAAGTAGTAGGCTTAAGCGCGGCAATAGCGCGACGGGCTCCGGCATCGTCTTTGTCATCCTTTGTGTGTGCGTGGTTACCGATAGCCTTGGCGCGTTTCTTTTTTTGCTTCTGAACGGCGATGCCAGTTGGCTGTTGGGAGCTTGGCGTTGGCGGAGGGTCCATTTGGGCCGGGCTGGAGAATGAAGAATGAGCTTGAGAAGCGCGAGCAATGGTTACGGCGTGGTTTTCCAGGAAGTGCTCCAGTGGCCACGGGAGGAATTTTCGGGGACATTCCGGGAAAAAGGGGAGGGCAGGACCAGACTTTGAGAATTAAATTTATAAGCATGTCGTAGAGCTAAAGAAGTACTGCACAGAATCATTTTCTGCCGTGCACAATGAAAATAATCAACAAGCGAAACGCGAACGCCCCGGCCGCGCAGGCAATATTTTTTTTTTGAAGGAAATATGGACATTCAAGCACTAGAGACAACTATAAATTATCGCAAGCTGTATTACTCCGCTCTTCGCTCTGTAAATTATCGCTATATTACTTCGTGCTTGCGATAATCTACAGTTGTGAATAGCTCCGTTACAGTTCTACATATTCGGGGCCGAAAGAAAGAAAAGGAAGTTTAAAGGATCGTCCATTCACCAATTGCGCGGTGCTGCTGATCACAGGCATACTGTAATAGGAAAAAACGAGCTCACCTGCGTGGTAACGTGAAAGCCAACAGTTGTGTCCGACATACAGATGCTCGTCGGAAAGCCTGACATCAATCGAGGACGCTCTTTTATTCAGCCGTTATCATCTACGCCGCGGATTCCACCGCCCGTTCTCGTCCAAGTCCATGAGCCACTTGACTGTAAAGACGTTTGGCCTGAGGGCGAGAAATTTGCTGCGGTCAGGAAACAGCGTGGTTTGCATGCATCTAAGAGATTCAGAGTCCCTTACCCGAGACACAGCAACATATATGTGTTCGAACTGCCATGTCGGCGCATTTGCTGATCCCTCTAACAGCGCAACGACACGGTCGAATGTGCTGCCCTGGGCTTTCCACACGGTCAACGCCAAAGCCAAATCCACGCCGTGTTGTTCGTACCGAATTGGGTTGTCCTTCTTCCCGGATTCGTCGAGCCTGACCGCATAATTTTCGCTGTTCGACTGCGCTATGCCCACGGGAATGATAACATCCTGTTTGTGAAGCTGTCGCCCATTAGCATCCATGACCCACGTGGTTTCTAGGTTCATGTCGTCCGGCCACTCGGATCCACTCAGCAAGTTGCCGTCGCGGTCGGTTAGTCGAACATTTATAAATTCAGGAGCAACAGGCAACTCGACTAGAGATTCCCCGCGGTGTAATGCCTCTTCGGTAAGTTGTAGCACGCGGGATACTAATTCGTCGTCGTCCCAGCCCATTGAGTGATACCAGCACCGAGTACCATTCGCTACCCCGAGCGCGACGTTGCCATTGGTATTGTCGAGAATCTGCCCCGGCGCCCCGTAATAAAAATACCCAAAGAGCTCCGGGTGTTCCGCTTCGTTATACAAAACTTCTTGTACGAAGTCTGCGATTGCGCCCAGTATAGGTTTCCTCCAGCGAAAGAGTAAAGTCTTACTGCGGCGGGCGGATTCAGCAGCCATGCAAGTGTTTAGGACGGCTCGGTCAACGTTGCTTGTAACGAGCACGACAGATCCACCAACCCAGGATTCATCGTTAACCACATCTTGACGCGTCAAGGGCGAGTCAACGAAGCAACCATACCGCTGTCGATCGGACGGTACGCAGAGTCGTCCTTCCCCCATCGATTGTTTTGCGGGTAAGCGACCGGTAATCTGCGAAAGCGCTCAAGTAATGCTTGCTGTACGCGGCATCCACTTGCCCGATGCTGTTTCTCCAACGCAAAGACAGTGAATAGAGAAAACAGGTACCGTGCGCGCAACAAGACAGGGTCCTTGGTCTGCATATACATGCATTTGCAAAGCGATATACCTTTGACGACTTGGAGCTGCCAAAAATCACCTGTCTGTTGGATAATTTTCGGAAGCGACAGTTAGTATGCCGTAGCTACACACTGGATTAACCGTGCCGACTTACCAGCAGAATCGATTTGCCACCAAAGGGCAAGTTGCTGTCATAGAGTCCTCGCAGGCGTTCATCCAGCAAAACTAAGTGTTTCGCTTTAAACATGGAGATCTCATCAACCACCACCAGTTCGACTGTCGCGTCGAAGAGTTGCCGCAGGAACGCTGCCGATCGGGCGGAGAGTCGGCTGCCCCCCTTGCCGCATTTTAAGGCAGAATGAAATGTCCGCCCTTTTGTCAACTGACATGCCCCAGCACCAGTAGGACACGTAGCCACAACTTTATAACGACGTCGCTCGACCTCTTCATGTATTCGGCGCACGACATACGATTTCCCCGTCCCTCCTCCACCGTGGACCAACGTAAGCGTCTGCCTCTTTTGAGCTCTATCAATGCCACTAATAACACATTTCACAGCGGCCAGTTGTTCCGCAGATAGATCGCACGAGTCAATCACATAGTCGTCTTCGAACGGGTCAGTGACGCCTCCATCCCCCCTACCGTTGGTTGGGGTTGGATCGTCAGAGCTGCCCGTACCGGTCTGGAAAGTTTTGATGGAACTCGCAACTTGTGATAAGCTGTCGCTCTTATCGGTCTCGCCAAAACGAAATACAGGATTTAGTGACGGCCCCGCTCGGAAGCAGGCAAAACAGAGAAATCATCTTCGCCATCCGCCGCGTCATTGTCATGGAACAAGGCAGAAAACGCCGATTTCAGGGACGCAATGTTTGAGCGCCGGGTAGCGGAGCCGGCAGCCGCCCTGCTTAACAGCTCGTACAGGTTCCCCCGCGGAGAGACTATTCCATCGAATTCTGGATTCGCCGATGGCCCGACGAATGCTGCTTTGAATGCGATCTCGGCGATTTCCAATAGTCAGCACCACGATTTCTCCAATCAGTAGCAGTTTGCTCATTTCGGCTACAGCGAAACCCCTTCTTCATTAGATTTCTAGCGAAGCGACATCGCTCTCGATTAATTAACGCGGCGGACGAGCAATCCCACGAACTACACATGGCGAGCAGTCCCGCTGCATCGAATGACCAGCCGGGGCCCATCGTTTCCCACGGTGTAAACGCACACAGTAAATACCGGGCCAGGTTGTTGCGATTTTTTTCATCGACCGGATTGTCAACAGAGTTGCTCCATGTTGGAGGAGGCGCACCTCCAAATATCGGGGTTAACAGTTTCGCGCGGATAACACCGAGATGGGACGCAAAGAGCGGGTGGGTAACTGCAAAGGAAACCCTTGTCGAGGAGGCCTTCCGCTCCCGCCGCTACTTTTTCCACGGACCTTTTCCGCTGGTAGAACGTCAACAATACACTCAAATTCCAACGGAGAGAAATCTGCAAAATGCTGCCCACGGTGATAATAAGATTCAGCTTGCGTCAAGAAAACAACATCACCGTCGATTTTAAACGTCCGTACCCCGCTTCCCGCGCACTGGCGGGAACTCCCATCCTTTGAGTAGTCCTCATCATTGGCAGTTTCAAAGAGAGCAGCCAGTTCATCTTCTATGCTTCTTTGCTCGATGTCGCTGTTTGCCGGGGTTGTAGTTTTTTCACCATCGCTTTTCAGCTGCTTCACGAAAGAGGATAACGCAAACGGGAAGATATACCAAAATTTGTCGCTTGATATAAAAGACCGGTGCCCAGTGATCGCGTAGACCATCAGGGAATGAGACCATTCATGCGATCCAGAAAAACTATTGATTGTCCTAGTCGCCAAATATTTCCCGGTCCTCAGTTCAGATCGGGAGTCAGCAGCCCGGCTAGGGTATTTCAAGTTATGCTCCGCCGCGCTCAGCATCGCCGAAGCAGCACTTTTTAGCGGGACGTCACCTTTCGACATGTACGCTTCCTGGTATTCCTCAACAAGATCCCCGGAGTCTTCTCCATTCACGAACGAAGAGTTTGTATGGGAAGCTGTCAGCGCAGCCAATAAAAGATTCGTCTCGACGACTCGTGTGTCTGTCGCCGGCCTCGAGAGCTCCCATAATATTGGCCCTTCGCAATGCGGGCGAAAACATTGACCCATCTCGTAAGAGTACCCATTGTCGATAGCGCGGAGGATGTGCGGTTTCAACTCGTGGCCTACCACAACGGGCGTGATACCGGTTCGAGGGTTACCCTTGCGTTCGCGGATAACAATTAACGGCGAGGTCGGTCCCTCGTGCACACCCGCGGGTCTAGCAAGACGACACATTTGCTTTCCACGATTGCCTTTGAAACAGGTCGATGTGTGTGAGTGAAAGTTGGTAGTAGCTGCGCGCATTTGTGCTGCCTTGAGAAAAGCGCCGAAGTCATCAGATGCGTCCGGAAGAGGAATTTCAAACGCTTTTGGCAAGGCTCCATTATCGATGCAGCTTTTGCGCCATTCATGCACCGAAGCGTCAAAGTTAGTGCAACATATCGACTCGAGGAATTGTGCAGCGCGCTGGCGCAACACAGGAGAGCACATTATCCTCGAGAGTAGCGTTGGATTATACCTGGATCTGTAAAGAGTCATGTGAATATGTAGACGCCCGTCTGCTTGCGGCTCCACCACTGCTGCGAATGCCGCTATTGTTCCATAGGCCCCCACCTCTCGCTGGTTATAGTCGCGAGAAATCCGTGTAGCACTAGCCGCTTTGCACAAAACAATGTCGTTTAAAATTTGCTCAGTGCACTTTTCGAAAGCGCGCGCCGCCAAAGCAGGATATGCATTCGAAATGGCCAATCTTCCGCGGGCGTGGCAGCGCACTGTCTCCGGCAAGTCCTCCTGGCGGCACTCTTTTTGCTGGAAAACGATATCGGGTTGATTCCACGCGTTCAGTGCTCGCAGCGCAGCAATACGATGCAGCTCAAGATCGTGATGCTCCGGGGGGGCAACAGTGACCCAGTGCAGGGGTATTCCGTATTTAGCTCTCAAAGCTCCAAGCTTAGGCCGCATTGTTGCCCGTTCAAACGCAGAAAACGGCACACAACCTCCAACTAGAGATAAAATCCGCAGCAGATGCGCATTTACCCGTTTTGACTGAGCTGACTCGGGATCCGACTTCACCTTGACAAGCATTTCCCTAAATTCATCCGAATTTGCCAACTTTCCCAAACGTTCAAGAACAGCAGGACGGGTCGAGCCAACCTGCGCGGCTCTTTTAATGGCGGTGTGACGCTGCAGTTGGTTGAACAGCGTAGCGACCAGTGCAGTATTTTTTTCGAAGCGCCCATCATAGTACCGCATCAAGTGCTTAATGAACGGTGTAGGCCATGTGCCATTAGGAAGGACCTTGCCGCCTTTCATAAACAAACACGGGAATGCCGCTGCAATCATATCGCCATTCTGAAACCATTCAGTGATAGGTTCCTTTCCCCGTCTAACGGTTACCACGGGACGGCTATCCACGCCCGCCGGCGTTTTATCGATCATTGACAACATTGCGTCAACGGCTGCATTTTTCACACCCAAATCTAAACCGTCAATATCCTTCAGAACAGCAGACGTCGCAATAATCGGCACATCCGCGCTACCGTCATTGTATTCTTCGCCAAAACGTTCCGCGACGATATCATCATCCATTGCCTCAGCTTCCTCGCTCTCCGCAAATACAACTCCTTTCTCCATCCTCGCTTGCAATGCGGCCAGTGCAGCCTTTGCTGTTTCCGAATCGTCGATCTCTATACGATTTGTTTTAAAGTACTCGTGGGTATGCATGAGGACACGCATCCACGAATACATGTCGTCAGCGGGGAGCAAAAATAGGTTGCTGTAGCTCTTTTTCCTTGTCGGCCAATCGCCACGAGGACCCACGAAAGTTACTCTTGGTATGTTTTCATCAGACGTACAGGGCAGTACCTTGGAACTTTCCACAGGACCATCTGACGGAAAGCAAATTGAGTGGCCAATGCTGTGTTTACCCGATACAACCACCTCAACCTTAAACACCCTCACGGGTGAAATGCACTTAGTAGCTATCTCCCCAACTCGGGCAAACTACCGCTCCGGCCATAATCATGGCCAGAAGCAATACTGAACTCGGATGTTCGGGGATCGCCCCAGCATTTACAACACAGCGGGATAGCGGATGGATCGTGGACCAAATCTGGATTAAGATGATACAGTATTCCTTGCGCCCGATAAATCTGCAGGTGCTTGTCCACTACCCAACCCGGTATTTCCTTGATTTCATCCAGCTCGGAACGAGATAATTGAAAGCCTTGGTGGAGTTCATCTAAAGCCATCCATCGCACGCGATCTTCGACAGTATTAAGAAATTCACAGCATGACGCACACGCCCACAAATCCCCCGAACTCCGAGAGCTCGCGTGAAAACGATCCTGGCAAAACTTTGCAGTTGTAGCGTTCATTGGTTCGTCGAGGTTGCGTATTAGCCGTTCAACCGTGGCCTCACCACCAGCGCCTTCTAACTTCTCGTCCGCAAAAACGCAGGCAGCGGGATCAGTAGAGCAGCAGTGAAAGTAAAGCAAGGCCAGACGCGGATGCTTAGTAAAGTTTTGACGCAAGAGCTCCAAATCTTCATTCGTCAATACCGAAATCGATGTAGCCTCAGCGATCAAATACTCCAACCGGCCGCTTTCACTCCGCGGTATTTCAGAAATTTCGTTTTGTAGCTTGGAACGCTTTGCAGATTTCTCCGGCGGGCGAGAGTGCGCACGTTTTCTCTTGCTGGGGCTTCGCTAGCGGTTGTTATATCGATCAGGACTGGTTCTATCTCGACAGTGTATCTGCGCCGGATTGCTGCCGCGAAGTCACGTCGTGCACGCTCATCAGCAAAGGTAACAGCGACGTAGTGGTTCCGTTCATCCAGCGACACAATATCGGCAACGCGGTCCGCAGCACAGTGATAAATGACGACGGGTTCCTCGCGTAGAGGATCTTCCAGAAAAGGGCCGGGTTCCCCGGGAGTGGTAACGTAAACCCCATCAGCACATAGGGTGACAATAACGCGCTTTAGCATGCACGCCATCGCTGCAATAGGAATCACCCCCGAATATTCCAAGTACTGATTAGGACTAGCAACCAAGTTACCCACATGCAGCGGCTCGTGCCCAAACGCGCAATGCAGCGTCTGCTCCTCGAGAAGTCGCACAACCTCCAGGCCAACCTTGGCTCTCAGCTCAAATACATGTTTCGACGCAGTCATGCCAAATGGAACCCGCACCCCGGCAAACTCAGCTGCCACCCATACTGCATGATAGAGACAATTACCGATACCCGGGACATTGGCCCCGAATACAGCCATCGGGACTTTGTTGCGACCTGTTCCACCGCATGGGAGACGTACGACCGCGCCCCGAACGCCAACTCGCGCATCAGGGTGCTCGCGAGCCCTTCCGACAGCGCGAGAAAACCACAGGTCTCGAACCAGACTCCCAGCCATCAAATCGCTCTTTAGCAAAAGATGGAATGGACTTCGGCAGCTGAGGTTTCCGATTGAAAACGATTTAGTACTGCTCAGCCAAGTTTTCCGATTGAAAGCGATTTATTACCAACGAAAAAACACACGAAGTCTACTATCCCCAACACAAATTGATCCTACTGCCTTCTCCATCACACCTGCACGGAAGCGCGCAAAGCCTCGAGCTGGAGAAAAGTGAGTGGGGAGAGGGAAGTTGCCTGTGCGATTTTCAGTGCGGCGCAGGGTGTGTAAACCGTGGCTTTCATCCCTCATCGGTCCTTTTTTAGCCTTCTTCCGGCAATACTCAGGCCACGACCCCGCGTTCTCTACTGCATTTGGAGCACAAACATACAGGAATACGAAAATCGTCTCCGTAACCATATGTGATCTCTTCTCCGATGTAAATGTCCCTAAGAGCGATAATCCCGACGCGATACGCACCAAAGACAGTCCACTCCTCCGCTTGACAATTAGGTTCGCAGCTATGATTAAAATACCGAGCAACGTTCCCGTAGCGGGTAGCGTCGATGACCTTATCGACCCCATACGACATCACGTAGAACTGCGGCCTCTTCTTCGATCGCTGCGAGTTCTCGCGCTGGTTCAAAATCTCACCCACGTACTCACGCACCAGCGAACCTTTACGTATTTTTGGAGGGCAAAGCGCCGTATCCTTTCCCGGGCGAAACACCAACTCTCAACTTTACCGGGGCAACACTTGACCACGTGTGATTCCCACAAAGCCCTCCCAAATTACACGTTTCTTCGGAACATTCAATTCTCCGGCCACGGTTTACACACCCTGCGCCGCACTGAAAATCGCACAGGCAATTTCCCTCTCCCCACTCACTTTTCTCCAGCTCGCCAATATTCCGATGGACGACGATGTAGTCGCGGTCCACCTCTTCATACGAATAACTCTCGCCGGTCCGGGCGGACGGCGTTGTAGAGCGCATATATTCTGTAATAGCAGTCTGCCGCAGCCGATGCTCCGCCATCGAGACCGCGTACACCGCCGCGCGATTTCAAACTGCAGGTCACAGCGGCACACAGCTCACCAGCGAGGTCGAATTACCTCCGTCGGCCAATGGTCGAATTCTATCCGTCTACAGACAGTGACATGTCAACCACAAGCTAACGCAATGAAATAGATGTTCCAGCACAAAAAGTATCATTTCCTTCTCAAGAGTTAATCAGCTTCCGGAACTACGACGCCAGGCCACACAAGGCATACCCAATCTATAGATCTCGGACTACAACTTCAGGCCACGCGAGGCGCTCTGCGGCCCGGCGAACACCTTCTGAGTCAAAATCAGCCGGGTAAAATAACTTCAGCCATTGCACCATTTCCATTTCATTGCTCTCCGCCGCCCACGCACTAGCTCGACGGCTGCACCCTTCGGCCCGGTTAGCACGAAGAAAATCGGCGACGTCAAAATGGCCATTCCGCGCCGCGCCATCAAGAGCCCGCTTGGAGCACCCCTCCGCTCGATTCACATGAAGCCAAACCACGGCCTCCAAATGACCATTTTCTGCAGCCGAATCCATAGCGCTAACTGTGCAAGGAGCGCCGCCTAAATGCAAACATCTAACGGTTTCAAGATGTCCATTCCGGGCCGCACTATCCATGGCGGATACAGAGCACGCCTCCCCGCATTCGTCGCGCAACCAACGAACCACGTCGGTGTATCCATGCGCCGCCGCGTTGTCGACAGCTAGAGCACTACTAGCCACTCCAGCGCGTCGAAGTATCTTGATTAAACCGAGATCACCACGCGCGGCAGCGAGCTCAATTGCCGCGTTAGTGTACCCCTCGCTCCGGTTTTCCCGCAGCCAATCAAACATTTCCTGGTTACCCGAACGCACAGCACCATCAAACGCTGCTGCCGAACACGTACCCGGGTAGTACTGATGAAGCCATACCAACAATTCTAACGACCCATAAACTGCACACACGTCCATTAGCATACCCGTCCATTGCAGCGATACATTTTCGTGTAGCCATTGAACGGTCCCCAACGCGCCCCGCGACACCGCGAAATGCATACCGGCCTCTGAGCACCTCTCACCTCGATTTTCAAAAAGCCAACGGACAACGTCGTCATGACCTTCGAAAATAGCCCCGTCCATGGCCTCGTAAGTGCACCCTTCATGACGATTTTGGTGCAACCACTTGACAACTTCGAGCTGACCCGCCTCAGCCGCCGCATCCATGGCCCGCGCCGTAAAGACAGCCGCGCGATTATGCAGCCACACAATGACATCAAGCCTTCCAGCAGCCGCGGCTCTGTTCACACAACCGGGATGAATGCGACCGAGCCGCCGGAATAACACTTCAATATTCCTCATGCAGCCCGCCCCACACGCCTCCACCAACGCATCGTCAGTCACGGGTGCATCAGTATGGGCTAATACCCAAGCCAAAATCCTTGATTCTCTACGCCGAGCCGCGGCCGTCACCAGTCCGCTGCTCGAGCCGACAACGCCGATGCCGTGTAACCATTCAATTGTTTGAAGCTCCCCAGAGCGCACAGCAACTTTCAACATCCGTTCCCCCCAACACACGAGCCGGCCGTCCTCATGCAGGCGCTGCAAAAATCCAATGTGTCCTTGCCAAACCGCTTTCAACGCTCCATCGCGAATACATACATCATGAAAAGTATCGACTTGATGGTTTGCCAAATCCAACCTTTCATCGGCTATCGCGCTACCATGCGCAACATTAAATTCTCGGAAGCGCCGCAGCCGGCTAGCCTTGTCGGCCGGTGTGTGCATCGCGACACGTTTCACGAGCTCTCTCGATCGAAGCTGCACAGCCTTCACCAACGAAGCCGCCCTCGGAAACGCGTAAGCTTCAATGATAGCCGCCGCAAAACTACCATGGTTGGATAGTTCCGTGCGGTCAACAACCGACAACACACTTTGCATCGGGTCCATAATTGCAGCGGAAGTAGAAATGAACCGTTTTCACGCCGGATCCTACCTCAAGCTCCGTTAAGAATTTTGCTAAGAATTGCGCGCAGCACCCGCCCGTTCTCCTCATAGAGCGATTTTCTCAGACGATAGGTTGAGTAAAAAAATACAACGTCGGAGGAGAGGTATCGATCTCCTTCAACCTTAGAAGAGGTAGCATAATCAAATACAAACGACTAACTTCAACATACTGTAGCTAAATATTTGTATTCGTCACAGTCAGCGAGAAGATGTCGGGGAGAGTTCTGAAAGAACTTGACCTGGTGCCCGCGCCTCGAGCCATCAGAACTCCTCCTACGATCCTTCTCATTCTTCAGTGCGCTCGGTGCCGCGGCGGCCCCCACCCTCCGCGGGCTCATACTCGCTGCCGTCGCACCGAGCGCGCTGTTACCAACCAATCCACCTATCTACAGATCAACCATGCAACCGTGCAACGAAGCGTCTCCTCCCGGCCGCACGCCGCGCCCGCGCCTCTTCTACGCGTCGGTCTCCGCTCTGCACGGCGACAGGCGGCCGAATGGCGTGTCGGCATGAGGCCAATGATGCCGGGCCCGCGCCAACGACATCGACCTGGAGGGCGCGTGCGAGTCGTTCATGGCCTGCTCCACGCGCCACGTGCGCCTGGATGACCCCGTGTTCGACGAGCGGGAGGAGGCCTGCGAGGACATGCTGGACATGGCCTCCGGGCTCACGGACACGTCCAGATTAGGCTGCCAGGTGTTCGAGGGCTTCGAGGGCACGACCGTGACGTTGCCCAAGGCCACGCGCAACTTTACGTCGTCGGCCACGTAACCAAGCCGCACTAAGGTGGTGGTGGTGGGGGGGTGTTATTTTGCTGGTGGTGAAAGACAGATCGATGGATAAGTACACTGCGGTCGGGTGCGCGTTTGTTTAGATTCAAGCACCGCGCTCAGTTGCTGCGGCGGCCCCCACCCTCCGTGGACGGGTGTTTGATTTGTTGAAGTTTCGTTGTAGGTAGTCACATAGCAATTAAATTACTCTTAACAAGCAATTAAAGTTCGTACGTGACCTGGTGGCTTGGCGTGTAGTACAACATAGGCCATTGGTACCTACGTAAACGCTCAATTAATAAGCCCATAGTCACTGCAGCATGAGCGATTGGATACGTACGTGTATGCGTCTAACGTATTGCAGCATATAAGTCACTAAAAATAAGGTAAGATGTCATTTAAGCCTCCATCCTGCGATACTTTGTAATAAAACTTGTGTAAATCAGTCGAATTGTGTTTTTAATGAAAAATAGTAGATTTATAAGCCCTTTTCACTTCAAATTTGTATTGGTTCAGTACCTACTTTTTCTGTGGACCACTTATTTGAAGCCTCGAATTAATCCCTATTGGGCTTCTCGTACTACAGAGTAGCACTACCAGGATAAATTAACGCAGACTAGAAAGGAGCAAATAGTCGGAGCCTTTAGCGTGTAGGAAGGACATGGAGAAGGACCAAAAGAGAGTCATTGTTGCTAGCGAGAAGCACCACCACGAACTCGGCTCGTACAGCTTGAGCTTATCATCCACGCATAGCCTTCCATGTAATCTAGAGGAGTTGCTACCCCTGTCGCGTCCTTGTAGTTGCTGCTCGGCGGCGCGCAGTCATTCAGCATGCAAAGCTGTGGAAGTATAGATTGTTTATTAATTGATCTTTGTGCGCTGGAACAATCAATGATTGCAATCTCAACAATCTCAGCTACAATTATTGCAATCTAGCAACCTTCCTACTCTTGCTCGGCTACCTCTTCCCCATTGCTGTCGACTGCACGATTGCTGACGACACGTCGGCCAGCGTCACAAGGTCCCAGATCAGCTTCAAGAACATGATGACTTCGAGAGTCTCGGAGCTCATACTCTTCCGCAGGTACCCGATGCTGCTCTTGACGGTGGAGAAGAACCGCTCAACGACAACAGACGTTGCAGGAATCCAACTTGCGTCCAGGTACTTGGACTGGCGAGTGCTCCTCTTGCGGGCCTTCTTGTTGATCTTGTCGTTCAGTGCTTCAGCAGCCCTTTTCCGCTTGGACTTGTTCGTTGTCGAGGAAGTTGCTACCGTGCGCGGCTGGGTTTCTGGCAGCGAGTAAGCGATGGAGAGCTTTGCGTTCATTCCGAAGTAGCGTAAAATCTCCCCCGCCTTGGATCTTGACCAAACCACGCTCAAAGTCAGGAGATTCGACGACATCCGCGTCTGGCGCGGGATATTTCTCCATACCATAACGGTGCCGACACTTGCCGACAGCGGTCGACACGCACGAGATTGGCTAAAACTAGAAAAATCCTCTATTGAATTAAATACTCTGTTGTGTGGCCACACAACGGAATCGGAGGACTGGGCGGCGGTGGAAGGGGGACGACGGTGAAGTGCTGACGCAGGCAACTGGGAGGCGGGGCGGGCACCGCACCACGGGTGAGGCGCGGAGAGCAAGGGCGTGAAGGTAGAGCACGATGGCGCGCTTGGGGGCGGCTCTCTCCACCTGCCAGCGAGCGTGACTACACCGCGACCTCCATGCGTGCTCCTGGGGCCGCTCTCAAGCCCCAAGCGCCAAGACTCCCCATGTAACGGGGTTACACGCACAAGTGGCTACAGCCACTTGCAACTCTAACAGACGCGATGTCTGTTAAAGGTTCAAACACTTCCTCGGCCTTGGTGTACGTTACATCAAGTGCCACATTCATTTACGATCACCACGACGGGTGGTCCATAGACATTTAGGATTCCTATTGGTTGAAAGCAGCATCTTTTAACCAATGAGCGACATGCATAGCAAAGGAATTCTGCCAACCAGCCGTTGGCAGATTCCCAACTTAGAATATTACATTTAGAGGAAGTCAGAAACATAAAACAAAAATAACAGTTCTCATCTTGACCAAAATCAGCTATTTAGAGTCTTTATCTTGTTTAAAGTATACTCGTGGACCTCGAGTATACTTAACTCAAGTAAAAGAAACCTACGCTTCCTCATACACGTGCGCACACGTGTAAGCTGTTGTAGTGAGCAAGCTAGGCCCACTACACCTGGTAGCACTTTGTAGTCCGTCCAACGACCGACTACCTGAACGTTCGTACGGGACTGTACGGACGGGGAGCTGAGAACCTTTCATGAACACGGAGGTGCTCATGGAAAGCTCCACTACGCCTGCAACTCATGTTGCACGCGCTGACTGCCTCCACCTGTCGGATCCAGAGTGGGAGGCACTCCAACGACTGTCAACAGTCATTGGAGAGGCGGCAGTTGCTGCGATGCTGCGTACGTTATCGCCGACAGAGCAACATGGTGTTGCTCTGGGTTTCATCCTGAAGGAGCAGCGCGACGCTGCTGCCTCTACCGCGGTGCCGTCGGGGACGACACCACGCATGCAATCGTTGAAACTCAACGTGAGCAACTATGTAGGAAGAGAGGGTGAGCCTCTCCTCCGTTGGCTTGTCGAACTCGACACTGCCATTGCGGCTCGACGTATCGTCGACCCGTTGTCGAAGGTCGCGTTCGCCATGTCCTGTCTTGGCGGACGAGCGAGGAGTTGGGCGTACGGACGCCGACTCTCAGATCCTACGTGCTTCAGCACGTACGAAGCGTTCAAGGAGGAGCTCAGACAAGCGTTTGAGCCCCCACAAAATGAGTTCCGGTCGAGGGCGGAGTTCCTCGACCTGCAGCAAGGTAAGCATGATGTCCATGCTTACGCCCAGAGAGCACGGTACTTGGTCTCGAACATCGTGACCAACCCGATTGACGAGGCGACCAAGGTCGTCACGTTCATGAAGGGATTGAGAGATGGGCCTGTGAAGACCTATCTCTTCCGTGAGTATCCCAATACTCTCGAAGCTGCGATCACTCTTGCGATGCAGGAGGAGTTTAGTCTGAGGCAGGCTAAACTGCATGCGAATGCGCCGAGGCTTCAACCACCTCCGGTCGCGATGGCGGGAGGTCCGGAACCAATGGACCTCTCGAATGCAACGGCTGTTGGCTATCTACGCCAACAAGGAAGCAATGTACGATGCTTCCGTTGCGGAAGGATCGGTCACTATGCCCGAGAGTGCACGGCACCCGTGCACCGAGATGGTGGTCGACGCGGCGATGCTGGGCATCGTCGCGGAGAAACAAAAAACGCTGGAACCCAGTAGGCGCGGGGCGCCCTACTGGTGAAGCAGTCACGCGTGTCCAACTCGGACATGCGACACTGAGGACTGCAGCCCCAGTGAGGACCCTTCTCACTGTAAAATGCATGATGACAAACCAAGTCTTGTCATCTTGAACGTGTCGTCGAAAGAGAGAGCAACTCTTTTCGTGCTTTGTTGATTCGGGCGCGTCGAATAACTTTGTTCGACTGCGAAGTCTATCAAGGCTTGACTTCGAGGATTTAAAGATACCTCGAAGTATGTTGGAGGTACGACTGGCGACGGGTGTCGTCGTCAAGACCGAGAAGCGCATTGTACGCGTGCGCTTCACGTATAAAGGTCAAGAGTTTGTCGAAACCTTTATCGTCCTGGACCTGGACGATAAGTTCGACATTGTGTTGGGCATGCCGTGGCTTGCACGGCATGATCCGGTAATCGATTGGGAGAAGCGCACTCTCGTGCGCTTCGGTCGCGACCGCGGAACAGTGAGCGATGGCCCTGTTACCGCAACGCACGCACCGACAGGTGCGCGCGACTCCCAGTCAAGACAGCGTCTAGCGCCGCTATCCCGGAACGCCCTGAGCGCGCGCAAACGCGCGCGCAAGAGCAGCAAGCGTCGGCGTCGCAGCCGACGGCTGAAGGAGAAAATGTGTCGATTTCGGAAATCGACACAAACATTTCAGCGAATCAGAATGAGTCTCCGGCCTCAAGAGGCCCGGATGACGAACATGTGTCACACGCCTCAGCCGTGGAGGCTGACGCGAATCTGATTGTGGGCGTGTCTCCGGTCCGAAGGGACGCGGACGACGTAATCATGTCACACGCCTCAGCCGTGGAGGCTGACGCGAACGTGATTGGATCAGTCTTGGCCAATAATAAGGGCCAAGGTGATGGAACGTCGTCGACTCCGGGAGTCGATGAATTTGATGGATTTGATTCGTCGGCTCGGGGAGCCGACGCACCCTCCGAAATGGGGGTCTCCGCCAATAACAGGCGTCGAGGTATTGAAGTCACGTCGGTTCCGGGAACCGACGCTGCGAAGACATTTCGCGTCGACTCCGGGAGTCGACGCACCCTACAATGAAGGGATCCGCCAATAACAGGCGTCGAGGTGAAGATGGCGTGTCGGTTCCAAAAACCGACGCTGCAGGCGGTGCGGACGGTTGCAAACGTTCCGCACCGGAAAAACTTGCATGCTGTCGTGCAGCCGGGCTGCACGACGAAGCGCCGGGCGACCAAGCCGGGCTTGAAGTCGCTCGCCCGCGGGATGAACCCGCCGGCGGTATTAAGAAAGAACACCCGTCCACGGCTGGGCCTGGACGAGGTCAAGAACCTTGCGGAGCCGGGCTCCGTAAGACAAGAAGACGGCGCATGCGGAGAAAGCTGCGCAAGTCTCGGCCAGAGGCCGAGACGCTACAAGGAATGTCTGCCGGGCAGACGAAGGCCGAGGTGACACGATGTGGAAACAGATTTTTATCTGCACCCATGTCCGACCCCATGGATACGTGGACCCTATGGTGAGGTGTGATTGGTCGCATGAGGCGGAGGTCCGGTAGAGACGAGTGTGACGTGTGGATTGTGGATGTGTATGGAGATTTGGTGGGACCTGGCACTTGCAGTAAGTATGGGCTCACAGGATTGGAGATGCGCCCACCGGATGAGCGCTCATATTCGGTGCGGAATCACGCATCCTGTCCGTCCGCCGACTTCCCTAACTGCAGGATAGGCCCAAGGCGTGAAAGTGTGACCAGTGAACGTATCCTGGTCACTGCCTGCATTGGCTCAAGTCAAGTTGCCGGGCTACCCCACTGAATCTACCCCACCAGACATGATCACGCGCACCCGGTGATGGCGTACAGCATGGAGAAATTGCCGCACCGGATGGGGACGGACCAGATCGTTCATTCGGTCCGTCCACCGTGCCCACACTGGATGTCGACGCACCAAGAACAAGTCTAGTGCGCGCCGCGTGCACTTACGCAGCGGCGTCGATCCCGACCGGATGAGACCAAGATCCACCAAGGCCCACGTGCGGTACCGAATGGGCCGCACATCCAAGGAGAAGTCCAGTTCCAAGACGAAGAGACGGTGTATCCAGGTACCTCTGTCATCATGTGATGAGTGTACCTGGAGAAGTGTCGCCGTCAACAAGTCTCCGCATACCGAAAACAAGACGAACATACTGAAGCACTGCCAAGAAGCACAAGCATACTCAAGACAAGCGAAACATAGTGAAACCTACATTAAAGTCAGCGAAGTGATAGAAGATAGCTAGCCAAACGTAAGATCTAAACAGAAACCAATTTGCCGAAGAACACGCGGACGATTCTGGCGCCCGAGGACAGCAGTAGAGCCTCGACTTTCTCGTCTTCAAGAGCCCTCCGGGAGACTGCCTGCGCGCGGTCTAAGTACGTTTAGGGACGCTTCCAAGGCCTCACCGGTGTAGCGAGCACCGGTGTAGTGGGGACTCAAAGGTACCAAGGCGAGGTCGGCAGTGACTGGGGTTTCGCGCCCTGGAGTGACCTGTGAGAGCTTCATTTCCTATTTGCGTGTCCTAACCGGGCATCCATTTCATATTCCCTACTGTGTGTCTTTGGTGGTTGAGGTAGTCACCCCCCAGACCGAATTGATCGACTACTGTGTGATAGGACTGAATTATATTTTGTATTGTTCCCTCATTCTGTGAGGGTGGTGCGCGTAAGTGAGTGTGCATCCAGGGCTGACCAGTGCCTTGGGTGACGGCTCCGAAGTTGACTGGTGTATAGACCCGCCACCCAAGGGTCTCAAAGAATAAGTGGTGGCTGTATATTTTGTGACGTTTAGCTCGGCATTGTATTTCTGTGTGGTTGGTTGGTCTGAATTACGGATCTGACAGTGATCCCTTCCATTCGGTCTGACCTTCTGTTCATTCGGTGTGGTTTATCCCAGGAACACACCCAGCAGACTTTATTCTGTATTGCAACAACTCACTTCGGTGAAATCCGGTCCGCCAAAGGTAAACGATACCTATAGGGGTTGACACAAGGACACACGCCAAAACACCGGACCGCATCCGTGCGATTCGGTGCGTCCAAGCGGTTTCAGGCCCGGGTCATTCGGTGTCCCGTGGACTGCTTATCGCGTGGACAATCTCTGGTACTCGAACCCGAATTCCATTCGGTCCGGCATAGCGCGCTATACACCCTGGACGATAAAGGCGTTCACCCGCCTCGCCTCAGCTGGTGCGCGTGCCCGGATTTGGTTGCCTAGGATTCCACCGGAGTTGTTTGTATATTGATTTGGTCTAAAGGGGTGTTTCTACTGACTACCTGGACTAACAGTTGGTTATGACTGGAAGGAAGGAAGCACGTGAAGGTGGACGCAGAGGCGGACGCGGTGAGGCGTCTCGTCAGTCGCGTCGTGGACAAGGGTTGCCGCCGGAGGAGCACAAGGCCCTGGACGACGTTGTCTGGGAGGCTCGGAAGGCTGGCGCGGAGAAGCGCAAGGCGGCCCTGGAAGAGAAGAAGAAGGCGTCGGCGGCCGTTCAAGATCAAGCGGCCCCGGAGTCCTCCGCTCTGGATGCGCACCAAGCAAACCAGGACGAGGCTCTGGAGGCGGACTCGACCGAGTCTGTGCCGGCCGGCACCGAATGTGTCCCAGACCCGGCGACGGGACTGGATGAGGGTGAGTCCACACAGGACAAGGAACCCGCCCAGGCGTCTGTGGGAGGCGCCGATGAGGTTGAGCCCCGGCCGAGGATCGAGTTTCGGACTCTCCTCAGCCGGATGATGAAGTCGAGATTCTGGACGAAGCCCCGACGATCAAGCACGAAGGACCGCTGTCGACTGTCCAAGAAGACGGCGTACTGAACGACGAAGCTGAGACCCGGTCTGCACCCGCGCAATCCGGTCTGGCCGCGACTGCCGAAGCACCCGCGCTCAAGAGTGAAGCCCGATCCAGTCTGGCGCTCTCGGACCCTCGAGGACCCAGCGAGACCAAGGCCCAAGTGAGCGAGGCTCAGGCGAAGGCGTACGTGGCTGAGCAAGTGCGCCGCTGGGAGCAGCACCGTGAGAGCGCGGTCGTCCCGCTCAAGGTGGAGTATGCCTGGCCCGAGCCGGCACCCGACTTCACCGAATGGTGGGCGGCTGCGTTGGCGACGTCGAGGTACCTGTCGGACCGAATGGCGATGGCAAGCCAAGACGCTGCATGGATCGCGGAGCTGGATTCGGTACGGCTTGAGCTGTGTCTGGCCCAGGACGTCACGGGTATCGTGATTCCGCCAAGCCTGCTCTCGCCACGAGAGTGCGTTGCGCTCATCCAGTCTCTCCTCTTCGCTGCTGGTTTCAGGTTTCACAACCTGATCCCGATGTGGTTCCAGTCCAAGTCCTCCAGAGTCGCACCGAGCCTGGTGCGCTCTGTGGCCGAAGACGTCCAGCATTTCCTCGCGTTCGAGCTGATCGAGTGGCGCGAGCTGGCATCCGGTGTGCCCTTCAAGATCGTACTGGATACGCCGGACGCACAAGACCGGACTGGACCGGATGCTGAGAACACTGGATCAACGCCGCAACAAGCTGTGCGAGCACCGATCCTGGACTACCATGCTGAAGACAACGACGGAGATCTATTGATGTCGGATTACGAAGCTGGACTACTGGGACGCGAATTCGTCCTGCGTCTACGAGTGGCCGGACTCCGGAGGACACGAAGCCCGCAAGGGTCGTCCACCGGCGAACCGGATTCCAAGCGCCCGCAGCACGGACCGCCTCGCCCGTCGTCCGTCCAGTCCGCATCGTCGATCCCGTCCGCATCGTCGATCCCGTCCGCGCCGCCGCTGTCCACGCCGTCGCTCTCCTCGCTCCCTTCGTACCACGCGTCCAGTGAGTCTGGACGCGCATCCGGTACCGGAGTGCTGGTTCCATTCGGTCCGCCGTCCCGCTCACCCTCGGATCTCGATTCGAGCTTGTTCGGTACGACGGCCGGATCCAATGAGTCGACGTTCAGTGCGGCATCGGGAGCTCGGTCGTCCAGAGGCAGCTCGTCGTCGTCGTCGCTGTGGTCGGACACGATGCCGCGAGGCACATGTCCGCGATTGGGTACGGACCCATGGTGATGACCGCGCAAGCGGAGCGATTCAGTCTGGCGCAGGTGGAGGAACCGTGGAGATCACCCGGACAGCACTCCCTCGGTCATCGACGGTGGTGGATCAGGACGATGTCGTTATGTCGGAGTCCGATCGCACTACTGTCCGGAGTGACCGAAGGTCGAGGGCTTCATCCGGTAAGCACACCTCCTCCCGACGCGAGAAGCGAAGCCCGTCACCGAGCGACTCTGACTCCTGTGACACTGACCGGAACCGCCACCGAAGGTCGTCGAGATCGAAGCGCGCACCGAGTCAGTCGTCCAGGTCGAGTCGATCCGGTCGGTCAAGTCGTTCAGCGATGTCCGTGATGTCTGGGGCGTCCCAAGTCGCGCTCAACACGATGCGCCAGACGCAGGAAGCCCTGGCCAGGATGGAGCTGAGCCAAGTGGAGTCCGCTGCCAACACGGCTCGACTGGGTGAAGGCCTCCAGAATGCGTTCCACGCGATTCAGGAGCTGGCCGGACGCAATGCTGCCGTCCACGGCAGTCAGCAGACCGGATGGGGACAGAACGCTCCGGTCCCGGAGTCCCCGATCCTGTCCGGCCAGCCTCCCGTGTCGCCGATCCAGGAAAACGAGGTGGCCGCCGCCATTGAGAACGCCCGTGCTGAGGCAGCTCGCCTGGAGCGCGCGCG
Organism: Phytophthora melonis; assembly: GCA_024211575.1. NCBI lineage: Eukaryota > Oomycota > Peronosporomycetes > Peronosporales > Peronosporaceae > Phytophthora > Phytophthora melonis. The sequence goes on along the minus strand of JAMXKT010000037.1, from coordinate 405,556 downwards.
CGCGCCGCCGCGGAGTTTACCGAGCGTTGGAAGCAGCAGGAAGCGCAAGCCGAAGCCGAACGAGCACGCTGGGCCGAGGACGTCCAGCGGGGACTGAACGCCCAACTGGATTTATTCCAAGAGAAGGTCCACCAGCTTGAAGCTGAACGGGAGAGGGAGCGAGAATCTTCCCGGAACATTCAGCGGTTTCAGGCCCATCAGTTGCGCAACCTTCGTGCAACACGCCAGGAGAATCCAGCTCCTCCAACAACATCGGAACCTGATTCGGCAACGCAAGTGAAGACAGAGACCGGACGAGAGTCGTCGCACCCGGTATCCAGTGTGCCTATCCCATCTGGTCAGGCACCCAACGGATCTGCGTCGTCTCGTGCCGACGAGCTTCTAGCAGCTCAGCTTCAAGCGACGATCGACAGCATTCTTAAGGCGAAGGCGACTGCAGGGGCTAAAGCTCGCGCCGCACGAGCCGCGCCGGCCAAGGGCAAGCAAGATGCACCCGCGAAGGACTCCAAACCTCCGCCCGCGAAGGGTGAAGCCTCCAAGAGTGCGAAGGACACCGGGTCTGGGGCGCGCAAGCGTTCGTCCGGTAGGCGGAGCCGCAGAGGCGGTGACCCCTCTGGTTCGGACCCGGGCTCAAGCTCGGACGACGATTCTGACGAAGGCTACAGCTCCAGCGACTCGGACGACTCACTGGCCAATGTGCCTACGCACTCCACGTCGGTGACGACACAGGATGGCAAGACGGTGATGAACTTCAGACCGTATGTGAGCTCCAGTTCGCTTGAAGACTTCGACGACAAGGCCTCGTACCAGGAGCGGACAAGATGGTGGGAGCGGTTCCTCGCTTTGACGGTCCAAGGTGGCTGGACGGACAGTATGAAGGTCTACGAATTGCGCCTGAAGCTGCCGACGTCCGCCCGTCACTGGCGTGCACAATTGCCAAGGCACACGCGACACTTGGAGTCTGCTATCCCGCGAGTTCAAGAACAAGTACTGTCGGTCGAAGGTGTCCGATTCGGAGCGCTACTACTCAGCAAGCCAGAAACGGACCGAATCCGCCCTCGACTTTTTCTATCGGTTGAACGCTGCGGCCTACAAGGCTAACGTGAACTTCAAGAAGTCGCCGAAGACGCGAGAGATGCACGTCAAGCGATTCATCAGGAAGCTTACCGAATCAAGGCTGCGATCCAGTCTGAAGAGTCAGCGCATACACAGCATCGACGACCTGGAGTTCATTCTGCGTCAACACGATGAGGAATACCAGGACAGCGAGCGCGAGGAGCCGTCATCCAGACCGCGCGACTTCCGTGCGGACAACGCTCGCCGCGACCGTGACCGCGATCGATTCAGACCGAAGCCCTCTGGACGTGCGTATATTGCGCAGAGCGAGGGTGAGTCTGACGGAGAGGATCGGCATGTGCGTTTTCAGGATGAGGTGGAGGATCACCGAATTCCTGTTGCACCGAAGTCAGATCCGGTCCCCCCTGCCCCGACTCGACAAGCAGACCCGGATCCGGTGCAGCCCGCACTGGATGAAGGTGTAGTACGTGACGCGGTGTATCGTGTGATGACCAGTTCGGGATGGAAGCCCCCGCCCCCAGGACAACAATCTGGAGTGTCAAGATTCGGTCCGTCCTCGGCGCCGCAGTCACCAAGGGGGAACAATCCTGACTGGAACGAGTTCTGCGAGAAGTGTGAGAGACACGGACACCGCCCGGAGAATTGCTGGATGGACATCGTGTGCGACCGCTGTCACCGACGTGGACACCCGATGCGTGTGTGCAAAGTTCTCCCATGCAAGCTGTGCGGACTGTTCCACGATGGACACTGTGAGATGATGAAGACCCTGGAGGCACTGAAGAAGCTGGCCCAAGAAGGAGCACTGAAGAACGTACCGAAGAACATACTGGATCAGCTGCTGGACGACAAGGCGACAAGTTCAGGTGGGCCGTTAAACCACTAAGCCCGCTGGGTGGGGACCCAGTACGCGCCGGGCGTAAGCCCCCTGAATTGTGTGTGTTAGCCTATGTCGGACCGGAACGGCGAGCCAAGCGCCAAGATAACCACCAACAATGCATGATTTCTCTGAGCAACGATGACCCGATTCAGTCTGACCGAGTTGATGATCGTTCTGGATTGAGCCATACCGAATCGCGGAGACCGGATGGACCGACCGAATTTCGTTTGGAACCAGGTGAGCGGTACGGATGGTGGGTAGATCACGAGCCAGATAAGGATTCGCATGAGGTGGCTACGGTGCATGGTGCAGTGAATGACTTGCGATTGGAGATATTGATGGACACTGGAGCGTCGGTGAGCATGATCAGTCTGAATCTTGCGCGTAGACTCAAGATCAAGCTCCACCGACACAAACAGATCAAGGTGTCCGGATTGGGTGGCAAAACCACCTACATCTCTGCCAGTGCGGAAGTCAAGATCACGCTCGGTGCGCGAGTCGTATATGTCATGGACGTGTGGGTCGCGAACATCGGTGAAGGTGTGGACGTGTTATTGGGTATGAACTTCATGTTCTGTGCTGGGGTTCGGTTGTGTATCCGCGAGGGACTTCTGCAGTTACCGGATGAAGAGTCTGTCCTCATGTACGGAGACAAGGTGCAGCGTCGGCAGGGAATGAGGTTGCCGGTCCAGGCACCGGAAACCCTGTACCTCCGACCGGGCGATGAAGCAGTGGTCCGCATCCGGTTCGGCCAAGCCAACCCACAAAGGGAAGTTGTGTGGGCTGGACGCGGTGATCGCTGGGTGACCAAGATCGTGTACGGAGCGAGGGGTTGGCCCGAAGCGGTCAAGGTGGTGAATGTTTCGGAGTACAATCTCTGGATAACGGCCGGAACGACGCTGGCCTACATCGTGGAGTATGGATTCTTTCCATCCGTGGGGCGTTTTGTCCGTCCAGGATCAAGGGCGTATAAGGAATGGCAAGTGCTGATCTATGAAAACACTCTGTCGAAACAAGGCAAGTTACGAGAGCAGCGTCGCCTCCAAGCGCTCTGGGATCGTGAACCGCCTGCTGTAGAGCCTGCAAAGTACAACTGGCCGACCAAACTGATGATGCATCCGGGCGGAAAGAAGGGCGTGACCTGCTTCGCAGCGGTGTTACAGAATCCAGCTGTCAAGTCGGACAAGATTGTGGAATTGCCTGAAGATCCGGTCCTGCAGGATCTGGTTGAGGAGGAGGAGTCGTTCAAACGTTTAACTCCCCTTCCCAGTGATGCCGAGCCAGACGGGATGGCTCCACCAGCTGCGAGCCGGAACGACGGAGAGATCTCTTTTGACGACACCGAATCGGATGATGGCGAAGGGTTCTTCGACGCAGTTGAACAAGAGGATAGTGCTCTACAGGATGAAGACATCTTTTTCGACGCGATTGCACCAGATGAACCCGAAGTGCCAGAAGACGAACTGGATGGGGTCGCCGAAGACGTGTCCGACTTGGCCTCCCAGATTCTGTCCGGCACTCCCGTCCAGAAGCTCAAGATGGAGTACGAACGGGTCATGCGACTTAATGCTGAGGAACTGGACCTCGAGCCTGCCGTGTACATTCATGAAGGCAGTGACTTGTTGTCGCAGCTACGAGACCAGCTTGCGCTTCTTCCGGAGGTACAGGATCTGAGTCCTGAATGCGACATTGACAAGGCCGATGTCGGTGAACCTGGAGTGAGCGGACCGGATGACGAACGCCGTCTGCGTGACATTCTGAAATACCACCGACGGATCTTCTTGGGTGACGGCAATGCTGCGCCAGCACCAGCGCGTGGGGTTGTTTGCGACCTGGATGTGGGAAATGCCAAGCCGGTTGCACAGAGAGCTCGTTCGGTTGCACCGCATCTCGCGATGAAGGTGTACGAATTGTTGAAGAAGTTGCTGGAGACCGGATTAATCGAGACGTCCACCTCACCCTGGGCTTCACCAATCGTGATCGTACTGAAGAAGAACGGGATCGACATCCGGATGTGCATCGACTATCGGCTCGTGAACGGCTTCATTCAGTTGTCCAACTATCCGCTCCCGCTTATCGATGATCTTTTGATCGGTTTCGAGAGTGCGATGTGGTTTATGAGCCTGGACATGGCCAGTGACTTCTGGGCGATCAGGATGACAGAGCGAGCTAAGCTCATCTCGGCATTCGTGTCGCCATTTGGCCACTACCAGTGGCGACGCATGCCATTCGGTCTGAAGAATGCTCCTTTAGTCTACCAGCAGATGCTGAACAACTGCTTGTGGGGTTTTGTGCGACTGTCGCCCGAAGAGGAGGCTGAAGTGGATCAGGACGTACTGGATTATCTGGGTTTGAAGCCGCGAGAGAACAATGCTGTGCCGAGCAGTACCGAATCTGATGAGGAGATCCTGTCCGGTCGACACCTTCCTGCATTGACGGACCAAATGACCGTGTTCCAGCGCAATATTCCGGCGCCGGCGCAGATGGGTCCGGTCCTCGGGCGAAGCTCGTACATCGATGACATCGCACACGGGGCGCCGACGTGGGACCAACTGTGTGTCGACCTAGATGCGTTACTCTTCCGACTGCGGTACTGGAACATTTCGGTCAGTCTGCCGAAGAGCGAGTTCGGTAAGCGCTCGATTCCGTACCTATCGCACGAGATCAGCGCTGAAGGACTCCGAGCAACGCCGAAGATCGCCAAGGGAGTACTGGATCTACCGTTCCCATCTACTTTGAAGGGTGTTCAGTCTTTCTTGGGCAGTCTGAACTACTACCACAAGTTCATCGAGGACTTCCCGGTGGTGGCTGCCGTCCTGTACGAGCTGAGTGATGATCAGGTGCGCGCCGGCAGGGACCTGTCCAGAGCGAGGGAGGCTTTCGAGATTCTGAAGCGGAAGATCGTGTCAACCCCGTTGCTTCGACATTCGGACCGGACCAAGCCGTTCATCATCATCCCGCACGCTAACAAGTGGGCCGCCTGCGCGGTCCTCGGGCAAGAACATGACGGACTGATCCAGCCCGTGCGTTTCACGGGGCGTGTACTGAATGAGTCTGAGATTCGGTACCACGTCGCGGAAAAAGAAGTCATCGCCGTCATGAGAGTGCTGGATGTCTTCAGGACAATCTTGGAGGGGTGCCCACTGGTTGTATACACCCGTTATTCGGTACTCAAGTGGGTGATCCAGTCCAAGTCGGCAGATGGACGTTGTGTGCCCTGGGGCGTCGCGCTATCACAATGGGATCTGGAGGTTCGTCGTGTCCAACGAGACGAAGACGGTCTGGCCGCCATACTCGGTGCGGGTATCACCCCGAGAGCATCTGGACCGGATCGCGGAGTCGCTGATCCCAGCCAAGGGGCGCGTCAAGCCACCTCCGGTTATCAGCGTGGAGATGCTGGACGCTAGCTTTGAAGGGATCGTACTCAGTTTCGATGGAGCCGCGAAGACATCGACGCGTCAGGGGAGTTGTGGATGCATTCTGTGGAGCCTACCCGGTTGGGACGTACTGGATGCGCGAGGTTTCATTCTGAATGACGTCACGGTAAACGACGCGGAGTATCACGGCTTACTGAATGGGCTGACCATGGCACTCGACCGTGGAGTTACGGACCTGATCGTAGTCGGAGACTCTCGCATCGTGATACAGCAAGTTCAAGGGCTGATCAATTGTAATCAGCCCAACCTGCAACGCCACCTGGCCCAGTGCAAAACTCTGGAGGGGCGATTCGGTACGCTGCGACTAGTTCACGTCAAGCGCGAGTACAATTCGGCCGCAGACTACCTGACTTCCAAGACACTGGCCCTCGGCGCTACGTGGACCGTACAGGATGAGGAAGAGCGAACCCACCTGCAGCGAGTGTCGAAGATCCATGAGAAGCTGATGAAGCCAATCGTTGTTACACCGGATGTTGTCGAAGCAGAGCGAGACGTACCGGATGGAGATGCGACCGAGGCTACAGAGACACCGGATGAGAGAGTACCAGGGAGTGCCGAACCGGACCATGAGTCAGCACCGCTCCCCAATTGTGCTCGTGTCTTGGCGGTCCTGACCCGGTCGGGAGCACAGGCCCAGACCGAATCCAGTGAGCCATTGGGCCCGCTGGAGTTCCAAGCTGAACGATGGCGAAGAATTAAGGCGCACCAAGACCAGGATGAGTTCATTGCAGAAGTCAAAGCATATCTGAGTGGAGATCTGGAGCGACTCTCTCCCAGGCGACTGCGGAAGGTTGCGAAGCTGTCTGACCTGTTTGCGCTAGATGCCAGGGGCGTCCTGTATCGACTCGCGCGTTCCACACGGGACCGACCTCGGGACGTACAGGATGAGCCTCGCCTGGTGGTGCCGCGGACTCTGTGCGCAGACCTGTTGCACTACGCCCACGAGGACTTCCAAGGCGGGCACCAAGGCATCACAGGCACACACGAACGACTCCGGACCGAATTCTATTGGCCTGGTATGTACGCCGATGTCGAGCGTTTTGTGAAAGAGTGTGTTGACTGTGCAAGCGGAAAGGGGCGACCCCCCAATCCTGGACCGTCGCCTGGTAACATCGAGCCCCGACGCCCTTTCGAAGTGGTGTCTATGGATTTTGTGACACACATGCCCAAGTCAGCACGAGGAAACACCTTCCTGTTGTTGTTCCAAGATTCGTTCTCGGGGTATGTGATGTGTAAACCCATGTCGTCTACGACGGCACAGGATGTGGCAGAAGCATATGAAGAGCGCGTTTTTCGGAGTTTCGGTGCGTCATCGATGATCAGGCACGACCAGGATCCCCGGTTTATGAGCGAGGTGTTCACCCGGTTCCGGGAGCTACTGGGTAGCCGTCAACGCGCGACTTTGGCTTACCGGCCTCAGGCGAACGGCCAGCAGGAGCGGTCCGTCCAGACCGTCATTCGGAGCGTCCGCGCCTACATCGCGGAAGCGGACCAGTCCGACTGGGATGATCATGCCGAACGACTGATGTTCGCACTGAATACTTCCTTCGACGCGACCAGACTGGATACGCCATTTTATTTGGTCCACGGTTGGGACGCACAGGGAACGGTGTCGGCGATGTTGGGACCGAAGCCATCCAGCCTCCCCGAACGCACAGCGTACGAGTGGCGTCGGAAGTTTCAGCGCGACTACAGCTATGCGATCGCATGTGCCGAAGATCTCCAGAAACAAGCGAAGCGGACCCGATCTGAGGAGCAGACACGAAAGTGGAAAGAGCTCTCCGAACGACTGAAGACCGGATTTGAGAAGGGGGATTCGGTATGGCTCTACATCCCTAAGGTCCAGACCGGATTGAATCGCAAGTTAGCCCACATGTGGCACGGGCCGTTCAGGATCGACGAGGTGCATGACGACTTCCGTGTGAAGCTCAAGGTGGAGGACACAGGATATCGTGTCAACCCGTGGGTGCACGTCAGTCGACTCAAGCCTCGAGCGTTGTTCCCGAAACGACCCACTGTGGAACTTGAACTGGATGACGACGACGATTTCGATGCGGCGTTACTGCCTGAAGACAGCTGGCCGCCGGACGAACAGAATGGCGAGTATGAAGTTGAGAAGATTCTGGACCTCCGGTGGACCAAGCGTACGCGAACGTCCAAGCGCATCCGCGAGTACCAAATCAAGTGGAAGGGATACGATGATCCGGAGTGGGTGCCAGTAACCCAGCTCAATTGCGGCGCACTACTGTATGAATTCAACCAGAGCGCCCGCGCTAAAGCTCGATTCCAGTCTATGCAGGCTGGTGACGACCACCCCAGTGCCTAGAGCACAGAATGAACCGACCGATCCTGACCGCTGATGTGTGAACCGACCGAACCTGGATGTGATTTTCGACTGTGGATTTGGTAACGACGATGAGTGGAGATTGTGAACGAGAGTGAAAGAGGTGTTAGCAGACAGAACGAACAAGTGATTGTGGAGAAAACGAGTATGAATGGACCGAATCTGAATCAGACAGGCCGAGTGAACGACAAGAGGGAACAGGAAGCAAGTGATGAATATGGAATGTGTGGAATTATGCAGTTAGCGAAAGGTGACACCGAATGTGCGGCTAATCTTGGTGCTCGGTAGAGAGCCAATTGCCGCGCAGTTCGTCCGGAGTCAGAAGCATGTTGCGGATCTCCGGAGGTCGCTCAGCAATCAGGTCGTTGGTGGACCATCCGGTCCACTGAATGCGGGCAGGTTCCACGCGGTCCAGGATCGCCAGTTGCTCCATCATCGTGTACGGCTCGGCACCGCGGTGTGTCTCCGACCGGTCGAACAGGATCCAGTGGCATAGCTTGGCGGGGTACACCCAAATGCCCGGCTCGTACAGGATGGTCTCCGGCGCTCCAGACGACTTCAGCCTTGCAATCAGCTTGTTGTAGTCCTTGAGAGCCGCGTCATGAAGCTTCTTGCGTGCCACTTGAGCTCTGGCGGCCTCCTGGCTGCCTGCCTCGAACGTGACCCAATGACCCGCGTGTCAGAAGGTCATCGCGTTGCTCTCCATGTACCCCGCGATCTCGGTCAGAACCTTGAGAGCGCTGTCCGGTAGCGCGCTGCGCTTGTGGAATAGGAGATGCACGACTCGCCGACGGAACATGCGCTCACCAGGGCGGCTGTCCAGAATGACCTTGTACTCGCCAGGCTGGAACCGAGCCTTTAGAGGTTTGGTGCCACCATTGTGATTCGGTGCGTAATCGGGGAACCCAGGAGACTGGTCGACGGCATTGGCGGAGCTGGGTGCGAACGTAGTCAGGATCCCCTTGTGGCGCCAGGATGTGACGCCCGGACCAGGCTTCTCGATCACCATCAGCTCTTCCGGCGTGAGTTCCTCCATGTCCTTGCGGGCCAGGGGCGACTTCTTACGATCGTCGCTCGGTCGGGACTTCCTCTTTTTCTTGGGCGGAAGCACGCTGGACACCGAATCCGACTGAGACGACATCGAGCTGGTGCGACGCTTGGACCTGCGGAGGAGACACCGGATCTTGAGCAGCAGACGAGTCCCGCGCCCTCACTGGCAGCGCGCGCAGCTCATCCTCTCTGGCTGCGGCTCGAGCAATCTTGGCCTTCTCTTCCGCACTGGGCTCCCACTCGGGGTCACGGTTCTCGTTGTCGCCCTCAGCGTCATCCGGTCCGAGGAACAAGTCGCTGTCATCCTGAGTGTAGTCGACCAGATCCGGCCAGTACTCCGGTGTCTCGTCGGTGTCGGCCCACCGATCCAGTATCGCCTCAGCACGCAGATAGTAGATTTCGGGCACGTACATCGTCCAGTAAGTGGAGTCCAAGCGGTTCCAGAACATCATGCGCGCCAACATGCAGGACAACTCGAACGGGAAGAACAAGTCGTGGGCCATGGTATCCTTGTCCAACAACTTCATGGCAGCATGATACGTCAACCCGGTACGCATGGCCAACTGGACGTCCGTGCGAAGTTTGCGCCACACTATTGGGAGGTTGGCCAAGGAGGCGCACGCGGTCTTCTCATCGATCAGGTATTCCTTGCCGACCTGACGAGCGGAGTCACCAGACGCATCCCATGCGGTTGGACGCCACTGCACTTGGTCCGGCACGTCGCGTTGATTCTTGGCCGTACCCGATGATGACCGCGCAGACGTCTGACCCCTCGGTTTGGAGTCACCAGTGAGATCCAGAATGGAGACGCGCCTGCCGCTTGGTTTGGTGCCGCCACTTGCTCCGGTGTCGCGGTCCGGTCCGGACTTGTCGCCGCTGTCCTTCTCTTCGGTCTCGTCTTCGTGACGGAAGCTGAACGGACCCGGCTCGGCAAACATGTCATCGGCCGAGGTGACATTGATCAGCGTCTGCCATTCGGGCGGCGGAGCCGTACCGAGCCTGTAGTGCTGAAATAGCTCCTCCAAACGACGCCAGTTCCCAGTCACCTTGGTCTGGTTTCGATTCAGGAAGTTCATCACTCGGTCCACGTTGAAGGCGTGAGACGCGAGAGACTCGACGCACCTGTTGGACGTACCGAGCTTGGCCTCCAGTGCCGAGATCTGCTCCCGCAGAGACTGCTTCTCGTTTTCGTGCTCGATCATCAGCTTCCTGAAGTCCGCCCGGTAACGCTCTGTGGTCTTCTCCTTTTCCTCCGTGAGGTGGTCGGTGATAACTTGCCACTGCCCGACTAAGCTGACCCAGTGTGGCCTGAAGCTGCGCGTTTTCCTTCTGGGTGGCGAACAGCATGTCGGCCGTACCGGATCCTTGCGTCTCGATTTGGTGCCGCATGAGTCGGTACTTGACGAGCATGCGCCGCATGATGGTAGTCATACTGAACACCCGCGCAGCCAAGTCGCGACACCCGTAGACGGACAGAATGGAGGCCATCTCGCGACGAGCGGAGAGAGAATTGAGCAGAGTTTCTAGCTCGGTCGGGTTGGGCGAATGGTCGAGAGGCCGCAGGAAGAATTTGTTGACGTCCTCACGCTCGCCCACCAGTTCATTCAGTTCGGCCAAGTCCGTAGCAGAGAGCCCCTCGATGGACGTCAGCACCTCCAACCCTCCATACCCCTCGCGGATGAAGCGGTTGCTGTCGATGTGGTCCAGACGCGCGGGGACGCTCACCATACAGAAGGCGCCATCCGGCTTGTACTCAGGAGGTGGGTCCCACACCGCTGGAGACCCGTTGTCAGCCGGCGCACCGAAGTTGGTCGCCACTGGGAGACCGGAACCCGCGGGCAAGACGAGGGCCTCTTGCGCGGACAGGATTCGCCCGGAAATGCTGCGCTGCTTGCGGAGCACGCGCTGTGTGAACTCTCTCGCGGGCAGAGATCGCCGGCCTCCTGCACCCTCCTCATTCTCGGCGTCTGCGCCCTCGTCGCCGTGCGCGGCGCGTTTGGACGTCGTAGCGCCCTTCCCCGTCTTGGGTTGGGGCCATCACCGTGACCGTCGCCGCTGCTGGACGCGCGCTTGTCGCCAGAGACGCCGGCGCTTCCATCCGAGCCCGCGTTGGCACCCGCGTCACCACCTCCCGGTGGAGGAGCTAGCGGAAGTTGTGCCGGGCTCGATGGCTTGCTGCCAGGCGCCTCGGCTGCGTCGTTCACCTCGGACATGGCGCTGATGAGTCGCTCAATGGAGAATGGATTGTGTTTTGCGGTGGATTGCTTCCGCCAGTTGGATTGTGACGTGCGAAGACCCGCCATGGAGACGGGGCGCTGGATGACTTGTGTTCTCGGAAAGACCCCCAACGGTTTTATGGTTCGGTATGACCCCCATTCGGAGTGGGAGCCATCGTGTGTGGTTCTGGTCATGTCCTGTCACCTCGGTGGCAAGATCCTCTGTGAAAGAACCTGAGCAGAGGGGCGGTTGACACGATGTGGAAACAGATTTTTATCTGCACCCATGTCCGACCCCATGGATACGTGGACCCTATGGTGAGGTGTGATTGGTCGCATGAGGCGGAGGTCCGGTAGAGACGAGTGTGACGTGTGGATTGTGGATGTGTATGGAGATTTGGTGGGACCTGGCACTTGCAGTAAGTATGGGCTCACAGGATTGGAGATGCGCCCACCGGATGAGCGCTCATATTCGGTGCGGAATCACGCATCCTGTCCGTCCGCCGACTTCCCTAACTGCAGGATAGGCCCAAGGCGTGAAAGTGTGACCAGTGAACGTATCCTGGTCACTGCCTGCATTGGCTCAAGTCAAGTTGCCGGGCTACCCCACTGAATCTACCCCACCAGACATGATCACGCGCACCCAAGACCTCGCTGGATGAAGCCTCATGTCGCCCGGACCGGATCGTGGTGCACCCGGTGATGGCGTACAGCATGGAGAAATTGTCGCACCGGATGGGGACGGACCAGATCGTTCATTCGGTCCGTCCACCGTGCCCACACTGGATGTCGACGCACCAAGAACAAGTCTAGTGCGCGCCGCGTGCACCACGCAGCGGCGTCGATCCCGACCGGATGAGACCAAGATCCACCCAGGCCCACGTGCGGTACCGCGTGGGCCGCACATCCAAGGGAGAAGTGCAGTTCCAAGACGAAGAGACGGTGTATCCAGGTACCTCTGTCATCATGTGATGAGTGTACCTGGAGAAGTGTCGCCGTCAACAAGTCTCCGCATACCGAAAACAAGACGAACATACTGAAGCACTGCCAAGAAGCACAAGCATACTCAAGACAAGCGAAACATAGTGAAACCTACATTAAAGTCAGCGAAGTGATAGAAGATAGCTAGCCAAACGTAAGATCTAAACAGAAACCAATTTGCCGAAGAACACGCGGACGATTCTGGCGCCCGAGGACAGCAGTAGAGCCTCGACTTTCTCGTCTTCAAGAGCCCTCCGGGAGACTGCCTGCGCGCGGTCTAAGTACGTTTAGGGACGCTTCCAAGGCCTCACCGGTGTAGCGAGCACCGGTGTAGTGGGGACTCAAAGGTACCAAGGCGAGGTCGGCAGTGACTGGGGTTTCGCGCCCTGGAGTGACCTGTGAGAGCTTCATTTCCTATTTGCGTGTCCTAACCGGGCATCCATTTCATATTCCCTACTGTGTGTCTTTGGTGGTTGAGGTAGTCACCCCCCAGACCGAATTGATCGACTACTGTGTGATAGGACTGAATTATATTTTGTATTGTTCCCTCATTCTGTGAGGGTGGTGCGCGTAAGTGAGTGTGCATCCAGGGCTGACCAGTGCCTTGGGTGACGGCTCCGAAGTTGACTGGTGTATAGACCCCCCACCCAAGGGTCTCAAAGAATAAGTGGTGGCTGTATATTTTGTGACGTTTAGCTCGGCATTGTATTTCTGTGTGGTTGGTTGGTCTGAATTACGGATCTGACAGTGATCCCTTTCATTCGGTCTGACCTTCTGTTCATTCGGTGTGGTTTATCCCAGGAACACACCCAGCAGACTTTATTCTGTATTGCAACAACTCACTTCGGTGAAATCCGGTCCGCCAAAGGTAAACGATACCTATAGGGGTTGACACAAGGACACACGCCAAAACACCGGACCGCATCCGTGCGATTCGGTGCGTCCAAGCGGTTTCAGGCCCGGGTCATTCGGTGTCCCGTGGACTGCTTATCGCGTGGACAATCTCTGGTACTCCGAACCCGAATTCCATTCGGTCCGGCATAGCGCGCTATACACCCCTGGACGATAAAGGCGTTCACCCGCCTCGCCTCAGAGGAGCCGGACGTCGAGACGTTGAACGTCTTGACGCGTACCTGTGCCGGGTTCCGGTACAGGGAGATGACTCTCGCTAATCCTCCGACGCAAGCGTCGGAGTTGACTTCGCTTCCAGTCATGAGCTGGAAGCGCTTCGCGCGTGACCTGCACGGTGGACGCATCGAGCAGATTTGCATTCTTTCGGACGCCGAGAGAACGAAGAGCGAGAATGAAGAACTGAGGCAGTTCTTCATGGAGAGCACCACTGAGAGTGAGGACACTCTCAGTGCGAAGACCAAGAAGGAGCGCTTTGAAGAGCAAGGCTGGGACTCGCTTAAGGCGAGCCCCTTCTACGAGATTCTGCGGGAGCACGCGGACGTGCTTCCGGAAGAGATTCCTGCGGAGCTTCCGCAGGACAAGGGCATCCAGCACGAGATTGATCTCGTGCCAGGCACGAAGTACTGTGTCACGCGGCAGTGGCCACTGCCGCGGGAACAAGTCAAGGCGATCGACGACTTCTTTGAGAGTCGTCGCAAGGCAGGACAAGTGCGGGAATCGAAGTCCCCGCACAGTGCCCCGACGTTCTGTGTCAAGAAGCCACAGGGCGGTTGGCGCATCGTTCATGCGTACAACAAGCTGAACGATCCGACGATACCGGCGCAGACACCGATACCGCGAAAAGATGTTATCATCGATTCGATGGCCAAGAGCACCATCTACAGTGCTCTTGATCTGCGCGACGGGTTCTATCAGATCCTAATGCGTGAGAGTGATATCCCTCTCACGGCAGTGAGCACGCCAAGCGGCATGCTCTGGGAGTGGCTAGTGATGCCGCAGGGTCTGAAGAACGCCCCTGCGACCTTCAACAGGTGCGTGACGCACTTGTTGCGCTCGGTGCGCGACTTCGCACCGAGCTACTTCGACGATGTGTTCGTCCACAGCCGGGCTGCGGACGGGATGAGTGACGTTGAGATGCACAAGGTGCATCTCCGGAAGCTGCTTGCGCTCATGTGCAAGCACAAGCTCTACGCGAACCTGAAGAAGTGCATCTTCGGGGCGAGCGAGATACCCGTGCTCGGGTGTCTCGTTGGGAAAAACGGTGTCCGCCCTGACCCTGAAAAGGTCAGAGTGATCAATGAGTGGCCGACGCCGACGAGCGTCAAGGAACTGCGGCAGTTCCTTGGCTTGGCCACGTACTTGTGCAAGTACGTGAAGGACTACGCGGGCGTGATACGCCCGCTGTCACAGCTCCTGAAGAAGGACGCCGAGTGGATTTGGTCTGCTGAATGTCAGCAGGCCTTCGATGCAGTCAAGCAGGGCTTGACTGAGGCTCCGATCTTGGCGGTGGCCGACCAAGATCGCCCATTCCACGTTGTGTGTGACGCATCCGATTTCGCGATCGGATGTGCGTTGATGCAGCACGATCACGAGGGCCGTGATCGTGTCGTCTACTATCAGTCGCGTCAGCTGAAGCCCCCGGTGCATGACAAGGAGCTCCTTGCCATGAAGTATGCACTTGCGAAGTTCCGAGTGTATCTACTCGGAAGTAAACCGTTCGTGGTCTATACAGACCACGCGTCGCTGCGGACGGCTGTCAAGTCGCCACACATCTCGCAACGTATGGCGAGATGGCTTTCGTTCTTTGCGGAATACAACTTCCGGGTTGAGTACAAACCCGGAAGACTCAATGTGGTGGCCGACGCGTTATCGCGTCGACCTGACTACGCTACGAATGAAGTCGACGTCAATGCCATTGACGCCATGCGATCGAGCACTCCCACGTCGTCGCTCCTCGACGACGTGAAGGCCGCGTACGCGCACGACGCGGACGCGAAGCTCTTACTGGCCTATGGCTCAGTGCCTTCTGACGAAGCTCGTCAGAAGTTGCCAAGACATCTTCGTGCTCGTGCACACCGTTACCGGGTGCACGAGGGGTTGCTACTCTACAGCGCAGTCAACGACAAAGCGGACCGCGGTGTCGTTGCCAATGATCATGAACTGCGACTCAGGATCATGTACGAGTATAATGATGCACCGACATCGGGGCATCCGGGCCGTGAGAAGACGTATCTTCTTCTCACGAGGGACTTCTACTGGGCCCATCAGTACAAGTGGGTGCGCAAGTACGTCCGTGCTTGCGAGGTGTGTCAACGTGTGAAGCCTGCGCCGTTCGCACAGGCTCCTTTGCAGTCACTACCGACTCCGTCGGAGTGTTGGCAGTCCATGTCTTTGGACTTTGTGTTTGGTCTTCCCCCGGATAGCCAGGGGAACACGGGCGTTGTGGTCTTTGTTGACCGCTTCAGCAAGATGGTATATCTTGCTGCAGTACCCGCCGAAGTGACTGCGAAACAGACGGCACGTCTGTTCGTTGACATGGTGTTCAAACACCATGGCATGCCGATGGACATCGTGTCCGATCGAGACCCGCGCTTCACCGCGCACCTGTGGCAAGAAGTGTTCACACGTCTTGGCAGTCAGCTCTCGATGTCGACTGCGGATCATCCGCAGACGGACGGACAGACCGAGCGCGTGAATCGCGTGCTCGTGGATGTGCTCAAGAGCTACGCCCACTCGTTCCAACACTGGAGCGAGTGTCTGCCGATGGCGGAGTTCGCCATCAACAACTCGGTGCATGCCTCGACCGGGCATACACCGTTCTACGTGAATGCCTTGAGGCACCCACGCCTCCCGAGCTTACTCGGGATGCTGGCTCCTTCCTTAAGTGGGGGAGGATCTACGACTGCAACACAGCAGCCGCAGAATGCCGCTAACACCTGCACGGTGTCAGCCGCAACAACGCGAAAGAAGACGAAGACCGCGTCTGTGCAGGGCACAGACGCAACCAAGCAGAAGAAGACCGCGTCTGTGCAGAGCACAGATGCAAACAAGAAGACGAAGATCGCGTCTGTGCAGGGCACAGACGCAACCAAGAAGAAGAAGGCCGCGTCTGTGCAGTGCACAGACGCACACTGCAGAAGAAGAACGTGTCTGTGCGAGGCACAGACACCACATCTACGAACGCAGAGGCCGGGCCTACTGCTGGAAGCGAGCTGAACGAGTTCAGCTCGGACGCAATGAACTTCGTGCAGCGCAGACAAGCCGTCATTCGGTTTGTCCAGGACGCTATTGCAGCTTCTGTCGATCGACAGAAGCTGAACGCAGACAATGTTGGCAGGGGCAACACAAATGAATTCAAGAAGGGTTCATTGGTTTTGTTAGCTACTCAAAACCTGCCTAAACATGCAGTTTCCGACTTCGGAGCGAGTAAGCTCGCTCCGCGCTTCATCGGGCCGTTCACAGTGTTGGAACGGCAAGGCAACGCTTACACGCTAGACATCCCGTCTAGCATGCGCCTCCATCCGACGTTCTACGTCGGACGGTTGAAGCCATACCTGCAGCACGAGCTACCTAGCTCGGCTGAACCGAAGCAGAAGACTCGGCGGAAGCCATCATCTTCTCCAGCGCGAAGTCGCGCTGGAGCAGCAGGTCGAGCTGGAGATCCAGCCCGACCGGGACGATCGAGGCGGTCTAGGAGACCGTCGCAAAGTAAGGATACTCAAGAGCACCGAGCGCGGCGCTCTGTAGCTACCACGACCGGAACTCGGTCGTGGGGAGAAGCGAGATCAGGGTCAACACCAAGTTGACCACACACGGGGCGTGTCCCACCACCGCCGCCACCAATTCGTGACGCACACGGCTCAACTCGATGGATAGTTGAGCGGATTGTTGACCACAGTATCCCGAGAACGAACATAGAACCAGTTCGTTTTCGTATTCGTTGGAGAGGATTTCCTCCCAACCAAGATACATGGGAGCCGCGGAACGTCTTGCTCGAAGACGTTCCGGACATGGTGGAGGCTTACGAAGCCCACCATGCACTACACACTGGATAGTAATGCGAACGCTGTTGTTAACAACAGCGCCCGAAGACACTTCGAGGGCAGGCCGTGGTGCCTGCCCCCGCGGCAGCGAAGCACTTCGCACGTTGCCGCGCATGATACTCAGCAGCAGAGAGGTCCTCCGCTGCTGCGCCAAAGGTCTTCAACTTCAACGTGCTCGTTCTATCACGAGCACGCTCTCTTCAAAACGTCATGCATTGACCAAACAGTCAATGGTGGTTGACGAGCCGAGACCGGCACGTCTAACCTTGACGGGGGGATGGTGTAACGGGGTTACACGCACAAGTGGCTACAGCCACTTGCAACTCTAACAGACGCGATGTCTGTTAAAGGTTCAAACACTTCCTCGGCCTTGGTGTACGTTACATCAAGGGCCACATTCATTTACGATCACCACGACGGGTGGTCCATAGACATTTAGGATTCCTATTGGTTGAAAGCAGCATCTTTTAACCAATGAGCGACATGCATAGCAAAGGAATTCTGCCAACCAGGCGTTGGCAGATTCCCAACTTAGAATATTACATTTAGAGGAAGTCAGAAACATAAAACAAAAATAACAGTTCTCATCTTGACCAAAATCAGCTATTTAGAGTCTTTATCTTGTTTAAAGTATACTCGTGGACCTCGAGTATACTTAACTCAAGTAAAAGAAACCTACGCTTCCTCATACACGTGCGCACACGTGTAAGCTGTTGTAGTGAGCAAGGTAGGCCCACTACACCCCACGACTTTGCTGCGTGAGCCCATGCCTCGCCGTGGCGCTCAAGCCCAACGAGCTGTCCGGGTCCCCCATGGCAGAGCCGCCCACGTCGCCCCCCAGTTCAAGGCGTCCGTCGTGCCCGAGACGCCCGTGCTGTTCACGACGACCGAGACGGCCCAAGAACCCCGACGAAGCCAGCGGCGCATGCCCCGCGCCACGGTGGCGCTGCTGACGGCAGGGGTGCCCCGCACGGACCAAGAAGACCAAGACGCCCAAGATGTCCGGGAGCTGGCGATGAAGCTCGTGGCGCTTGCGAGTCAGCAGCAGCAGTATGAACGCGAGGGGATTGGTGTGTCGCAGACGCCACGAGCTGCATCTCCAGGAGGTCGCCGGCATCCAGGACACCAAGAGCGGCGGAGACATCGCGGCCGCCACAGAGCCGCAGCGTCGAGACGTCCGAGATCTCGCTGCAGTGTAGCAGTAGCTAACTTATTACTAAGTTAATAAAACTACGAACTATAATTACACTTTGTGCTGTCTACAATGCTAGCTGCATCTACTGCGCTGCTCTGCGTCACGCAGACTGCGTGCTGTGCGCAAGCCGTGCACATGCATGTTAGGTGCCCATCTGCACGCCATCAGCCGAGAAACTCGGTTGAATTCATGAACGTCATGCAAGTGCTATTACGAAAGCGACGAAGCGCTCTAGACCTGCCAATACAAAATCCTAGTTATCTGTCGGCAGCGTGCATGATATCGCGATGATATGCTCATTACTTACCTTAACTATGGCTCAATAACATATCTCAATCGCGGTGCCGACATTATACGTCGGCAGCATGTCGGTCTCTCTTTAACCTACCCCTAACCGATACTATTGGCCAAAATATAGTAGGTGTGGGCTCTCATTCGCTGTAAAAGCGAATGAGTAGATGTGATTGGTTGGATGCACCTATACAGATAGCAAGTATATAAACAGTATGTCGGCACCGTCACGATATTTATCCATGTTTTTGTAGTCGTCCATGACAATATCAAAGATGTCGCGAACGGTTGCCACCGTCATGTCGTTGCGCTGCAACTTTCCCGTGACCACATCGAACGCGGTCATCTCGGCGAGGAGATCGGAAATCTTTCGTTGTTCGCTCACAGATGGGATGAGGTCCACAAAGGGCACGCGACGAATGTCATCCGCCTCTGCGTCCGCGGGGAGGTGGCGATCGACCTCGCTGTCGTTCTGAAGTGGTGCTGGAGCATCCGATAGCAACCACTCCAACGCAGCTCGTGCAGCGGAACGGGCTTGTATATGCAGCCATGTTGCTTCAATTTAGCGATCCATTTCACGGTTTTCAGCTTCCGCATCAATGCACTCACCTTCTTGATCAATTTCATGTGAGGCGTCAGACGTGCGTGAACGGCGAGGTTAAACCGATGAGCTGCGCAACCAACGAGGGGCACGTCCACTCTGCGAGCAATGGCCTTATTGGTCGGTATTTTATCTCGAACGATAGCGAGCATGTCGGCAAGATCCAGGCGTTATTGTGCGAGCACCAAATCCAGGAAGTCGATGTGCCCAGCGGCCGTCATAGACGCCTCGTTCTGGAAGGGCGAGAAAGCCATAAAGCGCACGCCCTTTTTAGTGGCAGCGAAAATGGCAATCGCATGCTCAGCCGAGTCGGTAAACCCGTCAAACACCAGTACGAACTTCTCTCCAGTCAACTCAACGCAGATCTTGCCGTCCACAACCCCAACCAGTGAAGTCATTCGTTTCAGGAGGGTTACACGATCAATCGCCTTGTCGCGGATGGCAGAGGGGATGACTGCGTCATCAACGTGGGCGAGAGGGAGGTTCTTGAGGGCAACGAGCTTCGTCCATCCGTAGGTATCAGCAGCATCCTTGTGTACGAACATGCTGCGGATCGGAGTACAACCCTTCTTAGCACACTCCTCCGCTACAGCCTCGAAGCCAACATGGTGGAAGATTGTCAAGATTGTCAATTACAATAATCGACAATCTTGACAATCTTGCAATCGCAATCATGTTTTCCACAGCACTGTTCAGCATGCAAAGCTGTGCTAGTTTGGCCAAAGCGATTCCGAAGGCCCTTTTTACGATGACATAAGTTTGGCAGGTAAATAGGTCTAATAAAGGGTCGAGGGGTAAAATTTCACGTTTAAGTCTATTTCTGATGTCCTCCGTACCAACGGTCGAATTTGCTGTTTCATAACTTCTGTAACGGGGTTACCCGAGAGTTACCCGAAGGGTTACGAAGTGTGGCACACACAGGCTTGTGTGGTGCACGCTGTCTAACCTATTTCAGTAGGAGAATCAGTACATGGCTTCAGAGCCACAGATTATGCATATGACTAGGGTTCACTATGCTAGATAGTGAACCAGATACATTTACACCGAAGGCGGCTCTGCCGCGATAAGAGAAATACATTCAGTTTGAAGATTCACAGCTAAGAGTTAAGGGTTGACTCTTGGAGTCCGTAGGGAGTACGGACTCGTGCGTTCTGGTATTAGAACGGGCTATCTTTAGCCGCGACTCTGTGAGTCTGTTACGTCTTCCTCTGACGCTAAAGCTACGGCAGCCCCGCTGCACTTGGTAGCACTTGTAGTCAATCCGACACCTGAGTCTGGATAGACTGACCCTCTGTGGAGAATGGAGCAGTTCGCTCACTTGCCCCCGAACCAGCAGGATGCGCTTAAAAGCTTATGTCCTTGCTGGGCCCGGAGGGCGTGACGCAACTGGCGCAACAAGGCCCCGACGCGGTGAATGCGCGCCTCGAGGCGTTCTCCAGCTACGAGAATGCTCTGTTGGAGCACCTCCAGCAGAGGATGGCGACGGCCGTGGCGCCGCAAGCGCCCGCTACGTCATCCGACGCGGGAACAAGACCCAAGCCGCTCATGTTGAGCGTGAAGACCTTCGAAGGCAAGGAAGGGGAAAGCAATGCTTTGGACCCGTGAAGTCGAGATGGCTATGAGCTCAGCTCTACTCCGGACGGAGTCGCAGCGCGTGGCGCTAGCTATCTCGAAGCTTGGTGGGCGAGCGAGAGAGTGGGCACTAACGTCAGGGACGTCGGTCGACACGGCCTTCCCGACGTGGGACCAGCTGAAGCAGCAACTGTCCCGAGTGTTCGCTCCGCCTAACGAGGCGTATCGCGTGCGCTCACGCTTCCTGGCTACCCGACAAGGCAAGAAGGATTTGGTGGACTATGTCCAGGAGTTGAGAACTCTCATTGCGGGCATGTCTGCCGAGCCTCTGGCTGAAGTAGTCATCGTCACGGTGTTTATGGAAGGACTTCGCACTGGCGTGGCCAGGACAGAAGTCTTCCGCACTCACCCAAGCTCTTTTGAAGAGGCTGTGAGCATCGCGTTGAACGCGGAGCACAACTTTAAGTCGTCAAGACTTGGGTGGAACGCTCCTCACACCAGTTCGTCGAATGGTCCGGAGCCTATGGACCTCAGCTATGCTGAAGACGAAGAAGCCGAGCTTCGGGCTGCTGAGCAGCGGCGCGGCATCCGCCGATGCTTCATCTGCGGTGACACGCGTCACTTGCGCGCCGGATGTCCGCTGCGCTTGCAGCGCCAGGCTTCGTCAAGCCGCTCTTCGGGTTCGAGCCAGGGCTCTGGTTCGTCTCGGGAAACGAGAAAACCCAGTAGGCGCGGGGCGGCCTACTGGGGAGGAACTAAGTTCTATTGAACCTCGGCGAGGTGGAGGTCGACAGGACTTAGCCCCGAAGAGAGCTGTACTCTATAACACGGAACGTGTGTGCAAGCCGGGCTTGCTAGTTGTCCAGGCTTGGGTGAAGGGCTTCACAAAGCCATGGACGATTTTGATCGATTCGGGAGCGTCGGGTAATTACGCCCGGCGTTCCACGATGGACGGAAGTCAGCTTTATGCTGAGGCGCTGGTAGCGCGTGGGAGTGACATCGTCACTGTTCGTCTCGCGACGGGCACTCGTGTCACGGTGCCTAAAGTCCCTGTGGACTTGGGCGTGAAGTTTTTAGATTTTGATAGCGTGGAACGCTGTCTGGTCTTAGACCTCGATTCGAGATATGATCTCATCCTTGGTATGGCGTGGCTGGAACGCCATGAGCCTTGGATAGATTGGAGGTCGAAGACCCTTGGTGCTACGCACTTCTCTCCTGGTGGAGCATTGGCGAGTCATGAACCCACCTCTGCTAGGAAGCAGAAGCGCTTCTGGCGCGAGCACTGGACCGAGTCGGTCAATGTGCTGAACATCGGAGTTTCCGAGTTGATGGACACTGCGTGTGTCGAGAACGAGCGTTCCGAGCGTGGCTCGTGGACGGCAGGTGGAGCGGCACGAATTCCGCTGAGCGGGTGTGCGTCTGAGGGCGACGCCCTGCTGCGTGCCAGTGAAGGCGCGGTCGACGAGAGGTCGAGTGAAGGTGGGCGTTGCCCGGATCAAGGATGTGGAGCGGCACTAATTCCGCTGAGCGGGTGTGCGTCTGAGGGCGACGCCCTGCTGCGTGCCAGCGACGGCGCGGTCGGCACGATGCCGAGGGACAAGGGGCTCTGCCCGGATGAAGATCGTGGAGTGGCACGTAATCCACTGAGTGGAGGCTGCGGGTCGTGCAGCCCTTCGCTGAGTGTCGATCAAGACTCTGGTGCTCCTCTGGAGCTGAATGAGGTGGTGATACCTGGCGTCAAGAAGCACGCTAAATCACGGAGCTCTTCTGGGCGGACAGTGTCCATGAAGAGGCGGCAGCGCCGCAAAGCGCTGGCGGCGCGACGCAAGGCGTCTGCGGTCTCACGAGTCGAGAAGGGTGTGCCGAGCGGTGAGGCTCCACACAAGAGCGAGCAGCTCTACACACTCGTGAATGGAGTGACGGGCGACGTCGACGGAGATGTCAGTCTCACCGACTTGCCCTCACTATCTGCTCTCCTGGAGCTGGACGAGATGTCCTTGGCCGAGTTGGGCGAAGCCTTGAAGGCTGGAGACTTGGCGGAGGTGGTGGTCATACGACCTGAAGAAGAGTTGAACTCGTCCTCGCTTCTGGATGAAGCTGTCCTGGAGGACACTAAGAAGGCGCTGAATGCGCGAAGCGGATCGGCGATCCTGAAGGATCCGTCGGACCCCTTGTACCACGTGGTGAAGGATTATCAAGACGTGGTCTCGAAGGAACCGCCCTCGGGGCTACCTCCGGATCGAGGTGTTCGACATGAGATTGATCTCGTTCCGGGAACGAAGTACTGCGTGACGAGGCAGTGGCCTCTGCCGAAGGAGCAGTGTGACGTCATTGACGCGTTCTTCCGTGCGAAGCACGAGGCGGAGCATGGTGCGTGAGAGTAAGTCTCCTCACTCCACGCCGACGTTCTGTGTCAGAAAGCCGAATGGCAAGTGGCGTATTGTGCATGCTTTTAACAAGCTGAATGCCGCCACCATTCCGGCGCAGACGCCGATTCCTCGGAAGGACGTTCTTCAGAACAACATGGCAGGATGTACGATGTACAGTGCGCTCGACTTGGTCGATGGCTACTACCAATTGCTCATGAGAACGAGCGACATTCCTCTCACTGCGGTGAGTACTCCGAGCGGCATGCTCTGGGAGTGGTTGGTGATGCCCCAAGGGCTCTCGAACGCGCCAGCGACGTTCAATCGTCTTGTGACGCAGCTCTTCCGGCCCCATCGGGCGTACGCGCAGACGTACTTCGATGACATCTTTGTCCACAGTCGTGCGGAGCACGGGAAGACTGATATGGAGAATCATGTCGAGCACCTGCGTGCTGTGCTCGAGTACATGCGTCAAAACAAGTTGTATGCCAACATTGACAAATGCATCTTCGGAGCAGAAGAGATTCCCTTCTTAGGGTGCTTCATCGGGAAGCGTGGCCTGAGGGCCGACCCGGTCAAGGTCAAGGCCATTGTTGACTGGCCGGTTCCCCAGAACCAGAAGGATCTTCGCAAGTGGCTTGGCTTGGCCAATTACTTGCACAAGTACAGCGAGAATTACGCTGAGATGGCTCGGCCACTCTCCAATCTCCTGAAGAAGGACGCGGAGTGGTGTTGGAACACCGAGCATCAAGATGCGTTTGCGGCAATTAAGGATAGTCTCCTTCATGCGCCTATTCTGGCTTTGCCAGACCCCGCTCGTCCGTTTAGTGTCGTCTGTGACGCCTCGGACTTTGCCATCGGCTGTGCCCTGCTACAAGCAGACGCCGAGGGGCGCGAGCGCGTGGTGGCGTTCGAATCTCGTCAGCTGAAGGCTGCTGAGAAGAACTATCCTGTCCATGACAAAGAGCTACTTGCGATGAAGTATGCGCTCGTCAAGTTCAGGGTTCACCTGTTGGGCTCTCAGCCGTTCGTGATTTACACGGATCACGCGTCGTTACGCACTGCGACTCAGTCGCCTCATCTCTCGCAAAGGATGGCCCGTTGGCTGTCCTTCTTCGCGGAGTACAACTTCGAGGTGAAGTACAAGCCTGGCAGGCAGAATGTCCTCGCGGACGCGCTGTCGCGCAGGCCGGATTATGAGCTGGCTCATGTAACGACCGTGACTTCGTCATTACCGGATCTGATCCGAACGGCTTATGCCAAGGATGACACTTGTGTCGCGTTGCTGAAGGCTCTCGGGAGCAAGGAGTTTCAAGACTCGGACATTGAATTGTCGGCGCGAGTGCGCGCGCGTTTGCATCGCTACACCCTCGATGGTGGCCTGCTGTTCTACAGCACTGGCTCCGAGGACACGCCACGCGTGGTCATCCCTCATGATGAGGACCTGAAGTATCGTATCCTCTATGAGGCCCACGACACGCCGGTGGCTGGCCATCTTGGCCGTGAGAAGACCTACAGCTCGGTGAGCACCCACTACTGGTGGCCGAAGATGTACAAGTGGACGAGCACTTATGTGCGCACGTGCGAGACGTGCCAGCGAGTGAAGTCGTCACCCCATGCTGCAGCCCCGTTGGCAAGCTTGCCTGTCCCTTCGGGCTGTTGGCAATCCATGAGTATGGACTTTGTGTTTGGCCTGCCGGCGGATGCGGCGGGCAACACTGGAAGTCGTGGTCTTTGTAGACCGACTGAGCAAGATGGCTCACATTGCGGCTGTGCCGGATACCATCGATGGTAAGGGTACAGCAACGCTGTTCTTGGACCGAGTGTTTCGACAACACGGACTCCCTGAGTCGATTGTCTCGGACCGAGACCCCGCTTCACGGGCAACTTCTGGAGCGCGGTTTTTGCGGTGCTTGGCACCAAGCTGGACATGTCCACGGCGGATCACCCGCAGACCGATGGTCAGACAGAGCGAGTGAATCGCGTCGTCGAAGACGTGCTCCGCAGCATTTGCGCTGAGACGCCGAAGCGTTGGAGCGCTATGCTGCCACTCGTTGAGTTTGCGTTGAATAACGCCGTGCATGCCTCGACCGGCTACACGCCGTTCTACGTGAACAGCTTGTCCCATCCCCGCGTCCCGCTGACGCCGCCACGTGGTGGCCTCGGGCTTGGTGGGGAGGGAAGCCGATTTAGCTGATCGGCTAGCTGATGTCAGCCCGGCTACTGTTCGTAAACAGGTTGACACTTTCTTGTCGACGCGCTTGAGTGTCTTACGACACGTGCGTGACGCAATGGCTGAGAGCCAAGACAAGCAAAAGGAACATGCGGATGCTAAAGGCAGAGGCAATGTTGACAGTTATGAGGTCGGGGACCTGGTATTGCTAAATGCTAAGAACCTACCTACACATGCAGTGTCCGCTGTCTTCAAGACGAAGTTGCGCCCGCGCTTCATTGGACCTTTCAAGGTCGTGGCCAGGAAGGGCCTTGCGTACACGCTCAATCTTCCGAAGAAGATGCGGACGCACCCCGTCTTCTACGTGGGCTTGCTCAAGCCGTACCATGACCCGACGCAGGTGCAAATGGAGGCACCGAGGGCGACGAGGTCGCAGGCGCGGAGGTCGCGAGCGTCGAGGACGCAGTCGCAGGCGTCACAGACGCGACCATCATCGCAGGCACTGCAGGCACAGGCGGAAGGCTCGGCATCGGCGGTGCCGCGAGCCCTGAGGGCAGGGTCGGAGTCGGAGGTGCCGCAGGCTGGGGGCCACCGGCGCAGGAGGCGCAGCGGGCGGGCCCTGCATGCGGGCCAGAAGGTCAATCTGACCCTGCAATGCAGCCTGCTGACGCCGAAGCTCGGAGAGCTCCTGGCTACGACGATCGTCGCGATCGCCATAATACTGCACCCAGCTCTCCAAGTGTCGGAGCCGGTCCCAGACCTCGCGAGGCACTTGAACCCAGCTCAAGTCCCGAGCAAGCTCGTCGAGCTCCGTGGCAGTACGCGCGAGACGCGCATCGACATCCTGGACGTGGTCCTGAAGGCGAGTCGTCTGTTGCTGAACCTCGAACAGCTCATCAAACGTCGCGAGGCGGCTTGGTGCGTCCTCCACCGGCGCTGCTCGATGAGCAAGGGAACCTTCACTACCATGTGGAGCGCCTGCTGGCGAAGCGGCGGTGCCGGGGTCAAAACCAGTATCTGGTGAAGTGGCGAGGGTACCCACTCAGAGAACTCATGGGAGTTTGAGGTGCCCCTTCGCCAAGACTGCCCAGACGTCGTGGACGCTTTTGATCGGCTTGATCACCAGCGCCCCGTGGGCTCGAGGCCGGCATGCCGGCCGTCCCGCGCTTCCCGGTAATAGGCTGGGGAGCTGCTGGGTCAGCCACATTGCTCCGGGGTTGGCCCTGAGCCACAGCGCTCACTCCCTCACGGGTAGGAGCGACTGGAGGGCTCAAAGGAGCGAAGCGCGCAGCGCTAGAATGGGTCTGCGGCTGAGCGTTAGCCGAGAGGCTGCGTTTGGCTCGGATCTTCGCAAAGTCGAAGCGGAGCTTGCGTTCGATACGAACATCCACTTCGCTGAAGCTAGCTCGAAGAGCATCCATGGAGCTAAGCTTCTTCTTCTTCTCAGCCCAGAGCTCGAACTGAGCCTCGTGTTCGATCAGGCTTTCGCCCGGGCTGAGCACCACAGGGTACGACCGCATTGCGGGCACGGACAACCCCTTGCCTTGCAGGCGCAACCGCTCGCGGTACTCGGAGACAGTCGTAGACTGTGGAGTCAAGAGTCGCTGTCGTAGAGACGTTCGAAGAGCGATCTCCTCCGGAGTACGGGCCGCAGGCCCAATGACATGCTGAGCCAGCGTCGGCTGGAAAGCCTGGCGGCATGCCTCCGCGGGGTCACGAGGCCGGAAGCCGTACTCGGCGGTGCTGGGGTTCAGCAGGGGCCGCAACTCGGGGCGCTGGGAGCGCATGGAGGCCAGCTGCGCCGCAACCTGCTCGGATTGAGCCTCGTCCAAAGGGTTGGAGATGACGGGGCCCAAGGGCACTTCCCCGCACGAGGCGGAGAGTACCGTGACTCAGTGAGCTCGCGCAGCTCGCGGAGCCCGGAAGAGCGTTCAGGGAACGGATTTGGAGTGCGCAGCGGTGGCCGCGGCTCCTCCCTCGACAGCGCAGTGCGCTCGGTAGAGGGATGGCTCGACGAGCGCGCAGGAGACACTCGCGCGCGGCGCTCTTGGTCGCGGGAGCTCGACGAGCCAACTGTGGCCGACGTGCCACCTCCGCGTTGTGCCGGCGACGTGGGCGAAGCGTCGCGGCGGTTCGGGGAGCGTTGTGGGGACGCTGCTTCACCCTCATGGCTCGGAGAGCCGACATCGGACTCGCTGTAGTCCACCTCGCCCTCCTCCTCATCTCCGAAGAGATCTTTGAGGTCCATGGTCGGATGTGCTAGTGCTCGAGGGGAGCTGGGGCGTGCTCGCCGCGAGCGTGGCTTGAGGCGTTGCGCCGCGAAGTACTGGGAGACCGAGATCCTGGGAGGCGCGGTCGGTGTGCGCACCTGCGCCGGGGAGCTTGGGAGTTCGCAGGCACGAGGTGCCGAAGCGCGAGAGGAGCGAGGCTCCGAGGCGGACCTCGCGAGAGGGTTTCTGCGGTCGAAAGACCAAAGGCGTTATGACTTGAAGTCATGTGAGGGCGCGTTGCGCCGAGAAGTTCTCAGAGACGTCCACACGATGTGGATTGACTCGTTCGAGAAGGAGGCTTGACGGAACAAGACCCGGTCGTTGACCGTTAAGCGTGAACACCCGTGTCCACGGTTTGGTGGGGGAGGGTGTAACGGGGTTACACGAATGTTACCCGAAGGGTTACGAAGTGTGGCACACACAGGCTTGTGTGGTGCACGCTGTCTAACCTATTTCAGTAGGAGAATCAGTACATGGCTTCAGAGCCACAGATTATGCATATGACTAGGGTTCACTATGCTAGATAGTGAACCAGATACATTTACACCGAAGGCGGCTCTGCCGCGATAAGAGAAATACATTCAGTTTGAAGATTCACAGCTAAGAGTTAAGGGTTGACTCTTGGAGTCCGTAGGGAGTACGGACTCGTGCGTTCTGGTATTAGAACGGGCTATCTTTAGCCGCGACTCTGTGAGTCTGTTACGTCTTCCTCTGACGCTAAAGCTACGGCAGCCCCGCTGCACGATACATTTACACCAAAGGCGGCGATAAAAGGAAATACATTCTGTTTGAGATTCACAGCTAAGAGTTAAGGGTTGACTCTTTAAGTCCGTAGGGAGTACGGACTCGTGCGTTCTGGTATTAGAACAGGCTATCTTTAGCCGCGACTCTGTGTCTTCCTCTGACGCTAAAGCTACGGCAGCCCCGCTACAACTTCGACCTTCTGGTTTTATGGTATCTTGAGGTAGTGACGCCGGATCAGCTCAGGATGATCCTTGCCGATACCACCTTCCGATAAACAACCTAATGTCGTTTAGCCGAGGTATTTTTTCAGTTTTTGGTCCCTGTGAGCGATTCTAAATGACCCTAGCCCAATCTCAGAATTAATGTAAAAAAGTAAAGGGGAGTGTATAAGAGACGTAAAAACTCCCGTTCATCACCGCCGTCAACTTGTTGTCCGTCACACGGGGGGCCGAGATCGAGCCCTTCGGGTCGCCGATCTGCTCAGGCCGCACGATCACCATGACAGGGTCTTGACGCAAGAAGTCCCGCAGTTCCTTCAAGTGATACTGACGTTCCAGGTCAGCCTCAGACCAGTCGAGCACCAACGATCTGGGATCTTCGTTGTCCATACCTGGTGCTCTCAGCTTCGTCCGCGCGACCTGGGCCTTGTCCGCGATCGCGTCCAGGTAGTCGGAATCGAGCCTGATCGGCGAGTCCGCGAATGCATATCGGTCCGATCCAGCCTTGGTTTGTTTTGTTAGTGAATCTCGGTTCGCACCGAGATCCACCGGGGTCCCCGAAGGGACCTGGAGAGGATGTTGAAGTTTCTCTTCTAGATCCGTTCCCAGATCGCCCTCGATTCCGTCGACAGAAGTCCTCCGAGCACTCTGTCGATCCGCGGATCTCACTTTGTTCAGCGGCGTCTTCGTCGATCAGATATCCGACGACTCCACTTCCCCTGGTTCTCTCTTCACTTGCGCATCTTCTACGGACTCACGGTGAAATCCGGAGTCCCCACGAGATCCGGGCACGCGCACCATTTTGTGGTGAAGCGGGATTAGCCAAAATCTGGTTAAGGCCTGATCGAGCTTCCCACCAGCGCCCAGACATCGACTACCGGAGGGGATCCCCCAACGATCCGTGATCGGCTGAACTTGTTCTCACCTTGTGTACGCGTCGACGGGCTGGATCTGCTCTCTCGGGGCTCCGAGGATGCAGCACTTGGTGAAGATCGAATGTCTTGGGGTGACGCGGGGATAGTCGCGCGGGAATCTTCGCTCTGCGTCCGAGTATTCGTCCCGATCGAGGGTTGTTCGCTGCGATCGGTCGGTCTGGAGTCGATCCAAGGCCTGTAGTTGCCCTTTCGGGTGCGTGCCTTCCTTCCTTGGGTTGCTTGCCGCTTCCTATAGCGGGATCGAGGTTGATCGAGAGGAGAACGATCGCCGGTCAAGCTGTATCCCGCTATAGAAAGCGGCAAGCGACTCAAAGAAGGAACACACCGGAAAGGCAACTACAGGCCTTGTATCGACTCCAGACCGACCGATCGCAGCGAACAACCCTCGATCGGGACGAATACTCGGACGCAGAGCGAAGATTCCCGCGCGACTATCCCCGCGTCACCCCAAGACATTCGATCTTCACCAAGTGCTGCATCCTCGGAGTCCCGAGAGAGCAGATCCAGCCCGTCGACGCGTACACAAGGTGAGAACAAGTTCAGCCGATCACGGATCGTTGGGGGATCCCCTCCGGTAGTCGATGTCTGGGCGCTGGTGGGAAGCTCGATCAGGCCTTAACCAGATTTTGGCTAATCCCGCTTCACCACAAAATGGTGCGCGTGCCCGGATCTCGTGGGGACTCCGGATTTCACCGTGAGTCCGTAGAAGATGCGCAAGTGAAGAGAGAACCAGGGGAAGTGGAGTCGTCGGATATCTGATCGACGAAGACGCCGCTGAACAAAGTGAGATCCGCGGATCGACAGAGTGCTCGGAGGACTTCTGTCGACGGAATCGAGGGCGATCTGGGAACGGATCTAGAAGAGAAACTTCAACATCCTCTCCAGGTCCCTTCGGGGACCCCGGTGGATCTCGGTGCGAACCGAGATTCACTAACAAAACAAACCAAGGCCGGATCGGACCGATATGCATTCGCAGACTCGCCGATCAGGCTCGATCCGGACTACCTGGACGCGATCGCGGACAAGGCCCAGATCGCGCGAAGGAAACTGCGAGCGCCAGGCATGGACGACGAAGATCCCAGATCGTTGGTGCTCGACTGGTCTGAGGCTGACCTGGAACGTAGTATCACTTGAAGGAATTGCGGGACTTCTTACGTCAAGATCCCGTCATGATCATCGTGCGGCCAGAGCAGATGGGCGACCCGAAGGGCTCGATCTCGGCCCCGGATGACGGACAACAAGTTGACGGCAGTGAAGAACCTGCTCGGGCTGCTGAAGGAGGCCGGCTTGGTGGCTGGAGCCTTTGACGCGAATGACCTCTTCGATCAAGAGCTTGAAGTGATCCAGACGTCGATCCAGACATTAGTCGAAAAGCTGAGACCCCTCGTCGACGTGATCACGAACGATCAGGACACAGACGCCCCAGATCAAGCGCCGTCAGCTCCAGTAGTGTCGACGCGGGCTGAGTCGACAGAATATCGATCATCATCTCCTTACGTTTCGGCAGCCGAAATATGTCTGACACGTCGTCGGAACCCCAGTGCATGCCACTCGGTCCTTCCGGATCGTCTATGCTGGATGACCAATCACGTAGTCAGCGCCAAGAACGCACGCGATCAGGACCTCGGAAGCAGAAATCCAAGTCGACCGATCGGACGACCAGCGCTACTGGGTCGGACGAGTCGAACGGCAGACTGGAAACTTACTTCAAGGCTGCGATGACCCGTTTCTTGAAGGAACAACAGAGCGCAGGGGCCACACCTCAACTTCCTCGCTCCGCGTCGTTGATGCTTCTCCAGCGGCGGCGCCTGACGATGGGGTTGGTCTCCACGTAAAGTTGAGAGTCCCCGAGATTCATCTGCATCGGAGCACCGGTTGCCGGCTCCTGCTTCGTCGATTGCTGCCTCTGGGTCGTCGGTGGGACGGCCGCTGACTCTCGCTGAGTTGGAGCGCGTTCTCGAGCTGCGCGACAATCGGATGGAGTTCACGATGGCCGAGCGAGAGACCAAAATCTGCAAGTTCTCGCGTACTTGTTCGCAAAGCCGCCTATGGATCCATCACCCGAGCTCTATCGCCGACTCCAGGGCGTCTCGTCGATCGACGAGTAGCTACCAGCGCTCGAAGGCCAGGTCGTCGATGGACCTCACCCGGCTGCAGTCGCTGGTGGGAAGGCTGCGGAAGCCTTTTCCTAAGCGCACGCGCGCTGATCTTTTGCAGCACAACCTCTGTGAAGCAGCCAAGGAAATCACCATCCTTCGCGAGACTGCTGCAACGTCCGACGCGCTGGCTCGTTCGCTCAAGGAGGAGGCGGCTTGGCTAATCGACTCGAGCAACGAGGGGCAGCTTAGTCTGCGGCTGCTGCAGACCGAGCGTCGAACCTTCCTCGCCGAGAAGCGGCGTCTGGAGGCCACCATCCATGACAAGGATCGGGTTATCGCTGCTCAAGTCGACGATTTTAGGCGGGACGCTGGGAATTGTCAGCTACTCCTTGGCCGGTGCTAGTGAGCTCATCGCTCAGCTGGCTCAGCTGTCGAACGCCATCGTGATGGGAGATGGATCTGCGCAGCAGTGACTCAAGCGTCAGCCCGAGGATGAGGACCGCACGATCCGAACCCTGACTCGCTGCAAGAAGTTCACGTCCTTGGTCAGCGAATTCCAAAAGCAGAGCCCTTTCCTGGCAGTCGCCGCCATGCGAGGTGAGTCACGCGTCCTCTTGGATCTTGTTGTTCGTTCATTCGCTTACTAAATCTGTTGTTCTACAGGTCAACCAATGCCCGGGTTGGATGCTGATCAGCTGGAGGCCTTCCGCGACGCCAGCAGCTTACTTCGTCAGGCTGGCTTGGGTGTGTTTGGAGAGATTGAACAGCACGTACGGACTACATCTCCTGCTCCGGCTTCGTCCACTCTCCTCCAATTCGCCCTTCTCGCTCAAGTCGGTCGCGTTCGCCCAGCCGCGGTCGATCTCGCTCGCCGAGTCAAACTCGTCAGATGACCGATCGCTCTTATCGAGCTCGCTCGTCGAAAGTTGGTCGATACTTGACCAGGGCCCAACGATCGCTGAGCTTTTCAGTTTGGAGCGCTCCTCCACCGGGTTCGTCTTCACGCAATCTTCTTTCTGCAGCTTCGGCCCCTGCAGCGAGCGATCGCTCACACTCACCGTCACCTGTTATCGTTGGTTCCAAGCACCGTCGTTCCCGTGATCCAGAGGATGAGTCGGCGCAATCAACCGAGAGTGCAGCTTCCAGCAGTTTGCCGACTTCGTCTAAGAAACCTAAGAAGAAACGGATGGCTCGCTGGGCTCGTATTCAGGAAGCTCGACAGGCGGAGTTGGCTAAGCAAGGCTCCGCTCCTGCTCCCAAGAAGCAGCGCTCGTCGAATAAGGAGAGACGGTCGCCGAGTCCCGTGGGCGAAGATTCGATGACCGAGGAGAAGGCTCCAGCCTGATGTCGACTGGGTTGGTCGGTGCGACTCCTTCACCTTCCTCCCGATACCCTCATCGGGCCGCTAAGCTGAATGTCACGGTTATCCAGCGGGAGGTTCATGCTCAAGAGTCCGACAACGACTCGGAGGTGCTCGACGAAGCACCCGTCGTTCTGTCTGTCGATGACGTTCGTGCAGGTACTCTCTCCGCTCCCATAGATTCGCCGATGCCTCCTACTGAGAAGGCTGCCACCACTGGGATTACCGAAGAGGTGGGCGAGGTACTGGAGAATCCAGGTGCCGTAGAGAGTTCGCCAGGTAGCTTTACTTCTCGGGTCCCAACCCAGTCTCCTGCTCCTTCGTCGGCATCTGAGGCTCCCACCGAGGAGTTGTATTCCTCAGCACCTGTCACTCCTGTTGCTGGTGAGGTTCCCTCGGCGAAGCAAGCTGGGGCGGCTTCAGCTCTAGCATCGCTGAGCTCCAAGGTTCCGCCCGCACTTACAAAGAACTCCGTCATGGTTCGGGTTCTGCTTCCTGGCAAGCATCTTGCTTGGAGTCCTGGAGATTCCGAGGAAAGTGACGATAGTGAGGGCAACGGCGGTGATCACGAGGCTGTCTCGGCAGGAGGTAGCCCTGCTACAACTTCTCCCAACTTGTAGGGGCAGCGCAGCGGGTCTCTTGCCAGGTCTGATGCCGATGCTGTTCCCGCTAACATGATCATTGCCGCCAAGCTTAGTGCGTCGGTAGTGGCTCACACAGCTTTGCACCTTGCGCAGCTCAGGTAGGTCTTCTAGACGCAGTCCAAACTTGCGCGAGATCGCATACATAATGCGGAGCGGCGTGAGGTTCTCGCGAGTCAGCCGTGGATTGACGTGCGTTGCGCCCGCGTGATGGTGGGTTTCTGGTGAGGGCTAGCCGCCGAAAAATGTTTGCCATGCTCACTCATGCGCACCTTCTTCGATTCTTGGTAGATCAGCACCTTAGAACGCCATGGGCACTCCGCGAACGGGGCCTCCGGCTTGCACTATCTAGTACCGCATTGAATGCAAGGAAGCGAAGGAGCACGCGGTGCAAGGCATGCGCTGGCTTTTGGATGCCTTGAAGGCATTCATACCCAGAAACAGCATGGCTGTATCCTTCGGTCAGCTCACTACACAGCAGCCAGTCGTGTGAGCTAGACATAGTGGAAAGAGATGAGGAAGGGATGCCCAGTGATCGGGGTGGTACTTTCGAGAGAATCGGGAAGTAACAGGCACCCACCCGGATATGTACTTGTGCCTACTTGTCGTATCTAGTAGGCATATTACGATATTTTTGGAGCTCCACGTTGAGCTGCTTGGCGCAAGCCAGAACAGCCTCCAGCTAGTGGTCAAAGAGCTCATCCAGCAGCAGCACGGGTATGTCCATGTCAGCTCTTGCCGAAATGTTAAAGCGAAGGAAAGCCACCGTAAGGTCGCCGTTCCACCAGCCGTTAGAGTTTCCGTAGAGGACAATGTTGTGCTCAGCTTGCAGCGGCTGCATCTTTTTTCATCTGTTTATCAAATCCATGCCACTGCTTGTCGTTCTCAGCACCACGGATGGAGGTACGGTGGGTATTTGCTTCCAAGCGAATTGCTTAACAGCATGCAGGTCACTCTCTCCTTACCGGAAGGTAGGGGTTCACACTGCCGGTACCGGAATATCCTATTCCGGAAATGTGTTAAAAAAAGCTTCGAAATTGGCGGTTCTGTAGGGCCTGCTCGGGGGTAGCCCCTAAAGGATCCGGAATACAGTCTTGCGGAAGTTTTTCATGTGGTGGTCTGTAGCCGCAAGCTATTACGCTGTAAGGTGCCGTCCACCACTACAGATAGCTAGTGTAGAGGTGGCAACGAGTATTCTATGTTCTATAGGCACACGTCGGCGTGTGCTAGCACGCGCGGGGCGTCAACTTCGCATGCGACTACTGCGCGCGGCGCCAACATGGAGTCCGTTAAGCATCGCTGAGCAAAACGGGAATGTTTCGATGGGCAGCGTGCTAGACCAGTCGTTTTGTTTTGTCCTGTCAAAGCATGGCGTTTTAAATTTATTTCTACCCATCGAAATGTACTTGTTGTATTCTGGGAGTAAAGCCAACGTGAACAGCAGAACGGCATACCGAGCAAAACGTGTCGGTATACCGGAACCCCCCAGTGTGACCCCCCCCCCCCCTTCCCCATTCGCTGCTTGATTTTGAGGTTGAAATTCTTGAAACAGCGTCGGCATCCGCCGGTTTAACCTGGCCTTGGCGGGTTCGAGCACGCGGCGCTTGTCAGTGGCGACTCAAGAAGCCTTTGACTTGAAGCTGCAAACAGACGCCAGCATCACCTGTACCAATTGATCTACTTGACCAAGTCGACCGCAGCACCAGCCGATAGCGTCGTCCCAGTGGAGCTATACCAAAACCTATACAAACTCGATGTTTGCTATGGTAATAAACATGGCGTATTTCTCGTACCGAATCCGTCATAATTTGTGGAGCCGAATTTGACGTCTCCACAAATTGCGTCGAGCGCAAATGAAGCGTACCACTATTTTGGTACAATTTCCAATCACTACTCATGCTGCGCATTCACGTCCGTGCTCTCAAGCTCTGGACAGCAGAGCCAACGAAAGAGGCTGCTGATTTTTTATTTACTATCACCCAAGTTGATTGTATGTGCGCATTCACCTACGCATTGTTTGTAGTGTTGGCTAACGAGCTGACTGGCCGCACCGGGGCACGGTCACTGGCCAGCATGTACGGTGAGTGAGTGTAGCCGTGCATTTAGCACTCAAATGTAAAACAAAAGCTGTTTTTGGTCGGGGCCATCGGTTGTAGCAAACACGACACGAACTGGGACATATTTGGCACATAAATTGAGAGTTGTGACAGCGTTTGTGTTAGTTTTGGAAGAGTTCCAGTGCCACCAACGCGAACCTTCCGCTGCTTAGCCGTCGCCGGTGAAGTGCAAAGTTGGATGACCTTGTCCTTCTGGTTGCACCAAAAATTTTCGCTTGGTTTGGCTCTAGTCTACTCCACTAACATGTTAGCTGATTTTACTGGACACTAACTAACAGTTGAAAAATATACATGTTGGCTACACTGTAAAGGCGGGAAAGGGGTACAATAGGGGATTACTTAGTAATCTGTACGACAGCGTACTTACTATTAATAGCTGGTCTGGGTGTCTATACTTGCACCGTGGGTTTTCATATAGGTAGGAAGCACCTAAGCTGTGTTTACTCTTAAACGTCGGTCGTCATCTACGCGGATAAGTGGTGTACCAGCCCCCCCCCCCCCCCCATGAGAGCTCCACCCAGCCAAAATTTCCCTATTTTAGCAGATAGTTCAAGTTTAATAAATTTGCATGGTAAATTCTTAGTTTTGAGGTTATCTGTGTTCAGTTTGATACATCGCCCTTCTTGGCTGCCCTCGGTGCAAGTATACACCCTTCTCCATATTATTGCTTTAACGCTACTAACATGTTAGCTCAAAATACTAGACACTAACTATTGTGGCTTTCATCCGTTTTGGCAAATCGGGTGGTCCGAGATCCGATATATTGGGCCCGATTTGCTCGAGGGCTCCGATTTAGCAGGAAAGACTGAGGGAAGCTCAGTATATACTCTTGACCGGGCATTGTGTCCAAATGTATTTTCTCTTGTTATAAGCACAACCAGAGACCCATTTAACATAACCACAACCTCCGATTACCCATTTTTCACTTCTTCTCTTTAAAACCTCTCTCAACACTTCTTCTCCTTCTTAGATCACGCAAACACTTCTTTTCACTCTCACAGTATCCAATTACTCTCTCGACAGCTCTCGTTCATATGTAGATATCAACGAACTCATTCAATACTATCTTAAGAAAAATGTAATCAATATACCAACGATGTGCAACTTTACTACCACGAAAGGAGCTAAGTGTATGATTTCACCAAACAAGGATATCTGTCATATCCATAAGAAATATTCACTGATTGAGCACAATGAGATTAGAAATTTGAACAAGACAATCTCAAGGAAGATTGATGCGCTCAAAGCAATAAAAAAAGAGAAGCATGAGCTACAATCAGAGATGCAGAAATTGCGAACCGAAGTTGAGTCTATGAAAGCAGACTATGAGAGTTATTCATTAATCAAGCGTTATGAATTAGCAAAATGCCAATTGAAGAAGCATGTATTTGATGATTCCGAGATAAAGTCATTTTGTAGAAGTAGATCGAACGAAGAAACATTGATCAACATTTTTGGGAAGCAAAGCGACTACTGGAGATATTATAATGAGATGAGACTTCAGAGAAATAAGCTCTGTCATTTATTCGAGTGAGTTAGCTCCACTCATTTTTTTAATTTAGCAAGAATAGAAGCCAGAGGCTTCATGACGCCGTTGGCGTCTATTCTGCCTTCGTCTGGGAGAAAAAAACGTTCTATCTTAAGAGATAAATCTTAAGTATATAAAACCCAAGAGCATACAACTCAACAACCATGAACTCCAACGCTTACGAAATCCTATCGAACTACAGCTTCGGCTACTACAACTTCGTCGATCTCATCGATGAGGCGGTGGATTTCCTTAACATCTACAGCAATAATGTTATGTTGGGTGAGCAACACGATTCGGCATACTGGATTCGATTCCTCGAGTATCTTCAGGATGAGTTCCCAATCATGTTGATCGCTGAGGCCATTACTTTGGATCATGATGATTTCATGCAGGGGGTTGATGTAGGAACCTGGTACTTTGATCTGGCTGAACAGATTCGAGCCTTTCAGCTCGGTATTACTCACGAGCAAACTGCTGAGTATTATCGCCGCATTGATAACCCTACGGTCTGGGAGCGTGTGTTTGACGCATGGAAAATCTACTACACCAAGCTCTACATCCTCGGAATCAGTACCGCCGAGCCGGGTGATGACGACTTCGAGTTTGAGGATGAGGATGACGTAGTGGATGACAACGCTAACTTTGCAGACGTAATCGCCCCATTCCACACAATTGCTGAGAAGCCTCACTTTGCTCAAGTGAATCACACCCTTATCAATGAAGCGCTTGGCAAGCGTGCCCACAAGCAGGTGTTCCACAATCAGATCACTGAAGAGCTAATCGCTGAAGCCATGCATCCACACCGTATGATGGCTCGCATGCAGATGTTCGAAGACATTGAAGAATTCTTTGAGTGCTGCTAAAAAAATTATGATGAGTCTTGCGACTCATTTTTTTTACTTCAGCAACTCATCAACCTCAGCTTTAAGCTTTGGCATCTTAGTTTGGACGAATTCATTTTTACTCAACCACTCCAGGTATTTAGGATCAACGGCTTGGATCTGTTTAATCGTCTTTAGCTTATATTTGCCCCATGTCATAAGGAACGATCCATCATCGTTGCTAAATTTATCAGCCAGAAACTTTCCAATATCACTATCACTATCTACAAGACTCTTCTGTGTCAGTAACCAACGACAGTATCCAGGATCAGTAGCATATACCTCATCAATAGTCTTCGATTTGTGCTTGCCAAAAGTTAATGTACTCATTGCTATCTATATAGATACCCCCATCTTTTTTTTGAAAATATATTAAATAAAAAAATTAGGATGCTGGACTTACAAGAACTCATAAGCTATATTATTCAGTTCAGGTGTCAATCGACTAGTGCCATGGAATTCTAGGCCATATCATAAATTAATTTCATATACATGAGAAGCCACCTCAGTCTGCGCGGAACACTTCTCCGGTGATGCGATCGATTTCAAGGGTACGTTCATATACAACGAGTACAAGAAGGTTCGTGCCCTGCGTAGCAATGTTCGTTCCGCCGACCTTGATCGACTGTGGTACATCCTGCTCACTGATGCGAGAGCAATTAGCTACAAGGAAGCGCTGGGCAGTCTGCCACTTATCGATGCCGATCAGACCGTTGCTGATCTCACGCGATAGATCACCGTTAATAGCGCCAATCTTGCTGAACTCATCCATGAACGTCTGCCAATCGTACGAATGTACATCCTGGAAAACGTTTTTGTTGCCAACCTGGACCTGAAAATCGCGAATCGACGAACCGGGCTGACAAGTCCAAGGAGCCGAATCGAAGGGAGAAGCAAACTGTTGAGTCTGATGAGCTGTAGCAAAGTTGCCTGCCTTAGTGTTAGCATAGGGGATAGCAACAATATACTTCACATTTTTATGCGATGCCGATACGGGAATGGAGAACGTCTTGTTCGTAGTTAGAAGGCCCTCGCCGGCTTCTCCGCTGGAGAACATCTGAGAATAGCAGTCTAGGTACTTGATCGTCTTCATCGGCTTGCTCACTAGAGCAGTCGGGTTAGCTAGATCGTAGAACGGGATCAGCAGACGACTCTGAGTGAAAGGATAGTAGCTTCCAGCCGTGGCGATTGTCGTGATCGTGTTATGAACAGCACCCCAAGCAACGCGAATGCTACTACCAGTAGCAGGAGTACTGATAACAGTGTACATAGCATCAGCTACTCCACTAGCATATCCAGCACTGCCAAGCATTACCGGACATACTGAACCAGCGATGAGTGTGGTCGAAGTCAGACTCATAGTACGAGCGCTACACCTACAAGCGCAACATCCGAGTATCCGGTCTGTACCTTAAGCTCAAGCTTGAGCTGAGGATTGCCCACGAGGTCTAGCTCGGAGAAGATAGGATGGAGATCAACGAGTCGAATCTTCAGCATGTAAAACCACTCTCCAAGAGTAGAACCAGCATTACCATCAGCACCCTTCTTGAATGCACCAGTACCACGCATTTGAGCAATGGCTTGCGATGTAGTCTTGTTGAGGGACGGCCATCCATGGGAGTTAGCACCACCAGCTACCTCAGGAGGATTGTTTAGCACACGACGGATGAAACCAGTGTTAGGACGCGTAGGCTCACCGCTCGATAGGAATAGAGAGCTGTTGCCGCTTAGCGCATTGTTGGCATATCCATCGCCGTACGTACCAGAGGCAGTAGAGTGCTTGATCGACTCCCAGTCGTCCGGGAAGAGACACATATCAGCGCCATGCTTCTCTACTTCAGCACTGGTAAGCTCAGCAATCGCACGGAAGTTCGACCACTGCTGCTTGAACTCAGAGGGAGTAATGATCGACTTGCCATTGAGGTAGACCTTGACCTCATCAACAACATTGGCGACATTGCATTTGAGACCTAGGGTGTAACGGGGTTACACGAATGTTACCCGAAGGGTTACGAAGTGTGGCACACACAGGCTTGTGTGGTGCACAGTGTCTAACCTATTTCAGTAGGAGAATCAGTACATGGCTTCAGAGCCACAGATTATGCATATGACTAGGGTTCACTACGCTAGATAGTGAACCAGATACATTTACACCGAAGGCGGCTCTGCCGCGATAAGAGAAATACATTCAGTTTGAAGATTCACAGCTAAGAGTTAAGGGTTGACTCTTGGAGTCCGTAGGGAGTACGGACTCGTGCGTTCTGGTATTAGAACGGGCTATCTTTAGCCGCGACTCTGTGAGTCTGTTACGTCTTCCTCTGACGCTAAAGCTACGGCAGCCCCGCTGCACTTGGTAGCACTTGTAGTCAATCCGACACCTGAGTCTGGATAGACTGACCCTCGGTGGAGAATGGAGCAGTTCGCTCACTTGCCCCCGAACCAGCAGGATGCGCTTAAAAAGCTTATGTCCTTGCTGGGCCCGGAGGGCGTGACGCAACTGGCGCAACAAGGCCCCGACGCGGTGAATGCGCGTCTCGAGGCGTTCTCCAGCTACGAGAATGCTCTGTTGGAGCACCTCCAGCAGAGGATGGCGACGGCCGTGGCGCCGCAAGCGCCCGCTACGTCTTCCGACGCGGGAACAAGACCCAAGCCGCTCATGTTGAGCGTGAAGACCTTCGAAGGCAAGGAAGGGGAAAGCTTAATGCTTTGGACCCGTGAAGTCGAGATGGCTATGAGCTCAGCTCTACTCCGGACGGAGTCGCAGCGCGTGGCGCTAGCTATCTCGAAGCTTGGTGGGCGAGCGAGAGAGTGGGCACTAACGTCAGGGACGTCGGTCGACACGGCCTTCCCGACGTGGGACCAGCTGAAGCAGCAACTGTCCCGAGTGTTCGCTCCGCCTAACGAGGCGTATCGCGTGCGCTCACGCTTCCTGGCTACCCGACAAGGCAGGAAGGATTTGGTGGACTATGTCCAGGAGTTGAGAACTCTCATTGCGGGCATGTCTGCCGAGCCTCTGGCTGAGGTAGTCATCGTCACGGTGTTTATGGAAGGACTTCGCACTGGCGTGGCCAGGACGGAAGTCTTCCGCACTCACCCAAGCTCTTTTGAAGAGGCTGTGAGCATCGCGTTGAACGCGGAGCACAACTTTAAGTCGTCAAGACTTGGGTGGAACGCTCCTCACACCAGTTCGTCGAATGGTCCGGAGCCTATGGACCTCAGCTATGCTGAAGACGAAGAAGCCGAGCTTCGGGCTGCTGAGCAGCGGCGCGGCATCCGCCGATGCTTCATCTGCGGTGACACGGGTCACTTGCGCGCCGGATGTCCGCTGCGCTTGCAGCGCCAGGCTTCGTCAAGCCGCTCTTCGGGTTCGAGCCAGGGCTCTGGTTCGTCTCGGGGAAACGAGAAAACCCAGTAGGCGCGGGGCGGCCTACTGGGGAGGAACTAAGTTCTATTGAACCTCGGCGAGGTGGAGGTCGACAGGACTTAGCCCCGAAGAGAGCTGTACTCTATAACACGGAACGTGTGTGCAAGCCGGGCTTGCTAGTTGTCCAGGCTTGGGTGAAGGGCTTCACAAAGCCATGGACGATTTTGATCGATTCGGGAGCGTCGGGTAATTACGCCCGGCGTTCCACGATGGACGGAAGTCAGCTTTATGCTGAGGCGCTGGTAGCGCGTGGGAATGACATCGTCACTGTTCGTCTCGCGACGGGCACTCGTGTCACGGTGCCTAAAGTCCCTGTGGACTTGGGCGTGAAGTTTTTAGATTTTGATAGCGTGGAACGCTGTCTGGTCTTAGACCTCGATTCGAGATATGATCTCATC
Organism: Phytophthora melonis; assembly: GCA_024211575.1. Lineage (NCBI taxonomy): Eukaryota > Oomycota > Peronosporomycetes > Peronosporales > Peronosporaceae > Phytophthora > Phytophthora melonis. The sequence continues at coordinate 363,803 of JAMXKT010000037.1, read as the reverse complement.
CTTGGTATGGCGTGGCTGGAACGCCATGAGCCTTGGATAGATTGGAGGTCGAAGACCCTTGGTGCTACGCACTTCTCTCCTGGCGGAGCATTGGCGAGTCATGAACCCACCTCTGCTAGGAAGCAGAAGCGTTTCTGGCGCGAGCACTGGACCGAGTCGGTCAATGTGCTAGACATCGGAGTTTCCGAGTTGGTGGCCACTGCGTGTGTCGAGAACGAGCGTTCCGAGCGTGGCTCGTGGACGGCAGGTGGAGCGGCACGAATTCCGCTGAGCGGGTGTGCGTCTGAGGGCGACGCCCTGCTGCGTGCCAGTGAAGGCGCGGTCGACGAGAGGTCGAGTGAAGGTGGGCGTTGCCCGGATCAAGGATGTGGAGCGGCACGAATTCCGCTGAGCGGGTGTGCGTCTGAGGGCGACGCCCTGCTGCGTGCCAGTGAAGGCGCGGTCGACGAGAGGTCGAGTGAAGGTGGGCGTTGCCCGGATCAAGGATGTGGAGCGGCACTAATTCCGCTGAGCGGGTGTGCGTCTGAGGGCGACGCCCTGCTGCGTGCCAGCGACGGCGCGGTCGGCACGATGCCGAGGGACAAGGGCTCTGCCCGGATGAAGATCGTGGAGTGGCACGTAATCCACTGAGTGGAGGCTGCGGGTCGTGCAGCCCTTCGCTGAGTGTCGATCAAGACACTGGTGCTCCTCTGGAGCTGAATGAGGTGGTGATACCTGGCGTCAAGAAGCACGCGAAATCACGGAGCTCTTCTGGGCGGACAGTGTCCATGAAGAGGCGGCAGCGCCGCAAAGCGCTGGCGGCGCGACGCAAGGCGTCTGCGGTCTCACGAGTCGAGAAGGGTGTGCCGAGCGGTGAGGCTCCACACAAGAGCGAGCAGCTCTACACACTCGTGAATGGAGTGACGGGCGACGTCGACGGAGATGTCAGTCTCACCGACTTGCCCTCACTATCTGCTCTCCTGGAGCTGGACGAGATGTCCTTGGCCGAGTTGGGCGAAGCCTTGAAGGCTGGAGACTTGGCGGAGGTGGTGGTCATACGACCTGAAGAAGAGTTGAACTCGTCCTCGCTTCTGGATGAAGCTGTCCTGGAGGACACTAAGAAGGCGCTGAATGCGCGAAGCGGATCGGCGATCCTGAAGGATCCGTCGGACCCCTTGTACCACGTGGTGAAGGATTATCAAGACGTGGTCTCGAAGGAACCGCCCTCGGGGCTACCTCCGGATCGAGGTGTTCGACATGAGATTGATCTCGTTCCGGGAACGAAGTACTGCGTGACGAGGCAGTGGCCTCTGCCGAAGGAGCAGTGTGACGTCATTGACGCGTTCTTCCGTGCGAAGCACGAGGCGGGCATGGTGCGTGAGTACGTCTCCTCACTCCACGCCGACGTTCTGTGTCAGAAAGCCGAATGGCAAGTGGCGTATTGTGCATGCTTTTAACAAGCTGAATGCCGCCACCATTCCGGCGCAGACGCCGATTCCTCGGAAGGACGTTCTTCAGAACAACATGGCAGGATGTACGATGTACAGTGCGCTCGACTTGGTCGATGGCTACTACCAATTGCTCATGAGAACGAGCGACATTCCTCTCACTGCGGTGAGTACTCCGAGCGGCATGCTCTGGGAGTGGTTGGTGATGCCCCAAGGGCTCTCGAACGCGCCAGCGACGTTCAATCGTCTTGTGACGCAGCTCTTCCGGCCCCATCGGGCGTACGCGCAGACGTACTTCGATGACATCTTTGTCCACAGTCGTGCGGAGCACGGGAAGACTGATATGGAGAACCATGTCGAGCACCTGCGTGCTGTGCTCGAGTGCATGCGTCAAAACAAGTTGTATGCCAACATTGACAAATGCATCTTCGGAGCAGAAGAGATTCCCTTCTTAGGGTGCTTCATCGGGAAGCGTGGCCTGAGGGCCGACCCGGTCAAGGTCAAGGCCATTGCTGACTGGCCGGTTCCCCAGAACCAGAAGGATCTTCGCAAGTGGCTTGGCTTGGCCAATTACTTGCACAAGTACAGCGAGAATTACGCTGAGATGGCTCGGCCACTCTCCAATCTCCTGAAGAAGGACGCGGAGTGGTGTTGGAACACCGAGCATCAAGATGCGTTTGCGGCAATTAAGGATAGTCTCCTTCATGCGCCTATTCTGGCTTTCCGCTCGTCCGTTTAGTGTCGTCTGTGACGCCTCGGACTTTGCCATCGGCTGTGCCCTGCTACAAGCAGACGCCGAGGGGCGCGAGCGCGTGGTGGCGTTCGAATCTCGTCAGCTGAAGGCTGCTGAGAAGAACTATCCTGTCCATGACAAAGAGCTACTTGCGATGAAGTATGCGCTCGTCAAGTTCAGGGTTCACCTGTTGGGCTCTCAGCCGTTCGTGATTTACACGGATCACGCGTCGTTACGCACTGCGACTCAGTCGCCTCATCTCTCGCAAAGGATGGCCCGTTGGCTGTCCTTCTTCGCGGAGTACAACTTCGAGGTGAAGTACAAGCCTGGCAGGCAGAATGTCCTCGCGGACGCGCTGTCGCGCAGGCCGGTTTATGCGCTGGATCATGTAACGACCGTGACTTCGTCATTACCGGATCTGATCCGAACGGCTTATACCAAGGATGACACTTGTGTCGCGTTGCTGAAGGCTCTCGGGAGCAACGAGTTTCAAAACTCGGACCTTGAATTGTCGGCGCGAGTGCGCGCGCGTTTGCATCGCTACACCCTCGACGGTGGCCTACTGTTCTACAGCACTGGCTCCGAGGACACGCCACGCGTGGTCATCCCTCATGATGAGAACCTGAAGTATCGTATCCTCTATGAGGACCACGACACGCCGGTGGCTGGCCATCTTGGCCGTGAGAAGACCTACAGCTCGGTGAGCACCCACTACTGGTGGCCGAAGCTGTACAAGTGGACGAGCACTTATGTGCGCACGTGCGAGACGTGTCAGCGAGTGAAGTCGTCACCCCATGCTGCAGCCCCGTTGGCAAGCTTGCCTGTCCCTTCGGGCTGTTGGCAATCCATGAGTATGGACTTTGTGTTTGGCCTGCCGGCGGATGCGGCGGGCAACACTGGAGTCGTGGTCTTTGTAGACCGACTGAGCAAGATGGCTCACATTGCGGCTGTGCCGGATACCATCGATGGTAAGGGTACAGCAACGCTGTTCTTGGACCGAGTGTTTCGACAACACGGACTCCTGAGTCGATTGTCTCGGACCGAGACCCCGCTTCACGGGCAACTTCTGGAGCGCGGTTTTTGCGGTGCTTGACACCAAGCTGGACATGTCCACGGCGGATCACCCGCAGACCGATGGTCAGACGGAGCGAGTGAATCGCGTCGTCGAGGACGTGCTCCGCAGCATTTGCGCTGAGACGCCGAAGCGTTGGAGCGCTATGCTGCCACTCGTTGAGTTTGCGTTGAATAACGCCGTGCATGCCTCGACCGGCTACACGCCGTTCTACGTGAACAGCTTGTCTCATCCCCGCGTCCCGCTGACGCCGCCACGTGGTGGCCTCGGGCTTGGTGGGGAGAGGAAGCCGATTTAGCTGATCGGCTAGCTGATGTCAGCCCGGCTACTGTTCGTAAACAGGTCGACACTTTCTTGTCGACGCGCTTGAGTGTCTTACGACACGTGCGTGACGCAATGGCTGAGAGCCAAGACAAGCAAAAGGAACATGCGGATGCTAAAGGCAGAGGCAATGTTGACAGTTATGAGGTCGGGGACCTGGTATTGCTAAATGCTAAGAACCTACCTACACATGCAGTGTCCGCTGTCTTCAAGACGAAGTTGCGCCCGCGCTTCATTGGACCTTTCAAGGTCGTGGCCAGGAAGGGCCTTGCGTACACGCTCAATCTTCCGAAGAAGATGCGGACGCACCCCGTCTTCTACGTGGGCTTGCTCGCCGTACCATGACCCGACGCAGGTGCAAATGGAGGCACCGAGGGCGACGAGGTCGCAGGCGCGGAGGTCGCGAGCGTCGAGGACGCAGTCGCAGGCGTCACAGACGCGACCATCATCGCAGGCACTGCAGGCACAGGCGGAAGGCTCGGCATCGGCGGTGCCGCGAGCCCTGAGGGCAGGGTCGGAGTCGGAGGTGCCGCAGGCACAGGGCCACCGGCGCAGGAGGCGCAGCGGGCGGGCCCTGCATGCGGGCCAGAAGGTCAATCTGACCCTGCAATGCAGCCTGCTGACGCCGAAGCTCGGAGAGCTCCTGGCTACGACGATCGTCGCGATCGCCATAATACTGCACCCAGCTCTCCAAGTGTCGGAGCCGGTCCCAGACCTCGCGAGGCACTTGAACCCAGCTCAAGTCCCGAGCAAGCTCGTCGAGCTCCGTGGCAGTACGCGCGAGACGCGCATCGACATCCTGGACGTGGTCCTGAAGGCGAGTCGTCTGTTGCTGAACCTCGAACAGCTCATCAAACGTCGCGAGGCGGCTTGGTGCGTCCTCCACCGGCGCTGCTCGATGAGCAAGGGAACCTTCACTACCATGTGGAGCGCCTGCTGGCGAAGCGGCGGTGCCGGGGTCAAAACCAGTATCTGGTGAAGTGGCGAGGGTACCCACACTCAGAGAACTCATGGGAGTTTGAGGTGCCCCTTCGCCAAGACTGCCCAGACGTCGTGGACGCTTTTGATCGGCTTGATCACCAGCGCCCCGTGGGCTCGAGGCCGGCATGCCGGCCGTCCCGCGCTTCCCGGTAATAGGCTGGGGAGCTGCTGGGTCAGCCACATTGCTCCGGGGTTGGCCCTGAGCCACAGCGCTCACTCCCTCACGGGTAGGAGCGACTGGAGGGCTCAAAGGAGCGAAGCGCGCAGCGCTAGAATGGGTCTGCGGCTGAGCGTTAGCCGAGAGGCTGCGTTTGGCTCGGATCTTCGCAAAGTCGAAGCGGAGCTTGCGTTCGATACGAACATCCACTTCGCTGAAGCTAGCTCGAAGAGCATCCATGGAGCTAAGCTTCTTCTTCTTCTCAGCCCAGAGCTCGAACTGAGCCTCGTGTTCGATCAGGCTTTCGCCCGGGCTGAGCACCACAGGGTACGTCCGCATTGCGGGCACGGACAACCCCTTGCCTTGCAGGCGCAACCGCTCGCGGTACTCGGAGACAGTCGTAGACTGTGGAGTCAAGAGTCGCTGTCGTAGAGACGTTCGAAGAGCGATCTCCTCCGGAGTACGGGCCGCAGGCCCAATGACATGCTGAGCCAGCGTCGGCTGGAAAGCCTGGCGGCATGCCTCCGCGGGGTCACGAGGCCGAAAGCCGTACTCGGCGGTGCTGGGGTTCAGCAGGGGCCGCAACTCGGGGCGCTGGGAGCGCATGGAGGCCAGCTGCGCCGCAACCTGCTCGGATTGAGCCTCGTCCAAAGGGTTGGAGATGACGGGGCCCAAGGGCACTTCCCCGCACGAGGCGGAGAGTACCGTGACTCAGTGAGCTCGCGCAGCTCGCGGAGCCCGGAAGAGCGTTCAGGGAACGGATTTGGAGTGCGCAGTGGTGGCCGCGGCTCCTCCCTCGACAGCGCAGTGCGCTCAGTAGAGGGATGGCTCGACGAGCGCGCAGGAGACACTCGCGCGCGGCGCTCTTGGTCGCGGGAGCTCGACGAGCCAACTGTGGCCGACGACGTGCCACCTCCGCGTTGTGCCGGCGACGTGGGCGAAGCGTCGCGGCGGTTCGGGGAGCGTTGTGGGGACGCTGCTTCACCCTCATGGCTCGGAGAGCCGACATCGGACTCGCTGTAGTCCACCTCGCCCTCCTCCTCATCTCCGAAGAGATCTTTGAGGTCCATGGTCGGATGGGCTAGTGCTCGAGGGGAGCTGGGGCGTGCTCGCCGCGAGCGTTGCTTGAGGCGTTGCGCCGCGAAGTACTGAGAGACCGAGAGCCTGGGAGGCGCGGTCGGTGTGCGCACCTGCGCCGGGGAGCTTGGGAGTTCGCAGGCACGAGGTGCCGAAGCGCGAGAGGAGCGAGGCTCCGAGGCGGACCTCGCGAGAGGGTTTCTGCGGTCGAAAGACCAAAAGGCGTTATGACTTGAAGTCATGTGAGGGCGCGTTGCGCCGAGAAGTTCTCAGAGACGTCCACACGATGTGGATTGACTCGTTCGAGAAGGAGGCTTGACGGAACAAGACCCGGTCGTTGACCGTTAAGCGTGAACACCCGTGTCCACGGTTTGGTGGGGGAGGGTGTAACGGGGTTACACGAATGTTACCCGAAGGGTTACGAAGTGTGGCACACACAGGCTTGTGTGGTGCACAGTGTCTAACCTATTTCAGTAGGAGAATCAGTACATGGCTTCAGAGCCACAGATTATGCATATGACTAGGGTTCACTATGCTAGATAGTGAACCAGATACATTTACACCGAAGGCGGCTCTGCCGCGATAAGAGAAATACATTCAGTTTGAAGATTCACAGCTAAGAGTTAAGGGTTGACTCTTGGAGTCCGTAGGGAGTACGGACTCGTGCGTTCTGGTATTAGAACGGGCTATCTTTAGCCGCGACTCTGTGAGTCTGTTACGTCTTCCTCTGACGCTAAAGCTACGGCAGCCCCGCTGCATAGGGCGTAGCGACTAGGCTGACCAAGCGTAGTAGTACCCGTGTTCTTCATGCTAACAGTGAATGGGAGAGCAATGTACGCATCCTTGAGAGAGGCATAGCCATGCGAGCCGTTAAGAGAAGAAACGCAATCGAAGGTGACGATACCAGAACTGTATCCAGTCTGGCCATCATTGACTACCGCTACGCTCTTGCCGCGTGATACCTTGACTGAAGTGTCAGGCTTAAGAGAGGATTGAAGGAGATATTGATCCGCGAGTTGAGTACTATCGGTCATGATTAGAATATATCTGATGGCATATAGTATCTGCAAAAAATAAATTAAATGGATGGATATATCAAGCCGATAACATCTGACCACGATCTAATCGAATTGGCTAAGCGACTCGACATCAAGCTTGATGGAGTACTGGAGATTTCGGAGGTTGAGAAACCACTACCGCCGGAGGGAGCATATATCATCTTACTGCGAGTTGATGGCGGAGTTGGTCATTGGGTATGCATTAACGATGGTCATTATTTTGACAGCATGGGCGTAGGTCCTCCATCAGTCCTTGGCAAACTCCCATATAATGAGCATCAATATCAGTCTGCGTATGCTGAATTTTGCGGGCCTTGGTGTATCCTCTGGCTATACACTCAGCAGCATAATCGTCCCGATCTTCTGAAACGATTTAACGATCTTGATGTTGATGCAATTTAATTTCAGAAAATAATCATATCTTCTGATAAATATAACGATGTACAAGGATATTCAAATATCAAGCGATATCCCAGTAGCTAAGCTACGACGCGCAGCCAAGACAGGCGTTCTCAACCTAACTAGAGATCAGCTAAATGGTTCAGGAGCTACACTAAGCGTTCATCCTGAGACGGAAATGAAGATCAAGAAGGCGAAGAACGCTGGTCGCGGAGTAAGAATTATGATTACTCCCCATGAGATCGAATACCCCATGACTGTACTCAATGGAGGAGGATTGCACGGATCGTCAGTTTGGTCAAAGATCTGGAGTGGTATTAAAAAGGGGTTTAATTTTGCAAAGGATTCTGGCATTCTCAGCAAGCTCGCTGATGCTGCTGTAGCTCCCGCAGCTGCCTACACTGGAAACCCTGGAGCTGTTATGGCTGCTCGCCAGGGACTAAAGTCGCTAACGGGTATTGGCATCACGATTGACGAGCCAGAAGGCGGTCGCCTCACCCTCGCCGATGTTAAATCTGCTGGTACCAAGGCAATCTCCTACGCTAAGCGCAAGGGTATTCTAACCGACGCTGTTGATCTGGTAGAGAAGAAGCTCATTGAAAAGGCTACCAAGCCGGAGCACGAAGAGATGATCAAGTCTGTTCGCCGCGGAGTCAAGAATCGCTTCGGAGTTGGTTTTAAAAAAAGAAACTCGTTAAGGGTTCCGAGGAAGCCAAGGCTCACATGGCCGCTCTGCGTGCCAAAAGAAAGACAGGAGGAAGTTTTAGATTAGTCTGATGGCAAGGGGCGCAAGACCCGAGCCGAGGGCTCTAAGCTTGCTTATTAAATTGATCTAGAGCTCTTCTAAGCCTTATTTTTTTTACTTCGGCGCCTCGCGAAAGATGAGACTAATGAGTAGATTGGGATCACGAAACTTGATGAATCGCTCCAGCTGATCAACGATAGTAATGGTGATAGTAGAATATGATCCATCATTGACTCGCATCCAACTGAACTCATTTGGCTGATAAGCAATGAGCTGACCAGCAGACGTTCCCTGGCTGTTGAATACAGTCAGAGTATCCGGAGGAGCAGTAAAGTTGTTATTGACTAGCGAGCAGCGTACTACATATGCCGAAACGGGATTTACCTCAGGTGCCAGATCACTAAGAAATGAAGCAGCGACTGTAGATGAAGCAGAAGGGTACTGACCAGCACTGAAGCCAATCAGCTTGCCAAATGCAGCATTATCCACGATCAACCGAGGAACGCGACCAGTAGTCGGCAAGCCTGTTCCCGTAGTAGAGTACAATCCAGTAGCTGGACGGGTGTAGGTTCCAATCGTAGTAGGAACGGAGCTGACATCGACCTGAGCCGCATAGTACGTAGCATTTTCAACAAGCTGAATCCAGAAGACTTGATCGCCATTTGGATCAACCAAGTAGGCTCCTGCATTAACCAGAGCAGTCTGAATCATTCGATTGATATCAGCATAGCTGTAGATACCATCCTTAAGCGTGATGCTGATGGTAGATACAGTCGCTGCGGTAGGCATCTCGATCTTAAAAGTATGATTGCCATAAGCAACGCTATCTACGTTGAACTGAGAATTGTACATCGAGATCGATTGAACAGCTACTTCGACATTCTTGAAGTTAGCAGACGATGGGAAGCTATAACGGTACTGATTATTGAAAGAATTGGATACCAAATCCTTGGAGCTGATTGCCACTAATGAACTCATAATTGATCGTCTTCAGTTTTATATTCATAGCGCGATTGTTTGATAGGCTTATCGAAATTAAATCTCATCTCACCCTTCACTGAATCCAAAAATAGACACTGACCCTTTTTAGCTGTGGCTTGCTCATAGGCTCTGATTAGTCCATCTTCAGTAGTTCCAGGGATATTGAAATCCTTGAACAGCAACTTCAAATCCCGCTTCGAATTGGCCTTTAGGATCGCCACATATTCCGAATTCAATCTGATCATCTTAGGGCATGCAAAGTAGCTGTGGATCAAGCAGATGGTACTGAGCTTAAGATGGCGACCTCTAGTATAATAGTGGCTGAATAGCCTCTCCATTAGAATCTTATCATTGCTATAATCATCGATGATAACAAGCTCTACGCCCCCGTGCTTGGTTTTGCGGATAGTATCAACGCTAGGAGGATTCTCTGGATCATGAACCGTTATAAAGCCGCTCAGCTCATCCTGAAGATAGCGATACAATTCTTGATCAGGATTACGAGCGATGATGTGGAGATGGGAGAAGCAATTGGGACTATGCTTGAGGATGTACATGCACAGATTGTTTTTGCCCGAAAATGACGGTCCAAGGATGATCATGCGAAAAAGTTTCTTGATACCAAGCTGCTTGATATCACCAGCTGAGGCTGTTCGATACTGCTTAGGAAGAGCTGCTCCATAATCTGGAATAGATGAGCTCATGATTGCTTATATCTATCGTATATATAAGAGAGATTAGAAAACTATGGGATTCACATATCCGCCAGTAATTCATGATTCACAGCTCTACAACCCACTATTCTACCCATCGTTAGGTCCAGATGGAACGCTTACGTATGACTATGCACAGACACTCTATCTTGGAAAGAATGATTATCGATTGAGCTATCTAAGCGGGGTCGTTCCTGGAACTGCTAATAGTGGCATTGCATTGGTTCCAGGAGATAGTAATGATATCAGTGGTATCGGAGCACTTAGCTGCAGTAGCTTGACTGTTAATGGATCAACTATTACAAGCGCTCCAACCTATGTAGTCGGTATTACTCCGGGCACCGCAGCTAACAGCAAGGCTCTTGTCTTAAACAGCTCCGGATCAATTAGCGGTATTGGATCATTAACGATGGATTCGACTGGAACTGGTATCGATACGCCAAATATCAAATTCTCTGGAAGCAATTTCGATCATAGTCAATACATTGATATCGTAAGAGGATCTGGTCAAATCAACAAGGCTGTTGTTCTCAACTCAACTCTCGACTTCAGTGACATGCGTAATCTGACGATTAGCGGTAATTTCGTTGCCTCTACATCAATTACAAGTCCCAGTATCACTACTGATGCTATTACAAAAGCAGGGACTCTATCGATGACGCCAACTACTTTGAATCTCAATCCAACGACATTGCAACTACGTGGAACGACTATTTCAGCTACGGCAGCTGAAATCAACAAGCTATCAGGTCTTACTTCTACTACAGCCGAGCTAAATATTCTGAGCGGATGCACGGCTACGACGAGCGAGCTCAATTGGTTAGACATTACTACAGCTGGATATGCTCAAGCCTCGAAGGCACTCATTACTGACTCTAGTAATACGATCAATGATCTTACAGCAGTCCGGATCAAAGATCTCAATACTACTGATTTAATGGGAACGAGTGCTACGATCGATCAGTATCCTCTGTTGATCAGACGCAACAACGCTACTTCTGGAGCGACGTATGGGATTGGTTTCATAGCTTCTGGAGTTGCTACTAATTCATACACACCCGGAGCAACCATTTGTGCTATGCACGAGACTTCATTAGGCGCTTCGTTGGTGTTTGGAACGAAAGGTAATACAACAGCTGGACAGTCAATGAGCGCCTGAGGATCAGATACGACGGTTTGTGTATTTTATCTGGAAGCGGCACGATGATCCAGCTCAAGAACACTTCTGGTACTACTACGGGACGAACAAGCATTGTATTCAGTGGCGATACAAGCAGCTGGGAGCACTCGATGGGCCAATCAGCGCATGGAACTGTTCCTAATGGTCTATATTGGTATGCGGGAGGCGATTATCGCATGTGCCTGAATTCATACTATCGACTAGGAGTCGGAACGACAAGCCCCGAAGCTCGTATCCATGCTTCTGGATCTGTATTTGCTTCCGATCATTTTCGTCGCACTGGAGCTTCATCAGGAGCTTCATACGCGTTCGCTTGGAGTGGAGCGGACTCTGGAGGTATCGGTTGGGACAACACCTCTGGGCAACGGATACGCTTAGGAATTTGCAATGCTTCAGCTGGGTGGGTCGACTATTGTAATATATACGGAGGAAGTTATACCAACGCATCGGACAGGAGACTAAAGAAAGACATTGTAGATATCGAATATGGCTTAGAAACAGTTTTGGCGATGCGACCTCGTAAATTTGCTTGGCGAAGAGATGAGTCAGTCAGCATCGGATTCATCGCTCAAGAAATGCAAACGGTCGTTCCTGAGGTCGTTAGCGGTGTTGAATCACCTGATGATGAGCTGAACGAAGACGGAACCCCTCGGAGTGGTATGGGAATCGATTTAGCGGCACTGACGAGTGTCTTATGCAGAGCAATCCAACAGCAGCAACAACAGATAGATGAGCTTAAGGCAATTATCTCTAAGTTAGTATAGCCATGGAAGTCTTAGACATCCGTAAATCCAATCGCAAACACAAAAAATATGCTGCGGACGTTGTAATCGACGGCAAACGCTACAACAATGTCAATTTCGGCGATGATCGATATCAGCATTATCGCGACTCTACACCGCTAAAGCTATACAGCCATTTAGATCACAACGATTATCAACGAAAGCTGCGCTACTATGCACGACACAAGCATGACAAAGGCCCTGCAGGGTTATTAGCAAAAAAATATTTGTGGTGAATACTCTGGTAGAGTCGCAAGCCTCTGCCTACGTCTGAGCCTTGCTCAATTACAACTTGAATGTCTTTGGCTTACGAGAGCGTTGCTCGTTTGCCCATACAGTTCCACCTGGCTTAGGTGCTCCGTGAATCCACTCAGGAGACGGATGCTGCTTAGGAGTATCTACAACCGGATCATTTACAGTCAATTCTGCAAGAATTTTTTTTAGTTCATTGACATTCGAATTGGCCTGGCTACCATAGCTTGAACCAGGCTTGAACAGTTTTGGATTGATGACAATCATTCTTATAGAAGAGCAGACATAATCGTCTTGAACTCAGAACTACTAATCATCTTCTGCTCAAACATATCCGTCGCCAGTCTGTAGAGCTCTCTCAGCATGTCTGGGTTGTCATTTCCTAGTTGAATCTCGCCGCGTAGCTTATCAAACTCAGCCTTCAGGGTCAGTCTTGGATCCTCAATCGGGGTTTGCAGCGTGTGCTGAACGTGAGTCTTCTTAACGATCTCATAGAAGACTCTCTGGTCTTCGATCGAAAGCGCACGATACGCTTGCTGGCTGATGTTATCATTGTACAACAGATCCTTGACCATAGCGGTTAGTTCATTGCTCATTGTTCGGATCGGACCAACGCTGGTACGATTGGGGAAAACTAGCTTGAGTCGATTGTTGTTCAGATCCTCCTTGCGGATGAACTTCGTTCCGATTCGCTTGTATTTGAGATCAGAAGCTTTGCCTGAGCCTTCGATGTCAGCCAAATTGTACGAACGGTTTTTCTTCACTCCAGCACCGCGTAGCCCGCGTCCAGTTAGGCCCTTGCCTTCGTAGGTAAAGTCCTTCTTAGCCGAGATGCTCTTCGATGCCTTTTTCTTTCTCCGATTAGGCGTTTGAAATGAGGCATCCTCGAACTGGAGTAGCGACTCTTCATCGGCTCCCTGCTTTGGATCAACCACCTTGATGATATCAAGAATGTGTTTCATTCGAAGAGACAGCAATGATTGCTTCTGAGCATCCTTCTCCTTGTTTGCAAGAATTTTTATACCACGAGCTCCAGTCGATAGCTCTCCAAGAACGTAGTTTAGCGTTGCGTCCCAATCGACTCGCTTGTTGATATTGGTGAGACGTTTCTCATCGATAATCTCTTGATCATCTTCCACATTGAAGAACTTCATGTCTTTGCCTAAGTAGATAATCTTAGCTTGACCGACACCATCCTTGTTTTTAACATATGGTTTTAGCTTGAGCTGATCAATACCATCAACGTTTTCGTAAATGTACTCAACTTTTGCTCTTGCTTGGATTGAGGATAGCTCAGAACCCTTCTTACTCACTCTAGTATCAAGGGATACTGTTGAGTCTTCGAGCGCTCGCTTGTTGCTCTCTCCTTCAGCCTCCTGCTTAGCCTGCCATTCATCGAATGCCGCTTTCTCTTCATCATTCATACTATCAACCATTTGTTGATCCTCAGCATTCAATCTACTACGAAGGGTAGGTCCCAGCTCATAAGCATTGTTATTCCATGTGTAGAATAATCTCTGCGCTCGTTCTTTATCTTCTAATGATTTTCTGAGATTATAGACTAACTCGCCCTTAGCCATCAAGCTAAATACCTTATCTTTGACGGCTCTCTCTGTCAGCTCCCAATCAACCTCTCTCATCATCCGATTGTCGGCACGCATCTTATTGCCATTGCTATTAATGATCTCTCCATCTGGATAGCGGAGTTTATAGCCATGCTCATGGACCTTACCATCGCGAATGATGATTGGCTTGAAACTGATATTCGATAATTCTGGATGCTTCTTAAAAGTATAGACAATCCCATCTTTGTAAGTTTGTTGATTTTTCTGAGGCGGTAGATCCTTCTTTACGGCTTCAGCTTCCTCCATAGCAGCTTCTTGGAGCATCGGGACGTCCATATCTTCGCTACTCATAGCTTGGTTTGTTTCAGCTTCAGTTGGCTTGCTCATCTCTTCATAAATATCACCTACGCTGGAAAAAAGGGGAGGAGTTGGCTTGGAACCACTATCAGATTCAGAATCTGCTGGTTTCGATTGGTCTTTGCTACCCATCGCAGACATGATTCGCTTGATTAGATCAGCATTCTCCGTTGCATCTTTTTGCTTGGTGTCTTCGCTATCCGTTGCCCAAATAGCGTTAGCATATGCTTCTCTCTTAATCGCCTCAAGACGCTGATCGCGTTCAACCTGCGCTAAGAGAGCGTTATACTTTGACTCGCGGTCTCGTTTGTTTTCGAAGTTGGGATACATCCTTATATTAACATCGATTAAAAAAAAAACATTAATTAGATAAATACTCTGGTAGAGTCGCAAGACTCTGCCTACGTCTGAGTCCCGCTCAATAAGCAAGCTTAGAGCCATTGGCTCGGTGCTTGCGCACCTTGCCTTCAGGCAAATACTCTTTTAGTCCTCAAACCATTCATTCCATCCATGGTAAATGGATGGACTAAACTATTACGTCGGTTGAGCAATTCGTTGTAGTGATCCAATACTTCAGCTATATCCATGCCAAAGAGCTTCTCAACCTTATCTTTATGGAATGGATTGTCAATGATCGCCCTGAATGGACGATTGGCTCCGCCGATTTTTATGAGTTCAGCCTTGTAGTAGTCAAGTTTCTTGATATCGTTGATTCTTGATGTTAAATCATTTGTAATTTCTAAATATTTGCGTACTCGCTGATGCATCTTCGCCAATTCCTTTTTATACATCTTGATTTTTTCAGCTTGATCATGCTGCTTACAATATCCAGTTATTAGAGGGTTTCTAGAGCACCGTACGTTTTCTAGCGTAATGGCTTTGCAAGTCATCGGAAGTTATCGGTCTATATATATAGACTATCAGAGATATAGAGCGGAGCTTAGACAAAGTCAAGGTCTGCGACCTTAACAAGGTTATGTCTGATGATATTTGCCTGAAGGCAAGGTGCGCAAGCACCGAGCCAATGGCTCTAAGCTTGCTTACTCAATATATTGATTTCGATCTGGCAGACGCTGCGGGCGTATATGACAATAGCAGCCTTGAGTTGGAGGCAGAACGATCCGCTCGACGAGATGCTGACATTGCTAGAAGAAGAGCCGAAGCGAAAGCTGAGTTTAGAGACCTATGCAAGCGCGCTGAGCCACCTCGCCCAGTCAAATGCCCAGACTTAAAGTCGATTACTCTGTGAGTCCCAGTATTCACGCTCGACTGAACTCATTTGATTCTTGTTAATCAATCGTAGATTGTCTTGACTCTCCCATGATGGATCATTGTATCCCAGCCATTTGACGTAGTATTTGTACTTGCCGTTGCGCATTTTTTTATGCTTCAGAATCGTCTCTACCTCCCAGAATTGGCCATCTTCTAATGGGGCTTCGGTTAGTTCTGCCTTCACAACCCTTAGATCATTTACTGGCTTGTAGAGGATATGGTTATTCTTTGAACGAATTCGCATTTTTAGCCCATCCAATCCTATGACTTCATAGGTAGTTTTTGAAAATTTTGCTCCTTCTTTATCGAATGGAGTTTTAGATTTCAAACGATATCGCACGATCGAACCGACGGGAATACCTGTTTGTACCTGTTTGACGATGCGATCGTTGTGAGCTAGTTCATCAATCATAACCTTTCCCTTCATTTGATTTGGAGTAGCATCAATTGAGGAGTGATATGAAGAGTTGTAGTTAGAGATTGCTTCATTCAAAATCTTTTGAGTCACCTTGTTGAATTTATTGAACTCCCTCATCTTCGTTAGTATCGACTTGATCGTTCTAATGAACCGATCTATTTTCCCAAGAACGGTATGGTCGCCAACGAATGAATTGGCATGTGAAATGGATTTACTATCGAGGAACTTCTCGACTTTATCATTGGTGAATTCGCTTCCGTTGTCAGACATCAATGCCGATACATTGTGCTTCTTGATAAATTCCTCGATAGCCTTTTGAATCGTATCTGCTTGTTTGTTTTTCAATGCCTTAGCGTAGCCAATTCGGCTGTTGATATTCACGGCTATGAGAATTGGTTGCTTCTCCCAAAAAGCTAAATCCATCTGCCACTCGTTAGGATTATTGGAGGCAATTTTGAATTCAGGGAACTTTCTGGGTTGATTTGAAAACTGTTGAATATTAGATTGACTCTTGTACCATGCTGAGACTTGTTTTTTAGTAATACTCTTATCAATTGCTTTAGCCTTTCGGTAGAGCTTGTCAGCTCCAATAAAGCCTGTCTTCGAATCAAAATAAAGTTTGCTGAGTAAGGCTTCCATCGTACTATATTTACTTAAATGAAACACTATTCGAACGCTTCGACACAGTCTGCGTTTTGGAGTTGATGTTGATTGAGCATAGCTCAGTTAGATCAAACGACATGGACTTACCATTGTACAGATCCAAGTATTTGTTGTAGGCATCTTCCTCAAGTAGCTTCGATGGAATACCCTTCATACGGATGTGGAGACCCTCGACATCATTTCCATCGCATGCGAGGACATCTATGTAGCTTTTCTTGCCAAGGAAGATGCTTTCCTTAGCGAAGATATTACCAGCGGAACCGTGGAGATCGAAATCAACGTGGAATTGACCCATGTCCTTTCCGATAAGCTCCTTGCTGTAAGCATCCCTATACGCATTAGCGAGACGAGGAACCGCATCGTAGTCGATGTGCATTGAATCCGTGTCCTGATACCAAATATTGGCATTGATGTCCTCTGCCAAGCACATGACCCTGTTCATGATATGCTTGCTGGAATCGAGAATCTGGATGCCGAGGTGAATAGGACTGAAATGCTGCGATAGAGCTTTGTGCTCTTCAAATAGAGCTAGGTTGTCGCTGATAGGTGTTCTGGCAATCATCTTGTGAATATTCTTGCGAGTGTATTTGTCGATCTTCTTCTGACCTCCGCTGACAAATACTTTCTTCTTAACAATAGGCTTCATCAAGAGCTTACCGTAGGAAGAGTTCATCATCAGTTTTAGCACATTTTGGAGGGGGTTTCCTTCAGATTTGTACTTGAGTCGAGCATTGAACATCTTCCTAATCGTCTTAACGATCTGATCGTTGAACCCCTCGTTCCAATAGACACCTTCGATGACAGTGTATTTAGCTTGCTGAAAACGCAGGATATCTTCGAGAGCTTGCTTGCCAACGATCATCGTTCTCCCTGCGATATCGTTAGTGAAGTTGCGAGAGCCATCCTGGTAGTAGCTCAGCAGAGGGAAGTGGCGATCGATGCCAATAGACTCAAATCGAACACGAGCGACATAATAGTCAGCGCCAGATGGAATGGAGTCCTTGAAAAGCTTTGCCTTGCCCTTAACATATCCATTAAGCTCACTCATAGCCGACGGGTATAGACTCACTGCATCGAAATCAGCAACCTTATGCTTGATGTGATGCTTCTGGTTGTCGCGGGTCATAACGCGCCCGCCAACCGTACCCTCACGGAGGAAGCCAAGAAGCACTGAGTTCATCTCAAAGCAGTCATCGAAGCACCCTTCGTTGTGCTGGTATGAGAGCGACAGCGATGAGATGCTCAAGAATCGATACACATCCAGTTTGAATTCACTATGGACGAGCTTCCGGAAAGCCTCAAAGCATGATCGTAGCACATCAACATCACGGTTGCAGTAGTGAGTGGCATACATCTCACAGTTGAACTTACCTTCGCTGATAGCTCCGATCTTCGTGGCATTGGCAATGAGAGTCTCCTTGTCCTTATAGGAGTTGAGATACTCAATTGACCATAGAGACCTGTAGTTGTCATTATTGATTAGAGTATGTGGGAAGCACTCTTTCTCAAGTGAAATTGACTCCGATGCCTCTTTGAACATCTTGGGGAGGCTGCTGAGGCCTCCAGAGAGGAAAGACATAGCGTCCTTAATAACAATCTCACGACCCTTGTAGAAACCACGCGCTTGCTTGATCTTCGTTCCACAATCGATCATGTTAGTGTCCCTTGAGTTGAATGTCATGTGCTTCAGTAGGAAACGAGAATCGAATCCAGCGTTGTACGCCCAGAGGAGGTTGTAGCTTTTCTCTGGTAGTACCTCGAGGAATTGTCTCTCGCAGCCGAATCCATAGATGTTCTTGGTCTCGCTGAATGAAGGAGTAGAGAATGAGTCGCGTTCATTCAATTTAGCAATGCAATATGAGACGCAGTATGGAACGTGAATACCATCAATGATGAGTGTTTCGAAATCGAAATAGATAACATTGAAATTGCTGACATCATAGTACTCACGTGTCTTGCTGTTGAATGATCTAAATGGAGCCTGGCCGAGCTTCAACTCCTTTCCGGGAATTCTACCCATTGCTTTGAAATTATTATCATTGAAATCTCCCTCATCCAATGAACGGACCTCCTGAAATTTGTTATTGAGTAAGCAAGGCATAATTTGCTGAGTAATCGGAGTTAGATGAGTCTCACGGTGATGATATAGATAGCTGATCACCTCGTAGCTGTCGAGTAATTTGATCTTCTTATCGTTGAAGACAACTCGACTGCCTTTGATTCTGAAAGCGCTTCGTCCATGCTCAATAACCAGCTCAGGGTTGTCGAGAGCACTCTTGGTGATGTTAGTAGGCATGATAGCGAAGAGATGAGCACCAACAGATCCGAGTTTGAAGATGTTGTCGCTCTTCTCACCATATATGGTCGTTTGGTTATCTGCACGACCTGTTGCCGTTTTGATGCTATATTGCTTAACAGAGATGCAGAGGTTGAAAGCTTTGGCTGTCTTTCTGATGAAATCAACGGTGGCTCCTGAGTTGAACATCGTCTGCGAGATCTGCTTGACTACCTTTGGATTGACTCCTGCTTTGTGGAGAGCAAATAGAAAGCAAGGATAGTTATACCCCATAACATCGGGGTCTGTTTCAGGGTCGAAGGATTCGTCATTATAGTCCTCCTCGATTGCGCAATCATCTGATGAACAGACTTGGAATGCATCAAGGTTGTAATTAGCTTTCGTTAGGTATCGAAAGAAGTTCTTCCGCTCCGATCGAGAACGCGGAGGGTTTGACAACCATTCGGTCTCAACCGTCGTTGATGGGAGAATATTGAGATCAACATCAGCGCCGGAGCTGTATTGGTTCTCCTGATCGATGAAGAGGTTGTTGATGTTGATGAGACGATCCTGGAGGTGATATGTCTTCACAACTGCGCCGGTTGAATCCTTAAAATGGAGGAGGAGCTTCTTGTCGGCGGGCGAAACGATATCCTTACGAATACGGTTGAAACGACCGAGGGAGAGATTGACCTTACCCGACGTGGCGTTGATGGCTTTGAGAGTTGATTGATCATTGTTAATCTTAGAAGACTTGAGGGCCTTGACAATGGTCTTAGCTTTGGTGTTCTTGAAGGCATTAACAATCTCCTCCATCTTCTTAGTCTTCATATCCCAATGGATGGGGAGATTCTTAGTCTTGGCGAACCTGTATAGGTCGCTGCGGTGCTTTTGAGCTTTCTTGAGAGCTGACGAGATCGGCATAGTTGAGATGCTATATTATGAAATATTCTCTTAAGATCGGGCTATATATTATGGAATCTTCTCTTAAGATGGAGATGAAATCTCAAAACTCTTTGAGAGTATATTCATCCAGTCAAAAAAAAATTGACCAGATCATCAACTCGTGGATTTAGCCTGGTATCGGATTTTATGTTTTTGACTAATCTCTTCCTTATGATCGAGGTAATATTGATGCTGCTTCTTGAGTCTTGATTCGCGCGTCTTTTCATAGTATCTCCTATTCGCTTCGCGTCTCGCTTCGAGGCGCTGTTCATCATTTTCGTATCGCGGCATGCTTCTGTATACTAAAGAAAATTATGTCTTAAGATGGATATTAAAAAAATGAGTCGCAAGACTCATCATAATTTTTTTAGCAGCACTCAAAGAATTCTCCAATGTCTTCGAACATCTGCATGCGAGCCATCATACGGTGTGGATGCATGGATTCAGCGATTAGCTCTTCAGTGATCTGATTGTGGAACACCTGCTTGTGGGCACGCTTGCCAAGCGCTTCATTGATAAGGGTGTGATTCACTTGAGCAAAGTGAGGCTTCTCAGCAATTGTGTGGAATGGGGCGATTACGTCTGCAAAGTTAGCGTTGTCATCCACTACGTCATCCTCATCCTCAAACTCGAAGTCGTCATCACCCGGCTCGGCGGTACTGATTCCGAGGATGTAGAGCTTGGTGTAGTAGATTTTCCATGCGTCAAACACACGCTCCCAGACCGTAGGGTTATCAATGCGGCGATAATACTCAGCAGTTTGCTCGTGAGTAATACCGAGCTGAAAGGCTCGAATCTGTTCAGCCAGATCAAAGTACCAGGTTCCTACATCAACCCCCTGCATGAAATCATCATGATCCAAAGTAATGGCCTCAGCGATCAACATGATTGGGAACTCATCCTGAAGATACTCGAGGAATCGAATCCAGTATGCCGAATCGTGTTGCTCACCCAACATAACATTATTGCTGTAGATGTTAAGGAAATCCACCGCCTCATCGATGAGATCGACGAAGTTGTAGTAGCCGAAGCTGTAGTTCGATAGGATTTCGTAAGCGTTGGAGTTCATGGTTGTTGAGTTGTATGCTCTTGGGTTTTATATACTTAAGATTTATCTCTTAAGATAGAACGTTTTTTTTCTCCCAGACGAAGGCAGAATAGACGCCAACGGCGTCATGAAGCCTCTGGCTTCTATTCTTGCTAAATTAAAAAAATGAGTGGAGCTAACTCACTCGAATAAATGACAGAGCTTATTTCTCTGAAGTCTCATCTCATTATAATATCTCCAGTAGTCGCTTTGCTTCCCAAAAATGTTGATCAATGTTTCTTCGTTCGATCTACTTCTACAAAATGACTTTATCTCGGAATCATCAAATACATGCTTCTTCAATTGGCATTTTGCTAATTCATAACGCTTGATTAATGAATAACTCTCATAGTCTGCTTTCATAGACTCAACTTCGGTTCGCAATTTCTGCATCTCTGATTGTAGCTCATGCTTCTCTTTTTTTATTGCTTTGAGCGCATCAATCTTCCTTGAGATTGTCTTGTTCAAATTTCTAATCTCATTGGTCTTGTGCTCAATCAGTGAATATTTCTTATGGATATGACAGATATCCTTGTTTGGTGAAATCATACACTTAGCTCCTTTTGTGGTAGTAAAGTTGCACATCGTTGGTATATTGATTACCTTTTTCTTAAGATAGTATTGAATGAGTTCGTTGATATCTACATATGAACGAGAGCTGTCGAGAGAGTAATTGGATACTGTGAGAGTGAAAAGAAGTGTTTGCGTGATCTAAGAAGGAGAAGAAGTGTTGAGAGAGGTTTTAAAGAGAAGAAGTGAAAAATGGGTAATCGGAGGTTGTGGTTATGTTAAATGGGTCTCTGGTTGTGCTTATAACAAGAGAAAATACATTTGGACACAATGCCCGGTCAAGAGTATATACTAAGCTCACTATATCTTGCCCGCCATAGCGTAGTTGCGCGAGGAGGCCGCGGGGCGTACACAAAATCCATCAGGCGAATATCGGCTTGGCCGTTCTTGCGGAGTCGCGTCGAGCTGCACCTTGAACTCGCGCTCTCCTTCTTTGATCCCCGAGAAATCGCGTTGAGGGGCGTTGTTGCTTGGCTTCAGATACAGCTCAAACTCAGGGTGCCACAGGTTTGACAGCTGACGGGCGAACATTTCCTCCACAGCTCCGCTGTAACGGGGTTGCACGAATGTTACCCGAAGGATTACGAAGTGTGGGACACACAGGCTTGTGTGGTGCACACTGTCTAACCTATTCCAGTAGGAGAATCAGTACATGGCTTCAGAACCACATATTATGCATATGACTAGGGTTCACTATGCTAGATAGTGAACAATATACATTTACACCAAAGGCGGCTTTGCCGCGATAAAGAGAAATACATTCAGTTTGAGATTCACAGCTAAGAGTTAAGGGTTGATTCTTGGAGTCCGTAGGGAGTACGGACTCGTGCTTTCTGGTATTAGAATGGGCTATTTTTAGCCGCGACTCTGTGAGTCTGTTACGTCTTCCTCCGACGCTAAAGCTACGGCAGCCCCGCTGCACTTGGAATCACTCGTAATCAATCCGACACCTGAGTCTGGATAGACTGACCCTTTGTGGAGAATGGAGCAGGTCGCTCACTTGCCCCCGAACCAGCAGGATGCGCTTAAAAAGCTTATGTCCTTGCTGGCCCCGGAGGGCGTAGCAAGGCCCCGACGCGGTGACTGCGCGTCTCGAGGAGTTTTCAAACTACGAGAATGCTCTGTTAGAGAACCTCCAGCAACGGCCGTGGCGCCCCAAGCGCCCGCTACGTCGTCCGACGCGGGAACAAGACCCAAGCCGCTCATGTTGAGCGTGAAGACCTTCGAAGGCAAGGAAGAGGAAAGCTTAATGCTTTGGACCCGTGAAGTCGAGATGGCTATGAGCTCAGCTCTACTCCGGACGGAGGTCGCAGCGCGTGGCGCTAGCTATCTCGAAGCTCGGTGGGCGAGCGACGGAGTGGGCATTAACGTCAAGTGTCCCGCTCAAATTGTCCTATGCAGCGCAAACTAAGGCGATACATTTCTACTATGAGACCGTTTGAATCGACCAGAGATTCGTAGATAATATATTTGTGGTGGACAGAATTTAGGATATTATATATATATATATATTTCTGGCGCCCCTAGCGGCTAAGTACGATCCCTTAACTATGGGGCACCGTGCGCACATTTTTAGAGGGCTGAAAGCATGATGTCACGTGTTGACGTACGATTTGTGTGGGGCAAGTCACGTGGTCTAAGCGAACCCTTCATATTTCAAGACCGTGTGTGGACCACACGCCGACGAGCAAGCGAGGCGGCTGGCCCCTGTAGGCTTGGTTTTAACTTTCGTTAAGAGCCCTGATCGTGGGGTTCCGCTTGGCTTGTGTTGACATACTTGGCGATAAGACCTGTCATATGATTTGCGGCTGGTAGCTCCGAGTTCTGAAGCAGGTGCCAGAAATGCCGCTTTTCGCCGGCAAAAGGGACCGCTGCCAAAGTATTCATCGGGCCCTATCAGATTGGCGTGGCACGTAGTTGTAGCTGTCGTAGACGATGGCACAAGTGATTTAGCTGACCATTGTGAAATGAAATGGATATATATACAGGGTACTGTTGCCCTCAATGCATTCTTGCTCCTTAGAGGTGGGGAGGTATGGCCAGCTTCGAATGCCTCCCCTCTAGGCCTTATGCTCTTAACTCAGGTCAGATATAGCTAAATCGGATTCACCGATCATGTTGGAGCTCCATTTTATATAAATCGGACTCCGAGATAACGCGTCAAATCGGGCGGCAAAATTGTTGAAAACCGCAATAACAGTTAGCTAACATGTATAGCAACTAACATGTTAGCGTTAGGGAGTACACTATTTGGCGCTGGAGTCCGGTTAAACTCGCATAGACGGGAAATCATGCTGTTCGTTTCAAGTAGATGGCTACGTCTAGCCGAAATCGAAGCGTGGGGACAGAGGGCTTGTACTGTCGAGTTTTGGGCTGTGCTTCTGCCGTTCTTTGTCCATTGGAAAATGCCTGCTGTTCTAGAGAATTTGGGTAACACCTGTTGACGAGATGTGGATGGGCTTTAATAACTGCAAATGTGACTAATTTTATTCTGCAGGAAATGTCCTTTCATCCTGTATAGCGCAATATTTTTCAGCAACAGCGACATCAGAAACCACCGAATTGCGAGATCGAGCGAGCTGCTAAAGCCCGCGAAAAACAAAGCAAAGCAAGCGAGCGAGTAAACGATGCCTTGTATGGATATGAAGCAGCTACACGCGAGTAATTGATGCTGATAGACGTATACTGCAATAACAAATACCATTCCGGCCCGTGACGTGCCGGCTGAGGAGCGCTTCGACTTTGACGAGGAGCTCGGGACGCAACCGGTTCGAGGCGATGCAGCGCAGCTGAACTGCAGTCGCTGCAGCTTGTTTCCCGCCGTTAGCAGTGGTCTAGACACGCTCGTAGGCACCCGGAGATTGGTGTCACGAACATGACGGTGCAGCGTAGCGGGCGGTACCCCAGCGACTCGGGCAGCAGAACGTACAGTGAACCGCGTTTCAGGAGCGACCCCGCGGAGCTGCTCGAGCGCAGCACTATACAGTGCCCCCCCCCCCGTTTTCGCGGCCGCTGACCTCTTATAAACTACCATATTTGATATGTCCATCCTATATTCACAGGGCAGTTCATCTCCTTCCATAGTATTCCTCACGACGGGGAAGTGGTCGGACAGGTTGTAGTGCCTTGCTCACTAACAGGACACATCACAAAGATGCTACAGCAAATCCAATAAGTCTATAGGAGTTTGTATGGTCCGCCCTCCGCGAAAACGGGGGGCCGCACTGTAGTCCTTCTCTTACGCCCAGTGGCGCGCTTACAAAATGGCGCCTGTAGAGTGCCAATAGCCGCAGCGGATGACACAGTACGCTACCAGATCCGCGACACAGTGTGGGGCTGTACCCCGAACTGGTCAGCAACAGCACCTATGGCTCCGTGGCGAGGGTTGCCTCCGGTGGAGTCCCGAGCCAGAAGCCACAGTATTTGGTAGCGCTGCTGCTCCGTCAGGTTCTTCTTGCGAGGGGTCGTGGCCGTCGAGCTGGTCGTGGCCATCGTTCAGATCGTGTGGTTCATGGCGGTCGTGTTCGCCATGGTGGGCCTTGGTGGGCGGTTGAGGAAGTTGGGGCTCGTGCTGGTGGAGGTGTGGAAAATGTGCTTATAAAACGTGTGCATAGTTGCCGGCGTCTTAGCAGCCGACGGCGTTTGAATGGACGTGATGGGTTGAGTTCTGGGAGCCTTCTCGACGTGCGCACACCATTGAAATCCGTCGCCGGCCGCGTTTTAGTTCCTATATGATACTTGTTGATGCACATTTCTGTACTGGTCGGAGCGTTTCTTGCGAATGGACGAAGTATTATACTGTTGTAATATTAAGAATTATTGAATATTATTGGGATATACTTACGCACTAAGTAGCATTTGGGGTCTCAAATAATTTTAGCTTTTTAACGATCATGTACAAAACTATCGATCAACTTTGATTTTTGTTAATATTTAAATACATTACTACCATCGCTGTAACGCTCGCGTGGCCCAATGGATACGGCGCTGCCCTCCTAAGGCAGAGATTGCGGGTTCAAGTCCCGCCGTGAGTATTTTTTCGAGAACACAGCGTGTCTTCAGTAGCGGCCGTACTACATGTATTATCGAACATACCCATAGACTACGATGAAGCTGAAAATGCTCACATCTAGCCTTCATGGCACACTAAGCGTACTGGAGAAGTTTGAGCAAGAAAGGTGAAGTAGTTCTCTCTGTACGGGTCGATCAACCACCACTGTACCCATCTTCCAGTCAGGAATTACGATGTCTCCGCCGGCAATAAAATAACCCCTAACCGCCTCTTATCTCAAGGGTGGTACCCTAGCTAAAAGCTCGCATAGTAGCTATAAAAAAAACTCTGAGTATCGTTGAATCGCCATGAGAATGTCTACCACCCCGCGGCGAGGCGAACCTCACGGTGAGGCTCGTCAGCGGTGAGGGCCTCACCGCTGCAGTGGAAGAAGCCGCGCCAGCTCCTGGAACATATGCAGGCTCCAGTGAAGACTCAAACTTAGGCACACCGCGCGACCCCAAGGAAGCGGTATCGGCCGTTCGCTTCGCGCATCTCGACCTTCTTCCTGAGGGAGATCGGAGTAGCAGACTCTGGCCGACGCCGAACATGACGCCATTGTTGACGAGACAGGTCCGACAACTCCAGCCCCAGCTCCAGCTCCAGCAGCAGCAACAGCAACTACGGTTCCACAAGTTCTGTTGTGCTGGGGGAGGTCCAGCAACGCGAGGTGGGAAAAGACGAGGTGAGATTGATAGAGTACCTCCGTAAATCGTACGAGGTACCTTGATATAACCGTAGTGATTTGTGTTTTCGAGTCGCTAATTGCCATTGCCATGGAATGACACCTTGCATATTCTGCATGAGCCCGCTTAAAGTAGCTCCTTATGCGCCTCTTGTAGGTGCTCATATCTCGGTTGTAGAGCTAGTCTTTCGGCCCTACTGTAGGCTATTAGTTCTTACTAGCCTTCAGCTTTCGTTTGGCTCATTTTGGGGTCGATTCGGTAAAGTGCGGATATAGTTGGTCTCAGATGTTCAGGGGTACTGTCGCATATCGTGGGCTCCTCCTACTGCAGGTAACTCTCGGTGGTGGCCACCAACTGCAAAGGGTTACTGCTGCCCCGCCATCTCCTCAAATTGCTGTTGCCGCTCCACCATCTCGTGCACGGAGCGGCGGGGTAGCACTAGGGCCTCTTGACGACGCCTGCGAACTGCTGCTGCTACTCATACTACCGGTGATGGTGCTGCTTCTCCGCCTTCTCCTTCACGAGACGGCAAAGTTTCCCTCGAGCCTCTTGGCGACGTCTGCGCGCGGAACTCGGGCGTGGTGGCCTCCCCTACTACAAGTAGCTCTTGGTGGTGGTCTCCGCCTGCGCGGCTTCAAGCGGCCGCTGCTTCTCGTGTAGCAGCTGCTGGTGGTGGTGCTGGCGCTGCTGCGCCGTCTCCTGCACGGGGCGACGGAGTGGCACTCCGGGCCTGAGTCTCGGCGTGGTGGCGACGTCTGCTTGCTGCTCTTCGGTAGCGCTGATAGCTGAGGTATTTTGGTCAATTAAGGACGTCCGTAAACGAGCGCCTGCTGACCGAGTGCTCGCGTGTGCTCGTGGGTGCTCGTTGCGTTCGTATTTAAATGGGAGAGGCGAAAAACCTCATAATTCGAGCTCGCTCGGCAGGCACGAACTCACAGATTGGGGTTTTAGTGCTCTCTTGCCCCTCTGCTCGTGGGATGCTTCATTCTGGCTGGTGCGAACCCCTCAGTTATTGTGATATTTTGACGTAAGTTGTCTAAGCAGTGACATTTTCGACGCTAACTCGGTCTTTTTCAGTGGAACTGACATGCAGGAGCACATGTAAGAAAAATGGAATAAATTCGAATCATTTCGCATTATCTCTGACTGAACCTAGTGATACACATTCTTGTCCATAAAATACACTAGTTTCACTACATTTTAATACGGCCACTCGTTATAATCGAGCTTAGAGCCCAGTCGGCAAGTTCTAGCCGTTCTGGGTTAGTTCTTTTTCATGAAAACTCTAGGGTTTGATAGCGTCGCGTATGCTATCGACGTCCAGAAGAAGTAAAACGTCACACAGCCGAAGGACACATCCTCTATAATTATAAATATTTGGGAGCCTTAATGTGTTTTCACAATCCTTACAACCCGACAGCAAGATTTGAAGCTGTGACTTGACCCAAGACAAACATTTATTCGAGACGACCCTCTCAATGCAACATAAATACCACTCACAAATTTAGATAAATACAAATAAATAGAAAACATGGCTGGACTCGCTTTAAAATAGGGTTTTTGCAAAACTGGGCACCATCCGCTAAGACAGACTTTTTGCGACTGTTATCTAATATATATATATATATGGAACAATCGCGACAAACCAGCGGATACGAATCTATTCAGGTACCTTCATTTTTCAAAGTATATTCACAGGAATCCCGGTAGCAACTCCTCTGCGTTCTTTCTTGTTGTAGCTTCTGTACTGGATCCATATTACTCGAGATAAACGAACGATCGAGCATTGTTTATAAGATATTAACAGAAGTGAACAATGTGTGAAACGGACTACACTGTTCCATCGTGTGAGCCCGTTCTTATGTCGTACAGTAATGTGCCTCAGTAAAGAAGAACGGAAAACGTATAACCTGCTAGACTCTATCCTACAGCTGTACTGCTTTTCTATGATAAAGAACTCATACAAATCCCTTAACCCCTCAGCGGCCCAAGCTGTTTTTTTTACCTGTTTTTTTATTTCACGGTACTCGTCCAACATGATAGTCGTACTGCATGTTAAAGTCGCGCAACACTTAGTTTTACTATATTCTCGTATAAGTTCGAGTACCGACTGTGTACAACGACGCCATGGCCATTTCGTTAAATCGTCTATCATGTTGTACAAACAGCATGTACATGGTGTACGATACAGTATGTACATGGTGTAGATACGCCGTGATAAGGATTTTTGATGAGAAGTCAGTGGCTTTATTATCAAGGGACTGGGCAAGGACCTCTAAGGGAGTGCAAAGCAGGGTGACTTGCACGGCATCTTGCACGAAAGCGACGACGCATTAAGTTAATCCGTTCATAAACTTAGCGCATTGTAGACTCGAGCTATCACCTCCACATCATTTACCACCTTGCTACAGAGATACAGAGATCCACACACACATGCGCCACCTGATTTTTGTATATCCCCTCAAATCGGTTTTCATTGCAGACTATATACCGGACGATTCACTATCCTATTTCTAATTCCCTCTCAAAACACCATTTACCTCGTAAAGTATCCGGGAGGATGTCGGTATCTCCGCTAGAACACGCTTCACGTTCAACTTGGCCAATGGTTCTTGCTACAATATCTACGACACTTCCTTGGGGTCCTCTACAACGTGCACAGTTAGTTGCAGGTAATACACCAAACGCCAACTTACATATAAATATCAAGTAATGGAATTGTTGTCGATTGCGGTAGCAGTTCCTTTCTACCCTAAATCGAATCAACGTAGCAACGGCATCATTTTGTATTACTAGCACGCGTTCGCACAGTTTATATCCGTTTATATCCTGTTATCTGGTCTGCCGAACCCGAGCCCTGTGCATGTTGCGGGATGGCCTGACTTATGCAGCTAAACCGCCCATGTTTTAACATGTTGTACGTACAACATGTTTCTTGGTGTATCTACAACATGTGGGCGTTGAGGGGTTAATAAATGATTTAACTTGACAATTGTATACAAAGCAGGTCTTCTTATTGAGGCACATTACTGTATAGTGCCCTATGAGTGAGTAAATATAATACAAAAATAGAAGTGAGTGAACAAGTAAGTAGTTAAGATACAGTGAGTAATACGAAAAGAGATGGAGTAATTGACCTACCAGGGTTGAAGGTTTGCAACCCTGGGCTAAGACAACTCGAAGATTCTTCATACAAACAGCCATAGGACGACGAAAGTGCTTGCTGATAAAACCATCAAGTAGCGGTGACTAGGGTACATCACTAGCGGCAATACTCAGTTAGGAGATATTGAATTCTGTACATGTTGATTTGCCCCTGGTAAAACTGGACTAATCATGCTTCGCGTAACGAATGGTACCAACTCTGGGGAGAAGTATTACTCAACGTAGTTGTCGCTCAACCTCCCATCCATTGCAAAGCAAGTCCATGTATCAGGCGCCTTTTAGTATAACATCTTGATTTCGAGCTTAAAGTGGGACCTTTGATTTCGCTCCTACCCCTCCTCGACATTTGATACAAGTTTCAGCCGTTTCTGGACGCTTTTCACTAGATGATTTAACCAAGCAAGCGTCATTTGGTATCAATCAATATCAATACCACAGTGAATAAATTTTAGTTGTAAGCTGACGCTGATGGAGGCTGGACAGTATCTCAGTGAAATCGAGAACTGGAAACGATGAGCAGAGCACATGAATATTCGTCCGCTTAGATCGAGCTTGGACGTGCTAGAAGACGGGTAGTGACCATCACTGTGGGTTTTCAACTATTTTGTCGCCCGATTTGACGTGTTATCTCGGAGTCCGTTCTTTGAATCCTTCACAATCATCAGTCCAATTTAACTATATCTGATGTGAGTTAGGAGCATACTTAAGTAAGGCTCAGAGGGGAGGCATTCTAAGTTGACCATACCTCCCCGTTGCTCATGACGCATTAGAACTAGAAGACATTGAGTAACGCTGTTAATAGCACTTCATGACACTATGATCAGCTAAATTACCTGTGCAATCGTCTACGGTGGCTACAACGCCGTGTCATGTCGATCTCAGAGGGCCCCAGACATGTTCTCGCAGCGGTCCCATTTGCCAACGAAAAGCGATATTTCTAGCCCCTGCGGGAGCACCCAGTGCTTGCTTCCCTTAGGGCGTCTTTGCCAGCGTTACCCGTCGAGTTAAGTTAATTGCCAGCTGTCTAGTTAAGACAATGCGCTCTTTTCCCCCCGCAATAACTAGACGGTAATTCAGCCAATAACAAACCGCCTCTGTATGAATGCATGATGGCGATGCGGTCGGCGCTCTACTAGAGCGGCTCTAGGCAGTCCCTAGGCTAGCTACTACAGAGATGGCTACAGGCGATGTCAACGCAAGAAGCACTGTAGAGGGACAAGTCGAATACGCATAGTAAAGTATTTTGTATAATGATTTCTGTGTAAGGGCCGCTGCCCATTACGACCGCCGCGGCAATGGCTCCAGCAGCCGCTCGTTCTACAGGGGCGAGAAGCAGCCCACACACTCCGGTTGGGATACCACAGTGGCAAAGACGCCTAAACCTTCTAGTTTGATAGCAAAGCAGGCCCGGGTTGTGGAGGTGCGTCAACGCTAACCAGTGCGGTTAAGCTCGGGTCTGAGTGGCGGAGAGTCGCTGACTAGTCGTGAATACAATCAAGTGGTTTGGTGCACGCGAAGCTACTGGTACTAGCGGGTCAGTTGGGGTATCCAGTGGTTGAAGCTCGGCCGCCGTGGGCGGCCTATCGACACTGGTATGTGACGGGGTGGTGTCGTTTTGTATGGCAGCTCAATCACGCCGAGATGCATCGCCGGTGCTGCTCAAAGGAGAAGACCAAGCAGCAGTCGAGTTCGGCAAGTGACCCAGGCTGGCGTCGGTGGTGTATTGATTTCGTTGAGGTGGACAGTGCCCCAGGCCGCCGTTGCGGATTGTTGAATTCATAGGGCCCGGCGCCGAGGTCTGAGGGCTCGGAGCAGGACTCACCGGTAACAACCACCTGGAGCGCGGTGACACTGCGTTTGTATTAGGCGATGCATGTGGACTCGCTGCAGTACTGAAGTTGTTAGAAGCGATCATGTCGGCGTCTTTGCTGCCGTCGGGTAGCTCGTGGGCGTACCAGTGACGAAGGCCTGCTCGGCTTCGGCGAAGACATCGATCTCAAGCTCACAGCTCTTTGCAGAAATGTCGGAACCGCGGTGAGTGGTATAGACATTTCGTGTTATATTTCCTCTCAGATAAAATCACGATCGGTAAGACTCAGGTAATTCTCGATAGTGGCTCCTCATACTGCAAGAGCAACTCTCGGTGGCTACATATGCTTTCAGGGTGCTCCCCTTCCTACTTTGTCTCTGCCTGGATGATGATGTAGCTCTCGGGCGCTAGTGTCTGCGATTGTAGGCGCCGTATACCTTCGGCTTTGCGAGAGATCCTAGCGAGGTGGAGGTTCCCCCAAACGACGCCAAAACCTTTGCCAGGTGTCAATAAAGGAGGATTTGTATGGGGACAACTTCTGCTGGCCGCTGCGTTCACAAAGGGATCTTGCGAGCCAATTCCATGACCATCATTACGTAGTACGAAGTGTTATTGTGCCTTTGAACCCGTTTTGGCGAATCAGACTCGGTGAAGTGCCTCAGTTCAGCAGAGGGATAGGTGTACATCTCCATTTTACAGCTCGACGAGTAACTGTCTAGTAAAAATACAGGCAATCAGACCGCATCATATTCACTGGCTTAACCTTTACTACCCAGGTGGCCGAGCCCACGCGTGGGCTCGGATTTTTGGTTTGGTGTGAAGGACTACTCGGCTCACGCTGAAAATTACGCGCACAGCACAGCGTTCCTTCCTCTACATGCAGGTGTATTTTTAGGGGATAACTATTTCTGGGAACTGCGTAGCACTATCTTGAAAGTGGGCTATGTGGGGAGTAAAGGTTAAACGGACTTGCGTAGTGCCGAGAGAGCTAGTGCCGCACCCGAGTTGTCCGAATGGCGCGTTTCAACGACATTCAAGAAATTGTGGAAAGTGGACTAGTCTAATCGGAGGGTACTTAGCAACGTAATGACATTTTCACTTGATATACGCTGGCGACCTATTGTTCTAGTATATGTTTATAGCGTGGACATGAGCAGGGTAAACACAGTTCTGGGGATGTCAATACGTAGCTTGGAGCGCTGGTATAAACTATTAAGGAGCACCGGCAATGTGTCCAGCCATCAACTCCGCAAGAATAAGACCTCGCAGTGGCCTGCGCACGTGCGTACGATTGTCAAAGAGTATGTTAAAGCAAACCCATGCTTGTACTTTGAAGAACTCAGACTCGAGCTACGACAAATTTTCGCAATCTACACAACCTCTCCGACTCATCTATTTGCCGCGCGTTGAGATTCGACCTGCGCCTTACACGCAAGGTGTTGACCAAACGGGCAAGCGAAAGTATCCCAAGAGAACGGCGCGACTACGTCAAGCATCTACTGCCATACTACAGTGGGCCGGATCAGTTGGTATTTGTCGACGAAACCTCAAAGGACGCACGGTACGAGTTCAATTCTCACTGCATTTGCTTAATTATGGTGCTAATCGATACTATGATTAGTTCTGTACTTCGCAAGTACGGGTGGTTGGCGAAAAACAAACCAGCGCACGTAAAGCTTCCATTCGCCCGCAGCAGTCGCGTGTCTGTACTTGCTGCATTCGATATAACGTTTTATTGCGTGGGGAAATGTGGAGGACACATTCACGCGCCAGAGTTTCCACGACACCTTCAAGGCCAAGATCCTGCCATTTCTGAATCCATGGCCACTACCGTGATCGATAGTGGTCATGGATAGTGCGAAGATTCAGATGCATAAGGAGCTGCATGAAATGGTGAGCTCGACAGGTGTACTGCTTTTCTTTTTACCTCCGTACTCTCCGGGCCTCAATCCTATTGAAGCCACGTTCTTGCTTTTGAAGCGATGGATACAGCGAAACGGTGAGGCTGAAAATCCCCTCGCCCTTCATGCCTTGTAAGTTCAGTCGTCTTGCTGACGGTGGTCGACGTCCTCCATGTCAACTTCCGAATCGGGAATGGCGGTGGCCGATGGTGACCTGAACGATGGATGTAGCAAATACGATGGCAGCCCAAGCACCAGCCTCAAGTCGGACACGTTCAGACGAAGCGGGACCGCCGCTCCCTCGAGCATAACCCTGACGACATGGTATTCAGCGTTGCTGGTCTGGTCTGCGGCTTCTTGGTCAACTTGCATATCCTTTTCCTGCTAATCAATCCACTGCAGTTGTCGAAACGTAGTGTCGTCTGACGTCTGAATCGGGGCGCCGTCCGGTAGCCTGGCTTGTCGTACACTCATGTAGCGCTGAGTCGCTGGCCCAGCTTCAAGCGCTTGCTCGCGCACGAATACTGCAATCCTCGGCGCCTGTTCTTCTACGCATCTGCTACATCTACAGTATGTTGGGTATTTTGGTAGGCGTCCATTAAATAGCTGATAATATATATATATATATGTGTGTGTATATAACACGGTATTGACATTCAGTGCTGCAAACTCGATAAAAGACGTTGCTCAACGTGGGAGTTAAGTTGACACCGTCAGTTCCAGCGCAAATTTCAGAAGTGGCGCGATCTAATAATATATGTGGTTCATGACCCTTACCAGCAAACGCTTCATATATTCTATTATTAGACGATAGTACGGTAAGCTCCCGTTGCATGAATCTTCGTTTAGTAACATGTAGAGTAAGGATACCCGTCGAAGCGTTCAATTCAACATTTTTATTTGGTTGTTTAAATATATGATGAGACAGAGTAATAAGGTTACGAACACGATACTATTCATTTCGTCCGGCTGCCACCCAGTATTCGAGCCTACAGTTTTTTTTTAGCAGACTTACGCTCCAAACCTTAATTATTTATCGTGGAGAGTGGCTCCAACTGGTGTGATCTTCGCTTTGCTGCTGTTGCCGGAGATTTTAGCGGGCTTGCCCCATCTGCAGCTGTACTGCTCCGATAGACGCCGTTGCTGGTTAAACGCCGGTAACTAGGCGTGCTGCAGCTCGAGGCATCCTGACGAGCTTGTGTAAGTGTCGATTGCCCACTAGCACTCAACTTCCCGCCATGCCTGGGACCGTCTTCCGCTGAACCTTCGGGAGCCGTCTCGGGACGAAGTTTTGGTAGCTCGTCCCCACTGGATGCCAGGGTGTTGTGACTCGCTGGAGTCGGTGTGATAGCGCGTCTACCTGCGAGCTCGTAGTCTACGTTGACCCGCACCTTCTCGGGTTTCGGGTCCGCCAGCAATTGGAACCACCCTAGTACTGCGTCCGAGCTGCACATTCGCGGCGGAGCAAGAGTCGAGCTCTGTCCTGCTTGAGTCTGCTTCTTCGGCGACGCCACAGATGAATTTGCTCCCAGCAACTTTCCCCCCGACTTGCCCAGCTGCGAACCTTTTCGACGACTCGCACTGTCATCATCACTTGCATCTGAGTACGAATCCTCGCCCTGATCTTCCTCTTGCTCGCCTGGGGATAGCGTCCTTACGGTCAACGCGCTGTCAACGCGAATCGCTGTAGTTCGACTACTTCCTACTTCGATCTCAGGCCACGACGCGAGGTCGGTGATAAGCATTTTGGTCCAGTCGGGGGGAGCCCCGCGCTGTTCGATGGCTCGGTTCGTAGTCTGCAGCAGTGACACCGGCTCAATCACGGCAGCCGGAGGGTTAGCGACGGCATACAGGTTCGTGGACACGCTGAGAAGCAAGTCGTGCTGGTTCGAGTCCGCTAGAGCTGCGATGGCGGCAACGATTCCCTCCTGAACCACTTTATTCACGTGTGGTTCGTCCCAGTCGGCAGCGCTAGCGGTCGCAGCGGCCGTAGCTGCTGCCGGGTCGGCGTTGTTGGGTGGCTGCGCTGGAACTGGCGGAGGCGACTGCGTCGAAAGTGCCTGAAGTGCTAATGCGCACACGTGGCGCTGAAAGGGTAGAACCGCATTCGTGCCAAGCCTCAGAAGAACCTTAACTCCGTCGTTCTTGATCAGCTGGCGCTTGCTCCGACGCAATCGCGCCAGGTTGTAAAGCGCCACCACCACGTGCTCGCGTGTTTGCGGGCTGGTGGACTGCGAGAGCGTCAAAACGATGGGCACCAACGCTGTCTGCGAGGTCAGTCTCTGACTACGCACGTCTTCCGCCTTGCTCGAAGTAGTTTGAACAACGTCACTTCCAGTGCCACTGTCAATCGAAGGAGGTCCTGCTACCGACGATGGGGGCGGAGCTTCTTGGCGTGACAAATTGCGGATCACGACCATGCAATGTAGCGCGAACATCTCGCCACGCACACCTATGAGGCCCTTAAACGGGGCTCGCGCATCGCTGGCATTGGTTGCACACAGCAGCGCGAGTGCATCCAGTGCGCCGTCACGCAGCATGCCGTCGTGACACCGCGGATGAATGGACAGACTGCTCAACGACGTCACGATGTTCATGCAGGCCGCGTTCTCTTCAGCTCGTGTCGTGGACCCATCCATTGCTCCTTTCGCGATTGCCACCAGAGCTCGAACAATTCCATCCTTTACGAGCCGTTCTTCGTACGACAACTCGCCAGCATTAGTGGTAGCGGACCCAATGTTGAGCTTAGCGAGAGAGCAGATCATATCGGTAGCCACGCGCAGACTTGGCGCCTCGGCAGCCATCGCAGGACTCGTGAGAAGAGCTGCTAAAGTCGGTAGTCCGTTGCATGCGATGAACTTGCGCTGGTTCATCTCCAGAGAGAAGAGGTTGCGCAGTGCAAAGACACAGGCGCAATTGGTTTCAACGCAGAGTGAGGATGGCGCTGACGATCCACCGCCTGTAGGTGTCGACCCCGTCTTGGTCTTCCCACCTTTCATGGCATCGTTGATGACGCTCACAACAGCCGAGGCGGCGTCGTTCGTCATAACTTGTACTGCGACAGAAGACGCCGTGAGGTTCGCGAGGGTCTTCGCTGCATATTTCCTCACGTCTCTGCTTTCCGACTTGAGCTCGGCCACCAGGATCCCTAACACGTTGCTCTCATCGTGAACAAGAATCTCCGCGACACGGGAGTCTGTAGCGCACGACAGGTTGTATAGCACATTGGCGACGTACAGCTTCATCTCTGGGTCGCGCACTTTGGCCAGGTTCTTGAGAACGCCCAACGCTCCCTCCTGAAGCATCTGCAGTTCGACATGCTTGACCGCACTCACCCCTTCAGAGTCCTTGGCCTCGTCTTCATTGTCGATTGAGCCGTTGGCACTGGCGCTACTGCTGAGAGTACAGGAGGCACTTGAGAGATTGCTGAAGATCCCGACCATAAGCCGCTTCATGGTCTTATTCAAGTCAGCTTGGTACATTTTGGCTAGAATTCGCACGAGCTCCATCTCCAGAAGTTGGGTCGTCTTCTTGGGGTCCAGAGAAATATTGTACAGAGCTCGCAGTGCCAAGTCACGGATGGAATCACTCTCAAGTCGTGCGAGCTTCAGCAGAGCGTAGAGGACGCCATCTCGCATGAGTTGGTCGCGTGCGTCTTCGTGAGTGAGCAGGTTGAACAGCGCCTTTGCGCAGATCCCCTTGGTCTGTGGACTGTTCACTCGAAGTAGCGTAATGACAATGAAGTCGTCCACAGTTGCATCACGCCACACTCGAGGTAGTGGCTTCCCTTTCGCTGGTGTTGGCCGCTCGGCTGCCAAGTTACACAACGCAATCGCCGCGCAAACCTGCGCCTCATGGATACCCGTCCGCATGACCATGTTCAGCGCAGGTGGGATATCAGCGTGCTCAGCCAGAAGCCTCGGACCTTGTGGCACTGCCAGAGCCACTTTAGCGATCGTCAGTGCAGTTCGTCGCGCAGTTCGCTGCTGCAGAGCGACCGTCGACTTGGACAACCGCGAGTTCTTGGACGCCGACTGGGTGGCCAGAAGCAGCAGGCACGCGAAAAATGCTGGCGCGTCCACCGGGCCGGGTCCGAAACCTGCAGGCACACTGCTGCCACTGCAGATCTCATGCATCTTGTACACAATTTGAGACGCAGCGTACTGGGCCTTGATAATATTTCGGTCAGTCAGCGCATCGCGCGGTCGCTGGTCCGCAGCCGAGGCGATCAAAAAGTGTTGGATGGCATCGAGAACCCCGTCATCAAGAAGCGAAGGGCGCCGGGCAGTGTGGGAGGCGAGGTGGGCAAGCGTGGCCAGACAGTCCAACCAGAGCGAGTATATCGTGGCCGGTGTCTCAGCTGTGCTGGGTTTCTGCAGGACGCGCACTAGTAGACCCACCGCACCTTCGTAGTAAAGCAACTCGTGGTTCTCCGACCGCGACGACAAGTGGTGCAAGAAGCTAATGCAGACCCCGCAGAGCTCAGCATTTGCCAGGTTTCTCGATGCAAACGCCAACATGGTCGGGACGGCGCCTACTTGATCGTTTGTCTCTTTCCCATCAAAGCGCTTTTGAGTAGCCTCCGCCAGTCGAGTTTTCATTCCCGGGTCTTTTGCAAGCCCCAGCATCGCGTACACACAGGCCTTCTGGATCTCCTTGCTGCTGTCGCTAGCTCCAGGAGCAGCGGTTTCTTCGTTGCGGATGAGATCCAGGAAGGCAGGAACTACGCCGGCGTCGACCAGCGCCTGGAAGTTGGCAGGATGCAGAAGGAGGTTGCTCAACGCCGTCACACAGTCCAGTTTGAGCAGCAACGTAGCAGCCCGTGGGTTGTTTTGATTGTCTGTTGCACCTTCACCTTGATGCTGCGCTTCGGTGCTGGTCGAGCTCGACACATCGGGAGCATGCAATAAGCCTAGGAAAATGGGCACCGCTCCGTCCTGTACCAGCGTCGGGCGGCAGCGATCATCCAAAGCCATATTTGCGATAGCCAAAACCAAGAACTTCTCCGTCTCAGGGTCGATACTTGCACGCTGGGTCGACACTGAAGCCGACATGCGACGGCCGCCACTACTTGGCGCTGCATGGGCTTCATCGTCGCTGTAGTCATCGTCTTGGTCGTCGTAGCCATCCTTTCGGAGAATATTCAGGAGCTTCGGGATGAAGCTGGCATTGCGAATGCGAACTTGAAGTCGGGGGTTGCAGCAGAGCATCGCAATGGCGTTGACACAGTTCTTACGCACCGTGCACAGGAGAGATGTCACGACTGCCTCCCCTTCGGTACTCTCCGTGTCAGCCTTGACTGCCCCCTGCATCTGTCGCAGCTCCGCCCCGACGCTAGTGAGGATATCCGACAAAATGTTCAGCCCGCTGTTCTTCGTCAGCGCGTCCTGGTTTGTCTTCACTGCCGCCAAGTTGCACAGTGTGCACGTGATTGTCTCCAAGAGCGTGAGCTGCAATGGCGGTCGAATCGCCACCGCTGTCAGCACTTCCAAAGCAGCAACCGCTCCTTCATCCACGATTACTCCGCGCGTTGTGGGGAGTATCGAGAGGTTCAAGATGGCCTGGGCGCAAATCTTCCGCGTAGCAGTGTCCCCGTGCCGAGCCAAACCGACGATGGTGCTCAAAAGAGCGTCGCACGTGACGGCGCGCGGTACGCCGGACAGGTTGACGAGAGCTAAGACACAGAGCAGCTTCATGTCGTTCGGCGTAGCAACGCACGACGTCATGGTGGTGGGGACCGTAGCCATGATCTGTGAGAGCGCCGTCACAACCCCTTCGTGCACCATGGCGAAGTGGTGCGCCTCGTCGATCGTGAAGCGAAGCAGCGCACGGGCGCACAGAGCCTTGACAGTTGGGTGGGGAGTGTGGACGAGATCCAGGAGGGCCGCAATGACGTTCTCGTCCATCATTTTCGCGTACAAATCCTTTGTGGCCTGGGAAGGAGCCATCGCCATCGAAGCCGAAGAAGACGACTGAGTCTGCGCCTTCTTTACTGGAGTAAGCAGCGGCGATATCGGGACAGGGACGTAATGCGTGAGGTTCAGGATCGCCGCGGCAGCGTACAGCCGGATCGCGGGGTCGTCCTGCTTGAGTAAACCTGAAAGCGTCGCTAGCGCTCCCTCACGCAGCAGCTGAGCCTCGTAGCCCTTGTGACACGAGATACTGTACAGACCCTCGACGGACTTGAGCTTCATGTCCTTGGTCAGAAGTGTCGTGTTCACGGCACCAGTGAGAATGGGGGACAGCGTCACTGCTGGCATCTGATTGAGTTCTCTCCCCGCCTCTTTATCACTCGGTGCCGGGGCGCCAGCGCTTTTGTGCTTGCTGTTTGCATCGGATCCCAGCAGAAGACGGTTCAGCGGAGTGGGCGCGGACGCCGACGTCGTGAGGAGGTCTTGGCACGGGTTGTGGCTTTCAGACTGGAAACGCGACTTGTCGATTCTTGATAAATAAATGAGACCCTCGTCATAGTCCCCGCGTTGGTAGAACAGATCTCCGCCGAAGTTTTTCTTCTTGGCAACAGCCACGGCTTGCTCCCGATCGTTATCGTCGCCATTTTGATCGCCTTCTCCGCTCCCGTTCGCGTTGCCACCGCCAAAAAAGGTCGTGAGGTCTCGAAGTTTCCCGGGACTGCCATCGTCAGCCCCGCCCAATGTCTTGCTACGGTACTTGTCCTGCGCTTCTTGTCGGCGCTTCTTGTTAGCCGCTTCGCTCTTGATATGCTGCAGGAGGGCTCGAACGAGGTCGTCTTTGTCCGGATGATCACGCCAAAACCCGCGCTGTCGGTGCAGCTTCCAGTGCTTGACGAGCTCCTTCAGCTCCTCGAGGCGAATGGGCGAGTTGTGCGGGTCTCGGTTGCGCGGGAAGAGGTTGTACTTGATGAGGTACACCCGAAGCCCGTCGATCTCCTGGTCACGCCGCAGCGCTGCAAGGCGCTGCTCCATATTCACAGCACATTTGGGCGGGTTGATTGTCATGACGCTACCTCCGCGCAGGCGGCAAATCTCGAAGTGCTGGCAGCGTCTGGACGATGATGCTATTTATGCCGACACCGATAAGCGCTCGGCCGTTGCAGCTTGCTGGCGGAAGTGGCTATGACAACGAGCGAGAACGATAATTGTGTTAGTCTCAGACGCGAGACATCGCACGTACCGAGTTTGCGCAGCTTCAGCTTCAGTTCATTCCATCGACATGAGCGTCAGTTGTGAGAACCACAGTCAGGGGGTCAATTGCTCATGTTGCCTTGCATTTAGAGGCTAGTTACAACTCCCGCTTGCGGTTAATGCTTTTTCTTGCGCGGCTTGGGCGACGGCGTCAAGTCCACGACGTAGAAGAGTTTCTCGGACATGTGGTACGACCGTTTGTCGCCATCGTCGTACGCGACGAAGTGCTCGTACGTGTCCTCGTTGAACTGCTGCACAATACCTTCGTACCACTTGTCCTTGGCCCATTTCACGCGCACGCGCTTGCCGACAAGTCGCTGTGGATTGTCGTCACTATCGTAGAAGGTTTCGACGGAAGCCTCGGGGTCCAGGATGCTTCGGATCCGCGGCAGTAGCTTCGTGATGGAGCGGTCTATCGCCTTGATGAGCCCTGAGCTTGTGACGCTCACATTTACCCACGATGAGGTGCTGTTAGGCTTCACCAGGACGGTCTTGCGCTGCTGCAGATACCCCTCAGCCCCGCGGTGCGCCATGAGCCACTTCTCCATCCACCCGCAGCTCTGGCGATTTTCTCGTAGCCATTGAGTCACGCCACTGTGGCGCTTGGCAAGTCTTGCAAGCATGTCGAGGGATGTCTCGGTGGCCTTATAATACCGCTGCTGCGAGGCCATGACTGCAACTAGCTTCGTGAGACTGTCCGTGAGGCGCTCCACAGCCAGAGAATCTCGAATCTTCAGCAGCGTATTCAGCGTTCGGAAATACGGCTTGACATCGTGATGATCTTCCTTCTCGATTCCATGCATGATCGTTTCCACGAAGGCCCCAGTGACGCGTCGACTCTCCCAGCACAAATGACTCACGATTTGCTCCAGCGGCTTCGTCTCTTTGGTGTAGTGGTTGGCGCGCTGCGTGAGCAAGGTGATAAAGCGCTCGTTAAGCAGCACGTCGTGGTCTGCCGGCGTCAGATCCACGTGATCATGGGCCATATTAGACGGCAGAATCAGCGGATGCGCGTCGTCTGCCTTGACATCCATTGCAGGGGGCAAGCTGCAGCGAATAAGCACCGACAACAGCTTCAGAATCGTAACGCTGAGGTCAATGCGCTTCAGGATCTGCTTTGGCTTGTGCTTTTTCAACTGGAGCTGGAGCAGCGGCTGCGTACTTCCGAGGCCAGTGAGTAGCGCTACAATCGCACCGACGACACTGTTCACCACGAGGAAAGATCCTTCGTTGCGTCCCGTCTGCACAAAGTCATACATCGTGAGGAAGTACTGGCGATGATGCTGGACAGGAACCGAAAGCAACGCTGGCATCAGCTGGATCAGGAAGAACATGAACTCGAAAGACGCAGGCAGTTGCTTCTTCCCGTCACGAGTTGATAGCTGTGCATCTTCATCCGCCTCCTCCTCGAATTCCGTGTTCGACGTAGTCACGATCGCCTCCGAGAGTACATTTGCCATCAACTCTCGAACCTCACGGTGCTCGTTAAAAACGAGTAATTCAAGAAGCAACGACTCATTCGCGCTCATGGTCGATAGGAACCAGCGGCAGCCACCAATGTCCGAATGGTAGAGCGATTGAAGGATGAGGCGCCATTCCAAGACCTTGCTCACGTCTCCACCTTGCCACAGCGTGCCAAAAACGAACTTGGTTGCCACTTGCAAGGCTTCGTACTGCACTTCAACGGGCTCGAAGCGCGGCATAACGGCCATATTCTTGGCATTTTCTAGCCCCACGAGGCAAGACCTGAGGAGACTGTACGTGAACTTGAGACACCGGGTGTCGTACAGATACCGTTTCCGCCAGAATAAGCGGTTCTCCATCGCAATGAGCTTGCGGATCGGTTCAGGCGCGATTACCTGAGCCATATTCCGCAGATGTGCTAGCCGGGCTGCAGCTCGCCTCTTCAGTCTTGAGCAAAATGCCGCCACAAGCACGGCGCTAGCGAACTTGACACAGGGGGCATCTTCGTCGGTGACAATACGCACCTCGGGAGATACTCGAGCGTAAAATAGCATAAAGCTGCTACGGTTCTTCATCTTGGTCGGCATCGGAGAACCTTCCTCGGGCGATGACCCACTAGCTGAACCATGGCGGGCGCGCGTCTTGTCCTCGCCACCAAAACATTCCTCTGGAATTTGAGCAGGATCGAATGGGGTGACTAGAGTGTCGTTGAACTCGTACCACTGGTTTTTGTCGCGTGGCACTTGCTGGTCTCGCAAAAATGAGTAATAGTGGCCTGAATTGGCCGTGCCAAGATGAACCACAGTTCCCACCAGCTCATACTGCGAGTACTCCGGCGCTGTCGTTCTGCCATCGTCTGCATTATCTGAAGATGTACTCAACCGGACGTCGTGACTGGTAGAACCGTCGTCCGCTAATGATACCGACCTTTTTCTCTTCTCTTGCTGTCCTTCCTTCGTGTACGGATACATGTCCAGCTCGGTGGGGAACTCAAAGCGGTCATGAAGCTTGATTTGCTGCATCTTCTCGAAGTCGAACTCGAAGCGCTTTAGGTGAATGATAAGATACGCGGGTAGCTTCGAAATCGAGATCCGCTTGTGCGTGTCCAGCGTCACCTTTTCTTCCTCTTCACCATCATTTGCAGCGCTTTCTTCCCTTTTTGAGCCACTTCCCTTTTCCCACGTGTAGCTCACTTTTTCGCCTTCCACCCATCCGTCCAGCGACTCTTTCAGGTTCTTTCGGTCGCGAACGGGGACAGAAATGAAGTGAAATGGCTCAAAGCGCTCACTGTAGCGGTCACCCTCTGCAACTAGCTCGTTGCTAAACTCACCGCCGAAAAACGTGTTTAGGATGTTCTCGTCACTCGTGTAGTGGTCACCACCTCCAGCACTGATGCCATTCATCTCCGACTCGATTTGTTGGAAGAACGAAGTGAGAAACTCGCTAGCATCCTGCTGAACATTCACATCCACCGTTTCACCGTCCCATGTCTTCATCGCGCGGGTGAATGGGCGCGGGTTATAGTACGGCTTCGCGCTACCCTCCAAGTGAGCGAACAGCGACTGAAGCTCGTACGTTAAGCTCTTCGCCTCGGACTTCTCGGTGCCACTCCCGCTGGATTGAAGGCGCAGGACCTGTCGACGGAACCGTGGCATCATGAAGAAGCTCTGGATCGTCGAGTTCAAGTAGCACGTGCACCCAAGGTTTTTCAGGCCCACGTACTTCCCCCGTTGAAGCAGCTGGTCTTTCACAGACTTTGATCCTTTTCGCTTCGACGTGGAAACCGTCGGAGCTGTAGCAGCGGGCTCTGGAGGGCGCTCCAACGTGTGCTGGTTTGCCATTTGCGTCAGTAAGCAGCGCAGTCCATCCGTGTTATCAATCGAGAGCTCTGCCAGGAGATCAAATGCGATTCCTCTGCACGAGTCACTCCGGCACTTCGGTTGTCGTAGATAGTATTGTGAAGAAGAAGAAGCCTGGACACCGCTTTCGCTCCCTCCGCTTCGAGGCTCTCCCTTTGTTTGGTTGTCTGGTGTGGCGAAGAGGCATTCATGGAAGAGCTCATTTATGATCCCTTCTTCCTCATGCAGAGTTGGCGCTATAACTTCGCGCAAACTGCGTCCATCGCACGGGACATCCAGAATGCCGTCCGCTAGTACAGCCGGAATCCGTTTAATGATAGCAAGCAGCGTGGACAACTGTCCTTCAAGTAGCGCGTCAGGAGTGGGAGGAAGAACGTGTTTGGTTGCTGCAGGTCCAGATTGCGCCCATCGCATACTTTTCCGAGAGGCGAGCGACGTAGGGCCAACAGCACCAAGCGTGTCATCCTTAATCTCGAAGGCCTTGATCCGACGGCACAGGATTTGACAAGACGGAAGTATTGCGAAACTGGCCAGATCATCCGCGCTGGTGACAAGCAGAGTAAACACATTATAGTACTCTTCATCATCCACGGGGCCCGAGTATTCGCCCAATAAGCGCAAGAAAAAGTTGCAGCACGCCACACGGTCCTCCTGCAGTTTGTTTCTGGAGGTTGACAAAGCAGCGATAGCGTTTGCAGCCTCCAACCGAACAGGCTTGAAGCGACTCTCTACCAGACAACGCAACACGATTTCTCCATGACCCATATAACTCTCCAATAGCTCGAGTGCGCCTTGCTTGGCCACTAGTGTGCATGTAGCAATGCAAGATAACAGCCGAGTCATCAGATAGGCGTCGCTTGGGATATCATCGGCGTTATCAGGGTCCTCAACTTGTGGGCGTGTATACACCGTTAGACACAGTGGCTGCGTTGACTGCAGTACAGACGGCAACTTGGATGGTTCGTCGCTCTGCTCGATCAGTGCTGACGAGAAAGCGGTTTCGGACGCTTTATCGACGGATTGGAGACTGCTCAGCGTTTCTAGAAGTTGATGAATCAATGACCGAGGGTTTCCTTTCATAACATCCCCACTCTCCTCCGCCAGCTTGGACTCGACCAGCACAAAATGGCGGAGCAGCTTCACAAGCTTGGACAGGCACATCACAGAAAGCGTTCCCTGCGCAATTAGTTCACGAGGGCTTGACGATAGAAAAAAGCTTTCCAGCTGCGTTCGACCACCAAGCTCAAGAAACGAAGCACTCCACGTATTCACAGTCCCGATCAAGCCGTCAATCCCACCCGCACTATTTGCATTACTTGGGTGCGCTCCTTCAGGTTCATCGTCGTCATCGTCGTCATCATCGCGCCCATCTCCACAAAGCGCGAATTTCTCCACCAGCTCAAGTTGATACAACAGTTTTGGAGGACACTTTGTATCTAGCAACGTGTTCCACTCAAACGAATTGGGGGCCTTCCGGATCGAGCCATCAATAG
The DNA here is from genome assembly GCA_024211575.1 of Phytophthora melonis. NCBI lineage: Eukaryota > Oomycota > Peronosporomycetes > Peronosporales > Peronosporaceae > Phytophthora > Phytophthora melonis. The sequence continues at coordinate 319,181 of JAMXKT010000037.1, read as the reverse complement.
CTAGCACACCGTTCAATGTACGCGTCTGCTTTTCCATCTCCTGGTCCGTTGTGAGCAACTTAAGAATCTTCCAGGCCTCGTCGGATATTCCGTCGTTGTAGGATAGCAGGTTAAACAGTAGTGCTATCCATGTGTCATTTTGTGAAACCTCCATCTTGATCGCATGCCAGTCACTTTCAGGGCTGCTGTTGTTGCCGGTACCCCCACCACCAGCAGCGGCGGCAGCAACACCAGCGGCTCCATGGAAGTCGAGAATACTACGGTTCGTGTGGCCACTGGTGTCACTTTCTACTTTCGACAGCAGAATTGCTTCTACGTAGCTGGGTTGCTTGGAGCCCCTGCGAGAAGGAGCTGGGGCTGTTTGCGTCAACGACGATCGTCCTGAAGACGACCGTGAAGTTGATGCAGAGAAAACGCGCGCCTTCTCGAGCGTAAATTTCCCATGCCCCTGAGCTGTCAGTTTAGTCTTTGCCGAATTCACAATGCGAACTCGATCAGCTGGGTGACCCGTGTCCTTGGCGATTCGATCACGCAGCTCGGATACAAGCGACGTTCGCCTCAAATGATACCGGAAAGGTGCTGCAACTCGGCCGCCTTGCGTTCGAACATAAACCGTGAGCTCTTCAGGACCATCAAACGTTCCTCCAGCACCGTCGTGTGCTTGCACGACTGATTGGTGAAGGAAAGTGCTCAAAAGCACCAATAGACGAAGAACCTCTCGCGATTTGGACTCATCGATCGTTGTTTTAGCCTTCTCCTTCAAACGCCATAGGCATCTTTCAACAAAGTCGGCCCAAACCTCGCGTCGAACGAGTTTAGACCCGACGTGAAGATGCAGGTAAATCAAATAGTTGCTCGCTTGTTGGCTGACGATGTCACTCTCAGCGCGCAGAGCCACATCATATAGCGTCTCGAGGCCTTGCAGGTCCATCGCTTCTACGACGAAAAGATCAGCTTCCTCCTTGTTGCCCGATACACTTCCGCGGGCAGAAGTAGTTCCGACAACAGCAGTAGAGGAGATTCGCCTAGTGCTTGTGTTGACAAACCGAAACAGCCGCTCCAGGGCCCAAAAGGATTCCTTGCTCATCGTCTGCATGTCCAAACGTATCTGGGTAGCGCTTCCATTTTGAGTGTCAGTGCCAATCAAGGATTGGAAAATTTCACCCACCACTGCTTCAGAAAACCCAGTGTGTCCCGCATACGCACGATGGACGAAGTTGTTAGGATCCGGAATCACTGTCGTAAACCAAGCAAAAAACACCTCGCGCTCTTCCATCGTGCTATCGGAACCGTTAAAACAGCCCCACAACTCGCGTACAGCGTCGAACGGCAACTTAAGGTCGGATTTGGTGACAACATACCCCAGGAACGACAGCCGCTTCTGAATGGCAGCGAGGTGCAGCGTTTGCGCGCGGGACTTGACATCGGCCTGAGCAACGTGGTTCTTGATGGCTTCAACAACAACCGACACAATATTGTGCACATTGTTCAACTCTTTTAGAAGCTCGCTCGATGTCGTGGGTGGCGAATTTGCCCTGGTCAGCGATAGTGTTGAAGCTGACGAGCTCCCGCCATAGCCATCAACAATACGCTGGATTAAGCTCATAGACGTCTCCACTAGTGTTCCAGACTTGATGTTCTCGGCACACTTTCGCAGGTAGTCGCTTAGAAGCTGCTGCTGCTCTTTTCCTGACGTGGAAGAGGATGATCCGGCGGAAATCCATAGTTTTTGCACGTGATTCAGCGAGTCAGCTAAGGCTGCCTCGACTTCGGCTCGCACCGCCCCACGTAGCACCGAACTGCTGTTCGCTCCATTTTCTTGCGGGGCTTCAGTTTGAAGGATTGCATTCCAGTATAAGGTGCAGCACAAGCCTACCACTTTGTTCAGCACCTCCAAATCTTTTTGAGCGCTTGCACTCAGTTTGTTTCTCGACCCAGATGCAGCGCTTACAAGCGACGTAAGCGACATCTTGAATCCGCCGGTTTCAGCGTCAACCACAAGCTTCGATGCGATCATAATGACGCGCTTAATAAAGTTCACGACCAGCTCGTCATAGTCGCTAATTGGCACTTGGGTCAGCAGCATCACGACAACATCCATCAGATCGGCTGAAAGCACCCCACAAAGCGAGATCAATATGTCGAAGACCGTTTTCCTGCCCGAGCGCAGCTGGCTCAGCGCTGTTTTCCACATCAACACAATATGCTTCTCCGTCAAAAGGCTGTGTGCTGCGACGAACCCAAATATCTTTTTTGAGCGCTTGAGGATTTCCAGGTGAGTCCCTCCTTGGATGGAGTACTTGGCACAGCTCTCACGGTCTCCTAGTATGACCTCCAGGATATCTGACGCTGTCAACCACTCCACAATATACTTTGTGCGCAGCCATTTCGTTACTGGTTGCTCGCCTGCTGAGTCCGTTGAAGCTGGGGCAGTACTCGAGGCACTTAACGATGTCGTAGTACTGACAGCCTGCGAACTGCGCCTCAACGTCAAGCTTGCCTTCCTCTGCAGAACATCCTTTCGCTGAGCCATCGAAATCAAATCATTGATGCGAGAAATACCTAGTAGCCGTTGGGACAAGTACGGGCAGCAAATAAACTTTTTCGAGAGATCCAAGTGAAAAATTTCAATCGCCTCGGCAAACTCCACATCGCACAACGAGGCTGCTCCATCGGTAGCGGCCGACTCGTCAATATCCGACTCAGCACTGCGGCCTCCAAGCAGCATACCATCCCGACACAGTGTATCTAAAACACCCACGATCTGATCAATCAGTCCATCGTCGTCCTTCAGTTCCTCCCCACTCATACGTCGAAGCCGCGAGAATGTAGCGTTCAGAAACTCCCGAAAGAAATCCTCCGTTTGCACTTCGGTGGTAGACCGACGACGGCTCGAAGACGAGCTCCGACGTCGCTTTTGCTGGGTTAGACAGGGCTTTGCTTCATTCAGGATAGTGCAATACAGCAGCACCTCCGTCAACTCGATCTCGGTGTCTGCTAGGCGCTGAAGGATGAGGCGAAAGCCTCCTGCTTGCACAAAAAGGTCCACGTTGTCAATGTAATAAAACGAGCGGCACGGGTGGCGAGTCGGGATCGCTGCCAGTGCATCCGGGCTCACCAGGTACGACGTGTACACCAGACGCTGGTACTTTGCGGCCGTGTAGCTTCCCGGGTACTTGATGTAGAAGAACATGCACGAGTTGTGGCCGTTGAGGATCATCCGCAGCAGCGACAACATGTACACCATCACGTCGCCAGCGTCGTTCCCGAGCATGCACGCCACGACGTTCTTGAGCACATGCTGATGGAATGCATTCATCTCTTCGGCGAGATCGCTCGACAGGAACGTGCACAGGAGTGACTTCTCGATGAACGGGATGAGGTACCGAGCTAAGTACGCCTTCTGCTTCTCGCGGTCGTAAAAGTACTTGTCGAACTGCTCGCGAGCCTGTTGCAGGTCCTTCATGCTGGCGTTCCACATGCTGCCCTGCTTGCGCGGGAACGGGTAGGCCGGCGACATGTACACGTTCGTGTGCGTGCCCAGCTTGGCCACCCGGTTGCGGCACGTCGAGCGCGACAGGAACTCGTCGCGCCCCTTCCTCCACGTCGGGATATGCACGCGGATCTCAGCGGCCGAGTGCTGCAAGATCTGCGCCACGCTCCACTTGTTGGACGACAGGTCCTTGACGTCGATCCAGTTGCCCGCCTTTTGGTTCAGGATGGACCACTTGGAGCCCGTAAAGTCCCCGCTGCTGAGCCTCCGGAAGCACAGGTACGTCCGCAGCTCCTCTGTCAGCAGCAACCAACAGCAATAACAAAGTATCAGTACTACTGCAAAACCAAGTACTACACTACTGCTGCGCACTTACTGCCAGCGTCGTCGGTGCTCAGCAGCGGCTCGTCGAGCCACTCGAAGCCCTCGGGGACATCCTTGAGGTCGCGTACGACGCGGATCTCCTTGAGCGGCATGGGCTGCTTGGCCTGGGCCGAGGGCGACGCCGGCGGCTGGAAGGGCGCGGCCTGGTACCAGAGGAAGCGGCCCTTCTGTCGGTCCACCGACTTGTCCAGCTTGGTCCACGCCGCGTCCTCGCTCGGCTCCTTGTCCTCCCCGATGCGCAGCTGCGTGATGGCCAGCGCCGCGCCCTCGGAGCCGTCGGACGCGGCCGAGGGATTGTGCGTCTGCGTCGGCGGCGGCGACTCCGAGAGCTTGTACCAGAGATACGTGTGGGGCGACACCTCGGCGGCCGCGCCCTCGGCGGTCGTCACGCGGTGGAAGCCGCCGCCCGCCGCCAGCGCGTTGCCGTACGTCACCTCGAGCGCGCCCACGAACTCGTAGTGCATGGCGGCTCGCGTCCGGGTGCAGAGTGATTGTCACCTCGGCGCTCGGCTCCTTCTCCTGCGCGTGAAGTTCAATCTCAAAGCGGGGGATCTCAAAACGGTCGGCCGCGTTCTGTGATTGGCGGATCAAGGGCGGCTATAACTGACGGGGTACGGTACTGCAGTTGAAGTGCTGCTGGCCGACCGCAATGCTCGTCGTCACTTGATGCAGAGTCAATTTTATAGTGTTAGTATGGACTGTACTTGGTGGCGCCGTGACTATCTACGTATACCTAGCTCCAGAGCGGCAGCAGCGAGTGCGCGCCGCAGAACCAGCGGTCGCACTTGTAGAACGACTCGCGGTCGAACCGCGCCTGGCACGCGCGCTCGTCGGGCAGCGCTCGGGACGGACACGGGCTCGTCAGGTGCAGCGTCGGCGGGTTCTGGTACACGGCCTTGCCCTCCGTCATGAACAGGTCCAGCGCCTTGACGCGGTTGGTCACGAGATGCCGCTCCCGCACGAGCTGCATCCCTGCGCGGCGGATCCGGTCGATCTCGGGCCAGTTGCGAGGGTCGTTCACCCACCAGATGATCGCCTCCGGGTCCCGCCGATCGAAGCCCACGTAGTGCTCGCCCTCCTTCATGCCCAGCGCCGTGAGCAGTGGCGCCACGTCGCGGTTCACGGCCAGCAGCGCGCCCGTCGACGGGATCTCGAAGATCTTGGCGATGACGTACTGGAAGATCAGCGTCGTGGTGATGGCCGTGCGGTACGAGCGCAGGTAGGACGCGTAAATCGCCGACTGGTTGTCGGCTACGTAGTAGCCTGAGTGCTGATACAAGTCCATTACGCCCCGGTGGTCCTGCTGGTAGATGCCCAGCCAGTGGCGCAGCGGATACCAGTTCGAGCCCAGCTTGCCCGAGAGGATAATCTTGTTGATCGGGTACTCGTTGAAGGAGGCATTCACGAAGTCCGGGCCGGACGAGTGCGGCAGCCAAACGGTCAACGGAAGGTCGCGCTCGTTCACCGAGTCGGTAATCTTGGCAAAGTAGTCGTCCATGAAGTACGTATAGGTGCCCACGAGCACATCTACCTTCGTCAGGATATCGTCCCGCAGCGTGATTGGATTGAACTGGTCGTAGTAGTGCAAGTCGTCGTTCCACACGGCAATGATCGTGCCGAGCGCACGCAGCTCGTGGAAGTACGCCTGGTACTCCTGCAGCAGCGCCATCGGGTAGTAGAACGAGTTCAAGCAGAAGAGCATGACGCTCGGAGCGCGCTTGCGGTCCATGTCGTAGATGACCTTCATGGGGTTCTTGGACGTGTCGAGGTCTTCCCACCCGTGCTCGCCCTTGAGCTCCTCAAAGAGCGACAGGAAGGAGCGGAGCACGTAGCCCTTCCAATGCGACGTGCAGCCCACGAGGAACTTGCGTCCGTTGGTGTGTTTCCTGCGCTCGGCCACCCAGGCCTTCACCTCTCTCGGATTCAAGGCGGACGCTGGGAAGAGCTTCCCGTCGGGTCTGCCGGTCGCGTCTTTGAGCGTCTGCATGTCCACGTCCATCTCGTGGTAGAAGCCCAGCTGCCCGTTGTCGCCCCGCTGCGGCACGAAGTAGCCGTTGAACCGCAGACGGCCCGCTACCTCCAGGACCAGCAGCGCAGAGCCAGCCGTCACCACCAGCGCCAGCACACCCAGCAGCAGCGCGCACTTCCACGCGGAGCGGGCGCCGCCACGCGTCAGGAGCAGCCGCGAGCGCGTGGCGCCCCAGATCCTTTTGATCCAATCAGCGTGGCCGACCCGCCTCCGCCGCTTGCCCTGCTTGTCGTTGTCGTCGTCGTCCCCGCGCTCTTGCCGGCCTTGGCCCTGTGCGATCGGGAGGACACGACCGGGAGCAGCATCTTGCTGCTGCCGTTGCTGCCCCCGTGAGCCGCACCTCCAGCATCTCCTCTAGCTCCTCGCGCGGGTCCCCGTCGGATGTCCGCGAGCCGCCGCTGCCCACGCGCTCGCGCATGACCCCTCGCGGTCGATCGAGTCCCTCCCTCGCCTTGAGTGAGCTCGAGGAGCTCCGATGCCTACCTGGTAGTGGCGTCATTCGTAACGCGGCCAACGTAACCATAGACAACGATTCGTCAAAACTCTTGTCCTAAATCTTCATCCTATTGGTGAATATAGTTTTTCTCAATATGAACCAATCATGTTGCATTATTTTTTCTATTATAGCCAACCATTCTACGTCAGTTCTGTATGCACAATTGCAGCCTGAGCCGATGCAGGCGCTGACGCGGGAGTTGGCGGCGCAGATCGCGGCCGACCACCCGGCGCTGCAGAGCCTCAACCTGTCCAGCAATGCGCTGGCGGACGTACGCCACCTGCAGCTGCTGCCGCGCTCGCTGACGCAGTTGGACCTGGGCGCCAACCGCCTGGCCGCGCTGCCGCCGGAGCTGGGCGCGTGGCTGCCGAATCTGCGGCTGCTGCGGCTGCGCGGCAACGCGCTCGAGTCGCTGCGTCCGCTGGCCGCGTGCTCCAGGCTGCAGACGCTGGACGCGGGCGCCAACCGCGTGGCGATGCTGAGCGAGCTGAGCTACCTGCAGCCGCTGACGCAGCTGCGGCACCTCGCGCTGGACGGGAACCCGCTCGCGCACTCCGCCGCGTACCGACGCGAGGTGCTGGCGATGCTGCCGCAACTGGAGACGCTGGACGACCAGGACGTCACGGCAGCCGAGCGGCTCTACGCCAAGTTGCAGCTCACGACGCAGCACAGCGGTGGAATGGTGTCACCCGCGGCATCGCCGGCGCCGTCCCCGACGCGACTCTTGACGCCCGAAAGTCTTCAGAGAAATGCTGGAGGGCAGGAGGTGGCTGGTACAACTGCAGCGTTGGCGGTGGGAGTGGATCGAGGGATGAACAGGAGCGAAGAGGAGGAGGAGAAGGTCAGAGAGGAGTGGAGGAGACAGCGCAAGGCAGACTCTGACGGTAATAGGACGAGATTCCACGTGCCGGACACGACCGCGAGACAGCCTTCCCCGCTGATACTGGCATCGACAGCGCTGCCAGCAACACCTACGTCGGTGTTATCAACCTCCGACAGATCGGAGATGCATTGTCCTGCCAGGAGGCGGGAGGACGTGGACAGTAGCAGAATCTGTCAGAACGACACTTACGTTACACGAGACGCCAGGGGGCGGGATCGCATGGACAATGGCAGCACACGTATTTTTGATGCCAAGATTGCACGAGACTCTGGGGATACCTTTGCGAGCAAGCCTCTGAAGAATCATGCTGCATTGGCGAGTCTGGAAACTAGGGAAACGCTGTTGCAGAGTCGTGTGGATGCGTTGGAGGCGATCATGGCGGTGCAGGACAAGACGATGAAGAGCGCGCTTGCTCGTTTTGGAGAGCGAGGTGGGGGCTCGCACGTTTCCTTGACTGTGAAAAATGGCAATGGTGTTACACCGACTGTGGAAGCGGCCGCGATGGTGTACACTCAGTTACTAGCCGCCTGGCGTGAAAGGTGCGTCGCACTTATGGTACAGGTGCGATCGAGCGAGCTTGCTCATGAGGCTAAGTCACACGAATATCGGCAGCGAGAAGCTCAGATTTGTGAAGAACTTGCAAATTGTGAAGAGAAATTGGAGATGTGGCAGCAGCGCGCTGCCGATTTTGAGGCTCAGCGAGACCTGGAGATTGTAGGAGCTCGCCAAGCTGAAGACCGGCGACTGCTGGCCAATGCGAAGGCAGTGCAAGCTGTGCGAAGCTTGGCGCAGGAACGTGAAAATCTGCAGCAATTGTCCCAAACCGTGGTTCGATTTACAGGGGGTCTAGTTCGTGATAAAGTGGAGCAACTCCATAGCAGTTCATCAAGATTAGAAGCGCTGGAGCGGAGGCTGAAGTTCGCGAAAGAGCGGATTGAGTTAGCAGCTACTCTGGTGAAACACCGAGAAGTGCGGCTGCGCAACAGTGAAGCTGCGATGGAAGCCGATCGACGAGTTTGGGCGCATCGGCTGGAGCAGATGCGCAAGGGGCGCTGCAAAACGACGAGTCAAAGCAGGAGAACAATGGAGACAGTGCCAATGTAGCGGCACCTTCGCATGCTAGTGGGAAGATCTTGAGGCCGGCGACGGAGACGGCTCTGCGGGCTCTCTTCCATCGTCTAGACGCCTTCGATACTGGTCTGGTGCGCTCGCAAACGCTGCTTCAAGCCCTGCGACGAGGAGACCCAGGAGTGCTGAGTGCTGTGGGAGCCCCCAAAAGGCTGTCTAAGCTTGTGTCTCATGTGGAAACTGCCCTGCGGAAGTTGTCACTCGGCGGTGATGCAGCGTCTACTCTCACGTGGGGTGAATTTCTGCTGTTTTTCATCCCTGAAAGCTCCGTGTCGTTGTCAGAGATCTTGGCGGACGCTGGTGGCGCGGATGATAGGGTAAAACTTCCGCTTGATCAGGTCGATGGTCCGTGTGCATTATGCAGCGCAGTTAGAACTAGCGACCTACCAGCTTTGCCACTGTCGCTCCCTGTGCGCATGGGTGATCGAGTAGACAAGGTGGAAGGCGAACCAAAATCGCCAAAGAGGCGCAAAGAGCGGAGGGCATTGGAGACACTAGGTCACGCAGAACTGGTGCAACAGAATGCAGCTCTGCTGGCTGACCGGGAGCGTCTTCGGCGAATAGTAGCACGCGATGCGCACGATCTTCGAGACCAACTGCGTGCTATTCGTCGAGAGTGGGAAGCCAAGACTGGCGAGCTCGTCTTTCAGAAAGACAGGCTTCAGCGCGAGCTCAGCGAGAGGGAAATGGGGCTTCAAACTACCCAAAAGCGCTGCGAAGAGGTTGAAAAAGCCCGTGACGAGGCTCTGCTGGAGATCCAGAGACTGCGCGATCAGCTTTCTTTGCAGAAGCAAGAGTTCGAGCAACACAAACAGAAACTAGCGGCTGAACATGCTGAGCGGCTACAGCACGAACAGGAAATCTGGCAGGCGGAGATCCATGACGCTCGGTTGGCCCATTCTCTCCTTCAGAGCGACCACAGCAAGCAGCAGGTGCGCATCCGACAGCTTGAACGGGACCTCTCACGGCAGAAGGAAGCGCTGCTTGCTCACGAAACGGAGCGTGTGGCAAGTCTCGAGGACAAAGTGCGCAGGCGTGATGCCGAATTGACACGGTTGCGGCGTGAACGGAACACCATCCTTAGCTCCCTCCGCGAGCAGGAGCAAAAGCTGGCCGTGGCGACTAAACCGGCAGAGCCCACGCCTACAGAGTCGACAGGTACGCAGACAGACGACGAGACGCCAACGAAGCAGAAAACTGTGGCGACACAGACAGCTGCGATATCGACAGCTACAGGTGATCGCAAGCAACGGCGGGATGAAGGTCGCGGCGGTCGGATGAGCATCAACGAAATCTCGGCCCCGAACTCTACAGACGAGCAGCACGAGGTCGAGCATGGCAAGCCTCCGCCTCGTTTAGCTGGCGCTGCAATGACTCGCATCTCTCCTGAGGATGTAAATATGCGGCTGCAGAAGTTGCAATCGCTCACTGAAAGCTTGCTCGCGGACTAGAGGGATGAATGAAGCTGCTTGTCGAGCAGCGAAATATTGTTATGAACTATGAACTAATGAATACAGGATAATACAGCCCCTGCAGCCGGCGCCGCGGCCTAGACGACGTAGTTCTTGCCTGCGACCATCTTGGTCTTGGGATCTTTCTTCGGTCGTCGCAGCGACGACGGTGGGGCTAGTACACTCGCCTTGCCCTGCTGGCTCTTCGCCCAGGAGTAAAACATGACGCCGCTCACGACGATGAGCGTGGCGACGCCGCGTTTGGTGTCGAAGCACTGCGACTCCTGCTGGCTGCAGTACAGCATCGAGCTGATCACGAACACGCACACCGCGCGCAGACTCTGCATGATTCCAGTGGTGACGGCGCCGCTCGAGCCCAGCATCACAAAGTACGTAAGTCCGTGGGCCAGCTGCGACAGCATGTACGCCACGAGAGCCGACACGATGTAAACGGTGTCGCCGTTGGCCTCAGCAATGGGCTTCGTCACGAGCGCGTCCCACTCGGGCAGCACGAAGATGCTCTGGTACACGGCGATGATAGCAACGCAAGCGGCGCCAATCTTGAGGCACAGCTCCTTCGGGTGCGGGCGCTCTGCCAGCTTGAGCGTGTACTCTCCAGTAACATAGTTCCCGCCGTAGAACGCGGCCCCCACCAGCGTGTTGAAGCAGCCCATGAGCACGATCGTGTTGTCACGTCCGCTGCCCGACTCGCCCAGCGCACTGAAGGCCAGGCCGAACGTCACGAGCGCGATCCCGAACCACTCCTCCTTGGACACGATCTTCTTCAAGATGAACCGGGACATGAGCGCCGACCAGCAGATGACGGACGAGTACACGACCTGGTAGAGTCCGCTGCCAGCCATGGACAGCCCGACGTTGGAGAAGATGCAGCCAGCGAAGTCCAGCACCACCGACACGATGATGCAGAGCTGCACCGTGGAGAGCGAGAAGGACACGGACGAGGGCGTCACGCGGAAGCCGAGCGCAGGCTTCTTCTCGTCGTCGCTGCTGTCGGCGTCGTCGTCCAGCGGTAGTTCCTGCAGCTGTTCGTGCTCGTCAGTCTGGTTGTCCTCTTCAGCCACCGTCGTCCTCCTGGTAAGCTCCATGTCCGCGGTCTCCAAGTCAATAGAGCGCCGCTTGGTGGGCGTCAGCGAGTCCGTCTGTGCGGGCGTGAGCTCGGGCTCGACGTCGTCCTCTGGGGATCTGCTGACCTGAACAACCTCCTGATGCTTTTGGAGGGCCATTAGCTCCTGCTGCTGCTGCTGCTGGGCCTCCTCCTTCTTCTCCTTATCCGCCGTCTTCTTCGCTGCAGCGGTGGCGGCGCCCACGGCGGGCAGAAGGCCCACGAGCATCATGCCGAGATAGTTGCAGAGCGGCAGCAGCATGGCCTTCTGGTCGCCCGCGCCCTGGTAGAACACGAACTGCGCCACGCACGTGGAGAAGACGCCCGTGAAGAGGAAGACGCCCTGCACCAGCAGCTTGCGCAGCGCCGCGCCGCTGTCGGCGGCCGACGTGGACACCGCGGACACTTTGGGCAGCTCCATCCTCTGTCGGTCAGGGCGATTGGCGACTGATTGAGACCCTTGGGATATTTTCAGCTGTGACGTGTCCAACACGATACATGTACGAAAGCGGCCACGGCGCGGGATTGGCTTAAATGATGGTTCCAGAAACCCATCGATTGGATGAAATGACTTTCTACCAATCAAACGAGTCGAATACGATCAGACGATAAGGTGAACCGACTCCTGGCAGATCGCCGGACACTATTTACGACCAGCTGAATGTCATCCCAGGCCTTCCTTCCTCTGCCTCGGTGACGGGGGGGCCCAGTTGGTCGGCGCCAACGAGTGCGTTCTTGCATTCCATACTGGCGCTGCAGGCCTGAAATGAGGAAGCGGGGCAGCTCGGACGTACGGTATCGCACCAACAATATCAATTCACGGCGATGGCAGGCCGAAGGTGAAGTAGGTGCCATGCATGTCAATCAAAGTGTCGGGTGCTTGCAATATCCGATACGTCTCCATATTCCTGGTGGTACCAATTCATGACCACGGTGAGAATCAATCTCCGGTACACGCAGCCGCTGCGACCCACGATCACACTCGGCTTCAGTAGCTAATTTGCCTGCAGCAAGGTTGCGGTTGCTATCCAGGAAATACACGTCGACAAACTGCATGGTTCACACCAACTTCAATTCATTTATCGACAGCATGTGATTCTTGCCATAGCCGAAGACGCCGTGGATCAGCACGACCGGGTGCTTGGTGGTGGTACTGATGGATGTCATTCCACTGAAGCACTTCAGCTGGACGATCGCAATGCTGCTTGGTGCTGCCGGACGCTCGCCGCGGATGTGGAAATGAGAAGGTCCTGGTCGGCCGGCCGTTGCGGCTCAAGCAGGAATGTTTGCTTGCATTGTCGGACCCGATGCGGGTTGCGCCAGCGCTGCGAATAGCGCCGAATTCGCCGAGGTCAAAGATAGGCCCTGCGTTGGGCGCTTAACAAGATGGCGCTACCTCGCATGCGGCAGCTTGAAATGGTGGCGAGAGGTTGTTAAGGTTTCGATACTTACGTAAGTTTAGCCAGACGTGAAGCAAGTTCCAAAACAGTGAATGAAAGAGCATCACTTTCAACTGCATGCAGACTATGGCTATCACCAAGTAATCGACTCGCAGTGGTTTGCTACTCCCCACGAAGACTCTCTTGACTCTGGTTTCGTCTGAAGATCCACGTCGCCTTCGCATTCTGCCGACAGAGATGGTGCTCATGGCTAGTGCTCCTTTGGAGTGACGTCGCGTCGTCCTGTTCGTATTCGCTGGCAATGCGCGTGAAGAGGTCCTTGTACAGCTCTGCTGCGTCGTTATCCCAGTACGTACCGGCAAAGTGGTTGCCCCGCACATGCCACGCGTACCATCGACCCTTCTCCAGACCTGTGTGAAGAATCCGCCCTTGAAATTTACCGGTAGCTCCCTTCTTGGTTGGGCGAGGAAACCACGGCTCCAGCATCGAGTGCGTGTTCACGCAGCCGTCGTTGGGCCCCCACTGGAGCGGGCTGCAGCCGTCGAAGATCAATGGCAGGCTTCTGGCATGGCGGTGGCTGATCCACTTGAAGACGTCCAGAACCGGCAACGTCACGACATTCACGCGCCTCAATTTGATCACCAAGTAGAGGCCGAGCACCACGCGAAACACGCGAAACCGCAGCAGGAAAGCTCGCCACTTCCGGAAGGCTCCATGGTAACATATCATCAATAGCAGAGCAGTCAGGGCCATGCTGTCTCGAATCGGAAGGGCCGTGATCTTCGGAGATGACACGATAGTCAGCAGGTGGAGCTTGTCGAGGTGCTTGAGTCCAGCGTTGCGAGCGACGCGACGTGATGGTACCGAGTCGTGAGCACCCAAGTCCTGGGACTCGTTCACGGGCCCATTCACCGCCAGCATTTCTCGCATCGAGAGCTTGCTCCATTGATCCAAGTGGACGTCGCACGCAGGCTTGAGCACGGGAAACTTCTTGTACAATTGGAACCACAGCACGCAGGCGACGTACGTGAGGTAGATGGGACTCCCTCGCGTCATTTTGCCGTCGCTGACGCCGACCAAGTGTGCCATGGTAGAACCCGTCAGGGGCCCAGCAATTGACACGATGCTTCTCACCCAGCGGAAGTCGCTCCCGACGCCGAAGAAGTCTTGGCACACGAGTTGGTACAGCTCCAGAGCTGTCGTGGCCCCAAAGCTGTGGCCCACCAAGTGCACAGGGTTCGAGGCGCTCCAGTTGGGATGAAGTGGCGACTCGTACGTAGCGCCGAAGCGTTCGTGTCCAGTACGGCGGTAAAGGTTGCAGCTTATCATTAACGGTTAATACAAACTTCAAGATAAATGTTGAAGTTGACATTCATTCTTTTTTGGGGCTGCATTTAGACCTCTGCCCTATAATAATAACAGAGCTGATAACATGACCTCTATTATCGGAAACAGAGTGTTGCCTCGGGGAAAATGTGCCGCATTTCCTGTACGCTGCAGCAGGGCAACAGCGGGGTCGCGCGATGCAACGTGATAGGTTTGCATGACCATACAGTAACTTTGACAACACGTTTATTAACTTAAGAGTACAATTGTAAGTTGAAGCTCACCTTTCCGGCAATGTTGAAGTTTCCCTTATGGTGTCTGTCAGAGCCGGATGGCTGATGCAGATACGCCGCCACCGGCAGCATTTCACTCTCCAATTTGCGTCGTTGAGCATCCATGGTGCGTGATGCAGATCTGCCACTGCTGCGGCTAGACTTAGCCACCATCGATCCAGACCAACGCGCAGAGATGCAGGGGTTGCTCTCAGAAATGGAGCAATCTCTCCTCACAACCATGCACGACTTGGAACGCTTACGAGCGGCGCAGCAAGACGCTCCGCTCCAAGCGCCCAGCCCAGCTCCAGGTAGCAGTCCGAGTGGTGTTGGTCCGACCATAGTTGGCAGTTCGTCGGCTTCCTCTTCGCTGGGTACGTCGCTAACTGCTCCTGCGCAAGACGAAGGACCGGGGGCTATTACGCAAGATGAAGACGACTATGAAGAAGAAAACGACTGGGAATTTCGTGTTGGAGACCAGTACGACGACGCAGAAGATGAACTTCGTGGAGATATTGTATCGAGCCGCCCCGGAGTGGGAGAATTCGTTGGGGGAGGCTCCCAGGATGTTGTTGCTACAGCAGTTCTGAGCGGCGGCTTCCGTGGTGATTCTTTGGTAGAAGACTCTCATGAGGATAATGAAGTTGCTGCAGCAGTTCTGAGCGGTCTCAGCAGTGCTCATTTCGTAGATATGAGGCTGGCCCGGTCTGCAAGTGGTGATGGAAACTCCACTTCGTCTCGGTCTCTGCATGATGATGAAAACTCCGAAGTACCCGATACGAATCCGGTGGGAAGGGAGATGGAGATGCGATTGAGAGAGTTTTTTCTCCAAACACTGGAAGAGCTCGCTGGCGACAGGATTCTCACTCTCGCCGTGGGTGCGAGGATGAAGGACCATGTCGGCAGCAACAAGAGAACGGATATGACGTGGATGTTTGAGGTGCCCTGTATTTACGTCAACGGGCTGGCTCCTGTGACAAAGTGGAAGTCAAAGCGACATGGACGCCGAGGACGACGAGGAGGGCGACATAGCCAGAAAGACCCAGAAAGAATAAGAGGGGAGCCTCGGCGTCGCACGGTTGGCGCAGTACTGCGGTTCGCGAAAACGGGGAAGTGGCTGAAGCTGGAAATGCTTGGCAAGACGGTGGAGCAGTGTGCAGAAGCATGGCTGTACAAATACGGCGTAACCGGGAAAGGGGCCAAGTACCGGGCTTGGCAGTTTGATACTACGCTGCGAGATCTGGAATTCCCGGAGAAAGAACTGAAGTGTACACTGGAGTACCTGTTCCTCAACCTCCCCCCCCGCTCTCGTAGAGAGGTTAATTGGAGAACAACTTTTTCGCAACAATCTCGGCAATAACAACCGGCGCATTATTTGGCACGGCACTCTCGACATGGACCCACAAACCAGGAGCAGCAACAGAACCGAGCTGCGCGAGCTATTGATTGATGACGGCAACACCAAAGCGCAAATTTGGGAATCAATGATGCAAACAGTTGTAGACATGGGAAGTGAGTACGGGGTCGACGTTCTTAGCGAAGAAGAGAGCGAAGCCATCCTCATGGAGCTACAAATACTGATGTCGGGTGAGAGGCTTCGGATTATCGAGGAGATGGACCAACGAAAAGTGCAGCGAGCGCTTGAAGGTGTCCCGGCCGACCAACTTGAAGAGGCTCGGCGCAAGGCGGAGCAAATGAAGAGAACACGAACTCGCGTTCGTGCCTGGAATGCTGTGAAGAATGGTCAAATGACTGCTGCAGAATATGATGAGTTCATACAAAGTGAAGCTACACGACACCGGGAGCTGAGGATTGAGAACGACCGCGCTCGCATCATGGCGGAAGTCCCAGAAGGTGAAAGAGAGCAAGCGCTGGCAGAATTGGAGCGACGAGAAGCAAAAAACACTAGGAAGCGGAACGCTCGCAAGCGTCAACGGGAACCCGGTTCCGACGAAGCAGAATCTGAAGGCGTTCAGCGAACAGGTACTCAAACAAGTACTCGTCGAAGTGCACGTCTGCGGCAACAAGCTATGAGAAGTAATGCGTAGGTAGGATTAGTTGGAATTGCGTAGTATGTCTGGGTAATGAGTCATTACATGAAATCGAAGCTTCTAATCGTTTACCGTTCCTGCCTCATTCCTCAATTGCGCTTGCTCCGCGATGAATCGAGTACACCTGACACTCCGAGAGAAGCACGAGCTGCTCCGCCACGCCCGTGCGAATCCTGGACTGAAGAGCAAGCAGCTGAGGGAGTGGGCGCAAGAAACGTTCAACAAAAAGCCCGGTCGTACCGCAGTAGCGACGATTTTGAAGGGGTCGGTGCCCGACACCATCACGAACCCGGAGGCCAAGCGTGTCCAGCAAGGCAAGTACCCCGACGTTGAGGCCGAGATGTTCGCCAATATCAAGGCACACGCGGTGGAGAAGCGCATCGAGCTTCACGAATTGGTAGGCGACCCCATCCTAAACGACAAGACTCTGTGGGAAATGGCCAAGTCCATTCTGGAGCGCACCAACCCAGGCGCTACGGTGGCGCTGACCTGGGTGCCTGCCTTCAAAAGAAGACATGGACTGTTACCTCACCAACTGGCAGAAGCTGCCGCCAGTTTTACTCGAGATGGCGAAGCTCCCTCGTCTTCACCCGAAGCTACTGACAATTCCCAGTCTCCTGCTCAGGTTTGTCGTTTTTTTACGTTGCTGTATGTCTTTAAATCTAACAATCACCTTGTTGTTTAGATCAACTACTCGGAAGAGGAAGAGCACAAGCAAGAGGAGGAGCGGCCTCAATTCCAGCTTGCCACAAGCAGCAGCACGCAGGAGATCGACGGTATGATCCAACAGTGTAAGGACATGCTAGCAGGGGTGCAACGACAGCAACAACATTTAAACACCCTAGCCCAGCCGAGTGAGAATGGCTTGTAGAGGTAGTCTTTTGTAAGTGTTGACACTGAATCGACCCTAATGATGAACTGCCTGCGCAAATGAAGAATTGTTTTACAAATTTTGCAGCAATTTCTTATGTATGAGAAGAGGTCGCAAATTTGCCATCTCCAGCTTCGTCGAGATCTTGGACTTCATAGACGACAGCCATAAGCAAGGTGGTGCTATAGTCGGCCGTGGAGATGATCGATTGAAGCGAATTCCAGTCGTCTGAGATCGACTGCAGCAGCTCGGGTATTATTTGGGGCTGGTACAAATAGTGCTGCCGCCCAACTACTTACACGGCACTGCCGCCCAACTACTTGCACGGCACTGCCGCCCAATGTTGTAGCGGTTGCTACAAGTACAGCGCGTTGCTGGGATTCAGCCCAGCAACCGCTGCACTTAAGATCTTTGCATCTAGTCGTTTTGAAACCTCGAGCGCAGAGGTTACCCAACGGACGACGGATCGCGAAGGCATGCATATTGTAGTTCGCTCTAGCTAACGATGAATGAACTCACTTCTACATTTACGAAGGCGACGAACGAACAAAGAATTCTTTAGCTGGGACGTCGCACCCAGTATGGAAGAAGCCGACGAGGCGATGGAGGCAATGGTGCCGCACCCAGCGCGTGAAATGCCCGTAGCTGTGTACCCCCCGTTACCCCGGCGTACCCCGGTACCACACGACGTGCGATTGGAAGAAACCACTACAAGGACGGCAGTGATGGTGCAGGGCGGAGAAGCAAGTCGCCGAGTCGAAGCCCTGGCGCAACACTCAGCAGCGGTACAACAGCGGACCGCGGAGCAGCTGGGCCAGGTGCAGCGTCAGCAGGATCACCTCGCGGCGCAAACGTCGGAATATCTCCAGGCTCAACATGACCGACAGGCGGCCCTGTCAGAGCAACAGCTGGAGATGAAGCGTCAGATGGACGAGCACCGACAATACATTGAGGAACAATACCGGCTGCTGCGAGCTGCGCAGGAAGCGGTCGGACTGCAAGGCCAGCGCCTCGAGAGCCTGGCAGAGGCGGTGCAGCCACACTTGCAGGCTCGGTGGGGCGCTTTGCTCAAGGTGCTGCGCCCGCGACGGCGGACCAACGACCACCGGAAACACCAGCTGTCACCGTGGCAGCGGGGACGAACTTGCCCGTTCCTCCGATTTATCGAGGCAGTTCAAAGAAGGAGAAGCGTGACTTCATGGACAGTTATGCTATCTACTCCAGGCGCATCAAGGCGCTAAATCAAGGTACACAAGCAAAGTTTTTGTGATGCCTTTGAGTTCTTGCATTGAGCAGGGTACTATGGTACGGATTTGTGGATTCGAGCTGTTCAAAGAGGAGAAAGACGTCACGGAGACTGAGTGGCGAGACTACTTTTTGTCGGCGCGGCTACCGGACAACACAGCGTATAAAACACTGGATCGAGAGGTGAAGAAGCTGTGCATGGATGTGGAGCTGCAGGACGCGGAGTCGAGACTGTCGCGCCTGATGGCGGACTTTTACGATATCGTGGACAAGCTGAATATGGAGGACGTGGTGCAGGTCGAGCCGAAGAAAGTGGTAGGGTATTTGGTGGAGGCACTGCGACCACCAGCGTTCAAGGCTGCTGTGAGAGATCAGCTCGGGCGTCAGAGCCACAAAGTGACTAAGTCTAATATCCAAGCGTTTCTGAAATGGGTTCGCACGGAGCTTGAAGACTTCATGCGGTTTGAGGCGCACATCTCAGGTACTCATCAAGTAAAAAATGGCGCGAAGTCTGACCAAGAGCAGGGATCCTCGGAGAAATTCCAGAAGAAGCGTGGGTGGCAGAATAGTGGTAGCAAACCACGCAACAACATTGGCCAGCCATCCACCAAGCCGGCCGAGCAGCGCAAGGAAAAGCGAGAACCCGTCGGAAAAGGGCCAAAGGGTGATCGGAGCTGTTTTAAATGTGGAGATCCGGCGCATGGGGTGTTCCAATGCCCGGAGATCTCGGGCCCGACTGAAGCAAAGGAGCTTTACGAAAAAAGCACGGGCAAGAAAGTGTTGAAGCCTGTCTTGGCAACGACGACAGCGGCGACGAGGGGATCCACTGCCTCGTCGCCTGCGATTCCGTGTGTCGTCATGGACACTGTCAAGACCTCGATCACTCCTGATAGTGCCGCGGAGGTCTCTGTGGTGACAACTAAATTACTGAAGACGTTGTCTGCGAGTGGAAAGTGGATTTCCCAGCAAGCGCTACCTGAAACAGCGGGTGTAACTGGTATTGGAGATAAACCAGTAGCAGTAAAGAGCAAAGTCAAATTGGATCTGCGCTTTTCAACTCCTGGAGGCCCGCTCGTGTTGCAGAACGTAGTCTGCTGGGTGACTGACCAGCGGCTCCCTCAAGGCGTAGGGATTTACTGCTATCCCGATTGATCATGGTGAAGTTGGGGTACAGCTCGGACAAGCTGTTGGCTGCAGCTCAGCAGATTCAGCCTGTGTGGGATATGAATGACGTAGACGACGACACCGAAAGCGGCCTTGCTAGTGTTTTAGCGTACTCTGGACACGTCGAAAACATGGAGCCAGCAGATGAAGAGCGTGCTCTATATGAAGATGAAGATCAGACCTGCTTTCCTACTTTCACCGAGGATGTAGACGAAGAACGTGAACTGATTAGGAGTATTTTGCTCGAGAAGGTCGAAGAAGCTCGGCGTTTCGGGGCATCACCGGAATTTGTGGAGGAACTTCGAAGCATATTGATGGAGCTCATCGACGTGTTTCGTTTGATCATTGGCCGAGACCCGCCGGTGGACATGCCGCCGATGGAGGTGACCCTAAAGCCTGGTGCTGTACCAGTGCGATGCCGAGCACGACGATACTCACAGACGCACCGTGAATTTCTGAAGACACACATTGATGCTCTCATCGCTGCTGGGCTATGCTACCGCAACCCAAAGAGTCGCTGGTGCTCAGCGCCGCATGTGGTGAACAAGCCTGAATTAAACGCGCACCGCATGACCGTGGACGTGAGAGGGCCTAATGGGTGTGTGGAGCAGATCGTGTGGCCGATGCCGGTACTCGAAGTCATCTTTGACCGACTGCGCGGATCTTCCAGGTATTTCTCGCTCGATTTTTCAAAGGTTTTTGGCAGTTTGCCATGGCTGCTTGGTGTCAGGAGATCTACTCCATTCTCACGGAGGAGGGGTGATCACCCCGACTAGGTGCTTATGGATGGCACCAATAGCGTGGCGTACGTTCAGTCCACAGTGCAAGAGATGTTTGCGGAGGTCTTTAATGACGGGCTTCTCATTTGGATTGACGACCTCTTGGGCTATGACGACACCGACGAAGGGCTGTTGCGGTTGCTGAGGAAAGTGCTGACCATTTGCAAGGAAAAGGGACTAAAGCTCAATCCTAAGAAGTGCTCCTTCTACATGCGTGAGGCTCTTTGGTGTGGCCGGATTGTCTCCGGTGATGGAGTGCGCCATGATCCAGCTAGAGTGACGGCACTAACGAATCTACCTCCTCCTGCAACTGGCCAAGAACTGCAGCAATTCGTCTGTGCGTTAAATTGGATGCGCACCTCCATTCCGGCCTACAACAAATTGGTGGACCCTCTTTTGAAGTTCCTGGAGAAAGTATACGTGAAAGCTGGAGGCCGTAAGAAAACCCAAGTGAGAAAGGTTCTGCTCAGTGATGCCGGATGGGGCGCCGCCGAAGTTGATTGCCTTGAACAGTGCAAAGAGGCGTTGAAGAACACGCTGCAGCTAGCCCACCCAAACCCGGCGAAGCGGCTCTCGGTGTACACGGATGCCAGTGATGAACATTGGGGAGCTGTTCTCACCCAGATCTCGCCGGAAACAGCAAGCAGACCGCTGAGTGAGCAGGACCACGAGCCGTTGCTCATGTTGAGTGGTACCTTCTCGGGATCGGCGAAGCGCTGGGCCATAGTGGAGAAAGAAGCGTATGCTATAATTGAGACGTGTCGCCGAGCAGATTATTTGCTTCATAGGCCTGACGGCTTTGCTCTGTATACCGATCACCGCAACTTGCGGTACATTTTCGACCCTCACAGCGTTTCGAAGTCAGTCCCAAGGTACACGGCGGACAAGCTGCACCGATGGGCGATGCTACTGATGGCGTACAAGTACGAGATACATGACATCTCGGGGGAGGATAACGTCTGGGCCGACCTACTGTCCAGGTGGGGCTCATCATTCAAGACGGTGTGTGCGATACGACAAGTGGATCTGCCACTGTCACCGCAGCTAGATGACTCCTTTGTTTGGCCCACGACGATCGATATTGCCGCAGCCCAGAGCGCAGTGTTGCCACCTAGCGACCTGACTCAATCTGGGGCTGACTCACTATGGAGAGATGCAGCCGGAAGGATCTGGATCCCAGATGGAGCAGTGGAGCTGCAAGTGCGGATCTGTATAGTGGGTCATTTCGGGTGGCAGGACACCGAGGTGTCGCCACGACACTTTCAAAGATTGGTGCGGAGTTTTTCTGGACAGACATCGAGAAGGACATTGAGTTCTTTGTGCGGCGGTGCCTTCACTGTGCAAGCACGCTCGGTGGCCCCCCACAACCACGACTGTTAGGAGAAGCAATGCACGCAGAGCATCCTAACGAACTGATCCATTGGGATTATCTGTTCATGGGAGACAGCCTCACGGGTGAGACGTATGTGCTGGTCGTAAAAGACGATGCGTCGAAGTATGTGTGGCTGTTCTCGTGTGTCGCCGCGGACGCGGAGACTACCTTCAATTGCCTGCTCGAGTGGTTTGCTGCCTTTGGTGTGTGTCGCTCCTGGGTCAGCGACCAGGGACACATTTTAAGAACAAGATCATCGAGGCTCTCCAGCATGCATTGGGCGCACACCACCATTTCACCACGGCACGATGCCCGTGGGCAAACGGCACCGTGGAAGTGGTGATGCGGGAGACGCTTCGCTGCTGTCGTGCACTGCTGTCCGAGTGGAGACTGCAACCTCAGGAATGGCCCCGCATTGTGAAGATTGTGCAGCTGGTGCTGAACCAAACTGCGTCGCCATCATTAGGAGGTGGCCCCCATCACGGCAATGACGGGACTTCCAGCCATGAGTCCGACCGACACGATTTCGATACCAGGGCCAGTAGAGTCGACCACGCTAGACCAGATTCAGCGGACACAGCGCCAACACGTTGAGCGGCTACAACAGACATTGGAGGATATGCATCGCCGAATCACAGAGGTGAACAAAGCTGTTCGAGCCACGGGGAGAAAGACTCGCAGCAAAGAAGGGTGCTTCAATGGCACAATTTGATATTGGTGATTACGTCCTCTACGCCGACGTCTGGCAACACACTCGAAGCAAGTTGCAGGTGAAGTGGTGCGGCCCCGCCCAAGTGACCGGCACAATCTCGGGTGGATATTCGAGATTGAAAACCTGATAACGGGCCAGCGACGTGAAGCTCACGCCAGCCGACTGAAGTTCTACGCCGATGCCTCCTTGAACGTCAGCGAGGAGTTGCTGCTGCATGTAGCCCACAACAGCGAAGGGCATGTCGTGGACAAGCTGCTGAAGGCTCGGTACAGCCCCGCTCTCAAACGCCACGAGATCAAAGTACAGTGGCGCGGCCTGAGTGAGCTCGAGAACTCGTGGGAACCGGCTGGCCTGTTGCTGCAAGATGTACCCGCAGCCGTGCGGGCTTTCGTGAAGAAGCACAGCAAGCAACCTGCGGTTCGGGCGCTGAGAAAAGCGTTCAACATCACGTAGTGCCGCGACGGACCCCATGTGTTGATCCATTGGAAGATCGGTGAGTCGGCGAGGAGCTGCGCGCGCATGGAGGGGAAGTGTTGTAGCGGTTGCTACAAGTACAGCGCGTTGCTGGGATTCAGCCCAGCAACCGCTGCACTTAAGATCTTTGCATCTAGTCGTTTTGAAACCTCGAGCGCAGAGGTTACCCAACGGACGACGGATCGCGAAGGCATGCATATTGTAGTTCGCTCTAGCTAACGATGAATGAACTCACTTCTACATTTACGAAGGCGACGAACGAACACCCAACTACTTGCACGGCACTGCCGCCCAACTACTTACACGGCACTGCCGCCCAACTATTTACACGGCACTGCCGCCCAACTACTTACACGGCACTGCCGCCCAACTACTTGCACGGCACTGCCGCCCAACTATTTACACGGCACTGCCGCCCAACTACTTGCACGGTACAGCCGCCCAACTATTTACACGGCACTGCCGCCCAACTACTTGCACGCCCGTGCTCTTCATCATCGTCATGTACCTCGTGCGCACCACGCGACTGTGCTGCTCCCGTAGTCGACGCGCCCTCCATAGAGCTGGTAGAAGGCTTCGCAGGCGCGATCGTGGTCGGACGACAAGGCCCCCACGTCCACCAGGAGGTGGTTTCGGTTCATCTCGCTCAGGGCCGTCTCCGGCCAGTACGGCGACCAGGAATATATTGACGTTCCTACCGTAAACCCTCCAGTCTATCGCTTACGCCGAGTAGCCCGCGTACGTGGGGTAGGCTGCGTACTCCCACTCGACGCTGTTCTGCAGCATGTCCTGGTCGAAGCCATCCGCGCCGCCGCTCACGTACAGGAACTTAGTCACGGGCACCGTCGCGTAGTAGCTGAACGTCGTGTTGGCCGGCACGAACAGCACGTCGCCCTGGATCAGCTGCGCTGACTCACCATCCACCTCGACGGAGAGCTGGCCCTCCTCGAGCTGGAAGGCCAGCGGCTGCTTGGGTGTGATGGTGTTGGCCGTCTCGTTGCTGGCCTTGGCCGACATGGTGAGGGTGCCCATGGTGAAGTTGCCTCCGCTCTGCGGCCCCTTCTGCACGGGCGCCAGAAGCTTGTAGCCGTTCTCGAAGTTGAGGTACTTCTGCGCGTAGTTCTTGGCGACGAAGAACGGGGTGTGGCCGTCGTCCGCGAGCTCGTTGGAGCCGTTGTGCCAGTTG
The DNA here is from genome assembly GCA_024211575.1 of Phytophthora melonis. NCBI lineage: Eukaryota > Oomycota > Peronosporomycetes > Peronosporales > Peronosporaceae > Phytophthora > Phytophthora melonis. The sequence continues at coordinate 295,342 of JAMXKT010000037.1, read as the reverse complement.
CCACTGCCCGCAGTTCCGTTCACTGCGTCGCGGCGGGTCTCCCACGACAGCTGCGCGTACACATCGTACGACTCGAGGGCCGAGATGGTGTCGGCGTTGGTACCGGCCGACGCGTTGGCGTGCGACGGCTCGAAGTTGGCGTACGTGCTGGAGTTGTAGTACGAGTCGCGCAGCGCCACGAAGAGCACCTCGAAGCCACCCGGCTGGATGACGCCCGTCATCTGCGTGTCGGGGTCCAGCACTTGGAACGTGTGGTACGTGTTGTGCGGCACGGCGCCGTAGTCGCCCTGGGTGAGCACGCGCGTCTGCTGCTCGGACGCAGAGTCGGCCGATTCGGCCCAGAGCTGGAAGCGGCCGCGCGTGCAGTAGAAGTTCTCGTAGTGGGTCTTGTGGATGTGCGGGAGCACGCCCAGGCTCGAGGACTCAGGCGCGCTGGTTTGCAGCAGCGAGAACGCGCCGCCCGAAGACGGGCCCGTGACCGAGAACCGGTAGATTTGGTCGCCGATCTTGACGGCCTCGCCGTGGTTCTTGGGCAGCACGTACGCGCGGAGCTCCTCGGGGGTCGTGTCCACGACTAGTGAAGCCGAGCTGAGCGAGGCCACGCTCGCGGCTAATCCCAAGACAAAAGCGCAGATCTTCATGACGGTCAGTGGGGGTGATGAAGGACTGAAAGAAAGATGCTTAGGCACTGGAGCTCCAAAATGGAAGTGAGTGCGACTGAAGCGAGGCCGATAAGCGGCCATGGCCTGCAGCCTGCAAAGCCTGATGATTGGATTAGGTGACCTCGACAGGTAGTGAATTCACCCAGACCGTATGTGCAAGACAAGACATGCGGGAACTGCAGACGATCGTGCCGGCGGTCTTGCTGTGGTTAGAACGACAGGCAAGTACATGTACTATACGGGAGTACATGTACAGCTTGTCTCAAGAGACACACAAGTCGACTGGTCACGATGTTTATGACTCTTGTCGGCACGACAGGCGCTACGCGTGGCGCGGAGAGCCCCCAGTGCTGCTTTCGCGCTCGCTGACGAGAAGAAAGTCCGGCTTGTCCACAGTTTGATGATGCTCAATCGTGTCTACGTGAATAACGCCCTGGATCCATGGGATAGATTGCACTGCAGCGCAACGATACAGTACCCACGACGTGGACGGTAACTGTAAGGCTGCGTGCTAGCGCAATTGATACGCATTAATTTCTAGTTTTCAATTTTCAAGCTGTGGTGCTGGATCCACTTAGCATGATTTAACGCGCTGCACGCTCAAGGACACACCGTGTACGACGTCGGTTGCCACTCATCGTCGACCCGTTAACCAGATCCGTTTTACGGATCCATCTGGGGCTACTGTTTATGCTTGAAGTAGTCGCGCGATTGTGCTGGGGATCAGCTGGCAGTGAGTAGCGCTATCACGCAGCAGTCGCTCTGCCTGCAAACGCCTCGATCGACTCTTGTGGCATCAATTTGGCTGCATCGCTAATAAGTTCTACACAGCCAAGCTTGGTCTCCGTACATGTTCAAGTCGCAGGATCAAAAGTGCGATTGAGTCTTGCCGTTAGGTGGTCCGCCAGACTCGCTGAACCAGGAAAAAAAGTGCGATGTGCAAGTACAGAGCGAATGGTGTGTACTGTATCAGCACGCAAGCCTTCCTCTGCAGACGAAAAGGCCACACCATTTCTACTGTACATGTATCCACTGCTACAGTACAAGCGCACTCCGTCCAGTGGGTCATCGCCGCACAGCACGCATTCGCAATAAGTACACAGCAGTTGCAAACAGGGGGACCCCCTTGAAACCTCACGCATTCGCAATAAGTACACAGCAGTTGCAAACAGGGGGACCCCCTTGAAACCTCAAGGGTACCTAAGCTGAAGTTTTGAAAGCCGGTCCAAGACTACTGTTTATGCTGATCAACACGATTATGCTTGAAGTTGGCCAGCTGTTTGCTGTTCGCTGGTGTGGATTGACGCATTATTGGCACACTTTGTGCCTCGTTCCCTGCATGCTCACTGAGCTACATGTACTGAGCATTGCTCATTACATGTAATAGCTTTGATAGATCAAGACATTGTGCGGCTGACAAGCGTGCGTAGTGACAGGCAATGATGCATAGATGGAGGACGCTTTGTGATTGATGGATGGATGGCATTGAACTCCACGCAAGGTGGGCTTTGCTAGCACTTGTAAATCCTGGCTCGAAGTGATGTCTAGCACTCTCGCCTCCGCCCGTACGCGCTGCTTTGGCCTCTTCTGGTACGTCCGAGCAGGCTGCGGCCTGTACGAATACAACGAAGTTGCTTACTTGCGTTGTCTGCGTACTGCTCGATCAGGCTTATCGCGAATGTTCACATTGCAGTCACAACCGGAAACACAAAGTCGGCGTCTTTGATCGTACAGCAGCGTTCTTGCGCGCTCGACCACCGGCTAACGATCCCGCTGGATGCTACCGTCGCATTCGTGGAGTGCACAGCTCAGAATTCGATCAAAATGCTGTACGGGACGAGGGGAAAACGGCTGCATTTGCGTCTTCCCAGCGCTATCGAGTGTCAAAGGTGGATGGAAGCTATTGCGGCTGCTGTGGGGACGCCTGTGCACGCGATGACGGTCCGCTCAGGCACCCACTCGCGGTTTAATGCTCCAGCAAAATCACCGACAGGTACAAGCAGCCAGCTTTTCAAGCCACAGCCGATTAGAATCGTCCAGCCAGCTCCGCCTCCCATTCGGCTCAGTTCTGCCACAGCATCAGCCAATTGGCCCCTGCGAGAATTCTACGAGGCGTATATCATCGCTGCAGTGCCGCACCCAACTGAGCTTGACCGCTCAAGAGACTCGACAAGCTGGTGCAACCAGCAACGACTGTACACCAACGCTCGCGGCATAACCTTCGAGCCGAATTGCTGTTAGTACAGAATGCACAACAATGAGTTGTTCTAGTGAGCTTAATAGTGTACCGGGCAGAATCACCTTTTTCATTCTTCCTCATCTTCAAAACAGCAATAAACAATCTTCATCCTTTATACTTGTCTGTGCGCAGCACGCACCTCACACAGGATCACTCACCAGCTCAACTTCCGAGCACCACCGCCTTGCAGAACACGACGACGGACGTGGCTGCCCAGCCCGTGAAGTTGCCCATCAGCAGCCCCATGGACGTTATGGTCACGTAGTCCGACACGGACACGACCTCCCTCTTGGGCTTCACTTGGGGCTTGACTGGAGGAGTCTTGGCGCTGGCATTGCCCGGCTTGTAGCAGTAGGACATGCCGGCGACGCCCATGAGACACAGCTCCCAGCCGAACATGGCTCGGGCGCTGAAGGCTACGCTGTACGTGCGGGCGCTGGATCCGATGAAGCCCGTGGCGAAGGACAGCAGCAGCGGCGCCAACTGGGCGAAGGTCTCGCCCAGCCTCGGCGAGGGACGGCCCGTAGTGGTCGTACAGCCGCCGCTTCTCCGGGTCCGACAGCACCTCGTAGGCCTCGGTGATGGCCTGGAACTGCTCGGGCTCGGCGTTCGGGTTCTTGTCCGGGTGGTACTTGAGCGCCATGGAGCGGTACGCCTTGACGATCACGGACGGACTGCAGGGACGACAATAAACACATGCATACGCTCAATATTAGTGTATGGACTGCGACGTGATCGAGGGCCACAGGCGACGAGCGCGGCGGGGAAGCGTGCGAATAGAGAGAGCAGGACCTCGCGTCGGCGTCCACGTCCAGCACCGAGTAGTAGCACGGCTCCTGCACCTCGTACATGGCCATCGCGGCTGCAGGTAGGTCAGCGCGCGGCTTTGCTGGTCAATTTCGAGAGAATTTTCTGGGGTACGGATACATCCCCGATTACAATACCCGTCCCGAATAGAAGCCCTTTGGTCAGTATTAGAAGCGGCTCATTATTAGAAGCCCTACCCTTTTTCACTTGGTCGGGTTTTACTGCTAATAATTCTACCCAAATAGAAGACCATTTTGGTAATTACACATATTAAAATATTTGGTCCGCTTAAATAGAATAGATTACCGAGATTTTGAGCACTGATAAATTTACCACAAAAAACGTTCCTTTGAAGTTCTTTTGAAGTTTCTTTCTTGAAGTTGCTGCTGCAACAAGGTAATAGAGAACTGTAGTTTCTGGAGTTATTTTGGAGTTGGAGCTACAAAAATCCGAATTATCCTGGATAATCCGGAAATATATTACGGATAAAATACCGGCGGATAACTCCTATACTTAACTCCAGTGGAGCTATCGGGCACCCCTTTAACTCCAAGGAGTCTATTTTTGGAGCAACGCCATTTAGCTCCGAAACTTAAAATAGCTCCAGAAACTACAGTTCTCTAATGACTGATTTCGATACTGTAAGCCACGCCTTTATATTGATGGGGGGGGGGGGGGGGGGGTAATATGAATAGTAGGTACCGTCTGGAGGACGGCTTTCCGTTGGGCCGTTCGTTCGTTCGTTTACTTGAGAATGGACTGCACCACGACGTCGAGGAAGTCGACGGACAGCGCGGGGGACTCCACTTTCATGGCGTCGAAGAGCTCGCGACTCATCTCGAACACAGTGCACGGCTCCGCGGCGACAGCAGCGCTTTGGCGGTTTTGCTGGCTTAGGAAGAGCACCTCGCCGAACATGGAGCCCGGCTGCACAGTCTGCAGCAGAGCGAGCGGCTGGTTGGGCGCGATGCTGCCGTCCTTGTTCGCGAACAGCTTCACGCTGCCGCGCGCGAGGAAGTAGAAGGTGTCGGAGGGCTGAGCCACGTTGTAGAACTCGTGGCCGCCGGGCACCTCCATCTTCCGGAAGAAATTGTCGACACCGCGCAGCAGCTGCGAGTTGTCGGGCTCGCCCAAGTAGCGGTGCAGCAGCAGACTGATAGGCTCGCTCGAGTATGCTCGGGGTTGTGTCTGAGTGGGCTCGTTCGACTCGGTCGGGCTCAACTGCTTCGCGCAGAACTCGAGCGCCGAGTCGGCAGTGGCGAAGAAGCTGTTCTCGCCCGCGACGTTGTTCTTGAGGAGCAAGCCGCGGATGTCCGAGCTGGCGCTCGCAAAGACGACGTTGATAGCTTGCATTCTGCAGTAGTTCTGCAGGATCAAGAAGGCGCTACGAGCTGCCGTCGCGTCCATTCCAGTCACGCGCGTGAAGTCCATGACGACGAACTCGGTCGGCTGCACGCTGTCGTCCGGAGCGGGCGTTCCGTCCAGGCACTCGAGGACATCGTACCCAGTCCTGCGGATGGGGAGGAAGCTCGACTCGCGCTGCGTTCCTCTCTCATCGTCACTCTCCCACGGCTGCTTCTGCTTGTGCACGAAGACCGACTTCTGGACGCCGTCCAGGATTTTGACTGCGGAGCCAAAGAAGAGGTACCCGCAGAACTCAAAGTGCGCGATGGATGCTTGCTTCATGCTGATCACGGTGCTCTGCGCAAGATTCCGCGACGCCCCTGACGGCCCCACGCTCTCCCCGAAGTTCGGCACTGCAGCTGAGAAGCGAGGACGCAGGCTCATGACACTCTCCGCAAAGTTTGGCGCCGCCCCGGGAGTACGGACGGCGGTTCATGACGGGCACTTGGACGTAGCTCACCATGAAGTTGAGAGCAGCGATACCCACAGCGATCACGATACCCAGCTCAAGAGCGCAGAAGTTGATGGCGACGAACGAAAGCCACACCACAGCGCACTCGCGCACGTAAATTTTGCGGTACGAAAGCACGAGCCACTCGAGCATGAGGTCGAGCGCCACGAAGACGAGCGTCGAGGCCATGAAGAACCGCGGCACGTAGCTCATAATCGACGTCGGGGTGACGACGATAGCGATCTCAGCCAGGATGACGCACACGCCCACGATGCGCGAGTTGGTCTTGGAGCGGCACGTGAAGATGGTCTGCTCCAAGTTGTACGAGCCTGTGAAGCCTCCGAACAGCCCGCTGACGATGTTGGACCAGCCGACCGACTTGAGCTCGTGGTTGATGTCGAGTTTCTTGCCAATGTCGATCTCAATAGCGACGACGTCCAGGCTGGACGAGAGCGCCACGATAAACACCATGCCGAGCCACGTGACGATCTGCCGCGGGATCTGGTCCCAGTGCACCAGGGTCGCGTCGTACAGCGCGACGATGTCCGTAAGCGACGCGGACTTCTCCAGCGGATCGACCCAGCCATCCTTGCGCGCTTCCTCGAGCGTGGTCCCGCCCGCCGCCAGCACCACGAAGAAGATGGTCGGCATGATCACGATCGCCATCGACAGCGCGAACGGGTTCTTGACGTTTCTCGAGATCGCGAGCAGCACGACGCCGCCCCAAAACGCCGGCAGACACAGCAGAATGTTGTGTTCGCGGCCGAGAGCGTCCACCATGGAGGAGAAGTCGTTGATCACGGCCCCCGTACTGAGCGCGAAGCCTGCGAAGAGACAGAAGATGCCCGTGTACGCCAAGTACCCGCCAATGACGGGCATCGGCAGGTACGACGCCAGCGCGGCGAGCTTGAAGCGCCCCAGGACCACGAGGCAGACACCGAGTAGGACGGTGGCAACGCCGATGGTGACGATGGTGGTGGCGATCATGGCCTCGACTGTGACGCTGTCGTCCTGTTCGAGCGCGTTGCAGATGGAGGTGGCCATGACGCCGAGGAAGATGATACCGACGTTCTGCACCTGGCCGATGGCGAAGGGCAGCGAGCTCATCAACGTGAACATGAGCTGGTGGATGGCGCTGGAGAAGATGACGAGCTTGGAGAGCGCCGGCATGTAGTGGTCGAACGCCGAGTGGCCGAAGATGATGGCAGCGTATCCGTACAAGGTGGGGATGGCTCGGATGGAGTTGACGACGCCAAACATGAGAGAGTTAGATAACTTGGTGAACGAGTGAGCGTTGGTGCTCGAGTCCTTGTGCCCGGACGCCAGGGGGCCTTTGCTCAGCAGGAATTCGCGCGAGAAGGGGTTGCTGCTCCTCCGGCCTCGGTCATGAGCGGTGGAGGACATGCCGCCGAATCCGTCCGCCACAGGAGTGACGGGGGTGCGCCAACAAGAGGTCGGAACGCAAAGTGAGAGAGGACTCTTTGTTGCCGCCACATCGACAGGAGAGAAGCCGAAGTGCCGATACAGAGACGATGTCACGTGAATTTTGCTTGGGATTGGCCCAAGTGTATGTGTAACGCACAAGCAGATCCCGAAGACTGGGGGAACTCCCTATGGGCGAGCATTAGCACGGTGACGGGGCTCCTAAAGCCGGTGGTGGTATGTACCGCGCAATGCCTGCAAGCGAGCCAGCCCGGGTCGAGTGAGCGCCTCCGTGCCGGCACTCAACACTCAACACGCCGTCAACACGCGGACAGGCAAAGCGCCATCTTCAAGGACGCAGAACTTGAACGGAGTCAACAGTGAGATCTGCTTGATTATGGAGTACTGTACAGGTGTACTTGTAGAAAGTTTCCTGGGCTCCGTTCGGTCGAAATTTCCTTTGGCCCGGAGTTGAGCGCGCTCAGCTCCGCTCTGTCGATTGCCAACGAGCTCTGGCTTTGGTGATTCACACATATTCATACCAGTCATGCCACGCGAGCTAAACGACATACCGTAGCTGGTGCTGCAGAACAACCGAAACAACTGCTTGTATAAAGTGCAGTCTTCATTTGTACCAAGTCATCACACATGTGGGGAAAGTCAGAATCGTCTATTGAGGTCTTTAACCACTAAGATGTTCTGTAAGCATTCTGCTGGTTCGATACTTCGGGCTTCACGGGGAACGCTCTTCACAGAGGCTCGTGGGTCCGTTGACCAAGTCCGGGGTTAGTTAGGCGCGCACTTGCGACCGGATGGCTAGGCTGCTTGATGGCACAGAAGCAGTCGCTTCAGGGGACAGTGCCAGGAGGCCGAAATGTTACCCCTCTAGTAACCGGACAGTCCCAAACATGCGCATCTTGTGCTGATCCCTGGCCTCTTCCACTTTTCACGATCGATACACGGGGAAGACGAGCTCGCGCAGGCTAGTCATCACACTTGTATCCGCCAGCAAGCTGCGCATATGTGGCTGCGCTCAGGTAAGTTAAGAGAAAATCACGCGTAAAGCTGTACAGGATACAGCTTTGCTGTCTTGACAAAGGATCGTCACTGCGCCACTTACCAAACGCATACATCAACACCACAAAAGCATTATAGAGTAATGTGCCTTATATTTATTCGGACAATTCGGTGGCGAGGTGCCCCGCATTGGTGAGCGTTAGGTTAGTGATCGACTGCGCCATGGACTGCACAATGGCATCGCGAAGACGCATCGACAGCATTGGCGTCTGCTCCTTCATGGCCTCAAACTGCTCGCGACTCAATTCATACACAGTGCAAGCTTCCATCGCAGAGGCTGCAGTGTGCCGCCGCTGCTGGCTGAAAAACGCCACCTCGCCGAACATGGAGGCCCGACTTACAGTCTTCAGGTGCGTCAGAGGTTTGTTAGCCTTGATGGTGCAGTCGGCGTTCTTGAAGATGGCAACACGACCGCGGGCGAGCAGGTAGAACGAGTGTGGAGACTGCGCCACCCGGTAGAACTCGTAGCCGGCAGGGACCTCAATCTTTCGGAAGAAGTGGCCGACGCCGTCGAGCGCTGGTCGCGAGTGCTCCGATCCATTCATGGCGCGCTGCAGCAGCACACCGACAGTGTCATTGGAAGTATTGTGCGCTGGCAAGTGCGTCTCGCAGAACTTGATGGCGTCCTCGACACTGTCGTAGAAGCTCTCGTCGCCGGCGATGTCGTTCTTGAGCAGCAGCGTGCGGATGCTGGGGAGCGCACCGGCGAAGACGACGGCGATGCCTCGGTTCCTGCAGTACTTCTTGAGGATCAAGAAGGCGCCCCGCGCTGCCGTGGCGTCCATCCCGGAGACGCGGCCCAAGTCCATGACGACGAACTCGGTCGGCGAAGCGTGCGCGTTCAGCGCTGGCGAGCCGTCCAAACACTCGACGGCCTCACAGACGCTGTGAGGTGACGCACGCGTCGGCAGGAAGCTCTGTCTATCAGCAGTAGCTGCAGTAGCAGTAGCATCGGCGGTGCTCTTGCGGACGTACACTCCTTTCTGGACGCCCTCGAGGATCTGCACCACGGAGCCGAAGAAGAGGAACCCGCTGAACTCGAAGTGGGCGATGGCGCCGCGCTGTCGGGTGCGCACCGTGTTCGATGTGAACGCCTGGAGCTGCAGCTCGGACGAGGTATAGGAAGAAGACGAACAGTCCGCGCTGGAGTTGACGACGGGGACCTGCACGTAGCTGAGCATGAAGTTGACGACGGCCACGCCCACGCCGATGAGCATGCCGACGTCCAGCGACACGAGGTTGATGGCCAGGAACGAGAGCCACACGACGGCCCACTCGCGCACGCACATCTTGCGGTAGGCGAGCAGCAGCCACTCGAGCATGAGGTCGAGCGCCACGAAGAAGAGCGTGGCGGCCAGGAAGAAGCGCGGCACGTAGCTCATGACGGACACCGGCACGGCCACGATCGCGAGCTCCGCCAGGATGACGCACACGCCCACGACGCGCGAGTCGGTCCTAGAGCGGCACGTGAAGATGGTCTGGCCGAAGATGTACGAGCCCGTGTAGCCGCCGAGCAGGCCGCTGACGACGTTGGACCAGCCCACGGTCCGGAGCTCGTGGTTGATGTCGAGCTTGCTGCCCATGTCGATCTCGATGGCCACGACGTCGAGGCTGGACGAGATGGCGACGATGAAGACCATGCCGAGCCACGTGACGACCTGCTTGGGGACCTGCGCCCAGTGCACGAGGCCGAGGTCGAAGAGGCCGAGCAGCTCCGAGACGGACGCCGTCTTCTCCACGGGGTCGACCCAGCCGCTGTCGCGCGCCTGGTCGAGCGAGATGCTGCCGATTGCCAGCACGAGGAAGAAGAGGACGGGCATGACCATGATGGCCGTCGACAGCGCGAACGGGTTCTTGAAGTTCTGCGAGACCAGCAGCAGCGTCGCGCCGCCCAGGAAGCCCGGCACGCACAGCAGGACGTTGTGGGCGTCGTCCAGCACGCGCAGCATGGACGAGAAGTCGTTGACCACGAGTCCCGTGCTGAGCGCAAGGCCCGCATAGAGGCAGAAGACGCCGATGAAGGCGAGGTAGCCCCGATGACGGGCATGGGCAGGTACGCAGCTAAAGCGGCGAGCTTGAAGCGCCCCATGACGACGAGGCAGACGCCCAGCGAGGCCGTGGCGAGGCCGATGGTGACGATGGTGGTGGCCACTTTGGCTTCGGGCGACACGTCGTCTCCGAGGTCGTTGCAGATGGAGGAGGCCATGGCGCTGAGGAAGATGAGGCCGGCGTCCTGCACCTGGCCGATGGCGAAGGGCAGCGAGCTGAGCAGCGTGAACATGAGCTGGTGGACGGCGCTGGAGAAGATGACGAGCTTGGAGAGCGCGGGCATGAAGGCGCCGAAGGTCGGGTGGCTCATGATGATGACCGCGTAGCCGTACATGGTGGGGATGGCGCGGATGGAGTTCACCACGCCGTACAGCAGCGAGTTGGTGAGCTTTTCCAGTTGCTGGCCATCGCATTGGCTGCTGTTGCTGCTTGGGTCACATTTAACAGCGGAGTCAGCTGGCGTTCCGGTGTTGGGGAGCAGCCGCTGCGTCGGAGACTCGGCGTCTTCGATCCATTCCTCACGCGCCTGGCACGACGCCGCCGGGTTCACGACTCCGGTCTGCGCCATGGAGCCGTAGAGCTTGGGGTAGCCTCGCATGGCCGTCATCGCGACCTCTCCTCCTCCCTCCAGCGAGTTAAAAATGGTGGACGGCGGCGGTGGTGGTTAGAAGCCGGAGCAAATCGGAGGTATCAGCTCGAGCTGCCCTGGTTGAGCGAGGCAGTTGTTGGTCGTCAGCGGTCCATAGACCGTCGCTGCAACGGCGGAACAGAATGGTCCTCCAAGGCTCAGCACATGTTTAGGGACCTCAAGATGGATACTTAATGAAGGATACTTAGTACAAAATGATACTTAGTGGCGTACATATTGTCCGTCCTGAAAAACTTGGGAGATCTTCAAGCTCGAGCATCACAACACAGCAGTAGGATACTCTACCACGGGCAGTGGCTTACACCAGCCTGCTTCTGACGAGAGCCTTGCGAGGCTAAAAATAACGTTGAGGTGTATGGAGTTACTGGGCTCTGCCGACCTGAGTGGGTCTGATACGTAAGATATGCATGGCCCTGTCAGCTTCGCCGTGATATAGTTTAGAGAGAGGAAGACACGAGGACTCCTTTCCGTGTCTACTCATTCCCTGTAGTCTAGCTTATTTTAATAAATATTAAAATAGCACCCACGAACATTCTCGTTCCATCAGCTCCCTATCCGTGACTGTGGACATTGCGATGTTGGTTGGTTGCCAGCCACGCGATTGGGATCCCAATCGGGGAATCCTCCTGCGTGTTGGATCGTTCAATCCATATGACTATCTTTCTTCTGTATCCATTTATTGAACAACACGCTGCCCGAGCTGTGTCGATCAAGCGAAAGATCTGTACGAGCGATGTTTTCTCGGTTGCAGCATAATCAACGCGTCTCTGAATTTCAGAGGACCAGCTCAACTCTTCGGAGCTCTCAAGTCCTGTCGATTAATCTTTTGAAGCCGGAAGCAAGAGCTCGTTTTGAGCAAGTGGGAGGAGATTCAGCAGACTTGTCCTTCGTCACCACTGATCTGTTTCAATTCCGGCGTTGCAACCGCCAGTTCCAAACGCCTGCGGTTGGCAACCGCTGCAAGTTAACTCCTCGTTGAATGGCTAAGAAAACGATGCACACTTTGCTTTTTTTTTTATCTACTTGAGACCATGGTACCCTTCACGAATAGCGGCCTCGAGTCTCCAATCCAGTCTCCTCTGCAGCCATTCTTGCCCAGTCCAAGCGAAGCTTCTACAACTTTCAAGCCCAGGAACGATGGATCAAACACAGTCCCGTACTTCACCAAAACGCTTAACTCGCTGCTGTACGGCGTGGTGAACTCCATCCGCGCCATCCCCACCATGTACGGCTACGCCGTCATCATCTTCAGCCACCCGACCTTCGGCGCCTTCATGCCCGCGCTCTCCAAGCTCGTCATCTTCTCCAGCGCCGTCCACCAGCTCATGTTCACGCTGCTCAGCTCGCTGCCCTTCGCCATCGGCCAGGTGCAGGACGCCGGCCTCATCTTCCTCAGCGCCATGGCCTCCTCCATCTGCAACGACCTCGGAGACGACGTGTCGCCCGAAGCCAAAGTGGCCACCACCATCGTCACCATCGGCCTCGCCACGGCCTCGCTGGGCGTCTGCCTCGTCGTCATGGGGCGCTTCAAGCTCGCCGCTTTAGCTGCGTACCTGCCCATGCCCGTCATCGGGGCTACCTCGCCTTCATCGGCGTCTTCTGCCTCTATGCGGGCCTTGCGCTCAGCACGGGACTCGTGGTCAACGACTTCTCGTCCATGCTGCGCGTGCTGGACGACGCCCACAACGTCCTGCTGTGCGTGCCGGGCTTCCTGGGCGGCGCGACGCTGCTGCTGGTCTCGCAGAACTTCAAGAACCCGTTCGCGCTGTCGACGGCCATCATGGTCATGCCCGTCCTCTTCTTCCTCGTGCTGGCAATCGGCAGCATCTCGCTCGACCAGGCGCGCGACAGCGCTGGGTCGACCTCGTGGAAGACGGCGTCCGTCTCGGAGCTGCTCGGCCTCTTCGACCTCGGCCTCGTGCACTGGGCGCAGGTCCCCAAGCAGGTCGTCACGTGGCTCGGCATGGTCTTCATCGTCGCCATCTCGTCCAGCCTCGACGTCGTGGCCATCGAGATCGACATGGGCAGCAAGCTCGACATCAACCACGAGCTCCGGACCGTGGGCTGGTCCAACGTCGTCAGCGGCCTGCTCGGCGGCTACACGGGCTCGTACATCTTCGGCCAGACCATCTTCACGTGCCGCTCTAGGACCGACTCGCGCGTCGTGGGCGTGTGCGTCATCCTGGCGGAGCTCGCGATCGTGGCCGTGCCGGTGTCCGTCATGAGCTACGTGCCGCGCTTCTTCCTGGCCGCCACGCTCTTCTTCGTGGCGCTCGACCTCATGCTCGAGTGGCTGCTGCTCGCCTACCGCAAGATGTGCGTGCGCGAGTGGGCCGTCGTGTGGCTCTCGTTCCTGGCCATCAACCTCGTGTCGCTGGACGTCGGCATGCTCATCGGCGTGGGCGTGGCCGTCGTCAACTTCATGCTCAGCTACGTGCAGGTCCCCGTCGTCAACTCCAGCGCGGACTGTTCGTCTTCTTCCTATACCTCGTCCGAGCTGCAGCTCCAGGCGTTCACATCGAACACGGTGCGCACCCGACAGCGCGGCGCCATCGCCCACTTCGAGTTCAGCGGGTTCCTCTTCTTCGGCTCCGTGGTGCAGATCCTCGAGGGCGTCCAGAAAGGAGTGTACGTCCGCAAGAGCACCGCCGATGCTACTGCTACTGCAGCTACTGCTGATAGACAGAGCTTCCTGCCGACGCGTGCGTCACCTCACAGCGTCTGTGAGGCCGTCGAGTGTTTGGACGGCTCGCCAGCGCTGAACGCGCACGCTTCGCCGACCGAGTTCGTCGTCATGGACTTGGGCCGCGTCTCCGGGATGGACGCCACGGCAGCGCGGGGCGCCTTCTTGATCCTCAAGAAGTACTGCAGGAACCGAGGCATCGCCGTCGTCTTCGCCGGTGCGCTCCCCAGCATCCGCACGCTGCTGCTCAAGAACGACATCGCCGGCGACGAGAGCTTCTACGGCAGTGTCGAGGACGCCATCAAGTTCTGCGAGAACCAGTTGACCTGTAACGTTAGCGCAGATGCTGGCACTTAGCGCACCAGCCGCGGTATCGAGCCACCGAGTCTGCTGTTGCGCCACTTCATCGACGAGTCCGACGACGCGCCGCATGTCCTCGTCGGCGTGGACGCATTCTTCCAGCAGCTCGACGTCCCAGCCGGCCACAAGTTTTACCGCGCGGGGCAGCTCGCCGGCAGCTTCTACGTCGTCGCTCGCGGCCACGTCGCCTCCTCCACCTCCACCACCAGCGGCGGCATCTTCGGCGCCGTGTCCTTCTTCGCGCGCGAGCCTCGAGCGTCCTCCGCCAGGGCGACGACCGCGTCCACCGTCCACGTCATGACGCGCGAACAGTTCGCGGCCCTGCAGCTCCACCTGCCGGCGGCCTCGCTCAGCCTCCACGCCCGGTCACTAGCAGTCAACCAGCGTTCAGTTTAACTTCAACATGTCTGTCCTCCAGCGTCCTCCTCTACCCCCACCCACTTAAGTACCATTTCAAGGTCAAATTGAGAGAAGTCGTGCTTCAAATTGAGAACCGCCAAAATCAAAATGAGAAAACCTCCAAGCTTAAATATGCATATCATCTAATCACCTTCAAGATCGAATATATTGTACAGAGCAACTTACTTGCCCACTCTATGTCGATCAGAAAATTCCCTCCGGAAAATTTTGGCCGTGACAGTGCCCTTTTTCTTGATCTCTCTTGTTTTGATTTTGGTCGTTTTTGTTTTGATTTTGACTTCTCTCAATTTGACCTTGAAATGGTGTACCCGAATCCCTCCCATGAAGAAACCCCCCAACAGGAACCGCACTCACAAATCAGCCAGGAACCGAGAGAAGCGCGACGCTTCCAGGCAGCCCAGCTCCAACTCCTCCATGAGCTTCGCGGACTTCGCCTCGAACGGCTCAGCGCCGCCCATAGGCATGTCCGCCAGTAGCGGCAGCAGCACGGCGGCGCTCTCGCTGCCGACGGCGCAGGCGCGCCAGGCCGTGGAGGGCGCGACGCTCAAGCTGGAGCAGTTCCAGCGCCAGGTGCTGGCCATCAAGCGCGCGTCCACCGCCGCGGGCGCCGTGGACGAGGACCTGCACGACCGCATCCGCTTCGCCTGCCTGCTGCAGGAGGAGATCGCCAAGGCGCTCGCGCGCGTGCCCGCGGACGCGGCCAACTCGCTCATCAAGCGCAAGCTCTGCAGGGACTTCGAGGCCATCTCGACGCAGCTCGAGGCCGCCGTGCTGCGCGTGTCGGCGCGCGAGCAGGAGCAGCAGCAGGCGCTCAAGGACCAACAACAGGACGGCCGCATCGTGGCTGAGCACCAGGGGCAGGTCTTCGAGTTCGCCGAGCTCGAGAACGAGATCGCGCACAACGAGGCGCTCATCGAGGAGCGCGAGCAGGACATCAACAAGATCCACCAGAGCGTGGCGCAGGTCAACGAGATCTTCCGCGACCTCGCGGCCATCGTGCAGGACCAGCAGGGCGCCATCGACGACATCGAGACCCACGTGCACGAGAGCATGCAGCAGACCCAGCAGGGGCTGGACGAGGTCAAGAAGGCCTCGGACATGCAGTCCTACTGCGCGATCCAATAGAGGCCGAGGGGCGGCCAGGCAGGCGATCAGCCCTTTACTACTTACTATTACGACCTACCTACCTACCTACCTACCGCTGGAGTAAGATACTTTTAGGAAAATGCAAGATGCGTGTTCATTGATTGATCAGCGAGCGGCGTTGGAGTTGGCGCTGGCGTTGGCGTTGGCGTTGGTGGTAAGGTACTCCGGGTGTATCTTGTTTTGTTTTGGTGGAGTTTGTTTCGTACAGGCTCCAGCTTTGGGTGGACCGGCGGATGGACTGGACTCAGGAGCTTTACTGTACACACGCAGTCGAGGCTGAAGGAGCTGGCCACCACGCGATCGGACGTCGGTGACAGCGATCTGGCAGCAGAGTTCAGTGGCGACGTTGCGCTGGGCTGGGCGCACCAGTGGGAGGGTGGAGGAGGTGAAGGCTGCCGCCACTCTCTCGGTTGTGAAGGTTGGCTCGATGAAAAGTGCGTCTGGGGACCAAGTCCTGATACAAGTGAAAGACTCACCGAGTGGGATGAAGACGGACGCGGTTTATGATCAAGACCTGGTCGACGCCGTGGAGCGACTTCATGGCGAGTTACGTCGAAAGGAGGGAGAACTACGTCGCAAGGACGAGGAGCTCCTAGCAGCACGAGACCAGTTCTCGGAGCTCGAGCTGTGCAGTCGCGAGGTGGAGCAAGAGCTGGAAAGCGAGATCTCGCGTCTCAATCGCCTGAACAACGAGCTGGAAAACGAGAACAGAAGCCTGGCGCGCCGACTGGAGAACGAGCTCCAGCACGTCAGGGCTCAGCCATCTACTCGCAACGATGAAGTGGCTCAGTTGCGCCAACGGCTTCAGCGTCTGGAGCAGCAGAACGACGACCTCCAAACGAGTGTGCGCAGGCTGGAGTCGACACGGGAAGACCTGGACAACGCACTCGAGCGTGCGGAAGAGCACCTTGTCTTCGCGCAGCAAGAGTTCGACGACTTTAAAGACGAGGCCGACGAGGCTTCGAAGCAGTTGCACGCCCAAATCCGAGACCTGACAGCCAACGTCAAGATGCACCAGACGTTCCTAAGTTGCACTTTGCAGACTGGGATACCCTACGAATCGTGGAATTCTGACAATTCGACAGCTACGATCAAGAAAGCTCAGGAGCCTCAGAGCAGCGACACGGACGACACCGATGAAGAGGCAATGACAGCAGCGACGATGACAAGCTGGAGGGTGGCAGCACCAACTTTTGTGAAGAGGAATGAGTAACTACCTCCCGACTTGAGCCCATCAAACTCCAACATGCAGCTTTACAAATGCGCAATCCCATTTCTAAGCTTTACAACTTCCATCTATGAGCGCTTCTTGCGAGCCAAGAAGCGTGCCCGAGCTGCCGCGACGGCATCAGCAGTCACAGGAGCTGGCTTCGACGTTTCTGTAGACGTACCAGCCTCATCGAGACCCACAAGAGGTTGCTCGACTTCTGCCTTTTCCTCGCTCTTTTCCTCGACGGGGAGTTTCCGCCCGCAGAGTGCGTACAGCTGCGCCACCGAGACGTTCAGCTTATCTTTGCTGTACTTGTCCAGCCAGCGACGCTCCGCAGCCAACGCTCCACGCATAAACGGCTTACTGGTGACGACAAGCTCCTGGTAGACGCAAAACTCAGGCGGCGCCACGTAAGACATCGCAGAGAGCGGGTGGAACTGCACGAGCTGCGCCGACTTTTTGCCATCGTCGTCGCGGTACATGAGCCGATATACCGTCTCCAGAGTGCACCGCCGCGCTGCGTTCATGAAGAAACCGGCGCAAAGTGCTTGGCGAAGACGGTCATCGAGCGAGGCATCCCGTTGCCTGTCACTATCGCGCATGGCCTCCTTCACCGCATCGAGATCGCGACGAGGCAGTGAGTCGATGATGTCTCGGAGCTGCTTCACGATAGATACAGCCATTGTTAGAGCCCTCAACCGAAGATGGCGGTCTTCACACCAGTGCTCAAGCTCTCGACGGTGGCCTTGCGCTTTGCGTGAAGCAGACTCGAAAGCTTTCAGTATCAGGCGGTAAGTGAGCTGGTCTCCATCCTCATGCAGCAGTCCGTCTTCCTTCAACGCGAGCATTCTCTGCTCCCAATCGGGGGTCTGCTCACCCTCGCCATCGCTATCATCTCGTCGCCACCGCTTCTTACTTTTGGACGGAGTCTCGACGAAAACGTTCTCAACAGAAAGCATCGCCACCACTTGAGTCATCTCACGACTGCAGTCCAACAGCAGCGACTCCACAAGCGCGCGCGACAGCTTTGGTTCGAGCGGGAAGGCAGCCATCAGCTTACCGAGCGGTGTCGCCTCTCCAGTCGCGGCATCTAGCGCGCCTAGCACGTACAATTGTTTCAACGCATCCAGCAGTGAATCCTCGTCCGGTGGGTCCAAGTACGGGAAGTCAAGCACATCCTGAATGCCTAGGAGTTTTAGGTACAGCACGGTGTTGGCCAGGTTGGTGCGCTGGATTTCAGGCACCGTTTCCTGGTCCATCTCCTCGTACGACGCCTTGTTGTACAGGCGATAGCACTTGCCGGGCGCTGTCCGCCCTGCTCGACCAGCACGCTGCTGCGCCGACACCTTGGAGATGGGCACAACCACCAGCGACTCCATTTGCTGCACGGGGTTGTACACTTTTTGCTTGGTGAATCCACAGTCCACCACGTACCGAACGCCGTCGATAGTGAGCGACGTCTCGGCGATGTTTGTAGCGACAATCACCTTGCGCACCCGATTCATCGGCACTGCATCGAAGATTTCACGCTGGCGTCGGCCCTGCAGCGCTCCATACAGCGGCAAAACCCGCAGCTCCATCCCATCCGTCCTCCTCTCCTGTTGTTCTCGATGCAGCGCTCGGATCTGCGCGCACGCGTCTTCAATCTCCCGCTGGCCGGTTAGAAACACGAGAATATGACCCGGTTCCTCGCTGTTGTGCACTTGCATCGTCGTCTCCACTGCTGCGCGTACGTACGTGGACAACGGGCCTCTGTGTCCCATGATCTGCCGCTGCTTGGAGTGGAAAATGTCCACGGGGAACACTCGCCCGGGGATTTCCACCACCGGACACGGCTTTACCTTATCCTTGCCCTTCTTCTTCTTGCTGATGCTCGTGTTGCCTTTACCCTCACTTAACCGTTCACCGAAAAATTCCGCGAACCTGTCGGCGTCCAATGTTGCCGATGTGATCAACACGCGAAAGTCCGGACGGCGTTTAAGCACTTGCTTCAATAATCCAAAGAGTAAATCCGTTTGGATGCTGCGCTCGTGGGCTTCATCCAGCATCACGACGCTGTATTGCGTAAGAAGCGGGTCGTTTAGACACTCGCGCACCAAAACTCCGTCGGTTAGAAACTTGAGTTTCGTCTTCTCGCTGCAGCGCGACTCGAAGCGGATCGAGTAGCCCACAAGTCCGTCGCCGCCGACGCGGGTGCCCATCTCCTCTGCGACCCGCTGAGCCACGGACACTGTGGCAACTCGTCTTGGTTGGGTGATGGCAACACATTGCGCCCTTGTTGCCTCCGTGTCACGGTTAACACTATCCTCTTGGTTAGCACTATCGTAACCGCGTTTAGCACTGGTGTAAATCCCCGAGTGGTGCAAATACTGCGGAATTTGCGTAGTTTTGCCGGATCCAGTCTCACCCACGCACACCACCACTGGGTTGTTCTCCAAGGCGGCTAGAAGTTCCTCCCGATGCTCTAAAGCGGGGAGAGCCGGCGATTTAGTGGCGACTGGCGAGGAATTAGCCTCCCGAGTGCCGGAGACGTCGGATTCGGACGGGGATTTACGACGCTGGCGAGAAGAGGGAGGCGAAGATGGTGACGCATGGCGGTGACGACGAGGAGATCGGGGCGAGAGCGAGAGCGAGAACGTCGGCGCTTCCGGTCACGGTCGTCGCGGTTGTCGTAGCGAGCCATTACAGATATCTCCCTCAAACTTTGGCACACCACTAGCCAATTCCCTTTCAGACACGCTGATATCGGTACCTGCAGGTTTACACGGACAGGGCATAATTCACGTAGCGTTTGAATTTCGAATCCTTCCCGCCCAACGCAGGCTCTCAGCTCACTCCGCATCCTGCCCCCCACGAGCACACCGCCACCATGATCGAGAACAAGTCCAACAAGGGCAAGTGGATGACCGTACAGCAGAAGTACGAGGTCATATGCCAGCACCAGCGCCACCCTCACTGTCGACTGCGAAGGCCAGGATCAGCGCAGCTAAGATCGCCAATTGCTTTCGACACTCAGGCGTCGTGTTCGGTGACCCGGTGAAGGCACCGGAGCGGCGAGAGCAGGTCTTAATGAGCGACGTGCTGTTGTAATGTTGTAATGAAAGAGTGGTACAAGTGACTCGCAGAATCCATTGTCTTGCGTATTCTATAGCCTCTATACAATAAACAAATGAAGCTGCCAAAGTTTGAGGGAGATATCTGTACTGCTTATTTTTGACTGCGAGTTTGTATGCAGGATTTGTGACCAATTAGATTTATGGCCTGTTAGAATAGAACTTGTGATAACGATGAAATAGTAGAGGTCCAACTTCAACTTACTGCAGCTTCCATGGCCTCTGCCTTCTCCTCTGACGCCAAGTCTCCTCGCATGACCTACCGCTTCCTCGGCAACTCCGGGCTGCTGGTGTCCAAGCTCTCGCTCGGGAGCTGGATGTACACCAAGGAGCAGTACACAGCCGACGCCTGGTACGAGATGATGAAAGTTGCCTCCGAGCACGGCGTCAACTTCTTCGATAACGCTGAGATCTACGGGGAAGGCCTTGAGGAGAGGAACATGGGCACGGCACGGCCATCAAGAAGACCATTGCCGGCGGAACGTGGAGCCGCGAGGACCTCGTGATCACCACAAAAATGTTCTTCGGCTCGAAACCCTTTGAGCTCGCAGGCCCGAACGATCTGGAAGTCGCAAGCACATCGTCGAGTGGACGAAGGCGTTCTGGAGCTCGGCTACGTCGACGTCATCTACTGCCACCGACTGGAGCCGTACACGCCTATCGAGGAGACGGTGCGAGCCGTGAACTTCGTGATCGACCAAGGGTGGGCATTCTACTGGGCACCAGCCACTGGCTGGCTGGCTGGCAGCCAATCGCTGGCATCGTTCATTGGGTAAAACTCTTTCTGTCTCACTTTGGGACTCAACAGCTCAAGTCTTTGACGAATGTTGCGCCGTGTAGCTCTTCACCGCCGCGTATGGGGGACCTGGACTGCGTCACCAGTCCTTCTCGTCGTCCCAGTCCTCCAGTAGTTTATGGGACTATGGCAAGCGCGTGTACGAGCGCCATGACGATTTCCAGCGCTACGTGGACAGCGGCGTGTTTCATCCCAAGAGCTCCACGGTCAAGAACTACGCGCTCTTCTGCCTGCTACAGCGTCCTAGCAACACGCAGATCGACGCTGTAGAGTTCCTCAAGGGAGCTCAGGTGGCGTGTGATCGCGTCATCAACGGGACATTCTCGGCGGAAGTGAGGGACTACGTGACTGGGAAAGAGAGCGTCAAGCCTGCGGTGGTGCAGGAGATGGAGACCGTGTTCGAGCCCGCGTGCTACCAGCGCCACTTCCTGCCCAGAGTAAGGTACTACGCCCAGTCTACCAATACCATCAACACGGAGATCGCAGGCTCCACACTCGAGTTTACGGGCGTGCACTTCACTGGCGTGAGCATGAGGCGGATGACGCTGGCGAAGTTCAAGAAGAAGGCGATTGTGCGGAGGGTCATCGCGGACCGAATGGCGGAGCTGCAGAAGACCAAGACGCACAATGAGTTGCAGGTGGAAGCGTTGGAGATGCTGGGCGACGAGACCATCAGAGAGCGTCTGGCTGGGGAGGAGCGGACAATCACTGAGGAGGACGCGGCCACGATGGTTGAACAGCTGCGACTGAGCGTGGTGTGCGACGTCTTACTCTCTGTGGATGGCGTTCACAATACCGACTCGGACAAACTGCATGCGAAGACCAACACGTCGTATCTGGTGCGCTTCGAGTCGCTGGTGACGCACCCAGACGAGGTGGACTGGCGTATCGAGAACTTGGACGAACCGAGACGGCGCTGAAACGTACTGCGCTTCGGTTGAGAGCGAGCAGGGGTAGGCTCTGTGCAACGCAACCTCGATCCATTTGACTTGTGGTTTGGAGACGATATAAATGAAGGTTGCACGTGAAAAGTGGCTCATTGTGTTGCAAAAAATTGTGCAAAGCGGGGAAATTTTGCTTACGGAGTTGCAAATAAACGAATTAACGTATAATACGGAATAAAGGACGGCGCAGTATTTTTTTAGAGCGCGGTAAAATGAAAATTGCGCACTCTATTTTTCTGCGGTCGATCCTGGCAAAGGATACTTCAACAGAATTGTTTACACTTTCTACAGGTCTGCAATGCAAAAGTACCACTTCAAACGCTGATGTGTGCTGTGAGGGCACCCTTGCATAAGCTTAGTTTACTAACCATTAAGAACCAATTATGTACTTTATCAACGAACGGGAAACCTCTGTATTCACAGTGACCAATGGTCTACCTCGCTGGCGTGGCGATCGTAACGCTAGATGGAATCGCTCCACTAGATAATACATGTCATTCAGCGCAAACATTGCTGCTAGAGCAATGACTACAACTACTTGCTGATTAAGAATCGTAAGCATAGCCAAGGTCATGCTACGCTGGACCTGAGTGATGTCCGGAGTAAATTTTGATTGTTTCCGCTGATAGGATCGGCGCGTATGCATAAACCGTATAAATATAGCCATATAATGACTCCATTTAGCGGAGTGTTCCTCAAAACCAATGGCAGCACTTCAAACAACATGCATGCTGTCGGCATTTTGTTTCCACACACTTAGTTTGGATTTCCGGCTGTTACTGATGCGCGCTCTATTTTAAGGCACTCTATTTTTATAGAGCGCGCAATTTTACCGCGCTCTAATCGCAGGGCGCTCTATTAGCTAGAGGAACTCTATTCGATATTATACGTTACTTCAGTGGGTCTGTGAGGCAAAATACTTGCTTGAAGTGCTACAAATGTAGAGTCAAAAGGGCTTGAGTGAAGATCCTTCACGCTTCCTCAAAATGCAACCCGAATAAGACCTGCAATCACCCAGGACGAGCTTGAACATGCTGTTTAGCACCGCACACAGTCCCACCCAACGGACCACGTCAGGGGGCTTAAGTCTGCAGCATGTATCGTATTCAGCCGCACAGAAGAAAGAAAAAACGGAAAGTTGCAGCTCCTACTTCAGTGTGGGGATAGGTAGTGTCGCGCCGTTGATAATCAGATCGCAAGCTCCAAGGTGAAGTTCACAGAAGTACATTTAACTGGTATCCACTCGAAGCTGGCGGAGTACAAGATTGATGGCATCCAGGAGAGAGAGAGAGAGGGAGGGAACTGGCAAAAGATGAAGCCGTTGAACCAATATGGCCCCGAGAAGAACGGTAGGCCACGGTCCCAATCTCGTCAACTATCGCCGGCTTGGTTGGCCCTCTGACCCTCATTGCACGGACATCCAGGAGAATGAACACGCAACTTCCAAAGTCGATTGATTCAACCAAAATGACTTGATGTTATGTCTGCCGCTCTAGAGCTTGCCCAGCTGGATGCCCCAATCCTTCTCTTTCCATGGAGAGCTTGACGGGACCACGAAGTCGCGCGGCACGTCGCGATGCCCATGCAGCTGCTCAAACGTGGCCAGCATCGGCTCCACGCGCTCTTCCCACTTCTTCGTGACTGGGAACTTCGAGTCGAATTCAATTGCCTCCAACGAGTCGATCGTTCTGGCAATCTGGTCAAAGTAGGAGCCGCGGCCGCGAATATTATGTGCTGCGCATCCTAACATGAATCCATGTGATTTTGCCGGCCAAGAGGCATCCGCAGGTACCTTAAACATCCTCGGTACTCGATAATGGCCGTGTAGTTGATAGAAAGTCTCAAAAGCTGGCATGACACGCTCGCTCCACTCAGATTCATAGAAGTTCCAAACGAAGCCCAACGCCTCCAAGCGAGTCTTGCTACGGGCGACCTGGGCAGCGTAATTGCCGTCACGGATACCGTTGACGACAGTACCAAGATTCAGACCCCACAGATGATTTGGCCAGTTGTCATCCGATGGCACTACAAATGATTGTGGCACTTGGCAATGCCCTTCAAGCCGATGAAAAGTCTCCAGCGCTGGCATAATGCGCTCGCCCCACTCAGCTTCAAAAAAGTCCCACACAAAACCCAGCTTCTCTAAATAGTTCTTGTCACGTAAAACCTGGGTGAAGTAACAGCCTTGGCGGATTGTGCTGACAACAGTTCCAAGCTTCAGACCCCACGACAGTCTTGACCAGTTGTCATCCGCTGGCACCACAAATGACTGTGGCACTCGGCAATGCCCTTCAAGCCGATGAAAAGTCTCCAACGCTGGCACAATGCGCTCGCTCCACTCAGCTTCGAGGACGTCCCAGACGAATCCCATCTCCACTAATCGATCCCTGTCACGCGAAACCTGGGTGGAGTAAGCTTTACGCTTACGCATGGTGTCAACGATGCGCCCAAGTTTCAGTCTCCACGACAACATTGGCCAGCCTCCATCCGATGGCACCACAAACTTTACAGGAACCCGGCAATGACCCTTTAGTCGGTGAAACGCCTCCAAAGCTGGCATGATTCGCTCACTCCACTTCCACTCTGAATTATTCCACACGGACAGCAACTCATCCGAAGGGCACTTGTCTAAGGGCGCATTGAGCGCCGGTACCACCTTCTCGCGACGCATGCAGCTAGATAGCGCCGCGTCAACACAGAAATCAAGTCGTTCCAGCTCGTCCTGATCCACTTTCACCTGCTCGATGAAGTCTCCCCGCACACGTATATTTCTCACCGTGTTGCCCAGATATAGGTCCCACAAGCGCTCAGGCCAGTCGGGACTCCCCCTCGGAACGCGGAAGTGTAACGACACGTCCGTGTGCCCGTGCAGCTCATAAAACCTTCGTAGTGACGGCAGGATCAAGTTGTCCCACTTGTACTGGGACCAGTCCCAGGCGAAACCCATCTCGTCCAGCTCAGCGCGTTGTTTCGGGTCGATTTCCCCTTCTCTCCACTGCTTCCGCAGCCTCGCGGCATGTTTCCCCAGCGGATACCCCCACGCCGCTCTCGGCCACGCCTCGTCTCCCTGAGGGACGACGAACATCGTAGGCACCATCAGGTGCTTCTTGAGCTTGAGGAAGGTAACTAACGAAGGCTTCACCGCCTCGGGCCACGCGTCTGCATTGTTCACAGCAAGAGTCGTCCACCGAGGCCTGCCATGGCCTCCCGCGACCAAGGAGAAGAAGCGATGGGAGGGATCGGTGCTTCTAGTTAAGTGAGGGGCTTGAGGCCCCACGGCACTGGCAGCAACGCGGGCGGCCCCGGCGCGCAGCAGGCGACTCCGCGCCGACAACACCAGCCGCAGCATTTTGGCTCAAAGTTCTGAGCGTTTTTTCGTCCAATCACACAACTTGCACTAGATAATACTACTACTGTATAGACTCTATAGTATAGTAAAGAGTACACTATAGTATAAGTACACTTTTCGGATGGGAATTTGCAGTTTTGTGACAAAATTTGGTCGTACGTAGTATGTCTGAAGAAATTGATTTTGTTTTGTAAAAACTACCAGTAGCATGATCGTTTGTTAGGTCTTCTTTGCAAAAGAAGAGAAGTAAGTGGCAAGATCTGAGCCGGAAAGTCGCTGCGAAGCCACTTACTTGTTGGTGACAGAGTTGATCCATTCAAGACCGGCCGACACGCGAGCGTACACACTAGCGACGTCCTTGTAACCGCAAGGCATGCCCCAGCTCGCCAAGCCGATGAGGATGTCATCAGCGTCGCCACTGCCGTTTTCCTTGACCAGCGGGCCGCCGGTGTCGCCAGGGCACTTGTCCTTGCCTTCCTCGCCACAAGCACACACTTCGGACGGACCCACGGTGTACGTGCAGTTGCTGGTTACGACCCTCAGGTCGACGCTCTGCAGCTCGTTGGCGCGCGCGCCGTTTGGGTAGCTGGTGTCGCCCCAGCCCATCAGCTTAGACCACATGCTCGGAACGATGTCCGAGCCATCCGCCGCAGGGAGCTTGACCGGGGAGAACTTGCTGGGCTTCTCGAGCGTCAGCACGGCAAAGTTGTACGCGAAGTTGTTAGGATTGTACAGTGTGTGGTTCTGGGCCGACACGACCTTGAGCCGTTCGCCGTCCTTCGCGCCGTTGAGGTAGTGCGTGCCCACCGCAGCCCACTCGGCAGGTCCCGATCCAAGGCTGGCGGTGCATGTTGCGGTAGTGAGCACGTGGGTGGGACTGATAAGAGCACCGCCGCAGAACGTGTCGCCCTCAGCGGTTGTCCGTGTACGTCTTCGTGCCGACTGGAACGGTGCCTCCACCCATGACGAGGGATCGCTGCACGCGTTCAGCTTCGACTCCGGCGGTGCCAAGCGCGACGAGTGCAGTGGTGAGGGCGGGGAAAACCTTCATGCTCAGCGGTGGTGGTCCAAGTGTAGTTTGCAGCACGTGGCAAATTGGAGACTGGCTGTCACATCAATTCGATCGGACCATGAGGCGTGCATTATCATCACATGGCATCAACAAACTGTAGGCCTCTGTTACATAAGCAGACCAAGGGTACCTAAATGGAGTTCTCAAAAGACCATTGTTTATGATAATGGCTTTCTCACGCCGTTCGTACGTACGTTTATCGGTGTATTTATTTATCATACCTCGCGCGCTACGTACTGTGCCACACTTGTAATACATAAGTACATGTGCATTGTCCCTGAAGTACGGCATCAAGCAATACAAAGTATTGTTCGGAGTAAACCATTATAATTGCCGACTTAGTGTAGGTGTTCGGTTCACCAGCACTGCCACGCTTCAACAAATTCGGCAACGCACGGTATATGGACTTTTAATAATTTATTAAGCTCGTGCCATTGCATAGGCAGTTGGGGGTTGCCCTAGCACCATTGCTGAGGTATCTATTACACTTTACTATTACCCTCTCTCTTTCTGGTCCCCAGCCCCTACAGTGTATTCATACACTACATGAATACTGTACGCAGTATTATACTACAGTATTGTATTGTTTATTTATACTACAGTATTGTACTTGGCTAGCTCGTCCCTTTCTATTGTAATAGGATCCCAAAAATCTGAGACCATAAACTTTTTCGTCAAAAAGGGCACGATCATCGTCGTGCCACGATGCCGGTATGCAAAATGCCATGACTGAGAGTAAACCATCATTAGGGGGGGTCGAACCTGGCAAAAACGGTGCTTACATTTTGGGAGTGGTTCTGCTTACATTTTGGGAAATTTTCTGCTCATTTCCGAAGTAAGCCACCTCCAGAGGTGGCTTATTTGTGAAATGAGCTGCTTATTTCTAAGTTCAAGTTCGACGTTGCGAAAGCATACTTAGCCCCCCGACACCTTCGGGTCTGGATCTGAGTGCTGCGAGCTCGCCTCGGTGAAGCATAGCTCTCGTCCGCGACGCCATAGCCGCAGGCGGCCGCAGGCATGCACATACAAGGATGTGTGTGCATTAGGTGTCGTCTCCTAGACAGTGGGGCGCTCTGCACGCTGTCTGCGAGGGCATGAAAGCTAGCTATACGAGACCCGCAGCATGCGTGTTGCGTATGTACTGCTGTCGCGTGCTTACTTCGCTAGGCTCTCCCCTAGCGGCCGCCAACACCTCCTCCGAGAATACCATCAAGGGAGTGCACGCTACTGCAGGTGGCTGCGCTGCGGATGCTGCTTAAGCGCGCCCGCGACGTCGCCCTCTCGGCTTCGCCCTCTCTCCTTCGCCACCACGCCGGGAGGGCTGCATCGTATCTTTCTAAGTACGATCTCACAGTTATTGAGCAATGTCTGACTACCCCCGTATCGCTCAGTTTTTGCTTATCTTTTGGTCATTTTCTTGCTCAGATATTGGGAGTCCCTTGGCTTACATTTTGGGAGGGATTTTCCAGGTTCGACCCCCCCTATTCTACGCATACATGATTTTTGATTTGTACAGTATAAGAATGTCACATAGTTCGTACCCTTCGTGCTACAGTATTCTGCGTCAATACCGGACGGGGGTACAAATAGTAGCCTATTATAATTAATAAATCTGGTTCAACGACTTCGTGTATAAAATGCACAAAGGGGATGTGCTGAAAAATCCAGTTGTAGCGGGGCCAGGCAAGAATTTGAATTATGGCGCGCTTTTTAGAAAGGATCCTCTCAAGCTTTACTTCGAGAGCTCAATCATTTCCAGATTCGCAAGCGCACAAGCAAGTTACCCAAGTCCCGGCTCGCTTTGCTACTTCGGGACCGATAAGGGCTGGATGACTACATGGATGTACCAGCAGTGGCTGGTGGCTCTCGACGAAAGGATGATTGTCGAAGGACGGTCAATTCATTTGCTCGTAGATAACGCATCCTCCCCTGATGAAACGGGGCTATTCCTTAGCAACGTTCGGGTCGAGAAACTACCACCAAACACTACAGCCAAAGTCCAACCGATGGATCAAGGTATTATACACTGTATTAGTGTTGTCACAGAAAATGTTGCTAGCGTTAGATAGACTAGTGTGGTGTAGGGAACATCGAGTTTTGTGTCACACTCCAAGACCGCAGTGGAACAACGCACCAGGAGCCAAGTTCTACTCGGCGGGATGCCCGTCCGCCGAGCTCAGTGGGCAAGAATGCGCTGATGGACCGCTGAACTCGGCTGATGGTGTCAGAAACCCAAGGCACACCGGTCCCGACCTGGTGACACGTGGCAGGCCCAGTGGTGAAGACCCAGCCGAGTTCAGGAAGACTCTGGAAACGCTCAGCGGAGATCATGGGGGTTCAAGCCGCCGAGCTCGGCTAAACGGTACCACGTACCATCCAGATACGGTGACCGGGTCCGCGTGAGTCCGGGAGTCGCCCCGTCGAGTTGAAGGGTCGCTCCGCCGAGTTCGCCAGATTATCCGGACACCTTATCCGGCTCAGCCGAGTTCGCCAGGTTATCCGGACACCTTATCCGGCTCAGCCGAGTTCAAGGGGTTATCCGAACAGCTTATCCGGACCAGCCAAGCTGAAGCGTCGCCGAGCTCAGCGAAGGGTCGGCCGAGATCTAAAACCGCCCACTTTCATTTGGTATTTGTATAGGAGCTTAGGAGTAGTGGAGGCGCCCCTTCAGGGCGCCCGACAGAGATAACAAACAACAGAGCAGAAATTTTCTAGGCCCACAACACGTGTACACGTTCCGGTACGTCCCTGCACGGGGTCGGATTATGTCTGCTGTCAGCACCCGAGAGGCATAGCTTGTAGGGTGTTGACTGGTAGCGCCAAGAGATTAAGGTTGGCCCGGGTTGGGCACGTGTCTCGCCAAGCGCGAAGGAAAAGTCTCGCCACCGCTGCGAGCCGGTGTTCCCGTACGTCCCGGGCACTGATTGCTGAGTCGAGAAGCCTTTGCTCTCGGCGACCCGTAAAAGCGCTCCGTGCGCCGTCGTCCATCCTTTGGTGGAGGGCACGGGATTTCTCATTCCGGAGTCAGGTAACTCAGCTGGCTGCCGAGATTGACTGGCTTGGGGTACTTGGTCTCGGCGAGAACGACACCACTGTCCCGGAAGGGCCGAACCGCTGGGGGACATCTCAGCGCAGGCCAACAAGGGCCGACTAGCTCGGCTGTTGTTGTGTTTGTAGCTAGGGTGCCACATCTGACGATTTTGTGCGTGCTACTACACCACAACTGGTGCCGCGACCCGGGAGCAGGGTGGATTGTTTTCGTTGGTACCAAGTTAACTAAGTTTTGAGTACTGAGCAAGATGGTCCAGGGAAGATTGTCGCCGAGCTGGGCCAGCCCAGCGACGGCTGGGGGTTCGCTTCTCACGAAGCTGAACTCAGCTGGCGGAAGGATCGCCGAAATGACGATGGAAGTGGTCCCAATCGTTCGGTTTGGCGACGACAATACCCAAGACCCAGGAAGAGATGGGGATATTGGAGATTGTGAAGAAGAACGGAAGAAAGCCGAGTTGCTCAGCGAGATGGCTGAGTTCTCGCTGCATGTTGGGCGCATAGAGGAACCTCGACGAGCCCAACAAAACCCCGCAGCCGAGCTCGGTGACGATGCGGACGATGACCTTCAAGACGTCGCTCCAGGGGACCGTCCGCCCCTGATACAGCGAGCGACGAGGGCATCAAGCGTGAAATGCCCGAGTTGGGATTCGATGCCGAACGTCTCGTGGGAAATCTCTCCACTCGACTAGGGGCAACCGAAGAAATGTGAAACCCGTCTGCAAATGGTGCAAGTTGCAGATGCGGTCTGAGGCTATTGCACCAAAGTGATGATCCGCCGACTCAGTGAAGACAGCAGGCTGGGTCGAGTCGAAGAATGATACTGCGTCAACTGTATGAATTATATGAATTACATGATATCGAAATGGAGTGAGCGATGATGGAGCTGGGAAGCAAGAAGTCCATTCGCCGGGTTAGCGTTGGAGTCGGCGCGGCCGCCACCGACACCGGGCGGGTGGAATCCGCATCTTGGATCTAAGGGTCAGCCAAGTTGCCGAGCTGAGTGATTGAGCCCAGCGGGTCTGACGCCGACACCGTCAAGAAGCTGAGGGAGGTGACGGTGAGTCGACACAGATGGAGCGCGTCAGCCGTCGATGTCGAAGCTGTGTCGACTCGTCACTGGGTCCGTGAACACACTACCAACTGGGGCACTGTGTGGGATATGCGGCGGTACGATCGACGCCCTTGGTTACGACCGACGGGACATCCGACCAAGTCGGTGAACGATCTACCCGTTGGGCGCTCACGCTAAGTTGAGCGCAGGTGTTCTGACGCGAAGCTGGGCTGATATGGAGCCGCGCGCAAGCAGGAAGCCGAAACGAAGTCGAGTTCACACTATGTTCCAGCAAGGCCGTAATCACACCACGTTTACTGAGAGGAGACTAGCCGAGTCGGTCGATACGCGGCGGCGGCGAACAAATCGAGGTTGCAACAAAGCTGGACATGAGCAGAGCTCAGCGGAGGGAAGCTGGGCAGGCGCGTCGCCAAGAATGCCAACGTGCCAGCGATCTCGAACGGAAGCCGAGTTGATCCGTAGCTGGGCAAAAGCAGACGCCTGGTTTGAAGTTGGACTCCGATTTCAATCGATCCGACGTAGGGCTACCGCCGAGTTCAACTGCGGCCAGCCTGAAACCGAGTCTGTGAAATCGCCGAGTCGGTGAAATCGCCGAGTCACGGCGTCGCAAAGTGTATCCAACATCCAAAGCTGGACTGAAGAGGAATGGATTCCACGCGGGAGCCAGATGAGCAGAATTTGGTCAGGAGTCGAGCGTCGTTCACTCAGCCGAGCTCAACCATTTCCTCGCTTGACGTGGAGCTATACAGCAGCAGGGCCAAGTCCAGGTGACATGAAGTCGAGCTAGACTTGGGTTGATTCGCCGCACAACCACAGAGGCTTGTCTTGAATCCGAGCAGAACCAGGATCGGGTACAAATGCAGCCGAGGTCAGCACCAACTGAGTTGAACCGCAGTCAAGCTGAAGCAGAGATGCGTTCAAGCAGAGCCGAGTTGAAGCGAGATAGTGCTCCTCTGAATGCAGGTAGTTTGACACCGAGATGTCGTGAAGCCGAGTTCAACCAAGCCAGAACGGAGCCGGGTTTGAGCAACACCCGAAGAAGGGCTCGTCGTTGGAGTGGAGCCGATTGAAGAACAACCTTGCTCAAGCAGAGCCATGGTCAAGTTGGACCGCCTCGCGTCCGGTTCCAGTGGGAGCGCTTGCATCTCGGTCTTGCGCCGGGTACTCGTCTGATTCCAGCCGAGACGAAGTAGATCGAGCCGAGTTTATACTCAGCCGAGGACGAGCTGAGCGGAGCTGAAGCGAGACCGAGATCACGCTGCGTCCGAATGTCGCGTTCGCACTGGGTTGCTGCGAAGCGGAGAACATTGAAGTACGACCACGCTGGAATGGGATGCCGAGTTGCAGCAGTGCCGCATGTTGGATGAAGTGTACTCACTTCAAGGGAAGGAAACACTGGGCTGAGTTGCGGTGCGCCGAGCTCCAGTGAGATCGCGGTTTTGGAAGTTCGCCGATATGAGCACTGGTAAACGCACCGAGTTCCGATTCGAGAGCGTTCATGCCGAGGTCGAGGAGGTACAGCCGAGCTGAGTCTGAACATACTTCACAGCTGAACCGAAGAGGCTGAATTTGAACTGAGCTTGAACGCAGCCGAGTTCGCGGCGAGGCGAACTGGAATGTGACCGAATGAAGTGTTGCCCCAGTCGAGGTTGCCCACCACCAAGTCGATCCCGGTCGGGGTAAGCTGGTGTTACAGAGCTGGAGAGATGAAAGCTGAAGGCAAAGTCCGTTGACCACTGAACCCAGCTCGACCCGTTCAGGACAACTCGACTGGAGCATCAATCTCATCAGGATCGCCTTGTTCGTCTACAACATGATACAACAACGGTGAGAGTTAGCTCAACACACCAAGGCGAGTGGGGTAAACACTTACCAGGCGAGTTGAGTCGATCAAGCGGATGCTGTGTTCAAGCCCAGCCGAGTTCAAGAAGATCAAGCGGATGCTGTGTTCAAGTCCAGCCGAGTTCAAGAAGGGCAGCGGATAGCAGGACAGCTGAGTTCAACTTGCTACTGCACTTCTCGTCAATAAGCTCAGCTGAGTTGGATTTCCAGCTCAGCGCGGCCCGATCGGGGAAGCGTTCCTTGACCCGCCGAGTTTGCGGTGGCTTGTATCATGCCAAGACAACTATCAGGCTCCACTCGACGCGCCGCAACGAGAGACAGATGCTTACCTGGTCAGCCGAGTTGCTGGCAGGATCCATGGCAACATGAATCGAGCACTTCCTCGACACCTGCATCGCCTACTTGCTTGGTTGCGGCGGGACCAACAGCACCGCTAGTACTCGGAGCTTCGACAGGGGCAGCAGCCGACTCCGTATGACCCAGTTCAGGCTACCAGCTGCCACGTTGAGACGGTCATCCACACTGATTCGATGTTGAAGTGATCCGACGGTGGGGCTTGGCGCGAGCGACAGGGGCATCTACATGTGCACAGATCCGTGGGGCGCGGAGTCCACACATCAGTCAAGGGCTACACCAAAGATCAAGGTTCAAGCAGGCCTCACCTTCACGGAACGAGGTCGTCGAGCTGGCGTTGCGAGCACTTCTGGCCACTCGAATTCGGGAAATGTGAACTCAGAGTGAATGCGACAGATCTGATTGGACGAAATCAAGCGTGCGACACATCCAGTTGGACAGGCCACTCACCACTCCGGCTCGTAGCATGACCGGGGCAGTTGTGGTGTAGGGAACATCGAGTTTTGTGTCACACTCCAAGACCTCAGTGGAACAACGCACCAGGAGCCAAGTTCTACTCGGCGGGATGCCCGTCCGCCGAGCTCAGTGGGCAAGAATGCGCTGATGGACCGCTGAACTCGGCTGATGGTGTCAGAAACCCAAGGCACACCGGTCCCGACCTGGTGACACGTGGCAGGCCCAGTGGTGAAGACCCAGCCGAGTTCAGGAAGACTCTGGAAACGCTCAGCGGAGATCATGGGGTTCAAGCCGCCGAGCTCGGCTAAACGGTACCACGTACCATCCAGATACGGTGACCGGGTCCGCGTGAGTCCGGGAGTCGCCCGTCGAGTTGAAGGGTCGCTCCGCCGAGTTCGCCAGATTATCCGGACACCTTATCCGGCTCAGCCGAGTTCGCCAGGTTATCCGGACACCTTATCCGGCTCAGCCGAGTTCAAGGGGTTATCCGAACAGCTTATCCGGACCAGCCAAGCTGAAGCGTCGCCGAGCTCAGCGAAGGGTCGGCCGAGATCTAAAACCGCCCACTTTCATTTGGTATTTGTATAGGAGCTTAGGAGTAGTGGAGGCGCCCCTTCAGGGCGCCCGACAGAGATAACAAACAACAGAGCAGAAATTTTCTAGGCCCACAACACGTGTACACGTTCCGGTACGTCCCTGCACGGGGTCGGATTATGTCTGCTGTCAGCACCCGAGAGGCATAGCTTGTAGGGTGTTGACTGGTAGCGCCAAGAGATTAAGGTTGGCCCGGGTTGGGCACGTGTCTCGCCAAGCGCGAAGGAAAAGTCTCGCCACCGCTGCGAGCCGGTGTTCCCGTACGTCCCGGGCACTGATTGCTGAGTCGAGAAGCCTTTGCTCTCGGCGACCCGTAAAAGCGCTCCGTGCGCCGTCGTCCATCCTTTGGTGGAGGGCACGGGATTTCTCATTCCGGAGTCAGGTAACTCAGCTGGCTGCCGAGATTGACTGGCTTGGGGTACTTGGTCTCGGCGAGAACGAGACACCACTGTCCCGGAAGGGCCGAACCGCTGGGGGACATCTCAGCGCAGGCCAACAAGGGCCGACTAGCTCGGCTGTTGTTGTGTTTGTAGCTAGGGTGCCACATCTGACGATTTTGTGCGTGCTACTACAACACACTAGGAGCTGGTGTAGATAACCCATATGGATATAAGGTCGACCTCCTCACTGCGCTCATGTGGTGCGAGACGGCATGGGCTCATGTGAGCCCCACGACTATTCAGCATTGCTGGAATCATTCTGGAGTTGTCAGTAAAACAAACATGAAATTCATTTTAAATTAATACAATAACAGTTTATATCCTATTAGCATTTATCCTGGTAGTGCTACTTTGTAGTACGAGAAGCCCAATAGGGATTAATTCGAGGCGTGAAATATGTGGTCCACAGAAAAAGTAGGTACCGAACCAATACAATTTTCAAGTGTAATGGTCTTATAAATCTAATATTTTTCATCAAAAAGACAAATCGACTGATTTACACAAGTTTTATTACGAATTATTACAGGATGGAGGCCTAAATGATATCTTACCTTATTTCAGCGATTTCTATGATACAATACGTTAGACGTATACCGTACGTATCCGATGTTAGACTATGGGCTTGAATGTAAATCGAATGCTTACGTAGGTGTACCTTACAAAGGCCTATTCGTGCTCTACCATCAAGATCTATAGTGATGTCGTCGTACTACACGCGAAGCTACCTGGTCGTGTACGAAGTTTAGTTGCTTGTTAAGAGTGCCTTAATTGTAGTTGTTGGTTGTCTGATCAACTACCTACAAAACTCCAACAAATCAGGCATAGCTCTGGTATCGCGGTACCCCGCATACTCAATCAGCGCCGCGCGGCATCCAACGCGGCATTCACCCTCGACACTTTGATGCATTCGGGCATAGCTTCGGGATCGCGGTGCCCCGCGTTAATTAATCGTCAGCTGACGTCACCGCAGCACGGTACCATGTCGTAACTAGGAAATAAAATATGCACACAAAAGTTAGTTCCGTAAGATTGATGAACAGGTAGCGTTATGGTAGCAGTGCGCTCGGTGCCGCGGCAGCGAGTATGAGCCCGCGGATGGTGGCGGCCACCGCAGCAATCGAGCACGCCGCATTGATTCGTTGCATGGTTGCATGGTTGCATGGTTGCATCGTTGCATGGTTGATCTGTAGATTGGTATATTGGTTGGTAATAGCGCGCTCGGTGTCACGTCAGCGAGTATGAGCCCGCGGAGGGTGGGGGCTACCGCGGCAACGAGCACACTGAAGAATGAGAAGAATCGTAGGATAAGTTCTGATGGCTCGAGACACGCTGCACCAAGTCAAGTTCTTTCAGAACTCTCCTCAACATCTTCTGGAAATAATACATCTTGATACGCTTACGGCAGATGTACAGTATCTTGAAGTTAGCATACATTTTGTTGTACATTACCTGACAGTTTTGTTAATCAAAATGCAATGCGCAGGCGACTGGTACGCCGCAAACGCGGCGTGCCTAAGTCGCGCGCGCAATCGTGTTTGTGTTCCGTTATCCTATTTCAGATGCTGACTCGGCACTACAATTGAGCGCTACCAGCCCAATTCTCTAGTATATATCAGGCGTCCGGTATTGACGCAGATTACTGTACAAAGTTCGTTCATCGAAGGCACGCCACGTCCAGCTACAACTGTATATCTCAACCGTCGAACCGGTATCGTCTTTCAGACGCTACTCGATTAGTTTTCACAGCAAATAGCACGTACTGAGCAAGTTGAAATGACAAATAATCGGTGCCAAAGAATGGTAATGGATTTTTTCTCCGTGCAGTATACATGTACGAAGTTCGTAGTATAACATAAAGTATTGTATATGTATATGTACCGTATGCGGCTCCACGACGTCGAAACGTCGAGTGCCTTGGGAAAAGTCAAACGCAATTGCACAACAACGCCAATCCGTAGGGAGGAGTTCAAGTTGATTGTTACGGATTACTCTAGTTCGATAAAAGTGTATTGGCGCCAGCTTCTTGTAGTAAGCACCGATTTTGGCGGGACTCTCTATCGCTCTCTTCGTCGGGACCTTGCGCGTTAATCCAAGGTTGGATTGCAGCGTACAAGCAGTAGAAATGTTTGGTGGTGGAGGAAACTCTAACTTTAAACCTGCTTGTCGCTCTTCGAATTAAAAAGGGATGTTCTTCAATATTGTAGTTGTAGTTTAGTACAGTAATGTGCGTCAATAAGGAACGTGTAGGAATTAATGTACAGTAATGTGCCTCAATACTAAAGTAAGCAACGGGGTACTTATAACATAAAGTAACATATACTGGAAGAACTTATATAACATATAGGAACAAAGAAAGGATAAGATTTGTTAATGTACTGAAATTAAACATTTTTTAGTAATATTACTGTCATGCCTTAGTCTATTATAGCGAAGGTGCCCTTTTGAGCCCTCTCCAGCGGACTCTATAATAGTTTAATAGCACGCCAAAGTTCGTGCAAAGCACAATACACTTTATCTAAGTTAACTACTTGTAACTGCTTGTACGCTGCAATCCAACCTTGGATTAACGCGCAAGGTCCCGACGAAGAGAGCGATAGAGAGTCCCGCCAAAATCGGTGCTTACTACAAGAAGCTGGCGCCAATACACTTTTATCGAACTAGAGTAATCCGTAACAATCAACTTGAACTCCTCCCTACGGATTGGCGTTGTTGTGCAATTGCGTTTGACTTTTCCCAAGGCATTCGACGTTTTGACGTCGTGGAGCCGCATACGGTACATATACATATACAATACTTTATGTTATACCACGAACTTCGTACATGTATACTGCACGGAGAAAAAATCCATTACCATTCTTTGGCACCGATTATTTGTCATTTCAACTTGCTCAGTACGTGCTATTTGCTGTGAAAACTAATCGAGTAGCGTCTGAAAGACGATACCGGTTCGACGGTTGAGATATACAGTTGTAGCTGGACGTGGCGTGCCGTCGATGAACGAACTTTGTATTGTACTGGCCATCTGCATTGATACACCAGATTGTGGAGCCCACCACTCACCCTCTATTTGGAGTTACGCAGTACTGAAAATACCGTTGGAATCAGCACGATCTCTGTTTCAAAAGGAGCCAATCCTCGTCCGTTCGCGGGTATTGAAGCGAGCATAAAGCTGCCAAAGCGAAAGGGACTCCTCAATGTGGACGAATGATTTCGCTCCTCAGATTTTTTTCTCAGATCTGAATAGGTTTTGGTAACCACAGAGGCCAATAGATTTCAACCTGTTATATTCAATATTCATGAAAGCATATACACTTTGGAATCTGATTTTATTCGTTCGCGTCCTCCGAGTCGGACTCGTCCTCGGGCTCCGCCGCCTCCAGATACTCTTCCTCGACGTTCTGGACGTGACGGTACGCCTTCACCCACGTCTTGGACGTGATGCCATGGATGCCTTGGTGGATCTTTGCCTCCAACTCGGCCATCGTGCTGCACGGGTTTCTGGCGATCGGGTTCTTGATTGCAGCCCATATTAGTTCAATGGGCTGCAACTCAGGATGGTATGGGGGCGTAAAGAGCACCTGGTGCCCCCATTTGGCCGCAATCTTCACGGTCTCGTAGCTGGTCTGCCCGCGCTTCTCCTCAACGAGCCGCTGGAGCTCCTTCTTCTTCATGAGCATGCTGGCTGGCACCCCCTGGCGGAGCAGCCACTTAACATGTGTCTCCTTGTTTTTGCCCTTGGCGGGGGCGGCGTCGGCATCACGCTTATGATACTTGGCGCCGTCCATCATGATGTTGCACTCTCCGTACTCGTCGGACAGCGTCTCGCACAGCTGTCCGAACCACCGCTCGAACTTCTCGCTGGTGAAGTTGCCGTGGTAGTCGTCCGTTGAAGTGCTGGCAGCTTTATCAGCTGCCCACACTTTGACGGATCCTTTGACCCACTCACCACGCGTGCGATAGTTGCCAACACGCGTGATGACACCGGCGCCGATAATGCAAAATCGTCGCCCCTTCCCTGACGGAAGCGAACGACGCATCTTGGGCAGAAGCCACGTCCGCTGGGCGACGTGGTGAAGATTGCAGTAGGATTCGTCTAGGTAGACTTCAGTCCGGATGGCCGTGCGCTTGTTGAGGTTGGCGCGCTTGCGTTTCAGGTAGTTGCGTCTGTAGGCCACGTTGACCTCATTGTCGGCCCTGATATCGCGCCGCTCTCCAACCTTGAACGAGCAGTCCATTGCGCGTAGCGTACGTCGAACAGTGCGGGCTGAAATGTCGTCACCTGTCAGTTCTTGTACCTTGTCCGCGATGTGCTGAGACGTGGCGGGCTTGCTGGAAATATTTCGTGCGGTAATGATTTGTTCAAATAAATTTCCGTATTTTTGAACTGTCTCCCTCAGATGAGCGGGTGGCTCAGCGGAAGTCGCTGTCGTCTCCCCACGTTTGCTCTTGTTCTCGGCCGCGACGACGCGTGCAATCGTGGCCATTCCAAAGCCAAGACACTGGTGAACGCGCAGCCGTACGGCGCGCTTGCTGGGGTCGAGTCCTTGCTGAGCTTCGGTGAGGAAATAGCGGTGGGTCCGGAGAATCAGAGCTTTTTCGGGGGCGGAGATTGACTTCATGGCGACAAATTTCTAAATGAGCTAGACTAAGGATAGAGAATATATGATCAGCGTGGAACGACGCTTCTTTTGCTGTAAAGAAAACTCTTGTGGCTGCCCTACAACTCATGTAATGACCACAAGAATAATCTGGTGTATTAATCCAAGTGGCCAGTACAATAGCACGAAGGGTACGAACTATGTGACATTCTTATACTGTACAAATCAAAAATCATGTATGCGTAGAATGATGGTTTACTCTCAGTCATGGCATTTTGCATACCGGCATCGTGGCACGACGATGATCGTGCCCTTTTTGACGAAAAAGTTTATGGTCTCAGATTTTTGGGATCCTACTACAATAGAAAGGGACGAGCTAGCCAAGTACAATACTGTAGTATAAATAAACAATACAATACTGTAGTATAATACTGCGTACAGTATTCATGTAGTGTATGAATACACTGTAGGGGCTGGGGACCAGAAAGAGAGAGGGTAATAGTAAAGTGTAATAGATACCTCAGCAATGGTGCTAGGGCAACCCCCAACTGCCTATGCAATGGCACGAGCTTAATAAATTATTAAAAGTCCATATACCGTGCGTTGCCGAATTTGTTGAAGCGTGGCAGTGCTGGTGAACCGAACACCTACACTAAGTCGGCAATTATAATGGTTTACTCCGAACAATACTTTGTATTGGTTGATGCCGTACTTCAGGGACAATGCACATGTACTTATGTATTACAGTGCGCGCCAAAATGATAGGACCACCTCGATAAGTTCTCATAACTCGGTCAATATTGATTATTTTAAGGTGCGGTTTCGAGGCTAGCTGCAAAACACGCTGGGAAAGATCAGGTATGCGCTAACACTCGCGTTTTTGCACTCTATGGGATAGCTCACATACAAAAAACTGTTTCTGCCAAGTCGACACAAATTAGGACCCCCCCATCCCAATACAAAATCCTATAGTAAGGGAAAGCCTGTACAAAGCGATATGACTTCGGATTTGTATGGGAACAACTTCCACCGGTCAGTGCGTTAACAAAGGGATGGCGCGAGCCAATTCCATGGTCACCCTTACGTAGTATGAAGAGTTGCCTACAGTGTGTGAACATGGCACCGCTGCATTAGCGATATTGAGCGAGAACTAAGCATGAACGTCAGTCTCTGTAGTACGCCTGCAAAATCCCTATGATTTGCTATAGAAAGACCGGTGGGCGTCGCCTCGCTAGATAGCGGCTCATCCGTTTGAAACTAGGTCTCAGGCCCGTACCTCGCTTGAGCT
Source organism: Phytophthora melonis (assembly GCA_024211575.1). NCBI lineage: Eukaryota > Oomycota > Peronosporomycetes > Peronosporales > Peronosporaceae > Phytophthora > Phytophthora melonis. Next base: position 255,794 of record JAMXKT010000037.1, on the reverse strand, counting down.
AAAATGTGTTTCATGAATAGATTATCGAATATCCCCCTTCATGTTGGCTTCTGCATGAGTGGGCGCGTTCTAGGGGCCGGTGGAAGTTGTTCCCATACAAATCCGAAGTTATATCGCTTTGTACAGGCTTTCCCTTACTATAGGATTTTGTATTGGGATGGGGGGGTCCTAATTTGTGTCGACTTGGCAGAAACAGTTTTTTGTATGTGAGCTATCCCATAGAGTGCAAAAACGCGAGTGTTAGCGCATACCTGATCTTTCCCAGCGTGTTTTGCAGCTAGCCTCGAAACCGCACCTTAAAATAATCAATATTGACCGAGTTATGAGAACTTATCGAGGTGGTCCTATCATTTTGGCGCGCACTGTAAACGTACGTACGAACGGCGTGAGAAAGCCATTATCATAAACAATGGTCTTTTGAGAACTCCATTTAGGTACCCTTGGTCTGCTTATGTAACAGAGGCCTACAGTTTGTTGATGCCATGTGATGATAATGCACGCCTCATGGTCCGATCGAATTGATGTGACAGCCAGTCTCCAATTTGCCACGTGCTGCAAACTACACTTGGACCACCACCGCTGAGCATGAAGGTTTTCCCCGCCCTCACCACTGCACTCGTCGCGCTTGGCACCGCCGGAGTCGAAGCTGAACGCGTGCAGCGATCCCTCGTCATGGGTGGAGGCACCGTTCCAGTCGGCACGAAGACGTACACGGACAACCGCTGAGGGCGACACGTTCTGCGGCGGTGCTCTTATCAGTCCCACCCACGTGCTCACTACCGCAACATGCACCGCCAGCCTTGGATCGGGACCTGCCGAGTGGGCTGCGGTGGGCACGCACTACCTCAACGGCGCGAAGGACGGCGAACGGCTCAAGGTCGTGTCGGCCCAGAACCACACACTGTACAATCCTAACAACTTCGCGTACAACTTTGCCGTGCTGACGCTCGAGAAGCCCAGCAAGTTCTCCCCGGTCAAGCTCCCTGCGGCGGATGGCTCGGACATCGTTCCGAGCATGTGGTCTAAGCTGATGGGCTGGGGCGACACCAGCTACCCAAACGGCGCGCGCGCCAACGAGCTGCAGAGCGTCGACCTGAGGGTCGTAACCAGCAACTGCACGTACACCGTGGGTCCGTCCGAAGTGTGTGCTTGTGGCGAGGAAGGCAAGGACAAGTGCCCTGGCGACACCGGCGGCCCGCTGGTCAAGGAAAACGGCAGTGGCGACGCTGATGACATCCTCATCGGCTTGGCGAGCTGGGGCATGCCTTGCGGTTACAAGGACGTCGCTAGTGTGTACGCTCGCGTGTCGGCCGGTCTTGAATGGATCAACTCTGTCACCAACAAGTAAGTGGCTTCGCAGCGACTTTCCGGCTCAGATCTTGCCACTTACTTCTCTTCTTTTGCAAGGAAGACCTAAAGAGCTACTGGGTAATTTTCAGTGTTTCATAGTAGTAAAAGACGGGGTGCTCCATTTCCGAACGATAAAAAATACCACAAAGTCGTGCCTAAAAGCTCTTGAATTTGTTTAACAATTTAGTGCAAGTGAGCTTGCGATAAGTAAAACTAGGGCTTCGCGAAGGCTCACCTTTGACCGCCATTGATAAACTCAATCCGCACGCTCCACGGGCGTCTCGTGTGCCTGCTTCGTAGCCGGGGCATCTGCTCGCCAATGTATCGCCACTTTGGTCACACGAATTTGTAACCAGCCTCCGTCATTCTTGAGAAGGCTAAAACACTCGGTCAATCGGCATCACTTACTGTAAATTGACCTAAGACATGTTACCGGTTCATCACCGGTGTCGATTGGACGGGGGACAGCGCCCGCTGGGCTATCAGCACTTCGTCGCTTCCTACCCCAGTGAAATACTATAGTAGGCCAAACACACAGTGTTAAGTAAAACCTACATGTACTTGTAGGCGCGAGAAGCCTAGGTATACAAAGGCTTCTGAAAAAGGGGATTTTTAAAGCGAAGGGCCTGAATTCCCAGTTTATTACCTCGGAGACGTCACATTTTACAACAAGGTTGCGGCTCTTCTTGTGTGAGTGCTCCGAAGCAAGCTCGTGAAGGCTTTTGGGAAGCTCTGAAGAAAGCTCATAATGGTGGTGTGACTGATCTATCGCTATTATAAAAGCTAGGCACACGTGAATTTGACTACCTCAGCACCTATGGTCACCCCGACAATGCTTCGTTAGAAGCACAGGAGAAAGTTTACAGTAGAGTATGGCATTCAGGAAATGCGCGGGGTAAATAACTCTACGACTGCGTCGAGCAGCGCAACAAGTGCTCGGATATGTACGGGGCCAGCCAGGATAATGCAGCAGCTAGTGTCGGCGTTGCCGGTCAGTACAAACGTTAACAGCATAGTGACCAGATCGCACGCTGGAATTCACGGGTGTAGCGTGAGCATCAAGAGGATGACGCTGACGAAGTTCAAGAAGAAGGAGATTGTGCGGAGGGTGATCGCGGACCGAATGGCGGAGCTGCAGAAGCACATGAGTTGCGGGTGGAAGCGTTGGAGATGCTGGGCGACGAGACCATCAGAGAGCGTCTGGCTGGGGAGGAGCGGACAATCACTGAGGAGGACGCGGCCACGATGGTTGAACAGCTGCGACTGAGCGCGGTGTGCGGCGTCTTACTCTCTGTGGATGGCGTTCACAATACCGAATCGGACAAACTGCATGCGAAGACCAACATGTCGTATCTGGTGCGCTTCGAGTCGCTGGTGACGCACCCAGACGAGGTGGACTGGCGTATCGAGAACTTGGACAAACCGAGACTGTTACGATCTGGGTCGGTCCGCTCCACGCAGTGAGGTCACGACCTCGAGGAAGACTGAGGAGGCGAACACCCGCACGACTTGACACGCACTTGGTAGATATTAGACTGAGCTCCTACTCCTACTGCTACACATGCACACCGGGCAGCGGCTCCAGCGCTCCCAACCACTCGTTGCACTTCAACTCCTGTCTCCTGCTGTCCTCCTCCCAGGACCTTGTATCTCCTTCCTTCGGCTTCTTCCAGGACCGTGTCCGCACCGTCGCTCCTGCGACGCCCCCTCAATGCACCAACGCACCACCGTGTGCGCCAACGGCTGCAACCGGAGGCGATTCATAACACGCCCTCCGACGCACTGCGCCGGAACCTCTCACTCCGCGCTCGCCTTGATTTCGTTAACGTCCTTGCCCTTGTCCTTGACGTCCACGTCCCTGTCCGTGCCCATGCTTGGACACTCGCTGAAGCGGTGGCCAGTCTGGTGGCAATTGAAGCAAGTCCCCTGCTTCCAATCCGCCGCTCGAGTCGCTCCATGCGCTCCTAGCAGGTTACCACCACCACTCGCACCTTGGCCGTCTGCACCCAGCACACGATCCTTCTTGTTGTAACTCTCCATGCGGAGAATCTGGTCCCTCGCTTTCTCCGGCGAGTCCATCTTCTTCGACCCGCTCTCCATCATGCCCTTGAGGCGGTCGAAGCGCTCGTCTTTCGGCAACGACTGCACCAGCATCTGCGTGAAGATCGGCCCTCGCACGCCCGCATTCAGCGCCTCCAACTGCGCCTTGATCGTGAACATCTTGTCCACGTGCTGGCCGACGTCCTCACCCGCCTTGCACTTCGCCGTCTGCAAGCGGTTGAACAGAATAATCTCCTGGTTTGCCCGCGTGGCCGCATTCGTCTTGCCCTCGTAGTAGTCCTCGAGATACTTCCACATCTCGGTGCCGGTCTTGTTCATCATCACCTGCTGCCCCAATTCCATGGACATCGACGCCATGATGATCGACTTAATCTTCACTTGAACTCCGTCAAACTCCGCCTGGTCCTTCGCGTCCGCGAGCGTTTTCTTGCCCGTCGCGAAGTCCAGCACGTCCTTCTCCTCGAACGCGATCATCATCATGCCCTTGTAGTAGACCCACGACTGCCCGTGCCAACCCACCGGTCGCCCGTGCTTGTTGATCTCCACCTTGTCCGACATGATCACGCTCTGAGCCACACCTTGGCCCCTCCCCAACAGCACTCGGTCACCAGCCAGCGGCTGATCGGACAGTGAGTCGAGGTCACACTCGGTCACCAGCTACAAGCTGATCGGACAGTGCTTCTTCTCCGCTCGGTCCTCAGGCGACGGCTGGTCGGACGGCGGGAACTTCTCCGCTTGGTCACCAACCACCGGCTGATCGGACAGCGGCAATACGCGCTCGGTCACCAGCTCCCGCTGATCGGACAGCACGCTACCCCACTCGGTCACCAGCTACGAGCTGATCGGACAGTGGTCGGAGTCTTCGATCCACGCGTTCGGCCACTTGCTGACCTTGGGCTCTATAACCCTGTTACGATCTGGGTCGGTCCGCTCCACGCAGTGAGGTCACGACCTCGAGGAAGACTGAGGAGGCGAACACCCGCACGACTTGACACGCACTTGGTAGATATTAGACTGAGCTCCTACTCCTACTGCTACACATGCACACCGGGCAGCGGCTCCAGCGCTCCCAACCACTCGTTGCACTTCAACTCCTGTCTCCTGCTGTCCTCCTCCCAGGACCTTGTATCTCCTTCCTTCGGCTTCTTCCAGGACCGTGTCCGCACCGTCGCTCCTGCGACGCCCCTCCAATGCACCAACGCACCACCGTGTGCGCCAACGGCTGCAACCGGAGGCGATTCATAACAGAGACGACGCTAAAACTTGCTACACCTCGGTTGATAGCGAGTCGTGGCGTGGCGGTCTTTACGCTACGCAACCTCGAGACGTTCCAAGGGCTGTGGAGAAGTACTTGCTTGAAGTGCTGCCATTGGATAGAATTAAAATGGCTCGAGTTTTTTATATTATATCGCCCCCCACCCCTCGAAAATACCGCCAATGAGACTTGCGCTGACTCAGGAGTGAGCTTGAACGTGCTGTTTCGCACCGCACATAGTCCCCTCCTGAACGTGCACACACATATCGTATTCAGCAGCCCGATTCAAAGCGAACGTACAACAGGTGTGATGTACTTAAGTAAGTACTACGTAGTAGGAGTTCAAACGCTTTATTCTCTGCACTTTATATCCATCCTGCAACTAGGATACCAGTTGCCAAACCGCCTGGAACTTCACCTCCTTAATACGCCAGTTCACGACTCAAAGCGCACCACATTGGACTTCCACAAGTTGAAGTCCTCTAATCAAGCGCCTCTAATATCGATCCGGACTTTCAGCCAATGAGCGCGTCGTAGCTCTTCGGCCTCACAATCGCTGCGTGTCTCGCCACTCTCGATACGAAGCAGCAGAAGAAGATGGCGACTCGAGCGATCCTGGCGATGAAGGCGCTGCGGCGCGGCCCCGCCGCGGGCGTGCAGACTGCGCGCCGCATGTTCTCGGACGCTCCCGTGCCGGGCACGCGGGCCAACAAACTCGGGGTGCGTGTCCAGCTCTGCAGCCTCTAAGCTGGAATAACGTGCCCTTTTCGTCTACAAATTGATTGACACGGTTGCTAACCAGAGCTTGTATTGCAGCCGGTGACTTGGAGCGGCCTTGCACTCGCGGGTGTCGTGGGCAGCGGCGTCGTATACTATTATTACTCGGAGAAGGACCGCCTGCAGACCCAGTGTGCGTTTTTTTTAAGTTGCTGATCGTCTGCTATTACCAATAGTGGTCTCTGATGTCGTCACTGTGTTTGTTTGCCCTGTTGGCAGCCACGTCTAAGGTGACTTCGGTGGGCAAGCCGCTGCTGGGCGGACCGTGGACGCTTGTGGACTGTGACTCGAGACGTGCTGTGACGGACTCGTCGTTCCGCGGCAAGTACTCGCTGCTGTACTTCGGCTTCACGCACTGCCCCGACATCTGCCCCAATGAGCTGGTGCGCATCGGCGACGTGCTGGACAAGCTGGAGGCGGAGAAGTGCCCCGAGGTCGTGCCGCTGTTCGTGACGGTGGATCCTAAGCGCGACACGGTCGAGCAGATGCAGGCCTACAAGGCCGACTTCCACCCCAAGTTCAAGATGCTCACGGGCACGCGCGACCAAGTGGCCGACATCACCAAGGCCTACCGCGTGTACTTCTCCAAGGCGGACGAGAACGAGGACGACGATGATGACTACCTGGTGGATCACTCTATTGTGATGTATCTTGTCGGCCCCGATGGCGAGTTCCTCGACTTCTTCACGCAGAATGCACGCGTCGATGACATCGCCGCCAAGATCAAGACGTATTTTTGAGACTGTAGCTTCAACAAAGCGAGAGCTAATGGAACTGGCAGGCTAGTTATACTGAGTTAAATGGGAACTTGCCTTTCTTTCGTGCGTTTGCATGCTTCCTTGCGAGTTACTAGTAAATGGGCCGCGACACCGATCAAGCCTTCATGCGATTACGTACTACATGTAGGCGTTGGCTTCACGCATGGCGAAATACTACGTAGTACACTTGAGTGTTGATAGCCTTGGTGCTAATTTCTTCAAGCGACACACACAGTATTAAATACCATTGCATAAGCACCGACCTCCTTGACGGCTAAATTGACGTGTAACTAACTTACGATTCTTTGAGCATTCACAGTTTATTCTTTTTGTCTGTTATTGTGCGAGTGTTGAAGGTCCTTCGTTCGTTGCAGAGCCTAGCAAGATCCGCCAAAATACATGGATGCGTCCACCTGTCGGTCGGTCGTGAGTGCCACGTCGAAGGGCAACACCCGCTCCCTGCCCTGTTAATTATCCCAGAGCCACGCCGCTACGTGCCTAGTACAGCATGGCGTCCTTGATGTCCTTGGGGTTAACCTTGGGCTTAAGCTCGTCGTCCGGGCGCATCCGGAAGCCCGGGCCAGGCACCTTCTCCCACTTCAGCGTGGTCTTTCCCTGCGGGCCCTCGCACGACAGCTGGCCGTTCATGGGCAAGCTGCCCCACTTGTTCATCGGAGGCGGGGCATCCTTTTGGCAAGCATCCAGCAGCTCGCGCGTCGTCTCGGGGGTCAAGTTTTCCTGAAGAAAAAAAATAATACAGCAATATCAGTAACACAATTCTGATCCTCAATGACAACTGCGATAACTGAAGGCAACTCACGTAGAAATCGTCGTTAATCTGCACCATAGGGGCGTTAGAGCACGCGCCGAGGCACTCCACCTCCCGCAGCGTGAACTGGCCGTCCTTCGTCGTCTCTGCAACGCCGAAATAAAAAGATTAAAAAAATGTCAGTCGGATAATCACTGCAACGTTGCAATTGCAATTGCAGCTGCAACACGCACCTCCTTCCTTGATGCCAAGGTGGTCCTCGATGGTCTTCTTGATCTCCTCCGAGCCGCAGATCATGCAGGGCGTGGTGCCGCAGAGCTGGATGAAGTACTTGCCCACCTTCTCGCGGTTGAACATGGTGTAGAACGTGGCCACCTCGTACACCTGGATGGGCTTGGCGTCCACAATACGCGCCACCTTGTTCATGGCGGCGAGCGGCAGCCAGCCGCCGTGCTGGCGCTGCGCCAGGTCCAGCAGCGGGATGATGGCCGACGTCTTGTAGTTCTCCGGGTAGCGGTCCAGGATGGCGTGCACGCGCTCGTAGTTCTCCGGCGTGAAGTCGAAGGGCGTGTCGGCATTGTTGTCCTCCGTGTCGCGGTGCTGCAGGTTCACGCAATTTACGGCAACGCACGACGAATTAAGCGTCAGAATTAACGGCCAAGGAATGACACATTTCGTGGCAGGCGTATCTCGGCACCCAGTACCTGCACGAAGCTGCTTCCGGCGGCGCGCGAGGAGTGGAAGCCCGCGACGGTCGAGGCGGCAGCCGGACGCGCGCTGAGCTGCGCGGCACCAGCGCGGAGAGCGCGCACACTGCGAGAGAGCATGGCCACAGGCACGACAGGAGAGACGCGAGAGCTTTTGAGGCCACGAGGCCCCCGCGGCCGCACGTTCGGGTGGTCCAACAGTGAAGTAACGCTACCGATCGACTTTCTGCCAATAGGATGCGATTTTAGCGGCGATTGGCCTAATTTGGCGCCGTTCGGGTGGTGCACCCCACATGAAGTAGCAGGAAGCGCCTCGACAAAAACCTGCGGCGCACAAGAATACTGCTGAACAGCATACTTGTCTGTAGTTATTGAGGATGAATTTATCAATCGTTGCTGTTCTGCCTTTTACCTAAGCCTTTGACAGCGCATACTGGAGGCAGTTCCGCTCCCGCCTGCGCTTACTTCAGTCGGGCGGGCCCCCCGGACCGCACACGCAGCCGTTCATTTCCTCGGATCACGTCGCTTGCATTAGAGACCCGAAGCCGCTGAAAATGGTGCGTGCTGTGCGTGCATGTGCGTCAGCGACACCCATAGTCTAACGGATGTGTACGCGCATGGTGTCTGCAGTCTGACGAGGAGCCTGTCGACGTGATGCCTGCGATCCGCAAGGCCTGCGAGCCCAAGTGCGAGCAGTCCTACAGCGCCTACCGCGCCTGCCTGGACCGCGTCAAGGCCAAGGGCGTCGGCTCGTGCGATGGCCAGTACTTCGACTTCCTGCACTGCATCGACCAATGCGTGCGTAGCTGCTGTTCTCAAGGCTATCATCCGATGTCTAAGTGGAGGTGGTGAGTAGCGTGCTGACGGTTCTATTATTCGTGTTGCTATTGCTGCAGTCCGTGCCGCAGATCATGAAGCACCTGAAGTAAACATGTCCATCTGCAAGCGAGGTCGGCCGATCATAAGCAGCTATTCTGAACACAGGGCGCCAGTGCGCGCGCTCTCGGTGAAGAAGGCGCTGCCGCGGCCGACGCGCTACGTCTCAGCACGACTATACTTGCCAGCCACAGAGAAAAAAAATAACATGTATTGATGGGTTTGCAGTGCAGACGCAGACATACCACCAGCTTTTAGACCTTTCATCATTGCGCCCATAGTGTTCTCATTGCATGCATCACTTGCAGTGGAAGGCAGGTAGCTCCGACAGCAGCACCATGTCATACTCGCTAACTTTGCCCTCGGAAGCGATACCCTGTCGCTTTGTCAGCAGCTCCCTCGTTTCAGTGACGCATGTCAGTAGATCCCAGCGACCAGCTTCCTGATCTGATTCGTCGAAAAGGGGCCAATCAGCTGTGTTTGCAAGTTGGTGGCGGCCAGCGCTTCGTGGTCGGGCGGCTCAATCCCGCCAAGCCCGTGCAGGTGAGCAGTCAATTTGGAGAAAAGAACGGAGGAATCATGACTGTGAAGCGCCGCAACCACGGACGTAACAAGAAGGGCCGCGGCCACGTGAAGCGCGTGCACTGCGTGTCCACGGCCAAGCTCATCCCCAAGGACAAGGCCATCAAGCGCTTCGTCGTGCGGTACGTCGCAGCTCAGCAGCAGCAGCAACAGCAGCAGCAGCCAAGACCCATGACACACTCTTCGGGCGTATTATAATACGCTAGAAGTACTCTACTGGGCAAACAGACCACAGCGATTGGACACTAACGCTGCTGTATCTTCCCCCTCTTCATACTATGAATGCAGCAACATTGTGGACCAGTCGGCCATCCGTGACCTGAAGGAGGCTTCGGTGTACGAGTCGTACGCCCTGCCCAAGATCTACATCAAGAACTACTACTGCGTGGAAGCCGCCATTCACCAGCGCATTGTGCGTGGTCGCTCGGTGGAGGCCCGTAAGAGCCGTGCCCCGCCCCCGCGTCGTTTCGCTCCCACGCGCTCGTAAGCTGCTGGGCCGCTAAGCTCACTGCAGCCTGTGCGCAGCTACGGTAGTAGCTGATGCTCTGTTCAGGACTGGGAGCGCAATGCGTCCCCGTGGCAGCCTCTTTCTAGCGGACTCGCGGGAGGGAGACAGGAATTCTTCTATTTGACTGCACAGCATGGTGCCGTCGGAATGGAAAGGGGACGCGAGCGACTTCCTACGCCATAATATACGAGGCATTCTTTCTCCAATGTGTCGGCAGCGTCAGGGTTTTGTGGTTGATGCGTGGATGGAAGTTGCAGGAACGAGGGCGCTACAGGTTGGATACGGACAAGCAGATTGCAGGAAGAATTGGGATCGAAAAGCTCGGGCGTTCTGGGTAATATGAGCTTGAGCGAAATGGTCTGGACTTGTGAACCCAACACGGCCACAGATCAGAGTGAAAAGCAGCCATTTCAGGTCATACCGACAAATGCCAAACACCAGATCGAGTCGTAGTAGTAGCTCAACTCTAGTAGTATCATGTTGCTTAGAGCAGAATGTAGCAAAGAAACCAAACGAATGTAAGCATTCCCTGTCACTGCGCTCCTGAATAATGACGGGGCCTAGGTATGCAGCTACAAAAGGGCATGAGCATTTACATCTACTATAGCAGTCATCCCATACAACAACGAGGCAAACGCGTTGCAAGAGTTAAAACACTCTTCGCCCCCCCCCCTTGCAATTAAACTGCACGCCAAGAAAATATTTCGCAAGCAATTTGAGCTCTCAGTCGTTGGCTCAATGACGCTGAAGTCCGTCACCTGAATCAATACAATGCATAATGCATTTCTTTCGGAACGACGACGTCGAGCTGAACCAGTTCGTCAGCTTATCGATAGATAATCGCCCGATCTCGCCGAGAAGGTCGTTGTCGCCGCAGTCCCAATTGGCCGTGTTGGCGAACTGTGGACAGGCTGAGCTGCTAAAAGCCGAGCAGATGAACACAGGTGTGTTCGTCCGCATGAAGAGGCTTGACATCCCGCCTCACGAGTATCACACGTCACCTGTAGCAGGCCGGATAACGGCGGGACTTACCCAGCTGCAGAGCCTTACGATGAATGTCAGCGAGGTGAGGACTGCCAGGCCCCGCGCCTGACAATCATGCCTTCAACCAGTGCAGTTCCTCATCATTCTGCTCGATTTGTCGATCCGAATTGGAGAGATGCAAGGTTGACTACGTAGAAGTTGCCGGCTCGGGCTCACTCACAGAGGGCCCAAGCCGGCTCTTCTCGCGCGGACTAATTATCTCACGATTCAGACATGACTGTGATGCGATCCATTGGTGGATTGCCCTACATTTGACATTGACAACAGTTTTGCTTAGTGAGGGTGCTGGAGTTTCTGCGTGGAAAGTTACTCAGAAACACGTTATACCGCTTGTTACGGTTTTCTTAGCAGATAAGTTTTGATGCCTCGATGAACTGATCTTTTTTATCAAACAAATAGTTAGTCTACACAGTTATCCTTTACTACCCAGGTGGCCGAGCCCACGCGTGGGCTCGGATTTTTGGTTTGGTGTGAAGGACTACTCGGTTCACGCTGAAAATTACGCGCACAGCACAGCGTTCCTTCCTCTACATGCAGGTGTATTTTTAGAGGTTAACTATTTCTGGGAACTGCGTAGCACTATCTTGAAAGTGGGCCCACGCGTGGGCGCTACCGTCTTCCCTCGAACTAGACGCCTAGGCGTTGTATTCGAGGTTGGTCCACAATCCCAAATCTGATCATACCCTCGAATTGAAGGCATAGCAAAATAGAACGCCTACCCAATGTAGCAGATGTTGTAAATGGCATATGATGACTCCTTGTTGTGCTGTTATTTGGACGTACCAGCGCCTTTGTGCCGACTGCTAACCATTCGTGCGGAAGTCAGCCTCTCGTTTCGTCCTATCACTATACAATCGCCCTCCAGCGACACAAAATCCCCCGCTAAGAATGCCAGCCAAGAAGATGCGTATTTTAATAGCTACAGTATAGGATTCAAGCGCAGTGTTGTTGGAGAGTACAAGAAGGGTGTAAACGGCTTTGGGTTTGCCGCCCTTGCCGCAAAATACAAGATACCCTCGTTATCGATAGTCCGGAAATGGTGGGCGCCATGAAAGACGTTGCGACGGGCTTACTTGACCACGACTACATTGAGTCGATCTGAAACGGCATGTTAAATGGGGCGAGTTGGAGCTTTTTACAGCATCCAGATTGCACAGATGCAACATTGAAGTGAAACCTTTGAACGACAACTGCAAAGTGATTTCCGAGTTCACCTACACTGTTCCTGAGGCAACTGGGAAGATATGCCTTGCTCGACTGGGCCCTCGGTTTGCGTTACACGTAGCAGGAATGCGAATATAGCTTAGAGGCCACTACCAACCTTCAGGTATATTAGATTTACTTGAAAACAACACCTACCTTTTGCATCCTTCAGAGTTTTGTCGATTCGCTTGAATAGAACGCCTAGGCCTTGTATTCAAATAGAACGCCCACTAGGCGCTCTAATTTTTTAGAACGCCTAGGCGTCTAGTTCGAGGGAAGACGGTAGAGCCCACGCGTGGGGAGTAAAGGTTATACTTCGCCGAAACAAAAGACCTATAGCAAGGACGCCATGCGAAAGCTCCTGTCCTTAGCGGAAAGGTACCGCTCGGATTGATGCATACGAAGTACCCAACAAACGGACGCTCAATCTAAGCTTCATGATTCAAAACGTGACCTCCAATTGGTAGTCGTTTCCAAGAGCAAATTCTGCAGCTCTATGAGCGGTGCAGCGGAGTATGAAGACGAGTTCAACACTATGGTGGGCGCTCGGTAGCATTGGCGTTCAGAGGCATTGGAATAGCAGGCAGCTGCGAATTATTCAGTTTGTCCACGAAGGAACTGCATGGGCTCCGAAGCAGCAACGAGAACTACTAGCAGTGGCTAGTCGTAGACGAAATCGTGCACGCACGCGGACATCCGGATAGCTTCAACTCTGTACAGATTGTGTTGAGAGCATGAAGTGGAACTGTCCCGGTGTCGGATTATCTGTACTAAAACAGTCCTAAACGTCCTAAACTAAAACCGAAATGATACTCCCATAAATGACGGTAACGGTAATTTAAATGTAAGATAGCTGTCCTAACAGTCCTAATTAGGACTAACTTTAGGGCGTTTAGGACAGTTAGGACAGTTAGGACATTCCCCCGGGAACTTAAGTTCTATTATAATACATATAGATAGAGTGTACTTTACTATACTGCCAGCCACTACAGTAGTTACTTGATGTTAAGGTGGGCAGGACACTCTCGCGTTGGCTCTTGCCTGCGGACTTAGCGACGGCACTTCGGGGGGGCCGCCCCTCTCTCGCTTCGCTCGGCCAGCGCGGTGTCTAGGGAAAACTAGGGCTTCGCGAAGGCTGGGATAGGATTGGTTAACTCACCTTTGACCGCCATTGATAAACTCAATCCGCACGCTCCACGGGCATCTCCTGTGCCTTCTTCGCAGTTGAGTTTCTACTTAGATATCACAAACAAAGAGCATAACTACACGTATAATCGTTTGATACTGACAGAAAGGTATAGTTCGAAGCAAATAAATCAATTTTCGTTATACCTGTACTTTGATAGTGCGACCCGTACGACCTACGGGCATCTCCTGCGCCTGCTTCGCAGCCGCAGCATCTGCCCTGCTGCACCGCTAGTAGCGGTCCGCTACTAGTTAAAAGGACGGCCGACTTTCAAAGCGAACCCGAAAAACGAACCCTGCGGAGATCTGTCTACGACTCGTCCAGACTGCAAATGCTCTTCTCGCTTTGTCAAAGCTGGGTCACCGCTGAGACGTCGAGAACACTCGGTCAATCGACATCAATGTAAACTGACCATAAAACCTATTACCAGTTCATCGCCAGTTTGCACGGGGCCTATCAGCAATTGGTCGCTTCCTATCCCAGTAAAAAATATATCGAGTTGCAGCGCTCGCGTTCGCTCGCTCTCGCCCGCATTCAGCACTCTGGTGGACGTGTGTGATTCAGTCATTCGCACAATGTGAATCGATTGAGGAAAAACCTTACTGCTATTAATAGAGTACATGTTAGCTTAGCTGACGCTAAAAAAATATGGCAGGATAATTGCTAGCTTCAAGGCTTTAGGAGATGTCCTCAACATAATCCTAAAATGCGTCTAAAAAACCGATGTACTTCGAAGTATATCTTTTGGACGGTATTAGGACAAACATAAATTACGCCCTTTATGAACGTTTTAGGACAGAAAGAGCAATATACTTCGGTAAATTACATCGACTTTTAGGATATTTTAGGGCATTTAGGACTGTTTTAGTACAGATAATGTTCTTCCGAGGTCCCGCTACCACCCCAAGCGAGCCGACACAGGCAAACGAACCGGAGCTGTTAAAACGATTCAAACTATACCAAGAGACTACTACACAGTGATATCTATAGTTTCCTGTCTCCACGTTATCATCTCCGTTTGTGACGTGATCAGACAGAACGAGCCTGACCTTTTGCTACCGGTATTGGCGAGCGAGTCGCCGCAGTACACTCCATCACCGCTCCTCAGCACGTATTTCCGCGTCAAAGTACGCTATCCCAGCGATAGCTTATACCATGATGGAGCTCTAAAGCTGCGTGGATTGATCAAATCCCATCGTCGTAAGTTGTGTAGCCATCCCGTCAAGATAGTGTACCACTTCGGTCACCCAAGAGAAGTGCGCACTGCTCGAAATTGTCATTGCTGCCCCTTTCGGGGTGGTAGGAGCTGTAGGTGCATTCCTCCTGCTGAAGTAAAGCGGCCAGCCACCCCTCGGTGAATCCACAAATGCGGCAGCAAAATGCAAGCTCACTGCCCCACGCAACTTGCGTCGTAAGCCCTGGAGGCCCTTGACTGCAGGACGGCCGTGCCAATTTGTCGCAGAGCCCGCCATGCGTTCGTTCGTTTGTTGCTGCGAGCCGCGCTTTGGCTCATCTGCCACTTTTTCTGCATTGTGCAATGGCAGAGCTGGGATGTGGCGCCAATGGCACCGCACTGCCCGACATCGAGCTTATTCTCGCGACCGGCGGAATCCGTCAGCTGCAGCTGCCGCGGCGTGTGCAATGCGGCGCTGTCAAGTGTGTGGCTGGCTGCACTACGAACCCGCTGCAAGACTGCAGCAAGCGTCGTCACCAGCGACAGCCGAGCGGCGATCGACGACGACGAGCAAAAGGCAGACATCCGATGATCCGAAAATACTGTAGTCAGCGGCGTGCAACGCTTCAAGCTCGGAGAGTCAGAGTGGGGCTTCGCATACTGTAGGAAAATAATACTGTAATGTCGCTTTCGAGTTGACCCCTTCGGTTAAGTCCGCATTCAACTCCCCACACCTCTTGTGGCGCGGCTCTAATCGAGTGTCCACGGTACGGTGCGCACCCATCCTTGTGGGAACGTTCCCCAGCCGTTACGCGCGAATAGAGGCGAAACGACACCAAATTGAGCTAACATGTTGCGCCACCAAGAAAACTAAACTGTGGAGGCTCACTGCATCCCGAGGTGCTCGCTTGTTCCCCTGGCCCGGTGCCAGATGTCGCGGCCATCGGAGCCCGAGGGCGCTCCGCCAATCAGCCGGATTGGGCTCTGCGCGCGTGTGCAGCCAAGTGCCGCATGGCAGACCAGCCAGCTGGCCCCTACCCTCGCGTCAAAACGCGGTGTTCTTCTCCCGTTTGAGTTTTCCCGCGTGCCAAAACAAGGTAGTCCGCGCCGGTCTGATTTTTTCACCTGTCCATAAAATTGAATTGGACTATCCGTCCGCTTTTGCGATTGGAAGCCTTTCCGCAGGCTCACCGTCTTTTGCCACCTGATACCGCCCTTGTCAACGACTGAGTTGGTCCCTTTCTTTTCTTTTCGGCGAAATTGCGCTCGGGGGCGAATCTGGCCCACATCTCAAGAGGCAGGCAAAGGCGTCGGCGGGCCAAAGGAGAGAAGCAAACGCGAAAGCGGACCCCGCACAGGAGCGAGCTCGACTGGCAAAGCGACGCGGCCGCTTTCCCTCTTGACTTCTGTATACACACACCCTCGTCCCTGGCCCTCCCTCCCTCCTTCGCGCCCTGTCACCTTTCAGTCAAACCCCGCCAGCAGTAAGCAGTACCGGTAAGTGAGTGAAGAGGAGGCCGGAGCACGATGTCGCAGCAGGCCAAGGACATCTACTCGGGCATCAAGAAGATCTTCCCCGGCTCGCGCCGCAGCGGAAGCTTCTCGTTCACGGGCCGCATGAGCGCGGCCGGGCTGGACGCCGAGCTGTCGGCCGAGGCGCAGGCGGCCGCGCGCGAGAAGCCCTCCAAGAAGAAGGAGGGCCGCCACTCGAGCTTCTCCCTGTCGGGCTGGCGGGAGAAGCACCGCGCGTCGTCCGAGCCCACGCAGCCCGTGGTCATGTCGCTGCCCTACGGCGCGCAGGCCGCAACGCCCAAGGCCAAGAAGGCGCCGTCCGACGAGAACCGCCCGTCGCTCACGCAGACGCTCAACAACGCCTTCCACACGGCCCCGAGCCGCGGCAGCCTCTTCGGCGGCAGCAAGAGTAGTAGCAAGGTGGCCAGCAAGGAACAGCCCCCGAGCAGCAGCCGCAGCAGTCGCAGCAGCCGAGCCAGCCGCAACTCGAGCAGTAACAACAATGGTCCACAGTCGGGCTTCTCCACGGCCTCATTCGAGCCGCCCAAGCTCGGCGCCAGGAGCGTCAGCGCCGGTGGAGACGCGCCCTGCATGGGTAACCGCACGCTGCGCAACAGCGGCGTGCACGGCAACATGGCGCTGCAGATGCAGCCGGGCGCCACGCTGGCGGCCCCTGGTAGCGGCTCCAACTCGAGGCATGGACACAAGACCAAGGTGCGCGCGGCCAACCAGAGTCTGACGGGCTTCAGCGCGGTGAAGAACGCGCCCAGCTCGTACCAGTCGAGCTCGAGCGCCTTCTCCGACCTTACTAGCGGACCAGGCCGGAGCAGCTTCCAGGGACCGACAAGCTCGGGCGTCTACACGCCGGAGAAGCCGAAAGAAGGCAAGAAGATCAAGAAGGAGCGCGGCATGTCGCTCACCTTCTCGTCCTCGGCCAGGAAGGAGAAGAAGCGCGAGAAGGCCGAGGCCGAGATGCGCGAGCGCGCCTTGCGCGCGTCCTACTCGAAGAAGGAGCAGGCGGTGGTCAAGCCCCACGCGTCCACCTGGGACTCTGACAGCGACGACGACTACGAGGACACGAAGCGCCCCACGCGCGGCCTCGACCGCCGCTCGCAGAGCATGGACTTCATGGAGCAGGCGCCCGAGCACCTCATCTCGAAGATCTGGCGCAAGATCCCCATTCAGGCCCGGCTGATCGGCGGACGCGGCAACATCGACCTCGACCTGCAGAAGGACCGCACGAGCTTCTCACGCAGCTCGGAGGCGCGCAAGTTCGCCATGGCCGCTGAGAAGGCCAAGGCGGCGGAGCTGCTGCGTCGCTCGATCTCGGGCCGCAAGGAGCCGAGCCCTGTGCCTGCTGAGGAGGTGCTGTCCCCGGTGTCACCAAGCGCACGCGGTTCAGCGCGAAGCCTATTGTTGTTGCCTTCGATGCGAACGACGGGGCATCGGGCGCCTACACTGCGCTGGAGAGCTACGACGATGTGCTGGTGCGCGTGTGCAAGTTTGCGGCCCACGACCAGCGACCGACGACCACGAAGGTGCAGGAGTTCCTCGAACGCTCCATGGCTTTCCTTCACGGCACGCGGACCAAGCACGGCAACGTGGTGAACATCTCGAACGAGGAGATCCGCATGTGGCGTCGGCTGGCGCTGCACGACTGGATCCTCGAGGAGGTGACGACGGCGCAGGCCGCCGCCGCTCTGGGCGTCAAGGGCAAGGACGTCGAGGCGCCGTCGTCGTCGCGCACCAGTTCCTCCGTGACGGAGGGCACGGATAGTGATAGTGACAGCCAGCACTCGCGCGCTCCCCGCCGGAGACTCAAGAGCACGTCGTTCCACCGATCTCTGAGCGAGAGCGTGGTCGAGGAGGAGCCCGAGGTGGAGGAGGACGAGGACGAGCTGGAAGTGCCCTCCAACGTCAAGCTCGAGAAGCTCTGCGACGTGGTCAACTGCTGCGTCAACTTCGGCGAGGTGCTGTTCACGCCCGACGAGGTGAACGACCTGGTGCGCCTCGAGTTCATCGTGGAGGAGGACGGCTGGATCTAAGTAGGGGGCGACTGGGAACAGATTTTTTATTTGGTTAAGGTCAATAATGTGAAGGAACAAACTATGAAACCCAACGACGCGTCCAACGACCGAGTTGAAGCGCGAGTCAAGCGTGACAATTTACAGCGTCTTGTCCTGTTTGCGCTGCGTTCGAGCGGAGAAACGCTTGATGCAATGGACACTTCGATGCAATCGGGACAATACCTACACACTGTATTCGACTACCAGGCGTCACGCATGGACTGATAAAAGCACACTAAGAAAATCTGGTTGCAGCGAGCGCGAATTCCTGTCTTCCTCCAACAGGAGAGCGCAGCGCAGCGCAATAAAACGGAGGGGGGGGAATCTAAATCCTGACATTGCAGAGACGCACGATGTCGCGCTTCCTGAACTGGAACTGCCCGCAGTAGACGCACGAGTTGATAATGTCCACGAGCAAGTTCAGGTCTCGAGACGACGAGATGGGCGGCGGGTTGAGCCACGACACGGGCTTGCGCTTGTGGTGTCGCTTCTTCTTATCGTCGGTGTTATCGTCGCTCTCGGGCTCTGGTTGGTGCTGCCGCTGGTGCTGCTGGTCTTCCACTGTATTGCTCTCCTTGCTGTGGTTGCGGCGGTGCTTGCGGATCCAGCCCGACACGGCCGAGCGGAACTTGGTCTTGCCCTTGCCCGATACGTGGCTCTCCTGGCTGCGCATGCTCGAAGTGGACTCGGCCGAGTCGACGCTCACGCTGCTGTCCTGCCGGCGCATGTGGAAGCTGGCGCCGAGCGTCGTCTTGACGGACGTGTGGCCATTCGACTCGACCGACGCCGTGCGGCCGAGCGTGGGCGGCGGCGGCGCGCGGTGGCACCGCTGGAACTCTTTCTCCTCCGTCTCCCAGTCGAAGTGCGCGAGCCGGCGCCAGCGCTTGACGTCGTTGCCCGAGAACTTCTTGTCCTCGCGGAAGCCGGGCAGCCACGGCGTGTCCCCTGCGGGTAGCCCAGGAACACGGCGGAGCGGTGCAGGAACTCGGCGATCATGAGCGGCACGGAGCGCTCGAGCGGCGGCTCCGGGTCGTAGTACTCGTCCTCGGACGACATGCTGCCCGACGTGGGGTCCTCGCCCCAGTCCTCGGGGTCGTGCAGGAACGACGTCGTGTGGAACAGCCCGGCCACGTTGAACACGAGCTCGTCGTAGCTCTCGACCTTGGGGGCGGCACCACGTCGGGCGCGTACATGTTCTTGAACGTCACCTTGCGCCGCCGGCGGCGCTCGCCTTTGCCCACGGACATGGCCGGCACGGACTGGTGGCGGGCCAGCGAGAAGCCTCGGCGCCTATTGGGCGGCGGGTTCGAATTGAGTCGGCCGGCGCTGCGTCTGCTGCCTCTGCGTCTGCGTAGGGCGCGCTCTTGCCGCGCGCGCGCTGCTGCTGCTCGTCGGCAGTGGGCAGACTGGCACTGCGACTGCGGGCCAACACCTTGCGCTGGACCTGGCTGTACCAGTCCAGGGCGTCGTCGTCGGCCGCCTGCGGCTGCTGCTGCTGCTGGTCCATCGTGGCCCGCCTCCTGTGCGGGTTGTTTGCCAGCCTGAACGGCGGAAGTCTGGTCAATGGCGATGGCCCAGGTGGCCAGGCGCTGCAGGGTGGTCGACGCCGCGACGGCGAGATGCGTCGAGCCTTTTCCCCCGGCTGCGTGACGGAATGATAGTCGCACTTGCAGAGTGCATAGTGAAATCAAGTGCTTTCGGCCGTTACCCGGAACCCGCCAGATGGCCCGATGCGAGGCGGACAAATCATGGCCAAATCATGACATGGCAAACTTCGACTCTCTGTCTGCTGTACTGCTGCATCGGCGTACAGATGCCGCTGCATGGGAACTCTACACGGTGATCACCACCGCGATAAGGCCGCTCTAAGCTGTAGGCTACTGTATGATCAAGAAGCGAGGGATCGTTACGCCGAAAAGTGCATACAGAACAACGATCTAGCAGGAGTCAGCGCGCCTTAGCTGGCCGTGACAGGGCAGCTCTCGCTCGTCTTCAAACTGTCGGTGCTATTATACAGTACAGGCCGCGGAAGGCCACGGTCTCCGTTAGTGCGCTCCTACTTCCTATCTATTCCTCTTTGCCCTATGGCCAGCTTCAACTTCAGCTTCCAGGGTCACTGCACTGGCACCACCGTGAGTGAGCCCTTCACTTCACACGGCCAGGTCCGTCAGGCTCAGTTGGCTGCGCGTCGAGTTGGTGGTGATCAGTCGCTGGTTGAACGGCAGCAGAATTGGCTGCGGGTTGCGGCCGGCCTGCTCCAGATCGCCGTCGTCCGCTGTGCTCGAAGACAGCCCGGACGAGTCCGTGTCGGTCGAGTCGCCGCGGGCGCGGGCCAGCTCGCGACGGGCCTCCTTGGCGGCAGCGGCACTCTCGAAGGCGGCCGCGGCTTGCAGCACGGGGCTCAGACGCTGCACCGACTCGAACATGGTGCCCGCGTTCTTGGCCGGCCGGTTGCGGCGCTGGCGGTGGTTGTACTGCTTCGGGAGCGCGATGATCTCGCGCAGCTTGGTCTCGAACCGCCGCTGGTACCGCACCGGGTCGATCGCCGAGAGACCGTCGCCGTCCTTCTGCTGGATGTTGACCTTCCAGAACCGCTCGAGCTTCTTCTGCAGCGTCCACGTCTGGAGGATGTCAATGATGCCGACGTAGTAGTAACCAGGGCCAAACACGCGCTGACTTTTACGCATAGAGCGCTTCTGGCGCGGCTCTCCACCGGTTGACGGGTACCGTGATTGATTCAGCGGGTCTTCTCGCTGCTGGAAGAGCGAGTGCACGCTCGGCGCCACGCTCATACCCAGCTTCTTGGGGCCGCATCGTCTTCGTGGTGGTGCATGTGCTTGTTCCCGGACGACCCGCTCGCTGAACTGCCGGTGGACGCCGACCAATTAGACGACGATGCGGACATGAAACTATCGTTGCTTCGGGTGTTGGCAGTCGAGTTGGACGCCGAGTTGGTGGCCGTGTTGGCGGCTGTGCGCCCGCTCACGACGGTACTGTTATCAAAAGGTTGGGAAGGTTGGTCCACGATAAACTCGATATCCATGACACCGAGGAGCAGACTGT
Organism: Phytophthora melonis; assembly: GCA_024211575.1. Taxonomy (NCBI): domain Eukaryota; phylum Oomycota; class Peronosporomycetes; order Peronosporales; family Peronosporaceae; genus Phytophthora; species Phytophthora melonis. The sequence goes on along the minus strand of JAMXKT010000037.1, from coordinate 234,903 downwards.
AGTCCATGATTCCGAGCTCGCAGAGGAAAACCGAGTCATCTCGCAGCTGCTCGTACAACTCGATGCCTTCGTCGGCGCCAATTCGCATGCGCGTGCGCAGATCGTTATCCTTCAGCACGACGTTGGGCTCGTGCAGCCCCACGACGTTGGGGCACTGCAGCTGACTCTTCTTGGCGCCGTACTTGAACATCATGGAGCAGTGGCGGCATTTCACCTTGGCCCCATGGCGAGGACGCTTGTAGCTGCGGTTCACCCACGAGCCCTTGATGTCGAAGCGGTGGTGGATCTGCACCCCCTCCTCCATGACGTCGAACAAGTTCTCCATGACGATGAAGTAGAAGCGCTTGTCGTACATAGTGATCTTGAAACAACCGTAGAACTTGGTGATGAGCGAGCACGGGTTCAGCGTCAGGTACTCGGCGTACTGCTCTGCGATCTCGCACAGGAAGCGCGCCTCCTCCTCGGCCATGGACTTGACGATGTACTTCTTGTCGCCGCTGAAGAACATGAAGGCCCCGCTCGCGCCCTCGCTGATGTTGGGCTTGGTACTCGTCTGGAAAGACTTCATGAAGTCGGCAGCCTTGATCCCGAACGCTTGGCGCAGCTCCGCAAAGGCCTGTGGCTTATAGGGCGTAAACCGAATGGACGCCGTCGTAGTGCCCACCGTTGAAGGTGGCCGCTGTGATTCAGCCGACGTTGCAGCCGTCGACGCAGTTGAGGGATTGTTGCCACGATGGTCCGGCTTCGGTGGCTGATGCATCGAGCGCTGGTCTTGAGGGATGTCGAAGCTGAAGTCGGGCTCCTTGCTGTTCTTCTTCCTCGCGCGTCGATCCACACTGCTCGTGCGGTGGAGCCCCGTGCTGATAACCTCCTGGATGCTGTTGAGCATCCGATTCTTCTGGATACTTTGCAATAGATTCCCGCTGCTGCCCATGCCAAGCGGACCCGTTGCTCTGGTTGCAGCCTCACTGGGATCTTCAGTCGAGCGTCGGTATTCTTCATCGTCGCTAGCGTCCAGCACGAGCTCCTGCGTTGGAGACCGGTTCCGGATGCGGAGGAGGTCGTCCTCAGCGATCTGCACCGCCCGCGTCATGCCCTCAATGGTAAAGTAGATGAGTTCCTCCTGGAGAGCGGTGTTGAGCTGCGCGCTGAACTGCTTGTCTGCCGAGTCCGACGAGAACTTGAGCCAATTCTCACGGACCAACGCGGGGCTGTTGATCATGAACCACACGAAGTAGTCGATGGCTCCGCGGGCTGAGAGCGCGAACGTGAAGGCGCGGAAGATGTGGCTCGGCGGTAAGTTCCCGTCCTTGTCGTACGTCGTGCGCGTCTGGAAGGACAGCGCGTACCAGATGAACACGATGGTCCAGTAAATGGTGTAGCTGGTGATCGAGAGCGCCCCGTTGCGCAGCATCTCGCGCCGACTCTGCAGCGTATCCCGCAGTCCGGATCGAAGCCGCTTGACGCCAAAGATCAGCACGGCGATGCCCGACAGGTAGAAGAAGATCATCCACATGTAGAACAGCAGCCAGCTCCCGCGGTTAAGATGGAAGAAGTCCCTCTCCACGGGGTCATCGCTCGTCTTCCTCTTGGTCCAGCAGTAGTTCCCGTCCGCAAAGCCGTGAATACCAGGCACAAAAGCTGCCAGAATCCCCGTAAACGCTCCAGCCGCGTACACCATCATCTTGTACGTCCTGCGGTTGGCCTTGACGCTCATAAAGGGGTTCGTGAGCGACCAGTAGAGGTCCAGAATCTGCGCGAAGTACCAGCAGTCGCTGGACAGGTACAAGAACTGCGTAATGCCCGACAGATACGCGCAGGAGGCCTCGTCACCCTCCCTGTAGATGCCCATTTCCAACAGCAACGGGTCCAATAGAAACCGCAGCGCCAGCACGATGTCGATCACGCACTTGTAGTAGATGAGCGGGTTCGGGTGCTTCTGGTAGCTCTGCACGCCGTGGTACGTCACGAACACGCACACGCACAGCATGAGCGTGAGCAGCGAGCCGAACACGAGGCCCGGGTCGATGTTGTACCCACGGAGCGAGTTGACCATCTCGGCCAGCACGACCATGATCAGCAGCAGCGCGACCCCACGCCCAGCACGATGTAGCCCTCCTTGGACCAGTTGCTGAAGTCCAGCTGGGGCTTGAGGATCTGGCCGATGTTCTCGTCCAGGCCGCCGCTCTCGTCGATCACGTCCAGGTCGAACTCCTGGTTCGGGGACAGCTCCAGCGGGTCGTTCACGGTCGTGCCGCGCCCGATGACGCCGAAGAAGCTCTCCCTGAGCCCCGCGCCCACGGCGGACGACGCGCGCGACAGCTTGGTATCGCGCAACGCGAAGGAGCTGCGCCCGGACGTCTTGCTGTTGGGCGGCGAGCGGCGGAAGCGCAGACTCACGCCGGAGTCGCCCAGGCCCGTCGAGTCCGTCGACTGCTGCGAGGAGCTCAGGCGGTCGCGCTGCTGTCTGGAGCTGCTCTCGATGGACACGCGGCGCGCCATCTTGTTGCTGCTGCTGCTAGGTGGTTGCTGCGGGCTGTTGGGCTTGCGCAGCGCCGACCGGAGCGGGGATTGCGAGTCGGCGGGGCTGGCGGACGACTCTGCTAACGCGGCGCTGGACACGTTGACGGGGGCCGCAGCACGGGCGACTGCAGCGGCGACGGCGACACGGAGAAGTCGGACGCGCCCGTGTCCATGGCCTCAGCGTCTGAGGTGTCCGCGCTCAGGCGCCGCGCGCCAGCGGAACCGGCGGCCGCCTCCATCGTGCAGGAGCAGCAATAAGAAGAGGAATGCGGCGGATGGGTCCACTGTCGGGTCTGAGTTGATAACACGCGAAAAAAGTGGATATTCGGTCGGATACAAAGATCAAGTGATTTTGGCGAAATAAGGACCAGGTTGAGACCAGGATGTGCGACGATTGAGGAAGACGCCAACTTTCAACCCACACACGCCGAAACCCGAGGCGTTACTAGAATAGAGCTAGAGCTAGCTGGGTTGCATGCATCCATGAAGAGCGCAACCCAGGTGGCCGAGGTGTCCAAGCTGAGCTGGGCGACGATCTTACAGCGTGTCATTTCCTCCTTTTTGTGCACGAAAAAAGTCAGATGGGTACATTTTGGTGTCGGACACAAACGCGTAAAAACCTTCTTACGCGTTGTCTACGTTGCTCGTAAAAACACAAAGTTGCTCGTAAAAACCTCTTGAGCCACTGGTTGGCTGCGCGCTAAGCTCTTGGTCGCCCCAGCAGCATCAGCGCGTCAGTCCGCATAAATTCCTTCCAAAATGGTGCGTGGATTCGTACGCTTCGGCTGCATGTAGGGCGAGGAGCAGGGTGCGCGTGATGACGCCGCTAGCAGGAACGTGTGCGCCGATAAGCGGCGCGTCGCGCGCGCTTCTTTTTAGCCCCAGCAGCCGCCTCAATACAGAGAAACCCGCAAGGGTTTATACAGATACATCGGCCGTCAGCAGCAGCTCTCTAACCTGTTATTGCCGTGTTTATTAATGCCCGCAGCCGTCGCACAAGACCTTCCGTACCAAGCGCATCCTCGCCAAGAAGGCCAAGCAGAACCGCCCGATCCCGCAGTGGATCCGTCTGCGCACTGACAACACCATCAAGTACAACGCCAAGCGCCGCCACTGGCGCCGCACCAAGCTCGGCCTGTAAGCAGCTGGGCTGGACGTGGCAGTTTTACGATCGTCGCGGGAGGCAGATGGACGAGGTCTCTCTGGGCAGCGCCTCTGGCTGGACTCGACTCCGGTCGGTGCTTGCGCTGCCCTGGTGCGCGATTTCGTGCTGGCTCCCTGGAGTTGGTGGACTGTAACAGGACCCTCCTTTTGGTAGCAGCGGATAACCAGAACGAATTCTCTTGAGAAGGACGCTCCCGACCACTACCCCATCTCTTCGACTATTGGATCGCCTCAGCCTGTGGGTGTGTATGTATTGTTGCGCAGGACCTGTTTCGACGTCTACAGCACAAGAGTCTCTCGCATACAGGTTACGGGACTGCCGGAATGTGGCGCTGACAGGTTAAAGGACGAGGTGTGCTGCGCATTGGCTATTAGGCTGTGGTGATATGCAGACTGGCGCTATACTGTACTCTTAGCTAGTCGTCGTCCTCGTCGGCGTTCTTGGTCTCGCCGTCGTCTTCAGCGTAGTCGGGCTCATAACGCTGCAGACGGCGGCGCAGGTCCTGCAGTTGCTGGTTCTTGGTCGTCACCATGCGCTTCATGGACTGGAACTGCGACGTCTGCGCGATGTGCTGCCGGCCGTCCTCTACCTGCTTCTCGAGCTCCTCCACGCGCTCGTTGGCCTGCTCGAGTTTGCGCTGCAACTTGCGCAGCTCCTTGGCGTGTGCCGCCTCGAGCGCGTCCACCTCCTGCTTGGACGTGAGTTTGGCAGCGCGGATCTCCTCCTCGTGCTGCTCCTGCTCTTGTTGAAGTCGCTTTTCCAACTTGTCCTTGGCCTCGGCGTCTGCGTTCACCTTGGCGCTATTCTTCGGCATTGCTCCGATCTGTGCCCCGCCGCAGGAGTCTCCGCTCGTCCACTCGGACACACTGAGCTGCTCCACTCGCTCCAGCAGCTCCTTGTCTTCCACCATGGCGATGTCTAGGTCAAGTGCGAGGTCCTACAACACCCCACAAAGCAGCAAATGTGAGCTAGGCATTCTTGTTAATACCTCAATCTTGCAGGACGCACGCTGTCCTCAGCCTCCACGAAGATCTGGCGCAGCAGCAACGCCATCATGTTGATGGTATCTTGCAGCTCGCTGCGAATGTTGGCCTAGCAACACAAGAGCAACATTGGTGTCAGGGTAAGGCTACGTCAGGACAGGTTAAGTATCGCAGCGGTATCGGCACCTTGACGGCGAAGCATAGCGACTTGATGGCCTCCTGGATGTCCTTCTGGCTGTAGACCTCTTCGGACGACAAGCGGTCCGAGCGCGTGTCCTCAAAGTCGGCCTCGACGTTCTCCAGGTGCGTCTTGAGGCGCGAGCGGAAGAACTTGAGGAACTTGCCCAACTGTCAGCAGCGTCACGTGAGACTCGCATTAAACCAATGGTGCATACAGTCAGTCAGTCCAGTCGGTCATACCTCCTCCTGGTGGTGTTGGCTCACGCGCCCAGGCATGCTGCGTCTCGGTGGTTATCTCTCCGCTCGCCAGGTATATTGAGCTCACAGCGCCCGATGATGAAGAAGCTGAGCAGGCGCGAGTGCGCGTCGTTTCATTTACTAAGATCTCCTCCATCAGAAGGAAGCAGTTTCTGGCCGCACATCGCATGACAGCAGGCCGTGACGACCTGCGTTGACCGCTGCTGGCGCGGTGACGATGGACCGGACGCTGAGCCGGCGGCTGCGCTCCTGCTCGAGCGAGTCGTAAAGCTTCGTACACTGGCGCATGAAGTCGTGCTCGGACTCGGGCCGATGACTCTGCGACTGCTGCGTGCAGTGGATCTGCCTCGCTACCCACTGAGGTCTGTCCGACGACAACACGGAGCGAGGCCGCGGCATCACAGCCTTCTTCTCCCAGAGCAGCACGGCGTCGCACTGGTTGGGGTTGCTGCTGATTTGTGACGCAGCACGCTGCTCTTCGTCTCGTTCACTCTCTGCTGCGTCTGTGGCAGCACCAAGAGCTTTGACTGGAGGCAGGCTTCGTCGCTGCTGGGCCTCCAGACGTTGCCGACGACGGCGAGCCTTGCGCTTAGCGCCGTTTCGAGCGAGTTGCTCGCGGTAGACAAGTTGATCCTCCAGGCGTTGGGCTTCGTTGGCGGCCTCAACCAGGCGAGTCCGACGGTCCGCCTCTCGGTCAATGTATTGCTGCAGCGTGGACTGCAGCACGGCAGCCTTCTTGTCGTCGACCACATCTTCTGCTTCGTCAAGTTGGTCCGCTAGCTCAGGGAACTATCACACTCGAGCAGCACTGAGTTAGTGATACTGAAGTTTGGCCGAGTAGATAAAGAAAATGCTGCATTCTACCTTGACATGGCTGAATCGGGCCGGGGGTCGGATGACGACGGGCCCCTTTTCCAATAGCAGCGTGGCCAGCGCCATGTTCTGGTTCTGGTAGGCGCACATGAGCGGCGAGACTCCTGTCTACTAGTAGTACAAGATTCAACAGCAACGCAAACGCTACGTCAATGAACACTATTATGGACATGACGATGCCAGTAGCTCGACGGAGTGCAAGTTTGCGTTGCGAGACCAAACCTTGCAATTGATATTGACGTCGGCGCCGTGTTGAAGGAGCCACGTCGCGACTCGCATCACATTGCGCTCGCACGCGATGTACAGGGGCGTCTGGTTCAGCTACAATACAACAAAACTAAGTATCGATTTCTGATCAAACAACAAGTTTCGCCACGCAAAGCACTGTACCAGATTGGGCTGGTTAACCTTGCCGCCGAAGTGCAGCAGCAACTCGAGCGTCTTGACGTGTCGCGGTTGGTCTTTGTTGCCCAGAACTCCTCTGTACGATTCTCCCTTTAGATCAATCACCATGCTGCTGTTCAAGATACCAGTAGCTAAACCCACCTGGCTGCACAGATCATGGGCGAGTCGCCCCGCTCGTCGTCATCCGCTCCGAAGGCGCCTTCCAGTCGGCGAGCGTTCGGGTCCATACCCTTGCGCAGCAGCTTCCGCACCGCGCGGTGTCGGCCCTGAGCCGCCAGCGCGTGCAGGTTGTCGAAGCCAAGCTCCCGGTCCAGGAAGCCGTACTGGATGTCGGCGTATGGCCAGATCATTGCACTCGCTCCAGCCCCCATGCTTCAGTCGAGTCGAGCAGGAATAATTGCTATCCAGCTTTTGAGCTTTCGACCACCAAAGTGCAAGAAGTGCACCATAAAGTTAGCTATTTCTGTTTCGCGGGGATCTCTATGATTGGTCAATTCAAATTCAAATTGTTACTACGGCAGCCTGCAACGACTTCAACTTGTTCATACTGATAAATAGGTATCAACACTTTCCGCCTGCCTTCAGGGGCCTCCTCCCTGCTCACCGTCCATATAAGGCGCGCATTATACACTACACTTTGTCCCTTCTCGTCGGCTCCCGATCGGTAGGCGGGGCGGGACATCGCCACAGGCTTGGAGCCGAATCTTGACTCGGGTGGGGATCGCCGACCGCCTCACTGCATCGTGCGCCGCAGTTTGTTGCGGAATTCTTTCTTGAGCGCCGACAGCACGTGGATGTCGTCGTGCAGGTCGGCGATGAGGTGGTCGGGCGCCTTGTTGTCCTTGCGCAGCGTCGCCAGCAGCACCTTCTTGTTGTGCAGCGACTCGAAGATGACCTCGAAGTTCTGCAGCAGAAGACCGAAGTACTTCTGCTCCGCGAGCGCAGCGCGCATCGACACGTCTTGCGAGCTGTTGCTCGCGTTCGAGTTGGCCGTGTTGCTGTTGCTGCCATCTTCGCCCGTCGTCTCCGAATTCTCCGTGCTGTTTTCTTCGGGCGAGTGGCCGCGCGAGTCCCCGCTGCCTTGACCCGAGCCGTTGTCACCACTGTTCCCTCCGCTGGCTGCTCCTGTCCCATCAACTGCCGCAGCACCGTCACGAAAGGCTGCAATTGCGCGTGCATTGTTGTACGCGGCCGACGTAGGCCCAGCTCCTGCCAGAGGTGTCGACCGTTTGTAGCGCTTGTGGCCGCGCAACATGGGAGACCCGGTGCCCATCAACGGGCGCTGCTGCTGTTGTTGTTGAGCCCGCTGCTGCTCTTGGGCGATAGACTCGGACGCCTCGCTCGTGCACTTCTCGTCAATGTACTCGTTTGACTTGATCAGGTGCAAAAGATCCGGACGGGAGTGCAATCGCTGGTGCAGGTAGTACACGTCAGGTCTGCCGTCGCAGAAGTTGATGTACTCACGGTCATCCACTCCTGCAAGCAAAAAGAAGCACACACAAAATGTCAGTATACGCCGCTTAGGCACAAAATATCGCTCCACTCAAGTCGTGGGTAAGTCTGTCGCATCTCATCGTGGGGTTTCCACTCTCTCGCTGCCCTTCACCGGCCTTGAAGCCACACATGCGGGACCAGCGACAAGAGCTTCGACCCCCAGCAGGCAGAAGCGATATATAGGTTGTGCTCACTCTTGTTCATACCAGCAGAGGTGAACTCGAAGCAGGTCTTGGTGTACGCGAACGAAAGCTCCTTCCAGATTTCCCAGAGCTGCATGCTGCTCCACTTGAAATTGCGCGAGTTCGTGGCACTGCCTCCCGTGCCGACAGGACCACCATCACCACCGGCGCCTGCCGATCCTGGCGGGTGCTGACGATTGAGCAGTGCGATGTACATCTCGCGGACGTCCACCCAGAACTGCCATCGAGACAGCTCGGCTGCCAGGCGATCGACGAACTCGGGGACAGCACGACATCCACCAGACGGATCACGTCTTCTGAAGTTACCGGTACTTCCTTGTACTGGGACTCGCCCTTCGATTCCTCATCCAGATAGTAGCCGCTGTTGGTCGACGCAGACGCGCCTGGGCGCTGCGGGTGCGAGCTCCCGCTGTCCCCGCCGCTCGACGGGGGCGAGGGGCTTTGGCTGCCGTAGTTGACGTAGCTACGGGGCCGTGACGCGTGCGCGCCGTACTGCGACTGCGATTGCGGACCGGCACTGCGCTGGTCATACCGCGAGCGGTACTGCATATCAGACCGCGATCCAGAGCTGCCGGGGAGGCTCGAAGGCCGGCGGACATCCACCCGTCGCTGCTGCTGCTGCTGCTGCTGTTGCTGCGGCGACGCAATTTGAGGCTGCGAGGCCGCGTTATTGCCGCTGCCGCCGTTCTCAGCGCTTGCAGCGTTGGCCATATCTTTCAGGCGCTGATTGCGGTAATACCGGTACAGAGCCTCCACCATCACGTGCTTCTTGACGTTCTTGAGACCGCGCAGCTTGAGGTGCGAGCACTTTTGCGGAGCTGCTTGGAAGTCCAGGTCTCGTAGCGCGTGCTGTCGCGCGGGTGCCGCGCCTCGCCCGACGGCTCGTATTGCATCGGATCTTCATTCGGTGGCAGGCCGAACATCTGCTGCTGCAGCTGCGCCGATCGGATACGGCTTGCCCCGCCCATGCTTGCTTCGCTACTGGTAGGCACGGCCTGCTGAATCCCAGATTGCGGTATCCGCATGCCCATTCCCGATGCACCCGGGCCTCCGACACTGGATCCCGCGCGCATTCCGTAGGCATCGTACGCAGGCGCGTCGTAGGGCTGCTGCAGGTGGCGCTTGACACCGCGGCCGGCCATATTGGCACCGGCAGCAGAGACTTGTGCCCAGGAATCGCCTGCCATGGCGGGCGATGACACCGGGGAGAGATGACGGTTGTGGTTGTACGACGACGACCCCGTCGTGAGACGACCGCCGGGCTCCGACCCATAGTACTGGTGCGGCTGCTGCATCTGCATCTGCATGGCCGGCGGGGATGCCGCGCCGCCGCCTCCAACGGGGCTGGCACCGTAGGCGCCTGCCATCGCCTGGGCTGTGTACAGGTGCCGTCGGTTTAAACCGGTAAGATCTCGGTTTCCCGCCGCGGAGGCGGGCCCCTGCTGTCCTCGTTGTTGTTGTTGTTGTTGCTGGGTCTGTGATCTGGTGGCCACAGAGTTGGAAGTGGCCTGCGTGGTGCTCGTGGAGGCGCTGCTACCAGCTGCAGCGCCAGAAGATCCAGCGGGTGCCCGCATCACCGTCGGGAGGCGACGCATGGGGCTGCTGCTCCCGTCGCTGCTGGAGCTCTGCTGCTGCGCCGCCGAGGCGTTGCTGGGGCCCTTGCGTCCACCTCGCGCGTTGGCGTTGCCGTCTTCAGGACTGCCCGGGCTGCTCCCGCTCGGGCTACTGCTGCTGTTGTTGTTGCTGCTGCTGTTGTTGCTCTTGTTACCGCCGGCTGCTGCGGCTGTGGACGCCGTCGTTGTCGTCGTCGACGTCGTTGCCGACGTGGCCGCGGCGCTGGTGGCCGCAGAGGTTGTCGGCGCGTCGCGCGCGAAGCTGCTCATGGCTCGACGGCCCAATGCTGCTGCTCAGGCTCCTGTGATCGCTCTCGCTCTCTCGCTGCTGCTTGTTCTTTGGCTGCAGACACGACGGACGCGCCTGGTTAGCTGGGGAAGGTGGTGGGTGTTTTGGCGCCGTCGTCGCGGGCGAGACACGGCGGGGCTGTTTGTAGCCTGCCTGTTCCGCCCTAACTATAGCGCCAACATGAGCTGCTGCACTTACCCTGCGCGTGGGGCCAGGCGGCAAAATCGCTTGTGCGGCGCCAGTGAACGCTGCCCCGCCGTGTCTCGACCGAAGCGCCCCGAATTCCGGGCCGCCCGGCTGGAGGGGAAACCTGCGCAAACCGATCGTTAACCCTAGGCCCAGAGAAACGTGGGCGGCTGGATGCGCGACCACATCAGTGGATCCGCGACCACATGCTGTAAGTCCGACGACCAAAAGGTGAGTACATGTACAGCGCCGTACGGGCTCCTTGAAGCTGGGGGACTCGTCGAAAAAGCGCGAGACAGCGCGGCGCCGCGCCGAACGGCCAGCAGCCAGGAAAAAAAAACTCCAAGACATCCTCGTGCAATGGTCGTCTTTGGTCGTCTCCGTACGGTGGCTCTGCTGCAGCGCCGGTAAATATGTGCATGCAGTGCCGACAAGCGATACTGCACCGCGTGATGTGCGCCACACCATATCTCGGAGGATCCCACAATTTCTAACCTCCACATATCTTCCAAAAAGTGTTCATATGCTCGTGTGCACTTCAGGTTGCAAAGCGCGAACTGGCGGAGACGTAGTCATTTGCGATGTAGCTCACTGGTAGGGACAAGGCAGGCATGGCAGTACACGCGTCTTCGAGTGTGGTCTCCAGCTGACAAGATCTATCGGATAAGACGGGCTGCGTCGTGGGTGGTGACTTCTAGCGGAAGTGGCCACCTTAAAATCAAGATGTACTCTGCTTGACGGCACGCTGCGAGTGAGGCCCACCCTCAGCAGCCTACGCAAAATGCAGCTCCGGATACTGATAGGTAGGCATTACAGTGCTACATGTGGTAGACGCAAGAATTCATGTATGCACTCAGGAAGCAGTGCTGCCATTGCAGCAGCAGCAGCTCGAGTTTTCCGACGCACCGGTCACGTTCTGTTGGCTCCCCCACCGTTCTGTTGTTTGTTGCACAGAAAAAGGAATCGAGGTGGGTACGGGCGGGGCGACATCTAACGATGCCGACGCTATTGCGAGCAGGCCAATTCCCGTGAAAGCACGAGCGTAGTGTGGAGTGGCGCGTGCGCAACACCGCTGAAGGAAGGCTGCCACTTCAAAATGTAAGCCAACAGTGGGGCGTGGCTGGCTGGGGGCGACAGGGCGCCGCGCCAGAGAAACGGAGACAACCGACCAAAGTCGGGTGCGCCGCGGATCGATTCTGGCAGGGAGAGGGACCGTGCGATTGGCTGGTGCTGAAGTCTAAATTTTGGTCGGAGTGACTGGACGTGCACACTTTGCCCCACGCATTGCCAAAACCGGCACCCTCAAGGAAGGCGCAGGCAGACGTGTCCGATACGATCGCGGCCGAATTCGAGTGCATCTCGTATCTGCTTCAGGTGCTTCAACCCATGTGAAGGATTGAACACCGAGCACAGCGTTGCCGCAGCGCTGGCGTGGTGCGTCGTGGGCTGGTCGTTGTCGCCGTTTCTCTGTCGAAACCTGTCTAAGTCGATGGTCGTCGTTAAACAGGTGGCACGACCGCGCTGCAACAGGGACAGACCCACCAACTCCTGCTCGAGCTTGCAGGACGCGCCGCACCGCACCGTGCAAGGCGGAGCTCCCTTGGCGGGTGCTGAGATGGCGGTGCGATGCTGCAGCCGCGGAAGCCTCCAAGCAGGTTTGCTGCAGCCCGAGGTGCAGCCCTTTGTGCTTGCTCCGGCGAATGAACACAATCGAATTCGTGGTGGCATCTTTCATCATGTGCGGGTGGCAGCGGCTTGTGGCGGTGTCTGCAATACGGTGGTGTCCACACTCCACCGCTCGAAGTCACTTGCATTGCAGTACCGCTACATATCTCCACTCGTCGAAAAAATGGTCCTACGAGGATTGTTGGGGCGTAGGTATGGTAGTTGTAGCAATGGCAAACTGGGGGGTCGTTCTGATGCTCGGTGCGTTGCGTTGATGCAAGTGAGGGGAATGGTGTGAACACCGCGGCAGCTTAAGTGTTTTCTGAGCGCGCGCAATACGAGCAGCAAAACCAGCGCTATTCCATTGCTTGTCGTCAAAAAGTTCCGCTCCTGTTTAGGCGTATAAGGCCGTATCGTCACTCCAGGGTTTGCAGAAGTTTCGTAAGAAAGCTAGCAGTTGCACTACTGTGGTTAATTTAGGGCTGAGCAGTCCGATTCCCATTGATTGTGTGTAGTAGGTCAGAGTGCGGAGGGGGGGGGGGGCAAAGTTTTAAGCATAAACACGAAGAGTAAGTGGGCGGCTTGCACTTATATGGTCTTCGTTTTCTGCCTACCGGAACAGAAACATACACAGCATCGAATGCCAACTGAGGACAAAAGGGCGGACGCAGTAAGCAGTGCTTTCTAGAGGGACAGCTATCTTTGACGCCATGCAAATGAAGAGCTGGATGCCACAACCCCGCTGAGTAGAGGGCGTTTATCTTGACGCGCGCCCTACAGCAACAGCTCTGAGACAGACAAACGATCTGCGCAGCACAGTCGAACCTCATAAGCCGAGGGAGCAGCGCTCTCTCCTCGTGCCATCGCAGTAATAAGACAGCATTGCTCCGTTGCAATGGGCCACTTCACTTTCACTTCAACTCGGGAGGGGTACACTTGATGTGTCGTACATATCTCATGTCGGGTACACCACTTTCTCCCCATACAAAACCCCAGCTCGAGAACAACCTTCAGCAACTTGCAGCTTCCAAGAAGGGGAAGAGGATGGAGGGCGACTACTCGCACTGCGACCTGTCGGACCCGGACTTCGAGGGCGAGCTGACCAAGCGCAGCGTGTGGCTCAAGGAGTGGCGCAAGCGCTACTTCGTGCTCAAGGGCAACAAGCTCTACTTCTGCCGCGCGCAGGGCGAGCCGGCGCACGGGCTCATCGACCTGGCCGACTGCCTGACCGTCAAGTCGGCGGAGGAGAAGACCAACAAGCGCTTCTGCTTCGAGGTGGCCACACCCGACTCGACCTTCTACATGTACGCGGAGAACGAGAAGCAGAAGGACGAGTGGATCGGCGCCATCGGCCGCGCCATCGTCAAGTTCTCCAGCTCCTTCACGGGCGACCAGGACGACGACGCCGCGAACTGATTGCGTTAAGCTTAGCAGCCACTCGAATACAGGAGGGGATACTAGGGAGGAAGGACTGGGCGTGTTGCATGTAAAGAAACTATTAGCTTTGAAAATTTGCTCCACCCCGCAGTGTTTTAGCAGTACTATGAAGACAACTCGGCGACGGAGGATACATGTCTGAAACCCTTGGCTTCAGGCACTGAAGTTAGATGGATCCCTGCGCGTTGCAGAGATTCAGGTGTCGAGCAAAGACAGAGCCTAGATACATTGCCTGTGAGATGGGGGGGGGCTTTGTTTTGCTGTTTGCTTGGCTGAAGCATGTCAATAATGAAAACCTTTGGGCTGCGGGTGGAGGTGACGGGAATTTATTTACAAGTTACTACGTGCAGGCAAAAAAAAATACTACGTGGTGGAGGTGGAGGGGGGGGGGCGCCACTTGCTGCTTCATGCGCAGTGCTTCCCGACTATTTGACGTTGTCGTGGATGGCGGCTGGCCTACTTTTCCGAAAGCACCTTGAAGAGGCTGGGCACGACCTCCATGCGCCACGGGCCGCCCTCCAGCACTTCGCCGTCGATGTTCATGCAGTCCTCGGGCTGGTCGGGCTCGATCTCCACTGCCTTTACCTTGAGGTACGAGATGAGCTCGCTCTGCAGCTCCTTGCCCATGACGTACAGCCCGAAGAGCTTGGCCGTGCCCAGAAGACTGCCCTTGCGCGTGATGATGAGGTCCAGGTTGCCGTCTGACGGGTGCGAGTAGGCGCCGTCGGGCGTGATGTTGACGACGCCCACCACGACGTAGCTGCTGCTGTCCTCCTTCCACACGAACTCAGGATACCGCTTGCGGCTTGCAGGGCTCCGGATACTGCCGGCGATGCCGCCCCACGACTTGCGGTGCGTGCTGAAGCGATCGTTGTTGTCGTACACGCTGCCCTCCTCAACGTCGAACTGGTCCAATGCACCGGCGTCCGGGTAGTCGTCGTACCGGATGAGCGGCGGCTGCGGCTCCGTCAGCACATAGCGGACCTTACCCGTGTGCTTCTTGGGCAGAACCACGGTGCGCTTGACCTTGAGGAAGGCGTACCGAAGCGTCCCCATCCAGCGGTAGCGCTCCGACTCGGCTGCAATGTCTCCTGCAACGCCCCAGCCCAGACCGCAGTAGCTGTAGTGCACCACCTCCGGGTTGGCCGAAGACACCGCCGTCACCACGTCCAGCGGGCGCATCTTGCGCTTCAAGATGCAGTACAGAGCCGAGTTGACTGTCGGGATGCCCGCGCCCGTGCCGAAGGCGTTCTGCGTACCCGCAGAAATGAGTGAGATCGGTGTCGAGGCCACAATCTCCCGCCACTCGTGCTCGGGCCGCGTCAGCAGGCCGTTCATGAATTCACAAAGCGTGCCATCACCACCAATAAACACGAGTGCCTCGAAGCCGTCCTCGGCCGAGTAGCTCTTGCCCATCTCGGCTCCGTGGCCTGCATGGGTCGTCTCTTCGACAACGTACTCGAAGTTGCCGAGCTCCAGGAACGGCCTGACCTTCTCCTCCCATATCCTCCGCGCCTGTCGTTTGCCCGAGTGCGGGTTCACGACCACCTTCAGCAGCCGCTTCTCGGAAATGGGCGGCGCGCGCGCCTGCCAGCGCACGAGCTCCTGGATGGCAGCCACCCAGCTGTCCACCACCTCCGTCTCGAGGCAGTGGAAGTCCACGTACTTGGGCGTACGCAGCAGCGCCTTGGCGCCAGTGCCGCGGCCCTTCTTGAAGTAGTGCACGCGGAAGCTACTGGCCTTCTTCTTGGGCAGCAGCTCGGCGCCCACGACGTCGTCTGTGACCAGCATGCCGAGCGTCTTCCCGCCTCTAGACCACGTGATGGTCTCCGGGTCGAGCCGCAGCTCGCACTTGCGGGCGTGGTGGCCCACGCGCACGACCGTGTTGAGCTCCGTGTCCAGCGGCGCCTCGCGCCTGGAGAAGGCCGTGACGCGCCGGATGCTCTCGCGCAGGCTGCTGCCGGGCACCTCGCGCGGGTTCTCGAACGTGTAGTCGCCGATGGACGTAGAGCGCATGCTGAGCGCCGTCTTGGCCAACTCCCGCGCCGACTCGCGCGACAGCTGCTGCACGTACGTCTGGCTGCGCTTGTTGGGCGGGCCACGACTGCTGCTCTTGCCGGCGCTGCGCGTGTGCGGGGACAGCGCTGGCAGCTGCAGCTGGCGCTGCGCGTACTGCTGGAGGCCGCGGCCGCGCTCGTCCTGGGCCAGCGCAGGCAGCCCGAAGCCGCCGTCGTTCTGGCTGCCGCTCTCCTCCAGCAGCTCCTCGGGCGTCTTGGGGGTCGTGAGCTCCACGTCGCTGGCGCGCACGGAGCTGGGCTTGCCGTGCGAGCTGGGAGGCGTTGAGAGGCCGTCCAGGAAGGACGAGCCGCCGCCGCCGCGCGGCGTCATGGACAGCGCGTCCTCGGGCACGGTCTGCGGGCCGCGGCTGTAGGCCGGACTCATCGCTCGGCTGCTATAAAGCTGTATCCCTGGTCCACTGAGCAGTTACGACGACGCCTTCTCCTGCGTCGAAGCCAGCGTTTGCGATTGTGATGGCCTTGCCGTTGCCGCCGTCACTCGCTCTATCCGTTCGACACAGAGTTAGGGAAACAGCTGGAGTCGACTAAATCCAGGCTGGCGTGCACGCTAAAACCGCGTGGGGTTTCTCGACGCGCGTGCGTGGGAACGCGAGGATACAATGCGTCGTCTGGGCGGAGAATGGATGCCGACCTCTGCTGCGGAAGGTGGCGGCGAGCAGCGACGCGGAGAGGATGAAAGCGAGCGTCGAGCGCAGCACGAGGAGACTAGTTGCGAGGCGCGGTACTGTGGATGCGGTACTTGTACTTGGGTTTTGTATGGGTCGACGTGGGACTCCCGTTTTTCAAATCCGTAATTACGAGTGCGAATGCGCTAAACTGCGGCTAAATCGCTGATCCATGTTTATTTCCTAAACTTTCAAGATGATTACACCAACGACGATCGCTTTGCAAGATTACCCCCTGCCAAAACGTGCGTATTTATTGGGGTCGCCAGCCGAAAGGCCGAAGGCATTGCAGTCAGTTGCAGTTTCCACCAACGCGTGAGTTAAAGTCAGGCAAAGGCTGCACCTGCGTGCAATTTCCTTGTTGGGGCCCTGGCGTCAAGTGCAGATATCGCCACGAGAAAACCTACAACACCTCCCTCGTCTGCTCGGACACCAAGCATTCGTTGCTCGCTTTAGCTCCATTGCTTTGGTCACATCCATAGCTACATGTATCCATTCATAGGCGGAACGCGAACACCTGCGCAGAGCTTAGAACAGTCGATACGTTCGTTCACAGGCAATTTGCGCCAATCCAGCCAGGCCCTTGTCCCTTGTCAGGGTGGCACACAATCATTTGCCTATATACCCCGCTTTTGTCGGGCAATTGGTTTTTGGAGCCAGCAGCGCAGATGGGGCACCATACTGGGCGTGAGTCACTTTGCTGATCCTTGCCGTATCCGAGGCTCGATTCCGAGCAAGGCGACGGGGTCCGCCAGTGGATCCCCCCAGCAGCAGGGTGCCAGCAGCCACGAGCAACAGCGCTGGCGAGCGGCGGCAAGTGCGCGGCGAGCTCCTCGCCTCGAGGCACTGGGCTGCTGCAATGCCTGCAGGATCGAGAGGGCCAGTGTGCAGTAATCCCCGCGGTGCAATCGATTACGGCAAGCGCAGCGTCTCCATCATGGCTGCACTTTGAGTCATCCGCCGCCTCGATTTTCCGCGTTGGCCCCTTCTCAGCCGTCGTTGCCACCGACGCAGGACTGCCGAGCCGTTCTGGGATCCCGAGCCGCTTCGCCGCGGCAATTCTGAAAAGGATCTGGTGTAAACGTTGGTCAGGCCTCAGAACTACAGTACATGTAGCGTTGCTGCATCTTGCTGCATCTTTCTTGGCCGGACTACTAACAAGTTCGTCCTCCCATTCACATTTCATAACTTCTGCAGAGGGATAGCAGATCGGGTCCATGTATGTACGTGGAATCATCATTTGAGAGCCTTCGACAAGGCCGCCGACATGTTGGCAAATATTGACATGGACGATCGCAAGAGCCGTCATGTATTTCGCTCAGACCAACCAAACCGGGTCCCCCGCTGGGCAGAAGGCGTTTGCCTTTTAAACGGCGATCTCACTCATTGGCGGGATGCATATTTCACTGGAGGGGCTGAAGAGCCTGACGCGGACACCGGCTAAGGAAGATGCGACAGAGGTGATACGTAAAGTAGGAGCCCCAACCTGCAGATGACGGGCTAGCATCTGGAAGCACTAAGTGACAACAATGTACCTCAATTCAAAAGCAAAGACCAAAACAAAAACATTTCATAACTGGCGAGAGACGACAGTGACAGCCGTTAGACTGCTGTACTTTGCGGGGTGCTACTTACTTGCGAGTACACTTCACTGACTTCCGAGTAATTTCACACAAGTTTTATTTGTGACTTAGGAAAGACGCCACAGAAGGCATCGCCACCCTGAACGAGACCATAAGAAGGCACACTACGAATGTATCTGGGGAAGTAACGCATCGAATCACTTGTGCGGTGCGGATGCGAGCAAGTAGATAGAGAATTTCAGCGTTATCTAGCAGAAAAACTGCCCCTTATGGGCTTGTAGCACGTTGTTTACATTCGTGAACCCCATCCTAACAAGCAACGCCTTTGGAGCGGAGTCAGTAGTGGCAAGTTGACGCGGTGCACGCGTTCAAATGAAGTCAGTGTACTCGAAAGTCCGAGTACATTACTCGCTACTCGAAAATCCTTGAAATGTGCTCGAAAGAGGACTAACTTACCCTACTTTGCTTAGACTACTAAGAAGTGCTCTCAGTCACATTTGGTAACATCGGACTTTGACAAGAAGATATGTTCCTTTTCAAGAAAAGGTAGACTTGGTCAGGAAAGCCACTTGCATCTTTCTCGATTTAATCAATCAATTCTGGTTGCTCTAAAATGATCCCAACAATTATCACTGTGTCCATTTGGGGCATCAAGACAGAGCTCAACCGTAGAAGCACTAATAGTTGCCAGCGCCCAGCCTGATCAAGAGCGTTGTAAAGTGGATGGGATCACACGCAGGTCCCTGAGCGTGAACAAAGCGGTCCAATTGTGCACTCTTGCCGATAACGCCCGCATCATACCCACCTCGTTCCTCTCGACTGGAGTCGTCCATGCTGGAACTTTCAAGCAAAGACGAATCCGATACTCCTCTGGATCAAAAAAGACGGTGATTCGATCTCTCCCAGCAGTTTCGAATGCTGGGTAAGCTCCGAGAAAAGCCAAGCGTCACCCGTCGATAAATTCGCACTGCAGGTGGAGTACACGCAGACCCATTATTGCAGCAAGTCTCCTCGTGGCGAAGTCGCTTAGCAACCGCTTATCTGTAAAAAGACGGTGTATCAAAAACTGGGCAAGCAAAAGGTTGACTGCTGTGTGTGACGGATCTCCACAATAGCCTCGGAGGTGCATGTCCAGGTTTGGTGCCTCCATTAACGGTACCACCTCGATGGCTTCATCTGTGGTTGCCTCAAAGATTAGGCTCGCGTTCCCAACCGGCCACGAAATACTTTGTGTGCGGCAACTTGATTCGCTTGCTTGCTTTTAAATCTGCATACATGTAGTCTACATAACCAACCCGCGCAGCCCATCGCGGTGAAAAGTCTCCACCCAAACGCCTTGAAAAAGTTCCTGCATAAGAGTCATTTAATTACCATACCCTCCTCCTGCATCGCCCCTCTAGCTTTGAGTTGCGTACGAGTAGCACACGTAGAAGAACACGAGGGTGAAGAGCATGCCGCCTATCACAATCCAAAAGTCCACCGTGTCTCGCCGCTCGATCACCCGCAACAACGAGCTCGACAGCCCTAACCTATTGGCGATGTCCAGCAGCTTCGTGCGAACATTCTACAGCAGCACAACAACAGCACAAAATAGTCAGCTTTATCTCCTCCCTCCCCCTCAGTCCGCGCTCCCGTCCGCACCTTCATCCGGTTGCGCTGCTCGCCCAGATCGCCGAGGATCGAGTGCGACAGACTCGTGAGGTCCGAGACCATCTGCGACGAGCGCTGCAGACTCTCGGACTCCTGCGCCGCGTACATGGCCCCGTTGCCGCTGTCGAAGCCGCCGTTGCGCCTGCTCATGAGGCTCTCGCGCTCGCGCGCCTCCACGGCGCGGCGGTTGACGCTGTAGATGTGCTGCTCCAGCGTGCTGCCGAGCGCGTGCGTCTCGCTGCGCAGCTGCTGCAGCTTCTTGGCCCACGTGTCGCGCTCCGCGGGCTTGGCGCTCGTCTGGACGAGCGAGTCGAGCTGCCACAGCAGCTGCTCCAGCGTGCTCAGGTTGGCGCGCGCCTCGGCCTGCAGCTCCGCGTCCGTCCGGCCGCCCGTGCGCCCCGAGTCCAGGTAGCTCATCTGCATCTTGAGCTCGAACTGCAGCTTGCGCGCCTGCGGGTACAGCGAGTCCAGCGTCTGGCGGCCCCCGCGTGGCCCATGGCGGGCGGCGGCTGCATCCGAGGCTGCATCTCGGCGTACTTGTACAACGTTTACACTGCGGAGGAGAGACGCGTAGCGTTGTATGGAGTGTACAAAGTGATATCGCCTTGGGGAGGATAAGTGTAGCCATGTGAAATGTGGCTTCAACTTGTGCACCACAATAGACCGCATCTGCGCTCCGAAGTGCAGATTCACGCGATGAGAAGGTAACGTGGTGCTCTGCCTCGTCGGGTATAGCTCGATAGCGGCGATCTCAAGGACAACAGGTTGCCTGCCACCGCCAGCTCGCAATGCGCCGAGCTTGGTGACGCCCACGTTGGAGCTCGCGTGACGACGTTCAAGTGGTGAAATGCCGACTTGTTTCCCCGGTCTCTATCTCTGTGACATGGGGACGCGAGCGGCTTCACTCGATGGTCGTTCCAACCTGCACCAGCGGTGCCGCTGCCCCGGCACCGACTTAACGACGCTATATCTCCTGCGTGCAGTATCCCCGAACCGACACCACAACCTCGACATCGACATAGCACGCGAAGTCCATTTAACCCGCGTGCTGGCTTGGGAATTTCCGCCAAGGCCGAGTAGCGATGCTCCGGCATTTCGGCTGCAGAGGAGACTGGTGCTGGACAGCAGGATCGCCTCAAGGATACATGCTCTATCGTGTATCCGCGTGAACCCGACTGTCGCGGATCACACGGATCCCCGCGGCTGCATGCGCCTCTGCACGAGGATTCACCGTCGTTCCGTCGGGCTGAAGGCGCCTCTGCGGCTGGCACCACCGGAGCGCCATGGTGCGGTGCACTGCTCCACGCGCTTGGGGCTCTGCGATATTCGCGGACATGTATCCGCGTTCGCCTTCCATCTGCTGTCGGTGTATCCTGGACTCGTCTACACATGCGCCAGCGATATACACATTTAGAGAAACTCAGCTGCAGCTCGGATGATATGTCGGGCAGAAGACCTACGCGAGCTTTTGATCATGGGACGCCCATAGATTCATCGCGTTTGACTCGATCCTCTGCCGGCAGCGCGGTTTTGAGGACGTCGAGAACGCCACCGACTTGGCAGTTCATTCTGCAATTTGCTTTGCACCGCACACTCGTCCACTCCCGGCAACAACTTCTCCGTTCAGCCAGCCCAAGCCAACCATGGCGATCTCCACCACTCGACTGGCCGTGCGCTCGCTCCAGACGCTCTTCGCTCTGCTCGCTCTCATCTTCACGTGGGGCGGCTACGTCAAGAACGACGACGGTCAGCTCAGCGGCTTGTCCCCGGAGTTCAGCATCCTTATGAACTACTCGGCGTTTCTGACGGGTCTGTACTACGTGCTGCCCGTGAAGGTCCTCAAGTGGACGGCCGTGGCCCCGTCCGTGAGCTTCCAGCGCCTGGTTGACGGCGTGCTCGCCGTGCTTCTGCTGCTCGGCGGCATCCTCCGATGGGCCTCCTCGGGCGTGAAGGACTGCTCCGAGAAAAACGACGAGTACGAGGCCTACGCTGGCCTGCAACTCTTCCGGTGCGGCAACCTGACCATGGGCGTCATCTTCACGTTCATCACCTTCGCGCTGTTCGTCGTGACGCTCATCTGGAGCTTCGTGAGCGACAACGCCAGCACCAGCCAGGCTGAGGCCGCCGTCGCTGCCGGGTACACCGAGGCCACGACGCCCGGTGCTTCGCGTGCCGAGGCCTACTCCGCCGCGGACTCGCGCCACCCGACGCTCGCCATCGCCCGTCGTGGTGGTCGCTTCGTCCAGTTCGTGCTGTCGCTCCTCATCTTCATCAGCACCGTGGCCGGCTATAAGCACTACTTCACGGGCCGCTTTACGAGCCCCGTGGCCATGTTCATGGTGCTCGTGTCGTGGAGCTGCATCCTGTACACGCTTTTCCACCTCGTGGTCGTCGACATCCTCAAGAAGTCGCACCGCCCGAGCGCCGGCATCGAGAGGCTTCTGGACCTGCTGCTCGCCGTTCTCCTCCTGCTCTTCGCCATCCTCCTCGCGGCCTCACACCAGGTTTCGGACTGCGACACGATCAACGCCAAGTACGAGGCGGACTCTGGCTCGCTGGGCGGCTCCAACGTCTACCGCTGCGGCAGCCTCACGCGCGCCTACGTGCTGGCCTTCATCAACTGCGTCTTCTTCCTGGCCACTTTGGCGCTCAGCTTCTGCGGCTCGAGCGACAGCGAGCCCGCCCCGCGTCACGTGGATGTCGAGCCTGGCCAGCAGGTGTAAATGGTAAGCAGTGAGAGGACTTCAACTTCCCATCTTCTCGGATAGCAACTTCAACTTGACTTAGCAAAACCAAACAAAAAAAATCTGTCGTAACGATCCACTACTGTGTGCACTTCATTTCGTTAAGAGACCATACCGGTCGTGCCGTGTGCTAGCTTATATTGTACCGACCGCGTTCTTTAGGCTGGTCCTTGCCAACTGGAGATAGCAATCGCGCTGGTGTAACCTCAGGAAACAAATTCCTTCTGAGCTGATGCAATTACATGTAGTACTACAAATTTCCGGCCAAAGCCAAATCAACTACCTGCCACGGACGTAAGCAATCGTATAACACTTGCATTCCTAATGGCCGAAGCTTTCCTGAATGGGAGGTCAGAGCCACGAAGCGATCTCTGTATGAACTTATGCGGGTAAGAGGGAAGGATGCAAACGTCACAGCGCCTACCCGAGCGATCTGTTTGTGTAGGCGATCCGGGCTTCCGTCTGCGGTGAACCACTGGAGGAATGTTATCCACAATTGCTCATCTTACTCGGCCAGTTTTGAAAGCTCGAAAAGTGGGCGAGTAATCCAAACCTGAGCTTGGATTACTCCCTTTTTTGAAATCAAAAGGTGGGCGCACTTAGAGCTACGCCGGTCGACCACGAATTTCAGATGTCATATTGATGCGGCGATGTCATTCGGTGTTGCGGTGTAGTTTTGCCTTTGACCCTCCCATTCGACGCTAGGCCGACTGCATCGATAATGAGGCGCGTCTCTAACCCATTTAGGCTTGGTGTCCTCCACGCGCCTTGTGCCAATCGCATCGGCGGAGAGTAAAGCGATCCCACGCATTTCGCTATCAATCTTACTGCTACAGTCCTCCCCCCCCCCCGTTATGCGCATAGGCACAGCTATCCGATTAGGAAGGGAATACGGAACAGATAAGACTAGACATATTAAATGTACTGATATTAACTAGTTAAGCAATGCGGAGATCTTGCGGCGTGCCGTATCGCGCGACAGAGGCTTCCGCAGCTTGAAAGTATCTGTCGCCCAACGTGTGAGGCCGGCATAGCCCTGCTCAGCTCCTTGGGTGCGCGCCTTCGGGCGTACTCGCAGATTGCAATGCGGAGAGTCTAGCTGGCAGTCATGGTGGGTGCAAATTCGGAAATGAGGCATGGAGCTTAGCGGGCACACTCGTGCTGAGTTCCTCGGAAAACTAATGTTCATTTACAGCCTTTCAAAGCGGAACTTACTTGGGAGGGGACCTGTGCATGGAGGCGATGGTGATCTTCCCGTTCCCGCTCCGATTCCTAGTGATCTGCCAGATACTAACAAAACTCAATGCTTTGATTTGATTGGCTACTGGACCCGCGACCTTGATAAACAGATATGACGGGGTGTGTAGAAGACCAGGTGCGCATATCGGGAGGGAGGACTGTACACCAACACTTGTACGAGGAACCTGTCGACGAGAGATCAGCGAGACTGTCGGCACAGAGCTCAGTAGCCATCACAATACATGATATCGACCTCCAACTCCAGCGTTCAAGGGAGTAAGGACCATCGACTACCGCCAGCCCGGTCTGCTGAGCAACGCGTGCCAGGACTCGTGTCAGCGACCAACCATTGTCGTGCAGCGAGACCACCGTGGGATTCTGCAGATGCGAGTACAAGTGTATGCTGGGGTGTAGTGATGAACGGCCAGCGGAGACGCCCTGCTAGTCGATTGGTTCGTTGAGCGAGGCACGAGGCTTGGAGCAAATCGCTGCGTCCGAGGACACGCGTGGTGGCACATTGCACGAACAATACGAGAGGCTCATCGCTTCTTCATGCCGCGGGTGGTGTCGCAACCGCCGCAATGCGGTGGGGTCCCGACCCAACAGCTCCCATCGGCGTGAGCTGGCTGCAGTCATAGTCTCATTCTGCAATTCGCTTTGCACCGTTCACACGCCCCACTCCTCCAGTGAGCTCAAGAGCTGAAGCACCAACAATGGTCGCCACCCTGCTATCGTCGGGCCGCCTAGGGGTTCGCGCCCTCCAGGCGCTGTGCTCTGTCCTCGCCATGATCTTCACGTCGCTGGGCTACATCAAGTTCACGTCGGGCCAGCTGAGCAGCGGGTCGGCCATCTACACGACCATCGCCTGCTACTCGGCCATGCTGTGCGGACTCTACTACGTCCTGCCCGTCGGTGTGCTCAAGCTCACCTCGAGCGTGCCCAAGGTGCTGTACCAGCGCCTCGTGGACGCTGTGCTGGCCATCGCGCTGCTGATCGCCGGCATCCTGCACACCACCTCGGAGGCCGTCAAGGACTGCTCGTCGTACAACACAATGTTCGAGACGTACCACGGCTCAGCGCTCTTCCGCTGCGGGGACATGACCGTCGCCATTGTGTTGACGTTCGTGACCTGCGCGCTGTTCCTGGTAACGTTGATCTGGAGCTTTGCGCGTGACACGTGCAAGTCGGTGAACGGCGACAACCTGCAGACTGCTCTGGCTGAGGACGACTCGCAGGCTAACGGCTACGCGGTGGCCAGCACCCCGGCAAGAAGGACGGACTGTCGAGTGCGTCCGCTACTGTGGACCTTGACCTGCAGCACCCCGGACTGAAGATCGTGCGCTGCACTGGCCGCACGCTGCAGTTCGCTTGCTCCGTCGTGGCGCTGGTGTGCATCGTGCTGGGCTACAAACACTACTACACGGGCCAGTACGTGGAGCCCAAGGCCACGTACGCCATCCTCATGGCGTACTCTGGCGTCCTGTACTCGCTGTGGCACATGGTGGCGGTGGAGACGCTCAAGCTGTCGCGCCACCCGACGCTGGGCGTAGAGCGCGTCATGGACGTCCTCATCGCTGTGGCCCTGTTGATCGCCGGCATCCTCTTCGCCACGTCGGCCCAAGTCTCGGACTGCTCGACCACCAACTCGGAGTTCGCGGCCTACCACGGCTCCACTCTTTTCCGCTGCGGCAGCATGAACACGGGCTACGTCTTCACCTTCATCGCCGTGGCCATGTACGTCGTGACCTTCGCGCTGAGCTTCCTCTACCGCTCGACCTCGAGCGAGCGCAACGCGGACAGCAACCACTCCGCGGAGACGGCCCACGCCTCGGACGCCGGCCAGCAGGTGTAAGTAAGTGAGTCTTTGTCAGGCTGAACAGGGTTTAGTCAACCGTTGGTGGCTCTCCATGTCATACCAGGCCTTCGTTTAATGTCGGATAGGTTGCAGTGGTTAGTCTCCTGTAGACGAACTTGTATAAGCCTTCAGCAATGAATGAATGCCTTTCGGACTCGTACTCACTGAGTACTAACTCAGTGAACTTACTCAGGTTTTCTGGTTTTCACTTCAACAATGCTATGCACAAAACAATTCTGACCAATCAAACCTGCTTATTCGACGGTCTCCGCTAACCAGCAAAATGGACTCGAGTTCTGTTGCGCCGCCGTGTGACGACGGTTCATCCACCGAGAGCGAGTGCTACGACGAGGAACTGCTCGCGTTGGCGCAAGTGGCCCAAGAAGATGAGAACGACCAAAACGCAGCACCCAATTCGACCGTTAACGTGAAACTCGAGGCAGTCGAAAGTGGCGACTCCGACCAGATCAGCACCAATTCCAGCCCCACCGCCACAGTCAAGCTGGAAAATGCCACAGTCAAGCTGGAAGATGCCGCTGCATCGTTAGAGACTGAGACGAAGCTGGCCGACGGCAAGTGCAGACGCTGTCGCAGGAAGCTGCCGAATGTCACTGAACAGGAGCAGACGGACGTGCAGCGCGGCACGCTCAAGACGAAACGCTGCGCCTGCTGCGAAGAGTTCCTCCCTCTTAAGAAGTTCGGCAAGAACAACCAGTCCTACACGCGTGCGATCCCGAGGTGCAAGTCGTGCGCTCAAGCCGCCCCGAGGGTGTGGAAGCAGCTTATGAAGAGTCCGGAGTACGCTGAGGCCTTCGCTGCCGAGGTGGAGAGGAGGAGGGAGGAGAACAAGAAGAAGAGCGCGGACCTGCCGCACTGGGAGCGCAAGACGACGAAGCAGCGGTACGAAGAGCAGTTTGAGATCGTGGGTGGCAAGACAGCCCGCGCGCGTCGGCTGGCTCAGCGCGAAGAAGAGAAGAAAAAGCGACTCGCTAGCATTCGAAGCAAGCAACAAGAGAACAAGAAGAAGAAAGAGCGAGGAGAGGCCCGGTCGAGTGACGGCGGATAAGGTAATTCCTTGGTGTGCAACAACTAAGGTCAGTTTTAATACTGGGATAGGAAGCAACGTTAGTGCTGGGTACGTCAAGTCAAAAGATGACCCCTCTTGACATCTAACTGGTACATCTCTATGAAACCGGTACGACTCCGGTGGCGCATTGGGCCCTCCAAAAGGTTTATATGCGTGGGCAGCCTGAACCGGTACGATACCTGTAGAACCGGTATGGAAACGGTGCTCCAAAAGGTTTATATGCATGGGCAGCCTGAACCGGTACGATACCTGTAGAACCGGTATGGAAACGGTGCCGCACTGGGCCTCCAAAAGGTTTATATGCATGGGCAGCTTGAACCGGTACGATACCTGTAGAACCGGTATGGAAACGGTGCCGCACTGGGCCTCCAAAAGGTTTATACATGCCCAACCATTTTGCCACATTAACAGGTATTCATAAGAAGTAGAACAGTGTTTGTTATCCATCTAACTAAGTTTGTTCGCCTCCTGCGGCCACTTGACTTCGTTACCTCAGCCTCCACCCATGCAAATCGGGGGCAACATGTCTTTAAGCTACAATCATTCTAGCATAGTATACTTGCATTTTGTATGCATCAAGGTGGCCGATTAAACCTGGCACAGTGCCAAAATCTTATAGTTGTATGGTAGCCACCTGATAGGCTGGGAATCTCTGCGCGTTAACACATGTAGCGTGTTTCTACCAATGAATGCTCTTACATATCTAAATAGCGAGCGCCAACTCGAAAAATTGGCAAAGTTGTGGACACAAACGAGGGTGGCCGATATAACCTGTCGCCGAGTGTATGCGTGGGCAGCCTGAACCAGTGTGCTACCGATGACACTGGTATGAATCAATAAATATATTGCTGTAGCGAAGTAAAGGGACGATTGAGGTGGACTGTACTGTACAATAGCATGCCGATTCTACTAGCTGCAAATAGACCTCAGCCAGGGTTCGCCTTCTTAATTTTGTTTGTTGATTGCATCTACAGTTTTTTTTTAAACTGTAGACTGTAGATGCCTTAAAAGGCAAATGTCCGGGCAGATGCTGCGGCTGCGAAGCAGGCGCAGGAGATGACCGAATTAATAAGTAAAATAATTAATAAAAATAAAATTAAAAATAAAGGGTTTATTCCAAAATCCTCCTATCCCAGCCTTCGCGGAGCCCTAGTATGCACGGGTGATCTCGTGAGCTTATTACATGTAATACACTGATGTCATTGTATGATATACTTGGCCAATTACTAACTGCCACGAGAGTATTGACGACCAGCCCTGGCAATTTACGGCTTTGCTGCGCCGAGGGCGTCCAAAGTCCCCACAGCATACGAAAACTGGTGAAAAACGGTTAAATTCCTGAGAGCCACACGGCTGCATATATTTGATTGATGAACTGATGTTCGGTTGTAAGCCATCATTGCTGAGGTGACGCTTGCTTCGCGTCACCTCTGCAGCAGATTGGAAACTGAATCCAAAAGACATGTCAAGCCACCAGTGCTGCCCGACGGAGCCTTTTGGCTTCAGTGTCCAACCTGCTTTCCCAAACGAAGTCGCTCCACTACCAAGACAGGCAACATGCGCCTTGGCTTCATCCTGACACTTCTTGCAGTCGTTCTTTTTGCCAGTGGCGAGGCTTCGATTCGCCGGAGTTCCGACAACACACTGGACACGACTTTGACCAACAACGCCGAGGAGGAAGAAAGGAAGTTCCATATCGCCGCCGTCAAACCCAAGCTCACGACAAAGGAGAAAATCCTCAAGTTACTGTCCAAGATCCTCCCTGACGTCACCAAGTTTAATGGTCGACGCGTCTACGTGGGGAATGGCAAAACTCGATATGAGTCGTATTGGAGAAACTAGCAATAGCTGAGTAGATCCTCGACGATTTCAGTGTCGTTTTCAATACAGAAGCGACCACGCAACTGCAGAGCTCGTAACTTTCAATTCTTCAGGATGTTGCTCATCTTTACAAGCTTGTTAGAAGGAAATTATCGTGTTATTCAAAACAATGAACGTATCCTCCGTGAATACTCTTCACTACACTGCTCCCCTCTTCCGAATCGTCAGCCGAGTCTGCTCATGAACAACACACCACCGCCAAACTTACACTTGCTGGCCCACCTCCGTCGTCTCATTGGTCGAGTTGCTTGAAGCCGAGCGATACAAGAAACTGAGAGCGAACGTGATGACGTACAGCGCCACCGCCACGAAGGCGAAGATGTAGCCACCGTCCATGTCGCCGCATCGGTAGAGCGTGGAGCCGAGGTGGTACGTCTCCAGCATCGCGTTCGTGTCGTCGCAGTCCGTCACCTGTGATGAGACCGCGAAGATAACGCCCGCTACAAGCAGCAGAACAGCGACCAGCAGGTCCATCAGACGCTCGACGCCCACCTTCGGACGGCGAGACAGCTTCAACGTCTCCACGGCCACCGTGTGCCACAGGGCGTACAGCCAGCCGCTGTAGCTCATCAGGATGACGTACGTGGCGGCGGGGCTCACGTACTGGCCCGAGTAGTACGGCTTGTAGCTCGCCACGAACAGGATGAAGGCCACCAGGCAGCACGCGAACTGCAGCAGTCGCACACAGCGGCGCGTGAGCTTGAGCACCGGGTGCTGCAGGTCCACCTGCTCTGAGACCTCATCACCGAGCGCCTTCTTGCCCGGCGTCACTGCCTCTTCGTAACCGTTGATGGCCGCGTTCGCCTCCTCTTGGGCCAGTGCCGTCTCCAAGTTGTCGCCCTTAACCGACTTGCACGTGTCACGGGTGAAGCTCCAGACCAACGTCACCAGGAACAACGCGCAGGTGACGAACGTGAGCGCGATGGACACGGTGATGTCACCGCAGCGGAAGAGTGCGGAGCCATGGTACGTCTCGAACATGGTGTTGTACGACGAGCAGTCCTTGACGAGCGTTGAGGTTGAGTGCACGATCCCGCAACTAGAAGAGCGATGGCCAACACAGCGTCCACGATGCGCTGGTACAGCACCTTGGGCACGCTCGAGGTGAGCTTGAACACCCCCAGGGCCACGACGTAGTAGAAGCCGCAGACTGCAGCCGAGTAGCACGCGATGTTGGAGAAGATGGCCGACCCGCTGCTGAGTTGGCCCGACGAGAACTCGATCGACCCGAGCGACAGGAAGATCATCGCGATGATTGGACACACGATCTGGAGCGCGCGGACGATGATGCGTCCTGGAGAGATGAGGGCTGCAGTCATGGCGGCGCTTGGATTGAGATCTGGGCCATGCGAGGCAAAAAGCGGAATGGAAGTCTCCCACAAGCGCAGAGCTGGAAACTCGACGCTGGGCAGCCTCACATCGCTCGAGCGAGAAATGCAGCCAAATGCTGCCGTGTCTGCCAAGTTCGAGAAGCGATCTACTAGACACGCGCGGCGTTAGGCGCCACCCGATTTGAGCAACACGCGTGTCTCGACCGGCGAGGATCGTTGCGGCTTACTGATGAGCTCCATTCACCAGCTCGTGTCGGTGACAACACAGGCTAAAGTGCTCGACTATGAACTGACTAGGGTATTGAACGTGGGCCCCACTTAAGCTCATGGATTGCTGAACAGTACAGGCGAGAGAAAGATGCTGTTGCCATCACACCCTTTGTGGTCGTGGCGGCACCTGATGGGTACGTCAGCATTTCCGAACAGGTGCTGCGCGCGTTTAACACGCGAGTCGGGGATAAGAGGCTGGCGAGGCTCGACGGCATGATAGACATGCGGGGCGAAACACACTTCAATGCAGCGGGCCTATCAGTATCGATCTACCGTATTGACTAGATACGTGTGAAAACACAACTTGCCCCAGGGCGCCAGATTATTGTAAATCGACTTTTGCTGCTGCGAGAAACTTGGCAATACGCACATCTCTAGCGTTGCCCGTGGTGAAGGCCCGCAGCGATAAGCACAACGCGATAAGGAATGCATATCTGTTGCGTGCAATTACATACTACGCTTCCAAGTTATTGCCTCCTCGAAGGGCATACACATTTAACCTACACTTGGCAACTTCAACAAACTCTTTTGCCTGTGTCCACTTTACCAACCTTATTCTGCTCTGGTCCCGTTAAGAAGAGGGCGACCTCCATTGATCTCGAATCCTCTGCAAACTGTAGGCACGGTAGGGTAGTGGCATGACCCACTTAGCGACGGACTCATGAGTACCTTCGGCAGCAGGTTTTTCGGTATCTCAGTCGATGATTATGATGCGGACAGATTACGAGTCCGAGCGGCGGTACAGTTAGCGGCTCAGCGTAGCGTCGGAAGGTGCAACGAACGACAACACGGAGGAGGAGAGGCGCTTTAACATCCGCAACCCGGCCTCAGCCCAAGTTCTAACGCCGACGTCCTCCAAGTGGGAGAAGTTTCGCGACATTCTGGCCAAAATCTTGCTCCCCAAACCACGAGAGGGCTCGTGGATCTACAAGGGCAATGACAAGTGGAAATTTGACCCGCTCCGACGATAATTTGCGGTAATATATTTTCTTTTCGAAACATTACGAAAAGAAAAAATCACAAAACCTCCACTAAAGTAATTGTAGCCATGTCTCCTTTCTATCCAATCACACAGCTCCAAATTACGTGCAACGGTCAATAATGGTCGACCCGAAGACGTCGCTGGCGGTCGATGCGCCGCCTCTCGCGCCCTACGACGACGGCTTCTCCACGGAGAGCGAGGACCTAGAGGATCTGGCCGAGGGCCAGTACAACGAGCTTCACATCGCCGTCTCCGCGGCCATCGGACGTGTCGCCGTTGATAAGAACCAGCCAAAGGCGCAACAGGTCCCAAGAGCCGTAAAAGCCGTTAATCAAGAGAACAAGAAGACGCAGCAAATTCCTGCAACGCCAGCATTCAAGACGGAGGGAAATGCTACAATTCAAGCTGCTTGCGGCCTCAATACGACCAGAAACGGCGGAGTTAAGCCCGAGGAGGAGCACTGCAGGACCTGTAGAGGATACTTGACGCCGTTGGCCGAGAGGCTCAAGGCGATGCGCCTAGCTGCCAGTCAGTGCAGTGGCAAGAACCCTCCGCCGTCGAGGCAATGTGGCTGCTGCCACATCACCTACCCACTTGTGGCTCTGACGGACGAGAGCAGACGCCGGTCGTGGCCAGAGCCGCGTTGCTACATGTGCTACTGGGCGGCTCGAGCAGCGAAGAAGGCGGCGGGAGCTAGTGTGAGTGGAGTCAAGAGAGAGACGAACAGAGCTGCGAAGGCGGTTGAGCCTGGAGGTGGAGATAGAGCCCGAGATGAGGGAGATGAGTGCTGCAAGAGTTGCAAGAAGAAGCTGACGCCGTTGGAGCAGAGAGTGAAGATGATGAAGGAGGCGGTTTTGCTGCACAAGGGGAGGGGGCCTCCAGCGTCCAGGCAGTGCTCGTGCTGTCGGATTACTTATCCGATAGCTGCCCTCTCGGCGAAAAGCAGAGCTCTGAGCTGTAGTACGCCGGTTTGTGCGATGTGCGAGTCCTCAGCTGCAAGTTTGGAGACAAAGACCCCGACTTCGGATGCTGTTGCAGCTAATGCGGTTCAGGCCAAAGCGCTCGTGGCCAAAAAACCCGTGGAAGTTATTGAAGTGGACGACGATGAAGACGGCGAGCTGGTGGAGGAGAAGGAATGCAAGTGCTGCCATGGACAATTGATACCGCTGGCGAAGAGAGTTCAGATGATGACAGATGCGGCGCGTGAGCATGGTGGGAAGGCCCCGCCACCGTCGCGGCAGTGCGCATGCTGTCGCATCGTGTACCCGTCAGCTGCATTGACAGCCAAAAGCAGGAAAACGACTCGAGTAGTGCCGATCTGCTTGAACTGCTGTAAGGCTGGAGGGTCTACTATCTACGAAATGCTCGCTGTGAGCGACGAGTTTGTTGAAGCTTTTAAAGTCGAGAACCCGACTATGGCACGGCTACTATTGACGAGGAAAGAGAATGGATCCCTCGCAAAACAGGTTCAAAGACAACGACAACGAATCAAGAGGCCGCAAGCAATCAAGAAAGAGACCGGGGTCTCGTCGCAGCCACCGAGTAAACAGGCGCAACCAATTCCTCGCGCTACCTACGCACCTCGTGTGATGATGGCCAGGAAGCTCATTGGTGCGCCTCGAGCACTTTTGGGGCATGGTGTTGACGTAAGCGTCGTAGCTTCAACAAGGCCCCCCTCCGCTGCCTCTACATTCTTGATCAATACACTCTCAAATCTTCTGTCTAAGCCCCAAGTGCAACAACAGGTTAACAGCCGCATCGATCAACTCGAGCATGACCAACCAGGAAGGCAACCAGGGAGGCAACGAGCCTGAACCCGAGCCGTTGACAGCGAGGAAGTTCAGCACGAAGCAAGTGCAGATCGACAACTTCTCCGGATCAGTGAAAGAAGGCTTCCTGGACGCTGGTGCCGGCGACTGGCTCAAGCGCCTCATCATCCAGATACGCTTGGGCGAGATGGTGGACGGAAAGGTCTGGCCGGATAGCATCAAGATGATGGTCGTGGCTGCACACCTCGAGGGCGCAGCGTCGACATGGTTCATGCGTCGGTTCGACGCCCTGCAAGCCATGTCGTTTGGAAACCTCTGCAACGCTTTGCGCGAGAGATTCCGATGCCCACTTGACCGCCTCGAAATAAGTGCAGCCCTGGGCAAGACGATGAAACGCGCCAACGAATCGTATGCCGACTTTGGACACCGGCTCAACACTATCGCAGCTACCATGAACAACGGGGAGGAGAACAAGGCAACGGCCGAAGACGCGCTCTCCACGTTCATCAGGAACGCGTGGCCTCAGCACCGAGCCTCACTGCTCGGCCGAGTCAAGACGCAGTCGGACAATCCGTGGAACGAGATGGACGTGGCCGTGGAGCTCCTGACCAAGATCGCCGGCCATGATGGAAGACGGCGAATGGCCGAGGAACTACCGCATCTTCCACTCCACGAGAAAGGGCGGTTACCGGCAAGCGAAGCCACCTGCCCAATCATGACAACAGCAAACGACCAGCGAAAGCCCCCGCCGCGACTTCTCCAGCGCTGTGTGTGGCATCTGTCACAACCGGGGCCACACCACCGGCTATCATGATCAATGGATGGCCCGCCAGGGCAACGCCGTGCAAGCTCGCCTCGCAAGCCTAGCCGCTGACCCCAGCCACGTCGATGGGCACCGCAGCACCAACACGTACGAAGATGACGAAGAGAAGGGCCCCGCCCGGGACGACCTCTAATCGAGGGACATGGTCTGGACTCGAGCGACTGAAGGCCACGGGCACTGTTGGGGCGAGAATACTTCTCACCTGACCCAGGTATCCCCAACGGTGCCCCTGTTATCGACTCCGGCGCCTCATTCCACATGGGCAGCCCAGAAAATGTCCACGACGTCGCCCCATGCCAGGAACACATTATACAGGTGGCTGACGAGCGTACGCTACGTGCAAACTCCCGTGGCAAGTTACGTTTACCGAACGGCGTCACGCTGCAAAAGGTCGTCGTGGTGCCCGGAATTACCCGTACGCTCATTTCGGTGGCCAGCCTATTCCAGGACGGGATGCACGTTGTCTTCACGGAGGAAGGATGCCGCGTGTACGACAGACCGCTGTTCAGTGGTAGCGTCCGCGCCGGAGTGTACGAGGTCCACGCAGAGAGCCCAGAACCCTCGGACTCCCTCGCACTGGCCGCCGGTGCACCAGGATACACGCGCAACAGCCTCGAACACTGGCACCGACGACTGGCTCACCTACACTACCGGGCTGTCATCGACCTGGCCAGCTCCAACAAGGTGAAGGGGTTAACGCTGGTTGGCCCCCGCTCTCTCGACGACAAGTGCGAAGCATGCGCGTTAAGCAAGATTACCAGCCGCCCTGCGCCACAGACAGCGACACGACCTCAAGTCGCCAAGGACAGTGTATGCCATGCCGATCTCTCCGGTCCCATGCAGCGCAGCATTCACGGCAACCACTACTTTCTGGCGTTGAAGTGGATGGGCTACACTCACATCTTCTTCCTGACCAATAAGTCGGACGCGGCAACGGCCTTCCAGAAGTACGAGGCCATAATACGACGAAGATCAAGGACGTTCCCAACGACACTCAGAATTCTGAGATCCGACAATGGCGGTGAGTTCGAAGGCTCCGCGTTTCAAAGGGTATGCACGGCAGCAGGTATTGAACGAGAGTATTCAGAGCCTCACGCCCACTACCAAAACGGCGTCGTCGAGCGTGCGAACCGAACGATCACGGAAACGACCCGCACTCTGCTCGTACAATCTGGCCTACCGCACAACCTCTGGGAGTACGCCGCCAGGCATGCTGTCTACGTTCGGAACCGCGTGCTTTCACGTAGCTACCCCGACGCCACGCCATTCGAACGATACTACGGCTACCCACCTGACCTCAGTCAACTCCACGTCTTTGGGGAACGAGTCGTTGTGAAGATCCCTGAGTCCAAACGCTCAACTCGCTTCAAGTTCCGAGAACGAGGTCAAACTGGTATGTTTGTCGGCCACGACAACGAAAGGAAGGGCTACTTTGTCTACATTCGCAATGACGGACCGCGCATCCTCCGGACATGTGATGTCACCTTCCTCCAGACATGCCCCACCTTCAACCGGTTCGACCCAAACGCTAGGTTACTCCCAGCACCCGACCTCGCCGCCGACGACTCGCGGGGAGGCGATCCACCTGGACCTATCGAGTCGCCGTCGGTGTCCTCAACGCCGTCGGTGTCTTCAACGCGGGGAAGCCGCCCATCGAGGCCTGCTGAGACCGATCCATCGCGGGGAGGCCGCCCACTAGGGCCTGCCGTGACCGCTCCCTCACGGGGAAGCCGCCCATCGGGGCCTGCTGAGACCGATCCACGGGGAAGCCGCCCATCGGGGCCTGCTGAGACCGATCCATCGCGGGGAGGCCGCCCACTAGGGCCTGCCGTGACCGCTCCATCACGGGGAAGCCGCCCTATGAGGCCTGCTGAGACCGATTCATCACGGGGAAGCCGCCCTATGAGGCCTGCTGAGACCGATTCACCACAGGACAGCCGCCCTCCGAGGCCCGCTGTGACCGAATCGCCACAAGGAAGCCGCCCTTCGAGGCCCACCGAGACCGAAACCCAGTCGATCCGAGAACACCTCGTTCCGAATGATGAGAGTTTGCCCAGCGCGATCGTCGAGGAAATGAACGGGACCACGGAGTTCACGCAAAGACGACGCTCGGAGAGGATATCCAGCCGAAACATCGGCATTGCCTTCGCTATGCTGTGTGAAGTAATCAACGAGCCACTCACACTCGCTGAGGCAATGAGTTCTCCGTACTGGCCAATGTGGGAGAAGGCTATCAACGAGGAAATCGCTTCTCTGCAGGCAAACAACACTTTCGACGTAGTCAAGCCACCCCCAGGCGCACACGTCATCGGCTGCACCGTGAAGTTTCGAGTGAAGCGAGACGGAAGTTGCAACATCGACCGGCTCCGCGCTCGCCTCTGCGCCCAAGGGTTTTCCCAAGTTTTCCTCGTCGACTACTGTGAAACCTACTCGCCGGTTGCCCGCCTCGTCTCGGTTCGCGTCTTCTTCGCGCTCGTCACGCAGCACCGCCTCCATGTATGCCAGTGCGACGTACCGTCGGCGTACGTGAAGGCGCCACTCGACACCGTGATATACATGAAGCAGCTGCCTGGCTTCGAAATCGGCGAGCCCGGAATGGTGTGGAAACTCAAGAAAGCACTGTATGGCCTCAAGCAGGCGGGCAAGGAATGGCACGAAGAAATTGATGCCTTCTTCGTGGCCTTCGGCCTGACG
This sequence comes from Phytophthora melonis, assembly GCA_024211575.1. Taxonomy (NCBI): domain Eukaryota; phylum Oomycota; class Peronosporomycetes; order Peronosporales; family Peronosporaceae; genus Phytophthora; species Phytophthora melonis. The sequence continues at coordinate 198,978 of JAMXKT010000037.1, read as the reverse complement.
GCTACCCGCGAAGATGCCTGCGTCTACACAATGCCTGACTACTCCCTAGTTGTCGTCCTCTATGTCGACGACATACTGATCGGATACTCTGACGAGAGCGCCATGTCGAGACTGGTTGACGCTCTACGCGATAAGTACGACGTGAAGTGTCTGGGGGGAGTCTCATGGTTCCTGGGTATGAGGATCGACGTAGATGTCAAGGCTGGCCTCACCAGAATCGACCAATATCAGTTCGCCTCCGAGATCCTGCACCGCTTCGAGATGGACAAGTGCAAGGCGTCCAGGGTCCCACTGAACGCTGGCACCTTCCTGATCTCCGGCGAAGAGAGCGAGGAACTCGCCGACCACGTGCCATACCGCGCAGCAGTGGGCGCTCTGCTCTACCTCAGTAGAGTTTCTCGACCGGACCTAGCGTTCGCCGTAAATCAAGTGGCGGCCCACGCAAGCAACCCGAAGGTGACACACTGGTTGGCGGTCAAGCAAATATTGCGCTATGTGGCTGGAACGAAGTCCATGACTCTGACCTACCGACGCAACGAAGTCGCTGAGCCAGTGGAGCTATTCACGGACGCTGACTGGGCCAATAACACGGAGGACCGAAAATCAATCAGTGGTGTTGTCGTCAGAGTACATGGGAATGCTGTCGCGTGGGCCACTCGTCGCCAGACCGTCGTCGCGAAGTCATCCACAGTCGCTGAGTTTATTGCAGCCTCACTCGGCGTAGAGGAAGCACGTTGGGTCAGGATGCTGATGCAGTCGCTGACTGGGCGTCGCCTGCCCGCAGTCCTCATGCACATCGATAACCAGTCGACGATTGCCCGCATCACGAATGGCCGAAGCTCGGAGGCTCAGAAGACCGTCGATTGCATGTATTTCGACATCAAGGACGCTGTCAAGCACGGCGAGATCAACATCAAGTATTGCCCAACAGAGATCATGATAGCAGATGGACTGACCAAGGCCCTCGGTGCGACGCGATTCAAGGAGATGCAGAAGCTCATTGGTCTCGGCTTGGAGGAGACTGTCAGTGCAAAGCCAGAGTAGTCACTCCGCGTCGATCTCGAGCGGCATTCGTCACTTCGTCCTTGTTGCGGGGAGGTGTTGACGTAAGCGTCGTAGCTTCAACAAGGCCCCCCTCCGCTGCCTCTACATTCTTGATCAATACACTCTCAAATCTTCTGTCTAAGCCCCAAGTGCAACAACACATGGAATGCCTGGATCACAAGCGGATGCCAGTGCGGGGGTCAGCTATTCCTTACGACCTCCCATAATGGTGCGGAAGAGCAGAAATTCACCTCGACAGCTCTTGGGGCAAGAAGTGCCCGCGTTTGCACCGACAGGAGAGCAAGCCAACGGGGCACCCAGTGACGAGGCGGGTGGTACGACCCAACCGCCTCCACAAGTGCCACCTCGAACTTCGCGCTGGTTGCAGCAGTTCGAGGTCGTCGACGGTAAGACGACTCGAGAACGGCGGCTCGAGAAACGGAACGAGACCAAGGAGCGTCGACTGGAGAAGAAAAGGCAACGCACGGGGTGACTGCAGCTCGGTGCATCGGCATGTTCTGACACTTTGATTTACTCGACCATTTGCACTGCTGATAGTGTGCAATAGTGTTTTTGGAAATGTGGCTGGCGCCAAGTTACACGACTTGGAACTCGGTGATCGTGGCTGTATTTACAGTACTCGTGTACCCCATAAAAGCGTTTAACATACTGGTGAAATGTCGAATGGTCGAGACGACGGCTCCAGTACAGCATGGGAACGACTCGCAGTTTTGCTTGGAACCACACTTAGCTGCAATTTTGGCTGGTTGTGCCACGTACAACGTAGAGTGACGATAGTGGTTGAAGTGTAAGTACACCGAACGGAGCTGTAAAGCCATTTCGCTTACTTAGTACATCGAAGATGGCAGAGAGATATCTGTACAGTACTTGCCGATCGAGACTGTTCCAGCATACTGTGAGACGTACGATAAGCTGCATGACTTGCGACTCGGCCGAGTAAGAACAAAGTTTGATTAAGCGCAGATTGCGGTTGAATGAAGTAAGAAGATCGTTAGCTATACAGGACCGAGTCACGGTTCAAATCGATCATTTCTTTCGTCACGCAACAGGTTCATTCAGCAATTTACTGCTCAGTATCAAGCTCCGAACCTTCAGCGACTTTCACGCCAGCGACGCGAGAAACCTCCGGCTGACCCCCAACTACCGCGTCAATCCTCTCAGAGAGAACGTCGCCAAACTCGCAGCTCTACTCAAGCCCTCGACGTGGAGTAAACTCATGAAGGTGTTGGCGGTCGTTCATGCCTGATACGAGCAAGCTGTGATGCCAAGACAGCGTACAACCACATTGGAGCGTCTAGATGAAGCGTCAAATGAATGGCGAAGATGATGCATTGTCGCCAACGAAGCACATCCGTCACTCGACAATTCACTCCACCCACCGCATTCACGTTGTTTTAGTCAACTGCACAATGGACGTACAACGGAAGGATTAAACCACGTCGTGAATAAGTTGCTGTTATCGCTACATAGTAGCCTCTACGTTGCATGAGAAAAGCTTGTTGCATGTATTAACAGGTGCGGATTCGCGTTTACGACGAAGGAGAGGAGTTTTTAAGAGCGTAAGCACGAGGTACTTATGGCTGCCTATCGTTTTTGTATCTTCAGATGGCACTCACAGATTGAACCTCGGAGGAGCGATGCCAGGAATCGCAGTACTGTACGAATTCCATTCTACAAATTCAATATCCACTTGGTCTTTTTGTACTGTAGCTGTAACGGGGTTACATGGAATAGTGACCCTGTCACTATCCAGGGATGGCTACATCAGTCATGTAGCCATCGGTCACTCCCCGGGTAGTGACCAAGTGGCCTCAGAGCCAACAGATACATTTTGTATGGAACAAACTATAGGCAACTTAGGATTTGTATGCAGGCCAAATCTGTACCAACCTATAAATACATTCAGTCTTAGATCTACCGCTTTTGAAGTCAAGTCGTCCCCTTCAGACCAGGGACACGTGAACGGCTGTTCACTTGGAGTTTGTATACTCCAGCTTCCTCTGTTAGAAGTGCTGTGTGCCCCGTCACACTTGGTAGCCCGAAGGGTTACGAAGTGTGGCACACACAGGCTTGTGTGGTGCACACTGTCTAACCTATTTCAGTAGGAGAATCAGTACATGGCTTCAGAGCCACAGATTATGCATATGACTAGGGTTCACTATGCTAGATAGTGAACCAGATACATTTACACCGAAGGCGGCTCTGCCGCGATAAGAGAAATACATTCAGTTTGAAGATTCACAGCTAAGAGTTAAGGGTTGACTCTTGGAGTCCGTAGGGAGTACGGACTCGTGCGTTCTGGTATTAGAACGGGCTATCTTTAGCCGCGACTCTGTGAGTCTGTTACGTCTTCCTCTGACGCTAAAGCTACGGCAGCCCCGCTGCACTTGGTAGCACTCGTAGTCAATCCGACACCTGAGTCTGGATAGACTGACCCTCTGTGGAGAATGGAGCAGTTCGCTCACTTGCCCCCGAACCAGCAGGATGCGCTTAAAAAGCTTATGTCCTTGCTGGGCCCGGAGGGCGTGACGCAACTGGCGCAACAAGGCCCCGACGCGGTGAATGCGCGTCTCGAGGCGTTCTCCAGCTACGAGAATGCTCTGTTGGAGCACCTCCAGCAGAGGATGGCGACGGCCGTGGCGCCGCAAGCGCCCGCTACGTCATCCGACGCGGGAACAAGACCTGCCGCTCATGTTGAGCGTGAAGACCTTCGAAGGCAAGGAAGGGGAAAGCTTAATGCTTTGGACCCGTGAAGTCGAGATGGCTATGAGCTCAGCTCTACTCCGGACGGAGTCGCAGCGCGTGGCGCTAGCTATCTCGAAGCTTGGTGGGCGAGCGAGAGAGTGATCACTAACGTCAGGGACGTCGGTCGACACGGCCTTCCCGACGTGGGACCAGCTGAAGTAGCAACTGTCCCGAGTGTTCGCTCCGCCTAACGAGGCGTATCGCGTGCGCTCACGCTTCCTGGCTACCCGACAAGGCAGGAAGGATTTGGTGGACTATGTCCAGGAGTTGAGAACTCTCATTGCGGGCATGTCTGCCGAGCCTCTGGCTGAGGTAGTCATCGTCACGGTGTTTATGGAAGGACTTCGCACTGGCGTGGCCAGGACGGAAGTCTTCCGCACTCACCCAAGCTCTTTTGAAGAGGCTGTGAGCATCGCGTTGAACGCGGAGCACAACTTTAAGTCGTCAAGACTTGGGTGGAACGCTCCTCACACCAGTTCGTCGAATGGTCCGGAGCCTATGGACCTCAGCTATGCTGAAGACGAAGAAGCCGAGCTTCGGGCTGCTGAGCAGCGGCGCGGCATCCGCCGATGCTTCATCTGCGGTGACACGCGTCACTTGCGCGCCGGATGTCCGCTGCGCTTGCAGCGCCAGGCTTCGTCAAGCCGCTCTTCGGGTTCGAGCCAGGGCTCTGGTTCGTCTCGGGAATGAGAAACCCAGTAGGCGCGGGGCGGCCTACTGGGGAGGAACTGAGTTCTATTGAACCTCGGCGAGGTGGAGGTCGACAGGACTTAGCCCCGAAGAGAGCTGTACTCTATAACACGGAACGTGTGTGCAAGCCGGGCTTGCTAGTTGTCCAGGCTTGGGTGAAGGGATTCACAAAGCCATGGACGATTTTGATCGATTCGGGAGCGTCGGGTAATTACGCCCGGCGTTCCACGATGGACGGAAGTCAGCTTTATGCTGAGGCGCTGGTAGCGCGTGGGAGTGACATCGTCACTGTTCGTCTCGCGACGGGCACTCGTGTCACGGTGCCTAAAGTCCCTGTGGACTTGGGCGTGAAGTTTTTAGATTTTGATAGCGTGGAACGCTGTCTGGTCTTAGACCTCGATTCGAGATATGATCTCATCCTTGGTATGGCGTGGCTGGAACGCCATGAGCCTTGGATAGATTGGAGGTCGAAGACCCTTGGTGCTACGCACTTCTCTCCTGGCGGAGCATTGGCGAGTCATGAACCCACCTCTGCTAGGAAGCAGAAGCGCTTCTGGCGCGAGCACTGGACCGAGTCGGTCAATGTGCTAGACATCGGAGTTTCCGAGTTGGTGGACACTGCGTGTGTCGAGAACGAGCGTTCCGAGCGTGGCTCGTGGACGGCAGGTGGAGCGGCACGAATTCCGCTGAGCGGGTGTGCGTCTGAGGGCGACGCCCTGCTGCGTGCCAGTGAAGGCGCGGTCGACGAGAGGTCGAGTGAAGGTGGGCGTTGCCCGGATCAAGGATGTGGAGCGGCACGAATTCCGCTGAGCGGGTGTGCGTCTGAGGGCGACGCCCTGCTGCGTGCCAGCGACGGCGCGGTCGGCACGATGCCGAGGGACAAGGGGCTCTGCCCGGATGAAGATCGTGGAGTGGCACGTAATCCACTGAGTGGAGGCTGCGGGTCGTGCAGCCCTTCGCTGAGTGTCGATCAAGACACTGGTGCTCCTCTGGAGCTGAATGAGGTGGTGATACCTGGCGTCAAGAAGCACGCGAAATCACGGAGCTCTTCTGGGCGGACAGTGTCCATGAAGAGGCGGCAGCGCCACAAAGCGCTGGCGGCGCGACGCAAGGCGTCTGCGGTCTCACGAGTCGAGAAGGGTGTGCCGAGCGGTGAGGCTCCACACAAGAGCGAGCAGCTCTACACACTCGTGAATGGAGTGACGGGCGACGTCGACGGAGATGTCAGTCTCACCGACTTACCCTCACTATCTGCTCTCCTGGAGCTGGACGAGATGTCCTTGGCCGAGTTGGGCGAAGCCTTGAAGGCTGGAGACTTGGCGGAGGTGGTGGTCATACGACCTGAAGAAGAGTTGAACTCGTCCTCGCTTCTGGATGAAGCTGTCCTGGAGGACACTAAGAAGGCGCTGAATGCGCGAAGCGGATCGGCGATCCTGAAGGATCCGTCGGACCCCTTGTACCACGTGGTGAAGGATTATCAAGACGTGGTCTCGAAGGAACCGCCCTCGGGGCTACCTCCGGATCGAGGTGTTCGACATGAGATTGATCTCGTTCCGGGAACGAAGTACTGCGTGACGAGGCAGTGGCCTCTGCCGAAGGAGCAGTGTGACGTCATTGACGCGTTCTTCCGTGCGAAGCACGAGGCGGGCATGGTGCGTGAGAGTAAGTCTCCTCACTCCACGCCGACGTTCTGTGTCAGAAAGCCGAATGGCAAGTGGCGTATTGTGCATGCTTTAACAAGCTGAATGCCGCCACCATTCCGGCGCAGACGCCGATTCCTCGGAAGGACGTTCTTCAGAACAACATGGCAGGATGTACGATGTACAGTGCGCTCGACTTGGTCGATGGCTACTACCAATTGCTCATGAGAACGAGCGACATTCCTCTCACTGCGGTGAGTACTCCGAGCGGCATGCTCTGGGAGTGGTTGGTGATGCCCCAAGGGCTCTCGAACGCGCCAGCGACGTTCAATCGTCTTGTGACGCAGCTCTTCCGGCCCCATCGGGCGTACGCGCAGACGTACTTCGATGACATCTTTGTCCACAGTCGTGCGGAGCACGGGAAGACTGATATGGAGAATCATGTCGAGCACCTGCGTGCTGTGCTCGAGTGCATGCGTCAAAACAAGTTGTATGCCAACATTGACAAATGCATCTTCGGAGCAGAAGAGATTCCCTTCTTAGGGTGCTTCATCGGGAAGCGTGGCCTGAGGGCCGACCCGGTCAAGGTCAAGGCCATTGTTGACTGGCCGGTTCCCCAGAACCAGAAGGATCTTCGCAAGTGGCTTGGCTTGGCCAATTACTTGCACAAGTACAGCGAGAATTACGCTGAGATGGCTCGGCCACTCTCCAATCTCCTGAAGAAGGACGCGGAGTGGTGTTGGAACACCGAGCATCAAGATGCGTTTGCGGCAATTAAGGATAGTCTCCTTCATGCGCCTATTCTGGCTTTGCCAGACCCCGCTCGTCCGTTTAGTGTCGTCTGTGACGCCTCGGACTTTGCCATCGGCTGTGCCCTGCTACAAGCAGACGCCGAGGGGCGCGAGCGCGTGGTGGCGTTCGAATCTCGTCAGCTGAAGGCTGCTGAGAAGAACTATCCTGTCCATGACAAAGAGCTACTTGCGATGAAGTATGCGCTCGTCAAGTTCAGGGTTCACCTGTTGGGCTCTCAGCCGTTCGTGATTTACACGGATCACGCGTCGTTACGCACTGCAACTCAGTCGCCTCATCTCTCGCAAAGGATGGCCCGTTGGCTGTCCTTCTTCGCGGAGTACAACTTCGAGGTGAAGTACAAGCCTGGCAGGCAGAATGTCCTCGCGGACGCGCTGTCGCGCAGGCCAGATTATGAGCTGGCTCATGTAACGACCGTGACTTCGTCATTACCGGATCTGATCCGAACGGCTTATGCCAAGGATGACACTTGTGTCGCGTTGCTGAAGGCTCTCGGGAGCAAGGAGTTTCAAGACTCGGACATTGAATTGTCGGCGCGAGTGCGCGCGCGTTTGCATCGCTACACCCTCGATGGTGTCCTGCTGTTCTACAGCACTGGCTCCGAGGACACGCCACGCGTGGTCATCCCTCATGATGAGGACCTGAAGTATCGTATCCTTTATGAGGCCCACGACACGCCGGTGGCTGGCCATCTTGGCCGTGAGAAGACCTACAGCTCGGTGAGCACCCACTACTGGTGGCCGAAGCTGTACAAGTGGACGAGCACTTATGTGCGCACGTGCGAGACGTGTCAGCGAGTGAAGTCGTCACGCCATGCTGCAGCCCCGTTGGCAAGCTTGCCTGTCCCTTCGGGCTGTTGGCAATCCATGAGTATGGACTTTGTGTTTGACCTGCCGGCGGATGCGGCGGGCAACACTGGAGTCGTGGTCTTTGTAGACCGACTGAGCAAGATGGCTCACATTGCGGCTGTGCCGGATACCATCGATGGTAAGGGTACAGCAACGCTGTTCTTGGACCGAGTGTTTCGACAACACGGACTCCTGAGTCGATTGTCTCGGACCGAGACCCCCGCTTCACGGGCAACTTCTGGAGCGCGGTTTTTGCGGTGCTTGGCACCAAGCTGGACATGTCCACGGCGGATCACCCGCAGACCGATGGTCAGACGGAGCGAGTGAATCGCGTCGTCGAGGACGTGCTCCGCAGCATTTGCGCTGAGACGCCGAAGCGTTGGAGCGCTATGCTGCCACTCGTTGAGTTTGCGTTGAATAACGCCGTGCATGCCTCGACCGGCTACACGCCGTTCTACGTGAACAGCTTGTCTCATCCCCGCGTCCCGCTGACGCCGCCACGTGGTGGCCTCGGGCTTGGTGGGGAGAGGAAGCCGATTTAGCTGATCGGCTAGCTGATGTCAGCCCGGCTACTGTTCGTAAACAGGTCGACACTTTCTTGTCGACGCGCTTGAGTGTCTTACGACACGTGCGTGACGCAATGGCTGAGAGCCAAGACAAGCAAAAGGAACATGCGGATGCTAAAGGCAGAGGCAATGTTGACAGTTATGAGGTCGGGGACCTGGTATTGCTAAATGCTAAGAACCTACCTACACATGCAGTGTCCGCTGTCTTCAAGACGAAGTTGCGCCCGCGCTTCATTGGACCTTTCAAGGTCGTGGCCAGGAAGGGCCTTGCGTACACGCTCAATCTTCCGAAGAAGATGCGGACGCACCCCGTCTTCTACGTGGGCTTGCTCAAGCCGTACCATGACCCGACGCAGGTGCAAATGGAGGCACCGAGGGCGACGAGGTCGCAGGCGCGGAGGTCGCGAGCGTCGAGGACGCAGTCGCAGGCGTCACAGACGCGACCATCATCGCAGGCACTGCAGGCACAGGCGGAAGGCTCGGCATCGGCGGTGCCGCGAGCCCTGAGGGCAGGGTCGGAGTCGGAGGTGCCGCAGGCACAGGGGCCACCGGCGCAGGAGGCGCAGCGGGCGGGCCCTGCATGCGGGCCAGAAGGTCAATCTGACCCTGTAATGCAGCCTGCTGACGCCGAAGCTCGGAGAGCTCCTGGCTACGACGATCGTCGCGATCGCCATAATACTGCACCCAGCTCTCCAAGTGTCGGAGCCGGTCCCAGACCTCGCGAGGCACTTGAACCCAGCTCAAGTCCCGAGCAAGCTCGTCGAGCTCCGTGGCAGCACGCGCGAGACGCGCATCGACATCCTGGACGTGGTCCTGAAGGCGAGTCGTCTGTTGCTGAACCTCGAACAGCTCATCAAACGTCGCGAGGCGGCTTGGTGCGTCCTCCACCGGCGCTGTTCGATGAGCAAGGGAACCTTCACTACCATGTGGAGCGCCTGCTGGCGAAGCGGCGGTGCCGGGGTCAAAACCAGTATCTGGTGAAGTGGCGAGGGTACCCACACTCAGAGAACTCATGGGAGTTTGAGGTGCCCCTTCGCCAAGACTGCCCAGACGTCGTGGACGCTTTTGATCGGCTTGATCACCAGCGCCCCGTGGGCTCGAGGCCGGCATGCCGGCCGTCCCGCGCTTCCCGGCAATAGGCTGGGGAGCTGCTGGGTCAGCCACATTGCTCCGGGGTTGGCCCTGAGCCACAGCGCTCACTCCCTCACGGGTAGGAGCGACTGGAGGGCTCAAAGGAGCGAAGCGCGCAGCGCTAGAATGGGTCTGCGGCTGAGCGTTAGCCGAGAGGCTGCGTTTGGCTCGGATCTTCGCAAAGTCGAAGCGGAGCTTGCGTTCGATACGAACATCCACTTCGCTGAAGCTAGCTCGAAGAGCATCCATGGAGCTAAGCTTCTTCTTCTTCTCAGCCCAGAGCTCGAACTGAGCCTCGTGTTCGATCAGGCTTTCGCCCGGGCTGAGCACCACAGGGTACGTCCGCATTGCGGGCACGGACAACCCCTTGCCTTGCAGGCGCAACCGCTCGCGGTACTCGGAGACAGTCGTAGACTGTGGAGTCAAGAGTCGCTGTCGTAGAGACGTTCGAAGAGCGATCTCCTCCGGAGTACGGGCCGCAGGCCCAATGACATGCTGAGCCAGCGTCGGCTGGAAAGCCTGGCGGCATGCCTCCGCGGGGTCACGAGGCCGAAAGCCGTACTCGGTGGTGCTGGGGTTCAGCAGGGGCCGCAACTCGGGGCGCTGGGAGCGCATGGAGGCCAGCTGCGCCGCAACCTGCTCGGATTGAGCCTCGTCCAAAGGGTTGGAGATGACGGGGCCCAAGGGCACTTCCCCCGCACGAGGCGGAGAGTACCGTGACTCAGTGAGCTCGCGCAGCTCGCGGAGCCCGGAAGAGCGTTCAGGGAACGGATTTGGAGTGCGCAGCGGTGGCCGCGGCTCCTCCCTCGACAGCGCAGTGCGCTCAGTAGAGGGATGGCTCGACGAGCGCGCAGGAGAAGTTCGCGCGCGGCGCTCTTGGTCGCGGGAGCTCGACGAGCCAACTGTGGCCGACGTGCCACCTTCGCGTTGTGCCGGCGGCGTGGGCGAAGCGTCGCGGCGGTTCCGGGAGCGTTGTGGGGACGCTGCCTCACCCTCATGGCTCGGAGAGCCGGCATCGGACTCGCTGTAGTCCACCTCGCCCTCCTCCTCATCTCCGAAGAGATCTTTGAGGTCCATGGTCAGATGGGCTAGTGCTCGAGGGGAGCTGGGGCGTGCTCGCCGCGAGCGTTGCTTGAGGCGTTGCGCCGCGAAGTACTGGGAGACCGAGAGCCTGGGAGGCGCGGTCGGTGTGCGCACCTGCGCGGGGCTTGGGAGTTCGCAGGCACGAGGTGCCGAAGTGCGAGAGGAGCGAGGCTCCGAGGCGGACCTCGCGAGAGGGTTTCTGCGGTCGAAAGACCAAAAGGCGTTATGACTTGAAGTCATGTGAGGGCGCGTTGCGCCGAGAAGTTCTCAGAGACGTCCACACGATGTGGATTGACTCGTTCGAGAAGGAGGCTTGACGGAACAAGACCCGGTCGTTGACCGTTAAGCGTGAACACCCGTGTCCACGGTTTGGTGGGGGAGGGTGTAACGGGGTTACACGAATGTTACCCGAAGGGTTACGAAGTGTGGCACACACAGGCTTGTGTGGTGCACACTGTCTAACCTATTTCAGTAGGAGAATCAGTACATGGCTTCAGAGCCACAGATTATGCATATGACTAGGGTTCACTATGCTAGATAGTGAACCAGATACATTTACACCGAAGGCGGCTCTGCCGCGATAAGAGAAATACATTCAGTTTGAAGATTCACAGCTAAGAGTTAAGGGTTGACTCTTGGAGTCCGTAGGGAGTACGGACTCGTGCGTTCTGGTATTAGAACGGGCTATCTTTAGCCGCGACTCTGTGAGTCTGTTACGTCTTCCTCTGACGCTAAAGCTACGGCAGCCCCGCTGCACAATCTTACGCCTACGCGGGTAGATTGGACTACCTGAATCCTCTGTGGCCTCATCGAGTGAGCCAAGATGGATCGGACGGAGTTTCCTCATCTGAACGACTCACAGTACGAGTCCGTTCGGAAGATGGCAGGCATCTTCGGGACAGATGCCCTGCGCAGCTAGCGGCGGCGACGCCGGCTGAGCAGGTTGAGCGCATCAACGCGTTTGACACCTACGAACGTGGGCTCATCGCTCACGTTCAGGGGCTGCAGGCCACCGCGGTCGCGCCGAAGCCGGTGCAACCGAAGCCTCTGCGGCTGAAGGTTCACCCCTTCGAAGGGAAGGAAGGAGAGAACCTCCACTTCTGGGTTCGAGAGGTTGAGCTCGCGATGGACGCGGCTCTTGTCTCGGACGAGCGACTCCGGGTCGCCTTTGCGCTCTCCAACCTTAGTGGTCGCGCTAAGAGTTGGGCGTACACGCGCGAAGCGACGACGCCTGGATGCTTCGCATCATGGGCCCAGCTGTGTGAACAGCTGCGGGCCGCGTTCCTCCCGGCGAACTACGAGTACCGCCAGCGCTCGCGCTTCCTCGCCTGCAAACAAGGAAGGCGCGAGCTGCATGAGTACATCCAGGAGATGCGAGTGCTCACTGCCTCCCTGGTGGGGAACCCCTGCCTGAACACATCAAGGTGACTGTGTTCATGGACGGCCTGCGTGTCGGTCCTGCCCGCACGCAGCTGTTCCGTGTGCAAGCGAACACTATGGAGGAGGCGATTCAGATCGCCCTCCAGGAGGAGTACAGCCACAAGCAGGCTCGCACCCCCGCCACGGTATGGCAGAGCAACCCCGCCTCTGGCGGTGCGCCTAATGGTAACTCCGGCAATGGAGCGACCAACGGGCCGGTTCCCATGGATCTGGGCATGGCCGAGCAGAGTGACATTCGCTGCTACGGCTGTGGCAAGCTTGGGCACATGAAACGTGCCTGTCCCGCGGGAGGACTGAAGAAGAAGTTCTCTTCGAAGCCCTTTGGCTCTAGGGGTCGCTGGCAGAAGCCGCGCCCCAGGAACCAGGGGAACGCCGGGCACCAGTAGGGGCGGGGCGCCCTACTGGGGAAACACTAAGTCTTCATGAGAGGCGTGCGGGTGGCGCACGCCATGGGGACTTAGCCCCTGAGAGTCTGTGTACTGAAGCGGAGAAGGGCAGCGGTGAGCTGCTTGTGGTATACGCGAGTGTACCGGGATACGATCATCCCTTGAGAATCTTGATCGATTCTGGGGCGTCAAAGAACTTTGCACGCCGCCAGACTGTCGCACGCAATCGCGACAAGTACGCCGATGCGCTGCGAGGCAGCAAAGGCAACGGGCTGGTCTCGGTAAGACTGGCCGACGGTACGGTGGTAGAAGTACCTCGGGTCCACATGGACCTCGCTGTCAAGTTCGAGGACTTCGACAGCACGGAGCCGTTCTTGGTCCTGGACATGGACAAGTACGACTTGATCCTTGGCATGCCGTGGCTTGAGAAGCACGAGCCTTGGATCGACTGGCGCGGCAAAGCCATCGGGGCTAGCCGTCCCCACGCTCTGACAGAGCTTTGGTGAGTCATGTTCCCACCTCTGGCAGCAGCTGGGGTGCCCGCGAGGGCCGCCAGGACGCAGCAGCGTCTAATGAGTTCTTGGGGTCCGTCGAGACTGACGTCGACTCCGACCGGGCCGGTCAAGGCCTGAGAGTGGAGGTGCCGGACAGCACCTACCAGGTGGGTAACGTAGGTCCACATGCGGGTAACGAAGTACCGCAGGCAGCAGACGCTGCTGGAGAAGGCGCCGCTGGCGCTGGCGTGGGTAACCAAGTTCCACGCGAGGTCACTCAGACCATAACTGATGAGGAAGGCACTGCAGGCGCTTCCGAGGTGGGTAACACAGTTCCACTGAGGGTCACTCAGACCATAACTGATGCGGGAGTCGCTGGAGGCGCTCCTGGTGTGGGTAACCAAGTTCCACACGGCGAGGTGGGTAACATAGTTCCACCCAGCAAGGCGGGTAACCAAGTTCCGCTCAAGAACAAGGCGGGTAACCAAGTTCCGCTCAAGAACAAGGCGGGTAACATAGTTCCGCAGAAGATCAAGAAGGTCGGTGGTGTCGCCGAGGCGGCGCCACAAGACGAAGACACCCGGGGTCACGTCGTAAGCCGGGCCTGGTCGCGTGGCCGACGACGCCAGTCGCCAGCGACTCCGAGTCCCCAGCCAGGGCTCCAGCCGCCGAAGAATGCTATCACATCTTCGACGGCGTGACCGGTCGTCGGGTCAAGGCAGGAGCTGTCGAGTTTACAGCTCTGCCCGAGGTTTCAGAACTGCTGAACCTTGAAGAGCTCGCCATGGAGGACTTCTTGGCCGAGCTGAAGGCCGGGAGATCGCAGAGTTGGTTCTCCTCCGGCCGGAGTCCACATCGGCCGAGTTGAACTCGTCCTCGGTCATGGACAAGGATGTCCTGGACGAGTTCTGGAAGCAGCGCGCGTCGCGCATGGGTTCTGAGATCCTCAAGAACCCGCGGGATCCGGTGTATCCCTTGGTGAAAGAGTTCGAGGACGTGGTGTCCAAGGATCCACCGTCCCAACTCCCGCCAGACAGGGAATCAGGCACGAGATCGACCTCGTGCCGGGCACGAAGTACTGTGTCACGAGGCAGTGGCCTCTTCCCCGGGAGCAGTGTGAAGTCATTGATGCCTTCTTTGCCGCCAAGGCGAAGGCAGGCATGGTGCGGGAGTCGAAGTCTCCGCACTCGACACCTACCTTCTGTGTTCGCAAACCGAACGGAAAGTGGCGTCTGGTTCATGCTTACAACAAGCTGAACAGCGCTACGGTGCCTGCGCAGACACCGATCCCGCGCAAGGACGTGTTGCTCAACAACATGGCCGGCTGCACGCTGTACAGCGCGCTGGACCTGGTGGACGGATACTACCAGATCCTGATGCGCGAGAGCGACATCCCTCGCACGGCTGTGAGTACACCGAGCGGTATGCTCTGGGAGTGGCTGGTCATGCCTCAGGGGCTTTCCAACGCCCCGGCAACGTTCAATCGCTTGGTCACACAACTGGTCCGACCTTTGCGTGCGTTCGCACAGACGTACTTTGACGACATCTTCGTCCACAGCCGTGCCGAGGAAGGCCAGACGGCCATGGAGGTGCATCTCCAGCACCTCCGGCGTGTGTTCGAAGTCATGCGGGCGAACAAGCTGTACGCCAACATCGACAAGTGCGTGTTCGCAGCTGAGGAGATCAAGGTCCTGGGCTGCTTCGTCAGCAGCGCCGGGGTCCGGGCGGATCCGGAGAAGGTGAAAGCCATCGCGGCTTGGCCGCCACCTCGGTCGCAGAAGGACCTACGACAGTGGTTGGGCCTTGCCAACTATTTGCACAAGTACAGTGCTGGCTATGCCGGATTGGCACGGCCCTGTCGGATCTCCTGAAGAAGGATGTCGACTGGTGCTGGGAGCAGCGTCACCAAGATGCCTTTGATGACATCAAGGCGAGCTTACAGCGCGCGCCTGTCCTGGCCCTGCCGGACGAGACGAAGCCTTACAGCGTTGTATGTGATGCGTCCGACTAAGCAATTGGCTGTGCGCTATTGCAGGCCGAGGATGAAGGCCGCTAGCGAGTCATCTCGTTCCAGTCCAGGCAGCTCAATGCAGCCGAGCGGAACTACCCAGTTCACGACAAGGAGCTACTTGCCATGAAGTACGCTCTTGTCAAGTTCCGAGTGCACCTCCTGGGCTCGACGCCCTTTGTCGTCTATACAGACCACGCGTCCTTGCGGACTGCGGTCAACTCGCCGCACCTCTCGCAGCGGATGGAGCGCTGGCTGTCATTCTTAGCGGAATACAATTTCAGCGTTGAGTACAAGCCGGGCAAACTTAACGTGCTTGCCGATGCGCTGTCGCGCCGACCCGACTACGAGCTTGCTCACATTAGTCGGGTCACGACGGATCTGTACGATCGCATCCGGTTGGCGTATCGCGACGATGCCAATCTTGGGCCTCTTGTGCGGTTATTGGCCGCTGGCGCGGACGCCAAGGCAGAGTGGCTCACGCCCCGCCAGCGTGCAAGGCTGCATCGCTATGAGTGGGCTGATGGCTTGCTCCACTATCGAGTGGGGCCCGAGGATCCTCCCCGAATTGTCGTGCCAAACGACGAGGATCTCAAGTACGACATCCTGATGGAGGCGCACGATGCGCCATCCAGTGGCCATCTCGGCCGTGAGAAGACGTACGCGTCCGTCTCTCAGACGTTCTGGTGGCCGCACATGTACAAGTGGGTTGCCACTTACGTCCGGACGTGCGAGACGTGCCAGCGCGTGAAGCCTGCTGGGCACGCCTCGGCTCCTTTGCAGAGCCTGCCTGTCCCCGTGGACTGCTGGAAGTCGATGAGTCTCGACTTTGTCTTCGGGCTTCCGGCCGATGACCGTGGCAACACTGGCGTTGTTGCCTTTGTGTGCCGTCTGAGCAAGATGGTTCACTTTGCTCCAGTTCGTGACACCGTCACTGGCGCCGAGGTTGCGCGCCTGTTCATGGACTGTGTCTTCCGACACCACGGTCTGCCCGAGACCATTGTCTCTGACCGAGACCCGCGGTTCACCGCTGCGTTCTGGCAGACGCTGTTTAGCCTGCTCGGCACTCGACTGTGGTAAAGAGATCCGCTCAAGAGCAATCCGGATGGGAATGGATCCGTCAGTTGACCTGGTGGCGGGATCCGGCAGTTGGTGACGATGTCCGGTCCCGCGGATGACGTCATGGTTGCCAGATGGAGGTGCGGTTGCAGGATGAGGGCGATTGAAGCTAGATCCAAGGTGAGTAGTGTGGTACACATGGATCCAGCCACCTAAATTAGGGCCGCCTGGATTAGGTATGGATGTGTACCAAATTATGGGTACAGCGGCTATAGTAGGAATATTGGGTAGGAAGAAGAGCCAGTAGCAGGCAGGAGCTGGACCGGATGGGAAGGCTGGATACAGGCTAACATAAATCAGAGTCGAATTTGCTTGGGAACCACACACTTGGTCCTTAGTATTGGGATTAGCATTGACCCATACTTTAATCAAGTGATTTGCCCCCGCACACGTGGCAGACTGCTGGATAGCTTGGCCAGCAGCTCGCGCCCTTCGGCCCTCGCCCCCCAACTTCCCCGCTAATAGGAGGCGGCAAGCAACGTAAAGGAAAAGGATACAACACCCCCAACAAGGCAACAACTCCGGATCCGGTACACTACTTATCGGATCCACAAGATCTACGGCCAAGACCAAGGATCTACCAACCCAGGCCCGCGTGAAGGAACCCCCACTGCGGATCTACCCCAACATCTCCCCAAGTCCCCGCCAAGGACGTTCAAGTTCACCCGCTGCACATCTCGTGTCAACGAGAGAGCAGATCCAGCCCGCCGACGGGTACACAAGGTGAGCCACTCAGCAACCCCACGGTTATCGGAGTACCCTCCGTTAGTCGGTGTCTGGGCGCAGTGTGTGAGTCTGGGATCCCTGCTAATTCCAGCGGATCCACTCCACCACAATGGTGCGCGTGCCCGGATCTCTTGGCGACATGGGATTTCACCGTGAATCCCAAGATGATGTGCATGTGAGCAACGAATCAGGAGTTGAAGCGCCGACGGAGCTAGGATCACCGGCGGCGTCGCTGAAGAATGGATCCTCGAACCGACAGAGTGCCAGGAGGAACTCTATCGGCGGACCAGAGGCAGATCGGGACGATCCCGATCTCGAGGAGAAGCCTCTACCCTCCACAGGTCCTTCCGAGGACCCCGCGGGTCGTGCTGCGAAGCAGGACCCGCCGGACGAGCACCCAGCAGCGAAAGCGGTTGGATCCTCGCCCAAAATCCCCGCGCAGAGTCAAGGAACTACGTCGAAGAAGAAGACACGAGCTGCGCGGAAGAAGCTGAGAGCTCCAGACTCCGAGCCCGAAGATCGAAGTGCAACCAAGGCGACGTGGACCCAGTCCAAGCTAGAAATAGCCTACAGGCGGATCGTGCTGCAGGACTTCCTACGAGACCACCATGTAATGCGAATCCTTCAGCTACAGCTACCCGAAGGACTCACCGGGCCCGTGCAGGCCCCATCGATGACGCTGAACAAGCTGGAAGCCGCCACAGACCTGCTACGCCTAGCACAGGAGGCCGGTCTTACAGTCGGAGCCTTCGAAGCTAAGGATCTCTTCGGCCTGGAACTAGATACAATCCGGATCGCAGCGGCGACGCTGTTCAACAAGTTGAAGCCTATCGTGGGCGAGAAAGAGGCGCCAGAGCCTGCTCGGCCAAACCAGGCGAAGGAGGAGCAAGCCCCGACGCAGGAGTACCACACAGGATCGTCTACCTACGAGTCAGCCACCTCTGAAGTGGGATCGGACAGTTCGACCGAGCCAAAGCGTATGCCGCTAGGCCCGGCAGGTACCGAGCTGTTAAGGAACCGAGCGTCCGCCGAGGTACCGCAAGAGAAAGTAGCATGACCAAACCAGACTCCAACTCGGGCGTTAGTCCAGCCGACCAAGGCAGATCCACCGCACGAGTCGACAAGTCCACTGGAAAGGTACTTCCAGTCAGCCATGGACAGATTCTTGCAGGAGCGGAACATGACGTCGGTCCCGAGGACGCATCCTACTACTGCACGGCGGAGCAAGTCGGCCGCGGCTGCGACCTACGTGGGGACGCAAGACGTGGACATGGAGTCAGTGGGATCGCAGGATCATCCAGAGAACTGGGAATATGACCCGGACGACCTTGGAGCAATAGGCACCCGGAGAATGGCAGCCACGACGACGACAACGGCGCCGGTGGCTGGGACGGCTATGATCCAGCGAGTCAGGATCTCAGCCATCTCCGATTTAAAGGAATTCACCGGGAAGGACCATGATGAAGAACGGGCCCGAGCCTGGATGAGCAAAGTCAAGTCAGCATTCACCAGAGACCAGGCCCCGGACGAGGAGAAGTGTCTTACCTTCGCGGATCTGCTCACCGGCCCAGCAAGGAACTGGTACCGTCAGCTGAGCCGGTCGACGCGAACGAAATGGACAGATCTGGTGAAGGAGTTCCAGTCACAGTATTGTGGGCTAGGAGTGTCAGTGGCGTGGCAATACTATCATGCACGCAAGCGCAGTGATGAGTCCCCACTAGAGTACCTACACCGGCTGAACGTAGCAGGTATGCGAGCCCGCGTCAGGATCAAGGATGGTGACGCTAACGCCCGCCGTGAACACGTGGAGCACTTCATCGAAACTTTGGGAGATCCTGAGTTTGCGGACCAGCTAACGCTGCTACGACTGAGCGATGCGGAAGAGTTGGAGGAAGTACTGCGAGCGCGAGAGCGATCGAAGTCCCGGCACAAGAAGCCGGCAGGAGGAACCAAGTTCAGGCCGAAGCCACCAGCGACACCGCAACCTTCAGCGCCAACGCGGGCAGTCAGGGCGATGCATCTTCCGACGTCGGACAGCGAATCCGACACAGACGAGTCAGGGTCAGAGAGCGAGCTACACAGAGCGTACGTGGCAGCGGCGAGTGGTGCGCCACCGACGGAGCCTACTCCTGTGAACGGCGACAACCCCACCTCGCTGACTACGACCCAACCGGTGGCGGATCCCAATGCCCAAGATCGCCGCCCGCGTTTCCCGAACGACGGACAGCGCTGCTCGCATTGTGGATCCAGGAAGCACTCGGACCTAGGGTGTTGGAAGCGTCTCATCTGTCAGAAGTGTGGCAAGAAGGGTCACCCTTCGGATCGATGCTTTTTCGTAGGTCGTGGATGCGGTGAGCTCCACGATCACGGCAAGTGTCAGATGGAAGAATTTTACAACCTGATCCGCCAGTGGTTCGACCCCAGCAAGCACCCGGGACTCCTGCCAGAGGCGGCGGAGAAGATGTTAAACCAGAGCGCTCGCCGGGTTTGAATCCGGTACGAGACGAGCGTTCTACGTTCTGCATCTATGCGTTTGTGGACAAGCAGTCAGGACGTCCCGAGACGGTCGCAAGACCGGGACTCGCTGATAATACACGTGATCATGAAAGAAAGCGTGTTGCTTCTGTTGCGAGTCTGCGTGCACCCGATGAATACCTGAGGTCAGAAGTGTCTATGACTTTGGATCTGATGCCTGGAGAATCGAGAGGGTACTGGAAATACTATGTACCTGGGAAACACTTCAAGCAAGCCAAGGTCGGCAGTAAGATCAACAACACTAAGGCTGTAGTCATGCTTGACTCTGGATCCGAGGTGTCGATTATCGACACCACCTTTGCTCGTGAGGTAGGATGTTATGTGGATACAAGTCAGAGTCAAGAGTGTCTCGGCATTGGGGAGAAGCTGTATGTGGCCACCGGGAGGACAAGAATCAAGCTCACGTTGGCAGGGCACCTGGTGTATTACTACGATGTATGGGTGGGCGATGATCTACCTCCGGACTACCAGGCGATATTGGGCATGGACTTCATGGTACCAGCCGGGATCCGCCTGGATCTTGGAGATGGATCCATGTGCCTGCCAGACGAGATCCGAATCCAGCTGCATGGGCGGCGACAGATCTTCAGTGACCGGGCGCGCACGGTAACGATCGGTCAGTGGCCGTCGCTAGAAGCGGGTGAGACGGCCGAGCTGCCTCAGTGCATACGTCTCTCCGACTCCGAACAACTTTGGCTCACAAGGGGCAAGAAATGGGTGCCCACGTTGGCCACTGGGCTGGGGAGGACACGTTACCTGCGGATCACCAACATTGGGGACGAGCCGATCTGTCTGCAACATCACGATCAAATAGGCATGTGGTTAACCGGAGATCATGCACCCCGCAAACCTGGCTTCGTATCCGTCGGATCGAGACGGTATGCTGAGTGGCAGAACCTGGTGTATAGCGCCACGACCGACGAGCGACCCGAGCCAGCTTCAGAGTCGCCGATACCGACGGTCCCCAAGCTTGCCTACCCGACGCCCAAAGCGATAATGAGCTGGCCGGGAGGAGTAGCTAGAGACCCGCCAGCCGCCCCACGCGTGTCAACGTTGCGGCCGGGAAGACAGGTTCCAGAGCGCCCGGATCAGATATTGGGAGCAGAAGGGAGCTGAAGGCGGCCGAGGCAAAGGTGAGCCACAAGCGCCGTTGAAGTGCCCAGTGGATGCGATAGGCAGCGTGGCTCGGAAGGACGGGCTGACTGTTACGCATCTTGAAGATTCAGAGCCCATCCCGAAGGCCGCAGGAAGTGCAGAGAAGCCGCCAGTTTATCCCACACACAGTGGATCCCCGCGACCGTCTGGGCACTCAACGAAGCCAGTAGCAAAGGAGACCGCCGACGCGCAAGGAGACCGAGCGGAAGGGTCGGAGCCTCGAGCTACAGGAGCCTCCTCGAGCCAGACGTTGACGGATCAGCCAGAGATAACTCCGGGACCGGACGACAGGCCAGAGACTAAGACTACTGATGCAGAGACTGAAGGCCCGGCCCCGATCGCAGACACGTACGTGCACGAGGCGAGTGCTCTACATGCCGAAGACTACGAAGGAGAGCTGGCAGTACTGCCGGAGGTGACGGCTACCACGGAGAAAGTCAAGATGGAGGATCTGCACGTAGGTGATCCGGAAGAGAACTCCCGGAGGAGATCCAGCAGCTGATAGACGAGATATGGGCGTACAAGCATCTCCTCATCGGACAAGGAAACGCTCTACCCCGGCCGCCGTCGGCGCAGTGTGTGACATCGACGTGGGAGACGCGAAGCCGATCGCACAACGTGTGCGCAAGGTGGCCCCGCAGTACCGGGAGAAACTCTCGGATCTCCTCAAGGGGTTACTCTCAGCTAAGATCATCAGCACATCGACATCCCCATGGGCGTCCCCCATCGTGGTCATCATCAAGAAAAATGGAGCAGACATCCGCCTCTGCATCGATTACCGACTGGTGAACAGCCTGACGAAGTTGATGATCTACCCCATGCCACTAATCAATGACCTGCTAGAAGATCTCGATGCGACGCTGTGGTACTGTTCATTGGATATGGCGAGCGGATTTTGGGTGGTGTCGATGACCGAGCGCGCGCGAGCGATTTCCGCCTTCATCACCCCATCGGGCCTGTACGAATGGAACAGGATGCCATTTGGGTTGAAGAACGCGCCCCAGATCTACCAGAGGTAGATCGACAACGCACTGTACGGGTTTCTCCGGATCCCGCCAGCTTCAGAGGGAAGCGATCTCGTCGATCTCTTCAAGGAAGGCGAGCCAAATGACGAGGGAGAACCATCGGTGCTGGGGCGACGTTCGTACATCGACGACATTCTGGTGACGGCCACCTCGTGGGATCACCTGTGTGGACGGGTGCGGAGGCTGCTGGAAGCGTGCCACAAGTGGAATCTATCAATCAGTGTAGCCAAGAGTTTCTGGGGCCTCAAGAGGGTGGACTACCTCGGTCACCGAGTGTCCGCTGGAGGTCTGGAGGCCCACCCTAAGGATCTGCAATCCTTAACGGAGCTGCCGTTCCCGAAGACCCTCCGAGCGATGCAGTCGTTCCTCGGGAGCCTAAATTATTTTGGTCGCTTCATCGAGAATCTGGCAGTATACGCAGCAATATTGTACGAGTTGCGGGAGGTTGACTTCGCAGAGCTGAGGCAACAACCAACAGTGCAACGATCGGGTGACGATGAACCAGAGAAGGACGATTGCAGTTCGAAGTGGAGCAGAGCGGAGGCTGCCTTTGCCGCGTTGAAGAACAAGGTAGCGACTACGCCGATCCTGCGCCATTTCGACGCAGAAAAGGAACCCGTGGTGATTGTCTATGCTAGCGAGTGGGCGATCGCCGCGTCGCTTACGCAAGAGCATGACGGCGTCTACTTGCCGGTGATGTTCATCAGTCGAACGCTGAAACAAAATGAGCTGAACTACGGCATCGCGGAAAAAGAAGTGCTGGCGATCCTACGGATGTTGGATCTCGGGTACTCCATGCTGGTGGGGAAACGGATCCGAGTGCTAACCCGCCACTCCACGTTGGCATGGCTGTTCAGGTCGGCGGGGCTCCAAGGCCGTCTGAGTCAATGGGCTGCGTTACTGTCGCCATGGACTCTCGAAATCGAACGTTGTGTTAAGGGTGAGGATGAGATACTAGGGGCGTTAGCAGCCTGCATCACCCCCAGAGAGAAGGTCGACGAGGCACTAGCTGCAATCGCCCCCCGGAAGGAGCCACGGAAGGTGATATCCATGCCCATCCCGACGGTGGAACCGGAGGAAGAGCTATGGGTAGCGAGCTTCGACGGATCCGCCCGAGTGAAAAGGGGCGGAGGAGCTTTCAGTGCGATCGTATGGGCTCTACCAGGGTGGACGGTGGTGGCGGCAGCGTCAAAGTATGCAGCCGACCTTACGGTGAACGAGGCGGAGTACAACGGACTGTTGCTCTGCTTCGAACTGCTACAAGGGCTGGACCTACGACGCCTGGTGATATGCGGCGACTCCAACTTGGTGATCCGCCAGATGCGCGGAGAGATAGACTGCAAAGCTCCGAGCCTAACACTCTTGAGACAGCGAGCATTGGAACGGTTACGCAAATGGCCAACTCACGATCTGTTGCACGTGAAGAGAGCTTGGAATGCGAGTGCAGACAGCTTGGCCAGTGCCGCTTTGCAACGAGAGGAAGGACGAGTTGTAGAGGCAGATGGAGAGATGGAGGGCCTGATCACACTCAACCGTCTGGATGAAGTGTTAGTGCCGACCATGGCGGGCGACACAGTCCGGGTCAGTGCTACACGGACGCGGTCCCAAGCCGGAAGAGTACGAAGGCGAAGGTGCTAGGAGAAGAAGTGGTGCAGCAGTTACGTGTAGAGCGGATCCGTCAAGCCCAAGAAGAGGAGGCGTGGATCCAACAGCTGAAACAATATCTACGAGGAGACGTCCAAGCGATGTCACAGAAGGAAGCCAAGGCTTGCAGCATGTTAGCAGCGGATTTCGAAGTGGATACGCAGGGGCTGCTATATTATTGTGCGCCATCGGCTAGGGCAGAAGCGGACCGAGACGGCTTACTCCGGCTAGTGGTACCAGAATCTCTGCAGCCTGACCTGCTCCATCACTATCACGTGAGCCTGGAAGGGGGGCATCAAGGAGTCGGTCGCACCTACCAGCGGATCAAGCCCCACTTCTTCTGGAGAGGAATGTTCAGATCGGTACAACAATTCGTGGGCGAATGCGTAGATTGTGAAACGGGCAAAGGGAAGCCGACGATCCGGGAAGATCCCCAGGAACATCCGAGCAACGTACCCGTTCCAGGTGATCGCGATGGATCATATCCCGTCGCTCCCGAAGTCGGTGAAGGGCAATACGGAGTTGCTCATCTGGGTGGATCTGTTCACGGGTTATGTGGTGGCGAAGGCCAGTGCATCGCATACGGCGCAGACGATTGCGGAGTCTTACGAAGAATGTGTCTTCCGCCGATTCGGCGCGAGCGAGGTGATCCGGCACGATCGGGAGCCCGGGTTTATGTCCGATTTCTTTCGCGCCTTCAACCGCATCCTGGGTCAGCGTCAACGAGCTACGATGGCTTACCGGCCACAGGCAAACGGGACGGCGGAGCGGATGGTGCAGACTATCACGAAATCCATCAAGATGTATGTACAGGATGAAGATCAGCGCGATTGGGACGAGTATGCGGAACGGCTAACGTTTGCCCTCAACACCGCTCCCGATCGGATCAGGGGCGACACGCCTTTTTACCTGGCACACGGGTGGGATCCAAGGACTACACTGGAAGCAACGTTGCCCGTGGGCAGTACCAAGAGACGAGACTCGAACCCTCGCCGTTGGCGATACAGGATCCAGAAATTCTACCAACTGGCCAGGCGAGACGTGAATGAGAGGTTGAAGAAGGCAATCTCGGAACGGGCTGAGGCGCGAAACGAGCAAGCCACACCCCACCGGATCGAGGCTGGATTGCGCGTGTGGTTATACCTGGATCGAGTGAAGGAGGGTTACGCAAAGAAACTGGCACACATGTGGCATGGACCTTTTCGAGTGCTAGAGATGGTGAACGAGTATACGGTGAGATTGGAGACAGCAGGGACGGAATACCACCTTTTTCCGGTGGTGCATATCTCCAAGTTGAAACCAGTCAAAGAGTTCCCAGAGCGCCCACGGGTCCAGTTGACTGCCGACGAAGCTGATCGAGTCGATTTTGATGAAGCTCTACTGCCCGAAGATAGCTGGGATCGAGTGCTGGAGGAAGATGAGTTCGAAGTTGAGCGGATCTTGGACGTGAGGACAGGGAGGAAGACTCGCTACGGCCGCACACTCCGGGAATTTAAGATCCGGTGGAAGGGGTATGACGAGCCCTCCTGGGTAGACGAAGCAGATCTGAACTGTGGCGCGCTGATACATGACTTCTTGACGAACCGTGCGAGACGGAATCGGTTCCAAGCCATGCAGTCACATGAGGAGGAGTGACGAGGGGAACCAGGTCGGCAGGTAGGCTGCTGACCTGAAGAAAAGGTGAAGGATCTGCAGGAAGGCTACAGTATCAAGGAGGAGAGGGACCTCAGGCAGACAGGACGCTATGAGGAAGGAGTTGATGCGATAAACGGGCAAGGAGGTTGTCCGTTTACGGAGGATTGGAGGTACATGTGTGCATGACGAACAAGTGAGATGATGATGAACTGACGAATGGATCAGACCATGTGGAGACACGAACCAATGTAGACTACTGAAGGTGGTATTGGGTCGGGATTACAACGTGAACGGACTGGCGAGCCACTAAGCGCTAACACGAGGACGAACCTGAGCCAGACGGGGAAAAGGTGAAGTTTAAGATCGCGACCAAGACCCTCAAGAAGTGCGAGAAAACTTCAGCAACAGGCGAGGGATCGCGAGAGCGGGATGAGTGCCAGGCGCCGTGCGAAAGTGGTTACGCCACGGATCCGCACGATCGCAATCAGCCAAGGCAGCTAGCAGGTTCGTGGGTGCGGGACGTCCAGCAGCAACAGCTTCGCGACCGGGAAACCAGGTAGTGTCCTCGTTCTGCTGGGGGAATCGAGCGAACATGCGATCCAACCAGAGATCCAAATCACAACACCCGGTCCGGCGAGCTTTCGCGAAACCCTGCTTCTGCCAGTTCCGGTACTTCTCGCGAGCGTGCGAGCTACGATTCTTGCGGCGGGTGTAGAACGAAGACCACCAAGCGTCAGACCTTTTCAACTCCTGGGTGATCGGGAAGGGATGCGTCGACTCCCAGATAGCCTGCAAGCAATCGTTCTCGAACTCCAGATATCCGTCCACTATGCTCATCAGCTGGGGCGAGAGGTCCAGATCGAAGGTGTGCGGCGCGGGACGGGTAGCCAACACTTGCCAGGGCTCCTCAGCGTACAGCGCCTCCACGTTAGCTCGGGTGATAAGCTCTGGGGCGTATAGCTGACAATCCAAGGCACCGCCACGCCCGACGCGCTCAGGAAACATCCAGCCAGCAGTCAACACCTGGTACTCGATGATCACGCGAGGTGTCACGGTATCCATAGTCAAGATAGAGATCTGCGAAGGTTCCCACGGCGCGACGTCAGCCGCTGACACCACCCGTTGCTGTCGGAGACCAGGGACAAAAGATTCGATGGGGCCGAAAGGGGCGAAGGCACAAGTAGCGGCGTCTCCTGCAACAGCCCGATCACCCCGAGCAGGGGCGACAGCAGGGGCTCTACAGGATCCGACGACTCTTGACCGTCTGCGTCGCCCACTTCGATCGGTGCGGCAGCTGACCCATCTTGGACAGACAAGGGGCGTGACCCCGGCTCAGGGCTGCGACGACGCAAGTCGGATCGAGATCGAGCCCGGGCTACACGCAAGTCCTCGTCGTCGGAACTCTCGGAGTCGGATCCGACGAACTCTGTACTGGTATCGGAGCAGGCGTAGTCATCATCCAGCTCATCCCCTACAGGGTCCACCATGGAGTCAAGGTTGAGGGGCGTGCGGGCCGCTGGTGGAGCCAACGCTGAAGGCTGGGCGTCAGATGACCCTCCGGGAGGCACGACGGCAGACGAAGACCCACGACGAGCGCGCTTGGGAGCGGGACCCTCCTGAGGATCAGTGTTCACACGTGGGGCCCGGAGCCCGCTTAGAAGGATATGGGGACCCTGCGGACGGAGGACACGCTGGCAGAGGCGAGACACCAGCAACGCGGGAGGGAGCGATTACCGCCAGGGACGCGATCTCCTGGATACGTCCGAGGGCGAGTGAGTGATCTTCCACCAAGGTGTTGTAGACGGTCTCAAGCCGTCATGCTCGGTCTCCAGCGACCGGAATTCGGCTTCCAGGTCGTCGAAGTCGCGACGCACATGACTGTAGGCGCCCTGGATGTCCGCGATCTGCGCCAAAAACTCGCGGCAATTGCCGCATGGGACTTGAGCGACACCGGTGTGCGTGGTACCAGGGGTAGGAGGATCGGCAGGAGGGACAACTACAGTCGGGGCCGCCTGGGCCTGCGCCTGGCTGAGGGACTCTTGGGTGGCCATCAACTCGACCTGGAGCGCCTCTTTGTCGGACAGGAGCACCTCTTTGTCAGCTTGCAGTGCGTCCCGGGCAGCAGTCACCACGCGCAGATCCTCGCGGAGCGCGTTATTCTCGCTCTGCAGCGTGCCAAGTGCGGTCACCCGTGCGTGCGCTTGCGCCAACCGCTCTTGTGACCGACAATAATCAGCCGAGAGAGCTTGATAGTCCCGCGCGTGTTGGGCCCGAGCTTGACGGGACCGATCGAGCTGCTCCTCAAGGTCTCGAGCGCGACGCTGTGCGTCATGGACCGAATCATGTTGCCGAGCTGGTGCCTCGTTAGTTCGCTCCACGGCTGCAGCAGCTAGGTCAGCCCGACGCTGGGCAGCCTGAAGATCTTGCTGGAGGCGATCCCGATGAGCGGCAACACGGTCGAGGAGCCCATTCAGCTCGCGGATCCGCTCTCCTCGCACGTGGAGCTCCAGCCGGAGCGAATGGACGACGGAGTCACCACCGGACATGGCGCGAAGATCTTCCCGGAGTTGCTGGTTGGAGGCTTCCACTCGCTGAGCGTGGGCCAACAGATCCTTGAGCCGCGGTTGGAGTTGGTCACACTGCCGACGGGACTGGTCGAGGTCGGCCGAAGTTGACGCTTGAGCCGCTTGAGCAGAGCGAAGTTGGTTGTGATGGTCGGCAGCATGACGCGCGAGATCTGCGTTTTCGCGACGCACTTCACCCAGGTCCTGAGCGATCTGGAGCACAGATCCATCCAGCTCGCCATCAATCACACGACCCTCGATCCGTCGTTCCAGTCGAGCCGCGTGATCTTGAAGACGGTCGTACGCCTCGGTCGAGGTCTCTCGGAGAAGTTCGTGCTCGATCTTGAGCACCTCAAACTGACGCAGCTGATCCTTCATGCGATCCATGGACGCCATAGCGTCGGCGGCCCGGAAGTTTGCGTCCTCCAACTTGGCTTGACTGGCATTGTACTTGCGTTGAACGAAGGACACGAAGCGGTCCGCGATCCGTCGCATGGCAGCGGGCGCAGCGTGGAGCTGCTCATTGTGTTGGCGAGCGAGAGTGTACGCCCGACGTAGCTCGTCAAAAGCTTCCAGCACCGTGTGGTAGTGACGGATTATCGCCAGTAGCGCAGACGGAGTAACATGTGCGGGGTCGAGCGACAGCGCCAGAGGCATGACGGACAGCGTGGGGTCAGAAGGCGCGGAGTCACAAATGGCACTGGGCGGGGGAGGGTCCGGAGAGCGACCATACCCAACGGTGACCGCCTCACGGGTCTTGGGTGCAGGGGCGTCCGCCTCGTATGGAGCCTCGGACGCACGAGGCTGCCCAGACGCAGGGCGCCGAGGACGGTTCCGAGTCATGATATACGCGGAGAAGGGTGGTGTCGGCGATGCAGCGAATCTACGAATGATGCGGATCAACGGTGGCACGAGCTGATGCCGTTGTGCAGCAGTCACCTCGTCCCAGGGGCGAATGTGGTAAAGAGATCCGCTCAAGAGCAATCCGGATGGGAATGGATCCGTCAGTTGACCTGGTGGCGGGATCCGGCAGTTGGTGACGATGTCCGGTCCCGCGGATGACGTCATGGTTGCCAGATGGAGGTGCGGTTGCAGGATGAGGGCGATTGAAGCTAGATCCAAGGTGAGTAGTGTGGTACACATGGATCCAGCCACCTAAATTAGGGCCGCCTGGATTAGGTATGGATGTGTACCAAATTATGGGTACAGCGGCTATAGTAGGAATATTGGGTAGGAAGAAGAGCCAGTAGCAGGCAGGAGCTGGACCGGATGGGAAGGCTGGATACAGGCTAACATAAATCAGAGTCGAATTTGCTTGGGAACCACACACTTGGTCCTTAGTATTGGGATTAGCATTGGCCCATACTTTAATCAAGTGATTTGCCCCCGCACACGTGGCAGACTGCTGGATAGCTTGGCCAGCAGCTCGCGCCCTTCGGCCCTCGCCCCCCAACTTCCCCGCTAATAGGAGGCGGCAAGCAACGTAAAGGAAAAGGATACAACACCCCAACAAGGCAACAACTCCGGATCCGGTACACTACTTATCGGATCCACAAGATCTACGGCCAAGACCAAGGATCTACCAACCCAGGCCCGCGTGAAGGAACCCCCACTGCGGATCTACCCCAACATCTCCCCAAGTCCCCGCCAAGGGCGTTCAAGTTCACCCGCTGCACATCTCGTGTCAACGAGAGAGCAGATCCAGCCCGCCGACGGGTACACAAGGTGAGCCACTCAGCAACCCCACGGTTATCGGAGTACCCTCCGTTAGTCGGTGTCTGGGCGCAGTGTGTGAGTGTGGGATCCCTGCTAATTCCAGCGGATCCACTCCACCACACGACTGTCAATGTCGACGGCGGACCATCCGCAGACGTACGGCCAGACGGAGCGCGTCAATCGCGTGCTCGAGGACACGCTCCGCAGTATTTGTGCGGAGATGCCCCGCTCTTGGGCTGATCGCTTGCCCATGGTTGAGTTCGCCCTCAACAATGCGGTACATGCATCGACGGGCTTTACGCCCTTTCACCTTAATGGGTTACGACACCCCAGGTGCCGTACACCTTGCGAGGAAGCGGTGAGGCTTCGGTCTTAAGTGGGGGAGAGGCTCGGAAAACCCTTTCCTCCCAGGTCTCGGACGTCAGTCCTGCCGCTTTGCGGAAGCAACTGTCCTCGTTTGTCGAAGACAGGCTGAATATAATCAGCAGGGTGCGAGACACCATGGCGCAAGCCCAAGACAAACAGAAGGAGTACTCTGACCGACATGGAAGAGGAAACATGAACGTGTTTAAGGTTGGGGATTTAGTTCTCCTAGACACTAGAAACCTACCGCTAAACACTGTTAGCTCGGTCGAGAGCAACAAGCTGAAGCACCGCTTCATTGGACCCTTCACGGTCCTCAGCCGGCATGGCGCGGCGTACACAATAGACTTGCCTAAGTCGATGACGACTCACCCGACGTTCTACGTGGGTCGTCTGAAGAGGTACCATGACCCTCAGGCTCAGAGTACCCCGCAGCAAGCGGTGGATACCCCGGCGGAGACGACCGCACCTCCTCGAAGCGCGGCGTCGGGTCGCGGTACGGCGCCTGATACGCGCGCTGGTCGTAAGACGACGAAGACGAGGCGTACGTCGGAGCGGCGTACGCAGGGCTTGCGTAGCCATGGCCATATGGGGCCTGATAGTGATGCGCCGGCTCCGGATACGACATGGGCCCACGGAGCTCGGCCCGAAGGCCAGCGATCTCGCTCCGCAGTGACTCCAAGGACGTCACGTCGGTCCGACGGTCCACTCGACCATGGAGCTCGCGAGTCTCCCGAAACAGCGAACGAACATCCGCACGGAGCTGCTCCACGGCACCCGGCTGGCCAGCACGAGAGGCAGCCTGGCCGCCAAGGCCGACGCCAAGCGCGATCTCAAGGGCGTACACGCGCTCCCGGAGAAGACGAATCTCCTCTTGCTGCAGGGCCACTACCTGACTCGGGGCTCCAGCGTGCGGCTGTGTTGCCTCAGGCTCGTAGCCATGGTCGTGCGAGACCTCCGCCGGCCCTCCTTGACCGTAATGGGCAGATCCACTACCACGTGGAACGAGTCGTCCAGGAGCGGCGGGCGTCTCCATGGCAAGCGCCAGCTGCTCGTGAAGTGGCGAGGTTACCCGGAGTCGGATAACTCATGGGAGCCTGTGGAACAGCTCCAGGCAGACTGCCCGAAGGCTGTTGCGATCTGGGACGAGAAGCAACGGCAGCTTCGTAAGTAGTCTGTGGCTTCTTGGCCGACACCCGGGGCACGGTAGCAGACGTAGTCGCACCGCGCCCACGCTCTTCACGAGCTTTGGCTCTCGCCTCTTGCTTGAGCTCGTCCATCTTCGAGTGGAGCTTGCGCTTGCTCACGAGTTGAGCGAACTCGATGCGGAGCTCGCGCACGTCCAGGATCGCGGACAGAGTGCGCTCGTCTCGGAGTCTTTGAACCCCTGGTCGGAAGTCACCTTGCGCTGGACGTAGCGCCAGAAGCTGTCTTCGACCTCGTGCCAGGTCATGCTCTCATTCTGCTTGACCCAGTGGAAACCCCACACAGGATGGAGTCCACCCTTGTCCTCCGGCTTCTTGCGAAGCGTGGTGAACTCCTTCAGTGTGAGCTTGTGTGGTGCTAGTAGCACACACCGGGCGGCTTCAACGTCGCCAAGAAAGAGTGGCTCTTTCTCAACGAGTGCACGCTCATAGGAACCCCTTGAGGTGTACCCGCCGACAAGGCCACGAGGAGCCGTGAGCTTCTCCAACAGCGCTGGCGCTCCGGTGCCAGGCTCGGGCGGGAAGTAGCCTGGCGGATACATGGTACTTCCGCCTGAAGAAGACCCAACAGCAGTCGCGGCAGACGGCTGCCTGGCATGTGCGCCTGAGCGAGCAGCCTGGTATTGCTGCTGCTGCTCATCGAGATCGTTGGAGATCTCTCTGGGCTCATGGACGGCGCCCTCCTCGTACTCCGAGTCGCTGAACAACTTGAAGCTGGAACCGCGTGGTGACTGTGAAGCGGGCCGCTTCTTCGCCCTGGCCTCGGCGGCCTCCGCAGCGGCCGCTGCCTTCAACGCTTGGGCACGATCGCGGCCTTGCGCCAGCGTCAGGTGCTTGACTGGCGAAGCCGCCTTGGGCTGGGAGCCCACCGTGTCGCTGGTCGCTGTCTTGGCCTCCGTGTCGACCGTGGCAGCGTCGCCCTCCGCCGGCTTGTCGTCGTCGTCGTCGTCGCCGTCGCCCGCGTCGTCATTGGACTTTACGTCCTCGGCCTCCTTCTCGGATGAAGCCTTAGGGAAGACTGGCGAGCTGGACACGTCGCGTGCCGCCAGTGCTTCGCTGCCCTCAGGTGAGCTCTCACCAGAGTGTACGACCAACGTACAGTTCTCAATGTTGGCCGACCAGTCGAAGGCCTTCTTGGTCGGCTTCGACTGGGGCTGGAGCTCCCTCATCACTTGGCGCGGACTCGGGAGTCTTGCTCCGACTCCGAGACCGGCGCCCACCCTCCGGCGTGCTGCTACGAGAGCGCACTGCCTCCTCGGCCGTCTCCGTGGCCTCCCTCAGCGCGGACGATGCGTCCCTGGCCTTGGCTGACCTGGTCCTCGGCCCTGCGGCCCGTGATTTCGAAGGTGCTTTCGCACCACGCGCGCTGCGCTTTGGAGGCATGCTTCCGGTCGACGTGGAGACCCTGCGGCTTGCTCGGCGATGCGCCAGTTGCTCTTTGAGGCCCGCGAGCCGAGGCGCCAGAGCTCGCGCCGTTGTCGATGGATTTCGACTTTGCGAGTGAAATGTGAGTCGCCGGTGTAACCTCGCTCTGATTGGTCGATAAGATCGAATCTAAGTGGGGGAGGATGTAACGGGGTTACATGGAATAGTGACCCTGTCACTATCCAGGGATGGCTACATCAGTCATGTAGCCATCGGTCACTCCCCGGGTAGTGACCAAGTGGCCTCAGAGCCAACAGATACATTTTGTATGGAACAAACTATAGGCAACTTAGGATTTGTATGCAGGCCAAATCTGTACCAACCTATAAATACATTCAGTCTTAGATCTACCGCTTTTGAAGTCAAGTCGTCCCCTTCAGACCAGGGACACGTGAACGGCTGTTCACTTGGAGTTTGTATACTCCAGCTTCCTCTGTTAGAAGTGCTGTGTGCCCCGTCACAGTAGCAGATTCGAGCAGACCAATAGTTTTCATCAGTTTCCACGCGGCATTAGCCGACCGTGTTCGCAGCGTTGACTTGGTCGTTCGTGCAAGTTGCCTACCAACACGCGACTGTAAAAAGCGTTTGATTATGCGCAGATTACGGTAAGTTAGTTCCACGAAGATAGTTTCCTTCCTGCGATACGAAAGCACGTTGGGGCAAAGGTGGTCGTTCTTGATTAATGAGGCGAGCCTCGGTGAGGGTCATGTAATGAGCCGAGATGAGGCAGCCTAGGGAGTGGTGTGGTGGGTGTCGAATCGAAGCGCGGGCGATTGATCGAGCCGCAGCGCTTGTGTCTTGGCCGTCGGAATGCCGCTTGTGTCCGAGCAGGTGAAAGCGCGACTGGCCGGCCGAGACGATCAAGAACGACTATCTATCTATAACTACTCTGTGCGATGTGGCGGAGCAAAAACCGCTGGGTCCTCAGAACCGAAGGGTTCCTCGGGCCCCCGGGTGAAATCCGCTTATCGGACAGTCTATCCTAATCATAGCCATGGGTCTCCAGGATGAGCGGGTCGCTGGACTTGATGCAGCCGATTGAGAACCATGACTGGGCTCCAGGTTGTGTCAACGTCGCTTTCTTCTCTTGTGCAGGAAAACTTAATTTCCACCTCGCTTCGCTTGTTGGAAATACCGATTACCGTATGTAGTTGTAGCTAGCGCGCAGTAGAGACAACTGGGATTGAGCTCCTCCATCGTCACTCATTTATTAGTGTTCACTTCCTATTTTGCTCCCGTGCCATCAAACAACGACGAAAACCAGACCGCCATGCGCCTCGGACTCGCCTTCCTTACGATCGTCGCCGCTCTTTCCGCCAGCAGCGAGGCGAAAAACCTTCGTGTATTGTCCACCACCAAGCATGTGACCGACTCCGAGGAGAGAGGCAACTACCGCTTTCACCAACTGGGCGCCCCCATCAAAGCCCCCGAAGTGCCCGTCGACTCGTCCAAGTGGAACAAATTCATGAAGAAGGTGCTGACGGTCGCTCTCCCCGACACGAGCAAGATCAACGGCAAGATGGTGTACAAGAATGGCCAGTGGAGATTCAAAGCGGAACACTGAGCTTAGTAGAGCTGGCGTTGTGCCGTTCAGTTAATGCAAGCAATGCGAGCCCTGAGCTGAGCTCGGATTAATTCTTTGTGTAGAAAAATAATATAGGCCAGCTTCATGTGGTAATTAGTCAGAAGGACAGAGGATTCGCGGTGCTATCAAAACACGGTGACCACCAGCACTTAGCCCGAAGCGAAGAGGAACTGAAGTACTTGTACTACTACAGAGGGTGGCGGCTTGAGAGACACCTGATATATTCACCTTAGACGGGGTTTGATTTCCTGTAGGACGAGCGCAATAAAAGGGAGATGTGTGGAGAAGCAGGATCCAAGAAATTGGGGCGAAGGGTGATCGGCTGATTGATGGATCCAGACTTCGTCGCGGATCCACCAGACTGGCGGATCGGGCCCCGTACCTGGTGTTAGCAGTCACAACAGAAGACACTACGGG
The DNA here is from genome assembly GCA_024211575.1 of Phytophthora melonis. Lineage (NCBI taxonomy): Eukaryota > Oomycota > Peronosporomycetes > Peronosporales > Peronosporaceae > Phytophthora > Phytophthora melonis. Next base: position 164,958 of record JAMXKT010000037.1, on the reverse strand, counting down.
TGCGACCAGACGTCGCGAATGTGTACCCGAGCGATGCCATGCCTCGAGACCCAAGATCCAAGAGATGCAGCTGTCAAGTGGACTTGGCTACATCCCGATCCAGATCTGATTCTGAGTCCGACTCAGATGGATCGGTTCGGACCCTGGATAGAAGAAGCGGACGATGGATCGGTGGTCACGGTACGGCGGGAGTAATCAGGCGACACGCAAGGAAGGTAACCAAGCTCCATAGAGTCAGTAGGTACAGATGGGATGATAGGATCCATAGGGAGATAGGACTTTGGGATGGGATTGGACTTAAGCATAAATCAGAGAAGAATTTGCCTTAGACATCGCAAGTGCCTTCGCTTTCGCCTGGAATCGGGAACGTACATTGGCCCTACGGCGTAGCAAGGTTTGGGTAGTGGAGCTAGCGTTGGTTAAGACTGGATAATACATTGGCCAGTTCTGCAACCTTCCTAGTGACCTACTTGCAAGTGCAGATCCCCGATCCACCCGGAGTTACTACTTGGCCGGGTGCATCCTCGACTCTCAACATCTACGGATCCCGCTATAGGAAGCGGCAAGTACGGCAAAGGAAGACCTGCGAAGGCATCGGAAAGGAACAACAAGCCCCCAAAGGCAACCCCAAGGCCGGATCCAGATCCAGGCCGCCCGATCCCAGTCGACTACCACTGGATCGGAAGTAACATCCGCGAGCAGAGTGAAGATTTCCGCGCTGCTCCACCCACATCCCCGCGTCTTGCCCAGACTGTTCTGTCTTCAAGGCTCGGACGCTTCAGCAGACACCAGAGGAGCAGATCCAGCCCTACCGACGGGTACACAAGGTGACCAGTTCAGCACACAGATCACGGATCATCGGGGGACCCCCTCCGTAAGTCGGTGTTCGGGCGCAGTTGGGAAGTTGGATTGGCGATCTCACAGATTTTGCTGATCCCGCTACACCACAATGGTGCGCGTGCCCGGATCTTCTGGTGACTCGAGATTTCACCGTGAGTCCCAAGAAGAAGTTCGAGTGAAGAAGGAACAAGGGGATCAAGCGCCATCGGAGTCGGGATCGACGACGACGCTGCTGAATGAACCAAGATCCACGGATCGACAGAGTGCAAGGAGGACCTCTGTCGGCAGAACCGAGGTGGATCCAGACATGGATCCAGAAGAGAAGCCTCAACCTCCTCCACAGGTCCCTTCGGGGACCCCGGTGGATCGCGACGCGAGTCAAGATCCACCAACAAAACAAACTAAAGCTGGCAAGGATCGGTATGCATTTGCTGATTCCCCAGTTAAACCGGATGCCTACTTCTTCTCTCTCGATCCAACCAAGTCGGTAACACGAGCGAAGATGAAGGCCCCGGATCTGGATGACGAAGATCCAAAGGTGTCATCCCACGAAGAATCCGAGGTGGCAGGATGGAGACGCTACCACAAGAAGCAGCTTCGTGACTTCCTGGATTGGGATCCGATGATGCGGCTACTTGGCGTTAAGCAGATCGGAGACCTGCAAGGGCCTGTGACACTTCCAGCGCCCGCCAAGCGCGAAGGGATCCTGGCTGAGATGGAGCGACTCATGCAATTGCTGAAAGAGGCCGGCCTCGTAGCTGGAGCCTTCGACGCGAGAGCGATCTACGACGTCGATCCAATCCAGATCCACGCGACGACGGACATGCTGTTCAACAGGCTGAAGGCGCTGGTAGGTGAGATCCAGCCGCAGCTGGATCCAGAAGCCCCGGATCCAAGTTCACCTCAAGCTGGATCCACAGGATGCCGAACGTCGTCACCGTACGTGTCCGCTGCGGAGCTTGGATCGGATACATCCTCGGAGCCGCGGCGTATGTCTCTTGGACCCTCGGGGCCTCGATGCTACGCGCTCGAGCCCAGATCCAGCGTGAAGCGAGCTCCCAGCCCCGATCCCAGCCTCGATCCAAGAAGCTGTCGGCCCCTTCGATAGATCCAACAGCTACAGCCTCAGGATCGGACATGTCGACTGGCAGGCTTGAGTCATTCTTCCAGGCCGCCATGGGCAGGTTCTTGAAGGAGCACGGCATGTTGACTCCGACCCAGACGCCGGAGGCGACGCAGAACCCCGGATCCCAGGATGTGGAGATGGAGTCCACTGGTTCGTCCGATCCGGATCAACACTGGGAGTACGATCCAGATGACATCGACTTCCCGATCCCAGCTCGCGCTACAGTGGCCACCACCGCGACTGGATCCACAGGTTCAGCCTTGATCCAACGCGTCCGGATCTCCGCGGTCTCGGATCTAAAAGAGTTCTCAGGAAAGGACCAGGATGAGGATCGGGCGAGAGCATGGATCAGTAAGGTGAAGTCTGCATTCCTCCGTGACCAAGCCCCAGACGAGGAGAAGTGCTTGACCTTTGCGGACCTTCTGTCCGGATCCGCGAGGAACTGGTATCGACAGCTACCTCGATCCACACGCAATAAGTGGCCGGATCTGCTCCGCAGTTTCCAAACCCAGTACTGTGGATTGGGGATCTCCGTTGCTCGCCAGTATTACCACGCGCGCAAGCGATCCGACGAGTCTCCGTTGGATTATCTCTACCGACTCAACGTCGCTGGGCTTCGCGCTCGGCTCAAGATCAAGGATGGTGGATCCAAGGAGAAGCGAGAGCATGTGGACCATTTCATTGAAACCTTGGGTGACCAGGACCTGGCGGATCGGCTGACCCTGCTACGACTGCCGGATGCTGACGAGCTGGAAGAAGTCCTCCGCGCACTGGATCGGGCGAAGAACCGGCAGAAGAAGTCTGCGTATGGATCCAGCAAGTACCGCCAGAAGGCCCCCGCGACGCCTGCATCGGCCGCTCCAGCTAAACATGTTCGCGCGATCCAGGTCCAACCTGACTCGGAATCCGAGTCCGGATCCAGCGATGGATCGGACTCCGAATGTGACGATTACCGCAGGATCTACCTCGCGGCAGCCCAAGATCACGCAAAGCCGGCAGAGGAGGAGCGGAAGGCTCTGGGTCGGAACCCACCAGACCGTCCGCAGCAAGACCCGGCGTCCCGCGATGCCCGATCCAGGACGCATGTGGATGAATCTGAACGTAGTCGCTGCACGCACTGTGGATCGAAACGGCACTCACATCTCGGCTGCTGGAAACGCTTGACGTGTGAGAAGTGCGGCAAGAAGGGTCATCCAGGTGACCACTGCCTCTTCGTGTGCCGTGGATGTGGGGAACTCCATGACGTGGGCCGATGCCCGATGGAAGAGTTCTACAACCAGATCCGCCAGTGGTTCAATCCAGCCAAGCATGCGGGGATGCTGCCAGAGATGGCTGAGAAGATGTTAAACTAGGATGCTCGCCGGGTTGGAATCCGGTACGAGCCGAGCGTTCTAGATATTGCATCTATGCATTTGTGAACAAGACATCGACAGATCCAGTTAGCCAACGACAGGATCTACGCGGTAATACATGTGATCTTCATGGGAAACGTACTGCTGTGGTCTCAAGTCTCCGACAAGCTGATGACTACTCCAGATCCAACACGACAGTGGCAATGGATTTGGATCCGGATGCGCGTCAGGGGTACTGGAAGCAGCAGGATCCAGACCAGTGGTTTAAGCCTGCCGAAGGTGAAGATACTACTGGATCCGGATTCAGGCGTGTTGCTGCGAACCGGCGGACCGCGGATCCAGAGTCCTCATATCTCCTGCCCGGGAATCCTGAGGATACTGGAAACGACATTCGCCAGGCAAGTGGTTTCGTCAAGCCAAGATCCACGGCAAGATCAACAATGAGAAAGCGATCTTACTCCTAGATACAGGTGCCGAGGTGTCCATCGTGGATACCACCTTTGCTCGTAAGGTTGGGTGCTACATCGACAGGAGTCAGAGCCAAGAGTGCGTTGGGATCGGAGACAACGTGTATACAACGGAAGGAAGAACTCGGATCAAGATTACCTTGGGTGGATACCTGGTATATTTCTTCGACATTTGGGTGGGAGACCTATCGGGACAGGAAGCCATCCTCGGCATGGACTACATGGTCCCGGCCGGGATCCGGCTGGATCTGGCTGACGGGACCCTCTGCCTGCCCGACGAAGTCCGGATCCAGCTGAGCGGGCGCCGTCCACTCTACAGCGACAAAGCGCAGTCGGTGAAGCTGGATCGGTGCTTGCAACTTGGGATCGGAGAGTCCGCGGAGCTGCCCATGCGCCTACGAGGATCGGAGCATGACAAGTTGTGGGTTACCCGAGGGGATCGATGGGTGCCAACGGTGATCAAGGGCCCTGGCAGGGTACAGTACCTCCAGATCACGAACATCGGCGAGAAGGAGCTGGTGTTGCGTCAAAACCACCAAGTTGGGATGTGGCTGGCCGGAGATCGAGTCCCGCGGATCCAAGGCTATGTGTCCGTCGGATCCCGCCGTTACATGGAGTGGCAGAACCTCGCGCTGCAGGCCACGACCGACGCCGGATCTGGGGAGGCGGGGCCTCCGGAGACCCCACCAGGGCCGATGGTGGAGCGCCCCGAGTACCCGACGCCGCGTGCAATACTGAGGAGGCAGCATCCAGCTCAAGTTCGACATGTAGAGTCCAGATCCAAGGATGGTGAGGACACTGAGGATGGGCAGGGCAGCTCGTCGTCGGATCCACCTGACCAGACTACCGAAGGATACGCGGCCGGGATGACAGGGATGCTGCTGCTCCAGGCTTCAACCGCGGCTCACGCTACGGATTCACAGCCGGAAGCGCTACGCGAGTGTCTACCAAGTCTGGATCCGGCAGCCGAAGGCCCACCGAACTTCGATCCAAGGGATGAAGACTAATTGGGAAGGGGCGTGCTGACCGCTCCGACTGTGATATCGACGGAATGCGACAAGGAGGTCGTATTGGGTGACGAGGCGTTGCGACGGGTGTCGATCCTAAGCGCATCCCCCCAGATCCGATCCCAGGATCCTGGGTGCGGACAGGGCGATCAGGCTGTTGACGATCCACCGGGGTCAGATCCGACGTCAGAAGCAGACGACGAAGCGATACAGCTGATGATGCCTCGATTAGCGTCCACCCAGATGCAGCAAGCCCAGACCGCTGCGCCTGATGATACGCCCGCTCCAGATCTTGATGAAGCTCCGGTGGAACGCACGCTCGACCTGGATCCAAGTGCCGAGCCCGATGTTGGAGACGCACAAGGACCAGGCGATGGACGAAAGGTGCTGGATCCAGCTGACGTGGAGCAGGCGGTCCAACCCGTTGTCACATCGGGTGGTAATCACGAAGAGACAGGGGGCGGATCCGCAGATTCGACAGATGGTGCTACGGGACAGGCCATGGATCCAGTGGAACGTCAAGTCGCAAATGGCGAGATGGGACGGGGTGCAAATCCAGACGGAGAGAAGAGACAGGAATCAGGTCCGACGTCAGATCCAATGATCAGCTCCGATCCAGCGACCACCGAAAATCCGCGATGCAATAACTCGTAGGCGGATGACCAGGTCTGCTACCATGTGAGTGGGGATCTGCACGCAGAAGATGTTGAAGCTGAGATGGCCGTACTGCCGGAAGTTACTCCGGCCACGGAAGAAGTGACGATCGAAGACATCCAGGTGGGGGATCCAGATGTTAATACGGCGGAAGAGATCGATCGACTTCGGCAGAGGATCTGGAGGCGCCGACACCTGCTGATTGGCAAGGGTAATGCGCTGCCACCTGCAGCACGAGGTGTCGTGTGTGACATCGATGTTGGTGATGCGAAGCCTATTGCCCAACGAGTGCGCAAGGTAGCCCCGCAGTACCAAGAGAAGCTGTCGGATCTGATCAAGGGGTTGCTCGGAGCCAAGATCATCCAGATTTCGACTTCACCCTGGGCGTCGCCGATCGTGGTCATCATCAAGAAGAACGGGGTGGATATAAGGCTGTGTATCGACTACCGACTGGTTAACAGCCTGACTAGACTGATGATCTACCCGATGCCCTTGATCAACGACCTGCTCGAGGATCTGGACAAAGTGCTATGGTATTGCTCGTTGGATATGGCCAGTGGATTCTGGGTGGTGACTATGACGGATCGGGCTCGCGCGATTTCCGCCTTCATCACCCCGTTCGGATTGTTCGAGTGGAATCGGATGCCCTTCGGATTGAAGAACGCCCCTCAGATCTACCAAAGGATGCTGGACAACGCGCTGTATGGATTCACCCGGATCCCACAAATCGAAGGTGGATCGGGATCGAACAGCGGATCAAAGGTCACACGTGGGATGGGATCGAAGTCACTGGATCTGGATCTGAAGTCGGGAGAACCTGAGGATTCTGGTAAACCGTCAGTACTTGGACGCCGATCCTACATTGACGACATCTTGGTGACCGCTGGATCCTGGGACCATTTGTGCGATCGGGTGGATGCGCTGCTGGATGCATGCGATAAGTGGAACCTCTCAATCAGTGTGGTGAAGAGCTTCTGGGGTAAGAGCAAAGTGGAGTATCTCGGCCATCGAGTGTCCTATGCTGGATTGGAGGCGAATCCTAAGGACCTATCAGCTCTGACGGATCTACCCTTCCCAGGGTCACTCCGATCCATGCAGTCGTTTCTCGGCAGCCTAAACTATTACAGTCGCTTCCTGGAGGACTATGCGATCTACGCTGCCGTTCTATACGAGCTGCGAGAAGTGGACTTCGCCGCGATGAGTAAGCCGGACAACCAAAAGCGCATCCAAGTCTCCCTGGGCGTGGTGACCTCGGATCCAATGGATCGGGGCTCGTCGGATCCATTAGGGTTGAAGGCGATGGATCTACAAATTCGATCCACTGAAACTCCCGACCTGGGGGCGAAGGATCCTGTCGGCGTGAGAACTTTGGATCCGGAGGCGCGCGGTCCAGACAATGTGGATCTGCGTTGGATTCGGGCTCATCGGGCCTTTGCGGCACTGAAGGAGAAGATGGCGAAGACTCCGATCCTCCGACACTTCGATGTGGATCGGCTGCCCGTGGTGGTAGTATATGCTAGTGAGTGGGCTATTTCGGCCGCTCTGATGCAGGAGTATGGCGGGATCCATTACCCAATCACCTTCACCAGCCGAACTCTGAAGTCGAACGAGCTCAATTACGGTGTCGTCGAAAAGGAGGTACTAGCCCTGCTCCGGATGCTGGATCTGAGCTACAACATGTTGGTGGGTCGCCAGATCCGGGTCCTGACTCGACACTCGACGCTGGCCTGGCTGTTCAGATCCACTGGTCTGCAAGGACGGTTGGGGCAATGGGCCGCACTCCTTTCGCCGTGGACTCTCGATATAATGAATATCGCGAAGGGCGAGGACGAGATCCTAGAAACAATGGATGCCAGAAACACACCCCGATCCAAGGTGGATCAGGCCCTGATCGACATCGCGCCTAAGAAGGAGCCACGACGCAAGATCCAAGCTCCGATCCCGACAGTACAACCGGATGAAGAACTCTATGTAGTCAGCTATGATGGATCGGCGCGCGTCAAGCGAGGTGGAGGCGCCTACAGCGCGATCCTTTGGAAACTGCCTGAGTGGATCGTGGTGAAGGCTAGATCCGGGTATGCCGAAGGCCTCACCGTCAATGAGGCGGAGTATCACGGACTTCTGCTGTGCTTGGATCTGCTCGAAGGCGAAGCGCAGCGACGACTTGTGATCTGTGGTGACTCCAATCTGGTGGTCCGGCAAGTCCGAGGTGAGATCGACTGTAAGGCACCTGGATTGACGCTGTTAAGGCAGAAGGCGTTGGATCGACTGCGTGTTTGGCCCAACCATGAGCTGGTGCATGTCAAGCGCGACTGGAACGGAAGTGCCGACAGCCTTGCCAGCGCGGCGCTTCAACGCCAAGCCGGGATCATGGTTGAGGATGAAGCGGATATGCAGGATCTGGTCACCCTAAACCGCCTGGATGAGATTCTGGTCGTGAAGGTCGATGAGGATGCTCCCATCGCTCGTATGTCACCCGTGACAACCCGAGCCGGTGCAAGATCCCGATCCAACTCCCAGCCTACATCCAATCCACGGGTCCTACAGGAAGAAGTGGTGAGGATCTCCGGATTGCGAGAATCCGCCAAGCACAGGACGAGGAGGCGTGGATCTCCGGCTTGAAGAAGTATCTGGCCGGCGATATCCAAGGTCTGACGCAGGAGGAGGCCCGATCCTATGGTGTTGTGGCGATGGACTACGAAGTGGATCGGAATGACCTGCTGTTCTATTGCCCTCCGACGAAGAAGGTGGAGGCGGATCGCGATGGATTGATGAGGCTGGTGCTTCCAGAGACCCTGCAGCAAGACGTCCTCCATCATTACCATGTCAGCTTGGAAGGCGGCCACCAAGGGATCGGTCGTACCTACCAGCGGATCCGCGACCACTTCCACTGGCGAGGTTTGTATCGGAGCGTCCAGCGGTATGTTGGTGAGTGCGTGGATTGTGAAACTGGTAAAGGACGACCCACGATCCAAGGCGAGTCGCCGGGTAACATCCGAGCTACGTACCCATTCCAGATCATAGCGATGGATCACATACCGTCGCTGCCCCGATCCAATAAGGGTAATACCGAGTTGTTGATTTGGGTGGATCTGTTTACTGGATACGTGATTGCGAAAGCCAGCAACTCTCGAACAGCGCAGACTATTGCGGAATCCTACGAAGAGTGCGTTTTCAGGAGATTTGGTGCCAGTGAGGTGATTCGACACGACCGTGAGCCGGGGTTCATGGCGGACTTCTTCCGATCCTTCAACCGGATCCTAGGTCAACGGCAACGCGCAACGATGGCGTATCGGCCGCAGGCTAACGGGACGGCAGAACGCATGGTACAGACCGCCACGCGAGCTCTCAAGATGTATGTGCAGGATCTGGATCAACGCGACTGGGACGATTACGCAGAGCGACTCACCTTCGCACTCAACACAGCACAGGATCGGACCCGAGGAGAGACACCTTTTTATTTGGTGCATGGATGGGATCCTAGATCCACTCTCGAAGCGACGATCCCGGTGGGCAGCACTCGCCGTCAGGATCGAGATCCAAGGCGATGGCGGTACCAGATCCAACGCTACTACCAACAGGCACGAGCAGAGGTCAACATACGATTGCAGGAGGCGATTGCGGATCGAGCGGATCGGCACAACGAGGAAATCCATCCACATCAGATCGAAGTTGGATCCCGTGTTTGGCTATTCTTGGATCGGGTCAAGGAAGGATACGCTCGCAAGCTGGCGCACATGTGGCACGGGCCATTCCGTGTTGCGGAGAAGATCGGCGAATATGCAGTGCGGATTGAGACTCCTGGCACTGAATACAGGTTGTTCCCCGTGGTGCACGTGTCCAAGCTGAAGTTGGTTCGAAGTTTTCCGGATCGGCCTCGGATCCAGCTGACCGAAGGTACTACAGACCGGTACGACTTCGATGAGGCGCTGTTGCCCGAGGACAGTTGGATCCAGGATCTGGAGGAGGATGAATACGAAGTGGACAAGATTACAGACATGAGGACAGGGAAACGGACACGTTACGGACGGATCCATCGCGATTTCTTGGTGCACTGGCGAGGTTACGAGGAGCCATCTTGGGTGGATGAGGCAGATCTCAACTGCGGTGCCATACTGCACGAGTTCCTGCGGGATCGCACTAACCGAAACAGGTTTGGTGTGATGCAGTCTCATGAGGAGTAGTGAGACTGGGATCCACTAGAGTGAGCTGGTCGCTCTGGGGAGAAGCTGAGATGATGGATCTGCAAGGTGGTTGCAGATCGGTGGATTGGGATTTTGCGTACATGCATGTATGGATTGGACGCGGATGGCGTCTGAACAAGGCAGAAGAAGATGGATTGGGTGCTAACGGAAGCTCCTAACATTGGATCCAACGCTGTGGATGGTAGTTCTGGACGAAGTTGAGTGGACGCCTCGCGGGCATGGATCTCATGGATCTGGATCGGAGCATTTGGATCGGACCGACTTGATAGCAATGGATCGAAGAAGACAAGCTGTCAGGTACGCTACGGACGAGTGGATTGGGGAAGAAGATGTTCCCCCGAGTCCGGATCCACCATCTCCGCCCACGATAGCTTTGTCTACGGCGGATCGGAACAAGTGAAGTGGATTATGGCGGATGTGAGCAGACGAATTGCGGTACAAACAAACACGGTTGAAACGAATGAGAACGCAACAGGGGAGTGAAGATCGAGATCGATTAGGACACAACATCGGGGTTTATTGGCGATCGACCGGGCGAAGTGTGTAGAGCTCAGCCTCAGCCTTTTCCAGCGCTTCTTGCGCACGTTCCAAGCAGTGTTCAGCGAGCGAGCCTGCGGTCATCCTCAGCGTTTCCGCGATCTCGTTCATGATTGGCGCAACGGGCTTGAAGCTCTTGGATCTCTGCACCGGCCAGGTTAACCTCGGACGCGAGATGGTCGTTGCTCTCTGCTAGGCGCTGCCGCTCACACTCAAGTCGGTCAAGATAATGTCGGAGACCTTGGATCTCTCGAGCCTGTCGCGCTACTTGGTCCTGGAGATCTTGGATCTGACGAGTATACTCGTCATAGTGGAGGCGATGAACATCCGCGGTGGTGCGAGGAGCGCTGTGGGCGGAGTCTGCCATGGTCTTATGGGCTTTGTGGATCTGAAAGTGAGAACACGTGTCTGCAGTGATGCCGTTGGTCGGCAACAACTACAGACAGGAGGCGATTGTGGAGAAGCAGGATCCAAGAAATTGGGGCGAAGGGTGATCGGCTGATTGATGGATCCAGACTTCGTCGCGGATCCACCAGACTGGCGGATCGGGCCCCGTACCTGGTGTTAGCAGTCACAACAGAAGACACTACGGGTGCGACCAGACGTCGCGAATGTGTACCCGAGCGATGCCATGCCTCGAGACCCAAGATCCAAGAGATGCAGCTGTCAAGTGGACTTGGCTACATCCCGATCCAGATCTGATTCTGAGTCCGACTCAGATGGATCGGTGCGGTCCCTGGATCGAAGAAGCGGACGATGGATCGGGGGTCACGGTACGGCGGGAGTAATCAGGCGACACGCAAGGAAGGTAACCAAGCTCCATAGAGTCAGTAGGTACAGATGGGATGATAGGATCCATAGGGAGATAGGACTTTGGGATGGGATTGGACTTAAGCATAAATCAGAGAAGAATTTGCCTTAGACATCGCAAGTGCCTTCGCTTTCGCCTGGAATCGGGAACGTACATTGGCCCTACGGCGTAGCAAGGTTTGGGTAGTGGAGCTAGCGTTGGTTAAGACTGGATAATACATTGGCCAGTTCTGCAACCTTCCTAGTGACCTACTTGCAAGTGCAGATCCCCGATCCACCCGGAGTTACTACTTGGCCGGGTGCATCCTCGACTCTCAACATCTACGGATCCCGCTATAGGAAGCGGCAAGTACGGCAAAGGAAGACCTGCGAAGGCATCGGAAAGGAACAACAAGCCCCAAAGGCAACCCCAAGGCCGGATCCAGATCCAGACCGCCCGATCCCAGTCGACTACTACTGGATCGGTAGTAACGACCGCGAGCAGAGTGAAGATTTCCGCGCTGCTCCACCCACATCCCCGCGTCTTGCCCAGACTGTTCTGTCTTCAAGGCTCGGACGCTTCAGCAGACACCAGAGGAGCAGATCCAGCCCTACCGACGGGTACACAAGGTGACCAGTTCAGCACACAGATCACGGATCATCGGGGGGCCCCCTCCGTAAGTCGGTGTTCGGGCGCAGTTGGGAAGTTGGATTGGCGATCTCACAGATTTTGCTGATCCCGCTACACCACAGATGAGCAAGGTATTGAATTAGTATTAATTCATAATGTGCTCAACACTCATGAGTCTACCACTAAGAAGTCCAGTGTGACGCCAGCAGTTACGCAGCACGCGCGCTGGTATACCGTTCCACGCCTTGCTTATCCATTCAATAGCGTCGATGGGCTCCATTTCTGCGCGTCGTCTTCACCGAGAAGTACTGGTACAACGGTACGCGCTGTTCGCAGCTTGAGAACGCGCTTCTTCAGCCAGGCAATGACGCCCTGATCCATCGGTTGAAGTATAGCGGTCGTGTTCTTGGGCAGCCTAGCGACCGTGATGTTGGACAGCTCGTCTTCTGGCTCCTTGTGGGACGGGGCGTTGTCGTACAGGAGTAAGATCTTCCTATTCTGCGCTTTCATCTTATCGTTCAGCTCCATTAGCCAGTCTTGGAAGACGCTGGAATTCATCCATCCCTTCTTGGTGCCCTTGTACTTGACACACTCCGGTTTCTGTGGTAGCCAACGAGACTTCTTGGCCTTGCCCAGCACGAACAGCGGTAGCTTCTCCGTCCCCGTGGCGTTCGACCCCACCAGAATGGTGACGCGGGCCTTGTTCTGCTTTAATGCAGGGGCGGCACGTAGACAGACAGAGACTCGAGAGATCGCCTTGATGAAGTAGGCGGCTTCGTCGACGTTAAATACGTCGCACGGGTCGAACTTAGCCACTTGGGCTTGGAGCGGCTTCAGCGACTCCCTCGCTGCAGCGACGTCGACCGAGTCGACCTCTCCATGGGCACGACGGACGCGGTAGCCATGTCGACCGAGAAAGTGCTTGCACCAACCGTCTGTCGTGAACTTGGGTAGCTTCTCCGCCGGAATCCGTAGCTCCTCCGCAGCCAACTTGGCTAAGTAGACGACAGTGTCATAGTTAAGCATCGATCTCCCCTCAAATAGTGCAATTAATTCAATCATGTGGCGCTCCAGAAGCACCATGTGCGGGGGAGGCATCCGTTTAAGATGCCGGTAGTCGACAGGGATGCTCTCGAGCTTCCGCTTCTGCCCCACGATGCGATGAACAGTGCTCTTCCCTGGCTCGGCTGGCAGCGAGAACTCCTCTTGGCACCAGGCGGCCATCTGCCTGTTGGTCTTCCCTGGGAACGCGTGGTGGTGCTCAATGAGCTGAAGTTTCTGGGCTGCGGTTAGTGCGACTTGCACCATGGCGGGACTCTTTCAAAATGATGGTGTCGTGAATCCATCCAAACAGGAACCCAAACTTGTTTCGCGCCTAAATTCAAACGGAGGCTACACAGTGACTTTGTATGGGCGTGCTACCCAAATTTGTGATTTCTGGTAGCCCAACGGAAGCAGCGACAGGACGAAATAAGTGTACCTTGTGTCAGTAGGTTACCTCTTTTTTTGTATAACTTATTTGTATGCGGGATCACAGGCAATAAGTTATATGCCGTCCCTCTATCTGTAGTAATTGTTCTACTTCAAGCCACATATGAATGCGCTGTAATACATGTACTACTATATAATATGCATATTATGCAGCACATAGGTGGTCGGCGTGATTATCTCTTGACTACGGCTGTCAGAGCGCTGCGGATAGGCAAGGTATCCAGACCCCCCCTTCTCCTGGAATATTTTGGCGTAGTTGATCTGCTGCCATCCATTCTCCAACTCGCTCGCCAGCCCCTAGTGCCCAAGCGCCGCGACACCAACGAAGCTAGAAGACTATGCGACTCTGCTCCTTCCTGCTCACGGCTTCAGTATCCCTTCTTATAATCACTGAAGCCAGCAATCTCCATCGGGCTGCGGACAACTCGAAGAATGAAGAGAGATTATTCATGTTTCCCACGTCCGAAGTAAGCGGGATGGCGACACAAATCGAAGGCAAACCCCTAGATTACACAAAATGGGAGAAATTTAAGAGCTGGCTGGCGAGAGTCATTCTTCCTGACACAAGCAAAGTCGAGGGCAGTTTGCAGTACAGCAAAAGGCAAGTGGAGATTCAAGAGGACCGATTAACTCTCCTGAGCTGGATGCAGTCAACGCACTACTGTAGTGAACCGGGGTGTTATTCCCGTCACCATTGGTCGAAAATTCGATGCGTAATGCTGCTTGTAGCCGCGTGTAACTTGATTTAGTTGAATTTCACGTTCAAAGCGTTGCTTTCCCGTATCCAGCCAAACGCTTAGGACTTGCAAATGTCGAAATGCTTACTGTTAGCAAAGGTGAATTGAACACCTAAAAAGTCGTCCAACGCAAACGACTTCGCCGTAGTGATCAACTCCTAGTTACGATCGACCAATTCTGAGAACTACCTCACAGTTGTCATTAAGTTTACCGATTTCTGTAATATACTGTAGATTTGATGATGGGCAGGTCATGTAAAGTTTGGAGCCAATGTAGATCGATTGCTGATGGATTGGTGCAGTAGACCCGAAGATCTACTAACGGGAAGATACAAACGTCGTCACCCGAAGACCTGACCAACATAGACTGATACATGGAGAAGCTTCGAAATGTGAATAAGCATGATGCTGCCAAGCATTTATACTTCGAAGTAGTAAATTGTCTTGTTAATGACACCGTCAAAAACCATTTTTTTCTATTAGAGAAGGTTATTGAGTTACTTGCGTGAGCTGAACACTTATAAATGATGATATCACCACACGTGATATCATCATTTAATGTGCAGCTATCAACACAAGCCACTGGATGATATGTCGATGGTACTGTACAAATTGCAGGGTGGTGGTTCACCACGTTGCAGGGTGGCTTGTGTTGATAGCCGCACATTCTCCCTCTCTTTCCAGTGCTCCACGTCGTTCCTGAGGTAGTCCGGCGTGTCTTGGAAATCGAAAAAAAAAAACTAAAAAATAACTAATAGAAGTTGTTGCTTTCGATCATTCGAACTAGCACGGGTCCAATAGAGTGGCCGAGTCGATGAACTTGTCGGGACAGTACGTGTAAATTTGAGCCCAACCTATAGAGCCTCCGTGATATATGCCACCAGGTGGCCCTATTAGGGGTCAGTTCGGCAACGCACCGATGGGACTTCAGGTGTGCAGCGGGTATCGCGAAGGTTAAGCAGAGAAATATGCTGTCTACAGTAGAAGGAGCATGTGGCATTCGAGCAAAAGATGCCCAGACGAGCGCTGTACGTATGAGAGGGCCTACAGAACTGATCAACTGTGCCTATGTTAATGCTAATACTATAATACATGTACTGCATAGTAGTACTCTCCTGTAGACGTAGGTATCTCGGTTAGTGTGGCACACAGTCTCACATACTACGTGGTCACGGATCTTTTGGTTGCACTGGCTGCCGATCTGTTCATGTTTCTCAGCCGGTAGTCGTTGGCGACCAAAGACCAAGCGACTCGGGAGCTCGAGTAAACTTGTTGGACCCCAAGTATTGCACTAGTGTGCATCATCATCGTGTAGCAGCACAATTTGTGGCTGGGCTATTTCGAATACACAAAAGAGTGCCTCCATCAAATACCATGCGTTTGTTAGACTATCCACAATGATGTACTCGACGTTTCCCTACTGTTCAAGCCGCTAATGCTTCTCCAGCGAAGCGGCCAGTGTATTTTGTTGCTTTTACTGTAGTGGATAATGCTAATAGATACTCATTTTTATAAGCCAGGACTCCGCAACCAGCTGCATCGACCCCCCCCCCCCCCCCCTCCCCCTCCTTCTGGCTCGAAAGCCGATCTGCTCACGCTGACATGTGAGTGGAGAACGTGAAGAGTGTGATACCGAAGGGTAGTGTACCTCTCATTGAGAGACTCTCAGTCGCTCATTTTCCAGCTTGCGCTCCAGTGAACGGGGCCACCAGCCTTCCAGCACCCACCTACATGTAGCGTCATGCGCCTCGCTCACGTCCTCCTGATTATTGCAGCGTTGTTTGCAAGCGTCGAAGCCAAGAACCTTCGCCAGGAGGGGCCGATGAGGACTCTGAGGAGAGGGTGTTCAAAGTCCGCACGTTTACGACCGAAGTGGCTCCAAAAGTCGAGGACGTGCCTGCCATTTCTTCCAGGCGGAACTCAGCCATGCGCAAGGTGCTGAAGGCTATTCTTCCTGACACGAGCAAGATCGATGACAGACTCGTGTACGTCGGTAATAACCAGTGGAGGCTCAAGATGAACCATTGAGGAATGAATTTCGTAGAATGTAATTCTTCTTTCGGAGAGCAGCGCATGGGACAGTATTCAATGGGACCCGCCCCTTGTTGCTCAACCTATACGCACAGAATCACCGAACAACGTGCCGCTAGGAAAACTAGGAAGGGACTGCAGTACAGAAGATGTTTAAGCTTATCCGACGCAGTTTATACCGAATGTGCAAATTTTACTAGGTTATCGCTCCTGAGAACCAGTTCGAGTCCGAGTACCCCGAATTTTGTCATGCGTATAGATCAATTGCTCACAGGTCGAGCTGAAAATTGTGCGACGATGCCACCGCTCGGTACCAGCAGCATCGGCGGTGAAGTGCTAGCAAGAAAATGATATTCGTCTTGCTCTCCTTGATCCAGGGGCGTAGACTTGGGAGACAACAAGTGCATGTTTACAGGATACTCGTGTGTCCTTGTCGGTGGACGAGCTGTGGCAACAGCCAGTTATGGAGATCGGTCTGCAGGGTCACTCATACCATAGGTATGCATGTCTAAGCTTACGGCATTTTCTTCAAAATCGCAATCGCACCGATTTCAGATCATCATTTTTTCGCGGGAACTTTTGAGCCTGTGTGTAACTGATACATGTGCAGTAACTACAAGTACGACAGGCTGAGCTGTTGCTGATTGCCCAGTCAGTGACTTGGAGTCACTAAGCCCGATCTGTGCGTGGATCTCAGCTGGTTGGAGATCTCGACAGACCAAAAACGGACGACCTCACGAGCATGCTCTCGTTCTGTGTCAGTGCTTTGCTTGTCGATACAGTATGTACAGGTATAATACGACTCCTTGCCATGGGCATGCCTCATGTAGCAAGACACCACCAACATGACTCATGTTGGTGGTGTCTTTACATGTTAGAATTAGCATGTGAAAGATGTTCTTTGTCACCCAGAGGTGAGTTTATAGTTTATTCACTACACGTGCGACCTGAGGTTGGTTGAGATTTATGAACACTTAAAGGCAATCGATGGTGACTACTACGATAGCTAGCCGAGTGCTACTTCACTACAGGCTACTTACCACTACTACTACTACGTACTACTAAAGTAGCCAAAGTCACGGACATGACAAAAGAGCAGAGTTATACTGTACTGGTATCAAGTGTCAGTCATGATCACTGCAAGATGTACAGTTCACGGTTGAAAACCAGCTGCATACAGTTCCCATCCTGTACCCTGGGCTTACAACTTTTCCTTCTAAAACCGGGACTCCACTCGCTCATTTACCGACTCGCGCTCTGGAAAGGAAGCATGCGGATCATTTTCGCCCTCGTTGTGGTTGTAGCCACACTTTTTGCAAGTTTTGAAGCCAGGAACCTCCGCCAGGACGCCACCGATGACGAAGAGAGACGATTGATGATCACTGGTGCCACAACAGAAGCCATTTCCAAAGTCGAGGACGTACCGGCCAAGTCTTCCAAGTGGAATTCATTCATGCGCAAGGTGCTGAAGGCTATTCTTCCTGACACGAGCAAGATCGACGGCAGACTCGTGTACGTCGGTAACAACCAGTGGAGGTTCAAGATGAACCATTGAGTTGAGGCGGAGGGGTTGGTGGGCTTTCTCTCATTCATGAATAGAGAGAGACTATTGAATTACCTTTTCCCGGTTGCAAGATGTCTGGAGTAATTCGAAGCCTGGTTACGAGCGCCGGTGGCTTGGATCGGTCTGGTGTTTTGTACGTGTAAGCAGCGTCCAGCACGAGCGTCCTACGCCTGATTCCATTCCTACAAGGACGACCATGCGAAGTTATTCAAGTTGACGCTAGCGCTGCGTCCACGAGCTTCTTCTCTAACTAGAGTCGAAATCTCCTAACTAGCCCACGCGGCGCTCCACCGAGCTGGAGTTGAGTAAACGCTCGACTGCGCCAACGGCGAAAAATGCAGCGAGATCAAGAGGTTACGACGATGGAAGGGGCACTGGGGCGTCGCCAACGCAGGAAATGCAAGACTTGAGGAACTTCGAGTAGTCGGAAGCGGCGGCCAAGCCTCTGAAGTGAACACTGGCATAGTAGCAAGGCAAGCAACAACAACAACTAACGCACAGTAGCAGCTAAGGATGGACACCAACGCCAGTGACTAAATTGATAAAATCAATCACGTACGTACAGTCGATTCTTACGATTCTAGCGCGGCGTACGCATCAGTAAAGGGCCCCTGCATGCAGCACCTCCAAGTCGTACAATAATTAGCACTCTACGCGACAAGATGCAGCGGTTCAATGATCCAGTCGATGTCCTCGGGCGTGGTCACATTGGACTCAAACTGCCAGATGGCGTTGTTGCGCCGAACCGCAACGTCTTCGGCCTCGTCCGCGTCCGGCAGCTTCAAACTCACGTGCTCCGTGATGTCAAAGAGCACCGCCAGCTTCAGTCGCTCATGGACGGGAACGCCCAACACCTTGGCGCCACTCGAGTTCGTCGTCGACCGCTTGGCTTTCCGCTCGTAGTGCACGCTCATGAGGTGCGCGCTGTGCATCTCGACCTGCTTCATCTCGGCTCGGATCCCAGCGCTCGCAGACTGCAACACGAACTGCTTGAACGCGTCGTAGCTGACCGTCTCGAGCGACTGCTGCAGCATCTTGGCCACGTCGCAGTCGGGCTCCAACGCGCCGGGCGCCTCCGCCTCACGCGCCACGTAGTCGGCGAACTCGCGCGAGTACATGGCCATCATCGTCGTCTCCATCGCGTACTTGGCGCCTTGAAGGAACTCGATTGCGTCCACTTGTGTGCGCTGCGGTCGGTTGAGGTGGTAGAACATCAACCGGTTGGCCAGCCAGCTCATCCCCGACGGAGCGAACACGTCGTGCGTCTTGTATGCTTCGAAGACGTCCTTGCGAGTTCGAACCTTGTGCAGCGTGGCGAGAACCTCCTGGAACCCCTCGGGGAGAGAATCCCCACCATTTGAGCCCAACGCGAAGTGTCGTTGAGCGTTGTATCTGATATTACTGGGTAGAAGTGTTCTACCATGCTGGAGAACCGCTCTACCACGTCTACATGTACCAATAGAGAGAGTGCGCATGTTGCTCTGTTCCTGCTGGCCAAGACGTGTGGTGGAGACTTTGGTGTGCGCGCACACTAGCCAACGCACCGGTTCTACCGCCGCTTCTTCAGAATTCAGCTCAGTTCGCAATAAGTCGGCGACACCAAGAGTATCTCAAGGTAGGATGCTGCTGCTCTCCGCTCTACGTCGCTCGAGTAGTGCGCGCGGCGTCTCGGCCGTGGCCCGGTTGTCTGCAGTGTCTCGTTCTACCTCGTCCTCCTCGAGCCAACGGCAGCGCCGGACGTTCCTGACGAGCCCCAGAGTCACCAAGTACGTCATGGCTCGGGCCAAAGTGCTGCACCTGGCGGCGCGCACCTTCCTGGCCTACAGTCAGATCATGGAGCTGGACAGTGCGTCGTCCCCGCTCAGCCGCTACTTCGCACACAGCGCCACGCTGCGCGACCGGGTCTTTATGTACCTGGTGTGTCTTATCCCGCCGGATCAGCCCATCGAGCTTCCAGATTTCCTGGCGGGCGCCACGCACGCGGCCAACGTCGTGATACCCCAGATCTACGCGCAAGAGTGGGCTCATAACCTGGATGATGAGTCCGTGTCGCTGGATGAAGTGGCCAGTCAGCAGTGTATTGACGAGTGGCGCGCCAAGTTGGCCAAGCAGCGACAAGCGCTGGACTTGCCCGTGGGCACCACGTTCAAGCTGGAGAAGCTGCAGGTGGACGACGCCAGACTAGCGGAGGCCCAGTACGAGTACGCGGACGCGGCGGTGGACCAGACGGACGAGACGTGCAGTATCTACCTCATGAACGAGGCGCTGAGCATGAAGGTGCGCTTTGCGGTCACGGAGCACTTGCTGGCGTTCAGTAGCGAGGAGACGAGCAGCCGACCCGCCACACCCTGAAGACGACCTTCGACTGGAGCTTCTACTCGGACGTGTCGCGAGAGAATTTGGTGGACTGGCGGATTACCAAGGCGACGCCCTTCAAGTTGGACCTGGCAGTGGACAAGCAAGTGATGAAGACTAAAGTGCCGGCCGCTGTGTGAGAGATCGTCGACGGAGAAATAAAGGGCTGCCTTGCTAACTGCGTGTTAACCTTCATATGAATAGAATTTGTACGTCTGTATTGATTGTCTTGGCTGCAAAAGGTTACCAGACTTACGTTACTTGACGCTTTACACTCTCAACTGGGCTTGACGAGAGCTCGCTGCGTTGTCCTCTATACTTAAGGACGTTGAACGGCCTTCTGCTCAATGATGTGCATGCCTTCAATGCGCCAGTCAACTTCTTCCGGGTCGGTCACGCGGGACTCGAACACTACCCGGTAGACATTCTCGTGCTGCACGCAGTTGGTCTTGCCTTGGAGGCTCACCACGTCCAAGACCTCGACAGTCGCAACGTCCACATGGAGCCGTAGGTGCTCGATCGTAGCGTCCATAGACGACTGCGTCGGCGGCTTCTTGAATGCCACCCAGTCTTCGTACTGCTTCTCCGTCAGACGTCCGTACACTACCTGCGCGAGCTGCGGCTGCTCGACTACGAGCCCCTCGCACTCGACGTAGAAGTTGCGGTGCAAGTAGTTCTTCTTGACCCGCAGCGCCATTTGGTTGTAGTACGCGGGCGTCGTGTCCCGCTGCAGTCTGTCAGCCACGTCGGACGAGCTGTGCTCCTTCCCCGCCAGGAATTCCGGGAACGCGGCGCTGTTCATGGCCCGGAGGTTCGCCTCCGTGGCGATGCGAGCGCCTTCCATGAATTCCAAGAGGTCCACACTCGTCCTCTTGGGAAGGTGCAACTGGAGGAAGAGCATGCACTGGCCCATCCTGCCCATCGAGTCGATGAAGACGTTCTTGTCCTGCCACTCTTCCAGCACCGGCAACCGCTCGAAGGTGCGAGTCCACAGCCCAGCAGCCAACTCAAACCCACGCTCGAGCTTGGGCGAGTTTTCACGGTCCGGGATGCTGGAAAAGCCGCGGGTTAAGGTCTTCGTGATGGGGAGTCGACCGATACTGGTAGACGTTTGGCTGCGAGGGACGAACAAACCTCGGGCCACGGCAGCAGAGCGGCTCAGCATCTTGCTTTGGTGTGCGTCCGGTGCGCAGGGAGATCGACTTGAGTGATGAAGTCAGAAGAGGTGAGTTGACGAGATTCTTTTGGATTAGCTCTTTTTAAGTGACACCGCTACTTAGCTAAGAGAAATCAAACAAAGATTGGCATTTGGACTTGAACAGGTGGGCTCCTCCTGATCCTCGGTTGCTGCCTCGGACTCGACCACCGCAGCCTCGACGACAGGCTCGGCGGATTCGACTGCGGCCAGATCCTCCGCGACTTCCTCGAACTCGACGACCGGCTCAGCGGATACGTTTTGTTTGACAGACTATGAAGTGGTTTGCGTGCAAGAACACTTATGATGTAGATTAAGGAGAATCTATATCTCGCTGCTTACTTGGCCTTGACCTTCATGGCCTGGTTGATCCAGGGCAGCGCGGACGACACGCGCGAGTAGATGGCAGGGGAAGCCTCACCGCAGCTGCCGCCGCTCACGAGGCCGATCAGAATATCGTCGGCGTCACCGCGGCCGTTCTCCTTGATGAACGGGCCACCAGTGTCGCCCTGGCACGGCGACTTGCCCTTCACGCCACCGGCGCACACGTGCGACATATCGATGGTGTCGGTCTTGAGCGCCTTGCGGCAGGCGTCGTTGCTGATGACCTGTTGGCTCAGGGCCTGCAGCTCCTCGGCGCCCATGCCATCAGGAGGAGCAGAAGTGAGGCCCCAGCCCATAGCCGTCGCCCACATGCCGCTGCGAATGTCCGCGCCGCCAGGGGCCGGCAGCTTCACGGGCTTGTACTTGCTCGGCTTGGCCAGCGTCAGCACGGCGAAGTCGTTGGCCAGCGTGTCCTTGTTGAAGTGCGGGTGGTTCTGCACCTTGACGACCTTGATCTCGTCGCCGTCCTCGCCGCCGTTGATGTAGTGCGCGCCCACCGACACGAAGTTGGCGGAGGCCGTGGTCGTGCACGACGCGGTGGTGAGCACGTGGGTGGGGGAGATCAGCGCTCCGCCGCAGAAACTGAAGTCGTCGGGGGACTTGGGGTCGATAGTGGAGCGGAGGCCGGTCGTGTACGTCTTGGAGCCCTGTGCAACCTTCTGGCCGCCGAGGATGGCAGACGCAGAGCCGATGAGGAGCGATGCGGAGACGAGGGTCGAGATAACCTTCATTGGAGTGATCTGGCTGAGAGCGAGAGGCTGAGAAAGCGGTGTGCAGTCGGCGGTAAATCCAAGAATGACAAAAACACTGGTGACTCGCAGCGTGGCGCTCGGTTACTGATGCTTGTGCGAGCCGGGAGAAGGCTCATGTACAAGATCTGCTGTCGTCCGTCGTGCCCACAAACAGCGCGAACAGCGAGAACCCTCTGCACTCCAGCGTACATGTGGTTTTGCAGTAGGATATTTCCGTCAGATTGGAGCAGCACATGCGAAAAGGGTCCATGAAAAGGGAACTGTAGCATTCAACGTACTGTACGTTAAAATGATTAAAAGCGTGACTGTATTATATGTATACCCTATCGTGAAAGCGCCGATGCGTTCGGCGCGATGGAGTTGCTGTCTTAATCAGCGCACTGTAGTCAAAGGTATCGGAACTAGATAAAGTGCAAAACAGATAACTATTACGTGTCTGCTTCAGCACAAAAGGGAGCAGGAGCGTTCGAAGTGGGTCCACCCAACCACGTACAGGTTGATGCGGCTTACTTCAGCAACCTTGCTTTCTAGTGTTACTGTGACTTTCAAAATATCACTATAAATTGCTTCGTATCTGAGCCTGGTCCTCACTGACAGCGTTATCCTTTTGTAAATTCGTTGAGCCCATCTTACAAATTCGAACTAAGTACATTACTTCACGCTCGACCCTCCGGAGAGATGTAAAAGAACCGCGCCAATAGGACTCTAATATTATCGAGTTTTAAACTACATGTACTCGGAATAACTTTTCACATCTAGGAGAACATTTAGATGCTGAACATTTCACACGTCATGCCGATGGGAGCCCGCCTAGTATACTATGGGTCATATAAAACTAGTAGTTTACGGAATGGTGTGTAAATTTTTATAAAGATTATTTTAAGCGTCCTCTAACAGAAGAAAACATTGCTCCACAGACCTTGCAGCGCGTTATTCGCATTCGTGAGTCCCATCGCAACACGTCAAGCACATACTGTAGACTGGAGTACATGTAGTTTTTTCGCGACTGTGATCGCAAATGGGCTCGAAAGTAAGGCCAATCCAATGTAAATCTTCTTCTACAGTAGTGAATCTGCCGAATATTTGTGATTTCCATTTGCTTATCGTGGAGGTCGCTCTGGTAGAAGAAAATATGTTCGGTAATACGAGAAATCCTTCCTCTCCATCTCAGCATCGACGTGCATGTACTTGAAACGGCTACGCCGCGCGGTGCGCTTGGTAGATGGAGTCTGCAAGCCCGTCGTACACTGTAGAAATACGTGTACAATTTATTAATACTAGAGGGTTGGGCTGGTAGCGCTTATTGCAAACTCAATTGTACTGCCGAGCCAATTAGTTGAGGAGGTAGCACAAATACAAACGACAAACGCGACCCGCGCGCGCGACTTAGGCACGCCGCATTTGCGGCGCACCAGTCGCCTGCGCATTGCGTTTTGAACAACAAAACTAACAGTCTGCAACAAGAGGGATGCAAAGTATATGATAACTAAAAAATCCGGTGCCTACCACAGGCTCGTATCCTAGAGATCTAGCGAGATGACCGGAGGTGCAGCAGTGCGCGTCTCTGGGGTAGATATCCAACTAAACCGCAAAAAATCAAATTCAAATTAAAAAAAGTATGCTCATATTCAACTGTCACCGTGAAAGTATTAAAATGGATTATTCCCAGAAAAAGGTTGAGAAGAGTTCTGAAACAACTTGACTTGGCGCCGCGTCTCGATTCTTCTCACTTTTCAGTTCGTGCTCGACTGCTGCAGTGGCCCCCACCCTCCGCGGGCTCATACTCGCTGCTGTAGCACCGAGCGCGCTGCTGTCAAGAACACTACATGTATCTACCAATCTACCGATCTATCAATTTTACCACGCAACCTATCAACGCGGCTTGCTCGGTCGCTGCGGTGGCCCCCACCCTCCGCGGGCTCATACTAGCTGCCGTGGCACCGAGCGCGCTGCTACGAAGAACTCATCAACTCTACTGTATAATATGCCAAACATTTTTGTGCGTGTAGCCCTCAAGCTGTCCACTGGGACTACAGCAGCATCTGATACTGCTGTGGACGTCTGATTGGGCAACCGCAGCGAGCGGCATGAAGATCACGGGGGACGACGATGACGGCGTCACCGAAGGAAGTCTGCTCCATTCAGCTCAAGCGCTGAAGGCTGTGCAAACTACTGGGCTGAGAGACTCTACTAGGCCGGCGTTGAAGATTAAATAGGCGGGGCACCGCGATCCCAGAGCTATGCTCAATTGATTAGAGGTTTTAACTAATCAAGACATTTTCAATTCAAAACAGCTTCTATAGACGTTGAAGTAGTTGGTCCCATCCATACTGTAAACGATCACTATCCTCGCCGATACTTTTCTCAAGTAATGTATCCTGTACATCCTAACACACTAAACCAGATAACATCCAAAACGTTAACGTAAGCTATCATTTAAGCTTCTACCTGCTATATTTCGTATTAAAACCTGTGTAATTAAGTCGATTTTGGTTTTGGATACAAAATATTAGATTTATAAGACCCTTACACTTGGAATTTGTATTGATCCAGTACCTACTTTTTCTGTGGACCACATATTTAAAGCCTCGAATTAATCCCTATTGGGCTTCTCGTACTACATACGTAGCACTTATTACCTTGAAGCTGTCCGAACATAAAATTTTCAAAATTCAGACCTCGATTTTCGTACAGATGTAGACATCCCAATCGTGTGATGGATCCTCATGTTCCTGTAGAGGAAAAAAAAACACTGCCGTCGTTCAATTGAGAACAAGCTCACTCAATTTCTTCATGGAGAGCAAAATGTTGACGCACATTTTCAAATTGATCCCATAAACAGAAACCGCGAAATGAACCTAAACTGCACCTCAACATGTGTCGATTCGAGCTGACAGTTTGAATTCCTCGACTGCGGGCCGCAGATCTTGCACGTGAGCTTAGGCTTAACCTGGCCTAAGTAATCCAGGTTGGATTCAATTTCAACGTCACGGTACGGTACATTTCTCACAGACTTCCTCATTGCTGGTTTTACCACCGACTCCGCAGCCCCCTCACCCGCATAAGCTAAGCTCCTCACTCATGAAGGTCGTCTCCACACTCATCTCCGCATCGCTCCTCATCGGCTCTGCGTCTGCCATCCTCGGCGGCCAGAAGGTTGCGCAGGGCTCCAAGACGTACACGACCGGCCTCCGCTCCACTATCGACCCCAAGTCTCCCGACGACTTCAGCTTCTGCGGCGGAGCACTGATCTCCCCCACCCACGTGCTCACCACCGCGTCGTGCACGACCACGGCCTCCGCCAACTTCGTGTCGGTGGGCGCGCACTACATCAACGGCGGCGAGGACGGCGACGAGATCAAGGTCGTCAAGGTGCAGAACCACCCGCACTTCAACAAGGACACGCTGGCCAACGACTTCGCCGTGCTGACGCTGGCCAAGCCGAGCAAGTACAAGCCCGTGAAGCTGCCGGCCCCTGGCGGCGCGGACATTCGCAGCGGCATGTGGGCGACGGCTATGGGCTGGGGCCTCACGTCTGCTCCTCCTGATGGCATGGGCGCCGAGGAGCTGCAGGCCCTGAGCCAGCAAATTTGGAGTAACGAGGACTGCAGCAAGACCATCAAGTCCACTGTAGATAACTCGCAGGTTTGCGCTGGCGGTGTGCAGGGCAAGTCGCCGTGCCAGGGCGACACTGGTGGCCCGTTCATCAAGGAGAACGGCCGCGGTGACGCCGATGACGTTTTGATCGGGCTGGTGAGCGGTGGCGGCGAGTGCGGCGTGAAGGGCTCCCCTGCCATCTATTCGCGCGTGTCGTCGGTTCTTCCTTGGATTGACACTGCGATGAAGACGAAGTAGGAAGTCACTACCTGCGACTGTGTACATGTATCGCGAAGGGTGAGCTACTGTAGTTGATACTCTTATGGAGCTTACGAGCCCAATGTACGAAGGTTCCTGATCTTTATCCTATGTAGCCTTCAGTATTCATCTTCACTGAAGGTTGCAGTGGCCTCGCTGCGCAGGTGTTGCGCAGACAAAGCAAACACGCAACGCCAACCAAGCCCTTTTCATTTAGTTAGCTCTCTCGCTTGGAGTCATTTAAAAGACTGTATTTGTAGCGGATACTGCGGCGCTGTTAAATAAACTCACGCATGGCACGGCGAGCGATTATTTGTTGCAGTGCGGGCACGACCAGGAACGACGAAAACAAAACAACGACTTTGATCAGTCCGGTTCGACTAGAGCCGACACCGTGTCGTCGCAGGCAGCACTTGATCGTCGTAATACTGGCATTGCTGCCACCGCTGCTCGCGCTCGAACTGTCGACGCTCATGCTCCACCTGTGCGTGCAGCTGCCGCCTTTGGGTGTCGAGGTCCATGTTAATCTCGTGCTCGTCGAGCGACTGCTGCCTCTCTCGCTGTTGCTGCTGCTGCTGCTGGCGCTGGAGCGCGAACTGGCCCACGAGCTGCGTGAGCTGCTGGATCTCGGCGGCCGCGCCGTCCACCTGCACCTGCATGGCGTTGACGATGGCCTGGAGTTCGTGCACCTGCTTGCGCGAGGCCTTCTTGGAGATGTGGTGGGGCTTGTGCGGTCTCGAGGGCGACGCAGCCAAGCCCGCGGTGTGCTTGGCCCTGCATCGCGGCGTGGGCCTTCTGCTGCTGCTGCTGCTGCTGTTGCAGTCGCTGGGCGGGTCGTCGAAGAGCATGGCCGTCTCGTCGAGGTCCATCATGGGCGCGTTGAGGCCGAGTGCGTCCAGTGTGGCGAGGCTGTCGTCGAAGCGGCAGCCCTCGAGGTCGGCGAGGGCAGCGACGCGAGCTGCAGGCAGCGGCGGTGGGCGATCAAGGCCGGCGGGCAGCGCGAAGGCCGGTAGCTCGTGCTCGTAGAGGGCGGCGCGGCAGCCTTGGTCCATTTCTGGCTGTGGGGCGTGCGAGTGTCGAGGTGTGTGTTGAAGCTGGCGGATTGGGTTGTGTGACGGAGGGCGGCCCGTTGCGTTACACGGGTGTTTTTCCTGGTAGTGCTACGTATGTAGTACGAGAAGCCCAATAGGGATTAATTCGAGGCTTTAAATATGTGGTCCACAGAAAAAGTAGGTACTGGATCAATACAAATTCCAAGTTTAAGGGTCTTATAAATCTAACATTTTGTATCCAAAACCAAAATCGACTTAATTACACAGGTTTTAATACGAAATATAGCAGGTGGAAGCTTAAATGATAGCTTACGTTAACGTTTTGGATGTTATCTGGTTTATTGTGTTAGGATGTACAGGATACATTACTTGAGAAAAGTATCGGCGAGGAAAGTGATCGTTTACAGTATGGATGGGACCAACTACTTCAACGTCTATAGAAGCTGTTTTGAATTGAAAATGTCTTGATTAGTTAAAACCTCTAATCAATTGAGCATAGCTCTGGGATCGCGGTGCCCCGCCTATTTAATCTTCAACGCCGGCCTAGTAGAGTCTCTCAGCCCAGTAGTTTGCACAGCCTTCAGCGCTTGAGCTGAATGGAGCAGACTTCCTTCGGTGACGCCGTCATCGTCGTCCCCCGTGATCTTCATGCCGCTCGCTGCGGTTGCCCAATCAGACGTCCACAGCAGTATCAGATGCTGCTGTAGTCCCAGTGGACAGCTTGAGGGGCTACACGCACAAAAATGTTTGGCATATTATACAGTAGAGTTGATGAGTTCTTCGTAGCAGCGCGCTCGGTGCCACGGCAGCTAGTATGAGCCCGCGGAGGGTGGGCGCCACCGCAGCGACCGAGCAAGCCGCGTTGATAGGTTGCGTGGTAAAATTGATAGATCGGTAGATTGGTAGATACATGTAGTGTTCTTGACAGCAGCGCGCTCGGTGCTACAGCAGCGAGTATGAGCCCGCGGAGGGTGGGGGCCACTGCAGCAGTCGAGCACGAACTGAAAAGTGAGAAGAATCGTAGCATGGCTCGAGACGCGGCGCCAAGTCAAGTTGTTTCAGAACTCTTCTCAACCTTTTTCTGAGAATAATCCATTTTAATACTTTCACGGTGACAGTTGAATATGAGCATACTTTTTTAATTTGAATTTGATTTTGATTTTTTGCGGTTTAGTTGGATATCTACCCCAGAGACGCGCACTGCTGCACCTCCGGTCATCTCGCTAGATCTCTAGGATACGAGCCTGTGGTAGGCACCGGATTTTTTAGTTATCATATACTTTGCATCCCTCTTGTTGCAGACTGTTAGTTTTGTTGTTCAAAACGCAATGCGCACCGGATTTTTTAGTTATCATATACTTTGCATCCCTCTTGTTGCAGACTGTTAGTTTTGTTGTTCAAAACGCAATGCGCAGGCGACTGGTGCGCCGCAAATGCGGCGTGCCTAAGTCGCGCGCGCGGGTCGCGGTTGTCGTTTGTATTTGTGCTACCTCTTCAACTAATTGGCTCGGCAGTACAATTGAGTTTGCAATAAGCGCTACCAGCCCAACCCTCTAGTTCGTCAGCCAGACAGAGTGGTACGCCCACCTCGTCGATAGGGCAGTACTGCAGACGCTGGCAGTCGCTGCTGCGAGCGGCGGGTTTGATACTGCTGCAGCTGGAGCGAGAGCCCCACCGAGAGAGAGGCGTCCTCCCATGGCTGGCTGGCTGCAGCTTGCAGGCCGCTCGATTCATTCGCGCGGCGCTGTGTGCTCGAGACAGGAGCTCGGCGATGGTGAGGTTGCAGCTTTGTCTTCTATCCGCCTCGCAATCATTGGCGCTGCCGGTCGCGCTCATACCCCACTCATATCTTGGGTTGACTATGGACCTTGCTGCTGCGCTGGGCGGTCGGTGCATCGAAGAAAGTTCACAGCGCTAGACGCCACCAATTCTTTTTCAGCCGGCGTTGGTGCGGCCAACGGCAACGCGGCCTGCATCACCCGAAGCCGACGGCGCTTGCGTGGTGTATTAGCTTCTTGTTGCTCGTGCATTTTGGACTTGCCCAGTGGCGGGGCGGGTTGTGTGACAGTCCTACCATGTCAGAAACACGTTTGTCTTTCAGTTGTCTGACGCCGCTGAAGTCACCGTTTTGGCATCGATCGACGAGTGCTGCCACCTCCCATTGCCAAAGCAATGGTATTGCGTGTTCGTAACCGAACCGCTGAATGAGCTGCTTGCACCTGACTCACCACGGCCACTTACTACTTGCAGAGCTAGCGAGCTCTGACTCGTTGCCTGCGCGTGGTTCCATGGGGGTAATCGTAATGCGATGAGTTTCGAACTCGGCTGTTGCTCTGAACTCGATTATTGATGTGTAACAGGACGAGGGCAGATGGCGATCACGGCGTGGTTACCAGAGCAATTAAGCTATTCAAGTAGGTTACCCCTGATTTGTTGCAACGTAAGTAGGTTTGTGTTACTACTTATAAGTAGGTTAGGGCCGAACCTACTTTTCCGTTTCTACACGTTATATACGTTTTTATGATTAACTTTTGGCGCCGTTTTAAGAATTGCTGACTTGGTGCAAGTGTAAGTAACATGTATTTCCTTGACGGTAATAATAATTTTATTTTCACTTTTTGGGTTGACGCCGATTGCGCTCAGGGTGAGCTCGACTTCAACCCCACATATCGACGATAATGGGAAATAATCCTATCACCTAGCATGTACTTACCTTTGAATCTGGAACTTCAACTATGAAAAACATTGCTAAAGCGTCGGTAAGGCGCTGGATGGCGGTACTACGACACTCCCCCACAGAGTGATTCATGGTCAAATGACTAGCAGAATTCCGAGCTCACCTGTGCGGACAAGAACACCAGCATCGATAAAGGTACTCAGTGCCTCGTGTTTTCATTAGTGTTCGCATAAATGTTCACTGTATAGCTAACACTACCGCACTGTAGCGGTTACAAACGGTTTGTTAGTGTGTAGTTCGCAGCTCTAAGAACTGTCGTTAGGCGGTACAGGCAATTTTGTCATCGATCAACATTCTTGGAACAGCCGCGCGACATTATTAAGGCACTGCATCCGCAGTTTCACTCCGAAAGGACTGTAATATAACAGCAAAATCTACTTACTGAATTATCGGCCTAGTTCATTTATAATATAAATATTGAGATCTTATGTCATTGAGGCCCGTGGACGAGCTACAATGGCCCAGGCGCAGGATTTAAGCTGCAGATTGTTTTGTGAAGAGGAGTAATTTTATTCATTGTTAAGATCTTCTCTGCGATTAACCATGCTTTGAGGCGCAATATAGGGCAGATGCTATGGCTGTGAAGCAGGCGCAGGAGATGGCTGTAGATATCTTACTGATAGTTAAGAATATAGTTTCCTGGTCAAAATATATAGTAACAGATAATCATAAAAACGTTAGAAACGGATAAGTAGGTCCGGCCCTAACCTACTTATAAGTAGTAACACAAACCTACTTACGTTGCAACAAATCAGGGGTAATCTACTTGAATAGCTTAATTTCTCTGGTTACCATGGAGACGAACAGCGGCAGCTCGCTGTGCGGGCCGGGCGACAAGTCGGACGTGGCGAGCAAGAGCGGCTGGTACGGATTCACGGTGGAAGGTCACCGGATTCGGGCAGGGAACGGTTCCGACCCGTCGCACCCCGAACGAACAACCGGAGATCAGCACTAAACTGGTGTGTACACGCCATTCACGGTGTCTTCCGGCTAAGTGCGAGCGATTAAGACCAATGGGAGGAGGCAATTTACGTTGTCCGGCGGTCGGTTCTTCTGGTTCAGACCGAATGGAGGAGGCAATTTGCGTTGTCCACGGCCTATAATAGGTCATCGGTTATGATAGGACGGCGATACCTAGCGGAGAAGGATTTGGTTGCCGCATGCGAACGCGACGGGTTGGGCGGAGAACGGAATTGGAACGCTTGGGCACAAGCGGGCGCAGAACAGAATTGGAACGCTTGGGCACAAGTGGGCGGAGAACAGAATCTGCGGCCAAGGACGCAGAACGAGATTAGCGGGCTCAGGCGCAAGTGAGCACGTACAAGTTGTTGGTGGCTTGGAAACGGGCCGCGGAACGACACACGAGGGCAAAAGCTCTTGCTGGGGGCGACAGCTCCTTCTGGACGGGTGACGGACAGGTGACGGTGGAGTGCCGACGGGTGTTCTGCTGTTGCTGACGAACGAACGAGTGGGGAGTTAGTAGCTCACGTGCGTGGGTGAAGTCTCTTTGTATTGACTGAGTGTAGTTGTGTGGAGAAGCACCGAATAAGAAATCCGTCTCGAACGGAAAGTGTTCTCCGAGAAAGGCGGCAAGGCCGGTCGACAGAGGTCCCGAATGGAAGATCGACAATCGATCAGCGATCGAGAGACAGGCTGTGTGGATCAGGCGTGGACTGAAGATCAGCGAGAGATCAAGTGACGCCGGCGCGTCGGGTACAACATGTGCAGAGGCGGATCGTGCAGAGACGGATCGTGCAGAGGCGGATCGCGCCCTATCGACCCCTGATGGATGTCCAAGATCGGCATAGGCGCAAGCCCTACTGGAGGCGAACACCGGTGATCCGGAACGACCAAGGATGGAAGTAGGCGGATCGACGGTGAATGAGGATGCGCTCAAGTCCTCGATCGAGAGTCGATCGAGATCGGTGATCGGGATCGCTGATCGGGATCGCCGAACGAGATCGCCGATCGGGATCGCCGAACAGGATCGTTGATCGGGATCGCCGATCGGTCAAGATGGGAAGCACAAGAGGGGCGAAGATAGGACAGGAATCCAGTTGTTGTTTAGTTGTAGGATGGTAGACAAGATGGTAGCGGTAGAGAGAGAAGCCAACTAAACATAAATCAGAAGAGAATTTGCACCGAAGAGCACAAGTCCCCTCAAGTCACCAAGTCCCAGGAACTACATTGGCCTCGACAAGCGTCGACACTTTGGACAGTGAACTAGTGGTACGGTTAACCCTTTTGCGATGGTTCTGTGTAAAACATGGCTAACTAGCATGTTTTACAAAATCGACCCAATCAGAGTTTAGAATGATAATTTTAGCCAGTAAAGGTCGGGGCGGTAACCGTACTAAAACATGGCTAAGTAGCATGTTTTATATTAGGTACGATTAAAATCCAGTCTTATGTCCGATTTTGGTTTGCGGGTCTCGGCGTAAAACCATGCATCTAGTCATGTTTTACGGTTTTGTATCGGGAGGCTTCCATACAAATTCCAAGTATAAAAATCATCGCAAAAGGGTTAAGACTGGATTAATACATTGGCCAGCTTGACCTACTCTAGTGATCTATTTCTTGTGTGCGAACCCTCGATCGTCCGGATACTGCTTGGCCGGCGATCGTTCTCCTCTCGATCAACCTCGATCCCGCTATAGGAAGCGGCAGGCAACTCAAGGAAGGAAGGAACACACCCGAAAGGGCAACTACAGGCCTTGGATCGACTCCAGGCCGACCGATCGCAGCGAACAACCCTCGATCGGGACGAATACTCGGACGCAGAGCGAAGATTCCCGCGCTGCTCCACGGACTATCCCCGCGTCACGCCAAGACATTCGATCTTCACCAAGTGCTGCATCCTCGGAGCCCCGAGAGAGCAGATCCAGCCCGCCGACGGGTACACAAGGTGAGAACAAGTTCAGCCGATCACGGATCGTTGGGGACCCTCCGTTAGTCGGTGTCTGGGCGCTGGTGGGAAGCTCGATCAGGCCTTAACCAGATTTTGGCTGATCCCGCTACACCACAATGGTGCGCGTGCCCGGATCTCTTGGGGACTCCGGATTTCACCGTGAGTCCGCAGAAGATGCGCAAGTGAAGAAAGAACCAGGGGAAGAGGCGTCGTCGAACATCGGATCGACGAAGACGCTGCTGAACAAGACGAGATCCGCGGATCGACAGAGTGCTCGGAGGACTTCTGTCGACGGAATCGAGGGCGATCTGGAAACAGATCTAGAAGAGAAACCTCAACATCCTCCCCAGGTCCCTTCGGGGACCCCGGTGGATCTCGGTGCGAACCGAGATTCACTAACAAAACAAACCAAGGCCGGATCGGACCGATATGCATTCGCAGACTCGCCGATCAGGCTCGATCCGGACTACCTGGACGCGATCGTGGACAAGGCCCAGATCGCGCGAAGGAAACTGCGAGCGCCAGGCATGGACGACGAAGATCCCAGATCGCTGGTGCTCGACTGGTCTGAAGCTGACCTGGAACGTCAGTATCACTTGAAAGAGTTGCGGGACTTCTTACGTCAAGATCCCGTCATGATCATCGTGCGGCCAGAGCAGATCGGCGACCCGAAGGGCTCGATCTCGGCCCCCCGGATGACGGACAACAAGTTGACGGCAGTGAAGAACCTGCTCGGGCTGCTGAAGGAGGCCGGCTTGGTGGCTGGGGCCTTTGACGCGAACGACCTCTTTGATCAAGAACTCGAAGTGATCCAGACGTCGATCCAGACATTAGTCGAAAAGCTGAGACCCCTCGTCGACGTGATCACGAACGATCAAGACCCAGACGCCCCAGATCAAGCGCCGGCAGCTCCAGTGGTGTCGACGCGGGCTGAGTCGACAGGGTATCGATCATCATCTCCTTACGTCTCGGCGGCCGAACACGTGTCCGACACGTCGTCGGAACCCCAGCGAATGCCGCTTGGTCCTTCCGGATCGGCTATGCTGGACGCTCGATCACGTAGTCAGCGTCAGGAACGTACGCGATCAGGACCTCGGAAGCCGAAACCCAAGTCGATCGATCGGACGACCAGCGCGACTGGGGCGGACGAGTCGAACGGCAGTCTGGAAACTTACTTCCAGGCCGCGATGGCCCGTTTCTTGACGGAACAGCAGAGCACAGTGGCCACACCTGCCCCAGTGACCCCAGACCATGTCGGATCACAGGACGTGGAGATGGAATCCGCCGGATCGCCGGACCGAGATATCTCGCAGTGGGAATATGATCCGGACGACATCGATCTACCGAGCTCAGCTCCGGCCGTGGTGGCTACCGCCGCATCGGGGTCCGTCGGGTCTTCATTGATCCAGCGTGTACGGATTTCGGCGATGTCGGATCTTAAGGAGTTCAGCGGCAAAGATCAGGACGAAGATCGCGCCCGATCGTGGATCAGCAAGGTGAAATCGGCCTTCATGCGCGATCAAGCTACGGATGAAGAGAAGTGCCTGACTTTCGCGGATCTGCTGACAGGGCCGGCGAAGAACTGGTACCGCCAGCTGGGACGATCGACACGGAACAAGTGGAGCGATCTGCTTCGGAGTTTCCAGATCCAGTATTGCGGCCTAGGAGTATCGGTGGCTTGGCAGTACTATCACTCTCGCAAGCGATCGGATGAATCGCCGTTGGATTACCTCTATCGACTGAATGTGGCGGCTCTGCGTGCGAGACTGAAGATCAAGGATGGAGATTCCAAGGCCCGTCGAGAACACGTCGAACATTTTATCGAGACACTGGGCGATCCCGATCTGGCCGATCAGTTGACCCTACTTCGGCTCGCGGATGCCGAAGATCTGGAGGAAGTCCTGCGCGCTCGAGAACGCGCGAAGAGCAGACAGAAACGATCTGCCTTCGGATCGAAGTATCGCCAGAAAGCCCCGACCTCTGCTCCGGCCGCTGCCACCAAGCGGGCAGTGCGTGCAGTCCAGATCGCGAACCAAGAGTCTGGATCGGACACGGGATCGGACGGATCGGACTCGGAAGGTGATCTACGTCGCGTCTACCTAGCGTCGGCTGAGGACAAGTCTCGCAACGCTGGGGGCGACACGACGAAGCAGGATCGCAGCACCCCAGCGCCGATCGGTCATGACTCACCTCGATCAGACCCAAGATCGCGATCGTCGCCCGATGGATCGGACCGATCGAACCGCTGCTCGCACTGTGGATCACGGAAGCACACGGATCTGGATTGCTGGAGACGTTTGGCGTGCGAGAAGTGTGGAAAGCGAGGACATCCGGCGGATCGCTGCCTGTTTGTGTGTCGTGGATGCGGTGAGCTGCACGAGATGGGCAAGTGTCCGATGGAGGAATTCTACAATCAGATCCGTCAATGGTTCAACCCGGTGAAACACGCAGGCATGCTGCCCGCGATCGCCGAGAAGATGTTAAACTAGGACGCTCGCCGGGTTGGAATCCGGTACGAGCCGAGCGTTCTAGGTATTGCATCTATGCATACGTGAACAAGAACACGGTAGATCGAGTAAGTGGACGGACTGATCTACGCGGTAATACATGTGATCTGCATGAGAAATCTGCCGCCAAGGTCTTGAGTCTACACCGATCGGACGACTTCAGCCGTTCTGACGCCGAAGTGCCCTTGGATCTCCAGTCTGGAGAAACTCGAGGTTATTGGACGCAACGCAGACCTGAAAAATGGTTTACGCCAGCTGACGGAGAGCTGACGGCCGAGATCCCGAAACATGATCGCGATCGAAGTCTGCCTCGCGTCAGTGAACACCGCAGATCTGGCGATGTGGTACCCGATCTCCTCCCAGGGGAGTCCAGAGGGTACTGGAAACATCATTCGCCGGGTAAATGGTTCCGTCAGGCCAAGATCGCTGGCAAGATCAACAATGAGAAGTCGATCTTACTCTTAGACACCGGCGCCGAGGTGTCCATCGTGGACACCGCCTTTGCTCGTAAGGTGGGGTGCTATGTCGACACGAGTCAGAGCCAGGAATGTGTGGGGATTGGCGAAAGCGTGTACATGACGGAAGGAAAGACCAGGATCAAGGTTACGCTGGCAGGATCGCTGGTGTATTTCTTCGATATCTGGGTTGGCGATCTATCAGGACAAGATGCGATCCTGGGTATGGACTTTATGGTCCCGGCGGGGATCCGCCTCGATCTGGCAGACGGCTCCATCTGCCTCCCTGATGAAGTCAAGATCCAACTTAGCGGACGGCGACAACTGTACAACGACAACGTCCGACATGTGTGTGTGGATCAAGGGATGCAGATCGCGATCGGCGATTCGATCGAACTGCCACTCCGAATGAAGGTGACAGATCGCGAGAAGCTATGGGTCACTCGTGGAGATCGTTGGGTGCCGACTGTAGTTCGAGGACCTGGCCGGATCAGGTACCTCCAGGTTACCAACATTAGTGACAAGGACATCGTTCTACACCGGAACGAACGGATCGCCATGTGGTTGGCCGGAGATCGGGTACCCCGGGTGCCAGGGTATGTGTCGATCGGGTCCCGTCGCTACATGGAATGGCAGAACTTGGCCTTCCAAGCCACGACGGAAGAACCGCGAGCTAATGAGGAGGCGTCAGTCATACCACCAGCATCGGCTGTCGAGCGACCGACGTATCCGACACCCCGAGCGATTCTCCGGAGATCCGAAGTCTCCCGATCGTCGATCGCTCGATTAGTCTACCCGACCCCACAACCGAATCGGGGGCGAGGAGCCCTGATCTGGAGGTAACTGTTGCCGATATGCTTAGATCAGGGGGCGGGTCG
Organism: Phytophthora melonis; assembly: GCA_024211575.1. NCBI lineage: Eukaryota > Oomycota > Peronosporomycetes > Peronosporales > Peronosporaceae > Phytophthora > Phytophthora melonis. The sequence goes on along the minus strand of JAMXKT010000037.1, from coordinate 128,449 downwards.
CCGCTGGAGAGTGATCGCGTGGCCGAAGAGCCCAGATCGTCTACTTCAACCACTTTAGTTGGAGAACGGACGGACCTACGGTCGGATCCTACAAGGTCGTCGGCCAAATCCTCCGGATCGGAGGGCGAATGCCTTCCGGAGCAGGGACAGGTGCTTGTGGGCTACCGGTCTTCGCCGACCGCCGACCCAGAGGACGAAGCGATGGATGACGATAAGCTGCGAGATGATTGCACTGGTGATCTGGAAGAGAACGGTGGAACAATGTCCCCAACAATGTTCCCTCACTTGCCATTGGCCGATCAGGTCGACGGTTGTGCCGTCGAACCAGATCTCGGGGGCGGGAGTGCTGATCGGGTACCCCACGTGGCGACCTTAACGGTGGAAGAGTCGAGATCGAGAGGCGACACCATAGTTGACGACATTCCGATCGATCGACGGAGGTGATCAGGTGGAAATAGAGACCAAACCCACTGTCAATCGGGGTGATCCTGCTGCTGCTGAACCAGATCGAGATGTTAACGCCGATGATCAAGTCCATTACCACGAGGGCGGGAGTCTATCAGCCGAAGACGTCGAAGGCGAACTGGCTGTGCTTCCGGAAATTGTGATCTCGACGACGGATGAGGTGAAGATCGACGACATCAAGGTGGGAGATCTGGAATTCAACACCCCGGAGGAGACCGATCGACTGCGAAAGAAGATCTGGCATCGGAGGCACCTGCTGATCGGCAAGGGCAATGCACTTCCCCCAGCAGCCAGGGGAGTCACATGTGACATCGACGTCGGCGATGCGAAACCGATCGCCCAACGAGTCCGGAAGGTCGCCCCTCAGTTTGTGGAGAAGGTGTCGGATCTGATCAAGGGACTGCTGTCAGCCAAGATGATCCGGAAGTCCCGATCACCGTGGGCCTCGCCGATCGTCGTGATCATCAAGAAGAACGGGGTGGATATCCGGCTCTGCATCGATTATCGGCTCGTCAACAGTCTGACCCGGCTCATGGTGTATCCAATGCCCCTGATCAACGACCTGTTGGAAGATCTGGACAAGGTGCTCTGGTATTGCTCTTTGGATATGGCTAGTGGATTCTGGGTGGTCACAATGACCGATCGAGCTCGTGCGATCTCGGCCTCTATCACCCACATGGGTCTGTTTGAATGGAATCGGATGCCGTTCGGCCTGAAGAACGCTCCTCAGATCTATCAGCGACTTCTGGATGACGCGCTGTACGGGTTCACCAGAATCCCGCGATCGTCGAACTCGGAAGTCACCACGGACCTGATCGAGTCGGGCGAACCAGAAGATCCGGGGCGTCCGTCAGTGCTAGGCCGCAGATCGTACATCGATGACATTCTGGTGACGGCAGGATCATGGGATGAGCTGTGTGATCGGGTGGATCACCTGTTGGACGCCTGTGACAAGTGGAACCTCTCGATCAGTGTGGAGAAGAGCTCTTGGGGGATGCACAAGGTGGACTATCTAGGACATCGCGTGTCAAGCGATGGACTGGAGGCCAACCCGAAGGACCTCGCGGCTCTGACAGATCTACCGTTCCCTGGATCGCTCCGATCAATGCAGTCTTTCTTGGGCAGTCTTAACTACTACAGTCGTTTCCTGGAGGATTACGCGATCTACGCGGCGATCCTGTATGAACTGCGCGAGGTAGACTTCGCCGAGTTGAAGAAGCGTCCAGATCTGCGCCGGATCATGGATGGTCAAGTGTCGAACGCAGTAGATCGGAACTCGGCAGACCCCGATCGGGCACCGTCCGTTCATGGAGGCGAGGTTGGCGACGAACGCTGGATCCGTGCTCATCGCGCCTTCTCGACACTGAAGACGAAGATCGCGACGACGCCGATCCTGCGGCATTTCGATCGCGATCGGACTCCGGTGGTGATCGTATACGCGAGTGACTGGGCGATCTCGGCCGCACTGATGCAGGAACACGACCAGATCTATCACCCTGTTACCTTCGCCAGTCGAACGTTGAAGTCGAATGAACTGAACTACAACGTGGTGGAGAAAGAAGTGCTGGCTCTGTTACGGATCCTAGATCTGAACTATAACATGCTGGTTGGACGATCGATCCGGGTCCTGACTCGACACTCGACGTTGGCGTGGCTGTTCCGATCACCCGGCCTTCAGGGCCGATTGGGTCAGTGGGCCGCACTCCTATCGCCCTGGACGTTGGAGATCACGAAGTGCACCAAGGGAGAGGACGAGATATTGGGGGCGATCGCCGCCAGTATTACACCCCGATCGGATGTCGACGAGGCGCTGATCGCGATCGCGCCGAAGAAGGAACCCCGGCGGAAGATCCAAGCCCCGATCCCGACTGTACGCGCGGATGAAGAACTGCTGGTGATAAGCTTCGATGGATCCGCCCGCGTCAAGCGAGGTGGGGGCGCGTACAGTGCGATCTTATGGAAGCTGCCCGAGTGGAGTGTGGTGAGAGCACGATCGGGCTATGCCGAGGGACTGACCGTCAATGAAGCGGAATATCATGGTCTGCTGCTGGGTTTCGACCTCTTGGACGGCATTGATCGAGGCAGGCTGGTGGTCTGCGGTGATTCCAACTTGGTGATCCGGCAAGTGCGAGGTGAGATCGACTGCAAAGCACCCAAGCTGACGTTACTAAAGCAGAAGGTGCTGGATCGGTTACGGAACTGGCCAGATCATGAGCTGTTACATGTGAAACGGGACTGGAACGGCAGCGCAGACAGCTTGGCTAGCGCAGCGCTTCAACGTGAAGGTGGCGTGGTCGTCGAGGATGAGGCCGATCACGTGGATCTGACGACATTGAACCGGCTCGATGAGATCCTAGTTGTCAGATCTGACGAACCGATCGCCCGGCTATCACCGATGACTACTCGATCAAACGCCAGATCGCGACCGAATCCGACTGTCCTACAGGAAGAATTTGTGCGGGGACTACGGATCGATCGAATCCGTCGATCGCAAGATGAAGAGACGTGGATCGTGGGCATGAAGAAGTACCTGATGGGAGACGTGGCTGATCTAACGCAGGATGAGGCCCGATCTTATGGCAACATTGCGGCAGACTACGAGATCGATGACAATGATCTGCTGTTCTACTGTTCCCCCTCCAAGAGATCGGAGGCAGATCGAGATGGGCGGATGAGGCTGGTCGCTCCGGAGACGCTGCATCAGGATATCCTGCACCACTACCACTCTACTGTGGAAGGTGGTCACCAAGGGATCGGATGTACCTATCAGCGGATCCGTGATCACTTTTACTGGAGGGGTCTCTTCAGGAGTGTGCAGAAGTATGTCGGAGAGTGTGTCGATTGTGAGACCGGTAAAGGGCGACCCACGATCAGGGGCGAGTCGCCGGGGAACATCCAGGCGACGTACCCGTTCCAGATCATAGCGATGGATCACATACCTTCGCTGCCCAAGTCGTACAAAGGCAACACCGAACTGCTGATCTGGGTCGACCTGTTCACGGGATACGTGATCGCGAAGGCCAGCTCCTCTCGAACGGCGCAGACGATCGCCGAATCCTACGAAGAGTGTGTGTTCCGGCGATTCGGTGCCAGCGAGGTGATCAGGCATGATCGCGAACCGGGATTTATGGCTGACTTCTTCCGCGCCTTTAATAAGATCCTAGGTATGCGTCAGCGAGCGACGATGGCATATCGACCCCAAGCGAACGGTACTGCGGAACGAATGGTGCAGACGGCGACGAGAGCCCTGAAGATGTTCGTGGAAGATCTGGATCAGAGGGATTGGGATGAGTACGCCGAGCGATTGACCTTCGCGATCAATACGGCTCATGATCGCGTTCGAGGAGACTCTCCTTTTTATCTGGTACATGGCTGGGATCCTCGATCGACGCTGGAAGCGACGATCCCTTTGGGTAGTACTCGAACCCAGGATCGGAATCCGCGACGGTGGCGTTATCGGATCCAGAGGCACTATGATCAGGCTCGAAGTCAGGTGAATGCTCGTCTACGCGAGGCGATCGCGGATCGGGCCGATCGACACAACGAAGAGGTTCGACCGCACTCGATCGAGGCTGGATCCCAGGTGTGGCTGTACTTGGACCGTGTGAAGGAGGGGTACGCCCGGAAGCTAGCTCACTTGTGGCATGGCCCGTTCCGTGTGGCCGAGAAGGTGAACGAGTACACGATGAAGCTTCAGATCGCTGGCACAGACTATCACCTGTTCCCGATCGTGCATGTCTCGAAGCTGAAGTTGGTCAGAGACTTCCCCGATCGACCGCGGATCGAGCTCACGGTGGACGAGGCAGATCGACTTGATTTCGACGAGATCCTGCTTCCGGAGGACAGCTGGGCTCCAGATCGAGACGCGAACGAGTATGAAGTGGAGAAGATCACGGATATGCGAACGGGTCGAAGGACACGGTACGGCCGGACGTATCGAGAATTCCTGGTTCACTGGAAGGGTTACGACGATCCTGACTGGATCGACGAAGCGGATCTCAACTGTGGAGCTTTATTGCACGAGTTCCTTCGAGATCGCGTGAACCGGAATCGATTCAACGCGATGCAGTCTCACGAGGAGGAGTGAGATCGGACCGCCAGGGCAAGCTGGTCGCCTTGGTGAGCGAGATTGGTGGCGGATCGGCGAGGAGGCCGTCGATCGGAGGAAAGGGTGATATATGAATGTGTATGTGTGTGAAGATGCAGATCGTGAGATTATGGAGTCGCTGAGAGATGGATCGATGGAAGGTTCGGATTGATCATGTCGGGTAAGGAGTGGATCGACACAGGACTGTGACGCCCAGCGCAAGAAACGAGATATTACAATGGGAAGGTGGATCCGGAATGGTGGAACGGCTATTGGAGTAGATCAACTTCGGAATGACTAGGAATTGGAGTGGACTTGCCTATCGACGCATCGATCGCTAGATCTGATCGCGCAAGCTAAACGGGTATCGCGAACGCTAGATCACGGCTGCTGGGCACCAATGTTGGGGTTGAACTTGTTGCGAAGACGTGGGATCCGCCTGGCAGGGTGGTCTTGAGGGTGATCGCGGTACTGGTTGCGCCAGGGATCGTGCGTGTCAGCCTCGATCAGGGCAGCCCGGAGGTCGGTCGGCTCACCCTGATGCTGGGTGGGGTCGTTGGCGTTAGCTGCGCGAGACACCGCCCCGGGGTACCAAGTCACCGAGTCTCGCGGACGCACCGGAAGGTGCAAGAAAAACGGATCCAACAACAGATCGATGTCGGCCCACATTGCTCTCATCATCGGCAACGTCGTGTCCAGCCATTGGCGCCACCGATCGCCGAGGCGGATCCGCCGGGTTCGACGTTCGGCATGGTACTGTTGGATGACCGGATCTTGACGCTGTCCACGGGTGATCGGGAGGTAATGGGTTGTTTCCCAGTAGGCCTGACGATGTTGCTCCTCGAGCTGCAGGTAGGCGGTGGCGATCCGACCCAACGGAGTTGCGGCGCCCCGGTGGAGTGCCAGATCAAATGTCAATGGATCTCGCGGGTTCTGGAGGGCCTCCCACGGGCGATCGGCCAGGAGAGCGGTGATGTTCGGCCCGGTGATCAAGTCATCCCGGTAACCGATCCCGGCCGCAGGCTGTCGAGCACCGCGAACCGCGGCTGGGAAGAGCCAATTCGCAGGCAGGAGCAGGTGGTGGGTCAAGGTCGACAAGATCATGCCGGTGATCTGCAGCTGACGTACCAGTCCCACGGGCCACGGATCCGCGTCACCTGGAGTGAGTGCTCGGGGTGCGTTGAAGCCCGGGATCATGGTGCCGATCGGGAACAGTGGCGGAACCAGAGGCTGACGTCCGGGCGATCCCGGCGGAGATCTTGGCGGCGATCCCGGGGCGATCCTGGAGGCGATCTTGGAGGCGACCTTGGGGGCGACCGGGAACGCGCCGATCCGGCTCGAGAGTGTATTGAGATGACCGACGGTGATCGTGAACGGATCGGCGGAGTACGGGTCCGAGCTGGCGAAGCAGATTGACGACGCCGAGCCTCAGCCCGGGATCGAGCCAACGCGGCGAGGGACTCCTGATCCGTGCCCTCGGACTCGGATTCCTCCTCGTCAGAACCGGATTCGGGCGACGACGAGCCTTTCTGCGACTGGCCAGCGCTCGCACTACGAGCTGGGCTCGACTCTTCTTGGTCCGGCTCCTCCTCTCCTTGATCCGGCTCCTCCTCTTCTTGATCCGGCCCCTCTTCCTCCTGATCCGATTCCTCCTCCTCATGTTGTCGTCGGGCTTACGGCGATCGGGCTGCGGCTGGCTCTCGGCGGGCGGTCCTTGGTCATGATCCGGCAGCGAGAAGGCCGGCGACGGAGAACGAGGGGGCGATCGGCTCGGCGATCGACTGCGTGATGGAGGCGCCGATCGTGAACGCTTCGGGGGCCGCGGAGCACGATCGGGTGATCCGGAAGGACTACGACCGCGGCGAGCTGGTGTGAGCGGTCTACGCTGGCGCAGTGCGATCCAGCGTGTTACGCTGGATAGGGTGTCCGCGATGGTGTCGAGATCCTCGCTGGATCGATCGCTGGCACGTCGGAGCAGGGCGTAGGCGTCTTGGACGTCGACGAAGTGGGCGTCCTGTGCACGGATCACTTGTTGCGCACTTTCGACGCATGCACCTACAGCACGACGATTGTATCAGAGATGATCAACAAGAGAACGAGGGCTACAGAACCAACGTACGGAGATCGGCGTTTTCCCGAAGCGCGACGTCGCGATCTTGGTTGGCTTGATCAAGGGCGGCACGGGCCGTACGTAGTTCCCCTCCGTCCGGTTGAGGTCGGCTTGCAGCCGATCGACATCAGGGTGGGGGCAAGCCGGGGGCGGAGAGGCCGATCTGGCCCGAGCGCTGGCTGCCGAAGACGGGCTTCGTTGGGCCAGGGCCGCCTCGGCCGTCTGAAGTGCCGCCTGAACACGATCGAAGCTGCCTCGCGTCGTGTCTAACTCCCATTGCAGCATGTCCAGATCATGGACCTGTCGTGTGATCTGCGACCGGAGATCGGAGATGTCCGTGGCGGCGAGGTTCAGCTGGTGGTCGAAGCGGTCCCGGGTGGCGATCGCGTCTGCGAGTTCATCTTGGGTGCGTGTCAACCGGCGATCCATGTCCTGAATCTCAGCGGTTTGTTGAGCGATCTGGCCTCGGAGATCCTGGATCAGTTGCGGTCCTTGGCCTTGGGCGCTCTGCTGGAGGTCACTCACTTCGGTCTGGAGACGGCGGATCTCGTCCTCCTGGGCGCTCGAGGTCCTGCAGGTTCGACGTCAGCTCGCGGACAGTGTCGTCCAGGCGGGCCCGATCGCGGATCATGGTGGACCGAGAAGCGTAGGCAAGCGTCAGCTCCTCCTCCAGCCGGGCGATCCGGCGGGCAGCGTCCGGAGAAGCCGCAGCCCGTCGAGAAGCCGTTGAACGAGTCGATCGAGGTGTCGAGTGGGCTGATCGAGGCGAGCCGGGCGGAGACCCGTCACCCTCCGACGGTGGGGGTGGCTGTGCGGGAGGACCGGACGGTGGCGTGCTCATCGTGGGTGATCTGCGCGGGAGCCGGCGGATTGAGGAATGAACGGGGCACGCTGTCCGAAGTGAGCAGCCGTGCGACACAACTTCCGGGCAGGGGCGGATGTGGAGAAGCACCGAATAAGAAATCCGTCTCGAACGGAAAGTGTTCTCCGAGAAAGGCGGCCAGGCCGGTCGACAGAGGTCCCGAATGGAAGATCGACAATCGATCAGCGATCGAGAGACAGGCTGTGTGGATCAGGCGTGGACTGAAGATCAGCGAGAGATCAAGTGACGCCGGCTCGTCGGGTACAACATGTGCAGAGGCGGATCGTGCAGAGACGGATCGTGCAGAGGCGGATCGCGCCCTATCGACCCCTGATGGGTGTCCAAGATCGGCATAGGCGCAAGCCCTACTGGAGGCGAACACCGGTGATCCGGAACGACCAAAGATGGAAGTAGGCGGATCGACGGTGAATGAGGATGCGCTCAAGTCCTCGATCGAGAGTCGATCGAGATCGGTGATCGGGATCGCCGAACGAGATCGCCGATCGGGATCGCCGAACAGGATCGTTGATCGGGATCGCCGATCGGTCAAGATGGGAAGCACAAGAGGGGCGAAGATAGGACAGGAATCCAGTTGTTGTTTAGTTGTAGGATGGTAGACAAGATGGTAGCGGTAGAGAGAAGCCAACTAAACATAAATCAGAAGAGAATTTGCACCGAAGAGCACAAGTCCCCTCAAGTCACCAAGTCCCAGGAACTACATTGGCCTCGACAAGCGTCGACACTTTGGACAGTGAACTAGTGGTACGGTTAAGACTGGATTAATACATTGGCCAGCTTGACCTACTCTAGTGATCTATTTCTTGTGTGCGAACCCTCGATCGTCCGGATACTGCTTGGCCGGCGATCGTTCTCCTCTCGATCAACCTCGATCCCGCTATAGGAAGCGGCAGGCAACTCAAGGAAGGAAGGAACACACCCGAAAGGGCAACTACAGGCCTTGGATCGACTCCAGGCCGACCGATCGCAGCGAACAACCCTCGATCGGGACGAATACTCGGACGCAGAGCGAAGATTCCCGCGCTGCTCCACGGACTATCCCCGCGTCACGCCAAGACATTCGATCTTCACCAAGTGCTGCATCCTCGGAGCCCCGAGAGAGCAGATCCAGCCCGCCGACGGGTACACAAGGTGAGAACAAGTTCAGCCGATCACGGATCGTTGGGGGACCCCCTCCGTTAGTCGGTGTCTGGGCGCTGGTGGGAAGCTCGATCAGGCCTTAACCAGATTTTGGCTGATCCCGCTACACCACAGTTGGCTCTAGTTGTCGGCTGTGGGCTGATAGCTACGAGTTGGCTGAGGGCTATTGAGTAATCTAGCCTCTTTAATAAATAGGATACGTTCGTGTGTGTACGAGCGATCCGGCGCAGTAGCTCAGTTAGCTGCTGTCGGCCAGTACAGAGTTAACTTCCAGTTCCCGCGGGCGAACGAACGCAGCGGAGCAATACGATCTGCCCCACGAGCTGGGCACGATAACAAGCTCGTTACATGGTGGTCATTTTCTTGGGGCTGGAAGTACGATCGAAACAACTCTATTGACTGCCGCGGCGATGACTACGGCGCAGACGAGAACGAGGACGAAGACGAGCAAGTCGAGACGAATCCTGAAGCGGCTGATGGACTCCACGCAGGAGACCAAGTCGGGCGATAACCAGGACGACGAACACGACGATCACGACGAACATGACGACCACGAAGATGACGATGAGGGCGATCACGACGAGCGCGGCAACCAGCGTGAGCGTGAGGAAGCCGAGGAGCGAGAGGAGACATTGACGATGGGGCAGCACGAGGGGCAACAGGACCTTCACGAAGCTGACCCAGAAGTACCGCAGACGGCAGATGCACCGGCGAGTGAAGACGAGCAACGAACTGAGCATCGTCGGGCAAGTGCCGCCGACGGCGCAAGGCACGAACACGACGACGACGGACGGAGATACCACGATGGATGCGGCAACGATGGCGGCAGCTGTCCAGCAGCTGACAACGGCGGTGACGAGACTGCAGACAACACCAGCTACGACAGGAAGTGGAAGTGGACGGCGTCGGTCGAGCAGCTCAGCACAGTCGCGACGACGAACAAGGACTCGTGACGGGCGGAGCGGTGAACGAACTTCGAGGACGAGCCGTCGACGTATGACGGTGCAGCCAGCGGTTCAGGCAGCACCAGCAGCGCTGGCAGCTCCAACAATGCGAGGTATGGCGACAGGCGGAAGCACGGCGACGACGCAGACAGCATCGTCATCAGAAATGACTGCCATGGCGACAACCATCGGTGAGTTGACAGCGATGGTGGCGAACCTCCAGCCGACAGGGCAAGCACCAGCCGACACGGACGGCAATCGAGGCAATGAACGGGCACTACTGGACGAGGGTCGATGCCAGATCCATCCGACAGCAGCAGCTCTTCTGACGGGTCGCGGGACGGTGGAAGAAGACGCCCTTCGCGGCACCACCACCACCATGACAGTGACGAAGTGAGCAACAGCTCGAGCAGTTCGAGCAGCGACGACAGCAACTCCAGCAACTCCAGCGACTCCAGCAGCTCAAGCAGCTCCAGCGACGAGGCAGAGACTGACGAACGGGGCGGGCGACGCCACGGACGACGAGAGCGACACGGAAAGAAGCCGATCCGACGCAGCGTCAAGGACTTGGAGCTTCCAACGTTCTCGCCATCTCCGAGGGTGTCTGTGTCCACCTGGATTGACAGGGTGGACTTGGCATTGAAAGGTGCAGCGATGTCCGGGCGAGGCACGTGGTCCGACCACGCCTTGTACTTCATACTGGGCAACAAATTGATGGATGAAGCAGCGAAGTGGTGGGTTAATCAGGACCGTCGACTCAAGAAGAAACAACGAACGTGGACGAACCTGAAGAAGTCATTGCTGCGACGCTACGGGCCGAAGCTGGACAAGTACAGCGCGGAGCTGCGCGTGACGATGATACGACTGATGCCGGGCGAGACGTACGCCGACTTAGCGTCTGCACTACGGGAGATCGTAGGGCGCAACCGGGTTAAGGAGCGCGTACTGTTGGCGCAGTTCCTACGGTGCCTGGATAAGACGACGAAGAAGTTAGTGCAGCAGAAGCCGAAACCAAAGACCCTGGAGGAAGCAGTGGATAAGGCCAACGAGATTGACGACCCTATGGACAATGTGGCCCAAGGGATGGTCAACATCGGTCAGCCGTGGGCAGTAGCGCCAAGTCCTCACCTCATGATGACGATGACGGGCACGACGGGGCCCATGAACGTGATTCCGGGCATTAGCGGTACGGGGTTGCCGGCCGAGATCGCACAAGCGTGGCTCTCTTTACCAACCCTCAAGGTGTGTGGAACGAGTGCTCCGGCACATGGGATCCCTTGCCTGGCCACGTGTGGAATGGCAAGTTCTGGGCGGAGACGAAGAAGCGCGAAGTGCGGCGCTCAGCTACGAGGACGAAGTCAGACAGTAAGAAGCCTGCTGTCAAGACGAAGACAAGACGCGAAGAGGTAGTGTCAAGTGGCGAGGAGTCGGACGTGAGGCCGCAGAAAAAGAAGTTCAAGGCAGCCGTACGACAAGCTGCTGCGGACACCAAGTGGAAAGGGGCGACACGGACGAATGGAGTGAAGCGGCATGAGAACGAAGAGAAGGGCTCCAACGACACCTGCTTCAAGTGTGGGAAGAGTGGGCACTGGTCATCCTTCTGCGCGGTGCAGCCGACGTGCTTCGCGTGCGGGCAGTCTGGACACTTCGCACGTGAGTGCACCGATGCGGATGCGAAGGCACGCAACGATGCGTACCTCGAGCGGCGCGAGAAGAAATCAACCACGTCGGCGGAAAACATGCGTCGGGCGCAGTAGTGGGGTTACGGCGTCCGGGGAAAAACATGCATCCCCAACAGCGGCTACGTGGTGAGCGTGGTGCGGCTGAGGATGGACAGCCGGCGGTGACGGCGCAACCACGGCACGCCAAGAAACAGTATAGCGGTGCGGTGATTGGGCTCGGAGGCGGCGGTATGAGTGGAGGACGAGAGCAGAAGGAGACGGCGGTCGAGTCGTCCGTGGACGAGAACGTGGAGGACGAGATAAGCAGGATGACGGAGAAGCGCCACGGCGCTATGGACAAGAAGGGGAAGACGGCACGGCTGGCTCGAGCGGTCCGGTTCGCGGCAAAACCTACTGACATCGGCATGGACGATGTGGTGCAGAAGATGTCGAAGTGCGCAGGTGAGCGCGACACGGCACGAGCGGCATTCTATGTATCTACTGTGCGGCCAGCATTGGCGGCTGCAAGATTCTAAAGTGTGGGGCGTGAGGCAGAGGTACGGGGACGAAGTGATGGTGATGCAGCTGGAGAAGGCGCGCGCCAAGTCCATACTGCAGGAGATGAAGGTGTACGTCATGCTGGAGAAGGCGCGCGGGAAGGCATGACAAGCAAGGAGACGAAGACGAAGGGCACGTCGACGGAGACATCGACGCCTCGCACCTCCATGAAAACGACGGCGGTAGAGACAGCGTCGGACGGTGTAGACACGTCGAGGGCACTCACGATGACCGCGGTGAACGTCACGGAGCCGACGGACGACGTTGCCACAACGACGACGAGCATGGAGACCGAGACGAGCGCAGCGGCGGACGAAGAGACGGAGACGACGAGCGTGATCTCAACGAAGGAGGCGGTGATCAGCGCCGACACGGAAGCGAGTGCCACGACCATCAGCACGGCGACGGTGGACATCGTCACGGTGCCCTTGGCGAGCACGAAGACGAACACTACGACCACGGTACCCGTGGAGAACTCAAACATGGACGCGATGTCTGCGGTGACGCCCATGGATGACGACAGGAACACGGGGACGACGGACGTGCATGAGATGCACGCTGAGCTGTCGCGAATCGATGCTGAGGGGCTCAATGGTGACGTGGGCTCCTCCGGCAGCGACGAACAGGGCGAGATCGACCGAGCTCGCATGGTGCGACGTAAAGCTCGCAAGGCGGCGAAGCGGCGACGCTTCAGGGTATTGCAGCTCAAGCGGCGACGAGAAGTACGGGCAGCGGAAGCCGAACAGCGGCGAGTTGCGGGTGTCCTGCTGGCACGGCGGCAAGCAGATGCAGACGAAGCTCTCGCAGTACTGGAGCAGCGGCGACTGCAACAGCGCGATGATGACGGGCATGACGCACGGGCTGCGCCATCAGCACGGGTGAGCCTGGTGAAACAGCAGCGTGGACAGGCTGGTGAGACGAATGTGACGAACGGTGACGCCGTGGAGTATGTAGGCACGGAGGATGGCTTACCTACAGCAATGATGGAGGTGGCTGGGGAGCGACGACGCGTAAAGCTGGACAGTTGCGCCCGGTATACCATTGCTGGCACGGATTGGATGGCGCTGGGTGATCGGGTGGCGACCGATGCGCCCGTAGACTACGTAGAAGGGATCGGAGGGTTCCTACTTGATGTGGTGGGCATCTGGCGCTTTGAACTACGAAGTGTGTACAATGAGAAGGTGACTGTGGATGCATGCGTGGTTGCTGGCTGTACCAGCGAGTTCCTACTGGGTGTGGACTTTATGAGGTCTAAGGGCACTACTATGGACTTCGACAGGAACGAAGTTCGCTACAATGACGAAGGGCGAGCAGTGGTGATTCCGTTCCGCACTCACGATGGCAGTGGTGGGGCGAGGGTTGCTGCTGTGCGTCTGGCAGGAAAGACGCAGTTGGCGGAGCGTGCGGTGACGCCTGTACAGGTGTCAGTGGCAGCTGAGGACGGCGAATGCGGCGTCTTCATCCCTACGAAGCACACGGGGTCGGTGATGTTAGCAGCGACTGTGACTCAAGTACGCAATGGACGGGCGTGGGTGCCGGCGATCAATGCCAACACCATACCTGCCAAGTTACCGAACAAGAAAGAGTTGGGCACGTGGGTGCCGCTCGACGAGGACATGGACGTCTTGACGATGAACGGGGAGTTGAAGCTGGACAGGCTGAACGAGTGGTTGGACGAAATGGGCGACACTGAGACGCCGCTGGAGGAAGAGAGTGAGGTGCATATTGGCGTGGAGGACGCTGATTCGCGTAAGTTGGTAATGAAGTTGTTGCGAGTCTATCGGAAGTTATCAGTGAACTCGGGCGATTGCCCACCTGCGACCGATCTCGATATGTACCACCACATCGACACGGGCGAGGCGTCGCCTATCATGCTGAAAAGGAGGCGCCAGGCGCAGACAGAAGATAAGATCATCGAAGAGAACGTCTGTAAGATGTTGAATGCGGGGGTGATTGAAGAATGAAACGGGGCGTGGGGCTTCCCTGTCGTCCTTGTGCGCAAGAAAGATGGAGAAGTGCGCTTCTGTGTGGACTATCGGGCGCTCAATAAGGTGACGAAGAAAGATGTCTATCCGCTACCGAGAATAGATGAAACCCTTGAAGCCTTGGGTGGAGCTCTATTATTTACGACGTTGGATCTACGGGCGGGCTACTGGCAGATCCTGGTGGCGCCAGAAGATCGAGACAAAACAGCGTTCGCTACGAAGAAGGGACTCTACAGATTTGTTCGTATGCCTTTTGGATTGACTAATGCTCCGTCCACCTTCCAACGAATGATGAACGGCGTGTTACGTGGTCTGACGTGGACTACCTGTCTAGTGTACTTAGACGACATTGTGTTTTTCACGCGTGGCGGCATTGAGCGACACATCGTGGAGCTAGCAAATGTGCTGGAACGACTGTCTGCGGCTGGCTTGACTTTGAAATTAAAGAAGTGCACGTTCGCTACGAAGTCTATGGAGTATCTAGGGCATGAGCTTAGTAGTGACGGTGTGCGACCACTACAACGACTGGTTTCGGCCGTGCAGGAGTTTCCGCGACCCAAGGACGCCACTGAGGTCAAAAGATTTGTGCATCTGGCTGGTTATTATCGGCGATTTGTGGAGGGCTTTGGATATATCGCGGCTCCTATGACTAAGTTATTGCGTAAGGATGCTGAATGGACGTGGACCCCTGAGCAGGAGCAGTCATTTGAGCGGATTAAGGCTATTCTGACAACTAAACCTCTGTTAGTCTACCCTGACTTTCGGCTCCCGTTCCGAGTGGTTACTGATGCGAGCAAGATTGGCCTGGGCGCATGTCTGATGCAGGAACGAGACGGTGGTTGGAGACCTGTGGCGTACGCAAGCAAGGTCAACAGTGAGACGGAAAGCAAGTATGGCATCACTGAACTTGAGTGTCTGGCAGTTGTTTGGGCTATCAAGTTATTTTGTCCTTACTTGTACGGGCGTAAGTTCACCATACTGACCGATCATGCGGCGCTAAAATGGCTGATGACGAGTCCCAACCTCACGGGGAAGCTTCATCGCTGGGCCCTAACACTACAGGAGTTCGACTTTGATGTTCAGTATCGACCGGGCAATACGAACGTAGTAGCGGATGCCCTCTCTCGAGCACCCGTCGTGGCGACAGTGATGGCAGCGATCGGACGGCGGCGACTAGCACGACAGCGTGCAGCAAGCCGAGTGGCAGCAACACGAATGGCGGCGTCACACGGCGCGAGTTTGGAAGGTGTGACTGGGGGCGAGCTGAAGTGACGACGCTGACAGCTTCGACGACGACTGACGTGGCACCTCGACTGCATGCAGTGACGCCGAGTGCGGCATCAGGCCGGAAGACACGAACCAGTGAAGGGTGGACGAGTCCGAGTGATACGGCGGTGGCTGGCAGCGAGGACGAGTCGTGCGTGGATGACACGCACCAATCCGGAAGTGACGGCAGTGAGTGACGAGAATGGCAGCACGACGATGGAGAACAGAGGCTCCAGACAAGAACCACTGGCCGTGGAAACAGAGGGCGTGAACGAGAACCCCGTAGCAGCGCTGAGAACGACGGCGGATGGAGCGGATGGGCGACCAGGGTCATCTGGTAGCTCCACTACAACTACGGACGGCACGGCAGCGACGGCAACGACGCAACCGACGCAGCAGGTTCTTGAGCAAGCGATGCCATTGGACATGGCGCCAGCTCAGACACCAACGAGCGGGCGGAAAAGGAGATCGCGGCGACTGGGACAGCAAGACGATAACACGGCAGCTCTGAGACCCCGGACACGAACGGCCAAGCGACAAGCTGAGGAAGAAGAGCGCCGGAGGCTGATGACGACGACGGCGCTGGACATCACGAGTGACCGCAGCGGCACGGAGGTGGTGGACGACGCGGTGGTGGCGAACGACACGATGACGGCGGGCGACGCGTTGACGGCGGACGACACGAGGACGACGAACAATACGGGCAGCAACACCTTGGTGACGACGGCCGAGACGAGACCACGGACGACGTTGCCGACGGCACCACGGGCAGCAGGTGCCCAAGGACGAGATGCACGTGAGGCGAGGCCGATGAAACCTTTATCGCCCAGGGGGGTTCGTATAGCGCAGCCCAAGAAGGTTCTCAGGGTATAAACCCAGAGAACCGACTCGAGAGTCAACAGCAAGAAGATAAATCCAGAGGTTCGCAGCCGCGAAGCTTTAAACCCTGAGAATCACTCTCCTTGGTTGGCGTGGGTACCTTGTGTAATCCCTGTCGGCTCGTTTGTCTTTGACGGAACGGCACTTCACCAAACTCGAATGTAGCCTCGAAGAAGCGCTGAGGTGCACGTCTAATCCAGAACGCACCTCGACACTAGAGGCAAAACCCAGAGAATCAGATCACCCGAAATCCAGAATATCACGAATTCAGGATCCAGGATTTCAGTCAACTCTGGGGTGAGGAACTCAGAAGACACCTTACCCAAATGCCTTCGTAGCTCGATAAATCCAACAAATACAGAGTATACAAACACTACAACTAGCCGTCACTTATTCTTTTGGACCCTTGGACGGTGGGTCACTCACACACTAGGCTCACTCGAGTCTGAAATTCAGGGGCCTAGCTCCCCTGAGACTCACACAAACGCGCACCACCTCCCGTACAGGAGGAAAATACAATCACTATCAGTTACCTTTCCCTTCACACAAGCAGTCAATACACAATCCTGGAGGCGACTACCTAGCACCCCAGAATGCCCTCTGGAATAATATGAAATGGGCTACCACGAGCACAGCAAGTGACCCAACTAGGATATGAAATAGGTGGATCACTCCAGGAAGCACGAGGCCGTCGCTGG
This sequence comes from Phytophthora melonis, assembly GCA_024211575.1. Classification (NCBI taxonomy): domain Eukaryota; phylum Oomycota; class Peronosporomycetes; order Peronosporales; family Peronosporaceae; genus Phytophthora; species Phytophthora melonis. The sequence continues at coordinate 111,776 of JAMXKT010000037.1, read as the reverse complement.
TCCCCACCTAACTGGACTTGAGTTTGATGGAGTCCACACAGACGGCTGTCCCTCGCCGTTGATGTGCCCTTAGCGTCCCGCGGTCGTAGTCTCGGGTCCTCCGGATTTCCGTCGGCAGGCTTGGCCGAAGTCACTTGCGCAGTACAGGGTAAAAGGAACTCTGTTTGTCTTTTATCAGCTACTTCTCTCTCTTACTTCTTTCTCTCTTCTGCATTCTTCTACGGGCAAATATCTTCATTTCACTATGCTCGGGGTCAAACGTCTTGTCTTCAGTATACCTTGGGTTCAGCGGTCCAGCCTTGCGATCGGCTTGCGACTCCATCGTCGCAAGATGTCCACAGTGCCAAATGTGGGTCCTTGGACTTGGGTTTGTATAGTGCAGGACTCCCTCTCGACTCCTCGAAGGTATCCAGTCAGTCGATCTGCACTTCAATCTTCAAGGTCACGCATCACTTTGGTTGTAGACTGACTCCCAACTGGCTCGAAATTCAGAGATTCATGTGATACTCTGGATTGCTTCTGAGGATCAGTGGAACTCAGGGGATCTCTTGAGGGTTATTGGGGATTCTTGGGTGTTGACTTGGGAAACACTTGTTCTGAGTATGGGGAGTCTGGGTTCATGGTCCAAATCCAGAGGATCACTTGAAACTCTGGGTCACCTGTTCTTGGGGAGGTGAACTCTGGATCATCATCCGATACTCTGGATTTCCTGTGTGATACTCTGGATCATAGGTCGTGCACATCACAGACTCGCGTGTATCTCCACAAATACGAACACTTAACGGGTTGTACGGCTTCCGACGCATGTCCACGTTGGTAGTGGGGTTGGTTTTCACGGGATCTGATCCATAGTAGTGCTCTGACCCACAGCAAGATGAGGTGTACTCTGGGATACGTTCTCCAGAGACACTTTCCGCCAGACTTTAGGCACTCATCGTAAGGGAAAGTCCAGGACTGGACTGAGTGTTCTTCTGAAATCTTGGGCGTGCACTCCCAGGATTCACACTTCCAGTCAGTTGGGCCCATCTGCGGTGTGACGAAGCGCCCCGTGCCTCTGCAGCTCAGGTTGCTAGACCGCTCGACCTTGGTCTTCGCTCAGCCCTTGCACCACTTGGCTCAGCCCTGCTTAGCGCTGCAAGAGTTCCGCTCAGCTCCTTCCACTGAGCGAACACTCCCACTCCACTTCGCTGGGCTTTGCCGCTTGGACTCTTGGCTTAGCACCGACTCGGGTCGGGCGAGGCGTGTGTTCCTCACTCTGCGATCCCCTTGGCGGTTCTTTCGATCACGGCTACGCTGTGGGCCCAGCCTCGCGTCGGCCACACCAGCTGCTGTCGATGTTGAAGGTTACCGGAGGTGTTCCCAGACGAAACTCGCTCCCCACTTGGCAAGTCCCAGTCCGCACGTGTCCACAGCCCGAAATGCCCCGGGTTTTTCTTAATGAACACAACACCACACACAATAGCCTCTACTTCCTCTCTTTGGTTCCGGCTTAGAACCACAACCCGAGTTCGCCTTTTATTTGTCTGAGCCTGGGCGAGGCTCGTACCAGCTTCTCCTTTCTTCTCTACGAGTCAAGCTACGACCCGGTTGGTTGGAGTTAGTTGACTCGGTTTGAGTCTAGTCCGAATCCAAGGCACTCACACACACCCTGGGACTTCCCGCGCACCAGGTCCACAATGAACCGATACTAATAATCACACAATGCACCGGGGCACGCCAATGTCCCCAAGCACACAATACAATTACCCTGCCTAAACCTTAGAATGGATCACCTTCCACCCGAAAATATGAAATACACCCTAAGATGTAACCTTAATATGAAATAACCGTACTGCCGTCGCACCGAGGCACGCTGACAACGTTGATATGTTAAGTTGAATTTGTGTGGATGATCGCCAAGACACCTTCTGGCCAAAGACCTCCACCACTTGCGTCCTTCGGGGCAAAACGAACTCTGTTTAAATTTAACACATGCACAAACTAGGACTCACTAAGTGGGGCGCGATATCCCTCTGGGTACACTCTGACTGGCTGCGCGAAGAGTGTCGGCTGTATGCTTACCGGGCGACCTTGAAGATCCGCCTGAAATCTTTGGTCTCAGCCAATGCGGTGGCTCCATGCTGGCGGCGACGCCTTGGAGTCGCTGCTGGCCGTTGAGATCCGCTTGAAGTGTCCGCGATCTTGAGCGGGCGCACCCAATGTAGGCTTGATTACGGCTGCTTCACCGGATGAGTGTACTGGCCAGTACCACCAACTTCGAAGTCAGTACCACTGTCTGAACTTAAGTCCAGCGACTCTTCACCCGGCACTTCAACTGGTCTTCGACAACTCCGCTCAAGTCCCTGCTGCTCCGCTCAGGTCCATGGCACTCTGCTCCGCTTCTCGGCTCAGGTAATGCTTCTCGGCGCCACATCCAAGGCTGGGCTCGGACTCCATGCCACTCTGCTCAACTCGACATCTTGAGCGAAGACTTCATGAGCATGGCGATACTTGGGTCGCTTTCAGCTTGGTCTCGCTCAGACGTCTGCAACACGACTCGGCTCGACACCTTGGGCAATCAGCCCCATAGCCGCAGGGAACGTCAGGCTCCAACTCCACCAGACCCCGCTCAGCCCCTTAGCTTGAGCGGGACTTGGGTCATCACACTTGAGGCTCAGTTCGGACTTCGCGCAACTTCTCTCAGCTTTCCAGACTCAGCTCGGGCTTGGGATGTCTAATGCCAGGCATCTCGGGTCCCAGACAGGTATCTCTCAGGGCCGGGGTCTGAGCGAAGCTTCGCCCAGTCCTCGGGTTCCGTCACCTTCGTCGCACGTCTCATGACCAACAGTTGGCGGTCTGGATCCATCTCAGCCATGGCGTACTTGAAGTCCGCTTGATTGATACGGGTCAGCTTCGTTGATTGATACGGGTCAGCTGGTCATTGGGTTCGGTGGAGAAATCCACTGGGCCTTATCACAACCGTCCCTTATGAGTGTCGGGTCCACGGAGGTCATTTCCGACTTGGACCCGGCGCCCATAACCCAGATGACTCGCACTGCCTCTTCCCACAACCGTCCGATCCTGCCGAACTTGTGGAGCGTGGTTCCCGCTCATTTGCGAAATTCCGACCAAGTGCAGAGACCGCGGTGGCAACTCCAGCACCAACAAGTGCTGCGCCTCCGCAGTCACCCGCACGTCTTCGTCCGCATCCGCCGCTTCTGCTGCTTCGTGCCAAGCATGGCCGACTCGCAACGGGCCGGCGCGCCGTCCTCGGGCGGCACAAGTCAAGCTCCAGCGTCTCAGGGCGCTCTCGCGGCTCCCGCAGTGGTCCAGGCTCCGTCCAGCGCGTCATCGGCTGCTTCAGCGACACCTGCAACCTCTGCGTCGCTGCAGACACTGCTCTCAACGCCGTCGCCGTCTTCGGAGGCTGCGCAGGACGGCCCGCGGCGCCTACGACGTCTGCTTCACTGGCAGCTACTGCGGCGTCTCCTTCTGGCGCTCCTCCACGGCCTCCAAGCGCTACGGGCCCAGCGGCAGCTAGCGCCTCGACGCCTGCGACTTCGGATGCGTCTTCGGTGGCATCAACGGCGGCCACTACGACTCAAGCGCCTTCGGCGAGCGCCCCAGCGACTTCAGGCGGCGCTGCGGCACTGGTCCTTCGTCCGACGCCTGCTGTGCCTTCTCCCAGCGTCCTGCAGACGGCTCAAGCTTCTGGATCCACCGTGCCGGCGACCAGCACCATCTCCGGGCTGCTCCACACCATCGAGGCATCGCGCTATCGCTCAGCCACTGGGCAGCGCCTTCCATACCAGCCTTGTCTCGCTCCGTGGGACCAACTTACCCTCCCGGGGCAAGTCGTAGTGCCAGCGACACTGGAAGACGTTCGCGATGGCGCACTCTTGGCTGGGGCTCCAGATGGTCTGGGGCGACTGATGAACATAGCTCGGCTTTCTTCAGCTGAGCTCGACCGGCTGAGCACGCTCATGGGCCAAGATGCCGCTGGTGCTGTGCTGCAGCCTTGCCCAGTACCTCCGCCAGATATCACAGACCCGCGCGTCCGAGTGGCTCTGGATCGCGAGATGGTATCGCTCGCTCAGTGTTTCGGCGTCGACCAGCTAGCCGCCAGGTCGCTCAACACGGTCCAATATCTCCAACAGACAGTGCGGTTTCTCCAAGGGCTCGAGGAAGGCGTCGCTAGTGCTTCGAGGTCAGGCGCCACAGGGCTAGCTGTCAGAAGTCAGCACTTCGCCCAGGCCCTGAGGCGTCAGAGCGATGCACACCAAGCTGAGCTTCAGCGTCTCGAGGCTGCGCATGCGGCTGAACTTCAGAGAGTTGTGGCTGGAACCAGCGGCGTCCAGGCTTCAAGCGCCTCATCTGTCTCCGAGATCCAGAAACTCAAGGCTGAGCTTGACGCCGCGACCAAGTTGAGCGCCCAATTCGCCACTGAGAAGATACAAGCGGAGGATACCGTTGAAGAGTCTGCATCGAAAATTTCGTCGCTCGAGTCCGAGCTCGTCGAAGCTCAGAAGCGAATCGCTGAGCTGGAGGCTCAGATCTTGGACTCCCGGTCATTCGATCCTGGTGCTCTCTGCGACTTCCTGATTCACGGCAGTGCCTTCAAGGGCAATTGGAAGCGGTTTCTCGAGATGCTGCAGCTATACCGGACTGGGAAACCCATTCCAGCGGGCTATCGTACCACGATCCAAGTTTCGGCACGCGACTTGGACTTCGAAGACACTGATCCGTACACGACCCAAGCTGCTCAGCCCAGTTCCGTCTCGGCAGCAGCCTCTTCGTCTCCGAGATCCGCCCCAGCAGTCACGACTCCCACCTGTTCGTCGCTGCCGGCCACACCACTGCGCACACCACCGATGCTCAACTTGAGCCGGTTAACTTCGACCGGGTCTGGCAAACTCCGACGCAAGGCGCTCAAGTCGTTGCCTCTGGCTAAGGCTTTAGCTCCGAGTAGTTCGAAGAAGGCTGGTGGGCTGAAGGTCCAGACGAGTGTTGCGCCCAGCTCGGCAGCTGCGCCGGAAACCGTGGACTTGACTCGCTCAGCTTCCAGCACACCAAAGTCCAAGGCGCCAGTGATCAAGCCGTTCACCCAGCGAATTGCCCTGCCTCGCCGCCCGACCAAGTTCAGACCTGAGCGCAAGAATGCCAAGAAGGAATCCCCCAGCGCTCGCTCGGACTTGGATGCTGCGAAGGCTGTGCCCAACCAGTTCAGCTGGGACAGCACCCGCCCAGACGTCCAAGAGCTCATGTTGGCGGGCGTGGCATACTGGGACGCGGTGGACGAGGTCCAGAAGGACCAGATGCTCCATGATCAGTTTGGGAAGAAGAACTTGATCTACATGCTGACTTCGGCCATGTACTGGGAGGCTTTGGATAGCACCCCGTGGATCCAGTATGTCCCGGACAAGTACTTCGACGCGGCTGCAAACCGACTTCAAGTTCCCAGCCTGGCACGGATCCCAGTACCTTGGCGGACCTTGCCCAAGAGGCCGAGCTCAGGTGACGATGACTCGGATTCTTCGTTCATGTCAGTCCTGTCCTCAGAGGACACAGATGACGACGACGACGACCAGACTTACCACGGGTCGAAGGCCAAGGCTCCAAGCTCCATCAGCACCCGATCCCAGAGTTCTCCGGCAGGCAAGAAGCGACAGCGAAGCTCAACGTCGTCAGGGGCAGCTCAGGAACCAAGAGGCGGCGCTCTGCTTCTGGGACTTCCGTGACTTCGGGCGACCCTGAGCAAGACGACGCTGAGACCCCAGAGGAGGGAGTCGACAACGGCATCGTCGAGGCGCCCAAGAAAGGAAGCTGGTTCCACAATGGCATCCGAGTCCAGAAGTTGCACCACCAGACGATTGGCTTCCCAGCCTACATGCCGTCCAAGACTGGGATCGAGCAGCTCCACCAGCGCATCGAGTACGCGCTCTACTTGGAGCTACTCAGATCAGAACCCTGGGACGACATGTGGAATGGCCGGGTCGACGTCCTCGTCTACCACACGTACGCTGAGCTCACTCCTGAGATGAGTGAAGCAATCGTCGTCATCGCCGGGTTTATGAGTGCCTGGCGTCGAGCATACTGGGGCGTCTCCACTGGTACCCGTTCCCGTCCAAGATCGACTACGCCCAGCTCGCCAAGGAACTGGGCTTGCCTGAGCTGGCCACCGTCTATCGCGAGCGCAAGGACCGCGCTCAGGAGTTTGAGCTTCGTCGCAGGGACTTGATGGATCAACTCAAGGGTGTCAAGGGCTACTCGGATCGGATCTGGTTCGAGCCGGGACTCTGGGCTGTGCCCAAGGATCCGTGCCACTGGATTCTCAGAGACCCAAGCCTCAAGATTTCCTTGGCGGATCAGCTCTCTGCCCTGGACGACCAAGAGCCCGCTCGCACGCAGTGGGCTACTCGCCACTCGGACAAGCAGTTCGAGGTGATCGTTCCACCAGAGCTCAAGCCCAAGAGCAGATCTGAGCGGGAGGCGAACCCCATCATCTCGGCACCGGAGTACAACCACGACACGCTTGCCGAGGTTCTTCGCGCTCTGGAGGCAGCGGAGGAGGATGAGGAGGACGAGGCGTAGGCAACAAGCGTTCATCATTATTTTTCTAATTCACCACTCGTTTTTCACTTCGCCTCTTGTTCCTTTCACCTCAGCTTCCGTAACACACTTATTCTCCACGAGAAGCTCCAAGTTATTCTCCACGCCACTTAGCGTAGTCGTAAATCCACACAATACAAAATGTTCACACATAGAACGTCACAGCGACATACACAGGTTCACAGCTGAGGTGCCTTTACTGAGCATCAGGCTCAGGAGGCTCATCCCCAGCTTGCATTGCTTGGAACCGTGCTTTCGCCTTGGCGCTCTTGTTGAACTCGTACAGTAAGGCTCCACAACTTAGCTGAGACATAGGGAGCCACTCAGGGTCGGGGTACCCTTTCCATTTGACCAAGTACTCACGAACTCTTCGGGAGGTCCGAGTCCGCTTGACCCAGCGCACATCTTGGATGGCCTCCACCTCGTATACGTTCTGAGCTTCATCAGGTTCCTCAGCGTCTTCCGGCAGCAGAGCTGCGTCCAGGTCGTCATCCTCAGCGACTTCGATCTCAACAGTAGGTCGTTCAGGAAACAGGGCACGCGGTTTGAGCCGGCTTATGTGAACCCAGGGGTACAGCTTGTACCCAGTTCCCTCGATCTTCAGCTTACAGCGGAAGTCGTCTGAGGTCTCCAAGATCCGGAACGGACCGTGCCAGAGGTGAGCGAACTTCTTCGTGAGCCCAGGTTGCACTCGAGCCAGATATAACCACACAGCATCACCAACTTCGAAACCCTTCTTGAGTCTCTCAGACAGCTCAGCCCAGATCTTCGTCTGAGCAGCTGAGCGCTTGACTTTGGCTTCGGCTTGTAAGTCCTTGGCCCAGGCCTGAGCGTACTCGTACTCACGCTGAGTCTTGCGGCGCCACTCGTAGGCGGTCCTCTGATCCAAGCCTGTCGGGGATGGTCCCAGCATGGCTGAAACAGTGCTATGGGGATCCCAGCCGTGAACCAGGTAGAATGGCGTGTCAAGACGAGTAGCGTCAAAGGACGTGTTCAGAGCCCACATCAACTTCTCCACGTGGTCGTCCCAGTCGCTCTGGTCTGGCTCAGCGACATACGCTCGGATAGCTCGGACTACTGTTTGCACTGAGCGCTCTTGCTGACCGTTTGCCTGAGGTCTGTACGCTAGAGTCGCGCGCTGCCGACTCCCCAGCATCTCGCGGAACCGGACAAACACCTCGCTCATAAAGCGCGGGTCTCGGTCATGGCGGAGCAGAGAGCTCGCACCAAACCTCTGGAACACACACTCCATATAAGCTTCGGCGACATCTTGAGCTGTGGTCAGACTCATTGGCTTACATGATGAAGCCCGAGAATGCACACTGGAATAAGAGTAAGAACACGTTCCCACGATCGGACTTGGGTAGATGCGTAACAAAATCCATGGAGACCACTTCAAAAGGCTTGGTCGCCAAAATGTTTCCCGGCGACGGCCCAGGGTTGGGTGGAGCTCCCTTGGCAGTGACACAATCCACACATTCCTTCACATAGCGTTCCACATCTGCATACATCCTCGGCCAGTAATACTCTTTGCGCAGTCGTTCGAAAGTCCTAGTGATCCCTTGATGGCCACCTTGGAATTCTTCATGACTGAGTTGAAGCAAGTCATCTCTAAGTGTCGTTGGCACAACCAATCTCAGATTTCCAGCCGCGTCCCTGGGCCTCCCGGAGTAGATCGACTCAGGTAGTATAGGACCCTCGCGAATCCAGAGTGAACTGATCTACCACCTTGGCCACATCTTCAGCTTCAGTAGCAGATAAATTCCCCAAGTCTCCGTTTAGATAGTCTTTGAGCTTCTTCGTCCAGGGCTCAGCTTCCTGCAGAACCAGGATGCGTCTCCATCGCTCGGCAATTGATGCAGCAGGAGTGGCTGCTTCAGGTGAGTACGTTGGAGCTTGTCTGAGTGGGATCTCAGCATTCTGAGCGGGGCTGGCACCTTGATCAGTGTCGTTCCCGGCCACCGTAAGCTCAGCGTCCCTGACCCGAGCCTGATTCCTCGTCACTACGAAAATCTTGGCACTGGGTAATAGGGGCTTAGCTGCATCTTCCAGTCGAGTCGGCTCAGCCGCCACTTCCACATCCGTTTGAGTGTCAGGCTGCTCAGTTTCAGGTTCGGCAGGCTCAGCATCATTCACCTTGACCAACTTCTCTGGGATCCGATTCAACTGCTTGAGCTGAACTAGTTCAACCGGGTCTTCAATAGTGATGGCGCCTTCAGTCACCAGAGTCTTCGTCGTGAGGTAGTCTGCAGCCGCGTTATACTCCCGCTTCACGTGCACCAGGCGTAGTCGCTGGAACTCTGGGCGGAGCGTCTCAAACTCGGCTAACAGCACTTGCAACCCAGGGCTCAGACACTGGATCAAGCCTTGAGCTTGCTGGATCACAATTCGAGAGTCACCAACTACTACAAGGTCTGAGATACCACGAGCCTTTGCCATGCGAGCGCCTTCGAGCAAACCATGGTACTCGGCCTCATTCACCGTGATACCTTCGAAATGGAAACCTCGAGCTTCAACCACGTCCCAGGACGGGAGCTTCCACAGAATGCAACCAGAAGCGCCTGAGCGATCTGAGAGCTTGGCGGCTCCATCGAAACTCAGCAGCCATCCCTCATAATCTGCTTCCAACATCTCTAGGCTGATTGGTGGGGCTCGGACCACTCGTCCCTTGTCTGGGATGAGGTTCTCTGCAATCTTGTCCAACTGGTCTCGAGGTGTGATCCCAGCTCCCATGATCGCAGCCAAGCCATCTTCGTCGCGCTCAACCTTGTGAACTTCCAGAGGCCAGGGCGACAGACGGGCGGCCCACTGCTCACAGCGTCCTTCCAAAGATCGAGACTTGAACAACCACTTCAGAACGGAATACCGAGTATAGACCTTCAGCAGCTTACATCCGCTCAGCATTGAGTAGAAGACTCTGAGAACTCGGAGCAGCGCTACGACCTCTTTCTCAGCCGGGTGGTATCTGAGTTCCTGATCATGTAGTGTCCTCCCAGTGTATCGTACCGGGAAAATGACTCCGTCGTACTCTTGGCCCAGCACCGCACAGACCGCCCAGGGGTTAGCGTGTAGAATAATCACGAACGGCTTCTCCCTGTCCGGGTGTCTGAGCAGCGGGGTAGAGACGATCTTCTGCTTCAGGATTTCGAACGCCTCCTTAGCTCGGCCGAGATCACGCCCAGCTTGGATCTGCTCATCCGTCAACTCGTAGAGCACAGACGCTACAACCGGAAGGTCTTCAATAAACTTGTTGTAATAATTGAGACTCCCCAGAAACGACTGCACTCCTTTCAGCGTCGATGGAAATGGAAGATCCTTGACGCCCTTGGCTATCTTCGGCTTAGCTCGGATCCCTTCAGCTCCAATCTCATGCGAGAGATATGAGATAGACTTCTTGCCAAACTCACTCTTGGGTAAGCTCACCGAGATTCCCCAATACCTCAGTCGATAGAGTAACCGATCTAAGACTTCGCACATTTGGTCCCAGGTCTCTGCTCCATACGCGATATCGTCGATGTAGGAGCTGCGTCCCAGAACAGGGCTCAGCTGAGGTGGAGCCGGGATGTTTCGCCGGAACACGGTAGTCTCCTCAGACAAGGGTGGAATCTCTTCTTCCTTAGCGGAGTCGTCCACCTCAATCCCCAGGAATTCCAACACGTCCGGATCAACTCGAGCCTCCTCACAGGGCGGCAGTCGCACGAAACCCCATAGACAATTATCAAGCATCTGCTGGTATATCAGCGGGGCATTCTTGAGACCAAACGGCATGCGCTTCCACTGGAAATGTCCCAAAGGACAGATGAAGGCTGAGATCAGCTTAGCCCGGAGTGTCATCGGCACTGCCCAGAAACCACTGGCCATGTCCAAGCTCAGGAACCACATCGCTTCCTCGAACCCGATCAACAGATCGTCAATCAAGGGTAGAGGGTAGTGTGAGAGCTTGATCAGTTGGTTGACCAGTCGGTAGTCAATGCACAGCCTGATATCCACACCGTTCTTCTTCATCACAATCACAATTGGCGAAGCCCAGTCTGAGTGCGAATACTCGATGAGCCCAGTCTCCAGCAGTTTCTTGATCAGAGCGAACACCTTGTCAAGCAAGTGTGTCGGAACTTGCCGAGACCTCTGAGCAATGGGCTTTGCGTCTCCAACGTCCAGGTCACAAACAACTCCACGAGCAGGGGCTGGTACTGCATTGCCGTCCCCGAGAAAACTGGCATGATGTCTCTCCAAAATCGTCCGCACTTGAGCGTCCATTTCTGGCCCAGTTCTCCCACATTAGCCGTTGAGAGGTCCGCATTTGGACTGAGGTCCTTCAACTCCGGAAGAGCAGCGAGCTGATCTCGGAGGTCGTTCAGCAATTCCATGCCTTCATGGAAGTACACTGCAGCTTCTTCAGTGTCCTCACTGATCTCGACTCGGAGGCATTGGTCGTACGTTTCCTGAAGACGGGCAATCGGATCGGACGCAAAGTCGGTTGGCTCAGCCCTGAACACTCGATCCAACTCGGTTTGAGCGTCTTGAGCATCTACACCACCTCCAGCAGGAGAGGTCCGAGCTGAACTTGACTCTGAAGAACTTGGCTCAGTCACGGACTGAGTGTCGGCCCTCTCCGACATGCTTCTCTGGCTCGTCCCTGACTGTACGTCATCCGGGTGAGGTGACTGCGGTAGTGGTGGCTTCCATGAAGCAGGACGTCCCTGGGTTTTCCGGGCCATCTTGACTTGGGCAATCTCAGGCGACACCGTATTGGCGGCGTACGCTTCAGCTCTCCGCAGCTCCATGTTGGCTCGGTCTTCCTTCGGGTCATCAGACTGCAGTAGCTTCACAGGTCGCTTGTAAGGTGGCCTCTCCACAGCGGACGGAGCGTTGAGCTCAGCTAGCCGAGCTGCCTCCTCTTCTTGTCTCAGAGCGTCTGGGGAAGGCTCGGCTTCGTAGATGAGCTGAGCCCAGTCCCTGTACTTCCTTGAGTAAGGCCGCACGAACCGCTTTCCGTTGGGCAAGTAATCCTTCTCCACCAGGCAAGCAACCACAGTGTGTTGGCGAATCATGACTTCTTGCTCCGAGATGTTGACCACCTTGACTGCCTTGGGCCTCCGCCCAGGTCCGTAGATGAACTGTGTAACCCACTGATCACCGCGCCCAGCCCAGGGAATCACTTTCTCTGGATCGGCCTGATGATACTTGACTGGGACTATCACAGATTGCCCAGGGTAAAGGTAGGTAGGCAGTCTCATTCAGCCAGACGCTGACTTCCAGTCCGCCATGGTCAATCTGGGGACCTCCAACCAACAACAGAGATTCTTCGTCTGGCAACCTCACAACACCTTCGCGAGCACAGAGTCGCACTCCAGCAGCTACCATAAAGTCCATTCCGAGAAGACAATCCACTCCTTCACCGATGTTGCCAACCCAGATATTCATGACATACACCACGCGCACTCCCAGCGTCAGCTTGATCCTAGCTTGAGCAGTAATGTAGGTCGGGGCGTCTCCCATCCCAGTTACTTTGAGCCTGAAACCACGGCGTAGCTTGAGCTTTAATCTGCGTGCAAGATCTAAGCCCAAAATGCTTGTCGTAGCTCCAGTATCCAGTAGTATCTGCGTTCTGTGGTGAAAGACTGCTCCGTGTACCATCGCCATCTTCCGCTTCTCGCCAATCAACGTGTGCTCACTCCACCAACCGTACTTCTCGCCCGGAGTCAGAGCGAACTCGAGATGGTTCTCCATTTCATCCTCCGGGTCCAGCGTGTTGAGGTCAGTATCGAAAGTGTAAACACCAGCTTCATAGTAAGAAGTTGTACATTCGGGGTTATCTCTGCGCCAACATGGAAGGGCTGGGCCCACATATGCAAAGGCGCAGAGCGCTTGGGATTTAGGCTCGTCACGCACTGGTCTCCCAACCAGCGAGCCTAGTGGTTTAACGACTGCTCTCGGAGCTCCGGGCTATCCAACAGAGCTTGGATCACCTCGGGAGCAAGGCCCTCAACAGAGCCTCCGGTACGGATTGCCTCGCGTACCGCCTTGAGCGCCGACCACATATCGCACAAACCCCGGCGATGGTATTCGCCACACTTGGAACATGGCTGACGCCTACAGAATTGGGTCGGATGACCCTCATCGTGGCATCGCCCACAGATAAGTCGGCTCCAGCACTTGTCAGTCGGGTGGTTACGGCTGCCACATTCGTCACATTTCTGCTCTGGGTGCTGGTCTCCTCCACGGTCATAGCGCTGAGCGTTCGGCTTCCAGGCCAATCTCTCAGCGACTCGGAAAATTTCTTCATCGGTCAGGGAGGTAGAGCGACTGAGCTCAGCTTGAGCCGAGCTCGCAACAGCAGGAGCTGGCGCGGGCGCAGGCGGGGGCAGAGTCCGATCAGTCGAGTGATCCACGTCTTCTTCAGAGTCTGCCTCGCACTTCAGGTCGTAGTCGTCCTGGAAAAGCGCCTGTCGTCCCAGACCTGGGTCGACTTCCACACCTTCTGCCTTGAACGCTCGTCCCTCAGCTCGACGTTGTGGAGGTTTGAAACGTCCAACTGTAGTCCTTGCGCTGGGCGCCGCTTCTGCTCATGGCCCTCGTCTTGGCGGAGGGCCTCGATTCTCTTCAGGGTTTTCTCCAATTCATCCAAAGTATCGAAACGCTGTCCCTGAAGAGTGGTTCTCAGCCTTGAGTCAGTCAAAGCCTTGATGAAACGCCGTATGTGTGCTTCTCGATCACTCGTCGGCCTTAGATAAGGTATCCCAGCCTTCTTGGCGGCATGGTTCAGACGGTAGAAGAACATCCGAGGTGTGTCGGAGTCCCTCATCTCCATCGAGTAGTATCGCTCAGCCTTGGAGCTCAGCGTGCGACACCATTCCTTCTTGAAGACATGTGATAGCTTCTTCCAGTCAGAGCGAACGTCATCCGGGAGCTGGGTGTACCAATCTTTGAGCGAACCTGTGAGCCTCATGCGCAGCTGAACCACCCGGGTCTTCTCGTCCCAGGGAGCCATCGTAGCGTAGTACATGAACCTCTCCCACCAGTTGACTCGGTCCTCGAGGGGCCCCTTCTCATCGAACTTCTCCAAGGCATCATGAGGGATCATCGCTTGTACAACAACTCGAGTCCCAGAACTGGCATCAGCCCCCTTGGGCTGAGCAACAGCGCCAAACTGTCCTTCGAGTTCGTCCTGCGACGAGTCACTTGAGCTTGAGTCGTCAGAGTCGGAGCCGTCCCCGTCCGAATCTCCAGGCCTGCCAGGCTTGGTCGCCCGAGCCTTGCCTTTCGCTCCGGATGTCGAGCTGGACACACGAGACTTAGACTTGGCTTCGGAGTGCTTGACTGAGCTTTGGGCCTTGCCGACACGGCGGCTCGTACCAGTTACCTCAGACTTGACCTGGTTAGCTTGGACCAACTGCTGCATCACGCTCGTGAGCTGGGCTAACTGTGCCAGGACCGGATCGGTCGGCGTTCGAGTCGACGCGATGGGTGCTGAGACCATGGGGTCTGTTGACAATGGCACACGTCCAGCAACCGAGGCGACGGGGCCAGGATGTGAGCTGGGCGGCTCCTGGGCTGCAAGGAGTTGGCGGGTCTTCTCCTCCTGCTCCTGCATGGCTCGCTGATGTTCTGCTTCTGCTTGCGCATGCTTCTCTCTCAACCTTAGCAGTTCCAGCTCGTGCTCCGTCTTGATCTCAGCGGCCCGCTCTTCTTGTGCCCTCTGCTGTTCAGCCCGCATAGCCCTAACCTCAGCTTCTTGTAACTGTTTTTGGACCTGAAGTAGTTGCTGTGCTCGAGCTTCGTCCGCCTTGCGCTTCTCAGCTTCCGCAGCGGCGCGACGTTGGGCCAGCTTCTCCAGGGCTTCCAGTTGCTTCTGTTGTTCCGTCTTAGCTGGCGGTTGGGCAGCTGACATCTGGGCGTTGGTCGCCTGAAGGTTCTGGTACTCCGTCTGCAATCGGGCTTGCTCCGCCTGGTTGTCTGCCAGCGCTGCGCTCAATCTCGCCTCAAGAGCCCTACGTTGGGTCTGCTCCGCGTCAAGTCTGGCCCAGGCAGAAGCCTCACTCTGTTGAAGAGCTCGCTGATAGTCTCGCTCCACGGCTGCCAGGCGGTCTGAAGTCATCGACCTCGCAAACGCAGGCGTACTCACGTCATACGAGTCTCGGAATCGGAATCCAGCAGACTGCGTCGGTCGGGTTTCGGCTTGCTTCAGAGCTGGGCGCTTCGATTCAGGACTGCCAGGCAGCGGTATCTGAGATGGGTGCTCAGGTTGATACGCCCTCGGCTCGGCTCTAGCTGATGCTTGACCAGCTTGAGTAAGCTGAGGCGTGACTGAGATCGTCATCCCAGGGAACGAGCTGCGGGACATCGTCGTAGCTGAGCCTCGCATCACGGTCGCCGTCGACATAGGCATGTGCGAACCAGCTCCGATCATGTAGTCAGTTGTAGACATCAGGGAGGAACCCGAGGAACTTAATCCAGACAGATTTCCACCTTCATCCATAACCATGTCAGAACCAGAGCTTGCACCAACCATGCTGGGCACTTGTTCGTTGCGAAATGCGAGAGCAGTCTCTGAGGCAGCTTCACCAGAACTTCGATAGCTTGGTATAGAACCTCCAGCAGAAGACCTTGTGAGCAGAGCACGCTTCCGAGATGGTTCACCTTCAACGCTCGAGGCCGGGCTCCGAGGTCTGAGACCTGTTAGCTGAAGTCGCATCACAACTTCGGGCCCCAAGAAAAGCTGAGTGTCCTCGTCCATGATCGCATCTCCATCCCTGTCCAAAGGGAATCCAACTTGAGTCTCAGCAGCTTGAGCAGCCATCAGCTGGGGTCTGAATTCGGCCTCACGTAGTATGGGGTCGACCCAACCGCAGTCTTCCAGGCACTAAGCTCAGCCCCGAGGAATCGGGCGATGCGCTCAATCTCAAACCGAATCTGTGAATCCGGGACTCTGGCAACTTCACGCAGCGTGTGCCACGCTGGGACTTGGTTCAGGAATTCATAGCCTGTCTCGTGCAACATCGTCTGCAACAGAGCGACGCATGCAATGGGCGGCAACAGTCTCAGCGCCACACGTACTGCCTTCAAGTCGGAGACAACAGGAATCCGTCGACGTTCAGCATGGAACACATTCAGCCATCTCGCAGCGGGCGACCGAGTCACCGACATCAGATGCCTGGCCGTAGCTCCAGCCGCTCGGATGAATCCCCAGAGATCGTAGCCTCCGTGACATGGCGAGTAGGCCACGTCTACCGGGTGCACGACTCCCGCGGGCACAGACATCCACATCTCAAACTGGGTCCGGCCATACGCGAGCATCTCGACTTCCGATAGCTCAGACAGCTGGGCTAAGGCTCGGCTCTCAGCCTCAACTCCTTCGGGGACACCTCTCAGCCTTTGATAGGAGCGTTGGTCCGGCCAAAGCGAACTTGACCAGGCCCCGCCGCCACCTGACGCTCCGAAGTATCCAGCTCCAGGAGTAAAGCCGAACTGGACTGGGCCCGTCCCAGTCCCAGAAGCACCTTGAGCTCGCAGCTGCATCTCTCGGCTTCCCAGCACGCTCAGTGCACCACCCTCGGCTTGGCTACCGCGGAGATCCGCGGCAGTTGGCTCCGGGTTAGCACTTCTCGGCTGAGAAGTTGCAGTCGCAGCCTCAGAAGTCCTGCGCGGCGTCAATGCTCGGCTCACAGCAGGTTCCCTCAGGCTTGGACTTTCACCAACACGAGTGCTCGGCTGAGCACCCGCTCCACCTCCTTGTTCATCCTCAGGCTTCTTCTCCTCAGGTGAACTTGGTGGTGGCACAGCAGTTTCCGTCGGTGGTGGCACTTCGGGCCCAGCACTCGTCTCAGCCTCGCCTGACGACGCAGCTTCTCCCTCAGCACTGGGTGTCCGGGCTCCCGAAATCGATCTTCTCGGCTTGGGCGTCCTGGACTCCGTCGGCGCCACCTCAGCTGGCATTCCAGCCACTCTCAAACTTCGCCGAAGCGAAGACTCACTCTTCTCACCTCCAGTCTTGGTTTCCTTCGAATCAGCAGCAGTCGACATGACTGTAGCTTGTCCGTCCAAAGTCGTATCCCTGATCCGGGCACGCGCACCACGTGTGACGAAGCGCCCCGTGCCTCTGCAGCTCAGGTTGCTAGACCGCTCGACCTTGGTCTTCGCTCAGCCCTTGCACCACTTGGCTCAGCCCTGCTTAGCGCTGCAAGAGTTCCGCTTAGCTCCTTCCACTGAGCGAACATCCCCACTCCACATCGCTGGGCTTTGCCGCTTGGACTCTTGGCTTAGCACCGACTCGGGTCGGGCGAGGCGTGTGTTCCTCACTCTGCGATCCCCTTGGCGGTTCTTTCGATCACGGCTACGCTGTGGGCCCAGACTCGCGTCGGCCACACCAGCTGCTGTCGATGTTGAAGGTTACCGGAGGTGTTCCCAGACGAAACTCGCTCCCCACTTGGCAAGTCCCAGTCCGCACGTGTCCACAGCCCGAAATGCCCCGGGTTTTTCTTAATGAACACAACACCACACACAATAGCCTCTACTTCCTCTCTTTGGTTCCGGCTTAGAACCACAACACCCCTTCTTTCCCGGTCGGCCTGGGTACGGGCCGAGTTCGCCTTTTATTTGTCTGAGCCTGGGCGAGGCTCGTACCAGCTTCTCCTTTCTTCTCTACGAGTCAAGCTACGACCCGGTTGGTTGGAGTTAGTTGACTCGGTTTGAGTCTAGTCCGAATCCAAGGCACTCACACACACCCTGGGACTTCCCGCGCACCAGGTCCACAATGAACCGATACTAATAATCACACAATGCACCGGGGCACGCCAATGTCCCCAAGCACACAATACAATTACCCTGCCTAAACCTTAGAATGGATCACCTTCCACCCGAAAATATGAAATACACCCTAAGATGTAACCTTAATATGAAATAACCGTACTGCCGTCGCACCGAGGCACGCTGACAACGTTGATATGTTAAGTTGAATTTGTGTGGATGATCGCCAAGACACCTTCTGGCCAAA
Organism: Phytophthora melonis; assembly: GCA_024211575.1. Taxonomy (NCBI): domain Eukaryota; phylum Oomycota; class Peronosporomycetes; order Peronosporales; family Peronosporaceae; genus Phytophthora; species Phytophthora melonis. The sequence continues at coordinate 94,195 of JAMXKT010000037.1, read as the reverse complement.
GACCTCCACCACTTGCGTCCTTCGGGGCAAAACGAACTCTGTTTAAATTTAACACATGCACAAACTAGGACTCACTAAGTGGGGGCGCGATATCCCTCTGGGTACACTCTGACTGGCTGCGCGAAGAGTGTCGGCTGTATGCTTACCGGGCGACCTTGAAGATCCGCCTGAAATCTTTGGTCTCAGCCAATGCGGTGGCTCCATGCTGGCGGCGACGCCTTGGAGTCGCTGCTGGCCGTTGAGATCCGCTTGAAGTGTCCGCGATCTTGAGCGGGCGCACCCAATGTAGGCTTGATTACGGCTGCTTCACCGGATGAGTGTACTGGCCAGTACCACCAACTTCGAAGTCAGTACCACTGTCTGAACTTAAGTCCAGCGACTCTTCACCCGGCACTTCAACTGGTCTTCGACAACTCCGCTCAAGTCCCTGCTGCTCCACTCAGGTCCATGGCACTCTGCTCCGCTTCTCGGCTCAGGTAATGCTTCTCGGCGCCACATCCAAGGCTGGGCTCGGACTCCATGCCACTCTGCTCAACTCGACATCTTGAGCGAAGACTTCATGAGCATGGCGATACTTGGGTCGCTTTCAGCTTGGTCTCGCTCAGACGTCTGCAACACGACTCGGCTCGACACCTTGGGCAATCAGCCCCATAGCCGCAGGGAACGTCAGGCTCCAACTCCACCAGACCCCGCTCAGCCCTTAGCTTGAGCGGGACTTGGGTCATCACACTTGAGGCTCAGTTCGGACTTCGCGCAACTTCTCTCAGCTTTCCAGACTCAGCTCGGGCTTGGGATGTCTAATGCCAGGCATCTCGGGTCCCAGACAGGTATCTCTCAGGGCCGGGGTCTGAGCGAAGCTTCGCCCAGTCCTCGGGTTCCGTCACCTTCGTCGCACGTCTCATGACCAACAGTTGGCGGTCTGGATCCATCTCAGCCATGGCGTACTTGAAGTCCGCTTGATTGATACGGGTCAGCTTCGTTGATTGATACGGGTCAGCTGGTCATTGGGTTCGGTGGAGAAATCCACTGGGCCTTATCACAGCGGTCAGGCACTAGATTCATCCCACTGAATCACTTCTCTCCCACCATCGTCACTCGTGTCACACGGGTACAGCTGTGCTCATCCCAGGTATCCACCAATCATACTTCGATACAAACTCCAGGTCACCAGCGTGACGGCACGCCATCGGCAAATTTCTGAAAACCACCTCGTGTCAACCGCCCCTCCTGGTCTGGGTTCCATCAAAGAGGAAATCACTCCGAACTGGTGAACCATGGCCAGGCCACAAAAACACCAAATTCGAGGCACTCTGGAGATCGATACGGCCGTTGCCCTCTGTCGACTCCCAGGATTTCACACACTTCGGCCCCCTATCTCCCCAACGGTTGGTCGGAGCCGATCTTCAAGGTTCTCTTCTCAACTGCAAAAACTCCAACGGGCAACGTACAATCACATCCCCATTTCACAGATCGTCAACATGGCCGACACGTCTAGCGACGGCCACCAAGCGACGGCGCCGGCTCAAGGCACGGTGCCCACGGCGCCTCCGGACAGCACGCCTCCCTCGGCGCACCCGGACAGCGCTCCTGCACGCGCCCTCCTGGGGCTGGCGACAGCGCGCCGGCGAACAGCGGCGGCGACACTTCGACAGGCGCCCCTAGGGGAAAGGCCAAGCAAGTTACTTTCGCCGACTCCGAGAGCAAGGCACCCGGCAGCGAGGACCAGGCTCCCGACGCCGACATGCGCGAGGCTGATGGCAATGCCTCGGCTGAGCGCGGCAACTTCGAAGGCGGGAGACGCAAGTTCAGAGTCCAAGGCTCCAGACACGGAGAAAACACCGTCGGATGCTGCTGCGGCGAGTATTCCTGAGTTCAAGACGCCTCGTCACGCGACGGCGACCGACATCCAAGGGCTCATCTACGCAGGCATGTTGAAGGAGAGCGACGTGGAGCTTCCGGAGTTCATGGTTCCTGAGCGTCCGCCCCACTGGCAACTCCCGACGCCGCCAGACCTCGGGACGAACGCGTATCTCGTAGGGGTCCCAGGGGTCACGAGCGACATTCGCCAAGGCGCATTCGCTACGGAGGGCTACGGTGGCGTCTCCACTCTGATAGGCTTCGAAGAGCTGTCAGACGACGATCTTCAGTGGCTCAAGGAAGTTTGTGGTGCGGACGCTGGGGCTGGCGTGTTGCAGCCTCGCGGCTCACCACTCTCAGCCTATGAGTTGGATAGTTCTCTGAATTCCGTCAGCGTCCGCCGTGAGATGGCCTCGCTCCTGCGGCACTTCAACAGTACACGATTCGCGGAACGCGTGTTCAGGATGACCGGCTACCTGCGTCGTACCCTCGGAGCATACAAGCACATGCGGTCTCTGGCTGAGTCTCAGCAGAGTTTCGCGGCTGTCGATGAGCTGGTCCACGTGAAGCGTGAGCTCAAGGAGCTGAAGCGCACTTGGAAGTTCGCCCGCGACTACTGGTTCCAAGAAGTTCAGGAAGCCCTCGGCAAGTCGGAGTCCGTGGAGCTCGAGCACAAGGCCGCGCTGCAACAACAGAAGGCTCGGTATCAAGACGAGATCGATGCTCTGGAGTCCGAGAAGGCGCAGCTCAAGGCGCGCTTGTCCGACTCTGAAACTCAGGTGCGAATCTTGAAATCGCGCCTCGAGTCCGCTACCATGGATCCCTGGAAGCTTTCGGATTTTCTTCAGGAGCACACGGACTTCACGGGTAACTGGGAGCGTCTACACGACCTCTTCGGGCTCTGCATCAAGGATTCCAAGCCACCCGAAGCCTGGGACACTGTGGTCAGCGTCACAGCGATGGACAAGCGCAAGGCAGCAGTGGCTCCGTATCCCGAGAAGAGCAAGCGCATGCCTCCGTCTTCTGGGTCTGGGTCCGGCTCTGCTTCGCGTCCGGAAACTCAGGATCTCACGGGTCCTGGGAGCAAGCCCAGGCGTGGGCCGACTCCAGGTTCAAAAACTCAGAAATCTCAGAAATCTCAAGGTTCCAAGAAACCCAAGGGTACCACGTCAACGAGCAAGTCTCATGACTCCACAGCTCCCAAGGTTCACAAGGTCCAGCGGCGTCCCACGGATCACCAGCCTGGTCGCGACTCTGTGCGTCGTGCTGGTGAGAAAACAGTGGTGTCCAAGGAGGCTGCGCACTCGTTGCTCCCTGGGGGCGTGGTCTGGAAGGAGGTCCGCCCAGACGTGCGCCAAGCAATCCTGGCAGGGCTCAAGTACGATAGCGCCATGGAGTGGATTGGCAGCGACCGAGCAGCTCACGGGCACTTTCGCCAGCCACAGCTGATCAAGATGCTCGTGAGTATGATGTACTGGCGTCGTCTGGACCAGACTCCGTGGAGCAAGTACGTCCCTGAGGCTTACTACGAAATGGCGGATGAGCGTCTGGATCGACGTCTCCGACGCGGAGAAGTCCCGCCCCCCTGGAGGAACCTTGAGGATCACGTGGTGTATCCCGACGAAGATGCGGACTCCACTATGGATGACCCTGAGGACGACCCTGACTACAAGCCTCCGGCCCAGGACCCAGAGGACAACAGCGTAAGCAGCAGTTCTGAGGAAGAATTCGAGTTGGCCCCTGAGGTCTTGGTCGTCGACGACGATGAAGAAGCGGCTGAGGAGGACGAAGCTGAAGAACCTCCAAGGGTCCAGGCCCCTGGCAAGCGTAGGCGCTCTGGATCTGCCGACAAGTCTCAGCGTCCCAGCCCCAAGTCCAAGAAACAGCGTCACAAGGAACCTCAGAAGACCAAGTCCGGTACCCAGGGTTCGAGCGCAACACGTACACCCAAGGTCGCTGCGCGTCCCAAGAAACCATCATCCCTCGCGCTCAAGTCATACTCAGAGTTGACTGCTGAGGAGCTGGCGACGATTGAGGTTCCTGAAGACAACGAAACTTCCTGGCGCATCCATGGGATCCTGGTGCAGTATCCAAGTTCGACCAAGAGCGCGTCATGCCAAACTCCTGGGTTTCCTGAGTACGAGATCCACAAGTTTTCGTACGACGTGATTCATGAACGCTGGAACCGTGAAGCATACCAAGAAATTCTGGATTCCAAACCTTGGGTGACTATGCTTCAGGGGCGCGTCAGGGTCTTCTACTTCCATGAGCGAGATATGCTCGCTACGAAGGCTCTCAAGTTGGTGGAGGACATCGTGGACGCCATGCACAAGCACGCTCAAGCTATCTGGGAACGGGGCCACTGGGTGCCCATTCCGACTGAAGCCGAGGAGGACATCGCGCTAGACACCAAGCGCAGGGGGCGTCGAAATGCGCTCCACAGGACGTTCAAGGCACTTCTGGCGCGATCCCAGAATACTCCTGGGTTCATTCCCTCCTTGTGGCATGAGCCTGGCCTCTGGAAGCTCCCCGACAAGTGCTGTTACTGGATCTGGGAAGACCCCAGGGTCCAGATCCTTGGAGGTCCTCGCTGCGACGACCTCGAGAATCAGTTGGCGACGCTGGACATGCGTGAGCCAGCTCGAGTGCAGTGGAACACGGCCGACGATGAGGAATGGCTCCAGTACGTGCCAGAGCGAACTCGTAAGAACATCAAGCCGGCGGCCATCCGCAAGTTCAATCCGCTGTCACTTGCGTACCAGTGAGAGTGCACTTCTGTCAGATCCTGAAGACCCCTTAGCCTCTGCATCTCGTAGCGTAATTCTCAATAGTACTCAGGATCTCTTCTGACTCAAGACTTTCTTCAGAGTTTCATCATCTCCACAGGCACTCCTTAGGTCTTCTTCATTGTAACGCACAGGTCTTCCTTCATCCATGTCCTCGAAAAGCTCTCCATCTTCACCGCTTCATCGCCCCTGAGAAACACCGAAGCCTCAGCCACGCCATCCTCTGGGTTACAATCTTCAGTTCCAGCGGTGCACTTTCTCCATAATCAAATCAAATCAAAATCACATTTCCATCTCTAATCTCCACACATTCCGTCGATTTTCTTCAGAGTTTCACCATGGTACTCAGGGTTTCATCCCCTGAGTTCGACATGTGACTCTGGGTCCATGTCACACCTGAGTGCTACACCCCTGGGTGATCATCTCCGGCTTGCATAGCCTGGAAACGGGCTCGCGCTCTCGCGCCCTGATTGAACTCATAGAGTAAGGCTCTGCAATTGAGCTTCGACACAGGTAGCCACTCGGTCTCATCATAGCCCTTCCACTTCACAAGATATTCACGGATTCGCCTTGATGTCCGAGTTCGCTTAGTCCACCGCAAATCCAGAATTCGCTCGACTTCATACTCATCGTTCGCTGTGTCAGGTTCCCAGCTATCCTCAGGTAGCAGAGCCGCGTCAAAGTCATCATCTTCATTCACGTCGATCTCCACGGTGGGCCGTTTTGGGAACAGCGCTCTGGGTTTCAAACGGCTCACATGCACCCAGGGATTCACACGATATCCAGAGTTCTCGACCCTGAGTTTCACGCGGAAATTATCATGGATTTCCTGAATTCTGAAGGGGCCATGCCACATATGAGCCAGTTTACGGCTCAACCCAGGCTGCACTTTGGGTATGTACAACCAGACAGCATCCCCAGCAGCGAATCCTGACTTTAGTCGTTCCGAGAGCTCCTTCCACTTCTGGGTCTGCTCGGCGGAACGCGCTCGCTTGGCCTTCTTCTGAAGATCTTCTGCGCAGGCTTGTGCATAGCTGTAGTCGCGTTGCAGTTTCCTGCGCCACTCATACGCCGTGCGTTCCTGGACACTTGACGGTCTGGGTCCCAGCATGGCGGACACAGTGCCATGTGCATCCCAACCGTGCACTAAGAAGAAGGGGGTATCCAGACGCGTAGCATCGAATGAGGTATTCAGGGCGAACATCAAGCGCTCAGCATGGTCGTCCCAGTCACTCTGGTCCGCTTCAGCGATGTATGCGCGAATGCTGCGCACCACGGTCTGCACCGATCGCTCTTGCTGTCCGTTCGCCTGGGGGCGATAGGCCAGAGTGGCTCGCTGCTTGCTTCCCAAGAGTTCTCGGAAGCGTGTGAACACCTCGCTCATGAACATTGGGTCCTGATCGTGTCGCAGCATTGAGCTTGCTCCGAACCTCCTGAAAACCTGCTCCTCGTACACTTCAGCGACATCTTGGGCTGTCGTTGAGCTCATGGGTTTGCACATGACGAATCCTGAGAACGAGTCCTGAAAGAGTAACAGGAAGGTGTTCCCACGGTCAGGCTTGGGCAGATGCGTTACGAAATCCATGGATACAACTTCAAACGGCCTTCTGGGTTCGATGTTCCCAGGAGACGGTCCTGCATTCTGAGGACGCCCCTTGCCGCTAGCGCAATCCACGCACTCCTTGACGAAAACCTCAACGTCCGCGTACATCCCATGCCAGTAGAACTCAGAGCGCAATCTTTCATACGTCCTGGTGATCCCTGGTGGCCACCCTGAAAATCTTCATGAGCGTAGTGCAAGATGTCCGGCTGTAGTGCCTTTGGAACCACAAGTCTGAGTTCATCGACCATGTCTCTGGGACGATCCCGTGTAGAACGACTCAGGCGATACAGGACTTCTCTGGAATCCAGCACAAAGTCATCGGCCACCTTCGCAAGTTTCCTCGCCTGAGCGTGTGACAACTTGCTCACGTCGCCCTTCAGAAAGTCCTTGAGTTGCAACAGGTGGTCATCCTTGTCTTGGTGCACCTTGATACGTCTCCAGCGTTCGGCCTGATATTCCAGGGGCCCCATGGGTGCGCCTTGGTCTTCCGCCTCCTGAGTTTGCGCTCGGGTCATGACAGCGAAAACCTTGGCCGCCACGGTCAATGGCGCGCACTCTGGTCCAGGGAAACTCAGAGTATCATCCCTCTGGGAATCGCTCTTCTGAGTTCCAACGCTTAACAACACCTTCGGTTTCACCAACTTCTCGTGAATCTTGGACACCAACTGCAGATGCATTCGCTCGTCAGCGTCTTCGACTTTCCAGGATTCACCAAGCGCCAGAGTCTTCGATGTCAAGTAGTCTGCGGCCTGGTTGAACTCTCGTTTGACATGCACTAAGCGGACTGACTTGAACTTCGTCTTCAGCACCTCGTACTCAGCCAATTTCCTCTGGAGGTTGGGCTGATTGTAGTTGATGAGACCCTGGGCCTGCTGAATGGCAATCCTAGAGTCTCCCACCACGACGATATCCTGAATTCCACGTTCGATCGCTAGGTTGAGTCCCTTCAGAAGTCCATGGTACTCTGCGTCATTGACAGTCACATCCTCCAGAATGAAACCCTGGGCATCCAGGATCTCCCATCCAGGGACATGCCACAGGATACATCCACAGCTCCCTTGTCGCGTGGACGTCTTGGCAGCACCGTCGAAACTCAGAATGCAACCTTCATAGTCTGCTTCTAGCATCTCCATACTGATAGGCACAGGCGGTTTGACGCGCCCCTTGGCTGGGATCAAGTTCTCAGCGACCTCGTCCAAGTGTTCCCTGGGAGTGATACCAGCACCCAGGATCGCAGCCAGTCCGTCTTCATCGCGTTGAACTCTGCGTATCTCCAGGTTCCAGTGCGACAACTTCAGGCCCCACTTGACAGTCCGGCCGTCTGCCGACTGGGACGTCAACAACCACTTCAACACAGAATATCTCGTGTAAACGATGATCTTAGCCTTCGACCAGAGTGCGAAACACTTCCAGGACCCTCAGGATCGCGACCACCTCCTTTTCAGCGATGTGGTACCTCAGCTCGGCGTCATTCAGGACTCGTCCTGAGAATCGCACGGGATGCACAATTCCGTCGTACTCCTGACCCAATACCGCAGATGCCGCCCACGGGTTCGCGTGGGGAATAATCACAAAAGGCCTGGAGCGGTCAGGATGCCGCAGCAGCGGAGTCGAGACGATCTTGCGCTTCAGAATTTCAAAGGCTTCCTGAGCTCTGGACAAGTCTCTCCTGAGTTTCACTTGTTCCTCAGTTAGCTCGTACAAAACAGCCGCAATCACAGGGAGGTCTTCAATAAACTTGTTGTAGTAATTCAGACTCCCCATGAAACTCTGAACACCCTTCAGCGTTGTCGGGAACGGCAAGTCCTGGACGCCCTTTGCGATCTTTGGAGTCGCCCTGATGCCCTCGGCACTGATCTCGTGCGAGAGATATGGGATCGACAGCTTTCCAAATTCGCTGTTGGGGAGACTCACAGAGATATTCCACTAACGCAAACGGAAAAGCAGCGCGTTCAAGTCTTGGCACAGCTGATCCCAGGTCGGCGCACCGTGAGCGATGTCGTCAATGTACGAGCTTCGTCCCAGAACGGGGCCCATCTGAGAGGGTGCCGGGATGTTACGCTGGAAAACTGTCATCTCGTCTGTCAACACTGAGAGCCGAGGCTCAGCGTCCCCTGAAATCCTGGGTTCCTCAGGGTTTAGCCCCAGAAAATCCAAGACATCTTGGTCCACTTCAGCTTCGTCCTCAGGGGAGAGTCGCAAGAATCCCCACAGGCAATTGTTGAGGACTGCCTGGTAGATCAGCGGTGCATTTTTGAGACCGAAGGGCATTCTGACCCACTGGTAGTGTCCGTAGGGGCAGACAAACGCAGAGATCAACTTGGCTCTCTCAGTCATCCGGATAGCCCAGAACCCGCTCGCCATGTCCAAGCTCATGAACCACATTGCCGACTCAAATCCGATCAGAAGGTCGTCAATGAGCGGCAACGGGTAGTGCGAGAGCTTGATGAAGCCATTCACCACACGATAATCAATGCACATGCGGATGTCGACGCCGTTCTTCTTCAGGACGATGACAATCGGAGACGCCCAGGGTGATGTAGAAGTCTCAATCAACCCGTTCTCCAGGAGTTTCTTCAGAAGTTCATACACCTTGGTCCACAGATGTGGTGCAATAGACCTTGGACGCTGGGCAACTGGCTTGGCGTCGCCCACATCTAAGTCACAGACCACTCCACGGGCAGGCGGAGGTGCAGCATTACCATCTCCCAAGAAAATCTTCCGATGATACTCCAGAATTCGTCTCACTTGGTTGTCCATCTCAGGGGTCGTTCTCCCAGGGACCCCAACGTCAGCTTCCTCGATCTTACACTCAGGCGTCAGGTCCTGTATCTCAGGGAGCATCACCAACTGATCACGCAACTGTGAGAGCAACTCGCTACCTTCACGCATGTAGACCGCAGGTTCATAGTCGAGATCCTCCGTGGAAATCCTCATGCAACGTTCGTACTCTTGCTTGAGCTTCTCCAACGGAGTCCCAGGCATCCCTGAGGTTGAGATATCCCAGTAATCTTCAACAGCACCCTGAGAATCATCATCATTCACTTCGAAATCCAGAGAATCACTGCCAACTTCGACTTGTAAACTCAGAGTTTCAGCGGCCGTATCTCCTTCGGGACTCGTGCGCTCTGGAGTTTCATCAGCTTGTGAGGTCACAGTAATCATAGTGTTCCTGAGAACATCACCCAGGTCGCTCGTGTCGACAGAAACTTCTCGGAGTTCAGGGGAATCCTCAGGAGATACCTCATCGGTTTGAGTTGATGCATCTTCAGCGAACCGCACACGACGTGCCTCTGGTTTTCTGAGAATCGAGGCCAGCAGTGCCATGTCGGGTCCTTTCGCAGGTCGCGACAGAATCTTCTTAGGCCACTGATACTCTGGGGTCTCCACGCACGATGGCTCCATCGCAGCTAAGCGCTCTGCACGCAGTCGTCCCTCGCGCGATTGAACGCTTTCCAGAATGAGAGTCTGCCACTCACGATACGCGAAGGAACCAGGGCGTACAAAGCGTCCAGCCCGCGGGAAGAAACCGTATTCCACAATTCGGGCGACTGGAGTCCGGTTGTGAATCCAGACATCCTTGTCGGATATGTTGACCACCTTCACAGCGACCGGCCAAGACCTCGATGCGTAGATCAGGTGCGTTACCCAGCGGTCACCGCGTCCTGCCCACACAACTTCGCGCTGTGGGTTCGTCGCTCCATACGAAATCTTCACCACCTTGGATTCACCAGGGCCCAGGTACCAGCTTCCCGTAGTTTCCACGGGCATGTCGACACCCAGACGATCCTCTGGATTCCAACCACACATCATGATCGCTTCTTCATCCGGGAGCGTCACGAGACCTTCCCGAATACTGATCCGCACTCCAGCTGCAAACATGAAACTCATACCTAGAAGTACTTCGATTCCTTCGCCGATGTTAGCCACCCAGACATCCAGGAGATACACCACTCTCGGGCCGAGAGTGATCTTCACCTGGGCACTGGCGCCGATGTACGTCGGAACGCCTCCCATTCCAGACACCTTGGTTTGTTTGTGCGACTTAAGTCTGAGTCCGAGCTTACGCGCTAAGTCGAAACTCACAATATTCACAGTCGCACCGGTATCCAGGAGGACTTTCGTCCGACAATCGTTCACAGCACCATGCACCATCACTACATCACGTTTCTTCGGATCAGGATCGTTGTTTTCCCACCATCCATAGCGTTCCCCAAGGTTCAGCTTGTACTCCGTAATTTCTCCAGAGTTCACTTCTCCAGAGTTCACTTGCTCAGGACGTTGAAATTCAGGGGAAGTCGTGAAATCCTGAATCAAAGTAGTCATGCATTGTTGGTTATCTTGGGTTCTTGTTCTCAGCTCCGGGCCTACATACACTAGAACACATAACTCTGGGGCCTTCCTCAGCCCGGCGCGTACTGGGTCCCCACCCAGCGGGCTTATTGGTTTGATGGCCTCCCAGAATTTGCTTCGCCATCCAGAAGTTTATCCAGAATTTGGCTCGGCATGTCCTTCAGTGCACCTTGGCGGGCGAGTCTCTTCACAGCTTCCAGTGTTTTCCAGTCTTCACAGGGTTTTCCGAGATGCAGCTTGCCACAATTCTCGCACGGTTGCGCACGGCACATGTGCGTCGGATGACCCGTCTCGAGGCAGCGATCGCACTTCATGTCCTTCCAGCAGGTCTCCTCTGGGTGTCCCCACTTGCCGCATTTCTCACAGAGCTTGTCCCAATTCGGATTCTCGCGGCGAGGCGAACGGAATCCAGAGTTCATGCTTGACCCTGGTTGGGCACTTGGGGGACGCCATCCCATGTTATCCATCACACGATACACCTCATTCGTCAGCATCTGAGTCCATTCCGCGTCCTTCATGCTCGTCGAGTCGCCAGTGTTAGCCGTGACAGTTCCTTCTCCAGAGATCTCGCGAGATGATCCTGAGTTCGCGCTTGACGTTCGAGTTGATACTCTGGATTCATCCAGGATTTCCTGAAAACGAGCGTGAGTTTCAGGATCTTCTTCTGACTCAGAGTCAGAGACATCGCCCCTAGTCACATACGCGCGTCCAGCACGCTTCGGCTTGAAACGCCCCTGAGGAATGTTGTCGGCACGAAAGTCGCGAACTCTGGGTGGCGGCGCATCCTGGTCACTGCGACTCCAGACTTCTTCATCTGTTCCAGAGCATACTCCAGATCGGCGATGCTTCTGAATCTCTGGCCCTGCAGCGATGTCTTGATGCGCGTATCCCTGAGTTTCGTGATGAACCTCCGGATGTGCTTCTCCAGGCGCTTCGATGACTTGCGAAAGTCAATGTCCGCTTTACCGGCGGCAGAATTCAGACGATAGAAGAAATCCAGAGCGCTCTCTGAGTTCCTCATCTCCATCGTGAAGTAACGCTCTGAGTACGACGAGCGCGCTTTGCAGTACTTCTTCCTGAAGGCAGACGCTAACTCCTTCCAGTCACGTTGAGTATGCTTGGGCAACTGATTGAACCAGTCACGCGCAGCTCCAGAGAGTTTCAACTTGAGCTCCTGAATTCGCATCTTCGTGGACCAACCTCCTTGAGCAGCCATGTTCGCGAAACGCTCCCACCAATGCACACGTTCTCTGAGCGACGCCTTGGTATCGAACTCACCCAGAGTATTCGAGTTGATGTATGGTCGGAACGTCAGAAGCGTGGTGCCAGCTTGAGCCGCAGAAGTTGCCGTCAGGTTAACTCCAGGGTTCTCATCCGAGCTGTCATCACTTTCAGAGGACGAGCTGTCGTCACTAGAGTCAGAACTTGGGTCCGAGTCTGAAGGCGGATTGAAATCCTGGCGCTTCTTCTTCTTTCGCTGGTTCTTCTTGGACGTAGAGCGCTTGGAGTCAGTCCTAGAGTCCTGCGAGGCCTTTGAGGCCGACGTCTTCCTGGAATCCGAAGTCTTCTCCAGAGGCACAGGCTCCTGCTTGATATCCTGCGTCACCTTGGTCTCCGTAGCGCCATGTCCTCGCTTGACATGCTTCGTTCTGCCGGAAGTGTCGGCGGAATGCTGCGTGAGGGTCAGCTGGGAAGCGGCGACTTCGGAAGTGTTCTTCGAATCAGCTGTCTCCCGTCTCTGCCCTGCGACACTTGCGTTCTCATTGATTACGCCACTGGACTCCTGGGGTCGGGTTGCGATTTCAGGGTTCTGAGCCACTGACGACCTCACATTGGTTGCCAAATCAGAGGTAGCGGTTGCACGTCGCGCTTGAACCTGGGCCAATGTTGCTCGAAGGTCGCGCACTTGACTGGCGTGAAAGCGCTGGATATTCTGGGAAGACTCACGCTCCTGCTCTCTTGCGGCTTCGGTTTCCTGAACCTTCTGCTCCAGAGACGCCACTTGTGCTTTCCAGTTCTCGTACGTCTCTGAGGCCCAGCGCGCACGCTCAGCGTCTGCTTCGGCTTCACGCTTCTTCCAGCGCTCAGCGTATGCGGCCTCCAGGCGCTCGCGTTCCAGGCGTGCATTCTCAGAGAAATCCTGAGTCGCACTCTGGATCCTCGCGGAATCCTGAGTTCGGCGGACTTCTGCCTCTTGCGCACGCCGTTCAGCTTCTCCTCGGGCAATCTCCGCGTGAACCAGGCGATCGGTGAGCTCCTGGATCTGGCGACGCGCGTCCAAGTCACGTTGTTCCCTGAGTCGCTCGCGCTCCAGAGCATCAAGACGTTCTCTGGCGAGGAACTCGCGTTGCTCCTGCTCCATGCGGGCCTGCCACTCCTGCTGCTGTCGCAAGACATTCAGCTCGATTTGGGCGGGCCCAGACCTTGCGGACACGGACGAAGCTGACCCAAGACCTCTGGATCCACTCGAGCGGCTCGACACAGCCGATCCTCTGGATTTCGTCGAGCGTCGTGAGCGTGCCTCACTCCTAGAGCCTTGGTGTTGACTCCGCTCATCTGCTCTGACATCCTTGGGACCGCCAAATCCAGAAATCGGGGATGGTTCCCTGAGTTTCGGCTCGGCCGCTGTCGCTGGAACTCTGGAGAGAATTGCCTTCTTGGGAGCAATCTCTGGATCAGAGTGCACGGACGACGCCATCTCAACGTCATCGTGGTCGACTGACACAAGACGCGGAGGAATGACCGTCCGGGTGACCTGGAACCCCAGATCTCCGGCAGCCGTGAAGCCACCTGCACTCTGAGCTACCAGCGCCAGAGCTCCGACCCGTTGTCCCAGCGACTGCATCGACGAAGACGAAGAGCTGCCATAGGACGTTTGCACGCCTGAGGCCGTACTCTCATCTGAAGCTCGCGAGGTACCGATCACGCTTGGCACAGAGTCTGGAGCAGCGTCCTTGGTTTCCGACTCCAGAGGATCACGTCCATTTGACATGGAATTCAGGGAGTGGAATTCTGAAGCGAAACACCGGTTGAAGACTTGTACGCAGGAAGAGAAGACAGCGACGGTGTGGACAACGCGGAGGGCGTCGACGGGACTTGCGGGCGCGGTGGTCCGTGCTGGGTGCGCTTACGCTGCGGCTCGCCTTCACTTGACCCTCGCGGGCTCCGTGAAATCCTGAGTCCCGTGACTCTGAATCTCAGGACAAACTGTCGTCCCAGTAGATCCGCATCGTAGTCCGTCATCAATAAATCACCGTCTCCGTCTTCCTTGTGGTAGTCCAGTCTTGGTGCTTGCTCCGGGACACTTGTTACCGGTTGCTCTACAGAGTTCATCTTGAAAGGTACACCAGCGATCACCAGCCTCCACTCGACGAGTTCCACGGCGATGAAATTCTGAGTTTCTTCCATGACAGAGCGTATCAAGCTTTCCGGAATCCTGGATACACGCGTCGAAGACCAGTCGGGAATCAGGTTGACAAACTCGAAACCAGCTTCAAAGAACAGAGTCTGCAGAATGGCGACGCACTCGCGTGCGGTCATGATACTCTGGGGAATCGTAGTCGCCATGAGATCCTGGGCAGTTCCGACGCCCCACCGGGCGAGGTGAAACTCAGAAATCCAGGCTTCCTCTGGGTTCGCCAGAGACAACCGCCACTTGAAGTAGTCTCCAGTTGCATACGCGGCCGCGAAGTACGAATTGGCATCCGGTTTCGGAGTCGGCCACTCGTAGACGACACTCGGGGCGTCACCTTTCCAGGGTTCACCTCTTCCCAGCGTCGAACTTCACGTCGGACGTACAACACCATGTTCTCAGAGTCTGGAGCGGGCGCAGTAGCATCCCGGACTTGATTCTCAGAAGCAGTCCTGGGTTCCACCTGCGAACTTGACGCAGAAACCCTGGGTTCAGGTGGTGCGAACCCAGAATCCACCTTGGAACTCTGAGTCTTCGCCTCCTCCTTTGCTCGCACGGGCTCCGGCTTCACTTCCACCACAGACTCGTCCGAAGATGACACCAAGTCGATCACCTCCGGGGGCTCAGCCGCATTGGCGCCTCCCTCAGACGCCTGAGCACCACCCTCGCGGGTGTGCTCCTCTGGGACTCCAGGGGTCTGCGACCCAGAAACCGCCTCCGATGAACCTTGATCTCTGGACGAAGCTTGTTCATCCTGCGTCGGAGGTCCAGCAGCGGACTGATCTTGATCGGCAGACGCCTTAGCGTCCCCACCTTGTGCTGTCTCGCTCTCGCGAGCAGCCTTCTTCGCCTTCCGAGCGTCACGGACCACGGTATCCAGATCCTTCTGCTCCTCAGGCCCCAAACCTTGAACACGACGCGACTGACGTGACGCCTCACCGCGTCCTCCGTCCCCGCGTCCACTCTTCTTCGCCCCTCTTCCTCCAGCCATCTTGTTCGCTTGAAGTTGACGGGCACTCAGCAGTTCTTCGACTCTTGAGTTCGGTGAAATCCTCGACAATCAAATCCGGGCACGCGCACCAGCTGAGGCGAGGCCGATGAAACCTTTATCGCCCAGGGGGGTTCGTATAGCGCAGCCCAAGAAGGTTCTCAGGGTATAAACCCAGAGAACCGACTCGAGAGTCAACAGCAAGAAGATAAATCCAGAGGTTCGCAGCCGCGAAGCTTTAAACCCTGAGAATCACTCTCCTTGGTTGGCGTGGGTACCTTGTGTAATCCCTGTCGGCTCGTTTGTCTTTGACGGAACGGCACTTCACCAAACTCGAATGTAGCCTCGAAGAAGCGCTGAGGTGCACGTCTAATCCAGAACGCACCTCGACACTAGAGGCAAAACCCAGAGAATCAGATCACCCGAAATCCAGAATATCACGAATTCAGGATCCAGGATTTCAGTCAACTCTGGGGTGAGGAACTCAGAAGACACCTTACCCAAATGCCTTCGTAGCTCGATAAATCCAACAAATACAGAGTATACAAACACTACAACTAGCCGTCACTTATTCTTTTGGACCCTTGGACGGTGGGTCACTCACACACTAGGCTCACTCAAGTCTGAAATTCAGGGGCCTAGCTCCCCTGAGACTCACACAAACGCGCACCACCTCCCGTACAGGAGGAAAATACAATCACTATCAGTTACCTTTCCCTTCACACAAGCAGTCAATACACAATCCTGGAGGCGACTACCTAGCACCCCAGAATGCCCTCTGGAATAATATGAAATGGGCTACCACGAGCACAGCAAGTGACCCAACTAGGATATGAAATAGGTGGATCACTCCAGGAAGCACGAGGCCGTCGCTGGTCCCCACCTAACTGGACTTGAGTTTGATGGAGTCCACACAGACGGCTGTCCCTCGCCGTTGATGTGCCCTTAGCGTCCCGCGGTCGTAGTCTCGGGTCCTCCGGATTTCCGTCGGCAGGCTTGGCCGAAGTCACTTGCGCAGTACAGGGTAAAAGGAACTCTGTTTGTCTTTTATCAGCTACTTCTCTCTCTTACTTCTTTCTCTCTTCTGCATTCTTCTACGGGCAAATATCTTCATTTCACTATGCTCGGGGTCAAACGTCTTGTCTTCAGTATACCTTGGGTTCAGCGGTCCAGCCTTGCGACTCCATCGTCGCAAGATGTCCACAGTGCCAAATGTGGGTCCTTGGACTTGGGTTTGTATAGTGCATGACTCCCTCTCGACTCCTCGAAGGTATCCAGTCAGTCGATCTGCACTTCAATCTTCAAGGTCACGCATGACTTTGGTTGTAGACTGACTCCCAACTGGCTCGAAATTCAGAGATTCATGTGATACTCTGGATTGCTTCTGAGGATCAGTGGAACTCAGGGGATCTCTTGAGGGTTCTTGGGGATTCTTGGGTGTTGACTTGGGAAACACTTGTTCTGAGTATGGGGAGTATGGGTTCATGGTCCAAATCCAGAGGATCACTTGAAACTCTGGGTCACCTGTTCTTGGGGAGGTGAACTCTGGATCATCATCCGATACTCTGGATTTCCTGTGTGATACTCTGGATCATAGGTCGTGCACATCACAGACTCGCGTGTATCTCCACAAATACGAACACTTAACGGGTTGTACGGCTTCCGACGCATGTCCACGGTGGTAGTGGGGTTGGTTTTCAGGGGATCTGATCCATAGTAGTGCTCTGACCCACAGCAAGATGAGGTGTACTCTGGGATACGTTCTCCAGAGACACTTTCCGCCAGACTTTAGGCACTCATCGTAAGGGAAAGTCCAGGACTGGACTGAGTGTTCTTCTGAAATCTTGGGCGTGCACTCCCAGGATTCACACTTCCAGTCAGTTGGGCCCATCTGCGGTCAGGCACTAGATTCATCCCACTGAATCACTTCTCTCCCACCATCGTCACTCGTGTCACACGGGTACAGCTGTGCTCATCCCAGGTATCCACCAATCATACTTCGATACAAACTCCAGGTCACCAGCGTGACGGCACGCCATCGGCAAATTTCTGAAAACCACCTCGTGTCACACGAGCCGAGCAGGAACGTACAGCTGATGTGAGGTGATGTCGCTACCGGACGGCGAGGCGGCCACGGACGCTGGTGCAGCGTCACCAGTAGCCCATCGACGGCAACAGCAACACGGAACCGGCGTGACGAATGGAGCTGGCGGAGTGCGTGTACCTCAACGGAGTGTGGATGGTGCTAGCAACGCGCGTGCACCAGAGCGGCGACCGATGGACGCAGGTGATACAGTGGGTGACGGCGGGTCGCCACGACGACGGACTGCACGACGAACGAAGACAGCAGCGACTTCGAAGCCGCGAGAGACAACGAAGGGGAGTACAGTGACGAACTGGAGTACTGGTGACGGTGCTGCGGGTCAGACGAACAGCAAGTCCATGAAGACGGCGCACGATGGTGCACGTAAGCGAACGGAAGCACGGGCACCTCGTACGAAGACAACGACGACGGTGGAACCGCGGCAGCAGCTTCAAACGAAGACAAACACGAGGGGGACAAATGCTGGCGGTGAACTAGTGATGCTGAACGGTGCTGTACATGCTGGTAACACTCCTGATGACGAACCTGATGAACGACGACCTGGTGAGCCGACTCTGCAGCTGACGGACGCTGAAATCATCGAAGCACAGCAGAAGAGCAGATTAGTACAACGATTGATGGACGCTGGTGAATATCAAGGCAGGAAAGTGGTGAAAGCATTCGGATTGGTATTGATTGAGACGCCGAAGGGGCGACGTGTTATCCTACCTCCTTCGTTATGGTCGACTGTGTCGTGTAGGAAAACACGATTTAACGAGTTCTCGTCCCTCTAGCCAAGGCCTTTGGGACGAGCCCCTACCAACAACACGCTTCCCTCCTAAAAGGTCGGCGCTTATTGTTGGGATAAAATCTGAAGACCAGATCCGATCCCTTGCACCGGGCTGGAATGTGCCTTATGCGAGTCGTCGGTCAGCTAGGTAGAGCCCGTAAATCAAATATAAGAGCACCCTTAGCCACGAGCAACGGCTAGGATGCAATGTACACACGCTCTTTCACGCGTAACCCACTGTGGTCCCTCAGAAGGAAGGGTACCAGGCCAATCGAGGCCTCGGACAGGGGCGCCGAGACGAAGTCTCGGCTGGAAGTCAAATATACTGGGGGGCCTCGCCACACACCCAGACAAGCGTACAAACGTACAGGGAGGTCTCTAATACCTCCAACACTCGGCCACTACTCACTCTTGGCCTTTCCAGGGATGAACACTCGGTCAATGTACCTTATGCTCACCGGCAGACATACCCCGTGTCGGCCGAGCGTATCCAGACTCTACAGCTAAGCTAAGACTTACCGTAGACGGACTTGACCCTTGTGTGGCTTCGGGGGGAATTTCTGCTCTGATTTAGTGATTAGAGGCCGTGAGGCCTTCCCTATCGCTAATCCCTATCGTCTATACAAAAGTCAAGTGTCAACCGAGCCTTCGAGCTGATCCGACGACTCGACGACTCCTCGGCTAGATCCGAATTCCTAATGAGAGGCAAATCTTGTACCCACTATGACTACTTGGAGGGCTCGGTGGGGATTTATTATGGCCCACCGTGCCTCGTCACTAAATGGCCATCCATCCGTCACTCTAATGCGGTAAATGTGAGTAACCAATCAGAGGGCTCGGCCGGCTCTCACCCGGAAGTTCAAGACCGTTAGGCCTCGGCGCAAGCTCTCCGGTCATTTCTCGATCTCACAGCAGCCCTCACCGCGGCCCGACCCAGCCGAACTGGAGAGTGCCGTGGTGCACATCGTCTCCACTGTCATGCCACGCGCACCGAGTGCCTTAGAGGAGGCGCAAGCTACCGCTCTTCGCGCCGTCGTTCTCGACCCCTCGGTAAGCTCGAACCCTCGGTGCTGTTCCCGCTCGTCATGTGGCCCTGGCGTTCATCGCTGACCTCTGTCTTCTCTGCACCTTGCGCTCTCTCTGCTGTGTGCAGCCTCAGGCCATACCTCGTCCTTCTGCCGTAGGAGCTGACTCTTCCGCTCTTCTCCATGAAGGCTCGGCCTCTTCTCCCGAGGACTCGGCGACGCCAACTCCCGCCTATGCTTCGGCAAGCGGGGTGTCCTGAGTCTCGCCTGCGGCTGCTGTAGCGCCCGGCGTTCTTGGTGCTCCTCCGTCGCCAACTCCCGTCGCAACTGGTGTTGACGGGGCGTCGGTAGGGCACCAGGGCTCGGTCGAGAATGCCCACTCTACGGGACTCGCTCCGTCCCCACCGTCGTCTCCGTCGTGCGTGAGGTCGGATGGTTCAGTCGACCCTGAGTCTGGCCCAGCGAGATTTTGTCTGCCAGCTGCCTCCGCTGCTCGTGATCTAAGTCAACCCGAGCCCCCGACTCAAGGAGCTGGCAACTCTACCGAGCCTTCGTCTGGGCTGGTGTCATGGCCGCTCACGGCTGCTGTTGAAGATTTGATTGACGCTAGCGTCACCAACACCGTCCTCCGCTCCGAGTCGCGTCTGGAAGAGCACCTGGACCGTCAACTGGCAAGCCTCGGCCAGCTCATGGTGGGTCTCGTCCGCTTTCCACCGCTCCGAGTCGATTACGACCTTGACCACAACTTGGCCGAAGCCCGAGGTCTCGCCGACGTTGTCCAAGCGGTCTCTCCGGACATTCCGCTGCGTCCCCTCGGCTGGGATGAAGAGGTCGTCGCTCTCCGCAACGAGGTTCGTCGTCTGGGGAAGCCGTGGTTCTCAGCGAGCGTAAGCTCCGCGACAAGACCGACCTTCGTCTCCGTACCGAGCGTCTATGTGTCCAAGCGTCGTCGGAGCGGGAGGACTTGGCTACTGTCGCCAAAGCGCTGCGCGACGAGCGGGATTCCATCAGCCGACAGCTCGCTACTGCGAACCGAGCTCTCGCTCAGAGTGTCGAGATCATCGACCATCTGAAGGCGCAGGTGTCGAAGAGGGACTCTTCGCTGGCAAGCCTCCACACAGTCATCAAGAAGGATCGACAGAGCTTTCGTGACGGGCTCTCGCGCTACTCTGACACGCGGAAGAAGTTCCACGCGTATCTTCAGGACCTGAACGAGCAGCGTTTCGTCCTGGCCAACCTGGACTTGGGTGATGACTCGTTGTTGCCTCCTGTGCTTCAAGAGTTCTTGCGAGATTTCGCGGCTATGGAGTTCGAGCTTTCTACCGCAACGTCTCCCTGGGCAAGCGTTCTCGCGAGGACTCGGCTGCTGTCGTCCCAACTCCGTCTCCTAAGGCCAAGGCTCGGATCCAGACTGGTCCTGACTCCGACCCTGACGAAGTGCTCGGAGATTTCGACTGCCTGTCTGAAGATTCGGACGACTCTGGTCCCGTGAGACCGTCCCTGAAGCGCCAAAGGCATTCGGTTGTCTCCCCTCCTGCCGACGCTGCTTCGCCTGCTGCACCCAAGAAGCCGTCGGCGACGA
Source organism: Phytophthora melonis (assembly GCA_024211575.1). Lineage (NCBI taxonomy): Eukaryota > Oomycota > Peronosporomycetes > Peronosporales > Peronosporaceae > Phytophthora > Phytophthora melonis. The sequence goes on along the minus strand of JAMXKT010000037.1, from coordinate 73,716 downwards.
AGTCAAGGTCTCGGCTGGGTCGACGGTCGAATCCTCCTGTGAAAGGATCAGTAGCACAGATTCAGCCCTCGCCGGGCGTTCCTGAGGTCCGGCCTCGGAGCCCAAACGTCGCTTCGGCATCCTCGGCCGAGCAGACGGGCGCGTCAGGTTCTGCAGCACTTGCGTCAGCTTCCGTCGGTGAGGTATCGGTTCCTTGCTCACAAGCCGCTCCCCCGTCCCCGCATTCGTCCGACGCGTCCACGTCGTCGATGCCCGGGTCGCCTGTTGGTCCTTCTGGTTCACCTGCGCTGACATCAAGTGGCGGTCGCAAGGAGGGGGACGGATTCGGCCCTCCGGCACCGAACTACGACTCTCCGTACGAAGCATCGGTCGTCATCCAGCCCCGCAAGGATGGTCGGCCCGTACGTTCAGCGTCTACCGTAGCGTCTCTCCAGTCCAAGGTTGCGGTGGAGAGCGAGAATGCTCCTGACGACGTCGTCTTGGGTCTGGAGGAGCCGTCGGTTCGTCGGTCTGCTGCAGGGGGTTCGACTCAAGACCTCGATGTCTCGGACCGCGCTGTTACTCCGTCGTCGGTCCCCTCTCGCGGCGGGCCAGGTCGCAGCTCCGGCGAGGTATCGGCCAAGGCGACTGCAGCGCCCTCACGTCAACGTTCGGCTGTCCGATCTCCTTCAGCGGCCCAAGCTGCGTCGGCTGGTCGCCCGGCGGTCAAACCTGCGCGGCGTAAAACGGGTTTAGTTCCAGTCCGCCAGACGAGAGCTCAAGCGCGCCGCGCCGATGCCTCATCTCGCCCAGCCGCTTCATCCTCTCGCAGGGATTCGACACCTCGCCGCGGACATTACGACGACGCGCTCATCTCGCCCCCGTTCGCCAGTCCAGGAGCTGAGGAGTGCTGGCGTGAAATACTGGAAGTGCGGACCGCCCCACCAGTCCCAGCATCCGCTCAGGTCGTGTGCTCGGTCGAGGGGATCGCAGCCTTCTGCGACTGGACGGACCCGGGCCACCCGTTCTGGCAATTCGTGCAGAGTCTTCCGGCGGAGCCATGCCTGTTTGACGTCGCCGAGTTCATGCCGGACGTCCCGATCTCGATCCGTGCAACCGGCGTGGCGCTACTCACCAAGCTCTGGCGTCAATTCTGCTGTCGAGCCGTCGGTACCACCGAGAGCCACGACTTGTCGTTCGCACTGTTCGAGCGAGCCCACTGGGTATCGCCCGCTGCAGTCGAACGATGGCTCAATCACTTCGGTCGACGGGTCGGCGAGGACTCGGCCGAGTTCCAGGCTGTCCGGGCTGCGTGGCTCAAGTACTTGGCCGAGCGCAACGCTCGGTCGGACCGCCTCCGGATCCAGATCAAGCGCTGGTGGGCTCAGTTACTGCCCGATGCTGATGGAAAGTTCGGCTACACTCCGGAGGTGCTGTTCGAGCCCTCGGTTCTGCACTACTCTCTCGAGACGCTCTCTTGGCTGCCCTCTTCGGCCAACTGGGTCGACGCGCTGGTGGAGGTCGACGGTCACGAGCCTTGGCGCACTGGCTGGATCTCTGTGCCTAGCCTGCACCCGTACAACGCCAAGTTCGCTCCGTGCAACCCGGGTGCCATGCTGTTCATTCCCCGAGGCTTCACTCTCGAGCAAGTGGCGTCGGCGGTGGTGGTCGATCCCTCGCTCGACAGGAGCGAGGTCTCGGCTCAGTGGGTGCGGGAATACACGGACTACCACGGACCTCGGACTATTGCTGAACGCTCGGATGGCCCGGGTCTCCCTGATTCGGATCGCGTTTCGACTCCTCAGGCTGTCTCGGAGGGTGCTTCGGCGGACTCGGCAAGCGGCGACGACCGGAGCGAGGGCTCGGTTGATGGGGCCACATCTCCGTCGGATCCTCAGAGCCCTCCTTCTGGCTCTGGTCCTCTCCGAGTCCTCGCTCATGCTGCGTCCGCTTCGCAACCGTGAAGTCTCTTCGTGCAAGCCCTCGTTCTTTCTTCACTTCCCAGACCGGTACCGGGTTCCATGTCGTAGTTCAGCGTAACTCCAGTCTGCCAGCTTAATTACCTTTCAATTCAATCACCTTTTGGCACGAAATCTCCATCTCTCCACTTGAGCAATTCGTGAAATCCACTTCGAAAATACATGCAATATGCAAACACGCAGTAATGTTGGTGCGGTAGTTCTCTTCGTCTGCTGAGGCGGGCTGCATCGCCCCGCCGGCAGTTCATCATTGCACCAGTCGCGTCTAGTCCTCGTCTGCGACTTGGACCATCTGCAACCGGCGGTCACTGCGCTTCGCGCGCAAGTAATCGTACAGCAGTCCACCACACGATAAGTTGGACGCGGGTTCCCATGTAGGCTCATCGTAGCCGACCCACTTTACTTTGAACTCTCTGACTGCTCGCTCAGTGCTCGTCGAGAGTGGCGTTCGGTCATCCAAGATGGCTTCAACCTCATACTCACCCGCAAGATGGTCGGGTTCGAAGCTGTCTTCGGGTAGCAGCTCTTCATCGAAATCAAGCCTCGTTTCATCCGTGATGTCAGCCGTAAGTCGAGCCCTCGGTCGATCGCCGAACTCATTCACCGCTTTCAGCCGCGAAACATGAACCACAGGATAAAACCTGTAACCGCTTCGATCCGGCAAGGCCAGTTCGTACGCGTATTCGTCCACTTTCCTCTTCACTCGGAAGGGGCCATGCCAGCGATGTGCCAGCTTCTTCGTCAGCCCCGGTTTCACACGCTCCATGTAGAGCCAGACACGGTCACCCGGCGAAGAGCGACTTCGAGGCCTCGGCTGACGAACCGTCGGTTGAGCTTGTCGCCCCGAGCCCTCGCCCGAAGGTTCGGTTCGGTCAGACGTCGGCATAGTCTCTCGTTCGCGCCGACTTAGAGTCTCGTTGTGCTTCTCGGCCCGCTTGGCTTTTTCGGTCGCTTGATACTCTTTGGCCATCTCTAGTGCGATCGCCTGCTGTCGATTGACCTCTCGTCTCCAAGCCAAGGCGTCGGTTTGCCGACCGTGGCTTCGTCTCAGTGACGAAGACATAGCCCGAAGCGTTGTCCGCGCATCCCAGCCGTGTACAAGGTAGAACGGTGTGTCCTTGCGCGTGGCGTCCTGCGAGTTGTTGATCGCGAAGATCAGTTTTTCCACAATCTCATCCCAGTCCTGTTGCAGAGGATCTTCGGCGTACACTCGGACGGACTGTATCACAGTCTTAACCGAGCGCTCCTGCTGACCGTTGGCTTGTGGCCGATAGCTCAGAGTGGCCCGAGACCTCGATTGCATCATCTCTGCGAACGCTTGGAAGACTTCGCCCATAAAGCGAGGGTCTCTGTCGTGTCGAATGAGGGTAGGGGCACCGAATCGTCGGTAGACGCACTCTTCGAAGGCTTGCGCTACACACAGGGCCGAAGTGTCGGCCATAGCCTTTCCCATTACAAACCCCGTGAAAGCGCACTGGAACAGCAGTAACGCCGTATTCCCCCGCCGAGTCTTCGGCAACGGGATGACGAAGTCCATCGAGACAATCTGTAACGGTCTTTCGGCTAAGATGTTCCCGGGGGAGTATCCTCGAAGTTGCGGGCGACTCTTACTCGAGCTGCAGTCTGGGCACGAGCGTACATGCCGCTCCACATCGGCGAACAGTCCAATCCAGTAGTAGTCGGCCTTCACACGATGGTAGGTCCGGACGATATCTTGGTGTCCTCCCTCCAGCGAGTCATGGCAGCTTTGCAGCACTTCCTGGACCATTGTCGTCGGGATCACCAAACGTAGTGTCGACTCTTCGGTCCGATCACGACCGAACCGACGGTTCGAACCGAGGAAGTACAAAAGTCCATCCTCACTCAGCACGAACTTGTCGGACATTTTCCAAGCCTCTCGTGCGGCCTTATAACCAAGTTTCGCTTCGTCTCCATTCAATACTGCTTTGAGATTTGCCCACCGGAGTTCTTCATCCTGCGCCGCACCAATGCGTCGGCGTCGTTCCTGTTGCACCACCACGGGATCAATGTCTTCAGCGTTCGGCTCATGAACCACCGTCGCGTCAGGTCTCGGTTGCGACGGCTGGTCCGAGGGTTCAGTCGTGCGAGTCGTCGGTTGGTTCGAGAGCCTGGTATCGTCGTTTCGGTCGGACTCAGCGCCACTACTACTGGCTTCTTGAGGCATCGCCTGTTCTTCATCTACAAAACGGACTCGTCTCTCGCGTTCCCTCGCCTGTCGTCTGGTTACTGCTGATACATGTAGCGGTTCCCGCACGAAATCGAAAAAATTCTTGCGACGAGTGGCGTCCGATGCGTCTAGTACCCGGATTGAGCCTACGGCACGCACGGTCACCTCCTGTGACCTCTCGGTTGCGAAGTGTCGGTTGATGCCGAGGCCTCTGCTGACGGTTCGTAGATAACTTCGTGGATGCGGTTCAGCCGCGCCAGCTCTTCTGTCCGAGTCTTGTCGTCCACAGTCACCGATACCTTCTTCTCCAACGTCTCGCTCGCCAACGAGTCTGCTGCGGCGTTGAATTCGCGGATAACATGCAGGTACTTCACCGACCGAAACCTCGATCTCAGTTCCTTGTGTCGATTGAGTTGCGCCATCAGTGTTTCCTTACGACATGCGATCACCCCTAGGGATTGCTGGATTGCGAGTCTCGAGTCTCCGACAATCACCAACTCGTCAGCCCCAGTTTCTAAGGCTGCGGTCAAACCATTGTTCATGCCCGAGTACTCGGCCAGGTTCGCAGTCGTAGCCTCGAGATAAGCACTCGCAGCGATCACTATCGTCCATTCCGGTAGTTTCCACAGAATCCATGCGCAACTTCCATAACCCCCGTGCTTCTCAGTCTTGGCAGAACCGTCGAAGGAGAGCACATAGCCACAGTAATCACGGGGTAGTCGAGCATACAGCAAATGAGGGTCCATCCGAACACTCGGTGAGCCACGTGTCGGTGGGGTTACAGGTGCCAACGAGTCCTCAAGGTCGACGAAACTTGTGATCGACGACTGGAGGAGTCGGGCGAAAGCACAATCCTTCTCCTTTACGCGCGTGACCGCCAGGTGCCACGGAGACAGCAGCACCGCAAACTGGGTTGCGCGCCCGAACAGAGACTTCGACCTGTGAACCCAATCGAGCGTCGAAAACCGCGTGTAGACGTGGATGGTCCGACCTGCAAGCTGTGTGTAACACACCTTCAACAACTGTAGCAGGGCCAGGACCTCCTTCTCCGCTGGGTGATAGTTCATCTCGGCGTCCTTGAGGACTCGGCCGCAGAAGCGGACGGGATGCATCGTGCCGTCGTGCTCCTGCATGAGCGTTGTGCTCAGCGCCCACTCATTTGCGAAAAGCATAACATGAACATCTCTGTCGCGATCGAAGTGTCGAAGGATCGGTGCGTCAGCAACCTTCTGTTGTAGCGCGGCGAAGCTTCGTCTGGCTGCAGAGAGGTCACCCCCGTCTCCGAAGTCTTCGTCTTTGAGCTGATAGAGCGCGGCACCATACACTGCAAAGTCCTGGATGAAACGGCTGTAATAGTTCAGCGATCCGAGGAATGCTTGCACCCCCTTCTTGGACCGCGGAAACGAGAGCTCGGTCAGAGCCTTCAGTTTCGTCGGGTCTGCTTGGATACCATTCCGTGTCACCACGTGGGACAGGAAGTCCACCTTGGGTTGCACGAAGATGCTCTTGGTGAAACTCACGCTGATACGGCACTCTTCGAACCGTGCTAAGAGTCGGTCCAGTGTGGCCAAGCAGTCATCGAACGACTCGCCCCCGAAACAGATATCGTCGACGAAAGACCGTCGTTCGAATACGGGTACTAACGAGGATTCGTCAGGCTCTCCACGGGCGAACATATCGGCTACAGGGCTGTTGATCAGTTCAGACACCGCATTTCCGGCACCACCAAAACTGTTTCCTGCCTCGAACTTGGTCGGCGAAGACTCAGTACGAGACGTCGGTTCGGCCGACGGCTCGGTCCGTCCTTGATTAGCTTCCCGATCACGCGATTCAGCTTCTTCCATCAGCGACGCGTAGCGTTTCCATCCACCCTTCGGTTGCACGAAGCCCCACAGAGCGTTGTCGATCATCCTCTGATAGATCATGGGCGCATTTTTGAGCCCAAAGGGCATTCGAAGCCACTCAAAGTGGCCCAACGCGCACACGAACGCCGAGATCTGACGAGCCCTCTGTGTCATCATAATAGCCCAGAATCCACTCGCAGCGTCAAGCGAGCAGTACCACAGATACTTCTCTAGATCGGTAAGCAAGTCATCGACCAGAGGCATCGCATACTCCATGATTGCGGTGACGGCGTTCACCATCTTGTAATCAATGCACAATCTGATGTCGACTCCATTCTTCTTTAACACAATGACGATCGGTGAAGACCACGGGCTGTTTGAGAACGCAATCAGCCCCGCCTTCAGCAGCCCTCGGAGTAGCTCGTAGAGCTTCTTGAGATGTCGGAGGGGTATCCGCCGAGCCCTCTGTTTGATGGGCGCGTGTCCTTGGACATCGATATCACACACCACCCCATAGGCTGGCGGAGGTAATGCATTGCCGCTGGAGATCAGAATCTTCTCGTGCTTCCGGAGCACCTTCACCACGCGGTCTTGCCGGCTGCAACTCAGGTCCGGGTGCCGCACGTTACCAGCCGAGTAGTCCAACTCTGTAACCGAGGCTTCGGTCAGGTCGGGTAGGAAGGCTAGTTCGTGAGCGTAATCCTCCAGGTTAATGTCATTCGCTCGATGCTCGGATGTAACCTCCTTCGCGTCGCTGCTATCTCCCTCAGCTGTTTCCGCAGTTGCCACTGAGACGTAGGTGCGCTCCAGTACCGTCATCGGGTCGTCGTCTCCAGCCGAGTCCTCACTTTGGCGCGAGTGCTCCGATCCATCATCATTACAACCATTGTCGTCATTACTCAGCATGTCGTCCGAGGCCAGGCTGGACGCTTTATCAGAGCCCCCAACACTGTCTGGGGAAATTGGCTCCGCTGCCGCCCCAGCCGAGGCCTCGGTTCGCACCTGTTCAAGTTCCGTAGGTTGAGAAGGAGCGCCGCTGGATCATCACCCACTGGTGAGCCGTCAGCAGCGAGTTGCTCTCTCTTCCCTCTTCACGAGTTCACGTTCCCATTGTTCAGCGCAGCTTAACCGGGGTCGCCGATCGGGCGAGTCCTCGGCTGGTCGAACCATCACTCCCGTTGGCGGAGTGTAAGTCGGCCGATCTACAGCCGGTGGTTGCGTGGCCAGCCACTTCGAATACGCCTCACACTCGCGCGCGAATGCGACTTCATCTCGGCTGCCTTCGAAGGCAAGCTTCTGCCAGTCCTCATATCGTGCTGACGTCAGTCGCACGTAGCCATCGTTTCGTGGAAGATCGCCAATCGGTACCCACAGGAGCATCGGAGTGTGCGCATGACACGTCGTTGGGTGGTCAGACACGTTGGTCAACCGCACCCACTCGACTCTGCCCCGCCGAAACCTCGTCACCGTCGGCAGCAGAGACTTCGTGCGGCGTACCCACACTTCATGTGTATCCGGGTGTGGTTGGCGTCGCTGCACTCGGTACTCCACACACTCACGACTCTGTACAGGCAAGTCCTCGGATGGCCCACCATTAACATGTGGACCGAAACCTCGGTCGTCTGGCGCGCCCAGAGTCTTGATGAGAGGAATGCTGACCTCGTCCGGCAACCTCGCGGTCGCGTGGAACAGGTCTAAACGTACTCCAGCGGGGATCATGAAGTCTGTGCCGAGGACTACGTCCACCCCAGCGCCATGGTCCATGACCCACAACTCAAACTCGTACACACGCGCCCAGCCGAGGGTTATCTTGACGAGGGCTCGTCTCTCCGTAGCCATCGTTCCCTTCGTGAAACCCTGGATTTCCATGCAGCGGCCATGCCCCTGAATGTCACGCAACCGCAACTGCTTCGCAAACTTCTCCGAAATCACACTTACGTTCGCCCCCGTATCCAACAGAAGCCTCGTTCTCGAGTCGTTGACCGCACCCTTGACGAGAGCTCTCATCCGAGCCCTCTTGTCGAACTTCTGTGCAGACCACCACCCCAGCCTCTCGCCTGAGAGTAACTTAGTCACCCCACTGGGCGTTCGGCCAGGCTGTCCACTCTGCACCGCACTTGAGACCCAAGCCTCGTTCACATCTTCATCTTCGTCGCTTTCATTTTCTTCACAATTATCACCTCCACCGAGGGTTTCCCCTCTCTCCTTTTCAATTTCAATCCATTTCACAATTTCCTTGTCCTTGTCGTTCGGCCGTTTGCTTGTTCCCACAAACGCGTAGACGCAGTCTGCATCAATCGCGGGAGCAGCTAACTGTGGCAGCCCGATTGGGACCAACCCAGTTTCAGTTGGCGGGCTGCCTAGTTTAAATTGCCACCGAAGACTAGGCTTTGGAGCTCGGGAGAGAGGTCCTTCTTCTCGACCTTCGTCCGAAGGTACGTGGTGAGGGCCTGGAGCGCTTCACACTTGCCGATGTCGTGGACTTGCTGACACAGTCTGCAGCGTCGATAACAGTAGTGAGCCGAATGCCCGGCACCACCACACGCTGCGCAGGGTCCGTACTGACGCGGGCGACCATCGCGGTTGTCTCGGCTGAGGTGTCGGTTGGACCGGTCGAAGTTTCGGCCGGGTTCGCCACCCTGCGTTGACGCTGGTCGGACCGTGCGTACGTTCCTTCAGCTGCAGCGCGTCTCTCCTGTTCATTCGCCGCTGCAACATGACCGCCTTCTTCATCCGAGGTGTCGAAGTCACTGTAGTCACCGAAGTCTCGGTCGTCCTCGAAGTATCGGCCGTCACTGGAGTCAGTTCCACTATCGTCGCGCGACTGCCCACGGGGTACTGGACGGTCGGATCGACCACTCTTCGTCCCACGGACCTGCAACTCAGCCACCAAATCGGACAGCGACGCTTCGGCCAGCGACACGCGTGGAGCGTAGCGCGAATCCTCGTGTCTGCGTCCGAAGTCTCGGTCTCGGCGTTCGTAACGTTCACGGCGGTTATTGTCGCGCGCTTGTTCGCTCCGGCGCTCGTCCCGTCTGCGAGAGGGCTCGCGTCCACGCGACTGGTGAGACGAGGCATGAGACGAGGCGTCTCTGCTCTGCCCGCGCTCTTCCGACTTGAGGATGTCATTAATCATGTCTTCAAACTCATGGATGTCCGAGACTCGGACGTGGCACAGCCGCCGCTCGAGTCCTCGGTCACCGCACGTCTCGAGGAAGCGTTGCACGTGATCCTTCGCGTCGCGACCGCCCTTCTCGAACTGAAGGCCAGCGTTGCGAGCGTAGCCATTCAGCCGATTTAGGTAGTCGCACAGATGCTCCGATACGTCACGTCGCGCCGAATAGTAGCGAGCCTTCGCAGACTGACTGAACTGCGTGCAGTAATACTTGATGAAAGCATCACTGAGCAGCCTCCACTGACGCTTCGTCTTCTTGGGGAGCTGGCGGTTCCAGTGCAAGGCACCGTCCCGAAGGCTCAGCTCGAAAGCCATGCACCACTCATTGGGCGGAGTGTGCGTTCCCTTCATCTCGTAGACAAATGCCCGGAGCCACTGCATAGAGTTTTCACTCTTGTTGCGGGCTCCAGAGAAGTTCTTGATCTGAGCGAGGGGTCGGTGAGTCGCAATCTCCAGCCGAGGGTCGAGTTCAGCCGCTCCATCTCGCTCACTTCGCGCACCTGGCGGGCCAACTCGTCGCTGGGACTGTCGAAGCCGTCGTCGTAGTCGGGCGTGTCGTCGGCATCGTCATCCGACGAAGAGTCATCACGCGGGGTGAAACGACGGCTCGAACGTCTCGGGAAGCCTCGGTTGGTACTCCGTCCAGGTCGCGTTCCTTCGGTCTCGCGGGCGATGCGCTCGGTTCGACTAGTCGACCGAGGAGTCACCATATGCGAATCCTGGAAGTACGGCGTGCCCTCCGTTTTGGCAGAGAACACTCCATCCGTCGTCTGGCGCCGGCGCGAGCGCTCGGTTGTCTTCTTCGGAGTCTGCGGCAGCGGAACTTTCGAGGGATCGGTCGGCTCTCTCGCAGGGCGTGCGCTCGGTGGGCGACCCAGCGTGAGGTCCGTCTCCCGAAGCTCAAACGCAGCTTCCTCTTCCACTTATGCAGCTCCTTGCCAGCCAGTTCCGGCGTCCAACTCTTGACTGAGACCTCGGACGGGCGAGTCATCGGTTCACACCCCATCGCTCGGAGGAGCGCCACCGTGTCTTCGGCCATTTGGGCGACTGAAGTCGGCTCCACTGGGTGTTGCAACTCTTCCTTCAGCTCGACCCATGTCGCCTGGCGCGCCATCTCCGGGCTGAACCGTCGGATCCACTCGCTCGACTTAAGCATCTGCTCGAGCATTCGGCCGAGCACCTTGTTCGCAGCTGGGGTGCTGCTGTTCATTGACGGCCGAATTCCGCGGGATTCTTGAGGATCCTTAGTAACCTGCACCATAGCCTCCGAAGTGAAGGCCTCGGTGCCATCCTCCGAGTCATCGTCCGCAAAGTCCGGCCGTGCCACTTCATCAAATTCGGAGACGAGGTTTCGGCTGAGGGAGCGTGAGCCCCCACTGCGTCCAGCCAACACCATCGCCGCCTCCTGGTCTTCGTACTCCTGCACGGGTGCGGGAGTCTTCTCTTCCAGGTCATCGTAGTTCATCATCATGTCATCCTTGGCGTCCGAATCCTCGTCAACCGACTCTTCGAAACTGACCGACCTTTCGGAGATCGTCGACAGCCGAGACGTCAAGTCACTCGCGATCGTCGACACGCCGTCGGTTGGCCCTCGTCCCGATTTCGCCGGCGTAGCTGGCACCGCTGACTTGGATCCTTTCGCCATCTTGTTCTTGTTCTTCTTGTTTCTTCTTCTCTTCTTCTCTTCTTCTTCTTCTTCTCCTCTCAATGCTCGTTTGGGACAATACCTACACAGACCACAACACACTGTTCGGTCACACCAGTCCCGGGTCGCGGCACCAGTTGTCGTGTAGGAAAACACGATTTAATGAGTTCTCGTCCCTCTAGCCAAGGCCTTTGGGACGAGCCCCTACCAACAACACGCTTCCCTCCTAAAAGGTCGGCGCTTATTGTTGGGATAAAATCTGAAGACCAGATCCGATCCCTTGCACCGGGCTGGAATGTGCCTTATGCGAGTCGTCGGTCAGGTAGGTAGAGCCCGTAAATCAAATATAAGAGCACCCTTAGCCACGAGCAACGGCTAGGATGCAATGTACACACGCTCTTTCACGCGTAACCCACTGTGGTCCCTCAGAAGGAAGGGTACCAGGCCAGTCGAGGCCTCGGACAGGGGCGCCGAGACGAAGTCTCGGCTGGAAGTCAAATATACTGGGGGGCCTCGCCACACACCCAGACAAGCGTACAAACGTACAGGGAGGTCTCTAATACCTCCAACACTCGGCCACTACTCACTCTTGGCCTTTCCAGGGATGAACACTCGGTCAATGTACCTTATGCTCACCGGCAGACATACCCCGTGCCGGCCGAGCGTATCCAGACTCTACAGCTAAGCGAAGACTTACCGTAGACGGACTTGACCCTTGTGTGGCTTCGGGGGGAATTTCTGCTCTGATTTAGTGATTAGAGGCCGTGAGGCCTTCCCTATCGCTAATCCCTATCGCCTATACAAAAGTCAAGTATCAACCGAGCCTTCGAGCTGATCCGACAACTCGACGACTCCTCGGCTAGATCCGAATTCCTAATGAGGAGCAAATCTTGTACCCACTATGACTACTTGGAGGTCTCGGTGGGGATTTATTATGGTCCACCGTGCCTTGTCACTAAATGGCCATCCATCCTTCACTATAATGCGGTAAATGTGAGTAACCAATCAGAGGGCTCGGCCGGCTCTCACCCGGAAGTTCAAGACCGTTAGGCCTCGGCGCAAGCTCTCCGGTCATTTCTCGATCTCACAACTGTGTTCAAAGAGCATCACGACTCGATCTGGGCGGGGCATTTGCGAGCACCCCATACCCACGCTCGAATCGCGCAGCTCTACTGGTGGCCTAACTTACAGAGAGAAGTCAAACGATGGGTGGCTGGGTGTCAGGAGTGTGGTAGCCGCAAGGCTCGTCCGCGCGAGGTGATCCCTCCATTGCGGAGTATGAGAGGCGGAGACGTAGGTGACCGATGGGCTTTGGACGTAGCTGGTCCTTTGCCGATGAGCGACGGTGGGAAACGATACGTGATTGCAGCGGTGGAGTACGTAACGCGATACGCTGTAGCGGCAACGGTGCACCACCATACGGCTGAGAATGTTGCTGAGTTCCTGATGAAGCACGTAGTGTTAAGGTTTGGCCCATTCAGAGAATTGCTGACAGATGGCGCACCTGAACTGACGGGGCGAGTTATTGAGCAGCTCGTGGTGATGCTGCAGGCACAACAGACGAACCCTGTGCCATACCGACCGCAGATGGTTGGATTAGTTGAGCGATTTCATCGTACGTGGAAGGACTGTGTGTCCACGTACATGGATGCGGATGAGCAGCATGACTGGGACGTGTGGGTCGACTGTGCGGTGTATGCCTACAACTCTGGACAACATTCGACGGTCAAGTTATCCCCGAACGAGTTAATGATGGGACGTAAGCTACGGAGCCCAAACGAGCTCTTACGACGTACCAGTGTTGCTGAGGCAGGCGAGTTGACGAAGTATCACGAACGGCTGTTGGCGGCGTTAGCGAGCAGTCAGAAGTGTGCTGAACAAGCACGAGAACGTGAACAACTACGACAAGCACGCTATTACAACAGACGAGTGAAGCAGAGACGAACTTTTGAACCAGGAGATCGTGTTTGGATGTATCGGCCGCCAAAATGGCCGAAGGCATCCAAGTTCGTTCACCAGTGGATCGGCCCGATGAGGATCGTCGAATCAGCTGGGTACGACAACTATCTGATTGAACGAGAAGACAGGAGTGGCGAGTGCGAGCAGTTTGTGGCACACGTGTCATTTTTAGTTACCTATCGATATCCTGCTGAGCTATTACGAGACGTAGCGGCTGCCTTGGAAGCGCAGCTGGAACATGAAGGCGCGTTCCAATGCGAAGCTGATGCAGCGACGATAGGAAAAGCTGTGGGAGCAACGACGGCTCCTGCACGTGCAGCGACTGCAGGACGCGGCCAAAAGAGAGCTGGACGAGCAGTGGCGAGTGCGAGCGAGTCTAGACAGCAGGACGAGCTCATGGTGGAGCTACGACGACGACGAAGACGGAATCGGGCAGGACACTACATACTCGAGTACGAATTGCTGCCCTTACGAACACGAGGGCGACAGCGTGGAGCAGCAAGTGATGACGAAAGATGCTGGGTGTCCATACGCGAGTACGACCAACTGTACCAGGCCGGCAGAGTCGTGGAAGACTCTGCAGGTGGAGAAGACGTGTAACAGGACGAGGGCAGATGGCGATCACGGCGTGGTTACCATGGAGACGAACAGCGGCAGCTCGCTGTGCGGGCCGGGCGACAAGTCGGACGTGGCGAGCAAGAGCGGCTGGTACGGATTCACGGTGGAAGGTCACCGGATTCGGGCAGGGAACGGTTCCGACCCGTCGCACCCCGAACGAGCAACCAGAGATCAGCACTAAACTGGTGTGTACACACTAATGACGGCCATTCACGGTGTCTTCCGGCTAAGTGCGAGCGATTAAGACCAATGGGAGGAGGCAATTTACGTTGTCCGGCGGTCGGTTCTTCTGGTTCAGACCGAATGGAGGAGGCAATTTGCGTTGTCCACGGCCTATAATAGGTCATCGGTTATGATAGGACGGCGATACCTAGCGGAGAAGGATTTGGTTGCCGCATGCGAACGCGACGGGTTGGGCGGAGAACGGAATTGGAACGCTTGGGCACAAGCGGGCGCAGAACAGAATTGGAACGCTTGGGCACAAGTGGGCGGAGAACAGAATCTGCGGCCAAGGACGCAGAACGAGATTAGCGGGCTCAGGCGCACGTACAAGTTGTTGGTGGCTTGGAAACGGGCCGCGGAACGACACACGAGGACGAAAGCTCTTGCTGGGGGCGACAGCTCCTTCTGGACGGGTGACGGACAGGTGACGGTGGAGTGCCGACGGGTGTTCTGCTGTTGCTGACGAACGAACGAGTGGGGAGTTAGTAGCTCACGTGCGTGGGTGAAGTCTCTTTGTATTGACTGAGTGTAGTTGGCTCTAGTTGTCGGCTGTGGGCTGATAGCTACGAGTTGGCTGAGGGCTATTGAGTAATCTAGCCTCTTTAATAAATAGGATACGTTCGTGTGTGTACGAGCGATCCGGCGCAGTAGCTCAGTTAGCTGCTGTCGGCCAGTACGGAGTTAACTTCCAGTTCCCGCGGGCGAACGAACGCAGCGGAGCAATACGATCTGCCCCACGAGCTGGGCAAGATAACAAGCTCGTTACAGATGCTTTATGATCCATGAGGCAATTCGTGCTCACATGGGATGCTCTCCATCGAGTCACAATGCCCAGGATTGCATGCATGGCATGGCCTTGTATTTAAGTATTTAAACAGCGGATCGCGATAAGCTATCGTGCTGCTTGGTGAGTCTGGGACAGGGCTCCTCCAATTCAGTATTATATGGGATTGCCTCGAATGTGTTGCAGTAGTAATAAGGGCAATAGGACAAGTGACAATAATAAATACGGCCGCAAATACTGCAATGTTGTATTGAATTTCTCAATCACTACCAACCTCAGCAAGTGTCGTCACATCCCACATGTTCCTGTTGGCACGAAGAAACATGATCAGTTCGAAGTTTGCAGGCAGCATGCTTGTACGCTGCGGAGTCAGTACAAGCTTGCATTGCGAGAAAAGTCTCTCGCACGCGTTCGACGTCGGGGGGAGCTGCTTCAACAGCGGGCTGTAGGTAGTGCGGTCAGAGCGCCCGCGCTTGCTTGGTCCAGCACGCAGAATTTGGGTCGCATAGTCCTCTTCGCGCTCTTTCCTCTTGGTGCCATGCTTTGGTTCTTCGAACCTCTTGACCGCAACCTTCTCTGCACTTGACAGAGCGCCTCCGTTGATGGCCTTAACGATAACAGCCTCGATCACAGGAGAGTGCACGATCTTGGCGGTGGGCTTGAGCTGCTCACACATGCAGGGGTAATCGGCAATCACGGAGTCGAACAAGAGGCGGACGTCTGCCAGGTCGACGCCATCGCACTGCAACTTCTTCGTCACGCTGTCAAACTTCCTCATGTGCTGCAGTAGCTCGAGTAGCTTGCGGTGCGACGCTCCTGTCGGTATCAGCTCTTCCACTGCTTCCACGGTCTTGATCTGGGGGCGAATGCGCTCGTAGCGCTGAAGCATCTCGAAGATGGAACTCCACCTTGTCATATTCCGTTTGATGGGGTGCAGGTTGGTTGCCTTGGCGAGCTGGGCGAAGTTATTAGCTTGAGATAACTTCGACATCAGAGTATTGACTTGAGTTAAAAGCGGTTCGGAGTCGGCGAGAAATCGGTTTACCGCCAAGTTGAAGCGGTGGCTAGCACAACCAACCAGCGGGACGCCCAGCTTCGTGGCGACCGACTGGTTAGTGGCACAGTTGTCACCAACGATGAAAGCCACCATCTCCAGGTTCTTGTTGTACACGTCCAGCACCCCATCCACGAGCTTGATGTGCGCATCCGCATCCTGCGAGCCTTCCTCCAGCGGTGAAACCGCCAGCAGTTGAACGCGGACTTCGCCGTTTTCCACGAACACGCCATAAACGGCCACGTAGTGCATGCACCCGTGCGACCACCCGTCGTACATGACTCCGAAACACACACCCAGTTTCTCCTCGAGATTCTTGCCAATCTTCTTGGCTACATGGTGCATGCTGTTGAGCAGCACCCGCGACGATACCGCCTTCCACTTCGACATCTCGCGGGTGAGCTCGTTGTCGACCTCAGAGAGCGGCATGTTGCGCTCGACGACCCATCGCATCCACTGGAAACGATGCGACGTCTCCTCTGAGACGAAGCCAAACGCTTGAAGGCGAGCGTTGGTTGAGGAAATGGTCGCGGCGAATTGGTCCTTGAAGCCATCGTGCTTGTGGGCGAGGTGGGCGACGAGGTTTGAGTAGCCTGTGCCAACGAGCTGCTTGCGCTCACTGCCGCACTGCTTGCAGCGGTACATCCCTTCGCCGAGAGACTCGTAGAAGCAGGCGCAGATGTCTTTGTTGTTGAACGGCATCGTGTTGAATGGGAAGAGTACTTTTGAATATAAGGCAACAAGACGGGGGAGGCTGTTCACGCTCTTGAAGGCGTACAAACCAGTGAAAAGGTTATCTAGGATCGACTATGCGGTATAGTACTCGTAAGTAGTGGTGGTAAATGGAGCTCTGATGTCCAGCGGTTTGCCAGACTACTTCGGGTTTGTAAGGGGCTACTTTTGTAAATTTTATTGCGGAAATTGGTAAAATTTTGTATTGAAATCTGTTTAGAAGTTACAATAATCCGTTTTTTTATTGAAAAGTACTGATTGTAGTGATACTGAAATTTTTTATTCAGACCCCTGGTCTGGGACGCTGTTAGCGCTGTGGGTCGGACGTGCTTAACTATTATTCATTTTACTATAAAAAAAACTCACACGAAAGAAATGTCAGTATTTCATTCAAGAAAACACCAACCGAACCACCTGCCTAATGCGTTTGGCTACTTGAACAGTCCTCCTCATCGTCTAAACTCCATCAACAAAAATCATCAGGTTTGCGTGGTCAAGCAGCGAGCTCAACCTGGGCTGCTTGAGTTACGAACAAAAACCAGCAATAACATTACTTCGGCAACAAGAGTCTGCCGATCGGTCGGTCGATCGCGGCCAAAACGATGACACCCTGAGTGGTCCTCAACTTCTTTACCACCACCAGACGATCGAAAGAGCCCATCAAATCTAGCGGCGCTGCTGGGCGCCAATGATTCCGTTGCTTTCTGATTTCACTGATTTCGACGGACGTGGGCGACCCATCCCGCTGCCAGTGGGGGAACGGAGCAACGCCAAGCGAGCGAGCAGCAAGAACGATCGCTACAAACGCCAGGTATTGTCGGCGTCCAGCCCCGTGCGATAGGGGACGCCATACAAATTGCCATATGTTTACAGCCGACCACTTCGACCGACCGGCGTACGCAACACGGCCTCCTTCTGTGCTGCTTCAACGGGGTAAGATTCGGTCGCATAACCACGCGTGGCGAGTCACGCTGAACTTTCTTCGATGCACCGACCGCCCAGCGCAGCAGCAAGGTCCATAGTCAACCCAAGATATGAGTGGGTATGAGCGCGACCGGCAGCGCCAATGATTGCGAGGCGCATAGAAGACAAAGCTGCAACCTCACCATCGCCGAGCTCCTGTCTCGAGCACACAGCGCCGCGCGAATGAATCGAGCGGCCTGCAAGCTGCAGCCAGCCAGCCAGCCATGGGAGGACGCCTCTCTCTCGGTGGGGGCTCTCGCTCCAGCTGCAGCAGTATCAAACCCGCCGCTCGCAGCAGCGACTGCCAGCGTCTGCAGTACTGCCCTATCGACGAGGTGGGCGTACCACTCTTGTCTGGCTGACGAAAAAACACCCGTGTAACGCAACGGGCCGCCCTCCGTCACACAACCCAATCCGCCAGCTTCAACACACACCTCGACACTCGCACGCCCCACAGCCAGAAATGGACCAAGGCTGCCGCGCCGCCCTCTACGAGCACGAGCTACCGGCCTTCGCGCTGCCCGCCGGCCTTGATCGCCCACCGCCGCTGCCTGCAGCTCGCGTCGCTGCCCTCGCCGACCTCGAGGGCTGCCGCTTCGACGACAGCCTCGCCACACTGGACGCACTCGGCCTCAACGCGCCCATGATGGACCTCGACGAGACGGTCATGCTCTTCGACGACCCGCCCAGCGACTGCAACAGCAGCAGCAGCAGCAGCAGAAGGCCCACGCCGCGATGCAGGGCCAAGCACACCGCGGGCTTGGCTGCGTCGCCCTCGAGACCGCACAAGCCCCACCACATCTCCAAGAAGGCCTCGCGCAAGCAGGTGCACGAACTCCAGGCCATCGTCAACGCCATGCAGGTGCAGGTGGACGGCGCGGCCGCCGAGATCCAGCAGCTCACGCAGCTCGTGGGCCAGTTCGCGCTCCAGCGCCAGCAGCAGCAGCAGCAACAGCGAGAGAGGCAGCAGTCGCTCGACGAGCACGAGATTAACATGGACCTCGACACCCAAAGGCGGCAGCTGCACGCACAGGTGGAGCATGAGCGTCGACAGTTCGAGCGCGAGCAGCGGTGGCAGCAATGCCAGTACCAAGAAGGGCGAGCTCCGCTTCCACCGGTACCTCTTCGCCTCTAGACGGCCAAGTCCCCACATCTCTACAATAATGTGTCGTCCGTTGATAGGGGCCTTTGTCGTGTAGTCAGCAGCCTGGATCTCTTCGCCCGCCTTACCCGCGAACTTATTGAACAAGTGTACACTTACTGTCCACTGGAAATGGTATTTGATTTCATATAAAGATGGAGCGAAGCAGTCACTTAATGTAAATATTTCACCGGGGTAGTCCTCGTGACCGGGAGAAGAGGTATGTTCCACCCATATGCGCTTTGCAATTTCACTCCAGTCGTGTGACTCCTCTCTTGGGGCAGTATCGTTTCCTTCTGCTTTTTGGCAAATGCGTCCTGCACCAATGCGGGGGCAATTGCGGTGAAGAACAGCGAACCACTTCTCCAAGCAAGGTGTATCTATGTTCATTTAGTCCTCGGTTGCTGTAGGATGGCGCCACCCTCACTTTCTCGCCCACTGCCGGCGACTAGCTGCTGAGCGCCCCCGTAACTTTGGCAAGCTCGTGATGGATTGTGCCATGCCACGCTATCTATTGCGAAGAACCTTGCGTAGCTTCCCGCTCTCTTTCCAGCGATATGTTAGTTCCGAGTTAAGAATCACTTCACTTTCCACGTTCCCTTTAAATGCAACAGACCAACCTCTTACCTAGCGACTAATATGCGAGTGCCCCCCCCCCCCCCCCTCCTACCACGTCGTGCCCGAGCTCCACAATTGTGCTAACGATAAGAGCGACCAACCAAGCGCAAGGAGCGGCTACCACTTGGGAATACTTGGCAATTATAATGCTGGCTGCCTCACACTACCCACACACACCCATTCCGCCAAGCTAGATCAGTACATATCTGTTACCTAAACTTCCGAGACTTTGGGCATCAAGTAATCCTTCGCCATTACATTTTTTTATGGTCTGGTAGGATATCAGAATCTGGTGGACAAATGCTTCGCTTTCACTTTTTTTAGTAATAGGTTTGCTCACGTTGGAGAAATATACGGGGCTACTTGAAGTGCGTAGTTTGTTACGCTGTACAGATATCGCCCCCGCTTCTGATATCCAGGTTTGAAACTACTTAGTCAGGATATAATACCTCACAGGTTGTTGAGACAAATGGCTACATAGATGGAAGCCGGTTGCCGGAACCTGTTGCCAACATTCAGAAGAAGACCACGAGCAGAGTACTCGCGCTGCGGCACTAACAAACCATGGAGGCGCTCGAAACCCCGCCAGCAGTAACAGCAGCAGGAGGGCGAGTCTGGCTTCGCCATCTCGACGCCCTAGCGTGGGCCCGACGACGTGGACGTGGAGAGCTCACGATGCTACAGAAGTTCTGTCAGAAGCCCATGGACAACAGCTGCAACTGCTGCAACAGCCCGCCTTTCGAAGAGGTTTTTCGTGTGACTTAGCATTTGCGAGAACGCGTACATGATTCAACAGGTGGCGGCGCAGGTCGCGACAAACAAAGCCAGATGAACGACTCGTACTTTGGCAAACTGAGGGGCAAAACGCTGGGTGGAGAGCTTGCTCCCGCGGGTGTGGAGGCCTCGCTCCCGCCGTGGTGGAGAACATGGTCGACTGCAAGGTGTACTCGTCTGTGAGCCCCGTTGGAGTGCATAACGCCGTGTTCTACGGCTACCAACCCGAAGCTGTGGCGTCTTGCGTGGTGATCAATGCGCAAGTCTGCTCACGGAGGACGCCGTGGGCTTCTAAACCTACTTGACGGCCGACTGGCACAGCAACCAGCTCGGAGACTTCACGACACCAGCCGCCGAGCAGACGCTGCAGATCAAGCTCTCGCTCATAAATTTGGCGCCTCGCTTTTGAAAACTACCCCGTGGAGATGAACCATAATCCGACCCATCCACCAGTGCGTCTGGTATGTTGTGGGATGCCACCACGCCATGTTCCATCCGAAAAGGAAGTCAATGCCGCCTTGTGCTTCGCGTTCCGCCGTCCAGCAGCCACAAGGGATACGCAACAGCCCTCCTGACGGCGTCGTCGTATCGTGACAGCACGCGCTGCTAGGCCATTACAGCGACGTGGGCCAGCGCAAGCAGACCAAGATCAGGTTTGAGGAGCTGGTAACCGTGGACATGAAGCGCGCCGTCGAGTATCAGTACGGCGTCTACGGCTTGTATTCGTTCGACAAGGACGCGGTCTCCCGCTGATCACTCTGCTCGGCACCTTGCACAACTTGGGATTGACGACTCGCGCGACCGTTGCCTCAATCGTTACCTGCAGAGTTTCGCATTGCCTCGCCTCCAGGCATGGACGAGAAAACGCCCGCGAAGCTCGTATCAATGGTCGCCAACGCGTAATGGGCAACTACAAGGTTTCGCTGGCTTCGCCGAGCACCTAGCAGCTCTGATCAGTATGGATACACTCTATGTAGACAGAGGCGTGCGCTTGTTGTCGAGGGATATCATTTAGAGCAATAACATTCATTGCATTTCAGAGAAGAACGTTGATTCACGAACGTTATAAATTAAAAGTTAAATCTACGCAATTTGATGGATGGTGCTAGTTGACGTTAGCGGACGGAGAGCAGCGTTAACATTCCGTTCGCGCTTCGAGTTTCAGCTGGCTGAGCATGACTACAAGCTCTTCAACTTGCTCATCGCTGGGATGTTGTGGGTCGTCGTCCGGGTCATCGTAGCGCTGCGGGAAGGTGATGCGTGTGTGGCGGAAGCAGTTCGCAATTGTTTGGGGACTAATGTCGCGCCACACCTCGTCAGACCACTGCATTGCCTGGAGCTGGTTGACGGCGTACAAGTCACCATCAAAGTTTTCATTCTCTTCCAGCAAGTCGAGGGCGTGCTCCATTTGCTTCTTCTTGTAACCACACTTCACGGCGGCAATAATGCCGGCGTCCATTGGCTGGAGAAATGCCGTGGTATTGGGTGGAAGCATTTGAACTTTCACACTCGCCAGCGGCATGCTGTCCGCTCCGTGAGACGACGCATTATCCAGCAAAAGCACGACTTTGCGATCCGCAGCTCGCATCTCTCTATCGACGCGACGAAGCCATGGTCTGAATACGGCACCTGTGTAGCAACAACATAATTCGAATTAATACCAACCACGTATACTGATGCCACGGAAACTTACCAGTCATCCACGCTTTCGTGTTGTTCGAGTACTGGAAACCGTGCTGCTCCGGTGTCTTCCTGCCGAAGCAGCGTCGTTTTTTCGCGCGACCAATGAAGAGAGGTGGCAGCTTCGTACAGCCAGTCGCATTCGCGGTCAGCGCCATAGTGATGCGGGTTTTCTTCTTCTTCTGGCCTCGCATCGCAAGCGTGCAAATGGATCGCGCAGGAGCCATCGCGTAGTAGAGACCAGTTTCATCCATATTGAAAATGTCTCTCGGCTCGTAGTCCTCTAGAATCTCCTGTAGCGAGCGGCAGCCCTTGTTCACAACAGCAGCGTCAACTGATCCCGACTCGCCATGAAGCTGGCGAAAACGAAGTCCGTGGCGCTGCAAGAACTTAGTCATCGAGCTCGTGGACAGGTTGAGAGAGAGGGCATCGCCTCCCAGCTCCCTCTGCAACCGCTCCGCCTTGATCTTGATCAGGGGGCGCGATAGGCGAAGCTGTTTCGCTTCCATCTTCGTTACCCAGACCGCAAGGGCTCTCTCCAGACGCGGCGAAGTCACCTTCAACGGCATCTTGCGCTTTTTAGCCGGCTCCGATGCCCACGCTCCTTCACGACCACGCTTGAGGATGACGGAGATTGTGTTCTGCGCGGGGGCCGTCGCCATCTTGAACTTCTTCTTCGCCCAAGCCGCAAGGTCTGACTGCGTCAAGCCGGGGCGCTTGTGATGCTCGTCCACGATCGTTTGCTTCTGCTCGAAGGTCGTCCACCTGCCCATGGTGAGTGCGGAATCGGGAATGAGGCCGGTGATGCGGAGTGTGGAACCCAACTTCAACCAGTGACAATCACTCCTTACTTGTGAGAAATAGTACATCTGTGATGATAGGTTTAAAGAGGATATTTGAGCAAAGTGGTATCATAAGGAGGAGCGGAATCTGTATATCGCTTTTCAAGCTCTGTCCCATCAGGGTTTAACGGAAATAGCTCACATAGCTATTGTACCTACGACCCCTCAGCTCCAGAGAAACACCGACCAATTAGTTTGGAACGAGTTTGGCTATCGCATAGTGGACGTCGGTCCACAACTTGGTGACGGCCAAAGCAAGAAAAGGTGCGTAATAATTTGAAAACTCTTGGATGGGCTGGGCTGTAAGTGGCGGTATCAGAGGCTAATGTTAACTTGGTATCAATGATATTTTTTCGAATATAATATTGATAATATTCAATATTAATATTATATTAGGTAGAAAAATGCGATATCAATCATATATTTCATATATCATTTCAAATCTCACTGAATATCAAGTATTTTTTATGATATTTCCAGAAGACCTCTGCTCATGCTCTGAGGGGTGCGATTCATCAGGTAGAAGTTCTCAGCATGGCAATGGGCATTATCAAGGTACTAGCAAAGGGTTTGCACCAGCAGTCATGTAAAATATTTTGTCAGGTTGACCCCGCGTAGAAATATTATCTATGAATATCATATTTGAAGTGGATACACTCCTGGATGCACTCGAATTCCACTTATGCTTGCTTCATACAAGATCGTTGTTGTCGTCGCCAATGAAATTAATGCAAAAATATTACTTATAACTGCTTTGGAAAGACTTTGACAACTGTTATAGATAGTTGTACCCAGTTTACGACTTGATCTTTCATATTACTATATTCACTGGAAGTGGGCCTGCCCACTGGGTACTACCCAGTACGCAATATGATCCCTACCTAAAACGGATGACGAGAACCAGAGCAGCAAAGGTGTAGTGGGCCTACCTTGGCTCACTGCAACAGCTTACACGTGTGCGCTCGTGTATGAGGAAGCGTAGCTTAGTTTAAACTAGAGTTAATTATACTCGGGCCTCCGAGTATAGATTAATCTAAATAAACGATCCAAATAATGTTTTTGGGTTAAAATGAGAACTGTTATTTTTGTTTTATGTTTCTGACTTCCTCTAAATGTAATATTCTAAGTTGGGAATCTGCCAACGGCTGGTTGGCAGAATTCCTTTGCTATGCATGTCGCTCATTGGTTAAAAGATGCTGCTTTCAACCAATAGGAATCCTAAATGTCTATGGACCACCCGTCGTGGTGATCGTAAATGAATGTGGCACTTGATGTAACGTACATCAAGACCGAGGAAGTGTTTGTACCTTTAACAGACATCGTGTCTGTTAGAGTTACAAGTGGCTGTAGCCACTTGTGCGTGTAACCCCGTTACACCATCCCCCCCTTAAGGTTAGACGCGCCGGTCACGGCACGTCAATCAGGCAATTGACCACTCGTCAATTCTTCACGTTGGGAGAAGGAAAACTCGAGCTCATTCCGCAATGAGCTCGCCGAAGAAGACCGCCGCTGGGACAGAGAATCTCTCTGTCCCCGAGTACCACGAGCGGCAGCAGGCGAAGCAGGACGCTCGCGCTGCTAAGGCCGCGGCG
Source organism: Phytophthora melonis (assembly GCA_024211575.1). Taxonomy (NCBI): domain Eukaryota; phylum Oomycota; class Peronosporomycetes; order Peronosporales; family Peronosporaceae; genus Phytophthora; species Phytophthora melonis. The sequence goes on along the minus strand of JAMXKT010000037.1, from coordinate 49,927 downwards.
GGGCCGAAGATCGTCCTTCAGGGCTCTTCGATAGTCAACGATGTCGTTGACTATAGCGAGGACGACGTGGACATGGAGGAGGGCGATGCCTCCCCAGCAGGCGCAAGGAGTCAATCGACAGCGACAGTCTCGACCCGCACGCCGGGTCGAGACGCCCTCGTGAAGAAAACGATTCGGACGCTTCGAGTTCGAAGCGTTCGCGTTGCGCAAAGGAGACTCCGCTCTCTGCTGCTGGAGCCTTGAGCTCGCCGCGCGATGCGGCGCCTTCAAGCTCTCCACGCGCTGCTCATGCAGCGCGTGATCCATGGATGCCGTCCGCGGCAGACATCGCGGCGCGGGTGGGCAACTCGGTGCCCCGAACACTATCCCGCTGTACGTATGCAGCGCGATCGAGGACGATGAGGTGGCGGAGGGCCAGCACTTTGATCCGATGACGGATCAAAGGCGCGACTACTATATCGGACTCTTCCATGAGCTCCGATATTACTCCAGCAAGAAGACCTCTTCTCGCAGCAAAGTGCCCGAATGGCAGGCACTTTGTCAAAGTTGGAATGCCTTTGTTGATAACTTCAACAAGAATCCGGCAGCTTACCGCGAGCGGGTTAAGCATGCCCGTGAGCGCTTCGAGACGTTCTCGACGCGTGGGAGATTGGAGCAGCTCCACAGATCTTCTGTGGATGCTGGAGTTCCGTGCGCTGTGCCCGAAGGCCAGCAGTGCATGTTGTGTCTTCCGGGTGCGGCGCGCTTGAGCGACCGCGACCTAAACGGGTACACGTCGATCCGTGTACCTGCGAGCCTCAAGGATCTCCGTGCCAAGTTCATGGCACGTGAGGAACGCGACGAGCGTGGCGCTTCGAGCGCTGGGGCTGACCACAGCGCTCGCACTACCTTCGCGCCGGCAGTGCGTGGTGGGCTTCGTACGCCCTCACCATTTCCGGAACGTCCTGCAGCAGGACGTCCCGCGGCTCCCATGTATCTTGGTGGGGCGGAAACCCTCTCCAACGAATACGATAACGAACCGGATGACGGTTCGTTTTCGGGAGATACTATGGTCGACAATACGCTCAACAATCCAACGTGTTGAGCCGTGGGCGTCACGGATCGGAGGCGGCGGTGGTGGGAACACGCCCCGGGTACGGTCAACCTGGGGTTGACTTTGGGCCTCCGTCTCTCGAAGACCGAGTCGCCGCTCTGGAGCGTCTTCAGAGCAGTGACTTCGCTGCTCTGAGGCAAGAGATGGCGAACCTGAGGGCTCAAGTCGCTCAGGCCGCGCAGACCGCGTCGGACGTCTCCGTCGACGTTGGGGGTCGCGTCGTGCGCTTGGTCCAGCGCGTTGACGCGCTGGAGAAAGGTTCGGCTTCCGCTTCGCGCCGGCCGAGCTAGCTGGCTCGTGCTGCTGGTATGGCTTCAGCCGCCCAACGTAAAAGGTCGGGTGGAGGCGCATGCTAGACGGAATGTCTAGCGTGTAAGCGTTCCCATGCCGTGCCAACACTGTGAACGGCCCAATGAAGCGCGGAGCGAGCTTGCTCGCCCCGAAGTCGGAGACTGCATGTTTAGGCAGGTTTTGAGAAGCTAACAAAACCAATGAACCCTTCTTGAATTCATTTGTGTTGCCCCTGCCAACGTTGTCTGCATTCAGCTTCTGTCGATCGACAGAAGCTGCAATAGCGTCTTGGACAAACCGAATGACGGCTTGTCTGCGCTGCACGAAGTTCATTGCATCCGAGCTGAACTTGTTCAGCTCGTCCTCACTAGTGGTCATTGTGTCTGTGCCCCGCACAGACGCGTTGTTCTTGTTCTTCGTGGCGTCTGTGCCCCGCACAGACGCGTTGTTCTTGCTCGTCGCGGCGTCTGTGCCCTGCACAGACGCGTTCTTCTTCTTCTTGCGCGTTATCGCGGCTGACACTGTGCAAGTGTCAGCGGCATTCTGCGGCTGCTGTGTTGCGGCCGTAGATCCCCCCCACTTAAGGAAGGAGCCACCATCCCGAGCAGGCTCGGGAGGCGTGGGTAATGCATGGCATTCTCGTAGAACGGTGTATGTCCGGTCGAGGCATGCACCGAGTTGTTGATGGCGAACTCTGCCATCGACAGACACTCGCTCCAATGTTGGAACGAGTGAGCGTAGCTCTTGAGTATGTCGACGAGCACGCGATTCACGCGCTCGGTCTGCCCATCCGTCTGCGGATGGTCCGCAGTCGACATTGAAAGTTGGCTCCCAAGAAGTGTAAACACTTCTTGCCACAGGTGCGCTGTGAAACGCGGGTCCCGATCCGACACAATGTCGGTCGGCATGCCATGATGTTTGAACACCATGTCAACGAACAGACGTGCAGTCTGCTTCGCCGTCACTTCAGCGGGTACCGCAGCAAGATGTACTATCTTGCTGAAGCGGTCAACAAAGACCACAACGCCCGTGTTCCCCTGGCTATCCGGGGGAAGACCAAACACAAAGTCCAAAGACATGGACTGCCAACACTCCGACGGAGTCGGTAGTGACTGCAAAGGAGCCTGCGCGAACGGCGCAGGCTTCACACGTTGACACACCTCGCAAGCACGGACGTACTTGCGCACCCACGTGTACTGGTGGGCCCAGTAGAAGTCCCTCGTGAGAAGAAGATACGTCTTCTCACGGCCTGGATGCCCCGCAGTCGGTGCATCATGATACTCGTACATGATCCTGAGTCGCAGGTCATGATCATTGGGAACGACAACGCGGTCCGCGTTGTCGTTGACTGCGCTGTAGAGTAGCAACCCCTCGTGAACCCGGTAACGGTGTGCACGAGCACGAAGATGTCTTGGCAACTTCTGACGAGCTTCGTCAGAAGGCACTGAGCCACAGGCCAGCAAGAGCTTCGCGTCCGCGTCGTGCACGTACGCGGCCTTCACGTCGTCGAGGAGCGACGACGTGGGAGTGCTCGATCGCATGGCGTCAATGGCATTGACGTCGACTTCATTCGTAGCATAGTCAGGTCGACGCGATAACGCGTCGGCCACCACATTGAGCCTTCCGGGTTTGTACTCAACCCGGAAGTTGTATTCCGCAAAGAACGAAAGCCATCTCGCCATACGTTGCGAGATGTGTGGCGACTTGACAGCCGTCCGCAGCGACGCGTGGTCTGTATAGACCACGAACGGTTTACTTCCGAGGAGATACACTCGGAACTTCGCAAGTGCATACTTCATGGCAAGGAGCTCCTTGTCATGCACCGGGTAATTGCGCTCAGCTGGCTTCAGCTGACGCGACTGATAGTAGACGACACGATCACGGCCCTCGTGATCGTGCTGCATCAACGCACATCCGATCGCGAAATCGGATGCGTCACACACAACGTGGAATGGGTGATCTTGGTCGGCCACCGCCAAGATCGGAGCCTCAGTCAAGCCTTGCTTGACTGCATCGAAACCTGCTGACATTCAGCAGACCAAATCCACTCGGCGTCCTTCTTCAGGAGCTGTGACAGCGGGCGTATCACGCCCGCGTAGTCCTTCACGTACTTGCACAAGTACGTGGCCAAGCCAAGGAACTGCCGCAGTTCCTTGACGCTCGTCGGCGTCGGCCACTCATTGATCACTCTGACCTTTTCAGGGTCAGGGCGGACACCGTTCTTCCCAACGAGACACCCGAGCACGGGTATCTCGCTCGCCCCGGAAGATGCACTTCTTCAGGTTCGCGTAGAGCTTGTGCTTGCGCATGAGCGCAAGCAGTTTCCGGAGATGCACCTTGTGCATCTCAACGTCGCTCATCCCGTCCGCAGCACGGCTGTGGACGAACACGTCATCGAAGTAGCTCGGTGCGAAGTCGCGCACCGAGCGCAACAAGTGCGTCACGCACCTGTTGAAGGTCGCAGGGGCGTTCTTCAGACCCTGCGGCATCACTAGCCACTCCCAGAGCATGCCACTCGGCGTGCTCACAGCCGTGAGAGGGATATCGCTCTCACGCATTAGGATCTGATAGAACCCATCGCGCAGGTCAAGAGCACTGTAGACAGTGCTCCTGGCCATCGAATCGATGATAACATCTTTCGCGGTGTCGGTGTCTGCGCCGGTATCGTCGCATCGTTCAGCTTGTTGTACGCATGAACGATGCGCCAGCCGCCCTGTGGCTTCTTGATACAGAACGTCGGAGCACTGTGCGGGGACTTCGATTCCCGCACTTGTCCAGCTTTGCGACGACTTTCGAAGAAGTCGTCGATCGCTTTGACCTGCTCTCGCGGTAGTGGCCACTGCCGCGTGACACAGTATTTCGTGCCCGGCACGAGATCAATCTCGTGCTGAATGCCCTTGTCCTGCGGGAGCTCCGCAGGGATCTCTTCCGGGAGTACGTCCGCGTACTCCCGTAGGATCTCGTAGTAGGGGCTCGCCTTCAGCGAGTCCCAGCTCTGCTCTTCAAAGCGTTCCTTCTTCGTCTTGGCACTGAGAGTGTCTTCACTCTCAGTGGTGCTCTCCATGAAGAACTGCCGCAGTTCCCCATTCTCGCTCTTCGTTCTCTCGGCGTCCGAGAGAATGCATATTTGCTCGATGCGTCCATCGTGCAAGTCACGCGCGAAGCGCTTCCAGCTCATGACTGGAAGCGAAGTCAACTCTGACGCTTGCGTCGGAGGATTAGCGAGGGTCATCTCCTGTGCCGGAACCCAGCACAGGTACGCGTCAAGACGTTCAACGTCTCGACGTTCGGCTTCTCAGCCTTCGTCTGCCCGGCAGACATTTCTTGGAGCGTCTCGGCCCCGGGCCGAGACTTGCGCAGCGACCTTCGCATGCGCCGTCTTCTTGTTTTGCGGAGCCCGGCTCCGCGTGGTCTTGACCTCGTCCAGGCCCAGCCGTGGACGGGTGTTCTTCTTTATTCCGCCGGCGGGTACTTCCCGCGGGCGAGCGACTTCAAGCCCGGCTTGGTCGCGCGGCGCTTCGTCGTGCAGCCCGGCTGCAGGACAGCATGCAAGCTTTTCCGGTGCGGGACGTTTGCAACCGTCCGCACCGCCTGCAGCGTCGGTTCCCGGAACCGACACGCCATCATCACCTCGACGCCTATCATTGGCGGAGTCCTTAATTACAAAGGGTGCGTCGACTCCCGGAACCGACGCGACTTCAATACCTCGACGCCTTCCATTGGCGGAGACCCCCATTACGGAGGGTGCGTCGGCTCCCCGAGCCGACGAATAGAATTCATCCAAGCCATCGACTCTCGGAGTCGACGGCGTCACGTCACCTTGGCTCTCATTACGGGCCAAAATCGATCCAATCAGGTTCGCGTCAGTCTCCACAGCTGACGCGTGTGACTCGCTAGTGTCATCCGCGCCGCTCGAGGCCGGAGACTTCTCTTGATTCGCTGAAAAGCGGGTGTCGACCTCCGAGGTCGACACATTTTCTCTTCCAGCCGTCGGCAGTGATGCCGACGCTCTTTGCACTTGCGCGCGCCTTCTTGCGCGTCCTGGGCGTTCCGGGACAGCGGCATTAGGCGCTGTCTCGACTGGAGATTCGCGCGCACTTGCTGGTGCGTGTGTGGTGGCAACAGGGCCATCGCTCTCTGTTCCACCGCCGCGACCGAAGCGCACTAAAGTGCGCTTCTCCCAATCAATTACCGGATCATGCCGTGCGAGCCACGGCATGCCCAATACCATGTCGAATTTATCGTCCAGATCCAGGACGATAAAGGTTTCGACGAACACTCGACCCTTGTACGTGAAGCGCACGCGTACCATGCGCTTCTCGGTCTTCACGACGACACCTGTCGCCAAGCGTACTTCCAACAGACTTCGAGGTATCTTTAAATCCTCGAAGTCAAGCATTAATAGACTTCGCAGTCGAACAAAGTTCTTCGACGCGCCAGAATCTACCAACGCACGACGAGAGCCGCTTGCTCTCATCGACTTCACCTTCAGGATGACAAGATCAGCCTTGTCATCTTGCTTCTTGCAGTGAGAATGGTCCTCACTGGGGGCTGCAGTCCTCAGTGTCGCGTGTCCAAGGTTGACACGCGGAACCGCATTACCAGTAGGGCGCCCCGCGCCTACTGGCGTCCAGCGTTTTTGTTTGGTTGCGACGATGCCCGGCATCGCCGCGATAGCCACCTTGCTGGTGCACGGGTGCCGTGCACTCTAGCAAAGTGACCGATCCTACCGCATCGGTAGCACCGCACATTACTTCCTTGCCGTTGCTGGGACCAGCAGTGGCGGCGCTCGAGAGGTCCATCGGTTCCGGACCTCCCGTCCTCACTACCGGGCGCGGTTGCGGCCTCGGTACATGCGCATGCAGTTTAGCCTGTCGCAGGCTAAACTCTTCCTGCATCGCAAGCGTGATTGCAGCTTCGAGAGTACTTGGGTACTCGCGGAAGAGATAGGTCTTCACAGGCCCATCTCTCAGTCCCTTCATGAACGTGACGACCTTAGTCGCCTCGTCGATCGGGTTGGTCACGATGTTCGAGACCAAATACCGCGCTCTCTGGGCGTAAGCATGAACATCATGCTTACCCTGCTGCAGGTCGAGGAACTCAGCTCTCGACCGGAACTCATTCTGCGGGGGCTCAAACGCCTGTCTGAGCTCCTCCTTGAAGCCTTCGTACGTGCTGAAGCACGTAGGATCGGAGAGCCGGCGTCCATACGCCCAGCTCCTTGCACGTCCGCCAAGACATGACATGGCGAACGCGACCTTCGACAACGGGTCGACGATACGTCGAGCCGCGATGGCAGTGTCGAGTTCGACAAGCCAACGGAGGAGAGGTTCACCCTCTCTTCCGACGTAGTTGCTCACGTTGAGCTTCAGCGACTGTGGGCGAGGTGTCGTCCCCGGCGACACCGCGGTATTGGCAGCAGCATCTCGCTGCTCCCTCATGATGAAGCCCAGAGCAACACCGTGTTGCTCTGTCGGCGTTAGCGTACGCAGCATCGTAGCTACAGCCGCCTCACCAATGACTGTTGACAGTCGTTGGAGGGCTTCCCACTCTGGGTCTGACAGGTGGGGACAGTCAGCGCGTGCAACATGGGTTGCAGGCGTCGTGGAGCTTTCCATAGACACTTCGGTATCCATGGGAAGGTTCTCGGCTCCGTGTTCGTGCGGTGACGTACGAACTCAACTTAGTCGGTCGTTGGACGGACTACAAAGTGCTACCAGGTGTAGTGGGCCTACCTTGGCTCACTGCAACAGCTTACACGTGTGCGCTCGTGTATGAGGAAGCGTAGCTTAGTTTAAACTAGAGTTAATTATACTCGGGCCTCCGAGTATAGATTAATCTAAATAAACGATCCAAATAATGTTTTTGGGTTAAAATGAGAACTGTTATTTTTGTTTTATGTTTCTGACTTCCTCTAAATGTAATATTCTAAGTTGGGAATCTGCCAACGGCTGGTTGGCAGAATTCCTTTGCTATGCATGTCGCTCATTGGTTAAAAGATGCTGCTTTCAACCAATAGGAATCCTAAATGTCTATGGACCACCCGTCGTGGTGATCGTAAATGAATGTGGCACTTGATGTAACGTACATCAAGACCGAGGAAGTGTTTGTACCTTTAACAGACATCGTGTCTGTTAGAGTTACAAGTGGCTGTAGCCACTTGTGCGTGTAACCCCGTTACAAAAGGTGACTCAAGGAATTTGGAGCTATTGGTGCATCTATGAGCGTGGACTAACCTACTCAACCAAGCGCATTGCAGGCTTGGACCAACTGTAACTGGTCGAAGTGCATGTCCGTCATGACATCGCTGACAACACAACCGACACACCAGCTGTATCTAATAAATACTCGGTCCAGCTGTATCTGAATCCTGGACCGAGTAGCGCCAGCTGTATCTAAACCCTGGACCGAGTAGCGCCAGCTGTATCTAATAAATACTCGGTCCAGCTGTATCTGAATCCTGGACCGAGTAGCGCCAGCTGTAAATAAATACCAGTCCAGCTGTATCTAATAAGGCACTTGTTGCTGTTACAACCTGAAAAAATGAGACGAGGCTAGAGTTACCGACAGCATCCAGAACGGCATCCAGACCATCCAGACAGCGTCCAGAACTTCACGACAGCATCCAGACAGCATCCAGACATGATAGAGCGGGTCGTACCACTTGAGCTGCTAGGGTATACGTTTCCGGTTAGTTGTAGTGTGGGAGAGCAGGCCACGAACTGGCTTGTAAGTGCAGGGGGAACAAGCTCCACAATGGAGCTTTGTGTGTAGTAAATGGTGGAGCCTCCACTATTTACTCCACACTGTCGACTATAGCTATTCTACATATTGCACCCGTGCTTCGTCTAGTACTAGTGACTGATGCGCTAGACAACTACATGTGCATGTAGGTACTCAGATAACTACATCTTGGACGCATGCGACCAAAGCTGGAACAAGATCAAACGAGGCTACTTTCTACATGGATTCATGGCGATACGCTTATGGCACTAGGTTTCGACGCTGACTTGAAGACAAAAACACAGCCGTGAAGCATGCTACACTAGCCATCGCCCTTGGGTGCTGCACGACAATTGGTCACGTCGCGTGGCATGGGTTTTCCTGCGTCGTTCCCCTCGCCGTGCCATTGTACTGCGCCAGACTCCGAAGCTCGTCGGCGACACTATTCAGGTGGGGATGCCGTCTGCCTGCGCGAAGGTACGTCCCGCTCGATTCGAGGAGTCCATGTCCCGGAATTCAGCCACAGGCACGCACTCGCAGTTGAAGCAGACTTGAGTTGAGACAGCGTGGGAGTCCAGCTACGTGCGCGCAGTCACTGTGAGTTAGAAACTGAAGCAGCCTTTATCTCATGCCAGGCGCGTTGTCTATGCAGTAGTCACGTACCACGTACACGTTTGTTCTTGCGGCGTACCCATTGCCACTCGCATCCTCGGCGGTCATCGCGCCGGCATTGCGGGCGGGGTGTGCAAGCGAGCGAGTCCGCCTTCCTGCCGGTGAACACCTTCACCACCTTGTCCCCGACGTCCACGAAAGCAGCGCTGGGTCCTTGCTCTCGCGCCGCTCGCTGCTCCCTGCGCATCCTGCCACTCGCACCGTTTGACGCGCTTGCTGCTTCCTGCTTCCTAGAGCTCCGTTTCAAAACTATTATTACCAGCCATCCACTGAGGTATACGCTAGCAAGCGGTATACGCTTGCCGGATCGAGGACGACGTTTAGGGCAAGCTAGGTTAGCGGCTGTTTATCATCACATGTGTTTTCTAGTCTGGAACAGGAACCACTCTCATCTAATAAATACCCGGTCCAGCTGTATCTGAATCCTGGACCGAGTAGCGCCAGCTGTAAATAAATACCAGTCCAGCTGTATCTAAATTATGAACCGAGTAGCGCCAGCTGTATTTAAATAAATACCCGGTCCAGCTGACAGCTAATACCATATCTCTACTTCTGTTATTGGCAGTAGAAACAAAATACCGCATTACACTAACTTATATACCGTAAAACCTAGAGCTGTTCCGAGCAGAGCACGGCCTGGTTTAGACACCTTGGATGTAAATACAGTACGGGGTTCTAATACATGTTGGTATTGCAATGGTTCAAACGTACCAAATTCTGGTACCGGTGAGCATTTGCCCCACAGTTTGCTATCGGAAGCTGATAATGCACCCCAAATATGTGCCCAAATCGCCCCAAATGTCCCAAATAATGAATTGTCTCTGTAACATTTAGGTACATATTTGGGGCCAAGTATACGAGTGCTTTCTCATAAAACTATCCCAAATATGTACCAAAACGGAGGTGACTGATTATCGTCTATATAGTCTATGGGCGAGGGCGAGCGGACGCGAGCGCGAGCCTCACTCAATGCATTCACTAATTACTAACACCCGCCGATTAGGCGGGGGCGTGTCTGTGCGAGCGAGCGAACGCGAGCGCTGCAACCCGATATTTTTTTTTCTAGACACCGCGCCTGGCCGAGACGAGGAACTTAGCGTAAGGGACAAGGGGGTGGGGCAGGCCAGCAGCGGCGCCCACCGAGCGAAGCGAGAGAGGGCGGGCCCCCGCAGACCCGTCGCTAAGTCCGCAGACGAGAGCCAACGCGCGAGTGTCCGCCCTGTGCTGCTCTTTCACTTAAGGTTATTCTATCCTAAATATGTTCCAAAACGTTCCGACGGTCTTAAATCATCTGGTAAAATTTTTGGGATTTGGGGCGTTTTCGGGGTGCATTATCCAATACCTTGCTATCGCATGCTTGAGTACACGATGAATGGGACGCAGCGTGACGCAGCCTGCGTGTATGGTTTGCCACCTAACTAATATCAACCGGGTATTCGTAATGACGACAGATTGGTTTAAGCTGGCTAACGATTGGCCAAAAATACTAGAAATACGTCATCATTTCGTACTTAATGAAATATTGATATATTATATGATATATCAATATCAATATCAATATTATTTTCCATGTGTGTTAAAATATCATATAATATTTTATATATCAAAACTGAATGTGTCGATATTATATCAATATCAATATTACCCATTTTGGAGTTAACATTAGCCCCTTGGCGGTATCCAAGAGTTTGCAACCGTTGCGCATAGGCAATGGTAGTACAGTATACATGTATACTGATGACTCATCACATACTGTTTGTTATGACATACAGGCTAATATTAGCCAATCAATGGCGTTTTCACCCTGAGCATTTGTTATGGCATACAGGCAATCCTCGCCTACCAATTACGCTCAGTTGCAGACTGACTCGGCTGGCCTTACTTGCCTGGTGCGAAGGGGAGGAAGACATTAAGGCAGTCAGTGACGCCGTCCACTACCAAGCATGGCAACATCCGTGCCAACATCAACAATTTCAACCCTACTTGCACTACCCAACCGAACGCTCACTCAGGGCTGGAAGCGCGGTCGCGCCAGTATCGGGCAGCCCGATACTCGATTCGGGCTGCTGTACGCAGAGCCAAACAAAGCAGCCACGCGAAAAGCCTAGACGGCGGTTGTGTAGGTACTGCTCGGCAAGGACAGATCCTAGCTAGACATGCTGCGGAAGAAGTGCAGCTAAAAAAGGCAATAGAGCTGGTCAAACAGGCAACTGAGCTTATTGCCTATTTGCCGTTGATAAGGCAGAAGGCCAAGATCTGCGAGGCTGACTACTTCGACAAGAGTTTGTTGCTAGATGAATAGATGAATATGCTTGCCTTGCATTGCTCCAAGTGTATAGATCGAGTTTCACCTTGTTAGTGCGGGTAGGGTAAATAGGTGTAGGTGGGTTGTATGTGATGACAAAGGGATGCCGGTACGTAGACGTATCTGCATTCCCGACGTGGGTATCGGACGTCGCACAAACTCACATCGATGACTATCCAACATCGCGTGTTTGAAACCTGAGTACACCACTTTTCCTGCCAGATTGGCGAATAAACATCGTGCCCCCCCTCCTCCCCCCTTCCTGCGTCTGCTGAGCACTTCTCACTTCGGTTTCTCGCACCTCGTGAACACTTGAAATATTCACCCAGAAGACGCGGGCTCTTCGATAAGCCCCACCCGGCAGATGACCTCGAAGTCGATCGTTGCTTCTCATTGTTTATGAATCGCACACAGCAAACCGTATTGTGGAATTTCAATTTTAAAGTTCTCATATATCCCCGGATAGATATGATGTAGTAATAACGAATCAGCCTCGCAATCGGCAGGGCGTATGGTTGCACTAACTTACACCAGATACAGTATCATTCACAGCAAAAGTATTGAAATCTATTGCCAAGCTTCTTTGACGTAGCGTCAATAGCGTCAACACTGCATTACGACAGGCACATCGCCAGTCGAGCAGCAGCACGAGTTCTTAGCTCTTCGTCACAGAGTTGATCCACTCCACAGTAGTCGACACGCGCGAGTACACGGCTGGCATTCCTTCGTCTCCGCAACAGACACCCCAGCTTGACAGACCGACGACAACGTCGTCCGAGTCTCTCGTGCCCTTCTCCATGATAAGAGGGCCGCCGGAGTCTCCAACGCACGAATCTTTGCCAGCGACGCCGCCAGCGCACACCATAGTGTCGTCAACGACGAACTCACTCATACAGGCCTCGTTGTCCCAGAGCTCCAAGCTCACTCGCTGCAACTCATACGAACGAGTCCCATTCGGGTACGACGTGTCGCCCCACCCCATGAAGGTCGTCCACATTCCGGGCTTGATGTCGGAATCATTGGCCGCTGGAAGCTTCACCGGTGGGAATTTACTCGGCTTTTCCAGCTTGAGCAGCGCAAAGTCGTACGCGCCGTTGGTATTGTTGTAGCCGGTGTGGTTTAAAGCAGACGCGATCTTGATCTGCTCGCCGTCGAGGCTACCGTTGAGGTAGTGCGTTCCGACCGAGACGTACTCATAGGCAGCGTTGGCAGCATAGGGAGACTTGCCGTTGGTGCACGCTGCCGTAGTGAGGACGTAGCTGGGGGCAACAAGAGCTCCTCCGCAAAAGGTGTCGCCTTCGAGGGTAGAACGGATACCGACATTGTAGGTTTTCGAGCCACTTGGAACCACCGAACCGCCCAGGACGAGAACACGCTCGGTATTCTCTGCACGCGCATCACCGCAGCAAAGTGCAAGCAGAGCAGCAGCGAATGGGAAAGTCTTCATGGGAGAAGTCGAAGGTACGTGATGCTGGGGGTGGCGAATTGATTGCAAGCTGCTGAAGCTCTACTTTGTCCGTAAGAATGACCACTGACTGCCGGGTGATGATGATAAAGACACTTTTCTGGCTTGATGCGTCGATAAAGAATACCCGACGATGCAAGACTCGTCCAAGTTCGCTCTGCCGGACTGTAGAAAGAATCGGGATTTCCTGGACCCGATTGATGATGGTTACAGCGACTTGCTGATAGAGACTCCAGAAAAAACAAAAACGCTCGAAGAATTACGACAAGCGACTGCATCGACAGTTCTCTGAGTCGATAGTCCGGGGTACAGGAAAATCGTGCCTACTAATCGTGAGCGACGTGTAGAGGACCAAGGAATGCTGGATGGCGCTTACACTTTAAACATCTCGCTCTCGACCTCGAGCGCCGACAAAGCAAGACCCGGTGGTCCGAGGATGCTGTCCCAACTAAAAGTCTCGAGGACGTGGAACCAATTTTACCAGCACGAAATGCACCACGTCGTCCCAAATGATGCGTTGATGAAGTTGGCGGAGATCCACGGCAAACCGGAGCGGGAGTTCTGTTACCCAAGGAATAGAGGCATTAGGTCGAAAAATCAGCCAAACTACAGTACTCTAACCTGGCAGCATGCTTACTCAATTTCAGCGCAGTCGCTTCACGTATAAATTCTCCGGTCCGCGCAACGCACCGCACGAATATTATCTTGCCCAGGCCAGCTAGGTCTTTTCCTCCCTCTTCACCGCCGCGTCCTCATTGTTTTCATCTGCCTCTTCCGCATACACTTTCCGCGAGAGCTGCTTGGCGGCGTTGTTGGCTCCGACCGTGTTGACGATGCGCCAGTCCAGCTCGTCGACGCTGCCGACCTTGCTGCCGAACGTCCACGTGCGCGTGTTGTCCTGCAGCGCGAGACACTCTTCCTGACCCACGAGCGTCATCCTCGTCGTCTCGAGGCTCCTGGTCGTCACCTGGATCTGCATGTACTCGACGGAGGCGTCTCGCGCCCACAACAGCGGGAGCACACCCAGCCCCGCCGTCTGCGCCTCGTACTCGGTGCGCGTGAGCTGCGCGTACCTCACGGAGGCCACGACGGCGCTCTGGACCTCGATGCTCTGCAGCTCTAGCGTCATGTTCCGGTCCGTGAGCGTGTGCGCCGCCGCGTCCTTGAGGCTCTCGAAGAAGCGCGGCGTGCAGTAGTCGGAGAGCTCCGCGGCCGCCGCCGACTCGCGCGTGAGACCGGCGGCGAACTGGGCGAAGTCCGCGGAGTTGACGGCTCGCAGCTGCGTCTCGGCCGCCGCCTTGGCGCCCTCCAGGAACTCGGGCAGCTCCACGCGCGTCTGCGCGGGCATGTGCAGCTGCACCAGCGTCCACCAGAGCGCGCCCGGGTTGAGACCGGCGGAGAAGAGCTGCAGCTCCGACTTGTACATGGATAGCAGCTCAGCGTCCTGCGAAACACGCCGACACGCGGTGGCGAGCGTCCCCAGCGCGCTCTTGAGCGGCGCCGACCAACGCGGTGGATCTGCATTGGGTCAAAGGAGACCGTCGGAATTGACAGCCAATGGTGAGTGGAGCTGTATGGGCAGACAGTGTAATAGAGTAGATAGAGATGCAGGCGGTGGAGAGCGCACCTTGACGCTGGGAATGGAGCGCCTGGAACGCGATGCTGCCAGTGGAAGTGCCATGGTTGTAGTTGACTCGACCGACGCCTGTCAACCTCAGGTTCGAAATAAATAAGCGTGTCGCATTTTATTTGGCGGATCGTATTGGAAATTATTGTCAGTTGTATTTGCACATAGATTTGTAAGCAGCGATTTGATTCGCTAATGCAAGCCATGTCCTATAGATAGCGTTAAACATATCAAAACCAAAACGCTTTGAGTCTCAGACTGGACGCACAGACGCACAGAACGCTCTACGCTGCGTTCTACACTACCTTCCCATCGACGCAGGCGAACTATTAAGCGAGCTGCAGCCTGCAGCCAAGGGTCTTGATGATACGCTCGGCACCGGGAGACCAGCTACAGGGGGACAAGTTAACTGATGTCCGCGGAGAACCAATGGGTACATCTCACGTAGACATCACCTGCACTGTGATGTCGGTGCAAGTAGCGATGGCTACACCTGTGGACTCGACCAGGCTGGGCCCTTGTCATTCGACAATTCCCTCCCTTCCGTCGAAGAGCTCGAAGAAGCGTCAACTCCAATGTCGTCTCGACCGGAAACGCGTCTACGCGACGCCTGCGCGAGTGGGGACCTGGCTTTAGTCACCACCTTAGTCGTGGACGAGAGTGCGGACGTGAACGCCAGCGATGGCAACACCAAGAAGACGCCGCTGATCCTCGCGAGTGAAAACGGCCACGTCGACACCGTCAAGTTCTTGCTGGAGCACGGGGCCCAAGTCGACGCGAAGGACCGCGATGAAGCCACAGCGCTGAGCTTCGCAGCGAGGGAGGGACATCTGAATGTCGTCCGACTGCTGGTGGACAATGATATTTCCTGTCTTGATGGGGTGGACAATAATGGACGCACCCCGTTGTTCCACGCATGTGAGCGCCACCAGGACGACGTCATCCGGTTCCTGCTGGAACGCGGGGCCCGGACCGACGTAGAGGACAAGGACGGGTGCACACCGTTGGCAGCCGCCACGGAGACGGGATACGTGGCGACCGCCAATGTCGTGGCCGAGTTCATGGACATCCGCGAGCCTGACGAGCACGGGCGGACGCCGCTCTGGCACGCGGCTGCGACGGCGGAGACCAAGAGTCTCGTGTACTTCCTCATCCTCGTGTGCGATGAAGTGGACACCAAGGCGGACGACAGGACGACCCCGTTGATGCAGGTCTGCAGGAGCGGCAAAGGCAACAGCGTCGACATGGTGCAGCGCCTGGTGGACAAAGGCGCTGATGTTAACGCTCGGGACAACTGCGGCCTGACCCCGTTGATGCATCTGTGCCGCAACGTCACCTTCTGGAAGGTGAAGGCGAAGGCAGTGAAGCTGCTGGTCGCCGGCGGAGACATCAACGCACAAGACGACAACGGCGAGACGGCACTCATGCACCTGTTGAGGTCCTTGAAAGACAACTCGGGGCACATGGACTTGTCGTACTGTTTGGACGAGAACACGGAGACGGCCCAGTTCATGGTCACCGAGCTCAACGCCGACGTCAACCTCAAGGACAAGGACGGCTCCACGCCGTTCCTGGAGCTGTGCAGACTTTCAGTGAAGATGAGCAAGTGGTTCGGCGACAGCTTCATCCGGCGGATGATTGCGGACCATGGGGCGGACGTGAACGCGAGGGATGAGGACGGAGTGACGCCGTTGATGGCTCTCTGCGACTCCGACACGGAGATTTTGTGTATGCTGATCGAGAACGGAGCGGATGTCAACGCGCGCTACAGTGACGGGAAGACGCTGCTGATGCACGCTGCGCACACTGGGGAGCGCGAAACAGTGGAAATGTTGCTGGACGGGAAGGCAGACGTGCTGTTGACCGACAGCGAAGGACGCACCGCTCTCCACTACGCTAAGCTCCGGGAGAATAACCACGAGATCGAGGACTTGCTGGAACAGGTAGCGGGTGGACAGTGCGTGGTGACTGAGACCGGTATCAGGCGGCTATACAAGGCCTGCCACGCGGGGAATTTGGAGCTGACCACGCGTTTACTGGACGAGCGGAAGGTGCCCGTGAACGCAGCAGACCCCGAAACAGGAATGACGCCGCTGATGTTTGCCTGTCTGAAGGGCCATGTCGACGTGGTCAACGTTTTGGTGGCTCGCGGAGCTGAAGTGGGCGCGAAGGACGATTCTGGATACTCCGCTCTACTGTTTGCTGCAATTGAGGGGAATATCGAGATCGCGCGGCTGCTCTTGAAGCATGGCGGCTCGTCGTGTGTGAATGAGGTGAATAATGCGGGGTGCACTCCGTTGATGAGGGCGAGTTTGGGTGGAAACGTCGACGTGGTGGAGCTCCTACTGGGAAACGGAGCTGCGGTAGACCTTAAGGATAACGAGGGGCTTACCGCGCTGTCGTTTGCTGTTGCGGAGAAGCATTTGGAGGTCGCTCAGCTGTTGGTCACTTATGGTACTGCAGACCTCAACGACATGCGAGACCAGTACGGGCGAACCATGTTGAGTAATTCCGTTAGGAACGAGCAAGTCGAGATGGTGAGGCTCTTACTGGAGCACGGAGCTGACGTGCGCGCGAAGGATCCCGATGGTTCGACAGCTCTAAGCTGTGTTGCGGATAGCGCGAGCTTGGAGATTGCCCAGCTGCTGCTCGAGTATGGTAGCGCGTGTGTCGATGAACCCGATAACGAAGGGAAGACTCCGCTCTGGTTAGCATCGAAGTCTCCTAAGAAGGAAATGCTGCAACTGCTTCTGGCGCATTGCCAAGACGTGGACGCGAGGGCCGATGATGGTTCAACTCCACTCATGACTGTTTGTAAGTCGTGGAGGGTTCAGACGGACGTGATCGAGCCCTTTGCGGATCAAGGCGCCGACTTCACAGCGAAAGATAACCGTGGCTTAACACCGCTGATGTATCTTCTAGACCAATACAAGTCCGACTTCGACGCTGTGCGGTTTTTATTGGAAAATGGGGCCGACGCCAACGCAGCGGATGCGAACGGGAAGTCAGTGCTCATGTACGCGTGCAGTCAGCAAAGCGAAGACAACAAGTACGAAATTGCGGAGATGCTGTTATCCGAGTACAAGGCGAACGTGAACGCGAAAGACAGCAAGGGGGCCAGCGCTCTGTTATACTTGTGCGAGCATTCGTGGGTCACTGCGGATATCGTCAAGCTGTTCGTTGTGGACCATGGAGCAGACGTCAACGTTCGAGACGTGGAGGGGAGAACGCCGTTGACTGTTCTGTGCTCGTCGCGGATTTTCCGCGCAGACGTGATGTGTGTGCTTCTCGAGCATGGCGCAGACGCGGATGCCAAGGAGTTGAGCCGTGGCCGCACACCATTGATGCTGGTCTGTGATCGCTACGAGCCCGACGCTGAAGCTGTCAACATGCTCGTAGGGAAGGGAGCAGACGTCAATTCGAAAGACGACGAGGGATTGACGCCGCTGATGCTCCTGTGTACTTCTGAAGCCCCCAACGCAGACGTGTTCCAACTCCTTCTTCAGCACGGCGCTGACGTGAATGCGCGCGACAGCCACGGGCGCACAATTCTGATGCGAGCTGCCGACTACAACCACGCTGAGCCCGTGCAGATGCTGCTGGATGCGAAGGCCGACCCGTTTCTCACTGACAATGAGGGCCTAACAGCTCTGGACTATGCGTCGCAGAAGGGAGGACAGAGCAAGACCAAGGAACTGCTGCTACCGCTAGTGAACTTGGATCTCCTCCGCTCCAGCGACCCGGTCGACGCTCAAGCAACCATCAGACCAACGGAAGTAGAGTTTGGGGACATTACGACAGCAGCGAAGGACATTGGCGGAGACTTTCACGGACTGTGGCTCGACTCCGACGTGGCGATCAAGCTCTACATCAAGTCCCCAGACGTCGATGTCTCCTTTCGGGATTTCGTCTCGCGTTGGCGCTCGCTCCGCCACCCGAACGTCCAGAAGCTGTACGGAGCTATCGACCAAGGGTACCAGCTACTGGTGTTTGAGTACATGGGGAACGGATCGTTGGAGTCGTTGAAGCAGCAGGTACAGAAGATGGGTCATCGCCAGTCTGACTTGGCCGCAGTAAGAAGTCGACAGGCTTTTCAGCATTTGTACGAGGCGGCGCTGGGCGTGCAGTATCTGCATGAGAGAGGAATCGCCCACGGGGACGTACGGCTGACGAATATTCTGATTGGCAGCGATGGGATTGCCAAGCTGGCGAACTTCCCGACTAGCTCTTGCGCTGCAGAGCTGCAGTCGGACGTGCGTGAGCTGTACCAATGTTTCGCCTTCATTGCTCTGGGCGTCATTGAGAAGTGCCCCTTCCCCGACCAGTTCATCACTTTGGTGGAGGATTTGACCCGAAGCTCTCGAATGGGCTATCAGAGCAAGACGATTACTTCGTTTATGAATGAAATTAAACAAGTGAACGCCATGCTGGCCCCGGGGGAACCTCAGCAGACTCAGCCCATTACTCGAGACGACATTGTCACCAAACTCCAAGACGTCCAGATGTCGGTTGAAGACTCCGAGGAGGAATTTTACAGTGACCTCTTCACGGACCTGGAGGCGGTTTGCTATCGTGTTCTTGACTCGAGCGACTCCACGGACGCGCGCATCGGCATCCAGGACTATGAAGAGGTTTTCCAGGTACTGGACGCGGTCCAGGAGGCCATCGAGCAGCAGCAGTCGCGGTCGACGAGCCCCATTCTGCGTCTGTCCTCCAGCTGCGCCAGCAATCAATCACTCGACTTCTTCTCCAAGCAGATGCAGCGGTTGGTGAACTTACTGGGGATTCGTCGGACCTGAGCCGCGAGTTGGACAAGAGGTGGTCGCAGCTTCGCCAGAGCAAGATCGACCTGTTCGTGTCGGAGGTGGACAAGACGCTCACGTTGCTGCAGCCCACGGAGACGGAGGATCTGCTCACGTTGCTGCACCGAGAGCTGCAGAGCTCCAACTACTCGTCGTCCCAGCGTGAGGTCATCCAGAAGGCGTACGACGAGGCTTGCTCGAAGCAGTCTGCGACGGTCTTCCAGTCGCTGCCCGAGTGGTTTATCGGCTGGTACGAGCTGGAGAACGAGGTCGTGATCGCTCGGGGCGGCTACGGCGAGGTCTCCAAGGCCAAGTGGCTCAACTCGGACGTCATCGTCAAGCGGGTGCTCTTCGACGCGGACCGACAGAATCGAGGGACCAGCGACGCATGTTCCAGCACGAGGTGGCGCTGTGGTTCCGTCTGAACCACCCCCACGTGGTGAAGCTCTTCGGCGGCTGCCACATCGGCACGCCCTTCTTCGTGTGCGAGGAGGCCAAGAACGGCTCGCTCGACAGGTACCTGAAGGACCACCCGGTGGACGTCTGGACGATGCTGTACGAGGCGGCGCTGGGGCTCGAGTATCTGCACGCGCGCGGCATCGTCCACCGAGACCTCAAGTGCGACAACATCCTCGTCGGTAGCGATGGGCAGGCCAAGCTCACGGACTTCGGCTTGAGCTCCGTGGCGAGCGCGGCGGACCAGGGCAAGCGGTCGGGTGCTGTCCGCTGGGTGGCGCCCGAGTGTCTGGCAGGGGAGAAGGCGTCCTTCGCCTCGGACGTGTACTCGCTGGGCATGTGCGTCATCCAGGCGGTGAGTGGGAAGCTGCCGTGGGGCAACCAGCTCGACAACTTCGTCGTGGAACGGCGCGTGGGCAACCGAGAGCTGCCGCAGCGTCCTCCAGAGTTCACGGACGCGCAGTGGCAGTTGGTGGAGAGCATGTGCAAGTCTGAGCCTGCGCGGCGGATGAGTCTCCTGGTGGTGGTGCAGTGTCTGAAACGATTCGCGCAGGACCCAAGCGCGGACGTTGCTGAGCCAGCATCGACTCCTGCTCTGGAAACGTCGGTCGACGACTTGATGCTGAGTTTGAAGCGAGTGGAGGGGAACTGGGTGGAAACCAGGGGAAGCGACGTGTTCGTCCCATCTACGAGCTGCTGGTGGAGCGCATCGAGGACGTCAGCAGGGAGAAGTGTGACGCAGCGCTGCGGGCCAGCTTGGACGCGATCGTTGTGGCAGCCCACTCGTGGTTCAGCGGCCTGGAGAAGCAGAAGCACCAGTCGACGATGGACCTGGTGAAGACGATTTTCCGAGGATTCGCACTGCATCGACAAGTGGATCGAGTGCTCGCCGAGTTCTTTGTCGTGCCGACTGGCGAGGCGCACAAGTGGGCGGACAAGTGCTCGGAGATGATGCAGGCTGGGTGGGGGGCTCTAAACCAGAAGATGGGGAAGTCAGGGATTTTAGCAGCTATCAACGTCAATGCTAGCTGATGGTGCTGTATTTGCACAGAAGTAAAATCTCCTTACGGATACTTTAAGTAAGTGCGCCCAGCCAGCTCAGAAACGCTCGAAGTCAGCACCTCCCCCACGAAGTCGGTCCACGAGTCGATCGCCTGCCTTCTCCCCGCCAGATCACGGCCAAGAATTACCCACCGAGGACCAGCCGCCACCTGATCGACGTGAGAAGGACGACGAGCATGAGCATGAAGAGTTCTTTCCTATCCGGACAGGAGTATGTTTGCCTTGCTAGTAACAAGTTGTTGTACACTGCCCCGCACGTTTGCAGCGGTACTGATCGATCTAATGAGAATTTGCGATGCTTTGGAAAGTATGACAACCTCAACAGTGTAAGCTTCAAACCAGAACAAGACATCTATTACATCTTCTAACTTCTAATTTTGACAAATTTGCACAGACTTTGGGCGGGGAGACAGTTTTATCGATATACCGTCTCCCCCTTCAAAAGCGTTTGGAGAAGGAGACGAAACCTCCGTCTCTCCTCGTCGTCTCCTTTTAGGATGCTGCCTACTTTAGGCGCTGTGTCAGAGTCTCGCCGGCTCCTTCTGAAATTGGTCAAAGTAATGCCTTAAATCTGAGGCGCACTTTTGCCTTTCAGCTGGCCTTTCGACAGACCTGGCTGCAAAATGCTTGAAATCCCTACAGAATACGCTAAAACGCTTGTTCTCTTCTATTGGATAGGTTATGGACCAATGGCTCTCTCGAAACGGGAGACGCAGTACACTATCGTATCTAGTACTAGTAAGTGCGTCTCCCCGGGAGTTTCGGGGAGACTTAAAACCCCGGGAGACGGTCTCTCGAGGTGTTACGTCTCCCGTCTCGTGCGGGGAGATCGTCTCCCCCGCGTCTCGTCCGAGGGGTGCAAATTTGGGCGATATCGCGGATGATTCTCATCACGAAACGTACTGGTCGGGAACTTGAATGTCTATTACTATGTAATCGATAACTACAGAACATAGTGCTCAACTACCTGGTCAGTGCACCTCCAAGCCAAGCGTCTTTTTTGAATGAGCACAGCAACCCGTTTACTCCAGATCCTTCAGGTATTGTCCGTAATCGAGCCACTTCTGGTAGTACGCGTTCTTCTTGAGTTCTCCAATCTGGCCGGTCTTGTACGCTCTCTTAACGTAGGCCTCCAGAGCGAACCGCTCGTACACGTCGTCAGCAGTCTCTCCTCTCGCGTGCCACTTGGCGAATTTCTGAGCCCACGTTTTCCCCCCGCGCTCTTCGTCGCTTTCGTCGTCGTCGATGCTGTCAACTGTTTCGCGGCGTCGCAGGAAGCGATTGGCGTGGTTGTTGATCTGGGCGTTTGCCACTTGAGCGAGAAGGGTCTGCTCGGCTCCTGAGACTGCATGGCAGCTCACAGCGAAGGTGACGACAGCAGCTAGGGCAATAGAACTCAGACGCATCATGCGGGGACAACCGGATGAATGCTTGACAGGAAATTCGGAAATGACACTGCCCTCCACAGGTTGATGAATGGCCTAGCCTACAACGACTACCGCTCGAAAGTGCACGGCGCGACGCGACGCTGGAGAACGCTGGAGTTGTGTAACCCATGACTGCTGTGATCATTGGATCGGACTCGTTCCAAAATAACGAAAACGGAGGCGCATAAAATGTAAACTCCAGTACAGAACATGTATTTTAATACATACTGCAGCTGCATATTATACCCGTCTCACCAGAAGACAATCCCGAAATGGATCCCAGCTGGTGTTCGTGTCGTTGAGGTCAACCAGAAGTACGCAGCGAAGACGGTGAGAGCTACAGTCATCGCTTTACCTGTACGAGCAATAGACATGTAATATTCAGGGCACTATTTTTCAAGTATGAGAATACACCTACTATTCAGGTGTTAATAAATTAAGGAAATGCATTTAGGTACCCTACCCGAATCCGGTCTCTTTTCTCAATTTAAGGTGAAACTAAAAATCATTTTTAAAACCGGTGGAATGATTATCATTATCAAAGGTGCACGACTATTTACTAATTAGGGTGAACGGTGTACCGGTATCAACCACTCGTATAAGATTGTGGGGCGGATTTTTTGAAGTTGAAAAGGTGTACTAGTCGGTTCGTACTGCTACTCGGGCAACATTCGCTGGGCCTCGATCGGCTCTAACTACGCTAACGGGACTCAAGATGGCGAACAGATCAAGGTCCTGGCAATTCTACAACACCCAAAGAGCTCGAGCGCGAACTTCTCAAAGGACTTTGCGGTTCTCAAGCTGGAACGCCCGAACAAGTTCAAACCCGTGGCGCTTGCGGCGGCGGATGATTCCGATGTGAAGGACGGTGAGTGGGCCGCGAAAATGGGCTGGGACGATACTGCGGGTGAAGGCACAATGGCATATGAGCTGTCGCGCGCAAATGTGCAATTGATGAGCAACGCGAACTGCGCCAAGGAAACGACTATTCGAGGTGTTGGCAACGAGACTTCCTGTACGGACGACTACGGGAGTCCGGTGGGCGTGGAGCGCCCTAGTGGTGACATCATAGTCGGTGGCGTAAACTGGGGCAACGACTGTGGTCAACCGGGTACCCTAGCATCTACTCTCGTGTGTCAAGTGCTCGGTATGATTCAAATTCAAATGGTAGTGGTGTGTGCTTCCACTAAGAGTGTATTGAGGAGGGTAATACAAGCAATGCAATAATGGTTCACGTAAGCGATTACAACTTGACTCACTGAGACTCCCCGTTAACTACGCTCTTCAATTGATCCTAGGCATGGCTGATGCAAATTGAGTACTGTAGAAACTTTCATGATGACCGTGATTTATTTCTTACAGAGAGATATCAGCTTAGGTGTAACATAGTATATCGATTTCTATAAATAATACATTTTCAGAAACTGCCACTACGTTTTGGATTCCTTATTTTTGAAGAAGAATATTTTAGACTTGTAAATGCATGTGCTGGAGGTTTAGGACTTCGCAGCAAACTGGGAGGACAGGAATGCCCATATCCTAGCGCGCCGCTAAAATACATTAAAGATTGAAGCCAGGCAATTGAATTGCCGCATGGTTTCACTGCAGGAGGCTGTTCAACTGGAGCTTACTAATAGTCACGCATACAATGATTTCAGTGCGACATGGGGAGGGGGCATTGATAGAATATTCGGAGATAACTTCTGTCAAACCTAACATTATGTATCCTTTAGTACGTATCCGCAAGCATCTCCTGCAAATAGCCTACCAATGCCCCCTCCCCATGTCGCACTGAAATCATTGTATGCGTGACTATTAGTAAGCTCCAGTTGAATAGCCTCCTGCAGTGAAACCATGCGGCAATTCAATTGCCTGGCTTCAATCTTTAATGTATTTTAGCGGCGCGCTAGGATATGGGCATTCCTGTCCTCCCAGTTTGCTGCGAAGTCCTAAACCTCCAGCACATGCATTTACAAGTCTAAAATATTCTTCTTCAAAAATAAGGAATCCAAAACGTAGTGGCAGTTTCTGAAAATGTATTATTTATAGAAATCGATATACTATGTTACACCTAAGCTGATATCTCTCTGTAAGAAATAAATCACGGTCATCATGAAAGTTTCTACAGTACTCAATTTGCATCAGCCATGCCTAGGATCAATTGAAGAGCGTAGTTAACGGGGAGTCTCAGTGAGTCAAGTTGTAATCGCTTACGTGAACCATTATTGCATTGCTTGTATTACCCTCCTCAATACACTCTTAGTGGAAGCACACACCACTACCATTTGAATTTGAATCATACCGAGCACTTGACACACGAGAGTAGATGCTAGGGTACCCAGTTGACCACAGTCGTTGCCCCAGTTTACGCCACCGACTATGATGTCACCACTAGGGCGCTCCACGCCCACCGGACTCCCGTAGTCGTCCGTACAGGAAGTCTCGTTGCCAACACCTCGAATAGTCGTTTCCTTGGCGCAGTTCGCGTTGCTCATCAATTGCACATTTGCGCGCGACAGCTCATATGCCATTGTGCCTTCACCCGCAGTATCGTCCCAGCCCATTTTCGCGGCCCACTCACCGTCCTTCACATCGGAATCATCCGCCGCCGCAAGCGCCACGGGTTTGAACTTGTTCGGGCGTTCCAGCTTGAGAACCGCAAAGTCCTTTGAGAAGTTCGCGCTCGAGCTCTTTGGGTGTTGTAGAATTGCCAGGACCTTGATCTGTTCGCCATCTTGAGTCCCGTTAGCGTAGTTAGAGCCGATCGAGGCCCAGCGAATGTTGCCCGAGTAGCAGTACGAACCGACTAGTACACCTTTTCAACTTCAAAAAATCCGCCCCACAATCTTATACGAGTGGTTGATACCGGTACACCGTTCACCCTAATTAGTAAATAGTCGTGCACCTTTGATAATGATAATCATTCCACCGGTTTTAAAAATGATTTTTAGTTTCACCTTAAATTGAGAAAAGAGACCGGATTCGGGTAGGGTACCTAAATGCATTTCCTTAATTTATTAACACCTGAATAGTAGGTGTATTCTCATACTTGAAAAATAGTGCCCTGAATATTACATGTCTATTGCTCGTACAGGTAAAGCGATGACTGTAGCTCTTACCGTCTTCGCTGCGTACTTCTGGTTGACCTCAACGACACGAACACCAGCTGAGATCCAATTCGGGATTGTCTTCTGGTGAGACGGGTATAATATGCAGCTGCAGTATGTATTAAAATACATGTTCTGTACTGGAGTTTACATTTTATGCGCCTCCGTTTTCTTGGAACGAGTCCGATCCAATGATCACAGCAGTCATGGGTTACACAACTCCAGCGTTCTCCAGCGTCGCGTCGCGCCGTGCACTTTCGAGCGGTAGTCGTTGTAGGCTAGGCCATTCATCAACCTGTGGAGGGCAGTGTCATTTCCGAATTTCCTGTCAAGCATTCATCCGGTTGTCCCCGCATGATGCGTCTGAGTTCTATTGCCCTAGCTGCTGTCGTCACCTTCGCTGTGAGCTGCCATGCAGTCTCAGGAGCCGAGCAGACCCTTCTCGCTCAAGTGGCAAACGCCCAGATCAACAACCACGCCAATCGCTTCCTGCGACGCCGCGAAACAGTTGACAGCATCGACGACGACGAAAGCGACGAAGAGCGCGGGGGGAAAACGTGGGCCCAGAAATTCGCCAAGTGGCACGCGAGAGGAGAGACTGCTGACGACGTGTACGAGCGGTTCGCTCTGGAGGCCTACGTTAAGAGAGCGTACAAGACCGGCCAGATTGGAGAACTCAAGAAGAACGCGTACTACCAGAAGTGGCTCGATTACGGACAATACCTGAAGGATTTGGAGTAAGCGGGTTGCTGTGCTCATTCAAAAAAGACGCTTGGCTTGGAGGTGCACTGACCAGGTAGTTGAGCACTATGTTCTATAGTTATCGATTACATAGTAATAGACATTCAAGTTCCCGACCAGTACGTTTCGTGATGAGAATCATCCGCGATATCGCCCAAATTTGCACCCCTCGGACGAGACGCGGGGGAGACGATCTCCCGCACGAGACGGGAGACGTAAAACCTCGAGAGACCGTCTCCCGGGGTTTCAAGTCTCCCCGAAACTCCCGGGGAGACGCACTTACTAGTACTAGATACGATAGTGTACTGTGTCTCCCGTTTCGAGAGAGCCATTGGTCCATAACCTATCCAATAGAAGAGAACAAGCGTTTTAGCGTATTCTGTAGGGATTTCAAGCATTTTGCAGCCAGGTCTGTCGAAAGGCCAGCTGAAAGGCAAAAGTGCGCCTCAGATTTAAGGCATTACTTTGACCAATTTCAGAAGGAGCCGGCGAGACTCTGACACAGCGCCTAAAGTAGGCAGCATCCTAAAAGGAGACGACGAGGAGAGACGGAGGTTTCGTCTCCTTCTCCAAACGCTTTTGAAGGGGGAGACGGTAATACCGGTAATACCGACTCCTCCTGGAAGGGGAGACGGTATATCGATAAAACTGTCTCCCCGCCCAAAGTCTGTGCAAATTTGTCAAAATTAGAAGTTAGAAGATGTAATAGATGTCTTGTTCTGGTTTGAAGCTTACACTGTTGAGGTTGTCATACTTTCCAAAGCATCGCAAATTCTCATTAGATCGATCAGTACCGCTGCAAACGTGCGGGGCAGTGTACAACAACTTGTTACTAGCAAGGCAAACATACCTTTGTCCGGATAGGAAAGAACTCTTCATGCTCATGCTCGTCGTCCTTCTCACGTCGGTCAGGTGGCGGCTGGTCCTCGGTGGGTAATTCTTGGCCGTGATCTGGCGGGGAGAAGGCAGGCGATCGACTCGTGGACCGACTTCGTGGGGGAGGTGCTGACTTCGAGCGTTTCTGAGCTGGCTGGGCGCACTTACTTAAAGTATCCGTAAGGAGATTTTACTTCTGTGCAAATACAGCACCATCAGCTAGCATTGACGTTGATAGCTGCTAAAATCCCTGACTTCCCCATCTTCTGGTTTAGAGCCCCCCACCCAGCCTGCATCATCTCCGAGCACTTGTCCGCCCACTTGTGCGCCTCGCCAGTCGGCACGACAAAGAACTCGGCGAGCACTCGATCCACTTGTCGATGCAGTGCGAATCCTCGGAAAATCGTCTTCACCAGGTCCATCGTCGACTGGTGCTCCTGCTTCTCCAGGCCGCTGAACCACGAGTGGGCTGCCACAACGATCGCGTCCAAGCTGGCCCGCAGCGCTGCGTCACACTTCTCCCTGCTGACGTCATTGATGCACTCCACCCAGGGATCGGAAAAAATATATTGGTCCAATACCAATACCGCCATATGCCAATACAATACGATACTGTACTGCATAGTGTATTGCAATACGATATTGCGAGGGTACTACGTATTGCAATAATATATTGTCACGAAGCAAGCAATACTATATTGAAAGCGTATCTCAAAGCCAATTCACGGTGGTGAAGCCGTTCACTCTGGAGGAGCGCTTGAGGCAGCGTTCGCAGCCCTGGCATCACGTATCGCAATGGCAACAGTTTTGCTCGTCCAAAGATCCCGGTTCGTCTTCAAGAACATGATGTTCTCAAACATCCACGTGCTCATTCGCTCACGATGGGCAGGCATGACGTACTTCGCGATGCTGAACAACCTCTCGACCGACGTACAACCTGCTATGGATTTAGAACACCTTCACTTGATAGCGATCTTCTGACTTCAAGAATAAGCGTAGTACTTTGTAGTATTGCAATATCGTCTTGCAATACTGTATTGCAGGCGAGCAGCAGATTGCAATAAAGAACTGTGGAGAAACCAGCAATACCAATCCTGTATTGTACTGTGTGGTGGATTGCAATCCGTACTGCAATGCTTACTAACGCTGAAAAATACTGGCCAATATATTTTTTCCAATCCCTGGCTCCACCAGCAGCTCGTAGATGCGGATAGCAAGTCGCTTCTCCTGGTTTCCACCCTGCTCACTTGTGCACCTCGCCGGTCGGTCTAATGAGAATTTGCGATGCTTTGGAAAATATGAAGACCTCAACAGCGTAAGCTTCAACTCAGAACAAGACATCTACTTCTACTGAAGTACTTCGAATCGGTACAAAATATACCGCCATCCTACTTGATGCGCCCCTGCTTGAGGTTGGCGATCATCATGTGGACGACGCGCCAGTCGACGTGGCCGGACTGGGGCACGAGCGACTCGAATGTGAGCGTCGTCTGCACGTCTCGCTCCACGACGATCCGCTCCGACGTCTTGGCGGTCACGGCCTCGATGCGGTGCGTGGTGTTGAACTGCGTGATGAGACGGATCTCCTCGAAGAGAGTCGAGTTGTCCTCTGATCGCTGGAACTCGGGGTCCTCCACCATCTCGACCACGCTGTTCTTGATCGAGTCGAACGCAGACGACAACTCGCGGATGCTCGGGTGCTTGAACGGAGACCCGGCCGGCCGCTTGTTGTGGATGTCCACCACGGTTTTGCCCGCCATGTCGCGCATCCTCTCCTCGAACTTCTTGCTGGCGAGCGTCTCGAAGGAGCAGCTCGCCTTGGTCAAGTGAGCGCCCGTGAGCTCAAACTCCGTGAGCGCCACACGGTCTAATCCGGCCGCGAGGCGCCTCACGTGAGGCAGGAACTGCTTCTCGTAGCACGCAGCCGAGAGCATCGCCTCGATTTCCTTGGCCACGTGATCTTCTTGCTGGGCTTCCCCTTGGTGGCGTAGTTGATCATCTTCTGCGAGTGCAGACCGCGTAGAATCTGCTCACAGGCGAACGTCGCCCCATTGAGGAACTCGACCGCGTCGATATCTGTGTACGACGGCAGCTGCAGATCCAAGTACAGATTGTAGTTCTGCAGCATCCAGTTACTCGGAGGGAAGACCCCCTCCCTGCGATAACGCAACAGCTCGCCCAACCGAGTCCACGTCCGATGCGAGTAGCTCCAGTAACTTTCCCAGAAGCCAGGAAGCGTCGGCTTCTGCGGCGGCGAAGACGAGAAGCTCTACAAGGCACAAGCAGCGTCACAGTATCAGCTAGAAGCCCTTCTCCCTGTGTAGACTGGAGCGTCGTACTACCTTCACACCACCGAGCGTCCTCGTCACCACTTTCGTTCTCCCCGCCCTACTTAACATCTCCCTCTCTCCGCTTCCATTGACCTCTGCGGGTCAAAGTGGACCCTCCCACTCTACGTTGCAAGTTTGGGGTATCACCGTTGCGCATCGGGGGTGAGCTCAATGATACACCACTTCAAGTCTGAGCTGCAAAGTGACGAATATGCTGAAGCGCTTGGCCCCCCTCCGCCGCCATGTCCGCTGCTTCTCCTCCTCCCCACCCTCCTCCTCCTTCTCCCCACGTTCTACGACGACCTGTCGCTCTACCTCAAGCGCGTCGTGGACCGCTCGGACCAGTTGACGCGCTACTCGGAGCACAGCGTCTTCCCGCCCTCCAACTGGACGCTCAGCAACTACCTGCTCTACGCGCAGCTGCAACTGCCCTCCAAGACGGAGATCGACGCCGTAGAATTCCTCACCGGCGCGCGCTTCGCGTGCGACCGCGTGATGCGCGCCATGCACTCGCAGGAGCTCGTCGACTACGCGGCGGACAACGCGCCGAGGCCGCAACAAGCCGACGAGATGGAGAAAATGTTCGACCCGACGTGCTACCAGCGGCTGTTCCTGCCGCGCGTAAGACGACTCGGGGTCGGGGTCTCGAGCCTCCAGTTGACGGAGCTCGACTTCACGGGCGTCTACTTGAGCGGCGTCACGTGCCAGCGCACCACACGCGCCAACCTCAAGGCGGAGGAGACTCTACGCGCGGTGGTGGGGGAGACCATCGCCCAGAAGCAGAGGGAGAAGCAGCTCAAGGACGGGGCAGGCCCAACGTCATGGAGGTGGTCTCCGACCTGAGCGACATCAAGCACAAGCTGCAGGAGAGCAGAGACAGCGGCAGCGACCCGCAGGACGAGACCGTCGTGGAGACTGCGGCTGGACGCGCTGTTCCACACGACGCAGACGGTGGAGGCGGTGCAGGCCAAGACGGCCGAGAGGTTGGCGGTGACCACGGACGTCAAGACGACGCTGAGCTTCGAGTCGCTGGTCACGGAGCCCGAGGACGTGGACTGGCGCATTGTAAAGATGAACCAAATGGGGCGAGTGGTGCGTCGAACGAAGGGGAATTAGTTGGAACCGATCTGGAAAACGGTGGCCAAGTCTGATGTTCGGTATTATTGATGAGGTGACCCCGCCCTCGCGGCTGTCGCCGTTGTTCTGCTTGAGCGAGGGTTTGCTCGGCTTCGACGACTGCGTGCCAGCTCACAGCAAACGCGGCAGCTGCAGCTGGTGCAATTGAACTCAAGACACCTTGTTGTACTTGGACCTAAATAGTTGCGAAATGCCATTGTTGCGACTGAGGCTCCACCAAGTGCGCAATTGAGGACCAGCCAACAACGACCACCACTCAAACGTGCGCAGCGCGGCGCTGACGTCTGTGGTGATCATCGGGTTTGACCGCGTTCAAAATCATTGCGAAAGTGTCGTAGTGAGGAAAAAAATCTAGGTCAAACTAACTAACGTTGCTACTACTTAGTATTTTTCAGGATCGGTTCTTACGAATATCCCTAGACTATACGCCTATTCAGTCGTTGATCCGAAATTCCATTCCGTGCAGACTGGGCCAACAACCTTCGACTCAACTACTACCCTCCCCTCAGTGTCCGCCAGCCTGCATCATCTCCGAGCACTTGTCCGCCCACTTGTGCGCCTCGCCAGTCGGCACGACAAAGAACTCGGCGAGCACTCGATCCACTTGTCGATGCAGTGCGAATCCTCGGAAAATCGTCTTCACCAGGTCCATCGTCGACTGGTGCTCCTGCTTCTCCAGGCCGCTGAACCACGAGTGGGCTGCCAAAACGATCGCGTCCAAGCTGGCCCGCAGCGCTGCGTCACACTTCTCCCTGCTGACGTCCTCGATGCGCTCCACCAGCAGCTCGTAGATGCGACGAGCACGTCGCTTCCCTGGTTTCCACCCAGTTCCCCCTCCACTCGCTTCAAACTCAGCATCAAGTCGTCGACCGACGTTTCCAGAGCAGGAGTCGATGCTGGCTTAGCAACGTCCGCGCTCGGATCCTGCGCGAATCGTTTCAGACACTGCACCACCACCAGGAGACTCATCCGCCGCGCAGGCTCAGACTTGCACATGCTCTCCACCAACTGCCACTGCGCGTCCGTGAACTCTGGAGGACGCTGCGGCAGCTCTCGGTTGGT
Source organism: Phytophthora melonis (assembly GCA_024211575.1). Classification (NCBI taxonomy): domain Eukaryota; phylum Oomycota; class Peronosporomycetes; order Peronosporales; family Peronosporaceae; genus Phytophthora; species Phytophthora melonis. The sequence continues at coordinate 18,751 of JAMXKT010000037.1, read as the reverse complement.
CACGCGCCGTTCCACGACGAAGTTGTCGAGCTGGTTGCCCCACGGCAGCTTCCCACTCACCGCCTGGATGACGCACATGCCCAGCGAGTACACGTCCGAGGCGAAGGACGCCTTCTCCCCTGCCAGACACTCGGGCGCCACCCAGCGGACAGCACCCGACCGCTTGCCCTGGTCCGCCGCGCTCGCCACGGAGCTCAAGCCGAAGTCCGTGAGCTTGGCCTGCCCATCGCTACCGACGAGGATGTTGTCGCACTTGAGGTCTCGGTGGACGATGCCGCGCGCGTGCAGATACTCGAGCCCCAGCGCCGCCTCGTACAGCATCGTCCAGACGTCCGCCGGGTGGTCCTTCAGGTACCTGTCGAGCGAGCCGTTCTTGGCCTCCTCGCACACGAAGAAGGGCGTGCCGATGTGGCAGCCGCCGAAGAGCTTCACCACGTGGGGGTGGTTCAGACGGAACCACAGCGCCACCTCGTGCTGGAACATGCGTCGCTGGTCCCCTCGATTCTGTCGGTCCGCGTCGAAGAGCACCCGCTTGACGATGACGTCCGAGTTGAGCCACTTGGCCTTGGAGACCTCGCCGTAGCCGCCCCGAGCGATCACGACCTCGTTCTCCAGCTCGTACCAGCCGATAAACCACTCGGGCAGCGACTGGAAGACCGTCGCAGACTGCTTCGAGCAAGCCTCGTCGTACGCCTTCTGGATGACCTCACGCTGGGAAGACGAGTAGTTGGAGCTCTGCAGCTCTCGGTGCAGCAACGTGAGCAGATCCTCCGTCTCCGTGGGCTGGAGCAACGTGAGCGTCTTGTCCACCTCCGACACGAACAGGTCGATCTTGCTCTGGCGAAGCTGCGACCACCTCTTGTCCAACTCGCGGCTCAGGTCCGACGAATCCCCCAGTAAGTTCACCAACCGCTGCATCTGCTTGGAGAAGAAGTCGAGCGATTGATCGCTGGCGCAGCTGGAGGACAGACGCAGAATGGGGCTCGTCGACCGCGACTGCTGCTGCTCGATGGCCTCCTGGACCGCGTCCAGTACCTGGAAAACCTCTTCATAGTCCTGGATGCCGATGCGCGCGTCCGTGGAGTCGCTCGAGTCAAGAACACGATAGCAAACCACCTCCAGGTCCGTGAAGAGGTCACTGTAAAATTCCTCCTCGGAGTCTTCAACCGACATCTGGACGTCTTGGAGTTTGGTGACAATGTCGTCTCGAGTAATGGGCTGAGTCTGCTGAGGTTCCTCCGGGGCCAGCATCTCGTTCAGGCGCTTTAAATCCTTGACGAAAGCGGAAACGGTGTCATACTCACGGCCGATCCGCGTTATATCCTGAATCAAGCTTAGGAACGGGTCGGGGAAGTTGTACCGATCGAACACCGCGACAAACAGCCAAGTCAAACACTGGTGCAGGCCGTGAACGTCCATCTCCAGCTCTGGCGGTGCTCGAATCTGGACATCGGGAGACACCAAGGCGGCAAATTGGGCGCAGTAACTGGCTGGGAAATTCCCCAACTTGGCAATTCCATCGCTGCCGATTAGAATAGTCTCCATGCACACGTTCCCGTGAGCAATCCCCCTTTCATGCAGATACTGGACGCCCAGCGCCGCCTCGTGCAAGTGTCGGAACGCGCGCGCAATGCTTGTTGCAATCAAGTCAGACTGACTGTGGTGCAGCTTCTGTATCTGCTGCTTCAGCGACTCCAACGACCCGTTCCCCATGTACTCGCACACCAGTAGCTGGTATCCCTGGTCGATGGCTCCGTACAGCTTCTGGACGTTCGGGTGGCGAAGAGAACGCCAATTGGAGACAAAGTCCCTGAAGGAGACATCGACGTCGCGGGACTGCAGGAACAGCTTGATGGCCACATCGGAGTCCAGCCACAGTCCGTGAAAGTCTCCGCCAATGTCCTTCGCTGCTGCCGTAATGTCTCCAAACTCCACTTCTGTGGCTCGGATGGCTGCTTGAGGGTCGACCGGGTCGCTGGAGCGGAGGAGATCCAAGTTTACTAGCGGTAGCAGCAGCTCCTCCGTTCCGCGCTTGCGACCCCGAAGTGACGCGTGGTCCAAAGCAGTTCGACCTTCGTTGTCCGTGATAAACGGATCGGCGTTCGCTTGCAGCAGCATCTGCACTTGCTGAACAAAGTCTGCTTCAGCAGCTTCCATCAGAGCAGTCTCTCCGTCCTTGTCTTGTGCATTCACGTCTGCTCCGTGCTCGAGGAGGACTTGAAAGGCCTCTGCGTTGGGGGTTTCTGTGCGGCACAGAATCTTCAGTGGCGTCAAGCCGCCTTCATCTTTCGCGTTGACGTCCGCCCCATGCTCGAGCAGCATGTGCAGAGCTTCAGCGGAGGGCTCTTCAGCAGCACAAACCAGCATCAACGACGTCCGACTGCGCTTTAAGACTCTGGCATCCACCTCTGCACCGTTCTCCAGAAGCACATCCATCACTTCCGTGTTGGGCTTCTTAGAAGAGCACACAAGAGTCAGCGGCATGTCTCCATCCGCGTCTCGGCTGTTCACGTCTGCGCCGTGGTCCACAACGAGCAACCGGATGAGGTCTGCAGTGACCCACTTGATCTCGCACAAGTAGGAGAGAGCGGTGCACCCGTGGTTGTCCTTGACGTGCACGTCAGCATTGAACTCTGACACCAGCATTCGCGCAACGTCTCTGTTGTCTTTGCTGTCTTTGTTGCACGCGAGCATGAGCACGGTCCTCCCGTACGCGTCCACTGCATTGACATCCGCCCCATTCTCCAAGAAGTAGCGTACGGCATCCGCTTGTGCGGCGTAAACCTCGAAGAGATGCATCAATGGGGTAAGGCCGCGAGAGTCTTTCGTGTTGAGATCAGCACCTTTATCAATGAAGCGCTTGATCAGGTCGCAGGTGGCACGCCCCCAGAAACACATCTGCATCAACGGCGTCACGCCGTCCATGTCCTTCGCATCCACGTTTTCGCTGGACTCCAGCAACAACTCCAGCATCTCTGGGTCGCATTTCGAGGCAGCATGCCAGAGTGGGGTCCTCCCTGCAGTACTTGCTACGTTGGGGCACGCGGGGTCATGCTCGACTAACAGGCGAGCGATCTCCACATTAGCGTTCCAAGTCGCACAGACCAGAGCTGAATTCCCATCTGAGTCCGTCGCGCAAACATCCGCTCCGTGTTCCAGGAAGAGCTTCACCACCTCGACGTGGTCGTTCCTAGTCGCAAGAATCAACGGAGTGTAGCCGTCCTTGTCTCGCGCATTTACGCACAGAGCTCCACTTTCAAACAACATTTTTGCAAGCTCCAGCTTCCCTGCACTCGCAGCAAGCCCAAGCGCTGTCGAGCCATCGTTGTCCTTGACGTCGGCGTCAGCTCCGTGCTCTACCAAGCGCTTCACCACATTCATGTGCCCACCCAACGTCGCAAGATGCAGCGCAGTGTGGCCTTCAGCATTCGTCGCATTCACCAATTCGTTCAACGCAGTCGCTCCGGTGTCTGAATCCACCTCCGCCCCGTGCTTGAGCAAGAACTCGACCACATGAACGTGTCCGTTCTTGCAGGCAAGATGCAACGGTGTCGTTCCAGTTGCGTTGTCTGCGGCATTCACAGCCACCTCCCGAACGTTCACTAGGCGGGAAACTTGCTCCAAGTCGCCCATTTCACAGGCGAAACGCAGTCGCTTTTCCATGATCGGCCTCAGCGCAAGATGAACCGTTTCTGGGGAGGTGAACAGCTCTTCAATCGCTTCATTGTTGCCCCGAAGTCTGGCGTGATCGAGTGCGGTGTGGCCTTCGTTGTCTATGAGCGATGAGTCGGCTCCCGCGCCGAGCAGGATTTGCACAAAAGGAAGGAATCCGCTTCGAGCGGCTCGCATCAGCAGCGTCATGCCGTCACTGTAGCGCGCGTTCACGTCGGCTCCACTGTCGATGAGCGTGTACAAGATCTCGGTGTCAACTTTGCTAGACTCACAGACGACCATCAAGGGCGTCATCCCGTATTGGTCTCTCGTGTTCACGTCTGCTCCGTAGGTCACCACTAGCTGCCGCATGAACTCTGTGTCGACCAAGTCCCTCCAAAGCTTCTTCATGGAAAACCTGCACAAATCCATGAAGGGCGTCGAGCCGTCCTCATCCTTGGCGTTGACATCAGCATGGAGCTCCGTTATCATCAGCCGAGCCGTTTCCGTGTTCGTGGCCAAGGTATGCCACATCTCCATCTCGCCTGCGTTGGTCCTCAACGAACTCAGTAGATAGGCAAGCGCCGTCTTGCCCCCTTCGTCCTTCGCATTGATGTCAGCTCCGTCCACGAGAAGCCTCACAACGTCCTCCCTCACCTCCCAGTGGGTGACGTTGCTGCACAGATGCATCAACGGGGTCAAGCCGTACTTGTCCCTCGCATTGACGTCGGCGCCTCTCTTCACGAACTCCTCAACCAATTCGATGTGCTTCGCTTTGCCCTTCTTGCAGAGCTGCATGAGCGGAGTCGTCCCATCCTCGTCCGCCTTGACGTCCACGTCGCCACACACCGTCACCATGAAGTAAACGAAGAAGTCCTCGTGGTCTCTGGCTGCGAACCAGAGCGGCGTGCGGCCGCCCTCATCAGGATCCTTCAAGTTTTCGTACTGACTCAATAGCCCAGCAGTATTGTCGTATTCCATAGCCGCCGCAGCCATCATAGCTGTCCACCCTTTCTCGTTCTTTGAGTCGGTCTCGACCCCATTTTCCAGCAGAAACTGGACCATCTTGTTGCGTCCATGGTAACTCGCAAGGATCAACGGGGTGTCCCCCTTCTCGTCGGGCTCATTGACACTCGACTGGTGGTCGACCAGCAAGCGGGCGATCTCCATCTTCCCCTTCTTCGCGGCGAAGCTCAAAGCTCTCGATCCGTCGCGGTCCTTGGCGTCGACTTGAGCTCCGTGCTCCAGCAAGAACTTGGCGGTGTCGACGTGGCCGTTCTCGCTCGCGAGGATCAGCGGCGTCTTCTTGGTGTTGCCATCGCTGGCGTTCACGTCCGCACTCTCGTCCAAGACTAAGGTGGTGACTAAAGCCAGGTCCCCACTCGCGCAGGCGTCGCGTAGACGCGTTTCCGGTCGAGACGACATTGGAGCTGACGCTTCTTCGAGCTCTTCGACGGAAGCGAGGGAATTGTCGAATGACAAGGGTCCAGCCTGGCCGAGTCCACAGGTGTAGCCATCGCTACTTGCACCGACATCACAGTGCAGGTGATGTCTACGTGAGATGTACCCATTGATTCCCCGCGGACATCAGTTAACTGGTCCCCCTGTAGCTGGCCTCCCGTGCCGAGCGTATCATCTCGACCCTTGACTGCAGGCTGCAGCTCGCTTAATTGCTCGCCTGCGTCGATGGGAGGGGGTAGTGTGTTCTGTGCGTCTGTGCGTCTGTGTCCACTCTGAGTCTCAAAGCGTTTTGGTTTTGATATTTTTAACGCTATCTATAGGACATAGCTTGCATTAGCGAATCAAATCGCTGCTTACAAATCTATGTGCAAATACAACTGACAATAATTTCCAATACGATCCGCCAAATAAAATGCGACACTTATTTATTTCGAACCTGAGGTTGACAGGCGTCGGTCGAGTCAACTACAACCATGGCACTTCGACTGGCAGCATCGCGCTCCATCCCCAGCGTCAAGGTGCGCTCTCCACCGCCTGCATCTCTATCTACTCTATTACACTGTCTGCCCATACAGCTCCACTCACCGCTGCAACTATTGGCTGTCAATTCCGACGGTCTCCTTTGACCCAATGCAGATCCACCGCGTTGGTCGCCGCTCGCACTCGTCGGCGCCGCTCAAGAGCGCACTAGGGACGCTCGTCACCGCGTGTCGGCGTGTTTCGCAGGACGCTGAGCTGTTGTCCACGTACGAGTCGGAGCTGCAGCTCTTCCCCGCCGGTCTCAACCCGGGCGCGCTCTGGTGGACGCTGGTGCAGCTGCACATGCCCGCGCAGATGCGCGTGGAGCTGCCCGAGTTCCTGGAGGGCGCCAAGGCGGCGGCCGAGACGCAGCTGCGAGCCGTCAACTCCGCGGACTTCGCCCAGTTCGCCGCCGGTCTCACGCGCGAGTCGGCGGCGGCCGCGGAGCTCTCCGACTACTGCACGCCGCGCTTCTTCGAGAGCCTCAAGGACGCGGCGGCGCACACGCTCACGGACCGGAACATGACGCTGGAGCTGCAGAGCATCGAGGTCCAGAGCGCCGTCGTGGCCTCCGTGAGGTACGCGCAGCTCACGCGCACCGAGTACGAGGCGCAGACGGCGGGGCTGGGTGTGCTCCCGCTGCTGTGGGCGCGAGACGCCTCCGTCGAGTACATGCAGATCCAGGTGACGACCAGGAGCCTCGAGACGACGAGGATGACGCTCGTGGGTCAGGAAGAGTGTCTCGCGCTGCAGGACAACACGCGCACGTGGACGTTCGGCAGCAAGGTCGGCAGCGTCGACGAGCTGGACTGGCGCATCGTCAACACGGTCGGAGCCAACAACGCCGCCAAGCAGCTCTCGCGGAAAGTGTATGCGGAAGAGGCAGATGAAAGCAGTGAAGTGGTGGCGGCGGTGAAGAGGGAGGAAAAGACCTAGCTGGCCTGGAAACATAATATTCGTGCGGCGCGTTGCGCGTTAAGTATGAAAAAAAGTGAAGTTGTTCAGTATGATCATCCTATACTTAAGTAATGACTTTTGCACGGAGCTGGCCCAACTACTATATCAGGCTTTCGTTCGTTTGGTGGGCTCTGGGCCGTGACATTTCTTCCCAGTCCGAGTAATTTTTATCTGCAAGCCGCAACGATCACCCAGCTGCCAGTCAATACATGTACACCATTGGATCCCTTGGCAAATTTTGTCGTTCTCTCTTTTCTCCACACACACACACACACTTCCTGCTCCGGTCTCCGCCAACTTCATCAACGCATCACTAGGGTCGACGTGTATTCGCAAAACTGACTCCAAGTCATCGAGTGTTGCAGCTGGAGTCGCATTTGCTCTCCAATGGACTTGCTGGCCCATTGCACGATTCCTGTCCTAGAGGTGTTTGAGCCTAAACAAGACGTTGGCAGTGTAAGCGTCCTCCAGCGTTGCTCGCATCTCTTCGTCCTCCACAGTCCTTTGGTCAAACCAGCACACGGAACTTGCCTGTCCCGCGACCATCGAAACAGAGAAACATTGGATATACCCGTTTCCCGCCTGTCTTCTATTTCGATGCCACGTAATGGTATCTCGTGTCTGATGCCAAAAAGAAGTAGTGGTCCTCGTCAATAGGATCCTGGAAATCCCGTTGCGCTCTACAACAACGACACTGGCGGATGAAGTGAGAATTCGCATAACTTACCGGTGGAGGGGTTGGATCTCTACGAGCACGTGGATTAAGATATCGTCCAGGTCGAAGCTCGAACTACATGTAGAGCTTACTCGAGCTTTGGATCGTTCGGGTATCCTGATCTGACATCTCCAGCCAGAGAAGTGCCTATCTTTCGATCGTACAGCAGCCACAGAGCATTTTTACGCGCCAAGGAGAGCTCCAGCATTGCTGAATCCACGTGAAAGCGCTTGCACCAGCTTCGCGTAGCTCTTCCAGTTCGGCATCATCTGAAACCACCACGACAATGCGGGCTCTGCATATGACCTCGGCATCGCTGGTTGTTCCTTTCTCACCTCAGTAAATATGTGATTGGGAAAGTTACCATTTCTTCCACGTACGCTCAACGAGCTCCATTAATCTAAGCCATATGAAAGCATAAAGGCGTGAGCCACCGACAGAATCCAACATTTGACTGAGCTGTATTGAGTTGTTTTCGTGATTCCAGAATGAATCTTGATGGATTTCTTCACCACTTCGTCGTCTTCTTGCGGCGCGGCTATAGATGGCCAATCGGTAGCAGACTCGGACGACAGTCTCATTGGTGTTTCACCAACTGCGACTACGGTAGCGATCCCAACTACCCACACACACCGAGAGTAACTGCACCATTTTCGAGTGCCAAAATATGTTGTACAGTACATGTACAGTAGTTTGGACCCTCCCTCAGTTGCTAGAATCCGTTAGAGCAAGATAGCGCTAATGAACACAAAATATACCTCACCTGAAAAATGACAATGAGATAGAATCATCGAAAAAGGTTCAATAGTACTGAAGTGCTCTTGAAGAGGGTCATTATACTGTAGAAGACGGATAACTTTCTGCCATGGCGAGCAAAATCTACGGCTGGATCGGTGCGTGAGTGAACAGAGCACAGAACCCAGTTAATTGGTGTTACGGGTGACGCCTGCTCCACGCACGGAAGAACTTCCTATTCTTGACGGATCCTCCCCTTCGGAGGAGGACATGCTGGATTGCAGCCAGCTTGGCCTTTTGGGTGCAACAGCCCACAAGCCGAAGGTTTGTTGGCTGCAGTTTCTTCGTTCAGTGCGCGGTCAAGCATGTTCTTGTTGAGCAGGTCGTCAATCTTGAGGTTCTCGGGCTTCAAAACTCCAACGGGGAGTTTGATGCGCTCCTGTCGTCGTCTTCGTAGCTGCGGAGGAACGGCTTGCCCGTGCCAACCTTCCCCCTGCCGGGACCGCAGGAGAGGCCAACTGCGTCGTGACGGACGCCTGGACAGCATTGCTGGACGCGACGAGGATAAGACCAGCCACGAGCAGAAACTTACAGACGCACATGATTCGGATGCGATTACAGACAACGACAGGTTTGAGAGCTGTGCAGCAAAATGAGGAATGAGGATCTGTCGGCCCTCCCCTCCGTCCACGATCGCCAGCAGTAGTGATGGTTTGGAGGAATTTCGAAATCGATTAAAACGTTTCGAAAATGCAATATTAACTGCGCAATAGCTCAAAATGGATCAAAACTACTCGGCTCAAAATAGATTTTTGCGTGGTGCTGACATGCCTACTAATCTAAACCATCTCTAGCCAGCAGTTCACTCGTTGTTTTGGATATTTTGGAGCGTCTGGAGCATAAAACACGCGATACCCTACCTTTCACAAAGAAAGCAAAGATGGAAACGGGTTTTGCGATAGGGTGGCGAATGCGTCAAGCCAGGGCCTGCAGGTCGTTATGGTACACTCACGGTACAGTACAGCATGCGGGGTTTACATGTGTTACTGTGGCTGCACCCTTCCCTTGAATGCACCACCACGGCATCGGAGAGTGTACGGGACCGAGTGTTCTTGGCACCTCGAGTCGATCTGGCCACGTCATCAGCACGATTATCAGATTCAGGAGGACACGTATGTCCACTTCAGCGTCTACCAAAATGTCCTAAAGTGTCCTTGAAGACACTCCGCATCCTCACCTTAATTTCAGCCAATCACATCACCGTCTCTGACCCCAGCCACACAATCGAAAAGAGCTCTTCCCTCTGCACAAGATGCAGCTTCTAGCACGTCGCGTCCGCGCTTCCCTGCGCGTCCCCAGGGCCCCCCACCTCACGCAACCACTCGCCTCTTCAGTGCACGTAAGGGGAGCACAATCACCCTGCAAAATCGCAGCCTGAAACACTTTCTAACACGTCCAAAATGCCGTTTGGCGCACTGTAACATTCCGTGTAGCACTTCTCGTCCTCCTCGGACGCCAAACCATCCATCTTCGATGGACCTGAGGGCATCCAGGCCTTCGCCAACCGCGCCATGCAGCGCGTCACCACGCAGATGGACAGATACCGCGAACACAGCGTGTTCGCGCCGTCCAACTGGATGCTGCAGAACTACTTGCTCTTCGCCAAATTGCAGCTGCCCACCAACACGGAGGTCGACGCCGTCGACTTCCTCAACGGCGCGCGCTTCGCCTGCGACCTAGCGGTCAACACCATGTACTCGCGGGAGTTCGTCAACTTCGCCACGGGGGCCATCTCGGCGTCCCCTGCCGCGGACAAGATGAAGTCCGGCCTGTCTGAGGGCTGCTACGACGCCTTCCTGTTCGCCATGGAGCAGACAAGCAAGACCGGTAACACGTTCACGCTCAAGCAGCTCGAGATCAACGGCGTGTACCTGTACGACGTGAACTGGGACCGGATGACGCTGGCAGAGCTGAAGCAGGAGGAGGCGCTTGAGGCCTACAACCGAGCGCAGGTGGCGGAGCTGGAGAAGCAGGGAGACGCGAAGAGCAGCGAGGAGGAGGTCGTGGTCAACCCTATGGCAGATGTTACCCCTGAAGACCACGCCACTATGATCGAGAGGTTGCGTCTGGACGTGTTGCTGGACAGTGTCGAGCACTTGGAGATCACGACAGCCGAAGGGGAGGACCAGACGCTGGACAAGAAGTCGTCTGCGGTGTGGCGCTTTGAGTCGCTCGTAACACAACCAGAGGATGTGGACTGGCGGATCGTCAGCGTCTTCTAACTGCATTAACGTAGAGGGTTCTAAGCGTGGGCAGAATGGGCAGCTAGCATACAAAGGGTGAACAAGTCGACTGAGTGGCAAGGGGCTTGTTTACCTTCCAATGGAGTCTTTTAAGGCGGATTTAGTTTTGGTTTTGAATTGAGGATCATTATTGCCACTTAGTTAATACGATCACTATCGACTACTAAAGACCAGGGACTTCACCTGCGTCACTAATGAGTGGGTTACTCTACAGTTACCGCTTGACAAATCGAATTGCACGTCCGCGCTGGAGGCTTTCTGGTGAATAAATTTCTCTGCCCCCCTCCCCCTCCCCCCCCTCCCCCCCACCGCACTAAGGAGGGGGCTCTGGACTAGAGTCTGGTGGGAGAGTCTGAAAATTAGTGCAAGGCGCGACCTCAAGCGAGGTCAGGTGGTTCGTACTCGCCACCCACGAGGTCGGCAGATACAGGACAGGAGCCCTCCACCTATTTAAGGCAGATTTAGGGATTTAGGTGCTGCTTTATGCAGCTGCTGTACCAGCAGTTAAAGTATCCTCGTTCTACCAGGTATCAACACCTTCAACCATTGGCCCGCACTTCACGTTGCTGTCTCCAGTTCAGGCACTCGCAAATTCGCAGTTCGAAGAACTGTCGATTGGGGAAGGTTTTTGGATGACATCGAACGACATTCACGCTACATTCGTCCCCCCCCCCCGTGCGGATGACATCAAACAACATTCACGCAACATCATACAGCACTCGATCGGAATTACACAGCTTTTGATAGATGCCTATTCGCATCGTAGCTTCTTTTCCTTCTAGACTGATGGCAGGTGCTACCAGAGGAAGTGGAGCTCCATCACAACATTTTATTGGTTGAAAGGATGCAATTCTTGCTATTGCACAGATGTCCATGCACGCTATTCGTCGTAGCAATGATTTTTGTGACAATGAGAAGCCTCGATGCTGACCTTTAGCACAACTGGTGCCATTACCACATCAATACATCGTATTAAGCTACATGCAGCTCCAGGCCTCTCAACATAGTACTTACGCATTTCATTAGTGTTAAAGCTATCGATTAATCAGTTTATTCAGTCCTGGTCATAACTTATACCATCCTCTTTATTTTCTTGTGCATGGACAGTTTTTTCAGAGAGATTTATTGAAAATCTTGTGGTCACCAGAGTTTTCCGTGACATAAATTGTCGATAGGCTGATATTGTGTAATTCTCCAGGGGGCAACCAGAGCTTTCACAACAGCAGTAGTATTACGTATCAAAGCGTGCGAGCACAACCTTGAAGCGTAGCTTTTTATCGAGGAAACGAAGTCTGTTCATCGAGGAAACTCCGAAAAGTACGAAAATCGAGGACCAATGATGCTTTGATGATTTGTCGAGGAAAGTGGTCACTCGACAAGCAGCCGGACATTGCATACTGCTGCAAGGCACCCCACCACAAGCGCTTCGCGCGCTGTTGCCACGTCGCAGGTGCTCAATCCAAAATTGTATCACGTACGATATTGCAACCCTGGCCAGAACGCGGAAGGTTTGGTCCTTAGTGACTTACCATGAGGCTCAGCAGCGTCGGGTCTGAGAGCGGAGATCTCCACGGGTGGAGTCACTACCCATGTCAGTTGCCCAAGGCGGAACGTACACTGGTGGGGCCATTTTCAGCGCCGTTGTATCCTATAATAAATAAATGTCATCACATGCAGTGCTCTCTCGGAGCTGTTAACCTACGAAATGACAGTACAGGTACATCCATGTAATAGCGTAGCGTCTGCAGCCCTCCCCCCAAAAAAAAACTTTTGTGTCGTCTGACGAGGAGGACATGCGCTGAGTATTTAGCTAAGACGTCTTGACAGCGATTGTCGTACTGGACACCAGTGAGCGTTAGTGGGATGTCTTTACCGGCGTGGTCAGTATTAGCAGCGTGCGGTTTCTATATATGAGGAAGCAATTGAGCAAACGTGGTCAACGGTATTATCGGCTCGTAGCACAAGATACTGCTTACAATTGGCGCGATCCACTCAGCAACACGGGCCGGTGCCGGTGGCGCATGGGCTGTAATCACCCAGGCTACAGTGTGATCGGTATCTATCTAGTCGATGCATGGTGGTGCTACGACGGCGTTGGCTTGCAGTTATTATTTTCTTCAAACAAGAAGATGATTTAGCGCTATTACATGGTTAACTCACTACTCTGCTGTCTCGGCAAAGATATCAAGACGCAGGAGCGACTGTGATCAGTTGTTCTTGCTATTGTGGGCAAGAGCTAGCGGTACGACGACCATAGGCCAAGACGCAGCAGTGCGCGTCTCCGGGAGAAGGTAGGTAGCCGACTAAACCGCAACAAAATAGCATTGCTATCAGAAGAAAGCGTGATCGATTAGGAAATGGCATCATAGGTATATCCATCAACTAGCTATTTAACAGACAAAGAGCACCTTACGCTTCCTTAGAGGGCTTGCGTCAGTGCATGATACGCGACGATAGCGGTAATCGGTCAAGTTGTTGCGTCACCTGGAGTGGTATCTAAAGCGGTGTTGGCGGTGGCGGTGGTCTATAGCTTCTGTTAAGCTGCGCACGCGATTGCTAAAAAGTGTTGGGGCCTTAGCTCGACGACACAGCCTTACTATCCAAAACCACAGACAGCCAACGTTTGTGAGCCCATGGTAGCGATGGCACCCCTGCCCAACGTCGCCATGTACGCTAACAGCGATATAACACAATAACTAAGTAGCAGCAAAAGCGGTGTTCTGGGTTCCGTTCACCTTTTTAATCTATCAAGGCATTAGCGGCTGCAAGCAAAGTTGCCGGAACGGCACGCAGTGCGACGAGCTGGTTTGGACCCAGCTCACGGCCTTCGGAGCGACCTTATACTCGTTCACGGCTACCTGAAGGTCAAGATAGCGTATCTGGCAGTCACAGACGCTCGTGCCCAGCGCAACTGCCACCGGCGACAAGAACAGTAGATCGATGCCGACAGGTTGACACCGACGGAACCAGCCGATGCGTTCCAGATGAAAATCCATCTCCGAGGTGTGTTGGTGGGGGTATAGATCAGTGGAACCGCTGCAGCGGTCTCGCGAAGGTATGTTGCTGTTGAAGCAGCAAACACCCAGTCATGCTACTGAAACAGGAGACTGCACATGCATTACAAGCAAGCAGCAGCTTGCGGCAGTCTGTATCGGCAAGGGAGTAACTCCCAGCAACTTCAGACAGCACAGGGGAGCCCTAATGACTCCACTACGCAGCATTATATTGTTAAAGGCGCCGTCCGTTGGCCCCGTGATGATTCCTCGCCGAACATCCGTTTGGAGCGGCATTCCTCGATTAGCGTACTTTTTGCAACATTCCTCGATGAGCATCCATGATTCCTCGAAGATAAGCTTGCTCCGAAGCGTAACATCCCGCCGCATTTCTTGCCTAGCAAGTGGGAAGAAGAACTACGGCGATTTCTTTATGAGAAACCTGGAGTATTAAACATCTTGTATCATAGTTAAAGTGCGTTTTTGGTCGCATTGTACCCTGGAAACTATCTGTAGACTGTGGTGTAGTGATTTGGCGGTGGACGAGAATGGAGCCGACGACCAAGCTTCAGTGGCGACCCGAGTCATCGAGACATGTCCAGCGAGGTTCGGCGGATGCTGATTGGCCACTCTGGACCGATGCCGAAGACTCGTCGATACCCACGCTCGAGATCCAGGACTTCAAGTTCGATCCAAACCTACAGCGAACTTTGGCCCGAGATCCGCACTTAAGACGACCGTTCGAGCCCCGGCGACTGCTCCAAGTCAGGGAACCCCTTCATCGTCAATAGAGGCATCCGGAGACCTCTCGAGCCGTCGAGAGGGCTCTGAAGAGTCGGGTGGTTACCTTGGAGGATCCAAAACGGACGCGTTTAGACTAGATATTTGTATTGAACCATAGGAAAGAGAAGATAGAACAGATAAGCCCTTTGGGCAACAACAACGGAACAGCTTTTCCTCCCAACCGCACAAGGAAGACGTCCGGGCTATCGGTGAGTTCCCGTAGCATTTGGATAAACCTGTTGGTAGGATCATGACTGTCGGTGGACACGCCTACTAGTATCGTAGCGTGTGTTTACCCGTGGTCAGGCCAAGAGTAGAGAAGAAGTGGCCGTGTGTAAGAGCGACGAGTCGTCGCCGAGTAGTGGAGGAGCGAGAGCGCACTCCATTTATCCTTCCCGCCGGAGTATAGCTCCGGCACCCTCGTATCAAGCCGTGACTGGCTGGGACCCTTCCTTTCTGAGGGCCTGCGAGGTATATTTGCGTGTGAGAGCGTGCTAGCCTGTGCTCGTGGCTAGTGACGCTGGGTTTCTGTAACGGGGTTACACGAATGTTACCCGAAGGGTTACGAAGTGTGGCACACACAGGCTTGTGTGGTGCACACTGTCTAACCTATTTCAGTAGGAGAATCAGTACATGGCTTCAGAGCCACAGATTATGCATATGACTAGGGTTCACTATGCTAGATAGTGAACCAGATACATTTACACCGAAGGCGGCTCTGCCGCGATAAGAGAAATACATGCAGTTTGAAGATTCACAGCTAAGAGTTAAGGGTTGACTCTTGGAGTCCGTAGGGAGTACGGACTCGTGCGTTCTGGTATTAGAACGGGCTATCTTTAGCCGCGACTCTGTGAGTCTGTTACGTCTTCCTCTGACGCTAAAGCTACGGCAGCCCCGCTGCAGTTTCCGTCAGTTGACTAAGCGGAAACACGGTGCACAGAGGAAACATCAACCCGGTGCAAGGGAAAGTTCCTGGGCCTTCAGGTTCAAACCCTAACAAGCCCATTGAGTCATCGAGACTGAGTGGGTGTTGTTGGTGGGGAATTGTGCAACATATATTTTAGCGCGTGTTCCTACACGACAACTGGTGCCGCGACCCGGGATTGGTGTGACCTTCTGTGTCTCGTGCTACAGCAGGTCAACTGACATTACGAGCAACAACCAAGAAGAAGAAGAAGAACGAGAAGAAGAAGATGGCGAAAGGATCTCAATCGGCGGTACCAGCAACTCCGACGAAGTCCGGCGGAACGCGAGGCGACGACTCGACGGCGGCCCTGATCACGCCGCAGCTCGACCCGATTGCTGAGCGACACGTCAGCTTCGACGAGTCGATGACTGGATCCGACGCCAAGGATGAAGACATGGATGAAGAATACGACGACTACCTGGAGGAGAAGGCGCCTGCGCCAGCGGTGGTGACACCCGAGACTCCGGAAGATCCAATTATGTCCGCAGGACGCAACGGAGGCTTACGTTTTCTGGCGCGAAGTCTGGCGAGCGAGTTGGAGGACGACGCGCCTCCCGTACAGTGCAACCTCACGGACGAACTGGGTAAGGTGAACAGCCCCGAACGTGCCGACAATGGCTTGGGTGTATTTGAAGACAGCGGCAAGGGAGGCATTACATGCACGTGCCCCGAAGACTCCACGTGACGGTGGCACCGATGACTCAACGAATCCGGGAACAATACGTGACGGTTCTGACGGCTTGCCAGTGGGCAATGATCCGGAACCGAGCTCGCGAGACCGGGCAGAAGCATTCGAGCTGCTCCCGACGACTCGTCAGCCGACCTCCAAGCGGCCGTCATCGCCCCCGATCGCCCCTCGATAACTCAGTGTCCGACTGCAGCAACAAAGGGTGACACGCATGTGAGATCACATTGTGGACAGACCAACGGAGCGCCGACAACTCATCTGGTTCCTAGCTGCAGCACGCATTCTCTCCTCACTGTGTCGGAACCTGCTTCCATGTCGGTGATGAGCGTAATGGATGTGAGCAAGAATGGGGCACCAAGCAGCAACGCGTGGTCGCCTACTGCTTATTCCCCGACGACTAATGCTGACGGACATCTCGTGTGCACGGCTCCCGAAGACTCATACGGGGCTCGCGGTCTCTTTCGCGGGGTTCGCTAACCCCGAGAAGTACGGAGGAGATAGCGGTTGTTCGTGGATCGTGGCGCCTACCCGAGTGGAAGATAGTGATTGCCGCGAACGCTTACCTCGTCAATACGGCGGTCGACACAGCAGAGAGCACTGGTCTGAGTAACGGAGTGCTCGCCGCTTTGGAACATGGCGCCGAGGAGTTGGTCATTGCTGGAGACTTCAAGCTCAAGATCCGCACATCGCTGGGGATTAGCCTATGCGGTGCTGACCTGTTGATGAGTCCGCTACGGAGTTGCGAGAAGGTCGCAACACGGATGCAGTCTGCTAAGTATCTCCAGGTGTCACGAGGGCTACAACGCCGCTGCGAACTCACTGGCGTCTGGAAGCTTTGGAATATCAGACGTCGAAGGTGATTTTAAGTGGCGCCAGGAAGGCCGAGCTCTATGAACTCAACCAACTTCAAGCTGCGATCTACGAGACCGATTCGAACGAGATATCGCCGCAGAACGTGCTTCCCGGTGATTATTTTCGGACCCAAGATTTTCCCAGCAGTAGTTCGAGGAGCATTGAGCCCACCATGGCCGCGCCGATGACTCGGTCTAAGCCAAGCCCAAGACCAAGCCGCCGATCCGGACCGACAAGACAATGGGACTACCGCCGACGACTGGTGAATGCGAGTTCTGTGCAAACAGTACAGGTTATCCAGAGAACGGACAGACCAACGGCACGCCGAGATCTCGCGTCGACTGGGTCAGTCGTATCTGGCCGTACATGGAGCAGGGCAAAGCGGCTGATGGAATCGAGGCCTCTTCATACCAACCTCTGCAGTCTACAAGCGCAAACGCTGCACGTGGGCTTTGCCGGAAGAGTGTCGGGGCCGTGCGCAACGCCTAGCACGCGCCCGCGACAACTTCAATCGCGGTGAACTGCGCCTGGGGCAATGCAGCCCAGGAGTGCAGACGAAAATGACTACTGCAGTTTTGCATGCTACATGGAGATTGAACGCGAATGGTACGGATGGAGAATCCCGATTGGAACGGACTACAACGGGCCCCGACAACTCAATGGCAGTGCTGGTGAAGCCTCGGTGTGCATGGAACTCAGATGGAGGCGCGCCGACAACTAACGAAGACTCGAAGCGCTTGAAGCAGGATCTATGCGGGGGCAAATGCACTACGGCAAGACGATGGCTTAGAAGCCTTTCGGAAGACCGGATCGTTCGCGGGTGCATGGTGAAGCCTATGCGCGACGAGCTACCGCAGTCTACGGCCTCACCAAGCTCGTCCTCACGCGTCATGATGCTGATCATCGTATGGTTCCAGAGAACCGGGTGGTTGTACAGAATCAAGCCGAGCGGTCATGGGTATCGTGCCGCTGTCAACGAAGCAGAGTCTGCCGAAAGCGATGATGACACCGCTGCTCAACTCGACAGAGGTCTTCGAACGGCGGCGGAGGCGGACAAGATGTCGGTATCAAACCGGACGGGGTCGAGGTCACTATCCCGACGACTCTGTGTGAACCCGGGTGGAACCGGGTAAACCTTCTGCAGCAGGCCACGGGCGGGACATTACGACGCCGCAGATGCCTGCCAAGTACGCACCCGGTGCGATCGACGCAGAACGTCGCTAACAGCGGAAGAAAGCCAATGCAGAACGCACCGCGACGCTCGCCATCATGTGGTTCGCATAGTGGTGGGGGCAGCTGTGGTGTAGTGATTTGGCGGTGGACGAGAATGGAGCCGACGACCAAGCTTCAGTGGCGACCCGAGTCATCGAGACATGTCCAGCGAGGTTCGGCGGATGCTGATTGGCCACTCTGGACCGATGCCGAAGACTCGTCGATACCCACGCTCGAGATCCAGGACTTCAAGTTCGATCCAAACCTACAGCGAACTTTGGCCCGAGATCCGCACTTAAGACGACCGTTCGAGCCCCGGCGACTGCTCCAAGTCAGGGAACCCCTTCATCGTCCAATAGAGGCATCCAGAGACCTCTCGAGCCGTCGAGAGGGCTCTGAAGAGTCGGGTGGTTACCTTGGAGGATCCAAAACGGACGCGTTTAGACTAGATATTTGTATTGAACCATAGGAAAGAGAAGATAGAACAGATAAGCCCTTTGGGCAACAACAACGGAACAGCTTTTCCTCCCAACCGCACAAGGAAGACGTCCGGGCTATCGGTGAGTTCCCGTAGCATTTGGATAAACCTGTTGGTAGGATCATGACTGTCGGTGGACACGCCTACTAGTATCGTAGCGTGTGTTTACCCGTGGTCAGGCCAAGAGTAGAGAAGAAGTGGCCGTGTGTAAGAGCGACGAGTCGTCGCCGAGTAGTGGAGGAGCGAGAGCGCACTCCATTTATCCTTCCCGCCGGAGTATAGCTCCGGCACCCTCGTATCAAGCCGTGACTGGCTGGGACCCTTCCTTTCTGAGGGCCTGCGAGGTATATTTGCGTGTGAGAGCGTGCTAGCCTGTGCTCGTGGCTGAAGTGACGCTGGGTTTCCGTCAGTTGACTAAGCGGAAACACGGTGCACAG